>CM057456.1:663854166-666392500 GCA_016271365.2 Neoceratodus forsteri | reverse complement strand
TGCACATCTTTTTCTGAAAGATGGTACCTTCTTGGACTTCTTGATTCTCTTGAGGTACTTGAAAGTTTCTAACAAGCCCCCCCCCTTCTTCAAGTGTGTACATATTAAGGAGCAGCTGGCACCTTTGGGAAAACTTTGGAAAACATATTTAGGCACAAGTCAGTTTGTATTCATATAGCCTGTATAGATTTCTCCTCTTCATTATTTATTACTGAAGAAATTACCACAAAAAAATAAAAGATTTGTGCTTCAGAGTTCATCTGCCTCTACTGATTATTCCCAGCTTGAAATCATAATGCCCTGTTGTTGCATCACAGTCTGTTGCCATGGGAATAACTGTGATGTCACAAGCCGAGTATTATGACATTGGGTTGGGAAAAAGCAACAGGAGCAAATAAACCCTCAAGAAACACTTATCTTGTTTTTGAGGTAAATTACCTGAGTAATAAGTAATGGGGATAAGAATTACACAGCCAATGAGAAATATATAGGCTGCTTTGTGTCCAACTATTATGTTTTGGAAAGTTCTTGAGGCATTGGTGGCTCTTTAAGCTCTCTTAGTATCTCCTTTATATGGCTTCTGTTGCAGAACCTGCACCATTTTAGTTGCCCTCCTCTGGACTTCTTCCATCCTGTGTCACATTCACTGCCACCACCTCACTGTTCAATACACACTACCACCACTGCTTTTCTCACATGCATCACCATCTGTACAGTGCCATATGCTATCACTGACTCGTTGCTGTGCCACGGTGCCAACAACATGCAGTGACTCATGTATTGTCATCACTGCATTGCTGCATACACTGCCAACTCTGTATGCCACATACACTGTCATCACCAAATAGTACCACTTGCACAGTTTCTAGCTTGCTGTTTATATGCACAATGCCACCACTTGCTGTGCCGCATGCACCACCAATTCCTCACTGAGCCACTTTTACTGCTATCAGTGTTGTGTGCCATGTGCACTGGCAACCTCGCTGGAACTGTATCTGCTGTTGGTACCTTTGCTCGTTTGCTCTAGGCTGGAGGCTGGGGCATGTGTGGCATCAGTTATTTTTATCCAACCATCCTTGAAGGCCCAACTGTTGATACATGCAGTGTGGTATCCATGTGCAGCAGAATTAAAGCCTATTATGTTAAAATTATTACATCAAAATGAAGGCCTACACTCTAAGGCTACGTCCTATCTACTCCTCTGATCTGTTCACAGTGACACCCCTTTTAAAGCAGGTTTTTTTTTTCCAACTTATTCTTTATGCCCCCTTCCATTGGGGTCCTCTATGCGCCACACAGGCTGTGTTGGGAGGACCCAAGAACACCTGCCCCATGAAGTGCTCCTCTCCAGTAACCATGCTTAGCATTGGATAACCCCCCCAGGTGAGGCAGAGGGAACCCCCCCATTCCCTCCGGATCTGCGGACAGCAGACACTTGGTGCTGCTTCTCAGGCTCCCCCAGTCACCGGCGCTGAGGCCAGACTGCTGGCATGATCATGGGGTATTTTCCTGTGTTTCTGGTCCCTGCCCCCTGCAGACATCCACGCTCGAGGAAGGCCAGTGAGACTAGGGCATGTTGAGATGTGCCTTCCCTCGGGCCCTCAGCTGACATCCACCCTTCCCATCTTTACTGCTTCCTCCACTGCACCGCCACCCATGGTCACTGAGGTGGCTGAATAACAGTGAGGGCTGCAGTCCACCCTCCCCAGAGAAGGAGAACTGCCTGTGGGCATGCAATCCTTCTCCCCTAGCCAGCCCGCCAGCAGCCCAGGCTCACTACCGAACCTGTGTTGCTGGCGTCACAAGCAGTAGCACTACTGCTGTGCCAGCAGGCTAGCCCTTTTAACCCAGTTTTAAAGCTGAGGTCATGTGACATTCCCTAGGTCATATCCTGAGCCAGTGACCTTGGTGGGATTTGAACTGAGGATCACCAGGCTCATGTATGTAATATTTATATTCTCCCTGTAGCTCTTGTACCTCTCTGGAATTTTGTCTCTACTCTTACTTTTATTGTTTCCTAATACTAAACCTTTTTTTTTCCTTTTCTTTCTACAGGTCAGAGAGGATATCGACCACAATGATAAGCATTATATTTAATCTTCCCTATCAGTCCCATCTTTGTTCTTGAAGAAGAACTTGTGGATGCTGTGACCCCATGGCTTTTTTTTTTTAACAGGTATGATTGGACATCATCATTCTGAGACACCCATCCTAGGCTCCTCAGTACCAAGGTAAGTGAGCTATTTTCTCTGCTAGGTAGGCATGCTATAATGATGTAGCCATAACAGTACCTTACCTGTCTCCTGCACCCTTTGCACTACCTATGACCCACATATCGGGTTAATGCATTTGCAGTGGAACATCAGGAATCAGAATGCCGCATTCAGCAGGAATGCAACAAAAGAAATATGGGTTCATTCAGATTACCACTCAGCATTTCCTAATCCTGTGGGAAGAAATGTTTTGAACTAAAACAGATTTGTCATTTTAAGGGACTTTCCATCACAGTGCCAACATAAATTTGTGGGACAGCACTGAGTAAATTTTTTAAGGATGGTAAGTCTTCGTCTTCCTCCCAGGTTTAGGTCATCTTCCAAGGTTTAGAAGGTCTGTCATTTCTCATTGATGAAGGCCAGCAGAAGCTGATTTTCCACCATGGGCAGAAATAGGGGGTTGAGAGGAGGCTGAGTGGAGAAGACATGCTAGAGTAAATGGTGGGGTGTGAGGGGGGCATGGTCAGGCAACTTGCATTAGTAATGACTGTTAGGGAAATTCATGGGAATGGGAGTTGGAGGAGGGGGAAAGATGGTGTGGTGGGTGCCGAAGGAGCATGACATGAACAGATTACTGAGGCAAGGCGTAAGAAGGAGGAGAGGGTACCTGAGGCCTGCCTAGTGCTTACTGAGGGGGCAGAGAGAGCAAGTGTGTCTGGACTTAGGGGCAGGTGCACTTAGAATGTTATTAGGTGCTGTTTGAGGTCTTGAATTGGGTCAGACAATTGGTGACCAAGAGGTGCCCGGTGAGTTAATTCATCCACAGGGTGGCCCAGTAGGCAAACGCATGTTGCTCAAGTGAGGTGCAATGGAAGGGGATAGCCAAGGCCTCTCTAGTCCTCCCCATGGTGACCTGTAATGAGTTGGCTACCTTGATCAAATTGCCTACACAAAGTGATGTTTTACCCAATAGAGCCTTCTTCCCTAGGATGCAAGTCTGGAATTTGACTCTGTTTCTTGATGACAGCCAGTTTACATTTTTGTACAGAGTACAGGTGTGCGTGCCATGCTCAGCATCCAGGATGAATCTGCAGGCTTTGTTGAGAGCAGTCTGAACCCTCTTGAGCACTGTATCCATTGCTGCCTCGCAGACCACTAGTCCATAGCCACTAGTAGATATGATGGAACTGTGGATTAAGAGGTGGAGGGCCCCTGGAGAGTAGTATTGCCTGTGCCTGTACAGGACACCAATCTTGTTATTGACTGTCTTGACCAGAGAGTCAACATGGTGAGCAGCCATGAGTGTATCATCTATTTTGACCCTCAGATACTCAAACAAGTGGACTTGTTCCAGCGGCTCACTGCGTGAGTTGGAAATGATGAGAGGTGGTGCTTATTTTTGTTGTGGTGGCTGGATAAAAGCATGGCCTTTGTTTCCTTGTAGTTTAGTAGCAACTTATGACTACAGAACCAGTCCTCGAGTTTGGAGGAGGAGGAGTTCGGCAGCTCAGATTGTAAGGCAGCCTGAGATGTGCTGCTGCTCAGGAGCACAGAATCTTCTGCATATAGTATGAGTTTGGTGTCACAGGCTGTGGGAAGGTCATTTAAGAAGAGGCTGAAGAGTAGCGGCCCCAGTATTGATCCCTGGTGTACCCCTAATGATACCTCACACGCTGGATACTGTTTGCCCAATTGTCATGATAGTAGGCAAGCTTTGTCTGTGACCTGTTTGAAGAACAGTATGGCATGATGCCAAGTGGCTGAGACACAATGCTGGGTGTTGCTGCTCCAGGTGCACTGAGGGGGTTGAGTAGGGTAACCCACTGATAGTGACCCCTTGTTTGTGCTGGAATGCTACCTCTGAGAGGGTGTGCAGGCTATGGGCCAAGCCTTGGCTGGCACCAGGTTCCAGGCAACAACACAGAATGTATCCAGCAGGAAATAGGTTGGCCTCTTGGGGGGTGGGGCAGAATTGGGAGGAATAGAGCTACTGCTGTCACGCAGGAGCTGATTATGTAATATCAGGGAGGATAGTCTCAACCTAAAGAATGCCTGGAGCATTGGGAGAGGCTGAGGGGCAGGTACAGCAAGAGAGTGGAGATATTTTCAGTGAGAGATGTAGGCTGCTGCTGCATCCCTGACCTATAAGGAAAATACAGCAGGAAGTGCAAGTGGCATATCGCAACAGTTGGGCAAGGAACAATGCACCACACTTAGTATAATCATTACTTTAACCATTCTCCTTGTGTCTATATGCACACGCTGTAGCTTTTGAAGCAGGGAGCTTGCTCTGTGGCCCTGCAGAGGGAGACAAGCAAGCAGGTGTCTCATGGACTTTATCTAGAATTCACAACCCACACATCAGCTTGTCATCTAGAGGACCACACACCTAGAAAGAACATTTAAAAAAAATGTAATTCAACCAGTCCATGTAAGGGCTCACAGCAGTCATACTACACATAAGTAACCCTTTCAGTTCTTATTGCCATCCTCAACATGGTGCCATGCTCAATGTACTTGCACCTGGAAACATTGAGTGGTGCATTGCCATTCTAGTCTCTTTCCTAATTCTGTGTAATCTGCCACGTGGCAAGGTAGGTTAATATCGCATGAAAGAATGAGTAGCACAAATACAAAGAATCCAAGTTCGAGACAGTTTGGTTGCAAACAGTGCTGGTGGTGTTTTATGTGATACAAAACCATGGGGTCAAGGCATTTGTCAACAAACTCAGCAACTGCTCTTGGCTCCATGGTTCATCAAAAAAAGCAACACTCGCTCTTCAAAATGAACATTGTGTCTCGAACAGGATCGTGAAACTTATGCTACTAAAATTACATGAATTCATTGTGTTGTTGGCACACCTAATCCCAAGTCATAAGTGCAACTACTTCCAAACTTGTAGGTCTTACTAGCTCTAAAAATGTATGGTCTGATCTTACTGCTCACGCATGTTACTTACACAGCAGAGCATGTGCGTGTGGTCAGTGAGGAGGACAGCATAGCGACGGAACAGGGATGAGACAGCATGCATAGGTATAAAATCAAGGGGTGCCACAGCAGGCATGGTGTTATGTGGTCACAGTGTGAAAGCACATGGGAAGCCTGGGGGTCACGGTGATAGCATGCATAATGGTATAGGCCAGTGAGTTGACAGGCTTTATGGTGGATGATGGTGGATAATATATGTAGTCAGTGGGCGTATGAATGAGCACATGGTCACAGATGGATGTGACAGCATAAGAACATAAGAAAATACCGTAGAAAGACCTCTAGTCTGTTGATTCTACAGATGATGCAGGGTCCGGTTGTATTACACTAGTGACCTGTCCCCCTACAATCACCTAGCCTTCGCTTTCCCCTGTTTTGGTCCATAATTTACTCTATGTTTGTAATAGCTGCCTTGAAGAACTATAGTCTTTGTTCCACCACCTGTTCTGGCAGCTCATTTCAAGCAACACCACTCATTCTGTAGCCAAAAGAAATCTTCCTTACATCCTTTCTAAATCCACCCCCTCAGTTTGGGTTGTGTCCTATAGTGATAGCATTGTCTCCTTAATGAAGCAGCTCTCTTTACTCCTTCATGTAATTGAGGCCCCTATCATATCACCCTCCCTCCTGTCTTCAGGGAGACATCTCAGGGCCCGAGCCTTCTCATATGACACGTCCCTTTGTCCCATGATCATTTGAGTTGCCTCCTCTGGACCCCTCCAGCATGTTAATGTCAACTAACAAGGATGCCGCACGATCCCGTATTCTAGATGTGGTCTACCAATGTCCTGTACAATGGCAAAATAATCTCACTCTGCTACTAAAACCTCTGCATTACATCAAGCATCTTATTTGCCTTCATCACAACCTTTCAGCATTGAGCGGAATGTCAAGGTCATGGTATTACCACCTCAGGTCCTTTTCGAAGCTGCTCCTGAACCTTCCCATGTGTACTGTCCTTTTATTTTTAATATGCATCACTGGACTTTTCACACAGACCAGCTGACATATTCCAGCCATCTCTCAGTTATTCTAGTCCTCCCTCCGCTCTTTATGACCTCTGGCATCACTCTCTACAGGTGTGGTGCCATCTGCAAACAGGCACATCTTGTGAATATCTTCTCCAATGTCTCTAATAAGATGTTAAACAACATTGGCTCCAACTTTGTGTGACCACACTGATGCCTTTTAGTGCTTAGAACTTCCTCCAACTACCCTCTTTCAGCAACTTACCCATTTCAACCATCTTACCAGTTTCTCCCCCACCCCTAGGTCCTTCAGTTTCATTATCAACCTTCATGTGGCACAAAAACAAGGCCTGCCAAGTTCAGTAAATGGTGTATTGCATTTGTCCACGCCCTTGTGACCCATCAAAACTATCAAGTTTATCTGATATGTACCTGCAACAAATATGCTGTTTCTTGTCCTGCAGACACCTCCTCAAGTACCACACTAACCCTTCCTTCAGTATGTCTCCATGAATTTACTACTGTCGAGGCGAACTGACTAGTCCATAGCCCAGGTCATCCTGTCCACTCAGGAGTGGCACCATATGCTGTTCTCATTCTATCGTATATTCCCATTTATCAAGACAACTATTGAAGAAATTGTTGCACAACCAGCTCCTTCAACTCTTTAACATCCTAAAAGTCACATCTGGACCCAAGGATTTGTCTACCACCACTCTTTCTCTATGAGTCCCATGTCGTCTCCATTCCCTCCCCAAACCGTTTATTTAATGCTCCTCCTTTCCTTTATAAAGACGGAGCAAAGTATTCATTTAATGACGAACACCTCTGCTTTTGTACCGTCATCTGTAACCATCAGTCCTCCTCTTCTTTTTTTTTTGTTGACAATGGCATCCTTTTGTCCATCTTTCTCGAGGAAATCATACTGCCCAACCATCCATTCTGCCAGCTGGCGAGGGGTTGTTTGTTTCTAGGAATGCTAAAGACTTCTGTCTCTAGCTTTATGTACCCTTCTTACGACACTATGGAACTCTCCACTCATCAGATTTGTGAGACCCTGACCATAAGAGCCGAACAACCTTAAAACTGGTCTGTTCCAATTTTGACAATATATATATAATTGTCTTAATTTTATCGGATATCTGAAATTGATTGTTTTATTCATTTGTTTTACATTTTTTATTCATAAATTTTGTACAGTGCTTGATTATTGAACTGCATTACAAAATGTATTATTATTATTACTATTATAATAGAGAAAGAATACATACTCACTTTCTTCCACACTGCTAATCAGACTCCTTCTGTAGGCATGCACATTCCCTTCTGGCTATCTTGGCTGCATGATACTCTTCTTCATCCCCCCTTGCTGTTTTTTTTATTTCTCGCTAGCTACGCTCTTTTTTATCCCTACTACTCCGCCCATTTTCCAAACCAGCGTGGTAGTCTTCCCTCATCGCTATCGCTGCTTGTTGCCTTCTGAATAGCTTCTTAATGGTGCCCCTATTCTGCCCCTCATGCCCTCCAGTTATGCTCCTGTGTCCTCCTTGGCCTCTTCTCTCTCTCCGGGTTGCTTTCCTGAAATCTACGTCATTCCAGGATGACCTCTACCACATCTACTGAACCACACTGTACTTCGTCCCCCCAGGGTTCTCTAATGTCCATCTCCTGTATGTGCATGAGGGCATGGAATCCTGTGTGACAGTATCATGGGGAGCAAGGAGAACAGAATCTGAAGTATAGGATTGAGGTATAGGCACATGATGTTACAGGGTCCATTGGTGTGATGACTTGCATGAGGCTGGTGGAGATGACGGAGTGAGGGGGTATGAGGTTGTGATCTCTAACAATTCTTGCCTCATCTGCAGCAAAGTAGAGGATACCATGCTAAAGGAAAGTAACTTCTCAGCTGAGCTGCTGTGTTAGTTGTATTTCAAGGAGATGTCATGGGAGTAACTCATGGTGGCAGTACCGGGATTGACAGAAACTGTCTGCACTCCCAGGAAGACCTTTCTCCTACATCTGAGAAAAGGGAGAACCAGGGCCATTTACTTTATTGTTTTAATTTTTGTAGGGAGAAAGAGTGTCCCACAGGGTCACTTTGTGCTTTCCATGTGAACAAAGAGGGTTACTGCACTAAGGCTACACCTTTCGGCACCATGTTGTGAGGCTAGGTGGACAGTGTGTAGGATAGACTAGGGGCATGACTGGTGTATGGATAACTTTGGTGGGATTTCCAATGTACAGCTGGTGATAGGCTGATGTTGGATGGCACCTACATTAAAGATGTGTGGATGTCTGATCTTGTTGGATGTCTCTTAATTATTATTTTGGATCCCTCCACAGGCAGGTTTTCCCCCAAAATGTGGTGATTGTGATACCATGCTGCATGACCATTGTGGTACCACCAGTTTAAGACACGGAATAAAACCATTTTATTAACACTGCAAGTGTCCCATTATGCTACCACTGACACATGGTACCACAGTAGTCACCTTTGTAGCTCAATAGAATTGAAACAAATCTGGTTGCTGGTCTGGATGCAGGAAGGCTGGTCACCAGAGAGAAGCAGCAGGCTTTTAGGTGGTGTAGCTCCAGGGAGTATGCCCAACTTGTGGAAAGCTAAGGCAGAAGGGTTTCTAAGCAACATGGAGGATTGTGGACTGGAGAAGAGAGTTTGAGCTGGTTCCTGTAAAGGAGTGATTCAGTGGTGGGAGGGGCCAGCCATGTGGTGTGGCTGTTCAATGCAAGCACCAGATTTTTTTTTTTTTTACTTATAGTTTTCTGGTTTTATGCCTATTTTCTCCCATTAATTCTTGCCTCATCTGCAAAAGTAGAGGATACCATGCTAAAGGAAAGTAACTTCAGCTGAGCTGCTGTGTTAGTTGTATTTCAAGGAGATGTCATGGAGTAACTCATGGTGGCAGTACTGGATTGACAGAAACTGTTCTGCACTCAGGAAGACCTTTCTCCTACATCTGAGAAAGGAGAACCAGGGCCATTTACTTTATTGTTTTAATTTTTGTAGGGAGAAAGAGTGTCCCACAGGTCACTTGTGCTTTCCAGTGTGAACAAAGAGGGTTACTGAACTAAGGCTACACCTTTGGCACCATGTTGTGAGGCTAGGTGGACAGTGTGTAGGATAGACTAGGGCAGACTGGGTGATGGATAACTTGGTGGGATTTCCAATGTACAGCTGGTGATAGGCTGATGTTGGATGGCACCTACATTAAAGATGTGGATGTCTGATCTTGTTGGATGTCTCTAATTATTATTTTGGATCCTCCACAGGCAGGTTTTCCCCCAAAATGTGGTGATTGTGATACCATGCTGCATGACCATTGTGGTACCACCAGTTTAAGACACGGAATAAAACCATTTTATTAACACTGCAAGTGTCCCATTATGCTACCACTGACACATGGTACCACAGTAGTCACCTTTGTAGCTCAATAGAATTGAAACAAATCTGGTTGCTGGTCTGGATGCAGGAAGGCTGGTCACCAGAGAGAAGCAGCAGGGCTTTAGGGTGGTGTAGCTCCAGGGAGTATGCCCAACTTGTGGAAAGCTAGGGCAGAAAGGGTTTCAAGCAGCATGGAGGATTGTGGACTGGAGAGGAGAGTTTGAGCTGGTTCCTGTAAAGGTGATTCAGTGGTGGGGAGGGGGCCAGCCATGTGGTGTGGCTGTTCATGCAAGCACCAGATTTTTTTTTTTACTTATAGTTTTTCTGGTTTTATGCCTATTTTCTCCCATTCCCTAGGGCCCCATCACACAGTTGTCACGTGCATGGAGGCATGAGCACGCACGCCCCGTGATGCCAGATCAGCCCATTTCCACCCTTCCCCATGGCCATTGCCAGATCTCCCAGTCAGCACCCACTTCCGTCCTCCACTGGCTGGTGGCCAGTGGCTAGGGAGCTGCCAGTCCCTTCTAGTAGGAGAGAGCTGCCTTGCCATGGCTTGATCTTGCTCCTTGGCCTTCCCCACCTGGGTCACTGGCACAGTGCAAGTTGTGGCACCAGTGCTTCAACCCTCAGCACCATGGGGCTGGCCCTCCAGGCACCAAATGATGGTGGCTATGGTGGTCAGACCTGAATGTTTAGGGTATATAATGGAAAAATCTTAACTCCTCAGGACAAACTATTTAATACCAGTAGTCATAATTATTGTTGGTTATTGTTAATCCGTCAGGGCCAATATTTTCTCTTTATTGCCATCAACTAATGAAGCTTTTCACAGCTAGAAAGAAAAGACTACAATGGCAGTACACCTGTTGCAAGCATTGTGAGTCCCATGTGCACTTCTAAGCCAAGGTGCTGCAATACCACTGCTCCTGTAAATGAGGCAGTCTACTCTTGAATACTTGTGCAGTGGAAAGTATTTTTGGTGACACTGAACAACTCCTAAGCAAAGTTGTGTAGAGTTGCCAAAAACCTCCACTTAATTCGCTGCATAGCTGCACCCTTCCAAAGACTGGGGCTGCAGCCATCCACTCTAATCTCCTGGTCCTTGTCATGGTATAACATCCTGATGATCCACTGGATCACCCTTCCCTGCCATTGCCCCTTCCTAAAGTATTCCCTGTTGGTCCACTGCACTTCCCCAAACAGCCCCTTCCTACCCTCTAATTCACATCTGACAACCCTGTCCCACCCTCCTTTTCTCTAGTGTATGGCACTCTGGACAGATAGGAACCAGGACTGGCACAGGCCTCCTATTAACTCCTGATCTTTACTTCTACCAGGGCTGGAGATTGGAGGGTGGGGGGGCACTAGGCACCAGGGATAACCTTAATTTTACCAAGGCCAGGGATCAGAGGGTGGTGGGGAACTTGGACAGCACCAGTTCTTATCTAGCATCAATTTGCATGTTTCTATGGTCATTCTACAGAGAAGTTAGGGGAAGGGGTGTCTGTCCCAAACTGTTTATTGTGACTTGACCTTCTGCAACTGGCTCCAAACAATTGATGTTACTAGCTCTGCCTCTCAACACCATGGCCAGGTCATTGCACTCTGCTGCCGAGGAATGAAATTATTAAAAAAAAAAGATCCTACCGTACCTACTGCTGGTGCCACCAGCCTGATTCCCCTCTGCCATTTGACCCAGCTGTGTAGGAACAGATTTGTCATGTATGTTGTGTGGCACTAGGGACAGCAAAAGTAGTCTTGCTGTGGCTACATAAATTTGAAATAAACTTTGTGTCTGAGTAGTATTTTATGATGTATGCTCTTTTTTTTTAGGTTCACTTCCTCCTGAACCACAGATAAATCTGGACATGGCATACCAAAGCAACAGGTAGGTTACCATTTGTCTACTTTAAATTGACATAAATAGTATTTTGTATTGAAAAATCTTGGAAGACACTAATTGAGCTAGAATCGCTACATAGGTTCCACATCAAGGAAGTTACAGAGAGGTACAAAGTATGCTGCTAGCTAGACTGCTTGCAACATTTACAATGAATGGAGGTGATAAGGCAGTACATTAAGCAATCTATTCTGATAGGTAAAGGACCAGGCAACATCCAGTTACAAACAACTGTTTCACACATAAGATGGTGACATACAGCAAACATTCCTTTACGGACAATAGTGGCACACATGGAGGGTGTGGGGTAAGTAGGGAGGGACATACATAAGGAGGGAAGTGGAAACCCACATGGCTCGGTGGGTAGTGGATTATTCAGCTAGGAGAGTTGGGAAGGATCAGGCCAGCAGGCCTAGTCGGCAGGTGGGACAGTGAAGGGGGGAATAGGGAATCACCCCAGGGGACTTTGTTTTAAGGGTAAGCAGGGTAGATGGAGTGGAAGAAGAGAGGGAGTGACTGAGGGAGGAGCAGAGGGTGGGGTCTCATGGTGATGAAAGGATGGAGGCAGAGGTACCAGATGAGTAAAGATTAGATGGGGTGGACATGTGGGGGGTACGTACAGAGATAAGGGGGAAGTGGTGGAGATATTGGGGCAGAAGGAAGAAGGAGGGTGAGTAGGAGTGGGGACAGAGGAGGTACAGAGGGTAGGCAAGAGAGCCAGGGGAGAGATGTGTGAGGGAGATGGGAGCCAGGTAGTTGAGAAGGGAAGTGGGAGAAGGTAGGGGGCTATTGGAGGATGAAGTGCAGCGAGTCAGTGGGGAGAAGAGGTTATGGAAGGTTAGCAGAAGCAGTTTCAGTTAGCATTAGCAAGTGCAACTAAATGTTGCTGCAACTTCTTCTTAAATGAGCCCAGAGTAGTGGTTGCAGTTACTTCATTACTGAGGGAGTTGAACCAGAGTGGAGCTCTATGTTCAAATGACCTTTGTTTTTAGGGAGGTACGACAATGGGGAATCCTAAAGAACTGACACTCTGCACTTCTGTTTGTCAGTGGGCTGTTTGTGAGAGAGCTGCCTTGAAGCAGTGTGCTGGTATCTGGACTGTAAGGACTTCAACATAATGCCCTTTAGGAGAGCGAGTAAGGAATGAGCAGCCTAGGGGGATCCAAAGTGGGAATTTAATAGAAACTGGTTTAATGAGACAGCCCTTCAGCTCAGTGGTAGTGCTACAGCCCGAGACACAGATCACCTGAGTTCAAGAACGAGCTCACATTGTTGGGGGCTCACTTGGGGGAGGAGGTGGATTAAGTGATCTAGGAGATACTCTCCTCCATGGAGGGAAGGCTGCCAGCTCTGCTGTTGTACTGCAAACTGAGTAACCACAAGTTAGTAGTGCAACCAGGAGCAATTCATAGGTGGGAAGATGTTGGCTGGTGCTTTGGCGTGTACATCTGTTCACATGCTAGTGCACCCTTGCTGCTCACGTCCTAGGGGATGGAAGAACATGTGAGACTATCCTGGCTACCCAGGCAGCTCCTCCACATACTGGATTCATTCTATGGTGGAGCAAGTCCTGATAGATGCCAATGTGATGGTGCTGTGGTGCAAAAGGGAGCCGATCAGAGATGCAGGTGAAAAAGCAAAGTAGTCGCTGAGAGGGAAAAAATGGTTAACAGGTGGCAGAGGGTGATGGTTCCCATTGCAGTGATGGATCAGTGAGCAGCATGGCTCAGTACTAGGATTGGTTTTCTTCACTGTCTTCGTAAGTGACACTGCAGAAAAACTGACAGAGAAGGTAATGCCTTTTTGCAGACAACCATACCAAAATATGTAAGGAGGGTACTAAGAAGGGAGCAGAAAGAGAGTGCACATGCCTCTTGGAGAAACTCGAGGAGTGATCAAGATCATGGCAGTTGGTGTTCAATGCCAGAAATTTCAGAATTGTACACCTAGGGCATAGGACTCCAGAAGCTGCTTTATACGGTTGAGGGGTGGTACTGATGGTCACTAAGCAGGAAAGGAACCTTGGGGTTATAACATGAACTTAAAGTTGCAGGGCTGTTACAAAGCAGTGAGTAATACTAGCAGGAAGTGGGGGTGCATAGGGAGCAATACCTTCAGCAGGAGGAGGAAAGCGGTGGTGGTGGTGGTGGTGTTCCAGGTGTATCTTAGTAAGACCCTAAAAAACAATAGAGTTGAGGCAGTTCAAAGATGGTGCATGGGTTGCACCAAAAGCTCCATGAGGATAGACTGTGGGTTCTCAACATGTACACCCTAAAAGAGAGGAGCTCAACAGGGGACACGAAGGAGACCCACTATTACCTAACAAGGGTAAACCGGGTGCAAGGGGGGGTTTCCTTCAAATAAGAAAGACCACCTGGATCAGGGGGGCATGTGATGAAGCTTCGGGGGGTAAGAGGGATGTGAGGAATTACTACTTCAATGAAAGGGTATTAGACACTTGGAACAGACTGACAGCAGTAGTGGTGGAGGTGAAAAAAGGGGAGGGCTTAAAGCATGTGTGGCATAGACATGGGGGAAATCTGTAAATAAGCAGGGAAGCGGGAGGGTCACAAGACCATTTAGGGTTTGTGGGGAAGGACTTGATGGGGAACATCTGGGCAGACTAGGAGGGCCAAGTGGTTCTGACAGATTCTATGTTTCTGTGGGTTAGTAACACTGCTTTTTTTAAAGCTGTCATTGTTTTTCTTTTTGGTTTTGTTTTATTTTAAAATAACATAATTGATCTGCTTTTTTGTTTCCTACAGTTTAGTTACTGGCAGTTAAGGAGAGAGCAGAGTGCTGGGGGAGTAGTGGCAGTTGTTGAAGCTTTGGGGGAAACCCAAGTGGAACAGAGTCCTTTGTGGAGTTTGTAAATAGGCAGCTTTTTGAATATATGTTTGTGTCCATTTTGTTACTAGACAGTTCTGTGTGCTGGCAGGATCCTCTGGTGGCATTTGTAGTGAGATCGTGAAACCAAAGCAGAACTATGAGAAAGGGAGTGAGGGGTCATCACAAGCAGGGTTTGAGCATGCAGTTTAGGAAAAAAAGTGAGTTTTCTAAATGTTGAGGGGGCGCTCTGTTGGCAGTTGTAACAAGGTTGGGAAACCAAAGAGGGATTTTCATTTGTCCAGTTTTCAAAGATGTTTATATATTAAAAAAAAATAAAAAGGTGTCTACTTTGTATATCAAGAGGTGCGGAGAGGACATAGTGCAGTATGCAGAGAAGTATGACAGCTGGAGCAGTTTGGAGCAGCCAGTTGAACAAAGCTTTGATGATAATGGCAAAAAAAAAAAAAAAAAATATATATATATATATATATATACCCCTACAAAAATGTTAACAGAAAAAAATTACTACTGCATGGTAGTAGGGAGAATAGTTAGAAGTACTGATGACTGAGTGGCTGGTGGTGTGGGTGAGGGGTGGGCAACTTGAACACTGCAAGAAACAAAATTGAAGGTGTGATACTGGTATGTAGTGCCAGACAGCGGGGGTGTATTTGTCTGACAGTCTACAATGTACATTACTAAAGGAATAATGCACGACAGGGTGTGTGTCGTTTGCGATAATGCCACATCTGGGAGGGGGTTGGGCATGAGGCAGCAGGCCGAGTGTGTCCAATGCCCCAGGCGTGGCGTTATCCCAAACGACACACACCCTGGAGTGCATTATTCCTATTATACAATGGTTCGTTGTTATACAGAATAAAAAAAAATGTAACAACGTTTTTGTGTGGAAAAATATTTTTGTATTTTAAGAGAAGATGAAACAGTCAATCAAAGGCTCCATAAAACACTCAATCAAAAGCTCCATAAAACAAACAATCAAAAGCTCCATAAAACAATCAATCAAAGGCTCCATAAAACAAACAATCAAAAGACTCCATAAAACAATCAATCAAAAGCTCCATAAAACAATCAATCAAAGGCTCCATAAAACAAACAATCAAAAGTTCCATAAAACAATCAATCAAAGGCACCATAAAACAAACAATCAAATGCTCCATAAAACAATCAATCAAAGGCTCCATAAAACAAACAATCAAAAGACTCCATAAAACAATCAATCAAAAGCTCCATAAAACAATCAATCAAAGGCTCCATAAAACAAACAATCAAAAGTTCCATAAAACAATCAATCAAAGGCTCCATAAGACAAACAATCAAAAGCTCCATTAAACATACACTCAAAAGCTCCATAAAACAATCAATCAAAATCTCCATAAAACAAACAATCAAAAGGCTCCATAAAACAATCAGTCAAAGGCACTATAAAACAATCAATCAAAAGCTCATCTACGTGGGTTCACAGTGCTGAGACTAGACCTGTGGCAACGTGCTGGGATAATGCCATGGGTTCAGCCCCAGACTGACCAATCACAGTCCAAGATTCTTTCTTGCCATTGTATAATTAACAATAAGGCACAACAGGGCGTGATATCATGGGATATCGTCACACCTCAGGTGGTTGGGCACGAGGCCGCAGGCCGAGTGCATCCAACTGCCCAAGAAGTGACGATATCCCATGATATACCACACCCTGGAGTGCCTTATTGCTATTATAAACTGGAATAAAAGTTTTAGCAGTAAAAAATATAAAAAAATGTTTAAATCCTTCTGAAAATGCATTTTCTGAGGTGGTGGAGGAGTACTTTTTAATAAAATAGTCCCTGGAGAGCTCTGGACTGCAAGTGGCACTGTTGTAAGTTGAGTTTATTGGAGGAGGGGTGTACTGTGTGTCTCTCTTAGCATCAGGAAGTGAAGTCTGTTCTTCTTGCCTTTGACGTGGTGCTGCTGGGTCACAGGGTCAGTGAAGATGTGTGCATTTTTTTTTTTAAATGTTATGTGTGGCAAGCAGGAAGCAACATTGTAAATGGGAAGGACATCTCCCAGTAACTCACCCAAAATCTGAAACTACTGCTTGGCTGGATATTAGCAGTGTTTGAAAAAGAAGTTGGGAGCTAGTTTGGGATCCTTTACTGTTTTTTTTTTTCCTTTTAAATACTAGCTCAAGGCGAGTCTTGCACCAGTCTGTCTTGTAGTTAGATACGATGAGTGGTCTGTGAGTGCTGGCTGTGGCTAACATTTGTGTGGGGAATGTGAGGGGGGGGATGTGGAGGATGTTCTGGGTAGCTTGACAGTTGCTCCTCCTAGCAGCTTGTGTGCTGCTGCATTTCGTTATGGGCACAGTTGAGTTTTTATTTTTATTTATTTATTTATTTATTTTTTTTTAATAGCGGCGAACTGGAGGTCTGACTCTCACTGTGCAAGATGAGGCACACTGTGCGGTAAGTGAGGAGGCTGGTGACCGGAGGTTTTCTGAAGCCATGATGATGTAGCCTGATATCATCATGGTTTTGAAGACCTCTCAGCCAATCAGCTTCTTTCATTCTTGGCACCCAGTTCATAATGGAGGATAATGTAGTAATAACTGTATAAATGTATGATTCTACATTCATACACACAGTTACACAGATAAAGGGATTTATCACACTCCATCTATGTCTACCCCTGTTGCATAAACTTAACTCACCCCCCCACCCAAAGCTAGTTCTACTTTTATAGGCACAGGATTTGACTGACAACAGGAACTTCCTGTTTAGGGGCAGGAAGTGAGTGATCACAGAACCACCAAGGACCCACCATCCATCAGGAGCTTATAGGGCACACAGGCAGAAAGTAAGGAGAGAGAGAAAAAAACAGATGAAAGAGTAAGGATTGCAAACAGTTAAGGGGTCAGAAATAAGACATGATTGGAGTAGTGCAGTGCAGTGGCTGTGGAGCAGCAGTCTTCCGGGAGATATTCTGGAGGATGCGGTGTTGTCCCATCTGCAGGCACCTCTGTGCTGAGGGAGGAGGTTGCTCATCTCCAGGCTGAGTTGGCGATTTTGGGACCTCCTCCATCCAGGGACCACCAGTGCCACTGCCGCTGGCCCCAGAGGTTGCCAAGAAAGAGGAGCGGTTGGACCACAGTGGCTCAGGAGGCAGGTGGTGGAACAGAGGCACAATCCTCCAGTTGTACCTCCACAATTCCCCATGCCATTCTGGCAAAGTGTGGTTCCTCATGGAGGCACCTACAGTGGAGACCAAGGAGGATGTTGGGAACCTCCCAAGGAGACCCACAGGAGGGTGTCAGGGACCCTGCAGGGGAAGGAAACAACTCCTGGTGGGGGACCCATTGTTAGGAAGGTAGAACTGGGCAAGGAAGGGAGAGGGAGGTAGGTGCCTGCCTGGCGCCATGGCTTGAGGGACAGGGAGCGAATCCCCAGGACTGCCTGAGCAGCTGCACAGGGTAAGGGAGCTGGATGTCATTGTCCACCTAGGGACAAATTCACCTGGCTAAGAAAGGATTAGAGAAGTGCAGGAAGAGTTTGTGAATTGGGGAGGGCTCAGTCAAGTAGCATGCATGGTAACCTTCTCGGAGGTGCTACCCATCTATGGCATAGGAGAGGCTAGGGTGTTCCGCACTCATGGATTCAATCAGTGGTTGAAAAACTGGGTGGAGCCTCAGGGATTTGGCTTCACTGGGGACTGGGGTCCACCTGGAGTGATGCAAGCCTATACTGGCATGATGGGCTGCATCTGTCCGGGAGGGGAACCAGGATCCTAGGTGATAGGTTTAAATGCTTCATTGGCAAGCTTTTAAACTAGCCAAGGGGGGATGCACTGGAAAGGAGCAGGAAAATCCTAGTCCCCCCCAAACAATCATGGTAGTAAGTGTGGCAAACACCAACATGGAGGTGTCAATAGGGAGAAGGGCAGGGGTAAATGGAGAAAGTGACCAAAGCAAGAAGGACAGGGATGGGGCAAAAGGGGGTAAGGCCATCAGGAAATGGAGGGTAATGAGTACCAATGCCCATAGTCTGGGCAACAAGCTCCCTGAGCTGGTGGCCTTAATGGAAGAGGGATGCCTGACATCGTAGCAGTCACAGAAACGTGGTACACAGAGAACCATGACTGATGTTAACATACCAGGGTACATAACTTACAGGAGAGACAGGCAGGGAGAAGAGGGGAGGAGTAGCCTCTATGTAAAGGAAGGGATAAAAGCAACTGAACAAAAGAGTAAACAGGGAGGAGAGGAGGCACTGTGGGTCACCTTGGAGACTGAAAGGGCACCACAATCGCACAGGAGTTGTGTACAGACCCCCATGTCAGGGGAAGGAATGGACAAGGATATGATGGAAGGCATTCTTAGAATGGCAGAGAAAGGGGAGATACTGTTGATGGGAGACCTGAATATGCCAGATGTTAACTGGAGCACATTTGCTGCAGCCACATCCAAGAGCAGGGCCATTCTTGATGCCCCACAGGTGGCAGGCATTAGACAGCTAGTTTCGAACCTACTCGTGAGGGAGCAATCTTAGACCTCGTAGACTCAAATGGGGGCAGTGAGAGGATCTCAGATCTAGAAGTAGTTGCCATCTGGGGACAAGTGACCATCAAACAGTGTGGTTCACGCTAACTCAGCTACAGAGTCAAGCCACACAAAAGTGAGGGTAATGGACTTTAGGAGGGCTGACTTTGGCAAGATGGGAGAGTGCCTCAGAAAGCACTAGCAAACAGGCTAGAAGAAGGTGTGGAGCAACAATGGGGAATTATCAAAACTGCCATCACAGAGGCAACAAGCCTTTGTGTGAAGCAAATAAACAAATCAAAACCGAAAGAAAAAGCCACTATGGTTCTCAAGAGAGGTGGCTGTGGAAAGTCAGGAAGAAAAGATAGCATTCCGGAAGTATAAGAAAACACAGAAGGAGCGGACAGAGAGCTGTACCAGTTAAGGCAGAAAGAAGCAGGAGGGAAGTCAGAATAGCAAAGGCCCAAACTGAGGAAAAGATAGCCAACTCAGTTAAGAAGGGATAAAACTTTCATAGGTACATCAGCGAGCAGAAAGACAAAGGAGGGATAGTGAGGCTGAATAGAATGAGACGGTGGGTGGGCAGAGGGGACAGTGAAAAGCAGGAATACTGAATGAATATTTCCTGCCCAGTATTCACAAAAGAGGAGGGGAAGTGCCTAATCCAATTAACAGAAGCACTCCTTGATAGGGGGGTCGATCCCAGTCCTTTCACAGAAGAAAGGGTTCTGCAAGAACCCTAAAACTGAAGGTGGACAAAAGCAATGGGTCCTGATGGAATTCACCCCAGAATTCTAAAAAGAATTAAGGAAGGAACTAGTGAAACCACTGGCTACTCTTTTAATAAATCATGGGAGGATGGTGTGGTACCCGAGGACTGGAGGAAGGCGAATGTGATTCCCCTTCACAAAAGTGGGACCAAGACAGAGGCAGGAAACTGCAGACCTGTCAGTCTGACCTCTGTGGTAGGGAAAGTGATGGAATCACTTCTGAAGGAAAGAATAGTTGAGTACCTAGAGGTCAGTGGAGCACAGGATCCAAGGCAGCATGGGTTCACAGTGGAAAGGTCATGTCAGACGAATCTAATAGATTTCTTTTACTGGGTGACCAAAGTAGTAGACCAGGGAGGGGCTGTGGACATGGCCTACCCAGACTTTAGCAAGGCATTTGACACAGTCTCACACAAAAGATTGATAGTCAAATCAACCAGCTGGGAGTGGGTCCCAGGGTGGTAGCCTGTAAAACATTGGCTGGACAACAGGACACAGAAGGTAATTGTAAATGGAGTCCACTCTGAAGAAAGGGCGGTTACTAGTGGGGTACCGCAGGGTTCAGTACTGGGTCCAGTCCTTTTAATGTCTTCATCAGTGACATTGCAGAGGGACTGGAAGGAAAGTATGCCTTTTGCAGATGACACAAAGATCTGCAACAGGGTTGATACACAAGGAGGCGGAAAGGATGAAAAGGAACTTGGCAAGGTTGGAGGAATGGTCAGGACGTGTGGCAGCTAGGATTCAATGCAAAAAATGTAAAACAATGCACCTGGGAAACAAGAACCCAGGGAAGAATAACAATGGGTGAGGAGGTATTAACAACAACAAAACAGGAAAGGACCTGGGGTAATCATATCAGATGACCTAAGGTTAGCAAGGAAATGTGAGAAGGCAGGGAGGGCCGGGGTATACTGGGATGTATAGGGAGAGGCATCAGCAGCAGAAAACAGGAAGTTGTTATCCCTCTGTACAGACAGTTGGTGAGACCCCATCTGGAATACTGTGTCCAGTTCTGGAGACCCCATCTCCACAAGGACATAGACAGGATAGAGGCAGTCAGAGATGGGCAAATAAAATAGTGCAGGGTCTGCAAGAGAAGCTGAAGGAGGAGAGACTAAAGGAGCTTAATATGTATACCCTTGAGGAAAGAAGGAGAGGGGGGGACATGATAGAAACTTTCAAGTACCTCAAGGAATCAACAAAGTCCAAGAGGTAGCATCTTTCAGAAAAAGAGACTTGCAAGAACAAGAGGACACAATTTAAAGATAGAAGGAGGCGGTTCTGGGGCAATGTGAGGAAGTATTATTTCACAGAGGGTAGTGGATGCATGGAACAGCCTTCCTGAGGAAGTTGTGGGGTCTAAAACTGTGGGAGAATTCAAGAATGCATGGGACAGACATAAGGCAATTCTTGTGGGGGGCAGGAAGATATAGGCAGTTGGTTAACTAGGATCTGCGGCCTATCCTGTAGGTAGGGAAATGGGCAGACTAGATGGGCCTAGTGGTCCTTATCTGCCGTCAAAGTCTATGTTTCTATGTTTCTATATTTATAGCATGTTGGGGATCTCTCTGTTTTCTGCTGTGTTTTTTAATTATGGTCTCTCCTGAACCTTGTGCTGTTCTTTTCCTCCATCCATCCAATCTTTTAGTTGGCTCCTGGTGCTCTGACATTAGCTGCTGTGTAGCTCTATTGCATGCAGTGCTTGCTGTTTCCATGCTCCCCCGAAGGAGCCCACCTGCCTGCCTCCCACCCACAGCTATTTTTAAGTCCATTACAGGCACTGGCCTTTGGCTACAGTGCAGCTTGTCCTTTATGGCCCCTATCCTGTGTGTTTGCTTTCCCAGTCCATTTCTTCCAGGCCCCTCTAGACACTTACAGTCTGCCACCAAGTGACATAGCTGGCAGTTCCTGCCACCTACTGGTGACTGCCCACCCTCTGGACCCTCTTAACCAACCCCTTGAGGGCTCTTTACATAGCCACTTGTGGCTGATCAGTAGAGGCAGGCATACTTGCCCCAACCTTCTTCCCCCCCTCCATAAAATCTCTAATTTCTTCACCACCCACATGGAGCAGGCTACAGCCTGAACTCTGTGTGGGCTGTGAGTTGAAAGTGCCTGCCAGCACTGTCACTGTTGTGCAGTAGTGCTAAACTGATGGCTGCATAGCAACATCCACAGCATTTCTGGTTGGCGGTTTTCTGACCAGCCTACCTGCCTTCTACATATCAGGTCTCAGGACCTCCCCACCCACACTAGGTACCAAGGAAAGGTTAAGCAAAATAACCAAATAAAACCACATCGTTTCCCACTGGCCATGAGGCAGTTGGCCTACAGCACCACCAGGGCAATACCAACACTAGCCTCCTGGGACAACTCAATCACAAGGATTCACTTTTTTAAATAATGCAGGGACCACTAGCCCAGGAGCATTTCTATTAGTCCATTAGAGCTACTGCTTAAATCTGCTGGCCACCAGCAGGCCACGTAGGGGTGCTAAGGGGGTTTTGTTCAGCCTCCAATATAAAACTCCCCTTCTTTTACTTCACTGCTGTCCTGTACCCCCTTATTTTATATTTTTTAATTTAGTATACTTTTTGGTCACGGCCACCCAAGCCCACAGACCCCACTGCTCCTCTGCACCCATTCTGTTCCTTGCTACTATATGTTCTCTGTACTAATCTGTTTTTCCTCTTTAATTCTACAGATCTGGCCAGACTGTATATCAATTAGGTAAGTATCTTAATTTAATTCTACGATCCCTCCCAATCTCTCCTCTAGGACCTCTGACCTGTTGTGTCTTCTCAACCTTCTCTGTTCTTCCCTTTCAGGTCCTACCAGAATTCGTCAAACCGAGGACACCCCAACTCTGGATTCCCTGGCTCTGATGGGGCAGAAAAGTCCTATTTAATTACCTAACTGCCCTGTAAGGTGAGAGGCATATAACAAGGTACCCACACCTTTGTAATGTTTAGCAACTTGATTTGTGAATTTTGTGGCTTGGAGAAAATATATATTTTCAGCATTTTCCCTACCTGGTGTTTGTTGGAAGTCTCTACTAAACCGATCCAACCTTGTTTACTTACGACATTTTATAGTAGAAGACTCCAAGGTGGTATAGCTGCAGGCACAGATAGAGAATACTGAACCGTACTCCATGCTGAACAAACTGTTAACCTTACACTGACTAAGGTTAGTAACACTGTGAGCATGAGACTTTAGTGCCTTCATGATGTCACTAACCTCACGAGGTGCAAGGTTACCAATGCATTCTGCAAGGAGACTGGTTCACTATGTGTAATGATATGGGTAGGCCGTTTCTAAAACATACAGGTGACGGGCAAACACTTTCATGAGTGCTGATTTCAAAACAGCACCCAGTACTTGAAAGTCATTTTTACTGGTTCCCATTTTGAAATGTGCACTCTTGAGAGGGTTTGCCTGTTATCTGTCCTAATCTAGGCCCTATGTCTGGTTTGCTGGAGCATGTGTGATTAGGGCAGCTGTTCAGAGAAGTAATTCATGTTCTAAATGGTGAACTATTTTCACTGAACACTCCTAAAAGGTGGATTACTGGTTTGAGAAACCACTACAGAAATTGGCTTTATATTGATATTCAGGCCCAATCACCACCCCCCAACCCTCAGCATGTGACCACCTGCTCTATTAGTGAGCTGCTCAATACAGCAGGAAGGCACCAGTGAGTGAGAGGGAGTATCCAGAGTGGTGAGTGTCACTGATAAGGCTAGGAAGATCGATTTATACATAGCTTCATGAATTACACACACTCTGCCTCCTCCCTCCTGATCATGCACGCTGTTACACTGTCATTCAGCTTGTGGACTGAAAGAGCTGGTGGCTGAATGTGCTGTGGGTTGGGGAGCAGGTTATCCTGGATATCTTGCTACATGTTGCCCTCAAATCATGGCTTGTGGTTCAGTGGGGTACCTAGCATATATAAATAATGATGATCTGGGGGTGGGGGGGGTTGATTGGAGGGGCTTTTAAAAATGGCAAGAGTATACAGTTTTTTTTGTTATCTGTGTGGCAGAACACAAGGTCAAAGATCCTTTGCCTTCAGAGCTCCGAGCTGGATGAATGGACTCTCTAGTGATATTACCATTGCCACCATACTCAGCTCCTTCAAATCCAGCCTCTGCAAGCCACTCATTGCCTTGAGTGCCTGTGACTGCCTCTGATCATAACTGAATCGTCTATCACCTATGCCAGCCTGACCTTATGCTAACCCCTACTGGCTGGGTGATGGTCACTATCCATAACTCTTGCTAACGTCTGGGCACCCTCTGCTAATCTTTGATTCTTTGACGATGCCTTCCTGGCGGCACCCCCCCCCCTTTATTACCCCTGCATCAGTCCTCCCCTAACTTCACCTCTGTGACCCGCCCTCACCTCTACCCCTCACTTTCTCATCTCCTACCCTTCCCTTTCTACCGTTGTCAACCCTAGTTCTAGCTTTGTATATGTATAGATAAGTGACTATTTGTCATAATGTCATCCTTGTTGTTTTGTTGTTCCTTATGGCTTGGAACCTTTGTACAAGAGCCCTGGCTCAAAGGTATTTGTAATCCTAGATTGAAATAAATATAAATAAATAAAGAACAGGGAATGTGCAGTGGTATAAGTGGAGAGTGTGGCCTAGGGACTAGTTCTTGTCACCTAGGAAAGAACCGGGTCTTTTTTAAATTAATTCCCTTGTATGAGTACCATGAATAGTGAGACATACTTGGGATGCTAGTTGGGATTTTGTGATATTTGGAATTATTATTCGGGATGTGCCTACTCATACATGCTGGTATTTTGCTATCTGTATGTTTACCGTTGCTCACATTTACAAACATTTTCTAATTTTGGTTCTGTTTTAGGGTGCTAACCCCATAATTATTTATTTATTTATTCATTGACTGATTTAAAGAACTTTGTTGACTGGCATCCTATTTTCAGGAGCAACCCAGAGTTATTTACTGTCCATTCATAAACAAGTACAATTATACAGTTTTATGTGGTAGCACAGATAGTACATGGTTAGGTATTCGTTAAAAACAATAAATCGTTGAGTATTGTTCCACAAAAAAAGGGACATTAAAAGATACAGCTAAGCTTGTTTTTTGCCAAAAGAAATCAGAATGGATTATTTATGCCTTACAATTGGCTGCATATGCAGCGAAATATGTAAATCAGCAAGTTCTGGATACAGTTGAATTTCTTTATAGGAAGATTCTATTTATACTGTAAATGTATTAAATCCATGGATAATGCATTTACAGTGCAAATAGAATATTTCTAAAAAGAGATCCAAATATAAGTAAAACATGCTCATTTACATATTTTTGTCATGATGCAGCTACATGTTTGGTAATCCATTTGGAGTTCTTTTGGCCTAAAACAAAAAACATTTATTTTACATTTATTAAAAATCCATGTAATACACAATTAAAATTTTGCACATTTACCTTCAAATAAAGCCAAAAATAAATACAAATAAATCCATTCAAAAGAAGCAGTTTTTTGCATTTTTTTTTTGCAGCCCAAAATAATAGGATTGAAAATTAGCATATTTTGTTGCGTATACAGCCAAAAGTAAGCCACTTGTAAGATAAGAAATTACCACTAGAACTTCTGTGGAATAAATGCAATTTCAAGTGAATTTAAGAGGAATTTAAATCTTAAGAAAAAGGTAAAATTAAGCAAGTGTCAATCCACACTTTTTGATAAGGGTACCCCTTGCTTTCACATGATGGCAGTAGATCAGGGAGTGGGACATTATTGGAGTGGTAGAAATGGGTGCTGTGGGGGACGATTTCAACTCTGCTGCAACTGTTGACTCATCTTCTATTCTTACTACTATTGGCTTAACAGACCCAACAGTTTGAGAACTTGGTGGGAGGGGGACTTTACTGAAGCCTTGTTCCTTATCTTTCTTTTTCTGTGGTTCCAACAGAGGGTCTAAATCATCATCCCCATCCCCACCTACAATGCTAGTCTCCTGAGATATGTCCTTCTCATCCTCCTCCTCCTCATCCTCACTTTTATCACCCTGCGTTTCCTTGCCAGCACTATCTGATTCCCTAACACTCAGATCTGCAACATCACACTGTGACTCAGGATTAGATTCTTCTGGAACACTTTTGGGGACATCAACCACCGTTGAGTCATTAGCCTCAACCACATTCCCAGAGGAAAACTTTTTGCAATGCTCTTGTTGTCCCTGCCTGCACTGCCAGCACCAGCAGCACCCACCAGCATTGATGCCAATGATTAGGCAGAGAAAAAGTTAACCATACTAATGCCTCTGCTTGCAGCAACTACTCCTTGTCAGTTAGTACTACCAGCAGTACCAGTCCCTGATGAACCTGCATCATCATAACTGAGAGTGGTGACCGGTACCCTTTAGAACCACAGAAGCTAAGCTCTTCTTGGCAGCAGTGCCAGAAACTCCTTTAGCAGAGCTTCTCTTTACGGGTCTTTTCTTATATTTGTAGTTTTCATAGAAACATAGAAATTGACAGCAGATAAGGACCACTTAGCGCACCAAGTGTGCCCATTTTCCCTACCTACAGCAATACCTCAGATGTACTTGATCTTAAGCTTTTACCATCTCTTTCCTATTGCTAGGGTTACCTTGTGTCTACCCCTTACATTCTTGAATTCCCCTACCATTTTTGGCCCTCCACCTCCACTGAGAAGCTGTTCCATGCATCCATCACCCCTTCTGTGAAAAATTACTTCCTTGCATTACCTCTGACTCTACCCCCTCCAGCCTCATATTATGACCCCTTGTTCTTGAACATCTTTTTTTTCTGAAAGATGTAACCCTCTTGTACCTTATTTATGCCCTTGAGGTATTTGAAGA
The DNA here is from genome assembly GCA_016271365.2 of Neoceratodus forsteri. Taxonomy (NCBI): domain Eukaryota; kingdom Metazoa; phylum Chordata; order Ceratodontiformes; family Ceratodontidae; genus Neoceratodus; species Neoceratodus forsteri. The sequence continues at coordinate 666,366,026 of CM057456.1, read as the reverse complement.
TCTCTATCATAGCCTTCCTCTATCTCTTTCTCCTCCCTTCCAAGGTTATAGATATTGAGGTCCCCTAGTCTCTCCTTACATGACTCTTGGTGCAGACCCAGTACCATTTTTGTTTCATAGGACAATTGTTGCCCTTCTCTAAACTGCCTCTACTCTGTCTATGTCCTTCCAGAGATGCAGTCTCCAGAAGTGGACACAGTATTCCAGATGAGGTCTCACCAATGTTGTGTACAGTGGTATCACCACCTCCTTTTTTCTGTTAGTGATACCTCTCTCTATGCACTCCAGCATCTCACCAGCTCTCCCCACTGCAATTTTCACAATTCTTATGAACATATAAACATACAAAAATGTTAGCAGATACAGGTCATATGGTCTATCTAGTCTGCTCAACTTCAGAGTTCCCAGTCTATTCTACTGCAACTGCCCCCCTCAGCACTTACCTGTACATCTAATTTATCTCCCCCATTTGCTGCCTCCCCCTCTCTCCAGCTTCCCCTCAGTTTTGATCTTATCTTTGACCCTGTCCCACCCTCTCTTAAAACTACCCACAGATTTCAATGATATCACCTCCTCCGACAGTGCATTCTACTTTGTTACCACCCTGTCCATGAAACAGTGCCTCCTCATTTCCCTCCTGAATCTTCCACCCTCCAATTTCAGACTGTGGCTCCTTGTGTCCCTCCTCCCATTTAATTTAATAATGCCCTCAGTACTAACCCTACTCATGCCCTTTAAATATTTGAAGGTTTCAATCACATCCCCTCTCTGTTCTATCCTCTAGGGAATACATGTTGAGCTCCCTCAGTCTTTCCTCATATGACTTGTCCCCCAGTCCAAGGGTCATCTTGGTCTCCCTGCACTGGACCCCTGCAGTAGTTTGACATCCTTCTTTAAATAGGGGCACCAGAACTACACACAATCCTTCAAGTGTGGTCTCACCACCAACCTGTACAGTGGCAGGGTGACTTCCATTCCCCTAGAGGTGATTCTTCTGGCAATGCACCCCAAGATCTAATTAGCTTTGGCTGCCACCTTTCTGCTATGTGCTGAATGATTCATGTCCCCTGTGACTAATCTCCCCCCCCGATCCTTCTCCTTCTCTGAAGTTGATAATTGCACCCCTCAGCCAGTAGCAATTCACAGGGGTTCTGGCTCCTAAGTGCATGATGTTGCACTTCTGAGCATTGAACCCTAGCTGCCATGTGTCTAACCAGTACTCAGTCTTATCCAGATCCTCTTGGAGTCCTTGTCTCCCTTTCACACTATCCTTATCCACAAGGATATTTGTCATGTCTGCAAAAAAGCTGATCTTCTTCTTAATCCCATCAGATATGTTGGCTATGAAGATGTTAAATCACACCAGTCCTACTTCTGAACCTTGCGGGACCCCGCTGGTTACAGCTCTGGGAGTCACAAGTTCTCCCCCTACAGTTACCCTCTGCTGCCTTTCCTGCAGCCAGCTCCTAGCCCATCCTACTAGTTTTTCCCCTGCTCCCATGTTTCTCAGTTTACTAGTGAACCCCTTCCATGTGGCACCAAATTGAAGACCTTGCAGGAGTCCAGATACAGGACATCTACCCCTGGCCTCCATTGAGTGCCCTTGGTCACCTTTAGGTCATGTGATCATGATTACACCCAGTTCCCTTTCCCTTTAGGTGGTTGTCAGTACCCCCCCCATCATGTACTCCTCCCTTGGGTTTCTCTGTCCCAACTGCATGATTTTACACTTCTTTTCATTGAATCTCAGCTCCTACACTCTTGGTCACTCCTCAAGCCTGCTTAGGTCCCTCCTAATCTTTCCCTCCCTCCTCCCTCCCTCCCCGAAGTATCAACCCTGTTGCAGATCTTAGTGTTGTCTGCAACGAGGCATACCTTCCTTCCAGCCCTTCTACAATGTTGCTTATGAAGACATTAAAAAGGATGGGCCCCAGCATGGATTCCTGTAACACCCAACTGCTCGCCCCCCTCTCCTTGGAATGAACTCTGTTTACCACCACCCTTCGTGTTCTACTCTTATCTGATTTCTGACCAAGTTTACCACCTTGGGACCCAGTCCTAGGCTGCCCAGCTTGTTTACAGGCCTCCTGTGTGGAACAGTGTCAGTCATTGCTGAAATCCAGATAGGTAACATCTACGCCCCAATTTAATTTCCTGGTCACTCAGTCAAAGAAATCTGTCAGATTTGTTTGACATGACTTTCCTGCTATGAATCCATGCCACCTAGGATCCTGTGATCTGCTGGATTCAAGATATATTACAATCCTTTCCTTTAGCAGTGAATCCATAAATTTCCCCACCACTGAGTTCAGGCTGACTGGCTTGTAATTACCAGCCACCTCCCTGCTCCCACTTTTGTGGAGAGGGACTACATCTGCCCTTTTCCTCTGGCATCAGCCCCATTTCCAGTGATTTATTGAACAGGGCTGTCAGTGATGCTGTGAGCACCTCTCAAATCTTCTTTAATATTCTTGGATGTAACCCGCCCAGCCCCATTGCCTTGTCCACTCTCAGTTTTGTGAGTTCCTTTAGGACTCTCTCCTCCATCCACCTCCCTACCATCGATGTGCCAGTTACTTAACTGAGGTTCCACACCTTTCCCTTCTTCTGAGAACACTGAACAAAAACATTTGTTCAGTACTGTTGCTTTCTCCAGGTCCCCCTCCGCACACTCCCCTCCTTCCCCTTTTAGACTAACAATCCCACCCCTGGTCTTTTTTTTTTCAGTGGTGTACCTGAAGATTGTATTGTCCCTTTTCATTACTGCCTGGACTATTTTTCCTCTCTTTGTGCCTTTATACCCCTGTCTGCTTTCTCTGCCTCTCTGTTTTTCTAGATACACTGCCCTGTCCTCCTCCTCTGTGTTTCTTTGTACCTCCTGAATGTCAGCCTTTTCGCTCCTACCTTCCTGGCCACTTTCTTTAAGAACCATCATGCTTTTGTTTCCTCTTGCTTTTGCTTAATTGCCTAATGCAAACATTTGCTGCATCCTCTGTGGCTCTTTTTAGATGTATCCACTGTTCCTCTACACCCCCATCCCCCTCGCCAAGGCTTTACTGAGACATTTCCACATCTTTACAAAGTTGGCCCTTCTGAAGTCCAAGACCCTTATTTTCATGTGATTTGACTCAGCCACTGTTCTCACATTGAACCTTACAGTGTGATGATCAGTGGACCCCAGGTGATTATCCACCACAACATCTGCAACTCTATCCCCGTTGGTGAGTACTAGATCCAGCATTGCACCCTCCCTGGTAGGCTCTACCACTATCTGCCTGAGGCACGCCACCTACAGGGCATCCAGGATGTCCCTGCGCCTGCCTGAGGCTGCAGCTGGGGTGCTGCAGTCAACATCCAGCAAATTGAAGTCTTCCACCAGCATCACCTCCCCTTTAGTTGCCATCTTGTGGATGGCTTCCACTAGAACCCTGTCCAACTCTTCCCCTTGTGCTAGAGGTCTGTAAATAACTCCAGTGCAAATAGTGGTGCCATTAACTGTCTCTAGAGTGTCCCACAGTGCCTCCATCCCTTTCTGCATTTTCTGTATCTCAGTTGATTTATATCCTTCCTGACGTAAAGAGCCACACCTCCACCCTCAGCCCAGAGAGGTGCACGCAGATGGGGCAGCGCAGCAGCCTCCAGAAAGTCTCCCTGAAGACTGCAGTCCCACAGCCACTGCACTGCATCACTATGATCATGTCTGTTTCTGGCCTTCCTGCTTTAACTTTGTTAGCTTACACCCACTTTCTGTTTTAATTGACATCTTTTTTCATCCTATGCTAGATAACCCCTCCTCCACAGAGAGATAGAATACTAATTACAGAAGGTATTCAATATATCACAGCTTCATAAGTACCCTGTAAAAGATTTGAACACAAACACAGCTTCCCAAGTAACAACTCAAAATACAGTCAAATACCCTTTTAGCAAGATTGAATACAATCCCAGCTTCACAGCTTCATGTCAAGAAAACCCTGTAGAAAGAATCTTGTCTCAATTTCCCACCTTTCTGCCTGCATAGTCCACTTCGGTTAATTATTTTATGTTGCCCCTGTTCACTTTTCCTTATTGCAGAGGTCCCTACCTTGACTGTAGAGAAAGTTTTGCCCTGATGTTAGTGTGCCTTGGTACTGTTCTTCTTTCTTCCTTTGAGTCAAGTGTTTATGTGTCTTTGCAGTCATCTTTGTCCTTACTCAGAGTCAGACCTGCAGGAGTTGGGGGGAAGGGGAGATATTCTTTTCCTTCAAGGATGGCCAGTCTTATGTATCTTGGTGATCCTCCCTTTCTTCTCACAAACAGGAAATTCCTGTTGTCAATCAAATCCCAAACAGGAAGTTCTTCTTGTTAATCATATCCAGTGCCTATAACAGTATACCTGACTAAGGGTGGGAGAGTGTTTCAAGACACAGGATTAAGGGACTGGGAGAGACACACAAGACCACACAGCACTTCACAAGTCTTTACACAGAAACAACTACAACAGAATTTATTTCTATTTTTTTTCTACAAACAATACACACCAGGGATTATTTAAGGGACTAGGGAACAGTGCAAGACTACAAAGCACTTCTAATACCTTACTCAGACAGTAAACAGCAACATAAATATTTTGTTTCCTTTTTTGGGGGGGGGGGGCGGTTACTAAAACAATACACTACAGCTGTTTACGGGATGAGGGGCACCCACAGAAGACCACACACCACTTTACAAGATTTTACACAGAAAGAACTACACCAGAATTTTTTTTCTTTTTTTTCTCACTAAATAATACAAACCAGGGATTATTTAAGGGAATACGGGGACCCACATAAGGCTACACAACACTTTATGCAGACAGTATGCAAACAAAAACAATACCAGAAATATATTTTTCTTTTTTTTCTCAATCTTTTAAGAAAAACAGTACAGAAAAGGGATTTCAGACTAGTGGCCAGAATTGGGGGCATACATAAGTCACTATAGGTAAAAGAACTAAAGCTAATTTATGTCAAGCAACATAAATGAAATAAATATAGTTAAACTAGAGTCAAGGCTGTGCCAACAACTGTAATGGCTCTCCTGCAAAATATTTTGTGGGGCCTACCTCACCAATTATATGAACATACAAACATATGAAAATTACCAGCAGAAATTAGGCCTCTAGGTCTATCTAGTCTGCTCGAGTATGCAGCAAACCCCTACCTTGCAGCTGCCCCTCCCCCTTTTTCCACCTTCCCAAATATCCCCTCTCTCTCCCTGTCCATTAGCGCATACGATATTTTTATAACTGAAATTTTTTTGTATCAGTCCTGCTGCACATCCAGTTTGTCCATGCTGCCCCTGTCTCCCTTGCTGGCTCTATGGTCAAGAAACTGAACAATGTAATTTGTCCCTGCGCCTCCTGGGGACACCGGCACCAAGATTAGATGTTTTGAGTAATGGGCCCTACTGCTTCTTTGTTCTGTACTTGGCCCACCCACCACTGAAACTGGAATTGGAATCTTGTGATGCTACTGCTGACATACTCACTTTTGACTGGATAAGCAATTTCCAGACAGAAAGTTGCAAGCTTGTCTGTGATAAAAGGTTTTCTTAATGGCGACCTCTGAGACAGAGGGCCCCCCCTGACAGTGCCTGTCCTACTGCAGCCGCAGCTGTTGCACTTCCCTGGTCACAGTCCTGCAGTGCTCCCAGATCTACAGGGATTCCTGTATTTTAAGGGATTTTTTCTACAAAATTGGGTTACGGGAAGGTAATCTTTTATTTTTAAAATATCAGGGGAAATGGACAGACACTACGGGAAAATGCCCACTATGAATCTCATGGCTGCCAAGATCCAGACAGAGCCCTCCAATTGGTGCTCAGTTTGGTGACTTTGCTACACTAAGCAATTCTGTTGATCCATTTGCAGTCTGTGTTTCTCTGGGGTAGTAAGGTAATATGCTGGCAGTGCATCTTTTTGAGGATGAATTCAGATCTTCTGGTTAGGAACCAGTGAGCTGCTGCATGATCCAAACACCTGCCGTGTGGCCCCACTCAAAACAGCAACACAGTTGAGTCAGCTGAGCTGCATCTCAAATGCCACTTTTCTGGACTAGCAGAGAGCCTAAGCCACTGAAGGTAAACAAGCCTTCTTGTGGGCAGTCTCAGGTTAGTCTGTTTTAATCTCATTTCAAGTGCAAAATGAGTCAGACAAAAGACTGACCACTTGATGGTGGTATGCTTTCGGTGGGGGGGCTGCAAGAAAGAGTGCTTAAGTGTTGCTTGAGAGAAGCAACACCCCAAACTACCAAGGTAAACAAACCTTCTGTTCTGCAAATTTGTCTGTTTTAAACACATGAAGTGCCAAAAGCGAGCCAGACAAGAGATTTGATGGTGGGCTTTGAAGGGTGATGGGGACACAAAGAGTGCTTAAGTGCAGTGCTACTTGGCTTGTTTGATGCACAGAGCAAAGTTGTGTTTTTAAAAAGATCACTAAGGCAGCACTTCTTCTGATCAGCCTAGAGGTTGAGGTTATTTGAAAAAAAATTAGACAATGTTTCTATTTAATTGTGAGCCTGGGAAAGGTATAAGGGTGTCTTCATCAAAATAAGCAGGAGTTATGAATTATATGTGTGAGATCAGAAGGGACCCATAGACCCTGGTCTGGCCTAAGGTTAGTAAAATAAATGAAAAAAAAGGGAATATTTGTTTTTACCTCTGAGAGTTTGGTGCACAAAGCTGTGTGTGTGTGTGTGTGTGTGTGTGTGTGTGTGTGTGTGTGCAGGGGGATGCTTAAGCATGCCAATAAAAAACACAACAATACACGGAAACAATGTTTATTAATGGAGCACTACAGGTACACAGAGCTGTAGGCCCAATGCATGATTGGTGTGGAGTGGCTATGCATATGTATCTGGGGTGAGTAGCTACTCCACACCCTCTGTGCCCCCCCGCATGGCATGCATGAAGGGGGCACATGCAGACCCACCACACCCAATCCCCCATGTCTACAGACAGCTTCACGATGGGGACGTTCCAGGGGCATTCCAGCACTACATGTATTCACTAACCTGCATAATGCTGGCCGCATGGGTGCAGAGGGTGGTGCAGGGTACATCAGGGAGACCGTGCCATAATCCACAGCATGCCCCATGAATACAGGCATTCAGTCACCGGGGGACCAGGACAGTGCACACTGTGCTGCTCCTGACTGCTTGGCAGCAGGGGCAGCTGAATGGGTGAGTGCCCAGAAAGTTTATGTGAGGCAGCACTGGGACTGGAGGGTGCCACGCTGGTCCGAGTGCATGCTATAGGCATGCACAGCTCCAGAACCATGCCACCCTATGTGTGGGATCCACTATGGGTCCCGAGGGGCATCCCATTGGATGTCTGCCTGGGGGAATGACTCCTCCCCTGGCCACCCTGCAGAGTTCTGTGCATTGAGAAGGAGCCTTGGCTAGCTGGTTGGCATTGGTGAATGCCGGTATGGGTGCACCTGTCCACGGGGTGCAGGGGCGAGGGTTGAGTATGCACATTTTGTGCATCCCTATGTCCCTTTCATGCATTGTGAGCAGAACACAAAATGTATCAGTCTATGATTAAGGGGTAAATTTGAATTTAAGGCATTTCATACTATAAATAGAATACTGTATAAGGGACTGTATTATTACAAGGTTATAATACCTTCAGGAGGTTCTGGAGACATGTGAACCTTGAGAACTGAGCTTTATAGGTTCCAACATGTCCCCAGAACCTCAAGATGGTATTATATTGTTACAAATAAAGTTCTTATAGTTGTAGAGTAGTTATGTGATACGTTGTAGGTAATTTTTTATATTTAAAATAAATAAGAACACATAAAACAGCCTGAAAATCTGTCCTAGTGATTTTATTGATTGGCATAATGACACCAATTGCATACTTACATTGATTTGTGCATACAGGAAAATCTACAAGAATTTCATCCCAGTTTTACAGGGAAAATACATGGAAAATTAGGGTGCACTACAGGAAAATGCTTTGCCTGATCTGGGAGTACTGGCCCTGACTGTGGTGAAAACATTAATGCAGTAAAACTAACCTCAGTATTCTAAAGAAGCAAACTAACAAACCACAGAAAACAGGAAACAAAATAACCAAAAACACAAAATAGAACAGCACTACACACTGCCTAGGTTTATTTATTTATTATTACATCAGAATTACAACCCTTTGAGTCACAGACTCCTTTCTAAAGGCTCCACATCAGGTTACAGAGTAAGACAGGATGAATGCTAACAGATATGACATATAACAATTAAGCAATTTATCCCTCCAGGGTGTGGGTACACTGGAGGATTTACCACGGCTGGTGTGATTCGGTCATCGAGGCAGTTTGGTTTGAAGTGAAAGTGACCGGATTAGCATGGTATAAGGTTGGCTGGCACTTCTTCCAGTGGGTACAATGGAGGATTTATCACGGTGGTAATTGTGCCAGCCGACCAATCAGGATGCAGGATTTGGGACTTTGGATTTACCACATTGTATAATAGGCAATAATCAATGTTCCTATATACAAATAGTCAGTGTTCCTATACAGAGTGGTAGCTAAGAAACATTATAACAGTGTGCAAGATGAAAGCAAAATATGTGCAGAAGCAGTCTTAGGTATTAGACTTTGTCGGATGAGGACTCTAAGGCACAGGCAGGGCAGGCACAGTGGGTAGGCACTGTAAGCACTGGTAAATCACTGCATGGGCACTTACAGCAATGGGAGGAGAAAATGTGATTCCTGAGTGCATCCTTATAAGAGCCAGTCCTTGGTAAAGTGGTGACCATGGCTGTGAGGACGTTGTACAAAGATGGGGCCCAGTACAGGAAGGCCTTTGGGGTAGAGAGGTCCTAACTCTCGGTACCAGAAGGGAGGACTTGGAGGAGCTGTGAGTGGGCAGAGTGGGATTTGAGAGTTGGAGAGATGCTGCTACCCCTGAGGGGGGGTAAAATGGTTATATTGTTATTGGCCATGAGGCAGGATTGATAGTGCAGCCTCTTGTCAAAATGAAGCACATTTGCAAGTGAATAAAGCATGCAGGTGTGAGTGAACTGATCAGTACCAGTCAGGAGCCTACAAGCCTTGTTTATGGACAATTTGATTTTGCTGAGGGCAGTGTTGTAGGCTGCCGCATTAACCAGAAGGCCGCAGTCTACTAAGGAAAGGACAGAGGTAGGCAGCACTTGTGGTGGTAAAGAAGGCCGATGAGAGAGTGTGAATGTGGGTGTGGAAATTGAGGACCTGGTCAAAGGTGATGACCAGGTATTTGTAAGAATAGACTTGTACAAGGGGGTGGAGAGTGTGGGAGAGTACCTACAGGGGGATTCTTTGTACTTGCTTTGGTTATGAGAGAAGAGCACAGCTTTAGTTTTTTCAGGTTAATGACCAGTCTGCGGTCAGTAAAGTGGTGTTCAGTCTGATTGAAAGAGTGTTGGAGGGCATTCTGGAGAATGGCAGGGTTTGGATGGGATGCAAACAGGACCGCATCATCAGTGTAGAGGAGAACAATACCTGTGCAGGATTTGGGGAGGGCATTAAGATACAGACTGAAAAGCAGTGGTCCCAGGATAGATCCCTGTGGAACCCCTGCGTGGACAGGACAGCTGCTGGAGAGAGTACTGTTAATTTTAATGCATTGTGACTGGGATGAAAGGTAGCTGGCAAACTAGGACAAGGGGCCCTGGGAGAGGCCTAGTTGCACAAGAGTGTCCAACAGAAGGGAGTGCCTGATGGTATCAAAGGCCTTGGAAAGGTTGATGAAGACTGCGCCAGAAAGGTGACCTCTATCAAGAGCAAAATGTAGAACGTTAGAGAATTTTAGAAGTGCAGTGGTGGTGCTGTGGCCCTCATGGAAGCGACGCTGCTCCTTGCAGAGTAGGTTATGAGAAGAGAGGTAGTCCGTAAGTTGGTCTGCCACTATCTTTTCCAGAGCTTTAGAGAATGGGAGGAGGATGGATATTGGCCAGTAATTTCCAAGGGTGGTACTGTCCCCACCTTTAAGTATAGGTGTGATGACAGCAGTCTTCCAGGTGAGGGTAAACTGCCCAATGCAAAAAGGACGATTGAGCAGGTTTGTGAGCAGGAGGAGCACCACATCCAGAACTAGGTGAAGGAGCCTTAGGTCCAGAAGGTCATTACTATAACTAGAACCACTTAGGGCTTTAGCCAAGTATGGTTTGGCTTCATGAAGCATGAGGGTGCATAGGTAGAAAGGGGGGGTGAAAAAGGGTGGGAAGCAGGGAAGCATCATTGGGGTCAAAGAAATTATTGGGGAGTACCGAGCTAAGGTCTGTAAAGGCAGCATTGAGGCTGTCAGCATTGCATGTGGGTCAGTGGGGATGGAGTCATTAATGTTAAGTTGTGACGGGGGGGATAGTGTTTTATTGTTAAGCTCTTTTATGTTATCCAAGAACTTACAGGATGATCACCAGGAGGAGGTAAACATGGATCTATAAAATATTCCACTTTGGCTTTATGAATGGCCCATGTGCATTTGTTACGCTCTGCACTGTAGGCCTGTCTGTCTGTCTGTCTGCAGGCTTACCTGAGTCAATAGCTCTATGCCACAAGTTGTTCCTGTGACTCAATTGTTTGATAAGAGATTGGGTGATCCAGACAGCATCATATTTTTTAATATGGAACTCAGAGAGGCAACCTTGTCTTTTTGTTGCTGGAGGTACACATAAACTCCCCTTCCCCAAAGCACACTACACTGTCTGCAATACAGAAACTTAAATTACTACTTTAACCTAGGTAAATCACAAAAAATCAATAACTACTTGGTGATCTACAGGCACAAGGCATAGTACACCCTTACTAGAGTAATTTTGGACAGAAAACTCAACATTTGAAGTGGTTTTAGAAGGTGTTTTGGCATACAGCTCCAGGGCATAACTAACTCTAACTCCCTCTCTTCCTCACACTGAACTGAATTCAGCCTACACATGGAACAACAGATCATGTGACCTTCTGTACCATGAATCCTTGTTAACTTTGCCTTAGAACCATAATTCATAGACAAAGTTAGACAAAATTGCTATTTTTCCACTACTCATGAATTTCTACTTTAATACGAAATATAAATTTGCCTTACAGAGTAAATTTGTAAATTTCTAAAAATTTGTAAAATTCTCTATGAAGCAAATTTTTCCAATTTCATCCACCACTACCCTCAATACACACCCACAGAAACTGTGGAGGATATACTGTTGAGGAGGCTGAGTTCATGAGTGTGCTGGGTCTGACCTCCACTAGAAAGCTGTCAGTTGTCATCCACAAATTCCTCAGAGAAACTACAAGCAGAATTCTGGAAACTTCTACTGGCATTGATAGGAAAATAGAAAAGAAATAACAGGTGGACAAACAGGGTGTTGATTACCTGTATTCCCACCCAGACCATGAGGGAGTGATCCAAGCTGTTGCCTTCCAATCAACTAGGGTGTCCTTATGTGCACCAACCCCAGAGAAAGATTCCTGAAAACTGGACTAGATGGCATGATAGATTTTCACCTCTGAAACCTTGCAGTTAAGACAGGCAGCTTCTATGGAATACACAATCCAGTTTTAAATGGCACTATGGAATCACACCTTGTGGGCAGAGTGCTACAGCTACCAGGATGGGCGGCTGCGTAAAGAACTTAATATTAGATATGGTTATGTTTTTCATGTTTTCCCTGTGAACTACTTTACATATTTAATCTTTATTTTAGACTCCATTGTTAGGAGGGTAGAACTGGGGGAGGTGGGGAGAGGGAGGTAAAGTGCCTGCCTGGTGCCATGGCTTGGAGGGGCAATGAGCAAATCCTCATGATTGCAGGAGCAGCTGCATAGGAGAGGAAGCTGGATGTCATTGTCCACCTAGGGACAACTGATCTGGCTGGGAAAGGGATCACAGCAGTGTAGGAGGAGTTTGTGGAGTTGGGGAGGGGCCTTAGACAAGTAGCATGCATGGTAACCTTCTTAGAGGTGCAGCCTGTCTATGACATGGGTGAGGCTAGGGTACTTCATATCATGGGATTCAATCAATGGTTGAAACACTTGTGCAGAGCTCAGGGTTTTGGCTTAATTGGGGACTGGGGGTTCACCTGGAGGAATGCAGGCCTATATTGGCATGATGGTCTGCATCTGTCCAGGAGGGGAACCAGGATCCCAGGTGATAGGTATAAATGCTTCTTTGGCAAGCATTTAAGCTAGCTATACTCAATCTCAGTCAATACAAGATGATCTAAACCAAATCTTTTTATGGGTAAATACATGGGGCATGAAACTTAATTCAGCAAAATGTAAAGTTATACATCTTGGGGAAAAACAACAAAATGATTAAATACACATTAGGGAATACAACCCTAGCATCAACATTAAATGAGAAAGACCTGGGTCTAATTATTACAAATAACTTTAACAGTTCTAGTCAAATTTTGTATTCAATCAAAAAACAAATGGAGTTATATGGTCTCTCAAATGTAACATCATATCTAAGGATGGCACTGTTCTCATGCCTCTGTTTAGATCCTATGTGTGATCACATCTTGAGCATGCCTCACAGTTATGGTGCCCATACAAGAAAGCCAATTATAAAAACCAAGAAAATATTCAGCTTAGGGTTACAAAATACACTGCTGGTCTTTATAATGAACTGTATGAGTTTAGACTAAATATCCTTAATTTAATGACTTTAGAAGCCAGAAGACTGAGAGGTGACCTGTTTTTCCTATTTGATATTATCCAGGATCCATATTTAATGGTAGAACACGATTTGGAATTTAAGGATTCAATTTATAACACTCATGGACATCCACTTCAATTAAAGGGAAAGTGGTTCAACCATCTCAGCAGAAAATATTTTTTTACTTTAAGAGTAGTTAACCCATGGAATAACTTACTACTAGATGTTATAATAAGCAAAACTAAAAACAAATAAAAAAAAGCGTCCTGACAAGCTGTTGTTATCAGGATATAATTTAGCCTATTATTATAACTAATGTAAAAGAGAGCAGTAGCACATATGGGCCCTCGGCCTTCTTGCTCTTCTCCAACCTTAGTATGCACCTTAGTAGTGTAGACAAGGGGGAGTGGAACTGAAAAGAAGCAGGGAAATCCAAGCTGCCCCAAAGAAATGATGGTAGTTCGTGAGGTAAACACCAAGATAGAGAAGTCGATAGGGAGAGGGGCTGGGGTAAATGGTGAAAAAGGCAAAGGCAGTAAGGACATGGATGGGGGGGAAAAAGGGGGTAAGGCCATTAAAAAATGGAGGGTAATGAGTACCAAAGCCTGTAGTCTAGGTAACAAGCTCCCTGACCTGGTGGCCTTGATGGAAGAGGGATGCCTGGATATCGTGGCAGTCACAGAAACATGGTATACAGAGAACCATGACTGGGATGTCAAAATACCAGGGTACACAATCTACAGGAGGGACAGGGAGGGTAGAAGAGGAGGAGGAGGAAGTGTAGCTTTCTATGTAAGGGTAGGGATCAAAGCAATGGAACTAAAGGGTAAATAGGGAGGAGAGGAGGCACTATGAGTCACTCTGGAGACTGGAAATGGCACCACAATCTGCACGAGGGTTGTATACAGACCATTGTCTCGAGGGAGGCAATGGACAAGGAAATGATAGAAGGCATCCTTAGGATGGCAGAAAAAGGGGAGATACTGTTGATGGGGAACCTGAATATGCCAGATTTTAACTGGAGCACCTTTGCTGCAGCCACATCCAAGAGCAGGGTTATTCCCCATGATCTGCAGTGGGCATGCCTCAGACAGTTAGTGTTGGAACCCACAGTCTTAGACCTGGTACTCTCAAATGGGGATGGAGAGATAATCTCAGATCTAGAAGTGGGTAGCCATCTGGGAACAAGTGACCACCAAACAGTGTGATTCACGATAAACAGCTGCAGAGTCAAACCATACAAAAGTGAGGGTATTGGACTTTAGGAGGGATGACTTTGTCAAAATGAGAGAGTGCCTCAAAAAAACACTAGCAAACAGGCAAGAAGGAGGGGTAGAGGAATAATGGAGAAACATCAAAACTGCCATTACAGAGGCAATAAACCTTTGTATGAAGCAAATAAACAAATCAAAATGAAGAAAAAAAAACACCATGGTTCTCAAAAGAGGTGATGGGGAAGGCTAGGGAGAAAATATAGCATTCAAAAGTATAAGGAAACACGGAGTCACTGATGCGGAGCCTGCAAGGTATAGCGATTCCTCGGTCGCGCCTGCCTGCCTCCTCTCATTTTCGGCTTGTACCATGTGGACATCTGAAGGCTTCAGTGCAGTATTTATTAGTAAACAGCCTCAGGACCCTGCCGAGAGCCGTTTTGTGCCGCATGGAGGAGGAAATGCCGAAAAATCCCCCGAGGCACACACCTCCGGTTTCACCGGAAAAGGCCCCGAAAAAAGCAAGGGCCTCAGGTGCACAACAGCTGCAGGGCGCGGCGAAAGAAGAGTCGGAGTTTGAAATACTGACCCTCGCATGATTCTTGGAGGAGTTCAGACCATTCCAATTAGAGATCAAGGAATTGGCTACAGATATAAAGCGTTTGTCTAGTACGATGGAGGACATTGTTAAGAGAGTGTCTGACAACGAAATTAGAATCAAATCTCTAGAAGGGCACATAGACAGGATGGATGAAGGGACTGTTACTTGTCGGCAAAGGATTGCTAAGTTGGAGGCCAAAGTTGAGGACCTTGAAGGGAGGTCTCACCGCAACAATGCTGTGATTTTGGGGCTACCTGAAAAAGAAGAAGGCCCAGACCCTGTGAAATTTGTACAGAAGTTTGTGGAGAAGATAGTGGGCCCTTCCCCTTATGGGCTGACCTACATAATTGAGAGGGCTCATCGGGCCTTAAGGCCTATGCCCCCGCCTAATTCACCACCTCAGCCCTTAATTTTCCATTTCCTTAATTACTTGGAGCAACAGCTTTTTCTCACTAAAGCTAGGGAGAATAAGGGTCTCTACTGGGAAGGTGCCAAAATAAGGGTCGCACAAGATATCCCGGTGACGGTCAGACAGAGAAGAGCCACCTTTAATTCCCTGATCAATAGGCTGATTGTGGCAGGGGTGCATTTTAAAATGATTTACCCAGCCAAATTTCAAGTCATGATAAAGGGGAGTGGATGTAATATGACACGGCGGAGGCCGCTGGTGGCACTCAGGCAGCAATACCTAACCTATTTAAGGATCCATGAAACGGATGGAAGGATGCTGGCATGTGCTTACTTCACCATGGATTGCGGTTGGAAAAGGACGCTATGCAGTTGTGACATTTATGCTCGATTCCTGGCTTATTATAAGCTCGGAGGTTTAAAAGGACTATTATGCTGCATGGACTTGTGTCGGTTCATCTATTGGACTTCAGTTGGGTTGAGGCGGGACTATATTGGACTATATCGGCCTGTGCTTTCTGGACTATGGATAGTATGGCAGTCATTAAATGAATGGAGAGGAAGGGTTTTAGTCCCATTCCTCTTCTCTCATCCCCTTTTTGGGGGTTGTTGTTGTGGGGTTCCCTCTTTTTTTTTGTTGTAACGTCACAGAGCGATGGTGGTATTGTGCATTGTGGAACATCTCTAAACGCTGTATTTCACCATCAGGGCCAAAGCCTTACGATTGTCTATGTTGTGGGGGGGGGTTGGAGGGTTCTTTTGTTATTTGGCCTTATGTACTCCTTTCTATCTGTTGGCTGCAATTATGGCCTATATGAAATGTTGGGCTTGGAAACTTTATTGGGACATTACTCTTGCTCTTATGTTTGTGGGGTATAAGATGGTCTGGTGGCTCTGGGCTTTAGGGGTTTTATGTGAACCGGCTTTCACTGTTTGGTGCCTCTGGAGAAAATGTTTGATGTGATAATATTAGGGAATGGAGGATTTAGATAAGTGGGAGGAGGCGGAGAGCGAAGGTGAGCATAGCTATGGTGTGCGGTGGTCACGGACCAATGGAGTGTGGAAGGGGGGTGGTGTGGGGGCTTGGTGGGAGATAGTTGGTATGTTTTGGCAGGGTGTAAGGTGGGTGGTGGTTGGGTGTAGCTGTAGGGGATGGGTTATTCCAGGAATTACTTATCTGACGTATGCTTTGACAAGTGGGCAGGGGAGGAGGTGGTTGGCACCGGGGTTTTGGTTGGGTAGATGCTGTATGGTTTATTGGTCTTATTTGTATTGGGGGAGCACAAGTCTGTATTATAGGAGATAGGGTGTATCATCTAGCTGTGCCTAATTCATTACCTATAATAGAGGTGTATGGCGATGTCCGGGGCCTTTAAGGTTACTTTGTGGAATGTAAAGGTGCACCCAGAAATTTAAACAGTATTGTCTTTGAAACACCTGGAGATTCTAGGGGGGCTTAATATTGCATTCCTACAGAGACACATTTACTCCATTCAGAATCCAATACTATGAGACGAGACAGTTCTGGCCAGTTTTGGCTCCCACAAGGTAATACACAGAGTAAGGGAGTAATGATCCTGGTTGGTAGAGCTGTACCTTTCGCTCCATTACAAGTTGTTCAGGATGAGGATGGAGAATTGTTTTGCAGGGGTATACTCCAAAATGTGGAAGTTGTACTTGGGGCGATCTATGGCCCGAACACAGATTCACAGGAATTTTTCGTTAAGCTTTCTGGAATGTTAGCGCCCTTTGTGAGGGTACCTATGATATTAGGTGGAGATCTAAATTTGGTGTTAGATCCCCTTATGGATAAGTCTGGGGGTAGGAAGCTCAGATTATCGCCCGCTCGTCAGGCCTTCTGTGAGGTGCTGGATCAATATGGCCTGGTAGATATGTGGAGAGTGCTCCATCCCCAAGATAGACAGTATACATTTACCTCCACAGTGCATGGATCTGAATCTCGTATAGATTATATTTTTGTCTCCAATGACCTCCTTACTGGGGTATTGGAGGCAGAAATTATGCCAGGTCCACCTTCTGACCATGCAGCGGTTGTTGTCTC
This sequence comes from Neoceratodus forsteri, assembly GCA_016271365.2. Lineage (NCBI taxonomy): Eukaryota > Metazoa > Chordata > Ceratodontiformes > Ceratodontidae > Neoceratodus > Neoceratodus forsteri. The sequence continues at coordinate 666,349,088 of CM057456.1, read as the reverse complement.
CATCCTTATATCAGCTTTGCCCAAAAGGGGAAATAGATAGAAAATCAACAATCAGCTGCCACGAGCCCACGGGTCACCAAGTTCTTTCAGAACAGATAACTGAATTTACAGCTAATAATGCTGGGGCTGAGGTTAGACGGATATGGTTTGGGAGCATTCAAAGCCTTTGTTGGGGATCTTGATTGCACAGGCTTTCTATCGAAAAAAGGAGTGATTTCGGGCTCTTACTGAACTTTTGGAACGGATTAGATCTATAGAAGGTAAGGTAGAGGAACTGGGGGATGAGGAGGATAAGATGGAATTGGTGAGGGTGAAGGACCTTTATCTAAAACTGTTGGGTGAGCAGGCGGAGCTGGCTCTAATTAAAACCAAGGCAAAATATCAGGATCAAGGGGAAAAAGCCCGGTCATTACTTGCTAGGAGGGTTAAGCAAATAGAGTCATCACGCATGGTTTCAGGGATTCGGTCCGGGGTGGATGGGACGATTAAGACCTCCCCAGGGGAGATAGTGTTTGAGTTTAGAAACTACTTCAAGTCTTTATATGATAAAATGGGTTCCCCCCCCTTCTAGACAGGAGATTTTCACCTTTTTTGAAGGGCTCAATATTCCTCGATTTTCGGAGTTCCAACAAGAGCAGTTATTGGGGGATATTACTCAAAGTGAAATTGAAAGGGTGATAGAAAGTCTCCCTCTGGATAAAATGCCGGGTCCGGATGGACTGTCGGCTAATTTTTATAAAAAATTTGCTAAACTGCTATCCCCTCTGCTCTTGAGTCTCTTTCAGTGCATTTTGTCTCAGCAGGCCCAAGATCAGTCCTTATTTGAGGCACTAATTGTACTGATCCCTAAACAGGATAAAACCTTGAGCAACCCTCGAGTTATAGACCTATTTCGTTGCTTAATTATGATATCAAAATCCTGGCCAAATTATTGGCGGAGAGGATAAGTTTGGTCCTTCCGGATCTCATTGGTCCAGAGCAAGTTGGTTTTATGAGGGGTAGATCCTCTGCAGACCATGTTCGGACTTTGGCCCATGCTTTCTCAGTCTCCGAGGACAGCAGGGCGCCTATGGCCCTGCTGTCCCTGGATGCCGAGAAAGCCTTTGATAGGGTACACTGGGAGTTTTTACTCATGGTGATGGAGAGGTTCGGATTTCCGGAGCTTTTTAGGACTTGGATTTGCTCCCTTTACTCTTGCCCCACTGCAAGGATTGGTTGTAATGGAGCAGTCTCCGACCCTTCCCCTATATGTCGGCACCAGGCAAGGATGCCCTTTATCTCCTCCTCTTTTAATTTGTACTTGAACCCTTCATAAGAACAGTGGTAGCTATCCAAGCAATAGAAGGTATTAGCATTAAAGATCATACTATAAAGGTCACAGCATATGCGGATGACCTGTTGATTTATTTAACCAACCCGGGTACTTCTATACGAGCACTGTTGGAAGTTATTAGGCAGTTCGGGAAATTGGCTAATTATAGACTTAACTTGGACAAATCGGTGGTATTTCCCCTCAATAATTTGGTTTTTAGGCACAAAGTTGCGGAACTAGGACTGTCCTGAAAATCGAATTTCATTAGGTATCTGGGCCTCAACATAGCTAGGGGGGATCTCAAGACTTTTCAATTGAATTTTGATTCGTTATTAAGGACTATTGCCTTGGATTTGGATAGATGGGTGAAACTCCCAATCTCCTTATGGGGGAGAGTGAATCTCGTTAAAATGAACATATTTCCCAGATTGTTTTACCCCCTGAACATGTTGAATGTTGGGATACCATTTAAGTAGTTTAAGAAAGTGCGCAATATGATCGCTAATTTTGTATGGGGTCAGAGGAAATCGCGTATGGCTTATTCGGAGCTAGTGTTACCTAAGGAGCTGGGGGGGCTTAGACTTCCACATTTTGCCTTATATTTTTGGGCAGCCCAAGCTAGTAAATATGTGAGATGGGTTAAAGGTTGTGATGGTTTGAATAATCACTCCTACATACCACTTTGGCTACGGATAGAATTAGCCTTGATCAAGGAAGCCGGTCTAAGGCCGAATGCCCTATTTTATATCAAACCTAAATGGTTGCCCTGTGGGTTGCTTAACTCCCAATTGGTACCGCATTGAGAAATCATACCCAACTTGGCGGCTTTTTGAGATACGATCATCTTAGAGACTGGGCACAACCGTATGGGAACCCGTTTGCCCTAGGGGTAGGGACGTTGGACCACACATGGTTACCCTTACCTGAGGTGTGTCTGGTGAGGGACCTCCTCTCGACGGAGGGTTTGGTTTTACCCTCAGATGTTATACTGGGTAAATTTGGGTTACCCAACAGGGCTATTTTTGGGACCTACCAGCTCAGACATCTTTTGGTTGCACAATTGGGCAAGGGCGTAGTGCAGAAGCCAAGCCTGGAATTTCTGGATGGCTTATCCCCTCTAGTAGGGTTGAGACATGCGATCTCTAAAATTTATCAGGTATTTCTAGGATGGGCCTACTCCTCTGACCCTGTTCAGGGATTGTATTGGAACTCGTTTTTTCCGAACTCGGAACTCAATTGGAAGGAGCTGTGGGTGAACTGCCATAAATTCCTATTGCAGGACAGATTGAGGATCATGCAGTTCAAAATTTTTCACAATATTTTTTATTCTCCATGGAAACTGGAGAAACTCAGGTTGACAAGGGACTCGAGGTGTTTTAGATGTCGGGGGAGGATGGAGACTTGGTGCATATTTTTTGGCAATGTCCGAAAGTAGCCCTGTTATGGGAGGATATCAAGAGGAAGGTCAACCCCCTGTTGGGTCTTGAGGATCTGTTCACGCCAGAGATATGCCTTTTGGGGGATGTCTCGGGCATTCCTGTTTTGAATAGGAGGTTTTACATGGTTTTGATTGCTGCCACACTTAAGAGGGTGGTACTTAGACATTGGAAGGACTCGTGGTTTTAGGATAGAAGGAATGGTTGGAGGAGTTGTTAGCTTGTTTGAGGATTGAGAGGATGTTGGCTATCCTTCAGAATAAGCTCTCCAGGTTTGATAAAATCTGGGCCCTTTTACGCATGTTACTCTGCTTGTGAGAGTTGATGCTGTCCGACTGATTTCACCCTATCTCCTCAGACTTGTGCCAGGTGGGCGGGGTGGGGTTGGGGACTGGTTGGAAGGGGTGGGGGAGGGGAGGTTTGTTACAGGGTCATCGGTTGTGGACTGTTCATCCACTGGCAACAATGCTGATTGATTGGATGTATGTACCCTGTAACTGAAACTGAATAAAGTGTTAATGGCAAAAAAAAAGTATAAGGAAGCACAGAAGGTGCAGGACAGAGAACTGTACCAGTAAAAGCATAATGAAGCAGGAAAGGCAGTCGGAATAGCAAAGGCCCAAACTGAGAAAAAGATAGCCAACTCGGTCAATAAGAGGGATAAAACCTTTCATATGTACATTGGGGAGTGAAGAAAAACCAAGAGAGGGATAGTGAGGCTTAATAAGGGAAGGGTGGGTGGGCAGAGGGATAGTGAAAAGCAGGATACCGAATGAATACTTCTGCCCAGTATTCACAGAAGAGGAGGAGGAGGAGGTACATAATCCAATCAATAGAAGCACTCTGGATAGGGTGGTCAATACCAGTCCATTCACAGAAGAAAGAGTTCTGAAAGAATTCATAAAACTGAAGGTGGACAAAGCAATGGGGCTTGATGGGATTCACCCCAGAATTCTAAAAGATCTAAGGGGAGAACTAATGACACCACTGACTACCCATTTTAACAAATCATGGGAAGATGGTGTGGTTCCTAAAGACTGGAGGAGGGTGGATGAGATTCTCCTTCACAAAAGTGGGAGCAAAGCAGAGGTAGGAAACTACAGACCTGTTAGCTTGACCTCAGTGGTAGAGAAAATGATGGAATCACTTCTAAAAGAAGGAATTGTTGAGTACTTAGAGGTCAGTGGGGCATAGGACCCAAGACAGCATGGATTCACAGCAGAAAGGTCATGTCAGACAAATCTAATAGATTTCTTTGACTGGGTGAACAAAGTAGTTGACCAGGGTGGGGCTGTGGACATGGCCTACCTAGACTTTAGCAATGCATTTGACACAGGCTGACACAAATGCTTAATAAACAAATTAGCCAGCCTGGGAGTGGATCCCAGGGTGGTAGCCTAAGTAAAAAACTGGTTGGACAACAGGACATAGAGGGCAGTAGTAAATGGAGTCCACTCTGAAGAAAGGGGGGTTATTAATGGGGTACCACAAGGTTCAGTACTAGGTTCAGTACTTTTTAATGTCTTTGTAAGTGACATCGCAGAAGGAGTATAAGGAAAAGTCTGCCTCTTTGCAGATGACACAAATATCTGCAACAGGGCTGATACACAATGGGGGTGTAAAGGATGAGAATGGACTTGGCAAGGTTGGAGTAATGGTCAGAATTATGGCAGCTTAGATTCAATGCATAAAAGTGCAAAGTAATGCACCTGGGAAACAAAAACCCAAGGAAAGAGTACACAGTGTGGGGGAGGGGAGGGGAGTTATTAACAACAGCAAAAATGGAAAGGGACCGGAGCTTAGTCATATCAGATGACCTAAAGGTAAGTAAGCAATGCAAGAAGGCAGCAAGGATGGCTAGTGGGATATTGGGTTGCATAAGGAGAGGCATCACCAGTAGACAACAATAAATTGTTATCCCTCTGTACAGACAGTTGGTGAGACCTCATCTGGAGTACTATGTGCAGTTCTGGAGACCCCATCTCTACAAAGGTCATAGACAGAATGGAGGCAGTCCAGAGGAAGGAGAGTAAAATGGTGCAGGGTCTGCAACAGAAGCCATATGAAGAGAGACTAAAAGAGCTTAATATGTATACCCTTGAGGAAAGGAGGGAGAGGGGGGACATGATAGAAACCTTCAAGTACCTCCAGGGAATTAACAAAATCTAAGAGGGTAGCATCTTTCAGAAAAAGAGATGTGCAAGAACAAGAGGACACAATTTGAAGATAGAGGGGGGATGGCTCAGGGGCAATGCCAGGAAGTGTTTTTTCACAGAGAGGGTGGTGGACACATGGAACAGCCTTCCTGAGAAGGTTGTAGGGTCAAAAACAGTGGGAAATCCAAAAATACATGGGACAGACATAAGGCAGTTCTGGTGGGGGGTGGGGTAGGAAGAAGCAGGCTTAACTAGGATCTGCAGTTTTTCCAATAGGTAGGTAGGGAAATGGGTAGACTAGGTGGGCCAAATGATCCTTATCTGCCGTCAAAGTCTATGTTTCTATAAGTGTTTCTACTATACTGTTATCATTGGTTAAGGTAGTAATTCATTTTTTAGATAGCTTGTTAGTTAGGTGGGAAGAAGTGTAGTTAGGGACATGAAGTGAGTTAGTGGCAGAAGGTAGCTTTTATTGTTTTTTAGTTAGGTCCCCCTTTCATTTCCCTGTAGTCCATGTAGTGTTTTTGTCTGCATCTCAATTTCTTCTGCTGCATTAAGTTATGTCAATGGAGAGTTAATAAATGGAGGGCCGTGATGGACTGGTGCTAGACTCTGTCATGGTCAAGACGGAGTGTCTTTGGACCCATTCTATACGAACATCTGGGTTCTATTGCTAACACAATCCCTGCAGTCAGAGTGCAGAAGGAGCCGGGTTAACCTGTTATTGGAATGGCTGACAGAGTGTCGGAGATGCACTTTTGATCAAGCACTTTATGTGCATTTTTTGATTGGCTGTTGCAGACACCACTGTTTTCGTCAGTGTTTGAACTTTTTTCTAACTCTGCTGTGACTGCAGCTATCCCCTCCACTACCTGCAGACTAGCTTCATGTATAGCCCAGTCACCACTGCATAGCTGATGCTGTCATAAAAGAGGATTATCTGGCTTCTTGTTAGATTTGTGGACTGGTCTTTCTCTCTGAACAGTGAGTAAACCTTTATGCAATTCATAAAGAACTTTACAAGGGTGGTAAAAGAACTAGGCATGGGTGGGTAGTGAAATACCCGACCCTCAAGACTACTCGTAGATACCTCTAAACTACCCCAAATTATCATAAAATTACCCTGATGAAAAACAGGTTGTTGGTTAGAGTTGGATAGTTATTGCCCTGTTAATTCTACTTCTTTATTACCCAACCCAGACATAACAAAAATCATGTAAAAGACTGTTTTTGACAGTTGGTTGAATACTATTACACTGTCTGGTAGGTGCCCCAAGTCATTATACCATGGCAGGCATTGCTCAGGCAGGTACTAGAGGCATATCAGCTCTTAGTGAGCCTGCTGCTATTTACAAAAATGATACCCATGGTGGGCATTGCTAAGGCAGTTATGAGAGGCACAGAGCTGCTCTGATTGAGCCTGCTGCTATTTACAAAAATGATACCCATGGTGGGCATTGCTAAGGCAGTTATGAGAGGCACAGAGCTGCTCTGATTGAGCCTGCTGCTGTTTCCAAAAATTATACCCATGGTGGACATTGATAAGGCAGGTACCAGAGTTGCAGCTGCTATGAATGAACCTGCTGCCGTTTCCAAAAATGATACCCATGGTGGGCATTGCTAAGGCAGTTATGAGCGGCACAGAGCTGCTTTGATTGAGCCTGCTGCTGTTTCCAAAAATTATACCCATGGTGGACATTGATAAGGCAGGTACCAGAGATGCAGCTGCTGTGAGTGAACCTGCTGCTGTTTCAAAAATGATAGCCATGGTGGGCATTGATGACATATAGTACATGTCACATTAAACTATTTAACCAATGAGTTGGTTTAGCATTGTTTTTTACAGTTGCCAATGCATTGGCAACACACACTGCATTGTTTTTCAATGTTTAACCTGCTACAGAGCAATGTTTGTAAAATGTTTTTGCAACTCAGTTTGAATGCATCCTAACACCAGTTAAAATGGAATGCAAAACAGAGTTTTAACTCTTAAGAAACAGTCTGTGTAGAGCTTTGTACTGGATCTAGCAACACCTATGCAACTCAGTCAGAAATGCTAAAGCAACTCATTGGAGTAACAGTTTAATGTGAATTGTACTGTAGGTAAAAGAGACGCAGCTGCTCAGATTGAGCCTTTTGCTGTTTCCAAAAATTATACACATGGTAGGCATTGATGAGGCAGATGTGAGTGGTGCAGCTGCTCTGAGTGAGCCTGCTGTCATTTCAAAAAAATTATACCAGTGGCAATCATTGATGAAGTAGATAAAAGAGGCCCAACTGCTCTGAGTGAAGCTGCTGCTGTTTCCAAAAATTATACCCCTGGTGGGCATCAAAGTTACATAATAAGCTGATGTGTAACAAAACTAAGAGTAGTGTGCCACATGTGGATGGCGTGGTGGCAGTGGTAATGGTTTTATTTATTTCATACACAATCTTGACATCATATTCAGTGTCACTGTTTGCAGGCTGTTGTTCATGCTCAGGTCAGAATCACATAGTTCAGTGTTTGAAACAATCAGGAAATTGTCAGCATGCATTCTACGAAATGCAAGCCATTCCACATTTGCAGGACTTTGCAGTGTTCTTTTGTCAGTGACTATACCTCCAGCTGCACTAAATATACATTCAGAATATATTTATTTTATTTTATTTAGTTTTTGTTGACCGGGTAAGTGCGCTAGACAAATCCTGCCTATTTTCAGGCAAGACCCGGGGGAAGGGGATACAGATGAATGCTAACTGACCTTGAACCAGATTAAGCTGTTGGTGGTATTTTTTTTAGTGAATGAGGGATATTTGGCCAGGACACCGGGCAATTCCCTACTCTTTCGATAAGTGGCATGGGATCTTTAACATCCACCTGAACTACCACCAATCCAGGCAGATGAGACCCTCGTTTAACGTCTCATCCGAAGACGGCACCTCAGAAGTACAGCACCCCTCTCATGCTGCACTACAGTGTCAGTACTGGGATATTAACCCAAGTGCCAGATGTGGGAACTGAACCCACAGCCCTCTGATCTCCCAGCCTCAGAGGCAAGTGTGCTACCTACTGAACCACTGACAGTGACTTATATGCTTGAAGGTGGGAAACTGAGACACATTATTGCAAGACTTGGTAGATCTGGCCATATTGTGTTCTTTCATTTTCAGTAGAGTAATGGATCTGGCTTGAGACCAATCACAATCTGGTCTGCAAAATACTCCTGCATCATTGTGCTGCGTGAGATGTTTACCAGTCTGGCAAATTAACCTGCTGTACCTTCTATACAGGATACTAGTCTGTGTTGTTGTAGGCAGCTCAGACCTTTCTAACCCAGAACATAGGATGCCCAAGAGCAGCTGTAGATGTCATTTCCCTCGCTGATGACACTGGTGATTGTGAAGCATCTATAGATGTGCCATTGTCTGTGCCAGAGGTGTACTCTGATAGTTCAGCAGAGATTGACTGCTGCACATCAGTTAATGGTTTTGGTTGGGCAATGTCACATTTGGTTAGCAACTAAATTGTAACTAAGTAGGAAAAACTGATTGTTAAACTAGACTACTGTATCAACAGATTTATCCCTGAAAGGATTAAGTATAACACACTGGGTAAAATACCTATCTGGTTCAACAACACCATTAGGAAATTGTTAAGACAGTGCAAAAAGGTGTTCAACAAGTACAAGAAAACTCCTTTGTCCAGCAATTTATCTAAATACAAGAACAAATATAAATTATGTAAGAATTCAATTAGAAGGTCCAAAAGGGAATTTAAACTCCAACTAACATATAACTCGAGAGATAATTAGACATATTTCTTTAACTATATCAATGGTGTAAGGAAAGGGGACAAGTTATAGGGCCCCTTGTGGTAGAAAACCAAATTATCAGGAGTAAACAAGAAAAGGTCATGGTTTTTATATTTACTTTGCTCGCATTTATTAACCCACAAGTGCTTTCTCCTCTACATTGGGGGATAATTGATCACTGTTTTACAGCATAAAGTGATTACTGAGAATGATGTTTGAACTCAGTTACAAAAATTAAATTCTAAGAAATCCTTGGAACCTGAACAATTTGCACCCTGCTCTGTTAAAGAATTTGGCTGAGGCCCTGGCAGGACCATTGGCAAATATTTTTAATTGTTTACTGGCTGAGAGGACTGTAATAAAAGTTTGCAAGGATGCAACTGTGATACCCATACATAAGGAGCGGTCTAGGAGTGACTGTAGTAACTTTAGACCAATTTGTTTGATCTCCAGTTTTGGTAATTTAATGGAGGGAATAGTGAAAAATATGATTTGTGAACATATATATATATATATATATATATTTATATATATAAAGATGGGACTACCTGATATTATCCATCATGGCTTTAGTATGGAGCGGTCTTGTCAAAAGAACCTAAGTTTTTTTCAGTTCAGTCAGAAGTGCACTTGATATAGGACTACTTGACAATGTCCTATATCTTGATTTTTGAAAAGCTTTTGATACCTTGCCCCATAAACCACTAGTCAAAAGATTTTTAGGCATTAAGTTAGATATCAATGTTATAAGATGGGGGGAATCTTGGCCAGAAGGGAGAAGACAGAGAGTTTGCCTGGCAGGGCATTACTCACCTTGGACAGAGATTAAAAGTGGGGTACCGCTGGGTTCAATATTGGGCCCCACATTATTTAGTCTTTGTATTGCATCACTACAGACTTCATTTGGCTGCTGAAATTGCAAGTTTGCAGATGATGGCAAAGTAGGTGCCATAGTGACAATAAATCAATCAATCTCTTTCAAACTAAAATAAATAAAGTTGGAGAATGAATTAAGCAGAATAAATTAGCTCTAAATATTGAGAAGTGCAAAAAATTGCACCTGATCAAGAAGAACAAATGCGTGTCATATCTTCTATATAGAAAAGAAATACCAGTAACTGATAAGGAGAAGGATTTGGGTGTCCTAATAACAAGTTATCTCTTCCCCCCCTCAGAACAATGTAAGGCTGCAATTAATAAAGAAAACAAGATCCTGGGTTGTATCCTAGGTAATTTCAACAATGGATACATACAAATATTGCGTCCATTGTATACATCCCTTGTGCAGCGACACATGGAGTACTGTGTGCAGTTCCGGGCACCTTTGTCGCAAAAATGATGTTAGAATGTTAGAAAAGACACAGAGACAGGCCACCAAGAAAATCAGACAATTTAAGCACATTCCTTATGGTGGAAGATTAAAGGTGCTGGGCCTGTACTCTTTGGGAGTACAGGAGACTTAGGGGTGATCTGTGTCTGACATATAAATCCCTAAGAGAGGGTAATTTATGACAATGTATATGTTTCACAGCAAGTGACACAATAAGGAGTAATAGAGTTCATCAATTTCAATTAAAAGGTGAATTTTATAAAACTAATATTCATGGCCACTGATTAAGTCAGAGAGTGATAAATAAGTGGGACAAGTTACTAAATGAAGTGGTGTCAAGTACTTCACTCGATGCCTTTAAGTCATTCTTGGATAGATATATGGGGGTTAGTAAGTTTTACTGTTCAGACTGAGTGGTTGAGTCCAAAAGGCCATCGGTTCTAGACTCGTACAACCTATGAACCAATGCTTGAGAATATTGTGCATTTCCAGCTGTCAGAACACCTAGATAAGTACAACCTTCGGTGCCCCCTCCAGCATGGCTTTCGCAAGCACCACAGTACCTCATCAGACCTGGTACTTTTCTCCAACCATGTTCTCAGGAACATGGACAAAGGGAAGGCCACAGGTGTGTTTCTTTTGACTTGTTGAAGCCTCTGACCTCGTTGACCACCACCTTCTGCTCTCCACCCTCCAACAATTTGGCTGCTCTCCTACACTTGCTTCCTGGTTCCACAGCTACTTACCAATAGGTCCCAATCTGTACTCATAGGCAAAATTGCCTCTGCTTCCCTTCCTACTCACACCTGGGTTCCACAGGGCTCTATTCTTGGCCCCCTCCTCTTCTTTCTCCATGTTTATCAATGCCCTCCTTGCTGACTGTCTAAACTGCAATGCACTCCTTTATGCTGACCGCCTAGTTCTGTACCATAGTGACAAATCTCTGTATTCCATCTCCTCCATCCTCACGCTCAACTACTGTGCTGCTCAAAACTGGTTCCTCTCTCGAAAACTCCTTGTCAGTAAAAAAACAAACAAAAAGCATGCTTTTCGGCTCCGAGCCTTTCCTCAACAAGGTTGCCAAATCAAACTGCTCCCTATCTGTACGCACACCTGCAGGCCCCCCCATTGAGACAGTTACCTCCTTCAAGTACCTTGCTGTCACTCTTGACCCCTCCCTCACTTACAAGGAACATATAACTCTGACTATTAGCAAAATACACCAAACACTAGGTGTGACTTACTGGGTTCACCAACTGCCAACACTTGATGCTCACCTAGCTGTTGCCCAAGGCAACCTCTTGCCTCTCCTGGACTTCTGCACCCCCAATTACTCATTTGTAACTGCAATTCCATACTCTCACCTTAACACTACATATAATGCCATATATACTTCTGTTCTCAAAGCTGCCTATTCTACCCGTTACTGTATTCTCTATCAAACACTGGTGTGGCCACATCTACAGGCCCATTTTGACTATGCCTTGGGTTGCCTCATGGACAGTGTGCTTAAGAGCAGACAGTTGTCCCTTTATGCTCCACTATTTACTAGTAGGGCATTTTCTAGGACTCTTAGGGTCTCCACAGCCCCTCCCCTGGAGGTCCCTCGTATCACTTCAGTGATGGACAGTAAGGCCTTCTCTGTCACTGCCCCCTCCCTTTGGAACAGGATCCCTCTGCAAATTCACCAATCCACATCCTATGTGTCCTTTAAAGCTAACCCGAAGGCCTGGCTTCTGGAAGAATCTACTTGCAACTGCTCCCTAAATCTTGCTAGCACTGAACTCTGCCCTAGCACTTTTACAGCTGGTAACCAGGGATTATGACTACATGCCCTCACTGATCTCTCCTGCTCCCCCTCTCTTTAGTCTACATGCATCTATACACATATCTCCTGACTTTGTAAACAAATTTTAATCCAGCCTGTCTGACTCTTGAACCACTAACTTTAGGTAGCTCAGTCCCATAGCTGCCACAATACCTGTGATTTGGGCCCCAACATGTCTTGGCATACCGATGCTAGTACCAGAACCTCTAAACCCCATAGGATGTGGACTGTATTTTCTCCTGTGCACTTTGTCTACGTGATGTGTATATAATGTATGCTGCATATATACCAAACGTCTATTCTATATAATAACTTGATACTCTTGCTCCTATACCATATGAATTGTTTACCTTTGTCTGCTCTGCCTGTATGATGAATATCAATACTATGTAACTTTCTCTTGTCACTGATGCCTGTAAACATGTTGCTATTGTATACTTTGTTAGATGCTACCATATGGTTACCCAAGTAGTAAATGAAAATGGTCCTTGAATCAATTCACTTACCCAGTTATCAAAAGACATAAATAAATAAAATCAATAGATGTAAGATTTCTTCAATACTCAATGTCTTTTCCTACCAGAAAGATGGCTTCAATGTTCCCCTTCAAGTGGGGATCTAGCAGTGTAGCCAACATGTAGGTGTCATTCCTAAATGTGACATTTATTCTTTGATTGGTGGACAGTCTGAGACTCAAGTCATCTGTCAGTATATTTTGGCTGAAAGTCTTTATATCATCAAGTAAACTGTGAAGAAATCTGATTTGAGGAAGACTTTGACTCAGTGTTGCACTGACATCACGTGTTGCAGCCTCAAATTACTTCAATAAGGTGACCAAAGATTCCAGTAGAGTCCAGCTGCTGGAACTGAGCTTGATGACTACTTTATCTATGTGATACTGCATGGTATAGTTATATACAGCTTTCTTCTGTTCAAGAAGCATTTCCAACATGTAAAATGTTGAATTCCAGTGGGTTATAATTTCCTGCTTTAGTGTACGCAATGGTAAGTTGTTTGACCTCTGCAGCCCCATCGCAATATTTTGCCCTTTCAGAGAGTGACTGAAATGCCCACATATTTCCCTAGCAATACCTAACAGGTTTTCAACATTTCTGTTTCATTGTAAGAAATTATGGATGAGAAGATTTAATCAATGTGCAAAACATGGTACAGTATGTGTTGGTAGTTACCATCTCTAACAGAATTGACTATGTTGGCACCATTATCTAACACTATGAACCCTGGAGGTAAAGAATATGGAGTAAGCCATTTCTGGAATTTTCCCAGCTCCTTCACAATATTCACTGCTGTGTGGTTTCCTCAAAAGTGGTGATACATAATACAGCCTGCTTCCTACTACTTCTATGCATTTTACTATATTTTTCAGTTCAAAAATTGTTTTGTTTTATGTAAATATAGGTGATTGTGAAAGATAACCCTGTAGGCTCCAGGAAGATATACAATTTATAAGATTTATAAGATATAAAATTTGTGTGGTAGATACTGGTCGGAAGTTGGAAGTTAGAAGGATCTCATTTGTTAAGTGTAATCTTTCAACTCTGATGTGGTTAATTTTAGTACTATAGTTAAAACCATTTCTGTATGTGCCTTTTGTGGTGTCTGATATTGTGATTCTAAATGTCATTTGTGAGTATTCTGTCTGTTTTGGGTAGGTACTTTGTGTTCTCTGTTAAACAACTGAGTATACCTATTGCCTAATATTATACAGTACATTATATCTTTTTGTGTTGCCTCTGATTTTTTTCTTCTTTCTCCAATCTTTTTGAGCTGTTTAATTACTGTGGCAGCCTATCAGTGGTGTGGCACTGTGCTCTTTCTTGTAGTTCAAGGTGCTTTGAGGGCTACTAAATTCAACTGGTTTAAAATATGACATTTTATTCTCTATTTAAAAAAAAAACATATATAGGATAATGTATGACTCCTGCTGCACAACAAGGCTGTTCTCCAACTGAGTAGTTACTATGACGACTGTTGACCTTGAGAGCACAGCTCAAGAGGTCTAACAGTTGCCATTGTAACTATGAGGTTGGAGGTTAGCCTTTTTGTGCATTAGGAGCCATACACTGTTCTATACAATGTATAGAGCACAACTTGTGCTTTGACAGAAAAAAAACACAATACAATAAATGTGGATAAAGGGATGAAAACAAACAAACAAACAAACCAGAAAGCAGGCAAGAAAAGAGGTCCTTACTTGCAGTACAGCAGTCAGGAATGATCCGATCTCATGCTTCTAGAGATCGGGAATCATCAATGGTTAAACATTTAATGAGCTCCTCCCCATAGGGTGCCATACTAACAACATGAAACAAAATACAGGATGTACAGTCGACTTCACTTTTACTGACCATGGTTTTACCAGGCAGTCTGTTATTGTGGGTATGCTGCCCAAACTATTTGTCAATAACATACATTTGCATACATTTCCAATGCTTACTATGATCTCTACCAGCTTCGTATTGAGAGAAATTATGGGCATCACTTACAGCCGCTTTTCTCTGCTTTCTCTTCAGCTCACTCGCTCTAGTTTAGAAGTCATGCTGCAGAGCCTGTAGCCTGCTGTTGCTCATACTTGCTCGTACTATCTAGCCATGTCTAAGCACAGGCTCTTAGTTTAAGTGAGAAAGTTGACCTGTTAAAATGAATAGATGCTATGCCCAAACTGAGTCAGTGGGAGTTGGCTGCTGAGCTAAACATGTCTAAATCAACAACAGCCAACCTACAGTGACAGCATGAGCAGCTTCTTTCTGAGTAGCATGCCAACTCCAACCCTCAGTGCAAATGAAAGCGGGAGGGTAAAGATATTGATGTGGAGGAAGCTTTCTATGACTGGTTTGAGATACAAAGTTTCTACTTCAGATGCACCAGCAGCTTTGCATACTCTGTGGTGGGCCATGGAGCAACACCTGACTGTACCGGCAAACTGGGATGCACTAAGGGCTTCTGATAAGGTGTGGGAGCCATACACGAGAGAGCAAGTTGCCCCAGCTAAAATCATGGACTACCTTAAGTAATGTACTGTACTTTACTTTACTGCTTCAGTTTGCCTGATATTTAATAGATGATTGCTGTAATTGTCATTGTATTCACTTTCAGTACAAGTTCACTGCATAATGACCCAGATGTGTTTTTTTCCCTAAGCATTATATTAACCTTCGTCTATATCAGGCAACACACTGAATGACAAATGTGCCTGTTATAAGCTGTGGCCACTGTATATGGTCCACTAGACTGTGACCCCTGACATGCCTCGCGTAACTCCTACCCACGTTTCATTACACTATCACAGCTACATAGCAGTAAACAAGGGGGGGGGAGACCCAATGGACATGGCTGTACAGAGATATGTGAATGAAATTAACCAACTCACTTGTTATATGCTTACTGAAACATTGTTTCTAAAATAATTGGCTGCTCGTTTGTGTTTAGTGACGAGCATGTGGCTCAACTGTTCGTTGTTTTGAAGCTCGCGGATATGCAACTATGATGTACCTCGTGCAGCAGAATGAAAAGTCATTCTGCTACGCTACAGACATCACTACTGCAGCAGAACAATGTTTTATGCTACATTGAAATCCATCGTTAACAACACCTCTCCATACACTATACATCAGCTTGGTATGTTGTCACCTGTTTGTTGTTGCCAAGTAGCAGATGTTTTTGCATTGTGTTCTGGTTCTGTGATGCAATCTGTATTAGTAGAAGGTAGAATATATAGGATAGTGTATGGGAGCCCATACACAACCATGCTATTCTAATACCAAGTGGTTTCCACTGACGATGAGGACCTCAAGAGCGAAGCTCGAGAGGTACCTATCATCATGGAAACCACAAGGTATTAGAACAGTGGGTTGTGTCTGGGGAATCCCATATACATTTCTATATAGTGTATGGCCCCAAAAAAGAAGTATGCTTACTTTAGTCCCCCCCCCCCCGAGATCAGCCTTTAACGCGGACCATCTTTTCTCATTTTGCCGCTTGCTGAGTCGTCTCACCATGCAGCTCATCAATTGCCCCTATCCAAAGAACAGCACTGTTTGGTGGTTAGACAGACGCGCCTACTAATGCAGAACAAAAAGTCGTTTCCAAGGCCAGTATGCACATCACTAGTACAGCAGAACAATTTTTTCATGTGTATGGATTTCCATACACAATCGCGTCCTGCCGTACACTATAGTGTGATTGTTGTTACCTTTAGATAGTAAAGTGAGATAGAAATATAGTGTATAGTGGAGTGTTGTTCTGTATAGAATTTATTTCCCTTTCAAAATAATGTTCTACCATAATTCCAAGGTCATGGAATACTGTTCTACCCTACTGTGGTAGAACAGCATGCTAGAAACTCTAGAGACTGCATGAGTCAGTTTTATTTTGAAAGCAAAAGAACTCACAAAACACATTTTTCACACAGTACTATACACTATAAAAAATACAATATGAGTAACTCTATGCACAACCAGTGTGCTTTGCCAACTCAGGGTTCAGATTCCCATGGACCTCTCGAGCTCACTCTCAAGGTCAGAGGGAATCAGAATCCTTCTGTGGCAGAACGCGCTGGTTCTGCATAGAGTTGTCCATCCAGTATTCTCTATTTATATATTTTTGAATGTTATACATTTGTATAACTGGAGGCTACGAGAAGCTGGGCTTGAAGGAAGTGGGGGAATAGGTACATGTATGGGAAGCAGGAGAGTGGTAAACTTCAATAGCTGTGGGGCAGCAGTCTTTCTGGAGTGATGTGGAGTAAAGGGGGCTGTCCTCTGTGTAAGAGCCTGGAGCTGCTATGGGTTAAAATAAGGCTGCTCAGATGGGAGCTGGGGAAGATGGTGTGGGAAGTCAGGGGAGAAGAGCAATGGAGGGAAAGGCAGAGGGGTGATGCCCAGGGGAGTGACGGCATCAGGCAGGGGATGGGAGTGGGGAGGAGCGCCCAGTATACAGGAGCATCTCTTCCTCAGAGGACTGGGGAGCCCAGGGTGGAGGAATGACAAGTAGTATAGGGAAGGGGTGGGAATGTGAGAGTAGCATCAGGGCCAGGAAATTCTAAAGGGAGCCTTTATTGAATAGATATACACCACTGTCTGGAAGGAGGGAAGGGATAGCAAGAGGTGAGGTAGGAGATCAGATTGGGCAAGAGTTGGGAGTAGGAGTACAGGGGTGGGGAAGGGAAGGGAAGGGAATTAATCAGGGTGGGCAGGGAAGAAGAGGCAGGCAAAACAGAGTGAAGGAATGGGGGAGGGAGAGAAAAGAAAAGGAAGAGGGGAGGGAAATCTGAAAGCAAATACAGATAGTCCAAAGAAGAGGGGCAGATTGGGAGATGGCAAAACAGTAAAGGGGATAAATTGTGAATGTGGAGATAAGTTCACCAGGGTGCAGAGGGAGAAGTTAGGTGGGGAAGCAGCTAATATCAAAGGTAAAAAAAGGAAGGACAGAAAGCATAGATGCAGGGGATGGAAGGGTGACAATAATAGGGGACTCCATAATTTGGGGTATTCATTGTGGAAGGAAAGGGGACCCAAATGCAAGCAGGAGGGTGGTTTGTATGCCAGGGATGACAGCTGGGAAGGTGGGTTCAAGTATAAGGGAAATAGTAAGGGAGGTTGGAAGAAAACCTAATTTAGTTATACATTTGGGAACCAATGACCTAGCTGGGGAGGAGGTGGAGGTTGTGCAAAGTAGGTTTGTGGAGTTAGGGAAGATCTGCATGCAGGAAGGAAGTTCACTTGCCTTCTCAGAGGTGATATCAGTACCAAAAGCCAGCACAACCACGAAAAAAATAGAGGATTTCAATGACTGGCTGAGGAAATGGTGCAAGGAGGAGATGTTCATCTGTATTGGGGACTGGGAGGAGGCCTGGTCAAACAAAGCACCAGACAGGCTACACCTCAGCAGGGAGGGTTTGAGGGTGCTAGGGGACAAACTTGGGGAATACATAACCACTACACTTAATTTAAACTACTGAGGGGGCAGTGGGTGTGCAGGCCTACAGACTCCGAAAGGAGGAGGTGGTCAGTGAACCTCCCCCCCCCACAGTGATGAAAGAGGTATGGAGGTAGGAGGTAGAAGGGGCCAGAACACAGTTAGCAAAGGGTGAAGGGGTGAGGAACACATAACAAGGGGGCATGGAGGGATGCACAGAGGGGATGAATGTGAATAGAAGAATAGAGGGAAGAGAAGGAAGGTCAGACTCTTGGTGGAGGGTGGTGTCTCTGAATGCATGGGGTCTTGGAACAAGATGGAAGACCTGTAGGCACTATTTGCAGACAGGAGGGTGGACATAGCTGAAGTAACCGAGATTTGGTCAACATCACACCATGACTGGGACCTTGCAATCCCTGAATATAAACTATACAGGAGGGACAGGGTAGTTGGGAAGGGGGAAGTGTGACAGTTTATATCATGGAGGGAATAACTTGCATGAGGGAGGAGTCGGAAGAAGGGGAGGTAGAGGCATTATGGGTTCAGTTAAGGTCCAATAAAGGGAGAAAGGTGAGGATGGGGGTGGTTTAAAAACCACCCAATCAGGATGAGAAGAGGGACAGGGAAATGAGCTCACAAATATCAGAAGCTGCAGGGAAAGGAGAGGTAGTAATTGAGGGGGATATCAACCTGCCCAAGATGGACTAAAGCATACCATCCACGGCATGTGCTAGGAGTCAGGTGATCATGGAAGGACTGCAGAGTGGGTTCCTGACTCAGGGTGTCACTGATCCAAGAAGAGCTGAGGGAATTCCTGATTTGGTGCTCACAAATGGGGAGCATATATAGGAAATAATCATCAGGGAGCCACTTGGTGGAAGTGACCATTGCACAGTGTGGTTTCTGTTGGATATGGGCAAGTAAAGCATCCTGACTAGGATCAAAATCTTGGATTTCAGGAGGGTAGACTTCAGGAAAATGGGTAAAGTGCCATCTGGTGGATATCAGAACAGATATGGGATGAAACAAAGGTGGTCCACCATTAAGGAAGGAATACTGGTTTCCACAGATGAGTGAATTAGGCTTAGGAGGAAGAACACAAGGGCCAAAGAGCCCAGCTGGCTAAGTTCTGGAGTTGTCCAAGAAGTAGGGGAAAAGAGATTGGCCTATAGAAAATTCAGGAAGACCAAGAGAAAGGTGGATAGGGAAAATTACCTAAGGCTGGCTAGTGAGGCAAGTAAGAAAGTCAGGGGAGCAAAGGCACAGAAGCAGCTGTAGGTAGCTAAAGGAATTTAAAAGGAGGAGAAGGCTTTCTTTTGCGGAGCCCCCCTTCAGATTGACACCCCACCAGTGAACCATGAAAAAAGATCATTACAATGACAGTCACTGTAATGGTCCTTTTTTGTGGTTCACTTCCCCAAGTGTTCTGCCCTCTCCCTGGACCAACTCCAACCTGGAGTTGATAATCCTAAAGTCCGGGGGGGGGGCTTGTCCCCCCACAGAAAACACTCAGACATCAGGCAGCACAATACTTGCATCGGTGTTGTGCCATCGCTGTGTGGGAGGTCGGCATTATCACTGTCAACCTCCCTTGGTGCTTCCTTCTTTTTCTATATAAGTGAGAGAAGGAACAAGAAGGATGGGATTGTTAGGCATAGGAATGAGGTGGAGTGGTTGGAGGATAATGGGGAAAAGCAGAGATACTAAATGAATACTTCTGTTCTGTCTTCACCAGGGTGAAGGATGGACCAGTGCCTTCATGAGCGAAAAGAGTAGCGGGGGGGGAGAGAGGAACATAGATGTAGTGATACAGGAGGATAGTGTGAAGGAGGGGCTGCTGGCATTGAAGGTGGACAAATCACCAGGCCCAGAAAGAGTACATCCAAGGGTAATAAAAGAACTGGCTGAGGAGCTGGCAAGGCCACTGGCAGACCCATTTAATAGTTCACTAGAGATAGGCATAGTACTGCATGACTGGAGAACAGCACATGTAGTGCTTCTCCACAAAAGCTGTACCAAGAATGACCCAGGGAATTACAGATTAGTCAGTCTGACCTCCATTGTGGGCAAGCTCATGAAGACCACAATAAAGGAGAGGTTAATGGAATATCTTGAGGAGCATAGTCTCTGGGATGCAAGGTGGCATGGGTTCGTGGGTGTGGGGGGGGATTTTGTCAAATAAATCTGATTGACTTCTTTGACTGTGTCACTAAGACAGTAGGCAGGGGCCAAACAGTAGGTATCCTCTATCTTGAGTTCAGCAAGGCCTTTGACTCTGTGCCCCACAAAAGGTTGATCAGAAAGCTGGTGGATCTCGGGGTTGGGGAAAAGATGGTTAGATGGATGGAAAACTAGCAGAAGGACAGAACCCAGAGGGTGATTGTGGGGGGAGAGTTATCTTTCACCAGAAGGGTAACCAGTGTGGTCCCGCAGGGCTCAGTGCCAGGGCCGGTGTTGGTCAATGTCTTCATCAATGACATTGGAGGTGGACTTAAGGGCAAAATGTGCCTATTCACAGATGACACCAAACTCTGTGGGAGAGTGGACACAACTGAAGGGATACAGGACCTACAGGAAGATCTAGAAAAGCTAGGGAGGTGGTTCAGGATATGGCAGCTTGGCTTCAATGCCAAGAAATGCAATGTTTTGCATATTGGAGCCAGGAATTCTAGGACAGAGTACTACCTGGATGGAGTCCCAGTATATGCATCAAAGGAGAAGAACCTGGGAGTGATGATCATTTGTGACCTGAAGCACTACACTCAGTGCAAGAAAGCAGCAGCAAAGGCAAACAAAATGTTGGGATGCATATCTAGGGGGATTAGTAGTAGGAGAGAGGAGGTTATACTGCCCTTACACAGATCACTGGTAAGGCTGCATCTAAAGTATGGAGTTCAGTACTGGTGCCCACACCTCAAAAAGAACATTAACCTGCTGGAGAAGGTCCAGAGGAGGGCTACAAAGATAATAGCTGGTCAGCAGGGTAAGGCATATAAGGAGAGGTTGGGGGCACTGAACATGTACTCCCTGCAAGACAGGAGAGAGAGAGAAGAGACATGATTGGGACCTTCAAGTACTTGGAAGGGATAAATAAGATTGATAAGGAGAGTCTCTTTAAGCTGAGTGGCAACTATGACATGAGTGGGCACGGTCTTAAGCTGGAGAGTGGGAAGTTTAGAAGGGAGATCAGGAAGCACTTCTTCACAGAGAGGGTGGTAGACACTTGGAATGTGCTGCTAGACAAGGTAATCTCATTAAAGACAGTGGGCAGCTTTAATAGAGACTGAGACAGGTAGAGGGGGAGGGTAAGGGTCATGGGTAGTGAGGATGGGAGGTGTGGGGTGGGAGGAGCGGGACATTAGCTCAAGCTATGGACCCTGCAATATGAGCAGACTTGATAGACCAAATGACCTTCTTCTGCTGACTTCTTTGTATGTTCGTACTTATACTAGAGTGGGGATAATTACTTACTATCTGGAAACTTGCCCAATGAACTGTAACAATCATGTAGTCAGTCGTTTGGTTGCTGGTCCATATATCTGTAGTTATGTGAACCTGTTCCACCTCAGAGAGTTTCAACTGCTTAATGACTCGGTACACACCAAGTCATACAACTGTGGAAATGATTTTTTTTGAGAAATGTGTTCGACAGGAAACAGTGTACCATGGTTCAATCTGGTTCATGAAGTTGAAGAAATCTTTTTAGGCAACCAATGCAAAAGGGAGAACAATTGGCCAACATCTCTACAGTGGCTCTTTTCTAACAGCTGGCATGTTGGATGCTTATGGGTAAATCTTGATATTCTCATAACACTTTTTTTATTGTTAGTTGTTGAGAATGAGAGCTTTTTAATTGGGGGGTATTGTTCTTGCCTTTTTCATGTGGAGTACCACACTGGGATTTTCCAGTGAATTTCTGTCTTCTCAGACATGATCAACTGGATTTGGATGCGAGGATAATGAAATGTTCAGCAAAATTGGCTTAACTTTCTGCACCCCGCTTCCCCTCCCACCCCTTCAGTTTTGTCCTACTTTGATGTTTGATAGATGAAATATGTCAAAATCTATCTTTTGTTCAATGCAAGCTTCTTTCTGGGACACTGTTACTGTTATTTTTGCTCTGCTTGTTACTAACCTCTAAATTAGAAATTTTCAGAGAATGCATTTAACTCTTGTGTCTTGTTCATCTGCATCTGCATGGTCTGCATTTTTATGAGTGAGCATCCCTTGTTTAAAATACCACCCACTTGGTGTTTTATGTAACATCATCATCACTTTACTGGAAGGCATATTGAGAGTAACTCTCATTTAAAATTACATCCATAGAAAATCACAAAAAGGTACTTTACACAATGCAAGACAGTGGTAAGAACAAACATGTTACACAATGTCCTATTATTAATAATTCAATAAAAGAGCAGAAATCTTAAACGGAAGTAATCACGTTGATTCTGAAAGGGTCCTATAATAATAAATTTAAATCAGGTGATAGGGATCAATACTCTAAGTTTGAATCTTTTCTTCATTTCTTACTGTTTGAGACATTAATAATGATACTACACATTCACAAGTTTTTAAACAGGTTATTGGGGTAGCAAACTTTGATAATATATATGAGCTTCATTTTCCTCCCCCAAAACAGTAATATTACTTTACACCGTAGCTGGCTGCTGCTTTATTGTTTAAACAGTGCTGTTTTTTATTATCATATTTGTTCCTGCAGTTTACATAAATGGAATTTGCAACATTTCTGTCCCTTTAGCCGAGCCTATCTGCTCTCACTTTCTTTCCCATTTATTCTACTTTGACACTGACTTTCCTACCCCAATTTTGGCTTCATATGCAACTGCATTTGATAGATTGCTTAGTGTTTTATTCAGCCAAGGAGAAATAAAAAAATGTCATTAGTTGGAAAGTGATTGGATAGCTATAATGGGTTGGTTCATTACTGCCATGTGTTTGCTTACATATTTAAGATCGTGTTATGCTTTGTACTTTCCATATGAACTAAAATATTGAATATGAGTTATAAAGTATATATTAGAATATGGATAGAAATGTAAGTGAAACTAGCTCTCTCACAGACCAGTTCATTTAAAAATGTATCTTCAGCACTTTTATGTACTGTACTGTATGCACACTGTCTCTTTCAATATAGATTTTTAAATATGAGGTCTGTTACAACATTTAGATATGCCCTTGAGGAAGACCTAGAGGATCAAAGTGCTGAGGCTGCCAGTTGGCATTTTCATGCTTACTCCTCATATATGAATTAATTATATTTTCATTAGGGCAAACTCACTGGGAGGCTTGTGCTTCTTTCCTCTGGTTGTACATCCGGTTGGCATACAAACACCCTTGGCCTGTTTCCAAAGCACGCTCACTTTCAGTGGAGTTACTGAGTGATCTTATGCCCCTGGGAAGTGTATTAAAGTCCTATGATGCACACCCTGGAGGGGTGTATTACACTTACAAAATGACTATCAGTAGGTTTTATGGGGAGGAAATGAGATTTGGTACCCAACCGTACATTTGTAGAAATTTATTGTACAGTCAAGTAAGTTCTTTTAGCCAATGAATTTCTTGAATTTGTTTTGACATTATATATATATATATATATATATATATACAGTATATTTAGGAGATCAGTACATTGAAAGGAGAGGGAAGCTTTAGACTATGAAGGTGTAGGGTGAGACTCACAAGAAATTGAGAACAGCCATATGCCATCCACCGGGATTTCCTGAATAATTCTGCAGGACATTTGCATTTACCCTGTCCCCAATTCCACTGTTGCTATGTAGAAATGTGTTACAATCCTGCTGATTGTGGCACAAAGTTGCTAATGATGCTACGTGCTCACGGTAACCACATAGCCTTATCAAGTGCAACAGAAAATTATGTTGCCAGAGGGCCATTGTTTTCATGCAAGATGTCCTCCATAATACAGACTGAGGAAAACTAATACAGACAATTGATAAAATATGAGCTGAATTGTGTCTTCATATTACATATCAAAAGGTGTTCCCCGGCACTGGAAAAATTCTATCACTATTCTTCAGATCAGTGTGCCTCACTACTTATTACAAAATAGCATTGAAAATAAATAAAACTGATAGGTCAAGACCAATCACAATTACTTTTTATTTGCACATGTGGTGATCAAGTTGACTTTCAGACAAATATTGTCCATTTACAAGAGTGACCAGAGGATCAACATGTACACATACAAAACTGGATACATAGTATAACTACAGTAACATGATATACTGAATAGCATAAGTACGGGATATAGACTCACACGGATTAAAATATATGTTTAATGAGCTGGTACTGAAACGCTAGCACCTGTGAGTGGACATTAAATTCATTTTAAGCAGTAGTTTAGCATTCAGTTGTGAACTGCTTTCCAGTGATAACAAAGGGAACAGGTTCCAGAATTTTATTGCAGAAAGGAGTGACCTTGAACAGTTTTTGTGAGGGGTAGTTAAAAGCCCTGTTAAACAATTAATATTACGAGCAGAAATTAACAGAACAAACATATCCATGATTGAAGGAGGACCTGCCCCGTACCATGTTGCAAGTCACCCAACCAAGAAAGCATTTTCAGTCACGGGTAATGGACAAGCAGTCCAGGGGCCTTTAAAGAAAATTATGGCATGTGGGTATATAGGCTGTAAGCACAAATCCACAGGCTTTTTACGGGGAGGGGGATTTAGGAGGGATGTAAAGAGGTTTATCACAGAACAAGTGGTAGGTGAGTGCACTAGACTGCCCAGAGAGGAGGTTGAAGTCAATGCTGTGAAAAGCTTGAAACTTGGATGGTACAGATAAAAGGAAACAGTGGGACTCACAGGTAAAAGAGGGGAAGGAATGCCTGGGGAAGGGGAAGATGATCAGCTGCTAGGGCTACTGAGTCTCTAAATTCAGCCCAATGTTAGGTCAAGTATGGAATGGAGATAGGCAGGGAAATAATAATAATTTAATTTGTATAGAGCCTTTCGCTATATCAAGGCGCTGAACAAATTGATTAAAACTTGAGTATTCCATACAAAACATCAAAGACCACAAACATTATAAAATACATCATAAAAACATAATAAATTACAATAAAATTTCAAACATATTGCAGTACACTTTAACTTTCCAAGAAGGCCATTCTTCACAAATGAGTTTTCAATTCCTTCTTAAATATCTCCACGGACGTGCATTCCCATAACCGGCATGGTAGAGAATTCCGAAAAGTGGGTGCAGCATGAGAAAATGCTCGGTTGCCAGAGGATTTCAAACTCACTCTTGGAACCTCTAACAACCCCATGTCTGCCGAGCGGAGTGATCGGCCAGGGCAGTAAGGAACCAGTAGGTCTTTCAGATAGGACAGACCCTGATCACGAAGGGCTTTAAAAGTCAAAAAAATAAGCACACTGGATGGACCTCTGTGTCTTTTTATGCCAACACAATCTACTGCATACTTCCATGCTTCATTGATTGATTGTGTGATTCAGTTGTGTTTCACATGTTTCATATATTTCTCCATTTTAGAGCCATAAAAGCTGTTTACTAGCCAATACTAAGCTATTTTATAAGTACAATAACCCACTCCAGTGTGTGTGTAAATGCTAATTCGATGTAGATCCCAGGGGTGCAATAGAACAAGATATTTATCCCCTGGGGTGTGCATCACTTAAACTGCACACCCTGTTCTGGTTAATGCTTTACGCAGTGTATGCTAGGTGACCATGTAAATATACAGTATGATATGTGGCAATAAATAGCATTCCTTGTAACATTTCATTTTCATTTTCATTTTTATTTTTAATTAGGCTTAGGCCCATTGATCACAGCTAATTTGTAATGGGGACCCAATTCACATATACAGTACAATGTATAATTCAAACACATATAATGTTTTTATTATCAGAGATAATAAGGATGGATGAATAACATTTCCATTTCCTATTCAATAATATTTCTCTGTAGTTTCAACTTTATATTGCCCATTTAATAGTGCTCAGCTGTCATTGAACTTTAATATATTGTATGCTTAGTCACTAAATTTTAGAAACATAGAAACACCTGCATTATTCTGTCAGAAAAAGGCCAGTCTATCTAATCTGCTTTGTTCATACCTCACTCATGCCCCCCCCCACCTAATGCTGTGTGTGCACTGCTAGGCCCCTTGTTAGTAGCTCAGCACCCCCACACGCCATTCTAGCCAGTTCTCATCTGCTTCATATGTCTGTGCTACCCTGTCTTGTAGCCCACCATAATATTCATTTTTCCACCACCCTTGATAACCCATTTCACCTGTCAGAACCTCCCTCCCTACATCACCCTGCCCTCCCGTGGTAGACCCTTCACAGTGCTTGAAAAGTTGCTGCATGTTGACCTTATTATGCCTCTGAGGTACCCGAATGTTTCTGTCATGTCACTTTACTCCTTTCTGCTCTCTAAGGGGTACATATTTAAACTATTCAGGCACTCCTCATAGGATTTCCCCTGGTACCTCGGAATAATCTGCCAGCCTTTGCTGCCTCAAGTCTGTCATTATCCACTTTTCGGGTGATGGTTCCAGAGCTGTGTGCAGTACTCCAGACATGACTGCACCAGGTATCTGTGCAGAGCAGCACCACTGTCTTGTTCCTACTGGAGAACCCCCTTCCAACAAAACCTCACATTATGTTAGCTCTCCCACGTGCCTTCTTGCACACTGAGTCATGACATTCAAGCTATCTGCCATGATCACTTCTGGGTCCCCACTTCATTTCAAATTTGGGCTATTCTGACACCCCCAAGAAACTGCTCTGTATTGGGATCTGTTTCTATTGACATTCATGAATTGAAACATTTTAACACTGAATCTGAGCTGCAAAACCCCTAACCATCACAATGCTGGCCACCTCAGTTCAGGAGTGAGCCCAGGTCATCAGAGGGTTGGCTGCAGGGAGGAAGCTTGAGCATCCAAGGGACCACTTGTCTTCTCTGGGGGAAGGGGTGTAGCAACTTGGTCATTGCCTGGCCTCTGGCAGTGGCTGGTGGTACAGCATGTCCGAGTCTGAACAAAGGGGGAGAGGTGTGACAGACACCAGCTTAGGCGTTGGCATCAGTGCACATCACACCTCCAGGGGGTGTACATATGAAAAATACTCACCCAGTGTAACACTGACAAGAGGGCCTGACTAGCGGCCCTCACCTGCCAGCACTGTGATCCATCCAAGGGGACCCTGATAAGATATGAAGGTACGGTACTGAGCTAAGGATGAGGGCCCCCCATCATGTCCCCACCTTGAGGGTAAAGCTAAGTCTCCATGGGCGGGTCCTTGGTGAGTCATTTTGTCAGGCAAGGAATCAGGTGACAGTGCCAGTGTATAGGGGGCATAAACAGCACTTACAAAAAAAAAAATAATAACTACTGCTCAGGTCTATCTAGGTCTTTTTTCATGTTACTGACACCTTCTTCCTTCTCAGTACTCAAAAGTTGCCTGATTATCTATTATTATTCTAAATTGCTGTTGATATCTATTGTTTTTTCTGATCTATTTTCTCCTGAATTTTTTTCCTTTTATGCTTTTTTTATTCAGAGAAAAAAATGACATTGAACTCATCTGGGATATTCAAACATCTCGGAAAAATAAATACAAACAATAATAACATAGTAACATATAGAGAAATGTTTCAGTTTTCAGGGGGGGTTAAAGCTTTTTGCATTTAGTTCAAAGTCGGGAGGATATATCAATAGAAAAAATAAAATTATGTATCATATTCCATGCTCCAAGTTTTTAACATCCCATCTAAAAAGAAAAAAAATGTAAGGTGTCTCCTTTAGGGCAAAATTATTTTCTTCAATAGTAATTTATGTGGAATATAATCCAGCAGACATCGAGACTACTACATTTCATGTGCTAGTTTACAAAATCAGGTGAGCACTGGAATATATTGAGTATCTCCTTCTTCTTGCTCATCCAGGTCAGAACCCAAATCTAAAGGCATAGGAACATTTTTCTCATAGAATGCCCGTGCTGCATTAACATCAAAAAAAAGAACGTTTGTTCTGAAATGTGACTTTTAGCTTCCCAGGGGATTGAAGAACCACTGATACACCTGCTTGTGGGAATTCAGCCATTATATTCAAAAAACAGTTTCTACGGTTCTGAATGGCGAGGAAAAATTCTTGATATAAATTAATTTTTGTGCCTTCATACATATAAATCCCTTTTTCTGTTTAGCAGCTTGAAGTGTTAAGTTCCATTGAGTAATAGAAGAAAAGGTATAAATCACGTACCTAGCAGTAGGTTTGGGTGTATATACAGCTTGTTGTTCCTGTGAAGCTCTTCTAATTTGAGGTCTAAAT
This sequence comes from Neoceratodus forsteri, assembly GCA_016271365.2. Classification (NCBI taxonomy): domain Eukaryota; kingdom Metazoa; phylum Chordata; order Ceratodontiformes; family Ceratodontidae; genus Neoceratodus; species Neoceratodus forsteri. Next base: position 666,320,944 of record CM057456.1, on the reverse strand, counting down.
ATTGACTCAAGAACAATGGGTTGGTCTGGCAAAAAGGTGAGCGTTAGCAACTTCTCCACCTTGAGCTTCAATTCCAGATTAGAGATTCCAACAGAAAGCCCAATAAGCCTTAAGTACTTGAGTTAAAGTGTATTTAAAATTGTTTCAATCCTGGCCGTGGTGTTCAGCTGTTCATGAAGACTAGCATTAACTGCTGCTGGTTGTGAGCATAGCTACATTGTTTTCCTTCGTGTCCACCCATTCTTCTACAGATGTAACTTTTGCCTCTATATTTCCACAACGAGTAGAGATGTTTGTTAGGGAACTCTACATTTTTTGCAATGGATCCTTGACATCTGTTTGGAATTTCACCAGTAAGGTCTGTATCGAAGCCAGTGTCAACTTTCCCAATGTTTTTGCCTTAGTGCCCATGTCTGGGTGCAATGCGGCTGTGAAAGACATTACTCTAGGCTGGAGAGGTGAACCTGCATCCCCTCGGTGTGAAGCTGGCTTCCTGATACCAGTTTGGGGGAAGTGTATTTATCAAGTAAGTCGGCCCTTTGCACTGCACTTTCTTTATTTCTTATAACTTTCTGTGTGGCCATAGGACCTCCAATACAACTGTGCAACAGAAGAAAAAAGCAGATTAGGAATTTTTAACTATGGAAAGGTACATGCAACCATCTTGCTCTCACCAGCATCCCCCTTTCTTGAATTTTTTTCGGTCTTCTTTATTTCCTGTTATGAAGATTTTGTTAGACTTTTGTATAAAATAGTTCACAAAAATACATTGTACTGAATCATACTTGGGGCCAGATATTCAAAACTGTGCACCGGGGCTAAATTAGCACTGCCCGGTGGACTAATTTAGCCCAGAGCAAAATGCAAGCTATATTCAAAAGGAATAGCCCAGAGCAAATCTAGCTGAATTTAGCAAACAAAGGAAGCTGAGCAAACAGAGCCAGAAGTGCAGGGCAAAAATAGCCTGGGAATAAGACAGCACTGAATATAGCAACAGGGAAGTGCATACTGCCACTGCAGCTCATTAGACCGTGGAGAAAGCCAACATTGCAGGTGGAGAATAATTTGTGTGATTGCACAGAGATGTTGCACATCTACTGCAAACAACAATGTAGGCCACACACTGCAGAACTGTGCAATGCTGAAGTGAGCTTTGCCCGGGCTAACCTGATTGCACAGTGCTAACACATTAGCCCAGGGCACACTGGTTAGCCTGGGGCAAACAGGAGCTATATATTCAAAGCTCCCATGCAAATGAGCCTACTTAGGTAATCTGTGGGCAAACAGGTACATTTGCATCTCATTAACTGCTGCTCAGCATACATTGACATGCAGTTTGCCAGGTGCTACTGCATGGAGCACACAGCGCCACCCTTTGGTCAGAATGGAAGTACAGGCTGGACGCTGCAAGCTAAGCCATGCCAACAACATCCCCTGTTGGTTGGAATGGAAGTACAGGCTAGATGCTGCAGCACAAGCAGTGCATACACCTGACCCCTGCACCACTGCAAGCAGCCCAGAACAGTAGATAGTGACATATCCATCAACATATAGACATAGATATGTAGCCATGTATATATATATGGGTATGTATATATACTATATATATATATATATATATATATATATATATATATATATATATATATATATAGAGTATATATATATATATTAGAGGCAAAAATCCATTTAATGCATTAATTAGGGTTGTTCCACAGTGACAAAGAGAGAAATTCGGTGTTAGGGTTGAAAGCCCCCTTGGACCCCGCCACACCCCCAACTGGCATGGGGTGTGCATTGGGTGCTTTGGCCCTAACTCTCACCCCATCAGATGTGTGAAGAAGCAGAGGTATAGGAGAATGGGTGAGAGTTAGGACCGACAACCCAACGTGCACCCCGATGCTCGGTTGAGGTGTGGGCAGGGGTCCAAGGGGGCCAACCCTAACACCGAATTTCTCACTTTTGTCGCTGTGAACAACCCTAACTAATGCATTAAACAGAGTTTTTGCCTCTAATATATATATATATATATATATATATATATATATATATATATGTGTGTATATATATATATATATACATATATATATATATATAAACACATAAATATGTACTGTCTGCGTCCAAACATGCACTGAACACAACCCACCCCACAACAGCAGGCCTTCCGCAGCTGTTGTGGTACATGCAGTGGAGTGTGTCATGACTGCATGGAACAGGCATGAGGCAAGGAGGGGGAGATGTAGGCCAGAGGCATACTAGGATCCATAATGGCACAATACTTTTGGGGACTGGGAAGGCTGGGTGGACCAAGCAGTCCATCTGAGCCATCAAGGCTCTGTTCCTATAGGTAACAACACCCTGGTAGGCTAGTGCCTCATACCTGTCAACCTCTTGCCTCATGAATCAGGGACAAGGCGTAAATAAATCAGGAATAAAGACCCCAAATCAGGGACACATCTTAATTATCGGTACTATTCATGCAGAAAGTTGATGGAATAAAGAGATGTGTGTTAAGATGCATTTTTCTGATGAAGAACAAATCTGTAACTTTAATGTTTGACATTCATTTGTGCTCTTAACCCTGCTGTTCTGTTACAAAAACACAACTATTAAGAGGGACAGAGAAAACTGTTTGAGGCAACATCAAGGACATCCCTGTAAATCAGGGACAGTTGTGAGGTATGTAGTGCCCCCCCCACTGTGATTCCCGAGCCGGTAGCCACTAAAATTACTGTAATCCCTGGCAGTCTAGTTGTCCTCCCACCCCCAGCATGAATCCCAACTCCCGTTCCCTGTAAAATATTGTAATTTCACTGGTAGTCTAGTGGTTCCCCTACCTCCCCAGCATGACTCACGACCCCCATTCCCCTACAATATCTTTATTTCCCTGGTGGTCCAGTGGACCCCCCCACAGCAGCACCGCTCCCACTCATTTTATTTATTTATTCTACTGTTTCACCAGGAGGGCACACTGAACAACAAGTCGCTCGTCTCATGGTGTGACCTGGGGGGAAGGGTTACATAGGCTTGTGATGGATGATCAGTTACAATAATATGTGGGTTGTACAAACAATACAACATTGTAAGATTGTTCAACAGTTGGAACACAAGATATTGTACAATAAACAGTAGTGGAACATTGGGTAAATGACAATACAAGTCCAAAATCCTACTAAAGAACATATGAAAGTACAAAATCTATAGAACCATTTATAATGCATGAGTGTACAGGGAGCAGGCTCGAGGTAGTACGAAAGTGCTGTTGGAGTAAAAAAGATGGGGTTAGGTTGTGCACACTGGTGACCCAGATGGGCAGGTGGAGAAGAGATGGAGAGAGAGGCAAGTACTGAATATGAGGAGAAGGGGTAGCCATTTCCTGATTTCCCCCTTCAGGATGTTGAGAACCCTGCCGGGGGAGGATGTCATGGTAGGAAGGCAAAAACTGGGGACAGGTATTAAGGTGGGTTAAAGCAGGAACAGCTGAGGGAAAGGTAATTATGTAGGGCCGAAGTAAGGGAGTAGTTGGAGGAGGAGTATCACATTTCGCGGGGAGGGAATTCCAGATTTTAGGGAAATGATGGGCGAAACCAGTCTGACCAATGAAGGTGGAGTGGCAAGGGACCGTCAAGGTGCGGGCGTCATTTGATCTGAGAGAGTGGATGGGGGAGGTGGAGTAGACAGAGAGGATAAGAGATTGAAGGGGAGCCTCCCCGAACCAGAATTTGGAGGTTAGTTTGCCAAAGTGAGAGATGCGTGTGTGAGATAGTGGAAGGAAGGTTAGAGAGCGATAGAGTTCACAGTGGTGGGAGCGGGAAGGGGAGTTGATAGCAAAGCAGTAGAAGGCATTAAAGAGAGTGTCCAACTTGGTCAAGGAAGATTTGGGAGGAGCACCATAGACAACGTCACAATAGTCAAAGATGGGGAGTACCATCTTCTGGACAATTTTGCACCTTACAGTCAGAGGGATGCAACTAAGATTCCAGTACAGAGCACCAAGCTTGGGGCGTAGTTTCTTTAGGACAGCATCGATATGCACAGAGAAGTTGAGATGCTGATCCAGCCAAACTCCCAGATATCGAAATGAGGAGGTGTCCTCCAAGATGGTCTCATCAAAGATGTGGAAGGTGGGTAGGGCTGGAAGCCTGGAGAGTCTCTGCCTGGTGCCAAAGGTCATTGAGAATGTCTTCTTGGCATTTAGAAAAAGCTGGCGAGAAGCAAACCACAGCTGAACGTGGTTGAAGTCATACAGTAAGCTGGTTTGCACAGCAGCAGGTTTTTTGCTAGGACTTTACAAAACAATATCATCAGCATACATGTGAATAATAGAGGATGAGCAGGCTGTGGGAAGATCATTAAGGAAAATGAAGAAGAGTAGGGGATCAAGCACTGAGCCCTGAGGGACACTAGTGTTGATGGGGAGTGGAGGGGAGATGGAATCAAGGATTCTCACCGACTGGGTCCTGCCAGTGAGTTATGATTTAAACCAGTTGTTGACTGATGGAGCAAGGCCAGCTGAGAAGAGTGAATCAAGAAGCAGGGGATGGTAAACCATGTCAAAAACTTTGGCTAGGTCGACAAAGGTGGCCGAGGTAATCAGGCCATCATCCATCCCTGAAAGGATGGAGTCAGTAAGCCTGAGGAGGGAGGTGGTTGTTGAGTGATTCTTCTGAAAACCAAATTGGAAGGGGGTGAAGAAGGAATCAGAGAGGAATGGTGGTAGTTGAGACAGAACTAAATATTCTTGAAGTTTGGCAAGGGTAGGAAGGAAGAAAATGGCACGATAGTTGCCAGGAGTGGATGTGTCATCACTCTTGGGGAGAGGAAGGACTACAGCATGTTACCAGGATGAGGGTACTTGGGCAGAAATAAAGGATAGGTTAAGGATTAAGGAGACAGGATAAACACTTGCAGGAGCAGAAAGGTAGAGAAGTTTAGGATCAAGCTCATCTGGTGAGGAGCCTTTAGAGGGGTTGAGGGATAGGAGAGCATTAAGAGCTTTGTCAAGGGAAATAGTAGAAAAGCAAAATGGGGGAGGGGTAGGCACTGGCTGAGGTGAAGGGCTGAAGTTAGTAGGTGACAATGGGGACAGGGAATTTTTGAAGAGATGTGGCACATGAGGTATAGTAGACATGAAATTCATTGGCCACGGAGCCAGGCTCGGAAACTAGGGAGTTATTTATTTTGAGAACTGGAGGGGGAGGGTGAGAGGGGGGAGAAAACAGAGCATGAACTACCCTCCAGAATTTAGATGGAGAGTTAGTGTTAGTCAGGAATGAGGAGTTGAAATAATCAGACTTAGCCAGTCTAATAGCTTTAGTACATGAATTGCATAGCATTCTGTACTTGGCATAGTCATTTGGATGTTTAGTAGATTTGTGTTTTCTCCAGGCCTGACCACGTTCCCTGAAGCAGGCCAGTAGTTCAGGGGTGATCCAGAGGAGGTGAAGCCCATGAACTCTGGTCCATCTGAAAGGAGCAAAGACATTCTAGGTGGCAATTAATTTATCCTTAAAATAGTCTAGTGCTTGGTCAACAGAAATGGCAGTGGAAGGGGGAGTGAGTACAAAGCTGATTTGGGTAAGGTCTAAGGATTTGAAGGACTGGAGCTGTATGATTTTAGCAGGAGAACTGAAGTGATGAACCTTACGTACAATGAAAATGGGGTTGTGGTCACTTAGAGCACTTGGGAGGAGACCAGATTTAATGACACAGTGAGGGCGGGTTGTGAGTGTCCAGTCAAGCAGGGTGTAATTTTGTGTTTTGGGATTAGGGCATGTGGGTTCAAGTATAAGTTGAGTGAGGTTTAGAGCAGTGACATGATTGCATAGCTTGTTTAACTTGGGAGACAACCAAATTAGATTCACGTCACCCATTATGAAAAGTTCCCCAGATTGTAAGAGGAAGGTGATATTTGTAAAGAGTTCAGTTGTGACCGAGGGTTGAATGCTTGGGCAGCAATAGATGCCAGCCACAAAGATTGGGATTGAGAAAGGAAGGGTAATGCAGGTGACAAGGGCTTCATAGGTCACTGGGATGGATGTAGATAGGGTGGTAGTAAACTGCAGTGAGGACAGGATATACATGGCCACTCCCCCTCCACAACCTGATCCATCTTGTCTGGAGAGGGATAGCAATGGCACTGTCAGAGGTGCTTTTTCTGAGCCATGTCTCAGTAATATTTAGGATATCAGTGGTGTGTGAATTCATAAGAGTTTGTAGGAGGTCAATTTTAGGTAACAGGCTGCAGATGTTCAGGTGGAGGAACTTCAACCCATTAGGGAGGGTTGTAGTGGTAGTGGGGTTTTTAGACATGTTATTTGGGTAAGGAGCCAGGGTAGGAGAAGAAATAGGGCCAGGGTTTGGGTGGATGTTCCCTAGTGAAAGAAGGAGGAGGGCAAGGATGAAACAGTGAAGTTTAGGACTTTTGTAATTGGAGTAGGAAATACGTGAAGAGGGGAAGAGGGAGGGAGGGGTGGAGAGAAGGAGATAAAGAAACGAAGTAAGGCAAAGTGACTAGAAAGGGAAAACAGAGATGCTGGAGGGTAGTAGGGAAAGTGGGGTCTGCTTACAAGAGGAGCTGTAGAGGCGATTGACACAATGAAGGAGGTATCTGGAAGGGGAGAGAAAAGTGGCATTAGGTGTAGAGGGGAGATTGGGATAAGGGTAAGAACCAGGAAGGGTGTGACTAGGAGGGAGATGAAAACCATTCTGGGTAGGGTAGTAGAGGCTTTGTACAGGATTACAGATTCAGATCACACCACTGAATATTAGGACGTTGATAATTTGCTTTAGGTATGAATGACCCAGGACTAGGAGTAATAGGGGAGAGTAGTGGGCAGAGGATTGCAACCTACTTGTGTTGTCGCCCTCTAGTGGCTTTACAGTATAATTTGCAAATGGAAAATAGACACAAAAAAAAAAAATCAACAAATCACTGACAGGACAGTGCAGGTTATGCAAATGCTGCTCTGCACTGAACTTCATTCAGTACAGTACAGTTCATTCATTCCTCAGTCGGTGGCTGGCCGTGGTGGTGTGAGGAGGGCTGAGCTGGTCGCCGGCTTGATTCATGGCAGATGGGTGGGATAAGCAGGGGCAGTACTGCCGTGTGGGGAGTATCACTTGACTAACAACTACATTTTAAACATGCTGTCTAATTACTTAAACTTTTGAATTGATGAACGTGGCAATAGAACATTAGAACACCAAAAGGTATTTCACAATGAGGAAACAGTAAACAATTAATTAGATGATTTCTCAGGAGAATTTTGTTTTTTTCAGGGGCAATATAATTTACTGGGTGAATGGCAATCTGTGGTGTGAGTGGGAAACAAGACAATTGAGGTTCCAGTGGTTTGCAACGGTACTACAGGAGTAACCATGGTCTACTTGGAAATTAGACTTTGGTTGCTCTGTATTCACCTGTTGTACTTCCTCCAGTGGTTACACTGCATTGTGCTATGGCTTTTAATGCCATGTTACAAATTACTTTTCAGACTTTATAGTTGAATGTTTATATTTATGTAACAGAATTCATTGTAACTTTAAAAATGTTACTTTAGAAAATATGTCATTGGAACAAAACTTTGGCTCAGTTGGGGAGTCACGTGATGAAGTCGACTGAGTAGCAGCTTCTCCTTAGTGCTCCTGCTTCCCCTCGCAAAAACTATTTTCTTTGTACCACAACTTCATTTGTTCTACTTATCTACCTTCAGATACTGTTTTCTGTGCTACTGTGGAGCTAGAAGAAGTGACATCAGTGGTTATGGAAGTAGAAATTAGGGATCCTCCTCCCAGGCACACCCCATCACCTACGCCCCAGAAGGCCTCAAAAGATCCAAGGCCCAGCCCAAGGGGGCTGGGTGCATGCCTACTATGTCATCCGGGCAAAATCCATTAACAGAGGAACATTTTTTTTGACTGAGATTCTCCCTTTCCATGATGAATTACAGTCGTTCATGTGGGAGCTGAAATCACTTGCTGTCTCTTTGGAAGACCTTCATAAATGTACTGGGGATGATGAGGCCAAAATTATCGCTTTGGAGAAAAGGATTGATCATTTTGAACATGAACTGGTGGCCTTAAAGCAACCGTCTGCTTGTCTCAATGCAAAGTTCAAAGATCTGGAGGGTCAGAGCCACTGGAATAACACAGTGGTAATAGGTCTCCCTGAGAAGAAGAAGAAAGGCTCTGAGCCTCCGACCATTTATTATTTGTCCAAAAATATATTTATTCACAAGCTTGCTGGATCTTCATCTTATGGGGCTTACTATTCCATTGAATGGGCACACCATACCCTATGTCTCATTCCTCCAGCTGGCTCCCCACCCTGGCCATTTATTTTCCGTTTCTTGAACTACCTGGAGAGGCAACACTTTTTAATTAAAACTCATGAACTCCAAGAGGTCAGCTGGGAAGGAATGCGTATCTGTTCTGCTCAGGATCTCCTGAGCTCTGTCCAGCAAAGACGCACTGCATTCCATCCCAATGTTAATAAAATAATAGTATCCGGTCTTAAATTTAGGATAGGCTACCCAGCTTGGCTTCAGATCCTTGTTAAAGACACTTGGAAATCCTTTGAGTCTCTGGACCTGACCCTTGCCAAACTGAAGGTGGTTCTGCCTGATGTAATTTGGGATCACTGAGTCTCAGGAATAGGGCAGAGCTTGGCTTTAAACAGCATGTGCCAAACTTGCACTGTTATGCTCACACTTCATATTGCATGTGACCTGCTGTCTTGGTTGCTTCTTTGCTTATGTTCTGTGGGAGTTATGGCACTTATTTTCCTTTTCTGCTCTAGTTTTCCCTTCTGCTGATTGAGACCCCAGAGGCATCACTGAGAGTGCTGGTTACTGAGAATTATTTTTGGGGCATTTGTGGAGCACAGATTTACAGAATTGTTTTCTTGGAACGCAATTGATTCTCCCCATGGTCTCTTTTGTTTTTTCAGCCTAGATACCTGCAGCTCCTTATTGCCATCCACCAAATTTTTCAGCCTTCCCTGGGTGTCTTACCATTCTGAGACAACCTGAACCTCCTAGATTGCACCTGCAGCTGATTTCCTTGGTATGTATTTTGAGGCATGCTCTGGAGTAGGAATATGGCTAGGTGGCTTGAGCTTTCAAAGTTTTGCCCTGCCTTTTGCATTGTGCCCTAAGACTGTATGCTGATCAGTTGAGAAAGGTTCTCTTGTTCACCATGGACTTGGCTGTTGGTGTAATAACTTTGGGGCTGGCAGCCACATTTAGAGGCACCGATTGTTATCGACTTTGAGGGACACTATCAGCTTGAATTTGTGCCTCCTAAATGTGGTTTCTTCAACTCATCAGCATCTTTTGTACTGGGACAGACATTTTTGTTTTAAGTTTTGCTCCATCTCAACTGTTGGGCTTCCTCACTTTCTGGAGCAGATATGTGTCTGGTCCTGATGAGGGCTTCATGGCAATGCTTCAATGGGTTTTCATACTGTCCCCTCAGAGATGTTATACCCACACTGACTGTTTCCTTGTATGCACATTTTCTGTTTGGAAGACTGTGGGCACCTAGCCTGGGTTTCTCAGATATTGGATTCAGCTGTCCTTTCAAACACTGCATGTAGCTACCTGTGACCATGCTATTATATAGTGAAGGGGGGGTGGGGGCTTCTTTGCCCAGTACCTAGACATTTCTGTGATTCTTGGTTTTTTTTTTTTTCAGTAATTGGAAGCTCTCTATAATTTCCTTTGGAGTTGTTTTTAGGGTGGAGATGGGCAGCAGGGTTTTTTGTGGTGAGTTTTGCCTCATCATAGTCCTTAGGTGGTATTATTTGGAGGGAGGGGGGTGGTGGTTTGTGGTTGGGGTATCTCACTGGGTTAATGTTAGTGCATTTGGTACTATTCTGTTTGTTTGGAGGGACCGGGGAGATAATTGCTTACCATACTTCTTCATGTTATTTTATAGCTCAGTGCATAACTTGAATGATGTGATATATTGCTTGTTTCTTCTGGAGGAGACTTCTTCGGGGGAGGGGGGAGAAAGGGAGAGCATTAGAACAGCTGTCGCATGCAATTTTCACATTTTGGACACTGTGCATTGTTACCGGACCATCTTTTAGTTTCCTCTATATCTGATGACTAGTTCTTACATGTTTATTACCTGGAATGTTCAGATGGCTCATAATAAATCCAAGAGATATCAAGTCGTTAAGCACACAGCATCTCAAAGGGGATGTTTCCAGAGACAGTGTGTTGGGCAGGTTTTAGCAATGGGGGATAGCACTCAGAGTAGGGGGGGTAGTCATCCTCCTCTCTCGCTGTGTCCCGTTTGTATACTTTCAGTGCCTGAAGAACCTTAACGGCAGGTTTTTGTTCCTCAGGGGGGGTCCAGGATAGGGTGGAGATACTACTTGGTTGCCTATATGGGCCCAATACAGACATCCACTCCTTTTTCACAGGCTTTATTTCCATATTATCTCACTTTCTGTCTCTCCCAATACTCCTGGGGTGAGCCTGGAATCTCCCTTTTGCACCAGACTTGGATAGGTCAGACAGGCATCAGACTGATGTCTCCCCTGCCCAGCGAGCCCTCAGAGAATTGGTAGACTTCCTGGGTATCTGTGATCTTTGGAGAGTGTTATATCCTGATTCCACAGAATTCTTGTTTTGCTTCCCAGTTCATGGTTCCTCCTCCTCCTCCTGACTAGACTACTTCTTCCTCAGTCGGTCTTCACTGGCGGGGGTACTGGGCAGTCAGATAGCACCTGGCATTATCTCAGACTACTCTGCAGTCTGGGTGCAAACTGACACTCACTCCCCTCCAGGATAGGGACACAACTTGGAAGTTAAATAATCAGTTGCTGAAGGATGCATGGATAGTGAAACATATTAATGAGCACATAAATATGTTTACCTCCACCAACCAGGACACAGTGGGAAGGATAGATTTGGAATGGTGTGCCCTAAAATGTTATCTTTGGGGGAGTTTGTGTGTTTGGCCTCCACTAGGAAACACAGAAGGGAGTTACCTGCATCTGATTTACTCACTCATAATAGAGACTTGGAAAATAATTTGTCTCCAGTTACTCCTGACTCTATTCACCAGGAGCTACTGGTCTTGCAGGACCAGTATGCCTAGCTGTTGTGTGAGAAGGCTGAATTTGCTATACTCAAGACCCGAGCTAAATATGTCAATCAGGGTAAGAAGACTGGTCGTGTGTGCATGTTAAGGGTACAAAAGCAGGAGGCTTCTTGGCTCATCACTGTGATCTGGTCCTCCCTAGATGGATCCTTAAAAACAGCCCCAAGGGATATTGCCTCTGAATCTGAGAGGTTTTACAGTAACCTGTATAGTCTGATGGCCCCTCTCCCTTCCTTGCACTTGGTGATGGACTATTTGAATGCCATTCCTCCCTCTGTGCTGTCTGATGCCAAAAATAACTTCCCAATAGTTCCCTTTATGGCATCTGAGATCTCATTGGCGATCAAGTTGCTCCCAAGTGATAAAACACTAGGCCAGGATGTTTTTTCTCCCAATTTTGTCAATGTTTTTTCCAATAAACTGGTGCCCTGGCTGCTGAGGTTTTATCGGAGCCTCCTTACATCTGAATCTATGGTTAATTCTCCTTGGGAAGCCTTGATTATGGTACACCACAAGTCTGGAAGGTCACCAGAGGATGTTTCCAGCTATTGGCCGATTTCACTTTTAAATTATGAAATTAAAATCTTAGCTAAAGTCCATAGTTGATCCACTTGGTCAAGTTCTGCCATCACTTATTGGTCCTGAGCAGGTCAGATTCATGGCTGCCCGGTCATCCTCAGTTCATCTACATAAATGGCTCATATCTTCTCCATCACCAGGGATTCTGAGCATCCCATGGCTCTGGTTTCCCTGTTTTCCCAGTTTATTGGTTGTATTAAAATTTTGTACTCCATCCCTTGTGCCGGATATACTGTAACAGGTTCTTTTCCCCTTCTTTCCCATTATATTCGGGCACTAGGCAAGGTTGTCCCTTATCCCCATTATTGTTCAATCTCTACCTTGAACCCTTACTCCTCAAGCTAAAGGAGAATCCTTTAATTCTGGGGATTCAGACTGAAAAGCAAAATCTGACACTGTCAGCATATGCCGATGATATTTTTCTACACCTCTCGCACCCTGGTAACTACATTCTGGCTTGTCTGGAGACTATCAGAGAGTTTAGTTTCTTCTCAAATTACAAGCTTAGTTTGGACAAAATGGAGGTCATGCCCTTTAATTCCTGAGCACTCAAATCTGACATTTTGGAGTTCAACTTAGCTTGGTCCCCTTGTCTTATTAGGTACCTGGGTATTTTCCTGTCTAGGAATGAGGTGCAAGTGAAACAACTGAACTTGACAGACTTAGTTTGCAAGTTACAAATAGATCTCTCCCAGTGGAAATCCCTCTCTCAGACTATTTAGGGGCATATAAATCTTATTAAAACGGATATTTCACCCCACCTGTCATAGCCCACTTTCCCCCAGTGTGTACATATTGAAGTCCTTTATTCTCTACTCGTAGGGTTTGTGATGTAGGTCCTGCACCATTTTAGTTGCTGTCCTCTGGACTGCCTCTTTTTTGTCTATGTTCTTCCAGAGATGTGGGTCCCAATTCCAAGATGGCTTACACATGGCACAAGCCAAGTTGCTGATCATAAGACTGTTCATTGTTTCAGAACCCATCCCAAGCAATGGTTGTTCAATAACTCTGAATGTGCCTGTTGACCATAAATCATAATTTCTGCCGTATCTAAATGTTATGATGTTTTTTGTAGCTGTATGAGTTTTTCAATCTGCTGTGTCAGTGTCTTTTTGTATTATTGCAACTTGTCATCTGTGAAAATGGGCAATTTGTTCATCAGATTTACAAGTATAAAAATAAAAATGAAAATGAAAACTGAAAGTTACCCCAAACCCCATTGTGTAAATCAGAACTTGCGCCATACATTATAGTGTGTGCTATTCCAAAAGGCACCTTGCACCATGCCGTATGCGGGTTGTGCCAAATGTGGGTTACGCCACCCACTATGCCTGTAATCTGCAATGGCATGGTTCAAGGTTGGGTCGCAGCAGCAACTGCACCCTTTTCCAAAAGGGCAGCTGCCATAACCCACTGATGCTATTCCAAGAGCTGCAATGGTGCAGCTGAGTTAGGCCATCATGGAGATGGTCTAAGGAGCATCCATCCATTCCAATCGATGGATGTCCACTCCACAGCACCATGCAAAGGTACTGCAGTGCTCCCCATGCCCCCCAAACACATTCATGCCCCCATCCCCAAATGTTAGGGACCGCCGGGGTCCAAATTTTGAATTGCCCCTCTGAACGACAGTGCCACCTGTCCAGCCCCCAATGCCCCCTGGTGCTGGCAGTGGTCTTCAGGGGCAGAGGGGATCTGGGGAGGGCAGTTGTGCACATGCCGCAACTTGCAGCACCCAGGCTCAGTGTGCCATGCATTTTGGCACTAGTCTGTGGCTGCTGCAAGTCGTGGATATAGGTGATGGGGACCCTGCCTGTCCTAGAATACAGTGCAGAGTCCCTGGCATAGTGCCACATGGCACAACTCGCATACACCCGCAAATTGCACCATGCCTCTTGGAACTGGCCCTGTGGTCTCCAGAACTGGATGCAGTACTCCATGTTAGGTCTCAACAATGATCTATAAAGTGATATCACCACCTACCTCTTTATACTGGAGTTATCCCTTCCTATGCACCCTAGCATCTCACTGACTCTTCCCACTGCCTTGTCACACTGTTTTGCCAACTTTAGATCATCAGCTATGATTAGCCCCAGGTTCTTTCCAGCTTGGTGGCTGTCAGTGCCACTCCCCATCTTTACTCCATTCCTGGGTTTCTGTGTCCCAAGTGCATGATTTTGCACTCTTCATGTTGAAATCTAGTTGCTACACTTTTGACCAATGATAAAGCTTTCTTAGATCTCTGTTCATTTGCCCCCCACCGGAGGTGTCTACCATATTTAAAATCTTTGCATCATCTGCAAAAAGGCGTACATTTCATTCTATCACATCTGCAATGTCACTAATAAAGACATTAAAGAGGACCAGTCCCAGTACTGATCCTTATGGCACCCTGCTGGTCACCCTTCCTTCCACAAGTTCAAGAAGCTCTTACAACAAGTGGTTTAGTGATAAAAAGCATGTTTTGACAGAGAACTAGACTGTAACACTATTTATTGCCTAGTATGATTTTATGATTCAAATCCCTACTCTTCAGTGGCACAGATGTTCTAGCTCTAGGAGGACAGAGGCAGTTTGTGAGGCAAACTCAGGGACATCCCTGAAAATCAGGGACAGTTGAGAGGTATGGTAATGTGTGGGATGCTGCTACAACCCCCATGCCACTTTTGTCAAGTTGGCATCCCCCATTAAAAGAACTAGTACCTATATATGACTTACCATTTACTTTAAGCAGAAATACTCAGATTGATACCACCCATAGCTTTAGAGTGTATGTCAGACTCATTATCTAAAGGGAAAGGGGGTTGGGGTAAAATTACCAAAATGAACCTTTGTAAGTACAACCAGGTCCAGGGGAGAGGATGCTAAGTGTATTCTAGACCTAATTAATTTTGTTGAAATCCCCTATTGAGCTCCTTACCCGCTGCCTTTTCTACCTGCCTAAGACTAGTACTAATAGGATTCTAGTAACCCAAAGGGACTGGATAGTTACACTACATAAATGCCAAAAATGAAGCTCAAGGGGTTTATAAAAGCATTCTGCACTGAGAATGTGCCTGTAAAATTTGAGTTTTACACAACACACCATGTCTTGCTGTATATAATTGCTGTGTGCTTTTTTTTCACCTGAGGATTTGATTTTTTGAGTAAGAAAAATATCTCTGGAGCAGTTATTCAAAAAACCTGGGTGCTAAGGGATATTTGCCCATGCTAACTATGTTTTGCACCTTATTCATAGGTGGAGTCTGTGGTCAAGAGCCCCCCCGCCTACAGCCCAGGCAAAACTCATTAGCACCTGAGCACTAAGTTACTGCTGTGCCCATACAAATGAGGAGGCCCATCCCTGCAAATGGATGTAGCAAGAAATTGAGAGGTTTGCTCAGGCAGTAAGATTGAGAGGTTTGCACAGGCAGTAAATGTCACCCACATGTGTGCAAATTACTGCCTTTGCAAACCCCGACTTAATCGGGTGCAAGTCCCTGGTGGTGGGCTGTGATACTGCAGCCTGACACTGTCCCTCATCCCCCTGACCATGGCCCATTGCATTGATGGATGCCCTGGTGTCTAGTGGCACCCCACGACCCTTTGATCACCTGCCCTGGTAAATGTGTTTGCCCCTGGTGTCTAGTGGTACCACCTGCTCTCTAATCTTGCATCCCAGTAAAAGTTTGTTACTCCCTTAAGTCTAGTGGCACTCCCACCTCTGATCATCTCTGCTGGTAAATGTTTGTGCTTCTAGTAGTAACCTCCTCTTTTCAGTCACCCGTCCCAGTACATGTTTGCTTTTTTCTGGTATTTAGTGGCACTGCCCCCACTAGCCCAGTGGCACTGAGGGTTGAGGTGCTGGACACCACAACTCTCACCTTGCCAGCAACTTGGGAGTGAGATCAGGTTGCTGGGGGTCGCTGGAGAGGAGAGGATTGAGTGTCCAGAGGAAATCTCTCCTCTCCTGGAGAGGGTGGGCTCACAAGTCTCTGGCAGCAGCAACTCCCTGTGGAGACTGGGAGTGCATCATCTGGGGTTCATGCATGTAAGGGATGGAGGTGACGGTGAATGTCTGCAAGAGGGGTGCAGGAGCATGCTCAGTTCTTGCTGGACATCATTGCATGTCCGCACCTCTAAGAACCATCACACTCATGCACAAGGAAAATCCCTGGCTCCTGTAGGAGACAACAACATGCAAGCTCCACTCCAATTGTCAGACCCCACCTTCTTCGGTACCGGTATCCTCCAGCCTGCACCAGGCCACTAAACTGGATTTATGGAGTTCCCAAGGTAAGCAGAGGGGGCCCCACAGGCCAAAGAGTTTCTAGTGGTGCTAGGTGCCAGGTTGGGGTTCTGGAAGGACCTGGGGCAAGGAGTGTTCCAGGCTGGATGGGACAAGCTGAGGATGCCTGAGGGATGCCTCAGGACTGGTGACCAGAGGGAAAAATAAATTTTAAAAACAAAAATTAAACATTTTGTAGCACCCTTTCACCCTTCAGTCACTGTCCTGGTAAAGGTTGTATTGTACTTGGTGTCCAGTGGCATCCCATACCCTCTAATCACCCAATACCACAGTAATAGAGATTGCCCTGGTGTCCAGTTGCACCCCTACCCTCTAATCACCCAATGCTACACTAATAGAGATTGCCCTGGTGTCCAGTGGCACCCCCTACCCTCTAATCACCCAACACCACACTAATAGAGATTGCCCTGGTGTCTAGTGGTACCCCCCACTTTCCAGTCTCCCATCACCATACTAATAGCAACTGCCTCATGTCTACTGGATCCTACTTGCTCTCCAACCTCCTATCACTGTACCACTACATAAGTGCCTGGTGTCTAATGGTACCCCTCACCCATTGAGCACCCATCCCGAGAGCCGCCTTACTCCCCGGTGACTCTTGGCCCCCATTCACCACCCAGACTGAGCACACCACCCTGCCACCCCCCATACTTATGTCACCAGTGCCCCACTGGGGATACAATATGATGACTGAAACAGCCCTCCTTTCACTACCTCAGCTGGCTGCTGAATGAAATGACAGGGAGCACGCATACTGGTGCACACTCCCTGTCATTCCATTTAGTGGCTATCCAATTTGGTCAGAGGAGAGTGTGCTAGTCAACATATCAGATCCCCAGCATGGCACCAGTGACATAGGTATTGGGGGGGGTCACAGGGTGGTGTGCTCAATGTGGAAGGTGCAGGGAGGCTAGGGAGCAAGGTGGTATTCAGGATGGGAGCTTGGTGGGTGGAAGGGTACCACTAGACACCAGAGACTTTGTTAGTGGTGTGGCAATGGATGACTGGAAGGTGGGTAGTACCACTAGGCACCAGGGCAATTCCTATTAGTTTGTCGACAGGTGATCAGAGGGTGGGGGTACCACTGGAGACCTGGGGCAATACAACCTACACCAGGATGGGGACTGGATGGTGGTGATGCCACTAGACACCAGAAAAAGGGGGTGCCAGTAGACACCAGGGAAAAACAAACATTTACCAGGACGGGTGATCACAGCATGGTGGATGCCACTAGACATCAGGGAAAACAATATGATTATAGAAATAGGGGATTGAAGGGCAGGGAGCACCATTGGACACCAGGGAATCATGCATATTACAGGAATGGGTGACAGGGGTGGGGGGATTGGTTGCCACCAGGCATGATGTGGCAGCCAGCCACAGAAGGAGCACAAACCTGCCACTGCTTCCAATGCAAATGAGCCCATAATGGGCAAGCTTATTGCTCCTTAGTGCCTTACAAGCCCAGTGGGCTCATTTGCATGTTATGATATAAATATCATGCAATAGCTCCCTGTCCTATCCGGTCTAGGGGTGCAGTTCCCTGCAGGAAACTTTATGCTGCTTTCAGTCCAGAGCCATGTCACAGCAGTGCTATTTTACTTAGCACTGCACTGACATGGCCCTGTATTCAGTCGGGTAGCACCAATATGCTATCTGACTGATTATGGCAACCTCTGGGATGGATGCAAGAACAAACACCACACAAAGCTTTCCACTGTGCTATTGCACATTTCAATACTGGGCCTCTGGTCACTAGATGGTGCTGCTGTGAACACTGTCAGTACTTGTGTAGAGGAGATCCTTTTTGTTCGCCCCTTCTGTGTCTTTTTATTTTTGTATATTTCGCTTTTCTTTTTTTTTTCTTTTTAGTTGCAATAATGGGGTTCCAGTAGAAAAAGTGGTTCAGGGAGCGTATGGTAGAGCTGTGAATTTGGGCTGAGGTGCCACTTTACAGAACTCTGAAGGCACTTTTGCTTTCAATTTTATTTATTTATCAATTGATTGATTCTTGCAATACAGAATTGGGTAAAACCTGAAGAAAAAAGCAGATAGCCTCTTTTAGGCAGTTTGGACTGGAAACCTGCTTCATCTGACAATAGTGTGAACTAAAGTTTTGAGGTGAAGAAAGTGTGTACAGATTTGGACTGTGCAGTTAGCAGCATGAGAAAAAGCATTATGCACATGCCTACAGTCAGTGAAACTCAGCTCATGAATGCCATTATAACCAACTGGTTACAATGGCAAATAATAACCAGGTTTTCCAGTGGCAAAAAGCAGCACCCAGTTGTAAATAAAATATTTTAAATTGTGTGTATTTAATTGTTATAGTGAACACTGGAAATTATGTATATTTACTTGTTATTTTCACTCATGTACCATGATTAGTCCTACCTAGGCTGCCACGATTACCATCTTTTTACATATTTTGTTTTATAAAAAAGTGATTCAACAGGCTTATAAGGGAGAGGCTGTTATTTACATTTATATTGAAACTGCATTTATTAAAGTAGGATAATGCAGTTACATAACATTTGGAAATTGTAAACACAGCCTGTCCTGATTCAAAAATCCTGCTCTAAGAATGCTTGCCTTGATGATGTCAATGAAGTGAGAAATGCCAAGCTAAGCAGAAGTATTCTAACTCTACTAACCCTACTCAAATGCAGATAACGTTAAAAGGAAAAATGATAGAATGGTACTGTGAGCACAACTGTTGTTCAGCACAAAAATATCTACAAAATGAGTGGTGATTCATTTACAACAAACAAATGCAAATAACTTTAAAACTAAAAAATGATAGCATGGTACTGTGAGCACGACCTTTGTTAATATATATTAATTGCAAAAAAGTTCATTAATGCATCAGTTAGAGTTGATAGTATACTGACAAAAATTAGGAAATTCGGTGTTAGGGATACCAACCACTACCACCCCATCTCCAACCTCCACACACTCCTCACATCAACTGGCATCATGGTGTGCACTGGAGTTGTTGGCTTAACTCTCGCACCATACCATGTGTAAAAAAGCTGAGGCAGTGCAGTGTAGGAGAATGGGGTAAGAGTTAGGCCTGACAACCCCAATGCAGACCACAATGCCTGTTGGTGTAAGGAGGTTGAGGATGGAGATGGGGTGGTAGGCATTGGTGACCCTAACACTGAATTTCTAAACTTTTGTTGGTGTACTAACAACCCTAACTGATGCATTAATGAAGTTTTTTGCAATTAATTTTTCTTCTTCTTGAGAGAGTATAATGTAACTGATATGAGGTTGTGGCAGCGCGGGCCCTCTGGGCCCTGCTCTCCCTTCACACTGCCCATTTTTGCATACTGATATCCATGATTTGCATATATGAGAGCACAAGCCCTCCAGGCCCTGCGATCCGACTTACACATAAGTACAGAGATATACCACACCCCTATAGTCATTAAAAAGAACCCTTGCAACACTAATTTGACAATATCTCAGTAACCATAGCAACCAAGGAAAAAATCCCACTGCAGTTGTAATCATGGCTTCAAAACCTTCACAGGGGCTTTGTCCACCTAAAGATGTACTAAGCTCACTACAACGCAAAATCCTTATTTTCAACCATTTTCAAGATACGGGTGCCAAAAGGTGCAATGGGCACAGCAGTGTTATCCTATGGAAAATTTGGCAACTTCAGAGTACTGTAACTATTGAACCATCATCAATTTTGTAATCAAACCTCCAAAAGGCATGTCTGCATGGCCAGGGCATGCAACACTGCAAATTTCAGTCAAAAAAGCCCTAATCATTTTTTTTGCTATGAATTAGCAAAGAAACTGGCTCATTTGGGGCTTTAATTCAGCAAAACTCTACAACTTTCATAAAACTCCCGTAGGTCAACATAGGGTGCTTTCATGAAACTAAAAAGTAGTGTTGCAACACTACTGGTAGTTTCACAAAGCTAAAGGTAGTGTTCCAGCACTGCTGGTACTTTCGCAAAAACAAAGGTAGTGTCACAACACTACTGGTACTTTTGTGAAGCTGAAGGTAGTGTTGCAACACTACTAGTACTTTTGCAAAACTAAAGATAGTGTTGCAGCACTACTGGTACCTTTGTGAAACTAAAGGTAGTGTCACAGTAGTGTAAAGGTAGGCTGTTGGTTCACTAGGATCTGCAGCTTATCCATTAGATAGGGAAATGGGTAGACTAGGTGGGCAAAGCAGTCCTTATCTGCCGTCAAATTCTATATTTCTGTTTCTATTGGGAATTTTGCAAAACTAAAGGTAGTGTTGCAACACTACTGGTACTTTCACAAAACTAAAGGTAGTATTGCAACACTACTGGTACATTTGTGAAACTAAAGGTAGTGTTGCAACACTACTGGTACTTCCACAAAACTAAAGGTAGTGTTGCAACACTACTGGTACTTTCCTCATCCACTTTTGAGATATAAGCACTGAAAAGTAGCACAGCTGCTGGTATCTCAGTAATGTTTTCCATAGATTCCTTTTGCTGGTTTACTGGAAAAAATGACATTAGTTCCATTGCAAATGTAGTGTAATTTAACTGGTATGTGGCTGTGGGAGCACAGGCCCTCCTTGGACCTGCACTCCCCTAATACTGAACATTTTTGTGCAGTGGCATGCAAATGTGAGAGTGCAGGCCCTTTGGGCTCTGTGTTCCAACTTGCACATAAGTATGGGGACATAGTTCAGCCCTACAGATGCGAAAATGAAGCCTTGTAACACTAATTTGACAATATCTGAGTAACTGTAGCAGCTATGAAACAAATTCCACTTTGGTGGTTTTCATTACTTTGAAATCTTCACCAATGCTTAGTTCACCCAAAGGTCAACTAAGCTGTGACTAGCGGAAAATCCATATATCGAACCATTTTTGAGATATGGTCATCGATAGGTGCCATGGGCATCTCAATGTTATCCTATGGAGAATTTTGCAAGAAAGTTGTGCAGTAGACACTGATAGCACAGTGAACTTCTTGAATTTTTGAACCAAATTTTCAGCATGGGCTTTTTGAGACCATCCTCATAAACACTGGCACTGTGAATTTGTTAATCCATCACGAAAGTTAATTTTGCTCAGTGACCATGCCATTCTGTGGCACAGGTGCAAAAACATGTTTTGGAAAGGGTGTGAAAAATGACAGCTGCACTGTTCATATGGAGGTGTGAAAAAATGGCAATGTTGAAAATCTGTAGTGAAAATATTAAACATTTTTTAAGTTACAAGCGTGCGTAGGAACAGTGCAATAAACTAATAATGCTGTCATTTTTGGGAATTTGTTTGTCAAATTTTCAACATGGCCTTTTTGAAACCTCCCCTCATGAACTGTGGCACTGTGATTTTGTTAATCCATCCCACAAGTTGCTTTTGCACAGCAGTTGCACCATTATGTGCCACAGGTGTGAAAACATGTTTTGGACAGGATGTGAAAAATGACAGCTGCACTGCTAATAAGGAAATGTGAACACATGGCAATGCTGAAACTCTGGAGTGAAAATATTAAAAATTGGTGAAGTTATGAGCGTTCATACAAGCTGCACATTGCACACTTGTAATGCAGTCATTTTCGGGAATTTTTGCACCAGATTTTTATCATGGGCTTTTTTGGGACCCCACGTCATGAACATAGGCACTGTCATTTCATTAATTGGTGCCAAAAGGTGATTCTGCACACTGACCGCAAAATCATCTTTTGAGACAGAGTAATGAAATGACTGACTGTGTTCATGAGGTAGGGTCCCAAGAACCCCATGTTGAAAATTTGTGGCCAAAATTCCTAAAATTAACCAAGATTTCAACATAAGTTGAACCCCCTCCCATAGACTTCATTTATACGGCTTACCTTGATTCCTCAGAACGCAGTTTGTCTTTGAAGAATGCAAACATGTCCCCAGTCCAGAGAAGATCACTGATTCTAACCACTGGAGGGTAAGTATGGGTAAGGGGGGGGGTGCAAGGAGGTAGATGCTGCAGAAGGAGGGTGTGAATGAGGGAGGGGGGACTGGTGAGAAGACAAGCGACTGTTTTCTTTCTTGTAGGGTTAAAAAAAGACATTGTGGAATGATTTTCTTTATATGCAGCTTACATTTATTAAAAAAAAACATTTGGCACACTGGGGTTAGCTCCCAGTGTGACACACTAGTGGGGGGTGAGGGGAACACTACCCAACTCAAGGATTGGCACCCCAATGTCAGGATAAAAAGAATGGGATTTGGGGGAAGTGCATCCAACACTGGGAGGAGGGGGCATCCTGGTGTCAGAAGCGCATAATATTAATAAATTGGTACACTGGGATGGGCTTCCAGTGAGCCACATGAGTTTTCTGGGGGGGGGGAGGTGCATGCTGCAGGGAGATTGGTCACCCCTGCTGGCAAAGAAAGTTGGCTTGGGGGGAGACATCTGATGTCAGGATCTGGCATCTCGATGACGAAAAACAATCTGGGCACATTGTGGTGGGCTCCCAGTATGCCCCACAAGCGTTTGGAGGGTGGGGGAGGCATACCAACACAGGGATGGGGTACCCCATTGTCAATGACTGTTAGCACAAGTGTGTTGCAGGATTCTGCATCACAAATTTTGATGCAGGATTCTGCACTGAAGTTAAAAGGCATCAGAGGATGGTTTTCTTTATTTACTGCCCCTAGGTAAACACTGTCAGTTGTGTTTGCCTATTCAGGAGCTCAGGAAAACATTTGGAGCATCAGATTTTCAATCTGACCCCCAGAAATACAGATTTCATAATCCTAATATTGGAACTTGCAGAAGAAGCTGGTGTCACACTTTCACAAAAGTGTCACACTTTTGCAAAAGTGTTGGATCTGTTTCTTCTTCAGTTTCTGACACTATGGGGGACCGATAAGGAAAATGGCATTTCTAAGGGTCAGATTGAAAGTTTGATGCCCCTAATGTGTTCCTCAGTCCCCGGATAGGTAAACACAACTGACAGTGTTTAATGAGGGGTAGTAACTGTTGCATTTTGGGTGTTTTTGTCTGCTACTAACTGAAAACAAGATGGTGGCTGCTCAAAAACAAATTGCATTGCTCGAAAGCTTTTAAAAGCAACATTGCTTTTGCGAAAGCTTTTAAAAGCTTTCGAGCAGCACATATATTTTTTTCCACAGAATATAATGGGAAACTTTGAACTTTCATAACTTTTGAATGAATTAATATTTTTCCACCAAATCTTTTAGGTACTTCTCTGACACAGTCCCCATATACCCTGACAATTTCAGACCAGTCAGACAAATCGTTTGGGCTGTAGAGGTGAGCAAAGAATTAAAAAAGTTGAGGATTTTTCAAACTTTTCAAACCTTTGCAGCTCCACAACCAAACATCTGACCATTACAGCGAATTCCAGATCCAGAGATCTATGGTACTGTACCACACAACACATGCAAAATTTCAGACAGATCGCATAAACCATTGCAAAGTTAGTAAAGTACAACATTTTGGGTTTAACATGGAAGTGGCTGTGCAACCCTAAATATACCTGCTGTACCGGGCAGGTATAATATATATTGACTGCAAAACACTCCATTAATGCATCAGTTAGATTTTTTATTAAACTGTCAAAAGCTGGGAAATTTGATGTTAGGGTTACCAACTCTACCATGCCACGCCACCCCACCGTCCACACAGCAACAGGCATCAGGGTATGACATGGGGTCCTCAGGCCTAACTCAACCCCATTTTCCTATAGTGTGCCATGTCAGCTTGCTTACACATGGAATGGGATGAGAGTTAGGTCTGAAGACCCCATGGCACACCCTGATACCTGTTGGTATGTGGACGGCGGGGGGGCAGGGTGGTAGGGTTGGTAACCCTAACATCGAATTTCCCATCTTTTGACAGTTTAATAAAAACCCTAACTGATGTACTTACTGAGTTTTTTTTGCAATGAAGTTCCCTTCTTTTTTTTAGATAATATAATAGTGTTCTTATTTTACTGTTGGAGCACAGGGTCCACCAATCCCACAAAGTTATGCATGCGCATGGAATAAATTCAACAAATGCACATACAGTAACTCAGGCATTTTCACCAAACTGTCAACATGGGCTTTCTGGGGCCTTCCTTCATGAACAGTGGCACTGTGATTTTGCTAATCTATCCCGAAAGCTGATTTCACACAGTGACCATACCATTCTATGCCACAGGTGTGAAAACCTGCTCTGGGCAGGATGTGCAAAATGACAGCTGTACTGTTCATGAGGAGGTGTTAAAAAATGGCAACGTTAAAAATCTGGAGTGAGACTATTAAAAATCGGTGAAGTTATGAGTGTGCATAGAAACTAAGCAACACACGCTTGTAACATAGTAATTTTTTTAGATTTATCCCAATTCACAACATGGGCTTTTTGGGACCTAACCTTCTCAACAATGGGACTGTGATTTTGTTAATCCATCCCAAAAGTTGATTTCACACAGCGACCGCGCCATTCTACGTTACATGTGTGAAAATATATTTTGTTACATGTGTGAAATTTCTTTCTTTCTTTCTTTCTTTCTTTCTTTCTTTCTTTCTTTCTTTCTTTCTTTCTTTCTTTATCAGTTTACAGACCTTTGAGTCAAACAGTCATTTACAAAGGCACCTCGTCAAGACAGCATTACATCACATCAAACAAAACGGTACAGTACATAATGCTTAGATTAAAAAAAAGCAACCAGTGTTACAGGAATTCACTGGTGGTACAAGCTTGGTAATAGGTAGATCACAGTAGTCATAATATAGGTACACGAGTGCCATGTCAGGTAGCAACCAGAGATATTTTATTACATTAGTCAGCAGATGTTGCCACAGACCCCAGGCATGTACAGCAAAAGTAAACAGGGCAAACCCAGCCTCGGGGTGAGGGTGAGGGTAAGGGGCATGTGGGTGATTATGTGCAGTTGCAGCAGCAAATGCTTGTCAGATGGCTTTTGAGGGAGACCTTGAAAAGATCAGCCTTAGTGGAGTCAGCTATGTTGGTTGGAGGGAATTGAACCAGGATGTAGCCCGATAGCAAAAGGATCTCTGGGCCATAGAGGTCCTTACCCTGGGGACAAAAAAGGAGGTTTTGACAGTGCTATGGGTGGAGACTGAGGGGGAGGCACGTTGCAGGGAGGTGGCAACCCTGGGGGGAGAACCCTAGCAGGGTCTTTTTTACAAGAAGGCAGGTTTGTAAGCGGAGTCTTTCTTCAAGGTTGAGCAAGTTGGTGGTGGAGTACAGCAGGCACATATGGGTGCACTTAGGGGCTCCCAGCATTAGCTTGCAGGCCTTGTTTATAGAGAGCTGGATTCTTGCAAGCACAGTGTTGTCAGTTGCAGCATAGATGGGCAGCCCATAGTCAATTAGCGACAGAACAGAGGAGGTCATTGCCAATTTAAGGGCCTCTTGTGGTAGGCAGTCCCTATGGCAGTATAATAGTCCAATCCTGGCATTGGTGGCAGCAGAAAGGGCATTGATATGGGAATGGAAGGACAGTGCTGAATCAAAGGTAATGCCCAGATACTTGTAGAAGGAAACCTGCTCAATGGGGTTTAGTGTGCTAGGCAGTATCACTAGAGGGTCACCACTGGCTTTGCTTTGGCAATGCCAGAAGAGCATAGCTTTGGTCTTTTTTAGGTTCAGAACTAGCCTTCATGATGTGAACCAATGTTCAGTTCTATCAAAAGCTTGTTGGAGGGTGGCCTGGAGAGTATTGGAGTTGCGGTCAGAGGCGAAGAGCACAGCATCTTCTGCGTAGAGGAGGATCTTATTTGGGCAGGCTGAGGGAGGGAGTTGAGGTAGAGACTGAAGAGGAGAAGGCCTAAAATGGAGCCCTGGGGAACCCCAAAGTGGACACGTCGTGTGTCAGATAGGGTGCTATTGATTTTTACACACTGAGTTCTGTCAGAGAGATAGTTGGTGAACCATGCAAGGGAGCCAGGGGATAACCAAGGCATCTGAGAGAGCCAGGCAGGAGGGGATGGCAAACCATGTCAAAGGCCTTGGAGAGGTCAATGAACACAGCACCAGCAGGACTTGTGGCATCAAGAGCAAAGTGCAGAAAGTTGGAGAATTCAAGTAGCGTAGTTGTGGTGCTGTGACCTGCATGAAAGCCATGCTGTTCAGGGCATAGGATATTGTGCATGGGCAGGTATTCAGCAAGCTTGTTGGCAACTACTTTTTCAAGGGCCTTAGAGAGTGGGGGAGGATGGAGATAGGTCAGTACTTACCCGGGGTCGCTCGATCATCACTCTTTAGGATGGGAGTGATGATGGTGGTTTTCCAAGTGCTGTGGAACTGTCCCAGGCATAGAGAGTGGTTGAGCAGCTAGATAAGTGGGACCAGGATAGCATCCAACATCAGACGAAGTAGCTGAGTGTCCAGTAGGTCGGTGCCAGGGTTGTTACTACCAATGGTACATAGATAGAAAGGAAGTCTCTGGAGAGTGGGTGGGGGCACTACTGGGATGGGGTCAAAGAAGTTACTGGGCAGGACTGAACTCAGGTCTGAGAAAGTGTGGTTTAGGCAGTCTGCAATACCAAGGGGGTCAGAGCAGACAGTTCCATTAAAGGAGGGTGGAGAGGGGGTGGGGAGTGGGACTTCCCATTCAGCTCTTTTATATTATCCCAGAAGTTTCTAGCTGACCCCTAGGAGGAGACAAGAGTGGATTGGTAGTACTGGGCTTTTGGCTAGTACACTTATTGTACTCAGCTTTGTATGCTTGGCTTGCCAGATTCCATGGCAATGTGCCATAGGTTGTCTCTCATTTTAAGTTTGTGAAGGTGGGAGGGGGTAACCCAGGGCATGCATTGCTTTTTGTATTTTGATGTGATTTCTAATAAAGGGGCATAGAGGTCACAGGCAGTGTGAAAAATACGAGTGAAAAAATCCAATGCCTCATCTATGGATGGTGCAAGCCTGATTGGGGACCGACCCAGTTGTGAGAGGTACAGTTTAAGGTGACGCAGGCTGCCTGGGAGTAGGCAATGTTGATGGGTGGTTTGTGGTGCAGGCTTGCTGTTGGTAGCAGACCAAGAGAATACAACTGGGGAGTGGTCACTAAGTGAGTTGGGGAGTACACTGATATCGAGCACCCTCTGGGCAGGATGTGCAAAATGACAGCTGTACTGTTCATTATGGGTATAAAAAATGGCAATGTTAAAATCTGTGGTGATAATATAAAAATTGGAAAATTTATGAGTGTATGCAGAAACTTCTCAATGCATGCTCATAATGCAGTCATTTTGGGGGATTTTTTTCAGCTAAATCACAACATGGGCTTTTTGAGACCCCATCTCATGAACAGTGGTACTGTCATTTCGATAATCAGTCCCAAAAGGTGATTCCATGCAATAACTGGGAAAACACATTTTGGAACCAAGAAATGAGATGACAGTTGTATTGTTCATGAGGAGGGGTCTCCAAACCCCATGTTGAAAATTTGGTCCAAATTCCCCAAAATGATGGAGATATCGACATAAATTGAACCCCCCCCATTGACTCCCATTATACGGTTTACCTTGATTTCTCAGTTTGTAGTTCAGTTTTGAAGAGTGCAGACATGTTCCGGTCCAGAGAAGATTGCTGATCCTGACCTCCAGAGCATAAGTATGGGTGGGGGGGGTGCAGAGAGGTGGGTGCTCAACAGAAGGATGGGGAGGTGGGACTGGGGAGATGAAGAAGGATGGTTTCCTTTCTTGCAGGGTTAATTTAAAGCAAAAAGGACTTCAAGGGACTGTTTTCTAATTTTACAGGAAATAAAACATAAAAAAAATTGGGCACACTGTGGTGGGCTCCCAGTGTACCAGACTAGTGGGGTGGGACACCACCTGACTCAGGGATTGAACACCCCAATATCGGGAAGAAAAATAACAAGCTTTGTGGGGAAGGCATCTGATACCAGCTGCGGGGCATCCAGGTGTTGGAAATAATCTATTACAATTAGGGCACACTGGGGTGGGCTCCCAATGTGCCAGGTTAACACATGCCAGCATGGGGGATTGGGCACCCAAAGCTGAAAAAAAACGTTGCAGGAAACAAGCAGCATCACTGTAGGATCCTGCATCGAAAATTTCAATGCAGGATTCTACATTGAGGAAAAGACAGCAGGAGGCAGTTTTCTCTTTTTAAGGGTTATATTTTGTGCCACACTAGAAGGGGGAGTAATACAACCTGACTCGGGGATTGGGCACCCCAATGTCAGGAAAAAAATAACAGGCTTTAGGTGGAGGGCATCAAACACCGGGGGGTGGGGCATCCCGATGTCGGAAAACATTTATTACAATTAGGGCACACTGGAGTGAGCTCCCAGTGTGCCAGGTTAGTACAAGGGCATGGACACATGCTGACACAGAGATTGGTCACCCCAATGTCAGTAAAAACATTTTAAAAAACAAGCTGCTCGATGCAAGAACCTGCATCTAAAATTTTGATGCAGGATTCTGCATTGAAGAAAAGATGGCAGGAGACAGTTTTCTCTTTTTACAGGTTATATTTTGTGCCACACCAGAAAGGGGAGGGACACACAACCCAACTCAGGGACTGGGCACCCTGATGTCAGGGTACAAAGCAATGGGCTTGGGGGGTAAAATAATGTAAACCAAGGAGTTGTATTTAAACAATTTTAAAACTGTGAAAAGCCTTGCTAAAAAATAATCATAATGTCATAAAATTTAAATGGAAACCTGAACTGCAATCAGTAAAGTGCGAATGGTAAATGCCTTTTACCATTTGTATATTTACTGTTC
Source organism: Neoceratodus forsteri (assembly GCA_016271365.2). Classification (NCBI taxonomy): domain Eukaryota; kingdom Metazoa; phylum Chordata; order Ceratodontiformes; family Ceratodontidae; genus Neoceratodus; species Neoceratodus forsteri. The sequence continues at coordinate 666,292,248 of CM057456.1, read as the reverse complement.
GAATAGTAAATGGAATTTACCCTGTGCACAGCCTGTCTTGCATCTATCACAAAAAATTATATAATTAAAAAAATGGTAATATATATTTTCAGCAAACCATCCAAAGGCACACCCCTGACATACACCCCATCATCCCTGAAAGTATCAGAGGCAAACTTAATTCCACATGTGCTGTACATCACAGCAAAAAATCCCATGTTATTGTGTAGAAAAAAAACATTCCTTTTTGTGTTTTGGCCACTTTATATCTCTGAAACTGTAATTGCTGCCAACTGTAAGGGCACTATTGCGCCCTTATTTTATATATATTTATATCTATCTATCTATCTATATATATATATATATATATATATATATATATATATATATTGATAGATCGTATATATATCTATATATATATATATATAGATATATATATATATATACTGTATATAGATATATATATAGATATAGATAGATAGATAGATATATTTTAGTGGTGTGGTTGCGTCACTATAGAAAGGGTTCAGCAGTCACTTATATACTAAAGTCAAATGTTTGCAAGTTAATAACTTTGAACCCATTTTAATGGATTTGCCTGAAATTTGGAATGCAAGGTAGGGCATGGTAGATATTTTGATTTGCCAGATTTAGTTTCTGTCGGACTTACAGTCTTTGTGTACGAAAATGCTGAAAAATGCAAAATTATCTGTTTTGGGGGGCAGCTTTGGGGATTTTGGATGTGGCCCTGCGCAGCCATCATGTGGTGTGCTGCTCTGTGAGATGGCTCATTTGAAAGAGCTTTGCTGTTCAAACATGGTGCTTTTTGTTTGGTGAAAAAATATTAAGGCATTCAAAAGGTATGCCACTTTTAAGTTCCTATTATAAGTCAGTGAGAAAATTGAAATGGATGTTTTGCAAAAAAAGAATGGGGTTCTGGCCATCTAATCCCACCTGGCGATCAAAGAATTTGCAGCTTCATGGTTCTAGAATCTTTGTCCCCAAGAATTTTCAAAATTCTTTGATCAGGAGGTCTGCCATCTTGTTTTTTTATTTTCCAATTGGAAAAACACAAATATCTCGGCTCAAGGGTCACTTCTGAAGGAAAATTTGGGTGGGTTTTACTCAGGGAACTCCAATCTATTGAGCCATGCCTTTGGCTTCATCTAAACTGGTCAAAAAATAGAGCTATGAGAGTTTAAAATCTTAATTCGCAGCTCGCTAATGATCTTTGATTGTGAGACTGCAAATTCTTTGATTGTGAGATTCTTTGATCACGATCTTGCATCGTGACCTAAAAACACTAATATCTCAGCTCAGGGGTGGGCTAGGGACACAAATGAGGGTGGATTTTGCTCAGGAGGGCCAAATCGGTGAAAAATTAGCATTTCATCATTTTTAAATTTTTGTTTGTGAGCCTGCAAATTCTTTGATCTTGAGATTCGTTGATCGTGATCATGCATCGTGAGCGAGGGACAAGATGGCCCAATTTAAAAATCAATTTTCTCAGCCCAGGGGTGTCCTAGAAAATCACATGAGGGCGGGTTTTACTCAGAGGGCTTTGTTCTGTTGAACCATGGCAGTGGTATACCGCAAATCCATCACTTTTTTGATTTATAAGATTTTTAACTCTTTGTTCATGAGCCTGCAAATTCTTTGATCGCGAGTCTGCAAATTCTTTGATCGTGAGATTCTTTGATCGCCATCTTTGATCGCAAGGGAAGGACAAGATGGCCAGATTTTTGCAGTGGAATAGATAGGGAAATTTTACCAGTCTTTAACATTTTTGTTTATTTATTTATTTAAATTTTGGTGACCGGGTAGGCCCACTGAGACCGTAATGATTCCTTTTTCAGGAGTGACCCGGGAGACATTGAATATCTCGGAAACGGTTTGGTCTTTTTACTTGAAATTTGGAGGCTGTTTATGGTATTTCCTATAAATGTGAACTGTGGTGCTTATGTATTGGAGACATTTTTTTGTGGAGATATTGTGTGACGCACTTTACGTGTTGCGGACAGTGTTTTGCTTGTGGTGGTGGCTTGAAATTGATAGGATACCTAGCCTTATGGCAATTCTTGTGGGGGGCAGGAAGATATAGGCTGTTGGTTAAATAGGATCTGCGGCCAATCCTGTAGGTAGGGAAATGGGCAGACTAGATGGGCCTAGCGGTCCTTATCTGCCATCAAAGTCTATGTTTCTATGTTCTACGTAGCTTCATGGATGTACTTTTCAGTCGTTGTATGTGTTAAATGTCAACAGGTGCAGAACTGTACCAGTCTGATGAATGAAAGTCTCACATGTTAAAATGTTATATCTCGGACACGCTTTGGTCTTTTCACATGAAATGTGTAGGGTTTTGATGGCAAGTCCTGTGGATGTAAATGACCATGTTTTCATTTCAGAAATTTTTTTTGGGTGGAGATATGGCATGGTGCAGTTTACATTCTGTTGACAGAGTTTTGCTTGTGGTGGTGGCATGAAATTGATAGAATACCTAACCTTAGTGTCATGGATATAGTTTTCAGTCATTGGCCCAGATATTCAAAAGGGTTGTGCATGGTGCAATGGTGTTGTGCCATGCACAACCCACTGATGCACCCAAGTGCATTATTTAAAAGGGAAAGTGTGCCACACAAATCCCGATGCGCCAGGGTGCATCAGCAATGTATGCAGGCACATGTAGGGTGGGCATGCCCATGCATAAACTGCACAGCCCGATATTCAGCCCGGGCATGCAGAGTTATGCAGGCACAACCCCTACCTGCACCTGCACAAAGTTACGCCTGAAAAAAACAGGAACAAGTTGAGGGCCATCCACAGGTGAGCTGCCGCATTGCAGGGCACAACACAGCAGCTGACACCTGTGGGTGGCCATCGGCTGTTCCCACCACACATGGTGGAATCCCCCCATGCCCTGATCACGGACATCAGACATTCCCCCCAAAGTCCTATATCCCTGGTGGTCCAGTGGACCATGAGTAGCCTGATCAAGGGCATCAGCATCCCCCCAAAGTCCAATATCCCTGGTGGTCCAGTGGACTGCACAGAGCCTGATCACCAGTGGCATTCCCCGTAGTCCAAAATACCTGGTGATCTAGTGGACCTCCACCCCACCCGGCCACTGAGCCCCACCACCCCACTCCCCCATCAGCTGGCGGGCAGCGGCACCCCACCCACCTGCCACCCTGCTACCAGCTGACTGACAGCTTGGTATGGCTGCATGCCCATTGGTTCAGAGCATGGGCCAATGGGTGTGCAGCCCATACCGTACTAGTCAGTCCAAATATGTGAATTAATTCATTCACATATCTGCACTGACTAGTATGGTATGGACTGCACATCCATTGGCTCATGCTCTGAACTAATGGGTGTGCAGCCACACCGAGCTGTCAGTTGGTGGGGGCAGGGTGGCAGGTGGGTGAGGTGCTGCTGGCTGATGGGGAACGGGGTGGGGCCCAGTGGGTGGGTGGGGTGAGGGGGTCCACTAGATCACCAGGGATTTCGGACTTGGGGGGAGGAATGCCGCCCATGATCGGGCTCTGTGCGGTCCACTGGACCACCAGGGATATTGGACTTTGGGGGGGATACAGTTATGCCCGCGATTGGGCTAATCACAGTCCACTGAATCACTAGGGATGGGAGACATTCTTTGTCCCTTACAGGACATCCTGCAATCGGGATGCAGGCATCGGTCCCCAATGGCTGCTGCCTGGCAGGGCACCAGGCACAACTTGTCGGGGGATTGGCGCATCTGCATGCTAATGACATGCAAATTGAGCTGTAATCAGATGCAAATGGCCCCCCATGCACCTTGCATAAATGATGGCCCCATTTGCATGTCACCCTTTGAATTTTGCAGGTGCTGTGCATGGCGCAATGGCACTTGTGCCACTGCATCTCAATGCTTCACTCTGACCACTTGCACTGGTGCAATTCCACTGTGCCATGCACAGTGGGGGTGGCCAGGGGGTGATATTCAAAGCAGTGGCACTATAGCACAACTCCATTGAATATTGCCCTGGCCACACCCCTGCACAACAAATTTGAGCTGTGCACAGGCTTGCACCACAGCTTGGTGCAGTTTGAATATCTGGGCTATTTGTGTGTGTTTAATGTCAACAGATGCAGAACTGTGCCACTCTGATGATTGAAAATTTCAAATTTTGACATGTCATATCTTGGACAAGGTTTAGTCTTTTTACTTGAAATTTGGAGGGTGCTGATGGCATGTCCTGTAGATGATAACAGAGGTGTTTACATGTCAGACAATATATTTTTTATGGAGATATTATGTGGCGCAGTTTAGGTTTTGTGGACAGTGTTTTCTATTGTGCTACTAGAGTAACATTTGTTTGGTGGCTGGCCTTGCTGTTGTGAAGGCATTTGTTAGTCATTGGGTGTGTAATGTGGCTTGACACTTACAAGGGGCCCCGTGTTCCCACCAACTTGTGCAACTTTATACTTTTCTATTCTTTCTTAAAAAGTAAGGAAATTCTATGCAAAAAAACTTTGTTAATGCATCAGTTAGGATTCTTCTACAGCAAAAAAAGCAAGGAAATTTGATTTAAGGGTTCCCACCCCTTGCACCACACCCCCAACAACAGGCATCGGTGTGTGCATTGGGGTCATCAGTCCTAACTCTCACCCCATTCTCCTACACTGCTCCACCTCAGCTTGTTTACGCATGGGATGGAGTGAGAGTTAGGGCCAATGACCCCAACACACACCCCAATGCTTGTTGGTGGGGGCAGGGTGGGGGTAGAGTGCAAGGTGGAACCCTTAAATTGAATTTCCTCACTTTTTTTCACTGTAGAAGAACCCCAACTGATGCATTAGTGAAGTTTTTTGCATAGACTATATATATATGTGTGTGTGTGTGTGTGTGTGTGTGTGTGTGTGTGTATATATATATATATATTCATGATAAAAATCTCCATTCAATGCATCAGAGAGGTTGTTCCACAGAAAAAGCAGGAATTGATGTTAGATAGAAAACCCACCTTGATTCACTCTCACCCGCCCAGCCAGCATTGGGGTGCATTGGGGTCATTGTCCCTAACTCTCACCCCATCACATGTGTAAAGAAGCTGAGGGGTGAACTATAGGAGAATGTACTGAGAGTTAGACAGATGACCCCAACGCACACACCAATGCCAGCTGGGGGTGGGGTAGGGTGGTCCAAGGTGGGGTTTCAACCCTAATATCGAATTTCCTTGCTTTTGTTGAGGTGGAACAATCCAAACTGATATATTAAATAGAGTTTTTTTTGCTATGAATTTCCCTTCTTTTTGAGAATGAGGACTATAAATAGTGAATGAAATGTGGTGGTGGGAGCACGGGCCCTTTGGTCCCTGTACTCCCACCATGTTATTTTTTTTGTCAACGATATCACCATGGTGACAAAAACATAAATGGTAATGCAAATGGTAATAGAAACGCAAGCGCAAACTGACACCAAAGCGAAAAGTAACGCAAACAGAGATGCAAATGCAAGCATGTGTGGAAACACAACTGGTAATGCGCACAGTCATGGTACTGCAATTGGAAATGCAAATGGTAATGGTAACAGCAACTATAATGGCAAAGCAAACAGAAATGGAAACACAAACCGTAATGCGCATGGTCACAGTACCGTAATTGGAAGCACAAATGGTAATGGTAACAGCAATGATAACGCCTAAGGAAACAGAAATGCAAATGCAAGTGTGAACGGAAATGCAAACCATAATACACAAAGGCACAGAAATGCAACTGGAAACATAAATAGTTATGGTAACAACAACAATAATGCCAAAGGAAATAGAAACAGAAACACAAACGCAAGCATGTACAGAAACACAAACTGTAACACGCACAGTCACGGTAATGCAACTGGAAATGCAAACGATAATGATAACAGCAACAATAATGCCAAAAGAAACAGAAATGCAAACACAAGCGCGTACGGAAATGCAAACTGTAACGTGCATGGTCATGGTAACGGAATTGGAAATGCAAATGGTAACGGTAACGGGAACGATGATGCCAAATGAAAGACAAATGCAAACAGAAGGGTGGCCATGAACACAAATGAAAATGCACATGGTGATGCAAATGTAAATGCAAACACAAACAGTAGTGGAAACGCAAATGGTAACAGTAATACAAACGCAAGCGCAAACGAAAATGCAACGGGTAAGGAAATTTAAGTGGAAATGCTAAGGGTAACAGTGATGGAAGTGCACACCCTGATTGTCCCCAACAGCTGCATAGAGAAACACAGTGAGTTCAAAGAATGTATGCATAATAATTGGGTTCAGAGCAGAAAATGAGGAGTTGGAATACTAAATTGCTTAAATCTCAGACACCGTACGGCATGGAAAAAAATTAAAAATTTCATATGAATTATGACTTTCCTGGCTAGTTTTGTCCTTAGTTCCTAACTGGGGGGGCTAGACATTTTTGTGATGAAAAGTCCGTATCTCACACCATTTCCGAGATACAGGCCCCGAATGGCGCAACAGATGCCACAATGTTAGTCTATGGGAAAAAGTGTCAACGTTGGAGTACTATAACTTTGCATCCCTGCAATATTTTTTCACCAAACCTCTGAAAGGCACATCTGTGAAATGTTGGCTTTCTTCTCTCTGAATTTCAGCCCAAAAGACCAAACTGTTCTTTTGCAGCAGGGTGGCAAACAATTCCTGTCATTTTGGCCATAGTGTTGCAAAGTAGTGCCGTGATTTGCGACACTTTCCCAAAATAAATCATGTAAGTGTCACAGGTGCAATACTACTTTTCCAAAAAATTTCAAAAACATATTTCTGGGGTGTTTAACCCCCAAATAAAGACATGCCTAGCATCCTCAGGGCTCGACTAGGTAAACATAAAAAAAATGTGTCCCAAGATGGCCCCAATTTTTAATGCCAAGCATTTCTGTGCTCAGTAACTGAAAATAAAATGGCTGACTTATGACACTACAGGTGTCATTTGTGACACTAAATGCTGCATTTGTGACACTGTTGAACTTTTTGTTAACTTTTCCCATTGTCTATAATGGGAAACTTGTTTTTATAATTACTTTTGAACCATTTAATACTTTTTCATGAAATCTTTGAACGGCACATTGGGGACCCCAGCCACACATTCCCTGAAGTTATTGGACTGGTCACACAAACTGTGCAACCTATAGGCACAAGCAAATAATGTGTAAAAAAATGTAAATGTGCCCCTGAATGTTACTTAATAACTCTGCAGCTGTATATTTGATTGGTACAAAAGTTGGCAGATCCCAAGATCTATGGCTATGTCCCATGCCTACCAAATGTCAGGCAAATCTGTTGAATGGTGGCAAAGTTATTAAGGTGCAAATGTCAGCATTTAACCTTAAATTGGTACTCAACCCTAACTATAGTAGCACTACTGTGCTACCATAAATATATATATATATATATATATATATATATATATATATGCAAAAACATTATTAATGCAACAGTTAGGGTTCTTCTACAGTGAAAAAAGTGAGAAATTAGAATTTGGGGTTCCCACCCTTACACCCCACCCAGCCCACCCCACAAACAGGCATTGGGGTTTTGCGTTGGGGTCATTGGCCCTAACTCTCACCCCATTCCATGTGTAAACAAGCTGAGGTGGTGCAGTGTAGGAGAATGGGGTGAGAGAGCCAGTGACCCCAATGCACACCCGATGCCTGTTGGTGGGGGCAGGCTGTGGGTGGGGTGCAAGGGGTGGGAACCCTAAAATCACATTTTCTCACTTTTTTGGCTGTAGAAGAACCCTAACTGATGCATTAACAAAGTTTTTTGCATAAAATGTCCTTACTTTTTAAGAAACAATAGAAAGGTAGAAAGTTGCACATGTGATTTTGTGTGACATAGTAACAGTAAGTGCAATGCAAACGCAAGCGTAAATGGTTACGCACATGGTGACACTAACGTAAATGTTAAAACAAACAGAAGTAGAAATGCAAGTGCAAAGTGATGCCAAGGCGAACAGTGATGGAAACGGAGAAGCACACGGAAGTGCATACAGAATGCAACTGGTAACAAGCATGTTTACAGTACCACAATTGGAAACACAAATGCTAATGGTAACAGCAATAATAACACCAAAGGAGATAGAAACACAGACGCAAGTGTGTATGGAAACACAAACCGTAACATACACGGACACGGTACCGCAATTGTAAATGCAAATGGTAACAGTAACAGCAAGAATAACACAAAAGGATACAGAAATGAAAATGTAAAAGCAAGCGCATACGGAAACACAAACAGTAATGCGCGTGGTCACGGTACCACAATTGTAAACGCAAATGTAACGGTAACAGCAACAATAACGCCAAAGTAAACAGAAACATAACTGCATACAAAAATGCAAACCATAAGGCGCATGGTTATGGAACCACAATTGTAAACACAAATGGTAACGTTAACAGCAACAATAATGCCAAAGGAAACAGAAACACAAACACAAATGCAAGCACATACAGAAATGCAAACCATAATGCACATGGGCATGGTACCACAATTGCAAATGCAAATGGTAACGGTAACAGCAACAATAATGCCAAATGAAACAGAAACAGAAACACAAGTGCAAACAAAATGAAAACCGTAACGCACACGGTGACGTAGATGGGAACGGTGATGCGAACAGTAACGGAAGCACAACCGGAAACGTTAACTGGGACAGTAACAAAAGGGCACACCCTTCCTTTCCCAAAAAACTGCATTGAAAAACACAGTGAAAACAAAGAACGTATGCATAATAATGGACCTCAGAGCACAAAATTAGGACTTGGAATACTAAATTGCTTCTATCTCAGGAACCATACGACGTAGAAAATAAATTACAAATTTGTATGAATTATGACTTTCCTGGCTAGTTTTCTACTTAGCCCTCAGTTGGGAGGGCTAAGCATGTTTGTGATGAAAAGTCCACATCTCGCACCATTTCAAGATACGGGCCTTGAAAGGCACGATGGACGCCATAATGTTATCCTATGGGAAAAAAGTCAATTTCAGAGTGCCGTCACTTTGCCGCCTTGTAATATTTTTCACCAAACCACCAAAAAGCACATCTGTGGGATGTTGGCTTTTCTACCTCCAAATTTCAGCCCAAAACACCAAACCATTATTTTGCAGCAGGGCGACAAAGAATGCGGCGGACGCCATACTGTTATCCTATAGGAAAAAGTATCAACTTTGTAGTGTCGTATGTTTGCTGCCCTGTAATATTTTTTGGCCAAACTACCAAAATGCACATCTGTGGGATGTTGCCTTTCTTCCCTCCAAATCTCAAGTAAAAGGACCAAACCATTTCCAAGATATTCAATGTCAAAGATTAGTAAAATTTCCCTATCTATTCCATTATAAAAAATCTGGTCATCTTGTCCCTATTTAGCGATCAAAGAATCTCATGATCAAAGAATTTGTAGGCTCATGATCAAGGAATTTGCAAGCTCATGAACAAAGAATTAAAAATGTTATAAGTCAAAAAAATTGAAAGAATTGCGGTAAACCACCACCATGGTTCGACAGAACAAAGCCCACTGAGTAAATCCCACCCTCTTTTGACTTCCTAGGGCACCCCTGGGCTAAGAAAATTTATTTTTTAATCCGTCCATTTCGTCCCTCACTCACGATGCATGATCGTGATCAAAGAATCTCGTCACCAAAGAATTTGCAGGCTCACGATCAAAGAAATTGCACGCTCACTATCAAAGAGCGAGGGACGAGATGGCCAGATTTTAAAATGCTTTTTTCTCAGCCCGGGGTGCCCTACAAAGTTAAATGAGGCTGTGTTTTGCTCAGGGGACTTTATTCTTCCCCATCTGAATAACAAAAATAATGTATTAACTATCCGTGGTAGTCTAGTGTCCCTCCCCCCAATCATAAAATATATAATGATGTGTAATGTCCTGGTAGTCTAGTGCCCCCTCAATGTGTATTTTTTTACATCCCCGGTAGTCTAGTGGCCCCCCCCAAGCTGTATAAAATAATTATTACTGTTTATATCTTGGTAGTCTAGTGTCCCCCCCCTCCAATCTGTACGAAATAATATTCATCCGATCAAAAACCTGTCTCACTGGCTACAAGGTCTAAAGTTGATATTGCATGGTTAATGTTATTTGCATGTTCGATTATGGTTATGTGCTGGGAGAGACGGACCTGTTATAGTGAAGCTCAGTCTCAGGCATGGTTGGGGATGGGGGATGCGCCTTTTGTGGGGGTCTTTCCGGTCAATGATATATGAGTTCTCTGTTATCAAACAAGTATTCACATGACAACAGTGCCAATCAAAATTGCAACATGGAATGTCAGAGGTGCCAGAGACATAGCCAAAAGATATCAGATTCTCAAACTCTGTGCTCTTTTAAATATTGACATCCTTTTGATACAAGAAACTCATCTCCTGGATTTGGAAATCAGAGGGCTATGCAGGCAGGGTTTTTCCCAAATTTTTGCTTCCTGTGGCTCATCAGCTAGCAGAGGGGTGGCTATTCTGGCGAAAAGGCATGTACCGTTTTTGGCGCAGACTGTTTCAAGGATACAGAAGGTAGATCTGTTATTGTTAAAGGCTTGCTTAATAATGTCAGTGTAGTTTTAGGTGCAATCTATGGCCCAGTGGGAGGAGACACAGATTTCCTTATGAGATTGGTTGACAGGTTGAGTGGTCTACTGCCCTCCTCGTTAATTCTCGGCGGTGACTGGAACATTGCCCCATCACAAGACCTGGATAAAACCTACAGGCCATTAAAACCACTTTCCCCTGCACAACTTGCTCTGAGGGACTTTATAGAACTACTGGGTTTATGTGACCCATGGCGGATGCTTCATCCCTCTGAACAGTTGTTCTCATTTTATTCACAAGTCCATCACTCATGGTCCAGAATTGATTTTATCCTTATTAGCAATATTTTTCTCAAGAACATCCAACTGACAGGTATTGAACCTGTTGCCATCTCTGACCACTCCATGGCATGGATTTCGATTCTCCCTGACCTGAATGCTCAGAGACACCTCATGGAAATTAAATACACAACTCCTAAAAGATGAACGTACAATTTCACACATTAAGTCGCTGATTTCTGATTTTATAAAATTTAATGTGGGTTCTACAACTAGGGAGGATCTAATATGGTGCTCTTTTAAATGTTTCATCGGGGTGAATTTATCAAGTTAGCATCCAAAAGAAAAAAACAAAGAGAAGTTAGAGATATCTCGCTGTCAAATCAGATTAGGCTGGCCGAAAATAAGTTACTCTCCTCCTCCTCTCAATCCGACCTAGAAGCTTTGTTGAAGCTTCGGAATGAATACGCGGACTTGCTAAGGGAAAAGGCAGAATATGCTATGCTTAAAACCAAAGCCATTTTTTTGACCAAAGAGGGAAACCAGGCAGAATGCTAGCCCTTCAACTTAGGGAAATAGAAAGTTCAAGACTGATTCCCACCCTGTGTTTCCCAGATGGCTCTATTGCAACCTCCTCTCAAGATATCTCTCAAATATTTGAGGCCTTCTATAGGAACTTATATAGTAGGGGCCCTTCTCAGCCTTCCCATGCCCATACTGAGCAATTTTTAGATGATTTTCATCTCCCCTCCCTACAAGCCCACCAAGCCAAGACGTTAATTGCCCCTATTACTTTGATGAAAGTTGAGGGTGCGATCAATGGACTAAAATGGGACAAGTCCCCAGGACCTGATGGTTTTCCTTCCAACTTCTATAAAGTTTTTTATAAGGAAATTGCTTCCCTTGTCTTGAAGTTATTTAACTACATGTTCACCTCGGACTCCCTAGATTCTACTTTACTGGAAGCCATGATTGTTTTGATCCTGAAACCAGACAAACCTCAGAAAGACCCTGCCAGCTACTGTCCGATCTCACTACTAAACTGTGACATTAAAATTCTAACCAAAATTTTGTCCCTTAGAATTAAACAGGTCTGGTCTAATTTGCTGAGCCCCGAACAAGTGGGGTTCATTCAAGGCAGATCCCCTGCTGATCACTTGCGAACCCTTTTGCACGTTTTTCAAGTGGCCCAAGACTCCCAGATACCTATGGCTTTAATCTCACTAGACGCAGAAAAATCCTTTGATAGAGTGCACTGGGACTTTCTCTGGGTCACTCTTTTCGAAGAATGTGCTTCCCGGAAACTTTCATTCACTGGATTCAGATGGTATACAAATCCCCTACCGCTAGAATCTATTGTAATGGGGGTTTCTCCTCCCAATTCCCCCTGTTTACCGGCACTCGGCAAGGCTGTCCCTTATCTCCCTTTTTGTTTAATCTATATTTAAAACCTCTGTTAATCAGAATTAAACATTCCCCCCGGTCATAGGTTGCTCGTATACCAACAATCCCTGACCCTCTCAGCGTACGCAGATGATATTCTTCTGCATTTGGCCAATCTGGAATCCTCTCTAACACATGCACTGCAAATTATTGATAAGTTTGGCCAAGTAGTTAATTCTAAATTGAATAATTCCAAATCTGTTATATTCCCATTAAATACTCTCACCCTCCATGCTAACTTTGTCCATTTTGGTATGGTCCTCCTCCTCATTTAAATACCTAGGAACACATCTCACTAGGGACCCAGAGGCCCTTAGGAAACTTAATTTGGATGCTCTGTTGGTGAAGGTACAAGACCTTCACAGATGGTCCTCTCTTCCAATGTCCTTATGGGGCCGAATAAATATTATAAAAATGAATGTCTTGCCCTGTATCTTTTACCCTTTAAATCTATTGAACATTTGGCTCCCAATATCTTATTTTCAGCAATTACACTCTGCCCTTTCTAAATTTATCTGGCAAGGCAAATACTCCAGAAGGGCCTTTCTCAAACTTAACTTACTCAAGGAGAGAGGTGGGCTCCGCCTCCCCAGTTTTATGTTATATTACTGGGTGAGCCACCTGTCCAAATTGGGGAGATGGTCTGAAGCTGGGCCTGATTCATATCTGCCCATCTGGCTACAATTAGAGAGGAAACTACTAGATACATATAGTCTCTATTCACCTAGAATGTTTTATTACACCACCTCTGCACTACCTCCCTCTCTACAAAGTTCAGTTGTAGGGACCTCCATAGAAGTTTTGACTCAGTGTTGGAATTTCTTTAATATTAGCTCTAAAAAGGAAATGGCGCAACCTCTCATTTCCAACCCTAACATTATAATTGGGGGTGCTCTGCTTGCCCCAGACTGGCTTCCTCAGCTGCAGGATCTCTCTGTAGAAATCCTGTTTTCCCAGGATTCTCTCCTTTCATCAGCTGATATAAGCGATAAACTGAATATCCCTCAAAAACATATATTTAGAGTGTTTCAGCTAAAACACTTTATATTCACCACTTTTGGGACTAAGTTTAGATCATCCCAGGTTAGACCCTTCTTAGACCAGATTCATGAATATGCGAATAAGTCCCATGGATTTTCTAAGATTTACTCCCTTTTATTAGAGACTAAATGCCCTAATGCCCTTACTGGGGCTAAAATCTGGATGTCTTTTCTACCTGACTCCCATCTGATCTGGAAGCAGATTTGGGTAGACCTACATAGATATCTTACACAAGATAGACATAGACTAATTCAATATCACATTTTAAATAATCTCTATTATACTCTGGTTAAGTTGGCTAAGCTAGGTAGATGTCCTCGGATTTTTGTACACAGTGTTCGGCAGTGGAAGGGAGCCTAATATATGTTCTCTGGCACTGTGACAAAGTGGCTCCTTTATGGAATACAATTCAGACCAATCTAGGCCCACTTTTGGGTCTGGGTGAGCTGTTCACTATAGAAATATGCATCCTTGGTATGTTTTCTAATATTACAGTTCGGGAGCGCAGATTCCACATGGCTTTAATCTCTATAGTAGTTAAGAGGCTGGTTTTAAAACATTGGATGGATCAGTTGGTCATACCACATGCTGAGTGGATTAAAGAGATGTCTCTCTGTTTAAATACCAAGAGGTTAATAGCCAGCTCCAGGAACTGTATGACTTCTTTCCACTTAAAATGGGATAAGCTGTATGCATTATATTTGAATTAGGTTTTGTATAATGTTTGCCTCTGACTATTCTGGATTGGGTTTTTGTGATTCCCTTTCTTCCTTTTACCTTGCCTTTTCTTATGTTTGGCATTACTAGTTCATCACATATCAGGTCATCTTTTTTAATATGTTGTTTTTTAAACCTAATAAGGCACACCCTTGGGGGGGGAGGGGAGTTGGGGGTTGGGAAAGGAGTATGATATTTTTTGTTATGGTTCATTTATGCCAATAACTTCCTGGTATCTTCTTTCTTTCAATGGTATTGAAGGAGGGTTTTGTCTTGTCTTACTACTTCTTGGAATATTACTTCTGTTAACCTTTCTAAAAAATTTATAAATATGTTGAATTTCAAAAAAAGAAATAATATTCATCGTAGATATCCCTGGTAGTCTAGAGGCCCCCTCCAGAATGGTCAGGGGTGTAGTGAGGCACAAGGTGAAGCCGGATGCCTTCAGTGATCGTGAGGTAAACCTAGTACCATCCACATCCCTGGAGTGCCTTATTGCTTATATAAAATGGCCAATAGGCAGCTTTTAAAAAACAAACACTCTAAAAGTTTTCAAAGCCACAACAAATATAATAAAATGTTGCTAAATAATGTTAAACAATCCCTCCACAGATGTTTTCTGTCAGTCATTTGTCTTTCTTCACATTCAATACACTGTGGATTGTTTACAATGGAATAGAAGAACTCAAAGTTCTGCATTATTCCAGTAGTAGAATGCCCCCAACACACACACACACACACACACACACATATGGAATGGTAACATGGAACATATGAATTCAAAATTGTTCAGAGTTAGCACAGGTTGCACACTCTCTTCTGAGGCCAGGAGATGTCAGTGTCAGTGACTCAGCAGGTAGCACACTTGCTTCTAAGGCTGGAAGATCAGAATGCAGTGGGTTCTATCCCCACACCAGGCATTTGGGTTAATATCCCAATACTGACACTGTAGTGCAGCATGAGGTTGGTGCTACACTCCTGAGGTGTCGTTTTTCAGATGAGACGTTAAACTGAGGTCCCATCTGTCTGTGCTGGTGGTTGTTCAGGTGGATGTTAAAGATCCTATGGCACTTCTAGAAAAGAGTAGGATAAATTTCCCTGGTGTCCTGGTCAAATGTCCTCCATTCACTAGAAATACCACCAACAACTTAATTCGGTTTAGTTTCAGTTGGTTACCATCTGTATCCCCACCACCAGGGCGCCCCTGAAAAAGGAACTTCTAGTCTCAGTGGGCTTACCCAGTCAACAAAATTCAATAAATAAATACACACACAGACACACAAACAGGCCTCAAGTGGAGTCAGAACCTCAATTGTATCTGTTGCCAAGGTAAGGAGCAGGGAATTCTCTAGCGAACTGGCAGGGATAGGAGAGGGATTTCCCATAGTCATCGAAGAAACAACAGCCATGGAAACCCTGAAAAGTACTTCATTGTTTATTTAAATGTATGTATGTGTGTAGGAAGGGGCTCTTGAGTGAAAATAACATTCAATTGTTTTATTTATTTAATTTAATTGACTTATTTTGGGGACCTAGTTGAAGTTTGTTATATGTGAGTAAAGGTTGCAGCCATGTTTGTGATGGAAACGAGGAAGAAAGTGGCTTATGAATTCTGTTTGTTGCTCTGGTTGGCAGGGACTTGTTTTTAACCATTGGTGATGCTCTTTTACTGCCATGGCAAGAATAAAATCTCAACCAATCAGGACTCAGGGATTTCCTTGCCTGCTTTACTGTATGTATAAGGGATATGCTACCCCCTACTGGAAATGTTGATATTTTTTGTTCTTGTGTTGATTAACCTGATGATGTCACTCATGGTGAGAATAAACATATCAACAATATTTCCAGTAAGAAGGTAGCATATTCATTCTATTTATGCCTTACCTCAAAAAAAAGGAAAACACAAATATTTCTTTCCATTTTAAGCTGATTATTAAAAAAATCAAAAAGGTATCTGTAAATGAAACACCACTCATTTGGTAGATATTTCTGTTCTAAACAACTTTTGTGCTCAAAGAGCTATACCATTATATTTCTTCTTAAAGTTATTTGTATTTGTTTATTGCAAAAAGTGAAAATAATTGCATTTTCTGCTGTTTTCTGCTAATTATATAAAAAAACTAAACGGTATATAGAAATGAAACACCACTTATTTTGTAGATATTTTAGTGTTGAACAAATGTGGTCACAGTAAAATGTCATCATTTTTCTGTTTTAAAGTTATTTGCATTTGTTTGTTGAAAAATAAATGACGTTTCTGCTGTGGTTTTTTGCTAATTGTCCTGTATAAAACTAAAAGGTATCTATAAATGAAACACAACTCATTTTGTTGATATGGTTGTGTTGAACAACTTTGGTGCTCATAGTACCCTGCTATCATTTTTCATTGTATAGTTATTTGCATTTGAATACAATTAGTGGAGCTAGAATACATCTGCACAGCTATTATCTCACACTTCATTTACATCATCAAGGCAGTCATTTTAGGATTCTCACAGCAGGATTTTTGAATCAAGAGGGGCTGTGTTTAGAATTTTCAAATGTTATGAAACTGCATTTATCCTTCTTTAATACATGCAGTTTCAGTATAAATGTAAATAGCAGCCTTTCCTTTACAAATCTATGGAATCATTTAAAAAATGTGTAAAAGATGGTTTTGGTGTCCTTTAAAGGGCCCCTAAATAATTACTTTTTTTAGATTTCTTACTTAAAAATCAGAAATTGTGATGTGCTGTAGCCAGCAATGCCATTTTAAAATATAGTGCTCCTCACCTTTGTTATATCGATTTAACCCATTTTCAGCATGTTTTAATTTTGTAAACAAAGTTCCTCAGAGTTTGAAAGTCATGCCATGATCTAGCCATAAGATGGCACTGACATGCGATGTGATTACGTCATTGAAGAGAGACAGAAAAAACAGACTAACAGAATCCCTATGTACTGGTCCATTTCAGCTCATAGTGTAAAACTTCTAAAGCCCAACAACATGCCAATTAGCACCTAACACATGCAGCAGAGTCTGATGCATGTGTTAGGTGCTGGCTGGTATGTTGGTCAACTTTAGAAGTTTTACAGTATGAGCTCAAATGGACCAGTATATAGGGCTTCTATTAGTCTGTGTTAGCTGTCTCGCTTCAATGACGTAATCATGTGTCACGTTGGCACCATCTTATGGCTAGATTTCAGCACTGACTTTCAAACTCTGGGGATCTTTGTTTACAAAATTAAAACATCCCAAAAAGAGGTTAAATCAATATAACAAAAGTAAGGAGCACTAAATTTAAAAATGGCACCCCTGACTCTAGCACACCATGATTTCTGATTTTTAAGTAAGTGATCCCCAAATAACAGTTGTCAGTTGTCTAATTGAAGCTGCACTGAATTCTGTAAATCTGTGTATACTGTTAACTTGTGTTCAGCTCCTGTAGCTGAAGTGGCATTGTCACTGCATTGATGCTACTGTACTGTTTCTCTCCTTTATTCCCCATCCCCACAGTATGCATCTGGAAACCGGGGGGGGGGGCTGATTCCAAGAGGCATGGTGCAATTCACAAACTTATGCAAGTAGCACCATGTGGCACTGTGCCAGGGACCCTGCACCATATTCCTGGACAGTCAGGGCCCCAGGCACCTATGTTCATTACTTGCAGCAGCCACAGGCTAGTGCCAAATGCATGATGCATTGAGCCTGGATGTCACAAGTCATGGCATGCATACAGCTGCCCCCCTGGAGAACACCAGCCAGGAGTACTACCACAAGTACCAGGGGGCATGGGGGGCTGGAGAGGTGGCACTGTCATTCGCGGGAGCAATTCAAAATTTGGACCTGGGGTCCCTGACATTCATGGGGTGAGGGGCATGAATGTGTTCAGGGGGCACAGGGAGCAGTGCAGTACCTTTGCATGGCACTGTGGAGTGGGCATCCACTGATTGGCATGGACAGATACCCCTTAGACCATCTCCATGATGGTCTAACTCCACTGTACTAGTGCAGCTCTTAGAATAGTGTCAGTGGGTTAGGGCAGCTGCCCTTTAGGAATAGGGTGTAGTTGCTGCTGTAATACACCCTTGCACTATGCCATTGCGGGTTGCAGGTGTAGTGGATGGCATAATCACCTTTTGGAATAGTAAAAGGTGTAACGCATGAAGCAAGTTGTGATTTATGCAATGGGGTTTGGTGTAACTCATCTTGCACCATATGTAAGACACCTTGGAATTGGGCCCCGGCTATTTTAGCTTGGTAAGCTTTTCCTCATTCATTAAATAAATATTCCTGGATGCCCCATGACATATTCCCTATTTATACAATGTAGGTGAGAGTCAAACTTTAAATAGAAATATGGCTCCTGATTCCAAGACCGAGTATGCTGGGGTAAGCTGAGATACACCAAAACCCTTGGTGTATCTCCTGACTTATGCCAAGCGGTTCACCGGCTGGGATTCCAAGAGGTGCCTTGCACCATGTATACTGTGGGCTACAACAAACCTTGGTTATGCCACCCATTACACCGTAGCCCACACTGATATGGCACAAGGGTGGGATATGGCAGTAACTGCACCCTATTCCAGAAGGGCGGCTGCTATAACCTGCTAGAGCAATTCTGAGAGCCACACTGGCAGTGCTAAGTTAGAGCAGCCTGGAACTTCTCTAAGGTGCATCCGATCATGCTTTCTGTCAGCTGCACACCCTTTGGCACCATGACAACAGTGCCAAAGTGTCTCTCATGCCCCACCCTGAACGTTGGGGACCCCAGTGGTCCAATCTCTGGTGCACCCCATGGATGCATGTGCCACCTTTCCTGCCCCCATTGCCTCTGATGTGTGCCATGGTGTTCTGGGGTGGGGGCTTCAGGGGTGCTGCCAGTAGCTTGCCATGACTTGTGACATGCGGGGCTTCTACACCAAGCCCGAGGCATAAGCCTCTACATGGCATATTCTGCATGTTGCAAGTGCCAGGACCCTGCCACACTTGGAATGTGGTGCAGATGTCCCTGGTGTAGCGGCGAATTTCATAACTCGCATACGCCAGCAAGTTGCGACATTCGACTTGGAATCAGACTCATAGAATTGTATAGGCAAAAAAATGCTGTCAGTCCAGTGAGTATTGGTCTGGTCCCCAACGTAGCCCTTACTAGTCACATGTGGGTACAGTCTATGCAATGCTGTCCATTTGTAGCTCTGCTTTGTTAGTTGAGTACCCCTCACTTGACTCCTCTCCCCTGCCATTATTTTGACCATGACCATTTGTCTATTCCACCCTTTTTTGAAACCTGTGAACATGTTTATGTTAATTTCCTATATGGTTAAGGTTCCACCTTTGCTTTCCACCACAGTCTCCATGAAGAAGCATCTTCTCATGTCCCACTTGAATCCTTCAAAGAAAAAGTATGATTATATTCTATTATCCCAGAACCTTCACATTGTTTGAACAGCTGTTGGCACTCCACTCTATTTATTCCCTTTAGATATTTATGTGTTTCGGTTATATCAGTCATAGTCCCTCTTCATTGTCCTGGCCTCCAGACAGTACATATTCAGGTTGGCCAGTTTTTACTCACAGATCTTCTACTGCTGGGTCTGTTCATGAAAAGAGGTTACCAAAATGTAACAAGAGGGTAACATTTTCAAATTACTACTAGATTACATTTGTGATACTTTTCAAGATATTATGACTTATGTATGATAAAAGAAACATATTGAGAGATAAAAGCGTCACAGGTTCCTGAGATAAAAGAACTGTAGTGTGGTGAATGTAACAAGTGGCACCACACACCATGGTGAATGTAACACCTGACACAAGACAATTGTTGTAGTAGTAAAAGCATTAATAAACATATGTAATGAGTTATATTAAAACATGAGAAACAAATATTTATAAGAATTACTTTACAACAAGTAATACAGAATAAATTTTTTTTTAAAGAATGTTGTTGTTAGTGTAAAAGAATATTTTTGTTTCTTAAGAGAAGATGCAAAAAAAGAGAGTGCCAAATGGTTATCTACAGGCTCACAGTGAGGCTGAGACTAGGCCCATGATGTTGTGTCGGGATAACATCATGGGTCCAGTCCTAGACTGACCAATCAGAGACCAGGATTCTTTCTTACCATTGTATAATATTTATTATTTTCACAGAGTGATAGCCATACAATGCCACCAATACCTTGTGGCTTAGTAGTCAGAGTAAGTTAGGGATCAAAGACATGGTAGACAGACACCCATAAACATAAAAAAAACAGAGTAACAAAATTCTGAGACTTACATGTGTAGGAGGAGTGCCAGAGACATAAACTCACACTGACCTGACAGCCAACCATCACCCCTCATCAGTCACAATTCATTTCTAATAATTAAAAAAAAGAAAAACTTACTGTGATGAGAAGTGAAAGCAAGTGGCAGAGCAAGGCAAGGAAGCAGCAAAGCAAGCAATCTGGGCAGAGACAGACTGAGGGTGTTGGGGGAAGGTAAAATTAGTAGCAAACACACTACTCAAGCAGCAAGCCAGCAACAGTCACTTAGTGAAGACTAGTATACTAAAGTAGTAGCAGCAACCACTCCACTCTAGTGACCAGCATAGCAAGATTCTTTAGTTTATCAAATAAAAAGGTAAAGCAAGTAGCTACGTTGTTGGACAATTATCAGCCAGAGTACACCACAGCCTGTGCTTTTATTCTTCTGCAGCCACCAGTGCGGGAGATCACAGACAGAAGTGAGAATCACATTCTGAATTGACCAACCAGGAATTTGGTTCCACTTAGGCTGCAGTTAAGCAGAAAACTGGGAGTGCATCTCAGCAGTGACCGACCTAATGGGATGGGGTAAAATTAAGCAGATGTGGCGGGCTGAGCCAGAGCCAGTAAGGGTGTCACCCATGCCAAAGAATAATATTGGGATTCAGCAGATGTACACGGAAGCCACAGGTATATATATATATATTTAATCAGTGTGGGATGGACATTGTGTGCCCACCCCTGGCTTGTGCCCAGGGTGGATGCCCCTCCTGCACCACCCTTCCTACCATTACTGAGTCACAGGATATCTATCGAGCACTGACTGAAAGGTCTTGTTAAAATCCGGATACAGAATGTTCAGCACCTAGAATTCGTCCACAGCTTTTAGTGGTTCCTCCCTTTCATGAAGCCCTACAATTTACTCTTCTAGAGATGATGACTCTCCAGAAAACCAGCCAGCTGCTCTTTGACTATAGTTTCAAGCCACCTTTCCTGCAATAGAGTTAAGGTGGACTGGCCTGTAGTTGCCATGTTCTTCATTGTCTCCATTCTTGTGTAGAGAAACAACACCTACAACCTTTCAATCCATAGGAACCCTGCCTGTCACTGTCTGATTGCTTCTGATTTATTCTCCACCACTTCAAAATATCCTAACCCCTTGAGTTTCTCCCTAAGCTCTCCCTCAATCCATCTCTCCTTCCATCTTCATGAAATCAGTCCTTCTAAAGTCCAGAACTAGCATCTGTAACCTCTGTCACTGTACTTCAGGAGTTATGTTGAGTCACACTGTGGTATGATCACATGACCTTTGTGGATATTTTGCTGTTACCCTATGTTGTCCAAATTTCACAGAACTAGGTCCAGTATGACACCGTCCCTAGTCTACTACTCTATATGCCATGCTAGAAAATAGTCCAGAAGTGCATTCTCCATATTAGCTTCCTTCTATTCATAAATATTTATAATTAATTAAATGCATTTCTGGTTTAGTTGCTTCTAAGAACCAGACAGGTTTGTAGAGGATTGCATTTTGTCTGACCACGAAGTACTTACCCATTCAGAGTGCAAAAGGCATCAGAACACACAAAAATAGTACATACACAGTAGCTCTGCATCTCTGTAGCTTCTAAGTGTGACCAATTACTTTCCACACAGGAAGTGCTGTGCATCATACTTTTCACATATACAAGCTGTACTCACTTGAAACAGCAGACTGACAGATAACACCTAAGATGCCAACAATAAGATAGAAGAGACAAATATCTTCAGTTTAAAAAAGGTAAGAACTGATCTAATTGTTCTGGCAGTGCTGCAAGAGTGCATGTTTGTTTTTAATCTTGGACAGTTTTGAGCCAGGCGATGAAATGTTTTATATTTTGCTTCAATAATAATCTGTCAGTGCAGTCTGAGATTTTTTGAAATTCTATCCATAGATGTACACGATGCCATGTGGTGTGAATAGTAGGTAGATTTGAACTTCTGGCTGTACGTCATATTGTCCAAGCAGAAAAAGATCTAAAAGGTTTTTGCTTCAAAAATAAAAATAACCTAAGATTTGCACCACATTGCCAGCATCCCTTTGGAGACTCACTAATGTAGAAAAATACCCCAAAAGAACCAGCATTTAACATGCAATGTCTTGGAAATCATTAAAAAAATCTCTCACCAACATTTTTAAAAGTAGTAGTAAATGACAACTCCATGATTCACTCTGTCCTCAGGTTGTGATTTTGGAAATGCATTGTTATATTTAGGGGATAAACGCATCCTTTTCTCTGAAAGTAAGTTGAGTCCATGGGGCAGATCATATTTCCATACTTTTCACCTTTCCAGTTCTTCCAAACCAACATTTTAAGACAGAGAGACAGAAATCAGAGAGAATGTATAATTCATGGATGCACTTGAAAAGGGAAGAGGTTCTTGGGTAAATCTGTGATTGGTTCACACATTTCTCAATACTCTGTTTGTGTGGGGAGTGGGGGAGACTGTTTAAGCAATAAGCCACAAAGGGGGTTATCAGGAGATTTACCACGGCTGGCGTGGTTTGCTCATGAGGCGTAGTCAAGTGGATAAATCCTCGCCAACTGTGGAAAATCCTCCGATAACTCACATCCTCTGAGTG
Organism: Neoceratodus forsteri; assembly: GCA_016271365.2. Taxonomy (NCBI): domain Eukaryota; kingdom Metazoa; phylum Chordata; order Ceratodontiformes; family Ceratodontidae; genus Neoceratodus; species Neoceratodus forsteri. The sequence goes on along the minus strand of CM057456.1, from coordinate 666,269,361 downwards.
GCTTATTGCGATTATACTGTGGGACTGTTAAAAAAAAAAAAAAAGTTTTCTTTTTTATTTATGTTAAATTGTTTTTTGTTTACCTTTTTGGTGCACGACAGAAAATAGTCCTTGATTTGTTCATGCAATGAGATGCACAGCACGTTGCTTGCTTTAGTGAGCCTGTTGTAGGACTGGACATTTGAGGAGAGATGCTGAGGCCCGAAGAGTTTAAGTTTTGCCCTGCGGGTGCTGCTGGTGGCTGTGTGGATGAATAGATGACCGTGGTTTTGGCCTGTGAAAACTGAGGGACTGGTGCCAAATTTGGATTTATTGAAGGTATGCTGTTTTAGGGGCTGGCCTGATTTTCAGTGGATTTATTTTGTAGGCTGCAGAATATTTCCTCTAATTCTTCATTATCAATTAGCTCAAAAGAGGTATCGATTTGCCTTTTTTATATGTGCAGAAGTTGACATTTACTGTTAGTGGTAGACAATATGGCAGCTGTTTGAAGTTGGCTAGGGTATCGGAAGGATGTAGTGTTAGGGTGGCACACGACTGTGGCAGGCTGGCACTTTTTGTGATGATTATCAGTAGATTTACAACGGAGGTAATGTGCCAGCCTGCTTATTTGATTGGTCATTTTTTTAAGTACGTGGTATAATTGAATTGTTATCACCGGTCAAATTTGCAAAGTGGGGGTTGGGAGAAATAAAGTTACTTGTTCCAGTTCTTCCATCCATGCTATTGTATCACAAATCAAAATGTTAAACACTGTGATTTGCATACAGCCAGTAATTCTTATGAATGATACTGGAAAGTCCAGCTACTATCTTGATGAAAGCTTACTGCTGTCAGTAATCATTTACACACTGGAGCTTGTATTCACAAATCTTGTGGACAATTACTAAAAAGCAATTTCAATAGATATGTGGTTGTTATTTAAAATTTACTGTTGCTCCTCATGGAACAACCCCTCCCTTTCTTCTTTCTCCTCCCCTTCACCCCAAAAGCAATGCATGCATCCCGTACCTTTGTAAATGTACTTAGAGCATCACTCACCCCACCCTGTCCCCTGCAGTTTTTCCCATCCCCATTCCCCCCACCCCTAATTATTCCTAGCTTTTCTCTTCCTTTCTGCACCTTTCCATCCCACTTATTCTGTCACCTGCTGTTTTCCCCCCCGTCTTTCTCATACCTCTGTACCATCTAGTCTGCCCAGCTCCCTTTGCCAGGACATGATTGTGCCATCCTTCTTCCTGAGTTACTGTTGCCTCCCCTTACTATTTCACTGGTGGATCAGTCCCTACACTCTCTGTACACCTTATAGAGGCTAGCTGCACCCCCTATATTTATTTACATATAACTGATATACAGAAGTTAATACTCATTAAGATGAATGGTTGGGCCCTCTTCAATCCCTATATCCTTTGCCTCCCACTGGTTGCACTTGGAAAAAAACTTTATGTTTAGTGTGCTCTACTAGACCAAACTTGAAGTAAACAAATAAATAGCAATTTTACTTACAGTTTTACACAGCAAACTCTAAGGTCAATCCAGATAAACTTCACTTATCTGTTGTTAAGTCATGTACTGTACATTAAAGCAAGCAGATCATCCACCTCATTCTTCAGATACTGGTCATTGCTTATTTATCTGTAAAGCACCTTTTTTTTAAAAAGAGTCATCCTCATCAACATATAGAATGAGTAGAAGAAATATCAATGTTTTAGTAACTAGTATACAGTATATCCCGTAGCTCTGATTTCTTTAATGGGTATATAAAAAAAGAGCTAAACACTTGTTTTTGTGATACATATGAAGTTCTGTGATTTCACTGAGCATTTCATAGTTACTCGAAGACAAGCAACTGTGCTATGATCCTTAGATGGTGGTTAATGCTTTCTTGCTATAGTAACTGGAAAAATGAAACTCAGTACACATTTTAGTAACTATACTTCAGAATGCTGGTATTTTCATAAGACAGAAATTACTTTACATCCTGATCTAGGTTTGAGTCATAACCACATGTAAATATGGTAGGTTATTTAAAAAAAAATTGTACCTAAAAGTGAACATTTGACTTCTTGTAAGTGAAATATAAAAGCTATACATATATCTGGAAAATTCTCATAAGTATATATCAACTAGACCAGTCTGAATTTCTGCAAGTTGGTTGCTAGCACAATGCACTAAACAGAGAACATAGGCTGATAGTTCTTCATGATAAGGGGCTGAAAACCCTGCACAGTCAGATAAAACATGAAAGAAGTTAATGCACAGAGCACAGATTGATAGCTCTTCATGATAAGGGCTTTTGCTTGCAGCCCTTGTAAAGTCAGAGAAAACACAAAATAGGTCAATATGCAGAGAATCATAATCTAGATATGCAAAACATTTTCAGGAACAATTTGCCTGGTACAGCAAATTGCAATATACTTTTTGGGGACAAACTTTTTGCTCAGATTTTTCAGAGGGTCACCAGACCAATGGTGTTCCTAAAAATCTGGCATACAAATTGCAGTATTTATTCCAAAAAAGTATATCACAGTTTATTTTTTTTATCTTATAAAGTTTTATTGAGTTTTTCTTAGTGCAGCGCACAGTACCAAGTGCAGCAAGATAAGCATACAGAATCATACAGCGTCAAGGACAGGGTATAACCTTGTCTGGTACAGATACAGGACAAGTCATAGTTTCAGAAGTAGCAGTGAAATAGGTATACATATTGGTCTGAACTAAAGCATTGAGAGCAATACAAATGTGTAGAGCAAGTACTTACACCCACTATAATGTATCAGTAACAAACTAGAACACTAGTATGAATAGGTAAAGCAGCCAATTATACAGGAGGATTTGCAGGTGGTTCATGGAGTTTGCAAATATCAGATTGTAAGTGCAGCCCCCATTTAGACTGGTAGTGGTGCATATTGTTCCCTTGCAGATAGGATAGTCTTTTGAAGAGGGATAGATGAGCTAAAGCCGCATGCCATGCTTTCTGAGCTGGAAATGATTCTTGGCACCAGTGCATAAGAAGGAGGCATTTTGCCTCTAAGAGGGCTAGGAGGGCCCAGTCTCAGAGAGGTTTGGGTATGCCAGTCAAGGAGGCTGTGTCACCCAAGAGCAGCTTAGAGTCAGTGACAGCAATCAGAGACTTCAACACCTTGGAAAAGTCAAAGGCCACCATGGTCCAGAATGTGGTCAGGTGTGGGCAAGACCAGAGTAGATGCATGAGGTAGGCATTGGTTTGCAAACACCACCAGGATTGTGTGTGGGTGAGCAGACCTTGTGCATGAAGGGCCACTAGAGTGCAGTGCCAAAACAACAGGATTTTAAGCTGAAGGAAACTACTTTTGGTGTCTCTATGGATGTGGTAGGTGTCTTTGAGATAAGAATTCCACTGTTCTTCAGAGATAGGGGGAGCCCAATTGTTCAGCCCATTTCAGTCTGCAGGATAGGGTGACATTTGGTTGGGAGTCCATCCAGGTGTTATAAAAATGACTCAGTAGGTCTTTCAAGGTAGGGTAGGTGTGGAGATCATTTAACCATTGCCAAAGTGTGGTGTCCGGATGACTGGTAAGGAGAGATTGTATAACACTGAGAATCTGGAAGTATTACCAAAAATCTTTATGTGGCAGGGAGAATTTAGCTTGCTGCTAGGCAAAGGATAATAAAGAGATGGGGCTAGATGAGCAAATGTCCTGAATCATCTGGACACCACATCTTTGCCAGGAGGGCCAGTATACCAAAGATCCGTCAATTTGAATGAGGACATTGCACCACAGTGGAACATATCATGTTGGGGGGTGCCAAGCCTGTTTAGGCATGTGTGATTTGGACATAAGGAGCTTCCAAGCACAAGCTGTGTTGGTGACAGTGGGCGGAAGGTGCTGAGGTGACTGTGACCATGGTGTTAGAAGGGAATAGAAGGCCATCCCACCTGCCAAGTCAGTTTCCAACTTGACCCAGAAAGGGGTGCCCAAAGGACTGGGTACAAACCATTTAGTCTCATGTGCCACCATACAGGACAAGTGGTAGCCCAGGAGCCATGGGGTATTTACCCCTCCCCCGAAACCAGTGTGCTCTCAGTTTTTGTTTACTCCAGCTAGGCAGTCTATTGTCCCAGAGCAAGCAGGAGACCAAACGTTCTAGAGAGGTGAAGAGTTTAAGAGAGAGAGATATTGGTAAATTGTTAAATAGGTACAAAAGCTGGGGAAAGAGGAGCATACAGACTGCAGCCACTTTGCCCAGTGGTAAGAGTTGCAGTTTGTGCCATATTTCCACTTCTGTGGACAGTTGTGCCAGTAGAGGGGGGATGTTAACTGACTCAAGAGCAGACCATTTGGTTGGTAACTGTATGCCAAGGTAAGCAAAGACCTGGGCAGCCCAAGAGAGATTGGTGCCCTGTTGACAGCCACTTGTGCAGTTAGCATTCAGGGGGGCCAGGGTGATCTTTTTTGGCTGACTCACAAGCCAGATGGGTCTGCAAAGCTATCTAAGACCTGGAGCACCTCTGGGATCAATTGCTGAGGACTAGATAAGGTTAGGAGGGGGTCATTTACATATGCCGCCACTAGATATGGATGACCAGCATCTTCGATGCCGTGGATCCATGGGGAGGCAATAAGGACCCCAAGAAGGGGGTCCAGGGCTACCAGAAATAAAAGGGGAGAGGGGACAGCCTTGCCTAGTACCCCTGTGGAGGGGAAAGGGAAGAGAAATGTCAATATTAGTGAGAATGCAGACCATAGGGGAACAGTAAAGTGTATGCAACCCACTGTCAGTAATAAGCCCCAAACCCATAAAGTCAAAGAATCTCATGCAAGTAATTCCACTCTATGGAATCAAACACCTTAAGAAAGTCAATTGCTAAGGTGGCCATGGGGTGAGATGATTTTAGATGCAAACCATTGAAGGTTGAGCAAAAGTCTGATATTGTCTACCCCAGCTTTGCCCTGCATAAAGCCAGCTTGTGTGGGGTGAATAATTGATGGGAGAACAGACATCATTCTAGTGGCCAGAGCTTTGGCTAAAATCTTTGTATCAACAGATAATAATGATATAGGCTAAAAGTTGGCACAATCCTGTGGGTCAGTGGATTTTTTGGGGAGAAGAGTAATAAGCGCATCTCTCACTGTAGGAGGGAGGGAGGGATCTGGTTACATGAGAGGCCTGTAAGGTGAGCTGGAGTGGCTGAAGGATGTCCAGTCCTAGGGCTTGATACAATTCTACAGACATACCGTCAGGGCCAGAGGCTTTCCCTCAAGCCATCTTTGACAGTGCCAGATGCAGCTCTTCACATGAGATAGGGGCATGGAGATGTGCTACCTGGTCAGGGGTAAGGACCAGGAGTGGGGCATGCTGGCAGAAGATTTCAACACCTTGCAATAGCAGTGAGTTGGTGTTAGTAGAGTGAGATTGGTAGAGGGATTCATAAAATTGTCTCATAGCATCATTGATGCCCTTGGGATTAAAGGCTATGGAGCCTGCTTTGGTATGGAGGGCATGTATCCAGGTGACCACCTGTTGTTTGTGGATTCAGAAAGTGAGGAGCTTACCAGACCTTTCTCCACTATCCTAGTAGGTCTGTTTCGACCTGAGGAGAAGCCATTCAACTTTCTGATGTAGGATAGCACTGATCTGATATTTGAGGCCAGCGATTTGATGGTGCAAGGTGCCATCAGGAGTAGTATGGAGGGTGGCCTTGAAGTGCCATTTCAGAGTGGCCAGATTAGCCTGTAATTTGGTCAGGGTCATTCTATGGGCCTTATCCCTCTAACCCCAAGGGCATCAATGACGTTATGAGACAACTGTGTTAGACAGAAAAGGAAGTGCAAAAGAAGAAGTAAACCACTTTGGTTCTCAAATACAGTAACATAAAAGATTAGAGCCAAAAGGCTGACCTTCAGGAAATATAAGGGAACACAGTGGGATGAAGATAGGGAGGCATACCAAACTGCCCTAAGGGAAGCAGGGAAGGCAGTAAGGCAGGCAAAGTCCCAAAGTGAGGAAACACTAGCACAAACAGTAAAAGAAGGTGACAAGACTTTCTATAGATACCTTAGTGAAAGGAGAAAGTCCAGATGGGGGTATTGCTAAACTCAAAGGAGAAAAGGGGGCATGTGAGGAGGAGGACCCTGTAAAAGCAACTATCATAAATAGATATTTTTGCTCAGTATTTACTGAAAAGAAGGTAGGGCAGGACCCACAGCTCAGCACCATGGACACGGGGGAAGGAGGTGAGCACTACTCCCTTCACAAAAGAAAGGGTCCTACAAGAGCTCGCTAAGCTCAGGGTGGACAAAGCAATGGGACCTGATGGCATACATCCCAGGGTACTTAAGGAGCTAAGGGTGGAACTAGCAGAGCTATTAGCAGAACTGTTTAGTGAGTCTCTGAGCACAAGAGAGGTCCCAGAAGACTGGAGAAGGGCTCATGTGATCCAGTTCCACAAGAGTGGTAGCAGGGAGGAGGCAGGGAACTACAGACCAGTCAGTCTTACCTCAGTAGTGGGCAAGATTATGGAGGTGCTCCTTAAGGAAAGGATAGTGCAACACATGGAATCCATAGGGGCACAGGATCCAAGACAGCATGGGTTTACAAAAGGAAGGTCCTGTCAAGATAATTTCATAGATTTGTTTGACTGGGTAACCAGAGTGGTGGACCAAGGGGGCAGTTGATGTCACCTACCTTGACTTCAGCAAAGCTTTCAACACTGTTCCACATAGAAGATTGGTAAATAAGCTGGGTAGGCTCGGGGTGGGTCAGAAGTTGGTCAACTGGGTGGCAAAGTGGTTGATGGGCAGAAAACAGAGAGTGGTGGTAAATGGTATACAGTCAGAAGAGATGCAAGTCACAAGTGGGGTACCTCCAGAATGAGTCCTGGGGCCAGTCCTCTTCAATATCTTCATTAGTGACATTGCAGATGGACCAGAGGGTAAGGCTTGTCTGTCTGCAGATGACACCAAGATCTGCAACAGAGTAGATGATCCGGAAGGGGTGGGCAGAATGAGAAGAGATCTAGATAAACTAGCAAAATGGTCAGAAGAGTGGCAACTGAGATTTAATGCAAAGAAGTGCAAGATCATGCACATAGGGAAGAGAAACTCTGAAGCCACCTATAGGCTGGGAGGGCAGTTGCTGGCAGTCACAAAGGAAGAAAGAGACTTGGGCATCATCATCACCGATGACCTGAAATCATCCAAGCAGACCTCTAAAGCAGTAGGTAAGGCTAGGGGGGATGTTAGGTTGATTTAGTAGGGGTATCACAAGTCATAAAAGGGAGGTAATATCCCACTTTACAAGATGCTGGTTAGGCCCCTTCTGGAGTACTGCATGCAGTACTGGAGGCCACACCTTCACAAGGACATTAACCAAATTGAGGCAGTCTAGAGAAGGGCAACCAAAATGGTGCAGGGACTGCATCAGAAGACATATGAGGACAGATTAACAGAGCTCAATATGTATACCCTTGAGCAAAGGAGGGAGAGAGGTGATATGATTGAAACATTCAAACACCTTAAGGGCATTAACAAGGTGAAAGATTCTAACATGTTTAAATATAAGAAAAATAGCAGGACAAGAGGACACAGCAGGAGACTAGAGGGAGACCAATTAAGGGGGAATGTGTGAGGAAATTCTTTTTCACAGAAAGGGTGGTGGATGCATGGAATGGCCTACCTCAGGAAGTGGTGGCTATGAATACAGTGCAGGGCTTCAAACAGGCATGGGATAGGCATAAGGGAGCAATACAGATGAGTATGAATAGATAGACCACTGACAGAGCAAAGATTGATGGCACATTTATAAGGTAGAAAAAGAAATGGGCAGACCAGATGGGCCTTGCTGTCCTTATCTGCCATCAACTTCTATGTTTCTATGTTATCCCAGGCTGCAGAGAAGGCAATAATGTGACCTTGATTGACCACTTTAATGGTCTCCCAGACCATGCCATGGGAGACTTCGCAGTCTGAGTTGAGGGAAAAATAGTCTCTGGTGGCCTGGAATAACATGGAGCGGAAGTCAGGGTCTTTGAAAAGGAGGGGATTACATCGCCATCGGACACCAGCGTGATGGTGGCCAGGAGGGTGTAAGTGAGCTGGATGGGTGAGTGGTCAGAGATCAAAATCAAGCCAATGCCAGAGTCAGATATGCCCAGGGCCGCCACTTCATTAGCCAGCCAAAAATCTATGCGACTATGTGACTGATGTGGCGTTGAGTTAAATGCGTAATCCTAACTGGTGAGATGATCTCTTCGCTAAACATCAGTGAGAGCCCATTCCTCCATCAGGTCCTAAAGAGATTGTCTGACTTTGGGGGTGGCATGTGGGGTGGAGTAGGACTTGTCATGAAAAATATAATTTACCATATTGAAATCCCCCCATCACAATTGGAATGGGTGGACCGTCTGGCTGTAGTGCCGACAGGGCTTGACTGACCACCGGGAAAAAGTCCACATGTTTGGCATGGGGCATAGACATTGCTCAACAACATGGGACCCTCTGGGGAAGATAGTCTAGCCACCAACCACCTGCCATGGGTATCCTTCCTGATGCCTTCTACCTTCCAGGGGGAAGCACGTCAGAGAAGAATAGCCACTCCTTTGGATTTAGTTGTGGATGAGCTAGCTAGGACCTCACCCACCCAGGACTTCTTCAACCATGCTGTTGCCCTGGATAAAAGGTGTGTTTCTAGTAGGAGTGCAACATTGACATGTAGGGACCATAAATGCTGAAGAACTTTTGTGTGTTTGATTGGATGGTTAAGCCCCTTAACATTCCAGGATATCCATCAATAGCCATGAGATGTAGGGGTATCCAATGTCATGATCCCTCCCAATAAGTAAAAAGGAGTACTTGCTGTGAGCCCAAGAGAAGGGAGGACAAGTGTGCAAAAACCCCAAGGGTAGTGAGGCACCCTCAGCAAACCAGAACTGCAAATACATAGCCTAAGAATGAAGGGGGTGTAAGCATTACTCAAGGTCTGAGATACATTGTTCCTGAAAATTGGAGGCTGCAAAGAAGAACAAGAAGCAGAGAGGGAGGTTAGAATACAAATGTGAAGAAAATTACAGGCTAACTAGCCCAACAGTCAACAAAAAAGTGTTAATGAAAACACAACAGCATAAACACACTATGAGGGATGAGGTCAAAGCAAATGCGGATAGTAAGCTACCCTACAGTTATGCTATCTCCAACACTCAGTATAGAGGTGTAATGTGGGTGTCCAACCAAATGGAGTCATCCTGAGCTGGGAGGACAACCAGGTTGGGCACCCCGACCATGAGGAGGGTGTGGAAGGAAGGGGAGGGTGGGGAGGTGGGAAGAGTTATGGGTTAAAGGAGGGAGGTGAGCATGCCCACCCACTAGTTAAAGCACAGTATCACTGAAGCAATGGGCCCTGTATTCAAGTATAGAGCAAGGCATAGTCATAGCTATGCGAACTATGTGCCGCTGACTACCATCAAGGCTAGTTAGAAAGAAGGGGGGAACCAGCTAACACCAGGGCTGGGTGATATGGATCTTGAGCAAAGGGACTTAATGAGGTAAAGCAGTCTGCAGACTGGGGGCAAGGGGTCCGGGAGGGCAGGCCAGTCAGGCATATAATGAAAAAGGACTAAGATGCTTGCCACACCTCTCAGACCCTCATGGATACCATCAAGAGGTAGAAAGAGGAGGAAGAGAGGGGTTATAGCTATGGTGGTGCCCCATCATACATTAATAAAAATTGTATAGAGATTAACTGGAGATAGAAGTGGTATAGTTCATGTAATCAGTCCTTCGGCCTGCCCGGGTAGAACCCAAGGAGTATCACCAGAGTCCATAGCCACTTTCGCTGCCACAGCAGCATAACTGATCAGCCCAGGTCTCATGGGGGAAACAGTGTCCACTGTCTCAATGAGGGAGGCATCAGGAAAGTCTGGTAGTATAGCCTAGAGGTCAGAGGAATGAGGTGTGAATGAGCTTGATACATCCAGCAGACCAGACCTGAGTTTGATTTTCACAAACTCCACTTGCATACTGTGTGTCTCTGAGCAAGTCACTTAACCGCCCAGTGCTCCCAGGTCGACCTGGAAACAGGCACTTGTGCCTAGTGGGCCTTACCCGGTTACCAAAGACTAAAATAAAAAAAATAAAAAAGTCAGCCCAGTCTACCGGTTGTGCAGTATCCATCTCCTGGGAATCAGGCAGCTCTGAGTGTATTGGATCCATGGCAGGGGAAGATCTCTATAAATTTTTGCAGGAGGCACCATGGAGTGTTTGCTGGGTGAGTGTTGAGGCCCACTCCTAGTTCATTGTCTAGACTTAGTGAATGAGCTGTTAGAGCATTGAAGGAGGGAGGGAGGAGGGCAAATTAGACTGAGATGCCAGTCTCACTGCAGAAACCAGGGCAGGAGAAGCTGAAGGAAGGGCATTACTTGATGGGGACTTAGTTGATAAGGGACCAGTCCAGCAGATAAGGGGTCCCTTGGAGTGCCAGCGAGAGAATTGTTCTTACTGGAAGGCACTGCCTGGGAGGGTTCCCACAGCCTCCTGGGATTTGTAGATGGGATGTGCAGGCCTGGCCAGAATTTGGCAATCCAGCACTCTAGCTGAGCGGGATGATCTGCAGTTATTTCGTGCCCCTCTTTACAAACACAGAGCTTGGTAAGATTTTTAAACTTGAAACAAAAGTCATGCTGATACAGAAAGCATTTGAGAGGGCCAAAGGCTCTCCTCCTCACTGCAGTCTCTTGGGCAAAGTCCCAGAATAGAGAGATCTGAGCACCCTGCCATCTGATCTCCCCAATGTCCCTGGCAGCACAAAGAATCCTTTCCTTGGTTGAGTATATGAGTAGGTAGGCCACCACTGGTCTGGTAGTGTCGGCAGATCTATTAGGGTGAATGGAGACCTGATGAGCCCTTTCTACATCTACTGGGCCCCTCCAACATTCCTCCAGCATATAAGGGAGATTGTCATTAAGAAACTTCTCCATCAATTGCCCCTCAGCCCCCTCAGGGAGCCTGATGATCCACCAGTTATTGTGGCGGCTTCTGTTTTCTTGATCTTCGGCTCTGTCTTAAAGAGCTGTGAGGCATTCCTCATGTTGGTGGAGGCACTGCCAGTTTTGTGCTTGCTGCATTTTACAGGTCTCCACCCACTGCATGGTGACATTCATCTAGTCTAGGAGTTGTCTGACTTCTGTAACAGTACCCAACAGGGAGAAGCTGATATCATCCACCCACAAGAAAAAGGCTCCCAGCATCTTAGTTATGTATTGCAAAGATTCTCCCATGGATGCTTTCGGAGTGACACAAGGACTCACCAAGCTTGGAGATGGAGCTGCCATCTGGGGATCCATACTTGCAAGGGGGTAGAAGGGTATAAGTTCCTGAGTCATCCAGACACCCGTAGAACCGAGGCCACTGACTATGTTGTAGGCAGGGGCTGTTATAAAGTGTGGGGCCTGTGTGACCTAACTTGGCTAATGGTACCATGGATAATGACGCTGCAATGAGACACAAATCTTGATGAAATCCATTTAAGAGTGCACCACTCAGTAAGCAGGTCATCACCTGTGCATTAACCTGTAGTAATGGGGTAGTAACCCCACGAGATTGCGGCATCTAAGTTTGGATGGTCTTTGGCCAGGAGAGAGCTCATGAATTAAGCTGCCATCTTGTCGGTGGCTAAACCACGCCCCGTATATTATAATTTATTAGAGATCAGATTGCATAACCCAATATTTTGAATATCTAACCTTGCAGTTTTTTAATATCCAGTACTCAGAAAAACAATAAACATGTGTGACTGTATTCAGCAGTGGCTGCAGCCTTTGTTGATTTCCAGAGCACAAGAGGGGACATAACAGCTGGCAGCCAGTGCCCCAAACAAAATGCACATATTGGTCTTATGGGGGTAACTCTGTACTACAAGGGACACCATCCAGGGCACAGCATATGCCCTGTTGTAGAGCACCCACTAGATCTTTTCTGATTTGCTAAGGGTGTGCCACTTAGTGTTTGCAGACAGTGATCACTTAGTGACACTGGTGGCTTTGCAACCTGTTTGTGAGCTGTGAGGCTTCTGTGAATGATTGCAAAGGAGATTAAGACCTAGTGAGGAAGGGGGCCGGAGCTAACATGTAAATAGCACACAAGTTCCTGCTCAGAGCAGACCCTTACAGACCAGTCACAGAGATGCATGACATCCCCCTGCATTTAGAACTGTAACTGTCAGGCTGAACAGGAGTCACAACTCTTTGACTTTAAGTGAAGGTGACTGTGGAGGAAGTGGAAGAAGATGATCCATGGACCTGCTATGCAACAGATTGGCCATTGAGGAAAAGGGATAGGGAGGAGGTTCCTCTGGATGCCAGTGAGTTGCTTTGGACTAGGATTAAGGTGGGCTAGCCCTGGACTACCAGAGAGGGACAGAGTACTGGAACAATGGTTAAGGACCAGTGGCTCAGGAAGTGGGCCCTCAGGTAAGGGGGAGTGGGGACTTCCAGGCATCATGCCTGTTGCTCATGGCAGTGCTGAATGGACAAGCAGCATGCAACTGGCAACATGCTATACGATGCCTCTGGTAGTCGCAGACTGACATGTTAGCTGGTGCAGGCCCTGCTTTCACCTTCTAACAGCTGTTGAACTAATATGTACTGTGACAGATCTGCAGGAGTCAATGCACTTGGAATATGTATTGCTCCAAACATGGCATCTAAACTACTCTGCTCCACCCTGTCCTCATTTTGCACCTCCACCTCCACCCCATGTGAGCTGTGATGTTCTGAAAGGGGCAGTAAACATATTTATTTCAAAAATCTACATTAGGGTTTATTAAGATTATATTTCTCACATTAAAATTTTACTGAAGAGATACTGGATGTAATTGGAATGTTTTACTTGCTTCTTGTATGTGCCCCTTGTAGTTGTACTTGTGGCAGGCTCACCTGTGAAAATGATTGTGTATGTCCTCTGGTTTTACACCTTTATTAAAAAATAAATCAATAACTGAAACTACATTAAGGCTGCTATACAAAGAGACATAAATTAGGAAACCTAATTTAAATGTTGAAATCTCTAAATGTGACCCAATGCAAAATACTCTAATTTTAGGACCATAACCTACGCCAAATGTTAGACAAAACAAAAAGATAAAAAAGTCTTCATGTTTAGCTCCTGACATCTAGACAGTAGTACCATGCATTAGTAAGACAATTATATCAGAAGTTGTTTGTGAGAAATTGCTACAGTACGCCTCCACTCACATTGCTAACATGGGCATTTTTTGTGATGGTTCCACATTTCAAGAAGTGGGCAACTGAAAAGTGATGAAGGTGCTCACTCACCAGTAAGTATATACAGCATATGGATTTATTTGAAGAAAATGAATGTGTGTCTGTGTGTGTGTATATATATATATATATGTAATAGATGATCCACTACAGGGTGTGCAATATATATATATATATATCTATATATATATAGATATATATATGTATTATGGTAGCACAGTAGTGCTACCATAGTTAGGGTTGAGGAGCCATTTACATGTTAAACTTAAAATCTTGCACGTTAATAACTTTTTAGCCATTCAATGGATTTGCATGGAATTTGGAATACATGATCAAGAGCCATAGATCTTGGGATCTGCCAACTTGTGTACTGTTTGGATATATAGCTGCAGAATTATTACGTTTGATCTGCACGTGCGTTTATGCTTTTTTGGAACTGTGGTCATCTCTACAGGTTGTACAGTCTGCGCGATCAATCCGAAATCTTCAGGGAACATGTGGCTGGTGTCCCTGATGTGCCTTTTGAAGATTTCATGAAAAACTGTTAAACGGTTCAAAAGTTATTCAAAAAACAAGTTCCCATTATAAGTCAATGGGAAAAGTTAACAAAAAGTTCTACAGTGTCGCAAATGCAGTTTTTACTTTCGCAAATGGCCCTTTTACTGTTGCAAATCTGCCATTATGTTTTCAGCTGGTCATCAGAAAAATGCTTGTTATTTAAATTTGGGACCCTCTAGCAACTTAATTATTTTTGTTTTCAGCTAGTCGGACCCTGAGGATGCTAGGCATGTCTTTATTTTGGGACAAAACACCCCAGAAATATGTTTTTCAAATATCTGGAAAAAGTACTTTCGCAAAGTACTTTCGCATGCACAACACTGTCGAATAAATTTGCGAAAGCTTTCGCAAAGTTCAACAGTACTTTTCCAGGCTGTGGGAAAATGACAGCAATTCTTTGGCACCATGATGCAAAAGAACAGTTTGGTCTTTTGGGCTGAAATTTGGAGGGAACCCAACCAACGTCTCACAGATGTGTCATTCAGTGTTTTAGTGAAAAAATATTACAAGGCAGCAAAGTTACAGCACTCCAAAGTTGACACTTTTTCCCATAGGATAACATATGGCTTCTGATGCATTACAAGAATCCTTTGGCGCCCTTCTGCAAAATAACGGTTTGGTCTTTTGGGCTGAGATTTGGATGGAAGAAAGCCAACATCCCACAGATGTGCTTGTCCATGATTTAGTGATAAAATATTACAGGGAGCCAAAGCTATGTTGCTCCGAACTTCTCTTTTTTTCCCATAGGATAACATTACAGCGTTCCCTACAACTTTCAGGGCCCGTATCTCGGAAAAGGTGCAAGATAAGGACTTTTCAGCAGAAAAATGCTGTACAAAACTAGTCAGGAATGTGATAAATCATATGACTTTTACATTTTTTTTCTACGTCCTACGGTTCCTGAGATATAGGCAATTTAGTATTCCAACTCCTCATTTTCTGCTCCGAAAAACATTATTATGCATACATTCTTTGTACTCACTGTCTTTCTCTATGCAGCTTTTGGGGAAAAACAGCCTGTGCACTTCCATTACTGTTACTGTTACTGTTTCCATTTGCAGTTTCGTACCCGTTTCACTTACCATTCATGTCTACGCCACCATGTGCGTTACCCTTTGCGTTATCATTTGCGCTTGCATTTGTTTTATTTTTACCATTTCTGTCTACAGTACTGTTTCTCTTTGTGTTTCACTTTGCATCACCATGTGCATTACCATTTTCATTTGCGGGCACCATGTTACTATGTGACAAGCCATCACATGGCGGGAGGGCCCCGAGCTCCCACTGCCGCATTACATTCACTATTTCTCATTATCTTTCTGAAAAAGAAGGGAAATTAGAAGTAAAAACTCTATTTAATGCATTAGCTATGGTTGTTCCACAGCAACAAAAGTGAGGAAATTTGGTGTTAGGGTTGAAAGCCTCCGAGAACCCCCTGCCCACACCCCAACTGGCATCGGGGTGCACATTGGGGTTGTTGGTCCTAACTTTCACCCCATTCTCCTATACCTCTGCTTCTTCACACATCTGATGGGGCGAGAGTTAGGGCTGGCAACCCCAATGTGCACCCCGATGCCAGTTGGGGGTGTGGGCAGGGGGTTGCTAGGGGGGCTTTCAACCCTACCACCAAATTTCCTCACTTTTGTTGCTGTGGAACAACCCTAATTAATGCATTAAATGGATTTTTTTTACCTCTATTGTGTATATATATATATATATGTAATAGATGACCCACTACGGTGTGCAGTTGCGCTCTGACATCCGCACACCTTGGTGTGTGTGATGCATAAGGTCGCAGGACAAGTGCATTTGACTGCCCAAGGCGTGCAGATATCACAGCTCAACAGCACACCCTGTGGTGGATTATCTATCTTATAAAATGGCCACACATATTGTGGAAGAGGAGTCAAAGTAGTCCTTGTCTGCACAAATAAGTATTTAAAGAGCAGCTCCTGCAGTTTATAGTATCCACCCCCTCAACATATTTGTTAAGTTATGTGGCCCAGACATGATTCCTCCAGATTATGCCCATTATTTCTTCATTATTTAAAAGTTATTTCCTTCATAATTTTCTCCTGGCACAAAACGAAACCACTTCCCTAGGCACCAGCCATACCCATACACTGGCACATGCAGCCCCATATTGTGATGTCAGAAGATAAAAGCTGCATGTACATGCTCCATTGAGTTGTATGGGGTGATATTTCTTTACATTTTAGTGCCATTTACACTAGCAATTTTAATAAAACAAAGTGACCGCTTGACTAGTAGGGACCTGTTAACATCTACGTTTGTCCAATAAAAGGTATCAAACCATTTGTTTCTGGATTTGAGTAGGTGATCTGGTTGCACAAAAACATATTAAATTTACAGTAGATGATCTGGTATGATCCTGCCATAACTCTAATAAGTTTTAAGTTAAAGGTGATATTT
This sequence comes from Neoceratodus forsteri, assembly GCA_016271365.2. Classification (NCBI taxonomy): domain Eukaryota; kingdom Metazoa; phylum Chordata; order Ceratodontiformes; family Ceratodontidae; genus Neoceratodus; species Neoceratodus forsteri. Next base: position 666,253,115 of record CM057456.1, on the reverse strand, counting down.
ATCTGGTTGATCCTACCTTAGTGTGTAGACAAAAAAGTGATTTCAAACTGTATTTGGCTGATCCTGCTATTTTTACCATGTGTTATGGTTTCAGCACTTTCAGTTTTGTAGTTGTACTGTAGCTTGACCAAGCAGTCTTAATGCTGGCAATGAATGTGGTGAAAGATAGTTAAAATAAGCTATGTTCTTTCAAAAAACATGTCAATTTGTGTTTCTTAACCTCAGGTTATCTGCTTGATTCTATGAGTTTCACTGACTCCGATGGCTTAAATATTTTCATTTCCTTTACTGTAGCATGACCGAGCAGGGTTAATGTTGCAAATGAATGTGGTGGCAGATGTTTAAAATAAGCTGTCTTGTGTCGGAAAAGTGTGTACATCCATTTTTTAACAACAGGCTATGTCGTTTTTGCAAGGGAAGCTGCTGACTGTAGAAAGAGGAGAGTGAGCGAGTTGGCAGCTTCAGAAGGAAAGACACAAGCTGGAGTGAGCATTCATAGAGCAACACTCACTCATGCTTGCGTCTTTCCTTCTGATGCCGCTGACTCACTCAGATGGTTGGGTTACATTGAATTAACTGTTCAATTCCAGTGGGACTTGTGGAATTTTATTCCACGAATACCAGAAGTAAGGGAAGAGATACACAACAGGGAAATAATAACAAATCAAAATGACTCTGCAGATAATATACTTAAAATGTTTACATGTTGCTTTGGGACATTATATTGGTATAAAATGGAAGGGCTAATGAGGGATATGTGGGCAAGACAGTTTTTAAGATCACTGCATTTCAGCCAAAAATGTTGCTGAGGAACAAGTCACTTCGCCCAAAGAACACCAATGCAGCATTAAAGTTATTTCCAAAAGCATACATAGCTATACCTTTCAATGCAATAGTCAGAATAATTAAATTATTATTTGACAATGGGACACACTTAAGTGAATGTATAAAATTTTGGCTCAGTGTAACTGATGGCATGGGGTTATTATGTCATATGACATAACAGCTCAGCAATGTACTATGCTGTAAATACAGCAGATACATTACTGCTTCTGAGACAAGCTGCTGAAACCCATTTTGGCTAGAGAAACAAGTGGTTTCTTTGTTTTCTGCACACCCCTGGACCTCCCTATTAATATAATCAACTCGGTGGGGGGGGGGGGATCAACATAGTGATGGGAAGAAACACCACCAGGGGAGAAAAAAAAAAGAAACTGCACAATGTGGTTTTTCAAAATTCTGGGACCAAGATTCAAGCCCCGGTCCACAGATGCATAGTGACCCTGCACTGCCGCAGCTCATCCCACTGAGCCACAGTAGCAGCTTGGCAGACCACCTCCTCAACAGAGGTCTTGACCTCTGTTTCACTGCTTCTCCCCATCCATGCATGACAGGGTACAAAACTGCATGCAACATATGTGCCTTGCTGTGTTTTGTACCCTGTTGCGCTAGTACAATCCCACTATATGTTCAGTGCGGTATTCAATGCGTGGTTCTGTCCACAACGGGTACATGGCAATACGCTCCCTACATATTCACTCCCGACATCTCGCTCCTGTCTGACTCACCCCCTGTTTAACTCGCAACCACTAAAATTCACTCCCGCTCCCATCTTTCAGTGTGAAGAGGACCATAGCCCACTCTGGGAGGCATGTAGTGTTATTTTGTCACTCCTCATGAAGGTGGAACAGAGTATACAGCAGTGAAAGAACACACCTTATGGATTCCTCAATAGGCATAGCATAAGCAGCGTAGACAAATTCTGTGAAGGGTCCCGCATCACCACGTTAACACAGCATACAGAATATTGCAAGCATAATAACATGCAACAGGGAACAGCAGTCTTCCTTTAAACACAGGAGTGAACTGCTTAAAAGATATAGTCAGAACTAAACAATAAAAAGGCACTTATCAGCATGTTTAACCCAGCATTAAAGTCCATATTAACTCTACAGGTGCCACCTGTGATCAAAGACCATCCCTCCAAGTCATGCTTCTGTGTACCTTGTACCAGAGGCACATTCCAGAATTAGACGCAGTCGTGACTATATCAGACTCTAACGTGATGAAAAAAAAATCAAGGAGCCAATGCAAACAGACGCTAAAGGTATAGTGAAATATTTTACCAAAGACTCCATTTTGAACAGTCAATAATCAGGAGGAGAATACAAAAAGTAAGATTTCAGTAACTAATGAAAACCCTGTATCAAAAACTATGAATGGAACTTATTTGTTCCACATGCATGTTTAAAGTTTGTTAATGACTACTCCCCAATCCTGGTGCTTTTATTTTACTAGGCCTCATTTCTGATACTTGCTGATTTGGTCTGAAAGACGGGAGCGGGAGTGAATTTGAGTAGGAGCGAGTTAGACAGGGGGTAAGTCAGACAGGAGCGAATATGTAGGGAGCGTATTGTCGGGAGCGTATTGTCGTGCTCCCATCCACAACATATTTATCTGGTAGGTAACTGATGGCCCTAAGTTCTACACTTCCCTAGTCTGATGACCAGCCACGGTGTGTCAATGTTTTGTTATGAAATTGTTTGGCGAGCATTGCAAATATCATCCTTTTCCTTTCTAAGGTGAGTGGTGGGCCAGTACACTGGCTTTTAAGCACTGGGATTATGCAAAGCTGTTGATGTGGGGGCAGGGTCAAGTAAGGGAGAGGAAACCGTATCTTGCTACCATTAGGTTAAGAGTGGGGTAGATTGCCTAGAACATTACTATCATTAAGGGGGAGGTGGAGGAGAGAGAGCATTGCTGCGATTAGGTCGGGGAAGATAAGAGAAGAAAGAGATCATTATGGCCTTTTGGTCTGGGGGGAGAAGAGAGCTTTGCCGATATTATTTCCTCTGGGAGAAGGGGAACTTTATCTGATGTAGAAACACGGACAATGAGGCTACAGAGACAAAGAAAAAGGTGCAAAAAAGAAAACAAAAGCTGCCTGAGCCACCATGATAGGCCAGTGGTAGTGCATCAAGGTTTTGTGATAGTAATCCATGTTCAGGTATGATCCATTCTAGGACAGAACATGGTCACGGGGCATGGCAGATGCTAGGGCTTTTAGGCTGTGGCAGCGAGGTGCACATGAATGAAAATGAGGAAAAGATTAAGCCAAAGAAAGAAAGATGACAATCAAGCTAAAGATTTATTCAAAATGGGAAAACCAAACAGGAAAAGAGTGAAACAGAAAAAAAAATAGCCACACTGACACTACAGATATTCAATGTGTTATATTTTTATTGTATGGCAGTTATTTTGGGGTGGCTATATTGGGAGACACTGCATCCCCAACAAAGCCTGCCACCCCTAGGGGTGCCAGTAGCTGTTAATGTTACATACAATGCCACTAAGCCCAAATATATTTAGATATATATGGAGCACCAGAACAGATGTTGGAAATCATAAAACTGGGTGTTTAAGGGAAGCTATATCACTTATATTTATGTGGTGGCAGTTAGGAGTACTCACAGGCCATCCTTGCTGGGTCCCCCAAAACTGTAATGCTGTCTCTGTATTATTTACTTTTGAATGTACTGCAACACTTTAAATCTTTCCACAGAACTTGACCTAACAGTTCCACAGAAGGTCAGAGTCCCAGTCACATAATTATGTCTACAGTGTCCCAGAGAAGAGGGAGCCTTGGATATACCCTTCCAAACATACAGTACATTCACTCAGTACCTAAGAAGTATAGACTGCCTTAGTTGTCTACTTTGAACATGTGCTTCCTTGTAGGTTAGAGTCAGTCCCTTAACACAGTCACAGCAGACAAGTGTTTACCATACTTACCTGGTTTGTCCCTTCCCCTTGGGTTCAGAGCCTCAGTGACAGCTGTCTCACTTTTCTTCCATTCACAGAGGCCCCTTTCAGGCTACAGTCCTCCACTAGCAAAGGATTTCATCTGCCATCTCTCCACTGTTTACAGGAACACAGGACATTAGTATAGATGCCATCAGGAGGTCCTCCATGATGGTGAACCTCCAACAGGCCCCTGCTTTCACCAATATCAGACCCTGGTTAGAGTCTGAGTCTGTGAAAACCTGTACTGGAGGAAGCCAGTGCCACCTGGACCCAGGGATCCTACCACTACCCCTGAGCTCACCTGCCCCCACTAGTTTGTAACAAATGTTGAAATGTATCCATAGGTGCCAAACTGGAAACTGCAGCACGTGTAGTGTCACCAAGAGTCAATGCACTGAAGGAACTGAAGAACTAGAACTAATGTTGACAGGTCAGAACCACTATTTATATGCTCCTAGTAGGTGGGAAAATATCCCCTGGGAACCCTTCCAACCATTGTGCTATTACAGGTGCATTGCTGGCACCTAGACCCACTGTTACTGCATACAACACATACTAAAAACAGAATGAACTTGGTTAAAAATTCGGAACACATTCCAGATCCTTTGGCTGGGATAGCTTAACTCCATAAGTGCACCTTAAAGCAGCTGTGCATGATAGTGGGGAGCATTTTGACCCATCCCTTTTCAGTTTGCCTCTAACCTCTTGACTTGTATGATACCCTTCTTTCCCCATTCTGAGTCTGCCTTAGCACTTTTTTCATGGCTAAAAAAATTAAAAGTGTTCTCCTTGTACTACGTCTAGAACCAGGTTCTTATCAGTGATCTCTGCTGTTTTTGTACCCCTGTTGTCCCATAACATAAAGGAGCAGTGTCTTCTGCTTGCTACTTCGTTACAAGAAAAGTGATCTTAAAAACTGAGTGTAAAAAAAACAAGAGAGAATACTGATGAAAACTTGGTCTGAGCCATATTAAATGGTGTGCTCCTTGCTTTATTTCAACTGTACAAAAAGTGGTAAATCAACTCAAAATAAGGTATCATACAAGTTGAGTCAATCAAGGGCCATCTAAAACAGAATAAAAAAGTATAGGTCAAAATTGTCACCATTATCATGCACTGCTGCTTTAATTCACTGGTACATTATTTAAATTCCATGCAAGCCATAAATAATGCCCTCGGTAACAAATATTATTTTATAAATATGTTGGTTATAGTAATGCCTTTTAGGACAACCAGGTTATACCTCTTCTGGTGGATTGTCTACAGGTAATGACTGCCTCTCTCCTCTGATGTCTGGCCTTCTCCCTCTACTGAGTGAAGGCGAGTGGCTAGAGAAATAATGAAACAACTGACACATGCTTTTGCAGGCTCCTGCTAACTTCCAGCAGTGACAAACTATTGGAGGGAGGGCTCTGGATTACAGAAGGGGGATGATTCTGTTCGCTTCTGATACCACGTCATGCGTGCCGTCATGGATCAAACTGCATACAGGTTGGAGTCAAGGTGGCAACTACTATATTTACAGGATGTTCCTCTGGGTAGTTCCTCCCTTGGGTCACATTGTAAACTAAGTAGGCTGGCTTAACTACAGTGCTACCCATTACCATAATTACAATAGTTTTCATCATATAATAATATTTATGTGATAAAACCACATAGCCAATTTCCATATGCTCTCCATTTATGATTTCACTTCATTACATCTTGTGTCTTCACGCTATTAAGACATATACATGAAATAGCTTTAACATGCAACAGTCAGTTTTAGTCAACAGGAGGTGCTATAGTGTGGTAGTCACCACAGATATCACCACATTTTTAAAAAGTTCCATTTTGTAATCATAGTCACATTGGCTATGATCATGGAATGGAGCTTTCTAAACAATGGGAGTAATGCCTGTGGTGACTACCACACTATAATACCTCCTGTTGACTGTTACATTTAAAAGCTGTTTCATACTGTATATGTGGCTTCTATAGTATGAAGGCCCCACAAGAAATGAAATCAATTCAAGAATAAATCATACAGAAATTGGGTATATAATATTGCCAGCAGTTGTGGGTGTCTAATCACATGAACAGCACTTTCTGCTCTGCACAGATTATAGCTTTTTATCTGCTTAATCATAGTCTGTTTTTTTTAATAAACTAAGAGCAACTGGTCTGTCAAATCAGTGTTTGAACTGGTTCAAGGATTATTTATCCAACAGAAATCAAATGGTTAGGATAAAAGGTGTGATATCTAAACCTAAGGAAATGAGCATAGGAGTTCCAGAAGGATCCGTCTTGGGATCAATATTGGTTAATATTTTCCTGAACAACTGCCCATCTGTTTGTAGCAACTGTAACATCGTCTGATATGTAGATGCAGTGATTTTTCTCAAGTAGTCATTATCCTTCGATACTTTTATAGGCAAAGCCTGTGAATGAAAGGAAGAATAGGTACTGCTAGAGGGGGGTTGGCAATTTCTATATTGCGATTAAGGACATAAGGAATGAAAATTAAATGACCAACCACACTGTTTATAAATAAATAATCTATGATAGTACCAAAATTCAGAAAAAACAAAACAATGTTTTTTTTATGTATTTGTGTTTTTAAAAACGTATAATTTATCATACATACAAACATTATCAACAGAGCTAACACTTAAAAGCTGGATTCCAATATTTCACTTACAAAAAAAATGGTTTCTAGCCCCAGTGGTTCCAAAGTCCTTTCAAAAGATAATTTCTTTAAAATGGGATTACTTTGGAACCATTAGTGCTAGAACTCAAATTATTTTCTATGAAAGGTTGGATTCAGCTAAGCTGATATCAATATAAGATATTGCTTCAGCTACAATATATTGATATGTAAAACCTTAAAAGGGGTTTTAAAGTCCTGTTATATTTAACATATTATATCAACATGTATAGATATGTTGTGATACATGAGAATTGTATTTGTAGGATCTAGTCATGTTGATAGTACTCCATGCTTTTCATTCTGCACCTAATGGTTCAAGTGTTATAGATTTTAAAATATCATTTCAAGCATTGTAAAATATAATTTTTGTAACTAGCTAGAAGATTCTAGTGGTAGTTGTTCAGTCTGTGGTTGTTCTAAGGATACAGTCTTTTATGGTTCATGCCTTGTTGAGTCACATTAGAGGAGTCTTTCTGAGGCTTTAATTCTTTCTTCAAAACAACAGATTTGTAAACATTGGGAGAAAATAGATTACCATTTGCAATAGAAGAAAATGAATGATAACCTCAAACTGAATATTATGTGTGCTGGGGTGCCCCAATAGAGCAGGTAACATGTTTCAGTACCTTGGGTTTATGCTAGAGAGTGCATTGTTATTCACTCACCCAAATTACCACTTGATTAAAGTGTTAAATTAGAGATTGCTTTTTATACCAGAATAAAATTAACCTTACTGGAAAAATATGCAACATGGCAAAGTAAATTATTTTACCTATGGTGGATTATGGAACTGAGGTCTATGTGGTGGCACCTGATGATGCTCTGTCCAGCATAAAAATCCTCCTAAATAAGACCTGCAGATCTGATGCAGATGCCGGCTTATCTGCCCCATTACAATGTATACTTTATGACAGGTTGGATAACCTTGAATCATTCAAAAAGTACTTCAAATGCTTTGGTTGGGCCATTGCTGTTTGCCAAGCCCTGCCTATGCTATAAAATCTAATAACATTATCTAAAGATTTGTACAATGCTAGATCTACAGAGCACGACAATTTTGTTCAATCATGTAGTATTAATAGTATTAGTAGCAGTCATAGTAGTTGCAGTAGTACTATTAGTAGTTGTAGTAGTAGCAGTCATAGTAATAATGATAGTAGTAGTAGTAAAATAAGTTTATTTAGGAAATAATTATTGAGCCTTGGCTCATTTTCAATGGTGTAAGCAATGAGACACAATAGGATGTTGATAGTACTTGCCCCTTAATCTTTTTCACTGTGAATGCCAACCTTATTTTATTTATTTATTTTATTTACTGACTAATCAGAATTACAACCTTTGAGGTAAAAGCTCATTCACAAAGGATCCTCATCATAAAGGGAGAGGTGAACACACGAGTTTGGGAGTCAATAGCAGCTAAATCGGTATGGTCAAAAACATCATAATGTGATCAGTAGGGAGCAATAATATTGCTAATCACAACACAACATAGGTAAGAGAGGCAAAAGCAACACATAACCAGAGTGTGGGTACAGGGTACATGGGAATACACTACACATAGCAGGGCAGACAATAAAGTGCATAACTCAAGTTACAGTAGGTACTAGTTGGAGAAAGTCAGAGGCTGAAGTTGTACAGGGGCTTGTAGGGAAGCACAGGAGATGTGGACCAATGAGCTTGCAGCTGTTACTGTAAGCTGTCTTTCAGGGGGCAGTTGTGGAGGTATGTGGGTGGATTTTCTGCTACCCGCTGATGATGGGAGGGAGCTGGGTGGGCAGGGGGTCCTGTGTGGGTGGTGGGTGGGAGTGCCACTGGACCACCAGGGATGTGTTTCCATTGGTTTTACAGGTGATTAGTATTCCGGGAGGGGTGAGGGGTTCCTTTAGACTGCCAGGGAATTATTAAACATTTATTTCTTGACAATTGGAGCTGAGGTTGGGGTGGGTGGTATCACTAGACTACCAGGCACAGTTTTGCATGCTTGTGTGCAGTGTTGGGAGGGGGGACCACCCACGGCTGGTGGCTGCTGTGCTGCACCTTGCAGTACAGCAGCTCACCTATGGGTGGCTACCATTTGAGCCTTATTTCTTAGGATCAACTTTGTGCACTGGTATGTGGCGCATCTCAGGGTTGTACTAGCATATGTGCAGTACATCCTGGGCTGAATATCAGGATGTGCCACATATGCATGGGAACACCCCCTGGAGATGTGCTGCATACATTATTTTTGAGCCCGGCACATCAGGAATTGCGCTGCTCAATTCCCTCCTTTGACTATTGCCCCAGGGTACATTTCTAGGGTTATGCTGGCACAACTTAGTTGCGCCAGGCACAACCACTTTGAATATCTAGCCCAATCTATTCTTACTTCTGACATGTTATCAACATTTGCAGTCACTCTAGCCATGATGAAGTTATCACTGTTGATTTGTACTTCGGGTGTGGCATTTATTATCTAATTTTGCAACACTTGTGTGTGCTGGAGTATCATGTATAAGACTAACAGATCCCAGATCAATCAAAATTTCTCAAAGTAATTTTTCAGACCAATTGGAATGTGTATTTAATTTTCACTAAGTTGACTTAGCATGCACATTGGGTTTCCTTACTACCTTTGACTTATACGAAAATAAGATTACATAACAATATCATTAAAACCTATGATATCAAGTTAAAATGTTTGGAGCTGTCCATCTACCAAAGTGAAACTGTTTTAGAAGAAAGATAATTCATGTTGAAAAATTAAGGCCCATTCCATCAGCACAGGGTCATAATGCTGCAAGACATTATGCCACATGGAAAAATCACGCTGCCAATACAGCGCTATTTCTTCCATGTGGCATTAAGTCTTTTTTTTTGTGGGGGGCTCCACCCTTCGAACCCCCCGATAATGATTCTCAACTATGGGGGGAGGAGGAAGGTTCAACATGACACTGCATAGAAGTTGAAAAAAAATTAAAGTAGTACGACGCTATTCCGGGTTAGCTATAATGTTGTACAATTTTAAGCGTACAACATTATGACTCGGTAGGCATTGCATCTATGTTCTGCCTCCTGGTAGCTGTGTCATTCAAATATTATGAGAACTAGGTGTACCTATTTGTTTAGAAAGGTTCTGGCTTCTAAAAAAAAATAGACACTGTCCTCAGGGCCCCCAAAAGTTGTAATTTAACAGAGGCAGTGTTCGTGGACCTAACCAAGGCATTCAGCCTTGTTGACCATACAATTTTACTGGATTGACTATCTGGATTGAGGCAGGAGGTCCTGCCTTGTCTTGGTTCAGGGGCTATCTCACTAATAGGCTGCAGTGTGTTAAGTTAGGGAACCCGGTGCATTCTCCGCACTACCGCCGAAAGGCGGTGCTCAATGGCTGCTGCACAGACTGCAGCAAAGAAAAGCAGCCCAACTCCCTGGAACTTGCACCTGAATCCAACGTTGAGGGATCCCGGTGCATTCTTGGCACTACCACCAAAAAGTGGCACTCAATGGCCGCCGCACTGACTGCATCAAAGAAAAGCAGCCCGACTCTCTGGAACTCGCACCCAGATCCAACGTTGAGGTAGGAGTGCCTAACCTGGTGGGAGCTCCATACCTAGTGGCTCCTGACTGATTGGCGCAGAATCGCTGCAAGCGGCCCGTGATTGGGTCACACAGCCTCTGCACTAAAACCATTGGTGCGCTCACGGACTGCTGCCAGCACTGCATTTACTTGTACTGAAATTACTACTTCCACTGTTTTCTGGGTGATTTTTCCTGATGCTATCCTGAAGTGTTAATAACTATATAGCTGCACTGTTTAAAAAGCTAGCATAAATTAATCTAGAACTACAGTAACTGCTAGCCGTTTCACAGATAGTGAGTAGGAATACTGTGAAAGCAATAATTATTTGAGTGCTGAATTTCTGTCTGGTAGCCTACTGTTTTTAGAACTGCTGTAAATCTGTTTTGGTAGCCTATGGTTTCAACTCTGCTCTCTCTCCTTCCTGTCTCGCTTTTCTGGGACCCCTCTATATGCCCCACACTTGCATTGAATTCTATACTCGAACCCGCAGCCTGACTAGCTGTTTTAACCGATTCCCCCCCAGAGGGCTATGAACTCCAGGCTCTGACCCACTCTCTGCCAGCCCTATCCTCACCTGAGCTCCTGCCTCCTCTCCCCTTCCCCGCTTATTGTAAAACCTTTCTCACCTCTAAACAGTACTACGGGGCTCCTTTTTGTCTCTACCCCACCCTCAGCCACGACACTTCTTTACCATTGTAATTTTTTCTAACACTCCCGCCCCCAAAGACAAGCTTTTGCTAGTCTCCCTACTGCATCAGCCAGCTATTCAATAACTGTGCTCTTTTCTGGCCCCACTAGAGATCCGGTGAATTCTTTGCACCACCACTGAAAAAGCAGGTGCTCAGCGTTGCCACCGACTTCCAGCAAGAAAAGCAGCCCGACTCCCTGGAACTTGCACTTGGATCCAACACTGAGGTAGGAGTGCCTAACCCAGTGGGAGCTCCATACCTAGTGGCTCTTGACTGATTGGTGCAGAATCGCTGCAAGCGGCCCATGATTGGGTCACACAGCCTCTGCACTAAAACTATTGGTGTGCTCACAGACTGCTGCCAGCTCTGCATTTACTTGCACTGAAATTACTACTTCCACTGTTTTCTGGGTGATTTTGCTCCTGCCCCCACCACCCCCTCCCAGGCCTCCTTTGAATACACTTTCGCCCCTCCCACTTTTTGACTACTAATTCTGATTGGATATAGCACACCCAGCTTTACTCTATCCTCCTTGCAAAAACCAAGCACCAAACCTATTGCCTTATTGCTCTCTGTAGCTCTCCCTTAGTGCCCACTCTCAACTGTAGATCCCTCCCTCTCTCCCTGCCTCCCAAAAATCTGAACCTGAAATAAAGCAACAAAGTAATTTACCTTTTTTTACCAGTAAGAAGATTAAAGTAGGACTGCCACACCAAACTAACTAATATGGGAGAAAACCACATAATACCACTTTTACTCCTCTCTACCTCCCTTGGCATTGCAGGCACCACTTACAAATTCAGTCCCCAAACTCCACACTCTGAAACCTCTTTGGGCACATCATGGCCCAAAAGCATGAACATGGCCACAACCATGGCCACAACTAGGCCCCTCATTCCCCCCCATCTCCCATTCACAGTCACCACTAAGCTAGCCTACCCTAAATTAACCAAAATAGTTCACCTTCCCCCTTACGTAATGCATGCGTCTAGACACCCCCCCATCTAAAGTGCAAGCGACGGTCAAAAGTAAAAATAAACATCACCCTATCCGCCAGGAAGGTTACCCTCATGCTACTCTACTCTCAGGCAACATTCACCTAAATCCTGGACCCACAATCCTGAGGAGCAGGGATGCCCACTCTGTGGATGGCCTAAAGATAGCATCACTAAGCATCCACAGCCTAGCTGCAAAACTTGACCAGCTCCAGGCTTGGGCGACCATTCACACCCCAGACATACTCTGCCTAACGGAAACCTGGCTGTCAAAAAAGATCAAAGATGGTGAGGTATCCATTGAAGGATTCCAAATGTTTAGACTAGACAGAATAGGCAAGAAAGGCAGGGGCTGCCTCGTGTATGTCAGAAACATGTTAAGCTGCTCCGTCCTCCCCATCTCCAAAGTTGCAGAGGACTATGAGTTATTAGTGGTAAAAATTCAAGCCAGCCTAAATGGCAAGACCATTACCATTGCCACAACCTACCTGCCCCCCAAAAAAGCCAAGGAAGGACTTCCAATGGTTATGCAAGAAATAAGTGGCCTAAAAAAGAGCACAAATCTCATCTTGAAGGGTTACTTTAACACAAACTGGCTCTGTAATGAAGTGACAGCTGCCAAAGATCTAATCACCTCCCACAATCTCAGCCAACTTATAACTCACCCCACCAGACAGAACTACAAGGCTGGCACCAGCACACTAATTGACTGGGTTCTGGTCAGCACACCATCCAGATCCTCTGAACTCAGAGTTCTCCCAGATGTACTGAGTGACCACTCACCGATCTCCTTTCTCTGGAACAATAAAATTGCCAATAACCTACCACGTCTCATCGAGAGCAGAGTCCTGCGAAAGGGCAAACTTGGTTCCATCAAATCAGCACTGTCTGCCTACAACTGGTCCCCCATACACAAGGCACCCACCCTGGACCAGGCACTCAGCTTTTCCATGGAGGGCTTCAACTCCATCTGTGACATTCATGCCCCACGCACGAAATGGAAAATTCGAGGAGTGGAAAATGGCTGACTGGATGGAAAGCTCCTCTCTCTCCTAAAAAGAATGGGACTGCCTCTGAGCCAAAGCCTTAAATTCTGGCTGTAAGCATGACTTACAACATTACAAAGCTGCTAGAAATCAGTGTACCAAACTTGTCTGGCTTGCAAAGGCCAACTTCCGTAAGACCCAGCTCAACAACGCTTGGGAAGATGGAAAGAAGTTTTGAGACAATCTCAAGAACACCCTTGGCAAAGACCAGAAGCTAAGTCCTAAAGCACTCAATATCAACAATGCACCCTCCACAGATCCTCTAGTCATTGCTGATGCCTTTAACCAGGCCTTCACTGACCTGGCCCCAGTACTACCCCAGACTACCTTCTGCCGGTGGATGATCAAGACTGTGCAAACCGTACCACTACAAACCACCCAACTTTCTACTTTAAGAAGGTAATGGAAAGGGAGGCCCTAACAATGGTCAGGAAAGTCCTACGAAAAACTAGATTGGGGAGTGATGGGATAGACATGAAGATACTATCTCTGACCCTTGATGTTCTGATCAAACTCATTCAGATGATATTTAACAAATCCCAGAAGTCTGATAGCAAGCCCTAGTAACTCCAATGCATAAGAATGGTGACAAGGCACTGGTATCTAACTACAGGCCAATATCTATCCTCTCCCCTCTATCCAAAGCACTGGAGAAAATCGTGGCAAACCAACTCACCAAATACCTAAACAAGTACAATCTGCTCTGCCCAAACCAACGTGGTTTCCGGCAGAAACACAGTACCACCACTGCATTGCTTGCGTGCTCTGATTACGCACACAAGGCACTAGAAGAAGGTAAATTGGTGGGTTCCATCTTCATTGACCTCACTAAAGCCTTCGATACCGTCAACCAACCTTTACTGATATCCCAGCTCCAAAGACTGGCAGTGGCACCAAGCACCATAAATTGGTTCAACGATTACCGAACACAAAGGAGTCAGTGAGTTAAAATCCTTGGTCCCTTGCTTTTCAGCCTCTTTGTTAATGAACTGCCCATGGCCTGTGACACCAATCTCATCCTGTATGTGGACGATGCTGTGCGGCTGGGTAGTGGCACCTCCCAGGCAGCACTACAAACAGAACTACAAGCCTCCTTCAAGAAACTCGAGGACTGGTTCTGTAGGAAAAGGCTGCTACTGAACTACAAGAAAACCAAGGCCATGCTCCACTCCAGCCATTACAATAAGCACAGGCTCCCCCCCCCCCGTAAATATCATCAATAACACAGGTGAGCAGATTGAGCAGGTACAATCATTTAAGTACCTAGGGATCACCATTGATGACTCTCTCACGTATGCAAACCATATTGACTCCCTTGTCAGATCAATAAATACAAAGATCAGGGTCCTCAACAGACATGAGAAATCCCTCACTCTGGAAGCACTCCGAATCTCAGTCTACAGCTCAATACTTCCCACACGATAGACTACGGGCTTGTGGTCTATGGAGCTGCCACTGACACTGCACTCAACAGCGTCCAAATTGCATTAAATGAGGCATGCCGCCTGACCCTGTGTGCAGACCATTACACTCACACTTGCACCCTATATAAGAGCACTAACTGGCTTAACCTAAAAGACAGGTTCAAATACCAAACCTGTCCACTGGGTAAAAAGGCACTCCTCGGAAAAACACCACCCTGCATAGAAAACCTGCTTGAGGCCTCACTCTCATCACATATCACTAGAGGTAAGAAAAATGGAGCACTATCCATCCCATTCCAGTGAACCTCACTTGGGCAGCATACTTTCTCCTACTGAGCCCCCTCTGGCTAAATGATCTCCCACAGAAACTACAAACACACAGCCTGCCTCAGTTCAAAACTGGCCTCAAACAGCACCTACAGTATATCTCACAGTCCACATGCTCCTCAGGCCAAACCTGAAAGACTCACCCACTACCACCTTTAAAGCCAGCACTGAAACCGAGAACACTTGCCTCATCCTAGCTGAACCAGGAGCACTAGTAAGCTACTAATCCTCCTTCAGGATCTGAATACAGCCCTCAAACCCCCCCACCTTTTTCAACCATATTCTATCAATAGACTTCTTGAGGATTCTAAGGCAGAGCCACCCCTAGAATCTTCCAAGACATAACCAAATTCCTCTCACGTTAGATTTGTTTTCCACTACTAGCCAATAAATCTCATACTACTCTTAAACTGCCCAATGTGCTGAACCCTGTAATAATTGTATTTATTCTGTAGTCTGTAACCACTGTATTTGTGCTAAATCCTGTAACAACTGTATTTGCTCTGAAATCTGTAATTACTGTACTGGTGTTTTGTATCATCTGTCCACCCTGACATGGAACCTTTGTAACTGAATTTGCTCTGAAATCTGTAACTACTGTATTTGTGTTTTGTGTTTATTTGTCCACCCTGACGTGGAACCTTTGTAAAAGAGTTCTCGCTCTAAGGTCTTCCAAAAAGTCATAAATAAATAAATAAGTTAAATGGAATATGTTCATCTTATCAAGAGGTCCACTGTAGGATCCCTCAGTGCTCCGTACTAGGCCATCTACTTTTTTCACTGTTCATAGACCCTGTGGTGAAAGTCGTGGAGCATTGTGACCTGTTATTATATGCAGATGATACAGTTTTATTCACTCATGATTCTAACATCACCAGTATTAATCTATTATTGAGTACTGAACCGAACAATATGCAATCTTGGCATTCTCAAAACAATCTAGAGTTGAATAAGCTAAAGACCAAGTCCATGATATCTGGCTCAGAACCTAAATTAAAAAAACATTCTAGGAATTTTGCTGTTAGCATGCTGGAGGTGGGGTTATAGAAGTTTATTTAATCATTTAAATATCTAGGTGTGTACCTAGACTCATCATTAAAATATAATATATACATAGATAAGGTTACTGACAAGTTACATTCTAAAATTGGTACTCTTTATAGGTTTTCTAAATTTCTGACCAAAGATTCTCATAAAACTATTGCACAGTGTTGTTTACCGGTCCTGAATTATGCTTCTTTAATTGCCGTTGCCTCATCTTCTTCCTTTATTTCCTAGAAGGAAACATTGTTATATAAAACTGGAGAGTTTGTATTAATGGCACCTTCTCAGACACATCACTGTAATTTGTTGACTAGCCTTGAATGGCTATCCATTCAAAATACTTATAAATAGGCCATGTCATGTTTCACATTTAAAATACTACATACAGGTATTCCAACATCACTTCAAGCCCTTTTGGATACATATAGTTCCCCATACAGTTCATGGTCATCCACTATGACCCAACTGACCCTTCCTTTGGTCCGTATAAACTCAGGGAAAAGGAAGCGTGGAACCCTTTACTTGATAAAATAAAGTCTTCTTTATCAATTACCACTTTCTCCACTGCTGCTTCCATTCATTTAAAAAAAATAATTTTTGTTCTTGTGTAAAATGTTGTGTTAACTGTTTATTGTATTTAATGGTTGATTAATGTATTCTATTTTGTTAGTTTGTCTTTTGAACTTACTGACTTCAGGTCATGCCTGAAAATGGGATCTTGTATCTCAGTGTACCAAGCTGCAATTACAAATAAATGAAATGAAATAAAACAAATACCTCATGGTTTACAGCAGCAGAACTCACCAACCCAACATTCCTTAATACAGAAATTTTAATTTCAGAGCACTCCTTCATTACTAAAGATACATATTTTTTCTGTTGAGGTATATATTCTCATGTGTCAGACCCCCCCCCCTCCCCATTTAGGCATCTTCCAACTAACAGAAAGATAGACTTTGATGGCAAATAAGGGTCTCTTAGCTGACCCAGTCTGCCCAATACAGTGCCAAATACCCATAATTCACCTTTACCTTGCTTCTGAGTAACTACTTTTGCTCAGTATTCACTAAGGAGTACTGCGGGTCCATGCCAGAAAGTGGCATCAAAGTGATCACTAAGGTAGTACTGGAAATGAGGCAGTTAATATTTACTAGTGAGAGGATCCTGAAAAAGCTGGCAGCCCTTGAGATAGATGAGGCCCCAGGACCAGATGGGTTGCATCCAAGGATACTTAGGGAATTAGCAGCAGAACTGGCTGAACCACTGGCTGGGCTATTCAACAACTCACTTCGGTTCACGGAAGTTCCAAGGGATTTGAGAATGGAAAATGTTGTACAGCTTCATAAGGGGGGTAGAAAGTGACCACGAAACTGCAGGCATGTCAGTCTGGCCTCCATTGTGGGGAAGCTGATGGATTCACTAATCAAAGAGGACCCTGTGGACTACCTAGAGATTAGTGGGCTCAAGTATAATAAACAATACAGTTTCGTGGCAGGAAGGTCTTGTCAGACTAACCTGATTTTTTTTCTTTTATTGTGTGACCAAGGAAGTAGACAAGGGCTACACTGTGATGTGCTGCACTTTTACTCCAGCAAGGCTTTTGATTTGGTACCACAAAAGAGGTTGCTCAGAAAAATGGAAGACCTGGGTACGGCTAAACTGTAGTGAACTGGGTGGATAGTTGACTAGAAAGAGGCAGCAGAAGGTGGTGATCATTGGGGTTAAATCAGAGGAAAGGGAAGTTACGAGTTGGGTTCCACAGGGATGTGTCCTGGGTCCGGGCCTCTTTAACATGTTCATTAGTGACATTGGTGAGGTAATCCAGGGCAGGCTGAGTCACTTTAAAGATGACACAAAACAACATGGTAGGGTGGATAGTGATGAGGGAATAAGGGATGTGCAGAGGGATCTACAAAAACCAGAGGGATGGTCAAAGGTCTGGCAGTTAAAATTCAATGCCAAAAAGTGTAATGTGCCTAGGGAAAAGGAACCCCAAGATGGAGTACTGGATGGGTGGGAGGAGACTTAGCACTACAGAAGAGGAATGGAATCTAGGAGTTATCATCAGTAACTCCCTTAAACAAACAAGGCAGAGCAATAAGGCCTATAGCAAGGCTAACAGGATGCTGGGATGTATCAGGAGGGGTTCTGATAACAGAAGAAAACAGGTAATATTTCCCCTATACAGATCCCTGGTTAGGCCTCACCTGGAGTACTGTGTCCAGTTCTGGTGTCCTCACCTCAGAAATGACAGGGATAGGTTGGAAACAGTGCAGTGCAGAGTAACAAAAATGATTCAGGGCCAGCAGGGAAGATCCTATGAGGAGCACCTCAAGGCACGAAAGTTATACTCACTAGAAACCAGAAGGGAGAGGGGAGATATGATACAGATCTTCAAGTTCCTTGCATGAATTAACAAGATAAACTGTAGGGAATTATTTACCCTGAATACCAGCTATAGGTCACATAATCACAAGTGGAAATTAACAGGAGGGAGGTTCAGGAGGGATGTGAGAAAGTACTTCTTCTTGGAAAGGGTGGTAGAACCTTGGAACAGTATTTTGGCCGAGGTGATGGGTGCAAACACAGTCAGAGGATTCAAGCAAGCATGGGATAGAAAGAAGGGAATAGTGGTCACTTGGGGTGACAAAATCAAAGAGGAGATTGGGGATAGGATGGGGAGGGTTTGTACCCTGGAGGAATAATAGGTTCCAGGGAAGGTTCAAGGGAGTACAAGGAATATGGGCAGACTGGATGGACCTATGTTTTTTTTTCTGCCATCATGGTCTATGTTTTTATGTATATGTTTCTCTGTTTCCTTGTGTCCTCTGTGGCTTACCCTATTGGTCGTGTCAGTGAGAAGGTATCCTCTCCCCACTGGGCACAGTGCTGCATGGGAGTAGGCAGGAAGTGCAGAACCCCAGAGTGCTGGGTTGTTCTCCTGGCACCTCTTATTTTTTCTTCTGACTACAAACCTTGTCCTACCACCTCCTAAGGCCCTGCATACACAATGCAGATGTGGGCTCAGTTGCATACAGTTGTCATCAATACAAGAACAAGCTCCCTGGCCCAGCACATGGGGTAAATGCCATGGCAGACAGCTGTACTCTCCCTCCCTGTGCTGAAATGCTTTTCTTAGTGGCAGCACTTCCTCAGCTCTAGCAACTCCAGTGTGAGCTTCTCCTTAAAAGCAGCAGCATTTGTAAGTGGGCCAAAAATTTCATCACATAGTTTGTTGTCCAGTTAAAGAGTGCATTTCTGGCATCATTAGATTTATTATATCAATTTGCAACTTTCTCACATATTTTGAAAACAGTCTTTATTACTAATTTTGTGATTAATGACTCCAGTCATTGAAGATGGCTTCACTGACAAATTTTTAAAAACATATTTCTTTAGAGGTTGCTTTATGACTATACAAACTAAGCCTGTACTGTTGCTGTATCAGGAGGGTGCTAGCATTCCTTTCTGAAGGCACTGATCACAGTACTATACCATGTTCTTATATTTGTTAATTGTGGTTGTGGTAGTAAAGAACATGTACTTTTCAACTCCTTAAAACCACATTATCTTAATTCAGGAATGATACACAATGTAGAGAATAACAGATGAATATTAATGTTTTCTGCAGAAAAAAATTATTGATAAAAATTATATGATGAGGTACAGCCTAGGTATGTATTTATTATATATCAATCCACAGATAAAAAGAGGCGATAAAATATTTGTGAAATTCATTGCTCTTTATAAAGTAAGGTAATATGAAATTCCTCTGGGTATCCACTCCTTAATGTGACAAAAGTGCATTAATGATCCCAAAGGGTTATATTGCCACATCTAACATTATCTTATGACAGAATATACCTGAAACCTGTTGTGGAATGATTAGTGGATGAACTCACAATATCATCCCTGTGCAAAGATATAAAGTCAGTTACTTGGGGATGATGGACTAATACCTTGCATTTTGTATAATGTACCTTCATCTTTATTAATTCAAGCTTGAACCATGGTTTATTTCTATCCTTTTTGGCTCCTTTTGTTCTGTGAATTGAAAAACTTTAAAGCAGCAGTGCAACCAAAAATGTTTTTCCCCCAAAAAGCTAGTTTCAGCCACAGGAAAAAAAATATTAGCATACAATATCTGTCAAATGTACTTGTCTAGGTACCTCCTATGTTGTGCAAATTCAGCCTTTTTTATTTCTTTTTTTTATCCTAACCCTTGCCAAGTCTACAATGCTATACCTATACAAAATGTGGTGGCCATCTTTTTTTTTTGAAAAAAAAAAATTAAAACACTTAAAAAATATTCAGAATTTGGTGGAATTAGAAAATTGTGCCACCAAATAAAACTAGAAGATACCTGGAATCTTTTATAGTGAAAACAGGTAGGGTTCAATTTTTTACCCAATTTCATTGCACTGCTGCTTTAATACACTTTTTGTTGCATAAAAAATGATATGATAAAATGTTTTTTGCTGATTAACAAATACTGTGCTACCCATTAAATGTAGATTGTCTGCATCGTAGTGTAACAAGCTATTGCTGGGCCACTGGACAGCCCTTTACTAATGACATTTTTATAAAAATTGAACCTCCTTCCTCAGTCTTCACCTACTCCTGATGATTGTGCCTGCCCTGGCATCAATGACATCACAATCTCTTGGTGTGAAAATTATTATTATGTTATGTGCAGAGGATTATGACTTCAGAACAGATTTACTTAACTTGACTGGGCAGATGAAGTGTGTGGAAAAATACTGCAGTTTCTCAGAAAATGTCATTAGTAATCAACAATGGAATGTCCCTATATCTACATATTTGCAGACTGTTGTGAGACTTAAGACATACAGATATTATTGTCATTGTTTCAGAGAAAAATGGAAAATTTATTTAAGAAAAAGCCTCACAGAACTAGTAAAGAGTGCTGTCTTTAGCATTGTGGAGAGGAAATCCATCAGTACATTCTGTTAAACTGAATTTCAAAATGGAACATCTTGATATAGGACAGGTGGAACTTGAGAATGGCCAGTTCTGTGCACTGAAACAGCAAAATCAGAATTTAGGTAAAGAACTAAGTTTTTAGAAATATATCTCAATCATATAGAAACATGGAAAAGCGTTGGCAGAAAAGCACTTGCAGTCTATTTTCCTGTGTGAGCCCATACCAACCTTCCATTAGACATACCAAGCCTGAACACCTCAGTGGCATTACATGTACCCCGTTAGCACTTCAGCACCATCCTCACATCCTCCATTCCCAAATCACTTATCTGCCTTTATTTTCACCTACCCCTTATACACTAGGTGCCCCATGCTCTGTTGAAACCTGGCAGCATCT
The DNA here is from genome assembly GCA_016271365.2 of Neoceratodus forsteri. Classification (NCBI taxonomy): domain Eukaryota; kingdom Metazoa; phylum Chordata; order Ceratodontiformes; family Ceratodontidae; genus Neoceratodus; species Neoceratodus forsteri. The sequence continues at coordinate 666,232,194 of CM057456.1, read as the reverse complement.
TAATGTTAGTCTCCTCTCTTGGCAAACCATGTATGCAAAACCTGTTCCAGGAAGAACTACTACCACCCATCCTTCCTGAATCTGCCTCCCACATGTTAGTGTCCATGTTCTCTGGTTGATGACCCCGTCCTATGCTTGAACAGCTTCTGTCACTCTCTACCTTGTTTTTTCCCCTCTGGTAAGTAAAGGTTTCTACCATATCTTCCCTCTCTCTGTTAGCCTCCATCGATCACATATTCAGATTTGCTTAGCAGTCCTCATATTATTTTCCTGCTGAATCTGTATCATTTTTGTAGTCTACCTTTGAACAGCCTCCATATGGTCCTTATCCTTTGTCAGCTGTGGCCACCAGAATTGGTTGGAGTATTCTAGGTACAGCCTCACCAAGGACTAGTGATTGGTGAAGTTGGAAAACTTTGCTTCATGGATTATTTCATGAATTTTGTGGGATTCATAAATTAATCCGCAAGGCAAAGTTGCCTGATAGATGAAATTCGCAAATACAGAAAATGGCAAATTCACCTAGGAATAATTGTCCTGACATAAAGTTAAACAGGATTCATGGGCTAGGATGACATAAGAGCTCTTTTTTTGATGCAGAGGTTGACTTCCATGCAGTACTGTATGTGATGGACAGAACTGGCATCAGTTATGTTCTCAGAGCTGTGTCCAGAAAACACTTTTAAAACCCCTCAAACTTTGGAGTTTATTGTCCAAAATCACTCTATTAAGGGTGTGCTGTGCCTTGCGCTGGTGGATCAGTGACCATTTACTGATTGTTCAGTAATTTCTTACTAGTACTTTTAGTTTCTGTACTACAGACAGTGCTGTAGTGTGCCTTTGGGAAGGGGAGTTTCTGTACCTTCAGACCTGAAGCAGCAAAAGGCAGGCTTGCCTTGTAAGTGTTTATAATTGCATAGTGCTGTTTTCCACTTAAGTGGTTTTGTATTTTTTTCCTGTTTTCTGTGTATTACTAGCTTAGTTGTATAGTATAGTGAGGTTTGTTTTGCTAAATTGTTTTTGAGTATTCTTAGTTCAGTTATTGTTTCTGTTGCTTAGAATGTAGCTATATTTTATGTGCATGTAGTGTCATGTGAGTGTCCAAGTTCAAACCTTAGAAATCCCTTTTGTGTACAGTTTTTCATAAAACACACACAAACAAATATATACCTGGTGTTGTTTGACTAACGTGTTGTATAGTCATATCATGTGTGTGTGTGTGTGTGTGTCCCTAGTCCCTATAGTCCCATTTGAGTATAGTTTTGTGTTGAACCCCCAAAAATAAAAAAATTAAAAAGTAAAAAATAAAAATTCTGCTGTCTTTGTATGATTTTAAAGTCTTGGGTGGGTGGATGCCTTACATTTTTCTGGTGTATTGACTTGTTAACTGCAACCCCCCCAAAAGGAAACAAAATATTTCTGCTATTCTTCTCCTGTCTGTGTTAAGTGTTTGAAGTGTTGTATGTGGTTCCCTAATCCCTGGTAACTTAAATGATCTCTGTTGTATAGTGTGGAGGCTGCTGGTGATTTATTTATTTAAGAAGTTGGTAAGTGGGATAGACACACTAAGTTAGAGTTCATTTCTAGGTGTGACCCAGGGAAGGGATAAAGGGAGAAACATGTTACAAATACAATGTAATATACAGAAATACAAACCAAAAGTCAACAAATTAAATACAAGGGAGTTGGTACTGTACACTCTGAGGAAACAACAAAAGTCATGAACAGTCAAGATAAATCATTGTGGCAGCCATGAGTAATGTAAGCAACCAAAAAAGAATATAGCGGTGACATATTAAGCTGTGGTAGAAATGGGTGTACAAGGAGCAGAGTGGTAGGGATGAAAAGGTAGCCAATAAACCACAGCAAGTATAGGAACATTTTTGCAGCAGGTGAGAGTGCATAGTGATGCTAGTTCATGAGGAGCTTGAACTTCAACAAAGGGTGCTGCTACTTCCAGAAGGTATACCCACCACCTTACTGTGACACTTTCCTTATACCATCCATGAACTGCTGGCAAGTAAGGACCACCACCTCCATGACCCACATTTTACACTTCCCTGTACTTTTCCTTCTACTTGGCCTGGTGATTTGCCATGAGATGGGTCTTCTGGCTTGCACTACCAATGTGTGTCCTCTGTGTGCCCCTGGGAACATGCTTATTGCATTGGTTGCAAGTGACCAAACTAACCCTTACCCTAACCCTTACTCTAACCCTATTGTCCCATAGGATAACACTGCAATGTTAGCAACACATAACTCCACCAGTCTTTGAAGTTAAGGGGTACTCTATGTATCCAAACATAGTTCTCAATGTGTACTGCAAATAGTAACACATAATACCCCTGGAAAATGCTTGGGGGTATGCACAGCATCCCAAAATCACCTCCCAACTTGACCATGGTGCCAAACCCACAATTAAGTTTTATAATCATCATAAATGCACCAACTATGCACCTCCTCATAGACTACAACCCACACCAAATTTCAGACAAATTTGACAAAAGTTGAGTGAGTTATGCCTAAAAAGCCCAAATGGAGTATATGGTGGAAGTCATTTTGACCCAACTTTGTCTTTGTGTCTCCAAGGAGTAGTTACAAGCAAAGATGGAAGGCTAAGTTATCAATGGCAAATTTCCTATTAAAAAGAAAAACTTTGGGAAATGATCTGTGGAGGGAAATTTGACGACATCGCTGGAACTTCACCAGTGAATTAAAACTTTGCAACATCTCTACTAAGGATTCATAGATGGGAAACATCATCACCTCTCTCCTTCTAAAGAGACCTCTCCCTATACATCCTTGCATCCTATTTGCCTTCCTGAGTGTCCGGATACAATGGGCCATTGTCCTAAGGCTTTACTGATTCTGACACCCAAGTCCCTTTACTCAGAGATCAGACTGATTTTTCTGATGCCCGTCCAATAGCTCATTTTTGGGTTTCCCTTGCCAATGTGCATAACTTTGCACTTCACAGCATGCAGCCTCAGTTGTGATCCACTGGACAACCGCTATAGCTGCTGGAGATCTCTTTTCATGCCCATAACCTATTTTCTGTATTTGCATGTCACAGAGTTTAATGTGATTGGACAGAAAATAGATTAAAATAATCATTACTATTAAAGCTATTTTTTGCAATTTAAAGCATCCTAAAAAAACACTGTATGATAAATGGTGCCCTGTACCCCTACTCACCTTTTCTGTATCCCACATACACAAATGGAGATAGAAACATATTTTCATGGCCAAGTTTTTAGAACAGCAGTGCAGTGAAATTAGGTGAAAAGTTTGACCCTACGTTTTTTGCACTATAAAAAATTCTAGACATCTTCCAGCTTTATTTGGTGGCATATTTTTCCAAATTGAATGAAATCTGAGTATTTTATACAGTACATGTTTTAACTGAGTTTTTTTCTCAAGAAAAAAAGATGACCACTGCATTTTGCATAGAAACAGAACTGTAGAACTGGTAAGGGTCAGGAGACAAAAAGCAAAAAAGTACTCAGGTGCACAACATAGGAGCTACTTACACAAGTGCATGTGCCATGTATGCTAATACTTTTCTTATCTGAGGCAGAAACTAGCTTTTAAAAAAAATTGTCATTGAACTGCTACTTTAAATATCAAAAGCAATGGTAATGTCTGCAAAAAAGGAGACAGAAATCCTAATGTTGGGAAATATTGTGGGGTTGGAATAATACATTCAGTTTTATGGTATTGCCATCATGGAATTTGAAAATATACAGGATCCATCTGTGTTTACTGACCAGTGTTTTCAATTGAAATCAATAATAAAATTGGCCAGATTCACTGAATCTGAATTCTGGTACTGTAATTTTGCAAGTAGATGCTGAAAATGACCTTAAGATTGCAGGCAAAGTGAGACGTTATACATTTAAGCAATAAACCTTGACAGGGTATGGGTTATGTTGAAATTTACCCATGCCTGCTGTGGTTCAATCTCAAGGCCATGGGCCGAGTGACCAAACCACACCTGAAGTGGGTAAATTCCAGCATAGCCCACACCCTGTTATTGTTTATTGTGATTATACAATGTCCTGTAAAAATAACGTTATCTACAATGTTTAGTTTACCCTTTTTGACTTTTTAATAGATTTTTTTAATATCCTTCCTGTGTGTTATATAGTGCCTTGTTACAAGGCAGATAATGGCTGTGGTGGTGCCCCTCCCCCAGCCCCAGGGATTCAGACATGCAGAGACAGTGTTGGTGGATGTGCAAGTAAACAGTTCTTCAACAGAATAGTGCACAGCTGCCTGTTTAAGATACCAGTTGCTCCCTCTCAAAACAGCTTTTTTAAAACAACATTTTGTTACCTTTTCTTAATGAAGAAACTGCAGCTCCATGCAGCTTAACATCGTATCTTAGACAAGTAAGCTAGGGGTACTTCAAAAGAACTGCACACAGCTGTCTGCTTCTGTTACCAGCTACAATCACTCACTCTAGAAACAGCTTACTACAGTACAACAGAAATGGATGGCTGGGTGGGCAGGCAATGAAAGGATGCAGAAACTTGTAAAAATGGCCACAACAGAGATAAGTGACGATAAAAGCATCTGTGGGTTTACAAAGAGACAAACATACTGTGAAAGTGGCAGGCAGCCGATCATGGGGATGGAGCTAACTCGATATGGAAAAATGGTTTGAGAGGTGAGGCAGGTACAAGTGTAGCAGGAATTATAATGAAAAATGGTTTTGTAGTGTTTAAAGTGGGGTTGGCAGCTCTTTCTGAAGTATTGGAGTTTTTTTTTAATGAGACTTGCAGAGGGACTTTTGCATCACAGTTTATTTAAGGGCAGTACAGTGGTTTCACTGTCTGTTTTTGGGGGGCTCATACTGATTCTTTGTGTTTGTATTGGTGAACCGGTTGACTGGCACCTTTTGTGTGGGTCATGTTAGGATTTACTATGTTAGAAAGGTGCCAGTCAGAGTCTGTGATTTAAAAGTCCATTGTGTAGTTAATTTTTTATTTTATTTGTTTGTTAATCATATACATGGGTCCAATTGCTTAACATTGCCTGTGTGAAGTTTGGAGCACTCTGAATGGGGAGACTCAGATTATGCTGGACCTGTGATAGCTCACATGGAGAATGTTACGAAAATGTTTTCTTTTGTTGGTTCTAGACTCCAAAACATTATTATTCACAGCCTATCAACTCAGGAAGATGGAAATATAATTTTGTTTCCAGAGACAGTATGAAGCAGTGGCCAAAGTTAAACAAAACTGTGCAGTGTGATTGACTGTGATTGACAGGCATTGTTTAAGAAAGTGAAACGAGATGTCGAGACTTCAGGAGATATGTTTTAAAAAATTGTGACGTTCATGGGTTTTATAGTGCTAATGGTTCTGCAAGTGACTGCAGAAATAGTCTGTATAACTATCGGGGGTGTGCACTCAATAAATATTATTTTTCAAACACCATGAATAATGCACTTACTGTAATTCAGTTCACAGATAATGAATAGTAACACTATTCATCCATATTCAGGAAATACTGCCTAAAAAAAACAAAAGGGAAAGCCAACAGCTCCCTACCCTCCTCCTTAGATCAGATCCTTTAAATATAGAATCCCTTCATCCCCCACCCTCAATTAGCACCCAAATCCACCCCAGCACCCACATTTTGAAGAAAATAAACTTCAGTGATGGGCGCCCGGCATAACCAGCCAGCCCCCACTGCCATCACTGACTTCCATCAGCACTTTAAATTCAACTATTCATTGATTCTTTCTCCTGCCCCAACCCTGACACAGCACTCTTGCAGCATCAGGATACTGAGAGCAGACAGAGCCAGGAACCTTGTAGCACCTCCCCCACACACCACTCATACACAAGAAAGGCACAAAGTGCCCAACACAGCCCACCCTCCTTAGTCCATAATCAGCTACCTTCTGAATGAAGACATTCTCACACTTGTTTGCATAGTAGAACTGTCAGATCATGTGGACAGCTGGTTTTACTATCTGAGAAAGTGTACAAGTATCTTCGTTTAGAAGAAGGCAGCTGGCAATGGACTGAGGAGGGTGGGCTGTGTTGGTTAGGGCTGTACAAATATTCAGGTGAATATTCGGTATTCAGGCACCAGGTATTCATAATTCAGCCAAACATTCATTATTCTGGTTTAAAAAAAATGGAAACAGTCCTCCACCCTCCTTCCTAGCTCAGATCCTTTAAATACAGAAGCTCCCTGTCCTCCCCACCTTCAGTTATCACCTAAACCTCTCTTCTCCCCCAGCACCCACATTTTGATAAAATTAGACTCCAAAGATGGGTGTCCAGCACAACCCACCAGGCAATTAATTTTCACCAATGCTTTGCATTCAACTATTCATTGGTTGCTCCTGTCATACACTGGTAGCAGCACCCTTGTACAGCAATACAATCATAGCAGGCAGAGCCTGAACCTTCAGAGCACCCACCGCACCTGCATGCAGGAAGGGAAGAAGGCAACCAACACTATGGAGATCAACACATATTTTTCCAAATATTCAGTATTTAGACACTAGGTGTTTGTTATTTGGCCAAATATTCAGTATTTGGGTTTAAAAAAAGAACAAGAAACAGTTCCCCACCCTCCTCCCTAGCCCAGATCCTTGAAATATAGAAACCCCATTGTCGCCACCCTTGTAGTATCAGGACTCTCATAGGTGGTACAGCTGTGGCACCCCCTGTTGCACCCACATGCAAGAAGGGAAGAAGGTAACCGACACAGCCTGCCATCCTCCATCAGTGGGCATACACCATCTTCACAATGAAGACACCTGAGTGCTCACTCACACTGTAAAACCCACTGATCACACAACCACTTGGTTTTATTATGCAAGCAAGGGCAAGAATGTCTTTATTCAGAGAAACATGGTCAGCCATGGACTGGGGAAGGTGGGCTGTGCCAGTCACTTGTTTCCCATCTTGCATGCAGGTGCAGCAGGGGTGCTAAGAGAGTCCTGGCTCTGCCTGCTGTGAGTGTCCTCTTGTTGCAAGGGAATTACTACCAGTGTGGGAGGAGAGGGGACAATAAATATATAGTTGACTACAAAGCACTGATTAAAGTCGATGGCCATCATGGAAACTGACAAATTGGTAATGTTTATAATTTATTAGGCTATCTTTTTTTATCCTAGTCATAAGTGTTTTGTGCCATTTCTTTTACACTGCTGGCAGTCAGATGAGTTACTGTATAGATGATTGACTATATATTGTGTAATCGCTGTGTGTATCATAGAAACATAGACAATGTTGGCAGATAATGGTCTATCAGCCTGTGTAGTCTGCCCCAGCCTGCCTAGTTATGAGACTGTCTACTGTCAGTTCTCAGGTATCAGATGTGGTCTCATGTACATTTTACATTTTTCATGCATACCTTTATGCAGTGTGCAGTGTGCAGTTGTGCGTAAAATGTTAGTACTATAGTATTTTGGTGTTTCCTAGGGTGACGGTTAAGCACAGACCAAAGTTAATAAATAATATCTGACATACCCACTATCATGATTACTGTGCCAGATTAAATTTTCTTCATCAGCTGTTGCAATTAGGCCATTTAGAAATGCACATCTTTGTCCCTCCCCCCACACACACAAATGCACATATTCAAAAGTACTACTCTGCCTGTTCTTCCGATTGTTGACCTTACTCAAATAATATAATTTGATTCTCAGCCTGTGGACTGACTGCAATTATTGGGACAAGCAAGAGGATTAATGTGATGGAAATAGACCCTTTGTTTGGCCACCAGAGAGGGAGAAAGAAAGTGGTGATAAAAAATAACATTTCTCAGCAGTGGCCAAAATAATGAACACTAAAAATTCTTAGATATGATGTGGAAAGCCACTATCAGCAGTCCTATGTAGCATCAACATAGTGAAAAGAAAAAACACATATAACGTATAATAGTCAGGGGTTGTGGGTGGATCAATATGTAAAAACTGAAAGAGTGGTAGGCAAGACTCACAGTGGAAAGGAAAGTCAGCATGAGGGCAGCTGATGTTACATAACAGCTGATACATGAAAAGGAGTTTTCTTAGAAGAAACAGAATGAAGCAATGAGAAGAACCCGTGAGATAATAGGGGTCTGCCACTAAGAGTCTAATAAATGTAAAGAGCCACCTACAGCAAAAGTAAATCTGTGGATTTTAATCTCAGCATGCATTGCAATGTTTGCAGCACATGTTTGGGTGTGGGTATACCACCTTTTAGTGGTCAGGTAACATCCAAACATTCATCACATTTAAGGAGAATATGGCACAATCGTACTAGATTTCTTTGAACATTCTACACTCATACTGAAATCTGGCACATACTGCACTCATTAGCACAAAACACAAACATGGGACAGTGTCCTGAGAATATGAGTTCAAGTCAGTGATTTTTCACTGACTGACAATATTTAAGGAAAGTTCATTTTGTTAAATGTCCATTACTGAAAAACAGTAGATGGTGCCGAGTGTTGGCACTAATGTGCACAATACCCCAAGAGTGACAAATAGACCATTTGGATTTGTTCTGCTTAAATGTTGTTAAATTTTCATTTTTTTAAGTTAATGACTAACAACAGTAATGTATTGTGGAAAGAATAGACATGCACAGTAGCTGTTGGTCATGCAAGCAATCTGCAGTTATTTATAAAACATTTCTTTTTCAAGTTCCATTAAAGTGAATGAGTGGGGCTGCAGCACTAGAAAACCTCTTATACAGCCAAGAGATCTTCATGTGCTGCAGACTGTGACTACTACAAAATTCCAGGTTCTTGTTAAAAAAAGAATAGCAAGCAGTTATCAACTGATCTATATGCAGAATAGATTCAAATCCCATTCTTTTCAGCACTACTTTCCTGCTCACTGCCATGCTACATGAAGTTTGTCAGATAGGCCACATGTAACACTCTTACAGGGATTTTTATGTAAGTGAACAAGCTAATGGGTAATCCTGTGACATGACATAATGCAGTACCTAAAGCACACGCTGATGATCCTGTTCACACACACAGTGTCTGAGAGTCCCATTTCAACTTTTTTTCCAACAGAAACAATTTGCTGCATGAGCAGAATGCAATAGAAGTGCAGTTAACTGGGGTGACACTGTTGTTCCCCACACTCCCAGCTATCACTCCTACCCCTTTCAAAGACATAACATTCTCTCTACCTTCATGATTCAGTCATTAGCATCCCAACCACATCCTTAGCTGAATTATAGGTAAATGGGGTTTCTGGGATTGGGAAGCCAATGACCTATGCGATGTAGTGGTTAGTGGGACTAAGAAAACATCCACAGAGCTTGTGCCTCATTTGTTTCTACAGCCAATACACTGCTGGGCATGAGCTACAGGATACAGAAGCTCTCAAAAAAGCCAGAAATGAACAAATAGTTTCCAACTCAAATACCACATTAACTGGATTTCTTTAATTCTTTGTTTTCTATTTAAGATTTTCTCTATGCTTTGGTCTTGCTGGAACAGAACGTAATTACTGTAGGATTCATCAGCAGTAGTGATGGCCTGTTACATGGAAAAACTACTTCTAGACACCATTTTAATCTAATTAGTGTGTTAGTTTATGTTGAAGGCAGTGATAGCATACTCAGTTCCATGATGAAAATCAGCAAACTGGTGAGAGACAAACAACATGGCTATGCTGAAAATCAGCACAGAATGCTGATGTCAATTCTTATTTGTGTGATCAACTTAAAAGGAGGAGCAAAGAAAGAACTGCTTAATAAAGAGCAAATGAGATACCCGAAAAGTCCCTTGATTACTCCAGAATGCCATATGCAGACATATTTGTGTTCTAGAACTGCTTAGTTTTGAATTGCAGTTCTCAAACACAAAGACACCTTGAGATGACACTCTTGATTAGTCAAGCAACATCTTGGGTATCCCATTAACATATAAAGTTGTAAACTTTTCTTCCTCCCATTTATGTCTTTTTAGGTGCCATCAAGCATAGCTTGTAGGCCCCTCTTGCAGTCATGCATATTCTTTTCTGCAATTGGGGATGTTTAAGGTTACATTCACTCTGAGTGATTAAACTACATGATGTCATTGCTGAAGTCAGTGATAGGGCTTCTAGGTCATGGGATAGGTTTCAGACCTGCACAGAACTAGGTTCCATCCCCAGAAGGGCACAATTTTAAATTCTCACTTACATTTTCTGTTGTATAACAGAAACTGTTAGATGCCATTGCTGATGTCATAGATAAGGTTTCAAGGCTTGTAGCAGGGGATCAGACCATGAAACTGTTAGTTCTAAGTTGCAGACAACTTAATTAGTCCTGGATGACACTCCTAAGCTAGTGAAGGTTTCAGTGCAACTTGGTGGGAAGCATTCCTTCCAATTGACAGAGAATTCATTACTAAACTCCAATGCAATTGTATTTGGGGGCAAGGGATATGCATTCAGTGCAGGATATGCATTCCCAAGCATGGATATCTGTCTAGAAACCCTATGTCCAACTCGCTGGAATAATAGCACAGTGACAGAGCACCAGGACATTATTTGTGGTGACCTGGGGTTGATCCCTACTAAGGCACTTGTTTACTCACTATAGTTTATTTTGTATGACAGAAGTTGTTAGATGTCATTGCTGATATCAGTGATAGGGTTTCAACAGGGTTTGAAGCAAGGTTTCAGATCATGCAACTGCTATTTCTATGTTGCAGTCAACTTAACTAATTCCAGCTGAGGCTTTTAGGTTTGTGTAGGTTTGAATGAAATGTGATAGAAGGCATCCCTTCCAGCTGGCAGAGCGCTTGGTACTAAATCCCACTGCACCTGTGTATTGGGGGATGTGCACTCACTGCAGGATATGCCTTCCAATAGCATGCATCCATGTCTAGAAACCCAATGTTCAACCTGCTAGAATCACATCACAGTGACAGAGCATAAAAAAGTATTTAGGGGTCTGGATCTGACCCCCAGTAGGGCACATTTTTTCATTCTTAATTTAATTTATGTTGTATAAGATAAATTGTTAAACGTACATCTTGATGTCAGTCATAGGTTTTTTTCAGGGTGTGTAAGGGTTTCAGAATATGGATGTTGCAGTCAACTTAATTAATACTAGCTGAGGTTTTGAGGCTTATGTAAGTTTAAATGCAACTTGGTGGGAAGCATTCCTTCCAGCTAGAAGATAATTCATTACAAAACTTCACTTTTGGGGATGTTTGCGGTGTTTGGGGATGGAATCTGCACCAAGTGCAGGATATTAATTACCACAGCTTGCATCTCTATCTAGAAACTAAATGTCTAACTGGCTGGAATCATAGCACAGTGGCAGAGCACCAGGTCAGTATTTCTAGAGACTGGGTTTGACCCCCAGTAGGGAACATTTTGTTTTTCTCATGACAATTTATGTTGCATGAGAAAATTATTAGCAGTCCCTTGCTAATGTCAGTGATAAGTTTTCAGCAGGGTTGTAAATAGGGATTCAGACCATAAAACAGTGGGTTCTATGATGCAGTCAGCTTAATTAGTATTAGCTCAGGCTCTGAGGCTTATGTACTATAGGTTTGAATGAAACTTGATGAGTACAATACCTTCCATGAGGCAGAGTGTTGTTTCTAAACTCCATAAACTCCACTGCAGCTGTGTATGTGGGGGATCTTAACTCAGTGCAGGGTATACATTCCCAAAGAATGCATCTATGGCTAGAAAGCCTATGTTTATTCACCTGGAATGACAGCACAGTGGCAGAGCACCAGGATAGTATTGTGAGGGGCTGGGTTTGATCCCTAGTAGAATACAATATTTCTTTCTCACAACAATATAGGTTGCATGAGATAAATTGTTAGATATCAGTCTTGCTATCAGTGATAGGGCTTTCTGGGTCTGAAGAAGGTTTTCAGACCATGGAATTATATGTTCATGACTCAGGAATCAAGAGAATGTGAAATGGTCCATTCAGAATAATCACTAACAAGAATGAGTAATGGAGGCTCTTCAATCACAGCTCATGATACTTTTTCTTGTTTTACACAAGATCATGCTGACTCAAGAGGCTGTAGTGCAGGAACAGATCAGGTTTAAAATTAAAAGTCTCTGTATTGTCTGGGATATTCATATTTATTTTGTGAGGTGTATGTGTCTGCTTGTTTGCATGCATGTGTCTCCATTATGTAGCATTTGCATGGCCATTGCTTGGCTCATACATATAGATAGATAGATAGATAGATAGATAGATAGATAGATAGATAGATATAGATATATATACAAATACATACATGTGCATCAAGGCATGGACGCATCATATACACATGCACATACACACACACACACACACACACATATAAATATATATATATATATATATATATATATACACACATATACAAAGGCACGGATGTGCCACACTCACACACGCATATATATATATATATATATATATACACACATACACATATATCTATAATGGGGCGCAATTGTGCCCCTATATTTACAAATATGAAGGCACATCTGTGTTAAACTTTACATTTTGCACATTAATAACTTTGGACCCATTCAACGGATTTGCATGAAATTTGTAATGCATGGTGGGGCATGGTAGATGTCTTGATTTGCTGAGTATCACTTTGGATGAACTTATGGTTTTTACACACCAAAATGCTGAAAAATTCACTTTTCACCAGTTCTGTGAGCAGTTTTTTTTATTTTGTCCGTGGCACTGTGCATCAGTTGTGTGGTCTGCTGGTCTGAAGTCTGGCACATAGAAAGAGCCTGTGTCAAGAAACATGCCACTTTTTGTATGGTGACAAAAAATTAATCCATTCAAAAGTTATTAAACTTTTCAGCTCCAATTATAAATCTATGGGAACATTTATATGGTTATTTTGTGAAAGAAGAATCGGGTTTTGGTCATCATGTTCAAAGAATTTGCAGGCTCGCAATCAAAAAATCTTTGATCATGAGAAATTTATTGGTTGCGATTGCAGCTGTCTTGTTTTCAGTTTGGGGTTGGAAAAAAGCAAATATTTCACCCCAAGGGTGACTTGTGAAATAACTGAGGCATGGGTTTAGGTCAGGAGACTTTCTCTATTGACCCATGCTTTCTCTATTGACCCATGCCTCTGGTTTATTTTAGTATTGTCAAAAAAATAGCCTTTTACATTTTTACAGTCTTCGGCTGCGGCTCGCTAACGATCTTTGGCTGTGAGCCTGCAAAATCTTCGGCTGCAATTGTGGCCGATTATTTTGCAGCCTCATAGTCAAAGATTTTTTTTTTTTTTTTGCAATTCAACTTTTATTGAAGATTTTCAAAACAAAATTACATCCAGAAGGAACATGAATATTAGTAGAAAGCACAGACATGACAAAAGAAACCCCCCCAACTTAGTAGCCATTTGCACAGCACACCGAATACCTAACCTGAAGCATGTTGTTACTGTAAATCAATACATTCTGATACAGAGTAACAGGAATATAATGGACCCCAAATTCGATCAAATTTAGACATATTATTTTGAAGACTTGCGATAGTCCTTTCCGTTCTAAGATTTGCCAGGAGTTCCTGAAACCATTCGCCATGCGATATCACTAAAGTGTCTTTCCAATGCTTCAGAACCACTTTTTTAACCGAAGCAGAAATCAGACTAATATGGTATTTCCTTATCTGAACATCAATGGTGGTCATATCCCCAAGAATACATATCTCTGGGGTAAATAAACTATCCAACCCCAAGCAAGGGTCCAGTTTCTCCTTAATGTTACCCCATAATACAGCTATTTTAGGGCAATGCCAAAAGATATGAAGTAAATCCCCAGCCCCTCGCTGGCATCTGAAACAACTGGAAGCTGAGACCATACCGAGGCTAACTAACTTTAAAGGAGAGTAATAAATATTGTGTAACAATTTAAAGTGCATTATTCTAAGTCTATCCTGTAAAAGAAATTTGTGACAGGATTTCCATATGCCTGCCCAATCAAAGTTATATTCTGGGAGAAGCCGAGACCAATATTGTCTTGGAGCAAGAATTAGGGGATGAGTCCAAGTCAGAAAAGTGTTATATATAGCAGATACTGCATGGGCCTTACCCGCCAGTGGCTCAAGAGTATCACAAAATCAGAAACTGCTCCATTAGGAGGAGAAATGGAATTGCAAGCCACCAAATGCGAAGTTGAAAAACCTTAAATATCATAACTGAGGAATTTGAAATTATTCAATATCTCAACCGAGGTAAGTAATTTTCCTTCAAGCGTAAACAAATCTTTTAATCAATACCTTTCCCAATAAAGGTAACCAAGCCAACAATGGGTTTCCCTCTATTAAAAGTTAGGGTTACCCATTAATGGTTGGGCAGGATCCATAGTATGAGGTATTTTAAAAAGTGCATAATTGCACATGAGCTTTGAGCGAAATCTCAATAGGGGACTTACGCAAGGAAATGGGAAGGGCTTTATGTAAACAATATAACAAAGCCCTAGGTGTAATTCCAGAATCCATTATCCGGGAATCTCTAATTTTAACCACAGAGGTGTATAAGTACTAGTTTGGGAACCATCAATTACAGCGAGCCACCAAGATACTTGTTAGCATAGGCTAGCAGTAGTACAGACCAAAATGGAAGTCTTAGGCCACCGATTAACTTAGGGCAATCAATTTATGATAAGCCAATCTAAGGCTTCTATAGTTCCAGATAAAGCGGCAACTATACCATGAATTTTTAAACCATTTAAGCGGGAGCCAAATATTTAACATATTCACCGGATAAAACAAGCGGGAAAAACATTCATCTTTACTAAATTAATTCTACCCCAAATAGGCAAGAAAGCATTGCCCATCTTTTAAGATCAACTTCAATAGATTGTAACACCGAGTCAAGGTTAAGCTGAACCAACGAGAAGTAGATCTGGTTAGGTGAGACCAAATACTTGATTACCTCCGTTCCAAACAAACCCAAAGGGGTAATATCCTGAGCGTATGTTTTGTAATTTTAAGGGAAAACTACGGACTTACCAGCATTAAGCCTATAATTAGCAATAGCACAAAGTTATCGATGGTTTCAAGTAAAGGCGGAATAGAGGTGAGCGGATATGAGATTTGCAATAGCAAATCATCTGCATACGCCATGACCTTCAGAGTGTGTCCCCAGGCCTGAATACCCTGGATCCGCTGTTCCATTTTGATCTGCCTGATAAGGGGTTCAATATATAAATTAAAAAGGAGCGGGGAGAGTGGACAACCTTATCTGGTACCAACAAAAAGTCTGAAAGGGGCTGAAGTTACCCCATTACAAAGAATTCTTGAGGTTGGGAAGTTGTAAATAACATTAACCCACGAACAGAACTGTTGGGGAAAACTGAAGGTATCCATAACCTTGAGCAAGTATTTCCCATAGACCCTATCAAAAGCCTTCTCGGCATCCAGAGAAATCAATACCATTGGATGATCCGAATCCCTGGAAGCCAAGAAGATATGTGCCAATAACCTTAAATGATCAGTTGAGGACCTTCCTTTCATAAAGCCGACCTGTTCAGGCCCTATTAAACCGGAAGGACCCACTGATCCGATCAACCAATAATTTGGTAAGAATTTTAATATCCTGATTCAGAAGTGAAATGGGTCTATAGCTGGAGACCAGATCATGAGACTTACCGGTTTCGGCAAGAGGACAATTAGGGCCTCAAAAGAGAAACATCCGTAGCAGCCCATCTAAAATACATTGAAACAATCTCAACAAAGAAGGACTAACTCCTTAGCAAAGGTTTTATAAAATTGGCGAAAACCATCGGGACCTGGTATTTTATCGGAGGAAAGGGAGTTGATAACCTGGTTAATTTCACTCTCCGTGATAGGGGCCGTGAGAAGGGCTTGATGAAATTCACTCAAAGAGGGAAGATTTAGACCATTTAAAAAGGTGTCTATCTTGTTTTCTGATGGTGGATCGCTCATAGGAGCATAAATCTCCTCAAAATATTTTCGAAATTCCCCCAGAATATCCTCCGGGGAGGTCTTAAACGAACCATCATCCACCGAACGAATGACTGGGACCAACCTGGAGAACTCTAAAAGCTTAACCCTCCTAGCTAATAATCGACCAGCTTTTTCTCCCTGATCGGTGTATATTGCCCCCGGTTTAATAATCGCCCATTCCGCCTGTTCACTTAAAATCCGAAGATACCAGTCCTTTAACCTAGTTAACTTCTGCCTATAATCATCCGAAGAAGAGGCTGAGAGCCCAGATTCTTTCTCCCGAATCTGGTTAAGTAGCTCTGAAATACACTTCTGCCTCTCCTTCTTTCTCCGGGAGGCGAGACCTATCAGAATACCCCGTATAAAAGCTTTGAATGCCCCCCATTCCATATCCGGCTGTTTAGTGGAATTATTGTTAAAAGAAAGAAATTCTGTTATCTGAGAAGAGATATACTTAACCAGATTCGGATCCTTTAATAACTGGTTGTTAATTTTCCATCTATTCCCGGGTTTGGGTAAAGATGAAAATGCAATAAGACACGTTACTATAGAGTGATCCGAGGGCGGTCCAGAGAGTATGTCAGTATTTAAAACCCCTGATAAAAGGATATTTGAGATGAACACGTAATCAATTCTAGAGAAGGTGTTATGTACCTGAGAAATAAAAGTATACTCCCGGATGTTCGGGTGAAAAATCCTCCACACATCACATAGGCCCAATTGATCAATCATTTCTCTTAAAGCCCTTTGACCCAGAGATAAACCCTTCTTAACCGAACCAGATCTATCAATAAAAGGATCCATTACCAGATTTAGGTCTCCACCCATTACAATAGGTAAATTGCAATAGGGGAGAGTAACTCTAATCTGAACAAAGAATCCAGGAGTATCATTATTGGGATCATAAATCAGACCCAGGATAATCTCAAAAGTATGTAAAGTACCTCTGACAAAATGTACCTCCCTAAGCTATCCTGGAATATTTGAATCGGATTGAAGGGCACGGATCTACGTAGCATAACCATAACCCCTCTGCTTTGGGAATTACCTTCAGATGCGAAGATCTGCCCTATCTGAAGCCTCCGCAGATGGTTAGATTCAACATTGAATAAGTGGGTCTCCTGCAAAAAAATAATATCTGCTTTTACATGGCTCAAATATTTTAAAATCTTATATTGTTTCAATTTATGGCAAATCCCATGAACGTTCCAGCTCACAACATTTAACTCCCTAGCCATTTGGAAAATTATTAATATATGCTAAATAACACAAGTCTGTAAAGCCAGTCCATTTATATAAAACTAAAAATAGGCGTGCTGTGCAAACCTCCCTACAAGACTCCCCTATCTTAAAATGTAAAACCCCCCCATAACAATGATAACTCCCCAACCCCCATTTCCCCTCCACCCACAACCCACCCGATCTACCAGTGAACATGGTTACAGCTCAATGTAACTCTCTGCTTCCATCCCGACCACACAGCCACCCAAAACAATAATGACCGGTCCCGCAATTAGCAACTTTAACAAGATATTATCTATTAGACCCCATCCCTAAAGGCAACATTAAACAGAATAGTGATGAAAGCTATTAACACATTACTAAAAATTAGGATAAAGCCATATATCCCAGCTGGTACCCGAAAACTAATCATTAACTATGACCCAAAAAAAATAAATAAATAAAAGGGAAAGGAAAGGGGGGCCCCCGAACCATGATACAGAAAGCACCCCACCACCCATTATCCCAAGTACAGATTGTATACTATATGGAAATAAAAAAACATTGCCTCAACTATACATATTAAGCCAGATAGAAGCATAACTTAAAAACAGGTTTGTAGCAGGGGTGCTCCATTTCAGAATACTACCATTTACCCCAGAAAAACAAAATACAAACTTATATCTAAGAAAATGTCCGAAGCAGTTTAGCAGTCACTGGTGTCCTCAAATGAAATAACTAAACTAGATAAGCAGGGGACCACCTGCATCTTCTGTATACCCGAGCAATTTCAGTATAATTGAAAAAAGAGAGCTATAAGAACTGCAAAATTAAAACGGGCACTAACGGCCACTGGAAATTGTCCAGAAGTGAAATATACGAGGCAACCAGGCCCAATCTCCATCCAGAAGATTAAAACAAAATGGGCATACAGGGAAAATAATGGTTAAACAGGGCCCAAAAGGAAATTGTCCGACTGGGATTCAATCCACTTCGCAGCAAAACCGAGGCATCCAACCTTCACACACAGTCCATCAGCGCCAGGTAAAAATGAAATCCAGAAACTTGGAACAACTGATCTCAAGGCCCGCAAGCTCCTTCATTTCGTCTTTAAAAGGTTGAAACTCTCTAAGGAAACTGGCTAAGGTAAGAGGCTCTACATCGCAATCACTTGGAACCTGCGCCATGGTATGGTGCGTACTAGAGGCCCTTGCTTTTTTTTGCGGCCTTCTCCGGGGTAGTCGGTGGGGTATGTCGAGGCAAAGCTTCCTTTAATTCGGCATCCATGCTGCAACACCCGGCAAACAGCGTTTAGATATAGAAGTTGAGGAGGCAACAGGATTACTGCCAGAAAACGCTAAGGACCACAAAAACCGAAATTTAAGGGCTGAGTAGACAGAGCTCAGAAAGGGAGCAGCTAGCTCATGCTCTGCACCACGTGATCCATAGTCAAAGATTGTTAAGGAATCATGACCCCGGCTGAAGGTAAAGGCAAATCCAGTATTTTACAAAGTAGCAAAACAGCAGTTTGTTGGCTTGTTTCATCATGTGGTACATCCAAACTATCACCTATGTCTCTGACAGAGCGGTCTCTTGCTCAGCCACTTCACCTCTACCTTTTAAACATATATTCACATGGAATACATTAACTGGCTGCTGTTTTGGGATGCTGGCAGGAAGTTGATTTATTACCACTAATGCAGACTAAAACTAGAATTGGCTGAGGAATGATGGGGGCATCATACATCATATATTTTAGTGCTTCTGTGTGGCTCACTCCATCAAACTGCATTTTACAGTGACATGCAACAAGCCAAGTGGCTATGTAATTAATAGTTTCAGGGATAATTGGTTAGTTGTGTGAAACAAGGGCAAATTAGCAGAGCATTGGGACAGTGGCAACTAACAGTATAAGTCAGTATAATCCCAATTACAATGGAGCATCTGACAACCACAGCCTGTCATATGGGGGAAGGGGTCTAAAGATGGGAAGGTGAAAGGCAGCTAAGATAGAGGGTAGTAGTCAGGATTGAGAAAAATCACAAGTCTATATGTGGCAGTGCAATGCCCCCAACAAACCACCAACAGCAGGCTAGACTACGTGAAGTTTCAGTCCTCCATAGGGGCATGAAAAAGGGGCTCTTGTGCCTGTTATGGTCTTCAGAGTTTCAGTAAATTAAAATAATTAGAAGTTGGGGTTGTGTGGTAATTGGTGCAGTTCATGGAGCCTGGGCTGTGCCATCAGGAATTTTTTTAAAACAGCTGGGCTGTCTCTTGGTTAAAATGGACGTATGAGGGTCTGAGTGCATGATTGTCAGCTGTAAACTGGGCCAGGAATGTAACTTTATGAAATGTATATTTTTTTGAAGGTTGCAGACAGCATGGAGGTGACACAGTTATAGAGAATTGTGACAGTCTACTTACTCATTACCACCGGCTCTGCATGCCTCAGTCCTGGAGGGAGACTGGGATGGCTTGAATGAAGCCGGTGTGCATGTGTGTGTGTGTGTCTTTGGGGAATAACACAGGCTGGGCTGCTGTTGGAAACTTGTGTGCATGACACTGTCATGTGGAGACCCATGGTCATTCTCAAATCCCTACTACTATCCTCCAGACTTATGAAACAAATGGAGCCACACCCACAGAAAAGAAGTTTATAATCACCAAGAAGCTCACAATGCATAGAAGAAGCTTTATTCTTCAAGAATTCTCGCAGATAAAAATACAGAACAGACTGGCTGATTACCTTAGCCCAAGTACTTCGAGACCAATCCTGGTGATTCTGAACTTCTTTTCCATGAGTGCAGCTCATTTTGTTTCATGTTTATGATTTGCAGGTTGGCCACCTGCTGGACTCTGCTGCAGTTTGCAGGTGCTGTCCATTGGAGTATGAATATCCTCCAGACTTTTAGGGATCTGCCCACACATGCTGTGGAGGTGGCACAATTGCAACTAGAGAAGGAGGGTTGTTACTGCTTGTTCTGCAGTGCCATTCTGTGGACCAAGAGGAGATGATATGGGTGATCCTGCGACATCGGCCCCCTCACTCACACACTGGGATTATTGTGGCATTCGACATGTTTGCCCTGGGGAGAGGGGGACTAAAAAAAACTAGTTGGAATTGCACCTGCCACAGATGATGGCCCTATGTCACTCACCATCTTTACATGCAAACTATAAATCAGATTTAGAAAATGAAAATGAAGGTAATCAGATTTCTGCCGGTGCTGTTTACTTGCTAGTATAATTGGAATCAATTGCAAAGTCACCTGTCTACATGCTGCTCTTAATTATTCCAAAATCTTTTGATTTAGAGTTTGGTTTTCTATCATCTCTGCATGCTGTGATTATTGTTAGTTTTTCATGCTGGTGCTGACATTGCCATGGAGATGGGTGATGCTTCCGTTGCATTCTGTAGTTAGTCATGGTTTTGTGAAAAGTTTGCATTTCTGAGGTAAAATAAAAGAAGTTTTCTTCTTTACTACTGACCCCTTCCCCATACTGTTCCAATAGGAGGCAGTTTGGTATAATTCAGTAAATAAATGTTCCTCTCTCTCCAGAAAGAAATAAAGGATAATGTATGGTCCTCTATCAGTAACCGGTCTGTTAACCATTGAGAGGTCGCCAGGGCGACAGTGTAAACCTCAAAAGCAAAGCTGGAGAGGTTTACATCACCATGGCAACCTCAAGACAGTTAACAGTAACCTGTTGTTGATAGAAGGATCATACATTATTTTTTATAGTGTATGGTCCCAAGAAAAAATGAAAACGGCTCCTTAATTTTCAAAATATAGTCACCGCCATCCCTGATGTTAACCTATCGATGTGACATAGCATCAATAGGTTAACAATATTTCTATGTCACAAACATGGTATAACAACCTTAGGAAATGATGATTTCCTAAGGTTAACAGTGTTCTACTGTACATTATAAATTGTTTTTGCATACAGTACTTCTCTCTCTCTCTGCCTTCCCCGTCTTAATTATTTTGCCCCGCTCTTAACTGTATTTTCTGATTTCTCTATTTCCTCTTTCTCCCTCAACCTTTCTCTTTCTGACAATTATTTTTTTATTATTTCTAGTTGACTTGATTAATATACCTGGTTATCTCTTCCCTCTTCTCTGATTAGACAGTGCCGCTGTAGCAACAGCACATATAAAACATCTGGCAGCTTTACACAGGACAACACCAGCAGAGATGCAGCACCTCATTTCAAGTGGTTTTCTGCATCTACCCATTTCCACAGCTAACTGAGATGGAGCACAGGAGTTTAGAGTAGGAATTTGGCTGTGGTGTGGATCAAATTGGTGAAGTACTGTATGCAAAAACGATGTTTATGTCTGAGGAGAGATGTACATTTATTTGCTGAATTATACAAAACTGCCTTTTATTGGCACAGTATGGGGGGTAATAAACAAGACATACTACTTTTATTGTACCTCAGGAATTCAAAGAGGATTAAACTTTTCACATAACCAAGACTAACTACAGACTGCAGTGCAAGTCTCCATGGTAATATCAGCACCTGTGCAAAAACTAACAATCACTGTAGGTAGCGACGATAGATACTGGGCCATTTAGATGCATGTTGCTGGGATGCACACGAGAAGTTTTCAGTTTCATGGTGACAAATACTGCTTGTATTTAAATGTACAGATCAGTACATGGCATCCCTCAGTTGGTATGCTCTCTGGGATTTCCCTGGCTAGAGAAGAGTTCCACCACCTACAAAAGACAGCTCAATCTAGATGTGAACTAGAAATTTCCCCAGCCTACAATTTTGTCAGTCTAACCATTACTTTTTTGTCTTGCTGGTTTAGTCTAGCAGCTTAGCATTATGCCAACAGCAGACAGTGTCACTCAGTGTCTGAGCTTGTCAGCTCGGGGGATATATGCAAACAGCAGAACATACCTCTCAAAATTTTGCTGCTGAAATGAAGGACATGAATACTAAAAATGAGGAATTCCCCTCCCCCAACAAACACTGCAATGTACCACGATGATGCCCCGTGTTACAACAGTACAGATTAGGAAAACTGAACATTCCCAATACACTGTAATCATTCGCAACCTGTTAAAAAGTCACATTTACAACCTGTGCATTATTACTAAAGACCTAAATTGCAGATTGAGACATTTCATTTTCATATTTATTCAGAGCAACATTCAAAGCTTCTGCAGTCCAAGGAACTGACGACTGGATTTTGCCTTTATATTTTTCTAATAGTTTCATTTAGCTTTCAGAATGACAAGTGTTAGGAAATCTTGCTGTTGCCAGTTTTGCACTGAGTACTATTTTGGGGCAGTGCTGAGTGTTATTTTTTTTTTTTTTGGGTGTTGCTGTTGGTTTGTTTTTCATACAGTAGCTGTGTGGGTGGGGTCTGAAAGGTTGTCTTTGGCAATATATTGTGCTCATCTCTTTCCCAGACATGCTGGCCAGTACACAGACTGAGATGCGAGTCAGGGAGTATGATGCATACCATGGGATTAAATGGAATTTCCTTTCTTTTTGTGCTGTGAATGAAACATAGTCATAGACTCCAATGCTAGTCCCCCTTATAGACTCACTGCCTCGTATCTATCCTGTCAGAGGTGAGAGTTAGAGATGTGGAAACATGCACTCCGGTTATATGAAATTAATCGAGTTGATTGAGAACAGCAACTGGTTGCAAAGTCTAGATTGTGGGGATGCCAGTAACATGGATTCACTGTCATGATTCTTTAATGTTTATATAATGGGATGATCAAAGGGGAAAAAAAGGTTACCAGTCCATGGTTCATTTCACTGTGCCATCTCTAAATCAGAGGGTGTGTGTGTGTGTGTGTGTGTGTGTGTTTTAAGTTAGTTTCCAACTTGGACTCTTCTAGCCGGTTCAGTAATTCTGAATGGAGTTAAAGTGTTTGTCTTCCTTTCCTTACGGGGCCCATTTTAACACACCAGAGGGAAACCCGATCCCCTCTTTTACAAATCCACATTGAATGGGCAAGCCATGTTGATAATAAAAATAAAATCAAAGGATTAAATTCTCCATACTTTCTTTTATTGGAGTGTGGGTTTTTATTTACTAGCATTCAGTCTCTGGGTGCTTTGAATGCCAATAAATATATTTATTTTGGCTGGTTTGCAGTACTGTTTAGTTTGACGCATTTACTTATTTTAAAAGTTTCACTAGACTAATACAGTAAAGGTTAAAACAGAGTGTTCAAATATAATCTGTAGTAAAGTACAAATGCATCTAATCATTTACAGAGTTTCTTTATTGCCCTCTACCTAATGTGTTAAAATATTACATAAAATGTAGATTGTCATTCAAAGCTCAAGAGAATTTGAATATTCTCCTTAATGAGCAGACTTTACTTATCATCATATTTTGTTAAACAAACAAACAACACACACACACACACACACACACAGACACACACACTGCACTAAATTAAGCAATACTCACCAGTGGTATGTCTTGTTTTATTGGGCGACTGTATCCCTGTGAAACCTCTTCACAGATTTTCATCCCAACCTAATTTATGTTCCTGATCCCCCACCTATACTGTTTCTGTTCAGAAAGGCAACATTAAGGTTCAAGTCTGATTTTGACCAGCATCTATCTGTCTGTCTGTCTGTCTATCTATCTATTTATTTATGTATCTGTCTGTCTGTTTTTTCATATCCCAGTGCTACTGGCTTGATTTTAATGACTCATCACAGAAACGAAACAGACATTTCTGTAAGTATTTATTGGGCATCTTCAGGCATTGCTGTGAAACTGCAGTTGTAAAGAACCGCACCTTCAGGAATACTAAGGTGCAGCAGGTTTGGAGTTTGGGGATTCAGAAGGAACTGGTGGCTCCACATGGCCCCAGATGTGGTCCTATAGCCAGAAAAGATCTGCTGTCACCTGGTTAATTACTAACTATCCATCCTTTCAGAGTTTTCACAAAAGCTTCCATATGAAACAGGCCAAGGGAAAAGGAAAAGGAAAAGGGAACCACAAGCTGAATTGCAATAAGCATCACAACTCACTGAATAACTGATGGATATTGGAGGGTATGCGGGGTGGGGGTGGGGGTAAAGGATTGCATTAACCAATAGTGATATCTTGATTTAATTACAAAATAGCAGAAAAAAAATATTTATTTTATTTAGTTTTTGTTTACCAGGTAAGTGGCGCTAGCCATAGAGAGGACTATTTTCAAGCATGACCTGGGAGAACTGCAGAGCAATTACAGAGATAACAAACAGTGGCAAATACAGAAATGGTTCACAACAAACAAGGTAATATACATCAGGGTTGCAACATGAAATAAGGTACAGTGTATAGAGTAGGTTACAGAAACTAAGTTACATCGGTTGACACAGAAGGTTCATACAAACATGGTAATTTATATCAGGTTACAGAATTAATTAAATTATTTATTTACTTTTTGTTTACCGGGTAAGTGTTATTGCCAAAGCATGACTATTTCCAGGCACAACCTGAGAGGTTACAATGAGGAGGGGTAAAAACAGGGAATACATATTGTGTACTGAGAGAAAAACAATGCAGAGATAAACCAGAGTTCAGTGGTACATGGGTAATTACAGGATAGTTAAGAGTACATAAGCAATACTAAGTTCAAGAACAACACATTAAGCAAAAAACAATTTGGTGTCAGAGCATAAAGTACAGTCAGTTGAAATGTAAGTGCCTGATAATGAAACTAGATTAGCAGTAAAGTAGAGATCAATGTACAGGAAGGGCAAGTGTGACAGCAGAGCAGCAGAAACAGGGTGTAATGTTCAGGGGGGTTTGAAGCAGGTACAGGAGACCTGGCTAAAGAGGTAGGAGCTATATTTGTTTTTGAATTGGCCATGACTGGGAGCTAGGCGGACCTCGAGATGCAGGGAATTCCAAAGTTTGGCCACCGAGTGCGAGAAAGCTAGGGCTCTTTTGATAGATTTACATTTAGTTATAAACAGCAGGGATTTATCAGATGATCAAAGACCAAGCAAGGAAGGCAGCAGCGCTAACAAGGAGGCAAGCGAGACAGGGATACCTGTTCTAAGAATATTGTCAGTCAAAGAGCCAAGGCCCAGAGCACAAGCAGAAGTCGGGGGTAGCCAAGAAGGTGCTAACGATTATAAAGGCATTTAAATAAAAAAAAAAACATACAAAGAACAACATATGTTTAAGGACATTTAAGAAATGGAATTTTTTTCAGTCATTTTTTTCTATAGTTTCACAAGACATTGTGTGTGTGGCAATGTACAATTTTCTGGCAAGCACTCAGACTGCATCCTCTAGTTGCAAGGATGTGCAGAATGACATATACAAATTTAATCTTGTCTGTATGGGTGTATCAAGTTTCTGTCACTAACCAGCACACTGGTAAAGCAATGGCATCAGACCAACAGATGCAAAGAAGCTGCAGCTGGCTTACTCAAATTTTATTTATTTTGTTTTTGTTTAGTCTGTTACAGCTAGCTTGGTATAGTAAGAAATGCACATACACATACACACACATATACACAATGAAATAATCAGGAAGGGCATGTCCCTTTTACAGACAATCACATACTGCAGTGTAGGTAATGAAACTTTCTAGTCCTGCATGTGACTCAGGTAAGGATATGTCAGCTGATATACAGCATCAACCACTGGTATTGCCTAATTGATGTTTGGACAGGCATAGTTGCATTTGGGGTGCGTGTGTTGGTGGGGGGAGATAAGGAGAGACTTGTGTCCAATGAATCACTTATATATGGATTTAATTCACAAAGTAGTGAGTCTAGAAGCATTAATATCAGCAGTGACACACAGAGCTCTTTACTCCATACCCCAAAAAAGAAAATAAATCATAAAACTTTAGGATTAGAGAAGGTATATGCACAGAGTCTGAGGTTTAAAGAACTAAAGTTTAGGCTGAATTCAGAGCTTCAGTTCTGAGCATCTCTAATACATAGCCAAGCTAACATAAATTAACAGTATGAACCATAAAAAATTCTGAACATGGCTTTAGCTGGGTGTCACTGTCTGTAAGGAGTCAGACGATTCAGTAAATTAAATAAAGAATAGAGAGAATTTATTCAGGTGAGTGAAATCATGCAGACGATAGCATTGCAGGAGTTAGGTAACAAATCCATCAACATCAGGGTCTGTATAAAAAAAAAAAAAAGATAAAAAAAAGCCATGGTTTAAGGTGGGGTGAAAGGGTACGATAAGCATATTCTGAAGAACATCCAAAATACCATAAGTTAGAGCAAGTGATGGATTCACAAGGGCATGTATATGTGTGTGTGTGTGGGGAGGTAGGGTAAATGGCAATATGTTACAGTGCTGTATCACTTTAATTATGTAAAATAGAAAACCGAAGGTTGTATTAATTATTCTAGCATGTTATTTTGGTCAACAAGCAAATACCCATTAACGGCATATGTCCAACAGACACTGAAAAAAGGAAAATGTTTTACTCTATCTTTAGTTTTTTTCTTTTTATTTGTCCATGGAATGCTTGACACTATGAACTGCAGTCCTAATCAGGGAAGCTAGCAGCATTTGTGTCCGAACTGGCACAAGTAATTTCTTATGCTGTAACAGTAACACAAATAAATGGTCAACAAAATACTGAAAAGAAGTACTTTGCTTCCTGGTTGCTATCAGTTTCTGACAGCTTCACGAGTATGTGTCCCACAGAATGAGAGTCTGGTTAATGTCATGGAATGCATGAATGACAACATCAGCATTTAGCTGCCATGCTCACTTTCCCAATATGAAAACCAGAAATATAAAACAGGCTGCTCCAGTAACAGCCATTTTCAAATTTATTGTTGATTGTCTAAATTAAAAACACAAAAAAATCAGACTAACACAGTTGCTGACTAGTCAATATATGTGCATTACTATAAATAATTACATCACACTCCTCATTGGAAATCACTGTTTTCTTAATGTTCTGTCCTCTTTAATCCCAAAGTGAGCTGATTTTATCTGCATTAACGCACAAAACAAAACAAAAGTTGTACACACACACACACACACACACACACACACACACACATATATATACTTATACAGTGACAGAGGCTTTTTTAACATGTTTTACATTTGTCATTGAACATTGTACATGTCTGGAGGACACTGGTTGCATTTCAAACCCCAGCCCTCGAAAGATGATCTTTATTTAACAAGGGAAGTAGATCTGTTAAAATGACCTTGTTGTTTTGTTAATGGGCATCAAGAATCTTTATTTAGCATCCACATTAGCATTTCTTGCATTCAGCCACTGATATTCTATCAAAATACACATTTTGCCCACTCCCCCCAAAAAAGTGAACATGTTGTTGTACAGTGTACACTTCTCTAATGGTTCTACTACACATTGATTTTATGGCAGTGAAAGGTAAAGTCTTTACACCTAGGGTCCACACCGTTAACCACTGAAACATTTTAGATAGGTGGAGTTCCCATTTTGAATATGTTCTTTGTTGGCGTGGTGGTGGGTAGGGGGTCATCTTGTGCTCTGTTATAACCCCTTTGTTAATATAACAAGTTATGCATAGAGTGGTTGATAAAATGTGGCTCTCAAAATAAAAATTGCTTAGTCAAGTAAGTACATGTAGATTTTTCTAACCAATTTATAACCTCAGCAATAAAGCTCATTGTCTAATTAACACTTATTTACAAGCAGGAAAGAGCAGTAATTTATTGCATCACATTGTACAATTGCTGTCACCTTGGGAGCTCCCACCAATATATGCTGTATAGCTATGCATATGTTTTTTTGGTAGTTATAATATGCTTTCTCAAAACGTAAGGACATTCTTTGCAAAAAACTACGTTTAATGCATCATTTAGGGTTAAACCAGAAAAAGTCAGGAAATGACAACATTAGGGTTGCCCCAACACCCCCCACCATCCTTCACAGACTAACAGATGATGGGGTGTGTCGTTGGGGTTGAGAGGCCTATATCTCACCCCATTCTCCTTTACTGTAGTATGTCCACCTCTTTACACATGGAATGGGGTGAGATTTGGGCCTCACAGTCCCAACAATGCACCCCATCATCTGTCAGTCTATGGAGGATGGCGGGTTGGGTGGTAGGGGGCAACCCTGATGTTCTCATTTCCTGACTTTTTCTGCTTTAACCCTAAATGATGGTTTAAATGTAGTTTTTTCACAAAGAATATATACACACACACACACACACACACACACACACACACATATATACACACACTTATTTATCTATCTATATATCCATACCTGGTACCATCCAACACTGTTGGCACCCTGACCAAATATATATTCATTGGATGAGAACTCACAGCATGGAGTAGGAGAAAGATTTGGAGTGATGATAAGAAACAAATTAAAACCATTGTCTTAATGCAAGAAGGCATTTGGGAAAGTCAACAAGATGCTGGAGTGTATAGGAAAAAGGATTACTAGCATGAACAGGGACATGAGGGAGTCCCTATATAGGTGACTGGTCAGGCCACACCTGAGTACTTTGTGCAGTTTCTGGAGTCCATACCTGCCTTATTGCATTTAATAAGATTTTGCCACCCTTAAACATATTTGTTAAGGCTGTACTAAACATATTTGGTAAAACTGTTTGTAACTGTTCTGTCACAGCTGAGAACATTTGCTGTATGTACGTGATAATACTATGTAAATAACTATGCTCTTTGTTAAGTCTGCAAATTCTGAAACCCAGGTATGGTTGAAAACAAACCCATGTTATCCAACTCACCTCCTCATCAAATAATAATTAATTCATTAAACAAATAAACAACATATAATAAAGGACAGAGGCAGATAATACCATAGCTAAGGCAACAAAGATAATCCATGGAGAATAACACAAAATATATGAGGAATGACTGAAAAGTCTTAACATTTACTCACTGGAGGGTAAAAGGGAGAGAGGGAACATGATAAAGACTTTCAGTTTCACAAAAGGGTTCAGTAGAGCAGATACAGAAAGATTATTTAATCTGAGAAACAGAACACAATAAAGAAATATGGTACAGACCATAACATGCGATGGAGACCTTTGATAATATGCAGCTGCAATATGCTTATCAGTACTAAAACCACATTCATTTCAAGCTACAAGAAATGACAGGCTTCTTCTTCGCTGAAGCAGAACAGAACTGAAATGTTACATTTTGCATTACAAGTAAATCATGCCTTACATTGAAGCGGTAAATGATCCTATAGGGCCCACATGAGCTTTTCCTGGAAGCAAAAAGACACAAAACATACAATAATGTATGAACAACCACTCTATGCACAAGGTGGTATTTCCATCAATAATTTTGTAGCCAAATTGCTTGTGAGGTCTAAAGTGTCTTCAGAACCCCCAGATGGAAAAATGCAGTATGTCAAATTGGATATAGCTGCCCAGATTTTACTTTTTATAGTATATGTTCAAGAGTTCGAGAAATTACAGACACCAAAGTGACGTTTAGATATAAGTTCACTTAAACTGAAACAGCTTTACATTCACAACTGAATTAAGGAAAGCAGCAATGACTAGAGATATAGTTCTCTGTACATAGGTTTGTTGACCTGTAAAAAACCTTTTTTGGCCTTTGCACTGTACTACAGCTTTTCTGATCTTTGAATTCTGCTGCAATTTATTGACATTTATAGTGTACTACAACTAGTGTTGTCTGAAACTTCAGAATTTTGTTCCACAAAATATTTTATAAAACTTGCGCATTTCGCAAAATATTTTGCAGGTGTGAAATGTGAAATTCCACTGGTGAAATGTGGAATTTCACTGACAAAATGCAAAATTTCACCCCTCACTTGCGAGTGAAATTCCGCATTTTGCACCTGCAAAATATTTCTTGGAATGCTCAGAAGTTTGCGAAGTATTTCACGTGGCAAAATTCATAATTTCACTGGAATTTCACTGGTGAAATAACATTTTGCTGCATCTCTAACTACAACAAGTTTTTGACCTTTGAACTGTACTACAACAACTTATGGACTGTAGTGCAACAAGAAAATGGAGCCAGTTTCCATGTACATTACAATAAGACCTAACTGTATGTTATATATAAAATACGGAATGGGTGACCATCCACAACAAGGCTGTGTTTCCATTGAGGGAAGAAATGACATCACAGAGACCTCGAGAGCAAAGCTTGAGAGATCTCCATGAGGTCATCACTTCCTGAGATGGAATCAAATCCTTGGTTGTGCATGGTCACCCATCCACTGTTTTGTACAGTGTATGGTTCAATGGGGAAAAAAAGATGAAGAGACACTGGTAGTTTTTCTGCAATAGCATCTGCATAACAGGTAATCATACGTTCTTACTCATTTAAACAGGAGTTTGAAAAAAGATGTACAACAAGAAATCGTAACACATTGCTCAGTTCATTGCTCAGTTTAAACTTATCGTGGACCTCTTGACTCATGGCATCTGGGGAGCTGGTGACACACAAAAGTTAATTTTACTGGAGTGGTTTTGAATTGTGTTCTACCCCCTTCCCCCATTTTGCAACACATGTCACATGACAGGTGCTGCGTAACCTGCAACTGCCATGGTGTCTTTGTTGGTTCTTTTTATTATTTAGGACTGCAAGCACATTTCAGGAAAGTGTGGTTTTCTGTGAGGGATATGACAGAACCACAAAAGATTTTTTCTAAAGGTTACAGCATGAGGAGATAGTGCAGCCTCACTGTTCAAAATCAAAACGTTGCTATGGTATCATTCTGACATCAGAATGATACCATAACAACTTCCTTTGACCTTTGAACTGTACCATAACATATAGAATAATGGCTGGGTAGGGGGGGTAATACTGAGAATTTTACACCCCCCCAAAGTGTGGGATGCCACATAAACCCTGAGAGCAAAGCTTGAGGGGTTTATACAGGCATCCCACACTGAGGGTGTGTGTAAAATTCAAGTTGTACACCCCCTAACCAGCCTTTATTGTATGTAATTGCTGAAGAGTGATTTCCAACCACAGCAGTTATATAAAATAAAGATATTCCTACAGAGCCTCAGGTTGACTGGGTTTCTGTGTGGTCTGTGGCTCATGATAAAAATAATTGCTTCTTTGTTTCTTTTTTTCTTAAGCCAGTCAATGTAAAAAACAAAACCTTTAGCCCAGTTGTTTATTCTTTCTAAGTTAACTTACTGCTGGTGAGTTTGAGTGTGGTAAACTGTGTAGTGCTGGGGAATGGCAGCCGGTACTGAGGAGTGGAAGAACGGTGGCTGCACATGCTCAGTGCAAGAGAAATCCAGTGCGTGTTCACCGTTATAACCCACAGGTTATAACGAGGAAATAGTAACCGGGTTTCCCCTATGGGAGAAAACACTCCCCAGTTATAAGAAAATGATGTGCATGGAAATCCATAAGCTATAACTGTCTTTAAGACTGCAGCAAACTACAGTTTATACTAACATGATGCTAACCATGCACAGTTATGATTAAGCAGTAAAGCATTACAAGGGGTGCATTATGGTGGAGTAATGGCCTGGCTTGGATGGGCTCAAGCACAAGGCAAAGCTGAATGCTTCCACCATCCGAGAAGGGCTGTTAGCCCACCATATAGCACCCCAGAGTCCCTTACTGTAATTATGAAACGGGTCATTTTTAGCAAATTGGATGTAGTTTTTAAACATACTTTTGTTGAGCTACTTTCAACCAGGCTGTTGTGCCAGCATAATGGCTCAGCCGAAAATACCTCTTGGCCAATCTGGAGCCAGCATTGTTTCTACCCATTTCATAATAACAATTATCAGACAACTAATTTTGAAATCCCAGCACACAAAACATGATGTGTAAGACCAATGCCACTTTAACCATCTTGAATTTTCTTCTCAAGCATTCTGTCAGATATCTCTAGGTTGGTGACATGAAGTGTTTCAGATTGATAGTACAGTCTTTTTGCAGTTGGTTACTTACTTGGCCCACCACTAGCAATTTAATCTAGGATAAAGCACAATTAAATCTTTGCATTTGATAACAGACCCCATGTTTAAAATAAACTATTTATTTTGCACTCTGTGTAGTTGTTACTTAACCTCACTCAGATCTTTAGAAACTCACACTGTAATTAGTACTGTATCTTTTTTATATCATTGGCACATAACTATAGTATACCAACATATTGGATAGTGAGACCTATCTCATAGTGCAATGTTTTATCTACAGTATCTAGGGGAAATAGGAAATGTGTCTGACCAAGCCAAGACTGTAGCTTTACACAGTAGTCACTAGTTTAGGACACTAGTTCCGAGGCTAAACTTTATTCAACACTTAGTCAAATGTCATAACACCTTTGCATTTTTCAATAAACTGACATGAGTTGCTGGGGAACCATGGAGCTATGAAATTAATTGGTAGGAGTTATGAGATTTAGGAAGACTTGAGCCAACACTTAATTGGCAGCAGATACTCTCTGCACCTATTTAAAGGTCTGGATAGTTCCCTTCTCCTGGTAGCCTTGGTGTTTAATTAGAGGTGGGCAAAGTTAGAAAACTTCACTTCGCTAAGAAATTTGCAAATTTTACTGAACTCATGACATTCTTCTTTAAGATGAAGTTGTGCTTTGCCTTGAAGGAGAACGTCACGAATCATGAAATTGTGAACTTCACCTGTGAATTTTGGCTCTAAGGTAAAGTTTGCAAGGATCCATGGGATTGGAGGTCACATGGTGCTGCAAGAAGCTGTATTGCCAAGCATAGTCTGAATACAGTGTAGTGAGGAAGAGACAGTTGGTGTTAAGTGTGCTCTGTATCTTTGTGCCTAAAAACATTTGGAAAGCATTTAAAACTTGTAGTTTTTTTCCAACAAATCACTCCATTAAGTGTTTACTGTGACTTTTGCCTCAGGATTACAAATTATGTGTGGCATTTTTTGTGATTTAGTTAGTTTAAAGCTGTAATTTCGTTTTTTGCATTGTGAAATGAAGCACTACTGTTGGGAGGAGCTAAACTACAGCAACCTCCAACACAAAAAAGGTAGGTTGGGCTGCCTTTTTTGTCTTAGCAGTGCTAGTGCTGCTATAGTCAGTGTTTTGTGCAAATTTATTTTCCAGTTTTCTTTAGTTTGTAATTTCAGTTCTGTAGAACAGTTATGTGTGTATTACTGAATTATTTTTGTCACTGTACTTCGACTACACTAATTTCATTTTAGTTTACTGAGTGAGGTTAGTCGTTTTTCATGTACACTGTATTGTCATTATAATTGCCTGAGTTGTTTCATCTTCCATGTTCCCCTTAGTCCCTGAAATCCCTGTTGTGTATTGTTTGTGTGACAAAAGGTGAAACAAAAATGATGGCAGTGTGAGCGTGGCTGGTGATTTATTTATTTAAAACATTGGTAACTGGGAAAGGCACACTGGGCTAGGGCTCATTTCCAGGTGTGACCCGGGGAAGGGGTAAAGGGAGAAACATGTTACAAATACAATACAGTATACAGAATATAAGACCAAAGTTAACAAATTAAATACAAGGGAGTTGTTTCACTCTGAGGAACTAGCAAAAGTCATGGACCATCAAGATAAATGTAGCAGCCAAGGGTAAAGCAATTTAAAAAGAATGTAGCGGTGACATATTAAGCTGTGGTGGAAATTGGCATTCAAGGGGAAGAGCTGTAGGAGTGAAAATGCAACCAATTAACCAGAGCAAGTATAGGACCATCTCTGCAGCAGGTGAAAGTGCACGGTAATGCTAGTTCATGAGGAGCTTGAACTTGAACAGAGGGTGCTGCTGCTTCCACAGGGTGTGCCCACTGCCCTACCATGACACTTCACTTGTGCCCTCCACAGACCACTGCTGGTAGGGATTAACCACCACCTCCACCATCCCTATTAGCCACTTCCTTCTGCTTTTTACTTAATTAATTTATTTATTTAAAAGTTGATTACCGGGAAATGCACCAGTGAGCTGAGATTCATTTCCAGATGCGACCCAGGGAAAGACAACATGGGAAGAGAGTATGTTTACATATGAAACTGGTTAAAATCAACTTTAGCATAGAATAGTACTTTCTTTGCTGTGACAATGTTTAACATAGAAAAGCTATTACTAGACTTAGGTTTGGCCTACTGTGGTACACCTGGAAACTGATCCACATCAGGGACAATTATCGATGTATCTGTGATCCAAATATTAGATTCTCAATACCTCATATTGTGTTTGATTATACAGGTTTTGCGAATGAATAGGATAAGTGGTTGTAACCATTCCTGTGCAATAATTGGGATAACAGCAGAGATGAAAAATTTAACTTTTTAATGTCTGCCAGTACACTAACATGCACTTTAGGTCTGGTTAACTTTGCTTATTGTGTGATTAGTAAGGTAAATAGACATAAAATGTAATGAAGTTTGTACTATCAAATTCTAAGTTGCATTCCAGAAAAATGAATATGTATTCCCAAGTAATTGTCTTCTTTTCATTTTTAATATTATATAACAACTATTTTTTTAACCATTTTCCATTTCATGTATTGTTCTGGATTTTAGCATTTTTGTATGTGTGTATGTTTCTTTACATGCATACATACTTTAAATAAACTTTACTTGATTTGACTAGTACATTTACATATGACAAAAAAAAAACACATCAGTAACAAGAAACAAGGGTTACGGTTACAAGACCCATTACAGTATGTAACATCAAGGTACAAGAGTGCAACATTAAAGCAAAACAAAAACAGTTAATCCACAGATAGCACCATAGTCCAGTTGCAGGACAGGCTGTTGCACCAAATAATAAATAATGGGTCAGGGCAAAAAGGAATATAGAGAGCAAGGCAAAAATTACAGCAATGGGATTCCTAATGGACAAGGAAATATGGCTGTCAGGGGTTGGCAACTGTAGGTGATTGGTTAACTAATGCTTAAGAGGTGGGGCTAGGGTACACAGAGCACTGTGGGTGAGGCAGAAGTCTAAGTAGCCCTTTGAGAAGGGAGAGGAGGATAATCTGAGGTGGGAGGGGAGTTTATTCTAGAGAGAAGGGAAGTGAAAGGAGAAAGCAGAGTGGCCAGATGCAGAGAGGGGGCATTGGATGGCAAAAGTGCATGGATCCCGGTGATGAAGGGAGTAGGCAGAGGGAGCAGCTCGGGAAAGGTGGACAGAGGGGTAGGTAGGGAGGGTTCCAAAGCAGAATTTTGCAACAAAGGAGGCACAGGAACCGTTCTCCTGTGGGACAGGGGCATGAGGGCAGGGGGGGGAGAGGTGGTGGTGAAGCAGCAGAAAGAGTTCAGGAAGGTGTTTAGTATGGTAAGTGAAGATTGCAAGACAGTACCATGAACCACACTGGCATAATCGAAGACAGGAAGGATCAATTTGGTAACCAACTTACAGCAGATGGGGAGAGTAAGGCTGGCCTTATGTCAATAGAGGACAGTTAGTTTTTGGCACAATTTAGTGCAGATGGCATTTATGTGGTTAGAGAAGTCCAGATGGTGATCCAACCAAACCCTAGATATTTGAAAGCAGTAACATTATCTAGTGGAGAGCCATCCAGGGTTGTGAAGATGAGAGAGGACTGGAGTGTGGCCAGTTTTTGTCTGGAGCCAAATGTCATGGCAACCGTTATTTTGGCATTAAACTTGAGTTTGCTTTTCTGGAACCAGTACTGAACTCTATTGAAGTCTTCCTGGAGGGCGGACTGTACACTGATGGCAGAGGGCCCAGAAATGAAAATAATGTTATCATCAGCATACATGTGTGTGTCTGAGGATTTGCAGACTGAGGGGAGGTTGTTTATAAATAGGGAGAATAGGATAGGACCAAGGATTGAGTCTTGGAGGACACTGAAGAGGATAGGGAGAGAGGAGGAGAGAGTATCACCTATTGGAACTGATTGCTTTTCCTCTTACTGAGCCCAGTGATTTGCCATGAGATGAGTCCTCTGGCCCCCAGTTCCCATGTGGTTTCTCTGCTTTCCCTGGGGGACATGTTTATTGCATAGGCTGCAGGTGACCACACTAACCGTAACCCTAACCCTAATATCTGATAGGATAACACACTGCAACTTTATTGTTTGGAGTTAATGGACACTCTATACATCCAAACAAGGATCTGAATGCATACTACAATAGTGACACACAATATCCCTGGAAAAATTCATGGGGTGTGCACAACACCCCAAAATCACCACTCAGTTGACCATGGTGCCACATCCATGTTTGAAGTCTGATAACCTTCAAAAATGCACATAATATGCACCTTCCCATGGACTACAATCATACTAAGTTTATGCACATAATATGCACCTTCCCTTGGACTACAATCATACTAAGTTTCTAACAAATTTGACACAATTTGACTAAGTTATGTCTAAACAATCCAAAAGGGGTGGTTGGTGGAAGTCATTTTGACCAAACTTCGCCTTTGTGTGCCCCAGGGAGAAGTTACAGTTGAAGTTCCAAGGCAGAGTTACCAATGACAAATTTCCTGTTAAATATAAAAACTTCATCAAATGACCTGGAGAGGCGAATCTGGTGACTTTGCCTTAACTTCACCTGTGAATGAAAATTTCACAACATCTTTATGTTTAGTCAATGGCAACCTGCACCTGCTCCTTGTGAGCTACTTTCACCAAGCAGATACACAGATATATAGATACATAGATACATAGACAGTGTCGGCAGATAAGGGCCTATGGCCCACCCAGTCTGCCCATTTCAGCTTGTAAGTTCAGTTTGTTTTCCTAGAAGTCTATTTCCCCTTACCCCTGACCTCTAGAATTCCTTTATGTCTATCCCATGCATTCTTAAATCCCGTGATTGTTTCAGCCCCCACCACTTCCTCTGGCAGGGTGTTCCACTTGTCCACCACCCGTTCTGTGAAGAAATTCTTTCTCATGTTTCCTCTGAATCGTCCACCCTCCAACTTCATCCCATGCCCTCTAGTCCTGGAACATCTTTTTCACTTAAAAATAGTGTTTTCCTGCACCCTGTTCCTCCCTGTAAGATACTTGTATGTCTCTATCATATCCCCTCTCTCCCTCCTCTCCTCCAGGGAGTACATGTTCAGTTCCTTCAACCTGTCTTCATAGGACTTGTGATGCAATCCATGCACCATCTTTGTTGCCCTCCTCTGAACCTTCTCTACCCTGTCTATGTCCTTACGTAGGTATGGTCTCCAGAACTGTACACTGTACTCCAGGTGGGGCCTCACTAGTGTCTTGTATAGCGGAATTATGACCTCCCTTTTCCTGCTGGTGATGCCCCTGCCTATACATCCCAGCATCCTATTTGCTTTACCTGATGCCTCGTCACACTGTTTCCCTACCTTGAGGTCATCAGAGATGACAACCCCAAGATCCCTTTCCTGCTTGGTGCATGCTATATCCTCACCCCCCAACTGATATATTGTGCCAGGGTTTTTGTGTCCCATATGCATTATCTTGCACTTCTTTGCATTGAATTTCAACTGCCAAACCCTTGACTATTCTTCAAGTTTCTGCAGGTCCCTTCTCATTCTGTCTACACCCTCTGGTGTGTCTACTCTGTTGCAGAGCTTTGTGTCATCAGCGAATAGTGAAATTCTGCCTTCTAGATCCTGCGCAACGTCACTGATGAAGATGTTGAATAGGACCGGTCCCAGCACTGATCCCTGTGGTACCCCACTGGTCACTCTTCTCTCTGTGGAGTGACAGCCATTTACCACCACCCTCTGTGTCCTGCCACCAGCCAGTTACCTACCCACCACACTACTGTCCTGCCCACACCATATTCCCCAGTTTGTGTAATAGTCTTCTATGTGGCAGAGTGTCAAAGGCCTTGCTGAAGTCCAGATAGGCCATGTCCACTGCCCTCCCCTGATCCACCTCCCTAGTCACCCAGTCAAAAAATTCAACGAGGTTGGTCTGACATGACCTCCCCCTGGTGAAACCATGCTGCCTTGGGTCCTGTAGTCCATTGACAGCCAGATGTTACACCAATCTCTCCTTCAGTAGTGCTTCCATGATCTTTCCCACTACCGAGGTGAGGCTGACTGGTCTGTAGTTCCCTGCTTCCTCTTTGTTCCCACTTTTGTATAAGGGGACTACATCTGCTGCCCTCCAGTCTTTGGGTACCTCCCCTGTTTCCAGTGATTGGCTAAACAGGATAGCCAGAGGTTCAGCCACCACCTCTCTTAGTTCTTTAAGGACCTGGGTGCACCCCATCTGGCCCCATTGCTTTATCAACTCTTATTACTTCCAGTTCCTTCAGGACCCTTTCTCGTGTAAAGGGACTTGTGTCCATTTCTGCACCATTCTCACCCCTTGTACTCCCTTCAGACCCATTACCTCCCTCTTCCTCAGTAAAGACTGAGCAGAAATACCTGTTCAATATGTCAGCTTTACTGTTGTCATCCTCCACGCGGCTCCCATCCTCCCCCTTCAGTCTCACTATCCCTCCCTTTGTCTTTCTTTTTTCACTTATGTACCTATAAAAGGTTTTGTCCCTTTACCCACTGATTTTGCAATGTGTTCTTCTGTCTGAGCTATGGCTTCCTTACTGACTTCCCTGCCTCCCTTTGTTTCTCCTGGTACTTCTCCCTATCCCCTTCTGCCTGTGTCTTTTTGTATTGCCTGAATGTAATCTTTTTGGCTTTCACTTTCTTTGCTACCTCTTTGGAAAACCATAATGGTCTCCTCTTCCTTTTCTTCTTGCTAACCTGCTTAATGCATAATTCTGTTGTTCTTATAATCCCCATTTTAAATACTGCCCACTGTGCCTCAACCCCTGATTCCTGTTACTGTTAAACTTAATCCAATTAATTCTCATTTGCCAGAGTCAGGATATTGACCTTTGTCTTCTCCAGGCTGATGTATCATTTTTATGGCTGCATGGGTGAAGCCATACAGACGTACTGCTATCAGAAAGGATCTGTGACCAGAATACCTAATACAGCACAGCTGTGTTGTTATGAAGGAGTGGAATCTGAAAATGTCTCCGCCTTCTCCCATTCACTAAATGTCTTTCATGCTTCTCCCCCTCCCCTCTCCTTCCAGCACACTATTTTTCCTAGCATTAATTAGAGCAGACAAATAAGGTAAAAAATGGCCAGAATCCCTAATGCAGCATAGCTTGCGTTGTTGTGAGGGAGTGGAATCTGAAAATCTCTCCATGTCCTCCCATTCATGTTCCTGCTTCTTTCCTCCCCATCCTCCCATCACACTATTTTTTCTTGTTTCTTTGTCTGCCTGTGAGAAGTTCTAAACTTTTTTCAGTGTTTTTAAATGATCTTCACCATTTCTCACAGCTTTGCCAACCATAGCATTAAGCTGACACAGAAAACTGGGAAAAGCATTCATTAGAGCCTGAGATTGTCCTTGATAGGAGGGATCACTTTTGTTTATGCACAGAGCACACTGTTATGTTGTAGTTATCACGCTTTTCATAGGCATGTTTCCATAAATGGAATGTCAATGGCAATTATTGTAGTTATTCTACTGCACGAAGGACTGCAGGCTGCATACCATACAATTGAACTGCATGTTTCAAGAATAAAGAAAGAGTCTAATATTTTTTGTAGTTGTGCCCCACACAGATTTAGTGTAGTTGTTTTCACTGTGTCCTATGCTGTCTTACCTCTCTTTCTATATGATCAGCTGTCAGGCTGAGCCATGCATCTACACTGTGCTCTTTAGTCCAGCTTTACCCCACAGTTTGCCACCATATTGTCTAACTTGACTGAGCCTTCTTCAGCTCTATTCTGCTCATTCTTTGTCCCACTTACCTACCTGACAGACTCCCTTCCTACTTTTGTTAATCCTGGACCAGGTGTTCCTGCAGTCTTTCATGTAGGTAGGGGGGTCATGAGCAGTAGGAGCATTCCTGCACAACCTCTGCCAGCAGTAGCCTGTTGTGTTGGACTAGTTCATAAACAAGTTTGTAAGTTTAGCTACTTGAGAGACAGAAGAAGCACCTGATCCATGATTATCAAAAGTAGGGAGGGAGTCTGTGTGGTAGTGATCTCTGATGGTGGCCAGATGAGGTGGAGAGCAGAAGGCAGAGCTGGTTATGGTAAATAAAAATTAAGTTTGTCTGTGTGTGTGTGTGTGGGGGGGGATAGACTGCTTTTCTCATATTGCTCCATAGTGACAGTGACGACACCAAGATGGGGTAGAGAGAGGAGAGGAGAGCACCAGTAGATGTCTAGGAGAGAGGCATATGATTTGGAATTTAAATTTGGTGCAGGTAAGCATGCCATTCTTGAAAGAAATCCTCTGTTGGCAACAGTGCTGAATATTAATCTAAAACAGTTACAGGAATGGCAGAAAAAGATCCCACTTCCAAAGGACAAACTCACAGCTTCTGAACCCATGGAGAACAATAAGAAATGGCGCAGATTTGATGGTGGTGGTCACAAGTGCTGGTTGGTATCCAGAGAGTGAATGGAATTTCACATCCTGGACCTCCCTTCAGCATGATGATTTGTGGGAGGGTAACACAAAAATCTATTGCCCTAAAAGCAATTTCAGTAATATGGGACCCAACATTTCATGACAGCAAGGGTTGGGTAGATAAATGTTTATGGCACCATGGCTTCACCTTGAGACACAAAACCTCTGTCAGATAAAGACCCCCTAAGGACTACATCCCATAGGTAGTCGAGTTTATAAAGTGTTGCAGTTGCCACACAAAAAATCACCCTTCCCAGCATTGGGAATATTGCTGTCAGTGCACAGACACAGCTATAAACTGACCTGCCTCCAGTTACTGCCACTATTAGCTGTTGAGGTTTTGCAATAACAGAGGGGTTGAGTGCAGAAGAGTTTGAATCCAGTAGTGTTAGGCACCCTGAACTGCATTTGTGATTTTCTCCCTCTTTATATTGATTATGCAGAGCTTTTCTATTGGCCTGAATAGGTATATATTTTTATGTTTCCATTTATTCAAACTTAACTCCTACCCCAAACACACACACACACGTGTGTATGAAAACACACACACACATACACACACGCACTCATGCATGCATGTACATACACTCATTTCTTTTACTCATATTAGTAATCCACTTGTGGCACTGTACAGAACTACTGCCAGCAACATCTGATGAACATAACAAATGATTTTTGGCTGCCTGTTATACACAAACCCTATTTTATTAGCTCCTTCTATTTTTGCTTTTACTGTAGTTAAATTAGTTCTCTCACACTTGGCTGTCTTATCTGGAGCTGACAGACAGAGGGGTGGAGGGATTGCCTGCCCAGATCATATCTGTCAATTTCATCACCGGTTTCTCTTTTGATGTCATTGTGGTTTTATGGAAACCTGAATAGGTTCCAGTTAAGTTTTCGTTTCTGTAACCTCCCCCATTCCCCACCTCCACATGAACACATACACATTCCTCTTAATCACTTGCCTTAGTAATCCCCCTGTAGCAGCATACAGCATGACAGCCAACAACATTTATTGTAGTTTTCATAAGTGTTACTGCTTCCTTTCTTTCCGCAACTTTTCAAATAAATATCAGACGGTTTTCCTTTCTGTGCATTACAATGAATTTTATATATGATTTGATGCTTATTATTGTCAAGCCCAATAAAGTGAAATAGACATGGTCTTTCCTTACATGAGTGCAGCATACTCTCTTAAAATCTCAAAACACTATAGCTAGCAAAAACATAAAAATCTAGAAACTGTATAGTTGTCGCTCTGTAATGACTACAAGATTAGATCGCCGGTCTTTTAATACTGGTGTTAAAATACTATTGAATTAATGAAACTGTCTGTCATAAATCCAGTTACTGAAGCACTGTCAGTAGGGGCTCTGGTTCACATTTGAGATAGCTCACTTTGTCAGCACTGGCAGCTGAATACAATCACACTTGGGAGCAAAGGGCAAAGCAGGTCACCCTAAATATTCGTGAAGTTTGTGTGTGTCTGTGTGCGTGGGTGGGTGGGTGGTGGTAGACTGCTTTTCCCATATTGCTCCATAGTGACAGTGATGGCAGAAAGATGAGGTAGTGAGAGGAGAGAACCAGTAGATGTCTAAGAGAGAAGCATATGATTTTGAATGTAAATTTATTAAAGGTAAGCATGCCATTCTTAACAGAAATCCTCTAGTTTCAACAGTGCTGAAAATTAATCAAAAGCAGTTGCAGGAATGGCAGAAAAAGATTTTGCTTCTGTAAGGAAAACTCACAGCTTCTAGCCCCGTGGAGAGCACTAACAAATGGAGCAGAGTTGATGGTGGTAGTCACAAGTGCTGGTTGGTATCCAGAGAGTGAAAGCAATTTCACACCCTGGATCTTTCTTCAGTGTAATCAGCATGGAAGGGTACCGAAGCCTCTATTGCCCTAAAAGCAGTTTCATTAATACAAGACCTGACATTCATTGACAGCAGGGATTGGGTAGATAAATGTTTATGGAACCATGGATTTACCATGAGACACATAACCTCTTTCAGTGGCAGTCACGTGATGCTGTGTAGGGAGTAATAGCACCTCTTTGGTGCTCCATCTGGAAGTGTATTTAAAAGTTATTTTTTATTATCTCCCATACTTGTTTTTCTGAAAATACTAGTTATTCTACTTGGTGACTACTTTCTGACACCACACAATGTGAAAAAATGGAGTAGCACTCTCTGGAAGGATTTCTGCATTTGGAAGACTCTGACAGGCATCAAGAAAACATCATCATCCTAGAAGCAAAAAGGCCTCATCAGAACAACTCTCCCACTACTCCACCTTTGGATACTGTGATGCCTGTAATGACTGAACAGGTATATACAGAGTTGTTAATGATCAAAATGGTACATTTCTCCTTAACTGAAGACTTCAAAGATTTAGAGGTGGCTGTGAAAGAGCTAACCTGCAGAGTTACAGACATGGAGGCTAGAATATTATCCACCAAGGATAGAGTGACCAAGATGGAGCTGGAGCTGGGCACCCTGTGTAAGACTGTAAGAAAGCTGGAAGAAAAGCTTGATGATTTAGAAGGAAGATCCCAACACAACAATTTTGTCCTTCTTGGACTGGCGGAGGGGGAAGAGGGGACAATATGATTGATTTTGTGGTAAAGCTTTGTCTCAAGGTGGCTGACCCCTCTCCCAATGGCCCTAACTACATCATTAAAAGGGCTCACAGATTGCTTCAGCCCAAACCTGCTGTTGGGGAGCCTACATGTCCTTTAATATTCAGAATGCTCAGTTACTTAGAT
The DNA here is from genome assembly GCA_016271365.2 of Neoceratodus forsteri. Classification (NCBI taxonomy): domain Eukaryota; kingdom Metazoa; phylum Chordata; order Ceratodontiformes; family Ceratodontidae; genus Neoceratodus; species Neoceratodus forsteri. Next base: position 666,188,930 of record CM057456.1, on the reverse strand, counting down.
CATGACTTTTTACTAAAGGCTACCAGAAAGATTGAACAAATACAATGGGAAGGTAAAAAGTTCAGGTTGGTACCCAATTTATTTTTTAAAGACCATCAGGAAAGAGCTGCATAAAAGCTGCATTAAAGTGAAATTATGTGCTGCCAGCATCGGACATAAAATGCTTTATCCAGCCCATTTAGAAGTTTCCACAGCTTGTGGAGTTCATCATTTTGCCTCTGCCCCTCAAGCCAGTGCAGAATTATCATGGCTTCTACCAGACTTATTTGGCAAAGCCAGCTGAAAGGAGGATTCCGTTGTTGAGAGTCTTGTATTTGTTTCAGTCATGATATCCCTTAAATGGAGAGCTCTGATTTTTTATTCTGTGAATGAACAATTGCTATCTGGCTTCGGTTTTTTAAATAGTCAGTCTACTTTTGTGGGGACTGGAAAGGTATTATTAAAGGTTTATGTATCGTTCCTTAGGAAGGTGGCATAGGGACACTTTAGACTTCTCCTGTTCAGTGCTCAGTGTTATGTTTTCATTTTCTCCCATTTAGGCATGCTGCCAGGAAGGAGCAGAGCAGTGTGGATGCCTTCATAATTATTTAATTTTAATTCATATCTGGCTCAGATTTATTTTGTCCCTACAGGTGTTACTTGGTTTAATGTTTTAGTGCACATACTTATTTGTTTCTTTTCCAGAATGTTCCAGATTAGAGAGAAGTCATAACAAGATAATGAGTGCCTTTTAATGACTTCAGAGGACACATAAGAAGGTTTCAAAGTTTCATTATTCTACTTCTTTTAGTCATGTGCAGTGGCTTTACCTGTGGGATATAGAAATTGATAATAATTCCAGCTTTTAGCAGACTTAGCTGGCAAAGCAGACTGAAAAGTAACTGTATTTTGAGGTTCCTTTCTTGTCCTAGCTAGGATACCAGTTAAACAATATATTTTGTATTAATATCTCTTACTTAGATTGTTGTTGCCAAATTAATATTCTTTCAATATCGGAGAATGGATGGTTGTTTAATTCTGATGGGACTAAATGGTCTTTACGAATGATTTAGGTATGGTTCATCATGCAGTCAGCTAAGGAATGCTACTGATATTTTCAGTTTAGGACTCAATGCTATGACTTACTTATTTTTTTCTCATTATCTTCGACTGCTGATATGATGGAACTGAAGGGTGTGGAATGCCTTCACAAATGATTTGTTTTTAGTTTGTTTCAGGTTGTAGTTTATTTGGGTCTTTTACAGGTGTCAAAATGCTTGCTATTTTACTGTGCAAATTAGCTTGTCTGTAATGTTCTGTAATAAGAGAGGTCTGATTGAGATAAGGAACTCCCTCTGGTGGCTTTAGGAAAATATAGGGGACTGCTCTGATGCCTAAGTATTAAACCTATTTTTTGCTGTATGTTGTGGTCTCACTCGAGAAGTATAGTAGGGCATAACCTTTTTCAGAAGGGTTATTTGGTACAATTACAGTGTAATCTCCCAACTTAGATTGGAACTCTCCCCTCTTAACTTTTCTTTTTTGCTAGTTCTGTCTTTTTTATTGGATTTATTCTTAGAATATGATATTATGCCCATGGGGGTTCTGTAGCCTGGTCCAGTGCCTCTCTGTACTCGGTTCTTGGGACAAATAGGTTTCACTGTCAGTGTCTTTCTTGTCATGAGTGTAATGATATTAGTACTGTTGATTCATGCCCCAGATTTTTACAACTTTTTTTGATCAGTGCTATGATCTAATGCCCTCTTTCCTTTAATCCACTTATATAGAGAATGTTTATTAAGGCATGGAATCAAATTAAGGGACGCTGATTTGTCTTTCTTTTCCTGTTTTTTTTCCCATTTTCTTTTTCTTGAGATTTTATTTCTGAAGAAGGATTGGTAAAGCAGACGTTTGTACAATGGGCATGCACTTATTTTTTTTCTTTTCAATTCAAAGTTTATTCACCACATTTTCCACATTACAGGAGATAGTTATGAACATTTTGACATAAGATTCGTAAGACAAGTCATACTGCCCGCAACCCTTCCCTCCCCGGCACAGCAGTTCATTCTAACACTGTTATCACCCACTAACTACCTATATATACCATGAATAATTAAGGTGGTAATCTTGACTACACATTACTTCATAGCCACCATAATTAGAGTGTGAAGGGGATCCCAGATAACCTTATACCTATATACTCTGTTTTGAAGGCTAGCAATAGCCTTCTCTGTATGTATATTTGCTAAAATCTAATTGAACCACTCCTGATATGTTGGACAGGTCCCTTCCATCCAATACCTAAGAATGATTTTTTTGGCCGAGAGCGCAACCATGGATATATGAAATCTCCAGATTTTAACCTTTATGGAAGACAAATCCCCCAACAGGCAAATATCCGGTGTAAAATAGTCCTGTAAACCCAATAAAAGATCCAGGTTGGTTTTTATATGCTCCCATAATAAGGCTATCCGGGGACACAACCAGAATAGATGAAAAAGTGACTCTTTGTCCTGGGAACACTTATTACACCTGTCAGTATCAAGAAGGCCCCATTTCACCAGTTTAGTAGGGGTATAGTACAAATTATGCAGGATGTGAAACTGCGTGAGATGTAATCTATCTTGGGATACATATTTATGACAATACATCCAGAGGACGGACCATTTAAAAGTATATTGGGGGAAAAATGAAACCCAAAAGTTAGTGGGGCCACTACCGCATCCAAACCACCATCAGAACAACACTTGATAAATCTTAGAAATCACACCTGAGTAGACGAGAAAAGGAGAAAGTTCAGATACCAATGCAAAGGCCGCTGAATGGGGTGGAGTGGTCCCAAGAACCGTGGTTAACAAGTGCCTCAATTGAAACACTAAAAATCTGAGACTCCGGAATTTTGAACTTGTAAATGAACTGAGAGAATGAGAGCCACTCTCCAACTTCATCCAAAAATGAGGATACTATCCCCTCTCCTAATTGAGGCAACCAGGAACGGGAAATTTTCTGTTTGTTTGTGGTGAAGGCCTGGGAATTCCAAATGGATTGAGTGAGATCTGTACTCTGATTGTAACGCAGAAAGGAGCACAATTGTAAATGTACTCTTAGTGAAGTCATGATGGTGGGACATTTGTCAATATTTTGCAACTGAAACGTTTTTTAGATAGAGCATAGTCAGAGAGTCCATGTTCATAGATTGGATAAAATATAATTCAGTCTTGAGCAAGCTGGGTTCATGTTATCTGGGCCCAGTCTTACCCATCTCAGGTATTTAGCCAAATGACTAGCCCAGTAGTAAATGGGCAAGTAAGGAATTTGGAGCCCCCCCTCATTTTTGGGTGCAGCTAGTTTGTGGTATGCCAGCCTAGAGGTCTTAATCGACCATATAAACTTGATAAAGAGTTTATGCATTTTTTGAAACCAATTTAAGGGGACACGTGAGTTACAATGCGACAGAGGGTAAAATAAATGGAGAAACACATTCATCTTAATTATATTAATACTATCCCATGAAGATAACGGGAGTTTATCCCATCTCTCTAAATCTTGAGTGATCCCTTGCAAAAGAGGGTCCTGATTTTCTTTAAACCACAAAGAAGGATTACGCGTTAATTTAGTACCTAAATATTTAAAGCCCATGGTGACCAGCATAGTCCCAGAGAGATAATGTCAGTCTTGAAAACTTTATGGTTAAGAAGGAAAAAGGATGTCTTATTGGGATTTAGCTTGTAATTCGAGAAACTACTAAATCTATTAACCTCCCTTAACATGTTCGGGATAGAAATTACCAGATTAGACAAATATAAGAGGAGGTCGTCAGTGTACGCTGTTATTTTCACTACCTCATTCCTAATGGGAATACCTTGTATTCCTTCATTATTGAGAATATGTTGAATAAGGGGTTCCAGATAAAGACTGAACAGTAATGGAGAGAGAGGGCATCTCTGCCTCGTACCTGACCGCAGCGTAAAAGACTTGGAGAAGGTCCCATTCTCTAAAATCCTTACTGTAGGAGACCAGTAAATTGCCCTGATCCAATCTATGAACATGGATGGGAATCCAAATGCCTTAAGGGCTTGAAATAGAAAAGTCCAATTAACCCAATCAAATGACTTCTCAGCATCCAGGGAGACCAACCCCGCAGGATATATGGCATCCTTGGACTCCGAGAAGACATGCGAGAGGATTTGCAGGAGATCTGAAAATGCGCGTCCTCTCATAAATCCCACTTGAGACATACTCATGAGATCCGGGAGAACCAGGGTTAGTCTATCTGCCAATATCTTTGAGAGAATTTTGACATCTTGATTCAGCAAAGATATTGGCCTATAGCTCAAATCAGTTCTGGGTCCTTGTCCGGTTTAGGTAACAAAACTATCAATGCTTCAAACAAATGAGCAACTGCCGTCTCACCAGAAAAAATGTGCAAGTAGAGACGATGAAACACAGGTAGTAATTGTTCCCTGAAAACTTTATAAAATAAGGCAGAAAACCCATCTGGACCCGGGACTTTACCCAGAGGCAAGTCCTTTATAACAGTAGCTATTTCTTCCTGTGATAAAGGGGAAGATATGAATTTCTTTTGAGAGTTAGATAGTAACAGAAGATGTGCTTCCCTGAGATATTCCTCCAGTTTTTGAATGGGTGGAGGACTGTCCATATCCCTATATAATTGCTCATAAAAAGTAGCAAACTCCTAGACTATCTCTGAGGGGGATACCTTCAGTGTCCCATCTGACTGTGACCTTAATGGGGTATAAATCTTGCTGACTCTTGTTGTTTTAAACGTAAAGCCAACAGGCACCCCACTTTTTCTCCTTGATCTGTAAAACTTGCCTTTGTGCAGATTATAGCCAGCTCTGCCTTTTCTCTTAACATTCCCAAATATTTACCTTTATATGTTAATAGCTTCTGTGACTCCGCTTGATAAATTTTTTCTGGGTGTATATTTTCTAATGCCCGTATCTGAGACACTAAGGACAATAACTCAGTTTCCTGTGCCCTCTTCCTCTTTGTAACTAGACTAATGAGAATGCCCCTTATATAAGCCTTAAAGGCTCCCCATAAGATATCCGGCCTTGCACTATCTATTGGGTTGGTGGAAAAGAAAAACTCTCATCTGCTCTTTCACCAATCCTCGATACTTTTCATCTTTTAGTAATTATTCATTTAATTTCCATCTGGCCTCTCTTTTGGGTATGTTAAGGAAAGCCAGATTACCCAGGACTAAGGAATGATCTGATATTGGACCCGGTTGGATTGAGGTGGACAAAACCCTTGGCTAGAGCTCGTGAGACACTAACAGGTAGTCAATGTGGGATTGTGTGCCATGTACTGGCAAGCAATAAGTATATTCCCTAATATTAGGATGTGTGACTCTCCAGACATCACACAACCCATACTGATCCATCATTTCCTTAAAGGCCCTGTGCCCTAGGGGACAGTCCCCTCGACCCAATTCTCGATCTATCCAGATTTGGATCAGAGACCAAAATTAAAGTCTCCCCCTAAGATAATTGGAATAGGGAGTATAGGAAGGATCGTAGAGATCAGTTTCATGAAAAAAGAGGGATCATCTGTGTTTGGTCCATAAATGCTACCTAGAAAAAATGGCATGGCCCAAATAGTACTCTGAACTAAGACGTATCTGCCATCTATGTCCTTAAATACCTAAGAAGGGACAAATGGGATGTCTCTATTAGTCAGTATCATGACCCCGCAACTATTGGTTTCCCCTGAAGCATAAAAAACCTGGCCTATCTGTTGTCTCCTAAGTTGTGATACTTCAGAATCCACTAAGTGAGATTCTTGTAAAAATGATATCTGGGCACGCAACAGGCTCAGGTGTTTAAGTACCTGGTATTGTTTCAGTTTTTTCCTGATCCCCTTCATGTTCCATGTTGCAATATTAATATTCTGAGCCATCTATTATGTCAGGTATAAATCCAGATAAGACATCTATGATATACTGCAACCATGTAACAGGTGATTCTATTCCCCTGAACCTGCTGTGCCGGTCTCCCACACTCCAACCCTCCCCTTATTAAGCCCCTGTCCCTCTCCACCCCCTCGATTATCCTTCAAACAATCCTCAGCTTCAGTAACCCCAGAATATTGTCCAAAAAACCATCCACCCAAACCCCCCTCTTATCGCTAACAACGTTCAGCAATACTCCGTTTACTATTCCTCCCCCAGCCCCCTGAAAGAAACATCCCCAAACCCTGTATTATTTATAATACAATCCCCCTTTTTGAGATGTTAGTAATAAAGAAAGACAGAGGACTCAGCATCATTGCAGTACACGCCATTGTGTCCCTCGCCTATCCCCCAATGAAAGCCATTGAAAGCAAGCCAGTATTGATAAGGCATCACCACCAAAAACATCATGGCTTGCTAGGACATGTGGCTTGCTAGATGTGAAAAGGCACCTCGTGATGCAAGGTCAGGAAGCAAGCCACAGCCATGCATGAAATTTACTATGCTGGCCGTTGTCTCAATAAGCTCTCCAGCACCATAGGGACAGGCCCCATTCCTCTCCTCCAATTTGCTGTGCCTTTGCCCCAGTAAACCCCTGCTTTTCTCTGGCCTTAGCGACCATTAACATTTAATGCATGAAACACAAGCTCCCTCCTGCGTTGCAAATGCGTAACTGCACCCTGGTGCTTTATAAGGGAAAGGACATCACAGCTCTTGTAATTAGATTTCCCCAAGAGCCATAGCCTATTACTGGACACATCCTTACCAAACTCTTACATGGGAAGGGGAGACTAAACATTGCTGAGTTGGCTTTGTTTGCTCCAAACACAAAAACTAACGAGAGATCACTTAATCACTTTAAACCCCAGACCCAGACAAAACAAACAAGAGTATACATCCGTAATTGAAACACTATGAAAACCAAAGGGACCGAAACCCCAGACCCAGACAAAACAAATAAGAAAATGCATCCATAATTATATCACTATGAAAACAGAAGGGTTCCTTCTGCCCCTTATTCAGGCTGAAATGAGAGTCCAAGAATGTTTAACCACTTCTTTCCAGAAGATTCCATTGCATGAATGCCCAGCCTTCTCAGATCGATTCTCATCTTATCAGGAGAGACCTGAGGCCTTTCATGTGTCCCTAAAGAGATCTAGCAGGGATACTTTTAAGCCAGCAAACACTGCTTCAGGGTCTTAGTAGGTAGCCCAGGAACCAGCTACCTGTACCTGTAGCCTGGCCAGGTATCCCATACGAAATTTAAGTCCAGCAGCGATGATTTTTGAGACAACAGGATGAAATGCCACACATTTCAAACAGACTGAACCCGGAATATCTTGCACTGTTCTAAGCTTAGCTTGCTCCCAATGAACTTCTTGGAGTTCCTTTACTTTGTACAGAAAATGTTGTCACTCTAAAAAATTTAAGAAATGACAAATTATGGGTCGAGGTGTCACTCCAGGAGGGAGCTTCTGTCTTAATGACCTGTGGGCTATCTCTATAATATATTTGGCCCCAAATGGGGAAGGGCCAGCAATCTTCTTCACCAGCTTCTGGGTGAAAGCAATGGTATTCTGGTCCTCCTCTCCCTCCGGTATCCCGAGGATCACAACATTATTTCTCTGGCTGCGACCTTCGAGGTCTTCAAGCTTAACTTCAGATCTGAACAATTCCTGGCGCATTGCTGCCATCTCAGGCTCGAACCTCTCCACTTGCTTCTCTAACAAGAAGATCCTAGTCATGTTGTCCGAGGTAGTGAGAGTGATCTCTTCTATTTTTCTCATGAGCGATTTCATTTCTGATGCCATCTCCTTAACCTCATCTCTGAATGGTTTAAATTCCTCCAGAAATTTAGACAATGTGAGTGGCTCCTGATCTGCCCCTGGATTCAAAGCGTCTCTCTTTTCCGCTCCACTCAAGGCCCGCGACTTTTTTGGGGCCTTTTCTGGTGTAACTGGTGGGGTGCATTTCTGCTGTTGCTTTTTCATGTAGGCATCCATTCTCACTCAAAATCACCCTGCAAGGGCACAAAGTTGTAGGGAACCGGAATGGCACAAAATAGAAGGTTTAGAGATTGAGGAAATATACCAGATAATAATTAAAAAGAGATGAGGGGCTGGAGCTGTACTGAGGAGCTACTATCCGGTAGCTTGCTTCACGTGGTCCCCCCAGCATGCACTTATTTTAAGCTCACTAGGAATTTTTTACATGTCATTTAGTGGGAGTTCCTTTTCTCTTTAAGTGATCATATGGGAGATTCATTCCTCATCAGTCATTTACTATGTTCCAGATGGGGGCTGCCTCCATGCCAGCAGTTACAGGCCATACAGTTGGGATTGGGTTTAAGGCCCGAGAGAGGTATCTTGTTGGATGGGAGGAGGAGTTTTTCCTTGGGTTTGGGGGGGCAGGATTTTTTTTTTTACTAAAAGGTTTATTGGGGAAAGGGGAGGGTCCAATGCAGGCATTAATTATGCAGGGCTACAGGAATTGTTATGCTGTCTTGATTTTCCTACAAGTGTTGCAGTCACAGAGGATCATTTCTTGGAATATTAAGTGGGGGAGAGACAACACAAAAACGTATTGTGTATTACATGATTTAAAAGACTTTCATCCTCACATTGCTCTACTGCTGGAGACTTATCTTCCATCGGATCAAATTAGAAATTTTAATAAATTGTGGGTGGAGCAGGCATACAGAGTAGGAACCAGTGCAAGACAGAGAGGGGTTGTTATCTAAGTGCATAAGTCCATCCCTTTTCAATTGCTACATGAGCTGAGGGATCCATTTGGAAGATACATATTTGTGCGTGGAAAGTAGGCCAGAAAACAAATTGTATTTTACTCTACCTATGGACTGAATGTTGATACTTGCTTTTTCTTTTCAACTTTGGCATCAGATCTTGCTCAGCTGTAAACTGACTTGTATCTCATTATTGCCATTATTAGCTGTAGAGGTTTTGTGATGATAGAGGGGTTGAATGCAGAAGAGTTTGAAACTGGCAGTGTTAGGCACTATATACCAGCAGCACATCGACAATTCCACAGTGAAGATCATCACATTGAAAAATACTGCTAGGTCACTGTGATGGTCCTGCTGTGCCGGCACTGTGTCCCTCAGTGTTTTGCCCCCACCCAGAAACAACTCTCACTTGGAGTTGATTATTTAGAGATGGGGGAGTTGGGGACAAAGCTCCTCACTTAAAACACTTTGGTCCTGATGGGAACAATGCTGACAGTTGGCATTGCTTCCATTGCTGTACAGGATGTCAACAACGTTGTTGTCAATGTATCTACTCTGAGCTGCATTTCTGTTCTCTCCCTCTTTACATTGATTACACAGAGCTTTTCTATTGGCATGAATAATTATATAGTGTTAAGTTTACATTTATTTAACCTTAACTCCACCCCCCCACACACACACTCATTTCCTTTACTCACATTAGCAATCCACTTGTGGCACTGTATAGAACCACTGCCAGCAGTATTTGATGTACATCACACACATTTTACAGCTGCCTGTTATACACAAACCCTTCTTTATTAATTCCTTCTAATTTTGCTTTTACTTTACTTAACTTAGTTCTCTCACACTTGGTTGTCTTATCTAGAGCTGACAGACAGAGGGGTAGAGGGGTTGCTTGCCCAGATCACATCTATCAATTTCATCACCAGTCTCTCCTTTGTTGTCACTGCATTGTTGACTAACCTGACTAAGTTCCAATTAACAGATACTTAAACCATCTTTTTACACATTTTTTTTTAATTATTCCTCAGGCTTTATAAAGGAGAGGCTGTTGTTTACATATATGCTAAATCTGCATTTATCAAAGTAGGATAAATGCAGGTTCATAGCATTTGAATATTATAAACACAGACTCTCCTGATTAAAAAATCCTTTTCTAAGAAATCTAAGATGGCTGCTTTGATGATGTCAAACATGAGAGAGATGACAGCTGTGCAGATGTATTCTAGCTTCAATAACCATATTCAAATGCAAATAGCTTTAAAATGAAAAATGATAGCATGGCACTTTGAGCATGAAAGGTGTTCAGCACAAAAATATCTGCAAGATGAGTGATGTTTCATTCATAGATACCTTTTTTTCAAATTAGCAAAAATAGCAGCAGAAAATTCAGTTTCTTGTCACTTTTTCAATAAACAAAAGCAAATAACTTTAAAACAGAAATTGATAGCATGGTACTGTGAGCATGACATTTGTTTAACACAAAAATATCTACAAAGTTAGTTGTGTTTCATTTATATACATCTTTTAGTTTGTTTTGTAATTAGCAAAAAACAGCAGAAAATGCAATATTTTTCACTTTTTCAACAAATAAATGCAAATAGCTTTAAAATAAAATATGACAGCATGGTACTTTGAGCACGAAAGTTGTTCAGCACAAAAATACTAGTATCTACCAAATGAGTGGTGTTTCATTGATAGATATCGTTTAGATTTTCTATAATCAGCAAAAAATGTCAAGAAATTCGGTTATTTCACTCTTTTTTTAGGTGTGGCATAAATGGAATATGTTACTTCCCTACTGGAAATATTGTTGATACTTACTGTTCTCGAGCAGACTGACCTGATGACATCATGTAGGGCTTTGTCACTCATGATGTCATCAGGTCAATCGTCACTTGAACAAAAAATATCAGCAATATTTCCAGTAGGGGTAGCATATCCCTTATCTATTCTTTGCAAAAAAAACTCCATTAATGCATAAGTTTCAGTTGTTATTACAGTGACACATGTATGGAAATGCAATGTTAGGGTTTTCAAGCACTAACCTTGCATTCCCCTCAAGCAACCAAAGAGGGAAAGGCAACACAAACAACCACAAACATCCATCTTCAGGTAAGACAAACATGATGAAATAAGACAAGTGATCAACAACTGACAGTGAAGAGAGGTGGAGCAAGATGATGGCCACCAACATGGAGTGAGGAGGATTCGGTGCTGTGGTGCAGCCAAACCTTCTTAAATCCTGCTGCAGAAATTGTTTATTTTTACTCTGGAAGTATTCCATTCATTTCTAGTCTTCCTTTAGCACATTTTGAGGTGACCACAGTTCATGGGATTGTCTGCAGGTACTAAGTTATGCAGCATTCTTGAACTTCTTCTGTCAGCATGTAAAATCAAGCAGCTTTCTGAACCCAGAAGACATTTTGTCTGTGGCAAGTGGAAGAATTAAAGGAGAGATTGCACTGAGAATATGTCATTCGCTACACTGGCTTGAACCTAGTGTCAAAGCACTCTATGATTTATTGGAGTCTGGAACAGTATTTGGAAAAAACAACAGAAGACCAGGTCAGATCATTCTATTCTATGTTAAATTGTTGCCTTTATTATGTGCAATTTCTTGATGGTCATTAAGCCCCCCTGAAGAAAGATTTAATGGTTTTATAGCAGGATATTTCCCTGTTTACCTTAAAGCACCAAAGTTAAATATAAAACATAAATTTCTTCATGTGTAACTTCTTTCGTGTCACAAAGTTTACTGCAATTAGAAATAGGGGAAATACAGCTTATAAATGCAGTAGAATAGAAAGTGCGTAAGCAATAAGGAATGATGGGGTACACTTGGAATGCATTTTACCGCATGGCCAAGGGTGTAATAAGGCACAAGACTGAAGGCCAAGTGACTTTAGCTGCTGGCTGTGTGGTAAAATGTGTTACACGCACATCCTGGAGTGCCTTATTGCACTTATAAAATGGGCTTCTTTTCTTAAAACTTTTTATAGTTGGCAAAAGCATGTTTACATGTAGAAACAATAGAGGTACTTGTGTCCATTTATGATAAAATAGTCCTTCCACCCACTAAAAATGATGTCATTGATGATGCCATTATATTGTTGCCTACTTTCTTCTTCCTGTTTTCTTTTTTCTCTGTTTTCCCCACATGCAAGACTGGAATGTTTGTCATGGAATGTTTACCATGGAATACATGGATTCAAAATTCTGCTCAGTTCCACTGCTAGAATGTTACTCTCCTAACATACTATACACACACACACACAATAAAAGCCTCTGTTACAACCAGCGACTCAATTTTCTCACTGACTGAGTAAGAAGGAGAGATTTCCCTGATGAGCAGGTAAAGATAGAAGGGGTATTTTTCATTGTCAGCAAAGAAACAGTTGTTATAAAAACTATAAACAACACTTAATGTTTCTAATTTGCTTATGTGTGTAAGGAGAATGTGATGATCAGGGAAACAATATTTAATCTGTTTTATTTTGTATTTAAGGTATTTTTCTTTTTAGGGCCTAGTGCAAGTAAATGTGATGCTTACAGTTACAGGGAAAAAAACAATGGCTGCCAGTTGAATTCTTAGCATTCGGTTAGTGTAATGATTCCAGTGGTGATCAGTGCACATTTGGCAGCCCTTTTTATTTTTCATGCATGGAACATAATTGCTACATGAACAACAGCCAGTCAGATTTCAGGATTTGCCCTTACCATTTTATAAATTAAAATAAGTCACACGTCTGAAATGAATTTTCCTGGAGTATTGGTGGAGGGGGGCTTGTGAGTTATGACGAGATAAGAAAAAAAGGAATGAAGAATGCAGCCAGGTAAAATCAGTCAAGAACAGCCCTGCAAAGCAGATTTTCATTTTTAATTTTATCAGAACATTCCTATATAAAGAGACTTACCAGCTTTGCATTAAGTAGAATGCAGAAGTAAGCCTCCCCAAAACAAGGGGGGGGGGGCTAGACTGGAGAGTTGAGAGGACCTGAGCAGAAAAGAATATACTCTGTTGGATTTGAAATTTTTTCATTTCAATTAATGGGCCATACTAAATAACATGGCAGTTCTGTAAGATGGTACGGATTGAGGACTGCATGAACTATTACCATAAGAACACTTAAGAATTGCAAAGAGGAGTCTTATATACAAGTGTGTTAATCTGACAGCTGTGTAAGGTGGTACATAAGGGGACTGCATTAGCAATTGTCCAATGAACTTACATCAAATGAGGGAATGATTGGATGAATAAAAAGGACAACAGTGAATTAAGGGATTTCTTTAAAAAAATCTATGGAAAAAAATAAAAGTAAAGGCGATCTTGAATCTGATAATACTGAAAACGAGTCCAAAAGAACCTCAACAAGAAAAATTACACTCCAAAATAAAGATGCTAAGCCTATTGATTGTGGGCAAAAAAGAAATCTAGCTGAGGAGGAGGAAAACATGAAACTTAATGAGAAACAGAATCCTAGCACATCAAGTCTAGAAAATCAAAGTGCTGGAAAGGAAAGAGATCCTGAAAATGGGACAAATGCAAAATAAAATGTGACTCTGTTCTGCAGAAAGTAAACACTTCTCTGCCCTTTCAGATGCTAGCTGACTTTGAATTCACCTGTGTGCATACTACTGTTGCAGGGGCAATTCCAAAAGACAAAATTAAAATGATCTCACAAACCACTGGTGCCAAAATGGAACCACAGATTCTTTCACAGAATGATGACAGCTATGGGCAACTACTGAAAGAAATTAAACAAGGCACTACTGAAATTCATCTAAATGTGGATAAAATAAGGGATGAAATAGGAGAAGTTAAAAGTGAAATATAAGATATAAGTATTAGACTGTCAGAACTAGAAATAGAGAATAATGGATGGGGAAGTACGTGATATTAGAATTTAATGCACACCAGAGGTGTGGGATGCTACATAAACCCCAAGGGTGAAGCCCGAGGGGTTTATCAAAGCATCCCACACCAAAAGTGTGCATTAAATTCTCCTCATCACATACTTCCCTATCTTTTATTTTATATAATTGCTGGTGAGCAATTTTTTCCAGCTTAAATGCTGTAACCCCCCCTCAACTGACATATAGTCTTCACACACACACACACACACACACACACTGTCTCTCTCAAGAAATCCCCATGTGGCAGCTTCACTCTAGTTCTGTGAGGCACCAAATAAAGAAGCAGCAGCTCACTGCTCCCCCAGCTCCCATTTCAGATTCCCCAGTTGAGCTGTGTACCAATCCCCATAGTCCCTCTCCCTCTTAACCTATTCTGCTCCCAGTTTCATTTTGTTTTTTAAAATTTACAGCTTAACTCGCGATCGTGATTAGGCTCGCGCTTGTCGCTTACCCATGTTAGGCAGTTAACTGCAGACTCATTCTGCCAACTTTCTTTGTTCCCCAAAACTAGCGAACACAGGATCAACCAGATACTTAAAAAGAAAGTTATAATATTTAAGGTAGGATCGACCAGATATATTACAAATACAGTGATTACAGGAAGCTGATAGTGAAACCGTGACGGCGCTATGCTACGATACAGAGTCGGAGAACTGCTTAGCCCACCCAGATTCAAAACAGCGGCCAATGAGGGATCGCTCCCTTTCAACAGACAGAGCATGTGAATGTCATAATAACTGACTGGTTATTACGGGAAATATCAACTTGGTGAGCCCATTGAAAAAATTACTCACCAGTAATTATAATAGTATATCAGATGTGGAAGACTTACTACCTCAGATGGCGCCTAAATTATTGGAGCATTCTTAGGAGCTTAAGGAAATGAAGCAGAAAGTAGATGATCTGGAATAGAGGTCTAGATGTACTAATTTGACATTTTTGAATGTCCCAGAGGGATAGGAGTGACAAAATATCCATAAAACCTTTGAAGATTGGATAAATGAAACTCTTAAAACCTAACTGCAACATGATTATAGAACAGAGCTGGACAGAGTTCATTGCTCTCCTGGGTTCAGACCTAATGTAAATTCAACACAAAGTTTTCCTAGAATTGTCTTTGTAAGATTTCTATGTTTCCAGGATAAAGAAAGAGTGTTGTCCTATAGACGAAAAACTGGCCTGGCAATTGAAGGAAAACAATGACTTGTATTCCCTGACTCTGGACCTGAACTTTACAGAAAAGGAAAGCATTTAATCCTCTTAAAGAGATACTATGAGAAAAAACACATAAGATTCCAATGTGTCTACACAAACACTTTAAGGAGTTTGTTTCAAGAATGTTTCATAGTTTCAAATCATCTGACACAGCAGAATCCTTTTTGAAAGAAATGTTGTGACTAACAGTTAAAAGGCAATTACAGCAACATCCTCCTAAAAAATTGTCAAATGATAATGTGTCAGTTCAAGGAACTCAAAATGCACAAAATACACAAATCAATAAAACAGATGCAGAAGCAAAAAAAATGGATAATGACTCTCAAACTGACCAAAAACAGCAAGAAGAAGAACTACTTGCTGAAGAAATAAATACTTGTGATGTTCCATCTCAAGGAGAAGAAAATGTGTACATCAGCTCAGAAGATGGGGATCAGAGTGTTACTTGATTTATGACATTTTCTATAAAACGTGGAGAAGAAGAATGGGAATCTATGGTTGGAATTTTCTTTTCTTTTTTTTTCTTCTTCTCTCTCTCCTTTTCTCCTCCTTCTTGCCTCTTCTTCTCTCTCCTTACTTCCTTTTTTATATGATCCTCATCTACTCTCTTTGAAATGCTTTATCTCTTTCTGTGGGAAGCAGTTAGTCTGTTGGGAAACATAACAGGAAAAATAAATACCCATGATGCTCCATCTCGAGGAGAAGAAAAAGTGGACAACAGCTCAGAAGACATGGATTAGTGTGTTACTTGATTTACAATATTTCCTAGAAAATATGGAGAAGATGAAAAATGAAGTTCAATGGATGGATTTTTTTTCTTTCTCCTTTTCTTCTCCTTCCCTTCTCTTCTTCTCTCCTCTTTCTTTTTTCTTCCTTCTTTAATGGTCCTCATCTACTCTGTTTGAAATTCTTTCTCTCTCTCTCTCTCTCTCTCTCTCTCTCTCTCTCTCAATGGGAAACAGTCTGCTGGGAAACATAAAAGGAGAAAAAGCGTTTTTAAATGTAATTACTTAGTGTACTTTTATAAGATTATAATTTAAGGGGGAAGGGATATTGATATCCCGGCCAAATTATAGAGCGGTTCACAGTCTTGTTGTATAAACAAAATAGTGAAAGGGTTATTGAAGAGTTATAACTACAGGTTTATCTCTTCAATGGAGCATTTGGAAATGAAGGAGGGTGCTTTGGGGGTTAAGTTTTTGCTTATTAAACTGATTCAAAATTTAGCTTTTTAGGGGTTGAGAGATTTGAGCTTTTGAATAAAATTTGTAGAATATATTTATACAATATGCGAATCTAGAGTAAGAAAAAACATATATCTATAGATAATAATGATTTACCACCATAACATTTTGCATCAATTCACCTATATAGAAATGATTGACAATATAAAATTGATGTCTTGGAACATCAATGGCTTTAGCAACCCTACTAAGAGAAACACAATATTTAATTATATATAAAAAAAAAGATAACCTTGATGTGAATCTTCTCCAGGAAACTCATTTAACTGAAAAATAATCAAGAAAAGAATATAAAATATGAGGTGGTAAGGCTCTACATTCTTTATATACATCCAAATCCAGAGAAACAGCCGTCTTATCTATGAAAGGATTAAACATAAGGATAGAAAATTATTGTATAGATGCTGAGGGCAGATTTATTATAGTCAGAGTCAAAATTAAAGAAACCCAACTAATCCTAGCATCATTATATATTCCCAATAATAAAATCAGAATTACCTTAGCAGAATTTTTCTCCAAACTTGTGGAGTTTCCGTAGCCATATTTAATAGGAAGTGATTTCATATGACTTTACATGAACAACTAGTTACAACAGCCAAGAAGAGGGAATATAACTTTAGGGATATAAAGTCCCTGCACAGTAGGATGGATGATTTATCTCTAATTGATTAATGGAGAATATCATTCCCCACAATCAAAGAATTGTAATTTTTCTTCATTAGGTTTAAGACTTATATGAGAATTGATATGTTCCTGGTGTCAAGGCTATTATTTAGGGATGTCTTAAATATAGAATATAAACCAACTTCTATCTCAGACCATGCACCACTATGTTTACAACTGACTCCAGGGACACCACCAAGATAAAGCATGGAGATTGGACCCTCTCCTGGTAAAAAAAAGAATCCTTTATAAAGTAGAAGAAGAGACACAGATATATTATTCTAAGAATGACACTTCAGAAGTTGCAATAGGAGCAATCTGGGATGCATACAAAGCCTTTTTAAGTGCAGTATGTATCTTGTTTGCTACCAAAAGGGGGGGGGGACAACAAAAAATAAGATTGGAACACTTGGAAAAGGAGATTGCAGAACTACATAAATTATATTCCCAAACTAACCTTAATTTTCATTTAAAAAGATTTAAAAAAGCTAAACATGAGCACAATCAACTACACAGTGAAAAAGCTGAAAAATTGATGTCACTATCAAGATCAAAACATTTTGCAGGTATAGATAGAGAAAGTAAATTATTGTCATATATGACCCAGAAAAAAGAACATAGAAAGAAACATTACAGAAATTAAAACTAATAACCAAGTGTTTGATACAGAACAGGAAATCAATTCAGAATTTTTCAAGTATTATCAAAATGTATATGAATCTTAAACCAAAATAAACAAAATTAATAATTTTCGCGATATACCCCAGGTCAGTGAAGTACAAAAAAAAAAGTAGTTTGAAGAAGAAGTTATGATAGAAGAAGTTGAGAAGGCAATATTGGAATTAAAACCAGGGAAAATGCTTGGATTAGACGGTATAGAGATAGACTTTTATAAGACGTTTAGAAAACTTCTTAGCCCTAAGTTGACAGAGCTTTTTATTTTTATTTTTTTTTTTTCAAATTTGCCTTTTTTTGGTCCCTGCTCCCTTTTGCCTAATCATCGGCCCAGTCACGGACTCTGGCTGTGGCTTCTCTCATATTGTAGCCATCCTCCTTGAACCCCCTGGCTTCCCCGCAGTGCAGGGTCATGGCACCTCGGGCCAAGGGTGCCTTGAACATGGGAAAGGCAGGAGTCTGCCTGAGAGGAGCCAATCTGTGGCCAGAGTGGGCATCGAGGCATTGGGAGTAGAGTATTTTTTCTCCCCTGTGTGTGGAGGAGGTGGGGATGTGCAATGATGTCCTGTGTCCACCCCGCCTCCCTGGAGTTGTTTGAGTGCCGGTAGCTGCAGTACCCCTGGCATCAGCAAGGTGTCCATCTATTGTTGGACACTATCCCCACTCCCCCAGAGAAGGACAGCTGTCCCAAGGATGCTCCATCCTTCTCCCCTGCCGGCCATCCAGCTACCCCAGTCCTTTCCCGAACCCGGTTCACCAGCATCACAAGTGGAATACCAACCACTGCGCCAGCTGGCCAGCCTAAGACAGAGCTTTTTAATGCATTTCAGGGCAGGTTACCTTCTTCCTTTGACGTGGCTCTAATTCTCATTATTCCCAAAAAAGACAAGGATAAACACTGTGTAAATCTTACCAACCAATTTCACTGTTAAATGCAGATTACAACATATTTGCAAAATTTCAGCAGCCAGATTGGAAGGTATTCTTCTGGATTTGGTAGGGGCTGATCAGACGGGCTTTGTCATGGGAAGAAGGGGCCACAATAACAACAGAAATGCATTGAATGATTTACATAATGTTAATGACCCTAATGCTATGGTGGTGTCTCTGGACACAGAAAAAAACTTTGATAAGGTAGAGTGGCAATATCTATTCAATGTCTTAGAGAAGGCCAGTATGCAGTAGGTCCCAATTTCGAATTTGGACAAAAGCAATATATTCGTTACCTAAAGCTAAGGTTTTAACTAGTGGTGTGACTTCTTCTGCATTTCCTCTGTACTGTGGCAGAAGGCAGGGATGCCTCCTGTTGCCATTGTTATTCATATTAACGACTGAACCACTGGCCAATGCCATAAGAGCAAATAAGGATATTTCAGGTTTCCAGTATGCTAACAAAAAGCATTTAAAAATATCGCTAGTTGCGGATGATACAGTATATTACTATATCTTAGAAACCTAGATCAGGAACTATAAACTATTATGCAAATTATTCAGGAATATGGTAAGCATTCGAGCTATACAGTCAGTTGGGACAAGTCTAAAGCATTATTTGCCCATCCTGAGAAAAGTAACATTAATATTACAAACATTCCTGCTTCAATTAAAACAGATAGCATGACATATCTCGCGATTTAGATAACAAATAAATGGAATAAACTTATTGAAGTTAACTTTCGTCCTTTAAGGGGGGAATTGCAGAGTGACCTACAAAAATGTAAAGACCTCGCGCTATCTCTATTGGGACGTGTACAGCTTATTAAAATAAACTTGTTACCTAGACTATTGTATATATTTCAAGCAATACCATTGGTGTTTCTACAAGATATTTTCAAGAAAATTGATCAAATAATCACTAGATTCACATGAAAAAAGGGGAGACCAAGACTTAACAAAAGCTAATAGTAAACTATTCTCAGTTAGGCCTTAAATTTCCTAATCTTCAATATTATCAATGGGTGGAAATGATAGACTCACTAATAGAAATATGGTCAAAAGAAATTCATCCATGGGCTTATTTTGAATATCAAAATCCATCTCCTACCCCTCTCTTACATCTATTATCAAAGAAATGTAGTAATAAACTACTGAAAAATAATGATAATTTATTTTTAGACAGACAATTAAGACCTGGAATAAACGTATGCACATATGAGGAATAACAAACAAGACATATAAAACATCACCGGTATATAAAAATAATTGCCATGCTTATTTTAACACCCTGGTGTTAAAAAAAGTGGTAAAGAATGGTATATTAACTATAGGGGATTTGTGTATTAACTCTTTTCAACAAATACAGGAGGAGTTTGGCTTACACAAAAATATGTTCTATAGCTATTTACAAATCAGATCTGTTCTCTCAGAATTATGTATGAAAGGCAGGATCTGGTTAAAAAATTAAGTATTAGAAGATATAATATTGGCTAAAAATAGGAAAAATATGCTATCAAGTTTATATTCAATAGTTATAAATAAACAAGCAGATACATCGCTGTCTTTAAAAACAAAATGGAAGAAAAATCTGAATAGTAATATCGCAACTTCACAATGAAATGAAGTGTGTACAACGTGAAATAGTTGTCTCAATAATAGAACTATCCAGATACAATTTTATACGATACATAGAATCTATCACTCACCATACTTACTGAATAAATTTAATGCCAATATTTCACATGGCAGGGTGTACAACTATACTAAATTGGGTGCCTTCAACCACCTGAGAAGTGTGGTATATAATTCAAATATAATTTTATTTAAGCAATATCCCACTCAAGGATGTGGGTAATGTCAGGATTTACCCACGCTTGGTCTGATTCAGTCACAAGGCTGCAGGCAAAGGAGTAAACCACACTAGATGTGGGTAAATCCTGGCATCACTCACTCACCTTCGAGTGAGATATTGTGATTATACAATGTCCCCTATTTTGGGGGGAGGGGCAAAGAAAAATAAATATATTTATTTGTATTTTAAATTATGTTTTTGGGGATGTATTGTTCCACCAGAATAAATAGTTCTGTGTTGCTAGGGAAACAAAGCTGAGGTGAGAGGGTACCCAGCAATCGGTGATGTCAGTGTGAGCGACTCCCTTTTTGAAGACAGGGAGGTTTTTGTTTATTTTAATTTAATGGGCACAATGATACTTTTTTATGTTGCTTTGCAGACGCTGTTATTCTGCAGTATAAATGGAGTTGAAGTGGAAGACAACTGATGTTGTAATGCGACACTTCAGAGGGAGTTCCGGGGTCAGAACAGCTGGCAGTCTGTGTGCAAGTCTCCTGCTGCACAATTGAAAACTGACAGTGTTTTGCTATATTAATTTAATTTTATTTCTAGGTTAAGCTCTGCAGTAAGGTAACATGAGAGCTGTGGTGAACTCTGAGTGGGTGTTCCTCAGGTCACTTTCGGAATTCATATTAACCGGAGCTGGGGTTGCAAGTATCATCACGGGAGCAGACTGCGAGAGGCTTCTAAGCACAGTGACAGTGCAAGTGAGGTTCAGGAGGAAGATCAAGTAAAACTGACACAAAGATGGAGTGTCAGTGTTCAGTAGATAGTGCTAAATATCAGGCATTGTGCTAGTGAAAATTATTTGAAACTCTTTTTTTGGGAAGTTGCAGTCCAGTTTTGTGGTTCCTATTTTTTTCTCCAGTGCCTATGTGGGGTCCAGTATGGCAGCTTTTTGTATAAATTTTTTGTGGTCTGATTAATTTTTGGGCAGATTAGACAGGCTGGAACTTTTTCCTCTTCGGCGATAGTAGGATTTACACATTGTAAATCATGCCAGTCAGCCAATCAGGAAAGAATATTTTTTCAACCATTGTATAATATAAATTTTAAGTGAGCAATACTACATGGCAGGGTATGTGGCAAGGCTAAATTGCTGAATGTCCCAGGTGGGTTATGAGGCATGAGGTACAGCCAAGTCCCTTCAGTCACATGGTAAGGGCAATATAAAATTCCCATAGGATCACATTGTAAATTGTAGGTAAGCAATAACACATGACAAGGTGTGCAGTAGTGCTAAATTACCACACCCCAAGCGCATTGTCAGGTGTATTGTGAGGTACGAGGTGAAGTTGAGTGCCATCAACCACTTGAGAAGTGCTGATGTCTTCACTCAGGTGATGAATGCACTCTTGCTGCCATGAAAGTGCATGTTAAAAATTTGGGAGAGTCAGCAAATGGCTTCTCTATGGAGCACCAGGCCCCTGGCTTCTTTGCCTGGACACAGAGGTAGCATTATAATGTAAATGGCACACAGTTGAATGATACAAACTGAAACCAAAAAAGAGAATGGAAGCAGAGCAAGATGTAGCTCTGGGTAACATGTCGAAGGCAGTTGTCATGTGCATTGACTAAATGCAAGGAAGAAAACGGAGTGTCAGAGGGTAACTGCATTAGAAATGCAGAGTGCCCTTGGTCACTTTACCTGATAATGTAAAGTGGGAAACCAAAATTTGTGGCTCACATTGCTATAGCGAGGCAGCACTGGCAGAGCAGGAGAAAACAGAAATGGAAACATTAAATATACAACAGTATGACACCCCACTTTCCACATTTGGAAGGCAGGAGGCTGGAGCTATTTGAAAAGCAAATTACAGTTTGGTAAATTGGAGGAGGGCATGACAACAAAAAAGTATTAACAATAGTTCCAGTAGGGAGGTAGCATATTCCATTTATGTCATACCTCCAAAGAGGTGAAACAATTGAATGCCCTGCCATTTGTTGCTGATTATAAAAAAAAATCTTAAAGGTATCTATAAATGAAACACCATTCATTGGGTAGATATTTTGTGCTGAACAACTTTTGTGTTTAAAGTACTATGCTATTGTTTTTCCTTTTAAAGTATTTGCATTTGTTTGTTGCAAAAAGTGGAAAAAAATAATTTTCTGCTATTTTTACTAATTATAAGATATTTAAAAGGTATTATACATGAAATACCACTAATTTTGTAGATATGTTTGTGCTGAATAAATATTGTGCTCACAGTACCATGCTATCATTTGTGTTTTAAAGTTATTTGCATTTTGTTGTTGAAAAATTGACAAACAATTGAATTTGCTGCTGTTTTGTTTGCTCATTTTTTTAATAATTAAAAGATATCCATAAATGAAACACCACTCATTTTGTAGATATTTTTGTGCTGAACAACTTTTATGCTTATATTACCATGCTATTATTTTTCATTTTAAAGTTATTCACATGTGAATACAGTTAATAAAGCTTGAAAACATCTGCATGGCTGGCATCCCTCTCATGACTGGCATCATCAAAGCAGCCATCTTGAAATTCTTACAGCATGATTTTGGAATCAAGAGAGGCTATGTTTACAATTTGCAAATGCTATGAAACTGCATTAATCCTACTTTAATAAATGCAGTTTCAGCATATATGTAAACAACAGCTCTTTTTTACAAACCTATGGAGTCATTTAAAAAAAAATTGTAAATATATGGTTTAGGTATCCTTAAAATTTTCACTTCTGCAACCTCCCCAACCCCAACCTCCACATGATCACGTACACATTCCTTTTAATCTCTTGCCCTAGTAATCCTCCTGTAGTAGTATACATCATGACAGCCAGCAGTATTTATTATAGTTTTCACAACTGTCACTGCTCCTTTCCTTTCTTCAACTTTTCAGATAAATATCAGACAGTTTTCCTTTCTGTGCATTACAATGAATTTTATATATGACTTGATGCTTGTAACTGTTGAGACCAATGAAGTGAACCAGATATGATCTGCCCTTACATGAGTGCAGCATACACTCTTACAATCTCAAAACACTATAGCTAACAAAAACATAAAAATCTGGAAACTGCATAGTTGTCAATCTGTAATGGTCACAAGATTAGATTGTTGGTCTTTTAATACTGGTAATAAAATACCATTATGAACTGAGGATTGTAAACAGAGGAATCTGATTGGCCGAGAGCTCTTTGAAGTCATGATGATATTGGGCTACATCATCACGGCTTCAAAAAAGTTCTGGAGCCACCAGCCTCCTAGCTCTCTACTGTCTGAGAACTATTTTTTCAAAATGCACTCCTACACCACCCAAAAACTCATTCATAAAACATTTTAAAACCAGCTTCTTTAATTTTTTTTATTTCTAAAACTTGAAACTCAGTTCATAATAGCAATAAGTCACTCCAGGGTGTGGTATATCATGGGATATCATCACTTCTCAGGTGGTTGGATGCACTCAGCCTCCGGCCTCATGCCCAACCACCTGAGCCTTGCCGATATCCCATGATATACCACACCCCTGTGCCTTATTGCTTAATTATAATGCAAAAGAATGCTGGCTCCTTGATTAATTGTTTGGGACTAGGATCTGTGATGTTATGCCAGCATAACATCACAGATCTAGTCCCAGCACACACATGACCAAATTCATTTTACAAAACAAATTAGTCCACGTCCTATGTTCAAACGAAGTGAAAGCCATGTTTGTGATTGGCTTCTCACCCCTCGCTAAACTCAAACTTCCCACTCCCAGAACATCCAGTAAGTTTTTTACTCAAAAAAAAGATTTAAGTTACAGTGAAATTGAAAACCACAAGATCAGCTTTACATGTCACTTGTGACACTGCCAGCTGCTCTCCAGAGATTCTCACTGGCAAATGAAAAGGCCATGATTACAGATGGCTTCATGGCCGTCCATTACTCCCCACTGGGAGACTCAGTAGGAGCTTCACTAGGAAAGGAAATAGCATATATTTGTTTAAAACATGGAGCACACTATCGGGGAATAGCCTGCTCCTCATTTCATTTTGCAGTCTCCCAGTACAAACAATAGGAGAAGCTGTACCTTAAGACATTTCAAAATGTAATAAAACCTCCAGAACAACCCCTAAAGACCACAGGACAATGTGTACTCACTGAACAGCTCACTCTCTGGTGGTTGGGTGGGCAGACAGAGTCAGTGTAAAACTTTACAGTCCCACACCAAATCTTGGAGAATTTTTGTTTCCAACTTCAGTCTCCTGCTAGAAAAACCAATGGCAAAAATGACACAGGACAGGGAAGGGGGGATGATGTGTCACATGCAGTGATAAGGGAGATGGATTAGCTTGACAGACTGCAGAGCCACAATAACAGCAGCTCCACCTACTGGCCAATGCT
This sequence comes from Neoceratodus forsteri, assembly GCA_016271365.2. Taxonomy (NCBI): domain Eukaryota; kingdom Metazoa; phylum Chordata; order Ceratodontiformes; family Ceratodontidae; genus Neoceratodus; species Neoceratodus forsteri. Next base: position 666,164,376 of record CM057456.1, on the reverse strand, counting down.
GTAAATCAGCACTATTTTTTTTAAAGTATACTTACACAGTAAAAAAAAACAGGAAAAAATATAATTTAAAATGTACTTTGTTATTTTATTTTTTTATTTTTGTACACATGAGACATTGTATAACAGGCATAATGCACTCCAGGGTGTGTGTTTTGCTGGGATAATGGCACTTCTCGGGTGTTGGATGCACTCTGCCTGTGGCCTCATGCCCAAACTCCAGAGGCATGATGTTATCCCAGCACAACACACACCCAGTCATGCATTATTCCTTTATTGAATTAATTAAACTGTCTATCATAAATTCAGTTACTGAAGCACTGTCTGTATGGGCTCTGGTTCACATTCAAGGTACTCTAGCTCACTTTGTTAGCACCAGCAGCTGAATACAGTCACACTTGGGACCAGAGGGCACAGCAGGTCACCCTAAATATACATGAATTTTGTGTGTCTGTGTGCGTGGGGGGTGGTGATTGTGGTGCCACACTGTTTTTCCCATACTGCTCCATAGTGACAGTGATGGTAGCGAGATGAGGTAGAGAGAGGAGAGCACCAGTAGATGTCTAGGAGAGAGGCATATGATTTGGAATTTATATTTGGTGCAGGTAAGCATGCCATTCTTAAAAGAAATCCTCTAGTGGCAACAGTGCTGAATATTGATCAAAAGCTGTCCAAGGAATGGCAGAAAAAGATCCTGCTTCTGCAAGGAAAAACACACAGCTTCTGGCCCCAAGGGGAGCAATAAGAAATGGTGTCGATTTTATGGTTTTAGTCACAAGTGCTGGTTGGTATCCAGAGAGGGAAAGCAATTTCATATCCTAGAATTCAATTCAGCGTGATCAGCATGGGAATGTAAGCCGAAAGTCTATTGCCCTACAAGCAGTTTTGGTAATGCAGGACCCAACATTTCATGACAGCAAGGGTTGGGTCGATAAATGTTTATGGCACAATGGCTTCACCATGAGACAGAAAACCACTGTAAGATAATGACCCCTAAAGTAATACATCCCATGAGTAGTCAAGTTTATCACATTTTGCAGTTGCCACACACAAAAAAAACTAAAAATCCTCCTTGCTAGCATTGGGAATACAGCTGTAAACTGACCTGCCTCCAGTTATTGCCACTATTAGCTGTTGAGGTTTTGCAATAATAGAGGGGTTGAGTGCAGAAGAGTTTGAATCCGGTAGTGTTAGGCACCCTGGGCTGCACTTGTGTTCTTTCCCTCTTTATATTGATGATGCAGAGCTTTTCTATTGGCCTGAATAGGTATATATTGTTAAGTCTATGGTTTCGTCCTGGATGGAAGCAGGCCATCACTTTGGTATAGGCTCTTATCCTTCCAGGTTGGCCCACAGTCCACAATGTAGCCATAGCTCTCCTCACTGTGGCATTCATTCTACCATTACTTGAAGGTCTTGGTGCAGTGCTCCCGCTCCTTCCCCATATAGTACAAGATGCACACACCACTTGCATTTTAAACACATTGGAAACACGGGATCAACCAGATCAATGATATAACTTTTCCCAAAATGAAATTTACATATGGAGCTGACTGCAGCAATTCAGCTTTGTGTTTAAGCCCATAAAACGCCCTCATTATGTTAATGCGTTAGCAATCATAGTAGCTCTAACTCAAGTTTGTTTAACTGGGGAAAACTAGTGATCCATGGTTCCTTCAGATAGTTCATGACCCCTACTTTCCACCTAGAATGCCCTGCAGTCATCATCCTAGTATGTCGAGGGAGTGATCAGGATCTTGTTGGAGAGCATGGTATTGAATAACCCTTTATTGCCCTGTTACATATGCATTGGCTCCAGATACCAAATCAAGCATGGGGATCATGGGGAGGGGGGCACAAATTAGGGATGGTGATATCTACCTCTATAGGTAAGCATGTTACAGTCCTTAGTATTATGCGGCTTTTGCCAGAATCATCCACTAGTATTGAAAAGGTTGCACCTTGTAACACCAGTCAATTATCTCACGTCTAAGACTAATGAATAGTGCAGACTACACAAACGTTCATGGTGGGATAAAGGACTACTTTGCAGCTGCAAAACATGTTCCCTTATCACCTGCATCTTTAAAGGAAAATTTACAGCTTTACTTGGGGTGCCATAGAATTATTGTCATTCACCACCTGGTATTCTTTTGCTGTTGTAGGTTCTGCCAACAGTGTATTCCTAGTACAAGACACAGGGGGGGAATCACCTGTGAGGTCTGTGTAAACCACCCAAGTGCATATTTATTAAGACATTTACTTCACCAGGATGTCAATGTTGAGACCGAGGGGTCCAGCAATCCCCTCATTCACATACATAGTGAACCATGCTTTGGTTGATGATGGCAAAACTCCAAAGCTGTGCAATACATTTCACTTTTCTGAGAGGCTTACTCTAACCCAATTTAAAAGATACATAATTTGGGCAGTCATTACTTGATCAGAATGTTAGCTTTGCAATTTCTAATTAACCAAATTATTTAATAGGATTGTATTAATAGAAACAAAGGCATTTCGAAATTTGGTGCTCAGTACCCATATAGTAATTTTAAATCCTGTTTATAGTCACAAAAATACTTAGATTCTGTATTTATGAGTCAGTGTAATTCCATATATGCCTCAGCAGTGATTAAGGAAGAGGCAGGCACAGCCTCCTTAAACCTGCTACTTTATTGCTGAACCTTTTCTTGTGTACTTGTGTGTATGTTCGGGAAGGGGGCTCCATCAATGCACTTAATCCTTGGACCCTCCTATCTGTATCTCCCAGAAACTACATTGTCTCTGTTTCCGTCAGGTGGGTGATATGACAAGATATTTTTACAGGGTTCTAAAGCATTCATACCTTTGGGAACCATGTCTTTATAAATATCACTTGTCTGAAGGGCATTTCTGTGTTCTGTCAGTGGAAAGGATTAAGTCCAACCCACCTTTTGTATCTGAACTCTGGACAATAGATTACCAGTGGAGACATATGTGGGGCAGGGCCAGATGTACATTTTTATTATGCACAGCAGTAACCATGGGCCCCCTCCAGCAGCACCCAACTCTCAAACATAGTGTGTCAAAGCACCCCAGCCATGTTATGCAAACATTAAATAGTTAGATCCAAGTAACTCATTTTACTTTTTGATTTGCTAGTTGTCATTTTCAACACAGTGTATAGTGAGTGTTTGTTCTGCAAGAATTTCCATGCCAGCTGACTTTGTTGTATCACAGTTCAAAGGTCATAGAACATGGTTGTACCCTTCTGTGGGACAACATTCCTGCTAATCGGACATCCTCAAGGCAGTTGATGTTTTTTGCAGCACTGCCACTGGTGCATCAATCAGTTCAAGTTCTGAGCTGAAACTGCCCATCTGCCTGCCACAGGAGCACTCTGAAACCCACTTTCTGTTTTTCTTAAATGAAAACCAAAAAAAGATACTATACACTATAAAAATATTGGTTGAGCAACTAGCCTGAGCTGCACCTTTGGTTTCTGATCACACTGGACCTCTCAGCCGTTGCTTTTGAGGCCTGATGTAATCAGAAGCCCTCTGTGGCAGCACAGGCTCATTGTGTACGGTTGCCTAGCCAGTATTGTCTCTATATTGTATATACAGTACTGCATATTTTTCTTAATCAAACTTTTGATGAAAAGAACCATGGGTCAGCTCTTTAAAGGCAATTGTTTGGTTTCAGTTAAGAAAATTCCGTATATCACCCTTCCCAATGTAATAATTCTTTGGGGTGTCTGGTGTCACCTTTGTTGAGCTGAATTTTGTCTGATCCACAACAGCATGTTCAGCCTGTACAGTGCTGTTTTTTCATGTGGGGGACACATTCTGTGATGCCAGCATCCTTAGACCCTGACATTGTGGATAGTTTCCCAGCATTAAGAAATGGGACTGTCCAACCCAAGAATGCTGCTGCACATGAAATTAAAATTAAAGTGAAGCACAGATGGCACAGATACCAGAACTGCTACATCAGAGGGTGACTGATCTACTGAAATTTAACATTTAACCCAAAGATTCCCTTTAAGTCTTTCTTGTCAAATGCCAACTGGCTAAGGAAAGAAATTTGGTTTTATGTTGTGACTTTAAGACACACTGTTGTATCCCAAAACACTTCACAATCCATTAACAGGCGACATTGTGTCAGCAGCTATGAGGCATGTATCGAAAGATCATGGTAACTTGGGGGAGGGTTTTGGAAAGCTTTGGGGGACCAAGTACAGACTGCGTGTGTGTATAGGGGGAGTCAAGTACAGGGAAGTTAAGTGACTTGTGCAAAGTCACACAGAAAGAGGCAGTCATGGGATTCAAACATATGTCTCCCGAGTCACAGTGCTGTACATTGTAACCAATAACTAACACTTTCTAGAAAAGAAAACTAAGATCTAGTTTATAAAATGTGTAACCTATGCCCTGTAAATGGCAGAAATGAGCAGATACATAAAATACTGCTGTAGACAAGGGGGGAGGATGCAGAAATCAGGGTGACTTTGCCCAGCTAACAAAGCTAGCCTCTTATCGGTAGTTTAGCATGTGAGTAGAACATGGGATTGTACTTAGTATCATCCAATATCTGCAGTGCTATATATTCAGGGCATATAATGCATGGCACCACCAGTAACTCCAACATTACTAAGAGTGCATGGGTTGATCGATTAATTGAATGATTGCTTTATCAAGTTGACCACTATTTCCTGAAATCGGCTACCATGTACTTACCACCCTCATCACACATCTTTTTAACGAATCTCTCACTGAAGGAGTCCTCCCCCAAGGATGGAAAGTAGCTCACATCGTCCCACTCTTTAAATCCGGTTACCCAAGCGATCTGCATAACTATAGACTGATATCTCTATTACCAGCTTTCTCCAAACTATTAGAAAATTAGTTAATACCCAATTCAGAGACTACTTTGAAACATACAGTTTGATGACTCCTTTGCAGTCCGGCTTCAGACTCAAACACAGCACCATAACTGCATTAGCCATAGTAACCAACGATTGGCAAACAGCGCTTGACTCCAAGAACCATATATGTGCTCTATTTTTAGACTAAAGTAAAGCATTTGATATGGTGGACCATGAACTCCTTCTGCACATGCTGTGAAATATTGGTCTAAATGATACTTCCCTAAAATGGTTTACTTCCTACCTGGTTGGTCATCAGCAACAGGCTAAAACCCAGTGTGAACTCTTCACTACAAAACTCTCATGAAAGTAGTCCTCCAGGGTTCCATTCTTGGACCCATCCTATTCGCTATATACATAAATGATATTGACCTCAACATCACCTCAGCCAATATTCATCTGTTCGCAGATGACACCATACTTTATACTGCCAAACCATCCCTAGAACTGGCCTGCCCAGGCCTACAACAAACATTTTGCCTGCTGCAGCACAACCTTTTGCATCTTAAACAACTGCTTAATGCTACAAAAATGAAAGTCATGTTCCTTTCCCCCCAGGCCAGTCTCTCACCTATTCACTTCCAAGGTAGTAGCCCTCAAATCATGACCTTTCTTGGCGAAACCTTACAGCCTGTAGTCAAATTTCAATACTTAGGTTTCTGGTTCCATAGAAGGCCTTGTTTTACTTCCCATGTTGAAGAATTGGCTAAAAAGCTTAGACAAAGACTAGGCATTTTCTACCGTATCGAGCACTTCCTTACCTGTGAGGCAAAAACAAGGCTAGTCCAATCAACCTTCCTTCCATTCCTGGACTATGCTGATTTTCTCTACAGTCATTGTCCTGCTACCTCACACTTCAAAATAGATCCCCTACACCCCAGAGCCCTTAGATTCATCACTAACACGCCATACAACACACATCATTGCTCCCTTTATGCACAACTTGGCTGGCATTCGCTAAAAACAAGGAGAATGAAAAACATGTTAATCTGTATCTATAGAGCTATAATGGGTAAACTCCCCCAGTATATTTCTAATCTCCATGTTTGCACCAAGGGCTCCTATTCCTTTAGAAGATACTTTTGCCTCTCATTTGACATTCCCAGGGTCAGAGCTAGGCATGGTATCTCTTCCTTAAGTTACTCTCTCTTCCTTTCGGAATAGTATCCAAAAATCCCTAAAACGTTCACAACTTGTCAATATGTCTACCTTCAAAATGGAACTTTCCTTCTTCTTGAAAGAAGCTTGCAACTGTTTCCGCAAGTATTAGTACTTAAGCCCAATCTCCCTGTCCCATACATCATTATCCTTCCTTTCCCCTTTTGTAGCATTGCTTTAGCCCTTCCTCCACCTAAAACCATTAAATATGACTTGAACCCCTCATGAGCTTTATCCTCCCTTCCCCTTCCCTTCCCTTGCTACCTCCCCCTACCCCATCCTGCCAATTCTTTGCCTCCCCTTCCCTCCCTACACTACATCTTTTTCACTCGGTGTCCTCACCTGCCTTTTCTCCTCTCTTCCCCTCTCCTCTTCCCCACAAAATCTTTGCTCCTTTCCTTTCCTTCTTCCCTTTTCTTCTCCGCTCCATCTTCCCATAAAACTTCAGTTCCCCTTCCTATGTATTTTCCCCATTGCTTATCCACCTCCCCTGTTTGTAGATATTGTACATATTGTTCAATTATAATTTTGCTTTTTTATATCAGCATTCATGTACCCTTTTCATGTATTTTTTTATTTCGTTATATTGTTCCTGTTGGGTGTCATTCTTTTTGCTTTGTCCACCCAGGATCATCTTGCAAATGAGTTTTTCTCAATGGTGTTTCTCCTGGTTAAATAAGGATAGATAAATAGATAGATAGATATAGATAGATGGATCGATAGATAGCTAGCTAGCTAGATAGATTGATTTAACTCCCAAGGAGAGAAGCCTTCAACTCAAGTAGATGTTACATTTGATATATTTATACCTTTTGCTGCTATTTGATTACCTTGTGGCTGAGGTCGCTTCCTCTCAGCCACCAGTCATCCTCATCTCCTGATCCCTTCCACTCCTTCAGCGAGTTGTTAGCTCTAAGTGACTCAGAAAAGTCCTGTCCTGCCATCCCACATGCCCATTCTCAGCCTTTAGTCTGACCACAGACCCATGTATGATGTCTCTGAATGCTGTTGCTTCATCCACTCACTCATCTGCCCATCGGCTCATGGATCACAGCATCCAGTCTGTCTCCAGCATGCCACAATAGGAGGTACTTGATTCTGGCAGGGCTCTGCATCTGTGGCTTGACCTCAAGGACAACTGTCTGCCCACTACACTCCTAGGTGAGTGTCTGCAGTTCTTTTTTTCTCCCACTGATGCTTGGGTCCTCCGATTTGTTGTTGGTACAGCTGATCTCCAATTCCCAACCCAGCATCCACCAACAATACAAACACATATGCACACTGCAGTAGGTATCAGGCAAGGAGACTAATGAAATCAATTGCAAACCACAGCATCCACCACCCATCAGTGTGAACAGGTGAAGGAGCGAGACTACCAGCCATGACCTCCCCATAGGTGTCTCCTGTCCAGGTGGCAGCTAAACAGGCAAAAATAAATAAATAAATAAATAATGTTATAACGTATAACTAGCAAGCATAAAACTGCTTAGAAAGAGGCTCCCAAGAAAACTAGGACCATACTCACTAGTGTAGGTAGCGTTTGTGTAAATTCAGCCCAGATGTTGGTGGGTAGCAGTTATCTTCAATTGGCATGCTTCAGGGTGAAGTGGACCCAGGTTCAACACAGAATGTGGCCAGAGGTGCTGACCTTCTCACCACAATAACAGATATTTAAATTCAGGGCAAGAATGGAATTTGTCTAAACTGTCAATATCAGTAGAAGCATTTGGTTATTATGAAACATACACAAGAACTGAATGTACTGTAATTTTCTTTTCGGCAGTCCATAAGTCTGCTCTGAGGGTTTCTTCCATTACTTTCAGTTTTTAGTGGTGTACAGGTGGAAGGAAACTGAGACTTTGTGTCCAAACTGTTATAAATTCCTTTGGAGGAGCTAAAATCTGCCTAAACTACAGTATTTAAGATCCTTTCTTGTTTAAAATAGGGAGTGAGGCTGTTGTTTAAAACATTTTAGTGGGTTTGATAGTATTAATAAAATTGGTTGACTAATAGCTGTTTTAAATATTTGGTAGCATGTGTTGGGACCAGGCTTCTGTGGGCAGGTGCTACTCCCCCTCTAGGCTGAGGGAACTGCATTCTTTCGAAAGACCCCGTTGCTACCTGAGGTAGATAGGTGTTGTTGTGTCTTAGGGACTGCATGGAAGAGGCAGAGGGGGAGGGGGTTCCTCGGCTATGAGGGGGGAGTGGAGTGGGCCAATTAGGGTGGTGAGGTTGGAGAGATGCCCTGGGGCGAAATGGGTCCAGGACAGGGGGGTACGATGCCTGGTTCCCATACCCAAGGGTTCCACTGAGAGTGGGCAAGTGGCCTGCTCCTCCAAAGCCTCTCATCCAACCTGGGAGGTGTTATGCAATGCCAGGTCTATAAAAAACAGGACACCAATTATTGCTGATCTTGTTGAGTCATCTGACCTGGCTTGCATTACCGAGACCTGGCTGGACGAGAATGCTGGTCCCATATATAGGTGTCAGCAGTTCCAGCCGGGTACTTGGTGATGCATTGCCCGAGGTTGGATAGAAGGGGTTGGGGGGGGTCTCTATTTGTTTTAAATCGGAATTGGGCCTTGTGGAGGTTCCAGTGGTGTCCCCTAGATCCTTTGAGTGTATCATGGGAGCAGATGTGGGTAGCAGAATCTTACTCGTCTACCGTCCACCTGGTGACAAAAATGTTTTTCTGCAGGAAGTTCCAAACTTCATTGTTGACCTGGTGTTGGAGCCCTCCAGGTGGTTGGTCCTGGGGGACTTCAATGCCTGGGTCGATGATGAACTCTCGCTCTTTGGTCAAAACTTCTTCTAACTGATGATTTCATTGGGCTTCACACAGGTTGTTACTGCTGCCACCCATATCCAGGGTCACTGTTTGGATCTGGTGTGCACCCTGGGGATGGTGATCACGGAACTGGTGGTGAAACCAGTTGGGTGGTCTGACCATCACTCCATAAGGTTCAGTTTTGCAACCCCCCTTGTGAGACCTACCCTTTGGAGATGGTCCAGTACCGCCCTTTGAGGGGAGTTAACCCTGGGGGTCTGATGGCGGTACTGGACCTATCGAGCTGGCCTATGGAGTGCATGGAACCAGATGCCTTAGTAGTGCACTATAATAATATGGTGCTGAGGGCACTGGATTCCATAGCACCTGCCCATGTTTGCCCCCTCCCCCTTCGCCCTCGATCCCCTTGGTTTGATGGGATGCTGAGGGAGTCGAGGAGAGTGGGGCGAAGATTGGAATGCTGTTGGTGGAAATCCAGCCTGGAAGATGACAGGCTTAGATTGACGGCCCATTATGTGGACTATCAATCAGAAATCTCCCATAAGAAGGCAGAGTTCCTGTCCAGGGAGATAGCTTAATCAAGAAATCGACCAGCTCAGCACTTCCAGACTGTGGACAGACTGTGCAATCCAGTCTGTCTGTGGAGTCGGAGAGCTTTTTCACAAATACAGTGTGATGAGTTTTGCTTGATTTTTTTGAGGATAAGGTGTCATCAATCAGGTCGGAGATCCACAGTACACATTCCAATGAGCGTTGCAGGGATTGATGTGTGGTTACAGACCTTGGGTCTACCTGGACAGATTTTGATTGGCCAGCGATCATGGATATCATGAAGATTGTCCAGGGCTTGTGACTGACTTGCTGTAGTTTGGATCCTGGTCCTCCTTGTGGGGTGCATGGATGTGATCGGACCAGTCCTTGCTGAGATAGTCTGGTTCTCTTTGGACCAAGGAGTGTTTCCAGAGTCCTTAAAAGAGGCTGCCATGGCACCCCTTTTGAAAAAAATCTTCCCTTGACCCAGACTGTCTAACTAACTACAGACCAATCTCTAACCTGCCCTATTTGGGCAAGGTTATTGAGAAAGTAGTCGCGTTGCAGCTTGAGGACTTTCTTAGGACTTTCTTACCACCCATGAGGTCTATGATCCTCTCCAGTCCAGTTTCAGGAAGAGGCATAGTACCGAGACTGTGATGATCTGGTTACCTAATGATCTCCTAATAGCGAGAGATTGAAAGAGCTGTTCGATCTTGGTCCTCCTTGATTTCTCTGCAGCGTTTGATACCGTGGACCATGGGATGTTGCTAGATCACCTGTGGCTATTCTGTGGACTGTTGGGGACAGTCCTCAGATGGTTCCACTCTTTCCTCACAGGCAGAAGTCAGTGGATAGTTTCAGGAATTTTTCCTCTGCTCCTTTGCTCTGTCTTGTAGGGGCACATGAGGTTCTGTGATTTCCCCATATTTGTTCACGGTGTATATGCTGCCGCTGGGAGACATTATAAGGCATTATGGGCTGAGTTTTCAGTGCTATACAGATGATACTCAGCTCTATATGTCCTTTGTACCCGAACAGAATGAAGCATTATTGGTCTTTAACAACTGCCTCGCTGAGGTCCAGGACTGGATGAGTGCTAACTGGTTGAAACTGAATCCAGATAAGACTGAGGTGTTGGTCATAGACCAGGGTCATCGTGCAGAGAAGTTGACTCCTGGGTCTCCCTCTGACCTTGTACTTGGGGGCAACCAGTTGAGACCTTCTGAACAGGTGCGGAATCTGGGCGTAATTCTTGACAGCGGGCTGACACTGAAGGCACAGGTGTTGGCCGCTGTCAAGTCTTCCTTTTACCATCTGAGGAATAGCACTTGGATAAAACACCTTGTTCCACACAATGACCTTCCTGTGTTGGTCCACGTCTTTGTTTCCTCACATCTTGATTGCTGTAATGCTCTCTATCTAGGGTTGCAGGGAGTGGATCTCCATCGCCTGCAGCTGGTACATAATGCTGCAGCCAGGTTGTTGACTGGGTTACCAAGAACTTGTCACATCACACCTGTGCTGCATGAACTACACTGGCTGCTGGTGCAGTGAAGAATCACTTTCAAGGTTGCGTTGCTGACCTATAAGACCGTAGACGGTCAGGGACCGGGCTACTTGCAAGATCTTCTCCGACCTTACTGCCCTCTTTGCCCACTCTGCTCCACTGATGAAGGGTTGCTCAGAGATCCTAAGGGTTCATCTTCAGTTATCTGGTGCCAGAGCTTTTTCCTTTATGGCCCAACCCTGTGGAATTCTCTACCTCGTCAGATTAGAGATTGTCTGTCCACGGAGTCATTTAAGGCATCTCTGAAAAGTTATCCATTTGAATTAGCATTTGAATAAGTTTACTGTTACTTTTATTGTTTTTATGCTGTTATTTATTACATTTGATGTTATTTTGATATGTAATTGCGCTTTGATATGTAGAAAAGCGCATTATAAATAAATTTAAATTTGATTTGATTTAAATCTGCAGAGGCAAGCTTTCACTGGCTGCAGTTTCTGAATGAGTGTCACTTTGACAATTACATTTGCTTACAAAACATACTGTAGTAACAGAACCAAATTATTTCTTTCTCCAGCTAACAGGAGAAATGAGATTCAGAGTTTTGGTGTTCAGTTTTAACATGAGTCTGTCAGTGTTGTTAGTCTTGCAACTTTGATAGACAGAAAAAAATGTCACATTTTGAATTCATTTTACCTGTGTGGTATAGTGTAGGTTAAAATCTTATCCACCATAATCTCTACCATTTTTGATCCTCACAAAGGGCTCCAATACATTAGGTCTAAGTCTCCCCACATTGGATGGAATATAAGAAAAATGAGACTCCCTATACCCTGTAGCAACCAAAAAAAATTATCAGTTTGCATTTGCTAAAGTGTTAGCTGATGCAGCTTATGACAACAAAGTAAAAGTGTTTTGCAAATACATTGGTACCCATATTCTCGCACTAGCAGGCCATCATACTGGTGCTGGTCTTTCTCCTCTAACCAAATGACCATTATGGCAGCCACACTGGGCTGCAATCAGTAAGCTCTGTAGAACTTTTTATTTAATGTTATTAGTCATTTTAGAGTTTTTAGTTATTTTCTTTTCGGCAGTCCATAAGCCTGCTAGATAAATAAGTTAGATTGTGATATAGGTTAGGGATTTAAGTGTAGCTTAGTGGGTGTAAGAGTAGAACAGGAGATAGATTTGTTACTACTTAGTTAGAAAAGTAATGCGGTGCACTTAAATTGTTATTTACCCATCTGTAGATTTTATTAGCTGTGGTGGATCTGTCCTGGTGCAGTGCCAAGTTGAAGGACCTGCTTGGAAGTTACCGCTGAAAAGAAAAGCAAGTTTGGATCACTGACTGGCTTTGGAGCAGCTGCTGGTGGGGGATCCTGTACCTGGTGGGATGAGTATGGTGGTGCTGGACCCTGAGTCTGAGGAGGGAGAGGGCAGTTGATTCTGTGAAGCCTGGTGCCACTCTGTGATCTTGAACTGCCTTCTCTTGAGGCAGCTGCAGAGAGAGGGAATTGCAATTGCTGTGTAACTGAACTATCGAGGAGAGGAGTGTGTTCATCTGCGAGATGACAACAGACCCTTTGTTAAATTGGTTGTTTGGCATTGGTGGGCATACCCTACACTCTGAATGACCCGAGTGACTATTGCCACAATTAAATGAGATGAGCTATAAAATGGAACGGACTCTGGTGTGGTAGTTGGCTGCTGCCAGTAGAACTGTTTACAGTGAGACATTTTAAGATTACTTGCTTGGCACAGAGCTGACACCAGGAGAGACAGGTAAAAGCCTAGAATTAAGAACTTGAAGGGGAAAATGGGATAGCCATGAGTACCAATAAACAGCAGTCCACCAATGTTATGGAAAATACATTTTTTTTTGTTACTTACTATTTATCCTCCTTGGCCACCTCTCTGCACCCTGATTTTTTTGTCCTCACATCCTGCCGAGGATCTGGCCGCCGTCCATCTCGGTCGGAACCACAGGCACCCTGAAACTTCTGTGGCTTACCCCACACAACAGGGCGGCAGGGAGTCCCGTAACTACCCACCCTTCATGGATGCAGCTCAGGTGCCAGCGCCCAACGAACGCTCGTGGATGGCCATCGCACTTTTTCCTCTGTTCACTCTACCCCCACCCTTGTTTTGAGCATGCAATGATGCTGGCAGAGGCAGAGGCAAATGCGTCCACATGCTCCTCCCCCAGGTATCTGCCCAGACTTCACCCTAAGCTGTCACCCCGTGCTCTGATCCCCAGCCTCTGCCAGGTGGCAATCAGGCATCGGTAAGTGAGACCCCCCCTTCCTGGACAAGGAGAGCAGTTCAATGGATGCTCAATCCTTCTCTTCCCAGCCAACTTCCGGTGACCCATGCTCGTTCCCAAACATGGGTCGCCGGTGCAATGCAAGGTAAGACTTCCAGCGACTCAGCCCTCAGTGCCACTAGGCCGGCAAAAATCTAATTTTTTGACAAGTTTCCTGATAGTAAGATAACTAAAGGGTTATAAATGATTACTTGTTAAAATTGTTGCATTGGCTGTGAGAAAGATGTACTATTAAAGGTTCAGACTGTCTACTGTGACTTACTTGGCTGTTGGGAAGCGAGAGTCCGTTGAGCTGTTCTGAATGATTGTGCTTTGGAAATGAGAGTCCCATTACAATTAATTCAGTTTTAAGAACTTAATAATTACTTAGATGTGTACACTACAGAGTTTCTAAGAACTCTATATTTTGTAGGACTGCCTGCATTATAATTTGTTGTTGGGGTTGGGTGAGTAGGAGGAGTTTGGTGGTTGATATTAATGTGGTTGGTTGTGTGAATATATGTGTGTGTGTGTGTGTGTGTGTGTGTGTGTGTATGAGAGTAATTGAGGTCTTTGCAAATTGTGTTGGGTATTTTAATATTTGTTTGATTTTTTTAAATAAGTCATACTGTTTAGTGAGATTACGTAGTCAGGATGTGCCTGGAATATAGACCTATAAGGTGCAAGTACTCGGTGACTTACCTCCGCAAACTCTGCCCTTCTGAGCCTCCCTTGCTTCCTGTAGAGACATTCAGGAGGCATATGGTGTTGAGGATTGCCCGTCGGGGGGGGGGTTGGTGTGAGGGCCGTGTGAGTGGCTGCCGGGGAGTTGTGGATATGGGTGGTGAGGCCAAGGAGGTGCCATGAGCCAAAATCAGAATTGGAGAGGGGTTCACCTTGTCTGATTTCGATACTCAAGGGCTCCACCATTGAAAGTGGGCAGGTAGCTGATACAGCAGTCTCCCCTCATCCTACTCAGGCTGTGTTATGCAATGCCAGGTCGATGATGAATGAGGCTACTGTAATTGTGGACTTGGTGTCCTTGGCAGACCTGGCTTGCATCATGGAGACCAAACTGGACGAGAATGCTGACCCCATTTTGAAGGCAGCGGTGCTGAGTACTCCCTGATACACACCCCAAAGAAGAATTGCAGAGGCAGGGAAGTGGCCATTTGTTTTAAAGCCAGCCTGGTTCTCACGGTACTCCCAGTAAGTCCTACTGGGTTATTTGAGGGTGTTGCCATGTGAGGGGGCCCCAGCACAGGTTGCAGGATCCTTCTGCTTTACTGCCCACTGGGTGAGGAGAGGGAATTCCTACAGGAGATTAGAGACTTTGTCACTGGCTTGGTATTGGAGTCCCCCAGATTGTTAATTCTCGGGTACTTCAATGCCTGGGTCAAGGATGGACTCTTGTCATTTGGACGTGATCTCCTGCAGAGTATGGAAGATCTGGGCCTGTTGCAAAATTTCACCTCAGTGACCCAATCGTATGGCCATATATTAGACCTGGTGTTCACTCTGGATCTTGGGGTCGATGTCTTCAAGATTGATGTGGTCATTTGGTCAGCTCATAGGACTGTGAGGTTCATATCTGGGGCCCTACCTGAGGGTCCATCCTCTGTAGAGATGGTCCAGTACTGCCCTTTATTGGGATTGTTCCCAGCAGGACTACAGGTGGTGCTGGACCTATTGAGTGTGAAGGCTGTGTGTGTGACCAGACTGGAGGAGGTAGTGGTGGCCTGTAATAGGGCTGTCAGTGCCACCTTTGACTTGATTCCAACAGTTTGTGTCTGACCTTTGTCTACTCACTGGAGGCCCCCTTGGTTTGATGGGGAGCTCAGGGAGTTACAGATAAAGGGCTGGAGGCTTGAGTGGCACTGGAGGAGGTTTGGGCTGATGGAGGACAAATCAGCCCTGAGGTGACATTATGGTAGCTATCAGGGGGCAATCTCCCAAATGAAGGCAGATTTTTTGTCAAGGGAGATTGCTGCATCAAGGATCAACCCAGTTCAGCTCTTTCACACGGTAGACGGGTTATTATATCCAGTCTGTCTCCAGGCAGGAGGAGCAGGTTCAAGCACAAGGTGAGTGGAGTTTGCTGTGTTCTTTGTTGACAAAATGTCCTCTG
Organism: Neoceratodus forsteri; assembly: GCA_016271365.2. NCBI lineage: Eukaryota > Metazoa > Chordata > Ceratodontiformes > Ceratodontidae > Neoceratodus > Neoceratodus forsteri. The sequence continues at coordinate 666,149,053 of CM057456.1, read as the reverse complement.
TGAGGATGGAGATCTCTTCCAGTGTCGCTGAAAGGGCTTGCACAGTTCAGTCTGAAGCATGCTGGAGCACCCTTCTTGTATGGGATGAGTTCAATCCAGTTGGAGTGGAGGAGGTGGCTGAGATAGTCTTGAGGCTGTGACCAACATATCGTGATCCTGACCCAGGTCCAACTCGTCTTTTGGTTAGATGTATAAACCTGATCGGATCTGTGGTTGCTGGGATTGTCTGCAGTTCCTTGGGGAGTGGGATCCTTCCCATGGCACTGAAGGAGGCCTTGGTAAGACCCCTATTGTAGAAACCCTCAATGGACCTGGAGTGTCTCAGCAACTACAGACTGGTCTCAAACCTCCCATTTTCAGAGAAGATTTTAGAGAAAGTGGTGGCCATCTAGCTTGAGATGCATCTTGCCTCCTTCACCACTTATGAGCACTTCAGGTTCAGAGTTGGCACAGCATGGAGACTGCCCTGGTGAAGGTATTAAATGATCTCCTAATGTCGAGAGACAGGTGAGAGCTTACCATCTTGGTCCTCCTGGATCTCTTGGTGGAATTAGACACCGTGGAACACGAGGTGCTGCTGGACTGCCTGCAGTACTGTTATGGCCTAACCAGTAATGTTATCATCTGGTTTAGATCCTACCTCATGTGCAAAGTTCAGAGGGTGAAGATGGGTTTAGCCTTTTCTAACCTAATGCCTCTGCACTGTGAGTGCCCCAGGGGTCGGTCCTGTCACCCTTGTTGTTCATGGTGTACATGCTGCCGTTTGGAGACATTATCAGGCAGTATGGACTGGGTCTTCATTGCTACGCTGATGATACCCAGGTCCTCCTACCCACACTTTGCTATGGACTTGTCACCTTTGCTCCATGTCACAAAAACTAGTCTTACAAAATGGGACACAGTGTACAACAGTGTATGTCGCTTTGTGCTCTCAACTCCTCTCCTCACTGTGAGCTCTACTCCTGGCTTGAGTGACTCCCACCAGAAAAGCACCACTCCACTGTCATAGGCAACTTCATAGACAATGTTGTCAGATCTGCCACCCCCTCAGTCCTCACTGAATCCCTTGTACCCACTACCCCCTCCGTCCACTTCAGATCCAGTGACTCTCATGACCTCCTGGTTCCTAAGACCCACACCCAAATGGGCGACTGGGCCTTTGCTGCGTATGCACCCAGGTTGTGGAACTCCCTTCCAGCAAGCACTCACTCCCCACCCCGCTTTAAAGCCTCCCTCTGGGGCTTTCTCAAATTAGCCTCCACCTGCCTCTGTACCTGATGAACCCCCTTGACCTATTCCACTTTGACTGGCTGAGTCGTTACCTAACTGATCTGTCAAAGTTAGTGGCTGTCTGCACCTTATCCACTAGGGAGCTTGCAGCTTTCTAGAAGTATGGGACCGCTTAGGACCAACTGCTCAATCAGTGTGTGCATATTTACTGTTTTATCTCCATATTTGGCTCTGGGTCTCCCCTATCCCAATTGTTGCTTCTCTGTCTACCTGCCACCCTCATCCTTTAGAGCATTGCTGCCTGGTATGATGATTACTGACTTCCATGAGTGAACCATACTGTTATTTTGCCTTCTGCTTGCAATGTAAACCCCTGTTGTTTCTTGTATTGACCTTGTTGCTTGATGCTCTTAAATGTACCCTGTACTTATTGTTTGCCTGATGTTCATGAATGTACCTTATAATCTCCCGGGTCGCACCTGAAAATAGGGACTTGGTTGTCTAGTGTGCTTACCTGGTAAACAAAAGCAAATAAATAAAAACACCTGTGCTGTGCACCTGGAAACCAGATGGCAGACTCTGTGTTTAACATGTGCCTGGAGGAGATCCAGAACTGAATGACTCTCAATTGGCTAGGCCTCAACCCAGACAAAATGGAGGAACTGGTGGTGGATACTGGTCATCATCGTGATGGGGAGATTCAGAGATCCCCCTGGTCTAGTACAGGGAGGGTGCTCCCTTGACCCCCTCTGTTTGAGTTAAGGACCTGGATGTGATCCTCAATAATGGCTTGACACTTGATGTGCAGGTGTGGACCATCATCAAAAGTGGCTTTTACCATCTAAGGAACATTGCTTGGATCTTTGCACTAATACCAGTGGAGGACCTGACCACCCTGGTGCAAGTGTTTTTCATGTCCAGACCGGATTTCTGCAATGCCCTGTACCTGAGACTATCTGGAGGCAGTCTCTGCCAACTGAAGCTGGTGTTGAACGTGACAGCTAGATTGTTGATGGGCATTGCAAGATCAGAACATATTACGCCTGTCCTCTGTGAACTGCTCTGGCTGCCAGTTAGGTGGAGGATTGGCATCAAGGTCAAATTATTGACCTATAAAGTCCTGCACCAAGGGGAACTAGACAACCTGCAAGACCACCTTGTTCCTCACTGCCCATCCCGGGCTCCACGTTCCTCCAAGTGTTGCATCCTTCTGGTTCCCAGGGCTTGGTTGTGGCATTCTGGGGAATGTGTGTTTTTGGCTGCCACACCAGCCCTGTGGAACTCTCTGCCTAGACATCTACAGGAGGCACCCTCAGTGGAAACCTTTAAAAAAGGATTAAAAATGTTTCTATTTAATCAGGCTTTTAATATGTAAGAATTAATTGAACTGATTATTATTTTAAGGAATGATAGATATAATTGTATATTGTACTCTACTGAATGTTTTCTTGCTATGTATTGTGTATAGTGTATTTGATTTAATGTTAGTTTTTAAGAGTTTTGTGAAGCGCTGTGAGCCCTTGGAAAGGGGTGCTATATAAATAAAGTTTCTATCTATCTTCTGTCTATCTTCTGTCTATCTCTCTCCCTCTCTCTCAGGGGGGAGGTATGGTCCCATTCAGTTGATACTCTCACACTGGCTTCTGTTCTGCAATGTGCACAGTATGCAATGCAGATACTAGGATCTACAGCTTATTCAATCAGTAGGGAAGTGGACAGACTGGGTGGGCCACGTGGTCCTTATTTGCTGTCAAAGTCTATGCTTCTGTGTAGCAACCCTGCAGTGGGTGTACCCATGAATCATGCACATGTTCTGTCTAAGCAGGATGCACAGCCAGGGCATGCAGTGTGCATAAACCTGGCATGCACACACCCCAGTGAAGCTCTACGTGGGGGGGGAGTGCCAGACTGACACTCACAATGTAACACATATGTACAATGCTTTTAATGCCAAAAAGGAATATGCAGTCCACAACACAGTTAAGCCAGACAGACCCCTACCATAAACCAAGAAATTTGCACCCAACAACCCCCACCACACAACTATAGTCCCAAGCATGCGGTGCAGCCAGGCCTGGCCATCCACACATGTCACACAAGCCCTAGTTGTGGAGGGATGTGTATCTATCTGCATACCACACCAAGGCCCTGTGGGCAGGGCCACAGATGATGCCATCTGTGGGGATGCCTGGAAGGAGATATAATGTAACAGTGACTGGAACAGGGAGCACACCATAGTATGATGTGCCCCTGACGGAAGGGATGCAATCCCACTGACCAGCAGTCCACCCATGAGATACTAGTCATCTTCTGTTGCTGATCTCTTTTCACCCCCCCATACCTGCAAAGGGCCCCACCACCACTGATACAGAGTGTACCTCTGAGCATGCCAGTCCCCCCCATGTCCCAGGTGGGCCCTACCTGAGCACCAACTGAATGCAGGACATGCAGCATCACCCCATACCGCATGGCAGGGGCAATGCTGTGCTATGTGCACAGTGGCCACATTGTGTAGGAGAACACAGCTACCCAGTTACAGTACATCAGACGAAGCCATACAACAGTCCCTCCACCAAGAATTCACATTATACAATGGCTACGAAAATACTGTTTTCTGATTGGCTGGCTGGTACAATTTATCTATTGTAAATCGTGTCATCACCCAATGGGTAAACGTGCCAGCCAGGCAAATCTGACCAAAAACCATGCTAATCCCCAGAAATGTAAACAAACGATGCCATCTCAGATCACCCCTAAGCGGTAATTCCCACTACAACTGCCGAATAGCTTCAAATTACTGACCCCCCCCCAAAACCACCTACAAAAAAAAAAATGCCATTTGAATTTTGTTTAAAAAAAACTCAAACTCTACCTCCCTTTAGTCCCAGGAGTGGCAATAAAAAGATGGGAATCAGTAGCGCAGTGACAGCAATACAGAGTTAAAACTTGTGGCCATTGCTGCAAGACACCCACTGACCTCTGACCATCTTCATTAACTAAACTGCACTGACAAGCTGCCACTCACTGTTGGTACCATTGTAACAGTAATGCTTTCATAGTGATGTTGTTACAGCGATACCAACCAGTCGACACCCGCAGACCAGGTTGCTGGAGTGATGACTGAGTCATTGACTCCAGAGTTAGGTCATTCTTCCCCCAACATCTGCCCCCCCCCGCCAGGAGTTGGAATCCACAAGTCTGGAGGGTGCGGGGTGGGGGCACAGCCTTCCTGCATGTACACTGAACAGGTGTTGGCATACACTCTGGTTGGGATCCGGATCAGCGGTGTCGGAGCTGTCAGTAACCATGTGTCACTGTAGGTGAGGTCGCCAACATTCCTGTCACTGCAGCATAGTGGAACCCCCACTGCTCTCCCAGTCACTTATCTATGTCAACATCCATCTGTAGCCAGGATCTGTAGTCCGTGATTTATATGAAAGTAAAAAAACAGAATTCAAAGCCCACTCTATACTTCTCTGAACGGTGCTAACACACTGCTCACCTCTCACTTGCTCTGCCCTCCAATCCTACTATCTCTCAAGTCCTTTCTCTGTCCATTTCTCTAGGGTACAGTCCTGCTCTCAGTGCCAGTCTATCTGGGAAAAAAAATTAGTCATCCTATGAATAAAAAAAATTAAAAAATGGGCTGCATTAAGACACATGACAGCAAATCTTCAGCATGGCAAAATCCCTAGCAACCAAGGACACCCCTAACAACCAAGAACTATTGTTGTTGGCGGAGTAACAAATACAATAAAAAGTAAATTAAAACACCAAAAAAAGCAGTTTTATTTCATTGTTTTCTATCGTAAAAAATGGGACCATTGTATAATTGGTAATATCTTATTGCAGTGGAGGATTATTTACCCATGCCTGGTGTGGTTTTACCACTCGGCCTGCTGCCTCATGACCAAACAACACACCAGGCATGGGTAAATCCTGGCATCACCCACACCCTCTTGTGATATTTTGCATAAACAGAGGTGTCCACACAGTCCCAATATAACATATGGGTATGCCATGGCACTATGAATGGGACCTACCAGCTAACTATAGCAAGGGTATGGTCTTCACCCCTCAGACCGGGCCAACAATGCCCACCAGCCACTCAGCACACATGCACCCCGTGTAATGACCCACCCACAGACAACAAGGGTACAGCATAGTGCAGTGCCTGCCATTTACTCTAATAGCACCCCATGTGCATATACCTGAACACAAGCATGACTACAACCATGAGTGATATAATCCACACCATACCTACCACAGTGACAGGACGCAAATGTCCCCATTGACAAGCCCCTAAGTCTAACAATATGTCCATATGGGAAGCCAAACCTGGCCTCGTAACTGGCAGCATGCATCCCACTGCCACCGGATGCCCCACAGACCCTCGGTGGTACATGTACAAATGCATCCACAATGCCTGCTGAATGGACAGCCACACCCTGTCACACAGAGGAAAACATGATATGGACAGTCCAACCCTGGAATGGTGGCCCAGGCAATGTCCTCTACCTCTAGCATGATGTCTTCGGACTTCTCACTGATGCCCCTGGATGGGCTTGAGGATGGCAGTGTGATGGCGTCCAGTCCTAATGGATCCACAGCCCTCAGGTAGAGCCTACACATGAGTCCTTGGAGAGCCTGGAATGGAAAAGACAGGGGACATTGCATCAGTACCGCACCCTGACATGCCATGCCTACCATATAGCACATCCCGGTTATAGCAGGGTGGTCAGTGCTGGCACCAGAGCCAGGTCAGCTATGCCCATAGTCATAGGGCCATGTAAAGAGCTCCCACAAGTAACAGCACATGCATAGCCCCACAGTGGAAACATAGGCTACCTAGTGGTGTCCCATGGCCACCCACTATAAGCCACACTGGCATGACATCCCTGTTTGTGGCCATACCTCCTTGGAGCATGCAGTCTTACGGTTACCAGTGATAGCCCAGTTATTTGCCACAGTATCTTGTAATCATCCCTGCAGGCTTGGCCCCCTCTCCACAGGCCCCCCTGTAGCGACATCAGTGACTGGCTCTTTGGGCTACCACAGCAATCATATATACCCCTACAGTGACAAGTTAACAGTGACCAACACTACAGCAACAACAGCTCCAGGCTTCTGTAGTGTCAAGGCTGGACCTCCGCACTGTTTTCTGGGGCTCTTGCACTCCCTCCCCTATCAGCTCTGATTCAGAGTTGATTAGTTTAATTGGAGGTGTGGGGGCCATAGCCCCTCAATTGGGGATTAAGTGGGTGAAGCCCCCCCCGAAGAAAACATGGGAGGCTGTGACAACCTTTATGTCGACCGCAAATGTGGTCAAAATAAAGGTTCCGCTGTAACATCAGTTGACAACATTTTTGTCATGCTGGTGATGTAGATCCCACAACAATGACAATGGCCCCATGCCTCTCATCCAGCTTCAGTATCAGCCTTGTTGGTCTGCCAGGATGGTCCTGTATAGTGTAGAAAGAAGCACACAGAGCTTGCCTCCCACCAATCCACACAACACAATGTTCACTTGCAGAGGCCACGTGATGGCCCACAGCAACCCCATATTGTCTTGGTAGGATATCATGTTATCCCAACTAAGGTAAAATGACAGGCCAAGCACCTGGAAGCATGTCAGCCACCACTTTACTGGACAGCTACCCCTAAACTGTCTGCATCATCCCTGCTTGCTTCCTCTATGTCCGGTGCCCCCTTCCTGCTATTGCCCACACAGATACCAACACCCTAAGGATGTGCATGCCACCTCCCTCTTATGGGATGCACATGCAGAAATGAGTGGGGAAGGAGATCACATGACGTGTTTGGCTTACTAGCTGCTATTCCTTGGGCTCCTGCTATCTCCCTTCATAAATCTGACTTAATCAGCTTTTTTTGGGTCAGCTTTCATGCATTTGTCTACCTACTACAACTTCTGCCTACCTAGGAGGACCATCCATCCTTTTTTCTTTCATCGCTATCGGTTAACTACACCGCAATGGAGGCAGAAATGAAAATGGCCCTGCACAGGCATACATCGCCGGTCTCACCTGACAAGTAGGCCAAGAAAGCTAAATCCCATCAACAGACTTCTGCTAAGCAATTGAGCGACCTCTCTGCTCCAGTGCCACTATCAGAAGAACGATTCCTGAAAGAACTACAGCCATTTAAAGAAACACTACAAGATATAGCTTCAGGTCTTAAAAATGTGCGCAATGAGCTGACCGACCTTAAAATGTGAACAGCAGATGCTGAAGCACATACCCACTCTCTTGAAACCTAGAGAGAGAAGACCGACCCTGAAATAACCAAACTTAAACAATAAACTGCAAAATTGCAGTTCAAAACAGAAGATTTAGAGGGCCGTAGTAGAAAAAACATTTTAATTTTCGGGCTCCCAGAAGGAGCTGAAGGCTCCTCAGCTATTGTTTTTACCCAAAAGCTTCTCAATAAGATTGCCGGCATCTCTCCACACAATCCCACTTACTTAATTGAAAGGGCTCACAGGTCTTTGCGCCCGAAACCAGAGGAGTCTGCTCCTCCCTGCCCAATGATCATCCGGCTACTCAGTTACCTGGAAAAACAACATATTCTTTCCAAAACCAGAGATTTACACACCATTCAAAGGGAAGACTGCGCATCACCCAGGACTTGCCGTTAGAAATCCATCAGAAAAGAGCTGTCTTCCACCCCACAATCTGTAAGCTGATTGCGGCCAACATCAAATTCCGTATGACCTACCCAGCTCACAGTCTGTAAGCTGATTGCGGCCAGCATCAAATTCTGTATGGCCTGCCCAGCTCACCTACAAGTGCTGGTAGACGGATCACGGCTCTCCTTTGAGTCCGCTTCTCAAGTTCAGTTAGATTTGGAGAAGAAACTTCCCTCCCTGTTCAAATCCCCATGATCTGATTAATTTTGCTTGCTGCCCTGGGTTTCACTACCCAATGATTTAAGTAGACTACCTTGGATGTGGTTTTGCTATGCGGGTCCTGTAAGATGAGAAGTTGCCTCTGCTTTCAAACTGGTAATGGAGGATCCTGGATGACATGACCCACGGACAGTTAGATTTCACAAAAGAGCCTAGCTTGGGAACCCTATGTTGCTGTTTCTCTAGGGACTGTATTTAGTGTGGCGCGAGTCTGCTATTGTTATTATTCCCCCACAAAACACTCACCTCCCTGTCTAGACATAAAGGAACATTAATTTGACTCGGGACACCCTAATAATCCTTTTTTTTTTTTTTTTTACTTCTGATCTAAACCCATTAGTAGGGGAAATACTTGCTAAAGATGACTGTGCTGATATAAGGAGCGCCCAGTCAGCTCTCTTGATGTCTCTGCTTTATGTCTCTTTGCTCCTCTTTCCCTCATGGTTTAACTTCCAGACACTCTCATTTCTTTCTGTACTAAATTCACCTGTCTACACTTACCAATTCTCTGGATATACTTTATAATTGTCTATTTCTTTTACTAATCTGACTTCAATCTGGAGAAGCTGTCAAGGCACCGCCAGAGATAACATGCTGGTAACAGGTTGGTTACTATTATTTTTATACAGATGGCTCTTTCAGAATTATACCCTATTTTATTCTTTATGTTACCGTTTCTCTTTGTTTATTGGATTTCTGGAGGGAGGGAAGGGTAGGGGGCAGAGGGATTACGTCAGACTATTGATGACCAGCCTCATGTACTGGTTTGTGGGGGGGGGTACCCTAACTGCCCTCTGGCATATATCTACAGTATATACTTTATTACTACATTTCTCATATTGTGGGTTTCATGGTGGTATTTTTCTGCTGTAAATTTATGTTTATTACACTGTTACATATGTGGATTATTTAAAGCCCACTATATATGTTAAAGTGTTTTTATGAGGGGTGTTTTCCTTAGGGTACATGGGGGATCTCTACCCATTACTTATATTATTACATTACAGTGGATAATATCAGTTGGTAGAGAAATGTTTGTATGTAGTTATGGGAGGGAATGGACTAGTAGGGGGTGGGAGGGGGAGTTTACTCATGTTCACTGTGTTCCACAATCGCTAAAATTAGATGTATCCCTGGTTCTACATGTTTTAACTGTTTACTTGTTTGAAACACTGTTATTTTTTTGCCTGTTATGGGGGAAAAAAATAATTACTTTTTTGGGGGAATATTCTTACAGAGGGAGGTTCAAGGTGCACTTTATACTTGTAGAAGTCTGGCTACATACGATGGTTCATGGAAATAATGGCTAGTGTCATTAAAAAATGTATAACTTGGAATGTTAGAGGTGCTCGTGAACCTACTAAAAGATTCAAAATCCTTAAACATATATCTTTACTGCATGCTAATATTTCTTTCATCCAAGAGACTCACCTCCTCCCTAAGGAAGCTATTGGTTTTCACAGGCAGGAGATTGGGCAAGTCTATGCCTCAGGCATATTGACAGCTAGTAGAGGGACTGCCATCCTTGTTCATCGTTCAGTATCCTTTCAAGCGAAGGTGACCATCACAGATTCACAGGGGAGATATGTACTAGTTCAAGGACTATTGGATCGTACGGAATTAGTTCTGGGGAGTATATATGGGCCACTGGGGGGAGGAATCCTGAATTTTTTCAAGACCTACTAAGTAAACTACAACCATTTATGTCTCTCCCATTAATACTTGGTGGAGATTGGAACCTACCACCTACCCAAGATTTAGACCGTCCTAACTCTCCCCTTAGGCCCCTCTCATTAGCCCAAAGAGCACTAGCCAAATTTCTTGATTCTACTGGTTTATGTGACCCCTGGAGATTGAGGAACCCCACAGCTCACACTTTTTCCTTTCACTCCATGGTGCACTCTTCCTTATCCCATCTGGACTATACCTTAATCAGCCCCTCACTTATACACGGCTTAAATGACTCAGCCATAGAACCTACAGTTATTTCGGACCATGCAGTAGCTTGGACAACACTATTATTGGACTCTAGTCTTCAAAGGGATTCCGTATGGCAGCTGAACACACAACTTTTAAAGGAGAATTATGTTATTTCCAGAATTTCTGGCCTGATTCAATCATTCGTTACTAACAACCATGACTTGGTCCCGAGAGTGGACCATGAATGGTCCGCTCTGAAATGCTTCCTGAGAGAATTTATCAAGCTCGCCTCTACACGTAGGCGGGAAAAACAAAGCTAATATCTTATCTCTACTGGCCCAAGTTTGTTCACTCGAACAATCCCTGTCTTCCTTTTCTTCCCCTGACTTACTGCAAACATTATTACATTTAAGGAACCAATACTCCTCCTTATTACAAGAAAAAGCAGAATTTGCCATACTAAGAACCCAGGCAAAATATATAGAACATGGAGAAAAAGCAGGCCACCTCTTAGCCCTGCACCTAAAGAAACTTAAGGAGTCAAAGATTATTTCTGCAACCAGCGCCCCTGATGGGTCTATTAAAACTGATCCTAGAGATATTGTAAATATTTTCAAACAATTCTACTCCTCTCTTCACAACTGGCGCCCCTCTCCCCTTCACAAAGTGAGTTACTAGGATGTTTGACTGCCACATCATTACCAACTCTCTTGTTATCACAACAGTCCTTTTTATCCACTTCTATCTCTCTACAAGAGGTGGAATCAGCTATCAATAACTTAGCAATGGACAAGGCTCCAGGCCCTGATGGCCTACCTTCAGACTTTTATAAAGTTTTTGCTAAAGACCTTGCACCTAGCTTGTTACGCTTCTATCAATATATGATATCTGGACAGATTCAGGATCCCGCTCTATTAGAGGCCTCAATTATTCTCCTTCTTAAACCAGACAAACCCCCTCACTCACCTGCGAGCTACCACCCAATCTCCCTGCTAAATTGTGATATTAAAATTTTAGCCAAAATACTCACTAACAGAATCAAACAAATTTGGTCCCACCTTCTTAGTCCAGAACAAGTAGGGTTTGTATCCGGCAGAACCTCGGCAGACCATCTTCGTAAACTCTTGTATCTCACTCAGTCGGCAAAAACCTCTCCCATATCAATTGCACTAATCTCGTTAGATGCAGAAAATGCCTTTGATAGGATAGACTGGGACTTTGTGTGGGCAACGTTACAGTAAGGGGCTTCCCCAGCAATTTTATTAAATGGATTCAATCCCTATATTCCTCTCTCCTTGCCAAGAGACACTGCAATGGTGTATACTAAGATGTTTTTCCTCTTTCTTGAGGTACACGTCAAGGATGTCCACTTTCTCCTTTCCTTTTCAACTTATACCTGGAACCTCTTATTAGATGCTTGAAATCCTCTCCTTTGGTAACTTGTATACCTGTAGGTAACAGGGCTCCACAGCTTTTAGTTTATGCAGATGACATACTTCTTCATCTTTCTAATCCGGCCTCTTCATTAACAGCTGCAATGGATATTGTTGACACTTTTGGGAAATATTTGAATTACAAACTGAACCTTAGCAAAACTGAAATTCATCCCCTTAACCATCTAACACATAGCTTGGCCCTCAATAAATTCAAAATGAAATGGTCCCCCCAGTTTATTAAATATCTGGGCATCTATGTTACCTCCAACCTATCACTATCACAGAAGCTTAACCTAGTGGACTTGTGGCACAACATCCAACAAGCTCTAACAAGACGGAAAAATCTCCCACTTTCGCTATGGGACAGAATTAACATTATCAAGATGAATGTTCTTCTTAGGCTGTTTTATCCTGTAAATGTGCTAAATATTTGGCTACCTGTATCCTTCTTTCAACGTATTCACTCAGATATCAATTCATTCATCCGGTTAGATAAGGCAGTCAGAAGATCGTACCTTAAACTGTGTCATCCCAAGGAGCTAGGAGGTTTATGATTGCCTAATTTTCTACTTTACTATCGGGCTAGTCACCTATATAAATGTGAAAAATGGTTATCTCTACCTCAGCTTCTTGTACAACAAGATTATATTGCAATATGGTTACAAATAGAATCAGATCCACTCTCTTCTCACAAACTATCCCCAATTTCAATCTTCTATACTTCAATGAAGAGCATACCAAGGTCTTTACAGTCTTTTCCAATTGGCATTTCTTCAAGAGTTATCTCCCAGTTTTATAGACATCTCAAACTATCTCCGACCATTGATTTTTCTCAACCACTCTTGGCTAACTTAAATCTCAAAATTGGAGGAACTCCAATATCTGGAAACTGGCTACCAATATCTTCTGAACTTACTGTCTCTGATTTCTACTCACATGACTCTATTCTGTTTTTACAAGAGAGCTTAGTTAAGTTCTGATTACCACTATCTTCAGCTTTCAGAATTTTTCAGCTTAAGCATCTTCTGATTAAAACGTTTGGGCTGGAACCCAAATCCTCTAACATTAGTATCTTTCTGCAACAAATCACCGTCCCAACATCTAAACCACATGGTATCTCATTACTCTGTAAGTTACTTCTTACATGCCCACAAACCCCATCTCCAACCAGCTCCAAGATCTGGCAAGGTTTCTTTCCTGATGAATATATTAATTGGTAACGCCTATGCAAGGATTTATTCATATATCTTACTCAAGATCATTACAGATTAACACAGTGCTGTATCCTAAATAACATGTATTATACTCCCATTAAACAAGCTCAAATAAAGCACCTCCCATCTAATATATGCTCCAGATGTAATAAAGAGGAGGGCTTGTTACTGCACATTTCCTGGGCATGTGAGAAAGTATCTCCCCTGTCTAAACAAATTGAAACAACCTTGGACCCACTTTTAGGGCTGCAAGATCTTTTTCCCCATCATATGTATTCTGGGAGATTATTCTAAAATTCTGGTGAAAGAGAGAAGATACTATATGGCTCTCATCTCGCTAGCAGTCAAAACACTGGTGCTTAGACATTGGATGGATCAAGCTTCTATTTCTTATACAGAATGGTTGCATGAAATATCCTTTGCCCTTCATGCTGAACATTTAATTGTGAACGTACATCACCACCAATCATCATTCAATAAAAAATTGGGGAAATTGTACACCATCTACTTATCTTGATATTTTGGTTTTGGTTCTTCACGAGCATCTCAACCTCATTACCTTACTTTCTAACTAGCTGTTAATAACTCTGGCTCTCTTATCGTATATGCCACATTAGGCATGTCATAAGTGCACCATGGTACAGGGGAGGTGGGGGGGTTGGGGAGGAGGGAGGTAGTTAGGTTTGTTTGGGTAGTTTGTAAGCATTATTTTCTCTGACTTATTTTCCTGCTGTAAATGATTTCTCCCAGTATATATCACTTATAGATTTTGTTTCTGCTTTGTATTGTTATGTTGTATCATCATATACAAATAAATAAAGCATGTTTAATTAAAAAAAAAAAAGAAATGAGTGGGGAAGAGAGAAGGCCTGTGACCCATGATAGCACCTCACAGGCTCATAAGAGGGTGGTACATCCAAGCATTGAACCAGCAGAATGTGCTGAAGACTACCAGGACCTCACCTCTGAACAGAACATGATGTGCTCCTCATACTTTCTACACATACTCATGCTAGGAGATGAAATGCTGCAGTAACAGGGCTGTGGAAAGCACCATAGGCCATGGCTGTACCATCTGTGCTTGCAGGTGGCCACCTCTACATGTATGCAGTACATCCACAATTTCCACCTGAACCCCAGTGCTATTCAGGATATCTGCCATCTGATAGGCTGCTAGACTGCACCCAACAAAGACTGGTCCTGTGCACTGACCATGGAGCAGAAGGTACTGTGTGCACTGGCATACTATACGTCGGGCTCATTCTAGAGTGTGACTGAGGATGTGATAGGCATCAGTCAGTCCTCACTGTTCTGTACACTGCACAAGGTGACTGATGCCCTTGTCCACCATTCATCCAGCTACATACCATTCCTTGCCACTGAGCAGACCATGAGGACCACCAAGTTTGGCTTCCATGCTGTGCACAACTTTCTGAATGTGTTCAGGGCCATAGACTGTACACATGTAGCTCTGCTATCCCCGACACAGAATGAGGAGGCATACAGCAACAGGAAGGGATTCCACAGCATTAATGTACAGGTGCCATGCAATACAGATGGTGTCATTACCAGGGGCTTGCTAAGTATCCAGAATCCTGCAATGATGCATACATGTTTGACCAGTCACATCGACAGGCACTTTCTGAGACATATGGTGGCTGTGAGGTATGTCTGATCAATGAGCGCATTTTGTGAAGGGTGACAAATATCTGTCCCTACCTGTGTGTACTGTACCTGACACTGTTCTACCCTCCACATGTGACAATGACTACCTCATTAGGACATATCTACTGATGCCAGAGCTGTCACTGACTACTGAGACTGAGGAGAGGTACAGTGAGGCACACCATCAGACTCATTCAGTGGTGGAGCTTAAATTCAGTGTGCTGAATATGAAATTCCACTGCTTAGACTGATGGGTGCACCGTGATATTGGAACCTGGGTAGGTGTGCTGCATTTTCTTTTTTTTTTTTAAATTCAAGTTCTTTATTAAATTTTCATAACATGCAAAACCATTAACCTCGGTACAAACAATCAGACAACATTGGATAACTTAAATAACTACCCCTAAAGCCCCCTCCCACTCCTTCTTTGTCCCCTGTCTCCTCCCTCCTCCCACCCACCCCCAAGTGCCTGCCCCCACCCTCTGAAGTGTGCTAACCTTTATAAGATATTGAATAGTAATGATAAGTAAAAAAACACTTCTGGGGAGTCAATGCAAAACCACTACTTAGTGTAAATATAGGACATATAACTTACCCCCTTTTTTTTTTCAAAAAGTGGAAGCTTATTACTTAAACTTGCAGTCAAATGTTCAATCCTAAAGTAAACTGTGATCTCATTGAGCCATTCAACATATGATATACACAGCTGGTCTAACCAATGTCTGAGTACAAGTCCCTTGACCACCATGGAAATTAAAGCCATATGGAATCTACAGGTATGCTCTTTGATCTCTAAAGCCTGGTGATTACCCAAAAGACAGACCTCAACTGTAAATAGATCCTCTAGGCCTAATAAGGGGTCCAGCTTGGTATGGAGAGCCTGCCATAGGGGAGCTAGTTTTTCACAAGACCAAAAAATGTGTACCAAGTCTCCCTCTACCTTGCCACACCTTGAGCAAGTAGGATTAGGAAGATGTCCAATTCTAGCTAATTTGACCAGGGTATAGTACATATCATTTAGTATATTATATTGGGTAAACCTGAATTTGTCCTGAGTATTGTAGATATGTAGATCTTTCCAAGTTTGTGACCAGTTAATAGTTAAGTTTAGTAGCAGGGTGGACCATGTCTTGGCCCCGGTCACTGGCTCAGGACATTTGAAAGCTATTAGGGTCTTATAAATCAGAGAGACACAATGAGGCAAGGGAGAGAGGCACCACATCTGTGTTAGTAGCATATCCAGTTTGGGTGGTTTAGGAGTGGTGCCAAACAGTTGGCCTACTAAGTGTCATAGCTGAAAAATCTTGAAGATATGTAAACAGTGAGGTGTGCTGCATTTTCATTGCATGTGTGATGCTGCACAGTTTGGCTGTATGACACCACACCCCCCTGCCCGAGGACTTACTGGATGTGGGTCAGCTGCACAATGGCAGTGTTTCTCCTGGAGATGTGACTGCAGCAAGGGCACAGCAGTGTGACGGTGGAGTGTCCTGCAGGCACACATGGTATCTAGTAGTGCAGAATGCATTCAGCTGTTAGTGTGGACATTGGGGTAGCTGTGCAACAGGGGTGTGTGGACATGGCAAGGATGGTGGGTTGACACAAGTGACTGCCACAGTAATGTGTACCATATACTGAGTGGTATGTTTTCCTAGGGAGGGGATGTGTATGGAGTCATTTCAGGTGTGTCACCAGTATGTTACAGGTGTGTTATTGCAGCAGTACAGATTCCTAACTCTCTGGGCATAAAGAGTGGCCACAGTTATCACAGTGCCATGACTATGTGAATGGTTCACCTAGTGTGGCATGCCTCAGTCCATATCCATAATACAGACACCATCTATCGCACCCCACAGGCACACTGCCACAGTACCTGCCAGCATCTTCACAGTATTCCCCATGTGTGGCACACATGGCCTGGGGGGATGGACCACTTCAGGGGAGCACCACTTTGCCCTCCCACTATTGGATAAGAAACATATACCAAGGTGTTTGGCACTGGCCCTTGCACCACCACACCATGCAGAATTATGTGTTCTGTGGTATTGTGTGCCTGTGGCCTGCCCGTCTGGTGCTGCCACATCTCTCGGGGTGAGGTCTATGTCTGCATGTGTGTCTGTGCACTGGTCTCTATAGTGGGCATAATGGGAAAACAATACAAAGCCTGCAGTTCAAAAATGTCCCTGATCCTGTACAGCTCACCATGGACACCACACATCTTGGCCACAATCAGGGCTATCTGCTCTGTGATCTTCCATGTGGCACATAGCTGCTGAGGCTCCTGCTGCCATAGTTCAGGGTGGTGCTACCTAAGTATGCTGGTCATCTGTGGAAATCTTGCAGGGCCGCATGATGGCAGACAGTGCATGTCTATGTCAGTTTTGGTGTCCATGCCCTTGGCCCCAGGGTGTGTGGGTTGTATTGCCAGTGGGACAACACTCTGCTGTTCTTGCCCTATGTGTTCCACCGTGGTGTGCTACATGCTATTCATGTATCCATCTGTAACACTTTCTGTTCCCTATGGTCTGTGTCCGTGTGTGATGACATTGTACTGTTCTGTGATGTGTCCTGCTCTGATGGCCTGGTGCTTCCAGCCCTCACCATGGCATACCATGCTCCAGCTCCTGTGATACTCCACATTCCAGAGAGCCTGTGGGGGGGGGGAGTCATTACCTGTCATACACGGCTGATTAGCAGTTCATTCATTTATGAGCCATGGTCTGCAGTGGTGGCCTGTAGCTTCTATGTCTGGCCAATGTGTGCTGTCCACAGTAGGTGACAGTGGTGTGGGAGCATCCTGGGGGCACTCTTGGTCTGCATGCCCAGCATCTGTGGGAGTGTGTTGCAGCACTTGGCCACTGTGCTCCAAATGGTTTTCACATGGTAGGGTGTGAATGCAGTCCTCATCCCTGTCTAGCACCTCCTCCATTTGGGTCTCGGCTATGATGGCCTTGATTGGGAAGAGGTCAGTTGTGGGTCCCAGTGTTGCTGGACTGCCACTGGTCTGTGGGCTGTATTGGCATGATACAACCACCTTTCATGAGATTGAGGCACAGAGGTCACACCATTTGTGATTGATAGCAGACATGATCTGCTACTAGGAACTACAGGCATTAACAGTGGCCTGTATGTCCAGGCAGGTATGCCCCCATGTACTCTGCTAGTGCCTTTTTTGAACTGGATCCATAGAGGCTGCTGTAGTGGCTTCTGATCTCAGTTGCAAGCATGACCACCTGCTGAGGGCTGAAACTGGATGATTGGGAATGGGATGGCCCTCACATGCCTTCCTTCCCGCAGCCATGTGTAGGGTCTTATAATCTGGCCCTAGTTGACAGTGCAGCCCCGCCATGCTGCCCATGGGCTGGGGTGCCACTGTTGGGCAGGTACCTCTGGCTGCTGCTCCATGTGATGTGTGCGATTGTGTCCATTCCTGCTACTCTACATTCATTTCCATGTGTGTGCACCAGTGGTCCATGTGTTTTTTATTGCGTGGATCACCTTTTATACTGGGTCAACGGGCATGCCTGCCTCTGTTGGATCCTACCAGGCCCTGCTATGCACCCTCCAGTCTGCCCCTGTGCACGTCTTTGTCTGTGCTTGGGGCTATTGGTGAATGCCACATGTCTTGCGTGTCTCTATGTGCCCACAGCTCTGCAGCTGCCACTACACTCCATTACAGCATGCATGGCTGTTTATAAATAGAGCCCATTGGCAGTCCTGATTTCAGCTTAACATAAGATTAGTCCAGATGATGACAGTTCTTATCACAATTATATTCACACGTTAACCAACTGAGTAATCCTCAGCCCCCCCCCCGGAAAAGTGTCACTCCCAGTCCTTTTATTCACTTGCCAAGGATGAGGGATCCAGTTCTCAAAGCACCCCTGAATAGTGCAAGGGGCTTGCGCTACGAGGAATGGCACAAGGTGCGGCTTGTGCCAGAAGCTGCACTGGGAGCAATTCACAAAAGCAGCCTGCATTGAAGGCAGGCTGCGTGCACCAAAGGGGGCTTGCGCTGTCCTTGTGGCACAAAAAGAGCTGCAACATGGCACTAGTGGGCTTGCAGCAGACGCAGACTGACTTGTCCTGTAATTTGTGATTTTTGAAACCCTCTCAGAGGGCAAGTTTAAGTACTATTATACCAGGTAGGAGCTTCAGGCAGGCATATGGGTGTAGTTGTCCTTGCTTTCACTTGTTTCCTAGGTGAGTGTTGAAAGAAAGGCAGTTGAGCTGGTGGCTGGGCCTCATCCTTGGTCTGTGCCATCAGTGCATATCTGTTCCTTGGAGGCCTGCTCCATTGAGCTTTCTGAAAGGGACTCACTCTCTCAACTCCAGCTTCTGCTGCATTGCTAGTGAGATTGTGAGAAGTTGAGGCAAGCTGCTTTAGGTCTTTTTCTGCCCGACCCCTTGCCACATTTGTGAAACATGGGTTTTCAGTCTTCTTGTTCAGCTATGGTCAGATTTGGGTCTGCTTGTGGAGTGGTCTGGTTAGGAAAGTCTAGGTCTGGGTCTGCCTTGGCTTCTCTGGAAACACTGGATTTTACCAGAAGTGACATACAAAGTCCTCTGCAGAGTTCAGAATGTCAGAGGAGTGGAATACACCATTCTGAACTATCCTGAAAGTGTCAGGGTACCATAGGCTATACAGGACATCCAGTTTTTGAAGGGTCTTGTGAGCTGAGGACAAGGCCCTGCATTTGTCAGTCAGTACAGGGGAGACATCTGGGAACACCTGAATAAGATGCTGTTGTCACACTTGAGATCCCCACTCTCTTGCCAAAGTCATTATGCGCTCTTTAACTAGAAGCCTGTTTCACTGGTGGGGCAAGGGAGTGGTAAGACTGCTTGCTGTCAACTGGAGCAGGCCAGTGATGCTTAAGGAGAATGGGAAACACATCGTGCAGGAAGCAGTTAGTGTCTCATCCCTCCACTCCCTCTGGGAACCCCACAAAACAGAGACTCTTCCATCTCCCTCTATTCTCCATATTATCTATTGTGCCCCCCAGATCCCCACCAATAAATACACGGACAAGTAGGTGTGGGTACTCAAATTGGCAATTAATTTACTTATTCTTTCATTTCAAGTTTCACATTATATTCGCTTTCATAGGTATACATATATCTCTGATTAACATTTCCACAGAATCCTTCATTCCACATCCACTTCATCACATAATCATTTATTGTCCATTTTTCTTAATTTTATTCTTTTTATTTTTTGTCATCTTCTCCCCCCAGATGTACATCATGGGAGTCCATCTTTTCTCATCCTCCTTTGTTCAAGGGGTACTAGCGTACGCTCCAGACCCCTACTTCCTGCTGATTTTTCTATGTTCTATTTTCTTTGTCCCCCTGCTCCCTTCCCCATCCTCTCCTCCGCCTCCCCATTTTTCATACCCTGTGGTGTAACTGCCATCCATCTTCGGCAGCACCCCAATGGTCCCCTGTGCTTCACCTACCAGAGTGACCCACCAGATCCAATTCCAATTTTTATTTCAGGGTGAGTGGGTGGGAAATTCTCTCAGAGAAAAATTGTGAGCTCCCTGGGCCTGTGTTTGCCCTTAAATACCCCTGCTGCTTACCCCTTTCTCTCATTCTCCTGGCCAATCCATGCCTCCCACCTCACTCTAGCTCTGACATTGTAGCTCCTCCCCTTTTGTGACCTCACTAATCCCTCACTCTGACCCTCCCCCTACCCCCATTTACTTTTGCCAAATCTTCAGCCTTTGGCCCCCACACACTTGGCTTGGGCCTGTGGACAAGGGGGTCTGCCCTTTAAAGAAGGCAACTCTCTTTGTCCCCCAGATCCCCACCAATAAATACACAGACAAGTATGTGTGGGTGCTCAATTTGGTAATTAATTTACTTATTTTTTCATTTCAACTTTCACATTATATTCACATTCATAGGTATACATATATCTCTGATTAACATTTCCACAAAATCCTTCATTCAACATCCACTTCATCATATAATCATTTATTGTCCACTTTTCTCAAATTTGCGTCTTTTTATTTCTTGTCATCTTCTCCCCCTAGATGTACATCATGTGGGGCTGTCTTTTCTCATTCTCCTCTATTCAACGGGTACTGGCGTATGCTCTGAACCCCTACTTCCATTTGATTTTTCTTATATCCTATTTTCTTTGTGCCCCCATCCCTTCCCCCAAATCCTCTCCTTCCCGTCCACTATTTTTCCACTAGTACGCCTCACACTTGCAATGGATGGTGGACTTCACCCTAAAAAGGGGGGCACCCTTACTCCCATGTTTCAGCCTATCTTTCTTTGCATCCAGGGCTCAATTACATTGGCTTGTTCCCCTTCCAACCCTGTGTATATATCAGCTAACCCTAGGTCTACAGACGCTGCCCACTACCTCCTGCGGACCTGGTATCTAACCTACTACTTAGGATGTTTAAGGCTTAACGTGCTCATTATTTGTTACCTTCATGCTCTCCATTCTTTTGCATCTGCAAAGATATGTACTCCTACTTTTAAAATATTATTCCACTCTCCAGTCTGTACTGAACTATTACCTGTATGTTGTTGTTGCACCCGGGTCGCACCTGAAAAAGGGACCTCTATGGGCCCAGTGGGCCTACCCGGTCATCAAAATTCCATAAATAAATAAATAAATAAATTCAGCATTAAACATTGCCAGGCCTAGACTGGAGAGGAGTACCCCATTGCTTCTGTAATATTCATCCCTTTCTTCTACTGTTCCCCTTTGTACCACCATGCCACCCAAGCTCTCAAACAGCCTGCCCACTCTTGCATTCATTCACTTCCTAGCCCTGTCCAAGACCTTGTGGCTGTCAGCATGCCTCCACATCCTTCGTGGAATAGTGTTTAAACAAACTAGGGTCACCTCCAGCTGCCTTTCTTTTATTTTTCCAGCATCCACCTTACTCTAATAAAACATGTTCAGCCATGGTCTGGTCCCCAGATTGTTGCCACCTAAATGAATCATGATTAAATCTGGGTGCCTAAGTTCCCTCCTTAACTTCCTCAGTGCTGGGAGTAGCTGTGCCCATTTCATGCCTTGCATACTTCTCCAGGTCAACTTGATGGTGTTGAGGTCCAAATACAGATGCCTTCCCCACTAGCCTCCTGGATGCCCACTTCTCAGCCCAATGGATGAAGGTGTGTCCACATATCCAAGCTTCCAACCTCATTGCCCTTCCTGTTGAAACTATAAATAGAGACAACGTTACTATTCTATTTTCATTTGTGGCCTTCGCCCCCCACTACTCTTAAACCCCAGTGATATCCCCCCTCCCCCGAATTCCATTTATTAGGGCTTGAATATTTTTCCATTCTTCTTGATTAACTACCTAGACCTGCAAAGGGGAGAAATAAAGACATAATTAGTACAGAGTCAAAGTACTGTGGACATATCTTTTATAGCAGTTAGAAGACCACCATCTGTTTTGCTTGATATCCCCAGGTGTGCTCCAGATTGCTGCCATTTTGGAGACTGCTCCAATCCAAAACGAATGGGATGAGTACCCCATCTGGTTTTCCCCCAAGAAGGCCATACCCTTCTTTAACAATTAATCAAATCTTTATTTAGCCAGGCAAACATCATTGAGCAAGCTCATTTACAAGATGGACCTGGTTAAGTCCAGATTATATTACAAACAAGCAGCAATGTTTACATTTGGAATAAAACATAGAAGTGCAAATAAGGATACACAAACATACATAACAGTTGATTCTAGAGTATCAACAAGACCGGTGAGCAGTTGGAACTGACAAGTCCACAGAGATACAGAGATGGATATTGCTTCAGAAAAGTTCACAGGGAAAAAAGGACAAGTGAGACCCAGTTATCACTATCATGGCAGACAGATAGAAATAAATGATAACAGCTTTTTTCTTGACCGGTTCACAATGAGTAAAACAGGTACAGCTATGTCTGAAGGAAGCAGGCAGCCTGCCAGACACTAACATGGCATCTCCAGGGAACGCTTACATTGGGGCTGAGGGTGGCTATACCATGACGTACCGGAGGAAGGTGTGAGCGAGGTACCAAGGCATGGGTGGAGCAGCACCTACTGCATATAATCCAAAACTAGGTGCCAGTGCTAGCTGTTCAGGTACAATGGACCATCGGGCCATGGGAAGGTCACAATGCAGGAATGGTCTGAGTACGCTAGGGCACCTGGGGCCAAGCACTGTCAACAATTCAAAAGGGAGCTTAATCACTCATACTTCAAATAATAATACTTTAGCTGTATGGAAGGATTGCATCGGTCAGGGAATGAAGTGGTTACTGCTATGTTAGCAGAGTTCAGCAGATCGTTCAAATTTTTGCCGGCATTGAAGGGATCACCAGAAGGAACTGCAGGAGCCAATCGGGAGCAGTGGCCAGAAGGCGCTCGTGATCCGATTGGTTGGTGGCTTTAGTGGTACGTTGTTGGAGAAGAATCCAGGTGAATGGTCTAGGATGATAGCTTGTGAAGGTGCAACCACCCAGGAGGTAGAGATTGTGTGCTTTGGGTTCAGATGTCTCTGTAAGACTTATCTATAATGTGCTAGAGGCATACAAGAACTGAAAGTAATAAGTTCATATGGATTAATAAATCATGCACAAATTAACCTGGGGTATGGCCGGCCATGTCTAAGGCCAATCTCTGGGGAGCAAGCTCACAGCAGTTAATGACTAAGAGCCGGGGTAACAGTTGCAATGTTCACACACACCTTGAGCATGTAATGTCTTGAAAGTGTTAACACTTCAGAGGTAACTCAGTTTCAGTAGTTTTTGCAAGGGCTGAGCTAGTGCTATGTTTAGACATAAAGCCCAATTGTATAGGGTTTAGTAAGTTGCTAACTTCCAGATATGCTCTAAGTTGATTGCTGACAACCTTTTCCAGGAGCTTAGACAAGACTGGCAGTAGGGAGATAGATCTATAGTTATTGAGGTTGCAGATATCCTCAGATTTGAACAATGAGATAACATGGGCAGTTTTCCAAATGATAGGAAGGGACCCTTGGGACAGTGATAAATTAAATAGATGTGTGATAGGGACAGCAAGGATGTGATACCCTATTTTTATAAAGTAGGGAGCCAAAGAATCAGCTCCAGCACTCTTCTTTACATACAACTGAAGTATCAAATCTTCAACCTCCTTCAATAGTACAGATTGGAAAGAGAAGCCAGGTACCAGGGCAAATGTGTCTACACATGGGACACTTAGCTTAGAGTGGCCAGGGCTGCAGGAGAATTGTCAAAGGCCAGACCAGCTGTGGAAAAATGATTGCTGAAAGCTTCTAAGATCCCCTGTTTATCACATATAGTTTTCCCTTCAGATGTGGTTTTTGGTGACAATATGTTACCTGGGGTATGACTGGACATATCCTTGATTGTCCTCTAGAATTTAGAGGAGCACTTTGCAGCACAGTCCAGCTCCTTAAGATAGAATGATGCTTTGGCATCTCTGATCATTTTTGTACATGCATTACGTGCCTTCCTAAATTGGCACCGGTCTGAGTCCAATTTGTCTGGCGCCTTTTTCCGCAACTTGTCCCTGCCTAGCAGGGCAGTTTTCAGTTCAGCTGTGAACCAGTGCCAAGTTTTACTTTTTACTCAGATTTTTGCTGTCAGGGTGTGTGCATCTAGGGCTCCTACTAGAATGTCATTAAAGATATCTTACACTGTGTTGACCATGGTGGCTAGGTAGAAGTCTTACCAGCATGGTGAATGTCCCAGTTTGTGTGTATAGGCAGCCACATCAAAGTTGCGCCATGTCCTTTTAGTGATGAATTTAGTTGAAGGGCCCATGTGATGTAGTGACCTAACCAATAAAACAATGGTTATTGACACTGGCGAAGAAGGTTCCAGCATGCGTGTAAAGATGTGGCTTATCAACTAACATAACATCCAAAAATGAGCTATTACATGGGCTCCATTTATTAGGACGTGTAGGTTCTTGAATTAACTGGGCCAACCTGCAAGTGTCAAAAAAGGTGTTAAGGGGTGAAGCAGCCTTGGAGAGCCAGTCAAAGTTACAGCCCCCAAGTATGATTGTTTTGAGATTCTCTTTCTCAATGATATTACCAAGGTGAGATAAGAGTAGTGTTCCCACAGATGGTGCTCTGTAACAAGTGATCACTCTAATGGCTAGAGAAGTGGATAATTCAATCTTGAGTATGAGACATTCAAACTCATTTTTAACAGAGCTTGAATCCATACAGGATGTTGCAAATCTTTCCTTAACATATATAGCCACTCCACCTCCCCTACTAGGTCTATCAGTTCTGAATAGCTGGTAGGGGGGGATGCTAATCTCACTGTCCTGGGAGACTGGCCTGAGACAGGATTCGGATATTTCCAGAAGATCAGATTGGGTATGGCTGATCCATGTCTATATCATAGTAAACATTTTTAGAAGGCTACAGACATTGACATGCCAGAAACTCAATCCTTTGAGAGTGGCCATATCCAATGGACAAGAGAGGGGAGAGATGGGACCTGGGTTTAATTCTGAGTTGCCTGAGCATATCAGTTGGAGAAGTAGCAGCTTCATTTAGGTAACTAACATCAGTTTGAGAAGCTTGGCCCTGGTACGCTTATGATACTTAACATGTTGTGTAAGCCTATCATCTCTCCTAAAGGTGTACCACCCTAATGCTAGGTGAAGCAATACCCTGACCAAGAAGTGCAGAGGGTGGCTAGTATAGTATGGAACAGAAGGGCTAACTTGAGGAGGCAGCTCGATATGGGAATGAACATGATAGGTAACCAGGTTGTGCTCAGACAGTCGTACTATCTGCATGGCACATACGTAACTAGTGGGTAAACCAGTGTATAGGGATCAAATCTTTAAGGGGTCAGTCTCTGCATGTACAAGCTTCGGAGGATAAAATGCCAACTGAACACAACAGAAGATGATCAGTATAAATATTAGTGAGGAACCCTTCATGAGGGTGCTATCCAGGCCCCCCATGCTAAATGCAATAGGAGGTAATGTTCAATACAGATTAGGGCACAGGACCTCAGGAGGAGGCATCTGAGATATTGACCAGCTAACTTAGGGGCATTCCTAAATGAACAATCAAAGAATTGTAGAGGTCAATGAAGACCTTGAAGTGTGTTTTTGAAGTGGGTGGTGAAACGGTGTATTTAATAAGTGGAGGGGGATGGGTGGGTGGGTGCAAAATCAGTGGCTTTTGCCATACCTTGAGCTTGGAGAGTCTGGGCTTGAGGTCTCAGGAGGCTGGAAGTGCCGACCTCCTGGTGTCTGAGAGCCTGCACCTGTGGGGAAGGGAGCCCTTGGAGAGCTTGAACTCAGCTGGGGAGAGAGGGGAAAAACACAGGTTTAAGTGCTGGCTGTGGACAAACACTGCCACTACTTGTGACCATGTCACCGGAGACGTGTCTCCATGCAGGAATATTAATGGGTTCATATCCCATAGGCTCCCAACCACATATGCGTGCAGGGCCCCCGCTGGACAAATGGTGGCATTCTTGTGGCTCTGCAGCATGACCCTGCTCCCCCTACCAGCCTGATCGGTTTTGGACCACCTTACCAGTACTGAAATCCTATCCCTGTTTTTCACCATGTCATCCCAGTGCAACCCTGCAGACTTGTCCGCCTTGCCACACCCTACCACCTTACTTACTCTGAAGGCCCAGCTATACATGGTGATGAAGACCACCTTAAACAAAACTGCTTCACTACTACATCTGCATACCTGGTGCAGTACCCCCACTGGCAGCTCCAGCAGTTCTTCTGTCAGTGGCCTCCTATTGTTCCAGTCCCTCACAGCCCCCCACAACCAACCCTGCATCATGCACCTAATGAGATTACTCTTTGTGGGGTCCTCCCACCCCTTCAGTATACACAACTGGCTTATCGCAGCCAAGTGTACCCCCCCCACTGTCATGTGTGCCAAACTGTTCCTCCATCCTGTCACTATGAATTGAGCTACCTGTCCCCCCATCAGTACCCCACTTACCTGGCAGCCAGTCTGTGCCTGGAATGTCTGAAAGGCACTCCATGAGGTTTCATATGCTTTTAGGACGCCACTCACAGAAGATTAGGGTTGCTGGCAAAGGCACAGAAGACTAGGTTTACTGGCAAGGGCACCTTGGTTCACCTGAGCTCTTTTCTTCTAGGTTTGCTTATAATGACAGAGCAAGGAACAACATTATCAGATCAAGGAAAAAGATTAAGGCTTCTTTTGGCTACTTAGATTTACTGTGTGTTACTACAGTATTTTCTTTTGTGCTCACAGATTTTGTTGCTTTTTTTGCCTACATTTTACTCTTTTATTATTCTCTGATTCAAATTGCTGTTGCATGGTATACTTTCTGTTGCATTATTACAGGGTGTGCCTACAGGTTTGTTACTGCTTTGAACTTACAGATCACTGCTGCAATCTTCTTGAATTCAAATTGTTTTTGCAAGGTATGTCTTCTGCTACTGCTATATTTTTCTCTGTAGCAAAGTGTTTTTTGCAGGGTATATCTTCTCTGAAATTGTTACAGGTGGTACTTACAGATTTTGTGACTTTTTTATCTATCATTAGGCTAAGTGAAATTACTGTTTGCTACTATTTTATTTTTTGCTGAAAGGTTTTTGTTTTGTCTCAAAGGTGTTACAGTCTCCTTCTCACATTGAAACAGCTAATTGCTTTTCTCCCACAGCTTTTCCAAAGGATTAGGAGTGTAACTGGGGGATGGAGTTAACAAAGTTTTAGTAACATCCAAAAGAGGGAAGAGTTAAAAGGTCAGGTTAGTTGGTATTTTTGAGGTGGAGGACTAGGTTTGCTGGCAAAGGCACCTAGCTTCACCTGAGCTATTTTCTTCTAAGTTTGCTTGTAAAAACATAGCAAGGAACAACATTATCAGTGCAAGGGAAAAGATTAAGGCTTCTCTTGGTTAGGCAGATGTACTGTGTGTTGTTATTTTCTTTTGTGCTTACAGGTTTTGTTACTATTTTTTGCTTACATTTTTTATTGTTCTGTGATTCAAATTGCTGTTGCAGGGTATACTTTCTGCTACATTATTACAGGGTGTACCTACAGGTTTGTTACTGTTTTGTGTTTACAGATTACTGCTGTAATCTTCTCTGATTCAAATTTTGTTTGCAAGGTATAGCTTCTGTTACTGCTTTATTTTTCTCTTTAGCAAAGTGTTTTTTTGCAGGGCATAGAAACACAGAAACATAGACTTTGATGGCAGATAAGGACCCCTTGGCCCATCTAGTCTGCCCGTTTCCCTACCTCCAGGATAGGCCGCAGATCCTAGTTAACCAACAGCCTATTTCTTCCTACCCCCACAAGGATTGCCTTATGTCTGTCCAATGCATTCTTGAATTCCCCCACAGTTTTAGACCCTACAACCTCCTCAGGAAGGCTGTTCCATGCATCCACTACCCTCTCTGTGAAATAATACTTCCTCACATTGCTCCTGAACTGCCCCCTTCTATCTTTAAATTGCGTCCCCTTGTTCTTGCACGTCTCTTTTTCTGAAAGATGTTACCCCCTTGGACTTTGTTGATTCCACTGAGGTACTTAAAAGTTTCTATCATGTCCTCCCCCCTTCTTTCCTCAAGGGTATACATATTAAGCTCTTAGATCTTCTGTGATGCTGTTACTGGTGGTGCTTACATGTTTTACAGTTTTATCTGTCATTAGGCTAAGCTTTTAGGGCTACTGCTTGTGTTGTTGGTTGATTGTTTCTGTTCTTACCTCCTTGTTTCTGTCAATCATGGTTCTTCATTTTTGTCAGGGGAAGGGCCCAACCACCCACGTCCATCTCCAACCACCCCATGCTACACTCCTTTTATAGAGTAGCACAGTTGTGACATTTCTTTGTAGCAAAGCACAAAGGGGAGGATCACAGGGGCATCCACACAGTGGCCCCACTTAAAGGGACACAATTAATTTAACTTGTTATAAAAAGTTACACAAAAACAAACAAACAAAACAAACAAAAAAATATATATTAAAAAAATATTTTGCTTTCATTTTCCTTCTAATTACTCAGACCAGGTTATAAACTCAGCAACTTAACTGGAATGGATATTATTAACCGCAGGTACTGAGGGACACTTTTCAAAAGGGCAGTTATACAGGATTTTGGATGCTGTCCTACATATTGGACCATCGGAGATCTAAGGGCTCAGCTCCAGGCAGCATGAGCAGAGATTGAACACCTCATATGGGCTGGCAGTATAGCCTAGAGATTAGAGTAATGAGCTGTGAATGAGCTTGGTAAATCCAGCAGACCAGACCTGGATTTGATTCTCACAACCTCTAGTTGCATACTATGTGACTCTGAGCAAGTCAGTTAACCACCCAGTGCTCCCAGGTCATTCCTGAAAACAGGCACTTGTACCTAGTGGGCCTTACCCAGTTACCAAAGACTAAAATAAATATTCAGGAAGAAATATATTACAAGAACCACCGGCCATTTCCCTAACATCCAACTGAAGCACCTTGACTGCAGAGGGTAGTTGGTTCAGGAGTTTGGCAGGTGGTTATGAGGGGCAAATTGGGTGCCCCATCACTCAATACTCACCAATGTATCACTTCTACAAACCATATAAAAACTACAAACAGGTACCTGCCTCTATCTCCAAAATCAAACAAAGAGGCATAAGACACTGCAGAGCAAGACACTACAGCACAGAAGCTAGTGCTACAAAACTCACCCAAAACAAGGACCAAAACAAAAAAACCAAAAGAAAATCCAAAACACTTCTGATCATAGGAAACTCCATGACTCGGGGAGTTGATACCTACCTCCAGCCAGAGACAATGGGCAGATGTCTCCCAGGTACATCAGCATGAAGAGACACTGACCACATTGCTAAAATTGTGCAGGAAGCAGGAGAAAACATCAACATCCTGATACACATAGGAACTAACAATCTCACCAGCTGGTCAGTCAAGGAGACCAAGAAACACCTGACCAGGCTGGGAGACAAATTGTCATCCATTTCATATTGCATCTCCTTCTCTAAGATCCTGCCAGTCTGGGAGAGGGGGACAGATGGATGGAAGGTCAGAGAAGGAGAGATAGGGGAGCTAAATATGTGGCTCAAGGGCTGGTGCCAGGAAAAAGGACACAAATTTGTAGGAAACTGGCAACAGTTTTGAGAGCCAAAATTCTTTAAATTTGATGGTCTGCATCTGATTAAGAAGGGAGTCAGTGCATTAGAGCAGAAGTTTGATGTCTTTGCAGAATATTTAAACTAGTAAATGGGGAAGGGGGCAGCAACTGATACACTGAATGGGAAGCATACCCCTTCCTCCACAGTTAGTGATCAAACAGGAGTTCAGCATGTTTGTAGTTCATTTGCATCACCAGGTAAGGAAAAAGGTCCGGCTCCCCATATGAAGTGCAGGGGAAATACCGGACCTAGCCGAACGACTAACGCACCAAAATCTGGCCAATGGAAAATCATATACACAAATGCTTGCAGTCTGGGAAACAAGATCCCAGACCTAGAGGCAACAATGACAGAGGCAAAACTGGACATACAATAGTAGCCATTAGTGGGACATGGTTCACCAGTAACCATACTTGGGAGACTTCAGTATCCAGCTATGTACTGTTCTGAAGAGACTGAGGTGCAAAAAAGGGGAGGGGAGTGGCCCTTTATGTCAATGAAAATATCAAAGCTATAGAAATTCGGAAGACTCATAAAGAGCCTGAAGGACTGTGGGTCATCCTGGAAACAGGAAACGGGACAACCATATGAACTGGGGTTGTCTACAGGCCTCCAGATCAGAGGAAGGACATAGACACATCACTGTTATATGATATACAAAACATGACAGCTAAAGGGGATGTTCTGATAATGGGAGACCTCAACATGCCAGATATAAATTGGTCAATACCAGCAGGAACATCCACCAGAACTAGACACATAGTGGATTCCCTGCAAGGGGAAGGCCTCAAACAACTGGTACAACAACCCACAAGAGACAGGGCTATCATGGATCTAGTATTGATTAATGGGGAAAGGATCACAGCTCTCCAAGCAGAAGGTCACCTGGGGGCCAATGACCATCACATGTTGTGGATCAATGTGGCCACTAGAACTAAATCATCCCATTCCAAGGCACAGATATGGGACTCCAGAGGAGCTGACTTTGATAACATGGCCAACAGAGTTAAGCTAGCCCTGGCAAGAAGAAATACAGGTGAGGGGGTACAAGCAAAGTGGGCAAGCATTAAAGATGCAATACTTGAAGCAACATCCCATTGTGTTAGGGAGAAAAGCAAGAGCAAAAGAAGAAGGAAACCATTTTGGTTCTCAAAAACAGTAGCAGAAAAGATCAGAGCCAAAAGGCTGGCCTTCAGGAAATATAAGGGAATGCAGCAGGATGAAGATGGGGATGCATATCAAACTTTCCTAAGGGAAGCAGGGAAGACAGTAAGGCAGGCAAATGCCCAAACCAAGGAAACACTAGCACAAACAGTAAAATAAGGGGACAATACTTTCTATAGATACATTAGTGAAAGAGAAAGTCCAGAAGGGGCATTGCTAAGATCAAAGGGGATAAGGGGGAGTGTGTGGAGGAGGACCAAGGAAAATAATCTAGCGAAAATAGAAACTTCTGTTCAGTATTTACTGAGGAGAATGTAGGACAGGGCCCACAGCTCAGCACCACAGACACAGTGGGAGGGAAGTGTGCACAAGTCCTTTCACAAAAGAAAGGGTCCTACAAGAGCTCTCTAAGCTCAGGGTGAACAAGGCAATAGACCCGATGACATACATTGCAGGGTACTATAGGAGCTAAGGGTGGAACTAACAGAGCCATTAGCAGAACTGTTTAGTGAGTCTCTGAGCACAGGAGAGATCCCAGAACACTGGAGAAGGGCTCATGTGATCCCGTGCCACAAGAGTGGCAACAGGGAAGATGCAAAGAATTACAGACTAGTCAGTTTTATCTCAGTAGTGGCCAAGATTATGGAGGCACTCCTTAAGGAAAGAATAGTACAACACCTGGAATCTCTAAGTGCACTGGATCCAAGACAGCATGGGTTTACAACAAGAAGGTCCTGTCAAACTAACCTCATAGATTTCTTTGACTGGGGTAACCAGAGTGGTGGAAGAAGGGGGGTTAGTTGGTGTCATCAAGCTTGACTTCAGCAAAGCTTTCAAGACTGTTCCACATAGAAGATTGCTTAATAGCTGGGTAGGCTTAGGGTTGGTCAGAGGTTGGTCAATTGGGTGGCAAACTGGTTGGCGGACAGAAAACAGAGAGTAGGGTAAACAGTATACGGTCAGAAGAGATGCAAGTCACAAGTGGGATACCTCAGAGATCAGTCCTGGAGCCAGTCCCTCTACAACATCTTCAGCAGTGGCATTGCAGATGGATAGGAGGGTGAGGTTTGTCTGTTTGCAGATGACACAAAAATCTGGAACAGAGTAGATGATGCAGATGGGGTTGGTAGAATGAGAATAGATCTGGATAAACTGGTAAAATGGTCAGAAGAGTGGCAACTGGGTTTAATGCAAAGAATTGCAATATCTTGAACATAGGGAAGAGGAACCTTGAAGCTACCTATAGGTTGAGAGGGGAGTTGCTGGCAGTCACATGGGAAGAAAGAGACTTGGGCATCATCATCACAGATGACCTGAAATCATCCAAGCAGTAGGTAAGGCTAGAGGGATGTTGGGGTGTATTAGTAGGGGTATCACAAGTCATAAGATGGCAGTAACAATCCTTCTTTACAAAGCACTGGTTAGGCCACATCTGGAGTACTGCATGCAGTACTGGAGGCTGCACCTGCACAAGGACAATGGGGGCAATCCAGAGAAGGGCAACCAAAATGGTGCAGGACCTGCATCAGAAAACATATGAGGACAGATTAACAGAGCTCAGTATGTATACCCTAAGGTAAGGAGGGAGAAAGGTGATATGGCTGAAACATTCAAACATCTCAAGAGCATTAACAAGGTGAAAGAGTCTAACATGTTTCAGTATAAGAAAAATAGTAGAACAAGAGGACACAGCATGAGATCAGAAGGAGACCAACTAAGGGGTAATTTGAAGAAGTTCTTTTTCACAGAAGGGGTGGTGGTAGCATGGAATGGCCTACCTCAGGATGTGGTGGATATGAATACAGTGCAGGGCTTCAAACAGGCATTAGATATGCATAAGGGAGCAATACAAATGAGTATGAATAGATAGGCCATTGACAAAGAAAAGTCCAATGGCACATTCATAAGGTAGAAAAAAATTGGCAGACTGAATGGGCCTTGTGGTCCATATCTGCTGTCAACTTCTATGTTTCTATGTTTAGGGTCCAAGGGGACCAAGAGTTGTGAAACAACTGTTTAGCTCCCATGATCCAATCTTCCAAACATATTCTGGAATTGCCGTCTGCCTGGGCTCCACTCCTCGACGATGGCATGGAAGTTGTCCATCTGCAGGCGGGAGAGGCAATCAGCTATCACATTGTCCACACCATCTATGTGTCTAGCCCTAAGTGACATATTCAGCATTAATCCTCTTAGCACTAACTGCCTTAAGACCTGCATAACCCTTGCTGACATCGCTCCCTACTGTTCAAGATGTCCACAACTGCCCTATTGTCACTCCAGAAAGTAACCCTCTGGTTCCTCAGCATCTATCTCCATATTTCCATGGCTACCTAGATTGGGAATATCTCTAAGAAAGTGATATCCCTCATCAAGCCAGTCTGGACCCAGTTGCTGGGCCATGCCACAGCAAACCATTTTCCCTAAAATATGCACAAGGTGGGGTGGAAAGGATGAGAAGGGACTTGGCAAGGTTAGAGGAATGGTCAAATGTATGGCAGCTTAGATTCAATGCTAAGAAGTGCAAGGTAATGCACCTTGGAAACAAAAACCCAGGGGAAGAGAAACCCAGGGGGTGAGATACTGACAACAACAAAAATGGAAAGGGACCTGGGGTAGTCATATCAGATGACCTAAAGGTGGGCAAGCAATGTGAGAGGGCAGCAAGGAGGGCTGGGGGAATACTGGGATGCATAGGGAGAGGCATCACCAGTAGAAAACAAGAAGTTATTATCCATCTGTACAGACAGCTGGTGACACCACATCTGGAGTACTGTGTGCAGTTCTGGAGACCCAATCTCCACAAAGACATAGACAGGATGGAAGCTGTCCAGAGGAGGGCAACTAAAATGGTGCAGGGTCTGCACCGGAAGACATATGACGAGACACTTAAGGAGCTTAATATGTATAGCCTCAAGGAAAGGAGGGAGAGGGGGGACATGATAGAAACTTTCAAGTACTTCAAGGGAATCAACAAAGTCCAAGAGGATAGCATCTTTCAAAAAAAGAGGTGTGCAAGAAGAAGGGGGCACAATTAGAAGATAGAAGGGGGGTGGCTCAGAGGTAATTTAAGGAAGTACTTTTTCACAGAGAGGGTTGTGGATGTATGGAAAGGCCTTCCAGAGGAGGTTGTGGAGTCAAAAACAGTGGTGGAATTCAAGCATGCATGGGACAGTCATAAGGCAATTCTAGGGGTTGGGGTTAGGAAGAAGTAGGCTGCTGGTTAACTAGGATCTGCAGCTTATCCAGTAGGTAGGGAAATGGGCAGACTGGGTGGGCCAAGCGGTCCTTATCTGCCATCAAATTCTGTTTCTATGTTCCTATGTCCTCTTCAATGTCTTTATAAGCAACATTGCAGAAGGACTGGAAGGAAAAGTATGTCTCTTTGCAGATGACACAAAGATCTGCAACAGAGTTGATGCACAGGGTGGGGTGGAAAGGATGAGAAGGGACTTGGCAAGGTTAGAGGAATGGTCAAATGTATGGCAGCTTAGATTCAATGCTAAGAAGTGCAAGGTAATGCACCTGGGAAACAAAAACCCAGGAGAGGTGTACACAATTGGGGGTGAGATACTAACAACAAAAATGGAAATGGACCTAGGGGTAGTCATATCAGATGACCTAAAGGTGGGCAAGCAATGTGAGAGGGCAGCAAGGAGGGCTGCAGGAATACTGGGATGCATAGGGAGAGGCATCACCAGTAGAAAACAGGAAGTTATTATCCCTCTGTACAGACAGCTGGTGAGACCCCATCTGGAGTACTGTGTGCAGTTCTGGAGACCCAATCTCCGCAAAGACATAGACAGGATGGAAGCTGTCCAGAGGAGGGCAACTAAAATGGTGCAGGGTCTGCACGGAAGACATATGAAGAGGCGAAAGAAGCATATATGTATAGCCTCGAGGAAAGGGGGACATGATAGAAAAGTTCAAGTACCTCAAGGGAATCAACAAAGTCCAAGAGGATAGCATCTTTCAAAAAAAGAGGTGTGCAAGAAGAAGGGGGCACAATTTGAAGATAGAAGGGGGCGGCTCAGAGGTAATTTAAGGAAGTATTTTTTCACAGAGAGGGTTGTGGATGTATGGAACGGCCTTCCAGAGGAGGTTGTGGAGTCAAAAACAGTGGTGGAATTCAAGCATGCATGGGACAGTCATAAGGCAATTCTAGGGGGTGGGGGTAGGAAGAAGTAGGCTGCTGGTTAACTAGGATCTGCAGCTTATCCAGTAGGTAGGAAAATGGGCAGACTGGGTGGGCCAAGCGGTCCTTATCTGCCGTCAAATTCTATGTTTCTATGCTCCCATTCCTATGCCCCCAGCCACATCAGTGTATAGTTGCAGGTCCATGTTAAATACCCATTCGTCCTACCAAAAAGTCCTACCCTTGTAATGGCTTAGAAAAATCTCCCATACCTCTAAGTTTTCCCTGGTCCCTTTGCTAATATCCACCTAGTGGTGTGGACTTGAAGCCCCATGTGTTGCCCTTGCCAGGTGCAGTGTAAACGTGCGGCCCAGTGCTACCGCCCTACAAGCAAAGTTTAAGTGTCCCTTAAGTTGCTGCACCTGCTGGAGCAGTACCCTCCATCAGGTCTTTCCAGAACTCAGTGATGCCTTTAGTTTCCCCACTTTGGCCTTAGGCAATCTAAATAGCCCCCTGACCAAATCTATCTCAATGCCTAAAAACTTGATGCTTTGGCTAAGCCCCTCCATTTTTTCTGGGGACAGAGGCACCTCTAGGATGTGGCACATTGGCTTGAAATCCCATAGCATCCTTTCTGTCTGCAGCTGCCCTACTCCTATTATTAGAAAGTCATCCAAATAATGGACCACTGTCTAGTACCCATACTTTTCCTGAAAGGCCCATTGTAACCATGTGCTGAACATCTCAAATGTCTCACAGGCAATGAAGCACCCCACGGGAATGGCTTTGTCAAAATAGTAATCCTCCTGCACTTTGAAACCCAACAGATCCCAGACTTCTGGCTGGACTGGCAGCAGGTGAAAGACTGCTTCAATGTCCATTTTTGCTAGCCATGCTCATTGAAATGCTCTAACCAACCTGACCGTTCCTCTAAAGTAGCATACATCACCCTGCTGTCCTTCTCGCTGATGTGATCATTCACTGAATCCCTCTCTGGGTAGGACAGGTGGTGTATCACACAAAACTCCCCTGACTGTTTCTTTGTTACCAGCCCTAGAGGTGATATCCACAGATGTGGCAGAGGTGGTTGCCCAAATGGACCCTCCACCCTACCAGCTGTTATTTCCTTCCACATTTTCTGCTCCAATATGTTCTCCCTCCCGCTAACACATCTCAAGTTATTTGCTTTTGTCTCTTTCGGTCCCCTTTAAAATGCAAGACAAAACCTTCCCAGAAACCCATCAACAGTGTGGCAGCTGCTTCCTTGTCCAGGTACAACCTCAGCCACTTCTGCATCACCTCAACTTTTACGGCATATGTGCCATACAAAAAGCCCTATGCCACACCTCTCTTAATTATCTTGCTGTTGGTTGTAGTAGGATTGACCCCTACCTTCCCCTGCCCCCCATCCCAGGTTTCCCTCCCCCACTTCTGGCCCCTAAACCCTGTATGATTACCCCAAAAGGACTGATTGTATGAGTTACCCTGACTAGTATTATGTTTTTCCCAGTTATTCCTGCACCTAGAGGCTGGGAGGTTGCCTCTGCACCTGGAACAGGCGTGCTGGAAGTGGCAGTTTGCCCAGGAGCAAAATGCCCGCTTGTATCACCAACAGCATTTAACAGCTGCCGCATCTTTTTTGTCCCCTTCACCCTCATTACTAGTGGACCCCATACATATCTCCAAACATAGGTTGATCTGTCGTGTGTCCCACTTTACGTCCTCAAAATGCACTGTTCTCTTTCTGAACTTCTCATCATGCTCCAGTCAACTATATTCTCCTTTCTTATAAGCATTCTTTACAATTAGTGAATGCGTCAACAGGGGATTGGCCAACTTTGGCTT
Organism: Neoceratodus forsteri; assembly: GCA_016271365.2. Taxonomy (NCBI): domain Eukaryota; kingdom Metazoa; phylum Chordata; order Ceratodontiformes; family Ceratodontidae; genus Neoceratodus; species Neoceratodus forsteri. The sequence continues at coordinate 666,112,394 of CM057456.1, read as the reverse complement.
CTTTTCAATAACTATGACAGTATAATATGTAAAAAATGTGGATCAATTGTCCCATGTTTTTCTCTTCATCGACTTCTCTTCCTCCCCCTTCCCCAGAAGGACCACGGCCACGCCTATGTCCTTTTTCTCAAAGCTCTCCTTTTTCTTCATACTTGTCCATGTTGTCTACATTGGCCAGAGCAAAGGTATCCACAAATTCACCCTTCCAAATTGTTTCTTTGGTTGCTAATGGGACATGGTCCCCGATACTAACACCCAGTGCCCCAGTCTCGGCTGTGAAGCCCTTCTCCCCCATTGTCCCTCCTCTGCCCCTGCACCCTCCCCTTTTTCCTTGTTCATCAGCTCCACCAGTGCCTTTTCCAATTGGCCTAAGCCAGTATGCCCTATAACTTTTAGCATTTGTTCCACATACTCCTTCACACTGCTTTCCAATATAACCTCATTATTACCTGGTTGTGTACCCGGCTGGGTGCTGGGGCCCACCGGAGGAGTTGGTTTGGTGTTGACAGGCACTGGTGATGCATTCTGTGGTGCCACTGGGGCAGAGGGAACCAGATCCACTGGATTAGTGGGATTGGGCATTGGAGCAGGCGCAGGGGTCGGAGCCAGGGCAGGCACCAGAGCAGGAGGAGGTACTCGACTGACCAGCTCTGGAATGGGCTCTGGGGGCCTTGGTGCTGCCAGAGCCTTTGGTGCCCTTTTATCTATTTTTCCTCCCTGCTGTTTGTCCCCCTTTCACTTCTTTCCCTTGCCCAGGCTGGGTGGATCCGCAGCCTCCAGTAATAGGTTTGCCTTGGACACCAGCTCCATCACTGCCTTGTAACACTCCTCCTTGCTGGGCTTGTTCATCCTAGGGGCCATGGCAGCCTTTTATTACACCTGGAAAGATACAACAAACAGCCATTATTATCCCACGTCTGTACTGGGTCACTTTTTGTTGATTCCAGTAGGTCTGAATGGCCCTGAAGCCATGTGTTCCCCTAACCCCTGGTGGTCACCCACTGCTCCTTAATTGTAAATGCACCCCCCAACCCCCATTCTCCTCTTCTTTTTTTTTTACATTAATCCTATAATCTATATCCTTATTTGCTTTGTAATCATATATACACAGCGTGAGTAGAGGCTCCTCCCTTGCGTCTGGGTTCTCATCCCTCAGCTACCGCTAGCTAATGACCTGGTATACTTTCATATATATTTCTTTCTCCCTTCCTCCCCCCCATAGGGCTGGCCACCCTGCTGTGCGTTCCCCGCAGCCCGTTTGCTGCCTTGTGCTCATGATCCAGCCTAGAGCCCCATGTGTCCTCTCGCTGCAATGGCTGAGTCCAGTTTTTCTTGATTTTATTTGTCCTCCTTTCTCCAGTTTTTTATTTTAAATGCCGTTTTTGTTATTCTCTTAAAATTATTCCATGCAGTATTTGTAAATACACCTACCCTTGTGTAGCTTCCTGCTCCCAATGTGGCGTGTGCTCCCTGGCCATGCTCTGCAGTCTAAGCTCACCAAGAAATAACTGCGTGGTAATGACATCAGATGCCACCACCACATGGTCCTCCTAACTGCCCCCGGGGCCTGTAATCAACCCAGTCTCTTGTCCACACGCAGAAAAGTTTTCTTTTTTTGTTGTCTGTGCCTCTTTTCCACATCCAGGGTTTTCTAAAAAGGGGGCTTTCGCCCATGTGGTGATGACAACAGATGTCATTGCTGTGGGCCCTAATCTTGGATTCATGCCTTTTTCTCTCCAGGCCAGTTTCCCTGCAAAATACCCCTTACTTGCTTCTTTTCCTTTTTTCTTTGGCTATGGCTCACCCAGGACTCCCACCTGTCTCCCCGCAATAGAACTGTATGACGCCTCTGAAGGGATTGATTGGATACGCCGACACCTACCTTCCTTTTTGTCCTCTCTTCCTCTCTACCGCAAGGTCCTATCGACGGCCTGCAACCACAAAAAACAACCAAATAGCAGGCACAAAACCTTAATTTCTTTCCATAAAAAAAGTACATGCAGCTACAATTGGTATACACAAATGTTGGCTTCTCCAGCGAGGGTTACAACCTTGCAGCATACTGACAAGCACAACCCACTCCCACATGGACAAATGCTGGCTTCTTCAGTGAGGAGTGCAACATTGCAGCATACTGGCTAGCACAACCCTCTCCCCTGCACTTCTTGGACATTAGTCAGTCTACTAGCTATCGCCTGTACTCTCCTCAGCACAGCTTGGTGCTATAAACATCCCAGTACTCTAGCGATACCAGTGTTACCACAAAAAACAGCCTCTCACCCAGGCACCACCAGCTCTGCTGCTGCTTAACATTCTGCTTTTGTTTTGTTTTTTTTTATTTTGTTTTTGTTGTTTTATAACTTAACTTTATAATGCACTCCTTGAATACTCACTTGTGGCTGGTCATGCTGCCCATGCTGCAAACCCTGTCTTCAGAATTACCAGTAAAACATACTTCTTATCACAATCTCTCTCCAAACTTCAAAACTGCCATTTAATTAACTCAAAATATCTAGCAATAAACAGCCCACTGGCTCAGATAAAAGAAATTAACTCAGAATAATTGCCAAACTGATGTGCTTCTCAGAAAAAATTCTCTCAAAGCAAAATTGTGAGCTTCCTGGGCCTGTGTTTGCCCTTAAATACCCTTTGCTTACTCCCCTCTCTCTTTCTCCCAGCCAGTCCTTGCTTCTTACCTCACTCCAGCTCTGACATCACAGCTCCTCCCCCTTTGTGACCTCACTAAGCTCTCTCCTGACCCTCCCCTCCAATCCTCTTTCCTTTTGCCAAATCCTTAGCCTCTGGCAACCCACACACTTGGGTTGGGCCTGTGGACAATGGGGTCTGCCATTTTAAAAAGGGCAATCCTCTTTGTTCCAGAACATCTTTATGATGCATTCTTGGTCACATAAGTGTGCCGTGATGCAATCCAAGTAGGTCTCCTGATGTACTGCCTGTTGTTCAGCATATGTCATGGATTGTGATAAAGCATCCACATCATTCGCATTCTATTGTGCCAACATTTTGACATCTTCAGTGTCCAGAAGTATTTTGCTAAACTTGCCTTTAATTTTTGATAGGTCTACTGAAGCCACCAGAGGAGCTGCCTTGGACAGTGTCATTTATTTGCATTCAACCTGAGCCATGAGGGAGAAAATAAACTGCTTTTAGCAGTGCTGCGAAGGGACCAACTGAAACGAGAAGAACACAGGCTGAGTCACAAGAATTGGTGTTGTCAGGTAAGGGCTGTTAGAAAGCTGGATTTCAGCATTTCATCAGTGATTATTCAGGATGAAGGCTGAGGAGAGAGAGAGCTGACAGATCAAGCTGCCATCTTGTTGGCTGTTCAAGCCATGCCATGCAAACATTTTATTGGTCGCAATATAAATGATTGACAAGTGTCAGCAATCTGCCCTGAGGTGATCAGCAAAGTTTAAAGTTCTAACAATGTACAGACCACTTACAAGAAGGAAGGTCAGTGAAATAAAACAAGTCCCAAACCCATAGGAAAATAAGGAAAAAGGCTTATAGACAGTGTCACCAAGTGGTCTTACTTCCAGAGATAACAACCAAAAACAGAACTGATAAAGCGTCAACAGCAGGTGTGGGTGGGGAGAATGTGCAAACAATTGACAGCTCAAGAACAGAATGTGGATCATTGACACCAATGTAAAATACAGTGAATAAATGACAACTCGGCACAGAGAGCTGGCTTAAGAGAGACAGATACCACTAGGTAAAGAGGAAATGAGAAATTGAACAGCTAATAGCAAGTGGGAGAGAATGAGATGTGAGTAGGTAGTGGGAGCAGAGAGGGCATTGTCCTGTCTTAGTGTTCAAGTCAATTCTACTACTATAGGAAGTGTACACTGTGGTAAGGAGATATCATAAAACAACAGCAACTAAAAGGTGCATACTGCATGACAATGAGCATATGGGGAGAGGAGCAGCCAATAGACGTGGGGGATGGAATTCTGAAGATGGGGGACATGCAAGCTGGAGAGGTGGTTACAGAAGCCCATATGTTGGTGTGAACTGCCACATTCTGCTGCTTTCCCAAATAAGGGAGCATGGTGGGGAGCAGCCATGAACCTGAGGCTCAGTGGGTGGCAGACTTAGGATGGGGGCCAAACACTGCTGCCCCCCCTGAAAACTGAGGGGCCTTATCATGTCAGGCCTGCCACGACTTTGTAGGCCCCCTCACCATCACAGGCACAGAGTGAAAGGATTGAGGCACATACCGCTATGTCCTTGAAGATGTCAAAAAAGTAAGAAGAGGCAGTATAAACACATGGGTTTGGTTGGTGGTTTTAAAAAGGGAAAAAGGGAGGTGGTTATATAGGGAATAACTAACCCTCACTGTGAACAACAAGCTGGTAACTGTATAACAAGTAAGTGTGGTAATATCATGGGCATGAGAGTGAACCTTGAGTGCTAAGGGGCTGTGGAGTTACCACTAAGTTTATCACAGTGAGGCCTTTTTGTATTATTTCTTTTCCCCATATACAGTATTACATATTCGGTTTTGGTTCTGGTTCTGATTTGCATGTCCCAACCTAGCACAAGGAAGGCATGGAGACCAGCTCCACTCGCTAATGTGTCTCTCATCAAAGTACTCCACAAGAACGAGAAATAAGGGCACGATCCACGAGGAAGTAATCCACTGTTTGTAGTTTATTGCCACAGAATAAAGCAAAATAAAACACAAAACAAACAGAGTGCCGTGTAGGTGCTCCCCTCTCCTTAGAAGGCCAGACCAGTTTCACACATGTGCGCTTCCTCAGGGTTGGCCCCTTACCTCAAGTGCTGCATATTTATGCTAAATAACATTTAAAGTGACAGCATGCATTTAGTGACTTATAGAAAGCAAAAAAGGTAAAAGGCGATAAATTGATGCTTAAAAGGTATAGATAATGTCTAAAGTTATAATGCATGTGCTGATAGACAGATAGATAGATAGACAGACAGACAGGCAGGCAGATAGGTAGATAAGTAGAGAGTTAGATAGACAGACAGACAGACAGATATAGATAGATAGATAGCGATAGATAGATAGATAGATAGATAGATAGATAGATAGATAGATAGATAGACGGACAGATAGAGTTAGATAGACAGACAGACAGACCGATAGATAAATAGACAGACAGACAGACAGACAGATAGATAGATAGATAGATAGATATACACTGTACATGAACTACAGGCTAAGGTACAAATTATTTAAGGCATCAAAAAAGTAACAGTTTCAATCTGCAGAAGGTGATTCTGTAACAAAAGTAAGAAATTACCACATGCTCATTCTTAATATAGAAATAATAATAAGAAGAATTAATTTCATTCAAAAAGTAAAATTATTGTTTTACTATGACCAAGAATGGGTAGTTACTAATGTTACAGTGAAAATTATAAAATACAGGGAACAGCCAAAATATTTTATAGCATCAGGAGCTCATTAAATCTGGTACCCATGTGTCAGGCTTCAAACCAAGGTATTCCAGAACCTGTGATAAAAAAAGTAGAAAAAAAAACATGATGTAATTAGGCTGTTAACAAAAAGCACAATCACATATTTTTAGTCACTTGCTAAAAATATATTTTGACACTAAAATAAAATTTCAGATGGTGTTGTTGAAGCATGTGTAACAACATTTAAAATTATAGTGCTTATCTTTTATCATAAAGAACTTAACAACCTGCATAATGATGCTACCAATTCACACAGGGAAGGGTTATCTTTTATTTATTTTGTATAGGGTTTTATTTAACTCCAAAAAATGATTAGTGTTTTGCTCATAAAAGTGCTAAAACATTGTGAAAATACATAGCACTTGCCTCACTGTATTTAACAAACATAACACTTCTAGGAAACCTATATAAATACTTTCTGTACAGTTAGCTTTGTCCCAATAAAAAACTGCTAATCAATTATTTAAAACCCTGTTGTGTAATCCTTCCTGGTTCTTCTGTGGTAGGGGGTGATGTCAAAATAGTCATTAAGCCCTGGATATATTACTGCACCTAGTTGGAAAATCCAAAATGCTTCTCTACAGAGGAGTTTATTTTCTAAGTCACCTCCCCTTATGTCCACAGATACCTTTTCAATACCACAGGAGGTAAAAGTATGTTCCCATGTTTAGGTGCCTACATGTTTAGCTAATGTATTTGTGAAATCTTTATATCTAGTGTCACTTAGATGTTCACATACATCTTGTTTTAGGGTGAGTGAAGTCTTGCCAACATAAAAGGCCTGGCAAGAACAGGTAGCTGTGTACACAACTGAACTGATGGAGCAATTTATGAATTCCCTGATGTGGTAATCACAATTTGTGTTGATGGAGGTAAACTGGTCCGAGTAATGACTTCACAAAACTTACATTGACAATCGTTGAAACATTATTTTTGGGGTGGGAGTAGCCACGTGGTGATTTTTCTTTCCATTGGTTGCAAGGAATGCATTAGTAAGTCTGATAGATTTTTCCCTTGCTGATAAGCAGTATGTGGGGAAACTGCAGCGACATCCTTTAATTAAGCAATAAGGCATGACAGGGGGTGTGTTATGGTGGGACAGCGGATCACCTCAGGGTGGGTGGAAGCACGAGGCATAGCTGAGGGCTTCCACCACCCGAGAAACCGTCAGCCCACCATAACACACCCCTGGAGTGCCTTATTGTGATTATGAAATGGATTATTTTTAGTGAATTTTATGCATTCTTAAACATAATACTTTCAGCTGGGCCGTTGTGCTGAGATAATGGCCCAACTGAAAGCAGCTCTTAGCCAATCAGAATTCAGCCTTCTTTCTACCCATTTCATAATGCTGGATCAGTGGAGAGAACTGGCCAGTGTTTGTGTATATGTCTTTGATTTCATTAGTATTGGTCCCATAAGTGGTGATGAAGTAAACATGATCGAAACTAGGAGGGGGTTTACTTTTATGCTCCAAATGTGTAGAGCATGGTGTAGCTACAGCATATTTTTGGGCCTTAATGATGTCCTCTTGACAATAATTCCTAGTGTAGAACCTTTCAGGTATTTCCAGGAGTGTAGTTTCAAAGTCAGAAATATTAGAGCAGTTCCTTTAAAGGTGCAGAAACTGCCAGCGGGGAAAGTTCCTGGTGATGTGGCATGGGTTACAACTGGAAGCAATTAATAAAGTATTGTTGTCTATTGGTTTTCTAAATAGATCTGCAGAAATAGTACCATCCTGGTTTTTACTGATTTTAAGACACAAAAAATTAATCTGTCTTGTATCATGTTGTACGGAAAATTTCAAATTTGGGTTGGAGTCGTGGACATATTCCACATAGCGCCCCAGCTCAGTTGCTGTGCCATGCCACACCATCAGTACATCATCAATATAATGCCTCCAAAGATCAATGGTGTTAAAGAAAGGGTTAATATTGATGTCATAAATTACATTTTTCTCCCAATGACCCAGGTAAAGGTTAACCTAATTAGGGGCAAATGTGGCCCCCCATGGCTGTGTCCTTTATTGGGTGATAGTATGAACCTTGAAAGTAAAAAAATGGTACATTTAAGAACATTTTCTGCCAAGATGACTAGAAAGGATGTCTGCCCACCATCTACATCCATAGTGTCATATGCATTAAGTGCCTCAAGGCCACCCTCATGTGAGGATATTAGTATAACCTGACTTGATGTCAACAGACACTAATAACCAATCTTGTTCAAGCTGTGAATTCTCCAGCAGGCCAAGTGTCTCAGTAGTATCCCTGCGGTATGAGGGTAAGTCCATTACCAGATCAGAAATATGAGAATCCACATACTGAGACAGTGGTTCTGTTAGGGAACCAATTCCTGAGACAATTGGCCTGCCCAGAGTAGGCCATACATGGTTGGATGCACAGGATGTGTGACTTGCAGAAAATCAAGGGTACCTTGGGATATAATGCCATTAGCCAAGACTAGCTGCAATATGTTGTCAATGTCTCTCTTGAAGGACATGGTGGGATCAGACTTAAGCAATTGGTAAAAATTTGCATCTGATAGTTGCCGTTGGACTTCAGAAATATGGTCTGTGGAGTTCATCATGACTATAGCTGGCACAATCCATCAGAACCTGAAAAGCCAACCCGCACACCACTAGTGGTCAGTTTTCTTGTGAAACAGCAATGGTAAATGGATACATCTGTTAGGTTTTATGACTGGAATTCAGCACACCACCTCCCCCAACTACTTCCATTTCCTGACTGTCCCTTACCAAATCTGGGCATGGCTGTTCTATCTGTCATGCCATTTTCATAATTTAAGGATCAGCTGTCATCTTTGGGGCAGGCAACTCATGTTATGGAGCTCCTGCCTGAGGAGTTAAATAAACCATAAATTATTATTTTTTTTTTTTGTGCAGGGCTTATTTAGTTATCTACCTGAATGCTGCTACATCACTTCTAAGATTGCATCAACCGACTGAGAACTGTCACAGTGCCACAACCAAAGTCCACATTTGATTATGAAGATGGGAAGGGGCTGCATTGCAAACAAATAGAGTATAGGCATGATCTGATGCACTGCATGCCTTTACAGTACTATCTATAACATTGTAGGTAACTGTACTTGTTAAGGGGGTAGAATATATCCCCTTAACATGTACAATTGCCTGCAATTAATATGTATAATTGTCTGCCCCCAGGTCCAGCTCATGTCAGCTGCTGTTTAAATGATCAGCCAAAACAGATGTCTACAAGTTCTTGTAGACTGACCCCAAATGGATCTTATTCCCACATTCACTGCACATTGCTTTCAGTGATCTTATTCCCACATTCACTGCACATTGCTTTCAGTGATCTTATTCCCACATTCACTGCACATTGCTTACAGTGATCTTATTCCTACATTCACTGCACATTGCTTTCAGTGATCTTATTCCCACATTCACTGCACATTGCTTTCAGTGATCGTATTCCCACATTCACTGCACATTGCATTCAGTGATCTTATTCCCACATTCACTGCACATTGCTTTCAGTGATCTTATTCCCACATTCACTGCACATTGCTTTCAGTGGGTTTGTGGGATCATCCATGAATTAACATTGAACTGTGTAATATCACTTAGACTTTTTGGTTATTAGAGCTGTGTAGAATATGAAATTCTGCCCTCAGAATGACCATTCTGATTCCGTGGAATTTCGCAGAATTTTCATAAATATTCTGTGGACTTATGCAATATTTTAAATTTCAGTTGTGTCATTCAACATTAAGAGTACATTTCCCAATAATACCCTATTTGGTACATGAACAGTACCCAATGGCTTACAAAAGTGTATCAAATTTCAGAGTTGTTGGTTAAAAGGGGGCTAAGGTATGTGTGGCCAAACATTTAATCAAAAATGTAATTTTCTGTTATTTTGAGATAATCTCAAAAATTTCTTATTCAAATTTCTCCACAATGTCATGATTTAGAAACAAAATCTATCATGGGTATATGCACCACATGTTAAGTCTCAAGTTTTAATAGTAGCTGAGTTATAGTAGTCAAACATGTTGCCAAAATTTAGATTTCTGTAATTTTAATATGATTTTGATGCTATTCATTAAAATTATATACAATTTGACAGGTATACAGGTTATCTCTACATTTGTATATGTACACAGTTTTCGATGGCCAGATTTAAATGAGACTGAGTTATAGCCTGTCTAACATGTTGCAAAAATTTAAATCTTTAGTTATTTCCCTCTAATTTTAAAACTTCATATCCAAATCTAACCAGAGCTGAAACATTTAAAGAACTATACCACATGATCATTTCTGAAAAGGTTTATATTTGAAGGTTTAAATGGGATTAAAGTTAAAATAGTCAAACTTTCACAACATTTGCAAATTAAATTTAACAAAAATATAAACTACAGGTTTATAAACCCCTGAAATTTTGAAACTAGAGAATACAATATCATTAAATTTGGCAGGTTCTTAGACCTTACAAGGAGACTGTGTGTGCCAATTTTATTAATCGCTTACTGCCAGAAATTGCAAAATAACATCTGTAATTAAGATCAAATCCCATGAGTCTTTGTGAAAATTGTAGAATTTCATGAAAAATTCCATAAAAGTGGATTTTTCTAATTTCACGCAGCCATATCTGGGAGATTCTAATTAAAGGATAGGGGTATATGAGGCAGGTAGTGCAGGAGGTCACCAGGTTCTGGAGTTAGATGCACAGTTTCACCAAGAAATGGACAGCTGAGCTGGGTAGCGAAATAGTGGTAGACCCCCAGGTTGAAGCAAGAAAGCACAGAGTGTCAAAAATTCCAACTTGAATGCAGGATATTTAAGGATCACATACAAAAAATGTATGATCCAGGGAGCCTGGTGTACATGCAAGCCTGGGACTTAGAGGTAGTCAAAAAGATGCAGCAGGGAAGACAATGTCTTAGCAGCAGGAAGAAAGAATCCTGGATATTCCCACAGGGTAGGTTGATAGGAAAAAGAGTAGGTGACTCATGTTTTAAGGGAGTTGGTCACCATAAAGAACAAAGAGGATATCAGTGGGCTCGGTAAAGGTCTACTGAGTCAATCTGGCTATGCCAAAAGAGCAGCGGAAGGGATAGTCACCCAGAGAGGAACAGCAGGACTGCAAAAAGCTCAGCCCAGCTTATAAAATGAAGTTATGATATGTGTATTGTTAAATTTAAATTCCACCAAAAAAAGTCTGAACTTCATCTACAGTATATGCTAACACAAATATGTGAGAAAATGTTACTAATATTTTTTTTTCTTCAGCAAATTTAAACTACTAAACCAATTTATCCAGTTGTGTTAGACACCAGGATACACTGACTATGGATATACATGTCAAATGTTAAGTCTATGCATGCAAGAGCAGAGAAGTTACAAACATCCATATTTTTGATAGTTTTCACAAAATCTTGCAAATATTTGCATAGTAAAGATTTGAACCCCTGTAACATAAAAATCTCTAATCCAGCTCTCTCCATATTTTGATCTTTCTATAAGCATTACAAAAAGGTTATCCATACTAACTTACACACATGTCTAGCTCTAAAGGTGCCTGAGTTATATGCAGATAGAATTTGTTTCATAGAATTTCCTGAAAAAAATAAAATTACAGATTTTGAGCACATATAATTTTGAGACGATGCATCATATTGTCATGAAATCTGGCACATTGTTAGAATGTCTATCATCGGTCACATGATGGCTGTCTAAGTGAGAGCATCTCCTCTCTACTGCTCCCCGCCAGTCCTGCTATTACTTTCTATTTTTACTGATGGGTGTGCCCTGAAACATTAGCAGACGACAAGTAGTACTCACGGAGCCTTTCCCGGTTTGTTTTCTGACACTGATTATGGAGGTTGAGATGTGGAAAGCACCTCCTTGCCACACTCACCCTCTGATGCCAGAGAAAGATAAGGCCACAAAAAGACCTAAGCAGCAACCTGCAGGCTCGACTGCTCCACCTCCACTGATGTGGCTCTCACGGAGGAAAACTTTTTGGAAATAATGTGGCCGATGCAAGATGCACTAGCCGTGATCTCAGATGACCTGAAGAAAATCCACTCCTCTGTGGGCTCTCTCTCATCATCAGAGCTGGCAATTCGGAGACAAGGCTAACCTCAGCTGAAAACTGGAAAGAGAGGATGGAACAAGATTTGGCAGCTGCAAGGCATAGGATTCATTGCCTTGAGGATAAGCTTGAGGACCTAGAAGGGTGCAGCAGGTGCAATAGATTAATCTTCTTCAGGTTAAACAAAAAGGAGGAGGGCAGCAATTCTATATTATTTACACAAAAGCTATGTGATAAAGTAACTGGGACTTCTCTTAACAATGCCATCTATGTAATACAACATGCCCATCACTCGCTGCATCCCCCACCACCATCCGGATCTCCTCCACATCCTTTTAACTTTTGACTGCTTAACTTTCTAGACAAGCAGCATATCTTGGTCAAAGTCAAGGATATCCAAGAGCTGCTATGGGAAGGTCACCGAATAAGAATTGTGCAAAATCTCCCTCAAACAGTGCGTGCCAAAAGACAAGAGTTGCACCCTCTGGTATCCAAACTGATCACCACAGGGAAGCCCTTCTGAGTTTGTTACCCTGCTGTACAGCAGATCAAGCACATGGAGAAGTGGGTCTCCTTTGACATGACATCCCAGGCTGCAGTGGACCTCAAGGAATATTTTCCTGACCTCTTCAAGTGAGTACCTCCTTTAGATTCTGCTAAAGTGAGATCTGCATTAAATAAGGACATTATTTTTGCGTAGTTCGTATCCAGCACTATACCTACTGTATCACAGGAGGACTGTCAAGGCCTTTGCCGATGACTGAACTGGATCCCGTAACAGCACCGTGATTTAAGCAGGCATAATCAGATCAGATGGTAGGGTTTGCTTTATTAATCCCCAATTCCTGCAGGTACCCCAGGACACAGACTAACACTCGGGCCATTGTACTTCAGTCTGGACTACTGGAGGTGCACAGGAAGCAGAATAGTTGATCATGCCCCCTTTTATCAGTGATCCTCTGTTTCTTCGTCTCTTTTGCCAGTCCTGATGCAACTCAATTTTCCTTTGGTGGCTTGGGAGTACTTTCACCTCACACATTTCTCTGGAATTACAGTGGCTTGGAGTTTACGGAAAGAGTCCTATACCTCACCCCCAAAGGGGAAACAGCTCTGACACAAGAAGACCTGCTGGGGCAAACAGTTTTAGTCACTGGGGGCTCATTTGTGGGACATTCTGTCTATCTCATTCCATAATAAGGACTTCCTAGCTCAGGAGCTGGCAATTTCCATCAGGCTGAGACAGACTGTGGGGGGCCTGCAGACTTTATAGTTTTGTTCAGCAGGCATGCCCCCTTCTTGAACTGTTCCTGATCCTGTTCTTGTTGAGCTTAACAAGTTGTTTTTTCAACAGTTAAAATTTGGATAGGTATATTTGCTAGCATGATTCTGGCAGGATTGGAAGGGGGGACGGAGGGAAGTGAGGGATGAAATCTTCTAGGACAGTTGGAAAAAAGGATCACCTGCCCTAATGCAGTTAGCAGTGTGGTTATTAGATCTGGGGTAGAATATAATGTTTTTTGATTTTACTTGTATTAGTAGTTTTTACTTCAAATGCCATGGTCCTGTATACAGCTAGCGATATTTAAGGGGTAGGGGGCCGGTAGTTGGGTGAGTTACTTATATAATGAGTTTCAGCTAGCTCAAATGCATATTCTTTTCTCTTCATCTATGGGATTAATGGGGATGGGTAGGGGTGGGTAGGGTGGAAGTTTATGACCTAAAGGCTTTGCCTTTCTTTCATCCGAAGGTTGCACAACAGGATTTTGGGAAGGCTCCAACCCCTTATTGCTGCCCCCCTGTATCCAGATTGCAAACATAAATGAGTAGACCATATAACTTTTTCAGTTGGAATGTAAAGGGAGCCCTGGACAGGCGTAAATGATCAATGCTCTTACGCCACCTTCAGTATCACCAAGTAAGCGTAGTTTGCCTACAAGAGACCCACCTTTGCCAGGAGGACACTCCTCTGTTCTGGTGTTGTTGGGTGGGGCAGGTGTTCAGTTCTGGGGACTTGTCCAAGTGAAGGGGTACCATGATTTTAATTTCCAAAGCTATTCCATTTAAGCTGACCCATGAGCGGTGGGATCCCTCTTTGTGCTACATTTTTCTCCAAAGCTTGCGGGTGTCTGTTCCAATAATCCTAGGTTCTGTCTATGGTCCAATCGTGGACTCTCCACATTTTTTTGTATGCCTGTCCCACTTACTCACCACTGAACATAGTTGGTGGGGACTGGAATCTTGTTCCACAATCTGAGCTAGACTGCTCAGACTCCAGAAGAGTAGGATTAATCCCCGTCCAAAGGGCCCTTCGGGACTTAATGGCTAGGTGGGGGACCATCAACATCTGGTGTAACTTCAATCCCACAGAGAGGCAGTACACTTATTATCCCCCCCCCCCACATAAAACAATGTCCCATACTGATTATTTTCTAACAAGTGCATTTTGCCTCCCTGGAATCCTAGCTGCCAAGATTCTCCCCAGAATTTTGTCAGACCACTCCCCTATTAGCATAACATATATGCTTGGATTTGGGATTAACCATGACACCCTCTAGCGTCTCAAAACCCAGCTTTTGCAAGCCCCATATCAGTTCTCTCACAATCAAAATTTCATCTGTTCCTTCTTAGAGTTTAATAGAGGGTCAGTTAGCAGGATAGACATGGTTTGGGCGGCACTTAAATGTGCCCTCAGGGGTGAGTTTATTTGGCTTGCAACCATCAAGGCTTGTAAACGCAAGGACCACCTGAACTCCCTAGTAGCTGAAATCAATAGCCTTGAATATTCAATCAATTGCTCATCCCCAGATTCAGACTGGGTGAAACTACACTTGTTGCAGTCCCAATATGCAGAAGTCATGGTGCAGAAAGCAGATCTAGCTCTGCACTGTACCAAATGCAATACTTGGAATCTGGGAAGTGAGCTAGAAAATTTCTGTCCTTCTGACTCCATCAGGCAGAGGTGGCTAAATTCATGCCAGATGTATGTCCATCCCCTGGTGACGAGGTTGTCACTGATCCTAGAAGGATTGCATTAATATTTGGGGAATACTTCCAAAATCTCTACCCAGTTGATGCAGTCTCTAACCCATCCATGGACTCCATCACCTCCTATCTTGATTCTGTTACTCTTCCCACCTTATCACCAGTGTCCATAGAAAAACGAGTTGGTCCTATCAAACCAGGAGAAGTAAACGAAGCAGTCAGTCTGTTGCCCACTGACAAAACCCCTGGCCCAGACAGTCTCTCAAATTTCTTTTACAAAACCTGCCATTTCCAGCTTGCCCCCTTGTTAGTCAATGTTTTTAACTCATGGTTCTCAGAGGGCATGGAGGACCCTACCTTCCTCAAGGCACTTATCACCCTCCTTCAGAAGCCTGGCAGGGATCCCCTACAAACCAAATACTTACCATCCCATCTCCCTGTTATACACGGATGTAAACATACTCACCAAAGTCTTGGCAAACAGGCTAGTGCCTGTCATGGGGGAGGTAATAGGCCATGAACAGGTAGGTTTCATGGCAGGGCGAGTCTCAAGTGATCACTTAAGGAAACTTCTCCATCTCATCTCCGTGTCTGGGAATGCTAGAGTTTCTATGGCCCTGGTATCCCTGGATGTGGAGAAAGCATTCAATCAGGTGTCTTAGAACTTCCTGTTTGCCTCTCTGCAATGTTTTGGGATCCCGAGTGACTTCATTCAATGGGTCAAGGTACTGTACACCTCCCCAGTAGTACGCATTTGGTGTAATGGCTGTCTCTCCAGCCCTTCCCTCTCCAATGGGGCACCAGAAAGAGATGTCCCCTCTCTCCTCCTCTTTTTAATTTTTACCTGGAGAAGTTAATCCATACGTTAATCGGCACCCCGAGATACTAGACATTCCAGTCACTGGGAAACAATACTCTTGCTCAGCCTATGACGATGACCTGCTGCTCCACATAGAAAATCCTGTCGTTTCCATCCCTGCACTGTTTGAGGAGATTGACTCTTTTTCTAAAGTTTCTTTCTACAAACTGAACTGCTCAAAGGCTCAAATACTTCCTCTCAATAACTACCTGACACAGGCTGATGTCAAGGATTATGATCTGGCATGGGAACCAACAGCTCTGACTTACTTGGCCACAAAAATTTCACATTCCATTCCTATAATGCTAAAAGACAATCTCCACAAGTTGCTGCAAACTCTAAAAGCTGATTTAAACATGTGGATGGCACTCCTTATGTCCTTATTGGACCATATAAGTACCCTGAAAATAAATATTTTGCCCCATTTACTCTACCCGATGGGCATGTTAGGTTTCTACCTGCCCAAAGCCTGGTTCACTCACCTTCAGAGGTTATTCAATGCCTTCCTCTTGCATAATAAGGCAGTACATAGGGCATACAATAAGCTTACAGCCCCCAAATCAAAAGGTGGACTTGCCCTTTCCTCCCTATTCATGTACTATGGTGCTCAACACATCAGCAAGCTCTTTCTCTGGGAAAGCGGAGGGAAGCGAGCAGACTCCCACATTTATACCCCTCTCTGGCTTGACATTGAACAGGTCTTAGCAGCTAAGCTGCATTGTTCTCTTTCTTTGCTCCCTATATATTCTGCCCTCTCACTTGCCCAAGTCTCTTAAGAGCTCACCTATTTGGTGGTCTCTGAAGGCCCTGAGCCAGATTCAGAGTCATCTTCCCTAAACTGGACTAGATTATTTTCCCAACCAATAAGTGGCAACCCTAATTTTCAAATTGGTCATCATCCTTCCCGCACTCCTTACCTTTCCCCCTTAAAGAGTGTACTCTAGCTGACTTTCTCTGTGAGTCAGACACAATCACCTTTCCCTCACAGCAGGCCAGGCTCCAGCTTAAAAACCAAAATATTTTCAAGTTTTTGCTAATTAGGGTCCGAAACCCTGGTCTGCATTGATACCAGAGGTTCTTTCCTCATTATTTATGGCAGCTGACCAGCCTCATGCTGTCTCCAACTTTTACAAATGCCTCCAATCCATAGACCCTCAATTGCCCTCAGGGGTATGTTAGTATTGGGTACAGGAATTATCTCTCTCAGCTGGGGAAGATCTGTGGAAAAAGACATGGAGCAATAGATATAAATTTATCAAGCAAGACAGATTATGTCTGACTTAATTTAACATAATGTATGATCTTTATTTTACGCTGGTCAAATTGCATAGGATGGGCAAGTTGACCTCCTTTATGTGTCCCCACTGTGGTAAGTCTCATTGGTCCCTTTATCACCTATTCTGCAGTTGTTCTAACACCCAAGCTTGTTAGAACTCCATTAAGATAGTTCTAGACCCCTTGTTAGGCCTGGACTCGCTATTCACCCCTAAAAGCTGCTTGTTGATCTTTTTTCCTCCAGGTACACCCCGAATCAGGAAAATGCACCTAAGTCTAATAGCTTCCACTGTAAAGTTAGTCATGTTGAGACACTGGAAGGATGACTCCTTCCCTTCAGTTATGGAATGGTATCATGAGGTCCAGCTAGCACTTCAATTAGAAAAACTTATTGCTGTCATGCAACGCAAGCCTCAGAAGTACCAGTAAACATGGGAACCTCTCTTTACCCTACTCTCTCTCTCTGGAAACCATAGCAATCTGATTCTGTGTTTCTGCTGTCTACCTTCATCTATTGAGCAGATCGCAAATTGGGGATGGGGACAGGGATGGGAGGGTGGTTTGAGGGGGGTGAGATTATGGTTTGTTGTTTTTTGTGTTTACTTTTCCTTAGTATGTAACAGTAGGGTTTTTCTTACAGCTAATGTGTTCATTTCTAGTCACTCACTAATGTACTGGACATAAAGCTGTTTAAACCAATAAAGTTTATTAAATTAAAAAAAAGAACACCTATCAAAGAATCAAGCCAAATTTAAGATCTATCACCCAATAGATAGCTGAGGAATATGCAGATAAAAATGTCCATGAAATTTTGCACAAAAAATAAAATGACAAACTTTGAGCACCTATACTTTTAAAACTATCCATTTGAATTTCACGACATTTGGCAAGTTAGTGGCAATCTACGGAAAGATTATATATTCCTAAATTCAGAGCTCCAGCTTAAACAATGTCTAGGTTATTACCAAAGTCCTAAAACTAAAAAAAAAAACAGAATTCCAATGAAATTCCATGAAATTTAATGGAATTGCACTAAATTTCATTGAAATTCCATGAATTCAGAATTTTCCCATTCCAGCACTATTGGTTACTGTTTCAATGACCTGGGGAACTATGGTTCAGGAATTGGTCAGTGACTTCAAGATTGTTTTGGGGGGCACTGTGGAGTGGCACTGCTTGGAATGGTTAGTCAGATATGGTACAGCACTAAGGAGGCAATGTAGGGCAGAGCTGAGCTATAAATTATTCTCACTTAGGAACTTCTTGTTTTCTCTTTGTTCTACATTTTTTCATTTATACCATATCCTGCTTTGATGGCTTCCACTCTTCAGTGTTACACTTAACCATCTCTAGTCAATAGTGTATTGAACTTGTCATATCACCCTTCTCTTTGTGTGCATGTGCTTCCCCCTGCCCCTTCCTCTCATTCTTCTTCCATCTCTTGTATACATACTTTATTTTGCCTCTCCTCTCCTCTCCTCTCCTCTTCTCATTCTTCTTCCTCATGCAGTTGCTCCATCCTGCCCTTCTCTTATTCTTCTTCCTCATCTGATGTGCATGCTTTCCTCTGCTCATCCTCCTCTAGTGTTACCCATTCTCTACCTTCTCTACCACTGCTTCTGTCCACTGCTCCATCAGCAGCTCTACTACCATAGTCCCCTAATCATCCTCATCTTCAGTGGCACCCTCCCTTAAAAGCTACTTTGGTTTCACACATTTTGTTTTGCTGAACTCTGGTATTGCTGTATCTCACCCTCCTATGTATACTGTAATTTCTATTTGCTGACAAGGATATAGTAGTGCCCATGTTGGTGCTGGACTCAGAGCCACCTTCTTCATGCAAAGTAGCTAACTGAGCAGCAGTGTGTTGTGTGGTGTTACATTAAATGGAAGCTTCATATAGTGCTTCATAATGGTCCTGCAGTTGTCACCATACCCCACTGGTGCCTGTAGCAGCTGTAGTGTTGTTTGTACAAATGGACAGGGGGTGTGCTCGGGCTTACAGTTATAAATGGATCATCTGTATGTACTATAGTTACATTTAAATTTAAGTTTATTGATCAACATTTAAGCCACTACTAGTTTAAATTCATACATAATAGAATCATCATAATAAATCAATACCCATTCATATAAATTCTTCCTTTAAAAGCCATAATTGCATTTAGTCCAAGATAAAATTTTACACAATTTGCCTGATTGTATATGTATCAAATAGATAGGAGTTGGGTCTTTAAGAATCAAATCTTTGCTGCATTTTTGTATTATATGAAGTTTCTAAGTAATTGATTACACAGAGAAAAAATATCAGTGACATTAAAGTTTTTCTTGCAGTGAATTTCAATAACTGCTTTACCATGTACAGTATTTTGGCTCCAGGTTCATTTTTGCTAGTATTTCACCTAGAATATTCCTTCTTTCCTTTCCATATAATGGACAGAGTATAATCAGATGTACTAAATCATCTCCCCCTTTTTTAAGTGGCTAGTTTTCCGTTAGCAGGTTATACAGACCTGCCACTAGAGGGATTCTTAGTCTTCTACATAAATCACCATATTCTTTCGTGGGCAATATGGCCTGCATTATCATTCTACTTCTTTCCCGGTTCTGCTACAAGGGGACTTGAGTCTGAAGGGTGGATGGCCACTAACTAAGCTGCTCCTGATCTCCTTGTTCCCCTTTCTGCTGTATTTTCTCATCTAGGTTTTAAATGGGTACCTAGGTGGGCAAATTTCTTGCCTAGAAAATATTGCACTGATACAAATCACGAGACCACTCAATCTGGGACCATGGCTCTCCTTATTGTGTTTTTATTGCTCCTAAGGTGCAGAGTTTTCAGCAATACAGTGCAATTCAAAGTACCTCAATGCAATTCAGTTCTCCAATGTACCTTATCAATACCTAATGTTATAACAGTCTACCGTGCAGACACTCTGTCATTCTCCTCTCCCCTTTTAGCCTATTCCCCCCCCGGTTAGCCTACACCCCTTTGCTACTGTCCTCACCTATGTCTACCCAAGCACTTACATTGATCACAATCAACTGTCATTACAGTGGCGCCGCCTCTTGCGCAGCACGATATGGGTTGCCACGAAGAAATAAAAAAGCAGTCTCCATTCTTATAAGCTCTTAAAGAAAGTTATACTTCTGCTTCTTCTCTGCTCTGGAAATGTGGAACTCAACCTGCCCCCCCACACACACACACAACACCTCGCCTATCGATTTTGCTGAGGCCACAGGTCTCAAAATGATGATGGTCAACATTTAAGCCTACCTAAACAACATGACAGCTGCAAGCCTGGGCTGCACGTTAGCCCAGACCTTATCATAATTACTGAGTCATGGTTAAAAAGACAAACACTGATCAACAAATATCACTGCAGGGCTACAATTTATTTAGAGCAGATAGAGAGTCTAGAGGCGGGGGTGTGGTTATCTATGCCAAATCTAAGTACTTGGTCACCAATATTAGTTGCAAATCTCTAGCCAAGGAATTTGAGTTAGTTTTGCTGAGCCTTCATCTCCCCTCCTCGGAATGTATCACTATCCTAGGTGGCTATAGACCCCCGTCTGGTGGTGATGAAGTCCTTAATCTTTTGAAAACCATGTTCATAGATGCAAAAACTGAAACAATATTTCTAGGAGATCTAAATATGGACTGGCTGTCACCTAAATCACATTGCCTCAAATCCCTTTGTGACGAGCTAGGCCTTGGGCAATTAGTCAGAGAACCTACTAGGAACAACACTCTAAATACTGCCAACAGTTCCATTCTAGATGTGGTACTAACCACCCATCCACACAAAATATCTCATTTGGCAGTGTTTCACAACGACATGAGCGATCATGGAATTGTTGCTTGCATAAGATCTCAAATTAAGGCCCGGCCGCAATCCATCTTTATAACAAAAAGATCCTTTCACAAATTCAGTGCAGTAAACTTCCTATCTGACCTGAGCACGATCAGATGGCAAGATCTTTACCTAGCCAAAGATGTCAACAAGGCAGCTTGCATCCTTAATGACAAACTCACTACAATAATAAATAAGCATGCCTTTCATCAAAGTAAAAGTGCGGAACTATTCAATCCCTGGTTCACCTCGGATCTCAAGGCAGCCCTTATAGCTCGAGATAAGCTCTGGGCTAAAGCTAGACATTCCAAAGAATCTTCGGATTGGCAGGCCTTTAAAACAGCCAGGAATAACTGTGTGAAAAACTTGCTCTGCTAAAGCTAACTATTATATTTCTACTCTGAACAAGCTAAAGGTAACCCTCATAAAATATGGAAGACTATCAAAGCTATAGAAGGACGCCCATGGCCCCTCTGTCCCAACAAAGATAGTTGCAAGTGGCAAGATTGTGGAATACAAGTCCCTAATCCTGGAGGAACTAACTCCCACTTTGCCACAGCTGGATTAGCTTTTGACTCGTCACCTTATGCTGGTGCTGGGTGAGCCAGCATACCCTCCGCCACATCTAGTCCTGCACCCAGTCCCTTCCAACTGCGCAGATAACTTATAAAGAAGTAGAAGATTCTCTTCTTAACACCACCAAAAAAGCGCAGGGGACGATGGCTTGGAACCATTTTTCCTAAGGTCAGGCTATGCCCATCTCACTGCCCCAATTCTCCACATCTTCAATCTTTCCATTACATCTGCTGCTGTGCCGTCCTGCTGGAAATCAGCACATTTCCTCCCTCTATTTAAATCTGGTGACCCATGCGATGTAACAACTATAGGCCTATCTCCATATTGCCTATCCTTTCTAAAGTTCTCGAAAAACTGATCCATATTCAGTTAAAATCTCTTGAAACCTTCTCTCTCATTAACCCAGCTCAATCTGGCTTCCGGCTAATCATAGCACAATCACTGCACTAGCAAAAGTAACCAATGATTGATCTCTGCTATAGATGCTAAGAAGGTAACTGGTGCAGTCTTTTGAACCTCAGCAAAGCTTTTGATACTGTTGATCACAAACTATTAATCAATTGCCTTGCAAAGTTGGGTGCCACATACCATACCACCCAGTGGTTCTCTAGCTACCTAACTGGAAGATTCCAAAAGCAAAGGCGGAAGGCTTTTTTCTGCTGCCTTGAAGTTGCAAGAGGAGTCCCCTAGGATCCATCTTAGGCCCTATCTTGTTTTCTCTGTACATCAATGACTTAGATGCTAACATATCTACTTCCAATCTGCACTTTTTTGCAGATGATACTGTGTTGTATACTTCTGGCTCATCGTTATCTGAAGTCAAGGGAGTGCTTCAAGCGGACTTCGCACAACTTAAGCATAATCTAATAAAGGCAAAGCTTCTGCTCAATGCTAAGAAGACTAAAGCGATGATATGCTCCCGCAGTGCTGTCTCAGGCCCCCCCAATACTCTTGTCCAAGACTTCATTGTCACCATGCTAAACGAGCCTCTGGAAGTTGTAACCAAATTTAAATATCTAGTTATCTGGATCAACAATAAATTATCTTTCAGTGACCACATCGAAGATGTCTCTAGAAGGTTAAAAGCAAGGTTAGGTTTCTTCTACAGAAATAGGCCCCTTTTCCCCCTTGAAACTCGAAACAAGCTTGTACAGGCCACTTTTCTCCCCCTACTCGACTATGGCGATGTAATCTATTCCTCCACCACTCTTGCAAATCTAAGTAAACTGGACATCCTTTATCACCGTGCGTTACGGTTCATTACCAACTCCCCTTACCGTTCGCACCACTGTGACTTATATGCAGCTGTTGGTTGGACAACCCTTACTACTAGATGCCTGCTCCATGCTGGGCTATGGACTCTTAAACTGCTTCTGCAGAAATTGCCAAGCTATCTCTCTTCCCTTATTAGTATCTCACATAGTGCATACTCATTAAGAAAATCTGACTTTATTATGTTTGACATACCAAGGACGCGGACTTCCTTTGGTAAATGTGCTATTGCATATGCCCTTCCCTCCATTTGGAACCAATTACAAACCATACTGAAACTAACTAGCACAGCTTCAATAAACTTCTACAAATCGCTAAGTTCAGCCAAAATAAAAGACACCTGTAACTGTCATTAAGTCTCTTCCTTCCCCATGCGTGCCATATTTATCCACTGGTAAGGTATAATTGATTTGTCATATTAACTGCTTTCCTTCCCTTCTACTCCTGGCTTTATCTTTGCTTATGCTCCACTGCTACTCTATCAAATCTCTCCTCCCCCATATCAGTTGTAGACTGTTGTTTGTTCTAGCTGCCAAAATACTGTATATGTATTGCAACACCAGTCATCACGTTTCATTTATCAGTATGCGACCTGTAAGTCACTTCCCTGTCTCATATCAATGTTTACCACCTGCGGTCACCCTATTTGGTACCCTTGTATGTATATCCAGCCTGTATCATGTAACGTGTATTTCATGTATATACTGTTATTACCTATCTGTGTTTGTACTTTAAGTGTTTATGTCACAGGACCTCCTTGTGAATGAGCTTGCTCAATGGAGTTTTCCTGCAATAAACTTGAACTAAACTTGAAACATTTGCATATAGTTTCAGTCTTTCCATCCCCTTTGAAACACTTAATAATTCTATTACTCTGATAGTATTCAAAATGGAACCTAGTAATGATCTTTCTTTTTTGTGGATTTGTCAAAATAATTAAGTAGGGTTCCATTCTGACTTCTCTTGTTCTAAGAAAGCCATTTACATATTTTGTAATTGGAGCAGACTCATTTCTTTTTGTAAAAATATATATTTTAATCCTTTTTGATCTGGTTAAATGCTGCTTTCCTGGGGTTAATATAGATATTGGCCAGACAATGTAAAAGACCTACTGGTTTTATAAATTGTTCCACCACATGTATACTTGGGAATGTAGTGGCCTTGTTCAAATAAACAATGATTTCCCCTGTACATCATCTGGGTAATCTTAGTTCCCCCATTATATATCCGTTAGATATCCCCTATGTTCCAAACTAATCTGTATTCCTCTCTCTCAGCCTGTAAATCATGCACCTGTTTCTGCTGATGATACCCCCTCCCTGCCCTCTTTCCTTCCCCTCCTCCTGCCTGTCCCTGTACTATACCCTGCTTCCCACCCAATATCTGTCTCTGCCTCACTCCCCCCATTCCCAGAATTTATCTTTATGTTCCTAGTTCTCTAGACCTAAGTTTTCAATCGTTAATGCTTAGCAAGTAGGATAGTATCAAAGTTTACATCCTATGCTCTGTTATACTTTTGTATATATTGTTATGTTGTTTGTCAGCTTTTGGCATATTGTGTTGTTGTTTTGTATTTTTGCACTGTCTGTCCTTCTTATTGAGATCCTGAGTTGACCCTGAAAAAGGAACTATAACTGTCTCAGTGTACTTACCCGGTCACCAAAACTCAAATAAAATATACTGTACTTTAAATCAATACATTATTGTTTTCTCCTGAATCAAGCAGTACAATGGTAATTACTCTAAGTTGGCTCTTACCATTGTGGATGGAGACCCTTGTGGTAGACCTAGAATGATTTTATAAAATTTATTTAAAAATACATCTATTTTTGACAGCATCTGGGTACTCCATACCTCTGCCCCATATAGTATGTGACTTCTTATTTTAGTGTTAATAACTTTAACACATCCTTTTGCTGACTGGCCACCATATTTGTAAAAGAAGCTATTAATTATAGGTAAAGGCCCACATATTCAAAAAAGATGGGCAGTGCATCTCAGACAAAAGCGGAGATGAGCCGCCATCTCTAAATTTGCACAAAAACCCCATATTCAAAATGAGCAGATGCACTGCCCAAATTGAGATGGGCCATGTCCCAAACATAATGTAGGCAGTGCAAGTAGAGGGGGTGTGCCCATGAATATTCCTCTCAATGGAATATTCAGAGAAGGTGGGCCACCCAAGTGCAGGAGATGGGCCACTTAAGGTTAGGCATGGAAAAAGCTTGCTTAACTTGGTTGGCCACCCACAGGTAGGCTGTGATAGTGCACACAGCAGCATTGCAGCGTGCTTGCCCCCATAGCCCAGTGTCACGGTGCCATCTGCCCCATTCCCTGATGACCATGTATGGGCTGAATCAGCCCCACATCTTTGTTGTAGGTCCCCCCACCCAGTGCCCAGCACCATATAGAAAATAAATCCCCCCACCCTCCCATTTCCATATTGTAGGGTACCCCCACCCTGTCCCCAAACTATGATCCCCGTTTGAATAAGAACCCCATGGTTGAATACTGTCCCATTGTGTAGGTTCCTCCCTTCCAGCCCCATTACCCAATGCCCATGACAGTTTTAAACCCCCCCCTTTTCCATAGTGAAGTGGATCCTCACCCTGACCCCAATCAAACAACACAGGCACCCGGGCCCGATCCAAACCCCACTCCAATTAGACCCCCATTCCACACCCATTTCCATAGTGTAGTGGCCCCCCTACAGGCAGGACCCCCACCCTGCACCCCCTGCACCACCCATGCCAGTGATTGGCACAGCCCTACACTCACCACCACAGCCAGCCGCTGATTGAACCGTCCAGGAACATCACTGTATGGAATATGTGCTCATTGGAGCACATATTCTGTACAGGGGTGTTCCTGGACTGATCAGTCAGTGGCTGGCCATGGTAGTGAGTGGAGGCCTGTGCTGGTCACTAACACAGGTGGTACAGGGGGTGCAGGAGGGGTTCTGCCTTCTGGAGAGGGGGTGGGGCTGCTGCATTATGGAAATGGGTACAGAATGGGGTATAATTGGAGCAGGGATTTTGATTGGGGCTGCACCTGTGTTGTGCAATCAGGGGTCAGTGACAGGATGCGGGGTCCACTACACTATGGAAAAGTGGGCTTTTACAACTGTCACGGGAATCAGGAAATGGGGCTGGGAGGGGGGACCCTACACTATGGAAACAGGAGGGTGGGGGGATTTATTTTCTATATGGTACTGGGCACTGGGTGGGGGGAGAACCTACAACAGAGACATGGGGCTGATTCTGTCCATACATGGGCTTTGTGGATGGGGCTGGGGGAGTGCAGGCTGCTCCAGTGCAACTTATTGAGTGCAGCCATGCTAAGTGGATGCAAATAAGGCCATAATGGGCAGGCAAATAGCCCATTTACACCTTGCATGCCTGATGGCACCATCTACATATTCAGGCTGAATATTGGGAATTTGGGACTGGCGCATCTGGGGATGCACCACACATCCCCATTCCCGGTATTCAGCCCATCCCCTGGGATACGCCGGTGCATTGACTGCCACCTCCATTTGTGCTGCCCTCAGAGGTTACTATATTCAGACAAGAAGAACGATCCATTGGGATCACACATCTTGTTTGAATATATAATTTTTTTGCACTGGTGCGGCTTTTTTGATAGTGCAAATAGATACGCCCTTCATCAGGCCATCTTTGAATATAGGGGCCAAAGACATTTTTTGTTGTGTTCTCTATTTCCAGGAAATGTTTCCACCATGATAAGTTATTTGTTTTTGTTAAACCTAAATAATAAAAACTATTTACCAATTCTATTTCTACATCTTCTATCCTGTAATTATATTTAATTTTGCTACTCCCAAATATCATAGCTTTTGTTTCGGAAGTATTTATCTTTAAATCAGCCTTTTTACATTGCCATGAAATTCTTGTAGCATTCCCTTCATTCCAAGGTGGCAAGTAGATAAAAGGACTATGCCACCCACATAATCCAGGTAGGGACATTCCCGCATGCCAATCTTAGGTAAATGGAATTCTTTTCTATACAATTTAATTAAGGTGCTATTTAAGAAAATGTTTAAAAGTGTTGGGGATAAAATACACCCCTGTTTCACCCCCTTGTTAATAGTAAAACTATCACTTCTATCGCCATATAAATTAAACCTAGTCTGTGTAGTGTTATTCTAATATAATCTTACTATAATGTCTATTAATCCTTGGTCAACTCCTGTTTCCTGCAAGTTTTGATATAATAGTACTCCATTAACATTGTCAAAAGCCGCTTTCAAATCTATGAAAATGCAGTGTAATTTTTGCTTCTTTACCACGTTATATTTATAGATTATGGGTGGGATATTCAGAAGGGTTGAGCATGCGCAACCCACTGATGTACCCTGGCATGATATTCAAAAGGGGAATGTGCCTGGCACAAATCCCAATGTGCTGGAGTGTATCAGTAATGTATGCAGCACAAGTAGGGTGTGTGTGCCCATGCATACTCCACACATCCCGATATTCAGCCCAGGATGTGCTGAGCCCATGCAGGCACAACCCCTACTCACGTTGCACACAGGTGAGCCCCAAAAAAAGGGAGCAACAGATGACCACCCACAGGTGAGCTGCCATATTGCAGGGTGCAACATGGCAGCTGCCAGCTGTGGGTGGCCACCCGAGCTCCAGCGGCACCTGCGTGGTAGCAACCCTCCATGCCCAGTGGCAGGCATATGTAGTAATAGGAGAGCGTCCCAGATGCTTGGTGGTCCAGTGGACCACTCGCAGTCCAATCGCGGGCATCGGCAATGCAATGTAACAATAAAATCCATCCCAGGTGGTCCAGCGATACCTCGGCTCCTCCCACCTGCTCACTGAGATCCACTACCCTACCTCTCCGACAGGGAGTGGTGAGAAGCCTCACCCGCCAGTCACCCTGCTGCCCTCCGACTCACTCTACATGGTAGGGCTGTGCTCCCATTGGTCCACAGCATGGGTCAATGGGCATGCAGCCCATACCATACTACACAGACCAAATATGTAAATGGATCCATTCACATTGCTGGACTGTGTGGTACGGTACGGGTTGCACGCCCATTGTCCCATGTTGTGAACCAATGGGTGTACAGCCTTCCTGTATGGAGACAGTCAGCGGGCAGTGGGGCAGCTGGCAGGTGGGGAGCTGCAGCCCACCACTGCTGGGGAGTGGGGTGGTGGGGCTCAGTGGGTGGGTCTGGAGGAGGGCACTGCTGGACCACCAGGGATGGATTGGATGTCATATATTATTACTGATGCCCGTGATTGGGCTGCAAGCCGTCCACTGGACCACCAGGGATATAGTAGGGTTTTCATTAATGTACTTCTGCCCGCGATCGGGCTGTGAGCGGTCCACTGGATCACCAGAGATATAGGACGTTCATTTACAATCCCTATGCCTGTGATCAGGCAGTGGGGCACTTTGTCGCTTGTGCAGGGGGCATCGGTCCCCGATGACTGCAGCCTGGCAGGGCGCCATGTGCAAGTTGCCAGGGATCAGCGTACCTGCATGCAAATGGGGCCAAAATGACATGCAAATGGCCCTATTTGTGCCTTGGTATACACTATGACTCCATTTGCATGTGCACTCTTTGAATGCCCATGTTGATGCGCCTAAAGCACAACGGCACTTTGCACTAGCAGCATCCCCCTGCTCCATACTTGTAATAATGAATTTGCCAGCAGATAAAGGCCTAGAGGTCTATCAAGTCTGCCTCGAATGCGCAGCTAGCACCCTTATTCTGTAGCTGCCCTCCCTTCCACCCTTCCCCTTCATTAACCCTCCCTTGTCCTGTCCCATCCCTTTGAAGCAGCCCACTGTTCTACTGGATACCACTTCTGCAGGTAAAGCATTCCACCCAGCCACCACCCTCTCTGTAAAAAGTGTCTCCTCATCTCCTCCTGAACCTTTCTCCTCTAGTCTCATATCATGGCCCCTGGTGGCCCTCCCCTCCCTTACTTTGAACAGCCCCTCTGTACCCATCTTGTTTATTCCTTTCATGTATTTAAAGGTTTCAATCATGTCACCCCTGTCCCTCCTCTCCTCCAGTAAGTACATGTTCAACTCCTTCAACCTCCTCTCGTATGATAAGTCCCCCAGCCCCTTGATCATCTTTGTCACCCTGCGCTGCACCCCCTCCAGTAACTTAATGTTCCTCTTCAGATACGGGCGCCAGTAATGCACGCAGTACTCCAGGCGTGGTCTAATTAATGACCTATACAGTGGCAGAATCACCTCCTCCCTCCTTGAGGATATACTCCTTGCAATACAACCCAGCATTTTGTTGGCCTTTGCAGCCGCATTCCTACATTGTGCCGAGTTGTTCATTGACCCTGTAATTAGCACCCCCAGATCCTTCTCTTCCTCTGTCTGGGTTCCTCTGTCTGGGCTAGCTGCACTTCCCTCAGTTGGTAACACTCCTCCTTGGGTTCTTCATTCCAAAATGCAGCACCTTGCACTTTTTGGCATTAAACCCCAGTTGCCAGGTGTCTGACCAGGTTTCAAGCTTTGCCAGATCATCCTGCAACCCCTGCCATCCCCCTAGGTCATCCACCACCGCGCCTACCTTGGTATCATCAGCAAACAGACTGATCTTGCTCTTGTTGTCCCATGATATGTCTGCAAAGAACATCCCAAACAACACTGGTCCCAACACCGAGCCCTGTGGAACACCACTCATCACTGCCCTTGGGGTATGAGAGAGCTCCCCACCCACCACCACCTTCTGTTGCCTTCCCTGAAGCCAGTTTCCTACCCATCTCACCAGCTTTGCACCTGCCCCTGTGCCTACTAACTTCCTTCCCAGCCTTCTATGCGGCACCGAGTCAAATGCCTTACTGAAGTCCAGATACAGGACATCCACTGCATGGCCCCCCTTCCAGTTGCCTAGTTACCTAGTCATAGAACTTGACCAGTTTGGTTTGGCAGGATCTGCCACATATGAAGCCATGCTGTCTGCTGTCCTGTAGTACTTTGTCCTCTAGGAGAGCCACCAGCCTCTCCTTCAGGATAGTCTTCATTAGCTTACCCACGATGGATGTGAGGCTCACTGGTCTGTAGTTTCCCGGTTCATCCTTGGGGCCACTCTTGTGGAGGGGCACCACATGAGCCATCCTCCAGTCCTGAGGTACACACCCCAAATGTAGTGAGGCATTAAATAGGTCTGCCAAAGGTCCTGCAAGGACCTCTGCCAGTTCCTTCAGTACCCTGGGGTGGATGCCATCTGGGCCTGGTGCCTTGTCAACCCTCAGTGCCTTCAAACCCTCTCAAACTCTGCCCCTCCATGATTTCCCCATCTGTCACCCCTTCTCCCCCTCCATTTTGGCCACTTGCGCTGGCGCAGTGCCACTGCGCCATGTGCACTGCGAGTGGCCAAGGAGTGATATTCAACAATGCTGTGCCATGGCGCAGCTCTGTTGAATATCACCCTGTCAACACCCAGGCGCATCCCAGTTGTACTGCACCCTGGCTTGCGCCACAGCCTGGCACAGTCTGAATATCCCGCCCCTATATGTATTAAGGTATACTGTAGCACTGGTCAATTGCAGAATGATTATTTCAGAATCCTGCCTGTGTCTTGTCAATCATCTTATTTTCCTCTATCCAAGATATTAATCTATTGTTTATTATTTTAGCAAATATTTTTTGAGTGCAATCAATTAGGCTAATAGGTTGATAGCAGCTTGGATTAGTTCTGTCTCCTTTTTTAAAAATAGGTACTATAATATTAATTTTCCATGCGCTTGGTAATTTTCCAGTTGTCAAAATACATTTGAAGACTTTATGGAGAACTGACAACCGTATGTTATTTAACTTTTTTAATTATGTCTATAGGGACTGTATTTGGTCCTGGCGATTTATGATTCTTGAATGAGTTGACAGCTAATATAATTTCTTCAAATGTAAATTCACTTACTGAGCTCTTTCATGGCTGATTTTCTCTTTTTTCTAAATTGAACTTATATTTGCTATCTGAGTCATAAAACAGACGGATGGGAGAGTCACGTGATGCAGAGCGACTAGTGGTTGCCTTTTCTGGAGCTCCTACCTACCATCCAGCAAAACCTAAGTTTTTGCCCTTTTAAAATCTGAAGTATTAAGGGCTTTACTTTTGGGAATTGATCCTTCTGTCTGGAGAGTGCAGCGATCCGTTTTTTGGGCCAGCAGCAGCCACTTTGGAAGCAATTAATAGTATGGAAGCGGAGATGAAGCAGGCCGGAGTGAAGCATACTCCGCCTACTACCCCCAAGAAATCTGCTAAAAAAACCAAGAATCAAGGTTCGGGGCAAACATCTAAACAACTTCTCCCTAATGCCTCAGCTAATTTGCTTACGGAGGATCGCTTTTTACAGGAATTGCTTCCCTTTCGGGAAACCCTCCAAGATATCTCCTCTGAAGTTAAAAGTATGAGGAATGACCTTGGTGCACTTTCGCAAAGAGTGGGGGATATGGAGGCTAAAACGACCTCGCTGGAGAGCTGGAAAGGGAAAACGGAGCCGGAGATCGTACGACTTCATCAGCAACTCACCAAGCTACAACTCAAGATGGAGGATTTGGAGGGCAGGAGTAGAAGAAACAACATATTGATACTCGGTTTGCCAGAATCTGAAGAGGGAACCGATACCATTTTGTTTATCCAGAAGCTGTTAGATAAAGTTGTCGGTCCCTCACCTCTTAACCAGCACTACCACATTGAGAGAGCTCATCACTCCTTAAAACCTAAGCCTCCACCTGGTGCCCTCCCTCGACCCATAATTGTCAAGTTTCTCAGCTTTCTGGAGAAGCAGCATGTCCTGTCTAAAGCAAAGGAGCTGGAGTCAATTCTCTGGGGCAACGCTAAGCTGCGACTGACTCAGAACTTGCCTTATGAAACTAGACAAAAGCGAGCAGCCTTTCATCCAATTGTGAATAAACTTATTGCAGCGGGTATTCAATTCAGGATGAACTACTCAGCTAAGCTTTTGGTGGCTTTGGATGGTGTCTGGCATCCCTATGAAAGTCCAGATCAGGCCATGTCGGATCTCTCGCTCAAGTTACCCAGCCTTTTCAAAGTGAACTGAGTTGGAAGATATATATCTCTGTCAGAGAGTTTTTTTCCTTTTCGACAATCTGATTATGCTATGGTTGCCTTTTTGGTTTTCTTAACTGACGGTCATTCCCCCTCTAGTCTCCTGCTCCGCTTTGTTGAGATTGGGGTTGTTGTTCGGTTCGAGGCCTGTGAGGCCCAAGTAAGCCCTAGAGGCCTAGTTGTTGTGCCTCGTGGAAGGGGTAAGGGGGGTGGTACTAAACTTCAGGTTGCAGTTTTATCCGTTTCTCTTTAGTGACGGACTAGTTGGTCCTTCAGCTATGTTTTCCCCCTGGTTAGTTCCTGTACCTTAGAGCGGTATGTGCTCAGTTGAATAACTCCTTGTTTAATTCCCGATTTTTCCTCCGGTTTAAAAAATCTTGTTTTTTTTTTTTTTTTCCCCTTGCTGGAAGCAGTTAGGCATGCCTGTCGGTAGGCTGCCTTCCCCACGACTCTGTTACCGGTAACGAAGATTGGTAACTTATGGATGGATGGGGTCGCTATCACTACAAGTGTTTGCAGCTCCTGGTAGGGATCCAATTTTGTTTTATATTTGATACATCCTTTATTAATTGGGGCACAAGGATAAACTTTCCTTTCTTCTAGCATGGATGGTGGGGGGGCTCAGGTAGAGGATATACACTGGTTGACCTGCTTCATGGTCTAGCTGGGGGGGGAGGGTTGCTTCTCCCAGGAGAGCTAGAATCCATTACTTGGTTCGGGGCTGGATGACTTGCGACTTGGGGTGGTTTTTTCCTTTTCATATAATGTATTTTAGTCTTAGTCTGATTACTCCTGGGCAGGTAACCTTTTGGGGATGGCCCCTGCTAGTCTTACCCAGGTTTTTTTGTACCCAGTTTATCGGTTCTAGTGGGGCCTTTTGTAAATAGTTTAGAGGGGGTTTGGAGGGGTGGGCTGCTATGGGGGTGGGTGGAGGGGAGGTTATGGGTTATCCAGCTATTTTCCTAGGCTTTTATTTGCTAAAGTTTTCAAACATTGTTGTTAGCTGTTCACATTTATTTTTCCTGAATGCTGGAGAATTAGGGCATTTTGTCAATGTACAGGGGTTGGGGGAAGGATGGGGGGGGGCCTGGAGGGTGCCACTTATTTTTAAGGCTGGTGGTTGTGTCGTAGGATATCGTTTTCTCTAATCCTTTTCTTATGCAGTATGGCTGCGAGGCCTATTAAAATTGCTACCTGGAATGTCAGAGGTATTAGGGATGCCACTAAAAGGCATCAAGTCCATCTTAACTGCTCCCTGTTAAATACTAATATCTTATTTTTACAGGAAACACACTTGTTAGATACAGAGACCTGTGGGTTACGACGTCAGGGGTTCTCTCAGATCTTTGTATCCGGGGGCACTTCGGTTAGTAAGGGTGTTGCTATTTTGATAAGAAGAGGGATTCCTTTTGTGGTTGAGGATAGTTCAATAGATCATGAGGGCAGATTCGTTTTAGTCAAGGGGCTGCTCAATAGTGCTAGTGTGGTGTTAGGAGCAATATATGGCCCAGTGGGAGGTGACCCCAATTTTTTCATGAGGTTAGCTGTTAAACTGAGTGGGTTTCTGCCATCCGCTTTTATTCTGGGAGGTGACTGGAATGTTGCCCCAGATCAAGAGTTGGACAGAACCTATAGACCGGTTAAACCCCTCTCCCCATCCCAAGCCGCTCTCAGGGATTTCATGAACCTCTTAGGGTTATGTGATCCTTGGCGCTTGCTTAATCCTTCTGGCCGTATATATTCATTTTATTCTCAGGTACACCAAACATGGTCAAGAATTGACTATATTTTAATCAGTACTACCCTTTTAGAAAATACTCCATCTTCACGTATAGAGCCAATTATTATTTCTGACCATTCCCTTGCTTGGATTAAGATGTCGCCTGGATTACCTGGCCAGAGGGATACTTCATGGAAGTTAAATACGTAACTTTTAAAAGATGATCATATTGTTTCCCATATTAAATCTTTGATCTCGTCTTTTCTCAAAATTAACCAGGGCTCTACTGCTAGGGAGGACTTAATCTGGTGCTCTCTGAAGTGTGTTATTAGAGGGGAGTTCATAAAACTGGCTTCCAGAAAGAAAAAACTCAGAGAAGCTAAGATTTTAGCGCTGTCTAACCAAATCAGGGTGGCCGAGAGTATTTTCTCTCTCTCTAACTCGTCAAAAGATCAGGAGGGACTATGTAAGCTTAGAAATAAATATGAGAGCCTGATTAAAGAAAAAACTGAATATGCTATCCTTAAAACCAAAACCTGCTATATAGACCAAGGAGAAAAACCCTGCAGATTGTTGGCCCTCAGATTAAGAGAGGTAGAAAACTCTAGGTTAATACCCGCTCTGAAGTCACCCAAGGGCTCTATTAAAACCGCACCAAGAGATATCGCGCATATCTTTGAGTCTTTTTACAAAGAATTGTATGGCAGTGGTTTCTGTCAAGTATCTCTTCCTGCCATGGAGCACTTCTTAGACGGTGTTTCTCTCCCTCACTTGCAGGCTCATCATTGTGAGTTGCTTTCTTCCCCTATTACCTTAGTTGAGATCGAGGAGGCAATTAAGGGGCTACCCATGGATAAATCTCCAGGCCCTGATGGCTTTTCCCCTAATTTTTATAAAACTTTTCGCAAGGAGATTTCTCCTCTCCTGCTCAAACTGTTTAATTATTTGTTCTCATCTGACTCCTTTGACCCCTCACTGTTGGAGGCCACAATAATTTTAATACCAAAACCAGACAAACCTCGGCTGGAGCCGGCTAGTTACTGACCAACTTCTTTATTGAATTATGATATCAAAATCCTAACCAAGATACTTTCTCTTAGAATTAAACAGGTCTGGCAACATTTGTTGAGTCCTGAGCAGGTGGGGTTTGTCCAGGGTAGATCTGCAGTGGACCATCTGCATACCCTCTCCCATATCTTCCAGGTAGCACAAGATGCCCAGATCCCCATGGCGTTGATTGCCCTAGATGCTGAAAAAGCCTTTGATCAGGTTAACTGGGATTTCTTGTGGTCCACACTTGGGAGAATGGGCTTTCCAAATACCTTTATCCAGTGGGTTAAAACAGTCTATAATTCGCCCTCTGCCAGGATTTATTGTAATGGCGTCTTTTCATCTAGTTTCCCCTTGTATTCGGGTAGCCGACAAGGTTGTCCTCTGTCCCCTTACTTATTTAACTTGTATCTGAGACCTTGTTACTCAGTATTAAGGTCTCACCTCAGATTACTGGATGTGTTATTTCACAGAAAGTCCTGTCACTCTCGTTTTTTGCAGACGACATTCTCTTGCATCTTGTCAACCCAGAATCGCTCTTACCGCAAGCTTTACAAATTATTGATCAGTTTGGGCAGGTATCCAACTACAGGTTAAATCTAACCAAATCAGTTATTTTCCCTCTTACTTCTCTTACATCCCAAGCTAAATTCTCCCATTTGGGCATGAAGTGGGCTCCGCACTCCCTTAAATATTTAGGTATACATTTAGCTAGGAATCCAGAGACTACTAAGAAGCTTAATTTAGATGACCTGATGGTGAGAGTCCAGAAGGATCTGTGTAGATGGGACAGTCTCCTGCTCTCCCTGTGGGGTTGCATCAGCATTATTAAGATGAACATATTACCCCGTATTTTTTAACCCCTAAACCTTCTCAATATCTGGCTCCCTAGTTCCTATTTTAAACAAATTCACACTGCCTTATCCAACTTCATCTGGAAGGGTAAGCATCCCAGACGGGCGTTCCTTAAACTCAATTTACCTAAGGACAAGGGAGGCCTTCGCCTCCCTAAATTTTTGTTTTACTACTGGGCTAGTCATCTAGCCAAAATGGGACGTTGGATCAGCGCCCAGTCAGGTAGTTATCAACCTATTTGGTTGAAGTTAGAACTCAACTTGTTGGATAAATACAATCTCTGCCCTTCCCGAATTTTTTACTACACCTATTCCACACTACCAGAGGTTATACAAAATTCAGTTATAGGGCTTTCTATTAAGATTCTCGCTCAATGCTGGAGTTTTTTTAATATCCCGTTTACAAACGATGTGGCGCAACCTCTCACCCTTAATCCTAACATTAAAATAGGCGGTTCCCTGCTAACTCCAAAATGGATTCCGCAATTACATGATTGGTCAGTGGAGGCCCTTTATTCTCAGGGCTTTCTTCTTTCCTCCACCGATATGTTAACTAAGTTGAATATCTCGCAAAAATTTATATTTAGGGTTTTTCAACTGAGACACCTTTTAGGGAAGTTGTTTGGGACTGTAATGATTCCTTCCCAGACCAAACCCTTCTTAGATCAAATTCAGGAGCGGGCTAGCAAACCCCATGGAATTGCTAGAATTTATTCTTATTTGCTAGATACTAAATATCCCGATACTTTATCTGGTTCCAAGGTTTGGGTCTCCCTTTCATCTGATTCCCCCCTACCTTGGAACCAGATCTGGCGTGATTCACATAGATATCTCACTCGGGACAGAAATAGGTTAATCCAGTTCTATATTTTAAACAATATATATTATACGCCAACTAGACTGGTTAAACTTGGGAGGTTGACTTCTTCTATTTGTACAAGATGTGGAGCAGGCGAAGGAAATTTAATACATATATTTTGGCACTGTGATAAGGTGGCCCCCCTATGGAATACAATTCAAACCAATCTGGATCCGCTCTTAGGATTGGAGGGGTTATTTACAGCTGAAATTTGTATACTGGGGTTGTATTCTGGGATTAGTGTCAAAGAACGCCGGTTTCATATGGCCTTGATTTCCATTGCAGTTAAAAGGCTGGTTCTCAAACACTGGTTGGACCAAATGGTTATCTCATATACTGAATGGTTAAGCGAAATCTCTCTTTGTTTCAGGATTGAAAGGTTAATAGCTAGCTCCCGGAATAATATACCTTCCTTTAATCAGAAGTGGGGCAAGTTATACGCCCTATACTTACACTAAATTTCATACCAGAGCTACCTCTGACAGCCCTTTTCTTTGAATATCACAAAACCTCCGGCCTTCTCATATCTGTTACCCAGTGGTTTGGTGGCACCCTCCAGAGGTGGGGGAGGGCATACACTTCATTTTGCTCCCTGTTGTTACACTGTGTATATGCCTTTACATTTTTTTATCTTATTACAGTACATGTCATTGTCTGTACGCCTTGTTTTGTTGTTATTAAAATTTAATAAAGAAGTTGAATTAAAAAAAAAAAATAAAACAGACGGATAAAATATTTTATTCAAGTCTCTGATTCGATATTCACGTCAGGCTCCTTGTGGAATATACCTGTGCCCTTGGCCAGGTTTGTGCATCGCAGCCGGGGAGGTTGGGTGGGTCAGTGTGGATGAACACCATATAGAGTACCACTCCTAGAACTACTGTTACAGGTGAGTAACCTGTTTTTCTATGGATGTGGATATGTTGTTCATCCACACTTCTTGGCAGACTCCAAGCAGTTCTTCTGGAGGAGGGAGGAAAGGCATACACCCCCTACTTAGGGAACGGAGACTGGAGAACTGAGGCCCCAAAACCAGCATCTTGGTTTGACTCAAGGTTGATGTGGTAATGGATGATGAAGGTGTTTGCTGTCTTCCAGGTAGCAGCCCTGCAGGCTTCATGGATAGGGATGTCCCTGGAAATAGCCACTGATGCAGCGGTGTGGCGGGTAGAATGAGCTCTTATCCCTCTGGGGGGCTTCTTGTCTGCAACCTATAGCAGAGATAAGTGCATGATCCATCTGCCAATCATCTGCTTTGCTGCAGGCCTGCCAGGTGTGGCTTCAGCATAGGTGAAAAACAGCTGGTAAACATCTCCCCAAACTTCCGCCATCCTCTCCTTATGGTAGGAGAGAACATGTCTCAGGTCCGGAGTATGGAGTCTGTACTCAGCATCCGAGGTGTAGTTCAGGTAGAACACTGGCAAAGTCAACACCTGATTAAGGTGAAACTCTGACACCACCTTAGGGATGAATTATTTATTTATTTATTTAAGATTCAGATTAATACCTTTGAGTCAGAGGCTTGTTTACAAAGGTTCCAAGTCAGGTGACACAATTTAGAGCCATTAAGTTACATCAGTGAAAACATTGTACAGACAGAGGAACAAGGGGTGACACTAAACAACAATAAACATACGAAAGAGAAACAGCTGGTGGCTACATAACAAAAAAATACAGGTTACTAAGTGCAATGAATAGGTTTCTAAGTGCAATTGGGCAGAAACAGGCAGAGCGATTAGAGAGTGCATGGCAAAGCAACCTCTTGTCTGCGGTAGTGAGGAATTGCCATGTAGGGGAATTAGGAGAGCTAGACAGATCCAGAATAAGGACAATATAAGCTTGGGGGGTGCAACCAGGAAGGTATTGTCAGGTGGGGGAGTGGGTGTTTGGGGGGGAGATGGGGTAGGTGGAGCTGATCAGGGTGGTATGGGGTGCTGGGGAATGTGGAAGACCCTCAGGTGGCACTGATATGGGTTAACAGTTGCAGGTAGTCTTACGTGCCAGCAGGTTGCAGAGTCTGGATTTGAAATGGCTGATTTTGCTGGACCCAAGGATTTCAATAAGTAGGTCATTAAGCCATTTAGGGCCAC
Organism: Neoceratodus forsteri; assembly: GCA_016271365.2. NCBI lineage: Eukaryota > Metazoa > Chordata > Ceratodontiformes > Ceratodontidae > Neoceratodus > Neoceratodus forsteri. The sequence goes on along the minus strand of CM057456.1, from coordinate 666,074,381 downwards.
TGTAGGAGAGGGATCATTGTGCGAGTGGTATGCTTAAAAGGCACTAGGAACACTCCTTTGGTAGCACTTCTGGTGTTCACAGTTGGTTGGGTGTAGTTGTATAGTCTGGAGGGAGACTTGGACATAAGCCAAGCAATGCTTTTTTCCCCAAGTATACAAACCTGGTATTTGATTCTGTGATGGAGTGGAAGCCAACTGGTGTCCGAATACAAGGTGCATATATGCGTCTGATAGTCAGCACCCAGGACCAGGTGGCAGGGCTTGCTGTGGAGGGTTATGATCCTCTTCAGGACAGTGTCAGAGCCAGCACCATAGATCAGTAGAACATAGTCAAATTGTAGATAACACAGAGCTGCATGTAACCAGTTTAAGAGCCTCCAGGGGCACAGAGTGTCTATGACAGTAGAGAACTCCCAGTTTGGTGTTAGCTGTTTTGACGACGTGTTCAATGTGTATTGTGAAGGAAAGCATGTCATCAAGGTATACTCCAAGATATTTGAAGGTGCTGACCTGCTCTAGCAGCTCACATTTTCAACTTGTTATGTGTAGGGGCCAATGCTTTTTCCTGTTTTTTGGAACCATGAAGAGCATACACTTGTTTTTTTTTTTTTGTAGTTGAGTAACAGCTTATGATGGGAGAACCAAGCTTCTAGTGATTTAAAACTGGCCTGTGGGTCAGTGATTTTAGTGGTGATGTCCCTACCAATGCAGAAATGACCGCATCATCAGCATAAAGCACCATTTTTGCTGGGCAGGCAACAGGTAGTAAGTTTATGAATAGACTAAATAAGAGTGTACTCAGTATGGAGCCTTGGGGGACTCCAAGGCTGACCTCCCTAGACTCAGAGAGAATGTTAAGGATCTTCACACATTGTGTTCTACGTGAGAGGTAGCTTTTGAATCAGGTAACTATGCTAGATGAAAGGCCTATGGAGAGGAGACACTGTAGTAGGAGTTGGCAGTTAACAGTGTCTAATGCCTTGGTGAGGTCAATGAATATAGATCCTACTGCCCTTCCATAATCCAGAGCCTCATAGATCTGTGTAGTATAGTCTATCAGGGCTGTTTGGGTGGAGTGATGTTTATGGAAATCGTGCTACTGCATACTTAGTAGGTTGTATTTCTCTACAGGATCAGTAAGTTGGTCAGATGCTGCACGTTCCAGGGCTTTGGAGAGAGGTGGTAAAATGGAGATGGGGCGATAGCTAGAGAGGCAAGCTCAGTCTCCACTTTTCTGGACCGGCTTGACATGCACTGCCTTCTACTTGTCTGGGAATACGTCTGTTCATAGGGATGTGTTAAAGATTTTTGTAAGTGGTCCAGCTAGCTCATTTAGTGTTAGGACTACTAGCTTCATGGTCTTGGCTAGTACCCACTTGATGTACCATTTGGTCTCAGCCTTGGAGAGGTGTCTGAAGCAGAAAGGTGGTGGGCTGTTGAGTGTAATAGGAGGTGGGCTCAAGTTAGGGGGCTGTCCAGACTGGGAGGAGGGGAGGTATTCCCTGGGGAGCACAGCACTTAGGTCCATGAAAGCAGTATTAAATACATTTGCAATATCAGTTGGATCCTGGAGTGTCTCTGATGGGGTAACTAGAAGATCAGGGTGTGCCTTGGTGGTCCTGTCTGTAAGGGATTTCACTGAGTTCCAGAATTCCTTTCCATTTCCCCAACTCCTATTTAGAAGGTCTTTGTAGTAGGAGGCCTTGGCCTGCCTGATAAGTGCTGTGCATTTATTTCTGGCTGCTTTGCAGGCAGTGAGGTCGCCCATATTCCCTGATGCTTTAGCCCTATGCCTGAGGTTGTCCTGGAATCACATAAGATCTATTAGGGTTCCAGAGAGCCAAGGATTATTGACCCCTCTTACTTTTTTTGAGCTGTAGGGGGTGAAAATATCACAGGCATTTATAAAGACTGAGCAGAAGTAGTCTAGGGTGCAGTTACTATCTCTGGCAGTGTCAAGAGGTGACCAATCAATTAAACTTAGGTGCTGTTGGAAATATTCCAGCCTAGTGTTGTCTCCTGCTGGGGGACATCCAGGGCCTGGGTTCGAGTGCACATTGCCAAACAGTATAAGCAATAAGTGGATCAGTTTTCTCAGGGAGCATGGTGAGAGCAGCTAAGATAAGCAGGCTTGATTTTGCTTGCGGTTTCTGAGGTGTTTATTGAATGCTGCAGAGGTCAGCTCATGCAGTAAGGCAGCTATAGATAAAGGACTAGGTACTAGTGGCAAGTACTAGTTTGGGAGGACCTTAAAGGCAGTTGCCAGGAGCTGGTCAGAGTAGGTACCCCTCAAGTTATTCAGGGGTTGTGTATTAGTGGAGGTTTTGTAACCCCAGTCAGGCTGAGACTTCAGCCAGCAGATGAGAATTAGGATCAATGTCCAGTGAATATGCGTCTGCATTCTAGGTAGATAGAGTGCATGTCTGTATGAAGGCATTTGGTGGTTGAGCTAAGCTAGTGGGGGAGTGGGCAGAATATGGCAGGGACAGGCACAAACCTTAGTAGATGGTACTAGGTTCAGTGGTTGCTTTAAAGAGGGAGGTGTATGGAACTCAATACTCTCAGTATGTGTTGGTGGGTAGGTGGGGCCAAAGTGTATTTAATTAAGGTTGGAGGAGGGCTGGAGGTTGGGCGAAAATTTTGCAGAGTGAAAGGTTCAGAGCACTACGAGTCCGAGTGCAGTTTAAAAATTGTAGATACAGGGCAACCTGGCCAACTGGGGAACTCCTGGGTGCAGAGCATCCAATGACGGCAAGTCCCTTGGTGGCACCAGAGTTTGAGTCAGCTCTCAAAGCATAGGAGAGCCATGGCTGTACCTGGTGGATAGTCTTGGGGGGCAGGTGGCAGCAGTTCTCCTCAAACCATGGAGGTACTCCAAGCTTCAATTCTGGGCCACGGGTTGCAGTGCAAGCCCAGAGGGCTGTGAAGAAGTGCACCTGGTGGATAGTCTTGTGGGGTGGGTGGCAGCAGTTCTCCTCGTAGTATGAAGGTGCTGCAAGCTTCAATTCCAGGCTGTGGGTTGTGATACATGCCCAAAGGGCTGTGGAGAAGTGCGCCTTGTGGATAGTCTTGGGGGGCAGGTGGCAGCAGTTCTCCTCGCACCGTAGACACACTCCAAACTTCAATTCCAGGCCATGGATTGTGGTGCAAACCTAGAGGGCTGTGGAGAAGTGTGCCTGGTAGAAGTCTTGGGGGGTGGGTGACAGCAGTTCTCCTCATGCTCTGGAGGCACTCCAAGGTTCAATTCTGGGCTGTGGGTTGCAGTGCAAGCCCAGAGGGCTATGGAGAAGTGCACCTGGTGGATAGTCATGGGGGAATTTTGGGTGGGGGCACAGGGCAACCTTGTCCCTGTGGAAGACCAGATAAGGAGACTCCACTGAGAGCACCTAGAGCTCCCCAGTCCTTCTGGAGGATGTGATAGCCACCAGGAAGGCTGCCTGCCTTGACAAGTGTGACATCTCACACTTGTGCATTGGTTCAAATGGCTTGCCCATGAGCTTTACCAAGACCAGCAGTAAATCCCACGGAGGTGGAGAGTCACACAATGGAGGGGATATGTGATCAAGACCTTTGACAAAGCCCCAGACAACCTTCTCCTGTGGCACTGTCTGCTAACTGGCCTGTGCCCGGTAAGCAGAGATGGCTGCAAGATGTACCTTAAGGGTTGAAGACCGAAGACCCCCTTTGGACAGAGACAAAAGATAGTCTAGAATGCTAGCCACTGGACAAGACAGAGGGTCCAATCCCTTATCGTGACACCAAATGGAAAATCTCTTCCATTTGAAAGCATAGCACCGCCTGGTCGACTCCTTCCTGGATGCTTCCACTACAATGAGTACATCCTCAAAGAGATCCAAAGTCTGGAACTCTGACCACTTGGGAACCAGGCTGTCAGGTTAAGGGACTGAAGGTCTGGATGAAATATCTTCCCCTGATTGACTAAGACCAGGTCCAGGCATGCTGGAACATACCTTGGGAGCCTGTTGCTGAGACTGAGGAGATCTGGATACTAGAACTGGCAGGACCAGTCTGGGGCTACCAGGATCACCTGCGCCTTGTCCATCCTCACCTTGAGAAGCACCTTGTGGATCAAGTGAAAGGCATAGAAGAGGTCTGGGGTCTATGGCCTCAAGAAGGCATTCCCCTGCAGCAATCCCTGCTGAGGGGTGCGGGCATGAAATAGCCTCTGCTTGGTGTTTTCCCTTGAGGCAAACAGGTCCACCATCAGTTTGCTCCAGTGGGAGAACAGGCTGTGAGCTACCTCTGGATGGAGAGACCACTCATGAGATGTCTTGCCTATACGGCTGACAGCATCCACTAGTTGAGTCAAGACTCCTGCCACATGGATGGCTAGGAGATCCACCTCCAGTCAGCTCATGAGTGTCCAGATGTGGCACGCATTCCTGCACAACAGCCAGGAGTGTGTGCCGCCCTGCTTGTAGAGGTAGTATGTGGTCATGGTATTGTCCATCTGGACTCGAACAACTTGACCCCGAAGCTGCTGGCGAATGCTGGCTGCACCAGTCTGACTGCTCTGAGCTCCAACAGGTTGATATGGTATCAGGATTCCTCAGAGGTCCAGAGCCTGTGGGCCCTGTTGTTCCCCATGTGGGCTCCCCAGCCCGTGGAGAGACATCGGTCATGAGAATGACCATCGGCTTGGAGCAGACAAACAGGATCTCTTCCTGGAACTGGCCTAGGATGGTCCCCCACTGGAGAGCTTCCCACATCTTCTTGGTCACAGTGATCAGCTGGTCGAAATGACCTAGGCCCTGAGTCTGCTGGGTGGACAGCTCCCATTGAAGGGGGCACATATGTCACCGTGCCTAACAGACCACAGTGGTGCAGGCCACCATGTAACCCAGAAGGCACAGAAAGTCCCAGGCAGGGCACAAGTGCCCAACCAGAAATGATTGGGAAAAGGAAGAGAGAACCTCCAACCTGTCTGCTGAGAGCCGTGCTCTGGCTCAGCAAGAGTTGAGCTCTGCCCCAGCGAAGCATATCACCTGAGATGGTACAAACTCCAGCTTGGCCTCGTTGATCAGGAGGCCAAGTTTAAAGCAGGTCAGGAGGGCCAGGTCCCTGGACCTCTCCACCTCTTGCTGGGTGGAACCTGCCAAGAGCCAGTCATCAAGGTAAGAGTACATTCTGACTCCTCGATGCCTGAGATGAGCTGCCATCACTGCCATGCATTTGGTGAAGATCTGTGGGGCTGACGACAGGCCGAATGGCATGGCTCAGAACTCGTATAGATTCCCTCTGCTCTGAAGCAGAGGAACCGTTGGTGGGACAGATGTATTGGGACATGAAAGAATGCATCCTGGAGATCCAGAGAGAAGAACCACATATTTTGCTCCTGGGATGGTATGATCTGGGACAGGGTTACCAACCTGAAGGTATGTGGCCTGAGGTACTGATTCAGGTCATGCAGATCTAGAATGGGGCGCCAGCCCCCCCATCTGCTTCGGGACCAGGAAGTACCTGGAAATGAACCCTGGATTGACTGGAGGATCTGCCACTCGAACCACGGCCTCCTTGAGGAGGAGCTGGGCTATGTTGTCTCTCAGAGCTGACCGAGTGTGTGCTGATACTCTCTCCTCCTGTGAGCTGCAGGCCCACCAAGGATGGTACTGCTCGAATTCCAGAGGCAGACCCTGGCCGACCACTTCCAAGACCCACCTGTCCATGGTAACAGCGATCCAGGTGGAAAGAAAGTGGCAGAGCCGACCCCCCATGGGAGGACCCAGAGCTGGTGTGATGGGGGATAGGGGTGGCAACTCCTATCCCATCACTGAGCAGGCTTGGAATAAGAGAGTCCAGGGCCTGAACCCTGACCTCCTTGTCTGCAGGCCACTGGAGGACCAGACTTGGGCCGAGGGCAACAAGTCTGTGCCTGCTGTTGCTGCCCACCCTGAAAGGAGGGCTGCTGGGTGCAGGAGAAGGGTGATGAAAAGGCTTTTTCCTCTTCTGCTGCCCCTTGCTAAGAGCACTTTGAGCAGAAATGGTTGAATCCAAGGTAGCATTGGACTGCTCGATTCGCTGAAGGTGACCATCCACACCTGCGCTGAAGAAATTGGTACCCAGGAAAGGAACAGCAGTGAGTTTGTGCTGGGTATCCGACATAAAGGTGGAAGGCCTCAGCCAATCCCTGTGGCGTGATGCAACCGCAGCTGCCACCGAATGAGTGCAAGAGTCTCCAAGGTCCAAGGCCATCTGAAGCTGCTGCTTAGCAATGGCATAGCCCTGAAGCCAGACCTGCTTGACTGTAGTCTGAAGGTCCATGGAAGGTGCAGGAGAACTTCATCCCAGGACCCCAGGAGAGCATGGGAGAAGTGCGCCATGATGAAGGCCAAGCTTGCCTGACAAAGGCCTAGAGAGGAGGCTGCATAGACGTTCCTTGCAGTGTGGTCCAGTTTTCTGGACTCCTGGTGGAGAGACCAGTTTTGGCCAAACCGGGGCAGGTTTCGCTGGCTCCATGGGTGGGGGAACCAATTTTATCAGTTCCAAGGGAGTTGGCTTTGGCCTGGGAGGAGAGAGCCACGTAATGGCCAGGGTGGAAACTTAGAAAGGCTTCTGCTGGACAGAATGAGCTGTTGCCACATCAAATCTTCGTAGCATCGACAGAGTTTCTGCCAAAGCCTCCTCTCTTCCAAGGAGGACAAAGATGAGTGGTGACTTCACCTCATTTTGGCTGCTTATGCATCTTCCTCGGCCTGTCATTCGAGGGGGTCCAAGATCTCAACCTCGATCAGACTGGCCGACTGGGTTGCTCAGGAGACACCAGTGGAACCAGTGATTTTCCCAGACCTTTGACTGGCTTCTTGATGGGGTTCCCAGCAACCTGGGTCTCCTTATTGAGGATAAACAAGACCAGAGACTTGCTAATAATAGTCAACCTCCTTGGCTGACAACCAATCGACAGAATTGAGAGTTAACTCAGCTACATCTTCGATTGAGACTTCAGCCGGCTGGCTCAATGGCGGGACTGAAAAGCTGGCAGTCGAAGCCACAATCTCGACCAAAGTCAAGAGTAGAAATTCCTGGGACCAAGATCGCTCTCGATCCCAAGATCATCTTAGCTGAGATGAAGAATCTCTCAGTTCCTTGTCCTTTTTATGGGACGGGGAGGTATGCGATCCCGAAGGTCCTTCGCCATTAGAGGGGAGAGAAAGACATATCTCCCAAAAGGAGCCCGAGAAAGTGGAGCCAAGGTTGAGCAGAATGAATATCAGCAAAAAGGAATGCTCTGTGGCATGCGCTGCCTCTTTCTCGAAGGCCTGTATCTGTTCCAACTGCTCAGCGGACCCCACAGCCACTGAGACTGTCCACTAGGCCTCTTTAGATTTCACTGGTGGATTCCGTTTTTCAGGCCTGCCCAGCTTCAAGCATGAGAGACAATTGTCAAGGACGTTCAGTTGAAACACGAGGCAAAACTAGCAAGCCTGGGTGTCATGGCCAACACCCAAGCAGTAAATGCATGCAGAGTGTGGGTCTGTGCTTGACATTTTCTGTCCGCATGGGCACCAACAAAAAAAGGAGAAGATTTATCTTCCATTATCGAGAAACTACAATTGCTAACCTGAAGGAGCATAATTTTCAGTGGGTCTGATGTTTTTAGAGCCAGGGCCTACAACATGTGGTAGCAGAGAGGAGGCAACCTGTATCTTCCACCATAAAGGAAGATCTGGCATCATGGGGTGGATCCGAGGGTTACACCACCCAGGTGGGTGGGAGCAGGCAGCTTGAAGACCTTCCAGCAAGAATTAAAGTGGAAAGGGACATGCCAAGAAGTGTGGAGGAACAACATATACCACTCCTAGAACTACTGTTACAGGTTAGTAACCTGTTTTTATTCAGTAGTCATTTTACCATTTGCCTCCTCTATAACACTTACTATCTTTGTCTTATGAGATTTTGTTCCCTTCTCACTCATACTGTTTTCCCTTTTCATGTTTTCTAGAATTTTTTATTTTCTACACAGACACCTTTAATAAATGCCAGATCTTGTTTTAGGATTATCATTTTTTTTTATATAGTAAGAAATTTGCCAAGAGTGGATCTTTCAGTGCTATAATCATGTCCCTAGTGATTCTTTCAGTATCTGGTACGTAATTGTCTGAAGGACTCATTGGGCCCGATTCCAAGTCACGTTATGCATGGCACAAGGTGATTTATGCCATACCCTATGGCGCAAATCACATCTTATGCCTTGCGTTACACGAGTTGCAATTCCAAGTTGTGGCTTACACCATGTCACATGCGGGTTGCGCCAAAGGTGGGCTATGCCACCCACTATGCCTGCAATCCACTGCAGCATGGCACAAGGATGGATTATGGCAGCACCTGTACCCCATTCCAAAAGGGTGGCTGCAATTACAGATCTGGATATGGGGCTGCGGGGTTAAACCAGCACTTGGCTGGTCTAAGGGGCATCCATCCTGGCAAAATGATGGATGCCCCCCCCCGCAGCACCATGTATGGCACATTGCCTTGCCCCACATATCCCCCCAGCACAGTAATGCCCCCCACCCCTGCAAATTTCAGAGGGCTCCAAGGTCTGTGTTGTGCCATGCCCCCATGCACCTTTGCCACCTGGTCAGCCCCCCCAAGGCCCCCAGGGGACTGCAGGAGCATTATGGGGTGGGGGGCTCCAGGGGGGAAGTTATTTGTGGGCTGTGACTTGCAGCACTCAGGTCCATTGCACCATTCCTGTGGTGCAACCCTGTGGCTGCCGCAAGTTGCGGGACATAGGTGCCAGAGACCCTGCCTATCCTGGAATAGGGCACAGGGTCCCCCGGCATAGTGGTGCATGGTGCAACTTACATATGCCCGCTAGTTGCGCCATGTGACTTGGAATCAGGCCCATTATATCCATAATTTCATTACCTAGGTAACTGCCCACCACAGCAAGATTATTATTGGTGTTATTATTAATATTGTTGCTAGGATTATTGGAATTCTTAGTATTTTTCTTTGTTTCGAGATTTTCATATTCTTTTGCTACCTCTTGTGCGATGGATTCCCCAAGATTCTTTACAGTAAAGTTAAGGCTCCCTATTGTTTCAAACATTTCTGCAAATTCATTTTTTGAAGAGTGGTGTACCCCCTTCTTATTCTTCCATGTCTAGTCTCTCGAGTACATCTTCTGTGGTCTGTATTTCCCGAAGCCCTGGGCAGTTCTCCACTGTTCATGTTTTGGGGTGGAAAACGCCTTAATTGCTTTAACTGGTGTGGAAGTTTTTGTCTTTTCTTTTTTGCTCTCTTCCTTGTTTGATTTGATGATTTCTTATTTCCATCCTTCTCTATAATCTCTCCTGTCATTGTTTGGTTATATAGTGATTCATCATTCACCTATTCCCTTTAATACAAACTTAAGTTTAAGAATTCCTTAATTTTGTCACTTCTGGTTATAACTGGCATATTGACTTCATATTCATCTTCACTCCTCTACTTCAAACTAAGGGTCACTTACAATGGTATAGTTTGTTTCGTCACCAGTCCCCCCTGGAAAACTTACCACTTCACCCTCTACTCCTCCCTCAGCTGGCCCACCCTCGAAGGGAGGTTCCACCTAAAAATGCTTTCCTTTTTTCTCAAAATTCCCTTCAAACTGCTGCCACCCAGCATTAACTCCTTTTTCCCAGTCTCAGCCCCTGGGCGGTTGATCAGAGGTGCAATCACTATGGTCTTTGACACCCCATTTTACTGGACCTAGCAGGCTCAGAATTCCATCTCCTACAATGGGGCAAAGTTGTACAACAAACTGCCCCCATAATCCAGGCCTGTAAGTCCGTCCACTCCTTCAACTCCTCCCACAAGGCATACCTCCTAAATTCACCCAACTACACTTGTCCCAGCCAGACTGCTTGCTAAGCCAATCTTTCACCCCCCATTTTTCCCCCCTCAGCTCTACTGTCTCCCTTTCCTTCCCCATTGTTCTTGTAAACACAGCCATCATCCCAATTCCCACCTTCACTGCCCCCTGACTCCCTTTCCTTCTCCCCTCTCCACCTCCATTCCCTGAATGGCAACTCCTCAGCCCTCCTCACCTGTCCCTCCAACACCCTTTCCCCATATAGTCCCCACCTGCTTCCCCCAGCTCAGTCCCTGCATCAACTCAATGACCCTCTGAATGTTACCAACCCTGATTGACTTGTAGTATCCCCACATTCTACACTTATGGGTACTGCTCATTTTGTTTCCTTCCTTCCTCTTTTAAAATATTGTGCTTCTTAATTCTCTGTCAGTCCTGTGATCTTCATCTGTACTGTGTTGATTATCATTTTGTACCTTATTATGAAACCTGAGAATATGTTGCTTTGCTTTTTTTGTATTGTATTAGATAGTCATCCATTTGAATATGTTGATCTGTATTTGCTGTACCTTGTGTAAACAATAATACCTGACAGGTTGGGTGGAATTGGGCAATACCGGACCACCCAGGGGCGTAATGAGGCCCAACGCCGCAGGTGAAGGGCCTTATAGCTCCTGGATGGTCTGGTATTGCCCAATACTGCCCACCCTGGAGGGTATTATTGCACTTAGAAAATGGGCTATATGTAACGTTTTTTATTTAATATTTAAGATAAAAAACAACAGTAAAAAAATTGTAAAAATTAACTAATAATTGCTTTGTTTGGCAAAGTAGTCCATCTACTGGTATAGTTGCTATACTTACCAGTAGAGGGCTGTGCAGGGTTTTACAGTAGTTTCATAGTTTTCTTACTGGTGTGTATGTGTTAGTGTTCCCTCCTTGGTCTTGAACCATCACCCCCCACCCCGGTCACTCGTGTTACATTTTTTGTTGTTGTTGTTGTTCGTTAGTGAGACTGTGGTGTAACCCATTGATAATGCTGATTTGTGTTTTCTTCCCCCTCTGAATGCAGGCAGCAGGCTGAGAATGGTACTGTGATTGGTTCAGCAGGGAAACTGAAGGCATACCTCTCAACTGTCCCTGATTTTCAGGGACTTGATTTGTCTAAAAATTTTACTCTGCCCTCCTAAAATTGTGTTTCTGTGACTAAACAGTGGGGTTATAAGTACAAAATAATATCAAACATAAAAGTTACAGACTTGTTCTTTCTTAGTTGATTTTTTTAAGCCTTGTCCCTGATTTATGAGGGGAGGTTGAGAGGTATGACTGAAGGTACAGAGGAAATAATTTAAAAAATGTTAGCAGGACTTTATTTTGTTAAAAAAATTATGTTTTGCGTAGCAAGAGTGTGGCAGGTGTGACTGCTTACACAGTTTACAGAACTGTTCTCTCCAAGTGGTGCTCAGCACGTGATGTGACCTGCTAGCACTAGTAATTTAAAAAGGGGCATTTCTTTTCTTCTTCACTTTGGGAGAACTGTGGCAAATATTAGCAGTATTTGGCGGGTCTACATGTGGAGTGTTCTTGTTTTTCTGTGTGCTCTCCTGTTGGTGGCAGTTGTTTGTGATTTGGGAGCCACATTTGGCATGCTGGCTTTCTGAAGTGAGAGTCAAAGATGTGGTTGTGTGTTGATGCCTTCCACGTTTCATGAGTACAGAAGATTGCTGTGGCTGTTGGTTTTAGCGCCTTTACTTTTTTGTACTGTGCGATCTCTTTATTCATTTCATGACATAATCCTGAGCTGGGGGGGCGGAGAAGGCTGCAAACTCACTCGCTAAGCAGCAAAAAAAAAATGGCAGCATATCAAAATAAATGTTCTATTTGCATACTGATCTCTGTGAGGAGGGTTGTGCCAAGCTGGTACTTTTAATGCCCAGGCTCTGTTGCTTGATAGATGCCCATCTTGCCAGGGCTATCAGTCAGTCAGAACCTGGGGATTTTCCTGACCATTTTCTAATATGTTTTTATTATCTTTATGTTGTATTCATCCACTGGATGTTTATGAAAATGGGTATTTTTGCTCACATACCTTCCAGTATACAAATAAATCAATGCTTGAAGATGATGATGATGACTGTTTTAACTGTCTGTTGTCCATACTCCAATTACCAATTTAGAAAAAATATCCAGCCTAAGACAAATAAACTATTTCTACAAGATCACAGTAAGCTCACAATCATATATAAATGTAATAGTACAGTAATACAATTTTAAAATGTTAAATAATTGATAAAAAGTCACTAATGTTGAATGTACCAATGTCTCTCTATTCTCTTCTGTGGATTCTTATGCCTCAACAACTGTCCTTCGTTCAACTTCTGAAAAGATGAGAGTTAGCAGTAAAACTTATCTTGTGTGCTAAGATAAAAAGTTCTGTAGAAATAATTGAGACAGTACTTATCCTGTAAGTTACTTGTCTGAATAGTGTCTTTGCATCCGTACGTCTCTGTCTCAGTTCTTGGGTTCTTTGGTTCAGTTCCTAGGTTTTTCAGGTATGCCTGAGTCAGATCTTGCATCTCCCAACTCCCAACTTGTTTTTCCCTATTTGTCCCTTCTGACAGATTATTGAGCACTTTTTAAGAAGCGAAAGGAAGAAATTATAGAAGGTGCTCATAGTTAAAGCTAATTTTTAGCATCCCAGATGAACTGTGTAAAAACCTTGTGAAAGATAAAATGGCAGTAGCAAATAACAAATAGAATCGAAGATCACTGCTACAGCGTAACGTCTTATAATGGAGGTTAAACTGTGTCAACTGACTTACTTACTCCTGAAGTATTAGAAAGCCATTCAAAGTCTTTACTGGAAAAGCAGACACCAATATGCTTTAATCAGAGCTTGCCTGGCATTTAAAATAATATATCTGTAGTGATAAAACCAAACTATCAATCACCTTCATAAGCTGCTTCACTGTGTCAGGTTAGAGGAAACATGGACACATCTGACAACAGAACGCCAGTGCATGTGGTATATGGCCCTGAGACATGTGATCGACCCCATGAAAATTTAAAGTATAAAGAAAGGAATACAAACAAAAACAACAAAGTAACATATATATCCCAGTGTGAAAAAAAATGAAAAAGAGCAGAACACAATAGCTCCTAATAGTTGAGCACTCTGGCAGATTCCCAGTGGGAATAACACCCCCCCACCCCTGAGAAAAGAAAAACAGATAAGAGTGCAGATTAAAACCTAAAAAATTAAACCACACTAGTAATTACTTTCTTTGTTTAAAATTTCACTCCTGAGACTTGCTCCAACAAAATGACCCCTTAGTGAACAGGATTCAGAAACTCGGAAGCAGTGAGGTTCCATCAGGAGTATCACCTTTGGCTATTGGTTCCCTGAAGAACCTCCTGCAGCCATCCCCTATGTATGGGCAGGCTCTTATACCACTGCCTGGACTCCATGCTCTATGAAGAAAGGAAGGAGGGCAGAGGCCAGATAGGACTACTGGTAAATGAACAGCATATGAAATCCAGGAAAGAGCTCAGGATAACTTAAAAAAACAAAGGCAATGGTGGTATACCTGTTAATAAAAATAAAGCAGTTGTCCTGATTCCTGCTCTAGCTGCGACTCCCCAGCAGCTCAGCATACAGCTGCTGTCACATCTGTCAGACCTCTGGTGTGCTTCTGCCAAAATGAGGCCTCATCTGCATGACGTACTAGTGGCATTTTGTTTTTCAACGGGATATAAAACTTGAGGTCCGAGGGACCTAGTTTGAAAAGTTGTCATGCATGTCAACATAAAGCACATAGGTTTCAGAATCTGACAGAACAATACATACATTCCAACAGTACACGTTGGGTTTTACAGTTGGACATTTTCCCTAAATTAAAACTGTAGTGACACACAGAGGAACAGTTGTTTCACAATTATAATTAACAATGATTTAGATGAAATCTTAATATGATGCATTTAAAGCAGCACTGCAATGAAACATGTTTTTTTCCAAAAAAAGCTAGTTTCAGCTACAGTTAAGAAAACTATTAGCTTATCTGTCAAATGTACTTGTCTAGGTACCTCCTATGCTGTGCACCATCAGTCTTTTTTTATTTTTTATACTAATCCTTTCCAGTTCTACAATGCAATTTCTATGCAACATCTGGAGGCCTTCCTTTTTTCTTGAGAAAAACTTAAATTAAAATGGTTATAAAACACTCAAATGTTGATAGAATTAGAAAATGCTACCACCAAATAAAACAGACAAATGTCAGGAATCTTTTATAGTGAAAACAAGCTAGGGTCAAATTTTTTGCCTAATTTCATTGTACTGCTGCTTTAATTGGCCAGTTATTTCTAATTTTTTGGTCAAGCACACTTTAATTTAATGGTTAATTAAACATAAAAAAAATCAAACAATTAAATATTCCATCCACTGTATCTATGTAATGAGTGCACAGATCACTGAAGTTATGACATGAGTTTTGTATAGCTGAGTCAGAAGGAAAATCCTATCGACTAACCAATCGTGCACATTGTTGGATACAAACTGTACAAACAAACCTGCTTATACAATCAGTTTACACTTGTGTAGCTCTCAGTTCTGCACTTACCGCTTGCATAAAAGTAATTAATTTGAGCAGTTCCGGTCAGTAACATTGCGCAACAAAATAAAGTGGACAAAAATAAAGCGTCAAAAACAGTGTCACCATCAGTATTGGCAGTACAAAATGTAGCATGCCAGAACATTGAAAGCCACATGACACACAGGTAACAAACAATGTCCTCCACATGAAGGTACTGCACTGGAACCACAGGGGAGAGGAACACAAGCCAGCATGCCATCCCCCCCTGTCCTGTAGGTTGTGTGTGTTGCTGGGGACATGCTGGCTTGTGCTCCTGGCCCCTTGCATTATACACGGCCATCCACATGGTGGCCATGGTCCACCTGTCCTCCAGTGGTTAGCGCAGTGCACGTTCTCCATCACTCAGCATTCTGGGTTGGGGTACCCCACCGTGTGGGTACCTGTGCCATTAGATAACCATGGTAGGTGTCTGGTGGTCTGCTTCCCCCAGTGGTGATTGCACCCTGCCCTGTTCCATCTCCCTGCACCCCTGTGCTGTTTCTGTGCATGAGTGCCTGCTGCTGTGTGTTCCAATGCAGTGCCTCCATGGCGGTGGACATTGCTTGCTACCTGCACGGCATGTGGCCTGCATTGTTCTGGCATGCTACATTTTGTGCTGCCAATATTGATGGTGACACTGTTTTTGATGCTTTAATTTTGTCTACTTTATTTTGTTCTGTGATGTTACTGACCAGAACAAATTTGGGCATATTTCTTATTGTAGGTGACACTTCATTCCACAGTTTGGTCATATTAAAATGCAATGTCAATTTACCATATTTTTCTGAATTCTTGGAATACTAACTCCTCTCTCTCAGTGCTGTTTAGCAGAACTGGTACTGGTAGAACCTGCAGGACAAAGAACACTGGCTGCTTCTGGTTCTGCACTGGTCATTATCAGGGTAGTTTCAATGGTAGGTGTACTAACAGAAGCAGAGATGGGAAGGCTTGGCATGGGAGTAGGAGCACTAGTGGATTTTTCTGGATGGGAAAAAACATTTCTTTGGCTATAGAATCATTCATCAAGCCTTACTCCATGTTATGCCCTCTTCACAGCGAGATGTAGGACTTGTACTTGGACCTAGCATGAAACCTTCAGGAGCATTATCCCTCCCTCCTGTATCTCCAGTTCTTTTCATCATGTTTTCTACATGGCAGATAACACACTTTTGCAACACACATGACACAAACATATGTAAGACATGACATGAGTCCACCAAAGTCTCACACACACACACACACACACACACACACACACACACACACACACACACACTTTGGTAAGCCTGGCACCTTGCGGGTATTACCTGCAGTCTATCAACAATTAACTGTTCCAGAGACACAGGCAGCAAACTATGTGGAGTGGATCAATAAACTGAATGAACAAAGCAGTGAGTGACTGCTCCCTGAATGGATCAGTTAAAGTAAAATATCTTTGATTGATGACTAAAGTACAGTACTCCCTGGTTTATCTGCCAGCTCTGCCACCCTCGCTTACTGCCAGTGTGAGCTCCTGTCCCATTTTCCAGCAATGTTATCTCCCCGTTATCTACCACCCTCTATTATCCACCACCCTGTTTTATCTGCCAACATTTAAGATTTACAGAGGTTGACAGATAAAAGAGGGAGCACTGTATACCTTAATGTGCAAGCACATAACAACATGCATGTGGTGCCATGAATGGTTACTCAGATGAATGGTAGGTGTGGACCCAATTGGGCACTTCAGTTAAGCAATAATGCCCTGTGTGTCATTCTGGGATAACGTCACACCTCAGGTGGTTGGGACTGAGTGCCGTCCAACAACTGAGGCGTGACGTTATCCCAAACGACACACACCCTGGAGGGCATTATTGCTATTATACAATGGCTCATTGTTAAATATAAAATAAAAAAATAATTTTAAATATTTTTATTAGTGTGGAAAAATATTTTTGTTTCTTAAGAGAAGATGAAAAAAAAGAGCTCTAGGTCCAAAAAATCATCTACAGGTTCACAGTGAGGCTGAGACTAGACCTGTGATATTGTATTGGGATAACATCATGGGTCTAGTCCAAGATTGACCAATCAGAGTTCAGGATTTTTTCTTGCCATTGTATAATGTCATTTATGAAATGGACATCGTAAATATGGGAAGCTGATTGGCCAAGAGGTTTTTGAAGCCATGATGATATAGGGCTACATCATCACGGCTTCAGAAAACCTCTGGCCACCAGCCTACCCACTGACTGTGCAGTCTTCTTCATCTCCAGCAGTCCGCAGTGAGTCAAACTTCCAGTCAGCCACTATTTAAACAAACAAAAAAAAACTCCCACCAGTTGTGCACAGAACAGAATTCAGCACAATGGAAGCCACTGAGAGCAATACTTTCAAAAGCAACATATCCAGCAGCATGCAAGTGGCAGCAACGGACAAATCATTTTTTTTTCCTCTAAAAAGGACAAATGACAGACCCGCACATTGTAGTCATTCTCGCACAAACAGTGGCTCCCCCACAAAAAGAAAGCTACGTCCCAGCCACATAGAAAAAACTGCCAGCCTTGTCCCAGATATTCCTAACCATTCTAATAGTAGCTCTTACAATAACAGTCCCGAATGAATCACACCAAAACTCTACCTTTTTCTCGTTCATTCATCATTGGCTCGCATCTCCAACTTCTCTCTCAGCTTACCAGTCCTCAATATCCAATTCCCAGAACACAAATAATAAAAATAAAGTGCACTGTGAATGGAGAACACTTTAAAAAAAGAAAACTGCAATGGTAAGGAGCAGGTCACCCAGTCACAAGAGCTCCACTTCCTCTACCACGGCCAACAGTGCCACCTGCTGCCCAGAGCCCTCCAAGAACAATTTTATTTAAAGGTATTCTTCCAACACCCCCAAAACACATTTTTAAAATGTTTCTATTTTTTTTTACTTAAAAAATATTTAAACCACTTCATAATAGCAATAATGCACTCCAGGTGTGTGGTATATCATGGGACATCGTCACTTCTCGGGTCGCTGGACGCACTCAGCTTGCGGCCTTGTGCCCAACCACCTGAGGTGTGACAATATCCCATGATATACCACACCCTGTCATACATTATTGCTTAATTTAAAAACACAGAAAAAATTAAGCTCACAGTCCAGAAAAAAAGGATGTGATATGCACAAATCAAATATAACCTGTCTGCCTCAGATTTGGCTGCCTATGGGTGAAGTCACATTCCTAGCCACCTCAACCCACACATATGGAGAGACTATGGGTAATTTTGGGAGCAGATTGGGGCTAGGCCAGCACAAGATTGCCCCCACACCACTCTGTGCAGAGCAGGGGATTAGAGATAAGCAGTCTTGCTTGCCGCATTCAGGCCCCAGGTCTTCCATGCCATATGGGAGGGCTAGGGAACAGTACATGGGGGTGATAAGGCCACACAAAAGTCTAGGGCTGTGCAGGAAGGGTATAGAAACATTATGGCAGGGTACCCCAATGCAGTACTGGTGCCCTCTACACCTCCACCATGGCATGGACATTTTTTGATTTACCCACGTAGCACACAGTCTAGAACCATCTCAACCACTCATGTACAGATGCACGCACAGTGGGATCAGATGTGGAGGGCCACTGTATGTGTCACTGCAGGTGCCACAAGGTACTCTACATTTGCAAATGGGCACTTTGTGGTTTTTGCTGCTTCTCCATGTGTGCAAATGTGGTCAAAACCCCTTTATGCATAGGACCCTGAATTTCTAACAAAAAACTGCTAAATTCACCACTCACTCTCAATAAAATAAAAAATAACTACAAAATCAAAGCTGACAAAAAATTCTCCTCTCCGCAGCCAGCTCTGCTAGTCCTGCTGCAACAGCAACAGGCAGGCTGTCTGCTGCAGCAAACCTGGCTGGACAAAATCCACAGATTACTCTTTTCAGACCCACTGGCACACGCTAGCTGATTATAACAATGTTGAGTGTCAATTTGAAGATAAAGTGCTTTGTATGAAGAGCAAGGCCTCTTTCACATGTCTTCATCTGCCAAGTTCAAGTTGGAAATGTCATGTACAGCTTGGTGGGGAGTGGATCAGGAAGGATGTCTGCAGGCACTTGTTTTATAGAAGTAGTGGTGGACAAGTGGAACAAGCTGTTGGAGGCAGTGGAATAGGCCAAATCAGTGAACAACTGGGACAGGCGTATGTGTTTACTTAGAAAAGGGGTGGCAGAAATAAAGGGGCAAGATGACCACTAGGGCCAATGCACAGTAGTAAGGTTGGGTGTGCAGAATGGATTGGGCGGTGGGTCTTTTTCTGCTGCCAGTGTCACTATCTACTTACAAGCACTCCTTTTTCATGAGATTTGTGGAGGTGTGAAATGATTCCTACACTATCAGCATAAAGGGGATGGTAGAAATGAAAGATGAAAGGAAATCTATGGAAAGTTTTCAGCTATATAGTGCAATTAAGTGTTTTGCTTTATTATGTGATTAGTGAGGTTCTGGAAATATATATTAGTGAGAATTTTAACTGTATTTTTTTGTAATTTTGTATGAATACAGTAAATGTATCATGATGACAACAGTATGCAAAGTCTGTTTCTATATTGGACTTCAACAAGCCATAATTTTGGTTGGTTGCAATGGTGCTTTGGAAAACTACATGACAATATGCGAGAAGATCATGATAGTTTCCTTCACAGGTTTCTGCATCTCATTTGCCATACACATTGCTTAGTATATTGTTCCAAGTGATTCCTGTTAAAATACCCTACATCATGCCAACGAAGTTTCGAATTGCTGAAGTGATCCCAGAAACTTTGACCCCCACCAAACTTGTGGCAGTGGACATTTCCCATTTTAGATAGGTCTGCCAAGTCCTAGGTTTCAGCTCATTAACACACCAGGCAGTGACTGGCAAACATAGTATTGCCAATGCTGATAAAAGGCTGGCATTGACAAGACAAATTTATGTGCATCTCTTATTAAATATCTTTTTAAGAAAGATAGAAATTAATGTAAAAAATACTTTCAGGAATGAGTTAGTACTTTATTAAAAAGCTTAAAAAGTAGAGAAATACAGCATGACATTAAAGAGTAGCTGACACCTTAGGGAAAACTTTGGAAAACATGATATTTAGACACAGTTCAGCTTGAATTTCATTTATCTTCCACAGATTTCTCCTCATCATTATGTATTACTGAAGAAATCCCCATGAAAACAAGATTAATATCCCTAGAGTTCATTAGCCTTAGTAGCTTATTCCCTACTTTCAATTATAGTGTTCTATTGTGACTTCACAGTCTGTTGCCATGGAAATAACTGTGCTGTCACAAGCAGAGTATTATGACATCAGGTTGGGAAGAACCAATAGGAGCTGATGAACCCTCATGGAACAGCTGTCCTGTTTTCATGCAAATGACCTCAGTAATAAATAATGGGGGTTCGAAATACAGAGCAAGTGAGAAATATAAGCTGCTTTTCCTTGAAATATTACATTTATTAAAGTTCTTCTTGAGGCGTCGGTGGCTCTTAAGGTAAAAATGTGTGTTCACCTTTTTGAGTGTTACATGTGGTGTTCTAAGGGTTTGAATACTTTTTCAAACTGTGTTAGCATTAAACTAACTTTGGCATTCTCTTGCAAAATGTAGCAGAAGAGCTTATTGGTTGGAGTAATACTAACCCTACTTTAAGCAATAGTTCACATCTTTGGAATACCACAACCCACGATGACAGATATTTAGAAGAAATTCAACCTTAGCATTGTATTTCCCTACTTTTGAATCCTTTTTGCTACATTTCTAATAATTATTTCCATACTGATTTATGCAATTATTTTTTAAATTAGATTGTATGAATAATATAGCATTTAGTACCAAATGAGTGACACTGTTGGAAAGTTGTCTATCAGAAAGTGTACCCTTCTTTGAGAATATTGGCCACTGTCTAATTGATAATCATATGGCAGGGTATGAAAGCTGGTGAGAACCTGTGTACAGATTTCCATAACTATTATTGTATTTCTACATCTATGCTGAAGCGCATTGCTTTCCTCGGGTAAAAACTGAGTTGAGTTGTTTTGCATGTGAGGCCTTCTAATATAATAGAGACCTGCAGTGCTGAATCCTCAATGATTTACCCCCCCCCACCACCACCACCACCATGTGGCAGCAGTAATATTCCAGAGCTTATGTCTCCCCTGGTACTTGAGCTAACAAGACTGTTAGTTCTTTGGAGTTTTAATGCCTGGGTTCATGACAGCTCTGATACAGTGGCAGCTAGACTTTCCCAAGACGGGGAGGCTCTATGCTCAGGCAATAAGTGTCATCTGTCATGCATGTTGAAGCCGTATACACAATCTTCTTTTCTCCACTGCTGTTGCGGTTCACCAGTTTCTGATTTACCCAGTGGCTTGGTGAGACTTTTTTGCCATATTGTTTGATCTTTAACATCCCTTCTGATTTCTCCTCCATCAGAAAGTTGTCCACTATAGGGCCTGCCAATTTAAGTCTCAATGCAGGAGTTTCCTGGTCCTTCACCTACACTTCAAGCATTGGGGTCAGTTTCATTTGAGGATTAAGCATAGCAGTAGAGGCTCATGATCACATAATGCTGTCCACTGCAGACTCCTTGCTGCAGGCCCATTCAGACCCTGCATTTCCATTATGAAACAAAGTATGGTTTAATGATGAGCATTGCCATGATGAAACTAACAAAACTAAATAGTGTTAAAGAGGAAATTATTGAGAACATGCAACATGAATATATCTGTTTTAGAATATTGTATCACTTGATTGACTGATTATGAAGGTCATGAAAAGCTTGTACCACTCCTACATGTATGGACTTGTACAATCTTGTGTCAAGTATTGTATTATGTACCTATGTGACACACTGCTTACACAGGACAGCTTTGTAAATAGGGCCCCAGGGCTCTATGCATTTCATCCTTTTTTTTAAAAAGAAAGATATTTCCTACTACTACTTGAAAGTACTGGGTTGTAATTTATAGTGCAGGTACAGGATGTATGAGAGCATCCATTGATAGCAATGTTGTGCGCAATTAAGAAATTTTGTTCCGTAAAATAGTTAAAGTAATTCACATGATTTCGTGAAAGATTTCATGAGTGCAAAACGTGAAATTTCACCCCAAAATGGCAGAATTTCACTTGCAGAACAGCTAAAATCACTGCTCATGGGCAAAATGTTCCCCTTTTTGTGTCCTGGAGCTGGGATAGAGGGATCCAATGGTCTTGCAGGGAGTCTGTTCTGGGTAGGAAACAGCTTGGAGGGAGGGAGGGAGGATAACTCCTTGAATGCTGGCAACCCTCTAAACCAGCAAGGTACTGCAATGCTCTGTGGGAGGGAGCTGTGGAAGCAAGAGAAGAACAGGGTTAAGTAAGGAAGGGACTGGGAGGTAGGAGCATAAAGGTGAAACCTGAGCCAGAGTCTGGGGGCAGGCGGGCAAGGACTAAGCCTTTTTCTAAGAACACTTAACTGGTGCTGCCTGCTGCTTCTGCTTGTTGCTCTCTTTAATCAGTGTTCAGTGTACTGCAACAGCAGCATTCATTGATGGACCAGACCAGAAGAATGGCCGTGATCAGAGGACCTGGAGCCAGAGGAAAGAACCAGAGGAGTCAGCACACAGCCTGGGTAGTGCAGTGGGCATGCACACCGGCGGCCGACCCAGACAGAGAGAGACAGACTGGAGTGGAGGAGTCAGGCTGGGAGAACAGGAAGAGAGCAGAGAGGAGCAAAGACCAGGAGGAGTGAACACACTCGGAGAACTTAGTTTGAGGCCTACTGCAGCCTGGCTGAGCAGCAAACTGGAGGCAGAGGGGAGCTACACTATTCTCTTCTGGTCAGAGGACAAACAGACTGCTGGAAGTTCTCTAATCTGCCCACTGCCAGTGCCACTAAAACTGGAGAGCCAAGATGGTATGGGAGCCACCCGATTATGGACAATATGGCAGCTAGGTGGCTTGGTTTGCAGTCATCATTCATTAACTTTCCACAATCTGTCTCTCAAAAAAACTGTTCTTTTAAAAGAGCTGCCTCACTGCCTGTGTGTGTTTCATTCAAATGTGCATTTTCAGGAGAGCTAGGGTCCAACACTGCATTTAAGATCGGGGGGGTATTGTGGCTAAACCCATCCAAAATAAACACAGCAGGGTAAATGTACAATTAAAGGGGCAGTAAATCCAAAAAAGTCTATGTCCTCCAAGGATCTGACCCACTGGCAGGTCATGCCACTCATGGGTGAAATGTTGCCATTTTCTGCAGAATTTCGCAAAATATTTTGTGCAGTGAAATTGCCAATTTCACATCATTTTTGCTAGTGAAATTTTATTTTGCAACAACTGTAGTTGATAGCTGCAATAAATAACTTCTTCTTGAGCATCTCAGCATGAAGAAATAGGGCAGCAACTCCTTCTGGGTATTTGTAATAGTGATACACCTCCCTGAAGCAGTGTGAGTATTTTCAAATCAAATCAAATCAGACTTTATTTGTCAAAAGGCATCTTTCCAGCGATCAAGGTGCCTGTACATAAATTATCAACCCATCAACATTTAATACACTAAAAACCATAAAACTGGAAAATTAGCATTTAATCCATAAACAAATAAAGGTCCACAGTAATATTAGACTTCATCTAAAAAAGCCAGGCTGAAGAGGTATGTCTTAAGTTCAGACTTAAAACTTTGGACAGTCAGGCAATCCGATTTCCAATAAGGTAGAAAATTCCTCAGGATAAGGGCCATAAACCCAAAGGAACAGGCCCCAGATGTTTGAAGCTGCACCCTGGGAATCTATAGCAATCCCTCATCGGTGGATCAGAGTGGTCGGGAGGGGCAATAGGGAGAAAGGCGATTTTGCAGGTAATGGGGTCCCTAATCATGTAGAGCTTTATAGATCAGCAAACCAACCTTGAGGGCAATACGCTATTGCACTGGCAGCCAGTGTAGTCCATGGAGCACAAGTGTAATATGACTGGTCCTAGATGTGCCAGTCAAAAGCCTGGTAGCCACATTCTGTACCATCTGCAGGTGATGGATATTAACCCTGGTAACCCTAGATACTGGGCATTGCAGTAGTCAAGATGAGTGGTAACAAAGGTGTGGACCAGTATAGGAAGATCATATGAAGGTACCAAGGCCCAGATATTCAAACTGCACCCAAAATGAGCGCAACAGTAGGAGCAAGCACAAACCAATTGAGCATATGCACAACAGGTGCGATATTCAAACATGGAGCAGAACAAATTGCGCAAGCAACCAACGTCTGAATATCACACATACTGCGCCATAGCGCAACCAGGAAGGAGAAGCTGAGCCAAAATGTTGCGCTGTGGCGCAACCAGGGCAGCCCAGCTGAGCAGTCCAGAGGTGCCATAGCGCAAGCAGAGCCCCCCCCCCAGAGCAATGGAACTGCACATCCAGGGAGGCAGGCTGGGGCCCACCGTCAGCCATGCCACACATGAGCACAGGAACGCACTGCAGAACCAACACCACACCTGCACGCCCAAAGCACAGCATCACTGGGGGTGTGATGGATGATCTACTGGCCCATGGGGACAAGCCAACAAAGCATAGCAGAGCCATGACACCCTAGCACAACTACTGGCAGGCTGAGAGTGCCACACACAGGGGGTTGACAACCACAGTGCACATCAGCCCCCCGTACACACAGCACACCCTGCACTGTGACCCCAAGACACCACCTATGTGCAGTGACTGCTACTGTAGGAAACAATGCATCCCCCCCCAGCACACATCAACCCTGTGCAGCACAGAAGCTTACAAGCCAGACATACCCTGTGCACCCAGCAGTGGGTGGCAGAAGATGACAAGACCAACAGAAAGTCACTGCCATGCTGGAGATACCTCCCCATGCACACACAGCAGCACACACACACACACACACACACACACTGAGGACCATACCACCCCAGATGGCATGTACACCCCTGCAACTGAGCACCCATAGCCAGCTGCAAATCAGAGACCAACACATTATTCATATCAAAATAGAAATGTATATTCAGATAAACAACACAACCATAACAATACAAACTATTTACAAGGGGGCAGATGGGTACAAGGTAGGGGTGTTCAAGGGGTAGGGATGACAAACTTGGAGAGGGAAGGCAGGGTGGTAGGGATGGGAGAAGTGGGAAGGGTAACAGTAGCTATGGGCCAGCCAGCCGCTCGTCCTCCGGCTGGTGGCGCCCCGTCCTGTGCCGCCTCCTGTGAAGGCCATGTCGGTGGATGGATTGTAGGATGGCCTGGTTGTCTGTCAGCAGCTGTCTGAGTCCCCGAACATCCCTCCCAATCCGCTGGAGAACCTCGAGGCCTAGGAAACTGGGAACACAGTCAATGGCTGTGACTGACCACAACCCTGAACACCACCCAACCTGCAAGCCATATAGCCCAATGTCCCGCACCTGTGATGGCATGCACCCACCCACAGTGAACATGCACATGGCCATCACAAACAGGCGGCACCAGCTATGCGCACCACTGCATACACACATTGCCCATGTCCATCACAGCACAAACAAGGCTGTCAAGTGATGTGGCAATGTGGTGCGATGCCAGTTACACAGCTATGTGCCCAGTGCATGCCTGGGCCACCAGTGACGCATACACAGACGTGCTGTGATACTGGACAGTGATGCATGTCACCTGTGGCATGCATACAGACATAGATACATAGACAGTGTCGGCAGATAAGGGCCTGTGGCCAACCCAGTCTGTCCATTTGAGCTTGTAAGTTCACTTTGTTTACCTAGAAGTCTGTTGCCCCTTACCTCTGACCTCCAGAATTCCGTTATGTCTATCCCGTGCATTCTGAAATCCCGTGATTGTTTCAGCCCCCACCACTTCCTCTGGCAGGGTGTTCCACTTGTCCACCACCCGTTCTGTGAAGAAATTCTTTCTCATGTTTCCTCTGAATCGTCCTCCCTCCAACTGTATCCATGCCCTGTAGTTCTGGAACATCTTTTTCACTTCAAAATAGTGTTTCCCTGCACCCTGTTCCTCCCTGTAAGATACTTGTATGTCTCTATCATATCCCCTCTCTCCCTCCTCTCCTCCAGGGAGTACATGTTCAGTTCCTTCAACCTGTCTCCATAGGACTTGTGATGCAAGCCATGCACCATCTTTGTTGCCCTCCACTGGACCTTTTCTGCCCATTCTACGTCCTTGCGTAAGTATGGTCTCCAGAAATGTACACTGTACTCCATGTGGGGCCTCACTAGTGTCTTGTATAGTGGAATTATGACCTCCCCTTTCCTGCATGGTTGTATTGTGCATGGCTACCGGTCTCCCCCCCCCCAGCATGCAATAGCATCCATGAAGTCATGATACTCACACTGCTCAAGCAGCTGTGTCTGCCGCTGTTGCTGTTGCTGCTGCTGCTGTTGCTGCCGCTGCTGCTGCTGTTGGGATGCAACCCCTGCTGGCACCGGGGCCCTGGCACGGCCCTCGTCAACCTGGGCCTGCATCCTCACATCCCAGCCTGTGGGAGACATATGTTGAGACAAACATCAGTGTGACTCAAAAGCAGACTGCCCCCTGCCCCAGTGAGAGTGCCTGCCCACACAGCCAGACCCAGTCATCTCACAGCTGCACACACTGACACAGCCAACCATGGCCGAGCCATCACCTATGCACAACCACCAAAACACACACACACCCCTACAGATAATACAGGTGCATAGATGGTACACTCACCTGGCCTAGGCACCACGTCTCACCTGGCACGTGACCTCAGCCTCGCCAACACATCTGGATCCCTCTGGCGGAGGTCACTGTACCAGTGCCGGCACTGCTCAGCAGACCGGCACTGTCCAGTGACCCCCACCAGGTCAGTGGCCACTTGCTGCCACACTTGGGTTCGTGCAATGGTGAGGGGTGCCTCACCATAAAGTGCCCCATAGCGGGGCTCTACTTGGGCCACCAGGTTGGCCACTTTAGTTGGCTCCAGGACACATCTCTCCTCCTAACCATGGTACCAACTTTACAGCAGGCAATATGGTGCCCCGCTGCACCGTAACCCCACGTGGAGATGTTGTGCAATAGACCCACAGGTCAATCGCGCTGTTCGAACAAGTCGCCATCATCACATGCTGTCACCAGACAGCGCAGCAAAGGTATACACACATGGCAGGGCAACAGTGCCAGGGGGCAAAGGTCATACACAAGGTCATGGGCAATGACGCAAGGCTATGCACAGCGCCATCTGACGTATAGGCATCCTGCGCAACCGACCAGCTGCGTACCAGTGCCACAGTGGACTACTGTGCAGTAGTGCCATAGTGCCATATAGTGCCCATTGCTGTAGCGCCACTGGCACAATGGTGGCCATGGCCTGAATTGCCGATCGCGCTCAGCACGTCAGCAGCACGGCAGACGCCTGCGTAAGCTTTCTGGGCATGCGCAATGCAGTGTACCACACAGTCACAGATCTGCGCCATTGGCTCAGCCGACTCATCCATATTGCGCAAAGCGCAGATTCGCGATATTCAGCGACACTGCAAATCATCTGATCAGCCATTCAAGGCGCGGTGGCGCGGTGCATGTCATTATAGTTGCTCCACTCCTAATTTGCATGCATTGCGCTATAAATGTGCACATTGAGCTGCGCTGGCCAGATTGTTACTGCAGGTGAGGGTGAGTTGCATGCTGTGTGATGTTCTGGACAATGGTCATGGGAAAATGCTGTAGACTGCACAGTGACAGGTGTCCACTTCCCCCCATACAGATCGTCATGACCGAGCAGAGCCAAGGTGAGGGTGAGGACGGTGGGCGTAGGAGGAGGCCCAACTTTACAGCAGCAGAGACAGAGGCCCTCTTCCAGGCCTACCTGGATGAGGAGCCACTACTGGTGGACGGAGGGGCACCCCTCAGTCCCGTGCAGCTGCATGGGAGGGGGTAGCTCGGGCCGTTAACCTGCACGGAAGCCACCAGCGCTCCATGCAGGAATGCAAGAAGATGGGGACAGACCGCAGGAGGTTGAAGGAGAAGGTGGCTGCCTTCAGGGCGGCACGTGCTGGCACTGGCAAGGGCCCACCAGTGGTGTTGGAGCTAACCCCGAGCTGAGGAGACACTGGTCGCATCCATGCAGTGAAGCGCTATTGAGGGCATACCAGGAGGTGGATTCCAGACAGGTGGAAGCCCATCACTGCACGGTATGACATGGTGGTGGTGTTGGGGGGGGGGTGGGGGAAGGTTGTTCACATGCACTCACATGTACTCTCTTTCTGTTACAGATCCTGTTCGTCTTCAGGAGATGGTGGTGGTGGGTCCAGGCAGTGATGATGACCTGCTGGACATGGAGGAGGGTCCATCCACCTCTATCACCAGCCAGCAGGCACTGCAGCAGCATGCACGCTGGGCCGCCAACTCTGGTGTCGGTGATTCAGGTGCGGGGGGTGCACAGCCTGTGTCTCAGCAGTCTGGCATGCAAGCATGCCAGCACGCTGTGACCATGGCTGTAGCATGTACCTGCACCATTGATGATACAAGGACTGCAATGGGCAGTGATAGGTGTGTGTCCCATGACGGACACACAGCAGGCCAGCACGTGCCCCTGGGCCTTTCTGGTTCCAACTTGTGTACCAGCATGCTGGCACATTCCCAGGCTGTGCCTGTCAGAACCGTTGGGGCAGCACCAGTGGCTGTGCAGGTGTCTGGCACTGTTGCCAGCACAGTGGTGGAACGAGTGGACCCTGGGGCACAGCGGTTGGAGGGGCAGCAGCAGCAGTCACCCACCAGGTCTGGGGGTACAGTGTCAAGCAGTGGCACATGTCCGCCGCCCTTTGATCTGCCCATTCCTGGTCCTGGCAAACAGCGCCCACCCTCAAGGGGTGTTGTGCATCTGGACCTTCCACACCCTGGGGGACAGGATGCCTTTGGGGCACAGTACCCATTGGAGGAGCACACCTGCCTGCTGCAGGAATCAGTACAGCTGCAGAGGCGGATTGCAATGTCCGTGGAGGCACTGTCTGTGTCTGTGGAGCGGCACAGCAGGGAGTGTGCTCTGGACCATGCTGAGCTGGTGCGTATGCGGACGGATGTGACTGCCGCCATTGACAGGCTGACCCAGGCAGTGGTCTCTGTCGTGGCCACATTGGGCACACAGTCAGGTGCCCCTGTACCGCACACTCCACACAGTTCACGCTCCACTCCCCTTTCCCGGCGTCGTGAGACACCAGGTCTGTCGATGCCAGGTTCTGCTGTCGGCATCCCGAGCACCCCTGGTGCAGGTTTGTTCGGCATGCTGCAGACCCCTGTGTGGGCAAGGTTGGGTTCGCGCAGTGGGACCCCTGGTGGTGCAACAGTGCCACCCCATGTGGCCCCTGCTCAGCTTGCCAGTGCTGTTGGGTCACAGCGGGGCCACCCACACATCCACGGTGGCCGTGGGACAGTGCTACATGACTGAGCTGTCTCCCAGTGCGGGCCCTGTCTGGTGCTGCCATGTGTGCAATGTGTGTCATGGTGGGCAGTGCAGTGCTGGGTGCTCTGCTCACCACGCCGACACACGGACCACCTGCACACCCACCCAACTGCTGTCCACAGGTGCGTGTGCATGATGATGCCTGTATTGTACTGTACACCAAGGTGCAAGGGTGCCCAGCATCTGACACATGTACTTGGACAGTACAGGTGGTGGGGGTGGTCAGTGGTGCTGTGTGTTAGCAATGTCGGTTCTGCAGTGCTGTGCATCTGCCCATGTATGCTCTCTGCCTGGTGTGTGTGTGTCCATATGAGTGCTCACCCCTCCCTGATGGTGTGTTTGTATGCCTAGACCCTTCCACTTCCCTGACCGTCATGCACCCCTGCTGTGTTCCCCTGTGTGCCTGTGGTTTGCGCATGGACAGTGTTGGTTGCACATGTCCCCTTGACTTACCTGTGTTGTGCGTAGTGCTCCTCTGTGATGGTGTCCCAGTGAAGCTGAGCCTGCCAGATCAGTCTGGGGTCCCGCCGTCCTAGGGGGGGCTGCTCATCACCATCAACACCGGCGCCACTGGCGTCCACATCGCTGTCCCCCTCTTCGACCTGTACGGCTATCCCATGGTCTTTGGCCATGTTGTGCAGGATGCAATAGGCCAGGAATATCCCACAGGCCTTTTGGGGGCTGTACTGTAGGGCACCGCCGGAGGTGTCTAGGCATCAGAAGCGTGCCTTGAGCATCCCAAACACCCGCTCTATGATGTTGCGTGTTGCGGCATGTGCCTCATTATAGCGTTGCTGCGCTGGGGTCATGGGGCGCCGGTACGGTGTGAGCAGCCAGGGACGGAGTGGGTATCCACTGTCACCTGTGTGGAGATAGTGGAGATCAGTCTCATGTTCAGGTCCATATTGGCCATCTCCCTGTGTGCCACTACCATGGCACCTGTGGCATTCCCACCCTTGCCCCGAGTATGCATTCCATACATGTGTACTCACCCACTAGATGTCCTGTGGGGATGTCCCCACTCTCGAATCAATGGCACAGTGCAGACTGATACCATATGAAGGCATCATGTGCTCCACCAGGGTGTGTGTGGCACAGACATTGATTATGTGCCCAGTGGCATCACACACCACCTGGCAGTTGACACTAGGGAATCCCTTTCTGTTCTGATATGCGAGGCCATCGGGGCCAGGTGGCATGCGAATGGCCACATGGGTGCAGTCTATGGCCCCTAGCACGCCAGGCATACGTGTCACCCTGTGGAACTCCTGCATGTTTTCTGTACACTCTGCCGCGGTGCTGGGGAAATGGATGTACTCCGCAGCATGTGGCAGCAGTGCGCTGAGGAATTGGGTGAGGATGCATGACGTGGCCGACTGTGTGATGCCTGTGGTGTCACCTGTTGGCCTCTGGAAGGTGCCCGTGGTGAGCAGGCACATGCAGGCTGTCACCTTGGTCTCCACCGACAGAGCGTGACTGCATCGTGAGAGTGCCTGCATCACATCACTGCACAGCTCACAGAACTGTCTCAGTATTGCCCTGTTCAGGTGGTACTGGCCCACGATCTCTACATCTGTGTACAGCTCAAAGCTGATGTGGGCACGGTACCACCTGTCGGGGGCACACCGCCGATGGGCCCTTCCACGGCCACATCCCCCTGCAGCATGCATTCTCACCCCCCTCATTACAGCTTCCATGTGGAAACTGGCACTGTCCATCTCCCTGGCTTCTGACCCCCCCTTGGCTGGTGTTGCTGTGTTACCCCCGTTGTCCTCACTGCTACTTCCACTGCACCGAGCACCCCCTGCTGGCCTCTACAGGCTATGGCCCAGGCTTTCCTTTCCTGCCCTTTGCTGGCTGGCTGGCTGTGTCTCTCTCTCTCTCTTTCTCTCTCTCTCTGTCTCTCTCTCTCTCTCTCTCTCTCCCCACTTGGCAGCCTGGTAGCATTCTTGCACTGCTTCCTTGAGCCTTTTTATTTTGGCTCATTTCCGCTAGTGCGCAATTTCCAGCTGTGCCACTCTTGTGCATCGTGCAAGTCTTTGAATATCGCATTGCGGTCTTTATGCATGGATCCACCCCCTTCGGTTGCGCATGCCTTCATTTTCATTGCACTGTTGCTCAGCATGTTTTCGGGGGCGCAACTGCCTCCTTCTGAATATCGCTAAATGGCGCATTTTTGGACTTGCATATGCGCAACCCTTTTGAATATCCAGGCCCAGGTGTTTCACCCGGGCAATATTACTCAGATGGTAAAAAGAGGTCTTAACAATGGCTGACACTTGAGACTTTAGGGTCAAACCATTGTCAAAAATAATGCCCAGGTTTTGCACCTGGTCTGGGGTGGTAAGCTAGATGCCCCGAGCCAAAGACCAGAGGGTTGTCCTGTCAACCCACCTTCCTTCTGATGATCTGGGTTCACAACCAACACCTCAGTTTTATCTGTATTTAGCTTCAGCCAACAGGCACTCATCCAGTTCTGAATCTCGGATAGG
This sequence comes from Neoceratodus forsteri, assembly GCA_016271365.2. NCBI lineage: Eukaryota > Metazoa > Chordata > Ceratodontiformes > Ceratodontidae > Neoceratodus > Neoceratodus forsteri. The sequence continues at coordinate 666,043,013 of CM057456.1, read as the reverse complement.
CAGTTGTTAAACACTGAGCGTGCATCTCCCTGCTCGGGTACAAAGGACATGTACAGCTGAGTGTCATCTGTATAGCAGTGATAATTCAGACCGTACCACCTGATAATGTCCTCTAATGGCAGCATATACAGAGCAAACAACATGGGCACCCAAATGGAGCCCTGCAGAACCCCCACAGGATAGGGAGAAAGGATCAGAAGAATACATTCCTGTGACCACTCTCTGTGTGCTACCCTCGAGGTAAGACAACAACCACCTGAGAACAGTACCTGACAATCCACAGATGAACTGCAGGTGCTCTAATAGCACACCATGGTCCACATCATCTAATGCTGTCAAAAGATCAAGGAGGACCAAGATGGAATGAGTCCTCTGATCTCTCGCTATTAGATGACATTAAGCACCCGAACAAGGGCCATCTCAGTGTTATGCCTCTTCCTAAATCCAGACTGGAGAGAATCATAGACATTGTGGATGGACAGATGATCATCCAGCTGCAGCGCAACCGCCTTCTCATAACCATACCCACAAAGGGCAGGTTACAGACCGGTCTGTAGATAGCGAGATTATCTGGATTGAGGGAGTTTTTTTCAGGAGCAGTCATACAACCACGTCCTTAAGAGGATCTGGAAAGACATGTCTCTCCAATGATTGCCAGACTATCTCAGCTAGGACAGGACCGATTTCCTCAATGCATCCCACAAGGAGATGTGCTGGACCTGGTTCCAAACTACAACTAGTTGGCCGCAATGTCTGAATGATCATTATAATGTCCATGATATCCATTGGCTAAAGTCAGACCAGACAAACTGGGTGCTTGCAACCTCCCACCAATCTCTGCCGCACCCAGTAGAGAGGGATGGGTGGATACTGAACCAGATGGAGACAACCTTATCCATGAAGAACTGAGCAAACTCATCACATCTTTCTTGTGACGAGACTCAACAAGACCACAGACAGGTTGTAATGCACAATCTATCTATGCTCCAGAAGAGCTGAGTTGGTCGATTTTGTGCAGCGGCAATCTCCCTGGACAGAAATTCTGCCTTCTTATGGGTGATTATCGATTAATAGACAACATAATGATCTATCAATTTAAGCCTGTCAACCTCAGGACCAGACTTTCTCCAAGCCCTCTCTAACTTTCAACCCACTCTCCTCAATGCCTTAAGGTCCCACCAAACCATGGAGACCTTGGGCAGAGGGTGAGTGATTGAACACAGACAGCAGCAATGGAGTCCAGGGCATTTGTTACTGCCCTCTTTATGTGCTTTACTGGTATGGAGGCAGTATAGCACAATGGATTAAGGCTCTGAGCTGCAGATCTGGAGACCTGAGTTGGAATCCCTCAGCCACCTAGGTGCATGCTATGTGATCCTGAGCAAGTCACTTAACTTCTTTGTGCTCCCAGGTCTCATCTGGAAACAAGCAACAGCTTAGTGTGCTACTACTGGTTAAACAATGTTCCCTTTCCCCTTTCCCTCTTATAGGTGAGCACAAGCACCCCTGGATCCCTGCATTCACTTGACAATCCCAATAGGCCTAGCACCGTCATTAGGCCCTATGGGGGCACCCCATCAAAGGGCAGTATCGGACCATCTCCGTAGAGACAGGCCCTTTGGGGGAGCCCAAAAACTGAATCTTATGGTGTGATGGTCAGACCAACTGACTGGTTCCACCACCAAATCAAAGATCTCCATCCCCAAGAGGAACACCAGATCCAAAGAATGACCACCAATATGAGCTGCAGAAGAAATAACCTGTGTGAGGCCCAGCAAAATCATTAGCTGGAAGAGATCCTGACCAAAGTGCGAGAGTTCATCGTTGACCTGGTCATTTAAATCCCCCAGAATCAACCATCTGGGGGATCCCAATACCATGTCAACAATGAAGTCCAAAATCTCCTGCAGGAATTCTGTACCATCTCCAGGTGGATGATAGATGAGCAGAATCCTACACCCCACACCCACACCCATGATATATTCAAAGGATCTAGTGGACCCCACTGGCACATCCACAAGGTCCAGTTCAGTTTTAAAACAAATGACTACACCCCGCCCCTATGATCCACCCTCGAGTGATGTATCACAGAGTACCTGGCCAGAACAGCCGAGGTCAATATAGGGCTTAAATTCTCATGTAACCAGGTCTCAGTGATGCACGCCAGGTCAGATGTCCAACAAGATCTGCTATTATAGCAGTCTTGTTTTTAATAGACCTGGATTTACACAACACTGCCCAAGTAGGATGAACCATTGAGGAAACCGTGCAACCTGCCTGCAAACAGCAGAGCCCTTGGTCCCATTTCACCTCGGGGGCATCTCCTTGTCCCTACTTGTCTCCTTCTCACATTGAAGGAGCTAATTGCTTTTCCTCCCACAGCTCTTCCAAAGGATTAGGTGTGTATGTGGGGGGTGGAGCTGGCAAACTGTCAGTAATTTCCAACAGAAAGAAGGGTTAAAAAGTCAGGTTAGTTGATATCTTGGAGGTAGAAGACTTGGCTTGCTGGCCAAGGCACCTAGCTTCACCTGAGCTCTTTCCTTCTAAGACTGCTTGAAAGGCAGAGTAGAAAACTTACCAGAGCAAGGAAAAGGATTAAGACTTAGTTTGGCTAAGCAGATTTACTGTGTGGTGGTGTTTTTATTTTTTACTCACAGGGATTGCTACTGTTTGTTGCTAACATTTCATTGCTTTATTTTTTCTCTGATTCAAATTGTTGTTGCTGGTATACCTTCTTCTGCATTATTACAAGGTGTGCCTACAGGTGTGTGCTAACAGATTACTCCTGTAATCTTCTGATTCAAATTGTCTTTTGCAAGGTATATCTTCTGTTACTGCTTTATTTTTCTCTGGAGCAAAGTGTTTCTTACAGCGTATATCTTCTCTGAAATTATTACAGGTGGTGCTTTACAGGTTTTACAGTTTTATCTAACATTAGGATAAGCTTTCAGGGTTACTGCATTTGTTGTTGACTGATTGTTTCTGCTCTTACCTCCTTGTTCTTTCGTCCGTGGTTCTTCTTTTTAGGCAGGGGAAGGGCCCAGCCACCCACCCCCATCCCCAACCACCCCACACTACACTCCTTTTATAGGGTACCACAGTTGTGACATTTCCTGTGGCAGAGCAGGAAGGGCGGATCAGTGGGGCCTCCACAAAGTGATCTAATTTACAGGGCACTAGTAATTTAACTTGTTATAACAAGTTAAACAACGCCTAATTAAACCATTACTTGCATTTTTTTCCTTTTTTCTCCTTCTAATTACTCTGACTAGGTTACAAACCCAGCAACTTATTTGGAATGGATTTCATTAACTGCAGGTACTGTGGAACAATTTTCAGAAGGACAGTCTTACAGGATTTAGGACACTGTCCCCATGCTGGGCCTTTGGAGATCTTAGGGCTCAGCTCCGGGCAGCATGGGCAGAGATTGCACCCCTCAAATTTCATATTGAAGAGGAAATACATTATAAGAACCACCCACCATTTCCCCAGCATCCAACAGAAAAACCTCGACCGCAGAGGGTAGCTGGTCCAGGAGGTTGGCAGGTGGTTAGGAGGAGCAAATCAGGTGCCCCATCACTCTCTGCTCTCCAACACATTACCTCCAAAAACCATATAAACACTACAAACAGGTATCTGCCTCTATCTCTGAAATCAAATAAAGAGGCAGAAGACACTGCAGAGCAGGACACTGCGGCACAGGAGCTAACACAACAAAACTCACCCAAATCAGGAACCAAAACAAAACAAGCACAAAGGAAATCCAAAAAACTTCTGATCATAGGAGACTCCATGATTCGGGGAGTTGATACCCATCTCCAGCCAGGGGTGATGGTCAGATGTCTCCCAGGTACATCAGCATGGAGAGACACTGACCGCATTGCTAAAATTGTTCACAAAGCAGGAGAAAACATTGATGTCCTAGTACACATAGGGACTAATGATCTCACCAGCCGGTCAGTTGTGGAGACCAAGGAACACCTGACTAGGCTGGGTGACAAACTATCATCTATTTCGTCCGGCATCTCCTTCTCTGAGATCCTGCCAGTCTGGGAGAGGGGAGCAGATGGACGGAAGGTCAGAAGGGAGATAGGGAGAGCTAAACATGTGGCTCAAGGGCTGGTGCCAGGAAAAGGACACAGATTTGTAGGGAACTGGCAACAGTTCTGGGAGCAAAGTTCTTTAAATTTGATGGACTGCATCTGACTAAAGAGGGAGTCAGTGCATTGGGGCAGAAGTTTGACGTCTTTGCAGAATATTTAAACTAGCAAATGGGGAGAGGGGTGCAGCACCCCATACGTCGAATGGGAAGAACACCCCTCCCCCCTCAGCTAGTGGTCAAACAGGAATTCAGCATGTTTGCCGTTCATTTGCATCACCAGGTAAGAAAAAAGGTTTGTCTCCCCATACGACGCACAGGGGTAATGCCAAACTTCACCCAACAACTAACACACCAAAATCTGGCCAATGGAAAATCATGTACACAAATGCTCACAGCCTGGGAAATAAGATCCCAGACCTGCAGGCAATAATGTCAGAGGCTAAACTGGACATAGTAGCAATTAGTGAGCGTGGTTTACCAGTAACCACATAGGAGACTTCAGTCTGGCTATATATTGTTCAGAAGAGACCGAGGTGCAAAAAGGGGGGGAGGAGTGGCCCTGTATGTTAACGAAAATATCAAAGCTACAGAAATTCAGAATACACATAAGGAGCCAGAAGAACTGTGGGTCACCCTGGAAACAGGAAATGGGACAGCCATAAGAACTGGGGTTGTCTACAGGCCCCCAGACCAGAGGGAGGACATAGACACATTACTGTTAGAAGATATACAAAACATGACAGCTAAAGGGGAGGTTCTGATAATGGGAGACTTCAACATGCAGATTGGTCAATACCAGCAGGAACATCTGCCAGAACTAGACTCATAGTGGATTCCCTGCAGGGAGGGCCTCAAACAACTGGTACAGCAAACCCACAAGAGACAGGGCTATCCTAGATCTAGTACTGACTAACAAAGAAGGGATCACAGATCTCCAGGTAGAAGGTCACCTGGGGGCCAGTGACCATCACATGGTATGGTTCAATTTGGCTACTACATCTAAATCATCCCATTCCAAGGCAAAAATATGGGACTTCAGAGGAACTGACTTTGATAAGATGGCCAACAGAGTTAAGCTAGCCCTGGCAAAAAGAAACACAGGTGAGGGGGTACAGGCAAAGTGGGCAAGCATTAAGGATGCAATACTTGAAGCAACATCCCATTGTGTTAGACAGAAAAGGAAGTGCAAAGAAGAAGAAACCACTTTGGTTCTCAAATACAGTAGCAGAAAAGGTCAGAGCCAAAAGGCTGGCCTTCAGGAAATATAAGGGAACAGCGGGATGAAGATAGGAGGCATACCAAACTGCCCTAAGGAAGCAGGTAAGGCAGTAAGGCAGGCAAAGTCCCAAACTGAGGAAACACTAGCACGAACAGTAAAGAAGGTGACAAGACTTTCTATAGATACATTAGTGAAAGGAGAAAGTCCAGAGGGGTATTGCTAAGCTTAATGGAGAAAGGGAGCATGTGAGGAGGAGGACCCTGTAAAGGCATCTATCCTAAATAGATACTTTTGCTCAGTATTTACTGAAGAGAAGGTAGGGCAGGGCCCACAGCTCAGCATCATGGACACAGGGGAGGGAGGAGGCACTACTCCTTCACAAAGAAAGGGTCCTACAAGAGCTTGCTAAGCTCAGGGTGGATAAGGCAATGGGACCTGATGGCATACATCCCAGGGTACTTAAGGAGCTAAAGGAGGAACTAGTAGAGCCATTAGCAGAATTGTTTAGTGAGTCTCTGAGCACAGGAGAGGTCCCAGAAGACTGGAGAAGGGCTCATGTGATCCGCTCCACAAGAGTGGTAGCAGGGAGGAGGCGAGGAACTACAGACCGGTCAGTCTTACCTCAGTAGTGGGCAAGATTATGGAGGCACCTTAAGGAAAGGATAGTGCAACACCTGGAATCCATAGGGGCACAGGATCCAAGACAGCATGGGTTTACAAAAGGAAGGTCCTGTCAAACTAATCTCATAGATTTCTTTGACTGGGTAACCACAGTGGTGGACCAAGGGGGAGCAGTTGATGTCGCCTACCTTGACTTCAGCAAAGCTTTTGACACTGTTCCACATAGAAGATTGATAAATAAGCTGGGTAGGCTCGGGTGGGTCAAGTTGGTCAACTGGGTGGCAAACTGGTTGAAGGGCAGAAAACAGAGAGTGGTGGTAAATGGTATACAGTCAGAAGAGATGCAAGTCACAAGTGGGGTACCTCAGGATCAGTCCTGGGGCCAGTCCTCTTCAACATCTTCATTAGTGACCTTGCAGATGGACTAGAGGGTAAGGCTTGTCTGTTTGCAGATGACACCAAGATCTGCAACAGAGTAGATGATCCAGATGGGGTGGTCAGAATGAGAAGAGATCTGGATAAACTAGCAGAATGGTCAGAAGAGTGGCAACTGGGATTTAATGCAAAAGTGCAAAATCATGCACATAGGGAGAGAAACCTGAAGTCACCTATAGACTGGGAGGAGTTGCTAGCAGTCACAAAGGAAGAAAGAGACTTGGGCATCATCATCACTGATGACCTAAAATCATCAAGCAGACCTCTAAAGCAGTAGGTAAGGCTAGGGGATGTTAGGGTGTATTAGTAGGGGTATCACAAGTCGTAAGAGGGAGGTAATAATCCCTCTGTACAAGACACTGGTTAGGCCCCATCTGGAGTACCGCGGCAGTACTGGAGGCCACACCTTCACAAGGACATTAACCAAATTGAGGCAGTCCAGAGAAGGGCAACCAAAATGGTGCAGGGACTGCATCAGAGACATATGAGGACAGATTAACGGAGCTCAATATGTATACCCTTGAGCAAAGGAGGAGAGAGGTGATATGATCGTGAGGCATTCAAACACCTTAAGGGCATAAACAAGGTGAAAGAGTCTAACATGTTTAAATATAAGAAAAAATAGTAGGACAAGAGGACACAGCATGAGATTAGAGGAGGCCGATTAAGGGGAATGTGAGGAAATTCTTTTCACAGAAAGGGTGGTGGATGCATGGAATGGCTTACCACAAGAAGTGGTGGCTATGAATACAGTGCAAGGCTTCAAACAGGCATGGGATAGGCATAAGGGAGCAATACAAATGACTATGAATAGATAGGCCACTGACAGAGCAAAGGCCGATGGCACATTTATGAGGTAGAAAAAGAAATGGGCAGACTGGATGGGCCTTGAGGTCCTTATCTGCCGTCAACTTCTATGTTTCTATGTTTCTATGTTACTACCTCTATCCGACCACCTCTCTTCATTTCCTCACCAAGCCCTGTTCTCCACCACTTCTTCTTTCTCCTGACTATCCCGGAGGCCCAGCAATTCCTATAGGCCTGCAATGATAAAGGGGGACAGTCAAAAGGGTGGAGGTTTCTGAACCTTGTGGGGGAATATCGCTTGACTGTCATTTTACCCTCCCAGCACATTATAAACAGCAGCAACAATCACCAGCAAACAACCAATCAAACCAAACCCAACACTTAACAATAATTCACCTATGACAACCACACTCTTAAATACACTTCATACAGCAAAATCACACAGCACAATCCCATCTATCCCACAATAACACAAATTAACCATAACCCCCAACCCAACACTGTATCAATATAAAATAACCATATATATAAAGCAGCAAATGGTAATCAAAAATGAGCAGTCATTAAGAGTCTCAGAAGCTTGTAAATTTGGACCTGAAGAGCTCTCACCTCCTCAGGAATATTATGTAACAATAATCTTCCAGGTAATACTGCTCACATATAAGCCATGAAGAATCACAGAATAAATTTGAAATTGACAGTCAAAGACACTCCCACTACCCATATAAAACAGTATAGACCCCAAATAGAAAAATATGGAAGTCAAACCATGACCCAGGTTCAGGTGATCCTCCTCCGATATCAGAACTTTGCAGGACTTCAGGTTTCCTAGTTTAGGGACAGGATCAATTTGTGGCAAATTACAGGGTCCCACCAAAGTTCTGAAGCAAACTGCTGCCTGAAATTTCTGCTACCCACTGCTTCAGCTCTTGTCAGTAGCAGCCCACCTGCTGCTGACCCTCCAGAGAGCCTTGGAGTGAAGAAAACACTGGGACTGCTCTCAGGTGAGCCCAGTTCCCTACCCCTGGCTGGAGAACAGAGTTTGCAATGATCACCTCAAAACCCAGCAGAGCCTCGCAACTGTCAACAAGCCCCAAACTCATGAGTTCACCTCACCGCAAATCAGGACCAACTGAACAAATGGCCTTAGATCAGCAATGGAGGAACCAAACAAAGTTCCCTGCCCCAGTCCGTTGACCAAAGTAATCCAGCCACAGTGATCTGTCAAATAAAAACAATCCCACAGACGGACACTCCACCCAGGTCCTCAGCTAACAGTTCCACCTCTGAATCAAGAAGAACACAGTTTGCCTCTAATCCACTGCTCTGCAATTGTCTCAACCTGTGACCTAGGATACGTAGATCTTCCCATTTCCCCAGATGTAACTCCACACCAGCTCCTGACATAAGCTCAGCCAGGTAGGAGGCCTCTGCTCTATGATAAGCACAAGCCAATATTTGGGGGCCAAATGAAAAATGATAGAAACACTCCTTTATTTTAAATGTCAAACCAAGGAGTCATTGGCAAAAGCACTATCTAAAAGCAATCTGAATTCTAGTAACACCAGCAAACTTTCTCTATTCCCTAGCTCCTGAAGACAACCTAACAATATTAACTACCTCACTAGAAAACCCTGTCTAGCTACCACTAAACTCCAACAACTAATTTAAAATATACTGAACAATAAAGAACAAAAAATCAATAAAGTAAATTAAATAAATAAAATAACACACCGTCTGACTGCTCTGCTGCTGATGGCTAGCCCAGCATGGTTGTTATCTACTCATTTTGTCAGTTCCTTTACTGACAAGACTGAGGATGTAAGGGCTGTGATATTCTCTCCTGTTGCAGGGCAAAGTTTCATTAGGGTGGTCCACAAGATGTGGTAGTGAAACCTCCCTACTGGCATTGACCTAGTTTTTATCCACCTCGCTGTGTGCAGATCAGCCAGAAATCCATTCCACCAATGTGCCTTGGACCCAGCTTCCTTACAGCTGCTGAAGGCCAGAGGTGAGATGTTGTTAACCTTTTTTCATGAGGCAGTCAATGCTTCTTTGGGAGAGGATAATCTCCTATCAGTCTTAAAGGTGGCTGTTCTGGTGCAGCTCCTGAAGATGCTCTTGGTAGATCCAGATGATCTCCTGAATTGTATACCATGCTCTAATCTACTGTTTTTTTTCTTCCAGCATAGTTATTAAGAAGGTGTTAGCCATGTGAGTAAAAGAACATCTTAAGGGGAATGACGGCAAAGCACTGAGACTGCCTCTGTGAGGGTACTTAATGATTTCTTCCTTGTGAGGGATTGGGGAAGATATGTCCATCATAATTCTCCATGATCTGTCACCTGCATTTGACACCATCAGTCACTGGGAACTTACTGATCACCTGAGGCAGTTCTGTGATCTGTCAAGAACTATCTTAAGATGATGCTGGTCCTTTTCTGCAGCCCATTGTCAGTCAGTAATTATAGGGAATCTTAAATCCATCCCCCTGCCTTTAAAAGTGGCATTCAATAGGAAATAATCTTGTCCCCATTGTTGCCTATGGTATACGTGCTTCTACTTGGAGCTGGGGACATGCATATCACTTTCAAATGTATCCTTCATTTGAGCTCAAACATGATAAGCCAGTACCGATGTAAGAGACTTGCTTTAATGAGATGGTGAGTTGCGTGGCCATCAGTTGGCTGACGCTCAACCTAAAGAAAATGGATTTGCTAGTGATAGGTTTATGTTGTTCTTATTCAACAGTTAAGGATAGTCTCTGCCTATCATTGACAGTGTCCAATCTGAAGCTAAGTAATGTAATTTCTTATTTTATATAGTGCCCCATCCTAGCGGCTTGGGCCGTGCTACATAAAAATACAGTTAACAAGCAGTAGTGTAAACATCAACGGTAGGGTGCACATAAGATGGGGGTTGTTCTAGATGGCACATTATCACTGGAATATTCATTACTGGCAATCATCTGCAGTGGCTTTTATCATCCAAAATCTAAAACTAGGCTTCATACTACCTTTGTCAGGATAACATGTGGACACAACCAAAAGGAAACAATTGGCCACCCCGGTGCTGGTAGTGTGGAATGGCAACAAAATACTAAGCAGCAAGAAAAAAGCCGTGCACTTACCACCAGATCTTGTATTCTAAGGACCGAGCCCACTGCATGCTATTGGAGTTAAAAGTCGAAATGTATTAAATATCTAGGCTAAAAGCTGGTACAAAAAGGACATATATGTATCCCCCCCAACAGTGCAAAAAAGAAAACTCTCCCCAACAGTGTTTTGAACCCCTGTGGGTACATTTTCAAGGGGAACTGTTATAACTACACCCCTCACTGGTATATATACAAGCAACAATAAATAATAGTTAATTATACACTGCATAACCACCCTAAAACATGTTCACATCTTACATTGCTACTAACACTAATACAAAAGATATACTATACTAAATTGTACAATGGCAAGAAAGAATCATGGACTGTGATTGGTCAGTTTGGGGCTGGACCCATGGCGTTATCTCAGCACGTCACCACAGGCCTAGTCTCAGCCTCACTGTGAACCAGTGCAGATGAGCATTTTATGGCTGAGCATTTAATTGATTGTTTCATCTTCTCTTAAAAACCAAAAATATTTTTCCACACAAAAACATCTTTAAAATAATTTTTTTTTACTATGTATAACAACAAGCCTTTGTATAATAGGAATAATGTACCTCAGGATGTGTGTCATTTGGGATAACGCCACACCTGGGGCACTGGACGCACTTGGCCTGTGGCCTCGTGCCAAACCCCCCCAGGCATGGCGTTATCCCAGCACGACACACACCCTGTTGTGCATTATTCCTTTATTATCAAGCCCTCAAGTCCCAGCCATAGTACTATAAGGCAAAGCAATTTTTCAATTAGTCATCAATGTCCAAATCACATTCATGTGGTCTTTTTGCTGTGCATCAAATCATCTTCTTGTGGATTTAGTCCAGTGAACTGATGTCTTAATTATATGCTCAGGCTGTTATCAAATCAGGTTATTTCATGGTACCCAGAGCTAATTTCAGGTACCATAGTTGCCATGCAGTAACGCTTTTGGTCATCACATGGAGGGGCTTAATAAAGAAAAAAAGGAAACATTTAAAACCACAATTATATACATATAATGGCAGCATGGTAGTGCTACCATAGTTAGGGTTGAGTACCCCATTTAAGGTTAAATGGTGAAATTTTGCACCTTAATAACTTTGCCACCATTCAACGGATTTGTCTGACATTTGGCAGGCATGGAGCATAACCATAGATCTTGGGATCTGCCAACTTTTATACCGGTCGGATATACAGCTATGGAGTTATTAAGTGACATTCCAGAGCGCATTTCTGCTTTTTTGTGCATTCTTTGCTTGTGCCTATAGGTTGCATGGTTTGCATGACTGGTCTGATAAATTCAGGGAACATGCGGCCAGGGTCCCCGATGTGCCTTTTGACAATTTTGTGAAAAAATATTGAACGGTTCAAAAGTTATTCAAAAAACAAGTTTCCCATTATAGTCAGTGGGAAAAGTTAAAAAGTTCGACAGTTATCACAAATGCAGTTTTTAGTGTTGCAAATGACCCCGTAGTGTCATGAGTCAGCCATTTTTTTTTCAGTTACTGATCACAGAAATGTTTGGCATTTAAAATTGGGATCATCTAGGGACGTAATTATTTTTGTATTTACCTAGTCGAGCCCTGAGGATGTTAGGCATGTCTTTATTTTGAGGTTAAAGACTCCAGTAATATGTTTTTGAAATTTTTGGGAAAACAGTGTCACAAAGTAGTGCTTCTGCGACACTTTCATGATTTTTTTTTTGCAAAAGTGTCGCAAATCACGACACTACTTTGCAACACTATTGCCAAAATGACAGGAATTGTTTGCCACCCTTCTGCAAAAGAACGGTTTCATCTTTTAGGCTGAAATTCAGAGGGAAGAAAGCCAACATCTCACAGATGTGTCTTTTTGTAGTTTGGTGAAAAAATATTGCAGGGATGCAAAGCTACGGTACTCTGAAGTTGACACTTTTTCCCATACACTAACATTGCAGCATCCGACGTGCCTTTCGGGACCTGTATCTCAGAAACAGTGCGAGATAAGGACTTTTCGTTGGAAAAATGCTTAGCCCCTTAGGGGGCTAGGCATGCAGTGCAAACCTAACCAGGAAAGTAATGACTCATATGCAATTCAAATTTTTTCTCTACGTCGTATGGTTCCTGTGGTATAAGCAATTTAGTATTCCAAGATCTCATTTTCTAGTCCCAGGACCATTATTAGGCATACTATCTTTGTAGTCACTGTGTTTCTCTAGGCAGCTGTTGGGAAAAACCAGGGTGTGCTCTCCAGTTACTGTTACACATAGCGTTTCCACCTGCGATTCCGTACCTGTTTGCGTTAGTGTTCCCGTGTATGCCACCACATGCGTTATCCTTTGCATTTCTGTTTTGCGCTTGCATTTGTGTTACTCTTACCATTTGTGTCTACAGTACTGTTTCTGTTTGCATTTCACTTTGTGTCACCGTGTGCATTACCATTTGTGTTTGTGGCTGCCCTTCCATTTGCGTTTGCATTTGTCTTTCATTTTGCATCATCATTGCTGTTACTGTTACCATTTGCATTTCCAATTGCATTCCCGTGCCCATGCGCATTATGGTTTGCATTTCTATACATGCTTGCATTTCCATTTCTGTTTCCTTTGGCTTTATTATTGCTGTTACCATTACCATTTGCATTTACAATTGCGATACCATGACTGAGTGTCTAACGGTTTGCATTTCTGTATGCACTTGCTTTCGCGTTTCTGTTTCTGTTTCCTTTGGCATTATTTTAGCTATTACCATTATGATTTGCATTTTCAATTGCGGTACCGTGACCATGCACATTACGGTTTGCATTTCCGTATGTGCTTTCATTTCTGTTTCTATTTCCCTTGGTGTTATTGTTGCTGTTAACATTACCATTTGCTTTTACAATTGTGGTACCATAACGGTTTGCGTTTCCATAAGCGCTTATGTTTGCATTTCCATTTCTATTCCCTTTGGTGTTACTGTTGCTGTAACAGTTAATATTTGCATTTACAATAGCGGTATAGTGACCGTGCATGTTACCAATTGCTTTTCCATACACGCTTGCATCTCCATTTGCATCACTGTTCTCTTTGGTGTCACTTTGCCCTTGCATTTCTATTAACATTAGCTTTACCATTTACATTTGCATCACCATGTGTGTAACCATTAGTGCTTGCGTTGCAGTTACCGTCACTACGTCACAAGACATCATGTGGTGGGAGCACGGGGCCCAAAGGGCCTGCACTCCTACCACTGCATTCCATTCACAATTTATAGTCCTCATTCTCAAAAAAAGGGAAATTAATGGCAAAAACCTCTGTTTAGTGCATCAGTTAGGGTTGTTCCACAGTGACAAAAGTGAGGAAATTTGGTGTTTGAGTTGAAAGCCACCCTTGCACCCCCTTCAGCCTGCCCCCCAACTGGCATCAGGGTGTGCATTGCGGTCGTTGGTCCTAACTCTCACCCCATTCTCCTATACCTCAGTTTGTTTACACATGTGATGGGGTGAGAGTTAGGACCACCACCCTAGCACACACTCTGATGCTAGTTGGCTGAGCACTCATTTTGTAGATATTTCCATGTTGAACAACTTTCGTGCTCACAGTACCATGCTATCATTTTTCATTTTAAAGTTATTTGCATTTGAATATGGTTAATACTGCTACTGAGGCTGATGACATAAGCAATGTGTGGATAAATGTCTGATGACATAAGCACTGTATATATAAATGAAATTTATGTGCACAGTTACTCAGATTAATGGATTTATCACACTCTGTTTATCTCCATCCCTACTGCATAATATATATATATATATATATATATATATATATATATATATATATATATACTATGCAAAAATTATGTTAATGCATCATTTAGGGTTATTCTACAGTGACAAAAGTTAGGAAATTGAGATTAGGGTTCCCACCCTTGCACCTCACACCCACCCTGCCCCACCGACAGGCATCGGAGTGTGTGTTAGGGTCATCATCCCTAACTTTCACCCCATCCCATGTGTAAACAAGCTGAAGTGGTGCAGTATAAGAGAATGGGGTGAGAGTTAGGGCCAATGACCCCAACGCACACCCCAATGCCAGTTGGTGGGGGCAGGGTGGGTGTTGGGTGCAAGTAGTGGGAACCCTAATGTCAAATTTCCTCACTTTTGTCACTGTAGAATAACCCTAACTGATGCATTAATGAATTTTTTTTCACAGAATTTCCTTACTTTTTCAGAAAGAATAGAAAAGTAGAAAGTTGCGAAAGTTGGTGGGAGCACAGGACTCTTCAGACCCCATGCTCCCACCAACTTGTAAGTATCGGGTCACATTACACACCTGATGACTAAAAAGTACATTGACAACAGCACGGGCAGCCACCAAACAAATGTTAATCTAGTAGAACAATAGAAAATGCTATCTGCAAAAACAGTAACTGAGCCATGCAACTTTTCCTCAAAAAATATATTGTCCAACATGTAAACACCACAATTCATATCTACAGGACATGCCATCAATACTCTCCAAATTTCAAGTGAAAAGACCAAATCATGTCCGAGATATAACATGTTGCAGTTTGAAATTTTCATTCATCAGAATGGCACAGTTCCACACCTGTTGACATTTAACACACACACAATGACTGAAAACTACATAGAAACATAGACTTTGACAGCAGATAAGGACCGCTAGGCCCATCTAGTCTGCCCATTTCCCTACCTACAGGATAGGCCGCAGATCCTAGTTAACCAACAGCCTATATCTTCCTGCCCCCCACAAGAATTGCCTTGTGTCTGTCCCATGCATTCTTGAATTCTCCCACAGTTTTAGACCCCACAACTTCCTCAGGAAGGCTGTTCCATGCATCCACTGCCCTCTTTGTGAAATAAGACTTCCTCACATTGCCCCTGAACTGCCCTCCTTCTATCTTTAAATCGTGTCCCCTTGTTCTTGCAAGTCTCTTTTTCTGAAAGATGCTACCGTCTTGGACTTTGTTGATTCCCTTGAGGTACTTGAAAGTTTCGATCATATCCCCCCTCTCCCTTCTTTCCTCAAGGGTATACATATTAAGCTCCTTTAGTCTCTCCTCATACGGCTTCTTTTGCAGACATCCGTAATATTAAGGCTAGGTATACTACCAATTTCAAGGCACCACCACAATCAAAATACTGTCTGCAGAATGTAAACTGCGCCACGCCATATCTCCATCAAAAAATGTTTTTCCGACACATAAACAGTGTAATTTATATCCACAGGACATGCCGTAAACACCCTGGTGTCCTAAATGCATTTAATATCATAATCCATCGTGCTTCTGTACAGAGGGTCAGCATGTTTATATTCCCTCCCCTTGGGCTAATTTTAACCTTTTTCTGTGCCCATATATAATATAACAAATTGTGTTATCCAGTTACAAACTTAACATAAGCAGCGAATATGTTTTTAGTATCACCATTGGCTATATCACAGACATGTTCTCCAATCCTTTCTTTAAAACTTTGGGTAGTTTTCCCTATATAAAAACAGCCACATATACAAGTGGCCATGTATGCAGTGTATAATTAACTTTTACTGATTGCTGCTTGTATATATACCAGTGAGGGATGTAGTTTCAGCTGTTATGCTTGAAAAAGTACCTGCAGGGGTACAAAACACCATTGGGGAGAGTTTGCTTTTTGCACTGTGAGTATATATATATATATATATATATATATATATATATATATATATATATATGTCCTTTTGTACCTGCTATTAGCCTGGGTATTTAATAAATTTTGGCTTTTAACTCCAATAGCCTGGAGTGGGCTTGGTCCTTAGAATACAAGGTCTGGTGGTACATGTGAGGCTTTTTTATTGCTGCTTAATATGTGGACACTGGTGCACACTTTTGTGATCGCCTGACTGGCTACTGTACTTGATTGTATTAGAGCCTGTCTGCATTTTTTTTTACAATTTATTTACTGAGCCTAGCCCAGCTGAGAAGCAACATTTCATTTCTGGTGAGTTTCTGCTTCTACACATTTCTACTACAAGTGGTTGGACTGGAGCCCAAGGTTACTCAGTGAGTATTTTGACTCCACTGAAGTTTGAACCTGTGACCTCTGGGCTCTTAAGCCAGTTCTAAAACCACTAGGCAATACCGCCCCCTATGCTGAACATGGTGGCATGGATTTTGACCTAAGCACTTAGGTCCATGCACAAATCCTTTGCATGTTACACTCTACACTAACTACCAGTAAATTGTCAAATTGGGCTTCAGGATCCTCCTACTGTTTTTAAGTCCCTCAAGAGACTGGGCACTAGCTATCTTTCAGAACATTTTCCCACCACCACAGATGTTACAAATCTTTGTTTAGCATATCAGCAATTTTCATATGTTCTAATTCAAAATTGATATCTGTTGAAGACAGAAAGTTTCAGTTGCTGATTTGTTATGGAAAACTTTCCCATTTAGCATCCATTCTGCCGTGACCATAAACTGTTTCTGAAGCAGATTGAAGACAACTGTCTGTGCAAGGCTTCAGCAGATTCTATAACCTGTCTGCACTTTACTTGTTATATTCAGCCAGTTTTCACAAATGAATAAATGATTCAGGAATGCACTTTATGTTGAGAAATCTGCATATTATTACGCAGTTATTCTCCAACTTTGTTTATGTAATATCTGGATTTAATTTTGTGTATTTCTCTGTAAAGTGATCATTTCCTTATTGTATCTTCCCTTGAGCCAAGGAAAGGCATTTTTAAAGAGCAGGGAGTTGCTTAACTCTAGCATGTTTCGGACTGTTTTTGTATCTTATTATTACAAAACTTGAAGTTGAAACTTGAGCCCAGTGTGATGGTCTACTGTTTATCTAAATGACACCCATGATACATGCAGAAGCCAGAACAGAGAAAAAAAACTGCTCCGATGCACTTTGATGTCCAAGACTCGCTGATGACACTTACAGTAAGCAAACTTGGGAATCATGCGCTAGACAGTAGTGTGGCTGTGCATGTTTACACGTGTATGGAAAATGTGCGCATTCCTGCGTTGGTTAGAGGATCAGATGTTCCCTTGAGGTAGCTCATACTTTCATTCTCATGAAAGTGCCATCACCAGAATGGCTGATTTCTGACAGGCTCCTGTTTCAGTGTAATCTGGACTTCTTTTCCAGTCTGTTTAAAAAGCAACTCAGGCATGGTAGTTTTTTGGTTTTTGTTACTTATCATTCCCCTCCCTACCCTCCACATGTCAGCCACTATGACAAGAAATTAGATGGCCTGTTTTTAGTTAGAAATGCAGTATGACAGACTCTAAGGTGTAAATAGCTTAAGCATGGTTTAAGTAGCTGTTGTTCATGATTAAAAGAAAAATAACTATTTGTGCCAGATCAGTAATTAAATATTCCTCCCACCTGGCCCCTCCTCTAAAAAATAATTATTTTGAGTTGCATAACATATTTTGATCAGTTGTATTAGTAATCTTACTATTATAGGGACAACAGGATTTTCACGGGGGGGGGGGGTAGTATTTACTGTTATACTCTGTTAGTGACTGTATGTCATATAAGAACCCTACCCAACCCACCACCACCAAATCGCATCTCATCAACCTAAAGTACTTTCAATAAGAAAAAAAAACGATTTTGTTCACCGGTTGAGCTGCAGGTAGCACAGAATTATTGGCTGAATAAAAATGATAATATATTCCCCCCCACCACCACCAACACCACCTGCTATCTGTACAATAAAAAAGTTTCATTATGAATTTAGTTGGGCTTTTTGGTTAGTCCAATTTGAATCATTATCAGATGAAGAAACCTGGTTTGTGTCACTAAGGACGTTACTGCTATAAATTGATTTCCTTATCTCTTGTCTTCTCAGTCTGCATTCTCAGGTTTTATGCAGTCCTGCAATGCATCCTGTCACAGTCTAATAGCAGTTCTCATACTCTTAAAAAACATTTTTGCATACATGTTGTTTGAAGGTGGAGCACCTATTCCCACTCAGCCGCCATGTCTCTCCAGCTGAATGATATGCTGCCTAATGAACAGCTGATTTATGACAGACTTCTGTAATGGTATACCACATCGCAACAGGCATAGTTCAACAACTTGGTAGGCATGTCATTTTACTTTCTATGCTTCCTGTTCACCCCCCTCAAAAAAACATTTTGATGTCATGCATCTGTCTCATTTTTATGTTTGCTTGCACGCATGTGCAAGAAACATAGTGCCATCATCCGAGTTTTCGGAGGTGTGTCACCCCCTGTTCCAATTCAGTCAGTGTGTTGGCAGGTGCGGCCCCAGTTCACCAATGCATGCTGGAGCTGTTTATGACAAGCTCCAAAATGCAGTGGCATACAACTGAAGGGGGAACTGTGCGTGATGAGCAGTGATAAGATATTGCCTGCTCATGCGCATCTCCCTACACACACACACACACACACACACACACACACAAGCGCGCACACGCCTGCGTGATGCCCCAAAAACACCTGCATTATGGCGATGGGTGCCCAATCCTCATCGGCTGTGCTGCGCTCCCCCCAAAGCCTTCCACATGCCACACTGGGTGCCCACCCCTGCGTGGCAACTCATAGAATAGCCGACGGGGGTGCCCAATCCCCCATCAGCTCCACTGTCTTCACCCCCGAGTACTGGGTGCCATGCTGGGAGCCCACCCCAGCGTGGCAATAGATGTTATGGCTGACAGGGGTGCCCAATCCCTCGTCGACTCTACGGCTCCCCCTCAGCCATCCTTGTACCACGCTGGGAGCCACCCCAGCAGTGGTAAACGCCCCGGCTCATCAATTTAGAAAAAACCTGTAAATTAAAACGGGTCCCACGCAGTCTCCCGGACCCTCCCACAACCCCTCACCCACCCACTGCGCACCTGCCTACCCACACCCTCACCCCTTACATACCTCTGGACATCAATGACGATCTTCGGTGGACCGGGAATATGACTGCACTCTTCAAAGCCGACCGCGAACTGAGGAAATGCCGGTAAGCTGTATAATGGAATAGATAGGGTGTTTTCAACTTTGTTGCATATCTCAGGCATTTTTTGGAACTTTTGCCAAATTACCAAATTATCAACATGGGGTTTTTGGGACCCTTTCTCATGAATGCTGTCACTATAATGGCGTTATTCAGGCCCAAAGGGTGATTTCGCAGTCACTGCACAAAATCACCTTTCGGGACTGATTAACAAAACGACACTGCCAGTGTTCATGAGGTGGGCTCTCAAGAAGCCTATTTTGAAAATTTGGTGGAAAAATTCCAAAAAACGACTGTTTTATTTAGCTGCATTGTACAGTTCCCACGCACACTGTAAGTTCGTGAATTTTCAATATTTTCACTCCAGATTTTCAGCATTGCCATTTTACCACACCTTCTTATGATTAGCACAGCTGTCATTTTTCACATCTCACCCAAAATGTGTTTCCACCCATGGAGAGCACAATGGCACAGTCGTTGTGTGAAATCAATATATGGGACAAATTAAGAAAATCACAGTGACACTGTTCATGAGCAGAGGTCTTAAAATGGCTATGTTGAAAATTTGGTGACAAAAGTCCATAAAATGACTGTGTTACGAGTGAACATTGCGCAGTTTCCACGCACCCTCATAAGTTCATGACTTTGTAATATTTTCAGTCCAGATTTTCACCAGTGGCATTTTTCCACATTTCCTTATTTACAGTACAGCTGTCACTTTTCACAACATGGTCGAAGTGTGTTTTCACACTTTCAGTGCAAAGATGAGTGGTCGCTGTGGGAAATCATTGTTCGGGACAGACAAAGAAAATCACAGTGACACTGCTCATGATTGGAGGCACCAAAATGTTTGAGTTGACAATCTGCTGTAAAAAAATTCCCAACCTAATTATATTACGGGTGTGCGTTGCACAGTTTCTATGTACGCTCATGACTTCACCATTTTTTTAAATATTTTTACTGCAGATTTGCAACATTGCCATTTTTTACACCTCCCCATGAACAGTACAGCTGTCATTTTTTACATCCTGTTCGGAATGTGTTTGCACCTGTGGTGCTAAATGCCGTAGTCGCTGTGCATAAGCAGCTTTCAGCTAACAAACTGATATTCCCCCTGTTCATGAGGTGGGGTCACAAAAAAACCATGTTGAACATTTGGAGTGAAAATACCAATGAATACCTCAGGTATTAGGGTTTCCAACCATAACGCCCAACCCTGTAGAGAATGACAGGCATCAGGGGTGTGACTTGGGATTCTTGCCTGTAATGTTCATACCATTCCACACCCTGTAGCCAGTGAGAGGCATCAAGGTATGCCTTGGACTCTTCAGCCCCGAAGTTCACCCCATTCTCCTATATCATACCCATCTCACCATGTTTTCTAATGGAATCGGGTATGCATAAGGGCCAAAGACCCCAGGGAACACCATGACACTTGTCAGTGTCTGCAGGGTGGGGTGTGGTGAAATGGCATGGCCGTTATGCCTGATGACCCAAAGGCACACCACAATGCCTGTCACTCTCTGCAGGGTGTTGGTGGGGTTGGCTTCAGTTCAATACTTCACTGCCGTTCCTATTACGCAGCTCTGTAACTTCTACACTACCACTGCCAATGCCATCAAGCAAACATTCGGCATTGACAAATGCTTGTTTTGTTAGTTGTAGTCTGCGACTGTAGCTGAACATTTTTTCACCTCTGATATCAAATTATTTTTTTTTTAGTAGAGATGTTCTGAAACCAGAGTTTAGCAATGTCAAATACTCCTGTACTAGTCAAATTCAACAATCACCCCCTTCTCCATCATCTCCAGCAGGTTCTGGTATTAAATTGTGCCAGGATGCAGTGCAGCATCACATAAAGCTAGAGAATGCAGTCTGAGAAGGTGAGAGCTTAGTTTGATTGGTACCAGTAAAATAAGTACGATTATGCACTCCTTAACACTAATGCTAGCTAAATGACTTGCCAACACATAGACATCATCCATGGCTCAGTCTGTCAGACAGATCATCAGCGGGATGGCTGCAGGAGACACTGGGGAGGGTAATTTATTAACATGGTAGGTGGAGGGTCACAGGATCAACCAGATAAGAAATTAAATTACAAGCCAGCGGGTAAATAAACAATTATCTCCTAATGTGTTTTTCTTAATCTGGACCTAAATGTCCTGCAGTATTACTGCAGGTGAGGTAATGTTCCCCTTTGACTTAACCCAGCCCCCAGCTGACAACTTGCCAAAGTTTGACTGGTTCATTACTAAAATATTAAAGATAATTGATATGAATATCAGGAGCCCAGGACCCAAAATCACTCAGGTTAAAAATCTTTGTTTCATAACAGAAATCTGATACCTTATTCTTCACAGAATCACATCTGACCATTTGCTACTGTTAATGGTTGCCCTTTAATTAGAGAGGACAGAAGCAAGGAAAGGCAGTTAAGATAGGATGTGAGGAAGTTTTTCTTCAAGGAGAGGTTGGTGGATGCTTGTAATGGTCTGCCACAGGAGGTGGTGGGAGCAAGACCTGTGGCTGTGTTTAAACATGCATGGGACAGGCATGGGGGAACCATAAAGGTAAAGCATGGGGAAGGTCTGAAGTTGTAATCAAGTACAGGGCTTACAGGCAGACTGATTGTGCCTAGTGTTCTTATCTACCGACAGTTTCCATGTTTCTGTGTAAAGGGTGGTGGTGTGGCAGTGTTTATGCTGCCTGATTTTACTGTCACTTGAATCAATGTACCTGTATCACCTGCACAGTCAAGCAATGCTTGAATACTCCATGGGGGTTCAGGATACTTCTGAATTTCACAATTTGTGGCTGGCATGGGTAATACGAATTTAAGGGGTTCCCGGTTGGGTTAACCCTACAGTATTTTTCCAGGGCTCTCAATCATTATTCTGAATTAATTAACTGTGGTCTCTAGGGTTTGTGTGTGTCTATGAGCAAAGGTGAAAACCTTTCCTGAGACACTCCACTGGGATCTGAACCTCTGGTCACTGTTGCTGATATCATTTACTAGTGTCTTCCACCACCCCTCAATTTTAGCTGCTCTTAGTACCTCCTATTGTTCTGCTCTACTTTGATTCCCCCTGCACCTGTGATCTGACTGCACCAGGTGGCACAACTCATTTCTTACTGTTTTCTCTCCTCCTTGCTGCATACACCCTTTGCTCATGTTACTGTGATACCCGGTTATTCTAAATGAAATTGAAAGGATCAGTTCTGATTAGATTCTGTGTGAGCCCTCTAGTCAGTAGAGAAATTCCTCACCAGTGTTCAAGGTGTAGAGCTTAAAACTCTCCATTACATCTTCGATCCTGGTGATTTTTGCACTCACATTCTACTCCTCTTCCTCCACCAATCTTACACCATCCTGCTCCATCTCTGCATAATTAACTTCCACTCTCCACCCTTACACCCCAATGCTATCCACTCCTCTACTTCTACTATTATTCTCCCTTTGCAACCCTCCACTATGCATCCCTCCAGCCTCCTTCTGTTTGCCCTTCTACTATCCTTCTGCCTACTTCACTATACTCCACTCCCTCCTCCCTCTGTTCTTAGCCACCTCTACTCTCTTCATTCTGCCTCCTCCCCCTTCACCCTATCACCATCCTCTACCCTCTCCACCTACAGCCTTCTTCCTCTTTCCCACTCCCCTTGGTGCCCAGATGCATCTCTCCTCCCATCTGTCTCCTTCTGGCTCCATTTTATGCATTTCAGGCTCTCCCCCGTCCTCATCCTCCTACCTCTCCCTTCAAACCCCCCCCGCCATCTTCAGCATCCCATTTTCTCAATCAAGCATTTACTTCCTCTCCTACTACTTATGGCCAGTGATGCTGAGCCTAACCCTGGCCAGGCCATGCCCTTTCCTTCAATCTTGCCCAAAAGCCCTGGCTGCTCATATCAATATCCGCAGTCTCCTTCCAAAAGTTGACCTGCTTCAGCCTCTCATTACCACTCTCCTTCCCGATGTCCTCATTGTTTCTGACTCCTGGCTTTCCCTCAATATTCCAGACTCAACCATCACATTGCCAGGATTCACCATTACCTACCAAGACATCCCAAAAAATTGTGGCAGTATTGCTATCTCCTTCTCTTTCTCTAGTCAGTCGTCCACAGTGCTGTCTGTGTCCACCCCTGCTGCATATAAACTCCTTGTACTCAAATTCTCCTTCCCTTTCTCTCTCTCTCAGTCTATGTGGTGGGTGTCTACTGTTGCCCAGGCCTATCTGCCACACTGATCTCTGAATTCCTGACTACTATAACTGCCCTCGCGCCCCTTCTGGGATCCTGTGATGTGGGCTCATTGCAAGTGGGTGCCAACCAAAATGGCAACCCACTTGTAGCGAATACCCACACAGTGAGGAAGGAGGGAGGGAGACTAGAAGGGGCTGGTTCGTGAATGGCAATGGGATGTCACTATACCTACTCACACACTCGGGGGGGGGGTTGAGCACGTCAAGCAAGGGGCGGGAGGGTTTGTGAGGGGTGATGCCGCGGACTGCCACCAAGTTGGCTCTATGGCATGGTGGGGTGGGTGCTGGCCAGGGGTGGATGCGGGACAGGGTTCAGGTCCAGGCACAGGTATATTTTTTTACACCCAGCCCAAGTAGGTTTTGTTTTTCCTCCCACTACTGCACCTCTTGACATGCACCCCCAGAATTGAGAATCTATAGTAGGGGGTAGAGCAAAGACCCATGAAGGGGGTGAGGGGGTGCAGTCCCTCTCATAAAAGTGAAAAACACAAGTTTTTGTGACACTTTCACTGGTGCTGGAGTTACACATCAGCGAAATTGAATTTTAGCGATATACACTCGCCATAAGGATGATTGCCATTTGGCAGTCTCCCTTATGACAGAGAACCGACGACTTCAATATCAATTAACTCTTGCCTCCAAATGCCAGATTCTGCCAACATGTTAAATCCCTGCAACTTACCCAACTCATCTCCACCCCAACATGCCTAAACCTGAAATCTCATACCCACTCTCTACCAGACTGGGTCCTCAACAACCAGTCACACCGCATCATTGATACAGGTACCTTCCCCGATGCACTCAGCAACCACCACAAGGTATACTACGTGCAAAAAATGAATCACCCAAAAATTATCCACATCTGCCCCTTCCAATCTCTAGACCTATCCTTCCTCCATGCTAATCTGCAGTCTACTGACTTGTCACCAATCTCCAGTGTCACTGACATTAACACAGTCCTTGATTACTTCCATTCCAAATTCATAAACATATGGGATTAGTATGCCCCCCATGCAAAACCAAGATCAAGGGCTCACATCTCGCATTGATCTCAGCTCATCTTATGGCTTGTCAGTGTGCTCGGAACCTGGCATGGAAATCATATAAGAGCTCTGGTTCCCCTGCTGATCTACACCTGTATTGCACCCTGAGGAATTCATGCACCAGGGCTACTAGATTATCCAAAGCTAAGTTTTTCTCTTCATCTTTCCAGAGGAACTTAAGTCACCCCTCGAAGTTCTGGAAAGTTATTCTCCCCTGGACCCAGTCCACCTTCCCTGTGCTAAATTTAAGAGCCTCCACAGCCTCTGATACTCCAGCTGTGGCTGCAGCATTCTATGCTTAATTCAGCATGTTTCCTTCTACCCTCTTTTCTTCCCTTCCTCCTTCTACCTACCCCTACCCCACTCCCCCCATCCTCTTCTCCTTTCTTCTTTACTCCTCCTTCCCCATCCTCCTCCCTGAAAGCCCTTCTAGCCCTCAACCCCCTGCAAAGTATCAGCCCTGATGGGCTTGACCTTATGCTTCCTTCACCTCTCTGCCCCTGCCATTGTCTCTCCTATGAGCGGCGCTTTCAGTAGCCATGCAGCCATTCTCTCTGGCTGCTGCCACTGACACCAGCGCCTCTTCCTGACCGCCCTCCTGAAACTTTTCTCTGGATCCCCTACCCAGGGTCCCACACCTGAGTGGCACTTTCAGTACCCACGCGGCCATTCTCCACAGCCGCTGCCATCGACACTAGTGCCTCTTCCTGACCATCCTCCTGAAACTTTCTCTGGATCCCCTACCCAGGGACATGAATGGCACTTTCAGTAGCCATGTGGCCATTCTCCACGGCCACCGCCACTGCCACCGACACCAGCACCTCTTCCTGACCGCCCTCCTGGAACTTTTCTCTGGATCCCCTACCCTGGTACTACCACTGAAGACTCTCTTGGAGCCATCTCGAGCTAGAGACCTCTGATTGGTGCAGCTTAGGTAGCTAAGTCCGATTGGATACTTCCTCTCTAGGCTGCCACTGATTGAAGCACTTTTCTCCTTTACTATTCTATTGACTTTTAGGCTTTAGTTTGTCTTTTCTTTTGGGATCCTATAGCTTTTAGTTTTTTTTGCCTGTATCTGCTTATTGTACTACACTGTGACCTGTTTTCAAAACTGTTTATGACTTGTGTAGTCCACCAGCCTGCAAAATACTAATTGTTATTTAAAGTTAAGCCATCTTTATTGTGTACTTAAAGTTAGCCTGCCTGCAAGCATTGTGTAGAGCTCAGCTACTGCTTCTGTTTCTCGACCCTCCTGTTGCTTTAACTTCTCCTCTCCTCACTACCTTTTGCCTACATTTCTCCTTTCTACTCCTACCAAGGCCTTCTGCCCACCACTAGCCCCCTTCTCTAGACACCTAACCCAGCCTCCCCATAGCCCCCACTTCTATCTCTACTCCTTGCCTCCTTTTGCTTTTCTCTATCCTAATATTCCCTTCCCATTTCTCTGTGGCCAGCACCTCTTTTATTGCATACCCCCACCCACTGCCCTTTGTCTTTTCTTCTGTCTCAGACAATGCCCAGCCAGCATGAGTTTCCTGCCTTTGTTTCTTTCAGATCTCTTCCCTACTCCCACCCCTGCTGCCATCTGCTGCCAGCCACCCACCCCCTGCATCTCAACCTCTTTATTAATCCTGTGTTTCTTTTCTCCCTCTCCAGGGACCCATGCCGAAGCGGCACTTTCAGTAGTCGTGCGGCCATTCTCCATGGCTGCCACCGCTGCCACTGACACCAACACCTCTTCCTGACCACCCCCCTGGAACTTTTCTCTGGATCCCCTACCCAGGTACTACCACTGAAGACTCTCTTGGAGCCATCTCAAGTGGGAGGCCTCTGATTGGTGCGGCTTAGGTAGCTAAGCTCAATTGGTTCACTTCCTCTCTAGACTGCCACTGATTGGAGCGTTTTTCTCCTTTACTATTCTATTGACTTTTAGACTTTTTTTTGTCTTTTCTTTTGGGATCCTATAGCTTCTAGGGTTTTTTGTCCCACCCCCTCCCACACTTCCTTTAAATACTTTCCTTGCCCCAACCCTTTCGGCTACCTCCAGTCCTATTGGTTTGTCAGCACCCCTCTCATCCCACATCCCTAGCCAAGGAGACCGCTTTGTCTCCCCGCTCCTCTTATCTTCCTACCTCTCACCTCTGCCTTAGCAGCTTCCCTGGTGTTGCCTCTTTTGTACCCCTCTCTTCTGACTTTTACCTTACCCCTCTATATTTCAGTTCCTTGGTCTGTCTGCATAGACTCAGTACTCTGTAACCATCTCTCCACTCACCCCTTCACATCTGTCTGCCTTTCTCTGACTGATTTGCTCTCTCCCTCCCTCCCTCAGACCATCTAACTCCCTGCCCCCATCACTTCCCTTTTCACAATGGCCCTCCCCACTCTGCCCCTCTGTCTATTTTTTATCACCTCCTTGATCCCATTGTCTAACCTGCCTCGAGCCATCCTTATTGTCCCTCCACCGGGACTAGCTGGTACCACCCCTAGTAACATGGCAAGGTGAATTACTTTCGTCTCTTCCCACTCTAGCATCTGGCTCACATTGCCTCTGTTAGGGATCATAATCTACTACAGAATTTTTGCTCCTATAAGAGGCAGATGAAGAAATGCTCCCTCAAAAATCTACGTTGGTGAACCCTGAAACTCCTGCTCCTTCTACTATCAGTATCAGGCAATATACACCCAAACCCTGGCCCCTCAATTCCAGGCAATGGTCACTAACAGTGTCGCTCTGGGGCACTCATCTTCGCAGCACTCAATGTCTGTAGCCTACTACCGAAACTTGATACCCTGCATTTATTTACCCACCTACACAACCCTGATGTTCTTGTGGTTGTTCAAATCTGGCTTACTCCTAATATTCCAGACAGTGCAATTGCTCTTCCAGGATGTAATGTCTTCAGACTATACAGGACCTCTAAAATTAGAGATGGTGGCATTGCTATCTACCTCAAAGATGCTCTCCTAGGGCAACCTGTTCAAACCCCTGCCTCGGTCTCAACTGCCTAGATTTTGCCTATCAGAATTCTTCTTGGGGCCCACAATAAGGTGCTGACTATCACTGCTGTCTACATCCCACCTAAGGAACAAGGTAAAGGTCTCAACTCCGTCCTGGTCTTCATCCGCTCGCAACCCCCAGGCTCTGAGACAATCTTTGTGGGTGATTTTAACATTAATTGGCTTGGGTCAGATACAAACAGCTTTAAGGATGCTATCTCTGCCAATGACCTCACCCAGCTAGTCACCACACCCACTAGACAAAAGTATAAGTCTGGCACCTGCTGTCTTCTGGACTGGATCCCTACTAACCAGCCATCCCGCATTTCTCATGTCTCCATCCTACCTGGCTCGCTAAGTGACCACTCCACAATCACCTGTGAATGGTCAAATAAATTCAACATCCCACCATCCAAACCAATTTCAAGCAGAATCCTCCCATGTAGCCAACTGAAGCACTTCAAATCCCACCTCAGACAACAAGACTGGTCCCCTATTTTCCTAGCAATGGATGTCAACTCTGCATTTGACTTCTTCAACAACACGTTCAATGCTGCCTGTAGTTCCTATGCCTTCTATAAAAAGAGAAAAGTCAAAGGGCTTTGCAACCCTTGGCTCTCCAGGGAGCTTCTAGCACTGATGAAATCTAGGGACCACCTCTGGGTTCGGGCTCGGGACACAGGTAGGCAAGTAGACATACGAAACTACAAACGTGCTAGAAATGACTGCACTAAAGCAATACACCTGAAGAAAAGTAACTACTACAAAGATGCTCTCACAAACACCCGGAGTAAAGGGAAGTCCTTCTGGGATAATCTAAACGAAATTACAGGGAAATTGCCCAAAACATCACCTACCATGCTGGAAGTGGATGGGACTATAACTCTGGACCGAGCCACCATGGCAAACACATTTAACAAGACTTTCTCGGACCTCAGTAATGTGCTCCGGCATGACTTCTTTGACGGTGACCCCTCTGCTGCACCCCATCTCACCAACCCGCCCCCTCTGTGACTCGACCGCCATTTTACTTCAAAGCAGTCAGGATGCATGAAATGTGCAAATATGTCAGCAAAGCAATCGCAGGATTAAGAACCAGTGGGGACACTCTTGACCT
Organism: Neoceratodus forsteri; assembly: GCA_016271365.2. Lineage (NCBI taxonomy): Eukaryota > Metazoa > Chordata > Ceratodontiformes > Ceratodontidae > Neoceratodus > Neoceratodus forsteri. The sequence continues at coordinate 666,014,334 of CM057456.1, read as the reverse complement.
TAAGCTACTGTCCTATATGCTAGATGAAGTGCTATCTCCGCTTACACATATTTTCAGTCTCTTCCTCACCCTCAGCCAGTTCCCCGGCAGATGGAATTCCACCACTGTTATGCCAGTCCAGAAAAGTGGGGACAAGGCTCATCCTGGGAACTATAGGCCTATAGCCATACTCCCCCCCAAGGCCATTGAGTGATTAGTCTCTGACCAGCTGACGGAATACTTGGCTAAGCACGACATCCTTTGTAAGCAGCAACAAGGCTTCAGAAAAGGCCAGAGCACTACTTTGGCCATCCTAGAATTCATGGGAGCAATCCACAACTCCCTTAACAATAATCAATTAACTGGTTCAGTCTTCATTGACCTGTCTAAGGCTTTTGACATCATCCATCACGAACTACTCATCACTGAGCTTCAAAATGGTAAGCTCTCCCTAGAGGCTACATCCTGGTTTAAAAGACACCTGGAAAACTGCTCACAAAGGGTGAAAATCACTAACATCCTCTCTGAGGCTAGACCTGTCCATTCAGGAGTTCCGCAGGGATCCATTCTTGGGCCACTTCTTTTCTGCCTTTTTCTGAAAATCTTTCACAATCCTGTCCTGAACAAATCCTGCTATATGCAGATAATGCATTCATCCATGCCTCTCACCATGACCCCCTGCTACTTCAAGAAAAGCTCCAGATGGGTTTCAGCTCCATTGAAAAATGGTTTAACAGACAAAAGCTGATACTAAACTACAAGAAAACAAAGCTGATGCTTTTATGCATCTCCTGCAACAAGAATAGGTCTCAACCCATTGCAATTGCAAACTGCCATCGTGCTGTCCTAGACCAAGCACACTCCTTTAAATATCTTGGCATCACTCTCAACAGCCACCTATCCTATGGCATCCACACTGACACTGTTGCCAAAGCTGTTAACAAATGCATTGGCCTTCTCTACAGTCACAGGCAGTGCCTTACCTCAGATGCCTTAAGGATAGCTGTGCAGAGTGCTGTGGTCTCACTAGTTGATTATGGTCTGGTTGTCTATGGCTCTGCTACTGACACAGCCCTTAGGTGCCTATCCTTGGCCCTAAACAAAGCCTCCTGTCTCATTACAGGATCCCACTATCTCACCCACACATGTGCACTCTACGCCCAAATGGGTTGGCTCCAGCTATCCAACGGTATGAAGTTCCATACCTGCTTAATGGCCAAGAAGATTTTATTTATTTATTTTATTTAGTTTTTGTTGACCGGGTAAGTGCACTAGACAAATCCTGCTTATTTTCAGGCATGACCCGGGAGAGGGGGATACAGATGAATGCCAACCAACCTTGAACCAGATTAAGCTGTTGGTGATATTTTCAGTGAATGAGGGAAATTTGGCCAGAACGTCGGGGAATTCCCCTACTGCATTGCTGTCAGTAAGGGAAACTGCTGGCATTGGTCTGCAGGATGGCAGACTGTGCACAACCTCTCACAGGGAAGGATGTTCTGTTGAGTTCTGAAGGAACCAGTATAGATATTGCAATTTTGACTGAGTATTCTTTGCCTTTAGCAATGGATGAAACTGTGACTACAAATGTTTTGCCTGAAATTGTAAGAGATTTGCAGGAGACCACTGTTTTTAATCCAGTATCGGAGATTCTGTTGGAAACTACTTGCTGCATTACAGCTTATGTGCCAGGTACTGTTCATGCAGGGATGCATTCTTCTGAGTATGTGAAAGAAAGCTCAGAGTTGGCAAAGGCCAACCATAATGTGACAACAAGTGATTCAGAGGCTGCAACGGGTAAACAGTGTAGTGAGGAAGTGGCTCTTTTACCACAGCAGACTTATTCTACATCGCAAGCAGTGTGACAGCAATTTGGACTATCTCCTGCTGACAAAGATGATTTGGGTAGCGACTGATCTGCTGATAAAGCGCTCAGCGATTCAGGATGGAAACGCATGGATTTGGGACAATGGACTCCTGACTTGGACTGGGGGAAAGATTCATCCGGCAACACAGCCGAAATAAAGCATGCCACCAAGTGCGAAATCCTGAGCTCAGGTAATGATCCTTTGACTTCCAAAAGGGCCCTATCTGATAATACTGTGCAGTTTGTAGGGGATCGGGCTGCGGCCTTGTCTAGGCTGAGCACATCCAGGGAGGGAGTGCAGGACTTCAGCTGGGGTCAGGAAGGTTTTAATCAGGCAAGTTTTGGAAACGATAACACGCAGCATTCCAAATAGGTACCTATGTCATAATTGTTTGAAAATAAATTAGAACAAGTCCCAAGACAGAATGCAGTCAGTCTGCGACTTAAAGGAGAGCAGATAGAACATCCTGATAGGTACTATGTTGCAAAACAATGTCTAAGAGGTTTGATGCGATTTTTACCTTCTGATATTTATGCCTTAATTCATGTTTCTGATGAGGACTCTTTTGATATCAGCTTTAAGAGTAATGTTAATTTAGAGAAGTTTTGGGAAAAATATTCCACCTTAAAATCCACTCCTTTATGGACCCCCTTTTATGCAACTCCCCTTACACATCCTCAGATTAGGTATATTACTATTATGTTCAGGAATGAAGGAGTTAATGTCAGTAACATTTATCACTGGCTTCAGAACCAGTGTGATATTTTGGGTCCCCTTGAGGCTGTTCTTGATCTGGAAGGGATATGGACTGGAGGATAAAAGTTTAAGGTGAAACTCTTTCAAGTTAATTCTGATACCATTCATCTTCCTAATAGTTTTTTTTTTTTAGGGAAAGATAGGGGGTTTGCTTCTATGGGGAACAGCCTAGAGCCTGTTACAAATATGGGGCAAAAACCCATATTAGTAGTGCTTGTGACATGCTGAAATGTTCATTATGTGGGGGATATGGACACTCAGTGGATTTATGTGATAATATTTTTCAATGTAATCTTTGTGATGAAAAAGGTCACGCCTTTCATCAATGCCCCTTGGCAAAACAGAATCATTCTGAAGGATGGGATCAGGATGATTTGTTAAAGTGATTTTGTGATCTTTTACAGATGCCTTTTTCACATAGTATCTCATTGCCACCCATGCTTCAGGTGCTGAAGCTGCAATTTGTTTCATAAAAAAAAAATGTTATAGATATTTTTATTTATGTTTTATCAGCACTGTGTTCTCCAGTTTCCTGTGTGCAGTCACACCCCCAGAATTAGGTCATGCAAGGGAACTATCAATGTTTTATATACAGCACAAAGAAATTCTGGGTAAATTATCACATTGCTATAAATTTTAGTTACTCTGAGGCATAGTCACTCATTTTGGCGGTGGTGACTGCACCTAATATGTAAATGTCCATAGCAAGGAATTGTGGGTACAGTCAGACATTGTTTTCCATTTTCCTTACTGTAAAGTGCAGTCTCATATCTCTGTAGTGGCTTCCACAATAAAAGCTTGCATATGTTTATTTTCCAAACAAGACATTGTGCATATAGTATCTAGCTGACAGGATTTCTATACTGAGAGATGTAGACTCTTATGTCGGTAGTATAAATTTCTGCAATGCCAAGGCTGACCAACAGAGGTCTCTGTTTCAAAACAGTGCTATAAACTTTGTTTCCCTTGCATGATGTCATGCATGCAGGTTGCAGCACTGAGAAAAAAAAGGGGTGGGCTATGCAAATGAAGCAGAGCACAAAAATAAAATCATTTATTTAATGAAAAACAGCACTTTTTGACAGTTTGAATGGTAACATATTGAATCATAACTCCTACAGGTTATTAATCCCATTTTCTATGTCAAAGTTCACAAATCACTTTAAACAGGGCTCAAGATAAAAGGAGGGATTCTACTTTTCATTCTACTAACATGCAGGGGGAGGACACAGAGCAAAGAGATCCCTTAGTTGCAACTGGGCTTCCGGAAGATAGGGAATTACCTTTGGTTGATAAACCTACATCTAGTTTACAGCACAATGATGAGAATTCTACTGACATTTTTTCTAAAAATAAACTGAATCCTGTTACCTTAAAACACTCCACAACTAAATCCATGCCACCTCCCTTTGAAACTGTGAAAGGTAGAAGATTCACTAGGGCCTCTCTTCGACAAACTGTTGTATGCCCAATCCCCACTGAGAATATTTTTGCACCTTTGCAAGATGATTTAGGGGACTCTGATTTAGAGTCTAACACTTCCCATACGTTGGAAATGGTTACTGAGGATAAGAACAGTAAGACTATTGAGCTGGCAAAAGAAAAAAAGGGAAAAAAAGGAAAGCTAGTCTCAGTCATAAAGGAGGGTCTTAACTTTACTAAGTAGTCATGGCTACTTTACAACTAGCTTCCTATAATGTATGTAGTCTTAAAGCCTACAAAAAACAAATTTCAATTTTGGCATATTTGAATCTACTTAAAGTAGATGTTATCTTTTTACAAGAAACAAGATTGTCATCTCTTTTTGAGATAGATCATCTCAAAAAGAGATGGATTTGGGGTCCATCTTATTGGACGTTTGGAGCCGATTCCGCTGATGGGATAGGTATTTTATTTAAAAATACTAAATTGTGGATTTCCAAACTAGTGGATGTGAGGACTCCCTATAGGAAAATTCAGCATAATTTATACCTCCTAAGGGAACTTTTTGAGGCTAGTAAAATGAGGCATTGCTCAGGTCTAGTGGTAGCTTTCGACCAGGCTAAAGCCTTCAATGAGGTTAGGCATCAGTATTTTTTCACATACTGTTACAATATGGTATACCTAAACACTTTGTGCAGTGGGTTGCTCTTCTTCACACTAAGGCTGCAATAATTGAGATAGTTAATGGCCTTTTTGGAACATAAGTTAAGCTTTGTAGAGAGGTTAGACAAGGATGCCCTTTAAGTCCGTTGCTTTATGCTTTTGCCTTAGATCCAGTTATTTGACAAATTCAATGGGACCAGCACATAACTGGTCTTTCTCCTGTACCTGTGTTAGAAATAGAAAAAATTACGGTCTATGCTGATGATGTTACTTTATTGAAGGATGTCATTTCTCTTACAAAGGCACTAGAGGTTTTTAATTATTATGGGCAATTTTCTGGTGTTCAGATCAATATAGAGAAGAGTTTTATTTTTCTTCAGATCCTATGTAGACTAGCATTATGGATTGTATGAGAATTCCACTAACTGTCTCCCCCAGAAAAATTTTAGGTATTTGGTTTGGGCATGGAGATATGGCTGCTTATAACTGGGAACTGCAGTTGGTACTGGCAAAAGTAAAATTAATGTATGGAAATAGTGGACATTTTGGAAAAATAAATGTATTATGATAAGTAAAAAAAAATTATTACCAGTTTTTCAGTATTTAAGTTACCTTTATCCACCTCCAGTCAATTTAGAAATGAGATTATACAGTTTCTTTTTTCAAATGGTGTGGGGAAATAGATTGAACCCGGTCAAGAGGGATATTACATACCTTCCATTTAAAAAGGGGGGTTACACATGGTGAATCCTTTGGTGTTCTACCACTCAATCTTTTTATTTTCTTCTTTTAGTTTTTTTATGGAGCTCAGCCACTATGACATGGCAAATCTGGGCACAGTTTCTATGGAAATATTTCCAGAAATGGATACTATTGCCCCCTAAGATTTTGGCTTCAGACGCCCTTCTAAGTTATGGGATTTCCTCTCTAAAGAAATTGCAACAATGGAAAGTGCTGTTTCAAAAATTACTTTCATTAGATAAAAAAGCCTTTTATTCCCATATAGTTCATGAAGTACAACAAGTATTGTTTATTTTTCCTGAGTGTCTTCCTACTAGAATTACTTTTGCTTTACATAAAATGACAGATTTTAGATTACCAGTACAGATTTGGGATATTGTATGGATTTCTGCCCAAGGGAGATTAGGAGTTTGGGGGAATCTTAAGTATAAACCACAGTCCAATTGGTATTGCCTTAGGCCCTCATGTATTAATATAGAGGAAAGTCAGTCACACTTTTATCTTGAATGTGCTGACAGTAAGTTATTTTGGAGTGAGGCAGTTACTAAATGGAATATGCCTTTCCTGACTTTGCTTACATATAATACCTTAATTTTTGGGGATTATACAGGGGTCTGGAAAACATATCATAAAAGCACTTTGAATGTTTTTTTCACATATATTCAATATTTTTTGTGGCAAGCCAGGTGTCAATAAGTATTACAACAACAACAAGTTGTATATTCTACCAGGGAGGGAACTGTGTTATTCAATACAGTGTAGGGATTGTGGTCTTCTATTGTGGCTAGATTCTAGCAGTTGTCAATCATCCAGGCCTCCTCCTCTTTTTCCATGCATGTGGAGCCAGCTTCTCAATGGTAACGTGCAACTCTGTCCCGAACACTGAAGTCATGGTTCAAATCAACCACTGTGGTTGGAATTTTAGCCCTAATTGTCAATCTGTATTGTCAGCTTCCCAGCAATTCTGGGTGCTGGGAAGCTGACAATGGGCTGTTGAGTCCCAGTGACAAGAACTGGACTGGAGAATGGATTAGAAAAGATTGGAGTTTAGAGGGCATACCAGTATCCATGGTGTGCACAGGAGAGAAAGAGACAGAGAATCATCTAAGTCCAGCAGTATCCCAGCAGGGAGTCAAGTGATGGGTGATCAGCATACTGGTGGGTCCCGGGGTTCGGTCTGTGTAGTAAGTCCTAAACTGGGGAAGGAGTGTAAAAACTACACGGGAGCAAATCCTGGGTGCAAAGGCTAAAGATATGGGCTCATTATAAAAACTGAAGAGAATTGTGAGATTTGGAGCAAGATACTTTTGAATTGTGTTATACAAATCCGGTAAAATATACTTTACTCCTGGCCTTTACCAGACACTGGGCACTTTGCCTTTCTGTATTAAAGAGAAAAAACCCTGGCTTGCTGTTGGCACCAACAGTTAGCTCTTACTCTATTTTTCTGAAGTTTAAAAGCTTGATTTTATTAGCACAACTTTAAACTAGAGTACATGTGCTGTATTACAGGATATATAATTTCCCCACAGGGACAACAAAAAACTCCACAATGCCATTTTGCACCCATGATAAAGCACCCACATGAGTGCAAAATGGTGTCAGGGAGTTTTTTGCAGTCCCTGTGGCGAAATTCTTTATCCTGTAATATGTGTACTCTTACAAAACAGAGTAAGAGGGCATTGTTGGTGCCAAAAGCAGGTGCAAGCTTTTTCTCCTTTTGTACTTGCGGCTTTATGATCCAGATGCACTGCTGGTATCGGGGCAACCCTTCTCTGGTTTCCTTTCTGTATTAAGCATATCATGTTTATTGTTTTAACCAGTTTCTGCAGCAAATGGTGGATTCCTTGGGTGGATTGTTTGAGAACCAGTACTGGAGCCTGCTATGACAGCTTTTGTAGCAGGAGGTCTAGTCTGTACCTAGGGAGTGTGTCTGTTTTGCTGCTTTGAACTTGGACTGTAATTTGTTCATTTAACTCCTGGGTTGAACTGCTTAAACATCTGCTCGTGCCCATGTTCTTGCAACAGTCTGGGTCATTAGTTGGCTGCTGGGCCAGCTGGTGTTGTGCCTGTGAAGTAGTGCAATGAGCTGGGGCAGGGTGGTTGTGTCTGGGGACACGTGTGCGTGGGTCCTGACAGAATCTCATAACCTGTTTATTTAAGACACTTCCTCTGGCTGTAAATGTTCTGAGGCTAGGCACTGAGCAGTTAGTACTGGAAACACTTTCAGTGTACTTCAATAAATGCAATAATCCAAGAAATCATTTCCACAACTAGTTCTCCATCCTCCAAATGAACAGTGATTAAAGCATTAATTCCTGGAGCATTTATGAATACTTATGTGGTCTGCATGTTTTGTGAGCTGGCAGCTGTGTAGTGCATTTTGATACTTAGTACAATATCTGTCGAATATATCTGATTTAGTCAGTGATTTATCTGTACTTGGGAGGAGGAGGGACCAGGCCAGCTGAGATTGTGCTGTGAACAGTGGGAATATATTTACCTGGAGTATTTACAGTATCAAACAATACTGAACAATATTCAAAGATTCCAGAAAAACTCAAATCTTGGTCAACATTAAGATTATGTGTTGTTCATACCATATTAATGTTTGTAGAAGAGGTTAGGGAAGGGGGTTTCCCAGGACACCCAGGCACATATGCTACTGTGCAAACCCTTGTTCTGGGCCAGATAAAACATTTGCTTTGAAGATTTGGCCTGAATCCCTATGTACTGAGTATTTTACTGTATACATCGAGGATATCTAAGTTCAACAGAAAGACCCAAAAACAACTTTTTTAAGAAGCAAACATATTCAAAACATTTTAGCAGGCATTTAAATCCATTTTTTACTTTTAACAGTATAAAGGTCTATCAAAGAGTTCCAGGGTCTTGAAACATTGTAAAATAAATATATCTGTTGCAACCCATAATCTGGTTCCTCACTTTATGCTAAAGGAGAGGGGAGCTACCAAAATGAACTCCTTGCATTTGCATTTAAGGGATCTGAAATGTCTGGACAAGAACAAGGAAAGAGGGTATTTCTGAAAAGTGCAGATGAGCGTGGGCACCACTTTTCATCGAAAGGGCCACCACCAGGTACTTTTCCCTCATTTGTGTGAATCTGCCTGATGGCGGTGAGTGTGGTGATCGGGCAAAGCCAACTGCACATGTCATCAGGTGCTTCATGTACACTGCTTGCTTGCAATGATAAATGGGGGTGGTGCATTGGAAACTGGGCTGCCTATGCCCAGGAAATACATGTAACAACTTCTCCATAACTATTACATTTCCCTGCACTCCAACTAGTGTCTAGTACACCTTAGATACATATTCAAAAACACACTGCTGAAATTCACAAAACAAAACGAAACATACAGCACAAGTGGTAGGATATTGTGAGCTGTTGTATTCAGATGCATAGGTGACTGAGAAATGTAATTTGCGATACATACATAGAACACCTGTTAGTGAAATCAGATATTGATGGCAATTTATATATTAGAGGTGATAATGGAGATATGTCATAACTGAACTGCTTATGTATTCTGTAAGTCCTTCGTTCTGGCATAGCCGTATTTGATTTGACTAAAACATTTTCTATGTATGTATTGCAAATTGCACTTATCAGGCTGCTAGGAGCTTAATAAAGCAGCTCATGATATACTATCTCGTAAGCTGCATTAAGGCTTGTTATTTTTTCAGATTTTAGCAGTATGTTTTGGAATATGTATCTAAGGTATACAGACACTGGTTGGAGTGTGGGGACATTTTTATTTACGGTAAAGCAGATCATCAACAAATTGAATGACCAATCTTCACAAAGAATGCAAAGGAAAGACACTGACACCATCACATACACCATGCAAGGAAACATTTGGCATTAACAAATGCTTGTTAAATTCAGTGGCTTTTAATGCAATGTCCATGCATGTTTTTAAATGTTAATGCTGGATTAATACAGCCACTGAATACTTACACAGTGTTTGTAATTCTTTTATAATAACTGGGTCACGTTTTTTTCCCATAGGGAAAGCAGGATATAATTTATCGTTATAACCAGCTGGTTTAAACGGCAAACATATGCACTTTCCCTATGAGAAAAGCACTAGCTACACATCAGCTCGCACGACACTGGCTTTCAAAACCCTGTCCCAGGAAAAAAAAAATCATACACTGCTTCGTGTTGGACACCATTCATGGAGAGCACAGTCCACCGGAAAATTGCCACCTCTCATAGTCTCTTTCTCTCTCTCTCTCTCTCCTCCCCCTTCCTACTCTCTCTCTCTCTCTCCCTCTCCCCTCCTTCTGCAGATCACAACAGCAATATCACCAGGGAAACCAAGGGAACCATAGCAATGTCACCTTTTTTTTCTTAAAAGCTTCATGTACTCCAATTCTGCAGTTGCCTCCTTGTTATTTCATTTTCTTTATTGACGTACTTTAAAAGTATTTGCTTCTCATTTCAATCTTACCTCATGACAGTTTTGAAAATAAATTACTTACCTAATAAAAAAGAGCATAGAGTTCTGATCAGTGTACCAACCAACTACCGCTCATATTTTCTATAACTGCTGTAGCGAAAAAAAAACACATCCCAGTAATTATATAAAATAAAACATGGGGTGCTGTGGAAACTCAGATTTTACACACACACTCACTCTCAGTGTTGGATGCTTAGAAAAAACCCTCGCCCTTCACTCTTGGGGTTTATGTAGCATCCAACACCTTGGGTGTGTGTAAAATTCTTGTTACACACACCACCTGATATATTATTCTATATATATTAGCCCACCTGGAATACAAATTCAATGCTTCCAAGGTAGATTTTAACATCCTTGGCCTTTTAATAGAGGGCATTTTTTTCAGTCATGGCTATTAAGAAGATAAATTGGGAATAATAGCTACAAAATATGTGATCAAGTATGTATTTATTTTTAGCCATGCAATCAATGAAATGGTTAGACTTGAATGCTAATTTGTGCTTTTGTTTCTATTACAGTATTTGGTTCATAATTTGCACTTGTGATATGGAGTTTATTCTTGCTCCTCTTAATTATATGGGACTATATAAAGTAGTCCAGAAGGGCTGCTAGCTACCTTGACAAAGCACCTGTGACTTGGGTGAAAAACATTCAGCATTTTGGGGGTACTCCCTTATGAGGTCAACTCCAGCATGCTGTTCCTTTTTCATCTTTTATTAACTGAATAAATAGTTCACTTATACATTGAGGTACAGTGTGAAGTGTGCATTTTGTGAATTGAGTGCTGAGTCCTTATTGCAGTCTGTCAGTATGTCGCCATCAGAGTCGAGGTGGCCGATTTGGTCTCAGCTTGACTAGCTGAGTATGACAGGGAAAAGGGTAAAGGTGTACATGGACCTTCCTTTCCAGGAGAGGGACAATTATTCTCACAAGAAAATTCCAGGCCCTGGAGTGAGCAAGCCAAAGTGGGGCAGTTTTGCATTGTATGGAAACACAAACAGGTCTATGTCCAGGAAACCCCATTTTATGAAGAGGCCACCCACAATGGAGTCTAAGAGCTACAATACATGATGGAATGCCTAGGATTGACTGTGATGAGCTGCTAAGGATTTGAGTGTGCTGGGCAGAAACATGACTGACAGAAACGTGTCATGTTCCACAGGCCAGTGCCAAAACTTTCATCACCTCACTGCAGAGAGGATACAATTGGACTCTGCATTGCCTGTTGATGTAAACATGACCTAAATATTGTCTATACAGATCAGTAGTTGATGCCCCAAAAAGAGGGTGGTGAATACATTTAGGCCAAGCTGAACAGTCCTTATCTCCAGAGTGTAGCTGTGCAGAACCGTATCCAACAAGGCCCACTGACCTTGAGTTCAGAAGCAGCCCAAATGGGCATCTCTGCCTGAATCCCAGGCATCCAGCATCACCAGGAGAGGGGATGAATGGAGAAATGTAGATCCCTTCTTGAGTTTGGAGCAGTCCAACCACCAGGCAGGGAATGAGAAAGTGGAGGAGTCACTGCTATGAAACACTCCAGCTCATCAGAATGCTGTGCCCACTGTGCCTGGAGGAGTCACTGCAGGATCCTCATGTACAGAAGTTCTAAAGAGTCAGTCAGTGTGCCAGCAGCCATGAGGCTGATGAGCTGTAGAAGGCACCTGGCCAAGACAAAATCACTTAAAGAGACCAACTGAGCCTGGGGTCCCCAGTGCCATAGCATGGTCTGAGGGCAGAAATGCTCCCTCCCCATCCAAGACAGCTCCTATGTATTGGAGGTGCTGGCATGGAGTGAGGACCAACATCAAAATGTTCACCAGAATTCCCAACTGGTCAAAAAGTTGTCAGGTACAAAACAGCATATAGACTTGCCACCAACAACTGGGCCTTCAGAAGCCAGTCATTGATATATGGGAAGACATAAATGCTCACCTGGTGAAGGGCAGCTGCAACTGCTGCAAAATACTTGGTATAGACATGTGGTTTGGAAGACAAACCAAAGGACAAGAAGAAAAACTGAGCCCCAGAGCATGAAGCACAGGTACTTACTATGAGACCTGTGGATCTCGATATGAAGGTATGCATCTTTCATATACAGAGCAACCATCTAGTTCCTTTCAGTATGAGGGGGTGGAGGTACTGCTGAGAGAGCATTTAAAACTTTTTGTGTTTGATGAATAGATTTAGTGCTCAGATGACAAGTATGGGTCTTAAATCCCAGTCCATTTTAGTACCAGAAAGTACCAGGAATAATAGCCTAGGTTTTGTTCGGGAACTGGAATGGGCTCTACTGCCCTCTTGTGGAGGAGGATCTGAACCTTCTCCAGCAAGAGAGCAAGATGTCCCAAAGAGTATCTGTTTGGAAAAGGAGTAGGATCACTGGAGGAGCAAAAAGGAGCTCTAGAGGGTGTCCTTTTTAAACTACATCTAAGGCCCAAGTATTGGTTGGGTTACTTTGGTTAGATAGAGGGATGTGCAGCCTCTTACCAGAACTTCCTGAGGCAAAGAAAATGGAAGAAGAAGAGGGGTGTCAGAAAGCACTGGGGGAGGCACTGATACCTTGACTTTTTGTTAGTCTGATATGGGCAACAGGAGGCAGGTTTGTGGCCTGACTGGGAAGGCTGAGGATGTTGGCAACCAGGGCCTGGACCCCAGGAGTAGCCATAGCCTGGACAAGCTTAAGGCCAGCAAAAGTAGCCTCTACCCCAACTGCAGAGCTTTGGTTTCAAGGTGTGCAGGGACCTCAGGGTCACCTTTCAGGATCTGCAGGCCCCATAGAGCATTCTTTTGCAACTCAGTAAGCTTTATTGAATTTCAAAAAAACAAGAAACAGAATACACAACAAATTAATACATAAAGAACAAAGAACCAATACAAACCCCATCAGGAAACAAATAAATGACTAAAAGCAAAGTTAAAATATACAGACTAATAATCCTTATAATAAAAGACTATGTTTACAATAACCCTAAACCTAAACTTGTTCCTCCCCCCTCAACCCCCATCTTCCTCTCCCCTTCTCTCCCCGAACCCACTTCCCTTCCCTGAAGGCATCCGATATGTCAAATACATACAAACTGAACTCACCAGCATTAGGGCCATCAGTAAAGTAGAAATAAAAATCAAAACTTCAGCTATAAATATTCTCACATCTTCGGGGGGGGGGGGCTTACAAATTTCAGCTTCCAGCGGCCAAAGAAAAAAGCGGTGCCCAAAGGGACTGAAATTTCTGAAAGAACTGATTAGTAGTAACAATGGGCCTTTCTGCATTTAAGACTAGCAAAACTTCTTGAATACACTCACTTTTGGTCGGCAACTCAAGGTCCTTCCAATGCTTCATTAATAATAATTTGGTCACCCCTGCAATATATGCCATGTTTGAGAGAATCTGTGAGTACTGACCTAAAATACAAATCTCTGCTGTGAAATACTTGATGTGACCAAAAAGTGCAGAAACTGAAAGTAGAACCCATAGAGCATTCTTTACATCAGAGCAAAACAACTGTTCCCCTCTGGGCATTGAGAACTGACTGCTGTACAAAAGAGGCAAAACCTACAACATGCAGCCAAGAATGGCAGCACGGGCAGATCCCAGAAGAAACAGTAGCAGCAGCATCCAAAGCATCATAGACAGATCTAAGTAGATGCTTATCATGTTCCTGGCCATTAGTAACAGTCAGTTGTGCCATAATTTTGTCAGGACCATCAGGCAGCTTTTCAGCTAAGGAGACCATGAACCTCCAGAGGCAGTTCTGATACTTGATCATATATGTCAGATAGTTAGCAGTTCTCAGTCCAATGAAAGCAGAAGCAAATGTTCTTTTCCCCATCACATCATGCTTCCTCAACTCCTTGTCAGGAGGAAGAAATGTATGTGTTTTAGCACTTTTGGCTGATTAAGAGCAGCCATTACAGCCACTGAATTAGTTTCAGGCTGAAAGACATAGTAAGACTTGTTGGAAGAGGCAGGATATTGTTTATCTGCCTTTCTAGGAATTGCAGGCAGTGCACAGGGTCTGTGGCAAGCAGCTAATGTTGCGTCCTCCACAGCTGAGTGAATAGGTGGTATAATGACTGTTGGGGAAGCAGACACCTCTAAGAACTCATATAGGTTCTTCTTAGAGGAATCCTCCTCCTCAGCATTAAAGCCTAGTTTGGCCTTAACCGTCTTGAGGAAAGACTGAAATGTGGCATCCACAGAAGGAGACCTGGTAGTGTCTTTAACACTTTCTTCAGATCAGGAGAGCTCAGTGGGGTAGGAACATACCACAACCAAAACCTCCAACTTTGCTTCCAAACCTTCCTCCTACTCTTCCATGTATTCTGGGTTATATTCCAGCTCATTGACAACATTCATTGTCAGCATCATAGGGTCAACAGGATGAGGAGACAGTTGAGTAAAAATCATCAATGGGACCACTGCGAATGGAGGATGTTCAGTACCTGACATAATGGTGGAGACAATGAACTTCTGTATTACCAGTGAGGTCGACAGAGGCAGCTCTGAAGGTGTCAATATCAAAGGAGTTGACAACAGAGGTAATGGCATAAGTCACTGAAAAAGCTCTGGCTTAGTCTGGTATAGGAGTTGCACTTCAATGGATCCCACAGGAGTGAAACCATTAATGGGATAGTGCCTGGCAATGGTCTGGACTGCAAACCCCTGGCAGGGGAAGCTAGCCTTTGTCAGACCCCAACCTTGGTGTTTGTGACATGGCTGAAGGGCAGCAGGATGTCACCCCGATGAAGCCTTGCAGTGAAACTGGTTACGGGAATCATTCTCCTTGAACACCTGCTGCTGCTGCTTTTAATGCTGTGAGCTATGTCTGTATTCTTATATTGAAATACATGTGAGTAACAATTTTTGATTAAACTTTTTTGTAAGCTGGGTTGGTGCCTGGATTTGCTGTTTATTTTTGGTGCCTTTTCAGTTTTGTGACACAATCATCATCATCATCATCATCATCAAATCTTTATTTATTCAGGCGAGCATCATTGAGCAAGGCTCATTTACAAGATGGACCTGATAAGGTCAAGGTTCAACAGTTGATAGACAACAGATACATCAATACACTTATATAAGACAGTTATACATACAGGGGAAAAAACATTTATAAACACAGTGATGTACAGTAAAATTCACATGATAAAGTGGGTTATAGGAAAATTGAGCTAATATTTACAGTATATACAGTGTATACATATCCCAGTGGAGGGGCCATGGCAAACACACAGCATAATGTAATACTAGGATGGTGGAAGGCATTACTGGGTGCCATAAGATGGGGTGTCTGCCTGGGAGGGAGAATTAAAGAACAAAGATTATGCCATATATGGTGAATTTTTGGGAGGGAGATTGTGAGATGACAAAGCTAGCTCTAGTGGTAGCAACTGCATTTCTCTGTGAAAAAAAACTGTACAAAGCTGTTTAAAGGATGCAATTGGAATAATATTGGTCATAGTTGTGGAGCTAGGTTTTTGCTTTGTTCCTGGTATGTTGCCAGCCTTTTGTTCAAATTCCAGACTGCAGACACAAAAGTTGCGCTAAATAGAATTGGTACATGATACAAAGAGGAGCACCTTGCAGATGTGCAGTAGGCAGTTCATTTTTTTGCAGTGATTGTTGGAGTTTTTGAACATATTAGTTTTAGATTTTGAATGGGAGTACATTCAGAATATATACATCAAAACAGACACCAGTTCATATGATAAAGATCGGCTTCTACTCTATATTAAGAAAGTAATGTATGCTTTGCAAAGGTTATGACCTGCGGGGGCTAAACTACAATAAACACATTATAATAACAGGCAAATTTAAACATAGATGGCCATGTACTATGCATGTCCTGATCTAGCGAATAATGTTTTCTAACATGTTAGGGTTATAAACAGCACTTCTTAACCCAGGAGTCCTTTAGCATCAGTAACTTTAGCAGTTAGCTGGATAGGTGCAACTGCCCCAGAGGTGTGCCTTTAAGAGAAATTTAAATGAACTTAGGGCCATAGCCAATTAGAAAACAGAAAGGGTAGTGAACTGAGTGAGAGCTGCTGAAGGCTTCAGAATTTTTTCTCTTCTGGACTGAGCAACAATGCCCCTGAGGTGTCTCTCAGTTGTCCTTGTTGACAGCCTCCTAGTGCTTATCTGGGTAAAGTTTTCCTCATATTTTTGTTTTAATAGTGTGCTGAGTGAAATTATTATAAATCTGTTAGTGCTGCGCTGATTTTTTTATTTTTAGCGCAACTGCACTATTTTGACTTTATTTAAACTGCAACTGTTCATTTTGAATGTTAAATTTATCGCGGGTTCTTAATTTCGACAGTTCCTCTCTTTTCTTACCAAATTCTTGTGGGAACCGTCGAATTAGGGACAGTTGCCTTGTTTTTTTACCTCAGACCTTGCTGGTTTTACCACGAGGCACCCCACTGGAATTCATATAATAACAGTAATAATAGTAATAATAATGATTTTATTTGTATAGCACCTTTCAGTATATCAAGGTGCTGAACAGTTTTAAAAACAAGTTAAAAACTCTAAATAAAAGTCATTAAAACATCCATAAAAAGATCAGCATATCATCATAATAACAAATTTATAATAAACTCCAAACATAATAAAATAACTTAATTATCTGAGAAGGCCATATTCCATAAATACGTTTTCAGATCTTTCTTGAATAACTCCATGAAGGTGCACTGCCGTAACCGGCATGGTAGAGAATTCCAAAGAGTGGGTGCAGTATGCGAAAACGCTCTGCTGCCAGAGGATTTTAAACTCACTCTTGGAATCTCTAACAACCCCATGTCGGCCGAGCGGAGTGATCGGTCAGGGCAGTAAGAGAACAGGAGGTCTTTTAGATAGGCTGGACCCTGATTGTGAAGGGCTTTGAAAGTCAATAAAATGACTTTAAAGGTGATCCGCCACCGTATAGGAAGCCAGTGCAGTTTGCGCAGCACGGGAGTGATATGACAGGGCATACTTGTCCCAGTTAACACCCGGGCTGCAGCATTCTGTACCAGCTGTAGGCGACGGATTTCAACCCCAGAAAGCCCAAAGTAAAGAGCGTTGCAGTAGTCCAGGCGTGAAGATACATAAGCGTGGACCAACGTTGGCAAGCAGTCAGACGGAACAAGGTGCCTAACCCTGGCAATGTTCCTAAAATGATAAAAGGAAGTCTTGACAATGGCTGACACCTGGGATTTAAGAGTCAGCCTGTCGTCAAGAATAAACCCAAGGTTACGCACCCGTTCTGAGGATGGGAGAGACACACCACCAAGGAAAATTCCTGATGGTGCGCCAGTACACGGCCTCTCAATCCTACTACCTGGGTCCACTACCAGAACCTCTGTTTTCTCAGAGTTCAACTTTAGCCAACTAGAATCCATCCAGTCTTGGATCTCCCCCAGACAGTTGTTAAACACTGAGAGAGCTCCATCCTGGTTGGGTGCAAAGCCGGTATCATTTTATAATACTTCCGAGGGGCAGCATATACACTGCAAACAACATGGGTGACAGCACAGATCCCTGAGGCATTCCACACAACAAAGAAATTGGACCTTCCACAGTACCTGGAGGTTTCTCTCAGGATTGGCAAATTAAGAGAAACTCTTCTATACTTTAAGTTTCTACATAAAGGAACTGGACCTAGGTATCATCTGTCACAGGACTGTCCATAAGGGTCCAGCAGCTGCCTGTGGCAGTTGACAATTATTGCTGGGTTTTCTATTAAGGTTGACACTGGTATAGATCCAAGTTCTACAACCACAAGAAAAAAAAGGCACTGGCAACAGACAGAGCTAATTAACTGGTGCAGGACTGGCCGGTGGCATTTCACAGAAACCTGCACTCAGTTCGTAAGGTTCAGGACTGATTTACTTTGCTTAAATAGGGCAAAACATAGCAGACAAACCTGTGATTATTATGGCTGAGGACATATCAAAGGCTTCTGACGAGAGGCCACTTAAACATGCTAAAATGTAAGGAGGTGCTGAGGAACCCTCCAGATCCCAGCCAGAAATTAAAGCTTCCAAATTATGAAGTTCCTCATAATTTAAAAAATAATAGAAGTGACAAAGGAAGTTTGATCAAGCAGCTGATGAAGTGGCTAAAAAGAAACTCTGTCTAGACATAAAGGCTACCGTTGTTCCTGGGAAAGCCAATAGCGAGTCAACAGGCTGCTTAAAGCACACAGAAAAACTTCAGTACTCCATCTGTGCAAAATATGGAAAAAGCATGGCAACTGTTTCAGACCCTACAAAAAAAATGGGTCCTTTCTTTACTGGGGCTGGCAAACACTCTTCCACAGTTCTCCTTCCCATAGACTGTGAAGGTGATACAGTTGATGATAAATAATGTTATGATGCCCCTGCCTACAGAGGCTGTTAACAGTCTTCTACAATTCTCACCACAGAGACTGTGAGGGTGATACAGTGGGTAGTAAATAATTTATTCTGCCCTTGCTTACAGGGACTGTTATCACTCTTCCACAGTTCTTGTCCCTGAGACTGTGAGGGTGATACAGATGATATGAGAATTTTTATGATGTGGATGGTCTAGCACCCTATGTATCCAAGGAGGTTCTCCCTCCATGCCTTCATCCATCCAAAGCATATTGGCACCCTGGACCTCCCTTCTCAGGAGTCCTTCCAAGGTGAGAATAAGGATAAGAAAAGAAAATATTATAGGGAGGTGAAAGGTTATACCACCTATAAAGCCCTGTCTATAATGAAAAATATAAATACAACACCATGAAACTGCTTCAAACCCCCACTTCTGTGGCAGAGGTTTATAAGTGGTCAAGTGTTAATAAATAAATGCATAAATATATAAATTGTTTCACAATACAGAGTGCCTGTCTGTACATCCCAGCTATGTGAGTATAGTGCATCAGTCAGCTTGCGAGAAAGCTGGTGTCTCCTTTTCCTCCTTACACCCAGGACTCCAGAAAATAGATTTCTTAGTTACCTGCAGATGCTTGCCAAAATTTTTACCTACTTGGCTTTTCAGACAAATATCGAAAAAAAGCACTGCGGAACTCTATCCTGGTTCTTGATGTAGGAGCTGGTGAATACGGCTTGCCTTCTCTGGAAGCTGTGTAATACCAATTCCATAGGACTACGACAAGGATGCCACCTCCAGAGTCATGGCCTATGCCATCTGTCTGAGACACTTTGCCTGGCCTAGAACTACTGGTCTACTCTTAGACTCCCAGTTTAAAGCTATAGACTTTCCTGGTTATCAAAACTTACTGTTCGATTCCTGAACATCTCAAACAAGGCCCCTTACCCCCACAGAACTTCCTCCCGAGGGCATTGGGGCAGAGTTTTTTTCCCAGTCTTCTCTTAGTGCAAGGGTATTTTCACAGTCTACAGCCTGACGTTAGTGTGGGCAGACCTCATGTGTACCCAGGTGTCTAAGCCTCTTCTCCAGCACAGATGTTTCTGTTGGAGTGGTAGGCAAAAAAACATTCTGGCTTTGTGAATGGTGGAGAGGATCCCTGGCCATGAAAAGAAGAAAGGGCCTCTACCCCACATAATTCCTGACATAAAAGACAGCGGGCAGTTGCTTCCCATCGTGCTGTTAAAACCCAAATTCATGAGGGTCACTGTTACTATTCATACAGCCCTACTGTAGGGAGATGTGCGAGCCTCCCTGGTACAAAAAGGCCCCCCCTTTTTTCCATATACCTTTCATGAGGTCACACACAAGGACGGACTCACTATGGCCCTTAGGCTTCCTCAGCCAGAAAAGCCTTACAAAGTGCTGGGCAATGGTAGCAGCATGCCTCAGGAATCTGGATGTCTCTAGCTACACCTAAGTTGACAATTAGCCTGACAAAGTCTCCTTGCCAGGTCAAGGAGTCCCATTTTTTCTCCTTACAGGGCTCAACCTGTAGTCTTGGGGTTCCTAGGTAAACCTAAACAAAGTCTCACCGGGAACCCTCCCAGCATCTAGGAAGGATATGCCATCCATCCACAGGCAAGAATTCAAGATGTCCCACATTGGCAATTTTCTTTATCCAGGGACAACGAGACTAGCCAGCAAGTGCTTGACTGGGTCTGAATCATTAACCTTCACTGCTTCAGTATATGATGCAGTCCTGAGCAAATCATGAAACTTTGCCACTTCCTCATGATATTGAGACACATGGCTTTGGTGCCTGCAGTGGTCCCAAGGTTCAGATACAGGAGGCATCACCTGCAAGTCTCCTTGTAGCTTGCTGGTCTCAGAAAGCAGCAATTTTCAAAGCTGAAAACTCTGACAGAGCAGTTCCACAGATGCCTTCCCCCTGTGGTGGGAAGCGCATCTGGACAGTGCCCTCAGTAAGTGGCACCTAGAGTCTCCAAAGTCACAGTTAATCATATTTCTTTTGGAACTCAAAGAAATCTTTCTAGCTCAAAGCATTTGCTCCTGTCATAAAAGAGCAGACTTACAGAGTCGAACAGACACTACTGCAATGGCCAGATCAGGAGTACTCTGTAGGCATTATAAAAATTGTTCTCTCACCTTCTACCTGGGAGTCAGCCTTTAGTGATTCACCCCCAGGCAAACACAATACTCTGGCAGAGGCTCTAGTTGCATCAGTCAGGGCCAGAGTAATGGACTCTAAACAAACAAGTACTAGCCACGGTGTTCAGGTGGTTGGGCACCCAGTAGTGAATCTGTTTGCCTCTCCCCTCAGCTTCCAGTTTCCTCACTTCTGTTGCAGGCTCCAGTCCAGGAGTTGCCTCCTCTGGACACCTTGATCCTGATCTGGTCAGGAGGTTCTTATATACATCCCCGATTCTCAGGGTATTTCTGAAACTTTAAACAGCCTGCATCTAGGATTCTGGTGGCTCCGGATTGGCCCAAGCAAGCCTGGTACCCTCTCCTTCTCAATACCCTGTAGCAGTCCATTAGCCTGCCTCCAACTCACTCCCTGCTGACCCTTCCTCAGACAAGAGTGCAGTATCCAGGCAAATACTCCTTCCATCTTAAGGACTGGTTCTGGAACAGTTAGCGTTTGCATCCTCACAGTACTCATAGCAGTTCCTTAGGATACTGAAGGTGGTTAAAAAATCAAACACTAAGAATACTTATGCAGCCAAATGTAAAGGTTTTCCCTCTGGTGCAAGAGCAAAAAGGTTGAATCCCATACAGTTTCAGACTCTCAGCTGCTAGATTGCCTGGTACTCTTACAGGCGTCTGGCTTGAAACCATCTTCCCTCAAGCTACAACTGGTGGCAATTTCGGCCTACCTTTCAGTGGGAATTTTTTTTTCCCACGTCATATTTAAACAGTTTTTAAAAGGTCTCTTGCACCCCCAGCCTCTAATCCGGGAGCTTGTTCCTCCTTGGAGCCCTAACCTTTGCACAGACAGGATCATGAAGCCACCCTTTGAGCCTATGTCCATGGCCCATGTCAAGTTTATAACTTGGAAGACAGGCTTCCTGGTAACCATTTCCTCTGCCAGGAGGTTTTAAGGGCTACATGCCCGACGCACTGAGCCACTTTATGTCTTCCCTCACAACAATAAAGTTGGGCTTAGGACAAATAGGAATTTCTTCAAAGGTGGTTTTCAGAGTTCCTCTTGGACCAGTCCATTACTCTGCCTGTCTTCTTTAAGGAGAAATCCACTCCTGGCAAGCAACAGCTCCACAGCTTGGATGTCAAGAGCCATCTTCTACTACCTAGAGCATGATAAACAGTCCGGAGGCTCTTCCTCTCAGTTGTTCCCCACCTATGGGTATGTAGGAAGGGGAAGATCAGCTACCAAGACAATTTTTCCTGTGATGGATCTCTTGCATTAGATTCTGCTATGAAAAGGTTGGTCACCAGCCTCCAGTGGGGCTCAAGGCCAGGGGCATCATGCATCCAGAAATTTTGGAGGGGCACAAAATCTAAACCTCTCTCTGGGGGAACCGGGGCATGCTCCCCCGGGAAAAATTTTGAAAATTTGAAGTAAAATGGTGCATTTTGGTGACTTTTAGCAGGCCATAAAACTAAATACCATTATAATGATAGAGCAATGATAAATTGTTCTTGTTCTTTGTTAAGGCTGTGTACAGTGACCTTTTGTAATTCAGACATTTTGAAAGAACTGAACTTGCATATTTTGTGCATCTTATCATATATAGAATCAGCTAACTACTTAGTCCATTCCTAGCTCATTCACTAACT
The DNA here is from genome assembly GCA_016271365.2 of Neoceratodus forsteri. NCBI lineage: Eukaryota > Metazoa > Chordata > Ceratodontiformes > Ceratodontidae > Neoceratodus > Neoceratodus forsteri. The sequence continues at coordinate 665,992,261 of CM057456.1, read as the reverse complement.
GCTAAACTCAGAAATGCATCATTTGAATTTTCATATAGTTACAGTTATCTACTATAAATGCTATACATGAACAATAATGACACGTCATCTGTTCCTGCTGATGATTTATTTATTTCAAATTTGATAAATGGTCAAAGGTACACTAAGCAGTAACCTGTTCCCAGGTTCGACCCAGGGAAGGGTAACATATGAATATACAGTAACTAATCTGAACTAGAATTTGCTAGATAATACGTACAGCTATTCTCTTTGACCTTGCAGTATAACCATTTTTCATATATGGTAGCTGCCTTTCAACAAGCATTTGTCAATGCCGAATGTTGATTGCTTTGGTCTATTGAGCTCACTCAGTGGCCCTCTGTCACTGGCTCATTCTGTTTGTCCCGGTGCTGCAGGCTGCTCTTTTGTACTGGGCTGCTGCCCACGTTGGCACCTTGTTCTGCTGAGGAAGAAATACGCAGCTGTCCCGACAGAGCTCCATTGAGGTGGCTCACTCCCCCTCTCTCACTGGCTCATTCTGTTTCTTCTGGCGCTGCAGGCTGCCCTTTTGTACTGGTCTCCTGCCTCTGTTGGTGCCTTTTTCTGCCCACAAAGAAATCTGCAGCAGTCCTGACAAAGCTCCGTTGGGCTCGCTCACTCCCCTCCACTCACTCTCTCATTCTGTTCTGCCGGTGCTGCAAGCTGCCCTTTTCTACTGGGCTCCTGCCTGCGTTGCTGCCTTCTTATGCCCACGAAGAAATTTGCAGCAGTTACAATATAGCACTGTTGAGCTCACTCACTCGCTCATTCTGGTTTTACTACCACTGCAGGCTGCCCTTTTGTACTGGGCCCCTGCATGCATTGCTGCCTTTTTCTGCCCACAAACAAATCTGCAACAGTCCCAACAAAGCACCATTGAGCTCACTGACTCCCCCTCCCTCACTCGCTCGTTCTGTGTCTCCTGGCACTGCAGGCTGACCTTTTGTACTGGTCTCCTGCCTGAATTGGTGGCTTTTTCTGGCCAGAAAGAAATCTGAAGCAGTCCCAACACAGCTCCACTGAGCTCGCTCACTCCCCCTCTGTCACTCTCGCATTCCGTTTCTGCCGGCGCTGCAAGCTGGCCTTTTGAACTGGACTTCTGCCTGTGTTGCTGCATTTTCTGCCCATGAAGAATTCTGCAGCAGTCACACTAGAGCTCCATTGAGCTCGCTCACTACCGCTCTGTCACTCACTCGTTCTGTTTCTCTTGGCGCCGCAGACTGCACTTTTGTATGGGATTCTGGCTGTGTTGGCACCTTTGTCTGTCCATAAAGAAATCTGCAGCTGTCCCAACAGAGCTCCGTTGAGGTTGCTTAGTCTCCCTCTCTCATCACTCATTCTGTTTGTCCTGGCGCTGCAAGCTGCCCTTTTGTATGGGGCTCCTGCTTGCATTGGTGCCTTTTTCCCCCCACAAAGAAATCCCAGCAGTCCTGATAGAGCTCCGTTGAGCTCACTAAGTCCCCTTGTCTCACTCGCTCATACTGTTTTTCCCACCGCTGCAGGCTGGCCTTTTGTACTGGGCCCCTGCCTGTATTGACTCCTTTTTCTGCCTCCAAAGAATTCCGCAGCAGTCCTGACAGCGCTTCGGTTAGTTCGCTCACTCTCCCTCTCATTCACTCGCTCTCTCATTCTGTTTCTCCCAGGCTGCAGGCTGCCCTTTTGAACTGGACTCTTATGTTGGGGCCTTTGTCTGCCCTAAAACAAATCCGCAGCAGTCCTGACAGAGCTCAATTGAGCTAGGTCACTCTCCCCTCTCACTCAGTTGATCTTAATCTGTCCAAAACACTGATTTCCCAGAGTGACTGTGCTATTGTCCGGCAGGAGTGCAAAAACATATTTTAGCCAGGCTGTGAAAAATGACAGCTGTTGTGTTCACAAGGAGTTGTGAAAAAATGCCACTGTTGCAAATGCGGCATGACAGTATTACAAATTTGCGAATTTACAAGGGTGCGTGGAAACAGTTCAATGCACGCTTGTAACACAGTCATGTTATGGAAGTCCCGACAAAGCTCCATTGAGCTCGATCACTACCCTTCTCTCACTCGCTCATTCTGTTGTGCCGGGGCTGCAGGCTGCCCTTTTCTACTGGGCTCCTGCCTGCATTGCTGCCTTCTGATGCCCACAAAGAAATTTGCAGCAGTTACAATACAGCTCTGAAGAGCTCACTCACTCGCTTATTCTGTTTTTTCTGCCACTGCAGGCTGCCCTTTTGTACTGGGCCCCTGCATGCATTGCTGCATTTTTCTGCCCACAAACAAATCTGCAGCAGTCCCAACAAAGCCCCATTGAGCTCAGTGACTCCCCCTTCCTCACTCACTCATTCTGTGTCTCCTGGCACTGCAGGCTGCCCTTTTGTACTGGGCTCCTGCCTGCATTGGCGGCTTTTTCTGGCCAGGAAGAAATCTGAAGCAGTCCCGACACAGCTCCACTGAGCTCGCTCACTCCTCCTCCTCTGTCACTCTTGCATTCCATTTCTGCCGGTGCTGCAAGCTGGTCTTTTGTACTGGGCTCCTGCCTGTGTTGCTGCATTTTCTACCCACAAAGAAATCTGTAGCAGTCACACTAGAGCTCCGTTGAGCTTGCTCACTACCGCTCCATCACTCGCTCATTCTGTTTCTCTTGGTGCCGCAGACTGCACTTTTGTATGGGGCTCCTGGCTGTGTTGGCACCTTTGTCTGTCCACAAAGAAATCCGCAGCTGTCCTGACAGAGCTCCATTGAGGTTGCTCAGTCTCCCTCTCTCATCACTCATTCTGTTTGTCCTGGCACTGCAAGCTGCCCTTTTGTACGGGGCTCCTGCCTGCAATAGCACCTTTTTCTGCCCACAAAGAAATCTCAGCAGTCCTGATAGAGCTACGTTGAGCTCACTAAGTCCCCTTGTCTCACTCGCTCATACTCTTTCTCCCACTGCCACAGGCTGGCCTTTTGTACTGGGCCCCTATGCCTGTATTGATGCCTTTTTCTGCCCACAGAGAAATCCGCAGCAGTCCTGACAGCACTTCGGTTAGTTCGCTCACTCTCCCTCCTTCACTCGCTCTCTCATTCTGTTACTCCCAGTGCTGCATGCTGCCCTTTTGTACTGGGCTCTGGTGTTGGGGCCTTTGTCTGCCCACAAACAAATCCGCAGCAGTCCCAACAGAGCTCAGTTCAGCTCGGTCACTACCCCTCTCACTCAGTCGATCTTAATCTGTCCCAAACACTGATTTCCCAGAGTGATTTTGCTATTGTCCGTCAGGAATGCAAAAACATATTTTAGACAAGATGTGAAAAATGACAGCTGTAGTGTTCATAAGGAGTTGTGAAAAAATGGCACTGTTGAAAATGCGGCATGACAGTATTACAAATTTGTGAAGTTACAAGGGTGCGTGGAAACAGTTCAATGCACGCTGGTAACACAGTCATGTTATGGAGTTTCATCACCAAATTTTCAACATAGGGATTTTAGGACCTCTGCTCATGAACAGTGCCACTGTCATTTTCTTAATCTGTCCCATTTCCCACAGTGACAACGTTATTCTGCTCCGGGACTGTGAAAACACATTTCGGTCAGGATGTAAAATGACAGCTGTACTGCTTATAAGGAGGTGTGAAAAAATGGCACTGTTGAAAATCTGGTGTGACAATATTACAAATCTGCAAAGTTACAAGGGTGCGTGGAAAGTGCGCAACGCACACTTGTAACACAGTCATTTGATGGATTACCATCCCCAAATTTTCAACATAGGCATTTTAGGACCTCTGCTCATGAACAGTATCATTGTCATTTTCTTAATCTATCCTGAATAGTGATTTCCCACAGCGACCACTCTGTCCTGCGCTGAAGTGCGACAACACATTTTGGCCAGGATGGGGAAAATGCCAGCTGTACTGTTCATAAGTAGGTCTGGGAAAATGGCAATGTTGAAAATCTGGAGTGAACATACTATAAATTCGCGAAGTTACGAGCGTGCGTGCCAACTGCGCAACACACACTCGTAACACAGTCATTTTATGGAGTATTGTTACCAAATTTTCAGCATAGGCATTTTAGGACCTCTACTCATGAACAGTGTCACTGTCATTTTCTTAATCTGTCCTGAACACTGATTTCCCACAGTGACCACACTATTCTGCGCCAGAAGTGCAAAAACACATTTTGGCCAGGGTGTGAACAATGACAGCTGTACTGCTCTCAAGGAGGTGTGACAAAATGCCAATGTTGACAATCTGGTGTGAAAATATTGTAAATTCAAAGTTACGAGTGTACTTAGCAACTTCTTAGCGATGCGATAAGTAAAACAGTAATTTTTTGGATTTTTTCCACCAAATTTGCAACACTGGCTTTTTGAGAGCCCACCTCATGAACACGGGCACTGTCATTTCATTACTCAGCCCTAAGGGTGATTCAGTACAGTGACCACGAAACCACCTTTCGGGCCTGATTAATGCCATGACAGTTCAAGAATTCATGAGGAGGGGTCCCAAAAAACCCAGGTTGAAAATTTGGTGAAACAATTCCCAAAAATGCCTGAGATATGCACTAAAGTTGAAAAAACCCTAATTATTACATTATACAGCTTGCCGGCATTTCCTCAGTTCGTGGGCGGCTTTGAAGAGTGCAGACGTGTTCCCGGTCCACCGAAGATCGTTGCGCCAAGTTCCGGAGATAAGTATGGGGTGGGGGGTGTAGGGAGACAGGGTGCATAGTGGGTGGGTGCGGGTTGTCGGAGGGACGCAGGGAGACTACTAGGGACCTTTTCCTTTTTTTCAGGTAAAAAACAACAAAAAAATGTTGTGGGACCATTTTTGACTTTACAGGGGCATGTGGCACGCTGGGGTGGGCTCCCAGCATGCCACCAGAGTCTTGCTTTGGGGGGCAGCTGTAGCCGATGGGGGTTGGTCACCCCATCGGCAAACAACAAAGGAGGGATTCCTTTCTGCAGGCCGAGTTGGGCACCCTGTCGGCAGACAATAAAACCGAGAGGCTACATTATGCCGATGAGGTGGGCTCCCCCATCGGCAAATAAACATGGGAGGGCAAATATTGTTTGTGAATATGGTGGCAAGCCACCGCCATGTTCACAAACAATATCAGGGATCCTACATCCCGCCCTGCAATGACGGGTCACTCCCTCATTGCAGGGGGTGGCTGACACTGCAATGATGAGGTGGCCCCTGATTGCAGAAGCTGATTTTTTAGAAGGTTGTGGCAGGTTGGCTGAACTAGTGTCTGCAGCAACATGCCACAGCATTGGGGGATGGGGGACAAGCCTTTGCAGGCAGTGGGGGCATTGGGCACAACAGTGCCACGCCTCCACAACCTGCTTGTGGAGAAAGCTGACGCAACATGTTTCTTGCACATGTGCGCAATCAACATAAAAATGAGTCTGACCCCCCACCCTAACTTTGCTCTGAGAGCTGCATCGAATTTCAGACAGTATTATATCGTGATCATCACCCCCCCCCAAACATTGAAGACAGAGCCAGGTTAGAATATTTCAGGAGCTTAAATAAAAAGAACCCTCCCAGACAGAGTGGACTGTAGAGCACATCATCCTCACTACCAGTCTCTTATTATGGTGCTGCTATACAATAGATAATGAAACACAGTGATAATGAGGGACAAAAGAAAAACAGGGCACACAGTCAGCAGCCCAGCACAGGACTGCAGTAAATGGCACCACCAGATCCATTGAAATGAATGAGAAAAGGAAAGTAGCAGAATTTGGAAAAACACACAGTTTTTGCTTGGCAAAGTATTAGCTGCCTGACTTCCTATTTTGCAAGTAGCAAGCAACAGTGGTTGCGGGCAGACAGTCAGACTGGAGGGGCAGACTGGCAGTAACTGATTCTGGACAGATACACAGACTAGTGTAAAAATCAAAATTATGAATGAAATAAAGTCCAAACTGAACTGATGGTCCGGTCGGAGTCAATGGAGTCGAGTCGTGACTCATGTGGAGACCGCTTAAGTCAGATTGGAGTTGGCAACAAAGTCGGCAGTCGGGGACAGAGTAAATAGCAAGACAACCAACTAACCCATAACCTACTATACTAGCTAGCCGGCCCAGCCCAGATGTAAGAAATGGCTATGACTTGACCCCATGCCACATACTTATACCTGGCTGATGACTTGCCATGGCTAAGGGGCGATGGCTGGCTTCTTCAACTTGTTTTCCCAGATGATCCCTTATTCAAATGAAATTGTAGCAGACAGACAGCTGCTGTTGTTGGAGTGGGAAGTGCCAACACAAGAACATCAAATACCCCTACAGTCCCCAACCAGTTGTTCACAAAGTCCATCTGCCATTAGTGCCTTATCAAAGGTGCAACTTAAAAGGTGCTAAATGGGAGTAGCTCAGCAGGAGATGTGACTAAACTGTGGTCTCAGAGGAGGAGGTGACAACTGCTTGTTGTTTTACATAACGGCTGAGCAGCCAGGTAGGAAATAAATAGCGGGATTGATTATTTTCTCTGCCTTTCTTTTCTTTAGTGTGGCAGCCATAGCGAGCCCCCCCCCCCCGGCACTGTCTTGGGTGGGACAAGCTACCTTCACGGAGAAATTCTGCTGCACATAAAGTCCGTCCCCCGCGTACCAGTGACCCTACACCATAGCGTCATTGGCTTATGGGTTAATCCAGCCTTGCCCTCACCCCTCAGCTCCTTGGAGGATAAGATTCCATGTCGAACTCTAACATCACAGCAACTGGGAACTTATTTTTTTTTATTTACTTTTGCAGTTTAAATCAGAGAAACCGCAACTGCTATCACTCGTCCTCATTCTCCCACTAATCTGCCTGCACTCTATTATGTCCACAGGATTTAGATACACAGAACGTGAAGCTGGGGCTTAACAGATCAGGCCGGGGTGTGTGGGTCAGTGGCTTTTACAGCTCAAAATCTGACCAGACCCGCTAAATGTGGATCACTGGGGGGGGTACATGATGCAGTGCCGCATTGGCAAGGGTTTACCACAGTGAGCAAGGTATAAAGAAAATACATTTACTTGAATAAATAACTTATTATAAATTCATTCATTATTAGGCAGAGTCTTGCCTTGACTCTCTTTTAGTGCAGGCCCAGATGATGATTGCTGGCTGACTGTGCTCCTTTTGTTGCAATGTCCTGTTTTTTTTTTTTTTCGGTGATGAAAAAGATGCAGTCCCCAACCTCCCTCGACCAGGCAAGCAGGAAGCACTTTCAACTTCCACCCTGCTCTGATTTTTCCTACAGATCTTGTTTTTACTTTTATCAGAGAGAGAGATGGAGTAAGTCAATGTTGCTCTATCTCAGTGTGCCTCTCCCAGCAGTTGCTTAAAAGACAGATAGTCTCCATTGAACGAGACGAGTTGTTCCTCACTCTTTGCTCCTCACACTCGCAATGGAGATGGCACCAGAAAAGGGGCAGTTTGCCGCACGGCATGTCATCTACGCTGTGTAAAATTATGATTACTGCCCTTCTACCTCCTCTGTTAAGCCTGCTATACAAACATACTTTTCTCTGGCCTTATTCTCCAAATGCTCGAGCCATAACTTTAATACTGTACCAGACCCTCTGCTGAAGCCAGGCCCTGCACCATCATCTGAAATGCTGCTGAGGAATTCTGCTTCATTTCAGTCATATCAGCTTCTAGACTATTTGCCTTGTTAAAAGTATCCATTTGTTCAGTAACAGTTTTACAAATCATTATGTTGACTCGTGCTTGCACGCCAACCAACATCTTACGGTAGTAGCAGATTTTGGAGGTGCGGTTAGCGTGGGCGAATGCAGGGCACACATCAGTAGGCGCATCCATCATTCTCCAATAAGCCAGCATTCAGGTGCTGACATCAGCAATATTTAAAGTGGTCAAAACTTCCAAGAAAAGTGCCGCTGCAATGAGAGGCAAGCTCGTCATGCAGCAGCACAATAACATGCCTAAGTGCCTTTCCTGGTGAAATATTGGATGCCACTGCCACCGCCTGCTGCACAATGCCGACTTCAGGGGTGCCCAGTCCCCCTGTTGGCATGCTAAATAACCCCCCCCAAGATTGTGTGGCACACTGGGAGCCCACCCCAGTGTGTCTCCCCATGATGAAAGCTGACCATCTTCGGCATGTTGAGGCTCAGCTCCTATTCTGTGACACACTGGGAGCCCACCCCAGTGTGGCAACATCACCCCCCGTAAAGTCATGGTGCACACTGGGAGCCCACCCCAGTGTGCAGAACACTTCTTATACACCTGTAGAAAAAGAAAACTGTCCTCTGTGTTTTTTTGTTTTTTTTTCACCCAAGTAACTAAAAGAAAGAAAACTGTCCTTCGCTGTGGGGCCCCCTCCCCCAACCCACAGCCACCCTCTAAGCATTCCACCTCCCCACATCCCCCTCACCCCATACTCACCTCTGAAGCCTGGCGTGATGATCTTCGATGGACCGGGAACACATCTGCACTCTTCAAAGCCGACCACGAACTGAAGAAATGCCGGTAAGCTGTATAATGGCATAAATAGGGTTTTTTCAACTTAGGTGGATATCTCAGCCATTTTTAGGAATTTTGCCTCAAAATTTTCAACATGGGGTGCTTGGAACCCCACCTCATGAACACATGCACTTTCATCTCATTATTTGGCCCCAAAAGATCATTTCGAGGTCACTGTGCGAAATCAACTTTCAGGACCAATTAACAAAATGACAATGCCACTGTTCATGAGTTGAGTCCCATAAACCCTATATTGCAAATTTGCTGGGAAAATGTAAAAAATGACCATATTACAAGCATGCGTTGTGCAGTTTTGATGCACGCTCCTGACGTTGACAATTTTTTATATTTTCACTCCAGATTTTCAACATTATCCTTTTTTCACATCTCCTTATAAACAGTACAGCTGTCATTTTTCATATCCTGCCCGAAATGTGTTTCCACGCATGTGGCGCACAATGGCATGGTCGCTGTGCAAAATCAATGTTCTGGACACATTAACAAAATCACAGTGAGACTGTTCATGAGTGGAGGTCCTAAAATGCCTATGTTGAAAATTTGGTAAAACAAACACCCAAAATAATTGCATTATGGGTGTGCAGGTTCTATGCACGCTCATGACATCACCAATTTTTCATATTTTCACTCCAGATTTTCAGCACTGTCATTTTTGGACACCTCCTTATAAACAGTACAGTTGTCATTTTTCACATCCTGCCTGAAATGTGTTTTTGTACGTCACACAATGGCACAGTTGCTGTGGAAAATCAATGTTTGGGCCACATTAACAAAATCACAGTGACACTATTCATGACTGGAGTTTCCAAAATGCATATGTTGAAAATTTGGTTAAACAAATCCCCCAAATAATTGCATTATGGACATGCATAGCACAGTTTCTACACATGCTCGTGATGTCACAATTTTTCATATTTTCACTCCAGATTTTTAACAATGCTATTTTTTTACACCTTCTCATGAACAGTGCAGCTGTCAATTTTGACATCCTGCCCGAAATGTGTTTTCGCACATGTGCCACCAAAATGCGCAGTCAATGTACAAAATCACCTTTCGGCAAATAAACTCATAGTGCAACTGTTCATGAAGTGGGGTCACAAACAGTCTATGTTGAAAATTTGGAGTGAAAATACCAACAAATTCCCTCAACAATAGGGTTTCCAAATGCAATGCCCCACCCTGTACAGACTGACAGGCATCAGGGGTGTGAGCTGGCATTGTCAGCTGCAATGCTCATGCCATTCCATCCCCCCATACCCTGCAGCCAGTGACAGGTGTTGAGATGTGCCTTAGACTCTTCAGCCCCAACGTTTACCCTATTCTTCTACACTGCACTCATGTCAGTATATTCCCTTATGGAATGGGGTAAGCGTAAGGCCCAAAGACCCCAAGGCACATCGTGGCACTTGTCCATCTCTGCGGGGTAGGGTGAGGTGAAATGACATGAGTGTTAAGGCCAATGACCCAAAGGTACACCCCAGTGCCTGTCACTCTCTACATGGTAGGGCTGGGGTCGGTGTCAGTTCACTACTTCACTGCCAATCCTATTGTGCATCTCTCTAACTCCTACACTACCAATGCCAGTAAATCAACATTTGGCATTGACAAATGCTTGTTTTAATATGGTGATTGATCATTGCAGTTGTAGCCTTGGCAGTGTCCCAAGTCATTGTAGTTTCTCTGGTGTCATGGTCTGCTGAACTTGACTTGTGTTTTAGGCTTAGCAATCTTTGCTTGCATTTTTCTGTGTTTTTTTACTCATCTTTTCATTCAGGCTATTAAATTCTAGTAGGGCTGCAGGGAGATTCAATTTTACTGTTGCAATTTGCTCTAAAATATCATTTTTCCAGCCGACAAAGCTGGAGCTCCAAGAAACACATCTTACTTGATGCTTTGCTGGCCACACTCCTGGACTCAGTTCTTCAGTATTTCAATTACTGCTGGATGGACAAGAGGAACAAAACTGCTTTTGCTGCAAGTAGTAAATAAAAACTTAAAGACATTCCACTTTTTGACTGCTACTAGTTTTCAAATATCTCAGAACTAGTAGTAATAGAATTAAAGTGAACTTTTTTGCATTCTCAATAATATGCATTTATGTGTGTAATTGGCAGGCAACTGCAGAGTTTGCAGCAGTAAAACAAAGCACAGAAAAGGACTCATTCAACTCAGGCTGTAGCAGGTTTAGCCTTACAGCCACACAGCAGGGCACCCAACAACTTTGATTTTAAAGATGGATAGGCCGATAGATAGATTGATAGGTAGATAGCTAGATAGATAGATAGATAGATAGATAGATAGATAGAACGAACAGACAGACAGACAGACTGACTGACTGATTGGTAGAGACAGACAGAAATAAGTAAAAATATATTTTGATTTTGTTAAACTGTTTACTTTTAGTCCTAAAGCCTTTGGCCTTTTATAAAAAAGCTCATTTTTCTGCCTTTCATACAAGCACAGGGGTTGTTAGCAGATAAAGGCCTTGAGGCCTAGCAAGTCTGCCCAGTTGTATCTATTAAACAGTGATTGATTCGTTATGACTGTAAAAGCACTTTGTAAGTCACTCAAGTCCTGCAATGGGGTATGTAGTAAGTATTGATACTGGACAGTACTTTGACTGATGCTTCATCTTAAAAGAGCTAATGTTTTTCCACACAATTATACTGTGCTGTAACCAAGGTTGTACTCCTATTTGTTCATCAGTCATTATTGCTACCGCTAGTGCCTGAACTCATTACTCTCATTTTGTGACCTCTTCTCCTTGGTCAAATCTGGAAATGAGCATCAACTTTGTATGTCTTTCTCAGTCACTAATTTACAAATACATCATTAAATAAATTACACATTAGTGACTTTAAGTGATCTTTGTATCATATAAAATCTCAGTATGTGGGGAGGCATATTATTATTAAATTGCAAAAGTTATGATAATGCATCAGTTAGGGTTAAAGAAAGCATTGGAAGAAAGGTAATGTGACATTAAAGGTGATAGGAAACAGCTTTTACACCTCTAGAAACCCTCCAGTTGTCCTTTAATTGGCTGCTAAATATCCCAATGTTTTTTAACCTTTTTTGTTAAACTAATTAATCTAGTTTAGTTGGCTTTGTAACTACCCTGAATCCCTCTCTCCTCAGCAGTTGTTGCTGCTGTCCTTTTTCATACTGCCTGAACATTCTATATGATGCCACAAACACCTTTCCAGGCTATTCAGATGGACAGCACAGAATGGGAGTTTCTGATGTCATAGAATGTCTTAGAAATACGAAAACCAAGAGCAGTAGCTGCTGAGGAGAGTTGAGTGTATATCTGAGGGCATCCCAAAGCTAGGTTATTCATTTATCAAAAAATCATCAAAGCACATCAGAATATGTAACTGGCATAGAAAGGAAGATGGAAGGACGCTTAACTATGTAAAACTAATTTCCTATCTCTTTTAAAGTAAAAAGACCCCTAAGCCTTGATGAATCTGTAAGATGGTTTTCCTTGGAGTTTGAACAATCATGTGATGCAGTGTTAGCACTGACTTAACTTTAGCACTGTTTGTTGAGATGCAGAAAAATACTCACTCAGCAATGTTTGTAGAAAGAGTGCCAAAGTTAGGGCAGTGCCAGTGCTGCATTGTATGATCACTCAAATACTGAGGAACACCTTGTCACTTATCCCTCAAGTCTCAGGGGACTTTTTACTCTAATGTTGCATTTCCCTACTTTTGGCATTTAACAACCTTGAAACATTCACATTTCAATATTCATCCATTTTTTTGTTACTGATTAGCAAAAATGTGTCTTAAAAAACATGGGACCAATTTTCAATGGCCAATTAATGCCGTAAGCTCCCTGTGTGCTGAACATTTGGCGCACAGAGCTTGAGCCATTCACTGGCCGTAATTAGGGATTTTACATCCCTTGTGCCTACAACTGCTCTTTAGACCACGACTCCATGGTCTAGCATGCACCACTCCCGGAGGTCAAATATGGGGCATAAGCTGCCAGAAAGCAGAGAAACTAGCCATAACTGCGCAGTAAGGAAAAATGGGTGCAGTTGCAATAAGATGGTGCACACCCAAAAAACAGAGTCGTGTGGCACAGGGCTGGACGTACGTCCTGCATCACCTTTTGAAAATTCTGCCCCATATGTTTATATGTTTTCAACCTTCTAGAACTTTTCAGTGCCACAGCAAACCTAACCAAACTTTCTGGACACAGAGATCCTGGACCATACATTAAGTGAGCATATTTTCATGTAAATTATTCGACAGCAAAGTTATTAATGCCCCAGAGTAGCGATACTGGTGCTACCACATCACTATAATAGTAACTCATAGTTAGAGATATAGGTAATGGACAAAACTATGACTATTGCTTAAAGAGGTAATTACTTTCTGCATTAGTGACATTGAGTTATGTCTGAACCTAAAGCCTTCTTCACCTAGCACATAGAGTATTTCTGCTGTACCTGATAATTTCCTAAAGTACTACTGTAGTATCCTGCCTTAGGCAAGAAGGCAAAAATTCTTACAAAATGACTGCAGCGGCTACACTCCTGATTGAAGAGAGTATGATGCCAGGTGGGACAGTCCCATACTCTGACACTGATGTGAGACATATGTGTGTTATGTACTCCTACTCCACACCTTGTGTGGTGTATCCGTGCAAGGATTGGTCATCTGAGAACTGTGCACACATGTAACCACACAAACCCTGTCATAACTGGGAATTAGCAAAAAAAACAATATCAGAAAAAGGAGGCAGGGAAGGGTGAGCTGCAGAGAGGAAGAGGAGATTGATAAGGTTGTACAGCACTAGTGTTCTCTGCCAGTAATCAGCCTAGCAGTTCACATTTTGGGGTCAAACTCATCACCTTTATCACATGTGCACAGCAAGCAATCAGTTAATCATGCAACTGTTAATTTTATAACCAAAAATATTTTCCCATTTTACATTGTGCATAGGGAGTAATTTTATGAGTTTATGGCATTGTATGCTGTCTTATTGGTACTTAAAGAAGCAGTGCATGAATGAGGTGAAAATGTTTACCTATACTTTTCATGCTATTTTAGATTGACCCTCATCTCTTGACTTGTCTAATATGCATCTTTCTCCATTTCTGAGTCTGCTTTACTACTTTTTTCCACATTTGAAATAACAAAAGGAGTGTTCCTTTTAACATGGCTTGGACCAAGTTTTCATCAATATTTGCAGCTGGTTTTGAACACCCACTGTTCCATATGGTCAGAGAGCACTGCCTACTGTGTAACAGTTCATTTTAGTCACAACGGAAGTGATTTTAGACATCTGAAGCCAGATATTCAAAACTTAGCCCTTGGACAAAATTAGCACTGCGCAGTGTGCTAAATTAGCCCTGAACCAGTGGCAAGCTACATTCAGAGGAATAGCCCTGGGGCTAAACCTGCTGAATATAGCATGCAAAGGAAGCAGTGCAAACAGGACTGGGAGTGCAGTGCTGAAATAGCTTGGGAAATAAGACAGCTCTGAATATAGCAACAGGGAAGTCCAAACTGCAGCAGCAGCCTAGTGGACACAGAGGTGGTGTAAGGCACAGGTGAAGTTGGTGGACAATGTGTGTGATAGCAATGAAGTGGTATACAGCAACTGCAAACAACAATGCAGTACACACACTGCAGAACTGTGCTATACTGATTAGAGGTTTGCCCGGGGCAAACTCAATTGCACAGTGCAACACATTATCCCGGTAGAAACACACTGGCCTGGGGCAAAAGTTTGCTATCATCAAAGCTCCTATGCAAATGAGCCTAGTTAGGCAATCCATGTACAAACAGCTACATTCGCATTTCATTAAGGCAGCCTGCTTAGCATGCATTAGCATGAAGATTGCCCAGTGCTATTCCATGGTGCACACAGCTCCGCTGGTAGGTCAACCTGGAACTACAGGTTAAAAACCACAGGCTGGATGGTGCCCACAGCTCCACCTGTTGGTCAGACTGGAGACTGGATGTACAGACTAAAAGTCACACACCAGGGTGTGTACACAGCTCCACCTGTATGCTAGCCTTGAGAAACAGTTTGTTTGCTGCTGGCCATGGATGTCGGCAGGCATACGCAGTACACACTTCCCACCCAGTCAGCACTGGAATAAGAGACACAGACACTCTAAATGCAGAACAAAGAGGGACATTGATCCCCATAATGAGAGGCATATCCACAAACATGGAGACACAGTCTCAGGACACACTGGAAACCATTACCTTCATATGTACACAGGGTAAGGGTTATGTAGTACCATAGAATAATATAACTCCCTGCATGAAAGTCTGAACGTACAGTACAGTGTCTGTGTGTGCACTACTGTTCCCAAGAGGAACAAATGCAGGCAGGGCTATAGCAAGAGGAACACAGAGGGATGTCCCCTGCACTGAGGGACACTGTAGAGGACTGTATAACTGTGTGTATGTATGTATCTATACATATATATATATATATATACACACACACACACATACTGTATACATATATTTTATATATATATATATATATATATACACACACATATAGATAGATATATATATACTGTAAATGTGTGTGTGTATATATATATATATATGTGTGTAAAAATTAGTTAATGCATCAGTTAGGGTTGTTCTATAGTGACAAAAGTGAGGAAATTCAATATTGGGTTGCCACCTCCTGCACTACCCGCCCCCACCAACAGGCATCTGGATGTGCGTTGGGGTCGTCGGCACTAACTCTCACCGCATCCCATGTGTAAACAAGCTGAGGTGGTGCAGTGTAGGAGAATGGGGTGAGAGTTAGGGCCAATGACCCCAAAACACACCCTGATGCCTGTTGGTGGGGGCGGGGTGGGGTGCAAGTGGGTGTAACCCTAATATCCAATTTCCTCCTTTTGTCACTGTGAACAACCTAACGATGCATTAACAAAATTTTGGCATAGAATTTTCCTTACTTTAGAAAGAATAGAAAAGGAGAAAGTTAAGCAAGTTGGTGGGGAGCATGGGGCCTTTTGAACCCCGTGCTGCCACCAACTTGTAAGTGTCGAGCCACATTACATACCTGATGACTAAAAAGTACATTAACAACAGCATGGCCAGCCACCAAACAAATGTTAGAAAATGGGCTTTTTTTTCCTGGCATCTGATTGGCTAGTACCCTTGCCAGGGGGTACATTAACTTTCAATAGATGCCAGGAAATAAAAAGTACCAGCCTACAGTGCCCCTTCACCCACTGAGATATCTTACTTCCCACCCTGCTTCTTAAATGGCTGAAGCCATGTAATTTGAAAATGAAATTGTCACAATTTTTTCTCTCTTAGCAGGAGATACTGGTCAGCCAATGTTCCCTACTTTAGTGACACCTGCCTGTCCCAACCAAAGGCAAATTAACTACAAATTTACAAATTCCCCCCCTTTCTTTTTAGTATTCCCTTGTCCCATGCCTGGTACTGCCCTGATACTCGAGAACGTGACTCTAAGCCAGCAAAAGCCATCCCCACCCCCACACACAACCACAGTAACGGCAGACCACGATAATCCCCCCTCCATCCCCACATTTTCACAATCCATTTGTGGTTGTAAATGAAAAAAAAATCTCATAACTGCTGTCACAAATGAAAAGAAATCCTGCTGTCTGCTGTGATGAGAAGAAATCGTGATGTCAGCTCACTGTGCACTGCTCCTTTTCCCTGTCGCTCACTGTCACAAACATGCAGTATATCTCCATCTGTGGGAGATACCATGCCCCACTAAATGCCAATCAGTATTCTGTTCTATTTCTTCTTTATTTAAAAAAAATTCAGTACTTTGTTACCACTTCAGTCTGTATGCTCTCGATCTCTCACTGACACATAAATGCTGGTGTCATGCAAGTCCCGTGGTTCAATGATTGGGCGAGTCTTGTCAGGGAAAGGTTCTCCATGGTTTCGTCTCATGGGTAGTCCCCGGCCCTTTCCTCAGACAGCACTCAGTCATTATTTTTAATAGTTACAATTAAACTAGTCACCCCGGTCTCTGCCACCTTCTTCAGGAGTGAACCAAAACTTCCTGCTTTGCAGCCACGATATGCAACAGAGAAAAGCTGCTCATCAGAGTGTGGGCAAGAAAAAAGCAATTGCAAGGAACGAAAGAGTATCCCACTTGGCTCCTGAAACAACTGCCACTGCTCGTCGGCCTGATCACTTAAGATCCGTATTATGTATCCCAAACAGAGAGAAGCTGCTTATCAGAGTGTGGTGCAAAAAAACCAAAAAATAAATATAGCAGTAAGACTATCCAGCTTGGCTCTCGAAATTGCTGCCACCGCTCCTCGGACCCATCGCTGAAGTTTCACAATAGAATCCTATTGAGTACTCCAATTTATTACTAACTAAATAAAAAAGCAAAAAGTTTTGTCAATTACAAGGAGCGTGTGTGTGTGTGTGTTGGGGGGATTGGGGGTTAACCATGACAACCAACTCCAAACATTCAGATGTTCCAAGTGGGACCAAAAAACAAGAGCCTTGTAATGCAGATGGAGGAACTATTTTTTTTTTTACAAAAATGAATAAAATATTTAAGACTTTTAAACTGTTAACATGAAATTATTTTTTTTCAAATATCTATACTATAGTTGCCCATTTTCTAAGGGCAATAATACCCTCCAGGGTGGGAGGTATTGAGCAATATTGGACCTTCCAAGGGCTATAAGGTCCTTCAGCCTCATTACACCCCTGGGCGGTCCAGTATTGCCCAATACCGCCCACCCTGATGGGTATTATTGCTTGATTGATCTAGTAGAACAATAGAAAATGCTGTCCGCAAAACATAAACTGTACCATGCAATATCTCTGCAGAAATTATATTGTCCAATATGTAAGCACTGCAATTCACATCTACATGACATGCCGTAAAAACCCTCCAAATTTCAAGTAAAAAGACCAAACTGTTTCCGAGATATTCAATGTTAAAGATTGGTAAAATTTCCCTATCTATTCCATTATAAAAAATCTAGCCATCTTGTCCCTATTTTGCAATCAAAGATCACAATCTTAGCGCGCCAGCGACCGGGTTGAGAACGAGCCGGGAAGCTGGAAGGCTAACAGAGAGAGGCTTGGCGTCCCAAGGACTGCTCGTCCTCTCCAGGGGAGGATCAGAGCCCGGCGCTTGACTGTCCCAGGTGGAGACCTGAGCGCGCAGCAAGGCCGATGGCAGGAAGAAGGGGTGGCGTGCCAGACGTCGGCGCTCAGCGTCTTGACGTCAGGGGACACGGCACGTCGCGAGTAAGAACACCGGGAAAAGCACCTCGCGGTCCCCCGGTAGACGGAGCACTAGGCCCCAACCCTCAAAGCCCCTGCCTGCCCAGAGACAGCATCCCGACGAAATTCCAGTAAGTCTCGGGGTGTAGGGCCCCCACCCTGTACCCCGCCTGGGGGGTAAACCAAGGCTCCGTGGGGGATGGACTGCTCTGGTCTACAGGCAGGTGAGCGAGGGCTGAAAAGGCCGTAGAGTGTCTCCCGAAGAGAGGGGGACCGCAGGGGAGAGGAGGGGGAAAAAAAAAAAAAAAAAAAGATCACAATCAAAGAATCTTGCGTTCATAGAATTTGCAGGCTCATGATCAAAGAATTTGCAGGCACCTGGACAAAGAATAAAAAATGGCATAAAACAAAAAATTGAAGGAATTGCAGTAAATCACCACCACGGTTCAACAAATGAAGCCCCCTGAGCAAAACCCACCCTCATTTGACTTCTAGGGCACCCCAGGCTCAGAAAATAGATTTTTTTAATCTGGCCATCTCGTTGTCTTCACTCGCGATACACAATCGCAATCAAAGAATCTCACGATCAAAGAATTTGCAGGCTCACGATCAAAGAATTTTCTGGCTCATGATCAAAGAATAAAAAGTGCTGTAATTAAAAAAAATGAAAAGAATTGTGGTAAACCACTGCCATGGTTCATCAGAACGAAGCCCCCTGAGCAAAATCCACCCTCATTTGTCCTCCTAGGACACCCCTGGGCTGAGAACTAAGAATTTTTATTCCGGCCATCTCATCCCTTGCTTGTGATGCATGATCATGATCAACGAATCCTGCAATCAAAGAACTGGCAGGCTCATGATCAAAGAAATTACATGCTCATGACCAAAGACTTTAAAATGCAGAAACGTGACTTTTTCACTGAACCAGCATGCCCGCGATACAATGAAGCCACCTTATCAAAACCTACTGTCATTTGTGTCCTGAGCCCACCCCTGAGCCGAGATATTTGTGTATCTTGGACGCGATACAAAATCGCGATCAAAGAATTTGCAGGCTCGTGATCAAAGATCATTAGCGAGCTGCCATCAAAGATTTTAAAAACTAATAACTCTGTTTTTTGACCGATTTGGATGAAACCAAAGGCATGGCTCGATAGATCGGAACCCCTTGAGAAAAACCCATCCAAGTTTTACTTCAGGAGTGACCCCTGAGCCGATATATTTGTGTTTTTCCAATCAGAAAACTAAAAACAAGATGGCGGACCTCACGATCAAAGAATTCTCAGGGGAAAAGATTCTTGAACAACAAGGCTGCAAATTCTTTGATCGCCAGGTGGGACCAAATGGCCAGAACTCTATTCTTTGTTTGCAAAACATACATATAATGTTCCCATTGACTTACAATGGGAACTTCAAAGTGGCATAACTTTTGAATGCACTAATATTTTTTCACCAAACAAAAAGTGTCATGTTTGGCCACCAGAGCTCTTTCAAATAAGCTATCTCACAGAGCAGCATTCCACATGATAGCTGTGCTGGGCCATATCCAAAATCCCAAAAGATGCCTCCAAAAATGGATAATTCGGCGTTTTCAGCATTTTTGTACACAAAGACCATAAATCCGACCAAAACAAAATTTGGCAAATCAAGAGATCTACCATGCCCCACCGTGCATACCAAATTTCAGGCAAATCCATTGAACGGGTCCAAAGTTATTAACACACAAAATTTTGACTTTAACATAGAAGTGATATCTGAACCCTAACATACATATATATATATACAAAAGACAAAGAACCTCTGTGCGCAAACACTGAGGCAAGGGTTACCCCAAAGAGCATTTAGCTGGGAAGCCAAGTTTCAAGAAAATACAAAATCACACATGCCCCCACAATGCAAAGCATCATGGGCTGCATATACAAATCACCACAGAATGTTATGCTGGTCCAACTTTAAGCAGAATTGCATGGTGCTGAAAGGCCTCTCACACAGTTTGCAAAGGATGCTAACAGAAAACATTGACACGTGTTTCGTCCTCCCAGAAGTCATCAGTATGCCTCATCTGTTTGACACCCCAGTGGAATGGACCGGCTACCCTAGAGGCAGTGTGCCTTGGATATATTGTGGTGAACCCATTAAAATAAAAAACTATTTAAAAGATAAAGAACCTCTGTGCGCAAACACTGAGGCAAGGGTTACCCCAAAGGGCATTTGGCTGGGAAGCCAAGTTTCAAGAAAATACAAAATCACACATGCCCCTACAATGCAAAGCATCATGGGCTGCATACACAAATCACCACAGAATGTTATGCTGGTCCAACTTTAAGCAGAATTGCATGGTGCCGAAAGGCCTCTCACACAGTTTGCAAAGGGTGCTAACAGAAGACATAGACACGTGTTTCGTCCTCCCAGGACTCATCAGTATGCCTCATCTGTTTGACACCCCAGTGGAATGGACCAGCTACCCTAGAGGCAGTGTGCCTTGGATATATTGTGGTGAACCCATTAAAATAAAAACTATTTAAAAGACAAAGAACCTCTGTATATATTTATATATATATATATATATATTAAACAAAAATCCATTTAATGCATTAGTTAGGGTTGTTCACAGCAACAAAAGTAAGGAATTAAGCTGTTAGGGTTGAAAATCCCCTTTGGACCCCCACCCACCCCAACTGGCATTGGGGTGCGCATTGGGATCATCAGCCTAACTCTCACCCCATGACATGTGTAAAGCAACAGAAGTATAGGAGAATGCGTGAAATCACCCTTCAGGCCCGATTGATGCCATGACAGTGGCACCATTCATGAGAAGGGGTCCCAAAAACCCATGTTGAAAATTTGATGCAAAAATTCCAAAAAATTACTGTTTTATGAGTGTGTGTTGCGCAGTTCCTGTGCAGGCTCATAAGTGCATGAATTTTCAATATTTTCACTCCAGATGTTCAACATTGCCATTTTACCACACCTCCTTATGAGCAGTACAGCTGTCATTTTTCACATCCTGCCCAAAACGTGTTTCCGCCCATCTAGCGCACAATGGCACAGTCGGTGTGTGAACTCAATGTATGGGACACATTAAGAAAATCACAGTGACACTGATCATGAGCAGAGGTCTTAAAATGGCTATGTTGAAAATTTGGTGAAAAAATTCCTAAAAATGACTGTTTTACGAGCGTGCATTGCGCAGTTCCTATGCACGCTCATAGGTTTGTGAATATTCAATATTTCCACTCCAGATTTTCAACATTGCCATTTTACCACACCTTCTTATGAGTAGTACAGCTGTAATTTTTCACATCTCACCCAAAACGTATTTCTGCCCATGTAGTACACAATGGCGCAGTCGGTGTGTAAAATCAATGTATGGGACACATTAGGAAAATCACAGTGACACTGTTCATGAGCAGAGGTCTTCAGATGGCTATGTTGAAAATTTGGTGAAAAAATTCCTAAAAACAACTGTTTGACAAGCGGGCGTTGCGCAGTTCCTACACACGCGCGTAAGTTTGCAAATTTTCAATATTTTCACTCCACATTTTCAACATTGCCATTTTACCACACCTCCTCATGAGCAGTACAGCTGTCATTTTTCACATCCTGCCCAAAACTTGTTTCCACCCATGTAGCGCACAATGGCACAGTTGGTGTGCGAACTCAATGTATGGGACACATTAAGGAAATCACAGTGACACTGTTCATGAGCAGAGGTCTTAAAATGGCTGTGTTGAAAATTTGGTGAAACAATTCCTAAAAGTGACTGTTTTACAAGTGTTCATTGCGCAGTTCCTACGCACGCTTGTAAGTTTGCGAATTTTCAATATTTTCACTCCAGATTTTCAACATTGCCATTTTACCACACCTCCTCATGAGCAGTACAGCTGTCATTTTTCACATCCTGCCCAAAACATGTTTCCGCCCATGTAGTGCACAATGGCACAGTTGGTGTGCGAACTCAATGTATGGGACACATTAAGGAAATCACAGTGACACTGTTCATGAGCAGAGGTCTTAAAATGGCTGTGTTGAAAATTTGGTTAAAAATTCCTAAAAATTACTGTTTTACGAGTGTTCATTGCGCAGTTCCTATGCACGCTCGTAAGTTTGCGAATTTTCAATATTTTCACTCCACATTTTCAACATTGCCATTTTACCACACCTCCTTATGAGCAGTGCAGCTTTCATTTTTCACATCTTGTCCAAAATGTGTTTCTGCCCATGTAGCGCACAATGGCACAGTCGCTGTGCGAACTCAGTGTATGGGACACATTAAGAAAATCACAGTGTCACTGTTCATTAGCAGAGATCTTAAAATGGCTATGTTGAAAATTTGGTGAACAAATTCCTAAAAATAACTGTTTTACGCGCGCGCGTTGTGAAATTCCTACGCACGCTCGTAAGTTTGCGGATTTTCAATATTTTCTACTCCACATTTTCAACATTGCCATTTTACCACACCTCCTTATGAGCAGTACAGCTGTCATTTTTCACATCTTGCCCAAAATGTGTTTCTGCCCATGTAGTGCACAATGGCGCAGTCAGTGTGCAAAATCAATGTATGGCACACAGTAAGACAATCACAGTGACACTGTTCATTAGCAGAGGTTTTAAAATGCCAATGTTGAAAATTTGGTTAAAAAATTCCAAAAAAATGACTGTTTTATGAGCGTGCGTTGTATAGTTCCTACGCATGCTCGTAAGTTCGTGAATTTTCAATATTTCCACTCCAGATTTTCAACATTGCCATTTTACCACACTTCCTTATGAGCAGTACAGCTGTCATTTTTCACATCCTGCCCAAAATGTGTTTCCGC
The DNA here is from genome assembly GCA_016271365.2 of Neoceratodus forsteri. Taxonomy (NCBI): domain Eukaryota; kingdom Metazoa; phylum Chordata; order Ceratodontiformes; family Ceratodontidae; genus Neoceratodus; species Neoceratodus forsteri. The sequence goes on along the minus strand of CM057456.1, from coordinate 665,969,741 downwards.
CTATGTAGCGCACAACGGGAGTAACAAAAAGGTCATGCTGAAATTTTACTGTGCAAATACCAGCAATCGCACAGGGCATTAGGGTAAAGCACCATACGTGCCAAACACCACTGCAAATGCCTGCAAGCGAACATTCGGCATTGACAAATGCTTGTTTGTCTTCTTGTTAGTATGAAACTGGTTGCTGTTAGCTTGCTTTGGTGCTCTGCAGGAATACAATTATCTTTTCTAGGGCTAGCAGGTGAGTTGCAGGTGAAACTGGGATATACTGATTAGTTTCCGAGACTACTGAGGGTTTAGTGGAGTTCCTCCCTTTTTGCTGTGTTAGGGAAACCTGCCTAGAGGGATGATATCTACTTCAGCTAGCTGAGTTTTCTGATTGGTCAGAATGTAATTAAGCGATCAGGATAGTGATTGTTTTAGGCAGGGTTTCAGCCTGACATCAGCACAGTGATAATAGTAGCCTATGAGGTAAGCACAGTATGTAAAAAATGAGAAATTTAATAACACTGTGCTAATATTTCCAGTAAAAAATCACAGTATGATTTTCTACCAGGATTTACATCACTGTGTGTAAGATATATGGATTTATCCACTACTCATTTGTCTCACCCTTATTGTATAAATATATACAGTATATGCATTTATACAATAAGGGTGAGACATATTCCAGTGAAATAAACCATGTTATTTTTACTGCAGTGAAATAAATCCTGATGACGTCAGCAGAGTTAAAATAAATACCATTTATTACACCACCAAAAACCCATGCTTAACCTGGGCAAAGCCACACAAAGCCGTGCAATCGCACAAAGCCACGCTAAACCCATGCTAATCCTGCACAAGTCATGCAAATTGTATATTTTGCAATAGTATCCCATTGTATAAATAGGACACATGGTGTGCACATCATGGAATATGCAAAATATTTTCACTCCTGCCTTCGTGAACACTATATATTTCACTCATGCCTTTGACATTCGTGAAATATCCAGGCTCACTCTGCAGGAGTGAAAATATTTTCCATATTCCACTCATGCCCTACATATATATATATTCATTGCATAAAAATCTATTAATGCATCAGTTAGGGTGAATAATATAGTGACAAAAGCAGGGAAATGAGGCAGTATGGTTTCCAAACCTAATGTCCCACCTCCAGGGTTCCCACCCCTACCACCCACCCCTACTCCACCTTCCACACACCAACAGGCATCTGGGTATGCATTGGGGTCGATGGCTAACTCTCACCTCATTCCAGTAAACAAGCTGAGGTGGTACAGTACAGGAGAATGAGGTGAAAGTTAGGCTGAACACTCCAATGCATACCCAGATGCCTGTTGGTGATGTGGAGGTGGAGGTGGAGTGGGAGGGGTGGTGGGAACCTTGGGGGTGGGGCGTTAGGGTTGGAAACCCTAACACCTAATTTCCCTCCTTTTGTCACTATGGCATACACCTTAACTGATGCATTAATAGAGTGTTTTTGAAATTAATTCTCCTTTTTCTTCAGATATGATAATTGTATCCTCATTTTGCAGTGGGAGCACAGGGTCCCATCCCTCCATCCAGATAGTACAACAGTATTCATATCTCACAGTGGGAGTGCAGGGTCCTTCAGACCCTGTTCTGCCATCCCTCCACAGATGCACATATGTATGTAGCTTTGGAAACACAGGGGTCTCTGGCCCCTGCTCTTCCACACATAAAGTTACAAGCAGGCATAGCAAAATTGCAACAGATAGTCATAACTGTGCCATCTTAAATAATTTTCACCCCAAATGTTCAACACAACCTTCTTATCACCTCACCGTATGTACCCAGTACAGAAAACCTTCAACAAAATATAATTCTGCTCAACTGTAATGCCGTTTTGCACCACAGGTGCATAATCTTTTTTGGCAGGATTTGAAAAATGACAGCTGTATTATTCATGAGGTGGTGTGAAAAATGGTAATGTTGAAAATCTGGTGTGAAAACATGAAAAACTGGTGAAGCAATAGCCTAGTAACTCTGTCATTTATTGGAATATTTTCACCAAATTGCCAACATGGGTTTTGGGGACCTCCCCCCATGAACAGTTGCACTGTGATTTTGTTACTCCAGCCTGACAGTTGATTTTGCACAGCAACTGCGGCATTCTGCACCACAGGTACAAAAATACATTTTGGGTAGGATGTGAAAAATGACAGCTGTACTGTTCACGAGGAGATGTGACAAAATGGCAATGCTGAAACTTTGGTGAAAAAATATTAGAAATTGGTGAAGATGGTAGATCGTGCAGTACCGTAACGTAGTCAATTTTTGGAATTATTTCTACAAATCTGCAACATGGGCTTTTTGGAACTGTACCTCTTGAACAGTGGCACTGTTGTTTCATCAATCAGTCCAGAAAGGTGATTCCGCACAGCAACCGAGAAATCACCTTTTGGAACTGAGTAACAAAATGACAGTGACAGTATTTATGAGGCGGGGTCCTAAGAATCCAATGTTGAAAATCTGGGGTCAAAATTCTTTAAAATGGCTGAGATATCATCATAAGTTGAAACCCCCCATTGCCAGCCATTATATAGCACTTACCTTTGATTCTTCATTTTGCGGTTCGGCTTTGAAGAGTGCAGATGTGTCCCGGTCCTCAGAAGATGACAGCACTGACCTCTAGAGGTAAATATGGGATAAGGGGGGGGTGCGGGGAGCTGGGTGCTCAGTGGGAGGGTGGGGATGGAGGAGGGGGTACTGGAAAATCAATGAGGGACTGTTGTCTATTTTTCAGGTTACAAAAACATACTACACATTGGGGGACAGTTTTATTTCTTTACAGGAACAATAAAAAGATAAATGTGGGCACACTGGGGTGGGATCCCAGCATGCCAACTGAGTTGGAGGTACATGCTGCCAAAAGTGGGACTGGTTACTCCATCCGCAATGCAATAAAGAAAACTTCAAATAACTTTTGGGCACACTGGAGCATCCAGTGTGCCACATGAGTTAGTGGGGGGATACATGCTGCCAACCGAGGGATTGGTCACTCCATGCACAATGCAATAAAGAAAACTTCAAATTACTTTTGGGTACACTGGAGTGGGCTCCTAGAGTGCCACATTAACTGGGGGGGTACATGCCACTGACAGGGGGATTGGGCACTTCTGTCGGCAATGAAAATGAGCTGTTGGTGGTGGGGACACCTGGCTACCAGGATTGGACCTAGTGGTAATTAGAAGTTACACTTCAACCTACTATGGTAGTAATTCAAAGTGTCACTTCAAATTACTTTGGGATCTACCGCCACTTACAGCATGCTTTTTGCAGGTGGTATTTATTGCCACACTACCAGTGGCACAACAACCTGTAGCGCGGCATTACTATTTTGAATATGCCATTGTACCAGCATTTATGGTCATACCCATACCTCCCTCACCTGCATACATTAACTTTTAGTGTCAGCGCTATAGCACAGCGCCTGCTTTTTTTTTATTTGGCAAATCAGTGTCCTTTACTGATTTTTTTTATCCAAAAAGACAAAAGACCATCATTGTTAAAAAGGGCTTTTAAATATTGCAGTCCGGTGCAAATTCAGCACTATTCCAGTGCTATGGATTTATACCGGGTGTAATGTTTTGAATATCTAGCCCCTGATGTACAAAAAGCACTGAGAAGACTGATGAAAACCTGATCCAAGCCATACTAAAAGAAGCACTCCTTTTAGTATTTCAGATATGAAAAAAAAATACTAAAGCAGACTCAAACTGTGGAAAGAAGGTATCATACAAGTCAATAGAAAAGCGTCAAACTAAAATATCATAACCAAGTATACAGTAGGTCACAATTTTTACCACATTCATGCACTGTTGCTTTAACTTCTTATAGTATGCACCGTGACTGTCTTTTAATATATGGATTGTTGAAATAATACGGCTGAAAAGCATACAAAAAAATTATTGTAATACCATCGCTCCTGGAGTGATAATATTACTGTTCCTAAGTGATAATACTATTGTTCGGGTGCCATAATAGTATCATTTGGCACCTGAACGATAGTATTATCAAGAAAACTGAAGAGTGCATGAGCAAGTCTGTCCCTGCCATCTTTGAAAGCATGCCTTGTGATTGGCCGCTGTTGCTCTGTGGGTGGGCACAACGAGTCTGAAAACATGGCGGCCTGCTCGTTCACTTAGCGAGTAAATGGTCTGGAGCAGCAACCGTTTTTCTTTAGTTCTCAAAAAAATTTGTCATTATGAAGAATTCGACTCTGTCTGTGACTCCTCTCCTCACCCAATACTGCTGCTGACAAACAGTTTAAAAAAGGCAGTGCTAAATGAAGCCCACAGCACTAGGGAACCCTGCCAGCATGTACATGAACTGGCTGACTGCACTATTCAAATGAAGGTCTGAGAATTCACCTTGTATCCATATATTAAAAAAAATAGCAGATTCTGGCATAACAAGGTAGTAATTCTATCTCGAGGTTCTGGGGACACATGAAACCTCTCGAGCTTCGCTCTCGAGGTTTTCTGTGTCCCCAGAACCTCTTGATGGAATTACTACCTTGTAATACACCAGAACCTATCTATTATTCTATTTGTATTTCCAATTTCATTCAAGAATTCTTCCACCGCCTACAGTAGCTGTCTGTTTATTAAACATTGAATTTTGCATATCATTCATATTTTGAAAACCACCAAGCTCACTCCAACCTGTTTAGGCCTATACCCCCTGTAATTCCGTCATAGCTTTTTTAGCCATGTGTATAACCATTTATTAAAACTGGATTTTGTATATCATTCATGGCATGACTATCCTCCGTTAATGCCACCACCATGCAAACTTAATAAGCACAAGCTATTCCTTGCCCAAATGGACTGGTCCCCCATCATCCTTGCTCCAAACATTGACACTGTGCTTGGCTTCTTCACTAGTTCCTTCAGTAAGGCCTGTGATCTCTATGTACCCCTCTCCAAAACCCATACCAGGAAGCAAAATGCGCCTTGGGTCACCCCATCCATTATTCAACAAGTTAAACAGAGGGACAACCTTTGGCACAGAGCTGTTGAATCTGGTAAGCCTGCTGATAGACAAGCATGTAACGCTGAGCGCAATAAATGTACATGGGCCATCCACAAGGCCAAAGTTGAACATTGCCATACCTCCCTTGCCTCCACCTGGGGGACTGCTCGGAAGTTCTGGGATAACATCAAAGAACTGAATGGCAATTCCCACCCCCTTCCCAACTTACTGTCAATGGCACCATTTCCTCCGACCCCCGAAGTATCGCCAACTGCCTGAATACCACTTTTTCCGACCTCAGTGCAGTCCTCACCAGCAGTTTCTTTGACCCTGTCCCACCCTCCCAACCTCCCAGCCTCCAGTGACCTTTGTTCATCCTACACACAATATCCCCACAAGAAGCCAGGCTTATTTAATTAAGGCCCTTAATGGCACCAGCCCTTGCAATGACCAATTGGACACCAGGCTTCGTCGGCAGGTACTGGATGTAGTACTCCTCCCGCTCACTGACCTACTCAATCGATTGTTGTGTCGGGGCCAGTTTCCCCTTGCCTGGAAAACAGCAGTCATCACACCCATACTCAAAGATGGTGACTGTTCCTCCCCAAGTAACTGCAGGCCAATCTCCATTCCCACCACCACCACCATTAAAAGCTTTGGAAAAAATAGTAGCAGATCAGCTCACGGAAAACCTGGCCAAATATGAAATTATGTGCAATGAAGAGCATGGATTCTGATCTGGACACAGCACCACCACTGCCCTATTAGAATTCTCCAATTTCCTACACTCTGCCTTAGATTCCAGCAATCTCGCTGGAGCCGTGTACATGAACCTCTCCAAGGCCTTTGACATGGTCTCCCATCCCCTGTTCCTTAACTCCCTCCTCCAACTTGGTCTCTCTTCTAGGCCCCTAGCCTGGTTTAACAGCTACCTGTCATCCAGATCCCAGTGTGCAAAAATCCACAGCACCCTGTCCAATACTTTGCCTGTTCACTCTGGGGTCCCCCAGGGCTGTATTCTAGGCTCTCTCATTTTCAGTCTCTACCTTAATGCACTACCCAGCTCTTGTGCTAGAAAAGTACTGCTCTACGCTGATGATGTAGTCCTCTTCACTTCACATCAAAACCCAGTTGCACTGCAGGCCTCTCTCCAGTGCTGTTTCACCCAAATAAAGCAATGGTTCACTGACTGCAGGTTAATTATTAACCTAAAAAAAACCAAAAACATGCTCTTCACTCATCATCAGAGCAAAGCCAGAAACTCCACACTCCAGATACTGCCTAGTATGCAGCACCCCCTTGAGCAAGTAACCTCCTATAAATACCTGGGCATCACTTTCAACACAGCTCTCACCTTCCACTCCCACATCAACACCCTCTGCTCTGCCACAAACTCACAAATAGGCCTACTCTACCGCCATGAGGACTGCCTTCCCCCCATGCATTTCGGCTAGCTATCACCTCCTCAGTCCTGTCTCTGGTGGACTATGGTCTCCCGATATATGCAGCAGCGGGCAATACTGCACTGAATAAAATCCACTTGTCCATTAACTAGGCCAGCAGGCTCCTGACTGGTGTGGACAGGCATACACATACCTGCACACTCTACTTCTCCACCAATGTGCTTAACCTTGAGAAGAGGCTTCGATATCAAACTGGTCGGTTGACAAAGAAAATACTTCTTGGTCTCTTCCCCGTGGGGTGGCCTCCTCCCTCCAATGTGCTACCACCACCATCTCTAATCATAGAACCTGCAAGACCACCTTTCTGATGCCTAGAACCAGGACATCACTTGCTCAGAGATCCTTTATTATAGGGCCCCTTCCTCATACAACTCCCTCCCTGACACCATCACCAGCCTTCCCAAAATAGGCACTTTCAAACTAGCTCTCAGGAACCACTTGCTTACCTCGTGGCGCTGCAGGTACACATAGCCAGTCCGGAGCACCATTCCATGTCTGCACTCATTGTGGGGCTAGCCACAACCATTACAACCTTCTTGACAATGCCCCCAGGGCTGCTTATATCAGGCTGTCTCCAGCTACCCATTTTCAGGCTGCACTACTTTTTGTTTAGCTACCTCATTGTATAGGCCAATGTTATTCTCACCTGTAACAACCTGGCTCACAGGCGTATAGCACTGCATTGGCTGTTGGTCTCACCTTTTGTAAATATGATGCCAACCCATCATATCTGTACATCTCTGCTGTCAAGTAATCATACAACAATGTTCACATGAAAATCTTGTAACTATGTGTTTTGTCTGTGGAATTTACATAATTGTTATTTCTACGTACTCTTGACAAGGAGTCTGGAAATGAGTCTATGAATCAAAGGATTGTAATTCCGATTTGTACAAATAAATAAACAAATAAAAATAATAACCTAACTTCCATGTTGTTCGGGCCTGTACCTCCTTCGACTGCATCATAGCAGTCTTAGCCATGTTCTTACCCATATATTAAAATTGTGCTTTGCCCATCATTTATGTAAGCAATAATACCCGATAGGATGGGCAGTATTGTGCTATACCAGACTGCCCAGGGGTGTAATGAGGCCTGATGCCACAAGTGGAGGGCCTTATAGCCCCTGGACGGTCTGACCACCCTGGAGGGTATTATTGTGCTTAGAAAATGGGTTATGGGTTACATTATTAATAAAATAAAATCAAAGATTATAAAAGAATCAAATAACTGTTAAAAAAAGAAGAAAAATACTGTTTGATGTAAAGTAGTCCCTTTGCACTGCTGACTTACTCTTTGTACTGTCTGTCAATGTCTGCCCCCACGAAGGCTTTGATGATTGAGACTCATGGCAATCTTGTGAAAACTTAGTAGTGAGCTAATATTTCTTTTTCCATTCCCCCACAGTCCCTAACCCTACCCCAGAGTAGCTGTCCATTTTGTTTTAAACACAGCCAGAAAAGCAATGGCAGAGAGTTGTGTCAGCGCTGTACAGGAGAGAGATACCGAATGAAGAGTAGAAGAGAGCTGTTGATATTTTTTCCCATTCACCCACAGTCCCTAACACTATCACCAGAGTAGCTGTCCATTTTTTTAAACATAGACAGAACAGAAATGGTAGAGAGTTGTGTCAGTGCAGAAGAGGAGAGAGCTTCTGAATGCAGAGTAGGAGAGAGCTGCGTCAGACAGTGTTGTTAAAATAGTTAGCAAAAAGAGTTGAAAGTGGCAGTTCTTACAAATAGGCAGCTAGTTGTTTATATAAGGGGAAAAATACTTATATAATCAGCAATGTACTGGGAGTCGGGTAGTGTGGTGAGCGTGATTGCCAGACCGGCCGATCAGGAGTTGCAGACTGAAGAGCGCTGTGGTTAGCACTTAGCTGGAGGCTGCGAGCACAGGGTGACAGCAGGATAGCGCTGTCACTTTCAAAAGAATAAACATGATTTCTGTTTTTTTTAGTCTGTGTTTTTTAGCTAGTGTAGTATCCCTTTAGTTTTTTTTTTTTCCAGCAGAATCAGGGATCGGGATGATGGGAAAGGGGCAGCGCAGCAGACCCGTGGGCTCAGCTGCATGGTGAGAGGTGCATTGGTGCCGATGTTGAATTTCTTGACAGTTAAGCTGGTATCTTCAAGCTGCAGCCCAAATGCTGGTGGCAGTGCTAGCGTCTGTGACTGCAAAGCCCATCAGAATTAGTTACCCCTTTTTGTTTGCTTTTTTTCTTTTTGGTGCGTACTTGTTAAAGATTTAGTCGTCGTGACAGGTCGGCAACACGGGTGGGCAACTCTTCCGCTAAGCAAGTAAAAAAAAATGGCAGCAGATCAAAATTGAAAACTCCAACTGACCTAAAGATTTCAATGATTAGGCAGCTGGAAATGGCACTTATTGCAACCCAGGCTCTGTTGTCAGATAAATGATCTCCTTGCCAGGGCTATTAGCCAATCAAAGAATGATCATTCTCGATGCCCTACAGGGAGCATGCCTTAGACAGCTAGTGGTGGAACCCACTCAGGAGGGAGCAATATTAGACCTGGTACTCTCAAATGGAGAGAGGATCACAAACTTAGAAGTCAGTAGACACTTGGGAACAAGCGACCACTGCACAGTGTGCTTCACAATAAACACAACCATGGAGACAAGCCATACAAATACAAGGATACTGGACTTTAGAAGGGCTGACTTTGGCAAAATGGGTGAATACCTGAGGAATGCATTAGCAAATGGCCAGAAAGGAGGTGGAAGAACAATGGAGAAAAATCAAAACTGCCATCATGGAGGCAACAAGCCTTTGTGTGAAACAAATAAAGAAGACAAAGCGGAATAAAAAAACACTATGGCTCTCAAAAAAAAGTGTCAGGGAAGGTTAAGGAGAAAAAGGCTGCATTCAAAAAGTATAAGGAATCACAGACAGAGCACAACAGGGAACTGTATCAATTAAAGCAGAAAGAAGTGGGCAAGGCAGTCAGAAAAGCAAAGGCCCAAACTGAGGAAAGGATAGCCAACTCAGTTAAGAAGGGAGATAAAACCTTTTATAGGTACATTAGGGAGCATAGAAAGGTTAAGGGAGGGATAGGGAAGATTAATAAAGGAGAGGGGAGGTGGGCAGGAGACAGTGAAAAGGCAGAGATAAGAATGAATACTTTTGCTCAGTATTCACAAAAGAAGAAGAGGAGGAGTTACCTAAACCAAACAGTAGAAGCACTCTGGATAGTGGGGTTGATACCAGTCCATTTAAAGAAGAAAAGTACTGAAAGAACTTCTAAAACTCAAGATGGACAAAGCAATGGGGCCTGACGGGATTCACCCTAGAATCCTAAAAGAGCTAAGGGAGGACCTAGTGACACCACTAACCACACCTTAACAAATCATGGGAAGATGGGGTGGTACCTGAGGACTGGAGGAGGGCAGATGTGATTCCCCTTCACAAAAGTGGGAGCAAGGCAGAAGCAGGAAACTACAGACCTGTTACTTTGACCTCAGTGGTGGGGAAAATGATGGAATCACTTGTGAAAGAAAGAATTGTTGAGTACCTAGAGGCCAGCGGGGCACTGGACCCAAAGCAGCATGGATTCACAGCAGGAAGGTCATGTCAGACAAATCTAATCGATTTCTTTGACTGGGTGACCAAAGTAATAGACCAGGGAGGGGCTGTGGATATGGCCTACCTAGACTTTAGCAAGGCATTTGACACAGTCTGCACAAAGATTAATAATCAAGTTAGCCAGCCTGGGAGTGGGTCCCAGGGTGGTAGCCTAGAAAACTGGCTGCACAACAGGACACAGAAGGTAATAGTGAATGGAACACATTCTGAAGAAAGGGGTTACTAGTGGAGTACCTCAGGGCTCAGTACTGGGTCCAGTCCTCTTTAACGTCTTTATAGGTGACATTGCAGAGGGTCTGGAAGGAAAGGTATGCCTCTTTACGGATAACACAAAGATCTGTAACAGAGTTGATACACAAGGGGGGTAGAAAGGATGAGAAGGGACTTGGCAAGGTTGGAGGAATGGTCAGACATATGGCAACTTAGATTCAATGTAAGAAGTGCAAAGTAATGCATCTGGGAAATAAAAATCCAGGAGAAGAGTACACAATAGCAGGGGAGGTACTAACAACAACAATAATGGAAAGGGATCTGGGTGTAGTCATATCAGATGACCTAAAGGTGGGTATGCAATGTGAGAAGTCAGTAGGGAAAGCCAGGGGGATACTGGGATGCATAGGGAGGGGCATCACAAGTAGAAAAAGGAAGTGGTTATCCGTCTATACAGACAGTTGGTGAGACCCCATCTGGAGTACTGCGTGCAGTTTTGGAGACCTCATCTACGCAAGGACATAGACAGGATGGAAGCAGTCCAGAGGAGGGCAACTAAAATGGTGCAGGGTCTACATCAGAAACCATATGAAGAGAGACTGAGAGAGCTTAATGTGTATACCCTTGATGAAAGGAGGGACAGGGGGGACATGATAGAAACTTTTAAGTACCTCAAGGGAATCAACAAAGTCCAGGAGGGTAGCATCTTTCAGAAAAAGAGATGTGTAAGAACAAGGGGGCACAATTTAAAGTTAGAGGGGGGACGGCTCAGGGGTAATGTGAGGAAATTATTTTTCATGGAGAGAGTGGTGGACGCATGGAACTGCCTTCCTGGAGAGGTTGTGGGGACTAAAGCAGTGGAGGAATTCAAACATGCATGGGACAGACATAAGGCAATTATAGTTGGGGGTTGCAGGAAATAGGCTGTTAGTTAACTAGAATCTGCAGCTTATCCAGTAGGTAGGGAAATGGGCAGACTGGGTGGGCCAAGTGGTCCTTATCTGCCGTCAAAGTCTATGTTTCTGTGTTTCTATGTAAAGCCCAGGATATTTCAAACCCATTTTCTAAGTTTTCATAAACAAGCTGACTTCCATGTTTCCTGCCTCTACACCTTCTACAACGCTGTATTAGTATTCTTCACCAACTTGGCTGCTGGTTTATTAAAATTGGGTTTTATATGCACATTATTTAAGAATGTAAATATTTAGGAGGATATTCTCTCAACATTTGTAAGAGAAGGACCTGTGATTTTTAAGAGGTAGAACTCTTGGGGCCAGATATTCAAAACTTTACCCTGGGGCTAAATTTGTACTGCCAGGCATGCTAAATTTGCCAGGAAACCAATAGCCCACCATATTCAAAAGTGATAGTCCTGGTGCAAAACCCACTGAATATAGTGTGCTAATGAAGCTATGCAAACTGGTCCACAGGTGCAGTGCTATATAGCCCAGGAAGTAAGACAGCATTGAATACAGCAACTGAGAGCAGTGCAAACTGCAACAGTGGCCCAGTGTACAAATAAGTGGAATAAGTGAATGCTGAACAATGTGGGCAACATGCGTGCTTGCAAAGAAGTGATGGACAACAACAGTGCAGGACAAATATTGCCAAACCATGTCATTGAATAGTACAGTCTTGCGCAGCGCTAATGCGTTTGTGCTGTGCTGCACGTTTGCCTGGCGTAATCCCAGTTGCCCAGTGCTAATGTTTGCCATATTTAAAACTGTCTATGCAAATGAGCCTATCTGGCAATCAGAGGGCAAACAGCCTCATTAGCATCTCATTACAGCCTGCATAGCATGTGGATTGCCTGGTGCTATAACATCGTGCACACAGCTTGACCTGTAGGTTCGACTGGAATTACAGGATGGTAGGCACTTTCCTGACTCTGCTCACAGCTCCACCTGTAGATCCAACTGGGATTACAAGCCAGTAGCCACAGTCCATGTGTGCTCACAGCTCAAAGTACAATAGCTGCAGACTTGATCTGGACACAGATGCAAAGACTAACGTGGCTCAGGGGAGTAGCACTATAGGAATGGATGGTCGTTCTGCATGCTGCATGCCAGTGGCACATCATTGTTCCTGTCTCTGTGTGTATCAGATGGTACAGTACCACAGTAGGTGATACTGTGAGGGACACAGAAATGCCTATAGTGTGTCAGAGAACAGTGACTGGTGCTATCCACAGTGACATGCACAGCTGGATGGTGTGGTCCGATGGTGGACACCAAGGTCATACTGTCCTGTGACTCTCATGTGCTGCACTAGTGGCATGGAGTTCCCACACTACCATAAACGTGGGTGTCCAAGTGTGTGGGGATCCTGGACAGGTGTAGGGTATGTACCCAGGGGGCACACATACCAACATACTGGCACACTGCTGTCAGGGGCATTACCATTAGTGAAAGTTTGCACTGTGTGGATGGCCCCTGCTGTGTGGCAGTACCCACTATGAGGTGCGGCCTGGCCACCTATACACTCTCCATTCCCCCAGTGCAGCATGTGTCCACTGGATCATGGTGGTGTACACTAATGGGGGACATGGAGGTGTGTGCTGCATGGCCACACAGCCATGGTTTCCACTGGGTGCTGGGGCAACCACTAATGCCTGGCAGGGTTAGGATCAGTGCCAGATGATGGCGACATGGGCAGTGCTGTCTGTATGCAGCATGTCTCAGCCAAGCATGTGTTCTGTACATTGTTCTGTCACACCATGTTCACCGGGTGGGCACACTGGGCCACAGCCCAGTGTTGGGAATAAACCAGTGATACTAACTGTGCGGCTGCGATGCAATGGTGTCCTATACAGACACACAATGCACAGCAGCACGCAATACACAAACGTCACATTAGGTACACATTACAGTACATTACATTACATAACAAATAATGCATGGGGACGAGTGATTAACTCAGACATTATGCAGATCTGAGGTGTATGATGCCTCGGAGACCCCGAGGGTGATGCCCGAATGGTTTCTCTCTGGGCATCACACATCGAGTGTGTGCATAGCATCTGAGGTCCCAGACTTCCCCATGTTTCTTCTGTGACATGTACTGTTGGTTAGCACTGCGCAATAGTGACATTGTGCTGCCTTGCATGACTGTGCTGCTGTGTCCAGGCCCCCCTTCCTGGCCTTACCAGGACATAAGACTACCTTTACATAGGCAGTAACTAGCGCCACGCTCAGTGTTGCACTATCATGCCTCATGAAACACTAAACATTTGAATATTGTGCTGTACCTGTATGCATAGTCCTGTCCCTCACTTTGCCCCTTGCATGCATTATCTTTTTGTGCTGGTGCTAATGTGTTGCACCGGTGCTATTACCAGTTTTGAATATTGCGGTGCGGTACTAACCAGGCACTAGCCCGATGCAAAGTTTTGAATATCCTGGCCCTATAGAGTACTCAGTCCAAATAAGATATCAGACCAGAAACTCTCAACAATTTTGTAAGTGAAGGGGAAGTTCCTGTGGATTCCCTCTTATTCAATTATCAGTGCCTAAATCTTGAACTGAATGTACTTTCCTTAACTTCTAACTCTATCTTAGCATTGTATTGGCCATTGGCTATCCAATTACAGTATTTTGCACATCATTTATGGCTATGACCTGACTTTCCATGTTGCCTGAATATGCACTTGCAACCTCATAATAGTATTCACCAGCCACTTGGATGCCTGTTTAATAATGCAGGGTAAATTAAAACAAAATATTATATCTAATTCAAATGACTTGCACATAGTTTTCATGCTATTTTGTGCATTTTGTAATTACTTTTGTCCTTTTCTAAAATGCATAATTTTGTACATGTAATATTGGGCCAGATATTCAAAACTTTGTTCTGGGCACAAACCGTTTGTGCTTGGTTTGCACCAGGTTTGCGTGGGTCTGCTATATTGAAAAGGCCAAACAGCACGGGCAGACTGCATTACTGCAGGGCAGAAGAATAATGTCCAAAGGGACAAAAAGAGGGTGTGTGTACATGAATACAGACACAATGCTATAGTCAGTGTATTAGCACTGTGCAAAGTGTTTTTGCGTGACTAAGCATGACACATTGCATGGTGCAAACTACCATCCAGGAAAGGGTAGTCTTAACTCTGGGCGAACCAGCTTTGCGTGACTTTGTGGCTTTGCGCAGTTTTGTGTGGCTTTGCCTGACTTTGTGCGGCATAGTTAATGGAACTCTATAATTCACAAGTATGAATTATAGAGTTTGCGAGGGTCTGCGAGCAGTGGTTTATTGACCCAAACCAGTAAATATTAAACATAGAAAGAAACCAGACCTGGAAGAAGCATGCTGCACACAGACGGTGCCTCTTATGTTGCCATCATCTGCCACCAGTCCCAACCATGCCAGACATTAATTGGTGACCCGGCGCCCAGGGGACACCATGGCAGTGTGCCCATACAGCATCACCTGCAGACCACCCTTTTGTGGACACCAACAGAATCCAGCACATACATGCAGCACTGGGGGTGTGGAGGGTATTGAGGGGAAGGTGTACAGATGGGCAGTCTGCACCACATATTGGGTGCTTCCACAAGGCTGGAACAATCCACACAGTACAAATGGTCCAGTATAGGGAATACCCCAACCCCAGTGTGCCTGTCTGCTGGTATGTGCACCCCAGCCTACATACTGCACATCTGTACAGACACCACAGCACACACACAGTCAACCATGTACATGTCACTTAAAGTATCCCATGCCAGTGGTGAAGCTTCTGTGGGTCGCACAATAGCATAACAGTAATGTTCATTGTCAGTACACACCTGCAAGGTGGGCCTGTCACTGGGTAAAGTGCAGCAGTCATTGATACCCTACACATCATAGGCATTGCTGTGTCCCTCACGCTACTGGCCCCCTTGTTACTGTAGTGTCTGCTGTGCACTGTAGCAAGAACTACAGTTTGACTATTGCATGCACCACCATACCTCTCAACTATCCCTGATTTTCAGGGACGTCCCTGATTTTACCTCAAAATTTTACTCTGTCCCTCCTAAAAATTGTGTTTCCAAGGCCAAACAGTGGGGGTTGTAAGCATAAAATAATGTCAGACATTAATGTTACAGACATGTGCTTCATTAGACAATGCATTTTACACTAAGCCACTTATTTTACCAGCTTCCTGAGTGAATATCACCAATTTTTATGTTTGCTTGCATGCATGTGCAAGAAACATAGTGCCATCATCTGAGTTTTTGGAGGTGTGGCAGCCCTCTTCCAACTCAGTCAGTGTGTCTGCAGGCGCGACCGCAGTTCTCCAATGTCTGCTGGAGCTGTCTATGATAGCAGTTGAAAATGCAGTGGAGTACATTTGAAAGGGGGAGCCACGCCTCAGTGAACAGTGATAAGATATCGCCTGCTCATGTGCGCCCCCCTACACACACACACACACACACACACACACACACACACACACACACATATGCACATACTGAGTGCTCACCCCCCACACACACACACTATGTGGCAGCCAGGGGTGCCCAATCCCCCGTCGGCTCCTGTCTCCACCCGACAATACAGGGTGCCACACTGGGAGCCCACCCCAGTATGGCAACAAAGATGCTATCACTGATAAGAGTACCCAATCCCTATTGGCTCCACGCTCCCCAAAAAAAGCCATCCTTGTGCCATGCTGGGAGCCCACCCCAGCATGGCAAATGTCCTGCGTCGTCTCGTCCTTGGTTTAAAAAAAAACAAAACCCTTAAATAGAAAAATGGTCCCTCGCTGTCTCTGCCCCCACCTGCACCCACCCACTATGCACCCTGCCTCCTCACACCCCTCTCACCCCATATTTACCTCCAGAATCTGGTGCGATGATCTTCGGTGGACTGGGAACACGTCTGCACTCTTCAAAGCCGACCGCGAACTGAGGAAATGCTAGTAAGCTGTATAATGGGATAGATAGGGTTTTTTCAACATTGCTGCATAACTCAGGCATTTTTTTGAATTTTTGCACCAAAGTTTTAACATGGGGTTTTTGGGACACTTCCTAATGAATGCTGTCACTGTCATGGTGTTAATTGGGCCTGAAAGGTGATTTTACAGTCACTGCGCGAAATCACCTTTTGGGACCAAGTAAAGAAATGACACTGCCACTGTTCATAAGGTGGGCTCTCAAAAAGTCTATGTTGAAAATTTGGTGGAAAAATTCCTAAAAATGACTGTTTTACAAGCGTGCGTTGTGCAGTTCCTACGCACGCTCATAAGTTTGCAAATTTTCAATATTTTCACTCCAGATTTTCAACCTTACCATTTTATCACACCTCCTTATGAACAATTTAGCTGCCATTTTTCACAAATTACCCAAAATGTGTTTCCACACATGTAGCGCACAATGGTGCAGTCAGTGTGCGAAAGCAATATTTGGGACTCATTAAGAAAATCACAGTTACACTGTTCATGAGCAGAGGTCTTAAAATGCCTATGTTGAAAATTTGGTGACAAAAGTCCATAAAATGACTGTTACGAGTGAGCATTGTGCAGTTTCCATGCACCCTTGTAAGTTCATGACTTTGTAATATTTTCAGTCCAGATTTTCACCAGTGGCATTTTTCCACACTTCTTTATGAACAGTACAGCTGTCATTTTTCACAACATGGCCAAAATGTGTTTTCACACTTTCAGCGCAGAGATACGTGGTCGCTGTGGGAAATCATTGTTCGGGACAGATAAAGAAAATCACAGTGACACTGTTCATGATTGGAGGTCCCAAAAAGCCTGTGTTGACAATCTGCTGTAAAAAATCCCCAAACTAATTACATTACGGGTGTGTGTTTGCACAGTTTCTATGCACGCTCGTGACTTCACCAGTTTTTTTAATATTTTTACTGCAGATTTGCAACATTGCCATTTTTTACACCTCCCCATGAACAGTACAGCTGTCATTGTTCACATCCTGTTTGGAATGTGTCTTTGCACCTGTGGTGCTAAATGCCGTAGTCGCTGTGCATAAGCAGCTATCGGCTAACAAACTGACATTGCCACTGTTCATGAGGTGGGGGTCACAAAAAAAAATGTTGAAAATTGGGAGTGAAAATGCCAACGAATGCCTGAGGTGTTAGGGTTGCCAACCATAACACCCCACCCTGTAGAGAATGAGAGACATTAGAGGTGTGACTTGGGTTTCTTGCCTGTAATGCTCATACCATTCCACACTTTGCAGCCAGTGAGAGGCATTGAGGAATGCCTTGAACTCTTCGCCCCCAAATTTCACCCAATTCTCCTATACTGCACCCATCTCACTGTATTTCCTGATGGAATGGGGTGCGCATAAGGGCCAAAGACCCCAAGGGACTCTGTGACACTTGTCAGTGTCTGCAGGAAACGGTGTGGTGAAATGGTGTGGCCGTTATGCCTGACGACCCAAAGGCATACCCCAATGCTTGTCACTCTCTGTAGGGTGGTGGTGGGGTTGGATTCAGTTGAATACTTCACTGCCATTCCTATTATACAGCTCTCTAACTTCTGCACTACCAATGCCAATGCCAACAAGCAAACATTCGGCATTGACAAATGCTTCTTAAGATGTGTCCCTGATGGTAAACTTTTGTCCCTGATTTTTTTTAAGCCTTGTCCCTGATTCATGATGCAGGGGAGTTGAGAGGTGTGACCACTACCACTACCACCACCTGTGCCTATGCTGAGTAGCCCCTGGGGCACAATATTCTATGTGGTTCTGTACAAATGTAGCCTGCAGCTACCCCCATGCACTTCCAGACTTACATATAGGTGGTGCTGTGGGCAGACCCAGCCAACCACTATACTTCCAGACTGACCTACGGTTGGAGCTGTGGGACACTGCAAGAGCACTGGGCAAACTGCATGAAAATCAGGACATAATGAGATGCTAATCTGGATGTTTGCCCACAGATTACCTAAGTAGGCTCATTTGCATGTCTCTTTTGAATATAGCAAATTTTTGCCCCTGTCAAATGTGATAGCACCGGGCAAACATCTTAGCACTGCATAAAACCTGCACAAATGTGTCTACACCATGCAAATGTTATGGAAACATGGTACATTTCTGCAGAATTTCACATGCGCTGGTGCTTGCAGCTTTAATGAATCCACTTCTTTGCTAGCACACATTGGTGACAGTTCACCTTTACCTTGTTTCTTCACGTCACTGTGCTCTAGGCTGCTGTTGTGGTTTGCACTTCCTTGTAGCTATATTCAGAGCTGTCTTATTTCCCGCACTATTTTTGCACTGCACTCCCAGCCCAGATTGCCCAGCTTCCTTAACACACTATATTCAGCAGGTTTAAAGAGCAGGTGCTTAGTAATGGTGCATATCTTAAAGAATGAAGGTTTGGGGCCTTGAGATGCTTCTGCAATCATTCAGTTTGCTTTTATTTGTTTATTTACTTACATTTCCATCTTTTTATTTGTATTTTGCCACGTGCTAGTGAAAAAAAAAAGAGCCCAATGGGGTCCCCATGTGATGATGTCAGAAAACCCTCACTAACAAGCCTGCCAGTGTAATGCAAAGGGAAATCACAATCTTTTTACTTTTCAGATATTTCTGTAAGACTGACCTATAGGTTGAGCTGTGAGCTGACCTGGCCTACCCATGTACTTTCAGACTGACCTACAGGTGGTGCTGTGAGCTGACCCAGCCTGCCCCTGTACTTTCAGACTGACCTACAGGTGGCACTGTGAGACCCTGCAATTGCACTGTGCAATCTACATGCAAATCAGGTCATAATGAGATGCTAGTATAGATGTTTGCCCACCAACTGCCTAAGTAGGCTCATTTGTATAACACTATTGAATGCAGCAAATATTTGTCTTGGGAAAACATCCTAGTGCTGGGTAAAGGTGTTAGCCCTGCACAAATATATTTGTGCCACGCAGACCTGTCTTGAACCATAACACAGTTCTGCAGTATCTGGCCTGCACTGTTGTTTGTAGCTTTAGTGCATCCACTTTTTTGCTAGAACACACATTGATCACGTAGTTCACCTATACCTTCCTCCATGTCTGTGTGCACTGGGCTGCTGTTTTGATTTGCACTTCCCAGATACTATATTCATAGCTGTCTTATTTGCTGGCCTATTATTGCACTGCACTCCCAGCCCTGTTTGCATGACTTCATTTGCATGCTATATTCAGTTGCTTTAGCCCCAAGGCTATTCCTTGGAATATAGCATGCAAATGGTTCAGAGCCAATTTAGCACACCGTGTAGTGCTAATTTTGCTCCATGGCTAAGTTTTGAATATCTGGCCTTACATGTTATCAAACATCACATATGTCTATTACAAGACTGGTGGTCCAGGGTATTATATTCAGCATATTGTGGGCTATGGTTCAGCAGCAGAAAATACACTGCCTAAGGCAAAATGTTTTTTTAATAGAGGGTGCCAGTTTACACTGGACTTCAAGCTAGATACCCACACGTGTCCTTTATGGCACTGCAGAATGGCTTATTTCACCTCTGGGAACAGTTCCATACCATGATGATGGATAGAACAGCATTACTTGGATTGACCTCACCAGGCCTGCAATCCAGTTTCAAGTACATTTATAACAAATACCATATTTCTTCAAATAGAAACTGTGACTTCTATTAGCAAAGACCTGTTTTCAGATGCGGCTTCTATTTGAGGATGGTTTGTGTTAGAGTGTGGCTTTTCATTAAACTGCACTGAAAAAATCACTCTTTAATACTAGAAATGGTGGTAAATACACATCTTCAAATCCTTTTAGGTAAGTACCCCCTCACACAGTATTCCACCAGGCAACCAATTACCAATATACTCTGTGGGCAGAGGGGAAGGTAAAAGACTCAGATATAGATTCAGCTTATTCAATCTACCAGTATGCTGTGATAGCAGCATCTGTTACTCAGTACAGTCACTAGTACTCCAAGCACTGGATCCACCTCGCAGTGCTTGCTGCTTACTTCCTGCTTTTTCCAGGGAGGCTTGGGGGAAGCCCACAGCTGTTCTCCCCAATTGCTCCCATTTGGAACTTGGACCACCAGCACAACCATTGGGACTGCTTAGACCAATGTTTGATGTGGCTTTTGCATCCCTTGGTATCAACTCTGCTTGGTGCTTGTTTATTGCTGTTTTGGAGAGGCTCAGGGGATGCTCACAGCTGTTTTTGAGGATGCTGAGGTTTGGGGATTATACAAGTGCAAGTTATGAATTTACACGTTTACTAGTTCCACCGATCACAAGACCAGGCTTCTATTACAAGTCTGATTTTTTTCAATGTGTCTTGTAATAGGATACAGGTTTCAAGAATGCATGAGATAGGTACAAGAGGATATTTAAAGTAAGGTGGGGAAGGTGGAGTCCAATGACTAAGTAGGGTCTGCAGTGTAGCTGTATATAGGGAAATACAGGGCAGACTGGATGGGTCATGAGTTCTTTTTCTGCAAACATCTTCTATGTTTCTAGTAGAAGGCAGTTTCTATTTCAGGGTGGCTTCTAATCGAGGAAAGATAGTATTTCACTAGAGGTATGGCTAGGAACTTTCTATAAATTCCATGTAGAAAACCCTTAAATTGCCTAGATCTCTTTCTCCTACAAAACTGCAAAATTATGGCATGCCTCCTCCGACCATTTGGAGGCATGTGACATAATCTTATCATTCAAAGATCAACTATTAAATGTACTCAGTACTTCTAACTCGTGTAACTGTTTTTGAACCTGAGGTGTTTGACAATATATCCTTATGCTGTTCTTGTTACCGTGTATGATCTTAGATCCTTTGAAAATGCATATTTACCTAAATGATCTTTTGTGCAATAAAAACTAAACCAAACAAATGAATATCTGAACACTGGAATTTCCAGTATTAAAAAATCTTCTGTGCACACCACTACAGTAGTTGTACGAAAATAGAAGAAATCTGGAAAGGTATTAATAGATATGTCATTAACAATGTGGTGCAACTGTCTAATCAAGATGGTCTTGATGACACAAGTTATAACAAGGATGCAACTTTGAATATTTGATCTATTCCTTTGTGGTGTTATTCATAGTATGTTACTTAGTGTTAGTGGCACAAGTTATAACAAGGATACAATATTTAATATTCCTTATAACATGGGGATGAAAACAGCTCCTCTCTGATTTGTGAACACACATCTCCTGACTATGGATTAATTCTATAGTAATCCATGGTTTATCCCTGAAGGCATCAGAGGAAGCAAGAGTGACTGAGGCATGTCCCCCATCTTACTAAGTAGAGCAGCAAAACATGATATGTAAGTAAAAATCACACACTGTGTTAACGTTTAAAGTGAAAACATACTGGGCAGTGAAGCAAGTAGTAACTGGGTGTCTTTCCACAGCAATTACTGGTATTGCAAAGCAGCCTCAGCAGCTCCTCCTTGAACCACACCTGATAAATGTTTTGCAAAACCTGCCAGGCTCCCTCGACAAATGTTTTGTAAAACCTGCCATGCTGCCCCTGTTATCAGCTTGCTTTGTTCCAAAACTGTATGTAAATGCACTGATTAGTGTGGGAGTAGAATGATCAAGTGACTGCTAAAAAGACTGCAAACGGAGAAGATAGTGAGCTAATATTTGAATTCATAGAAAATGAAACTCAACTTCATATGGACTTACGGGTTTCCTGTTACCTATTTACTGTAACTCAGGAGTGAAAGCTTTTCCTGTACTATGATTCCCCTTTACAAAAGCGGGAGCAAGGCAGAGGCAGTAAACTACAAACCTGTTAGTTTGACCTTGGTAATAGGGAAAATGATGGAATCACTTCTGAAAGAAAGAATTGTTGAGTACCTAGAGGCCATCGGGGCACAGGACCCAAGGCAGCATGGATTCCCAGTGGGAAGGTCATGTCAGATGAATCTAATAGATTTCTTTGACTGGGTGACCAAAGTAGTAGACCAGGGAGGGGCTGTGGATATGGCCTACCTAGACTTTAGCAAGGCATTTGATACAGTCCCACACAAAAGATTAATAAACAAGTTAGCCAGCCTGGGAGTAGTTCCCAGTGTGTTAGCCTGGGTAACAATTTGGCTGGACAACAGGATGCAGAGGGTAATAGCAAATGGAGTACACTGTGAAGAAAGGGGGTTACTAGTGGGGTACCGCAGGGATTAGTACTGAGACTGGTCCTCTTTAATGTCTTTATAAGTGACATTGTGGAGGGGCTGGAAGGAAATGTACAGTATGCCTCTTTGTGGATGACTTAAATATCTGCAACAGTACTGATACACAAGGTGGGGTGGAAAGGATGAGAAGGGACTTAGCAAGTTTGGAGGAATGGTCAAAGTATGGCAGCTTAGATTCAGTGCAAATAAGTGCAAGATAATGCACCAGGGAAACAAAAACAATGGGGAAGAGTACACAATGGAGGGGGGGATTAACAACAACAAAAATGGAAAGGAACCTGGGGGTAGTCATATCAGATGACCTAAAGGTAGGCAAGCAATGTGAGAAGGCAATAAGGAGGGCTGGGGATACAGGGATGTATAGGGAGAGGCATCACCAGTAGAAAAAGGGAAGTGGTTATCCCTCTGTACAGACAGTTGGTGAGACCCCATCTGGAGTACTGTGTGCAGTTCTGGAGATGCCATCTCCACAAGGACATAGGATGGAGGCAGTCCAGAGGAGGGCAACTAAAATGGTGCATTGTCTGCACCAGAAGCCATATGAAGAGAGAATAAAATAGCTTAATATGTATACCCTTGAGGAAAGGAGGGGGGGAACATGATAGAAACTTCTAAGTACCTCAAGGGAATCAACAAAGTCCAAAAGGGTAGCATCTTTCAGAAAAAGAGATGTGCAAGAACGAGGAGACACAATTTGAAGATAGAAAGGAACGGCTCAGGGGAAACGTGAGTAAGTATCTTTTTATAGAGAAGGTAGTAGACGCAAGGAATAGCCTTCATGAGGAAGTCGTGGAGTCCAAAACAGTGGGGGAATTCAAGAATGCATGAAACAAATATAAGGCAATCATATTGGGGGGATAGGAGGAAATAGGCTGTTAGCTAACTAGGATCTGCAGCTCATCCAATAGGTAGGGAAATGGGCAGACTAGGTGAGCCAAGCGGTCCTTATCTGCCATCAAAGTCTATGTTTCTATGTTACTGATAAATGGCAAAAATCCTGGCTAGTGACAGAGTTTAGGGGAAGTAGTGAGCATTGCTCATTTGAAAGGGTCAGAGGAGCTTATGTGTGTGTGCCTTCACAGCCGTGTTGTTCGTTGTAATGAAATGCACCCAACTGACTCTGTATGTCTCAGCCTGGCATCTTTGTGTTTCGTGGTGTACACCCCGCATTTTTCATCAGCTGTAAAAAGTGAAATAAGAATATTTTTCCTAGCTGTAATGAATATCAAGACAGTGTGACATACTACGATTAACATCATATGGAACATATGTAAAGATTAACCCACTTCAGAGCGTGGGTTACGTGTGGAATTAATCCTTGCCTGGGAGGTTGTCTGCACTGGGCCTGTGGCCTTGTACTTTGCTTGGGTGTGGATTAATTCCCCAGTAATCACACTCTGTCATGGGTCAATCCTTACATATGTTCCATATGATGTTATTTGTAGTATGTTACACTATCTTGATGTTCATTAGATCTAGGAAAAATATTCTTACTTCGCTTTTTATAGTTTCCATAAAATGGAAGTATTTTTTTTGTTAAATTTTAGGCATTTCATGAAGATTCTTTAACAGTTGATGTTTGCAAATTAATGAGAGAAAACCACTCAATATCACACTTGCACGGGCTGATTCCAGAAGTGAGACGCAGGGCTTGACGCAAGCTCTGCATCCGCCACAATGTGACCTGTAAATGTGTCAACACTCCCGGACACAATCCTGCGCTATTCCAGAAGCATTTACGCAGCTTCTGACACTTTTCACGCTTTATGGCAGCTTGCCCCATTGTGGGGGGCCCCCCATGGATGCAACGCTAGACCATCAGGGAGATGGTTTAGCGGTTGCGTTGTTGACCTGCGACATTGGCTTCTGGATTCAGGTGTCTGATGCAAGTCGGGACTTGCATCAAACACCATGTTGCAAGTCCCCTGCATCAGATGGAACATGTCTTGGAATCGGGCCCTCATTTTTGCTGCATAGAGTAGAAACATAGAATTTGCCAGCAAACAAGGATTGCTTATCCCACCTAGTCTGTCCATTTTTCCCCTCCTATAGTATCATAGAGCCTACTTGTTCTCAGGCTCATTCACCCACCCACCCCTTCC
This sequence comes from Neoceratodus forsteri, assembly GCA_016271365.2. Taxonomy (NCBI): domain Eukaryota; kingdom Metazoa; phylum Chordata; order Ceratodontiformes; family Ceratodontidae; genus Neoceratodus; species Neoceratodus forsteri. Next base: position 665,945,259 of record CM057456.1, on the reverse strand, counting down.
TTTCCCTAAGATGCCTTTATACCTATCCCATACATTCTTGAACCCCACCATTGTTTTGACCCTATCACCTCTGCTGGAAGACTGTTCCAGGAATACACCACTCTTTCTGTGAAGAAGTACATTCTCACATCTCTCCTGAATCTACCCCTTCCAGCTTCTTATGATGCCCCCTTGTCCTTGAGTACCCTTTTTCTGAAAAGTATTTCCTTCATGTATCTTATTTACCATGTGATGTATTTAATGGTCTTTTATCATATTCCCCTTTTCATCTTTTCCACAATGACATAGTTGGGTCCTTTAGTTTCTCCTTAATAAGCTTCTGATGCAGACCCTGCACCATTTTAGTTGTTCTCCTCTGGACTGCCTGCACTCTGTCTACTTCCTTCTGGAGATGTGGTCTCCAAACCTGGACACAGTACTCTCAGTGGGGTCTTACTAGTGATGTATACAGAGGCTGTACCATCTCCATCTTTCTGCTGATGATACCACTCTCTGTATACACTCCAGTATCCCACTTGCCCTCCCAACAACATTTGCAGTATGCCAACAAAACACACTGTATCATATGCTGCACATACAATGTTCCAAATGGTGCAATTTAAAAACAACTGTTTAAAAATTATCATTTTTGGCAAAAAATATAGATTCACGTATTTTGACCTAAAAGTTACCAAAATGCACATTATTTCAAATATGGGACCAAATACACAGTTGCAGTAAAGGACAGCACAGTCTTGGGATGCAAAGGGGCATTGATTCTGCCAACATCAAAAACTGCATCACACAAAGTGCAGACTTGGCATGTGGAGTGCTCTCCCCCATACACACATGGATATTACTTCATAATTCAAATGATGGTCACCAAACATACACATTTGAAAACTGTGACCATCAGGGACATCTGAACATCATATTGTGCCAGTCACATGGCCCAATAACATGACCACAGAGTCATAAGTTGCTGCAACATTAGTTGCCCATCCCCAAACCTGACCTCTACAATATGTTTAACCCTGCTTGTGGGAAGTGGAGTATATAAATATTTGTGTTCATCACCAGTTGTCCCTTGAAATCCAGTGGCCTGCACCAAATGGGCCTGCACCTTTAAGCTATCTTTTGTGTCTAGAACAACCCCCGTCCCCATTCCCTCACAGAATTCAACAAGCATTTGTCAATGATGCATGTTTGGTTGCTGGTATTGGCATTGGTGCTACAGGAGTTAGAGAGATACATAATAAGAATGGTAGTGAGGTACTGAACTAATGCCAACCCCCAACCCCACCCTGCAGAGACTGACAGGCATTGGGGTGTACCTTTGGGTCATCAGCTATAATGCTCACACCATTCCACCTCTCCTCACCCTACAGACACTGACAGGTATCATGATGTGCCTTGGGATCTTCAACCCTTATGCTCACCCCATTCCATAAAGAAATAAACTGAGATGGTTGCAGTATAGGAGAATGAGGTGAACGTTAGGGCCGAAGACCCCAAGGTATACCTTGATTCCTATCAGTGGCTGCAGGGTTGGGGTGGGGTGGAATGGCCTGAGCATTATGGCTGACAACCCCAAGCCACACCCCTGACTACTTCTCAGTCTGTACATGGTGGGGCGTTACGGTTGGAGACCCTAACACCCAGGGTGTTTGTTTGTATTTTCGCAACAAATTTTCAGCATGGGCTTTTTGGGATCCCACCTCATGAACAGTGGCACTGTCATTTAGTTATTCAATCCTGAAAGGTGATTTTGCACAGCAAATGCACCATTCAGTGCAGCAGGTGAGAAAAGACATTTTGGGCAGGATGTGAAAAATGACATCTATACTGTTCATGAGGAGGTGTGAAAAAATGGTGTTGTTGAAAGTCTGGAGTGAAAATATAAAAAATTGGTGAAGTTATGAGCATGTGCAGAAATGTATTTATTTATTTATTTATTTATTGAATAGAATCAGAATTACAACCCTTTTAGTCATAGACTAATTTGCAAAGGCTCCACTTCAATAAAAGTAAAAATAGAAGAATAAGATATATACAGGTATCACAAATATACAAGTATCCTGTAATAATACAAAGACCCCTTAGTCCTGATTTTAGCTTATATTGTGGATTACATCAACTGGGAGCATAGCAAAGTTCCCTGGTCAGTGCTAATACAGGATACAGTTTCGTAGGATCTTGAAGGACCCAGAGTGGCAATAGCTGGACAGTGGGGGGAAATAGGATGGGGGGGTGGCATCAGACTAACCATTTGCTACAGGATAATTTACAGGATAGAGCAGGCTCCTGTGTAACAATTGCCTCTGTAATTATGGTGGGAGGGTGGCAACAGTATGTGTGTGAGATTAATTACAGTCACAGGTTGCTGAGTCAAGGAACAGGATTTTGAGACCTGAGTTAAATAGGCTGAGACTATGGGCCATGGAGATGGAGAACGGTAGACTGTTCAGTCATAGAGGGGCTCGATAGCGGAAGGATCTTTGTCCAAGTGAGGTCCTAGAATGGGGAACTAGAAGGGTAGAGTTTGCTGTGTGTCTTAGAGTCCTTCTATGGGAGGCTGTGCGGATGAGCAGGTGGAGGCCGATGGAGGCTTGCTTAAGTTGTATCTTTATGGTAAGGAGGCAGGTAAAGTACTTAAGTCTGCCTTGGAAATTTAGCCAGCTTGTCTGATTATAAAATTCACATGTGTGTGTTAACCTGACACATCCTGAGAGAAGACAGCAAGCTTTATTAAGGGTGATGTCGATGCTGCATAGGGCAGTTTGATCCTTGCATAATGCATGCTTGTAACAGTCATTTTTTGGAATTGTTTTACCAGATTTTCACTATGGCCTTTTTGGGACCTCCTCTCATGAACAGTAGCACTGTGATTTCATGAATCTGTCCCATAAGTTGATGTTGCACAGCGACTGCACCATTCTGCGCCACAGGTGCGAAAACAGATTGGATGTAAAGAATGACAGCTGTACTGTTCATAAGGAGGTGTCAAAAAAATGTCAATGTTGGAAATTTGGAGTGAAAATATTAAAAATTAGAAACATTACAAGCGTGTGTAAAAACTGCACACACATGCTTGTAATGCAGTCATTTTTTTAGTTTTTTCACCAAACTTGCAACATGGGCTTTTTGGGACCCCATCTCATGAACAATGGCACTGTTATTTCATTAATCGGCCTTGAAAGGTGATTCCACACAGCGACCACAAAATCACCTTTTGAGACTGAGAAACAAAATGACCACACCAGTGTTCATGAGGTGGGGCCCTAGGAACCCCATGTTGAAAATTTGGGACCAAAATTCCAAAAATTGGCTGAGATATCAACCTAAATTGACCCCCCCTCCCAATTCACTGCCATTAATGGCTAACCATCATTTCTTCAGTTCCCGGTTGGTCTTTGAAGAGTGCAGACGTGTTTCCAGCCCACAGAAGATCACTGCTCCTGACCTCCAGAGGTAAGTATGAGTGAGAGGGGGAGAGGGACGTGGGGAGGTGGGGTGCATAGATGGAGGGCATGGGTTGGGGGAGGGGGTCGGTGGGAACGACAAGGGACCATTTTCTTTATTTTTCAGGTTTTAAAAAAAATACGATGTGGAACTGTTTTCCTTTTTCTAGGTGAAATATTACAAAACAGATTTTGGCACACTGGGGTAGGCTCCCTGTGTGTCAGACTAGTGGAGGGGTGATCAATGCTAACCCAGGAGTTTGGCACCAGTCAGTAGAAAAAAAAAGGGAGCATAGGGTGTGCATCTGACACTGGGAGTGGGCTTCTCGGTGTTGGAAAAAGATAATTATTTTGGCACACTGAGGTGGACTCCCAGTGTGCCACAATAGTGGGGGTGGGGCATGCTGACACTAGGATTGGACACACCATTGTCAGCAAAAGATATGTTTGTGCTTGGGGGAGCATGCCCACATGGAGATTGGGCACCTCATTGTTGGCACAAGATATGTTCGGGCTTGGGGGGGAGTCTTCCAACACTTCCAGTGGGCAGTCAGAAATATAATTAGTTTGGTACACTGGAGTGGGCTCCCAGGGTGCCATATTAATGGGAGGAGGGGAATACATGCTGACATTGAATACCCCAGTGTCAGCTTTGGGGGAAGTGTGTGTGGTGAGTGACAGGAGCTTCCAATTATGTAAAGCCCTGGTGTGGCTCATTTTTTCATTTTATTAATATGTTTCACTGGGAAAGGCACACTGAGCAAACAAGTTGCTTGTAAGTCCAGCCATGTGCATTACTGTGCACTGTAATGCACATGGCTGGAATGTGCCTAGTAGCCAGGAAGGGGGGAAAAGATCTGCTGCTGCAATGATGAAACTGCCCCTGACTGGAGCAGCAGATTTCTTTCAAGTCCAGTGCTCGATCTGAAACAGCCATCATTGACAGCTTCCCTGTTGATTGGTGGCTGAGGGATGCACCCCTGAAAGCATTTGTTGGATTTATCGCAACACTGCCACACCTCTGCAACTGCTTTACTAAGCTCAATATGTTTCTTGCATGCTGCGTGCACAAGCAAACATAAAAATGGTTAGACTAGCCCTCAATACCCACAAGACCAAACAAAAGCTCGAGATAGATCAATTCCAGTCACAGCAAATGTATAGTAACCCTACATTTGGACCAAATGACCCGAACATTGAAGACTTCAATCAGTATTATTTATTGTCAGACCAGATCAAGATAAAATAATTAATGTTTTGTTACATACTAATTACTTCTTCAGAGCAACCTAATATTTCTGTCTAAATAAAGAATCCTTCTTTTTTTATATTTACTTTGTTTCTATTCTGATTATGTAAATCAAATTATTACATGGCCCCTCCTTTAAGTCAGCCTATTCATTCTTCAGTTACAGTATCTTGCCTTTTTCTATTCCTTAATTTCATCCCATGTATTCACACTCACCTCACAGCATTGAGTCTGTTATCCAGATGCCAAGCCTCTGTCTAGGAAATGGAGGGCACACTCACACATAGGTTCAATTTATGATTTTCTCATCGGTTCTGATCCGGCAATGATTCGTCAGTATACCACTGCACACCTGCACCACTAAACTAATGAATATCTGAACAACTAGGACCTTAACTGTATGTACTAGGTGTGGGGTGTTCAGATATTCCAGTGATTCTGGGTGGTGTCTATTTTTCATTTGCTGGGGTCAGAGCCTCCTCTCCCCATTTCTCCCCTCCCACCCTCCAAGCCAGGTTATCACAAGAGGTGGGGGTTGTCAGTCTCCAGTGCTGCTACAAGAACAATGATCATGGGCATGGGTCCAGGTATCACTGTTGGTCGCTGAGGATCCAGGGCCGATATCCCTTTAACTGAGGAAGGAGTTCTGTGCTGGGATGTATTGGATAGTGGTCAGCTGAGTAGCACGTATATATTGTGTGCTTGGGTATGAGAGTTTATTCCAGGGACGAACTCTGGATGCTAAGACCCTGGGATGTGGGGCACTTTGCAACCTCTTGCAACACTGTAGGACATTTACTATCATTTGCCCTAGGGAAAGGAGCAGGAATTAAGCAATAATGATCGAAGAGCCGGTCATTTCCATGAGATTAATGACTGGCTGGGGGGGCAGGGTGGCCCAAAGTGCAGCCGAGGGCCAACCCCAACCAGTCGGTCATTAATCCACAGGAAATGACCAGCTGCAGGGTCATTATTGTGATTATAAGTCTAATTACAATAATGATTAATGAAAGTTTTTGCCAGTGTTTTATTTCAGTTTTTTTGACTTTTTCTGAGGCAGCGCAGGCTCACTCTGCAGTTGTGTCTGAGAACCTATGCCACTCATGCTGGGCATGATGTTGTTGGGCAGGAGTTTACAGGAGAGGGTAAGAGAAATAGAGAAGGAATTAACAACTGTCACTTTTTTATTAATTATTTTATAGAGAAAACAACACTATTGTGGCCATAACTTCCCGGACCAATGTTGGCGGGTGGGGGTTTAAGAAATCCAGAAATTTTTTTTTTTTTCTTACTATGTCAGTGAAGAAATGTTCTGTCACTACAGCACCTTTGTGTGTTGCAGTACAGAGACAGCAATGGCAAAAACACTTGTCTTGTTTTGCCGCTGCTGCTGTCAGGGTAATGTGGCTGCTTTGCGGGCACGTCTTAGGAATTTCAGACTGGCACGGCAGCCAATCAGTGAGCTACATTAGCTCATGAATAATTAATTAGACTTATAATGGTGGGTGGTTCATCCCAGTTGTTAGTGGTGGGAGACTAGGGATCACTTGCCATTTTTTAGGGTGAGAGGCAAAAATATTTATTGCCTAGTTCCAACACCAAAGCAATGCAAGTTGCAGGATAGCATAGGTGGACAAGCCAGCCTGGAGGTGGGTGATGAATAAGACTGCCATCATATGTAATGGCACTTCTGATTCACACACCAGACTGGTGTGTATCATGGAGACTTGGTTGGCTGATTCCACTGGTGCTGTCCTGGAGAAGTTTCTCCCTTCGCGTTTCACTGTGCTATACCATCAGATGCTGTGGTGCAGGGGTGGTGGTGGTGTGGCCATCTGTATTAGAACTGGCTTAAGTGATGTGGTGTCTCCTGTCATGAATATGGTGAATTTTAAGTGTGTGGCCATGGAGTATTTGACTGATCTGAAATACAGAGTGGTCCTCATATACCATACTCTGGGGGGGGGATTCTTGCAGGAGTTCCCTGAGGGGCTATTGGTCTGAACATTGGAGTCCCCAAGGACCCTTCAGATATACTGTATTTGCAAACAAACTCTTCCTGCTCACAATAGGGTTGGCCTTCAGACAGGGGGTTACCTTGGCCATGTACTTAGCAGGCCACACACTTGACCTCATCTTCTCAGTGGGGTTGGAAATAGAAGATATCTCAGTGGAGCCTGTCATTTGGTCAGACCATTGCACCATACTGTTTAATCTAGGGGCCAGTAAAAGATATATTTGACTGTAGATGTGATCCAGTACCATTCTAAATGGGACCTGGATCCTGTGAGGTTTCTAGGTCTGTTGACTTCAGACCTGGCTGAGGTTTCTACCAGGGGGTTGCAGTGCTACAAATGAAGCCAATAATGCAGCTCTTTCAGTGGAACTGGGTACCCTGGTACCAGTCCACTCTTACCTGAAGATCTCTTGCTGAAGTACTCCTTGGTTTACATCTGAGCTTTAGCAGATGAAGGTTGCAGATCATAAGTTAGAGTCCAAGTGAAGGAAATCATGGTCAGGTTTCAGACAGACTTGTCCTACAGGAGCACTTGAAGTTGTGCAGGGAGGATATTGCAATGGTATTTAAACCTCTCAAATTAGATATATTATAAAGTTTTATTTTTGTACCGTACATGCTCCAAAACATTGTTTTAGGATGAAATGACATGCTGAGTGGGATAAGGGTGGGACTGCATGGATAACATTGACTGGTGTGGTCCATTAAGAAGAGCTGATGACCCCTCCACCTACCAATAATTGCAGATAGTTTATGGATGGTCATTTTAGAGTCCGGTCTGCAGTTTTGTCCAGGGAAAGTACAGAGTTGAGAGACTGGGAGGGGTGAGGGAGCAGCAATGGTGAGGTTGGGATAAAACCTAATATTGGCATGGCAGACCCTCTAAACTTCTTAGCATTTTATAACTGAAATATTGAATACAGACACTGAAAATTAGGGAAATGAGGTGCCCTTGTCTTAATAATGTAGGACAAATCATCAGACAAAGACAAATTCAAAAACTGGAAGCTACTGACTTAACAGCACTCTACCTTTGATCACAGCCTGGACACTAGCTGAAAGTCCTAACAATGGAGTGATAATTTTGATGCTTGGCCAGCTGGTTATGATTATTGTATGATATTGGTAGTATAATTAAATGGTCAGTGTATGAAACGTCAGTCTGTGAGATCTTGCCATTTTAAATTACAAGATGTCAGCAGCTGAAATCACAAGATGTATTATACTGACCAGGAGATCTCGGTAATGTAATTAACTTCCTCGAGAAATTGCATTTTATGGCCTTTTTATGACCTCATGCTTTTGAAGTTGGAAACTAAATATACATGTTATTACATCAGGAAAGAACTTCATTTAGCTGATTCCTGTTGGCTATCTCACACCTGGGTGATGGACTGCAGGGTCGTAAACCTCAAAGGAACTGGTTGATCAAAGACTCATATTTTGGGAAATGGGTTTTTGCTGATATCACATTATTAACATACCTCCTCATAAGAAATCATTTTCTATAATTTAATATTCTAAAATGAGGATCTAGATGACTCACAGAAGGGATGTGGAGACACAGAGTTTAAACTGATACTTGTGTCTGAAATGTATGTCATATCATCTTGGGACTCTAGAGAGACACAGCTCTTTGAAACACACTTCCAGAGTTAATGCCTTAGATAGCAAAGATCTAAATGTACTGTGGTAGGAGTTTTGCTTTGTAATTTTCCTTTGTTCTTGTATGTGATTGTGAGCTCTTTGATATATTGTTCTGTATTTACATTTTTTATATTTTTATCATGTTTTAGTAAAGTACCTTTTCTCTGAAAGACTGCCTGGGTGTCTGTCAGTTCTTTTTTGCATGTGATGTATAGGGGGTTAAGTCTGACAAAACTGTTCAACAGCTTGATAGTATTACTAAGCTTGAAAAAGGTAAAAATATACCTAAGGTCTCTTACAGAGTTAAAAGGGTTCATTTTGGATACCTGGTTAGGTTCCCCATAGGTGAAATACATATATAGGTAAATGATATGAACTGTATCATAGAATTACCTGGCAGAAGACATACAGAAAGAATGTGCCATGTCAACATGATGAAGCCATATGCTAATAGGGTTGACATGGTGTTTGCAGTGTGTAGTCCTGGGGAGGGGACAGATGAAGGAGACCCCCCTTCTGGACTTGCTGGAAGTAAGCAAGTGGGAGTCCTGTGTGGAGGCAGTTAAATTGTCACCCTAGCTGGACCCGGACAAGATCCTGGAAGTAAGGGAGGTTTTAACAGACTTGACCCCAAGGTTTAGCTTCAAGCCTGGACTAACCCCCCTTAGTGATGTGCTATGTAGAGACAGGGACACAGATGCCTATATGGTGGACAGCATATCGGGTGTCAGAGGCTGTCCAAAAGGACATTAGGAGGGAGGTGGAGGAAATGCTGGATTTAGTGATAATCTAGAAATCCCACAGCCCCCTGGGCCTCACCCGTAGTCCTTGTGCCCAAGCCAGATGGCTCTACTCATTTCTGTGTGGACTATCATGGACTGAATGCAGTCACGAAGTCAGATGCCCACCCAATACCCCAGGCAGACAATCTCCTGGACAAGTTTGGAGGGGTGACCTACCTTACAATTATTGACCTGACAAAGAGGTACTGGCGCATAGAGTTAACTGACAGAGCTAGGGAGAGGTCGGCTTTCATCACTCTGATATGCTTATTAGAATTTAAAGTAATGCTTTTCAGAATGAAGAACGCCCCAGTCACTTTCCACAGGTTGGTGAACTAGGTGTTAAATGGTGCTGAGGAGTACGCCATGGCATTACCTGGATGACATTGCCATCTTTAGTGCCAGCTGGGAGGAACACTTGTCCCACCTTACGGAAGTGCTGGGCATGATACAGAGGGCTGGACTCACTGTCAAAACTGAGAAGTGCCAGGTGGCAATGGCTGAAGTAGCATACCTTGGGCATGTTGTAGGCCAGGGACAGCTCCATCCTAACCAAGTGAAAATAGAGGCAATAAAGGCATGGCCCGGACTAGAAATGCAGAAGCAGGCCAGGAGTTTTCTAGGGACAGCAGGGTACTATAGAAAAGTTGTACCCAATTACAGTGCCATGGCTGATCTCCTATCTGACCTGGTAAAGAAAAAGATGCCTAAGAAAATTACCTGGGAACTAGCCTGTGAAAAAGCCTTTACCAGACTGAAGGAGGCACTGTGTTAGGTGTCCTTAGGTGAAAGGTAAATTGCATCCCCCCGAAGAGAATATTATCTGAGCCTGTACATTTGGGTATGCTAGCATAAGGTTCACAGTTTGAATTCCCCCAGAACTTGAGACTAAAGGTGATTCTGACCCAAAAACAGACAGGCAGGTTACCCTGTCTGTTACCTGTTCACACTATTGCGCTCTGAGGTTGGCACTGTGGGAGCAGAGGGCCTGACCTTCGGAGTATGTTTGTGACAATAATGACTCACAATGAGTATGTTGTGAAATCCCTCTCTTGAACTGCCGGATAATTGCAGCTGTTAATGAGCTGTTAATCACACTAGGCCATCTGAAACACTGAGGGAGATTAGCATGAAGACTAGAGCCTGTTAAAGTAGGGACTTTTTAACTTCATTAACAGCCATGGAAAACCTGGACTAGTCAAGTTGGACAACATAGAAACATATAATTTGATGGCAGATAAGGACCGCTGGGCCCATCTAGTATGCCCATTTTTCCTTTCGAGTGCTTAAGCTGCATATCTTTCCTAATCTGAATCTTACCCTTTCATCCCTATTTCTAGCATCCCTTTGTGCTTATTCCATGCCTTTTTGAGTTCCCCCACAGTTTTCACCTCCGCCACCTCCATCAGCAGGCTGTTCCATGAATCCACCACTCTTTTTGTGAAGAAATACTTCCTTACATTTCCCCAATGTCTATCACCTTCAAGCCTTCTATCACGTCCCCTTGTTCTTGACTCTCTGCTTCTCTAAAATATGTTCCCCTCTTGTACCTTATTTATGCCCTTGAAGTACTGGAAAGTCTCTATCATATCTCCTCTCTCTCTCTTTTTTCTCCTCTCCTCTCCTCCAGTGAATACATATTAAGGTCTTTCAGTCTATCCTCATAAGGCTTCTGATGCAACCCCTGCACCATTTTAGTTGCCCTATACTGTACTGCTTCTATTCTGTCTTTCCTGAGGTGTGGCCTCCAGATCTGGACACAGTACTCTAGGTGGGGTCTTACAAGTGATCTATACAGTGGCATTATCACTGCCTTTCTTCTGCTAGTGATTCCTCTGCATATGCACCCAAGCATTCCACTGGCTTTCCCTATAGCCTTCTCACATTACCTGGTCACCTTTTGGTCATTGGATATAATCATTCCCAGATCTCTTTTTTGCTTGGTCACCATCAGAACCTCCCTTCCCATCCTGTACTCCTCCACCAGATTTATGTGCCCCAGATGCATTATCTTGCATTTCTTTGCACTGAATCTCAATTGCCATACTCTTGACCATGTTTCCAGCTTACCAAGGTCCCTTTTCATTTACTCCACCCCAGCCCTCTGGATTGCCCAGCCTGTGGCAGATCTTAGTGTCATCTGCAAAGAGGCATACTTTCCTTTCCAGTCCTTTTGCAATGTCACCAATAAGGACATTAAAAAGGATTTGCCCCAATACTGATCCCTGTGGCACCTCACTGGTCACTCTCCTCTCCTTGAACTGAGCTCCATTAACCACCACCCTCTTTGTCCATCCACTCAACCAATTTCTGACCCAACTCACCACCCTGGTCCCCACCACCAGGGTATCCAACTTATTTACAAGCCTCCTATGTGGGAGAGCGTCAAATGCCTTACTGAAATCCAGATGGCCATGTTCACTGCCCTTTTCCGATCAGTGTCGCTGGTTACCCAGTCAAAGAAATCTATTAGATTTGTTTGACAAGACCTACCTGCCATGAATTCATGCTGCCTTGGGTTCTGTATCCTGCATTCCTCTAGGTATGTCACAATTCTTTCTTTTAGTAGTGATTGCATCATTTTACCCACTACCAAGGTTAGGCTGACTGGCCTGTAATTGCCAGCCTCCACCTTGCTCCCGCTTTTGTGGAGAGGGACTACATTTGCCCTCCAGTCTTCTGGAACTGCTTCTGTCTCTAATGATTTGTTGAATAGAGTTGTCAGAGGTGCTGCCAGCTCTTTTCTCAGTTCTCCTAGTATTCTTGGATGTATTTCATCTGGCCCCATAGCTTTGTCTATTTTCAGTTTCAGTAGCTGTGCTAGGACTTGCTTTTCCATAAATGGACTGGTGTCCAGCTGCTTTCCTCTGGTGTTTCTACCCCATAGCTGTGATCCCTTCTCTTCTTCCTCCTCTGTAAATACTAAGCAAAATTATTTGTTTAGGATCTCTGCCTTTTCTGACTTCCCCTCTGCACACACCCCTCCTCTCTCTTTTCATTTTCCCAATCCCTCCTCTAGACTTTTTTCTTTCACTGATATATCTAAAAAAGGTCTTATTCCCTTTCTTTATTGCCTTTGTTGTTTGTTCCTCTGTTTTTGCCTTTGCAACCCGAACTGCATTCCCAGCCTCCCTTAGCTTCTCCTGATACAGTTCCTTGTCTTCCATCCTTTGTGTTATCTTGTGCTTCTTAAAAGCTACAAGCTACCCTTTTTTTCTCTCACTTTTCTGACCACTTCTTTAGAGAACCACAGCAGCCTTTTCTTTCTCTTTGTTTTACTTACTTACATAACACAAAGACTTATTGCCTCCTTTATGGCTCCCCTAATTTTTGCCCACTGTTTCTCCACCTCTTCTCCTTCCTCCCTCCCCACCAATGCTGTCCTTAGGCACTCCGCCATCTTAGCAAAGTCAGCCTGTCTTAAGTCCATGACCCATGCTTTTATGTGATTCGATTCTTCTCTTGTCCTAATGTTGAACCACACTGTACAGTGGTCGGTGGTTCCCAGGTGGCTACCCACTACTACATCTGTGATTCTGTCTCTGTTGGTGAACATCTGTTCCAGTATTGTTCTCTCCTTTGTGGGCTGCTTCACAAGTTGTTTGAGGCTCGCACTCTGCAGTACATCTAGGATGTCACTGCTCCTTGCTGTGTCTGCCACTAGAGTGCTCCATTTCACATCTGGTAAATTGAAGTCTCCTACCAGTAGTACTTCTCCTTCAGTGGTGATTTTGTGGATGGCTTTCACCAGTACCTTGTCCATCTCTTCCCCTTGTGCAGGTGATCTATAGATCACCCTGGTACGAATGGCTGCTCCATTTCCTGTTTCCAGGGTAATCCACAGTGCCTCTGCCCCTTCCTGCGTTCCTTGACACTCAGTAGCCTGAATTCCATCCCTAATATAGATAGCCACTCCTCCTCCCTTCTTTCCCACCCTGTCCTTTCTAAATAGCGTGCACCCTGGTATTGCCATGTCCCAGTCATTTTTTTCCCCATGCAGCATATCTCGGTGATAGCAACAATGTCTAGATCTGCCTCTGCCATTAAGGCCTCTAGGTCTGGGATTTTATTTCCCTGGCTTCGGGTATTTGTGCACATGGTTTTCCAAGTTGTGCTTCCCTCCTTCTTGCCTACACATATTCTATCTCTTTGTTCCCCCCTTTTACCCCTCCTGTTGATATGCCTACCATATGCAATATCCCTTTCTGCCTCTGATTGCTGACCGACCCTCTTTTTAACTCTTTTACCTCTGCTTGCTTTGTTACTAGTTCTGTGTATACTTCTATTTGTGGGAGAGTGATGGCTAAATCCCCATCACTAAAATAGCTTTTGTGGGATTAGCCTCTTACTCCCCCCTCCTAGTTTAAATGCCCAATAGCAATGTTGAACATCTTACTCCCTCCTTAGTTAGATGCAGTCTGTTTTATCTGAAGATTCTCCTTTCCCAGAAGTCACCATAGGCACCTATGAAGTGGAACCCTTTTTCAAGGCAACAGCTCTGCAACCATGTGTTGAACTCTTTTGTCTCCTATTTTATGATTTTGTCTTTGCTTCCACCTTTGCCTTACACTGGGAGAACCTCTGAGAAGGCCAGGGTGGTTGACTGAGTAGCCATTTGTTCATCTAGCCTCACTAGGTTCTGTTTCGCTTCCTTGACTAACTGATCTGCCAGATCATTCATCCCAAGATGTACCAGGATGTCAATGCCATTAACCTCTCTCTCTCTATTACCTTTCCAATGCAATCAGTATTTCACTTCTCTGATGCACCTGGGAGGCATTTAATTTCTACATCCATTTGTCCTCTGTCAGTTTCTTAGGCCTCCACTACCCTTACCATAGAGTCTCCCACAATGATTATTTTCTTATTTATTTTCTCGTTGCTCTTTGTTTCCCCTTCCTCTGTTTGTTGTTTATGGGAGTGACCTTGTCTCCTCCTCTTCTGGTCTGCTATCCTCTTCCCTGTGACTGCAGTCCAAATCCTCTGTTAAAGATGCACATTTATTTGCATTTGGTCTATCCTTGGGGTCTAACTGTTCCTTCTTCCTGATTTTACTTCTTCTTTTCATCACTTCCTTCCATACCCCTAGACCAGATTATCTCTGTAGGAGTGGACTTGGGGGGGGGGTGCTTTTGTTGTGCATGAGGATGAAGCTTCAAATTTCTGTTCCAGTAAAGTTCATGCTGCAGCTGAGATATCTTGTTCTACACTTCCCTCAGCTGTTCTCTTAGTTCATTAACTATACTGCATATGGGACAATGCCCCATCCTCCAGAGAAGTTTTTTTGGGAAGAGAGCTCCACTTCCGTGGCAACTATAAATATCCATACTGACCTGTGAGATATTATTGGTTCGCTTGGATTTGGGTGCTGATGCTGGAAAGAAAAATAAAAAAAAATACATTTTTTTTTTGTTTTCCCTTTTACTCCACAAGTAGGTTAACAGCACTAGTCCTGGTCAATCTGCAGTAGGCCCTGGGCTAATAAAACAATAAAATCGACCCCTGGCACAGTATGTAACCATCTCCTACTGGTGATATCATGGGGAGATCTTGAGTGTGATCTTGCTAGATCTTTTTCAATACTGTAAACCATTCAGTGGTGTGGGCCAGACTTGGTGAGCATGGAGGATTGCCTGGCATGGTTTTACAATGGTTCCAGTCCTTCATTAAAGATAGATAGCAGTCAGTTGTACTCAGGTCTTGCCGATTGTGGCCGGTTGCCCTTGACTGTGATGTTCCCCAAAGTTCTGTGCTTTCACCTGTTTTGTCCTCGGTGTATATGCTGCCACTGGAAGAGATCAATTAGCACTACAGTGTGGAGTTTCACTACTATGCAGATGACACCCAGCTATATCTGTATTTTGCTCCTGTTGGTCTGTCTTCTGAGCTCAGATTAGAACACTGCTTGGAGGAACTCTGGGTTTGGTTGGCCTTCATTTGGCTGGCTTTGAACCCAACCAAGACCAAATTGCTGGCTGAAGCTCAGAGAAGCAGATGCCAGCCATGTGTGCTTGCTGTGATTCTCCCTGCCTTGGGGTGGGTACATCTTCAGGTAGCAGAGGAAGTTCGTAGCATGGGGGTTGCTCTTGATGGAAAGTTGACATCTGTTTCAAAGGTGTCTTCAGTTGTCAGGAACGGCTTTTATCATCTTAAATCATTACCCCCTGTTAAGAATGCCACCAGACTGTGACTTCTGTTTGGTTCTTCTGATCTAGCTACTTTGGTTAACACTCTCATCTGAAGCAGTAATCCACTACAAGGTCTTACAAGCAGACTAGATGGGCCAGTCAGCCCTTATCTGCTGACAATTTCTGTTTTTATATTTAATTTTCTCCCATCTCGACTACTGCTGTTCACTCTATAAAGTCTTACGGGGGGGGGCAATTATGTTACCTGAAGCTAGTCCAGAACACTGCAATGAGACTTCTGACTTTGATTCAGAGGTTAGGGCATATCACCCTTCACTGTGGGTTCCGAGTTGCCTGTCTGTTACCTGGCTCATTCATTCTGACTACTGTTAATGACATTTAAAGTCTTGAACAGACTGGGCCACCAATACTTCAGTGATCTCCTGATTCCCCGTGTCCCATCCAGAGATTTAAGATGCAGTGGATGGGATGTGTTGGCTGTCCCTTCTCTGCTGAAGTTCACTGGTGACAGACTTTTTCAGTTGCAGCCCCTACGCTATGGATTTTGCCACCTGAAGAGATTTACACTGCCAGATCTGTACCATCATTTAAGGAAAAATGGAAAAGTTACCTACTCCTGGGAGCTTTTGATTAGATTTAACTGCTTAACAAATTTTTGTTGGTGTTCATGTTTTTTGGTGACTGATAAGAGGATATAGTGTGACTTTATGTTTTATGTTATTTATGACAGATATATTTATTGCATTAATTGTACCAGTGCTCTAAGCCCTGGATGAGTGCTTTGAATAAATTTAAATAAACAAACACCACCCATTGAACTGTTTAACACAGTTCTGAGGGTGGTGGTGGTGCTGCACCATATGGCAGGCTGTATGGGGGACAGGGGGACATCTGAGCATGGCTCAGTGACTTATTTATGGTACATGCCAGTCCCCGTACCTTTCCTTGTGCTGCCAAAATGACTACTGTAGCAGTGCAAAACATGGCCTGTGATTCTCTTGTGCATATTACAAAGAGGTGCAGTTAGAAAATGGGCACAGTGCAGTCATTTTAATCACTTTGTGCCAATAAATTGTGACTCTAAATGGAACCTCAGGTCTTAAGACATGAGCAGTTTCTCCAGAAATTGGGTGCTTTCGCATAGTTTGCATATAAAATATGGAAGAAAGTATGGGGTGGTGTGTGTAACAATATGTTTTCACACACCTGAGGTGCTACATGCTACATAAATCCAGAGAGCGAAGCTCAAGGAGTTTATGAAAGCATCTAACACCCAGAGGGAGTGTGTAAACTTCAAGTCTGAACTCCACTCCACATTTTATTTTATATAATTGATGGTTTTCCTTTTTTGACACAGAAATTATATAACATAAAAAGATGGTTCAGTGCGGCTATGGTCAGGTTTGAGCAAGCAGTCCGTAGACGCCTTTATTTATTTTCATTTTTTTTACTCATTTCTTTTGGTTGGCAGCTGAAGTTTAGTTTTTTTTTTCATTGGTACTTCATTTTGTTTTCTGTAGTCACTTTCTGCCATGTCCAAGTGGGGGTTCAGTCTCCAGGGTAAGACAAGGCAACTAGCAGTCATAAAGGAGGAGCTGTGGTGGGCCTATGTGCAGAGTGAGGGAAGCAGGGTGTGTGTTTGCTGTTATAAACACTTCTTTATAATAGCAAATTATGCATTAGTTTCCCTATGGAAAAAGGAAGACCCAGTTATTATCATACAAAACTGCACATTTTTAGACTCAGGGAAGCCCTGGTTCTCGAGAAGAAATCCTGATTGGCTGCTCTGCCTGGACATGGCACCTCATTGATTGTTTTCGGCTGGCAGACCTCTCCTGATTGGACCCCTACATCAGCCCTGCTTTCAGCTCTTTTGCACTTTATTTTTAAACTGCTTCTAGGCTTGTTTTAATCTAATATTTTGTCCCACCTGCCCTCCCTGGCTCCGACCTCTATTAAATACTCTTTTCACTCCTCTCAGCACCACCTCCCCTCTTTCTCTCTCCTCCAGTGCACATCACTACAGACCTTCTCTTAAAGTGACCTGTGGTACTCAGCTGTCTCCCCTTTCTGGAGCATCTCCCATGAGGCTTCTATTAGCTAAATGCAGCCAACTTTAGATTATTTCACAACCGCAAAATCTCTCTCCCCACGTCCTCTATTACTCCATTCCTGTACTTTAGTTACTCGAGCTGTATGACCTAACTCTGTTGGGGTCAATCTGCTAGCCTGATAACCACTAACTACCAACTTGGGGACATCCTTCCCCAGTGCATCCTACTACATATTCTTGCCAAAATGAAGCCCCTCCTCCCACTGGCTGTGGTTATTCTCCCGTCTGGCATCCTTCTGCTAACTGACTTATCTGCTGCAACTCTATCCCGTGAACAGGCAGACTTCATCAGGAGGCAATATAGTGCAGTGGGTTAAGGCTCTGAGCTGCAGATCTGGAGACCTGGGTTTGAATCCCACAGCTGCCTATATACTTTGTGATCCAGTGCAAGTCACTTAACTTCCTTGTGCTCCCAGGTCGCATCTGGAAACAAGCTTCAGCTTAGTGTGCTGCTCCTGGTTAAACAATGTTCCCTTTCCCTTTCTTCCACTTCAACAAAGATATTTATCCCTCCTCCCCTTTCCCCTTGCTTGGTGGGACTTAACCCCTCTCGGCACCCTCATGCTTAGCCTCCTAATCAACCATGAGCACTGCCTACTAGGTTTCTCCCTGCACTCCACCCAATCCTTCCCTCCCTCCTCCTCCTTCACATCTGCTATGCCCCTACCACCTCCTGCTCTCCCTGCTTTTAAATGCTGGGGATATTGAATCCAACCCTGGGCTTGACTCCATGGCCTACAACATTCCCTCAACTAGTGGCTGGGCATCTATCACCTCAACATGAGGATCCTTCTGCCCAAGCTTGATCATATCAAGGCTTGGATATCTCAATGCTCCCCTGGCATCCTCTGTATCTCAGATACTTGGTTATCCACCAAAGTCCCTGATTTCTCAATCACCGTTTCAGGATACTCCATTTTCCAACAAGACTGGGACAAGCACAGTGGTGGTGTTGCAATCTATGTCCATGAGTACCTGCATGCCTCCCCTGTCTCCCAGGAGGTAATCCCAAAATCACACAAACTTCTACTCTCCAAGCTGGTCTTCCCTTCTTCATCACCCCTTTTTGTAGCTGCCTGCTACTTCTCTCCCAGTGCCACGCTCTCTTCTCTGGTCTCCAAACGTGCCACCCTAACTTCTACAGTTGCCTCAGATGAGCTCCTAATCCTGGGTGACTTCAACATTAATTGGCTTGCCCAACAGTCCAAGGCCTCAAACCCAGAGATTGAGGCCCTCAACCTCACACAATTTATCATCAACCCCACAAGACTCAACCCCCACTCCTCCAACCACTCGCTACTGGACTACATCCTAACCACTCACCCTCAAAAATTCTCTCCAGCTGGTACCCTGCCTGATGCTTTCAGTGAACACTATATTACCTTCTGCCACAGGATGCATTGCCCCCCCTGCCCTGCCCAAGTATATGTGGTTGAGGCCCCTAAGGTCCCTCAACCAGCAGGCACTACTAGCTGACCTCTACCTGGCCAATTGGCCCAGTGACTTCAGTGCCCCGGACATCGACTTCACAGTGGTGGCCTTCAACTCTACTTTCCTAGGCATATGGAACTCCCATGCCCTAATAAATAAACAATGTCTCTGGTGCAGGCAGCTTGCCTGGATCTCCCCTCACCTAGTGAAGCTCTTCAGAGCCAGAGACAAAGCCTGGGAAGTGTTCAAAACCTCATCCAATGTTTCTGACCTCCAAACGTATAGAACACTGAGGAATGCATGCACTAACGTCTCAACTAGAGGACTGTTGCCCCACTCCAGCTACCTTCTGGAAAACTCTCCATTCTTTGCGTGACAATGCTCAACACACCCCTTACCAAGGCTCTGACCCCACTGACAATTACTCCGGTGTAGTTGCCTCTTCCATCAACTACTTTTTCACAACCTGTGCCCTACCTATGCTTCCCCCGCACAACCCAGGATGTCTCCTCCCCTTCCGGGTTTCACCTCACCAGATCCCTCACCCTCCCTCTCACTACAGTGCCCACCCTCCATTACCCAACCCTACCACACCTTCCCCCCATCACCTCATCAGAGGTGCTTTGCACCCTCAAATCTCTGAAATCCTTGAAACAGAGTCTGGATGGGATTAATACCATTCTCCTAAAAATCTTCACCTCAGCCATAGTCCCTCCAATTGCTCACATTTCCAACCTCTCCTTCTCCACTTGCTCTCTACCAAAGGCCTGGAAATTAGCCAAAGTCATCCCCTACACAGAGAGGTGCCTAGACTCCTTAGGAGGCATTCTGGATGCTGGTGTCATTGCATGCCATGCCTCCTTCAGGAAAAAGCAGCAATAGGGAAAATTGTGGCCACCTAAATGATGCCCGCTCCCTGGCCCCAATTGCTAGACCCAGCACTCCCAAAACTGACCTATCCTGTCTTCCACTGGCTCTGGCCCAACCTCTTGCCCCACCCTGGGGAAAAGCCATGGAGACAATATGGTTAGGCACCTCTACCGACAACCTTCTGCCATTGTGTGTACGTTTGTGGTGGTGCAGTGTCCCCACCCAGGGGTGGGCAATCCGGGGGTGTCATTTGGGAGGTGAGTTCGGGGGGGCAAGGAGGAGGTCTGGGGAAGGCAGGGCTGAGCATTCATCAGTATGCAGTAAAGAGCATACTAAATATAAAGAAAAAGTTAATGTCTGTGCCAAGAAAGACAGTACTGAAGTTAGAGTAGTGTAAAGGCTGCATAGAGCAATTGTTTAAACTCTGAGAAGCCCTACCCTTGCAGTCATGCAGATTCAGATAAATATTAACCCTAATGTGCCATTTCTCAACTTTTGGGGCTTTGTGCTTCAGCCTTATCTGAGTAAGCAATAAGACACTACGGGATGTGCATTAAATGATTCTAATGCACAGCCAGGGGTGTAGTAAGGCATGAGGCCACAGGCCTTCAGCCCCTGGCCGTGTGTTATAACTGTCTAATGCACATCCCTAGAATGTCTTAGTGCGCTTATAAAATGGGGCTTTTTTAAAATGCAGATAAAAATTAAAGATTGGAAAGTTTAAATAGCGAAGAAGTTAAATCTTTTCCTTAATTATTCATACAATATTTCCTCTACATGTATGCACTTGATGGCTTTTTTTTGTTTGCACTTAGGACATTTGTCCCTCTGTGACCTTCACAGTGGTAGTTTTTCTAATCCCAATATTATAGTTCTGTGTTTTCTGATCCCCACCTACATAAATACACATATTAGGACAAATGATACGTGAGACTCGGTTGGCAACAGCCAAGAGTATTCTACTCCGTACCTTACCATATGCTGCCCCAGTACTGCAGGGAATGGCAAAACACAGCTACAACAGCTTACAAACCATGTATCACAAAATTGCACATTTTTCCACAAGGTCCGAACCAAGGAGCCATCACTGCAATGTACTTGCCTTGCTCAGATGGCCCTCCTTTGGCCATAGATTTCAGAACCCCCTACTGTGTAACACTTTTAAGCTCACCAGTGACTACCTCCCTGCTAGTCTAGCTGGACTTCTAGCTCCTAAACTCTCCAGCAGGCTGGTCCATACCACTGGACAAAGCCTCCTCAAAGAACTCAGTATCAGATCCGCAGCAGGCAGAAAATCCTTTGCCTGTGCTGCCCCTAGGCTATGGAATAAACTCCCTGGGCACCTTCAAGAAGTTACATCTCTAGGAAACTTCCAAAAGGGTCTACACAGGTACCTACTGGACCATAGTCACTGCTCCTATCCCAGTGAATAACTGTTCTTCCCAGAATAGTCCCCCTCTCTTTCTCCAACATCTCTCCTGCTTGTCTTCTACCCTTGACTCACTTAACTATGTCATGACTCTACCCACCCAAACCCTGTCTTACTAGTACGATGATCGCTATGAATTTCTGTTAGTTCACTAAAATAACCCTATTGTATCTAAACTTGCTCTGCAATGAACACTGTATCTCTGACCTTGTGTTTCCTGCTAAAAATATGTACTGTCAACACCATATTTCTCACCATGTACTGCCTATTCCAGATATGTACTGTACTATATGAATGCCCCACCTTTTGAAACTAACTCCGGGTTGCCCCTGAAAAAGGGACCTTCGGGGCCCAGTGGGCCTACCCAGTTAACAAAATTTAATAAATAAATTAATTAATTAATTAACTGTTTGAATTAGGGTTTTTTCCTCCCACTTTCTACTTATTTAAGTTTGCATGATGGAGCATGACAGACACAACAAGACAGTCCAAGAGATGTGCTAGCAATGTGTGAGTGAATGCTCATCCAGGCAGGACCTGTTTTTTCATTTTTTTATACTTATTTTGTACTTGCGTTTGGAGCAGTGTTATAGAGCACAACAGAGACCTGCAAGAAAAGACTGAGCAAGGCATCAGTTAAAAAAAGAAGAGATTTCATCATAGTATGCAAAGTAATGAGGAAGTAACAGTTTGTTTTACAGAGAGGCAGATGAGTATGCAGCATTGGGTGGGATTGATGGCAGTAAAAGGGATGGCATGCAGTCCTTTATTACACTGTACATTTGGAGGCAGTATACCACAGTGGATTAAGGCTCTGAGCTACAGATCTGGAGACCTGGGTTTGAATCCCACAGCCACTGAGGTGCATACTGTGTAATCCTAAGCAAGTCACTTAACTTCCTTGTGCTCCCAGATCACATTTGGAAACAAACTTCAGCTTAGTGTGCTACTCTCGGTTAAACAATGTTTCCTTTCCCTACATTCAGAATGACGGTTTCCTGTTTGAACAGCAGTTATGGATAGGGTTACAAAGCCACAGCAGCTGGGAGTGTAGGGATGAAAAAAAAAGCCCTGGAATAGTTAATGGCTGTGCAGCAGGTATGTCAAACTGTGTGTTTTTTTATTTAATTGAACCACAAGTGATGGCAACACAGCAGGAATGGACGGGAACTACAGCAGGAGCTTGTGGGGACTCAAAGTGGTAGTGTGATATGAGCAGAAACAGTTTTTCTTTGAGTAAAGTTTAAATACAAACACTATTTGCAGGGCTTACATTTAGCCTACAGAGCATTTAGATGTGTACATTGATGTGGTGGGCTTAGTTTTTCTTTATTCAGGTGCACTTTTCCTCGCTAGAGATTTGCGAAATCTGCACATTTTTTTACACAAAATATCTCACAAAATTTGTGCATTTCGTGAAATATTTCATGGGTGTGAAATGCAAAACTCCACCAATGAAAGCGCACATTTCACTCTCAAAATGCAGAATTTCACCTGCGGATGGTGGAATTTCTCCACTTTCGGGAAAAATTTTACTGCTTGCGGGTGAAATTCCACATTTTGTGATTTCACCGGCAGAATTTTGCATTTCGCACCCACGTAATAACATCAGTGACATACACCAATTTCATGAAATGTTTCACGAGGTAAAAATCCAGATTTTGCTGGAATTTTGATGGTGAAATTTAATTTCACTGCATCTCTATTTCTCAGAATAATTTAAAAAAATGGCAGTTTTAAATACATTTTCAAAATAACTCACTGATATATTTTGCACTACCTCCTGTTTTTGAGCGCTTGTTTTTAGCCATGCATTAGACACTTCTAATGCATGGCTAACAACCAGTTAGGACACAGGATTTTGCCTTCCCATTTTAGAACAGCTATTAAGCATAATGTAGTTTTCTGCACTGAGTCTTGTAGCTCAATACAGAAGTTCCCAAATTAAGTACATATGATATATATGCTATATACGTGGCTGTTGTTACTATAATATTCTCTATAATAGAATAGTTAGTAAGTATATAGTTATAAAACAGACTGGGCTGGTGGAGTATATTATCCAAAGCAAGCAATAATACCTTACACGGTGGGTGGTATTGGGCTATATTGGCCACCCAGGGGTGCAATGAGGCACGATACTGTAGGCAGAGGGCCTTAAAGACTCTGGAAGTTCTCATATAGCCCGTACCCCCTACCTAGAGGATATGTTGCACTCAGAAAATTGATCATTAGTCTGCATTTAAAAGTGTGTTTTAAACATTTTTCAAAAATGAACATAATGAATAAAAGAAAACACTTTTTTGCTGAAGTATTTCTTCCACGTTTGAGCTGTTACCTCCTGTTGCCTCCCTCCACACTCAGAGAGATTCTATTGAAGTAACCCCCACCAACACCACAACAACACTCTCTAGTTTTCCCCAGCTTCCCCCAAACCAGGACCTGTGGTTACGTACTGTTATTTTGTATCAGTGGCAGACTGCAACTGACAAACACTATGATTGTGTTCCTGCTTCATTTTTAGCAGCATGGGTGGCAAAGCTAGAGCTGAGTTGGGGGGAAGAACAAGTGCAAGACTGTAGTGCTGAGTTGACTATAAGACCCATGTTGCTTCCTTTGATTTGTCTCCTGTAGATCAATACTCACTGCTGTCTTGTGGCTGTCAAGGGAGCAGGTGTGTCGGCTGGTCTGGGGGGGTGCAAGTAGCACACAGAGGCAAGAATGGTCTGTGCTAGTGCTAGAACATATACTTTTAAAAGCGAGTTTTGAGCCGGCCCGGTGGCGCTGAGGGTTGAGGCGCTGGATGCCACACCTCACATTGTGCCAGCGACCCAGGTTCAGAAACAAGACCGGATGCTGGGGGTTGGCGGGGAGGGAGTAGGATTGAGCATCCAGAGGACAGCTCTCCTCTCCCTGGGGTGGGATCTGGGGCATCCTGCTGTGGTAGTGGCCTCTGCTGGTGACCAGAGGTACCACCAATGCAGGGAACATGATGGGGATGTGCACGATGGAGGTCTACATTCGACATGACATCATTGCACAATCACGCGTAGGGGTAGAAAAAAGAAAAATACCTCAACAGGCTGTATGATGGCCAGCTGTGTGGTGCCGCCTGGCTGAGTTTTGTTTATGTCACTTTGTGGCAGTTCATGATTCCTGCAGGTATGATTTCTGAATTGTGCAAGTGTGCTGCTTTTTGCTCACTAAGTGAGAGAAAAAAAAGTGGCAAACACTAACTTTAAATATTCTACTGTGTGTGGGCAGTGATTTTTTGGGTAGTAGGACTGACTGACATTGGGACTTGATGTTTCCCCATAACTGTTGCCACATGAAGGCACACCTTGGCAATGAGTTTAGCCAATCAGAGACTGGGAAATTTCAATCCCATTTTCTAAAATCATATAATTGACAAATAAACAGCATGTTGTCTGATAGAGAGTAAAGTTGATTGGTAAAAACTAATTTTATTGGGGTTTATGAACTAAATGTTGCATAACATCCTAGAAGGATTTTATATTTTAACAAATTTACAGCAAATGCCTGATGATAAAGTAACCAAAACGTCAGTATATTAGAAAATCCATCTTTTTCATACCTAAAAATTGCCTGTTTGCAAATAAGAGTTTTCTATTACTGGTAGAATTTTTCCAGTCTTACTATTGATTTCATGCTTCTAATCAGTGTTATGGTAACTCTGCTGTTGTTTCCTTTTCAGAATATTCAAGATGAATTCCACAGATTCAGTAATTTTCAAAGAAACAACATCATTTGACTATGGATCTGACTTTCCTACCCCATGCTCTCCTGATGATCCCACTGTATTTAGATCCTACTTCCTGTCTATACTATACTACTTGGTGTTTGTATTTGGACTATTGGGGAATGCTTTAGTGGTCTGGGTCTTGTTCAGATATATACGACTGAAAAGCAAAAGCATGACAGATCTGTATCTATTCAACCTGGCAATCCTGGATCTGATCTTTGTTTGTACCTTGCCATTCTGGGCTACCTATGCTTCAAGTACATGGGTTTTTGGGACATTTATGTGCAAAACAATTACAGCACTATATATGATTGGTTTCTATGGTGGTATCTTCTTTATAACTCTTATGAGCATAGACAGATACCTTGCAGTGGTTCATGCTGTTTTTGCAATGAGAGCCAGAAAATCTACCTATGGCACTGCAGCAAGCATTATTGTTTGGGTAGCAGCAGTTTTAGCTTCCCTTCCAACAATTTTGTTTACTGAAGTTGAAGATGATGAAAATGATGAGAACTTAAAGAGGTGTAGCATTCCTGCTACTCATAAACAATGGCAACTTTTTTGTTACTTGGAAATAAATATTTTGGGGCTATTAGTACCAATGTGTATTATGGTTTTCTGTTATTCTCAAATCTTAAAAAATTTGATGAGATGCAAGAATGCAAAGAAACAAAGGGCTGTGAAGCTTATATTTATTGTAATGATTGTGTTTGTCCTTTTTTGGATGCCATACAATATTGTTCTTTTCCTGAATGCTCTACAGGGCCCTCAAATCATTCATGGGTGCACCACCAGCAATCATATTTATTATGCCCTTATTGTGACAGAAACCATAGCATTCACTCACTGCTGCCTGAATCCAGTTATCTATGTCTTTGTGGGAGAAAAGTTTAAAAAATACCTTTATAGACTGTTTCGTGGTTATGCCTCATATATATCTGTTTGCAAAAAGGCAGTGCATGTCGAGTCACAAGAACGAGCTCTGTCATCATACTCACAAGCTACCAGTGAACAGGAAATCTCTGCTATTTTGTAAAAACAGTGTTTATATTCCAGTGTTTTAAATGTATGCCTTCATCAGAAAACAAGTGTGAGCCTGTGAGCTTTTAAATTTAGTTCCTGAAATATGTGCAGTTCTGTTGTACAGTACAGTAGTTCAAATAATAATTAAGAATGTGTGGTAACACAAATGTTTACATTGATAATACTGCTTCACTAAACAAATGGTGCAGCGAATATTTAATTATATGTTATGTCCCAGCACAGAAGATGTCATGAGGTGCTTTGTAGCAAAAATGCTTCAACACCTTAATGCCAAAAATCTTGTTGAAAAGGAAAGTCAAAATTAGGATATAAAAACTGGGACTACTAATCTCTCCAAGGTCAAGGACACCATTCAAGTAGTTATATCAAGGTCATTTGTTAGGACCACTAAGTCTAGTGACAGCTAATCACAAGGTCTCATACGGGAAAGCAGAACAACTGGACATGATACAGGAAGCTGTAATAGAGGTCTTGCTGATTATAAACATATAATTAAATATTTATTGATGCCTCAAGTCAGTATTTGAGCCCATGAAATATACTAGGGATCTGCCAGCACTGAGCAACATGGCCAGATTTTGCAAGTTTGAAATGCAGACACACATAATTATGTGCCATGGCATTCTGGGTAAAAGTGTTATTTGAAGGTGGCATGGCCCAGCGGTTTTTAGCATGGAACTGTCAACAAAGAAACTGTCACATATTCATAACTCATGGAACATATTACATCACTCTACAATCTTTAACCACTCACTTGCTCTAACTGTAATTAAGCCTGCCAGCTATAAAACTGGTCAAAAGTTGGATCCCACTAAAAATGGAATGTTTCATCTCAGGCAGCCCTAAGCAAATTAACTGTTTAGTTATTTTCCTTGGTCTGATCAACCTTAAAGAATGTTAATGAAGTATCAGAGGTCTTCAGTCCCACTGATTTAATTTAAATAAAATGGTCAAACCAAGTGCCCAGTGAAGCAGCTAGGACATTGCTACCTTTAGAGATTCACAGATGAATTGCTGTTGAATATCCTTTAGATGAGTTCTTGGACAAACTTCATGACAGTGATGGTCAAAGCTGTTGAATTTTCCATGAACACTGGTAGTATTAACTGACAATAATCAAGACCGTTAACTTGAAGAATTTTCATAAACGGATATTTTGAGAGAGACTGACTGATTCATCCATTTGTGCTTTACAGAACTAATAATATTCTATGTATTTCCTTGCATTTAAAATACAAAGGCATTTTTAAAATATGGGCAAATGTTCTATAAATTGCAATGGGAGCATATTGTAATATATAATACCATATTATAGCTTTCCAACTGTAAAAGAAAAATCAATGAAGTCACGTAAGTATTTTTCTTTAAATAATTCATTTGCAAAGGTGAAGGTATACTATAGTGCACTGCTTGAATCTGAATAACTGTTGATCATAAAAATTACTGTGTGTGTAGTTTGCATGTTTGAAAAACATATAATCCCCAACCCTATTGGTTTAAAGGAGAGTGTCTGAAAGTGAAGCTGCTGTTCTGGGTTTAATAGGAATATACTTTGAAGAGTTATACAATGTATAATTAAAATGATATATCCAACAAAGTAGATTTTTTTTATCTCTGTATGCAAAGACAAAATATCTGATGCTAACAAAGATAAAGTATATGACTGAATTCACAGTGGATGCCACAAATGTCTCTTATGGATTTGGAAACTAGCCAGTACCCAGAGGGAAGATAAACTTTCTTAATCAAATGATTAAAAAGTATGCTCTTAATTAAACAATATAAATAAAAAGTATATTATTGTTGGCAATTTTTCTGAGTGAAATGCTATATTTTCAATTATACAAGTATTGTTTCATTTGTTTTCTTTTAAACATGTATCTACTCTTAATTATGCAATGTAAACAAAAAATGCATTATTGTTGGCAATTTATGAATGAAATGTTCTATTTTCCATATGCGAGTATTGTTGCATTTCTTTTTCTTTTCGGAATAAATCATAAAAAATTACCTATGGTCAAAACATTGATTCTAGCCTTTTTTTCCACATTCAGAATGCATTTAATTTAAATATTATTGTCTGATACTTTCACAGGCAATGCGTCTGAAAGCAGTGAAGACTAGGCACTGCTTGAGACAGGACTACATTTTTACAATGGTCCCGATGCACTAATGGGGGGGTTGTACGTGTGAACTGCACAAACAGAGCCCACTCAGCACCTCACCCACAGATAGGCACATCCGACAAGTATTGCCCATTTCTGGCTGCCTGTCCATCATCCCCCCAGTATGCAGCTACATGGTGCTGAACTGGGGCTGCATGACAGTGGAGTGCAGGATGTGGGTGGGCATGAAATAGGATGCCCACCAGAGTCCCAAAGTGGATCACCTGCTGCACCTGTGCAGAGGATCCTGGGATGGTATGAACCCAATCCTGTATTAAACTACATAAGAGTGCCCTAATGGCTTCCCCCACTCCCTAGCAGCCCATTGTGCTGGGGCAGCAGTGTGGCATGGGTCAGGGTACCACCGCCACCAGCCAGTGTCCACTGGGGGCACATAAAGTTTATGGCATGGTCCCCTATTGTGTAGCCCTAGACCAGCACTTTACCCCTTACAGAATGGTGTGGAGTACAGGCACACTCCCTAGAACACCCCCAGACCACCTGTGGCACATAGCTGATAGGGCTGCCAAGGGATCTGGTGCATATGGTGCAAATGTGCCTGTAGTGAATGCTGCCAAGGGGTCCACTGGACTCTGCTGTGTGGTGTTCTCATATAGGGTTGCCTATGCTCCTCTGATACTTGGCATGTGTGCAATCTTCTCATTAGTACATTGAACCCAATGTGATTAACATAGAAAGACAACTAAAAACTAATTTGAAAACTGCACAAATAACAATTAATAATGTGTATTATTGCCAAAATTCAGAAAAAGTTCAAAAGTATTATTTAATTTTTTTTTAAAACTGGCATGTCATTTCTAGCATCAAACATTAAAAAAATGCTGACATGCTATATTTTTCAATTTTAAGCAGTGTCACAGCTAAAAAAAATGCTGTCAACAACATTGAAAAGCAACAAAAAAATGCACTCCTCAATTCAGAACCAGGTGCAAAAAAAAAAAAAAAGTTTATTAGTCATTAAATCGCCACAGTGGGAGCAAAGTGCAAGTGCTGACAACCTCGACTAGTTTTGTGCACCCTAGTATGTCATCAATACTGGCTCAGTGTACTGACAAATCTAAACTGTATCGACGGAGCTAATTCTTAGTAAATGGACTTCAAGCTTTTCTTTAAAAAATTAAGTTTCTAGCCCCAGTGGTTCCAGTATTGGAACTAATACAGCTAGAAACGTACTTTTTTTTAATGAAAGTTTATAGTCATCTATTTGTATATCAATATAGGATATTGCTACAGCAACCGTATATTGATATATAAAAAGATAAAATGTGTCATTACATTTTTAAAGTCTTGTTATTTTTTAATATATTATATCAGTATGTACAGATATGCAGTGACATGCAAGAACTGTATCATTAAGCTCTATGCATGCTGATTGAACTTCAAGCTTTCATTTAAAATAAACTTAAGTTTGTACAATTAACAGTTCAAATGTTAATGCTTTCAAAAATATAATTTTGGGCAATAAAGATATGATAAATTATTGTGTTTGGAAATGTTCGGAAGAGTCTAGTGGTTGTGCTGTCTATGAAAAAAACATAAGCTTTTCTAATTTTTGTTATAGTTGTGGGTGGAGCTTGCAGCCATCTTGCTGTAGCTGGGAAAGTGGGATACTGAAGCACACATTTTTGGAGTTTTCAGTGTATCCTTCCACAACTGCAAATCACTACATCAGTTGAATGAAATACTCCCTTCTGTCTGTTCAATAGACCAGTTACAACACTATTTTTCTGGCTTCTTTGTCTAGTGTCCGGGAGAAGGCACTTGTCAAGGGCATATAAGATAAATAGCTTTGGACTAGCTAGCTAACTTCCATAAACAGCAAAAACATGATTTTCTTTCAAGGGTACTTCTCAGTATGCAAGTTGTCCTGCATTCCACTGCTGAATACTATCAGATTATCTTGCAACACATTTGAGTATTAACCCTTGATTCTCTTGGTAGCTAATCTTCAGTTGCTACAAGTCAATAACATTGCAGAAATGCCCTTATATTATCCACCATCAGTGATGTGTACACATTTAAACTTTAAAACAACGAATATGATACATCCTCAGGATACAAATAAGTACTTATAAAATTAAAACTGACTATTAAGGGAATGAAAATTATCATATCAAACCTTGTATAAACTACCCACAAGGCATATTTTCACATTTGGTTAGTGCATGTAATTAGAAAAAAGCTTTAGATATAAACTACAATATCAGGAAATATAAACTAATATAGAAGGCCATTTTGTGGATGTGGGGGGTGAAGCACTGAGGAAGTAAAATATACAGGTATTCATTTATATATCACTTCTCTTGAGACACATTTTCTTTATGACTGTTACCAATGAACTCTTCAGTACAATGATTCCAAATGTCAGGAATATATTCTAGGAAAAATATAAAAAGCAGGGCTTTATTATATCAGATGCTCAAGTATAATGGCTCTATAACTCAATATAGCCCAGGTGTGAATGATTGCTTTGAACTTGTGTACTTTCTGTAATATTTCTATAGACAATCTTTATTTCCAGTATATAAAGATGGCATACTTTGCAATAGAAGTATTTCTTTATTTTATCATGACTAACTGAGCATCTTATATAATAATCTCCTGCTTTTTATTGTTTCTTAGAATACATGTCTGACATTTGTATTTTGTATCGCAGAGTTCATTGCATCCAGAGTACTAGAGAAAATGTCTCTCAAGAGAAGGATTTTATATATATAATACAGTATATATATATATATAGAGACAGTATTTGAGAGACTTGGGTGTGCACTTAAAATGAGGTCTGTATTTTACTGATAATTTATTAAAAATACAGAATTTGTGCTCTGTACTGTTGCCAATATGGTCAAGAGATAGTGTGCATAAAAAAAGGGTGTATGTATTTTTATTTTATTGTGGCAACATTTTAATAATGAAAACAGCCTTAAAAAAGCAGCCATTTTGTGACATGGCTGTCCTACACATCTTGGTGACCATTAAATTTACTGTATTTAAAGCACAATACTAAAGTTTTCTCTTTTAGTGGACAGAGTGGATGAATAACTGTCCTCCAGTGATTATTGATTTCATGCAGATGTAATTACATTTACATGACACCACGTGTAATTTATTACTTTCGTGCATTACTGTGGTGTCTTATATAGCTGCATAATTTCTGTTGTGTATTCTGCCTTTATGCTTTGAGGTTTTTTTTCAGTGTCAGTTCACATTGCTTAATGTGTTTCCCCCGCACAAATCTACAATCTTAATGCAGTGGTACATACAGCCTGCTAGGAGCAGCAGCATCAAAAGCTGTGGGTCTTGCTGTTGTGCCCATGTTACCCACGTGGATGATGATGATGATGCTGGTATTGGTACAAATAGCCAGGACCCGAAGGTGACAACAGGCATTCAGTTTTGGTACGCTGGCTCTAAGCAAAACTGTTCTCTTCCCACTGCTTCTCCCATTTACCATTCTTAAAAGCAGGTAGAATGAAGCATCATCCATTTTAAATCTGGTGTGCTGCACAGGAGTTTGGATGGATCTCAGAGGTCTCTAGTCTCTAGAAAACACTATCTTCAGTATTCTGCTACAAAACAGCAAGTTAAAATTCTGGAAGGCATATTAAATAGTGACTGGCTAAAGTGCAGCAGTTATTCTGTGTCATTTTGGGGACAGAAAAAGTAAAGAATTCCCTTTAAGACTTCATTGTCCTGCTGCTTGTGAAGGTCCCCTCTTCAAAATAGAGGCTGATTGGATTAGTGGTCTGTGCAGCACAATGAGTATATTTTAAAGTTTTGTTTGGAAGTATATCAGCAGAACTTTCCTCTGGTTCTAACACTGTGTAAATGGGGCATATTAAATAGTATAGTTTAAAGTTGTGTATGGGACGTACAGTATATCAGTAGATCTTTCTTCTGGTGTGGTTAGTGTTTAAATGGGGCATATTAATTAGTATATTTTAAAGTTTTGTTTGGGAAGTATATCAGCAGAACTTTCCTCTGGTGCTGGCTCTGTTTAAATAGGGCATATTAAATACTATCTGGCAGTTGTGTTCTATCATCGTTGGTGGCAGAAAATAGGTGCTTACTCACCTGATAAAGGTGATTGTGTTGGTTGACATCCATGGCACTCCAGACATTACCTCATGGGTTTTAGCCCACCTGATAGGCTAGTTGATGCACATGACTCTAGGATCAAATTTCTAGTATATCCAGGTCCCAGAAACCCCTGCTCTTCAGTTTGAATCTTCACAAGCTGAAAGTAAGGTTAGTAAAACAGCCACTACTAGTAACAAAACAGTAACCATCCTGTATAAATAATGCAGAGTGATGCGACATGTAGCAGCGGGCTGGCGGCCCTCCTTTTATTTTCCTATTTAGTACAATCTAAAAACTTGAGCCGTAAGTGGTCGACAGTCGACATCCTGGATGTCCATTTTATAAGCGGATTCTGTTAATTTCAGATAATTTTTACCCTATAACCTGATTACTTCTAGAGCACTGTGTTGGGAGGGTCTTGGAGTGCCATGGATGTCAACCAACACAATCACCTTTACCAGGTGAGTAAACACTCATTGTGATTTGTTGACCATCCATGGCACTCCAGACATTACATCATGGGTAGATAAGAAGCAGTAGTGTACCCATGGGTGGGAGACAGGGTATTCTAGTAGTGAGAGGAGGAGCTGGCGGCTGAGAGAACCTGTGTTGCAAAGGAAGGCTGTAGCATGTACAGGTGCTCTAGTCTGTAATGCCTGGCAAACATGTGGATGGAAGTCCAAGTTGCCGCTTTGCAGATGTCTTCTGCAGAAACGTTAGCCCTTTCTGCCCAGGAAGTAGCTACTGCCCTAGTGGAATGGGCCTTTATACCCTGGGGGAGGCATCATTTGTTTTGCTTTGTAAGCCTCCTGAATAGTTCTCTTGAGCCAACCACCTGATCTCGTGACCAGGGTTGTGAGAGGGAGTTGGTCCCCTGTGACCGATGTTCCCTGTATCTTGAGTAATATTTCTTGACCTGTGCACTTTCCACTGTGGCCATGAGGTCCATGGATATCAGACCCTAAGTATCCTGGATCAGATGGAAGAGGTTTGGGTGTAGGTGCCACTCCCCTGGGTGGACCTGTTGTCGACTGAGCCAGTCTGCACGAATGTTGAGCTTGGCGGCGAGATGAACCATGCTGAGATGGAAGAGGTGGGACTGTGCCCAGTTGAGAACTGTTGCCACCTCTCTCAGCATAGCTCTGCTTCTAGTGCCTCCTTGCTTGGCAATGTATGCCACCATGATCTGGTTGTCAGAACGTATCAGGACCGACTGACTGGCAATGGAGGTCTGAAAGGCTCTGAGAGCGTGGTATACCACCCACATTTCTAGGATGTTGATCGACAACTGGGCCTTGGAGGCTGTCCATTGACCCTGTGCTGCCCTGTCGCCTAGGCAGGCACCCTATCCCAGAAGGCTCACGTCCATCTCTATGAGGCCTGGTAGGATGCCTCCAATGGAACTTACCAGGTCAGATTGGTGCGCACTGTCCACCAGGTCAGTGACTGTCTCACTGGTAGTGGCAATAGAACCGTGACCTGTAGATTGTATTCATTTGGTGACCCCCATGTGAGGACGTAGGTCTGTAGGGGTCGCATGTGCCACCTGGCCCAAGGGACCAGGTCGATGCAAGATGCCATGTAACCTAGTGGCTGGGCTAGGAGTCCCATGGTGGAGTGATGGCATTTTCGCAGTTGGCATGACAACCTGATGAGGTTGTTCACCCTTGTCTGGGATGGTTTTGCCCAGTCCTGCAGTGTGTTGATGTGTGCCCCCAGGTGTTCTATCTGTTGTGTGGGCACCAGATGACTCTTGGATTGGTTTACCACCCATCTGTGCTCCTCAAGAGCCCTCAGGGCAAGCTCAGTGTGGTGGAGGGAGCGTTCTCTGGAGTGTGCCCAGATCATCCAGTCATCTAGATAGGGGATGATGTCGAGACCTTGTTCTTGGAGTCTGGCCACTAGCACGACTGACACCTTGGTTAATACTCTTGGTGCCGAGGTAAGACCGACAGCAAGGGACTGGTACTGGAAGTGCTGGCCTAGGATGTGGAATCTGTGTTTTCTCTGATGGGAATATGGAGGTATGCGTCCTTTAGGTCTATGGACGTCAGGAAATCCCCTACGTGAATACTGCGTAGTGTGGATTTTAAGGTGTTCATTTTGAACCTCTGGGAGATGACATGTTTTTTGAGGTGCTTGAGGTCCAAGATTGGGTGGAGTTTGTCTGATTTCTTGGGAATGAGGAAGAAGACGGAGTATACTCCTAGCTTCTGTTTGTGTGGGGGGACGGGCTGTATGGCTCTGTTCTGGATCAGGTCCCACAGGATTGGTTGTACCTGGTGAGCTGTAGCCTTCCTTGTGGCAATCGGGGAGGTGATGAACCTGTGTGTAATGGGGGAGTCTGATAACTCTATCGAGTATCCACTGGAGACCACCTCTTGAACCCATTTGTCTGTGGTCGTATGGAACCACTGGTAGCTGAAGAGCGACAGCCGTTGTCCCACAGGTGGACACTGATCCTGCCCACGAGAAGATCTGACTGAGTAGTCATTGTCTTCCTCAGTGTTCTCTACCTCTCCCTCTGATCTGTGGTCCGTGGGATCTGAAGGAGGAGGGTTGGTAGGAGTGGGTGAAGGGTGTGCATACTGGGGTGTGGGTACTTCTGCCTCGAAAAGTAGTGGGTGGGTATGAGGTATCTTTTCATGAGTGGTAAGATTTGCTTCCCCCCTGAAACCTCCTCCTAGTGAAAGGTAGGTAGGAGTGTCTACTCTTGTTTTTGAGGAGTTCCTTTCCTTCCTCTTTCTGTTTCAGGTGCTCCAGCAGGCCCTCCCCAAACACATGTTTCTCCTTCATGGGCAAGTTTTGTAATAGTGTCTTGGATTCATTGTCAGCCTCCCATAGTTTAAGCCACAATGCCCTTCGAGCCCAGTTGGCGATGGCTGTGGCCCTTGCGTTAAGTCTGAGTGAGTCCACTGCCATGTCGGCTAGATATTTTGCAGCATCGAGAGTGCATTCCAGCAGTTCTGCCTCTCTAGACTTGGGGTTGGACTGCTCATGGAGTTCTTCTAGCCAGCATATCTGGGCCCGTGCCGTGTAAATGGTGGTAGTAGATGCTCGTGCTGCCATTCCTTCAGTCTCGAACACCTTCTTCAGCATGTCTTCCACCTTCTTGTCTGTGGGGTCCCTTAGTGATATGGTTCCGCATGGCAGGATGGTTCTCCTACTGAGTGCCACCACCTGAGGGTCAATGGTCGGGGCGGTGCACCACTTACTGGCCTTGTCCTCTTGAACTGGGTACATGCGGTCCAAGTTCCTTTTGTTAGACATCCTGCTAGGCTCTGTGGCTTGCCACTCCTTATTGACAATGTCCTCGATAGCGGGGCATACCGGGAATGTGTCCCTAATGGTTGGCTTCTGCTGAATCATGGGGTCCAGTTTTGACTCCGGTTTGCTTTAGTCAACATCGAAACCCATAGTGGCCTTTACTATTTTCATGAGGCCTGGAACCATATTGAAAGAGCATAGTTTGGATGTGAGGGATAGAGTGGATTGCAGCTCCATTTCCTCGTCACTGCTGTCAGACCCGTCCTCCTCATCTGGCATGTCTTTGTCCTCTGCTGAGTCTGGTTTATGGTTGTCTGGTACTGGCTCCACATCATCCAGATGGTCCTCATTGGGCCCCCCCATGATGTCGGGCTCTGGAGGTGGTGCAGTCAGTGTTCTGTGCTTGGTGAGGGATTCCAAATTTTCTATCACCTTCAACATGAAATTCTGTTGGCTCTCCATCATCGCCATGGTGGCCTGTTGGTTCTGGAGTAGGAATGTGCCCGGATCCATCCATGTGGAACCACTGGAGCCTGGAATATTGGGACCCATGCCAGCAGACTGTTCCAGTGATATGTCGTCGTCGTCATGTAGGCAAGTGGTGCATAGGGGGCCCAGTGCATGGGGCAGGAGGTTACCACTGCAGGCAGTGCATTTCTTGGCCTTGACCATCTAGTGAGAGGAAGACAAAAAGAGAGAGGGATGCATTTTGTTAGGCTTGTGTAACAATGGGCCTTCGTTATATGAGTGCCCCATATCTGCTACCTAGTTGTTTTGTGCAGTGATGTGGGCTAGCTCCGCATGGGGGTCACTGTGTTGAGGGACCTGCATGGTGACAATCAGAGTGGAGGGCACTATGGAGAGGGACTGCCAGTACAGCAGAACATGACATATGGGTTGCTATAGGGAGGAACCCATATGGCCCTGAGTAGGGTAACCTCAGTGTATACGGTCGCTGTTGTGAGGGACCCTATAAGGAGGTAAGGAGCTGGGCTGTACTTGTTAATGTGGCCCCTTAGATAGCATCCCAGTTGTGGGGCTTGTATGCAGCGATACGACATAGGGCTGTATTTCCAGCAAGGTGGCCCTTCTGAGACCTCGTAGACATTTTCCAGTATCTTGTAGTGCAGATCAAGATCAAGAAACATAAAAATAATAAAGGGCTTATTTGTTGCACAATGCAGGGTGTGATCTTTATTGGGGAATGTGAAGAAAAAGCCCCCTGTACCGCGATCCTGGCGTGCACAGCGGCGCTGCGGTCATCTGGTAACCCCCCAACCCCCTCTTGATTTTTTGCAAGCTAGGCCTTGGACCTAGGTGGCATAGGGGCCTGCAAGGTGAGGGAGAGAAGAGGGAGGCTGGAGGCATGGGCGATGTGCTCGCAATTGCCTGGGGGGCTTTGCGGCCTAAATTGTTTGTCCCCTACATGGTATAGTTGACTGGGTAGGGGATGCAGCTTGCAGGCATTAGTGTGGCCGGCCATACTGCTGAGGGAAGGGAGAAGCATCCAGCTGAGTCAGGGTGGCGTGGCCAATTTGCTAAATGGTGCTCTGCTGAAGCACCAAGAGGAAGGACTATGTCCTTGTGCCTGCGAACCATACTCTCCGTCCCGCGATGCTTCTGGTGCCCCATACCCCTGGAGGAGCTGCTCAGATGCTTGCGACTGCAAGTGATGCTGGGGTGGGGCACCACGCTGGTAGACCATAGGCCTACAAGTCCTGGTGTGCTTCTCCACATGGTGTGGATGTGGCATAAGCCTGTAGAAGCCTGGGGCTTGCCAGAGAAGGCGAGCAAGATAACAAGGAGCGGGTCTCCCATGATAGAGCCGGGAGACTGAAGTGCTGAGTGAACACAACCTCTGTTTCTGCCCTTGCTAGGGCATCGAAAGCTAGTAGGCCTTCTAATGGCCCCCCCCACAGATACAAACAAACGAGGCAATCTTTGTGAAACGCGACCTTTTTCAGTACCATAGTCAATTAATTGAACATGTGAGTTAACAGCAAAGCAAATAACAAGGCTGGATATGAAAACAAACATTTTTATCTTTTTTTGTAAGTTACAATTAGCGCTATTCTCTGGTAGTGGAGCGCAAGGCTAGCATACATGATAAAAAAGGGCTGATCTTTAGGTAGGAGGGGAACAGGAGTAAATGTCCCTTGATCCAGAGCTAAGTCCTTTGTCTCTGATCTCAGGGTTAGCTTAAAGAACAGTAAATTAAATAAGTGCAGCAGCATAATCAAGAGTCTGCAGGTTAAAAAAGTCTGTAGTCACAATTTTAGCAATATCGGTTATAGAAAATGACTGCATGTAGTGGTAGGATGTATTCTCCTAAACAATTAGAGCAATTAGCTGAATATGAAGAGGCCTACCTTCTTAACACAGAAACAGCAGGGAATCCTGGTGTGCTTGTAGCCTGATCAGATGCATGATTTGAACTGAAGAGCAGGGGTTTCTGGGACCTGGATATATTAGAAATTTGATCCTAGAGTCATGTGCATCAACTAGCCTATCAGGTGGGC
Organism: Neoceratodus forsteri; assembly: GCA_016271365.2. Classification (NCBI taxonomy): domain Eukaryota; kingdom Metazoa; phylum Chordata; order Ceratodontiformes; family Ceratodontidae; genus Neoceratodus; species Neoceratodus forsteri. The sequence goes on along the minus strand of CM057456.1, from coordinate 665,907,273 downwards.
TAAAACCCATGAGGTAATGTCTGGAGTGCCAAGAACAGTCAACCAATCACAATTTAAATTTGTGCGTTCTCTCATGGCCCAGTTGTTTGTGAAGGGACCCTCTTCAAAATGGGGCTGTGCATATATGTGACCAGTCTAATCAAATAGAGTTTTGTTTGAAATTTATAGTTTTTTTTTTATAATACATCCAGTGGGTTTTCATTGTATAATTTTATTTCTTCAGAATATTGCTAATATTGGTGAACTTTCCCCTGGTGATGACTTTAATCATGTTTAAATGGGGAGAAAATAACACCTGCAGGGTTCCTACTGGTAAATTCTAAGAATGTGTATTTGTCGAATGAATGCTGCACCTGTTGATGTGATGATGGCTTTATTTTAGAAGTGAGTATGTGGAATGAATATAAAAGCTACACTCTTGAAATGTTTTAAATAAAAATAAATACAATCTATGAGAGATGCTTGTAATTTTTAGAAAGAAGGGGTGATGCTGGCTCCAGTTAAGGTAGGTGTGTGTGTGTGTGTGTGTGTGTGTGTGTGTGTGTGTGTGTGTGTGTGTGTGTGTGTGTGTGTGTGTGTGTGTGTGCATGTGTGTGGTGTTATTTTAAAATTATAAAGTTGCCTTTCTTGATGTAAGATTATAAAGGAGCATCATTGTATTGGCATGCTGAACTAGGGGATCAAGTGTGGGTGGTGGCATAATATATTGGAACTGTTTGAAAATAAAAAAAAACTACAGCAATGGGACCAACCTCAAAAATGCTTCCTATGGCATTGGTCAGTTCATTCGAGGTTATGGGGGGTTACCACATGTAGGAATGAGACTGCTTCTAAACTCGACATCAAGTGGTGGCATAATATGTTGGAACTGTTTAAAAATAAAAGAATACAGCACTTCAGCCTACCTCAAAATGACTGCTCATGGTATGGAAGGGTACCATGTGTAATAACTGGGTCAATGCCTGGGTGTACGAATGCCTGTAGGGCAACATCATTGTTTTGGATTCATCTGGCAAAAACATTTTCCTGATTTATTTATAATAAGACTGTTTCTAAATTAGATGTCAAGTGATGGCACAATATGTTTGAACTGTTTAAAAATACTGTAAAAAAATACAGCATTTGGGCTTACCTCAGAAAGGCTGCTCATGGCATTGCTTAGCACATTCAGGGGTATGGGAGGGATACCACGTGTAATACTGGAATCTGGTCATTGCCTGGGTGTACTAGTGCCTGTTGGGCTACATCAGTGGTTTGGATTCATCTGGCAAAAACATTTAGCAGATTTATTGATAATGAGACTGCCTATAAATTAAATGTCAAGTGTTGGCATAATATCTTGGAACTGTTTGAAAATAAAAAAATACATCACCTGGGCCTGACTCAAGCAGTTGAGATGTGGCATTCCATGTGCAGTACAAGAACCCTGCAGCAACAGTGTCCCTGTAATGCACATAGTGGTGAGCAGAGGGTAGGCCTGTGTGATATTTTGGCATCATTTTCCCCATAATGGCTGGCACTGGGTTGCCAGGGGATGCCATGCAGTGCCTGCATCTATAGTTATCAGCACCAAACAGCTTGCCTGGTTGCTTTCTGGTTGTAACTGTGGTTGGGCCTTCCCTCAGTTTGACTCTGTAGAGGTACAGTGATGTCAAAATGACCCCTGATGTGGCTCCAGCCCACTGTGTAACATTTAGCTGTTTCTTGCCTTGAATTTGCTTTTTCATGGGGAACTTTGGTGTATTGGTTTGACTTGTAGAGTAGTTTGGATGTGACATTCCACTTCCAGAACAAGAACCCTGTTGCAATGGCGTCCCTGTGATGCACAAGGTGGTGAGCTTAGGGTGGGCCTGTGTGATAGTTTGACATCCTTTTCTCCTCAAAGGCCTGCATGGGGTTGTCAGGGAGCATCATCTGGCACCCTCATCTATAGTTATCAGTACCAAACAGCTTGCCTGGGTGCTTTCTGGTTGTTAACTGTAGTTGGGCCTCTCCTCAGTCTGGCTCTGTGGAATTACAGTGTTGTCAAAATGGCCCCTGATGTGGCATGGTACTTATCAATGTGTATTGGCTGTTTGGTTGATAATAAGCCATTAATAAAAGTTGTACCATGCATTTCACATGTTGCATTGCTACTGTGGTGTCTGTGTTACCCACAATAGTTTTATGCAACAGAGATGGTCACATAATAAATCAAGTACAACCAAGTGATTTGTTCATGTTTATTTTTCTACTTAATGTCCAGCTTAACTGTGAAAGGCATGTAGACTGGACATAAACAGTATAAGCATGAAGTAATGAAACTTTGGTAACCTCCTGTTTGTATTTTTAGTGCTGTCTACATTGAAGGATAGATAGCAACACATAGGTATGAAAGAACATCAAATCATTAGATGTTGCAAATGAATACACTTAAATAGGAGACAGAGACACTGCATTTGACAATTTTATTTATTACTAGAAATGGGAAATAATGCATAATGGACACTGAGTTACCCACGAAAGTAGTTTACATGTCATAAATAACTGTGCCATTTTTCCAAACTTAGAAAAACAGAACTATTTTTATATTTTGTATTATGCAACTACCACATATACACATTAAAATTAAGGTTGAGTCATGCCTAATTATAAAACTTTTTTTGACTGTATGAATGTCACACTTTGTCGCTCGAATATTATCCACACAACTATATCTATATACAGTATGTATGTATGTATATATATATATATATTTATATATACTGTATATACACACACACCTGAACATTTTATAACCTCAGTGCTTCACCCCCAACATGTGCAGAATGGTCTTATACATAAAGTTATATTTCCTGATATTGTAGTCTATATGTAAAGCTTTGTTTTTTAAATAATTACATGTACTAACCAACTGCTGAAAATATGCTTTGTGGACAGTTAACAACAGGTGTGATATTAAACTTTTCATTACCTTTATTGCTAGTTGTAACATTATGAGCCTCCTCAACAGACAGGATAGGAGGAGAAAAAGCTTGTTTGTCTTTTTCTACTAAAAAAAAGACTTTGTAAACTAGCAAATAAATGATAACAAAACACTGACTAGAGAAGAGACTGTGTGTTGGGGGAGAAGTCAGAATGCTTACAGTCTGCAGATTTGCAGAAGAAAATTAAAGAGTTTGAGAAAAATAATGATTATGAAACTAAATTAAGAACAGTAAAAAAGAACTGAGAAAAAAGAAGAGAGACTATGTCACAGAGACTGTGTATCGGGGCACTCACTTTCTAGCATGCAGAAAAGTGCAGAACAGAAGAATCTTTGAAGAAGAACATTTAAAAGTAAAGAAAGAAAGTGTGGAAAAAGCAAGAGGGAGAGAGGGATGACTGCTCGGACTAGTGGCTGTGTTGTCATTGTGCACACAGGTGCACAACACAAATAGTAGTACAGTCTTTTCTTTACAGTGCACAACAGCAGAAAATAAAATTAGAAAAAGAAAGGTTTTTTAACAAGAAAATGTTTACAGAAAATAAGAAAAGGCTGTAAAAAGAAAAGAAAATAGACTGTACCATTTTACAGAAAAAGACCTAAGAAAGAAGATCACATTTTATTTTACAAGAGACTGTGTGTGTGTATGTACATGCGTGCATATGTGTGTGTGTGTGTATGTGTGTGTGCATGCATGTGTGTGTGCATGCATGCATGTGTGTCTGTATGTGTGTGTAAGGGTGAATCCTGTTTTGGGAGGAGGGATAGCCCTTTGGTAGTTGCACTGTTGCCCCTGTCTACAGCATTGCTAGGCATTTCCCACATATGCAGTCATTTTTGTTTTGTGTAGTCCAAAGGAAAAATAAATTGCAAAAGCAGAGCCAGTAAAGGCTTGTATCATATGTGAAGCCTTTTTGGAGGGGAGGGATATCCCTATGGGAGTTGCATAGTAGTCCCCAACTTTATCATCACGAGTCATTTCTCACGGAAGTAGAGGACCATTTTTATTTAGTGTACTCTAAAAGACAAACAAAACATACTGTGAAAGCAGGGCCAGTAAAAGATTGTTTCAAGTGTGAAACCTTTTTAGGGGTATGAACAGCCCTTTGGCAGTTGCATAGTAGCCGTTACCTTCAGCATCATCAGTCATTTCCCACACAGGCACAGGACCATTTTTGTTTTGTGCAGTCCAATAAGAAGCAAACTGTTAAAGCAGAGCCAGTAAAGGCTTATGTCACATATGAACTAATTTTGGAGGAAGGGGGCAGCCCTTTGGCATTTGCATAGTAGCTTCATGTCTACAGTGTCACTGGCCTTTTCCTATGCAACTGCAAGGCCATATTTGTTTTGTGTAGTCCAGTAAAGCAGTACAGGTTAAGGCTTGCATCACAGGTGAAGTTTTCTGGGATGCAGAGGAACACACCTTTGGCAGCTGCATAGTAACCCCAACGTGTAGTCTTTCTATTGTTAGCCAGCTGTTACCTTACCTTATGACATGCATTCATTATTGCTTTCTATTTCCCCAAGGTGACTGAGGAATAGGGATGGGAGAACCTCAAAAGGTTCTGAGGTTCTAAAAGGTTTGATAAGCAAACAAAGGTTGAGATCCTTATCTGAACTTTATCCAAATCTTTTATACTCATTATTGTTTTATGGTAACTGTATGTTAAAAAAAAATCCTTTTAAACTGATTTTAGTCAACATATCTGTAGGAAAAAAAACAATTAATCCACTGTTTAGTAGTAATAAAGAGCATGATTAGTGAGATGAGATGATAAGGCATGAACAATGTGACTTTGAATGAGTTTACTGGAATGTGCCAGTGCTGCACTATATACAACTGCCACCGACGTCTAAGATGATGATGATAATTTTGTCCAAAGGCTGGCAAGTCACAGGACTCTGACAAGCTCTTATAGCTTAGTGATTACAGCACCAGTGTGAACCATGAAACTCTGACAGCTACCCACCATATAGCCTGTGGGGTTGTTTTGTCAGAAGGCAGGAAACTTCCAGAATGCTCTCTAATCACTCTTCTGTTTGTGACATTTAAGAAAGTAATACTAATACTGTGTGTAAATTACCATATTAAGAATAGCCATTTCTATTTCTCAAGAAGAACAGGCACCAATGTGAATGTCTCTTAGTTAACTAATGAAGAAGAAACCAGGAACACAAAAACAACACCAGGCCAGTGCAGAGGTCAACCAGTCAGAGAGAGCCAGTCAGCCTGCTACCACTTCAAAATAGCTACTACCCCTGCCAGCTACAAGCAGGGAAAAACCAGAAGTAGTCTACCAGCACTGAGATTAATATGGTTAGGGCACTTTTAAGAAAAATTACTGCTTAGAAAAGAATGGAAAGTGACTGTGATAACAAGCAAGTCCAAGACCAGATCTCTAGTTTGTTAATAGTCTCCTACTGAGTCTGATTTTTATAGCTGTGTAGGCCAAGCTCCACTGACATTATGCCATCAACAGATTTGTATAACAGTACTGTGGAAGCACATGACCAAACTGCTGTCCAGTGTGCTATCACAGTACTCCAGCACACTTTTCAGTGATTCTGTTTATGCAGCCCTTCCCTTCCATGGGCTGCATAAACACACCCCCTTCAGAGCATACTACTTTTCCTTTCCACAATTGCAGAAGTGACAGCCACTGTGTGCAACATGATGATGCTGACTTAAACTGTGCATGTGTGGGTATTGAGCATACATAGTCATGTCTGCACCACCATATTGCGAATGGCTGACTCTGGGGCAAACTGTGCATGAACGAGTATCACACATGCACAGTACTGTAATCTCTGCAGCATTAGTTACAACTTACTGTGGTGTGGTGAGAGCACTGCATTTTCTTTTTAATGCTCTTGCCACTCCTAAAAGCTTTCCACAGACATATTGGCTCTGACCAGAGTTTGTTTTAATTGCAAGCCCACATAATGACTCTGCACTCATGTTTCAAGTTTATTTCAGAAGTATATATAAAAAAGCAAGATTTATCATACAGAAAACATGTAAACACATTTACAAATTAAAACATTATATATCAAACCCCATAGCTATTAAGAGAAAGAAGCAATTTTACAGTAGGTAAGACTGGAAAGAGGGCTAACATTTGAAAACACTCACTATAATGTGTACCCCAATCTATCTCCAGAGACTATGAACAAATGTAAACTGTTCACCCTGGTGAAAAAAAAGTTGTTTGAGAATGGAATTAGGTTTTTGATGCTCTAGCCAGCCAAACTTACAGTAGGTGTGTTGAGCAGGGGAAGCGTGTGACATTTGCTGATGCAGAGGAAGATTAAGAAGCCTTTAATTTAGCCAACAACACACAAACCAAGGTAAAATCTTTCTCTCCTAGACAGGATAGGGTACACCCTTAACAGCAAAACAAACCAGGAACTTCCAATGAAACAAGAAGCCTCTTCACAAGAAACTTGATCATTAATAGAATGGAACTTAGAAGGCAAGAAATTGAAAAGATAAAGATATGGGGTGGGGGGCAAGACTGAAAAGAAAATGAAAAGAGAATGAGGAAGAAAGAATTTAAAGGGAGGAGAGAGAAATAAGAGGAGTAAGATGGAAGAAAGAGGAGGCAATAATAAACTGAAAAGTTAAACTGAAGAATTATGAATCATGAATAATATGTATGATGTTACACTTTTTTGGATCAATTTTTTTTGTATGATTTCTCTTTTCTGGTTTGGTTGAGTGATGAGTATTAGTATGCAAGAATGAACGTCTTGGAAGAAACTGATAAAACTCAGCTCACATTATAAAGAATATAAGAGACCGCACTGCAGATTTAGGCATGAGAGATGACTTATGAAATCATCTGAGTTAGTATGGGGGTGGGGGTGGGACTGGGACAGGAAAAATTCCTTTTCTGTGATAGGGGTAGGGGTAGAGTTAGGGGTAGAAGTCCAAGATTCATGATGACACTTAGTAAGAAAATGGAAAACATTATTTTTCCTCATTTTGATTTAATTTCTTTTTTTACTTTACAAATAGGACACAATTGTAACAACTAAAATTCAGAATGGAGAGTAGTTTAAAAAACAGCCACATGGAATGTCAAGGGGCTTTGAAACAGAACTAAAATTAATAAAGTAAATAATTATTTGGAGGAAAAAAACAGATAAACTGTATTATGTTCCAGGAGACACATTTTACATAAAAAGACTTTCAGTGGTTTCAAAAAAGTGGGGACATGGGGTTTTCTCATCTTATAATCAAAACTCAAGGGGGAGGCCATATTCTTTCATAAACACAAATCAAACCCATAATTATAAATACAATAAAGGACAATCAGGGCAGATATATCATTCTAGATGTATGTACAGTATAGGCACAGATTCCTTCCTTTGGCAACACATTATTGGTCAAATCAAAATACTGCAGCTTTTTTCATGGAATTCTTTTCACAGCGCTCTCTGGGACAAGCACCTTACATATTAGCAGGGGATTTCATTCTTTAATTTAAAAAAAGGATAGAACATCAGTTTCATCAAATCAATTTAAGACATCGATAAGGGCTATCAACAGCTTTAAAATTATTTAAAACTCTTTGATCCATGGGTAACATAATGACCAGATATTTAAAAAATATTATTTTTGTCTGCTATGTATCAAATGTATTCTTGAATTGATTTTTATTTAATATCAGAAACTCTGCAGCATAGAATAAAAAAAAATATAGGACACAGTACCTGCCAAGAGGTGTGGGTCAACACTCCAAATATTCTTTAAGCAATTTATGTTTGAAATAACAGGGCAGTAACTCTTCAAGTCAAAACACAGTTCCTTTGTTGTAATCCAAAGTGTTTTTTCACAAAAACATGTTTGCACCTTTCTGCTTTTCTTGTTGGCCCATAGTTCTTTGTTTCCTCAAAAAAAATTTTTAACAAGCTTTTCATTTTTTTATTTATAAATATTTTTCTATGGAATTTTAGTGTCTGAATATAATACATTTCATGGGTTTGAATAATGTATTTAAGAATTGTTATTTTATTGAATGAGTCACTATTTAACTTATAGGGGAGAGAAATATAAACACTACACCTTAAAATCAAGTGAGATAAATATACAAAAGGTGCCCTAAGATGTTCACTCTGATGAATATGTCAATAGTGATGTTGAAGCATAAGTGATGTCAGCAGGCATCTTGTTGAAACATGGGGAGCTAACAGAAACTGTGGTGCAATTCTATTTAAGATTTGAAATAAGTTTAAATGCTTTAAATTACATCGATGCAGGAATGCACATAGCTCTGGACATGGGCCTATGAAACAGCTCAAATGAACATAGAGGTACCATGCTGCTGCTGTTTTTATGAACAATGCTTTGGATTACAATAAAAAAAACTGTGTTTTGGCTTGAAGCGTTGCCACTTTATTATTTCAAGCCTCAATTGCTTAAAGAATCTTTGGAGTACTGACCCACACCTCTTAGCAGGTACTGTGTCCTATGGTGTTACAAATACTTGGGTAAGTGCATCCTTTTACTGGTGATCCATTTATTGGTCCTTGGAGTATTCTATTTTCTTGTTCTTCATTAGTATAAAAAAATATTGATTACCTGGGCATTACCATATTGGATCATTCACCCTCTGTAATGGTATTGATCTTAGAAAATAATGAAAGAAAAAAAAACTAATGGAAATTAGATACAACTTTATTAAAAGACCAAATATTAAATCAAGCAATGATACAAGATATGTAATGGTTCTTTCAAAGTAATACAGAAAAAGATACTCTAATATTGAATATTTGGGTTATATTCAAAGCCTTGATGAGATGCAAATACCAGTCTATTAATGAAAGACGGAGAAAGAAAGAAATGGGCAACCTAGCAATTGGATTTGGAAAAAGAGATACAACTATTAGAACAACTACATAGCATGACTTTTAATAATTCCATATATAACAAATTAGTTCTAAAAAGGGAAGAATATAATAAACAAATAATAGATAATGCAGAAAAGCAAATACTGCATGCAAGGTCAAGTTATTACATCACATCAGACAAACCACTAAAATTGATGGCATGGCAGTTACAGAAAGATCAAAATAATATAATGTCAATCAAAGATCAACAGGGGAATACATAAAAACAATCAGAAGAAATGAAAAAGATGTTTGTGGAATATTATTAAAAAATTATATATGTCACAAAGCATAGGGTGCCAGTGACCCAGGTTTGGGAGTGAGCACGGGTCACCGGAGGCTACAGGAAAGGAGAAGGATCGAGCATTTGATGGACTGTTCTCCCTCTCTGGGGAGGGGGGTTCATGAAGGTTGGCATCTGACTGCCCCCTGGCAGAGACTGGGGGCTGGGGATGCATGCTGTACACTGGGGCAAAGTCGGAGGTAGACACCAGGATGTGGGTGTGTGCAGATGCATGTGCACTACTGGCCACTGGCATCATTTCACACCCACCAACTCAAGGGGGATTAAGAGGAAAAAGTTACACCTCTCACACAGCTTGATGGCCATCCATGAGTTTCATCAGGCACCCAAACTAGATCCGTGAAACGATGGCGAGATAGGGGGCTCCCTACCACCCCTCTGTGGGGGTAAGTCACAGGAGTTAAAGAGTACCGGCAAGACAGACAGTGGCCAGATCCCAGCAGTCTGCAAGGAATATAACAGGGATGCAGAGAGGTGGCCAGGAGGATAAAATTCAATAACAACAAACAAGAAAAACAAACAAAAAAAAACAATCATAGGGCAAACAGATGAGGTCCTGGAAGTTCTGAGTAAAATCAAAGTTAACCAATTAATAGATGAAATAAAAACAGATTTAGATAAACCAATAACATTATTAGAAGTAGAAAATGCTATAGATAAATTGGTTTTAGGAAAAGCACCAGGCCTGCATGGTTTCCAAATGGAATTTTATACAAAAAAAGGAAAGAAATGTTGCCTCCAAAATGAACCTACCTATAAAAATAAAGTAAATACCCTACATAAAACATCCTTCTACTTTACTGAAGACAGTATTCTGTTGTTTCACAAGTAGGGAAAGGACCCATAAGAATGTTCATCTTACAGGCCAATATATCTGCTAAATGCAGACTATAAAATCTTGGCAAAAGTCCTGGCAACAAGGTTGGAGTGGACACTCCCAGCTTTGGTGGAATTAGATCAGAATGGCTTTATAAAGGGAAGGAAAATCAGTGAAAATATTAGAAGAACAATTAATATTATTACAAATCAGAATATTAAGGATGCAGTATTATTAACTACTGATGCAGAAAAAACATTCACTAGAATAGAGTGGAATTTTATTTTTCAAATTTGAAAAAAAAGTGAATATACAGTAGGTGTAGATTTCATAAATTGGATTAAGACTATTTACAGTAGTCCCAAAGCAAGAATTAAAGCCAACAACATACTCTAAGAAAATTTGAATTATCAAGAGGTACAAGGCAAGGATGTCCCCTTTCACCATTGATTTTTGCCCTGGTGATGGAACCATGCTGTGTCTTGGCTATCATGGTTAGAAATAATAAAAAAAATAAAGGAATACTAATTAAAAATATGTGTCATAAAATCAGCTTGTATGCAGATGATGCATTACTATATATAATGGATCCACAAAAGTCCATGAAAGAATTTATAAATGTTTCAGATAGTTATGGTAAAGCTTTGTGTTACAAAATAAACTAGGAAAAAAAACCCAGCTGTATTAAAACTAAACCAAGATTATATGGTACAATTACTGGATAATTGCCCTTATCAGGTTGTGGAAAAAAAATTGATATTTAAGAGTTACATTAACAAGTCAGGCAGAGAACTTATATCAGAATAATTTTGAAAAATTATTAGAAGAAACAAAAGTAGAGGTAAGAAAATGGCAACTTATCCCTTTAACAGTAATTGGAAGAACGGATGTAATAAAAATGAAGATTTTGCCTGAATTCCTTTTCGTGTTTCAAACTTTATGAATCATGATTCCAAAAGTCTTTCTTAATAATATGAAAAAAAATGTTAACACACTTTGGGCCAGATATTCAAACAATTGTGCCAAGCGTAAAAAACATAGTGCTGGAATAGTGCTGGATTTGCGCAAGGCTGCAATATTCAAAAGCCCTGTTAGCACTGGTACTGTGTGGTAGTGCCGATGCTAATAGATAATAGTATGTAGGGGCGGAGTGAAGAGAGCGCCCATGAATGTAAGCAGCATGGCATATTCAAAGGTCTAGTGCCATGCTACAGGCATTAGCACAACCTGTAGCCCGGTGCTAGATACCGCCTAACAAAAGCTGGCAGTAATGTGGTGGTGTCTCCCAATCATGGACCCCCTTATCCTCAGTATTACAGTAAACTCTCTGGTAGTCTAGTGGTCCCCCCAACCCCCTGCATGAATCCCGACCCGGTTTGAAAAAAAATAACATCACTTTCCCTGGTAGTCTAGTGTCCCCACCCTGCATGAATCCCGACCCAGTTTGAAAAAATTACATCACATTCCCTGGTAGTATATGGTCCTCACCCAGCAGTGATGCCCCTGCTAGTCCAGGAACACTTTACGAACAGAGTCAGTGACCAGCTCAGCCCTCTTCTTACCACCATGGCTGGCCACCAACTGAGGTACAAATGAGTGCATGCTCATTTGTACCTCACTCGCGGCTGGCCATGGTGGTGAGAGAGGCTGAGCCGGTCAACGCTTTGTTTTAAGGCGTTCCTAGGCTAAGCGGGAGCATCACTGCAGGGTGACATCATTAGACTCACCAAGGAAAGTGATTTATCTTAATCAAACTGGGTCAGAATTCATGCAGGGGGGTGGGGGACCACTAGACTACCAGGGAAAGTGATGTTACTGTTTTTCAAACCAGGTTGGGATTCATGCAGTGGGGTGGGTGGACCACTAGACTACCAGGGAAAGTGATGTTATTTTTTTTCAAACCAGTTCGGGATTTGTGCAGGGGGGGGGTACCACTAGACTACCAAGGAATGTGATGTTATTTTTTTTCAAACCAGGTCAGGATTCATGCAGGGGGGTAGGGGGACTGCTAGACTACCAGGGAATGTGATGTTATTTTTTTTCAAACCAAGTCGGGATTCATACAGGAGGTGGGTGGACCACTAGACTACCAGGGAAAGTGATGTTACTTTTTTTCAAACCGGGTCAGGATTCATGCAGGGGGTGGGGAGACCACTTGACTACCAGGAACATTGCTTTCCATTTGAATGTGAATGGGTCAGGACTGCGCCAACTATGTCTGGCAGTACATAGTTCCTGCTGCTTCCAGTCTGTACTTCTATTCCAAACAACAGGGGATGCTGTGTGTATGCCTTGGCCTGCAGCATACAGCCTGTACTTCCATTCTGACCAATAGGGGGAGCTTTGTGCTCCATGCAGTAGCACCGGGCAAACTGTTTGGTAAAGTATGCTAAGCAGCACTTAATGAGATGCAAATGTACCTGTTTGCCCACGGACTACCTAAGTAGGCTCATTTGCATGGGAGCTTTGAATATAGCTCCCGTTTGCCCTGGGCTAACCAGTTTGCGCTGGGCTAATGTGTTAGCACTGTGCAATCAGGTTAGCCCCAGGCAAACCTCACTTCAGCATAGCACAGTTCTGCAGTGTGTGGCTTACATTGTTGTTTGCAGTCATACCTCTCAACTGTCCCTGATTTTCAGGTACATCCTTGATTTTACCTCAAAATCTTACTCTGCCTCTCCTAAACATGGTGTTTCTGTGACCAAACAGTGGGGGGTGTAAGCATAAAATAATGTCAAACATTAATGTTACTGATGTGTTTTTCCTGAGAAAATGCATTTTACACTACACCACTTATCCTACCAGCTTTCTGAGTGGATATCATCAATTTTTAGGATGTGTCCCTGATTTTAAACCTTTGTCCCTGATGTTTTTAAGCCTTGTCCCTGATTGATGAGGCAGGGAGTTGAGAGGTGTGTTAGCAGTAGCTGTGAGATATCTCTGTGCAATCACACACAATGTTCTCCACCTGCAACACTGGCTTGCTACAGAGTCTAATGAGATGCAGTTGCAGTTTGCATTTCCCTGTTGCTATAGTCAGTGCTGTCTTATTCCTGGGCTATTTTTGCCCTGCACTCCCAGACCAGTTTGCCCGGCTTCCTTAGACAGCTATATTCAGAAGGATTAGCACTGGGCTATTTCCTTTTTTATATAGCTTGCTTTGTGCTCCGGGCTAAGTATGCCCACCGGGCAGTGCTAATTTAGCCCTTGGGCAAAGTTTTGAATATCTTGCCCTTTATTTGGAAGAATAAGAAGCAGAGGATAGCACATGAGAAATTAAACCTAACAAAAGAACAAGGAGGTTTAGCGTTGCCAGATTTTTACAGATACTATTTAACAGAGCAAATAACCATTATCTGGCAATGACTGGATAAATATCAACAAACCATGATAACGACTGCAATGGAAACAGAATTTTGTGAATACACAAAATTAATTAATTTAGTCTTCTTGGGATTTTGTCAAAATAAAACCAATAAAGAGAAATAGAACTTAGCTACTTATGTAACAATTTTCTCTTGGCAAGAAATACATGAAATAGTGAAAGGAAAAATACCAATCACAACCCATACACCAATTTATAATGACAATGCTGTATCATTTACTATAAGAAATTATGAACTGAAAATATGGCAATTTCTTGGTCTTTCGGAATTTGTTCCATTATTACAAGAAAATCAATTCAAAATTTCTAATCAGTTACAAACACAATTCAAAATCCCAAATAAACAGCATTTTAAATATATACAATTAAAAAGTTATATTTTAAAAACAAATGGTGAATTAAAATTAAGAAGTACCTCTCCACTAGATTTTTTATCCCAACAGAAAGAGGGGAAAAATCATAGCCCTGGCATATGACTGTAGCAATAAACACAAATTAAAAGATATGGAGAAATTGAAACAAAAATGGGCAAAGGACTATGCCATTGAAATATCAGAAGACCTTTGGGCAGACATATTATCCTCTCCCACAGCAAAATTAAATCATATAAACTACTGCAAATACAGTTTAATCTTTCACAGTACATAGAACATACTATTCACCATCCCAATTACATAAAATTAATAACTCAATGACAGCAGGATGCCCTAGATGCTCACGTACCACTGGTATGTTAATACATCTGATTCACGATTGTCCTTATTTAACCAATTTTTGGTCCCAAATAATTAATATGCTAGGAAAAATATTTAAAATTCAGTTATTAAAATCACCTTTACTTGTGATATTTGCGTAGTCAAAAACAAATTTACAATTGGATTTATACTAGGGCTGTGCATGGTCCGAATAGTATTTCATGAATTCCATGAATAGTAGGCTTGCCGAATATTAGGATGGACTTCCCGAATAGTTCACTATTTGGCCGCTATTCGGAACGTACTATTCAGTGGGTGAGATTTCAAAATCTCACAGAGCTTCACTGGCCAATCAGAGGCTGTTTTTGGAGCTCATAGCCAGGAACACCATGTGATCTCCTCACTGTGGGTGTGTAGATGAGAGGAGACAGTTGTTTCTGAGAGAGCTAGCTCTGTTTAGTTTAGCACTTGTGACTTTTATAACTGTTTACAAAACATTTTGTGTGTGATCCAGTTTTGACATCTGATCATCTTGTGACTGCATCTGACTGCAGTTTTGTATTTCATCCTTGAAACTGGGCTCAGTTTCAAGGAAAAGGAGAGTCTGTGTGTGAGTGAATCTATGTGTATGCTGCTGCATGCTGACTCCCTTCCCTCACTGCTTACAGTTTCACAGCTCAGCCGAAGCAGTGTGGTTTGATTTTTTGCGTAAGAACCAATTAGTTATCAGGATTTTTTTTTGTCAACAAAGTTCAGTTTGGCTTTTGCATGTAGTGAGTAACTGTTACTGGGCTCAGTAACAGTGAGTGGCTCAAGCTTTTGCTGACTGCCCCATCCCCACTGCTTTGCTTGCTAAGCTTTTTGTTCCAAATCCACACACAGCCCCTGTGGTATTTTCATTTTCTTTTGTGAAGCAAATTGGTATTTTGCTGAAATAAGATTCCAGGCTTGGTTCCCTGCATAAGTGAGGTGTGATTGTCATCTGACTCCCTCTTGTCTGTGTTGCAGCTTACCACAGTGTATACATCATTTTTGTGTGTGTTGTATTGTTGTTCTTGTAATCTGTGTCCTGCAAGTGCATGCAGAGTTGTCTGCATGCATTTTTTTTGTGATTTATAAAGCATTGTGTTTTTTTCTCATTGGGTCAGGCATGGCTCATTGAATTGTTACTGAATGTGGTCTGGTTCTTGGCTCAGTTCCCTGTACAACTGAGTAAGGAGGATGTCACAGGTGTCTCCTTCCTCCACAGTTCACTGCACCTGAGTGGTCTCCTGTGCATGTGAGTTTTTTCCTTTTTGTGCGTCTTCACCCCCTGTGTGTCCACTGCTGCGAGTGTGTACACGTAAATTTTCTGTGAACTGCTTTAGTATTTCTGTGTGTGTCAGGTGTGACTCACTGGGTTCTGTGTGTTGTAAGTTGTTTGTTGCACCTTCAAAGCTTGAATTGCTGTGCTGTATGACTGCACAACTGACACTGAACAAGTAAGAAGTTGTTTGCTGACTCCATCTCTCTCTCTAGTATCAGCCTGTCTTTATTAGCTGCTACATTAGTGGTGTTGCTATTGTTGTTTTCTGCAAGAAGCACCAACATAAACAAAAACACCAATCACAAATATACACAGTAAGTTACAGACCATGTCTTATCAATCCTGTAAACATGCATGGTTCAGCCCAAGCAAGTCGTCTTCACCACCAGTCGTAAGCAGTGAGGAACAGGGTGAGAGAAGGTCTGTTCGTATTCACTGCTCTAAAATAGTTTTCTCCCCTGATATGCCTTCAGGTTCTGGTGTCAGTAAGACTGGGGGTAGTACTAGTACTAATATAAATACAACTGCTGCCACTACTACTTTTGTATTTGCAGCACCATCATTTTATAAAAGTAGGAGGGCTTTACAGCTAACATCTCCAGTCATACAAGAACAAGAACCCACCCCCACTACCAGTGGTAGTGCTATTCACACAACTGCCGCCATAGAGGCAACATCACCTATCAGTGTGCTCCTCCCCACCACCACCAGTGCCATGATTTCAGCAACCAGAGCAAACCCTTTGTGTACTGCTGACACTACTACTGCCATAACAGTGTGCACTGTTATTTGTGCTCCTTGCACAGCCACTGTCACCACAACCTTTGCCTCCATTAGTAGTCCTAAGTGTTCTGCTGTCACCATGACTACTGCTGCCATTATTACAACTAACTGTAACATGATGCCAATTTCTTTGACTGTAACTCCTGATTGTAATTTTGGCACCAGGACTACTGTCAACAGTGCTACTACCTTGCCAACTGTGCCCATGACCATAGGTACTCTGACTAGTACTGACCATTAGACTGTTACAATGACCACACCAATTGTGTTGCCAAAACGTACTGTTGCTCAGCCTAGTAAGTTTCCTCTCAACATATTTCCTTTTGCTGATGTGGAGGATTCCAAAGAAGAGCATTCATCTGGTTCTGAATATTTATGAGAGCTTCAAGACTTGCTAAGTATATCATCTGACAGTGACACCCACCTAAGCGAATTTGGTGATGAGGCCAAATATGCGGCATATCTTTGTGAGAAGCGTGAATGTGCAGTTTCCAAAAAATGCAGTGCTGCTCATCATGGCAAGTAGGTCAGTCAGGGTCACCCTCCTCCTCCTCCTCTAAAAAAACCCCAAACAGTCCATCCTGTCCTTTCAAAGAGTTGTGTCAAGTTCAACTCCATCTGATACACAAAGTAGTTTTACAGCTACATCTGTTGCAGAAAAAGAAAGGGGTAGAACAACTGCATCCACTGCACCCAGGTATGATAAGGGGAAAGGGGCAAAATATGCCCATTGTCACCCTATTGGGGCCCGTACTTCTACTGTCAGTGTGGGGAAAAGTGTGGTGTGGCTGTACTTTAGTGTTGTAAAAGATGATCCAACAAAGGCAGTATGCTCTGTATGCGACTGTACCATAAGTCGTGGTAAAAACCTTTCAAATCTCACAACAACATCAATGATGAACCATCTCCAAATGAAACATCCCGGTGCATTTCAATGATCCACAGCTGCTTCTCCCCCTCCACAAGATGTGCCTGTCAGCCCCTCTTCTGGTACTGGTCCAGTTAGATGCACAAAGTATTGTTAGTAATTCTATTACTGAGACAGACAGTGTGCCCTCAACTCCCTCTACACCACTTATAGCTCATCCCCATACAGGAGCATCACTCATTCTGCCTTCTTTTGCTCAGTCGTCTATTATTGTAACACCCTCAACCACGGGGTTCAAAGTCAAAATCAAGGCAATGTGTACAGCTTTGACTACACCCATCATGCAAGCCTTCCGTGCCTGCACCAAATACCAGGCGTCACACCCAACAGCACAGCAGATCACTAATTTAATTGGTGAGATGATGGCCTTGGATCTGCAGCCATTTTCCACTGTGGAAAACGCAGGTTTCCATAGCCTGCTGCAGCATTTGCATCCCAGGTATAATATACCATCACGGACCACATTTTCACATACTGTAGTACCCAACATTTACCATGATTTGAGAAAAGAAGTTGCTAGACTACTAGCACAGACTGTTGGTGGAGTTTGACACTGCACAACTGACATATGGACCAGCATGAATCCAAATCATGCATATATGTCACTGATAGCACACTGGCATGTTGCAGATGTGGTAGTCATTGGTGGTGATGGTGATACTGGTGCTGGTTCTGTCTCTTCCCCCTCTCCCTACAGGTCTGCTTTGCTAAATGTCAGTGTATGGAAAAGGATCACTGGGCTGTAGACATACTGTCATTCCTGCAAGAGATGTTGAGCCCGTGGATTGATGGCAACAATTTTCAGGTAGGGTTTGTGATCACAGACAATGCAACAAACATGATAAAAGCAATTAGAGATGACAATTTTGAGGGGATATGATGCTTTGCTCATACACTAAATTTGGTGGTGACAAAGGCTTTGGTAACCACAGTGGAGGCAGATCACACAGTCAAAGTAGCCAGAAGCATATGCAGCCACTTCCATCACTCTGTGAAAGCCACAAACCATCTGCATCAGCTACAAGAGCATCTTCAAATGCAGCAGTATCTTCTCATCCAGGATGTACAGACCCGGTGGAATTTCACCTACTACATGCTGCAAAGGCTTCTGGAGCAAAAGTGGGCCCTTCATGAGATGAGCATGGAAACTGATATGGGGGAGTCCTCGGACATCAGGACTGGGCTGTGATTGAGGGCTTGGTAAAGGTTTTAGCCCCATTTGAAAGGAGCACTCATGACCTTAGCTCTGATTCTGCACTACTAAGTCAGGTAATTCCTGCTGTACAGATCCTGAAAAAAGCCATAAGGAGATTCAGTGAAAATGCTGTGAAAGATCCAAATCAGATACCAGGAACAGTGATATCCCTTGTGGAAAACCTCACCACAGAACTAGAAGTTAGATTTTCTGATCTCTGTTCCAATAAAAAGCACATATTTGCCACCATGTTGGATCCACATTTCAAGTGTGAGGTACTACACCTTATAATGCCCACTCACAGGGTTACAGACATTCAGAAGCAGATGTGCTCAGAACATAGTTTCTGCATCTGTGGGTCAATGAGACCAGCAGATAACACTATTGATGAGCCAGTCTCAGAATCACAAACTGAAAGCAGTATGGAAAACCTTGAGAAGGAGAATGACTATTGGGCTGAACTCAGCTCATCACTACAGGCTGAGCAGCAGAAGAGAACAGAACAGCAGCCACAGTTGACACCCAATCTGCCGAACAGTTATTTCAATGAGCCTCTGGAGTCATTCTCCATAAGTCCAGTGGAGTACTGGATCAAAAGGATGAAAGCATCTCCACACTTGGCACAGTTGGCATTTAAATATATCTGTTGCCCCCCTACCAGCATACCATCAGAACGAATGTTCAGCACTGCGGGGCATGTGGTGGAACCTCACCAATCCTCACTTGACCCAGCACATGTGCAACAACCGATGTTAATAAAAATAAATCTACCTCACCTTGGGTACACATATAGCCACTAACAACTGCATTAAATAATTGTCTTGTACTGGATACAACATTTGTGTGTTGTAGCATTGACCCATACACAAGTCATTCTGTGTTAACCATCATTGTTCTGTTAGCAAATAAGCACATGTTAACATTCATATTCAAAGTCATACTAACACAAAACTGTGACCAGCACCCTTTTCCTTTATTACTTCCACTGTCATGGTGTATTCTTTTGAATGAGCATGCCCTGCAGTTCCCAATGCCTAAAACTGCCACCCACCTATTGACTGATTTTTCCAATACAAAATTCTCAACTGGTTCTGCTACATCTCTCATCACCTGTGTTGCTCATGCCCATATTCCATTGATCCCTTTAACAGCTTTCCAGGTGCCAGTTACCAGTGTGGCATCACCAGTCTCAAGTATTTCATGTGCATAAAAAATGGCAGTTAATAGTGTGTCATCTCCAGTCTCAGTGTTTCCCATGCTTGAAATATGGCAGTTACAAGTGTGGCATCATCAGTCTCAAGTATTTCACATGCATAAAATATGCCAGTTAGTGTGGCATCTCCAGTCTCAGTATTTCTCATGCCTGAAATGTGGCAGTTAACAGTGTGGCATCACCAGTCTCAGTGTTTCCCATGCCTGAAATATGGCAGCTACAAGTGTGGCATCTCCAGTCTCGGTGTTTCCCATGCCTGAAATATGGCAGCTACAAGTGTGGCATCACCAGTCTCAGTGTTTCACATGCCTGAAATATGGCAGCTACAAGTGTGGCATCACCAGTCTCAGTGTTTCACATGCCTGAAATATGGCAGTTACAAGTGTGGCATCACCAGTCTCAAGTATTTCACATGCATAAAATATGCCAGTTAGTGTGGCATCTCCAGTCTCAGTATTTCCCATGCCTGAAATGTGGCAGTTAACAGTGTGGCATCACCAGTCTCAGTGTTTCCCATGCCTGAAATATGGCAGCTACAAGTGTAGCATCTCCAGTCTCTGTGTTTCCCATGCCTGAAATATGGCAGCTACAAGTGTGGCATCACCAGTCTCAGTGTTTCACATGCCTGAAATATGGCAGTTACAAGTGTGGCATCACCAGTCTCATTGTTTCCCATGCCTGAAATGTGGCAGTTACAAGTGTGGCATCACCAGTCTCAGTATTTCCCATGCCTGAAATATGGCAGTTACAAGTGTGGCATCACCAGTCTCAAGAATTTCCCATGCCTGAAATATGGCAGTTACAAGTGTGTCATCACTAGTCTCAGTGTTTCCCATGCCTGAAATATGGCAGTTACAAGTGTGGCATCACCAGTCTCAAGAATTTCACATGCATAAAATATGGCAGTTAATAGTATATCCTCTCCAGTCTCAGTGCTTCCCATGTCTGAAATATGGCAGTTAACACTGTGGCATCTCCAGTCTCAGTGTTTCCCATGCCTGAAACGTGGCAGTTACAACTGTGGCTTCACCAGTCTCACTTATTTTGTGTGCACAAAATATGGCAGTTACTGTGGCATCTCCAGTATCAGTATTTCCAATGGCTGAAATATGGCAATTAACAGTGTGGCATTTCCAGTCTCAAGTATTTCACATGACTGAAATATTATGGTAACAAGTATGGTATCACTTGTCTCAAGTATTTCACATGACTGAAATATTTTGGTTACCAGTACAGCATCACATGTCTCAAGTATTTCACATGATTGAAATGTTCTGGTTACCAGTATGGCATCACCCATCTCAAGTATTTCCCATGCCTGAAATATTCTGGTTGCCTGACTACAACCAGCTTGTACCACGTGGCACATGGTATTCTTGCAGTGGCCGCTGAGACCTTTCAGACCATATATAGACTGTTATGTAGCTCCAAATATTGCCAGAATTATGGCCTGTTGAAGTTACAGTGCTTTTCTATAGGCTTAATTATGTCTTATTGCTTACTTTTCTTCATCGACACAATTATTAAAGGCTCTTGCATATGGCATTCTGGTAGTGGTCGCTGTGACCATTCTGACCACATATAGATTGTTACATAACTCCAAATATTGACAGAGTTATGGTGTCTTATACTTCCAGTGTTATCCTATGGAAACTGCATGCCCATGATGAACTCCTTTCCTCTGCATCCTCCTTCTGAGGCATCAGTATCAGAGGACATCTTTTGGCACCACTGTACAAGGCAAAGTTCTGTGACCTCTATATTCTCCTCCAGCAGTACCAGCAGCACAAGACAGCCTCAAGCACCCATGTACAAGCCAAAGTGCCATGACCTCTTCATCCTACTCCTGAAGAACCAGTGGCAGAAGACAGCCTCTGGCACCACTGTGCAAGGCAAAGAGCCGTGACCTCTACATTCTCCTCCTGAAGTACCAGCAGCACAAGGCAGCCACAAGCACCCATGTACAAGCCAAAGTGCCATTACCTCTTTATCCTCCTTGTAAAGCACCAGTTGCAGAAGAAAGCCTTTGGCACCAGTATACAAGGCAAAGTGCCATTACCTCTCATTATCCCCCTACTGAAGCCATTTTAAAGAGTTATATAGCAATTCTGCATTAAGGCAAATAATATACCTGAATACCGAATACCTGGGATCCGAATACCGAATATTCGGCCGAATATTCGGGAAATGGTATTCACGGAGCCCTAATTTATACCCCCAATTTTTTACAAGGGCCATGAGCTTGGATAAAAAGTGTGTATTAAAATGGAAGGACCCTTCACTCTTGGTTTTGACAACATGGATAAACTTTATGGTCAGACACCACGAAATTAGAAAGACTACACTACTTAAAAGCAGAGGAAAAAGAAATCTTCAAAAAAATGTGGGCCCAGTTACATCAATTAATACAAGAAGGAAAACCATAGTTGGAATAAGGTAGAGATTATACTTTGAAGAGGATTACTCCCTTGATAACAGTCAGAACAATAGTTTGATACCTTTTATTCGACCGACAAGGATGTTATAAAAAGAACAAATAGCTTTAGCTTTTGGACCAACAAGTCCTTCTTCAGAAGCTTAATGACAGTTATTTAGAAGATCCCATATTATTAACATTTAGAACATGCAGAAAAAAACAAGAAATAATTCTCATTGGTTTAAAACAGGCCTTCAGAACATAATTAATGTAACATCAGACAGCTCGAATATCTTAAGTGTGCTTTCAACTGAACCAAACTTAATGGTCAAAGGTTGTCCAGAGATAACAGCAGGCAGAGGGCCCAATTACAAGATGCATGACACAACTCATGGGCGTACTGTACGCAAGCTGTACCATGTGGTGCTACACTGGAGACCCTGTGCCCTATTGTAAGAAAGGCAGTGTCCACAACACCTACACCCATGACTTGTGGCAGCCACAGGCTAGTGCCAAGGGAATGGCACACTGGACCTGGGTGCCACAAGCTGCAGCATGCAATCTACTGCCCCCGGAGCCCCCTACCCCAAAATGCACCAGCAAGCACCTGGGGGCATTGAGGGAGGCTGACCAGTTGGCACAGGCAATTGGGGGGCACAATGCAAAAAAAAGTTAAAAGGGGCATGACAGAGCAGGGGGCACAGCCATGTGGTTTCCACAGTGCTGTGGGGGGGGCATCCATTGCTGTGCCAGGACAGATGCCTCTTAGACCACCTTCTAGCTGGTCTAACCATGCTACCCCATACCGCGTCCGGGAATATTGTAAGTGGGTTCTGGAAGCTAACCCTTCCTGAATTGGGTATATTTGCTGCCGTACCCCACCCATGCACCGCGCCACTGTGCGTTGCAGGTGTAGTTGGTGGAGTAATCCACCTTTGGCTCAACCCACATACGGCATGGCACAAGTACAGTTTCTTATTACCGAATATCCTGAATTGTCTGTTTTGTGAAGTAACCACACAGTGTGAAGAGGAAAAGTGTTCACAAGTTTTACATCTGTGTTTATAACAGGGTTGTGTGCCATATGATGTCATGGCACTCTGTTCAGGTTCAAGTTTACTCTTAATAATCTGGTTGGCTAAATTGGGTGGTTGTTGAAAAGATAGTAGTGGCAGTTCTTGAAAAATACAACTAAGGGTTTCATCCTCACTGATTATTGGGTGTAGGTCCTTAATAATCTTATGTAGAAGTTCAAGGTCAGGATGATATGTGACTACTAAGGGTACTCTGTTAGTAGTGGTCCTTTCATTATATTGCAGTAGGTGTTCTCTTAGTACTTGTGTGGCACGTTCCACTGCTCTATCAATTTCTCTAGAAGAGTGTCCCTGCTCAATAAATGTGTTTTTCAACATATTGTAGCTAAATGTCTATTTCTGTCTTCCTCATTTGAATAGAGACTTTGGTACCGAAGTGCTTGACTAGACATGGCAGATTTTTTGTGCGACTCAGGTGATTACTTTTCCTCTGTAAGTATCTCTGTCTGTCTGTTGGTTTCCTGTAAAGACATGTTTGTAGGATTCTATCCTTGATGGTGACAATGATATCCAGAAAATTAACACTGGTGGCAGAATATTACAGGCAAAGCTTAATGGTTGGGTGGAGATTATTAAGTTCTTGATGAAAATCCTTAAGTGTGTCACAGCCCGCTGTCCAAATTATAAACAAATCATCAATGTAACAGAAGTGAGTGGTTTGTGTGTACAGTGCCTTAAAAAGTCTTCCTCCAAACTGGCCGTAAAAAGATTGCATACTGTGGAGCCATCCTGGTGCCCATTGCTGTTCCCATAGTTTAAACATAATGTTTCCCATTGAAGCTGAAGTTGTTATGTGTAAGAATGAATTTAGTAAGTTTCCCCACAACATCAGGATCACTGTTGTGATCCAGTTCTTTCTCATACATGTATTTAAGGCTGGCTGAAATGCCATCTGTATGCATTTTATTAGTGTGGAGGGATGTTACATCCATCATGACTAAAAGGGTATCAGGTGGTAAGTCCATAAAACCAGAAAGTTTACACAGGAAGTGAGTAGTGTCCAGAATGTAATTGCCCCTTTGTATAGCCAGCAGTTTTAAAATAGCTTCTACAAAACCTGAGATCTCCTCTGTAAGGGTTCCATTACCAGAGACTACAGGTCTTCCTGGGTTCCCAGGTTTATGTATTTTAGGTAGCATGTTGAATGTCCCAGGCTTGGGTTCATCAGGGATGAGGGCAGTTATTCTGTTTTGGACATGGTCTGGAAATGATTTAACCAATCCCTGTAGTTCTCTTTTATATTCTGTTGTGGGATCACTTTCCAGTTATCTGTAGTAAGTATGGTCACTTAGATGTCTGTTGGCTTCCTTAATGTAATCTTTTTGGTCCAGTCTCATCACTGTAGAACCTTTGTCAGCTTTTTTATGACAATATTGTGGTTGGATTTCAGTGTTTGTATAGCCCTATGTTCCAATGGACAGAGGTTGTAGCAGACTTGTTTCTGTCTTTTAAGAATTTCACCAGCTACTCTCTGGTGAATGCAGTGAATACAGTAGTATTGTACAGTTTCTTATTACAAACACGGGGTGGGGGGTTAAAATTAGATTGTTTCTTTTTCTTATCTGTTCAATTGTTACTGTTTAGAACTTCTTTGGTGCCTGTGATTTCTTCTCTTGTGTAAAAATATTCTTTAAGCTGCAATCTGCTGACATATTCCTCCATTTCATCACAAAACTGTATTCTGTCTAGTGATTTTGTTGGGCAGAAAGTGAGGCCTTTGGAAAGCATACTTTATTCCCCAGTAGTCAGTAGTTAATAATAAAGAAAATTATAAAAACTTTGCAAATATATAACAGGGTTGAATTGGGAATTTTGGAGGAATTAGAGTCTTGGACCCATAGGCAGATAGGGAGGGGCAATGATGATGGAAAAACTGGCATGAACTTAAGAGAAGACAAATGCGTAGTGAAGTGCTCTGAGCTATCCCACCCCCTGTAAGATTAACTTTAAAAATAAAGATATAGGGCCAGATATTCAAACTGCACCCAAAATGTGCGCAATAGCAGGAGCAAGCACAAGTCCATTGCGCACATGCTCAATAGATGCGATATTCAAACATGGAGCAAGGTAAATTGCTCAACCAGCCAACGTCTGAATATCATACAACCTGCGCCATAGCGCAACCAGGAAGGGGAAGCTAAGCAGATTTGATGCGCATAGAGCAACAAGGGCAGCCCAGCTGAGCAGTCCAGAGGCGCCACAGCGCAAGCAGGTAGCCCCCCAGCAGCAGAGCAATGGAACTGCACAACCAGGGAAGTAGGCAGGGGCCCACCACCCATGCCACAGATGGGCACAGGAACACACTGCAGAACTAACATTGCACCCCCACACCCCAAGCACAGCATAAGTGGGGGAGGGACGGAATATCTACCGGTCCATGGGGACAAGCCACCAAAGCACAGTCGGGCCATGTTGCCCCAGCACATCCCCTGAAAAGCTGAGACTGCCACACAAAGGGGGCGGACCAACCCAGTGTACATCAGCCCCCCTTGTGCACAGCACACCCTGCACTGTGACCCCAAGACACCACCCATGAGCAGGAATCCCCATGCATCCCCCCGTCACACTGCAACCCCGTGTGCCACAGAACCATACAAGCCAGACCCACCATGAGCACCCAGCAGTGGGTGGCAGCACATGGCAATACTGACTGAAAGCCACACCCACACCAGAGACACCTCCCCACGCACACACACACACACACACACACACACACCCATGACAATGCCACCCCAGATGCCATGCACACCACTGCAACTGAGCACCTATAGCCAGCTGCAAATCAGAGACCACCACAGTATTCCTATTAAAATATATAATTCAAATATAACAACAATAACAATAGGAACAACCATAACTATACACAAATATACAATACAGGGGTGGGGGTATGGGTACAAGGTAGGGGTGGGTAAGAGGCAGGGGTGAACAACTGGGAGAGGGAAGGCAGGGTATGAGGGATAGGTAAAGGGGGGAGGTGATGGGCAGCTACTGCCTGCCAGCCTGCTCTCCATCCACCTGGTGCTGGTCCTGGGGCCTCCTCTTGCACCTAATGGCATGTTGTTGCAGGCCCCGCAGGATGGCGAGAGAATCCATCACCACCTGAATTAGCTGCTGAACTGACCGCTCTATTCGCTGCAGAATCATTACACTTAGGACAAGGGATCAGAGTCAATGGCTGTGACTGTCCATAGCCCTGAAACCCACTCATCATGCATGGCATACAGCCAAGTGTCTCGCTCCTGTGATGGACTGCACCCACCCACAGTGACCGTGCACAAGACATGCCCAACTAGGCAGCAACAGCCATGTGTGCCACTGCACACACACACCGCCCATGTCCAGCACAGCACAACCAAGGCTGTACAGTGATGTCACTACACAGTGAGAAGGCAGTGCCACAGCCATGTGCCCAGTGCATGCATGGACCACCATTGATGCACTCCCAGACATGCAGTGCCACTGGACAGTGCTGACTGTCACATGTCTCATGCATGGCAGTGTTGTCCATGGATGGTGGCCATGCCCTGCCCCCCCTCACACAGCATGTAATAACATTCATGATGTCATGGCACTCACCCTCATCATGCTGCTGCTGCTGCTGCTGCTGCTGTTGTCATGGTTCATCACTACCACCACCACCACGCACAGCTGCTGCTGCCACCTCTCGCTCCACCTCAGCCCTGGCGCTCCTCTGCTCCACCACGCCTGTGAGAAACAAAAGGTGAGAAACACATAAGTGAAATCCCAAAAGCAGACATCCCCCCTGCCCCAATGAGTGTGCCCGCCCACCCAGCCAGACCCATACATCACATATCCTGTAAACACCGCCACAGCCAACCATAGACCAACCCTCCGCCATGTGCTGGACACAATAGACAGTGTTACCCATACAGACCATACAGGTGCATAGATGGCTCACCCACCTGGCCGAGGCATCACGCAGCTCCTGGCACGTGACCGAAGACGTGCCAGTAGTGCTGGCTCCCTCCTCCACAGGTCCCTGTACCAGTGCCTGCACTGCTCTACGGACCTCCGCCAGACAGTGGCCTCCTCAAGGACAGTGGCCACCTGCTGCCACACATGGGTCCTGGCCATGTTGAGGGGTTCATCCCCAAATAGTGGGCCATGGTGAGGCTCCACTATGGCCACCAAGTTGGCGAGTTCAAGTGAACTCCACTGGGGGGCTCTTCTGCATGCCACCCCTGCATATACAGTAGGCAATATGGTGCTCCGCAGCATGGCAACCCCACTTGGAATTGTTGCGCAATACAACTCTGCTATTCCCTATCGCACTGTTGGTATAGCGCCGCTAGTCCCTATTGCGCTGTTATCGAACAGCGCGATAGAGCTACAGACATGCCATACATACAGCGCCAAGGGGGCAAAGGTCGGGCACAGGGTCATGGGTCTCTGGTGCAAGGCCATGCACAGCACCATCGGACGTCTATGTGTCCAGCATGATTGGTCGCCTGTGTGCCATTGCCACAGCGGACTATTGCACAGTTGTGCCACAGCGCCATGTAGTGACTGTCACTGTAGCGCCACTGGTACAATGGTGGCCATGTCCTGAATTGCCTACCGCACACAGCACATCATCAGCATGGCAGACACCTGCGTAAGCTACCTGGGCATGTGCAATGCGGTGTACTATGCAGTCACAGAACTGCGCCATTGGCTCAGCCGGTTCAACCGTAGTGTGCAAAGCGCAACAGCGCGATATTCAGCCGTCATGTGCAAATCATCCGATCAGCTATTCAATGGCACAGCGGCGTGATTTGCATCTCATTAAAGTTGCTCTGGTCCTAATTCGCATGGATTGCATATATAAATATGCGACACTGTTCTGCAGTTGCCATATTCGGTTACTGCAGTTGATAAGTGAGTTGCATGCATTGTGATGTTCTGAACCATGGCCTCAGAGAATTGCTGTGTACTGCACAGTCACAGGTGACCACTCTCACTCATACAGGCTGTGAAATGACCGAGCAAGGACTAGGTGAGGATGATGATGGGTGGAAGAGGAGGCCCAACTTTACGAAGGCTGAGATGGAGGCACTGTTCGAGCCCTACCTGGATGAGGAGCCACTTCTCAGTGGACGGCGGGGCACCCCTCAGGCCCATGCTGCTGCATGGGAGGGGGTGGCATGTGCCATCAACCTGCACAGCAGCCACCAGCGCTCTGTGCAGGAGTGTAAAAAGAAGATGGGGACCGACAGGAGGAGGGTGAAGGAGAAGGTTGCAGCCATCAGGGCGGCAGGTGCTGCAACAGGCGGGGGCCAGCCGGAGGTGGTGCAGCTGACTCCGCCAGAGGACATGCTCACTGCAAGCATGCAGCGCAGTGCCATTGAGGGTGTTCCTGGAGGTGGCTTCCAGACAGGTGGTAGCCCATCACTGCATGGTATGTCATGGTCGGGGGAGTTAGTTCACATGCACTAATGTGTCCTTCCTTTCTGTTACAGATCCTGTGCATCTGCAGGGGTCAGCAGCCACCCAGAGTTGGAGGAGGGACCATCCCCCTCTGCAGATTGCCGGCGTGCACTGTGCCAGAGTGCATGCCTGGCTACCTTCACTGATGTTGTTGAGTTAGGTGTGGGGAGTGCCCTTCCTGTGTCTTAGCAGTCTGGCATGCAAGCATGCCAGCATGCTGCGGCTGTGGCTGTGGCACAGACCTGCACCATTGATGATGCACTGACCAGTATGGGCATTGACATGTGTGTGTAACAGAATGGACACACAGCAGGACAGCTCATGCCCATGGACCTAGCTGGTTCCAACGTGTGTGCCAGCATGTCAGCATAGTCCCATGCTGTGTCTGTCAGCACCGGTGGGGCAGCACTGGTTACTGTGCAGGTCACTGGCACTGTTGTGGCCACAGCAGTGGAACAACTGATCCCTTGGGCACAGCAGGTGGAGGGGCAGCAGCAGCAGTCACCCACCGGGACTGGGGGTACAGGGCTCAGCGGTGATGTAGGTGCACCACCTGTGGACATGCCCATATCTGGTCCTGGTGAGCAGCACCCACCCTCAAGGGGTGCGGTACATCAGTCCCTTCCATACCCTGAGGGACAGGTTGCCAATGTGGCAGACCACCTCTTTGATGAGCACACCCGCCTGCTGTAGGCATCAGTACAACAGCAGATGCGGGTTGCAACATCCATGGAGGCAGTGTGTGTGGCTCTGGAGCAGCACAGCAGGGACACTGAGAGGATTCTGTCCCAGATTGACCATTTGCGGGTGGATGTGACTGCCACCATCGACAGGCTGACACAGGCATTGGTCGCTGTCGTGGCCACATTGGGCACACAGTCAGGTGCCCCTGTCCCACTCACCCCTGCTGATTGGTACCATATGAATGAATCATGTGCTCCACCAGGGTGCATGCCACAGACATTGATGATGCGCCCACTGGCATCACACACCACCTGGCAGTTGACACTGGAAAATCCCTTCCGATTCCGATAGGCAGCCCCATCGGGGCCAGGTGGCATGTGAATGGCCACATGGGTGCAGTCTATCACCCCTAGCATGCCAGGCATACGTGCTACCCTGTGGAACTCCTGTATGTTTGCTGTATGCTCCGCTGTGGTGCTGGGGAAATGGATGTACTCCGCAGCATGTGGCAGCAGTGCACTGAGGAACTGGGTGAGGATGCGTGACGTGGCTGACTGTGTTATGCCTGTGGTGTCCCCTGTTGGTCTGTGGAAGGTACCCGTGGTGAGCAAGCACATGCAGGCTGTTTTCTTTGTCTCCATTGACAGAGCGTGACTCTGTCGTGAGGGTGCCTGCATCACAACACTGCACAGCTCACAGAGCCGCCTCAGTATTGCCCTGTTCAGGTGGTACCGGCCCACAATCTCTACATCTGAGTAGAGCTCAAAGCTGATGCGGGCTCGGTACTGCCTGTTGGGGGCATACCACCAACGAGCCCCTCCACGGCCACGTCCCCCTGCAGCATGCCTTCTCACCCCCCCTCATTACAGCTTCCATGTGGAAGCTGGCACTGTCCATGTCCCTGGCTTGTGTTCTCCCCCTGGCTGTTGTTGCTTTGTTACCCCCGCTATCCCGACTGCTACCTCCACTGCACTGGGTACACCTACTGGCCTCTGCACTCTGTGGCCCCACACACCTTTCCTTGCCCCTCTTCTGTCCTGTGCTCTCCCTGGCCTGCACTGTTTCTCACTCTGGCCTTGTCTATCTCCCTGCCTCATGTGGCTTCCCTGTAGCGTTCTTGCACATCTTCCTTGAGCCTTTTTATTTTGGCTCATTTCCGCTATGGCGCAAACTCGCTCTGATCCACTTGGTTGCATTGCTAAGGCTCGAATATCGTGACGGCGCATTTTATGCATGGTACCACCCCCTTCGGTTGCACATGCTTTCATTAGCATTGCGCTGTTGCTCAGCATGTTTTCTGAGACGCAATTGCCTCCTGCTGAATATTGCAGAATGGCACAATTTTGGACTTGCACTGGCGCAACCCTTTTGAATATCCCATCCATAGTGTGTGTAACGCAAGACTTAACATAGTAGAAAAATGTATTGGCATGAAGTTGCAATTATTTTTCTTCATTTACTGTAACATTGATGACATAAAAAAGGGGAAAAAAGAGAAGACAAATTCTTCACCTAATGAGTATGCCATATTAAATTGTTTTTCAAAGCTGAATCCCAAGAGGAAAAAAAGGAAAAAAGGAGGGATTAACTTTTCAATCAATCAAGTTTTTATTTATATAAGGTGCCCTTCCAATGCTCAGGGCACCTTTACACATTATAACATTAAAACTTGTCACACATCATAGAACATATATAAAACATATTAAAAGATATTCACATAAATTCAAACTCAATATATTCCTGAGAAGGCCTCGTTAAATAGATATGTTTTTAGACAATTTTTAAAACCTTCTTCAGTTAATTAAAATAAAGTAACATGTCTCTTTTAGAATACAGATACTGTACTTCCTAAGACTTACAATAATTTTTGTTAAACAGTAGGGGATTAAATATGATGGGCCAGATATTCAAAGCTTTGCCCCTGAGATAAGTTAACACTGCCTGGCAGGCAACCTTAGCCTGGAGCACAAAGCAAGCTATATTCAAAAGGAATAGCCCAGGGCAAACAGCTTCTGAATATAGCATAGGAATGAGGACATGCAAACTGGGCTGGAAGTGCAGGGCAAACATAGCCCTGGAATAAGACAGCACTGAATATAGTAACCAGGAAGTGCAAACCACAACATCAACACAGTGCACAGCGACGTGAGGGCAGGTAGAGATGAACTATGTGGCCAATGTGCATGCCACCAGATGCGTGGACCCAGTACAGCAGCAGGCAGCAGTAGATGTGATAGAACAGTGATCAAAACTGTATAAATATCCCTGAACCATTAGCACTGCGCTAACACATTAACGCAGCTTTAGCGAAGAGCTACGCTGTTAGCCCAGTGCTAATGTGTTTGCCCGGTGCTAAGATTTTCCATATTCAAAAGTGAAATGCAAATAAGCCTACTTACAGTAGGTAGTCTCTAGACAAACAAACAGATTAGCATCTCATTATTCCCTGATTTGCATGCAGTTTTCCCAGCTTTACTGCAGGGTCCCACAGCTCCACCTGTAGGTCAGTCTGGAAGTACAGTGGCTGGCCAGGTCTGGCCGCAGGTCCACCTGCAGGTCAGTCTGACAGTGCATGATAGTTGCTGCAGGCTACATGTATGCTGTACAGCATAGCATTGTGTGCCCCAGGGAAGAACACAGCATAGGCATAGGTGGTGGTGGTGCTGTATGCAACCATCACACTGTAGGCCATGCTATAGTGCACAGCAGATGCTACAGTAGCAAGGGGGCTGGTAGTGTTAGGGACACAGCAATGTCTATGGTATGTAGGGCAGTGATGACCACTGCACTGTACGGAGTGACAGGCCCAGCATGCAGGTGATTACTGAAGGTGGACAGTACTGTTTTACCATTGTGTGCTCCACAGATGCTGCACCTGTGGCATGGGATGCTCACAGTGATATTTGCATGGCCGGCTGTGTGTGCTATGGCTCCTGTACAGTTGTGCGGTATGTGGCTGGGGAGGCATGTATGCTCCAACAGGCACTCAGGTGGTGGGGTATTCCCACTACTGGCCCATGTGCACTGCATGATGTGTCCCAGCCATGTGGCCACACCTGGGCTGCGGTGAGGTCTGGCCACCCATACACCCTCTCCTCGATGGCCACCATGCCCACAGTGCTGCATGTGTGTGCTGGCATCTGTTGATCACCACAGATGTATGGTCTGCAGGTGTGTGCTGTATGGCCACACTACCTAGTTGTCCCCTGTGGGTCAGAACCCACCTTACTGTCTGTGCTTAGCTGGGACTGGTGGCAGCTGTTGGCATCATAGTGGTGCCAGCAGTGAGCAGCATGTGTCCTCCATGTCAGGCATTTTCTACGTGTCATGCTCTTATATTAGGGTAGCGCAAGCTGCACTAATCCCGTGCAAACACCGTGCTATGCACTAATGATGTGCAAAGCTGTTTTCCCAGGGTTAAGACCAGCTTTTCCTGGGTTGTAATTTGTTCCACACTAAGGGTCGTGCTATGTCACACTAAACACCTTAGCGTGGTGCTAGTCGATGAATATCTCACAGTGCCTGTATTCATGTTCACTTTCCACTTGCATATAATTATGGTTTCCTCCATGCTAATGCACTTTGCTATGCTACGTGGCCTTTTGAATATGGCAGTCCCTTGCTAAACCCATGCAAACTGTTTGCGGACAGCACAAAGCTTTGAATATCTGGCCCGATGGAGCTAGAGTCCTTTACAATATTAAACTGCTATATTACAGTGAGGGGTTGGAAAGGATGGATATAGAGTTCCTTGCAACATTAAATTACTATGTTACAGAAAGGGGGTTTACATGATGGACCTAGTGTCACCTACAACATTAAATTACTATGATACAGTGAGGGGTTGGACAAGATGGACCTCAAGTCCCTGACAACATTAAATTATCATGTTACAGTGAGGGGCTAGACATGGTGGACCTAGAGTCCCTTACAACATTAAATTACTGTATTTCAGTGAGGGGCTGGACATCATGGACCTATAGTCCTTTACAACAGTAAAATATTATGTTACAGTGAGGGGTTGGACATGATGGACATAGTGTCATTTACAACATTAACTTACTATGTTACAGAAAGGGGGTTTGACATGATGGACCTCAAGCCCCTGGCAACATTAAATTACTATGTTACAGTGAGGGGTAGAACATGAGGGTCTTTGAGTCCCTTACAATGTTGAATTACTATATTACTGTGAGGGTCTGGACATGATGGACCTCAAGTCCCTTTCAACATCAAATTACCATGTTACCGTGAGGGGTTTAAAATGATGGCCCCAGAGTCCATTACAACATTAAAATACTATGTTACAGTGAAGGGTTGGACATAATGGATCTTGCATCCCTTACAACATTAAATTACTATGTTACAGTGAGGGGTTGGACATGATGGACCCAGAGTCCATTAAAACATTAAATTACCATGTTACAGTGAGGGGTTGGACATGATGGACCCAGAGTCCATTAAAACATTAAATTACCATGTTACAGTGAGGGGTTGGACATGATGGACTCAGAGTCCATTAAAACATTAAATTACCATGTTACAGTGAGGGGTTGGACATGATGGACCCAGAGTCCCTTACAACATTAAATTACCATGTTACAGTGAGGGGTTGGACATTGTGGATCTAGTGTCCCTTACAACATTAAATTACTGTGTTACAGTGAGGGGTTGGACATGATGGATCTAGTTTCCCTTACAACATTTATTTATTACTGTATAAGACATTATTTTCACTGGAATAACATTTTTGCTATATTCACTATTTTGAAAATCTAGTGAAAATTATATGCCAGTGAAAATATATACACTGCACTTGACAAGTTATCTTGCTTTTGCACTTCAGCTAAATCAAACTACCATGAAAATGTCAGATCAGACAAAACAGTGAAATGTAAGGGCAGTGAATTCATTCTCATATACAGTATGTTACAGTGAGGGGTTGGACATGATGAACCTCGAGTCCTTGACAAGCTTAAATTACTATGTTACAGTGAGAGGGTGCACATGATGACCCCCGATTCCCTTACATAATTAAATTACTATATTACAGTGAGGAGTTGGACATGATGGACCTCAAGTGCCTTACAACCTTAAATTACTATGTTACAGTGAGAGGGTGCACATGATGACCCCCGAGTCCCTTACATAATTAAATTACTATATTACAGTGAGGAGTTGGACATGATGGACCTCAAGTGCCTTACAACTTTAAATTACTATGTTACAGTGAGAGGGTGCACATGATGGACCCCGAGTCACTTACATAATTAAAACACTGTAATACAGTGAGGAGTTGGACATGATGGACCTCAAGTGCCTTACAACCTTAAATTACTATGTTACAGAGAGGGGTTGGACATGATGGACCCAAAGTTCCTTACAACATTAAATGACTATGTTACAGTGAGGTGTTTGACATTATGGACCCAGAGTCCCTTATTTACCAATTAAGGAATTGGGGGGGGCAGGCTGACAGGGTAATTTTGAAACCAGTGTTGGTTCCTGTCCTGACACAGTATCACAAGCCAGAAATATTTCTTTAAACCAATCAATCCATGAGGATGTCAGAGGGCAGTAAATCATTATCATGGAGGAAATGATAGCCATGAAGCTATCCCTGTTTTTAAACAACCTTTTTATAGTGCTGAATAAGTTTCTCTTAACGAGGAAAAATACTTAGACTACCCTGTATGTAGTATTCAGGCATTTATATTTGGGCCATACGCACAGCTGAAGAGATGGAGATTAATTTCATATACTACAGCACTGACAAAATATTGCATGCCATATTTAAAAAAGATGGGGTTTATCTTTGGGGCTCAACTCTGTGTGCCCTCATCAACCATAACTTCTCTAAGTCCTGCTAGTTGATTTCCAGAGGCCCCATTATATGGGAGAAGCAGCATAAGGAGGAACATGTTTTTGACCAAATGTGAGGTAAGAAAAACAGCAGGCAGGTGCAGGCTGAGTCAGAATGATGAGGTTTTGTGTTTGTGGCTCTTATAAGAGCATCTTCTGCAGCTGAACACTTTAACATGAGTCCTAACCCCTTACAGTGGCATAGACTCACCCTGACTTTGTGCCAGCCTGCTGCCTTCCTTTCCCCATGCCCATCAAGCTGCAGGCCCCTCATTACCCCATCCCCCAACATAATGTGGCCTCAGGGATGTAGCTACCAGGACTCTGGTGGGATGTGGAGTACACAGCGCTCCCCCCCACTGGGGGGATATGGAGCACACAGAGACCTCCCCCGACCAAGATTAGTCAGTTTTTTGTTCTTTTAACTTGACTCCTAGAACTCTGATAGTATTGTAGTGAACAGAACACCCGTTGCTGATGCAAGGGGGTAGACTTGTAATGGCATGGTGGGGTGGAGCAACAATGGGGAAACATCAAAACCGCCATCACAGAGGCAACAAGCCTTTGTGTGAAGCAAATAAACAAATCAAAATTAAAAAAAAAACACTATGGTTCTCAAAAGAAGTGGCGGGGAAGGTAAGGGGGAAAAAGATAGCATTCAGAAAGTATAAGGAAACACAGAAGGAGCAGGACAGAGAACCGTACCAGTTAAAACAGAAGGAAGCGGGTGAGGCAGTCAGAATAGCAAAGGCCCAAACCAAGGAAAAGATAGCCAACTCAGTTAAGAAGGGGGATAAAATCTTTTATAGGTACATTAGGGAGCAAAGAAAGACTAAGGCAGGGATACTGAGGCTGAACAAAGAGGATGGTGGTTGGGCAGAGAGAGACAGTGAAGAAGCAGGGATACTGAACGAATACATCTGTTCAGTATTCACAATGGAAAAGCAGGGGGAAATACCTAATCTGATCAATAGAAGCACTCTAGATAGGGGGGTTGACATTAGTCCTTTCACAGAAGAAAGGGTTGTGAAAGAATTCATAAAACTGAAGGTGGATAAAGCAATGGGGCCTGATGGGATTCACCCCAGAATTCTAAAAGAACTAAGGGAAGAACTAGTAACACCACTGACTACCCTTTTTAATAAATCATGGGAGGATGGTGTGGTACCTGAGGACTGGAGGAGAGCGAATGTGATTCCCCTTCACAAAAGTGAGAGTAAGACAGAGGCAGGAAACTACAGACCTGTCAGTTTGACCTCAGTGGTAGGGAAAATGATGGAAGCACTTCTGAAGGAAAGAACTGTTGAGTACCTAGAGGCCAGTGGGGCACAGGACCCAAGGCAGCATGGATTCACAGTGGTAAGGTCATGTCAGACAAATCTAATTTATTTTTTGACTGGGTGACCAAAGCAGTAGACCAGGGAGGGGCTGTGGACATGGCCTACCTAGACTTTAGCAAGACATTTGACACAGTCCCGCACAAAAGATTAATAAAGAAATTAACCAGCCTGGGAGTGGGTCCCAGGATCGTAGCCTGGGTAAAACACTGGTTGGACAACAGGACACAGTGAGTAATAGTAAATGGAGTCCACAGTGAAGAAAGGAGGGTTACTAGTGGGGTACCGCAGGGTTCAGTACTGGGGCCAGTCCTTTTTAATGCCTTTATAAGTGACATTGCAGAGGGACTGGAAGGGAAAGTATGTCTCTTTGCAGATGACACAAAGATCTGCAAACAGGGTTGATATACAAGGTGGGGTGGAAAGGATGAAAAGGACTTGGCAAGGTTGGAGGAATGGTCAAATGTATGGCAGCTTAGATTCAATGCAAAGAAGTGCAAAGTAATGCACCTGGGAAACAAAAACCCAGGGGAAGAGTACACAATGGAGGGTGAGATACTGACAACAACAAAAATGGAAAGGGACCTGGGGGTAGTCATATCAGATGACCTAAAGGTGGGGCCAGCAATGTGAGAAGGCAGTAAGGAGGGCTGGAGGGATACTGGGATGCATAGGAGAGGCATCACCAGAAGAAAACAGGAAGTTGTTGGCCCTCTGTACAGACAGTTGGTAAGACCACATCTGGAGTACTGTGTACAGTTCTGGAGACCCCATCTCTGCAAAGACATAGACAGGGTGGAGGCTGTCCAGAGGAGGGTAACCAAAATGATGCAGGGTCCGCATCAGAAGACATATGAAGAAAGACTAAAGGAACTGAAGATGTATAGCCTTGAGGAAAGGAGGGAGAGGGGGGACATGATAGAAACTTTCAAATACCTCAAAGGAATCAACAAAGTCCAAGACAGTAGCATTTTTCAGAAAAAGAGATGTGCAAAAACAAGGGGACACAATTTGAAGATAGAGAGGAGGATGGCTCAGAGGTAATGTGATGAAGTATTTATTCGCAAAAAGGGTTGTGGATACATGGAACAGCCTTCCTGAGGAGGTCGTAGAGTCAGTATGCAGGAGGCAGTATAGCACAGTGGTCTAAGGCTCTGAGCTGCAAATCTGATGACATCCAGCAGACCAGACCTGGGTTTGAATCCCACAGCTTCCACTTGCATACTGTGTGACCCTGAGCAAGTCACTTAACCTCCTTGTGCTCCCAGGTTGCTCCTGTAAAAAAGCTTTCAGCTTAGTGTGCTATACCTGGTTAAACAACTAAATAAAAAAACAGTGGGGGAATTCAAGAAGCGTGGGACAGACATAAGGCAATTCTAATGGGGGGGTATGAGAAAGTAGGCCGTTGGTTAACCAGGATCTGCAGCTTATCCATTAGGCAGGGAAATTGGTAGACTAGGTGGGCCAAGCAGTCCTTATCTGCCATCAAATTCAATGTTTGTGTGTTTCTATGGGAGCAGGGGTAAAAGGTGGATTTGGATAGCAGTTCATTTACAAAGGCAAATAAGAGATTATTTTTGTTATTTATTTACCCAGGATAGCTCAGCTTTTGTTATATGTGGGGTCCTGATTTTACACCTCATCACAGCTGGCAGCTGAAGTAGTAGGAGTCAAAAAGATTTGTTCAGGCTCACACAGTAAGCATTTCTGGTGGGATTTAATGGCACAACAGGCAGTGGTTCCAAAACCCGAGATATGGTCCTCCCAGCATATTTCAAGCAACCTGAGCTGGACAGCAGTTAGTACTCTTACCACTTATTTCTGTGCATAAAGATTTTATTTTGCAAGATATGCATGGATAAAATTACAGCGCAGCACCCCATACCCTACACCAGTGTTTCACACAGAAAACAAGTGCTTTATCAAGGTGAGATTCAAGCCTGGGTCTGTTGGTGCATAAACTTGTGTTCTGTCCGCTAAAGAAGAATACCACACTTGAAATAAATGTGGTGAGGAGGTGCTGGGGACACAACTGCCCTACAGGAGGGCATGCAGGCTTCCGTGTTGGGCCATACCCACAGCCAGGGGACTACCAGTTACCATTACCCTGTTCCCTGATTGTATCTTAACTCTTTCATTGGGGAGGGGCTTCCAATAGCCCACCCAGATTGCAGAGTTGTTCTGCAGACATCCATTCAGGCAAGCTTTACTCAATTCAATTGCCTGTCCAGGTCCACTACAACCAGAACTTTTCCCCCTTTCCAAGGCAACTGGACAAATGACTTTACACTTTCCTGCAGGCTTCCGTGTTGTGCCATACCCACAGCCAGGGAACTACCAGTTACCAGTTACCATTACCCTGTTCTCTGATTGTATCTTAACTCTTTCATTGGAGTGGGGCTTCCAATAGCCCACCCAGATTGCAGAGTTGTTCTGCAGACATCCATTCAGGCAAGGTTTACTCAATTCAATTGCCTGTCCAGGTCCACTACAACCAGAACTTTTCCCCCTTTCCAAGGCAACTGGACAAATGACTTTATACTTTCCACCCATTGCCGGTATAAGGCACCAGCGAACCCTGCGGTTGCTGGGAGCCCCTGCTCATGGAGGCCCCCAACCAGATAAGTTTACCTTATTCATTTTTAAACTTTTTTTTATCTTAATATATTTTTAAAATATCAGTAAAGGACTATGCAGATACTCCTAGTTATGTCATGAAATACCTCAACAAGCTATGATCCAGTTAATATGAGGTGGATAGGCAGCAATGGATGGGATGGGATGGGATGGGCTGGGAAGAACAGCCAAAAAAACTGACACTGCTGTGTCCTCCTAATTTCTTTTTTAAAATACCGCAGGTTATACTAAAGCTATACATAGAAACAAAGAAATATAACATTTGACGGCAGATAACTACTGCTTGATCCACTTAGTCTGCCATTTTTCCCTGCCTATAATATCACCACAAATAAAATCTTGCACTTGTGAGCTACAGTAAAACACATGGGCTAAAGGTAGGCCAAGTAGAGAGGCCCCTTGACTTCACTAATTCTGCTGGGGGCCCCCAAAACCCTAAAGCCGGCCCTGTCACCTCAAACTATCATTTGGTAGACCACCTTAGAATTTGGAAGGGGGTCCTTTTGTCCTCCTTTGACCAATAAGAAGGTCTCTGACCTATATTCTGAAGGTAAAATACTCCCCTTTTCCCTCTTTAGACTTAGATTTAAAGTGCCTGTAACAGCTTTTTTTTCAAATATAAACAGGTTAGAGAAACCATTTTAGCCCAAATGGGTAGGGTCCCCTGATATTTTTAACAGACTCCTACAGGTGGCTAGGGAGCCCCATGCAGTGTCTGCAATTTATAAAGAAATTCAATCATTGGATCCTGCCCTACCTCAGGAGGTATGTTACTATTGGTCTCAAGTGCTCTCTCTTAATACTGAACCTGAACTCTGGAGGGAATTATGGCAATCACTATATAAATTTGTAAAACAAGGCAGACTGCGCTTGATGCATTTTAATATTATGCACAATTTATATTTCACACCACTTAAACTTTTCAGATTGGGTCATCTGTCTTCCCCTGATTGTGCTAGATGTGTCAATTCCACCAGAACTTTATATCATATACTATGGGCCTGTTCAGTGGTCCAAACCTTTTGGCAATCCATTAGACAAATACTAGACCCTTTTTTGGGTCTTGACTCCTTTTTCACTCCAGAGATCTGTTTATTATATATCTTTCCAAAGGATACTCCCAACTTTAGAAAAACACACTTGGCTCTGATTTCTGCTATAGCCAAGTTAATTATCATGAGACACTGGACAGATAATGCAATTTTTTCAGTGTTGGAATGGCATAAAGAATTATTTGCTCTCCAATTAGAGAAGCACATACCAGTTATGAATAATCGGTCTCATATGTATCATCTTAGGTGGGGTTTACCAGATGCCCTACTTACTGTCTGGAAACCGTAACCGATCAACTTATAATAAGTTCTGCATATGTATATTTAGCTGATTAAAAATGTACACACTTGATTAGGGGTGGGTCAGGGAGGTTTTTGGGGGTTAAAGAGGGTGGTGCGGGAGGGAGGCTTATCTCAGATCTGTATAGTTCTCCATTCTTGCACTTCTTGATTGATACTTACATTGTATTTGGGGTACTCCTCCTGAGTGTCCTACTGCTACCCACATCTTTGTCAATGATTGTTACGATAATCATAAAGAAAAAAGATAAATAAAGTTTATTGAATTATAAAAAAAATAATTTGGAAGGGGAACTATTTATATTTATGGGATATGTAATAATCTGATTAGAAATATCAAGTTATCATCACTTGTGAGGAGGCAGGACTTTTATAACTCACTAGTGACCCTGACACTCATGAGATATGGTCTTCCCCCTTACACATAAAGATAAACTGCATATTTTGAGTCAGGTCATATTTCTTTGATTAGAAGCTATGGTTCCATGTCATAATAGCAATCGCAAAACAACAGTCACTATTATGGTGAGTGTATATTGCCGAAAAGCAAATTGACAATATACACTTTGAGGGGACCCAACTTCTGGATGTAAAATAAAGTGTTTTTGTGTGGGGGGGGGGTTGCGCCCCCCTGAACCCACCTGAATTAGGATTCTCAACCCAGCGGGTGCATGTTAGGGAAGGGGCACAATCCAGATCTTGCAAAAAATTAAGTGCTGCAGCTTGCAGCAAAACATAACCCTCTCCTGGTCTCGAACCCAGTACCTGCTCTGTCAGAGTTAGCCTCCTACACCACCATTCCACATGGCTAACTCAGTGGTGGCAGCAGGTACATCAGTGCCTGAAAACCCCTTCCCTGTCCCTCCCCTTCACCTCGCTATTCCTCCCTTCCATTTGCCCTTCCCCCTGGTCGTTATCCCATACCCACACTATTCTGCAGGGTAGCCCACAATAAAAGCACCCAAAATGAGTCACTATATTTGTAGTCACTCATTTTGGGTCACTCTTTTGACATGGTACCAAAGCTACCCTCTAATAAATGCTGCCCTTTATTACAAGCTCCACTGAAAAGAGCAGACTTGTAATAGACGCCACCTCTATTAGAATGTGCGACATGTAATCGGTACAACACATAATCGGTAGAACTGATACACTCTTAACTTGCACTTGTCTAATACCGCACCCTCAGCACCTTCTGAAACATTTGGGAGCCTCCCCAAACCTCCTCAAAACAGCAAAAAGGAAGAAGCAAGCTGAATTGATACTGTAAGCTAAAGCTGGTTGGTCAGATGCTCAGGCCACATGGCACACTGATCTGAGTAGTTCCAATGACTGAGCTGGTGGTCTGAGGTCTGAGTTCTGAGTAGGAGTAAATGAACGGCTGTGGGACTCTCCAGAACCTTTCCAAAAAGTAGTAAGCAAGCAGCAAGCTCTGAGAGGTGGGTCCAGTGCTTGAAGTACTGGTAACAGACTCAAGTAAGATATGCTGCTATCATGTCACACTGGTATTGTGAACAAGCTAAATCTAAATCTGATTATTTTTACCTTCAGCATTTGGCCACATAGTGCACTGGTACTTGGTGGCCTGCAGGAATACAGTGGGTGGGGGAGTTACTAATGCGGGTTTACCTAAAATGGTTTGAAGATGTGTATTTACCAGCTTTTCTAGTATTAGAGAGTGCCTTTTCAGTGCGGATTAAATAGAAGCCACCGTCTAATACTTGCCACCCTCAAATAGAAGCCAAGGCTAAGAACAACTGTTTGCTAATAGAAACCACACACTCTTTTTGAAGAAACAAATACACACTCATATACAAATATTTATAAAACGAATAAGAAAAATCCTTCACTGCCATATCACAGGATCATGCATTGCTCCATAACAGCTGCACACCTGCACCTTTTTCACGTGTTTTCCCCGCATATATTATTTTTGTGTCTGTTTTATATGTGAAGTAACACATTTCAGGGTTTGTAGCAACATCTTATGTGTGCATTTCTTAGGTGGGGGAAAGCACTCCACTTGCCTCATGCTTCATAACACAGCCAAGGTGTGCATATATCAGAACATGTCTACACACCCTATTGTGTTTTATTGCTCACACACGCACACACTGCAAAAAAACCTTGTTAATACACTAGTTAGGGTTAAAGTGAGAAAAGTAGGGAAATGTGGCATTAGCCACCCCCCTCCAGGCACCACAGCAGGTGTGGGGTGTGCCCTGGGGTTCTCAAGCTTAACGCTCACCCCATTCCATCCATAAATAAGCTCAAATGTGTACTATGTATGAGAATGGGGTGAGCATTAGGCTTGAGAACCCCAAGGCACACTCCACATCTGCTGTGCTGCCTGGAAGGGGGTGGGGTGTAAGGGTTGGAAACCCTAATGCCACATTTCCTAACTTTTCTCACGTTAACCCCAAGTAGCGAATTAACAACATTTTTAGCAATTCATTTCCTTACTTATTGAGATAGTATAATCATATCCTTATTTGCCTTTGGGGCCCTGTGCTCTCAACCATTCATAATTTTTCACAAAGTGTAATTGTATCCTTAGTTCACTGAAGAAGCATAAGGCCTTCTGGGCTCTGTACTCCCATCCCTCCATAATCACATGTCATAATGACCTTAATGCAGCACTGCATGACAGCAGCAAATATGTTGACCTATACTTTTTTATTCTATTTTGGATTATCCCTTATCTCCTGACTTGTATGGCTCCCTTCTTTCTCCAAATTAGTATTTCTTTCAGATTTGAAATAATAAAAGGAGGGCTCCTTTTAAAATATGGTTTGGACCAGGTTTTTATCAGTATTCTCAGCTGTTTTCATAACTCATATTGTCCTGTAAGGCCAGGGAGCACTTCCTACAGCATGATAGTTCATTTTTGTCACAGCAGAAGTGATTTTAAACAACTGACTCACATTATGGGACAACAAGTGTATAAAAACAGCTGAGAATACTGATGAAAACCTGGCCTGATCCATGTTAAAAAGTGTGCTCCTTTTATTATTTCAAATGTGAAAAAAAGTACTGAAGCACACACAAAATGAGGAAGGAAGGGTATGCAAGTCAGGATATAAGGAGCTATCTAAACTAGAATAAAAAAGTATAGGTTAACATTTTTGCTGCTATCATGCGCTGCTGCTTTAAATTGCCTGCATTTACAACAAAGATGGTAATGAATATTGTTCTGCTGTGAAAGCACCTCCAGAAATATAGGCCATGGCTGGTCATGAACACTGGATTGCACAGGTCATCAAAGAAAATAATAAACAATTTTATACTGTTAATAAGTAACAAAAGGAGAGTCATTGATATGGTGTTTATGTTGATTATTTTGGAGTGGAAAGAAGTTCTA
Source organism: Neoceratodus forsteri (assembly GCA_016271365.2). NCBI lineage: Eukaryota > Metazoa > Chordata > Ceratodontiformes > Ceratodontidae > Neoceratodus > Neoceratodus forsteri. The sequence goes on along the minus strand of CM057456.1, from coordinate 665,863,617 downwards.
CGCAAAGCAGGGGGAATAGCAGACTATCTCAATTACTGTTTTATGTCACTGTTTAATCAGGATGTCATACACCATGTCTAGACACATGAAGGATTTGTGAGAAAGGTGCAGAAGAAACAGGAGGCTTTAACCCCTTCTTTTTATGTGCAGTTTGTCACTGTCCCTCATAGGTAAGTATGTGAGATGAACCAGCATCCCCGTCTTACTGCTTAAATATAGAGCATGGCTTAATCTAAAAATTGTAATGCTCTACAGATAAATCAGGAATAAAGGTAGTTTCTCAGAGAATGACATGCAGGAGGGTTCCCTAAGGAGAGTCCCAACTTCAAGAATTAATCATGAAATAGACAGCTTGATGCTGATCCATGTAACAAAATTGTGCTTACTGTACATAAATTATCTAGATTAGTTGAATGTGATTAATATTAATAATTTATAGTGAGGTCAGGAAGAAGTGAGAGAGTTACACAAACTGTTTCCTTTCTGTGTAGTCCCATCTAATAATTATGATAGCTGAGACTTGATTTATACAGTTATCGTGACAGTAAAACAGCAAAAAAACTGCTGCACATGCTCATACTGCAGACTGGGGATAGACACAAAACTCCAATACACAACATATTGAAAGTGTTGGGCTCTTTATTAGATAAAACTTAAATCATACTGCAGGCAAACTCCCAACCCAGCAGAATAGCTCTCAAGGGCCATCGCTGCATTGAGGGTTATTTTGCTGGGTTGGGGGCTTGCCTGTGTTCACATTACTGCGCTAGGAGGTTGGCACTGTGGGAGCAGAGGGCCTGCCCTGCTGATTGTGTTGTTCCTTCTCCCAAGGCATTTCAAAGGGTTGTATAGCATTTTAACACCACTTGATATTAAGTGTTCTTCTTCTTCTTATGATGTCATAAAAGTTTATGATTTTTATCCTCTGGCAGACTCAGAAAGTCCCATTTCATTTCCACTTCAAAGATGCAACAGGTCATAAAAAGGCCATAAAATGCAATGTCTCAAGGAAGTTAATTACATTACAGAGATCTCCTGGTATAATATATACCCTGTCATTTCACTGAAACCTGGGGGGGGGGGGACCCATGAAAGCACTGTGACAATCACACACTATATTTTTATATTACAAATACTGTGTCATCCAACAATCGTAACCAGCTGGCCAAATGTCACAATCCTCCCCACCTAGACTGAATTTGGGGGCTCTATCCCATACATAGGATGAGCTTCCAAAGTCAGTTCACTCCTCATACAAACAAGATAAGCCATTTGCGTTCTGATTGGTCACTCCAGCCCTATGTACGATCATCATGTCATACCCTTACAAGGCAAGACTCTATCTTAATAGTCTTCAATTAGTTTTTCCCATTTGTGGCAGCCAAACCAGGGGACTGTGGTCAGTGTGTACCTCAAAATGCTGCCCATATAAGTATGGCTCTAACTTCTTTAGGGCCCACACTATGGCAAGACACTCTTTTTTCCACAGCAGAGCAAGCCTGCTCTCTGGGAAGTAACTTTTTATTCAGGTACACTACAGGGTGATCTTTCCCTTGATTGGATGTCTGACTCAGTACTGCTCCAATACCCACATCTGAGGTGTCAGTCTGGACCATAAAAGGTCTGCTATAGCCAGTACTTGTCAACACAGGAGCACTGCACAGTGCCTCCTTCAGTCTGGTAAAGGCTTTTTCACAGGCTGGTTCCCAGGTAATTTTTTTAGGCATCTTTTTCTTTACTAGGTCAGATAGGGGAGCAGCCAGTAATTGTGTACAAATTTCCTATAGTACTCTGCTGTCCCTAGAAATCTCCTGACCTGCTTCAGCATCTCTGATCTGGGCCATGCCTTGATCACCTCTATTTTTACTTGGTTAGGATGGAGCTGTCCACGGCTTACAACAAGCCCGAGGTATGCCACTTCAGCCTTGGCCACCTGGCACTTCTCAGTTTTGACAGTGAGCCCGGCCCTCTGTATCCTGCCCAGCACTTCTCTAAGGTGGGACAGGTGTTCCTCCCAGCTGGCACAAAAGATGGCAATGTCATCCAGGTATGCCACAGTGCACTCCTCAGCACCATTCAACACCTGGTTCACCAACCTTTGGATAGTGGTTTGGGTAGTCTTCATTCTGAAAGGCATTACTTTAAATTCAAATAAGCCTATTGCAGTGATAAAGGCTGACCTCTCCCTAGCTTTCTCAGTTAACTATATCTGCCTATACCCCTTTGTCACATCAATAGTCGTAAGGTAGGTCACCCCCCAACTTGTCCAGGAGTTCATCTGTCCAGGGCATCGGGTGGGCATCTGACTTTGTGACTGCATTCAGTCCATGATAGTCCACACAGAAACAAATAGAGCCATCTGGCTTGGGCACAAGGACTATGGGTGAGGTCCAGGGGCTGTGGGATCTCTGGATTACCCCTAAACCCAGCATTTCCTCCACCTCCCTCCTAATGTCCTTTTGGACAGCCTCTGACATCTGATATGCTGTCTGCTGTATGGGCATCTGTGTCCCTGTCTCTACATTGTGTGTCACTAAGGGGGTTAGTCCAGGTTTGGCGCTAAACAGTGGGGCAAAGTCTGTTAAAACCTCCCTTACTTCCTGGATCTTGTCCAGGGCCAGCTGGGGAGACAATTTAACTGCCTCCACAGAGGACTCCCAATTGCTTTCTTCCAGCAAGTGAAAAAAGGAGTCTCCTTCATTTGTCCCCTCCCCAGGACTACATACTGCAAATACCATGTCAGCCCTATTAGCATATGGCTTCATCATGTTGACATGGTGCATTCTTTCTGTCTGTCTTCTGTCAGGTAACTCTATGATATAGTTCATTTCATTTACCTTCCGAACTACTTTGTACGGTCCTGCCCACTCAGCCTGCAGCTTGTCTTTCTGGACCGGAATAAGGACCATGACTTCCTGATCCACTGTGTATGAGCGAACTCTGGCTCTGCAGTCGTACCACACTTTTTGTTTCTGTTGGGCAGCTGCCAGGTTGCTCTGGGCTGTCCCCATAAGCTCTTTCAGCCTTTCCCTAAACCTAAGGATATAATCCACTATGGGAGTGACCTGGGTGGCATGCTTTCCTTCCCAGTCCTCCTGGGTCAGGTCTAGGGGCCCACGTACCCAGTGTCCATATAAGAGCTCAAAGGGGGAAAATCCTGTCGACTCTTGGGCACCTCCCTGTATGCAAACAACAGGTGGGGAAGGTATTTCTCCCAGTGCCTCCTATGCTGTTCAGCAAACACTTGGAGCATTGACTTCAGGGTACAGTTAAATCTTTCCACAAGCCATTGGCTTGTGGGTGAGCAGTGTCGTACTTCTCTGCACCACCCCACACTTCTCCCACAAACATTTCATCAGGTCCGATGTGAAGGAACCCCCTCAATCAGTGATAACCTCCTGCAGAAACCCAACAAAGGAGAAAATCCCAAGTAAGGCATCTGCCACTTTGTCTGTCCTTGGTGAGGATAGGCTGACTGCCTCTAGGTACTGGGTAGCGTAATCCACCACAGTCAGTATAAACCTCTTCCTGGAGGAGCTGTGGGTATTTAAAGGCCCCACAAAATCCATTCCCACCCTCTGGAATGACTCCTCCACTATGGGCAATGGAATTAGGCTGGCTTGGGTTTTCTTACCTGCCTTCCTTATTTCTTGGCACAAATGAAAAAACCTGCAATAATCCTTCACCTGCTCGGTGAAGTTGGGTCAATAGAAATTCTGGGCCAACCACTGCATAGTGTGTGCAATTTCCAGATGACCAGACAAGGGAATATCATGTGCAGTCTTGAGCAACTGCTCACGATACTCCTGGGGAATGACAAGCTGCCTGCCTATCACCCCTCCCTCTGTCTTTACAGCCTGAATATACATCAGTCCATTTCCCCAATAAACCTTATGTTTACCATCACCTCCCAGTGCTCTGTGAGAGTCTGCCCAAGCCCTCAGCTTCTCTAGACTAGAGTCACTTTTCTGAGCAGCTGCAAACTCCTTACACATTCCCAACGCATGGGACAGGTCCCCTTCAGTCTCTAAACTAGGGTCCCTAGCACTAGCTTAAGGGCACTCAGAATTACTGTCATCCTTAACCCTCTGACAATGGGTCACCCCTCCTTCATTGGAGTAACCCTCCGTAGTTGTGTGGTTAACCGCTACTGGGGAAATGTCTACCCCCTTTTCATTAGTCTCCATATCAGGTGACACAGGCTGGGGAACCAGCCTCCCAGTGGTTTCCACAATGGCTTCTGTGGGGTCCAGGGAACTACAATTTTCCCTTGCCTCTTGGCTATGGGTAACTGCACACACCATCCCCTGTTTGAGATTGTTGCCAAGGATGATGTCAACTGCTAAAGTTTCTGCTACAGCCATCTGTTGCACAGGTCCCCCTGTTTCACCCCAGTCTAGGAGAACACTAGCGAGTGGCAATGTTTTCTCCTCCCCCAGTGAAGTCTTACACAGTTACAAATTTGTTGGGTATAAGCTGACCAGGCTCTACCAGATCCCTTTTTACCAATGTCAGGGATACCCGTGTCCCTTAACCCTTGTGTCCTTACACCATTCACCATGACTGGGTGCATGTGTTCCCTCATGTTCACAGGCATGCTTCCAGAGACACATAAACAACCCACTGTGGCCACCGGCTGGTCAGTGCTTCTGAAGCCACTGCCCAAGACCACTTGCTCAGACTCCAGACCCAGAGAGGTACAGCAAAGCTGCAAATTTTACGTCCACCCACTCATCCCCCTCCCTGACCATTATTATATAGACCTCCTTGCCCCACCCTCCCTAGCCATTGGCTTTCTTACAAATCTATCCTCCCTGCCTCCCTAGGATGCCCACAGACATACAAATTTTAGGCTGCTGCTTCAGGTTCAAGTGTCCCATCCTAACTAACCCACCGCAGTCTCCCCTACCACTCGTCTCAGATCAGATTTTTGACTTTTTATTACTGTCCCCAGTCGCTGTGTCAAAGTAAATTCTCCTTGTTCCCTACAAGTGGTTTCAGCACCTACATCCCTTTGCTGACCCTGTGGTGTGTAGCCTTAACTGGTGATACTTCTTACATCAGGTTTATGACTTCTCATAACTATCTCTAGTCGCTGTGCCATAGAAACATCTCCTTGCTCCCTTCAAGTGGTATTGGCATCTATATCCCTTTTCAGACCCCGTGGCACATAGCCTTACCTGGTGATACCTTGCCCAGATTAAGTCCTTACAACTGTTTTTATTTCTGACCCCCAGACTTTAACCATGGAACTTGCAATATGGCTCTACCTATTTACTGCCTTATGCGCCCTACCCTTATTAGGGTACACACAAGATGGAATTTACCCCAAAGAGGACTCGTATCCCCTACCACAAGAATGTCTACTCATGGAGTCCCTATACAACTCGTGCTATGCCCCCAAGTTGTCGTACCCACTTTCAGCTGAGTCTCCCTCTCGGACAGCCACCGGCATCTCGTTACCTACCCAAGGAATGTTACCTACTCGGCCCAGTACCTGCATCTACTGGTGTCATACGGCTAGGGTCTTAGCATGTGTATCACTTGGACTGAACAGTACAAAGAATAGGTCCTTGCATTCCCACGCCATTACTTCCACTAGCCAAAGAAGGTTTAGTTCTTCCAAATTACCACTTGTTGTCCTGAGGAAAGTTGTGCTCCTCCTCTTGCTGTGCTCAGGTAATGTTAAACTTAACCCTGGTCCTATACAAGCAATTCCTTCACCGTTCAAAGTCACAAACTACAAAGGTATCAGCTTTGTGCATGTTAATGTGTGTAGCCTCTTAAAGAAACTCACTTCAATACATGCTTGGGCTATCTACACAGAGCCAGGTGTGCTTGTCATATCTTAATCCTGGTTTCGTCCATCCACGCCAAAAAAAGAGGTCAATATCCCCAATTGTCTTTTATTCAGAGCTGACAGACTAACCACAGGTGGTGGTGTAGCCATTTATGTTAAGGAGAAGTTTACGGTGCTGCCCTCAACACTACATCAATTGCCAATGCCTTTGAATGCCTGTCCTAAAAAATCAAAATATCTACATTAATGGCCCTCCATGTCATAGGATGTTATAGACCCCCCGTCCTTGGGGTCACAGCTCCTGACCTACCTATCATCTACAGTATTATGGGTACCGACACAGTGGAAACAATTATATTAGGGGACCTTAACTATGACTGGCTGTCAAGTGCACCTCTTCCACTTAAACTCTTCTGTGACTCTCATGGGCTCACTCTACCTATTAATGAACCTACTCATATCAGTAAGAAAAATCCTACGAAAAGTACACTATTAGATGTACTTCTAGTGAGCAAACCCCATTTCTTCTCCCATGCTGGGATCTTTTCTGCCAATGTTAGTGACCATTGCTTTATTGCTAGCATAAGAGCAGTCCCTAAACCAACAGCCTCAGCAAAGTTCTCTACCGAAAGATCAAAATGGAATTTTGACCCGCTTGCATACATCAATGACATGAAAGCCTCCCTGCTTTTGAAGACCTTTTATTTAGCCAAATCAGTAGAAACAGCATATGCCATTTTCCTCAAAATTGTATCCATGCTCTTAACACTCATGCACCCTTAGTCAAAACCTGCATAAAGTCTAGAAAGCGCCGTTGGTTTACAGCAGACATCAAGGCAGCACTATTAAAAAAAGATGAGGTCTGGAAGCTAGCACGCAAATCCCACAAAGCTGAAGGATGGCATCTTTTCAGAACAGCCAGAAACCACTGTACAAAGCTAATTCAGGAAACCAAGTCCAACTTCTATCGCTCTGAACTCAACACTGCCTTCAACTACCCTAACAAGTTCTGGTCCACAATAAAAGAACTTTCTGGTAATACCACAGGAAACAATCTTCCCTTAAAAATTATTTCTGACAATGTAACTATCAACAACAATAAAGAGATACTACAAGCCTTCAACAATCATTTTGCTACAGCAGGGCTAGCTTTTGATAACTCACCTGCATGCAACCTACGCTCCCAGCTTCCACGCAACCTTCAGAATCTAGTCCCCTCAGATGCAGTCTTTTCATTCTCTCCTACCTCACTAAAAGAGGTTGAAGATCTCCTCCTCCAGTTGGACACCAGAAAAAGTGCTGGCACTGACACCTTCGATCCATACTACCTAAAGATTACCTATCATGTCTTGGCCGTACCTATTACGCATCTATTTAACTTGTCCCTTTCTCAAGGGACCCTTCCCAAACTGTGGAAGACAGCACATGTTATTCCGTTGTTTAAATCCGGAGACCCCTGTGATCTAAACAACTACAGGCCCATCTCCCTTCTCCCGGTACTATCAAAACTTCTGGAAAACATTGTGAATGCCCAGCTGAAATCTTTCATAGATGATACTAACTTGCTAAACCCAATGCAATCTGGTTTCAGAACTGAACATAATACAATCATAGCCCTGGCCAAGGTGACAAATGATTGGCAGCATGAGCTAGAGAACAAAAAATTTGTCTGCACCATTTTTCTAGACCTAAGTAAGGTCATAAAAACTGTCAACCACAGCCTCCTTCTTTCTTCATTAAAAGCTATTGGTCAAGATTCTACCTTCTTGCGTTGGTTCCACAACTACCTTTCTGATAGGCACCAACAGGTCAAGGCCGAAGGTGAACTCTCTCCCTCAAATCTGTTAAAAAGAGGCATCCGACAGAGATCCATCCTGGGATCACTTTGATTTGCCATCTACATCAACAATATAGACTCAGGCATCAATGAGGCAAAAATTCATCTGTTTGCAGATGATACAGTGATCTACCTAAGCCGTACAACTCCTGAAACTGCCTATGGTGACCTGCAAGCTGACTTCAACATACTTCAATACCAGCTCCTTAGTAAAAAATTGCTACTTAATGCCAAAAAGATAAAGGTGATGCTATTTCCACCTATTAACCATGCAGCCAACCATGCTATACCCCCCATCACCTCCCTCCTAGGAGAAACCTTGGAATCTATGCTGAAATTCAAATACTTGGGAGTCTGGCTAGACTTCAGACTTTCCTTTGCAGACCAACTGGAGGATTTGTTAAAAAAACTGAGGCAAAGACTAGGTCTCTTCTTCAGGTTAAACTACCTACTAACTACAGAGGCCAAAAGACAGCTAGTTCAGTCTACGTTCCTTTCCCTAATTGATTAAGCCAACTTTATATACAGCCAATGTGCTACTTCATACCTCAGTAAATTGTATATACTTTACCACAGAGCCCTGTGCTTCATCACTGGTCTCCCTTTCTCCACCTATCGCTGTTCTTTATATGCGGCTGTAGGTTGGACCTCCTTACACTACAGATGAAATAAAAATGCAGCTCTCTGGACATACAGAGCTATCACTGGTAAACTTCTGTAGTACATTGTTGATTGCCTGACTCTCAATATGCCTGGAACCTATGCCCTAAGAAGCTGTTCACTGATTTCTCTGAAAGTGCCCAAAGCCCTAACATGTTTTGGGAGAGCTGACATAGGATTCGTTCTACCGTCACTCTGGAATATGGTACAGAAATCACTGAAACTGAGGACTCCTGTTAGTATTACTGTGTTTAAGTCCTTATACTCAAAATACATTACAGAAGCCTGCAACTACTTCCATTGATCCGAGCTCTGGAATGTGCTACAGAAATCACTGAAACTGAGGACTCCTGTTAGTCTCATTGTGTTTAAGATCTTATACTCAAAATACATTACAGAAGCCTGCAACCGCTTCCAGTGATCCTAGCTTACTTACAACCCCCTCCCACATCCTCCCTGCTTTTCCCCTTGTATCGGTGCATAACTTGTCCCTGAGCCACCTACTTATCTACCACCCTCAATCTCACCCTCCCTCACCCACCTATTCCTTGTATACCCACAGCATCTCATTCCTTCACTTCTAGTATTATCCCATTTCCAGGCCCCCCCACACTGGCTGCCCACTTCTCCTGACACGTCTCCCCCTTGATACACTTGGCTCTTTTTAAACTGACTATGTATGTCTCTTCACTTGTAGCATCCATTTCAACTAATCTCTTCACTGGACTATAATGCATCTACCTTACAGGAATACTAAACCATGTATGTTGTTGTATCTGTATAAATGTTTACTGACTTGCTACCCTATTGTTATGTATACCCTTACCAACTGTCTTTTACCTGAACCCAAATGTATTTTTACTTATTCTGTCTATTGCAGGCCTACCTGTACTGTTGTACTCTTGCAGCTACTGTCAATTTGTCTGTATAGAAATGCATTGCTACTTGACTTGTGTAATGCAGGTCCACCTTGTAAATGAGCCTGCTCAATGGTGTTCGCCTGGATAAATAAAGAATTTGATTGATTGATTGATTGATTGACTTCTTTTCTAGCCCCATTCTGCATATTGCTCGTCCTTTTGGGACACTGTCTGGCAAGAGGCCCAGTTTCTTTACAAACCCAACATTGTTTTTTTTCTCAGGGAACTCTTTTCATTGAAACCTGGGGCTAACTGGTTTCAGTGGAGGCAGTGAGGGTTTTAGCTGCCCTGAAGGCGTGCTTTTCCCTTTCTGTGCTGCCAAACCTGCCCCATTCACTCTCAGAGCAGGTCTGCGCTTAGCACAGTGGTCCAAGACTTCAGCAGCTTCTTGCACTGTTTTGGGATCTCAGTCCTCCAGTCAAGTTTTCAGCTCTGCTGGGCATGCCCAGAAAAACTGTTCTAACAAAACAGCATTTTCAATTTTATCTACAGATTTTGCTTCAATTCCCTCCCATCAACATTTTAAACATTAACATTGTTTCATGGCTAGCTCCTCATAGCTCATGCCAGAGCTTCTCCTGAGCTTACAGAATTTAGCTCTGTATGCTTCTGCAGTTAAATCAAACATTTTTAAAAGTACAGCTTTAAGTTTGCTGTAATCATTACTGTCCTCATTGTCCATTTGACTCAATGCATCCCGAGCTTTTCTGGTAAGTAGCGGGGACAGCTGGAAGCTCCAGGACTCTCTAAGAATTTTTGCCTGAATACAAATTTTTCAAAGGAATTTAAAAAGGCATCCATATCCTCCTCCCCTTTAAATTCAGTTATCAATTTGGAAATTAATTTGTAACCCAGTCCGTAGTTCCAGTTAAACCCAAGCCACTTATCTGCTCTGGTGCTGGTGGTTGGAGTCATAGCTTCTCCAGTTCATGTTGTTTCTGGCACTCACACTCCCCACAGTCCTCCTCTTGCTGTTCTTGCTTCCCTCTGCGGTGCACTGGCACCCACGCTATTCATGGTCAGCTTCTCACTATTCTCGCTCCCTCTTCTCCTCTGTGACTCATTTCTCTCATTCAGCGTCTCTCTGGAACTCCAGCTCCATTCTTCACAACTCAATCTGCAGCCTGATTGCTTCTGGCTCCAGAATGCTGGTGACCTTTCCCTGCAGCTGTGGTCCTTTGCTTACACTGGCCCTGCTGCCCTCCTCACTGGATCTGGACACTGCACTGGCCACTAGCCCCTCCATGCCCAAGCTTTGGTCCTTTACAGTAACAGTCTGTGACTCAATGCTCTGGGCATCTGCTGCCATCAGGGCATCCATGAGGTTCTGCTTGGTTGCTCTCACCTTGTACAGGACTTCTCTGTCCTGGCACAACTGCCTCAACTAATCTACAGTGTACCCCCTGTAGTTGGAAGCCATCTTCTTCCCTAACTATGGCTACTTTAACTTGCACTTTAGAAAAAAAAATAAAGCAGGTAGGAACTTGACTGTAAGCAAAATTATATAGTTCTGTTTCCTTTTTAAAAAATAAATCACTGTCTTATTTTCCAAGTGAGCTGTACAGTATTAAGCTGATACACTAAACAGTTAAAGCTTGTGTTACCAAATTTATCTCACTGCTGCTAACCAAATCTGTCACAAACACACTCAGCAGTTCAGGCCCTCGGCTCCCATAGTACCAACCTCTGAGTGCAGTAATGTGAACAGGTAACAGACAGGGTAACCCTCCTGTCTGCTTGTGGGTCCTAATCACCTTTAGTCTCAAGTTCTGAGGGGATTCAAACTGTGAACCTTATACTAGCATACCCCATTGTACAGGCTCATATAATATTCTCCTTGGGGGATGCAACATGTCTTTCGTCTAAGGGCACCTAATCAGGTATCCAAAATGAACCCTTAAAACTCTATAAAAGGGCTTAGTTGTAGTCTTACTTTTCCCCAGTTTAGTAACACCATCAAGCTTTTGAACAATTGTCAAACTTAACCATCTATGCGTCACATGCAAAAAAAGAACGTGTGGACACCCAGGCAGTCTTTTGAATAAAAGGTTTACTAAAAATGGATAGAAATATGTAAAATGTAAACACAGAACATTATATCAAAGAGCATACAATCACATAAGGAAAAACAAGGAAAACTACAGACAAACTCCTACCAAAGTACATTTAGATCTTTTCTATCTAATGTATTACCTCTAAGTGCCTATAGTTATATCAGACAGCTGTGTCTGTCAAGAGTTCAAAGATGGTATATGTCTCAAAAAACAGTTCAGACACAGTATTAGCTTAAACTGTGTCTCTCCACACCCCTTCTATATGTCATCTAGCTCCTCCTTTTAGAGTATTAAAAAAATACAAACATGATGTCCTATCAGGAGGTATTTTAAATATGGTGACATCAGCAAAAACTAATTCCCCAAATTATAAGTCTTGGATTTCCCAGTTCCTTCTCCCAAGGCATTTCAAAGGGTTTTATAACTTTTCAACACCAGTTGATATTAAATGTTCTTGCTGTTAAGGCATCATAAAAGTTTATGATTTTCATCCTCTGGCAGACTCATAAAGTCTCATTTCATTTCCTCTTCAAAGAAGCAACAGGTCAAAAAAAGGCCATAAAATGCAATGTCTCAAGGAAGTTAAATACATTACAGAGATCTCCTGGTTTAATATATATCCGGTCATTTTACTGAAACCTGGGGGGGGGGGGGCACCCATGGAAGCACTGTGACAATCACACACTATATTTTTATATTACAGATATCATCCATCAGTCATAACCAGCTGGCCAAGCGTCACAGCTTGCAGTATGATTTGCTGACTTTTATGTAATAAAGAACCCCAGCACTTTCAGCGGATTGTTTTTTGGCATTTTGTATCTATCCTTAGCTTGTAGGCTAATTGTCACTGCTTGCACCACATACCGTTAGAGTGGCTGTCCATTCTCCTCACTTGTACTGATACTTTTGTTCTTTGCAGGTGACAGTTTTCAGGAGTGACATCAGAACCTTAGTTGGATGTTTCAATGTTGGACATCCTCATGGTGATGCAGAGAGGAGTGCACTTTAAACTGTATCTATCACGTGTTAAAGAGTACATAGAAGACAAAGCACAATGTGTTTTTTCTCTGTGAGACTGCAATTATCATTATTAAGAATTGTTAATAAGCAGCAGAATGGAATGAGACATTTATTGGTTGTGTAACACAGTAAGGGCAGTTTCTAAGAATTTTTAATCAAACTATTTACCCCTCCACCCCCATAAATGGTATCCACTTGTAAATCAGTTAAGCATGATTGTAATAGCCCTCCAATGTTTGTTGCTCTTTATACTAATCCTTCCCCTGGTGTCTAGTGGTATGCCCTACCCTCTAAGTCCTCCACTTCCTGTAAATAGGAAAATAGTCCCCCAATGTCTTTTATTTATTTGCTGTACATATGTCCAAAAAAAATCCACAGGTAATGCACACCTGCATCCCACCTGTCCTCCCACTGTGCATCCACTGCCCTTCCACCCTAGACCCTCCCACATGCCCTTACTCACCTGAACTGGTCCCACTGTGAAGATCCACTTTTTGAATGAAGACAGATCTTCCTGCTACAACCAGTGACTGCTATATGAGAAATAAGGTAATTGCACTTCAATGCATTTCAACAGGAGATTAAAATGCACTTACCTTGTTATTTTATTTTCAATTGTTTAACCAGGAATAGCACACTAAGCTGAAAGCTTGTTTACAGGTGTGACCTGGGAGCACAGGGAAGTTAAGTGACTTGCTCAGGGTCACACAGTATGCAAATCATGGCTGGGGGATTCAAACCTAGGTCTCCAGATTTGCAGCTCAGAGCCTTAAACCACTGTGCTATACTGACTCCCTAAATAATGCCTCCATAAATTTCTCATATAGCAGTCGCTAAGTCCAGCAGTAAGTTGTTTCTTCAATTGGAGAGTGGATCTTCACAGTGAGACCAGTTCAGTTGAGAGAATATGGGGGGTCTGGGGGATGCCGGGTGGTGGGTGCATAGTGGGAGGTTGGGTGGGGATGCGGGTGCACCTCACTGGTGGACATTTTTATTGACAGTTGTAAAAAGGAAAATAAAAGACATTAAGAGACTGTTTTCTTCCTTTCAGGATGGAAAGGACTTGGAAGAGTGGAGGCTTAGCACTAGACTTTATATCAAGGATGAACAAAAAGCAATAGCCACTGGAGGATGGGGGCACCATTAGACACCAGGGATAAGGAAGACTTTTACAGGGTCAGGCATGGGAGGATGGGGGAGCACCACTGGACACCAGAGACAAAATAACTATGCACAAGGTGGGAAATTGGAGGTTGAAGGGTGCTACAAGACACCAGGGACAAATATAACACAATTTTGGGGACCAGGGCACAATCGAAGGGTGGGGGGTATCACTATACGCTAGGGAAAAATGAGAAAAATGACAGGAACAGTTACAAAAAAAATCCTTTTTCATTTCAAGAATCCTTTGCCCTATGAAACAAAAAAGGATTCCTTGAAATGAACAAGGACTAGGAGAAAAACTAAGTCTGAAATCCTTTTTCATACCAAGAGATTCTTTTTTTGTCTCAAAAAAAACTATCAAATGATCATTATTGATCCCCTTTGTTATATTTTTAATTTATTGTTAATTTCTCAGCAATTTCCATCAAGCTGGAAGCAAGCTAAGGTTACCCCTATCCCCAAAAAACCACAAGCTGAGTTGATGGAAGATTTTCAGCCTATCTCTACTATCAATCCTTTGAGTAAGTTAATGGAGAAGGTTGTTGCTAAACAGATCAATGGTTATTTAGAGGAGTATGGGTTGCTGAGCAGCACTCAGCATGGTTTTAGAAAGAACTGTGGTACTGGTACTGCCTTGGTAAGGTTCACAGACACTGTACTCAGAGGGTTTAGATGTTTAGGGTTCAGAAGGGTTTGATGACTGGTGCGATGTTTGTGGACCTGACCAAGGCAGTCAACCTGATAGTAGATCATAAGCTTACTTATTGTACGCTTATTGAAGTGGGCTTTTCTTGTTACTGTGCAGCTTGAATAGGAGATTATTTGTCCGAGAGATCTCAGGTTGTTAAGACTGATTCTATTGAGCTCCCAGGGGACCCCCATAGATTGTGATGTTCCTCAAGGGTCCATTTTGGGCCCTTATTGTTTTCTTTGTACATTAACCAATTAACCTCTGTTAGTTCTGGGTGTAAAAGTTCACTTTATGCAGATGATTTAATTTTGTTTTATCAGGCAAATTCTATTGCTACCATTTCCACTAAAATCCAGTTTGATTTCATATTATTTGAGAATGGCTTGTTGACAATAGAAACATAGAATTTGATTGCAGATAAGGACCGCTTGGCCAACCTGGTCTGCCCATTTTCCTACCTAACAGATAAGCTGCAGATTCTAGTTAACCAACAGCTTACTTCCTCCTACCCCCCACTAGGACTTCCTTATGTCTGTCCCATGCATTCTTGAATTCTCCCACTGTTCTTGACTCCATGACCTCCTCAGGGAAGCTGTTCCATGCATCCACAACCTTCTCAATGAAAAAATACTTCCTCACATTACCTCTGAGCTGTCTCCCCTCTATCTTCAAATTGTGCCCCCTTGTTCTTGCACATCTCTTTTTCTGAAAGATGCTACCCTCTTGGACTTTGTCGATTCCCTTGAGGTACTTGAAAGTTTCTATCATGTCCCCTCTCTCCCTTCTTTCCTCAAGGGTATACATATTAAGCTCCTTTCGTCTTTCTTCATATGTCTTCTGGTACAGACCCTGCACCATTTTGGGTGCCTTCCTCTGGACAGCTTCCACTCTGTCTATGTCTTTGAAGAGACGGGGTCTCCAGAACTGCACACAGTACTCCAGATGTGGTCTCACCAACTGTCTGTACAGAGGGATAACAACTTCCAGTTTTCTACTATTGTACTATTATTCCACAATCGGTTGGTTCTTAATTCAAAGAAAATCAAATCAATGATTTTTGGAACCAATGCCATGGTAAAAACTGGACCCTGTTTGGAAGTGTATGATTTGGATGGTATTATAATTGAACAAGTACAGTAATTTAAGTACCTTGGGGTTTTGTTGGATCCTACACTTACTTTTTTGCTGCAGGTTACTACTATTAGCAATAAAGTTAATCAATAATTAGGTATATTATTCAAATTTAAGTCTTATTTAAGCTTTGAAACTAGGTAGGTCATAACAGTTGATACTCTTCTCCCCATCTGGATTATGTTGCTAGTACTTATTTTAGGTTGGATATGAGGGAATCAAACATTCTTTCTGTAACATTTAATAATATTTGTTGTTTTATTTTGTTAGTTCCTTATTGCCCCCATTCATGCGATTTATACTCTCAACTAGTTTGGCTCCCCTATAACGTCCATATTGAATATGTTTTTGGTTTATTAACCTTTAATGCTATTCATGAGTGTTCTTTTCCTTTGTCTGATTTGATATCAGTGCATTCTGTTCCATCAATGCTGAGGTTTTCAAATGGAGTGTTGCTTGAAACTACCTTGTGCAAGCATAAACATAGGTCTTGAGCTTTGAGTAATTCTGCCCCATTTCATTGGAATGCTTTGCCTGTTTCTATTCGCACAGTGACTTCTAAATCCCATTTTAAATTCTTATATGAATCTTGTTCACTTAATAAGTCACATTGTATCTGTAATAGATGAATTTGCCTAATGTTGAAGTATGTTATTGCTGTTGTTTGGTTTTCATAATCTGTGTCGGACCTGAAAAAGAGCTTCAGTCCAGTTTCCTTACCCGGTTAACAAATGAAAAATAAAAAATAAAAAAAGGATCCCTTGGCATGAAAAAAGAACTAGAGAAAAACTAAGTCCAAAAACCAGGTGTCTGCATTTAGACTTCCCTTTAGCCAACTTTTGGCAGAGGGAAATCTTGCTATTAGAGCAAGGCCAAGGAGACAACTGACTAAGGAGCTAGAACTTTACTACTAGAACACTTCTGACTAGGGGGTAAACAGAAAGATACTTTATTAAGTATCTATTTATTAATTTATTTAATTATTTTAATTTATAAATTAATTATTATTTATTAAGGCAAAGCCAAGGAGGCAGTTGACTAAGGAGCTAGAACTTTACTACTAGAACACTTTTGACTAGGGAGTAAGCAGACAAATACGTTATTAGAAATGTAGGGTCTGCAAAGTAAATTGGGACCTTCAGTTAAGGTATAAAAAAAAACAGAAGAGTTAGTGTGCTTGTCTGAGTTTGGGTAAGGGAACTGTTATCTTTGTAGTTACCTAGCTGAGGAGGAGAGTTATAAATTAGGGTGTGTGACTTAGGCTGGATTAAGCAGCGTGTCTGCATTAAGACTTCCCATTAGTCTATTTTTGGCAGAGAGCAATCTTGTTATCACAGCAAGGCCAAAGAGACAGCTGACTAAGGAGCTAGAACTTTACTACTAGAACACTCCTGACTAGGGGGTAAGCAGACAGATACTTTATTAGAAGTGTAGGGTCTGCAAGGTAAATTGGGACCTTCAGTTAAGGTATAAAAAACATAAGAGTTAGTGTGCTTGTCTGAGTTAGGGGAAGGGAACTGTTATCTTTGCAGTTACCTAGGTGAGGAGGAGATCTTTAAATGAGGGAGTTCAGGCAGAAGTAAACCAGGTGTCTGCATTTAGACTTCCCATTAGTCAGCTTTTGGCAGACAACATTCTCGCTATCAGAGCAAGGCCAAGGAAACAGCTGAGTAAAGGGCTAGAACTTTACTACTAGAACACTTCTGACTAGGGAGTATGCAGACAGATACTTTATTAGAAGTGTAGGGTCTGCTAAGTAAATGGGGACCTCCAGTTACTACTGACACACTGAGAGAGTCAGAGCTTATTACATGATGGTATTGCTCCCACCCACCCACCCCTCCACCCTTAGGTCAGTTCCACTTTTATAGGCATTGGATTTGACTAACAACAGGAACTTCCTGTTTGGGAGCAGGAAGGGGGGATCACTGAGACACATAAAACTTGCCATCCTTGAAGGAAAACAGTAGCTGTCCCTCTCCCCCTAGCTGCTGGATGTCTGACTCTGAGCAAGGAAGAAGCAGACTACAGAGGAATACAGGAAATTCCTGTCCCAGAACATGAAGGGTGGGAGCTGTAAGGGCACAAAGGCAGTAGGAAAGTAGGGAGAAAAACAAAACAGGAATGGAGGAGAGAGTAACTATGCAAAGTTATGGGAGAGGAGCCACAAACAAGACATGATGGGAGTGGTGCAGTGCAGTAGCTGTGGAGAGGCAGTCATTTGTGAGACATTCTGGAAGATGCAGTGCTGTCCCATCTGTAGGCACCTCTCTGGGCTGAGGGAGGAGGTTGCTCATCTCCAGGCTGATTTGGTCAGGATTTGAGGGACCTCCACCTTTGTCCACAGAGCACCACGTTTGCTGCCACTGCCTCAAAGGTTGCCTAGGCAAAGGACTGGCTGGACTACAGTGGGCTCATGAAGGGTGAGGGCAGTGGGGCAGAGGCACATCCCTCCTATGGTTCCACTCCACAACTCTTATGTTGCTCTGGCAGGGCAGGACAGTCCCAAGGAAGCACCTGCAGTGGAGATTAAGAAGGATGTAGGGGATTCTACCGTACATAGTGGAGACTGGAAGGGAGGCAGAGGACCCCAGAGGAGGAGGAGGAGGAGGAAGAAACTCCTGGTGGGGGATTCTATTGTTAGGGGGTAGACTTGAGGTCAGACAGAATGTGAGAAAGAGAGGTTAAGTGCTTACCTGGAATCACAGTTTGGAGGGATAGAAAGAACATTCAGAAGATCGCTGGGGCAGCAGGATGGGATGGAAAGCTAAACATGTTTTTCCACCTGGGGATAAATCACTGAGCTGGTGATGAGATAAGGGTAGTGCAGGAGGACTTCAGGGAGCTGGGGAGGGGTTTTAGACAAGTAGCATGCACTGTAACCTTTTTGGGGTGCTACCAGTCAATGCAATGGGGAGGACAGGGAACTCCACAGTATGAGATTCAATGCATGGTTCAAGGACTGGTGCAGAGTAGAGGGTTTTGGCTTCATTGTGGGCTGGGGTCCGACCTGGAAAGATGCAGGCCTATACAAATGTGATGAACTGCATCTATTTGGGGAGGACCATGATCCTTAGTGAGAGGTTTAAATGCTTCATTGGCAAGCATTTAAACTAGCCAAGGGGGGGGGGGTGAACATAGGCAAGAAGAAGCTAACTTCCCCAACCCCACAGAATAAAGTGGTCAGTAGGAAGGACTGTAGGGTTGGGAAATCAACACTAAAACCTAAAACTGAAATATGTAGACTGGAAGAGGTAAGGAAGAATGGGAATAAAAGCAGGGAGATAAGGGAGGAAAGACATGGAGGATAGGAGGGGAGCTACTAGAACAGGAGGTTGCAAAACTTGGAAGGCCATGTGCATGAATGCCCACAGCCTGGGAAATAAAATCCTGGACTTATTGGCCTTGATGGCAGAGGCAGACCTGGACATTGTCGCTGTTACTGAGACACAGTACATGAGGAACCATGAATGGGATATAGCCATACCAGACTACACTCTATTTAGAAGAAAACAGGGTGGGAAAAAAGGGTGGAGGGGTGGCTATCTGTGTCAGGGAAGGAAATAAAGCAACTGAAGTTCAGGGAATGCAGATGAGAGCAGAAGCACTGTGAGTCACCCTGGAGACAAGAAATGGCCCTACCATTTGCACTAGAGTGATCTACCAAGCTCCAGCAAAAGGGGAGGGGATGGATAGGGTACTAGTGGAAGCCATCTACAAAATTACAGCTAATGGTGAAGTGCTGCTGATGGGAGACTTCAATTTTCCTGATGTGGATTGGAGCACCCAGACTGCAGCCAGCTAGGAGCAGAGACATCCTGGATACCCAGCAGGGGGAGTGCCTCAAGCAGCTTATGGCAGAACCCATCAGAGAAGGAGTAATATTGGACATGGTACTCACCAGCTGGAACAGAGTCACCAATGTAATGGTGGGTAGCCACTTGGGGTCCAGTGATCATCATATGGTGTGGTTCAATGTGAGAACAGCGGAGGAGTCAAACCACAAGAAAACAAGGGTCCTGGATTGCAGATGGGTCGACTTTGCAAAAATGGAGGAACGTCTCAAGAAAGCCCTGGCAAGGGATTGAAGAAGCAGGAGGGATGTAGAGAAACAATATGCTAACCTTAAGGGAGCCATAACAGAGGCAACAAGCCTTTGTGTCAAGCAACTAAGCAAAACAAAGAGAAAAAAAAACACTATGGTTCTCAAAGGACATGGTCAGGAAAGTAAAAGAGAAAAGACTAACTTTCAGGAGGTACAAGGAAACACAGAGGGGGGAAGACAGGGAAGTATATCTGGAAAAGCAGAGGCAGGTGGGGAAAGCAGTCAGGAGTGCAAGGGAGCAAATGGAGGAAAAAATAGCCCAGGCAATTAAAAAAGGATGCAAGTCCCTTTTCAGGTACATTAGTAAAAGAAAGAAGACTGGGGTAGGATTGTGGAGTTAAAAAGGGATGGAGGGGTGTGTGCAGAGGGGGGCCTAGAAAAAGCAACAATCTGGAAAAACAAAAATTTTTGTCCAGTATTCACAAATGAATGGGAAGGAGAAGGTCCACTATTGGGTGACAGGAGCACCAGTGGGGGAAGAGTTGGACACCAGCCCATTTAGGAGGAAAGAATCCTAAAGGAACTCAATAATCTGAAATAAGACAAAGCCATCAGGTCAGATGGGATAGTACATTCTAGAACATTAAAATAACTTAAACAGGTGCTGGCACAACTACTAAGAGCCCTGTTCAACAAACCAATAGAGATAGGGGTGGTACCAGGGGACTGGGGGATGGCGAATGTAGTCTCTCTCCACAAAAGTGGGAACAAGGAGGAGGAGGGCAACTACAGGCCAGTCAGCCTAACCTCGGTGGTGGGAAAATTATTGGAGTCACTGCTAAAGGAAAGGATTTCTTCAATCCAGTGGAGCACACGATCCGAGGCAGCAAGGATTCATAGTGGGAAGGTCTTGTCAAACAACTCTGATATATTTCTCTGACTGGGTGACCAGGGAGGTACTGTAGATCAGGGAGTGGTGGTGAATGTGGCCTACCTAGATTTCAGCAAGGCCTTCGACACCATCCCACATACTGTAGAAGGTTGGTAAATAAGTAGGGCAGTCTGGAAGTGGGCCCAAGGTGGTAAACTGGGTGAGAAACTGGCTGAGTGACAGGGCACAGAACATAGAGGTAAATTGCATTCAATCCGAGAAGGGGGTGACTATTCATGTGCAACAGGGATCCATGCTGGGACCAGTCCTCTTTAATGTCTTCATAACCGACATTGCAAAGGGGCTGAAGGGGAAGATATGCCTCTGCAAATAACACTAAGATCTGCAACAGGGTCAACACTCCAGGGGAGTGGAAAAAATGAGAAAGGACCTAAACATGGTTGAGGAGTGATTGAGAGTATGGCAGCTAAGATTTAATGCAAAGAAGTGAAAAATCATGCATTTTGGGCACATAAATCCAAGGGATGATGGGGGAGAGGTATTGATAGCCACCAACCAAGAAAGGAATGTGGGGGTAATCATACCTAATGACTTAAAGGTAACCAAATTATGTGAGAAGGCTGCAGGGTGAAGCAGTGGGATGCTAGGGCCCATAGGGAGAGGTATCATTAGCAGAAAAAAGAGGTGGTTATTCCACTGTACAGCTCACTAGTGGGACCTCATCTCGAGTACTGTGTCCACTTCTGGAGGCCACATCTCTGGAAGGACATAGACAAAATTGAGGAAGTCCAGAGAATGGTAACAAATATGGTGCAAGAACTGCACCAAAAGTCATAGGAGGAAAGAATAGAGGACCGCAATATGTATTCCCTGGAGGAGGGAAGAGAGAGGGGGAGATGACAGAGACATGCAAGTACATCAGTGGTATAAACAAGGTACAAGAGGCTAGCATCTTTCAGAAAAGAAGATGTACAAGAACAAGGGGGCATGATATAAGGCTAGAGGAGGTAAGCTCAGAGCAACATAAGGAAGTACTTTTTCACAGAAGGAATGGATGCTTGGAACAGCCTCCCTGCATAGGTTGTGGGGGCAAGAATGGTAGGGGAATTCAAGAATGCATGGGCTAGACATAATAATTCTCTCACAATAGGGAAGAGAGCGTAAGCTACAGATCAGCTTGGATTGTTGTATTGCATTAGGTAGGGAAAAGGAGCAGACTAGATGGGTCACACAGCCCTTATCTGCCAACATCGTCACCTTTCACATGCCAAGGGATCCTTTTTCATTATCCTTTTTCATTCAAACAGGTGTAATAACATGGATAAGATTACAACACATAGCTTGACTTACAGTACATGGAATAACAGGCAAAACATACATCAGGTATGCAAGCATACTACTGTAGGTAGGAGACTGCAATAGATTAAAAAGGAAAAACAAAAACAATTAGCCTGGGGGATGATGGAAATCACCCCAGAATTCATGTTATATTGAAAACCATTCTTCCACTGTCTGGATTATAAATGAAAAAAAAATTAAAAGAATAGTACATGACAGTGAACATTGCAACAAGCACAGCAAGATGTCATATACAATATATTAAGTGTGACAGTTATACAATTAGGTAAAATGTTCATCATACAAAAATATATTTACGATGAACTCTGACAGAGCAGTGAACATATGCTGTATAGTATAAAAAAATTGGACAATAACATGCAATAAATTGCTATCATCGAATAACATTGATGTTGAAGAAAATATAATATTTATCATATTTCAGCTTATAATTCAATTTGTTTTGTATGTAGCTTCTAAGTTTTCATTACAATCATTTATAATTATGTAAATTTAAATGACAGCATCATCATTGTCCCCCGAGATTTGATCAGCGAAACATAGAAACATAGAATTTGACAGCAAATAAGAACCACTTGGCCCACCTAGTCAGCCCATTTCCCTACCTAATGGATAAGCTGCAGATCCTAGTTAACCAACAGCCTACTTCCTCTTACCCCCCACTAGAATTGCCTTAGGTCTGTCCCATACATTCTTGAATTCACCCACTGTTTTTGACTCCATGACCTCCTCAGGAAGGCCGTTCCATGCATCCACAACCCTCTCCATGAAAAAATACTTCCTCACATTACCTCTGAGCTGTCCCCCCTCTATCATAAATTGTGCCCCCTTGTTCTTGCACATATCTTTTTCTGAAAGATGCTACCCTCTTAGACTTTGTTGATTCCTTTGACGTACTTGAACATTTCTTTCATGTCCCCCCCATCCCTGTTTTCCTCAAGGGTATACATATTAAGCCCCTTTAGTCTCTTTCCATATGGCTTCTGGTGCAGACCCTGCGCCATTTTGGTTGCCTTCTTCCGGACAGCCTCTATCCTGTCTATGTCCTTGCGGAGATGGGGTCCTCAGAATGGCACACAGTACTCCAGATGTGGTCTCACCAGCTGTCTCACAGAGGGATAACAACTTCCTGTTTTCTACTGGTGATGCCTCTCCCTATGCATCCCAGTATCACCCCAGCCCTCCTTACTGCCTTCTCACATTGCTTGCTCACCTTTAGGTCATCTGATATGACTACCCAGTGTCCCTTTCCATTTTTGTTGTTGCTAGTATCTCACCTCCATTGTTTACTCTTCCTCTGGGTTTTTGTTTCCCGATGCACTACTTTGCATTGACTCTAAGCTGCCATACATTTAACCATTCCTTCAACCTTGCCAAGTCCATTCTTATCCTTTCCACCACACCTTGTGTATCATCCTTATGAGTTATAAAAGAACAAGGACATGTTATTTGCAAACCCCCATAATGAACACAAGGCTCATTGAATGACAATCATAAACAGCATGCAAACTCCCCTAGAGCAAGTGTATACTTTTAAATACCTAGGTGCAACACTTGATAGTTCATATCCTTTGCTCATCACATTGACTGCATTGCTGAGAATGTCAATTCAAGAATTGGCCTCCTATATAGGTACCGACACAGCATGACTCAAGATGCATTGTCACATGCTAGTAAAAGCTCCATTCTCTCAATAATAGATTATGGGCTTGTGGGGCATGGGAAAAGTCTTTTTTTTTTCCATTAAGATTTTATTGCAGGTATTATTACAGAGAATGCGTCCAAGATAAACATACACATCCAATTGAATGTACATACATACATATCACAGATAACAGCTGGATCCATCCTCTGCCATGCCCCCAAAACTCCCCACTTTCCCCCTCCGCCCTCCCACCCTCCACCCACCCCAGCACAAGACAACTTATTATACCCCTTTATCCATGGGGGGGGGCTTTCTAAACTATAATGAGTAAATAGTGTAAAGGGGACCCCAAATCTTATTTAACCTAGGGAGTTTATTCTGAAGGATAGCAATCATCCTTTCAACTCTAAGGTTGGCAGGTATTTCTTCTAGCCGTTCAGAATAGCTGATTGCGACAGAATCCTTCCTATGTCTGAGGACCACTTATTTGAGTGATGCCAAGATTAAAGATATATGGAACTTTCTATTCTTGACTGGAATATGAGCTACATCCTCCAACAGACATATTTCGGGTGTGAAGAGATCCTCCTAGCTTAATAACGGGTCCACTCCATTTTTAATAGCTGTCCAGAGAGGCACTATCTTTGGACAAATGGGACAGTCTCTGACACTACCCTCAAATGAGTTAGTATGGCCGAAAATGAATCCTGCAGACTAGCACTAGGAGCACACAAACTTATGCACACTTGCGACCTCTATGCCCAAACCAAATGGCTGCACCTACAGGGCAGGGTACATCACCAAGTTTGTCTACTTTGGGAAAAAACTGCCTCAATCTAACCCCACCAGCTATCCAGAACCTTCTAAACCCAGTGTCCAATCCACATGAGACAAGATGTATGTCTAGGCAATCACTGCAAGTCCCTTTCTTCTGAATGTCGCAAGCACAGTAGTCCTTCACCAACTGGGCACCACACCTGCTTAATGACCTCCCCCTTGACATTATCAATTAACCTAAACTTGGGCTATTTAAGAGAAAACTCCCCCAACACCTTACATTTTTGATCAACTGTGACTGCCACCCCTAGTTTAGCCTACTCTGTGACCTGCTCCTCCCCCCACACCTGTCTACTCTACTGTACATCCTGCATCCTGGCCCCTCCTCCCCCACTCACCTGCCTGCCCTTCCTTACCTTCTGTTTCCCCTAACCTCCTTTCCCCCCTCTCCTTCCGCCCTACTATCCCCAATCCCTCTCATCCCTACCCTCTCCCTCTGCTACCCGTGACAAAGTTTAACTTCAGACTGCCTTATTATGTGGTTATTACATATGTCTTTGACTATATGTAAATTTATACATTGTAACACTGCATTTATTTTTGTCCCATTGCTACTTGTTTGTAAATTTTGTATTAACATAGAACCTTTGTAAACGAGCTACCAGCTCAAAGGTATTACTCCAAGAAAATTATAAATGAATAAAAAAAATCTCTGACTGACAGTGCAATCACCTCACTGTAACATTACTATGTGCTGCTGTTGAAATGATTATGGTGGGGCAAATGGGATTGTGATGTCAGGTATACGCAAACAGACAAAGCAGAATAAATCCAAGAAACAGGGACCCTTTTTTTCGTGGCAATGTGCTTAAATAAGAAAGAGGCAACTAAATACAGAAGACATATAAAATATGTTTTTAAGAATTATTTACCCAGACCAGTGGAGATGCAACATCTCATTTTCAGTAGGGTCTCAAATCTACATATTTCTGCAGCTGGAAGCAACACTGGAGGTCGACAGTGAATTTACCGACACTGGTATTGTGCCATGTAAAAATGAAGCATTTTTTTCCAGAGAGCTATGCCCCCGCAACCCCCTGATTTCTAAATAATCAACTCAGGTCGAGTTATTATCACCTGAAAGCAGACCATTACAACGATTGTTGCTGTGATGGTCTGTTTTCAACTTTCACTGTCGGGTAGTCATGCTGGAGGGGGGAACTGTCTGCAGCTGACTGGAATGAAAACTGCAAGGATGTTGCTTGCCAAAAGCCACAGAGATGCAACATTTACATCTGATTGGAATCAATTACTTTGGAATCAATTTACTTCACTCACATTGCTATCCTTTTTTGTTTACATGCTGCTGGACTGGTAAGAATACAATAGAACAGGAAGAAGACAGCCACCAGTCCCAAGGAGCAGAGTCGCTGGTGAGGTACTCACAATTAGAAGAAGGAAAATGCAGGCTCAAGTTTAGACCAGCTCCTCAAAGTGAAAGCACTCTTGACATCAAATATAAAGGCTTTATTCCAAAAACAAGATAAAAGGCAGCAGCACAAACAGGCTGATGTTTCATACTAACAGGCACTTTGCTACCTTGAAAAAGTGTCTGTTAACATGAAATGTTGGTATGTTTGTATTGCTACTGCCAAGTGGCCCCCATCCCAGCAGTCCATTAACATCATCGCACATCCCTCCCCCATGCACTGACAGTGCCAGAACTGGCACAGCCCTCCTTACACCTCCACCACCGCTGCTGACTGACCTGTCAATGAGTGTGTATACACTATTCTGTATGGCACTCAGTGATAGTTCAATTGGCACTGGCCACGGAAGTGTGAGGAGGGCTGTGCCGGTGCTGGCTCTGTCATGGCATGGGAGTGTGAGTGCTGTGGTGTTTTAACGGATGGTTGGGGTGGGGGGCCACTTGGCCACCAATGAAAGGGAGAGTGTATTGATGTTTTGGAGATGGTGAATTTGGGGTTTCTGGGAGGGGAAAATTGATCCACAGATGGCTGGGGGATTCTGGCACTGTTTGTTCATGGGGATTTGGAGGTCTGGGGTAGGGTAACACTGAACCACTGATAACTTGGGGATTATGGCACTGTTTGTGTGAACTGGGCATGCGAGGTTTGGGGTGGTAGGCACACTGAACCACTGATGACTTGGGGATTGTGGCACTGTTTTGCAAATGGGGAATGCAAAACTTGGGGTGGGGAACACTGAACCACTGATAAATGGAGGACTGTGGCAATTTTCTGATAATGGGGACTCAGGGATTGGGGTTGTGGGGCCCACTAGACTACCAGGAAATGTGGGAGGTATGCATATGGCATGTAGCCAGGAGCATGGCTGGGGGAAGATACTTGCCCACCAGGGTATTCCAACATCCATACTACTGTAAAATTGGGGATCAGGGAGGGCCACTTGACTACCAGGAGTAGCACCCTTTTACTATATATCTACATTACTTAGGTTCGGGGCTGGGGGGGGGGAACTGGACCACCTTCCAGATGTCCATTCACACCAGCATTAGTGCATGCAAATTGGATCAGGTCACTCATGCAGTCATGGCCTCTGACTGTAGCACCCATATATCCTCCATAAGCCATCCATGAACCCACACTGCAGCATCCATGGAGGGGACAGCAGTTCTTCAGGTACGTCAGGCTCTGTTTCTGTTTGTTTCTCTGGCCTACAGCTCATGTTGAGCTTGGATTTTCTAGATTGTACTGTTCTCAGTAAGGTCCATTGAGCATGCTTGTCGACACCCTTGGCCTGCAGCTACCAAACTGTTGCTCAGTCTGGCATACAGGTGGAGCTGTGTACACACCACAACCTGCAGTTTCCGGCTTGTAGTTCCAGTCTGACATATAGTTGGAGCTGTGTGCACCATGCAATAGTGCCTGGCAAACTACATTTGTAATGTATGTAAAGCATGCCAAGATGAAATGTCAATGTTGGCTGTTTGCGCATGTATTGCCTAAGTAGGCTCATTTGGATAGGAGCTTTGAATATAGCAAGAATTTAGCCCTTGGCTAATGTGTTAGCCCAGGGCAAACATGTTAGCAATGGGCTAATGTGTTTGCACCAGGTTAACTTGTCAGGACCATAGCACAGTTCTGCAGTGTGTGGCCTGTGATGTTTGTGATGCCCCAAAGTAAAGGGTTAAAAGCAGGGACATCACAGAGAAGTTTAGGGGTTTTCAAATGCCCCAGGGGTTCCTTTTATTGTGACCCTAGTAAAGAGTTAGGCAGGGCTAAAAAGGAAAAACAAAGGAAAAGTTTTCTTCTCCCTGCTGCCTGACTTTCCATTCCACCCCCCACCCCGAGCAGGCAGCAGGAGAATGGGCACCCATGGGCCAGAATCACTGTCTCTGGTCAGTGCATGGTGCCTTGCCAAGTCCCTGGCATTTGTGTGGCGTGAGTTTGGGGTTCGATAAGCCGAACCACAAGCACTTTTTGAAATGAGGTTTTTGACCATTTTGTCAGTTGTTGTTTGGGCTGGCTGTGGAGTGGAGAGGATCACAGGAGTGCAACAGGGACTTGTGGCTTACCTGGAGTTGTGAAGCCGGTCCTGTTGACTCTGCGGTGATTCCCCTCCTCCAGTCCAGTGAAGACATCTACTGTTGCTGTCAGGTTGTGCGGCTGAGTCCGACAGTTCCCCCCTCAAAAGTAAAAAGAAGATTTCGTCCCCTGGCTGCGGTCTGGGCACTGTACAGCCCCGTTCATTTTTTTATTTTAAATTTTATAGTATTCCGGTCCCCCATCGGTGGTAGAAAAGAGCCACATCGCGATCGCATTGCCAACGGTCGTCAGGAGTCCCCCTGCTGTCCCTTGGTGCCTGTCTCCAGATGTACCAGTTCCCTCCCACTACCAGAATACCTTCAACCTCCTGGTTACCTCCTCAAACTTCAGCTGGTGTGGTGAGTTGGTGGCAGCACCTGCATTGTGCTGTCCACCCAAAGAAAAATAAAGACTGTGTTTTTTTTATTTATTTAGAGGTGTGTAAATAGCACTGGGGAAAGTGGCCAAGCACTGAGGGACAGTTGGGTCTGAGGACCCAGATTAAGTGAATTATTAAAAAGGGGTGGGTGTAACGACGCCCACGATTAGGGGCTATTAAGCAAGGCCAGGCAAAAGCTTTATAGGTATGCAGTAGGGGGCTGAACTTAAGGATGGGCAGAGGGAGATTGAGTGACAGCTCTGAGAGAGCTGAAGAATAAAAAGGGCCCTGCCTCCTAGAATTTAAAGGGCAAAGCCATCCCCAGTTTAAGAGGGGCACCAGGCCCATTATAGGGAGGGCATCTGGCCCAGAAGCAAAAGGGCTACCAGGCCCAAATTTAGAGTGGGCACCTGACCCAATGTAAGCAGTGGTCATCAGGCCCACAGGTAAGAGGGGTGCCAGGCCCAAAGTAAAGGAAGGGTTACCAGGCCCAAAGTGAAGTGGGCACCAGGTCCGAGGTAAAGAGGATGCCAGGCCCACGATAAAGTGAAGAGGGCGTCAGGCCCTAGTTCAAGGAAGGGCATCAGGCCCGAGTTAATGGTAGGGTATCAGGCCTGAGGTAAAGCAGGGTGCCCCAGCCTAGTGGATTAGGGCAAGCCAGCCTAGTGGTAGTAAGGGTAGTCCTGGCCTAGTAAGTAAGGACAAGCCACCCTAGTGGTAGTAAGGGCAGCCCTGGCCTAATGGATTAGGGCAACCCAGCCTAGTGGTAGTAAGAGTGGCCCCGAACTAGTGGATTAGGACAAGCCAGCCTAGGGTTAGTAAGGGCAGTCCCAGCCTAGTGGGTTAGGGCAAGCCAGCCCAGTGGTAGTAATGGCAGCCCAGGTCTATCTAGCAAGGCAAAGCTGGCACAGTAGTAAGTAGGGCATATAGGCCCCATAGCAAGCTAGGAATTTAGGCCTTTAGTGTTCAGGGCAACTAGCTTTGGGCGAGTGATACCCCCTAGTGTAGTGGTTGGGGCATTCATAACAAAACATTCAGGGAAGCCAGATCTTATTCAAGTAGGCCCTACAGTCAGAAAAGGGTCCATTTAAGGGTGCTTAGCTCACAATATATTACAAAGTAACTGTAACGTCTGCATTGTTATGCCACTGTTTATTGCTCCAGCATCTGCACAATTGTGTATTGGCTAGAAGCACCAAGACTGCATCGTACGTTAGGACTGTGGTTATTTGCCCCTGGTTGTATGAATTATTGCCCCATGCAGCTGAACCATTGCTCTAAGCATCTGAATTATTGCCTTAAGCATCTGAACTATTGCCCTTAGCATCCAAACTATTGCCCCAGACATCTGAACTATTGCCCTAAGCATCTAAACTATTGTCCCAGACATCTGAACTATTGCCCTAAGCATCTGAACTATTGCCTTAAGCATCTGAACTATTGCCCTGAGCATCTGAATTGTTGTCCCAGTCATCTGAACTATCATTCCAGGCATCTGGACTATTGCCCTAGGTATAGAACAATTGCCCCAAAATTGATCATTTGCCCATCCTCCTGGTAAATTATTTGGTCATTATGCAGTTCTCTTGGCATTGCAAGAAGGTGTATTATATAGCTATATTGCTACCAGTGTATGGGGACAGTCTCAATTTTCTACCACATTGATGTTCCATGGTGTGGTCTGTAACCCTACATATCCAGAATCAGTCTCTACCCAGAAGAGGATGCCTTCATCATCATTCTTCACCAGAAAAGTGTCCGACCATCAGGTCATCTTCTCCGTTCATGATGTCCACCGAAGTTGAGTTTGTCGCCGTTCGCACAAGTCGTACCCACCGTTTCTTTTGTTTTACAGTTTGAAGCTACGTTCACCAAAGTTCAAACGCATCACGACCACCATGCTAGTGTCATTTACTTTGGTTCCTGTTCCGGATGTCCCGAAGTTGGTTGCCCTCCACAGAAGAGAGTGTGCACATCCTGAAAGAACCTGGTCTGCACCCCTGGTCGTTCGCCATAAGTCGAGTCCGTCTAAGCCCAGTTCAGGATACATTCGCCGTTTCCTTATTTTGTGTTCCAATTCCTTGTGACAAGATTGCAGAATCAACCATCTTCACTACAGATCCTTCTGGTTCCTGGTTCTATCAGAGATCCATCTTCACCTCAGATCCTTCAGAATCTTGCAGGCCCTTGGAGTGCTGCAGCATCATCCAGGTCACGGTAGTCCTTGAGTGGATTCGTCGCCACGCATCTCCTGGTTTCTCTCCTTCCCTGGCAGCCCTAGAGGTGGGTCTTGGCCCAGGAATCCTTTGCATCCAGTATAGAATCTGACAACACATCCATGGGTTTATTTCAGGAACCAGTTTTCTCTGGTTCTTTCTTTCCAGCAGCCTTAGAGAGAGAGTGGGCCTTTGCCGAAGAAACATATGGTCTTTTTACCAAACCTCTCATCACCCCAGAGGCCTAACTAGGTCACTGCTGGGAACTGTGTTTAGTGTTCAACCATTCTGTTTGCTTCCCTTGTAGCTTCCAACGAAGAACGATGGTGCACATGAAGACATCAGACAATTGGACCTTGGTAGAAATCTGTGGTCATTGTAAATCCAAATATTGTATTGTGGTCAGTGAATAACACCTGATTTTTGCCTAAGTTCTAGTTATACGCCTAGGTTACTGTTGAAGAATTGTAGAAGTATAGTGGTAGTAGGCCAAGATTCATATTCTAATTTTGTTTGTGATCATTTTAGCAGCCTTAGATAAAAGTAATTCTGTCATCTTTACCGCCCTGTTGTTTTTGGGTGTCCACTCCCTCTCTTGTGACTGTGTCTCCCTACCCACTGGTACTAAATAAACACCCTGCAGGCACTGAATCTCTTGGACTCCTGCCTCTCCTTGTCTGGGTAACTGTTATCCTATCCACAATAATTCGGACCTTGGTGTTCTATCCTTATTCTTCCGGAGCACCACTTCAGACCATCACATGTTGTTTGCAGTTGTTGTGCAACACTTCATTGCTATCACACATATTGGCCATCTACTGCAACTCTGCCTTACGTCACCTCTGTATTTATATATTAATTTTTTTATTTAGCTTTTGTTAACCGGGTAAGTGCACTAGCCATAAGATGACTATTTTCAGGCACGACCCAGGAGAGTACAGACATGCAGAAACTTAACAGGATAAACAATTATAAGTGATTTACATACAATGGCCCAGATATTCAAAGGGGTTGTGCATGGCGCAACAGTGTTGTGCCATGCACAACCCACTGATGCACCCTGGTGCGATATTCAAAAGGGAAAAGTGCCCTGCACAAATCCAAGTGCACTGGGGCGCATCAGTAATGTATGCAGGCACAGGTGGGGGGGGCGTGCCCATGCATAACCTGCACAGCCCGATATTTAGCCCTGGATTTGCAGAGTCATGAATGTGCAACCCCTACATGCACAAAGTTAAGCCAAAAAAAAAAAAGGAACAAATGATGGCCACCCACAGGTGAGCTGCCACATTGCAGGGCACAACACGGCAGATGCCACCTGTAGGTGGCCACCCGAGTTCCTGCCACACCTGGCAGCACCCCCCCATGCCCCATTGTGGACATCTGTGTAACTAAACCCCCCCAATATCCCTGGTGGTCCAGTGGACCGCTATGTGCCCAATCATGGGCATCTGTAAATCATAAAATAGTCCTATTGCCCTGGTGGTCTAGTGTACCCCTTTCCCACCCACCCACTCGAGCCCCCACCCCACTCCTCGGTCAGCTGGCAGCGGCAGCACCTCACCCACCTGCTGCCCGCTGATCGATGAAGTTGTAGGCTGCACACCCATTGGTTCACAGTGTGAGCCAATAGGCGGCAGCCCATACCGCATTCCACATTCCAGATATGAATGAGTAGCTCTCTATATAAAGGAAGGGATTAAAGCAACAGAACTAAAGAGAAAACAGGAAGTTGATGAGTCACTGTGGGTCACCCTGGAGACAGGAAATGGTACCACAATCCGCATGGGGGTTGTGTACAGACCCCCATCTTAGGGGGAGGAAATGGACAAGGAAATGATAGAAGGCATCCCTAAAATGGAAGAAAAAGGAGAGATATTGTTGATGGGGGATCTGACTATGTTAGATGTTAACTGGAGTACCTTTGCTGCAGGCACATCCAAGACCAGGACCATTCTTGATGCCCTAGCGGGGGCATGCCTCAGACAGCTAGTGTTGGAACCCACTCAGGAGGGAGCAATCTTAAACCTAGTACTCTCAAATGGGGAAGAAGAAAGGATCTCAGATTTAGAAGTGGGTAGCCATCTTGGAACAAGTGACCACCAAACAGTGTGGTTCACAATAAACACAGCCATAGAGTCAAGCCATACAAAAACAAGAGTATTGGACTTTAGGAAGGCTGACTTTGGGAAAATGAGAGAGTGCCTCAGAAAAGCACTAGCAAATGGGCAAGAAGGAGGGGTGGAAGAACAATGGGGAATAATCAAAACAGCCATCGCAGAGGCAACAAGCCTTTGTGTGAAGCAAATCAATAAAATAAAATGAAGGAAAAAAATGCTACGGTTCTCAAAAGAGGTGGCAGGAATGGTTAAGAAGAAAAGGATAGCATTCAGGAAATATAAGGAAACAGAATGAGCAGGACAGAGAACTTTATCAGTTAAAGCAGAAGGAGGCAGGGAAGGCAGTCAGAATAGCAAAGGCATAAACTGAGGAAGATAGCCAACTCTGTTAAGAAGTGGGGGGAAACCTTTTATAGGTACTTTAGGGAGTGAAGAAAAACCAAGAGAGGGATGAAGAGACTTAATAAAGGAGAGGGAATGTGGGCAGAGGGTAACAGTGAAAAAGCAGGGATACTGAATGAATATTACTGCTCAGTATTCACAACAGAAGAGGAGAGGGAGGTACCTAAACCAAACAAGGGAGAAACTCTAAACAGGGGGGTTGATACCAGTCCATTCACAGAAGAAAGCGTTTTGAAAGAACTCTTGAAACTGAGGGTGGACAAAGCAATGGCGCCTAATGGGATTCACCCAAGAATTCTAAAAGAACTAAGGGTAGAATTAGTAACACCACTGACTACTCTCTTTAACAAATCATGGGTGGATGGGGTGGTACCTGAGGACTGGAGGATGGCAAATGTGATTCCACTTCACAAATGTGGGAACAGGGCAGAGGCAGGAAACTACAGATCAGTTACTTTGACTTCA
Organism: Neoceratodus forsteri; assembly: GCA_016271365.2. Lineage (NCBI taxonomy): Eukaryota > Metazoa > Chordata > Ceratodontiformes > Ceratodontidae > Neoceratodus > Neoceratodus forsteri. The sequence goes on along the minus strand of CM057456.1, from coordinate 665,830,468 downwards.
GTGGTAGGGAAAATGATGGAATCACTTCTGAAGGAAAGAATTGTTGAGTACCTAGAGGTCAGTAGGGCACAGGACCCAAAGCAGCATGGTTTCACAGCAGGAAGTTCATGTCAGACGAACTTAATAGATTTCTTTGACTGGGTGACCAAAGTAGTAGACCAGGGAGGGGCTGTAGATATGGCCTACCTAGATTTTAGCAAGGCATTTGACACAGTCTCAGATGAAAGATTAATATACAAGTTAGACAGCCTTGGAGTAGGTCCCAAGGTGGTAGCCTGGATAAAAAAATGGCTGGACAACAGGACACAAAAGGTAATATTAAACAGAGTCCACAATAAAGAAAGGAAGGTAATTGGTGGGGTACCACGGGGTTTGGTACTGGGACCGGTCCTCTTTAATGTCTTTATAAGTGACATTGGAGAGCACCTGAAAGGAAATGTATGTCTCTTTGCAGATGACACAAAGATCTGCAACAAAGTTGATACGCAAGGTGGGGTGGAAAGAATGAAAAGGGACTTGGCAAGGTTGGAGGAATGGTCAAATATATGCCAGCTCAGATTCAATGCAAAGAAGTGCAAAGTAATGCATCTGGGAAACAAAAACCCAAGGGAAGAGTACACAATGGGGGGTGAGTTAATAACAACAAAAATCAAAAGAGACCTAGGAGTAATTATATCAGATGACCTAAATGTGGGCAAGCAATGTGAGAAGGCAGTAAGGAGGGCTGGGGGATACTGGGAGATGCATAGGGAGAGGCATCAACAGTAGAACAGGAAGTTGTCATCCCTCTGTACAGACAGTTAGTGAGACCCCATCTGGAGTACTGCATGCAATTCTGGAGACCTCATCTCCGCAAAGACATAGACAGAGTGGAGGCTGTTCAGAGGAGGGCAACCAAAATGGTGTGGAGTCTGCACCAGAAGACATACGAGGAGAGACTAAAGCAGCTTAATATGCATACCCTTGAGGAAAGAGGGGAAGGGGGAACATGATAGAAACTTTCAAGTATCTCAAGGGAATTAACAAAGTACAAGAGGGTAGTATCTTTCAGAAGAAGAGTTGTGCAAGAACAAGGGGGTCACAATTTGAAGATAGAGGGGGACGGCTCACAGATAATGTTAGAAAGTTTTTTTTCACAGAGAGGGTTGTGGATGCATGGAACAGCCATCCTGAGGAGGTCGTGGAGTCAGGAACAATGGGAGAATTCAAGAATGCATGGGACAGACATAAGACAATTCTAGTGGGGAGTAGGAGGAAGTAAGCTGTTGATTAACTAGAATCTGCAGCTTATCCATCAGGTAGGGAAACGGGCAGACTAGGTGGGCCAAGCGGTCCTTATCTGCAGTTAAATTCTATGTTTCTATGTTAAGGGGAAGAAATCTAAACTGATGCTGGAAACTATAACAGAAGTGGGAAAGACATCTGTTAAAGTGCCTCAAGAGAAAAAAATAAGCAAACAATTTAAAATAATTGCTTTTTTTCCCGGACATGTAGATGCCCCCATACACTGATCCACATCTAAGTCTGATGTAAAACAACTTACAATCCCACCCCTTGCCTTTCTCCTTTCACTAATGTACCAATAAATTATCTTGTCCCCTTTCTTTACTGCCTATTTTTACTTCCATTAGTGCCTTTGCGTTCCTGACTGCCTTCACTGCCTCTCTCTGGTTATCCTGATACACTACCCTGCCCTCCTCCTCCTTCTGTGTTTCCTTGTACTTCCTGAAGGTCAACATTTTTGCTCTTACCTTCCCAGCCACTTCCTTTGAGAACCATAGTGGTTTTCTTTTTCTCTTCCCTTTGTTTATTTGACTAACATAAAGTTTTTTTTGCCTTGATTATGGCTCCTTTAAGATGGGCCCACAGTTCCTCACCTCACCCCTGGTCCTCCCTCCCTGTAGTGCTTTTCTGAGACATACCCCCAACTTAGCAAAGTCTGACTTCCTGAAGTCCAGGACCCTCACTTTCATGTGACTTGACTCTGCTACTGTACTCACATTGAACCGCACCATGCGATGAGCACTGGACCCCAGGTGTGCACTCACCATGCTAAAGATCCCACAGTGTGATCACTCACACTCAAGATCTGATAGCCACTCACAGGTTCAAGACCACTTGCCCACTCACTCAGCCTTAAGACTTCACCATTCCCTCATTAAGGCTCTAGACTACCCCAGTTCCTTCCTTGAGACTGCAGACCCTCCCATCACTTACTTACGCTTGAAATTCTCCTAGTCCCCTGACTCAGGCTTAAGGTGGCACAGTCTTTCACTCTGATTCAACTTCCCTCTGTTCCTGGACTCAGGCTAGAGACCCCCTCTTCCCTGTCCCCTCACTCAGGCATAAGACCCCTACCTAGTTCCCTCACTCAGGTTCAAGACCCCTCCAGCCCCTTAACTCAAACTCGAGATTCTCTCCCCAGTCCACTCACTCTGTTCTATGGCCTACCTCTCATCAAGTCATACTACCAGTGCAAATCATCCTGACCCTATAGCCCCTTATCTCCCAGTCCAAACTTCACCAGTCAGGAGACACAAAGCAAAGAAATATCAGTTTTCTAACAAATGTCTTAAAGGGATGTGGAGCCATTGATCAGGCAGCACAAGAACAAACCTCTTACAGAGGGCCAGAGAACCCAGAGCTGCTGATCTGACAGGTAAATCAGACAAGGATCTAGGTGTAGCAAAGGCCATAGATGGATGGGTAGTTTGTTAGAGGGGAGACATCAGAGACAAGTGGTAAATGGAATCAAATCTGTGGAGACAGAGGTCACAAATGGGGTGCCACAGAATTCAATCCTTGGTGCAGTCTTCTTCAATATGTTCACCAGTGACATAGGAGAAGGAATTCAGAGCAAGATGAGTCTCTTTGCAGATAAGACTAAGCTCTGTGGTAGGGAATACAGTGAGGAGGGGATTAGGGAGTCATAGATGGATATGCAAAAGTTGGAGAGGTGGTCCAAGGCTTGGCAGTTGAAGTTCAATGCCAAAACATGCTAGGTGATGCAGATTGGGAACAGAAACCCCAGGATGGAATAATGTTGTTGTTGATGTTGAATTTTGTTGACCCGGTAAGCCCACTTGGCCTAGAAGTCCCTTTTTCAGGGGCGACTGGGGGGAGGGGGGAAGGGGGGATACAGAAGGTAATCAACTGAAATTGAACCAGATTAAGCTGTTGGTGGTACTTTTAGTGAAAGGGAAATTTGGCCAGGACACTGGGGAAATTCCCCTACTGAGCTGTAGGGGGACTCGCTGACTGTGAGCCATGGCCACTTCAAGTGGAGCTCCAGTGGAGCAGGACATCCCATGTGAAGGGGAGGGGACCCATTCTGGTGATTTACTTGGTGAACCTGAGGTTTTTATGGATGTTGTTTTGGATTTCAAGGATATAAGTAACAAGGAGATATTTATTTTGACTGAGGATTTAGGAGTACAAAATTATGAGGCTGATTCAGCTCCCAAGCAGCACACTGATTTTCTGCTGAAGGAATCACTCCACACAATGTTGATCAAAGAAAACGAGAGACACTTATCTGAAAAGGGGCGCCTGGTAGAGCAACTCACCCGACTGCAGACTGACATAATGATTGTCAAAACTCCCTGCCCACCCGTCATCGGGCCTGCATTACAGGATGATGAGGCAGTTTCTGAGAAAGCAGCTGGACCTGGTGAGTCTGTCAATATTACTTTTCTAATGTATCTCCTGAAGTTATTGAGAAGCATACACTTGAGGCTGGCAGTATGGGAGTGCAAGTTCACTCATGCCAAAAGCTGGTAGAACAGGCTACATAAGATATTCCTCGCTCGGAAATACCTCTTGCAGTCCCAGACATTGAAACAGAACTTGGAGGAAAAGCGGGACTCATGGAGACTGATGGTAATGGTAGTGCAGGTAGTACTAAAGAGTCTCATGTCCCAAACCTCTCTAAATCTACTGGATTTGTTTTTTGTAACACGCTGATGGCTACAGACCCTGGTGGAGACAAGAATGATGTGATTTATCAGACTTCCCCTCACATTCAGGATAGTATGACTGTATTTACTTTCTCTTCTCAGATTCTGTATCTTGATCTGGGATGAGGGAGGAATATAAAGAAAAATGTACAGCATTAACGGCAGCACCCATTGCAGTACTAGGGCCCAGCCCAAGACATCAAAAATCTGAGTCCCTGCTCACTACCAAGGGGAAAAATGTAAATGATTCATTACCTACAGTGACCTCATGTGAGCCTTGGTCCCCTCAGAAAGCATTGAGTGAGGCTGGCTAGATACAGAACGCTCAAGGCACTTGCCTTCCCACCCCTAATTGTGACCCTATGCTTAACTTTACTCAGAGTTCACCAGAATGGCATCCAAATGTCCCAAATTCTGCTTTAAATTCAGGTTTATTGACCCATATTTCAACTAATGGACTTCCACAACCCATTGGGAACAGGGTATTACATACTGAGACTGTATCCAGCCTAGAACCTGAGATCCCTGCTGTACAACCATCTGCCACTTGTATGGTCTCAGAGACACCTATCACTGTGGGGGAAACACCACAAGTTTCCACAGAAACACATAAACCACTCCTCTCGGATTTATTTTCTAAAATTAGAAAGGAAGCAGCTCCAAGGCAGAATGCCGTATGCATCCTATATAAAGGAGACCTGGAAGTTCAACCAGACAGACACCACGTGGGCAAATTATTACTGAAGGACTCTCTGCACTTCTCTCTAAGAGAAGTCTTTGCATTTATAAACATTTCAGGGGAGGACAATTTTGATATTAGTTTTTGCTCTGCTCATGCCCTTGATTTATTCTGGGAGAAGTACAGCCAAGTTAAGTTTTCCCTTACATGGACCTCCTTTTTGGGTATCCCTTTAACCAGACCACTGATTAATTATGTCACCGTAATGTTTCAAAATGAGTGGGTCCATGTAGAGGATATAACTTATTGGCTGAGCCCGAAATGTGATGTAATGAGTCCTCCTGAGGCTATATTAGATTCAGAGAAGTTTTGGACCAGAGGATGGCGTTATAAAGTTAACCTTAAGCAAACTGAGTCATCTAGCATCGATCACATCCCTAATTCTTTTCTGTTGGGGCGTGATAGGGGTGTTTGTTTTTATGCCAGTCAGCCACGGGCCTGTTATAAATATGGGTCTAGAACCCACCTCTCCAGTTCATGTAACAGGCCTAGGTGTGATAACTGTGGGGAGAGTGGGCACATTGCTTTCCAGTAAACAAAACACACTCATTGTGATCTGTGCGAAGACACTAGTCACGCTTTTTCTAAATGTTCTTGGGCAGCTAAGAATAAGGCTACTTGCTTGAGTGCTGACCTTCTCATACAGCAAACACAGGATTCTATTTCTACCCAGACCACTACTTCCCTAGTTCCTGATTCTCCGACTATAGTTCCTCAGGAAGGCCCCCCTCCTCCTCCTTTCTCTCTTATTCTGCCCTCAGGAGTAGAGTTGGAACCTGTCACCCCCCCACCTTTTTCCTCTTCTTTAACTTTGCCTATTGACTCCTCATTGCCTGTGAATTATACTGACCCTATAGAAGATGTTTCTACCCCTTCTAGTCAACCATCTTCTACCACCATACCGGTAAGAAGATCAGCTAGGAATCTTAAGGTAGGCTCCATCCAACCCCTTATGGAAGTGAAATCTAAAAACCTCTTTTCCTCTTTAGCCACCCAATGGGGGGGACTCGGAAGTGGACATGGGGGATTCTGACTCCCAAGCTACTGAAATGTAACATAGTATTCAGCTCCAGCACCAACCTGAGTACAAAGGAATACAAAGGAATGAGGAGTCTTGAGCATGATACTGCTTAATAAGTGGCTCCTTTCAGCATAGGATCATTAAATGTCCACAGCCTGTTAAATTCCAGAAGGAGACGTAGTATATAAATATATTCATAGCAGTGCTGTTGATATTTGTTTTTTGCAGGAAACCTGAATGTTTGACAGTGACCAGGCAAGGTTTTTCCAATGGGAATGGGTTTGAGGACCTTCTTATTGGTCATTTGGTGCAGCAACTGCCAATGGGATAGGTTTTCTATTTAATTCGCATGATTTTACCCATATTAAATTAATAGATTTAATTCCAGGAAGAGTTCTGATATTAGATGGCTTATAGAAAGAGATATACTGCAGATTAATTAATGATTATGGTTTGCAGGTCAAATCTGAACGTGTGGCTCTTTTGGATAGTTTACAACCTTTTTTAATTACTTCTTTTAAGGTTTTTTATGTGGAGATTTCAACTGCAGTATAAAATATTCTCCTGGCGGACCAGCGAGCTAGGGGAAGAAGGTATATTGTGATTCAAACGCCCTGAGGAAACTGGTAGATATGGCAGATCTTTTAAATTGCAGTGCATATCAGAGTTCTGGACCAAAGCTTACTTTTCAAAGAAATAAATATACAGTACTTCTACTATTGATCATATGTTCATTTCCAAATCTTTACCAACATTTCGATTTCAGGCATATTCACTGATTTTTCAGATAATTTATTATTGTTTTGTTCCTTTTTCAGTTTTCAAGAGCAGTCACGTGTTAAGCCAAGATGGAAGTTAAATTCTTCCATCTTGTCTGATCAATGGATTATTGGTCAAATAACAGACATACTGAAGGCCTGTCCATCTGTTACCTTCATGTATGAGGACTTAGGGGATTGGTGGGCAGATTTCAAAGCAGATTTTAAATCTTGTTTTTTAAAACATGGGAAATTCCGTGAAAACATCAAATTTCTTAAATATTTAAAAATTAGACAACAGCTACAGAATTTATACTCCATTGCTAATACCGCTAGACAAGACTACACGGCCCAAATCATAATGCTTAAAAAAGAAATGGCGGAGTACCAATATGATAGAGCATAGACTATGAATGCTCTGCTTCAGAATGGGACTAAGAAATCCCCCCATGGAGATCCCTTTGAGGCTTTTCGGAAATCTAAGGATTCCACCTTTTTGGAATCCTTGACAAATAAAGAAGGGGTCACTGTGACTACTACAGGAGGTAGTATGATGCAGTGGGTTAAGGCACTGAGCTGCAAATCTGTAAACCTGGGTTTGAATCTCACAGCCCCCTAGGTGCATACTGTGTGACTCTGAGCAAGTCACTTAACTTCCTCGTGCTCCCAGGTTGCACCTGCAAACAAGCTTTCAGCTTAGTGTGTCTCACCTGGTAAAATAATTGGTAAAAACAAATTACATGGTATTATAAAATAATTTGGGCCAGATATTCAAAACTTTGCGCTGGGCAAAAAACGTTTGTGCAGGTTTAGCGTGGGATTAGCGCGGGTCTGCTATATTCAAAAGGCCAAATAGCGCCGGCAAACTGCATTAGCACCGGGCAAAATTGTAATGTATGCAAGGGGCAAACTGACATGAATACAGGCGCAATGCTATATTCAGCGACTAGCACCGCGCTAAGTGGTTTTGTGCGACTTAGCGTGACACTTAGCGCAGTGCAAATTACCGCCCATGAAAAGCTTGTCTTAACCCTGGGCAATCAGCTTTGAGCGACACTTTGGCTTTGCGCAGTGTTTGCGTGGGTTTAGCATGACCCTAACAAATAAATATGACACATACATAAAGCCAAACTTAGAGTAAGCATGCTGCTAACCGATGGCATCACAATGATGCCATCATCTGCCACCAGTCCCAGCCATGCCAGTCAGTAAGTGGTGACCCTGCCACCAGTGGACAGCATGGCAGTGTGGCCATACAGCACACACCTGTGGACCACACATCTGTGGACGCAAACAGATGCCAGCACACACATGCAGCACTGTGGGCATGGAGGATGTTGAGGGGAGTGTGTATGGGTGGTGAGGCTATGCCACAGACCACGTGTGGCCACAAGGCTGGGACACATCATGCAGTGCACATGGACCAGTATTGGGAATACCCCCAACACTAGTGTGCCTTTCGGATAATATATGCCCCCCCCGGCCACATTCCGCACAGCTGTACAACTTCCACAGCACATGAAGCCAGAAATGTACATGTCACTGTGAGCATCCCATGCCACAGGTACAGCATCTGTGGGTCACACAACAGTGTAACAGTAATGTCCACTGTCAGTAAACACCTGCAGGTTGGGCCTCTCACTGTGTATAGTGCAGTCATCATCACTGCCCTACACACCATAGGCAGTGCTGTGTCCCTCACACTACTGGCCCCCTTGCTACTGTAGTGTCTGCTGTACACTGTAGCATGCCCTACAGTGTGACAGTTGCATGCAGCACCACCACCGCCTGTGCCTATGCTGTATTGTCCCCTGGGATAAAATATGCTATGCTATGCTGTACTGTTTACATGTAGCCTGAAGCTATCATAGTGCACTGCCAGACTGACCTACAGATGGCTCTGTGGGACCCTGCAGTAATGCTGGGCAAACTGCATGCAAATCAGGGTATAATGAGATGCTAATCTGGTTGTTTGCCCAGAGACTACCTAAGTAGGCTCATTTACATGGCACTTTTGAATATGGCACATTTTAGCTCCGGGCAAATGTGTTTGCCCCGGGCTAACTGCTTAGCTCCGCGCTAATGTCGTGCTAATGTGTTAGCGCGGCGCTAACGGTATGGGGAATAATATACAGTTTTGATCATTGTTCTTTCACATCTGCTGCTTCCTGCAGCTGTACTGAGTCCATGCATTTGCTGGCACACACATTGGCCATGTAGTTCGTCTGTACCTGCCCTCATGTTGCTGTGCACTGTGTTGTTGTTGTGGGTTGCACTTCCTGGTTGCTTTATTCAGTGCTGTCTTATTCCCGGGCTGTTTTTGCCCTGCACTCCCAGACCAGTTTGCCCAGCTTCTTTAGCCTGCAATATTCAGCAGGATTAGCACCGGGCTATTTTCATTTCAATATAGCTTGCTTCGTGCTCCGGGCTAAGTTTGCCCACTGGGCAGTGCTAATTTAGCCCCTGGGCAAAGTTTTGAATATCTGGCCCTTTGTCTCTTCCCATAATCCTTCAGATTCCCATACAGAGGCGGCGCCGGTAATAAAGCAATTCCTAAATGCAATACCCATTCCAGCTGTCTCAGATAAAGCTTCTGGTATGGCAAGACCCATTACTGCCCTTGAAATTGAGCAGGCCATTAAAAGTCTAAAGAATAGCACATCACCTGGTTTAGACGTCTAGACAAATGAATTTTATAAAACCTTTTCGAAACCACTGTCATTTTGTTTGGAAAAAGTTTTTTTTTTTTTATGTCTACTTGCTGTATTCCCACTGAGGGCTTGTTGATTTTTTTGTTTAAATCTGGGGTTAAATCCTCTATTGATTACTGGAGACCAATCACATTCTTAAACTCTGACTACAAAATATTGGCTACTATTATTAACACTCAGCTTAAACACTGTGCAGATTTGATATTTTCCCCTTTGCAGTTTTGTGGTCTACTGAATTGGAAGATTCAACAGGCCCTGATGATTGTTACAGACCTTATTGATTATGCTGCTTTAAAAGGGGAGACTGGGTGTATTATTTCTGTGGATCAGTATAAAGCTTTCGATAAGGTATACCACCCTTTTCTTTTCTTAACCTTAGAAATATATGGCATTCTGATACAAGTAGTATGGTGGATTAAATTTTATATCATAGAGCTGTAGTGCACCCAGTAATTAGACATCAGGTTACGGAAGGGTTTTCAATAACAACAGGAGTTCGGCAGGGTTGCCCTCTAAGTCCTCTCATTTATATTTTCACACTTGATCCGCTTATCCATCTTTTAACGGAAACTCCCAGATGGTTGGGAGTGCCAGGACCAGAAAAAAAAAAAGGGTGTTCTATATACAAGCTTATGCGGATGACATTTGTTTATTCCCATCTGATTATACCCAAGTGCCCTCCTTCTTGGAATTTATGAATGTCTATTCTCTTCTTTCTAACTCCCAATTAAATAAAACAAAAAAACAAAGGCCTGTTTAATTGATCCTGCTAGCCTGCTTCAGTTACTATAGATGGGATATTGATCTCCTCGGAACCTTTAACAATTTTGGGCATATTATTTTGGAGCACAAAACATTCCCTCCTTTAATTGGGATTCCACATTAGCTCTAGTGGAACTTAAAGTTCAAAGGTGAAGACATTGGAGGATGACTAAATTTAAGCCCTTACGAATCATTAAACGATTTATTAGCCCTATGATTCTTTATACTGCTATGATTTTTCCACTCCTATTTAGTTTGAAACCAAATCATAAAGCCTCTTTTTTCGGATGCTGTGGGGAAATAGACTTAACCCCATTAAACAACAGTGCACATACTTGCAAAAAGATAAAGGAGGTTTGGGCTTGGTAGACCCAGTGGTCTTTTGTCATACTTTGTTTTTTTGTCAATCCATCAAATGTGGCCTGATACCTGCAGATACAATACATTCTTATTGGATTAAATTGAACCTTTCCCAATACTTTATTAACTGGCAAGCATCTCCTCCTAAACTGTCTGGTCACTTTCATATTCCACAATGGTTTACACCTGCTGCTCAAAAACTGTATAAATGGGGTTTATCAACACAACAAATTATTGGAAATTCAGGGCCGCAGCTGTATAAAGCAGTTATGTCTTCAATTTATCCCACTGAACCATGTTACAAAAATTGTCTATCCTCCCAGATTCCAGGAGTGTTGTGCCAGTTGACCAATACAAGAATCCCTATTCAGATGTGAGAATTCCTTTGGCTGGTGGTTTATGGCAGGATAAATGTAAGAGGGTATGCAAAGTATAAAGCTAAGACTGAAAGGAACTGTCCCTATGAGGCTTATGTCGATAGAAAGGAAACCACGGAACATTTTTTATTTCACTGTTCTTATGCAAAATCTCTTTGGGATTACCTTGCCACTAAATGGAATATGGGGTAGTTAAGAAGTGTACACTATGATCATTTGGTTTTGGGACAATTTTATAATTTAGGGAACTATTACTATAAGTAGACACTTGTCATTTTTTGTTGCTGTCTGAAATTGTATTTATGGCAAGCCAGATGTCAGTGGGTTTGGTACCAAGGGAAGGGGTTTCGATAGCATGAAGAAAGAGGTATTATTACCTCTCTTTGCTCACTGGTGAGTCCACATCTGGAATACTGTGTCCAATTCTAGAGTCCTCGACTAAGGAAAGACAGGGGCAGGCTGGAAACAGTGCAGCATAGACCAACCATTATGATTCATTGCAGGCAGCACCATTCCTATAAGGACTAGCTAAAGGCACTGAACATGTACTCACAGGAGGCCGTAATGAAGAGGGGTGATATGACAGAGACCTTTAGTTCCCAGAAGGAATGGATGAGGTAAACTGTGAGAAACTTTTCACTAGGAATAAAGAATCTAGAACATGAAGTCATGAGTATAAGCCTGGGGGGGGGTGGAGGTTGGGGAGCTGTGTAGGTTGATAACAGCATTCAGTAGTTTGAACTTGCCTGCATTATGCCCCCGATTAATTTTGTCCACTTGATAATAACAATTTCCTTACTGCAACCTATCCAGCACCCATGTCAGCATCCTTCCCCAACCATCCACACTCAGTGCTGCTAGACAACCCTTCAATTAGACCACCCTTCATGCCTGTTGGAAACCCCTCTACCCACACACATCAAGGAAAGCATGCATACATACATACAGCTGGTACACTCCCATCAACATCCCACAATGCAGACATACATATTACTGGCATACACTCTTTTCCACCAACATCCCAGAATGCATACATACTGTACACAGTCTTGGCATGCTCCACCTCCCATCAGCATCCTAGAATGCGTATATACATATGTGTGTGTGTGTGTGTGTATATATATATATATATATATAAATATATATACACACACACACACACACACCTAGGACACATGCAAGAACACATACACACAATGGGCACATGCCCCTTACCCACACAGAGCATTGAATTATACATACATACATACATCTGACATAGTCATCCTCCCAATCACATCCCTGAACGCGTACATAAATACACTTGAATCAATATCCATACCACCACACATCCAGGAATGCATACATACATCCATACATACACATAAAACTGCAGAGATTAACACAGCATGTACCACCTACAGTACATAAGCAATAAGACATGATGGGGTGAGCATTAGACACTTCTAACGCATGGCCAGGGGCATAGTAAGGCAAAAGACCAGTGGCCGAGTGCCTTCAGTCACTGGCTATGAACTGGAAGTGTCTAAAGCACATCTCATGAGTGTCTTATTGCACTTAAAAAATGTCACTCTCAACTATTTGTGCCTGTAAAAATGTAAATGAATTGATTAAAATGGCAAAAAAGTTAAATAATTATTATATTGTCATGTAAAATGATTCCTCCACCTACATCAGCTTGCTATGCATTTTTTCATTTTGGTGTTTTGGCCTATTATGGCCACCATGCCTGTCCTAGTACTGTAGCTGGTTGCCATGGCTCCAGCCCCCACCCCACCATACACAGAGAGAAATATTGTAAACCAGCTAGATTGTGATGGTGAGACTTTTTTCAGGCTGTTTTCAAAATTTTTTTATATCGAAGATGAAGAAGACAGAGAAGGTGGTCAGGCAGCTGAGCATGTCAGTGGCCTATATGAAAGTTAAGTGGTGTTGCATCAGTGATGTCAGTTTCCTTTAATTTAGGACACGTGTGCCAGTAAGGAAAATGATCACAATCTGCTAATCTGCAGCATTTCTTTCCCTCTGTAGAGCTGCCGTGTGTGTTAGGTTTACCGAGTGGCCATATCTCCAGCTCCCTCCTGCCCACAATGTGTGCGTTGAAGTGAACAGTCATACTAACCCCCCCCCGCCAAGACTGTGTGAGAGCTATGAGAACAGGAAGAATGAGAGAGTGTTCTCAATGTGGATTTTAAAAAAAAGGAAAATGCAATTAACTACAATAATGTTTTTGATGACTACGAGAGCAGCTCAGAACTTAGAACTCTAAGAGGTTGAGCAGCAGTGCGACTGGCTGCAGAAACGGTGGGAACAGCTAAGGACTTGGGAAACCCTGATCACAAGTGCGGTGTTATACAATAACTTTTTATTTTGCATTTTGCATGTGACACACTTGTAGGGGTTTGCTTTAATGTAGTAAGTTGTCAAGTATGCATAGTTCTGTGTGTGTGTATATATATATATATATATATATATATATATATATATATATATATATATATATATATATATCAAGCTTTCCAGACAGAAAAAATTGCAACATTTCACAAATTAATGTTCTAAATGGAAATTCACACACACACAAACACACCTAACAAACTTCTTCACACATGCGCAGAGCACAGTCCCCACACATCATGAAATGCATACTTGTTACACAGGGTGCATGCTCAGACATCATGGAATGCATGCATACTGTCATATATCTGGCACAATACCTCCACCTACCACATATCCTGGAACACCCTATCTGGACTTCAGCAAGGCCTTTGACACTGTGCCACATATAGAAGACTATTACACAAACTGGGGAATATGGGTGTGGGCAGGACAGTAGTGTGGTGGGTAGGTAACTGGCTGGGTGGCAGGACACAGAGGGTGGTGGTAAATGGCTGTCACTCCACAGAGGGAAGAGTAACCAGTGGGGTACCACAGGGATCAGTGCTGGGACCGGTCCTATTCAACATCTTCATCAGTGACATTGCACAGGATCTAGAAGGCAGAATTTCACTGTTCGCTGATGACACAAAGCTCTGTAACAGAGTAGACACACCAGAGGGTGTAGACAGAATGAGAAGGACCTGCAGAAACTTGAAGAATGGTCAAGGGTTTGGCAGTTGAAATTCAATGCAAAGAAGTGCAAGATAATGCATATGGGGCACAAAACCCTGGCACAATATATCAGTGGGGGTGAGGATATAGCATGCACCAAGCAGGAAAGGGATCTTGGGGTTGTCATCTCTCATGACCTCAAGGTAGGGAAACAGTGTGACAAGGCATCAGGTAAAGCAAATAGGATGCTGGGATGTATAGGCAGGGCATCACCAGCAGGAAAAGAGAGGTCATAATTCCGCTATACAAGACACTAGTGAGGCCCCACCTGGAGTACAGTGTACAGTTCTGGAGACCATACCACGTAAGGACATAGACAGGGTAGAGAAGGTTCAGAGGAGGGCAACAAAGATGGTGCATGGGTTGCATCACAAGTCCTATGAAGACAGGTTGAAGGAACTGAACATGTGCTTCCTGGAGGAGAGGAGGAGAGAGGGATATGATAGAGACATACAAGTATCTTACAGGGAGGAACAGGGTGCAGGAAAACACTATTTTTAACGAAAAGATGTTTCAGGACTAGAGGGCATGGGATGAAGTTGGAGGGAGGACGATTCAGAGGAAACATGAGAAAGAATTTCTTCACAGAACGGGTGGTGGACAAGTGGAACACCTGCCAGAGGAAGTGGTGGGGGCTGAAACAATCATGGGATTTAAGAATGCATGGGATAGACATAAAGGAATTCTGAGCAGGGCAGGGGAAACAGACTTCTAGGAAAACAAACTGAACTTACAAGCTCAAATGGGCAGACTAGGTGGGCCATAGGCCCTTATCTGCCGACACTGTCTATGTATGTATGTATCTATGTAACACGCACACACACACATATATATATATATATATGTATATGTATATATATATATATATATATATATATATATATATACACACACACACACATATACATACACTGTGCATACATTCCACTACCCTGATGCATCATAGAATGTATATATGCATACATACATACACCTGGCACATTCCTCCACACACCAACATCCTGGAATGCATACATACAATACACATGACATCCCCCCTCCCATCCACATCTCAGAATGCTTACACACATACATGTATGCATACATACGTACACGGGGTACACCACCACTGCACCTACACAGCATAGAATGCACCCATGCATACATACATACACACATGCATACATACATGTGTCGGGTATGCTCCCCACCTCACCTACATCCATCCAGGAATACAGACAGACATATATACATACATCAGGCACACACACTTTATGTACATATGGCACAGATCTCATGCACACATACATGTCACAGGCCATTGTACCATATACAACTATGTAACATCACATGTCTGTGTCTCACACACACACACACACACACACACCCGCATTTCATGCTGCGCATCCAAGTAACAGACAATGACTGCATTCATAGAAGCTTTTACATGAGGCACACGCACTTTATGTACATATGGCACAGATCTCATACATACATACTTGTCACAGGCCATTGTACCATATACAACTATGTAACAGCACATGTCTGTGTCACACACACATGCACATCGCATTTCATGCTGTACACCCAAGTAACAGACAATGACTGCATTCATAGAAGCTTTACAATGGGTAAAATTCTGCAACCATAAAACATAATACATACTGCATAAATACTATATAAATTAGCACAATAAAATTGCACAAAACAAAACACTGACAATTACTGCTGTATTGTGACCAAAGAAACATTACAACACAAGTGACTGATTGGGCCACCATTCCAGTACCCATAACAGCTTCCATCCACAGCCATTAACAGTTAATGTCGCTGAACCTTTCAGTGCCATGCACCAACCTTCCTGTAGCTGAACCACCCTTTGTGCCCACTGGGTACATCCCCTATTCCCAATAATCAGGTAACACATATGTACTCATTAGCTTGTTGGCTGGGTGCAGGTAAGGGGGATTTGGGTGGACCGGGAGCTTGACAAGGGGTGGTGAAGTTTGGAAGATGAAGTTCAGTTTTTTGGGGAGGGGGATCCTGAGCAAAAACACCTGGCTATCTGTACATGGGACTTGGGGGCTGATGACTTGAGAGAGAGAGAAATATGGGCAAACTAGGGTGATGTGCCTACATCAAGGTCAATGTACACATGCTGTTTGTTGTCTCCATGTGAGGGCACACACTGGGGCCAATGTGTGTGCGCACAACTGTTGTAGACTATATGAGCACATTGGCACCTGTTAATATGTCATAGTCTGTGTGCTCATTATTATAAAAGTCTGTGCGGGTGTGCAGGTGCATTGGTCTATGTGTCAAAATCTCATGCATACTAGCAGCAACCTCTTGGAGGCAGCCTGTTTTGCCTACCACAAGTGAGACCTAAACAAAAATACAGAAAAACTGGTGAACCCACCATATTGTGAGTGAAGGCAGATGTTTAATATTATTAAACATTTGATAAAACCCCTGATGAAGCCTTGCAATAATATGTAGAGGTGCCAACATCTGTAATCCTAGCAGCTGACTTCTGCTTGTGTTCATCAAATTTGTAATAATATAAAACCTGTGCCTTCAGTTGCAGTACAGTGTGTACTACAGTTTTTGTATTCTTGTTTGTGACAACTGCCATATTGAAAAAACATATATTTTCTGGACTGGAGCTGTCCGATGACACAGAGTCATGCTGCTCTGCAAGCAAGCTGGGTTAGGAATGGACTTGGAAACTGGGAAATGGGTGGGTGGTCAAGGGGACACCGTCAAGCAATAATGTGAGGTGTCTCTACCAGTCAGGGAAGGTAGGTGTCATGTTCTGGTGCTCCCACAACCCATGTGAAAGCTAGGAAGCTTGGTGACAATGATTATTGCCACTTGACCCCACCCCATGGATGTCTAGTGTGTGAGAGAGGCCTTACTGCAGCTAGACCACGTTTCCTTTACTTAGAAAAGCCTCCTCTAAGCTTAGTAAACTCCTTGGACCACTCCACACCCCTAAATCTGAACCCACCCCTAGCAGACCACTGTTCTTGTAGCTGAACCCTCTGATAACCCTTCTAACCCACAGTCTAGCCTCTTTCCTCCACCTGTTGACTGGAAGAACCACCACACCCTTCCTGCTTCTGGACTAGCTATCCAGCCCTCAAACTAGCCTCCCCCAAGCTGAGCACCATTCCTTGGCCACTTCACAGACCACTCTCACTGTGGCTTGACTTCACCCCATGGACCACCTTTCCTGTCCACAAAACAACCTATCTGCAGCTGGACGACCTTTATCACCCCAGGTCCTGCTAAGCATCCTTCCTGGATCACTCCTCAACACTATATTAAATATTAATATTAGTATATTATATTATATAATATATTAATATTAAATAGGAAGCAGTATAGTGCAATGGTTTAAGGCTCTGAGCTGCAAATCTGGAGACCTAGGTTTGAATTCCACAGCCCCCACTTGTATACTGTGTGACCCTGAGCAAATTACTTAACTTCCCTGTGCTCCCAGATCGCACCTGTAAACAAGCTTTCACCTTAGTGTGCCACTCCTGTTTAAACAATTGGAAAAAAAATAATTGAAATCCTTGATGTAAAGGTCTGGTTGTAGTATGACATAAACTTTAAAAAATCTCTTAAATTAATGGCCTATCTGCCTCTCTTTTGACCCATTTTGCGGTTGGAACATTTTCAACCTTGACTACTAGATCATGGTTATCAGAGGTGGGAACTATATTCCCTCCAGTATATTCCCTCCAATATCAGTCAACTATATAGGGGCTCCACCATCTTACCAATTTCAGAGTTACAACAGAAATATGATCTCATGCAGTCATAGGGCCAGATATTCATAACTTTGCGCAGGGCAAAAACCATTTGCGTAGGTTTAGCGTGGGATTAGAGCGGGTCTGCTATATTCAAAAGGCCAAATAGCACGAGCAAACTGCATTAGCGCCAGGCAAGATTATAATGTATGCAAGGGGCAAACTGATATGAATACAGGCGCAATGCTATATTCAATGACTAGCGCCACGCTAAGTGGTTTTGCGCGACTTAGCGTGGTGAAAATTACCACCCAGGAAAAGCCTGTCTTAACTCTGGGCAATCAGCTTTGCGTGACACTTTGGCTTTGTGCGGTGTTTGCGTGGGTTTAGCACGCGTTTTCCGCAACCCTAACAAATAAATATGATGCATAGATAAAGCCAAACATAGAGGAAGCATGCTGCTAACTGATGGCATCACAATGATGCCATCATCTGTCACCAGTCCCAGCCATGCCAGGCAGTAAGTGGTGACCCTGCCACCAGTGGACAGCATGGCAGTGTGGCCATACAGCACACCTGCGGACCACACATCTGTGGACACAAACATATGCCAGCACACACATGCAGCACTGTGGGCATGGAGGATGTTGAGGGGAGCGTGTATGGGTGGTGAGGCTGTGCCACAGACCAGGTGTGGCCACAAGGCTGGGACACATCACGCAGTGCACATGGGCCAGTATTGGGAATACCCCCAACACTAGTGTGCCTTTCAGACAATATATGCCCCCCCCCGGACACATACCACACAGCTGTACAACTGCCACAGCACACAAAGCCAGAAATGTACATGTTACTGTGAGCATCCCATGCCACAGGTACAGCATCTGTGGGTCACACAACAGTGTAACAGTAATGTCCACTGTCAGTAAACACCTGCAGATTGGGCATGTCACTGTGAGCATCCCATGCCACAGGTACAGCATATGTGGGTCACACAACAGTGTAACAGTAATGTCCACTGTCAGTAAACACCTGCAGGTTGGGCCTCTCACTGTGTACAGTGTAGTCATCATCACTGCCCTACACACCATAGGCAGTGCTGTGTTCCTCACACTACTGGCCCCCTTGCTACTGTAGTGTCTGCTGTGCACTGTAGTATGCCCTACAGTATGACAGTTGCATGCAGCACCACCACCACCTGTGCCTATGCTGTCTTGTCCCCTGGGGTACAATATGCTATGCTATGCTGTACTGTTTACATGTAGCCTGCAGCTATCATTGTGCACTGCCAGACTGACCTACAGGTGGAGCTGCGATTGGACCTGATCAGCCCCTGTACTTCCAGACTGACCTACAGGTGGAGATGCAGTTGGACCTGGTCATCCCCTGTACTTCCAGACTGACCTATAGATGGCTCTGTGGGACCCTGCAGTCCTGCAGTGATGCTGGGCAAACTGCATGCAAATCAGGGTATAATGAGATGCTAATCTGGTTGTTTGCCCAGAGACTACCTAAGTAGGCTCATTTGCATGGTACTTTTGCATATGGCACATTTTAGTTCCAGGCAAACGTGTTTGCCCCGGGCTAACTGCTTAGCTCCGCGCCAATGTCGCGCTAATGTGTTAGCGTGACGCAAACTGTACGGGGAATAATATACAGTTTTGATCACTGTTTTTTCACATCTGCTGCTTTCTGAAGCAGTACTGAGTCCATGCATTTGCTGGTGCACACATTGGCCATGTAGTTCGTCTGTACCTGCCCTCACGTTGCTGTGCACTGTGTTGTTGTGGTGGGTTGTGCTTTATATGTACAATATAGCTTGTTCTGTGCTCTGGGCTACATTTGCCCACCAGGCAGTGCTAATTTAGCCCCTGGGCAAAGTTTTGAATATCTGGCCCATAGTTTTTTATCCAAACCTCACAACAAATAGTCAGTGCAAAATATTTGCTGTAGTTGCACCCTCTTTTCCCTCTATTCACAGTTTTTGATTCTTTATATGGATCGTAGGCCAGAAATATTTAAATGAAATATGAGGTAGCAATATGAAATAAAATTGGGTGCTGCAACTAGCAGTATATCAGCGTGGTAACCCATGTAAAGGACAACAGTGTGATTTAAACGTGCAGTATAAAGTTCCACACAAACCTTGCTGCTATTTCAGGTCTGAATTAATGGTTACTAGAGTTGTTTATTGAAAACTGCTTTTATTAATAAAACTTAATTGTTTTTAGCTTATGATTGGTTAGAATTAATGAGTTACATTTAATTTAATCACTACTTATATGGAGGCACTGTTGTGATATTTTAGATTCACTGTGGTGATGCCTGACAGTGGTCAGGGGAAACATTAGTATTGGTACAGCTTTTACCGCTTACTTTTGGGACTTGGTGCACATGTAATATGCAGTTTTGTATTTAAATAAAAGGACTTCATTTTTTCATCAAAGTCCTGTGCTCTCTGATTTTTGTGGGTGCTATTACCACTTCCTCTGTTACAGCATAATTAATAAGTTTTCATATGCATAATCTTTCATAGACTTTGACGGCAGATAAGGACCGCTAGGCCCATCTAGTCTGCCCATTTCTCTACCTACAGGATAGGCCGCAGATCCTAGTTAACCAACAGCCTATTTCTTCCTACCCCCCCCCCAAGAATTGCCTTATGTCTATCCCATGCATTCTTGAATTCTTCCACAGTTTTAGACCCCACAACCTCCTCAGGAAAGCTGTTCCATGCATCCACTACCCTCTCTGTGAAATAATACTTCCTCACATTGCCCCTGAACTGCCCTTCTTCTATCTTTAAATTGTATCCCCTTGTTCTTGCAAGTCTCTTTTTCAGAAAAATGCTACCCTCTTGGACTTTGTTGATTCCACTGAGGTACTTAAAAGTTTCTATCATGTGCCCCTCTCCTTCTTTCCTCAAGGGTATACATATTAAGCTCCTTTAGTCTCTCCTCATCACGGCTTCTCTTGCAGACCCTGCACCATTTTAGTTGCCTTCTCTGACTGCCTCTATCCTGTCTATGTCCTTGCGGAGATGGGGTCTCCAGAACTGGACACAGTACTCAGATGGGGTCTCACCAACTGTCTGTACAGAGGGATAACAACTTCCTGTTTTCTGCTGCTGATGCCTCTCCCTATACATCCCAGTATACCCCCAGCCCTCCCTACTGCCTTCTCACATTGCTTGCTAACCTTAAGGTCATCTGATATGATTACCCCCAGGTCCCTTTCCTTTTTTGTTGTTGTTACTACCTCCCCACCCATTGTGTATTCTTCCCCTGGGTTCTTGTTTCCCAGGTGCATTATTTTGCACTTCTTTGCATTGAATCCTAGCTGCCATACTTCTGACCATTCCTTCAACCTTGCCAAGTCCCTTTTCATCCTTTCCACGCCTCCTTGTGTATCAACCCTGTTGCAGATCTTTGTGTCATCTGCAAAAAGGCATACTTTTCCTTCCAGTCCCTCTGCAATGTCACTGATGAAGACATTAAAAAGGACTGGACCCAATACTGAACCCTGCGGTACCCCACTGGTAACCCCCCTTTCTTCAGAGTGGACTCCATTTACAATTACCTTCTGTGTCCTGTTGTCCAGCCAATGTTTTACCCAGGCTACCACCCTGGGCCCCACTCCCAGGCTGGTTAATTTGACTATTAATCTTTTGTGTGGGACTGTGTCAAATGCCTTGCTAAAGTCTAGGTAGGCCATGTCCACAGCCCCTCCCTGGTCTAATACTTTGGTTACCCAGTCAAAGAAATCTATTAGATTCGTCTGACATGACCTTCCCGCTGAGAACCCATGCTGCCTTGGGTCCTGTGCTCCACTGGCCTCTAGGTGCTCGACTATTCTTTCCTTCAGAGTGACTCCATCACTTTTCCTACCACAGAGGTCAGACTGACAGGTCTGTAGTTTCCTGCCTCTGGCCTGGACCCACTTTGTGAGGGGAATCACATCTGCCTTCCTCCAGTCCCTCGGGTACCACCATCCTCCATGATTTATTAAAAAGAGTAGCCAGTGGTTTCACTAGTTCGTCCCTTAATTCTTTTAGAATTCTGGGGTGAATTCCATCAGGACCCATTGCTTTGTCCACCTTCAGTTTTAGGAGTTCTTGCAGAACCCTTTCTTCTGTGAAAGGACTGGGATCGACCCCCTATCAAGAGTGCTTCTGTTAATTGGATTTGGCACTTCCCCCTCCTCTTTTGTGAATACTGAGCAGAAATATTCATTCAGTATTCCTGCTTTTTCACTGTCCCCCTCTGCCCACCCACTGTTCTTTCTATTCAGCCTCACTATCCCTCCCTTTGTCTTTCTACGCTCGCTGATGTACCTATAAAAGGTTTTATCCCCCTTCTTAACTGAGTTGGCTATCTTTTCCTCAGTTTGGGCCTTTGCTATTCTGACTTCCCTCCCTGCTTCCTTCTGCCTTAACTGGTACAGCTCTCTGTCCTGCTCCTTCTGTGTTTCCTTATACTTCTGGAATGCTATCTTTTTCTTCCTGACTTTCACAGCCACCTCTTTTGAGAACCATAGTGGCTTTTCTTTCATTTTGATTTGTTCATTTGCTTCACACAAAGGCTTGTTGCCTCTGTGATGGCAGTTTTGATAATTCCCATTGTTGCTCCACACCTCCTTCTAGCCTGTTTGCTAGTGCTTTTCTGAGGCACTCTCCCATCTTGCCAAGTCAGCCCTCCTAAAGTCCAGCACCCTCACTTTTGTATGGCTTGACTCTGTACGAATTAACGTGAACCACACTGTTTGATGGTCACTTGTCCCCAGATGGCAACCCACTTCTAGATCTGAGATCCTCTCATTGCCCCCATTTGAGAGTACGAGGTCTAAGATTGCTCCCTCACGAGTGGGTTCCGAAACTAGCTGTCTAATGCCTCCCACCTGTAGGGCATCAAGAATGGTCCTGCTCTTGGATGTGGCTGCAGCAAATGTGCTCCAGTTAACATCTGGCATATTCAGGTCTCCCATCAACAGTATCTCCCCTTTCTCTGCCATTCTAAGAATGCCTTCTATCATACCCTTGTCCATTACTTCCCCCTGACATTGGGGTCTGTACACAACCCCTGTGCGGATTGTGGTGCCCTTTCCAGTCTCCAAGGTGACCCACAGTGCCTCCTCTCCTCCCTGTTTACTCTTTTGTTCAGTTACTTTTATCCCTTCCTTTACATGAGAGCTACTCCTCCCCTCTTCTCCCTGCCTGTCTCTCCTGTGGGTTATGTGCCCTGGTATGTTAACATCCCAGTCATGGTTCTCTGTGTCCATGTTTCTGTGACTGCTACGATATCCAGGCATCCCTCTTCCATTAAGGCCATCAGCTCAGGAGCTTGTTGCCCAGACTACGGGCATTGGTACTCATTACCCTCCATTTCTGATGGCCTTACTCCCTTTTGCCCCATCTCTGTCCTTCTTGCCTTTGTCACTTTCTCCATTTACCCCTGCTCTTCTCCCTATCGACACCTCTATGTTGGTGTTTGCTGCACTTACTACCGTGATTATTTCTGGGGGCTAGGATTTTCCTGCTCCTTTCCAGTGCCTCCCCCCTTGGCTAGTTTAAAAGCTTGCCAATGAAGCATTTAAACCTATCACCTAGGATCCTGGTTCCCTTCCCGGACAGATGCAGCCCATCATGCCAGTATAGGCTTGCATCACTCCAGGTGGACCCCCAGTCCCCAATGAAGCCAAATCCCTGAGCCCCACCAGTTTTTCAACCACTGATTGAATCCCATGGTGCGGAACACCTAGCCTCTCTATGCCATAGATGGTGCTAGCTCCGAGAAGGTTACCGCGGCGTGCTACTTGACCAAGGCCCCTCCCCAATTCCACAAACTCTTCCTGCACTTCTCTAATCCTTTCTTAGCCAGGTCATTTGTCCCTAGGTGGACAATGACATCCAGCTCCCTCCCTGTGCAGCTGCTCTGGCAATCCCTGAGGAGCTTCCTGTCCCTGCAAGCCATGGCGCAGGCAGGCACCTTATCTCCTCTCCCTTCCTCCCCCAGTTCTACCTTCCTAACAATGGAGTCCCCACCAGGAGTTGTTTCCTTCCCTGCAGGGTCCCCTGCCACCCTCCTGTGGGTCTCCTTTGTGGAGGTTCCCAACATCTTCCTTGGTCTCCACTGTGGGTGCCTCCATGAGGAACCACACTTTGCTAGAATGGCATAGGATTGTGGAGAGGTACAATGGGAGGATGCACCTCTGTTCCACCACCCTCACCCTCCCTGAGCCCACTGTGGTCCAACCGCTCCTCTTTCTTGGCAACCTCTGAGGCAACGGCAGTGGCACTGGTGGTCCCTGGATGGAAGAGGAGGTCCCACAAATCCTGTCCAACTCAGCCTGGAGATGAGCAACCTCCTCCCTCAGCCCAGAGAGGTGCCTGCAAATGGGACAACACAGCATCCTCCAGAACATCTCCCGGAAGACTGCTGCTCCACAGCCACTGCACTGCACCACTCCAATCATGTCTTATTTCTGGCCCCTTAACTGTTTGCAATCCTTACTCTTTCCTCTGTTTTTTCTCTCTCTCCTTACTTTCTGCCTGTGTGCCCTTTAAGCTCCTGATTGTCCTGTTCTGAGACAAGAATATCCTATATTTTGCAGTAGACCACTTACTTGCTCAGAGGCAGACCTCCAGCAGCTAGAGGGGGCCGGAGAGCTACTCTTGCCCTTCTAGGATGGTGGGTCCTTGGTGGTTCTGTGATCACTCACTTCCTGCCCCTAAACAGGAAGTTCCTGTTGTCAGTCAAATTCTGTGCCTATAAAAATAGAACTAGCTTTGGGTTGGGGGGTGGAGAGGAGGGAAAGAGGGTAATATAGTCCCAGCAGAGAAGTGCAGTCACACAGCAGTCCTTTCTTCTGCCAAGCTATTAGCAGAAACTTTCTAAGGCAGTCTTTAAATGTAGCTTCCTACTAGTTAAGCCACTCTCCCTACTTACTAGATCTTTCTACAAGTAATTTAAACCTCACAGCAGTTAAGTCCTTTCAGTCACCTGAGATTTACACCTAGATAACTCTTCAGATACCCATTCAGTTCAGTTAACCCAAACACACACTTTTTTTTTTGTATGTTAGTTTTTTTTTTTTTACCCTAAATTAAAAGTCAAATACAAAAGTTCTTCTACTTCAGTCCCAGCAGAGAAGTTCAGTCACACAGCAGTCTTTTCTCCTGGTGTCTTCTGCCAAGCCTTCATGTTATTGCTAGACATACTGCAGCTAGCTTGGCTTGAGAAAGGGTGAACATGGTCAGGACCCCTTAGCAATTGAGATGCATATGCAGCAAATAAATACAGATGTACTAACTGCCTGCTGAATAAGGAAGGGTTGCAGGAATCCAGGGAATGATTACAGGGGGGAATGGGCTGATGGTCATCAAAATGGAAAGGGATTTTGAGGTAATCATATTGGATGGCCTAAAGGTGGCTAAACAATGTACCAAAGCTGTGAGGAGAGCCAGTGTAATGCTGTGGTGCATAGGGAGAGGTATTACCAGCAGAAGGAAGGTGGTGGTGATGTCACTGTGTAGATCACTGATGAGGTCTCATTTGGATTATGGTGCCCAGTTCTGGAAGCCGCATTTCTGTCATGCAACTTTAAATTACAAATGGGTTAAATTTTTCTATTTTAAATTTCTGTCCCTTTCCCCTACTTCTCCCACTGGTTAGTCTTATGGAATGCAACCAGAACATATCTTGTCTAGCATGATGAATGCACCTACACAAGCTGCTTCTCAGTCTACGGCACTGTCTTTTTAAAATGCTAACTTCTTGTTGAAAATATGGCATAATTTTTCCATCCATGTTATTGTTAGGCATCCTGTAGCTAGCTTGGCTTGAGGAAGGGTGAACATGGTCAGGACCCCTTAGCAATTCATATGATATGTAGCAAATAAGTCCAGATGTGCTAACTTACCCTAAAACTCTTAAATGTCACAGTTTGCATTTTCTTCTTGAAATGGTTACTTTTGCATTTATGTTTATTTTTAAAAAAAGTTACGGCAAACTGCTGAGGAGCTCCCTGTCTCTCTCCCCTCCTGCTGCTGCCAGGCACATCGCAGGGCATCCCGTTTCCCCCTGGGACAGAACCTTTCTAACTATTGCAAAGCCTAGCCACAAAGTAGCATTCTCCTGCTGGACAATATTGCCTGACTTTGTACACTAAGGGCCAGATATTCAAAACTTTGCGCCGGGCCAAAAACGTTTGCATAGGTTTAGCATCGATTAGCGCGGGTCTGCTATATTCAAAAGGCCAAATAGCACGGGCAAACTGTATTAGCGCCGGCAAACTATAATGTATGCAAGGCAAACTGACATGAATACAGGTGCAATGCTATATTCAGTGACTAGCGCCGCACTAAGTGGTTTTGCGCGACTTAGCACAGTGCAAATTACCACCCAGAAAAAGCTTGTCTTAACCCTGGGCAATCAGCTTTGTGTGACACTTTGGCTTTGTGCGGTGTTTGCGTGGCTTTAGCGCGACCCTAACAAATAAATATGACACAGAGATAAAGCCAAACATAGAGGAAGCATGCTGCTAACTGATGGCATCACAATGATGCCATCATCTGCCACCAGTCCCAGCCATGCCAGGCAGTAAGTAATGACCCTGCCATGAGTGGACAGCATGGCAGTGTGGCCATACAGCACACACCTGCAGACCACACATCTGTGGACACGAACAATTGTCAGCACACACATGCAGCACTGTGGGCATGGAGGATGTTGAGGGGAGCGTGTATGGGTGGTTAGGCTATGCCACAGACCGGGTGTGGCCACAAGGCTGGGACACATCATGCAGTGCACATGGACCAGTATTGGGAATACCCCAACACTAGTGTGCCTTTTGCATAATATATGCCCCCCGTCCACATACCGCACAACTGTACAACTGCCACAGCACACAAAGACAGAAATGTACATGTCACTGTGAGCATCCCATGCCACAGGTACAGCATCTGTGGGTCACACAATAGTGTAACAGTAATGTCCACTGTCAGTAAACACCTGCAGGTTGGGCCTGTCACTGTGTACAGTGCAGTCAGCATCACTGCCCTACACACATAGGCAGTGCTGTGTCCCTCACACTACTGGCCCCCTTGCTACTGTAGTGTCTGCTATGCACTGTAGCATGCCCTACAGTGTGACAGTTGCATGCAGCACCACCACCACCTATGCCTATGCTGTCTTGTCCCCTGGGGTACAATATGCTATGCTATGCTGTATTGTTTACATGTAACCTGCAGCTATCATCGTGCACTGCCAGACTGACCTACAGGTGGAGCTGTGGTTGGACCTGGTCAGCCCCTGTACTTCCAGACTGACCTACAGGTCGCTCTATGGGACCCTGCAGAAACGCTGGGCAAACTGCATGCAAATCAGGGTATAATGAGATACTAATCTGGTTGTTTGCCCAGAGACTACCTAAGTAGGCTCATTTGCATGGCACTTTTGAATGTGGCACATTTTAGCTCCGGGCAAACGTGTTTGCACCGGGCTAACTGCTTAGCTCCGCGCTAATATGTTAGCACGGCGCTAACGGTACAGGGAATAATATACAGTTTTGATCACTGTTCTTTCATATCTGCTGCTTCCTGCAGCTGTACTGAGTCCATGCATTTGCTTGCACACACATTGGCCAAGTAGTTCGTCTGTACCTGCCCTCACGTTGCTGTGCACTGTGTTGTTGTTGTGGGTTGCACTTCCTGGTTGCTTTATTCAGTGCTGTCTTAATCCTGGGCTATTTTTGCCCTGCATTCCCAGACCAATTTGCCCGGCTTCCTTAGCCTGCAATATTCAGCAGGATTAGCACCGGGCTATTTCCATTTCAATATAGCTTGCTCTGTGCTCCAGGCTAAGTTTGCCCACCAGGCAGTGCTAATTTAGCCCCTGGGCAAAGTTTTGAATATCTGGCCCTAAAACTCCTACGGCATCATAAATAATCTTGAATCTCTCTGTCTCCTACTGACACAGAGCCAAAGGTCTTTATTTGCTATTAGACTTTGTTCACTAATATTCCAGCTGCATCATAAATAATTTTGTGCCTTCTGTCTCCTACCAACACATAGCCAAAGGACTTTATTTATTGTTAGCCTTAAGAAACTAATGCACAAAACAATCAGGTTCTGTGATTGTGTAGTTTAACAGATAGTCCATGTTATTGCAGTTTACATAAAACAGGTGGAATTGTGTTGATAGCTCTAATCCTACATTCTCCTGCTGCTAGCTAAGCCTTGGCCTTAGGATCTCCAGCATCCTAGCAGATAACTAGACTCCTTGCAAGTGACAGACAGGGAACCTGCTACTTCTCTTTGTCTCTATGGTAATCTTTATTCAGAGTAAGATAGGGTAACTTGTTCATTTTTGCCGTGGTGGGAACTGCATACTGTACCCCTGCCGGCTAGACTGAGCCTGAGGTTTCTCCACTAAAGAAATTTTGCCCTTTACTGTAGCTCAATCTGGGAACCTGTTCCTAAGGGCAGTGAACTGCGCTGGTCTAAGCTGCACCAGGCTGGGACCCGAACTTGCTTCTGGAACTAACTGTAGAAGTGCTGAATGTGAGAGCAGACATAAGGTTCTACTGCCTGCAACGGATCCTTGGCTATTAGGTCAGGCACCTGCTATCAAGGCGAGGAGCCCAGAAAAGTTCCATCATGCACCCTGGCAACTGGAACAAGGGTATTATCTTGACAATAATTTACATTCTGGCTCAACTAGGGACTGACACCCTCGCCAGTAATGCCTACTGCCCCCGCAATACCCATGGGGGGTCAGGAGAGGACATAGACAGACACTTTTTATGTCCTTCTCCAAGGTGTAACATCCTTCTCCTAGCGGCACATGAATTCTCTAGGAAAGGGGTCCTCTACAGAGTCCTCTTCACTAGGAGCCCAACCCCATGTCAGGCTATACTGGCTCTACCACCTCCAACCCTCACTCTCCTGAGCTTACTAGCTGTCCTACTACTACTGGCAGGGGACATCCAACCTAACCCAGGCCCAGGAACGCCTAATGCTTCTATCTCATCCACCCTTGATAAG
Organism: Neoceratodus forsteri; assembly: GCA_016271365.2. Classification (NCBI taxonomy): domain Eukaryota; kingdom Metazoa; phylum Chordata; order Ceratodontiformes; family Ceratodontidae; genus Neoceratodus; species Neoceratodus forsteri. The sequence continues at coordinate 665,801,895 of CM057456.1, read as the reverse complement.
GCATGGGATGGAGCAAAGGGTCTGAGGTTGGTGCATATGAACATTTGCAGCCTGAGACCAAAGATCCCTGCAGTACAAGCATGGCTGGCAGTATTCAAACCAGATATACTAGCGGTCTCTGAGACTTGGCTAAAACCCCACATTCAGGATCACGAGGTAGCAATCTCCGGATACGCCTTTTTCAGAAAGGACAGACCCTCGAAAAGAGGGGATGAGTGCTTATATATGTTAAGGACACTATTACTTCCTCCCTCGTTAGGCTGCCCCTGGACATGACCCAGGACTCTGAAGCAATCTTCTTACGGCTCACAATAGGAGGGGCTAAACACCTCACAATTGGCTGTGTAAACAGCCTCCCAACCAATGTGCTCTGCTCTCTGGATATGCTCCTGAACAGCCCTGCAGTTGACACTGCATCTGAGATTATCTTATTGGGTGATTTCAACTTAAACTGGCACAAGAGGTGAAGTCTGCCATTAATGGAGTTTTACACGACTCCCACCTCGCTCAAATTATCTCCCTACTGACCAGAATGAACCACAAATCAGGAAGGCACTCTATAATAGACTGGGTCCTGACCTCATCCCCAAGTAATGTAAAGTTGGCTGGGATCTTGGCTGATGCCTTGAGCGACCACTCGCCGATATTTACCACATGGAAGAATAATGCGATCAAAGTCCCACCTAGAACGATCACTACTAGGGACTACTCCAACTTCCACCCTGACCAGTTCATAGGCTACTTAAATGGCATTGACTGGAACCTCATAAGACACCTACCTAACCTGGAGGAAGCTATAAAATTTTTCCAAACTACCCTCACTAGAATCACTGACCTCGTAGCCCCAATGAAAACCCACAGGGTAAAGGGTAGCTGCTATAAGTGGATCTTGCCCCCCCCAAAAGCCCTGATGTTCACCCGTGACAAAGCCTGGAAAAAGTTCAGGAAAACAAAGCTTCCTGTGGACTTAGCCAGCTACAGGGCCCTCAGAAACCAATGCAAACAGGCCATAAAGAAAGCTAAAAAAGAATATATCACCAATCATCAAAAAACTAACCTAAGAAACCCCAGGTTCTTCTGGTCACACATTAACAAACTCCTCAAAGGGAATAATAAAACTACAACCGGCCCTATCATGGTGAATGGGCAAGTACTTGATGAGGGGTCACTCATCGCAGAGGCCCTAAATGGTTACTTCACGAACCTGGATGCGTACAAGGTGGGACCCATTGATAACAGGAATGAGCCTAACACACACCTGCCCCGAGAACTAGACCGCCCATTGTTTCATCTGAGGCTGGTTAGGGTAAAGGAGGTTTTGCTCATCCTTAAATCCCTGCATTCGAGAGGTTCTGGGGGCCCTGATGAGATCCAGACAAGAATCCTTAAGGAGGGTGCCCCAGCACTAGTGAAGCCACTAGCTTGGCTGATAAACCGTTCCATTATGGAGGGGTCGGTCCCTGAGCCGAGGAAGCAGGCCCTAGTTATTCCCATTCACAAGGGAGGGTCTACCAAGCCTATAGGGAACTACAGGCTTATCTCCTTGTTGTGCGCTATTGCGAAAATACAAGAGAAGCTAGTCTACTCCCAACTCCGAGAATACCTGGAAATCCACCAGGTAATCTCTCCGTTTCAGCACGGCTTCAGAGCCATGCATGGGACAGATACTGCACTAACCAAATTCTCGGCAGAAATCCTGAGCAATAATGACTCAGGGGTCAGCACAGGCGCGGTCTTCATTGACCTCTCAAATGCATTCGACTTGGTAAACCACAACCTCCTTTTACAAAAAATGTGCTCTCTTGGCCTGGATACCCATGCACTAGGATGGTTTGAGAGTTACCTCACTGGACGTACCCAGAGGGTCAAGTGGAAGGACAATGTCTTTAAGATTGCACAGCTCAAAGAAGGGGTACCACAAGGGTCTATACTTGGCCCCCTTCTCTTCACACTGTTCATAAATGATCTGCACTTACACTGTGGGAGCAGCAGCGTCATACAATATGTGGACGATGCTGTCATTTACTAAGCCTCCCCCAACTTAAAGAACTGGAGAATGCCCTCCAAGAGGACATCCTTCAGATGGAGGACTGGCTCACTCTGAACAAAATGGTATTAAACACCTGCAAAACTAAGGTGATGCTGTTTGGGCCCAGATCCTAGGGAACTGAGCGGTCACTGCTCCTTCAACTGCAGTCAGAGGGAGAAAAACTTGGGTGGTTACCTCCACTAAATACCTTGGTCTAACCCTGGACCAAGGCTTTACTCTAAAAAATCATGTTGACCAAATCACCAAAGCCATCCATGGGAAACTCGGTATCCTCTACAGAATAAAGGACCAGATTATCCCCGAAGCAAGGGTAGCCATTGCAACTAGCATCCTTCTCCCTAAGCTCACCTACGCGGCCCCTGTTCTCCAAGGTGTGGCCTCTATGGAACTAGGCAGACTGCAGACCTTATATAACAAGATTGTCCAATTTGCCACTCTATCACACCCCAGGACCCACCACTATGAGGCCCAATCTAGGCTCAGGTGGCTGTCATTGGAAGCTCGCCTCATCTACCTGACTCTCTGCCTTACATTTAAGTTACTGGGTCCCACACCTCCCCCTAGTCTCAAAGGGCTAGTCAGTGTTAAAACCAATCCGTGGAGTCTATGTACCTCAGGCCAAACTCTCCTCGAGGTCCTCAAAACGAGGACTAAAGCAGGGTCCAGGTCCTTTGCGTTCACAGCCTCTTCTAACTGGAACAACCTCCCCATGGAGGTACGGGAGGCAGGGTCTGGCCCATGCTTCCGGTCTAAGCTCAAAGCACACCTGCTCGACAGGAGCATATGCCTATGCCACAGGACCTGACCCTACATCACTGCCCCTCCCTCATTGGAAGGGGAGCATTAATGTAACAACATATCCCCCTTCCACTAAGCCCTAAGGAAGGTACCTTGTTTCTTTGGCAACTACTAGCCTATATCTCATGTACTCCCTATTTCTACATGATATGTGTATGAAAAATGTTTTCTATATGTCTAACTGTTTATGTACTACTGCCTGTACGTTCCCCCACCACCTATCTGCTTGTAACCCTATGAAGTCTTTTATTGTCAAACAATATGGAATTTACCCATTTTGTACTGATCTGCTTACCTGTATGTAATTTTTAACCCCTGGGTCGCCCCTGAAAAAGGGACCTCCGAGGCCCAGTGGGCCTACCCGGTCAACAAAATTCAATAAATAAATAAATAAATAAAATATTTAATATTCTGACCATGTGGTTATGTCATGGACCATAACTGATCTCAGTCTTAACCCCCATATGCTCCAACTTGCATAGAAAATAATGCTTGTAGACAAATCTAATCATTTTGCCGCTATGTTCTGGTGTGTTCGTGTGTGTGTGTGTTACTATTACTGAAGCAAGAAATGTACAGCTGTCATTTTTTACATCCTGTTCAAAATGTGTTTTTGCACCTGTGGTGCCAAATGGCACAGTCGCTGTGCAAAATCTCCTTTTGGCTAATGAACTGACAGTGTCATTGTTCATGCGGTGGGGTCTCAAAAAGCACATACTGAAAACTTGGAGTGAAAATACCAAGAAACGCTCAGGGCATTAGGGTTTCTGATCAATAACACCCTGGACTGTAGGGACTGACAGGCATCAGGGGTGTGACTTAGGATTGTCAACAGTAATGCTCATGCCATTCCACCCCATCCCCACCCTGCAGCCAGTGACAGATATCGAGGTGTGCCTTTGACTCTTCAGCCCCAAAGTTCACTCCATTCTCTTATACTGTACCCATTTTAGCGTATTTCCCTATGGAATGGGATGAGTGTAAAGTTTGAAAACCCCAAGGCACACCTCGACACTTGTCTGTGTCTGCAGGGTAGGGTGAGTTGAAATGGTGTGAGCATTATGGGCAATGACCCAAAGGCACACCCCAATGCCTGTCCATGTCTGCAGGGTGTAGGGGTAGGGTTGGCAAGTGTTAGTGATGCCACCCCTACTCCCACCCTGCAGACATGGACAGGCGTGGGTGTGCCTTTGGGTCATTGCCCGTAACACTCATGCCATTTCAACTCACCCTACCCTGCAGACACAGACAAGTGTTGAGGTGTGCCTTGGGGTTTTCAAACTTTACACTCATCTGCCCATCTCATCTCATATCCATTAGCCAGGATTTTCACACTGTCCCTCTCCACAGGCACAGTCCCAGAGATATGGAAGGCCGCTAGAATTACCCCCATTTTCAAAAAAGGGAACAAAAACGAAATATCGAACAACAGACCCATTGCCATTCTCTCGATCCTCAGTAAAATTCTAGAGAAAATAGTAGCCACCCAGGCCGTCGAATTCCTCAACTCCTCAAACTCACTCTATGAAGCACAACATGGTTTCAGGAAACATCACAGTACCACAACAGCGTTAGCAGTTTACCTCTGATACTCTTATAAATATGGATGAAGGTCATCTAGCGGGCTGTGTTCATTGACCTCACCTAGGTTTTCGACCTTGTGGATCACCCCTTCTGCTAACTACCTTAAAAACCTTGGCTTCTCATCCCTGTAACAAACTGGTTCAGTAGCTACCTAACAAACAGGACACAAGCGGTGAAACTCAACTCTGCTATCTCTGACAGTGCCACAATCAACATTGGAGTACTGCAGGGCTCGATACTAGGCCCTCTCCTTTTTTCACTGTTCATAAATATTCTTCCCAGCAGTATAACATCTGGTGCCTCGCTACTCTATGCTGACGACCTGGTTATCTATGCTCGTTCAGGCTGTATTAACCATCTCAATGCCACTCTGACATCTGCCTTCCATTCGGCTCAATGCTGGCTAAATGCTCATCACCTCATACTTAATGCTAGCAAAACAAAAGCCATGCTACTGGGAACAACCCATAAACTTAGATCCTGCTCATCTCCCCTGAATATACTTGACCTAAACTGAACCTCTCTCGAGACTGTAAGTACATTCCGCTATCTGGGCATACTGCTCGACCAAACCCTTGACCTGAACCAGCACATCCAAGAAACCTGCAAAATGGTTAATTGCAAACTGGGGGCTGCCTACAGAACTAACTACATGCTCACACCCACTGCCAAGTTGGCCATTGCCAGGGGAATCCTCCTGCCAACTCTATCCTACTGCGCCCCCATCCTAACCATGGCAAACAAAACTGCACTTCAAAAGTGGGATACCACCTACAACGATGTTTGCCGATATGCATCAAAGGCCCCCCACCTTAAACATCACTGCCAACTTTATAAGGACCTAGGCTGGCTTTCCCCCTCCTCCACTAGACAGTACTACCTCTGCTGCCTCTCAGACTCCATAATCAGAGTGTTTAGACCTGCTACACTATCTGAGCTGCTCCAGCCTGCTATCCCCCCGCGTGAACTGAGATAGTCTGATAAGTCTTTCCTAAAAGTTCCCCTCTGCCGCACTTCCAAGGGCGCTGGTGCATTTGGGCATGCTGCCCCCCAAGCGTGGAACTCACTACCTTTTGACCTAAGACGAGCTTCCTCACACCTTACTTTCAAGCGAAGACTACGGAATCACCTTACTTCTATGGACCAATGTGCCTGTTTTGATCCTATCTAAATCTTTTCTTCATGTTATCTCTCTCTCCCCCTATCTACATGCCCATTTGTCTACCTACACCCTACTTGATGCCTTGCAAACTGGTTATTTGGACTGCTTGCACTTTCTTTTATGATCACAAAGAAACTTGTGTGGCTCTACTGTCTGATGTATTATATATGCCTCTATCACTCTACCTTTCTTAACCTTGTGTTATGACAATTGCCATTTTTACTTACTGTGTTATGTATTACAAATGTCTTCAGTCACCTTATTGTTACAATCGTTGTGTGTAACAATTGCCAATTACCTTATGATTGTGGTACCTGCTTTCCCATCCTGCTGTTTGCACTAATCTTTTGACGTATGTATTGAAAACATCCTGCTGTTTTGCACTAATCTTTTGACGTATGTATTTATTGAAAACTGGTACTGGTCTCTCCTCATCTTCTTCCCTCACCCCCTTACACCGACTACCCTGGTATTTCTTGATGACTATCAGTTTGCAACGCTGGGTCGCTACAAGACCTTTCTTGCTAAAGCCGAGTGGCCATAACTCTCCCCTGGTGACCGAAGTTCCCACTTCCCTGCCGGCTTACAGTTCCATAAGCCCGGACGCCGACTGCAGCATTCTACCACTAATGCCGTATCTTCCCGCTTCTCTGATCCCTTCCTTGATGCCGGTTTTCAGCCTTCCCCCCTATATCGACCTCCTCGCGGGTCACCACGCTTGTGAACAAACCTGTCTAGCTCTGGAACCTGAATGCCAACCCTGCCCAGCTTGGGCTCCCTTCAGCCGCGCCCCTGCCTTTCATTCTGACCCAAGGTTCTCGTGAGTGCAATTGCTGTTCCATGTTTTCCCCACATCAGCCATACTCACGCCTGCTCTTGCTGTTCTCAGCACAACCCTGTATGTAACCCTACCCCTTCCCTGTCTCCAGCCCCTGTAGTCTATACACTTTCCTTCCTACCCATCGCCGGCCAGCCTACCCCTGGCCGCCCCCTCCACCTGAGCCTCTCATACCAGGAATCGGTTCCATGAGCCTGATTGTAGACTCTTGCCTCCTGCCGCAAAAGCCATAATCCTTTTCACTGTCCCACCCTACACTCTCCTAAGATTCTTGGCCAAAACAGTTGGCAGAATTCTCTTACCTTGGTTCCAGCCCCGCCACCTTCCAACTACCTTGAGCTGTGCACTCACCCTTCCCTGCCCACATTCCCCCCCATCAGTTTCCCCAAATCTAATCCAAAATCTGTTCTTCCTCCAGTACCCTCTGCTTACTTATAAAAATTTGTGTGCTTGTATCTATGTACCTGTACTTGTACTGTATAAACTGCACCGTTCTACTTGTATTGTAATTGTACCTCCCGGGTCATGCCTGAAAATAGTCACTTGCTGGCTAGTGCACCTACCCGGTTAACAAAAACTAAATAAAATATTCTGCCTGCCTGTCTGTGTGTCTCTCTCTCTCTCTCTCTACTATCTACTATCTATATGTCTTTGTAATTATCTATCTTTCTATTAATTGCATGTATCGCTATTTGTATCTATTTCTAAAACAAACCTGCATATCACATTTGCCTGTACTCTGAGCACATACTTAGGAAACTGCATACTTGTGTTCTACTTCTGTGTAGACCTCATACTTTCCTAATATTTCCATTAACACAAGCATAACTACCTTGCCCTTATCAAAAGCGATCCCATCTGAAAATTAATATCACATTTTCTCTAACAGTCCATCATCATTACACCTGACTTCCTGACATCAACACATTGCTTAAATATAACTTACATCACCTCATGGACAAAACCCCCATTTCTCTTGGAATTAAATAATAAAAATGTGTAAATAATCCCAAGACTGAGTATGTGCCAGCCATTACTTTTTCATGTACTGCCACCTTCTGTACCACCATGGGGATCTGCTTATGTTTTCCTTCATGCTTTGCATTATTGGGATATGTACAATTATGTTTTCTTTAAAATGTGGCTGTCTGGCCAATATCGTCCAGGATAACACATACATCAGTGGCATTTGCTCAGGGGTTCTTTTCTAAGCTTCCAGTTCCTTCCATTAAATGTACACCTCCATATATTTTCCTAATAATGTGTATGCCTTCCTTAGAACAGAAAGTAAAACAGATCTTGCTACTTACAAATCATTGTGTTGTTTCTTCATGCCTCTGTAACAATTCCACACAACTTCACTAACTTCATTATGCAGCCATGGTGGATTTGACCAGATTTTGTTTCTCAGTGTTGCTACCCCAACTGTGACATCATGCCAGAAAAACAAAGTTATTAAAGAGACACTGTCACTTTTTAGTTTTAGCTAAACCAATCAGCCATGTACAGTATCCACAATGCCTCACAATGTACATTAATATACATGGTATTATATTTTTGTGTTCTCTGCAAAAATAGGAGACTATATCTCTCAGTATAGCAGTCTTATATATGGTATGCACAAGGCATTGTTGTGAAAATAAACATAGAGAAACTTATGTTGTTGATACCGCCGTACCAGTATGGGACAGCACCACAGAGAAAATAAATTGTAAAACAGGTTTGTATTTTACCCATTATGCCTTGCTGCAGTTATTTACCTATTACTGCTCACCACCAGCAACATAAGGGACTGTACGGCTGAATAAGGCATATTTTAAGACACCCTTCTAGCATTTTTTATTTTTGTATGTCGATCATTTATAACTTTCTGGCGTGTTATCATTTTTGGGGATGTAATTACACACAGAAGACTGAGAAACATTTACAAAAATGATTATGATGGGTGTTCTTTTCACAACAAATGTTGGCTTAGTGGATGGAAGAGTTAGGTCATCATATTTCCCCTGAGCAGTGGAATGCAACTTGTCATGCCACCTGAAGTATAACAGCTAGCCACACATGGTGTGAATATACAAAGAACCACTGTTTTTTTTTTTTTTTTTTTTGCATACCAGTGATAAATGGCCCAATTTATTACAACACTGGCAACTCGCCCTTCCAGTGATATCATACAGCTTTGGTGTGATAGACTGGCCACAGAAACTGTTGAACCAGCTAGATATAAAAACAAGAAAAATGTTTCATGCTCACCAATTAATGTACAAAAATCAGTGCATGCCAAGATTATACATCCCAAGGGCAGAGGGAAGCATGGGCCTCATTGAGATTGATTACACATATAGATCCACAATAGTGGGGCTACATACATACTTACTGACATCCTTGGACCCAAATATAGTCAAGGTCTTGCATTATGAAGAAAATAAGCCTGAAATGACTTCATTCATCAAATTAGGAGAAGCCTTCAGAAGGGTAGCAGAGATTGATGTCAATCCACAAGTAGATAAGGAATTGTCAGCAACAGAAAATGCAAAGAATTAGAAAAAGGAGTATAAGGATAAAGACCAACAGAAAAGAAAAAACAATTGGAAAGTCCATAATTATAGTGGAAAATACAGGGAGCTACTGGACCAACCACAGGTCGATCGAGCCCTGACCCATGAGTGGTTAAAAAGAGGTGAATTTAGGCCACGAGATGAGAGACTAATAATGGCAGCCCAAGATAGTGGGCTACGCACAAGATGGTTCGCAAAATCCATAGAAAAAACAGGAGAAACAGACAAGTGCAGGTTCTGTAGTACAGAATTAGAAACAGTTGCGCATCTCGTGGCTGGATGTGCAGTACTCATGGCAGAAGGCCTGTATACTGAAAGACACAACAATGTAGCAAGATTGATCCACTGGAAACTGTGCAGACACTATAACATACAGGTAGCAGAGAGACACTGGAAACATGAACCACAAAGAATCACAGAGAATGAAGAAGTAATGATCACATGGAATCACCCAATACCAACAGCCAAGAAAGTGGAAGCAAGAAAACCCGATATTGTAATACAAGAAAAGAGAACAAAGGTAGCATTATTGATTGAAATAGCCACCCCTAGTGGCTACAGTGTGCTGCGTACAGAGAGACACAAAATCATGAAATACCAAGATATGCAGTCAGAAACCAAACTGATGTGGAATAAGGATACACAAATTGTTCCAGTAGTGCTTGGAGCAATGGGACTAATCAAAAAGAACTTTCAGGCACTTTTAAATATGCTACCAATACTTGTGACACCTTATGAACTTCAAAAGGAAGCCATTTTGGGGAAGCTGCATGTGCTGAGAAGAGCGCTCTCAGCAAACATCAAAGATTAATACATTACTAATTTCTTGAGTTTTGAATATGCCCTGGCTAAAGAATGGGGTCCACTCTTGCCACGGTATTAGAAATCCCTAAATATTTGGAGACACTAACCCCGAGGGAGAAAGCATTATTGTGGCAAGCAAAGAGCATCACATATGCACATATTCTAGGAATGTCCACTGCTGCAGTCATACCTGCAAGATCTGGAGCATGAATTACATAAGATATTTCAAACTCCACTCACACTTAACGCATATTGTACTTAAAGAGCAGGTGCTTGGTAAACATGCATATGTTAAAGAATGAAGGTTTGGGGCCTTTAGATGCTTCTGCAATCATTCAGTTTGCTTTTATTTATTTATTTACTTTTACTTGCATTTTCATCTTTTTATTTGTATTTTGCCAAGTGCTAGTGAAAAAAAGAGTCCAATGGAATCCCTGTGTGATGATGTCAGAAAACCCTTACTAGCAAGCCTGCCAGTGTATTGCAAAGGGAAACTACAACCTTTCTACTTTTCAGATATTTCTGTCAGACTGACCTATAGGTGGAGCTGTAAGCAGACCCAGCCTGCCGCTATACTTCCAGACTGATCTAGAGGTTGTGCTGTGAGCTGACCCAGCCTGCCCCTGTACTGTCAGACTGACCTACAGGTGGTACTGTGGGCTCACACAGCCTGTCCCTGTACTTTCAGACTGACCTACAGGTGGCGCTCTGAGACCCTGCAATTGCACTGTGCAATCTACATGCAAATCAGATCATAATACGATGATAATATGGATGTTTTCCAACCGACTGCCTAAGTAGGCTCATTTGTGTAATACTTTTGAATACAACAAATGTTTGCCCTGAGAAAACGTCCTAGTGCCGGGTGAATGTGTTGACCCTGTACAAACACTGCACAAATGCATTTGTACTGCCCAAACCTGTCTTGAACCATAACACAGTTCTGCAGTATTTGGCCTGTACTGTTGTTTGCAGCTTTAGTGCATCCACTTCTTTGCTAGCACACACACATTGGCCACGTAGTTCACTTATACCTTCTTTGTGCACTGGGCTACTGTACTGATTTGCACTTCCCAGATGCTATATTCATAGCTGTATTATTTGCTGGCCTGTTATTGCACTGCACTGCACTCCCAGCCCTGTTTGCATGGCTTCATTTGCATGCTATAGTCAGTTGCTTTAGCCCCAAGGGTCTATTCCTTTGAATATAACATGCAAATGGTTCAGGGCTAATTTAGCACACCGTGTAGTGCTAATTTTGCTCGGTGGCTAAGCTTTGAATCTCTGGCCCCACATGTTATCAAACATCACATATGTCTATTAAATATATGATATTTTGGTGGCAGGATGTGTTATTTTTCCAGCAAGATAAAGGTGAACTACATGGCCAATGTGTGTGCTGGCAAAGAAGAAGTGGATGCACTAAAGCTGCAAACAACAGTGTAGGCCAAATACTGCAGAACTGTGTTATGGTTCAAGACAGGTTTGTGCAGCACAAATACATTTGTGCAGTGTTTACACAGGGCTAACACGTTCACCCGGCACTGGGATATCTTCACAGGGCAAACATTTGTTGTATTCAAAAGTGTCACACAAATGCCCCTACTTAGGCAGTCAGTGGGAAAACATACATATTAGCATCGCATTATGACCTGATTTGCATGTAGATTGCACAGTGCAATTGAAGGGTCTCACAACACCACCTGTAGGTCAGTCTAAAAGTATAGGGGCAGGCTGGGTCAGCTCACAGCTCAACCTGTATGTCAGTCTGGAGATACAGGGGCAGGCTGGGTCTGCTTACAGCTCCACCTATAGGTCAGTCTGAAAGTAATATCTGAAAAGTAGAAAGGTTATAGTTTCCCTTTGCAATACACTGCTAGGCTTGCTAGTAAGGGTTTTCTGACATCTTCACACTGGGACTGCAATGGATTTTTTTTCTCACTAGCCCTTGGCAAAATACAAATAAAAAGATGGAAACGTAAGTAAACAAATAAAAGCAAACTGAAAAATTGAAAAAGCATCTAAAGGCCCCAAACCATCATTCTTTAAGATATGCACCTTTATTAAGCACCTGCTCTTTAAGGTGGCGTGCAGTAAGTGTTCCAAAAATGCTCCTTATGCTGAAAGAATAGCCTCTGGCTGAGTGAGAAGAGAAGCTGCCTCAGCAGACAAAAAAGCCTGGGTTATACATTGCAAAGAAGATTCTGGTAGAACTACTACTTTAACATCTTTCAAAAAAATCTGCCTTTTTTTCCCCTGGTATCTGTCTCAGCAGAAAACCAGCAATGCACAAAAAACATTAAAGCTATGGGTTGAGCCCTACTTAGTATTTGTTTCTTACAATCATCCTGTGTGTTTGAGTTGTTACTTCTGATGGTTGCTGGCTGAGAGCTTTCTATAAGCAGGCCACTATTTCAGTAGTAGGTGAAGATCAGTAGACAGTAAGGTTAGAGGCTGAACCGCTCTTGGTATAGGCCTCCTAGGTATGCCCTTTGTGTCTGAGCTGTTGCTTCTGGTTGAGAGCTTTTTATTAGCCAACCACTATTTCAGGAGTACAAATGCTGATTTACATACAGCTGCCAAGAATTCTGGGTAAATATTCCAACTGAGGAAAAGATAGCCAACTCAGTTAAAGGGGCACTGTCAGCTTTGCCCCTCGGTTTACCTTCAGTTCACAAATGCTGACCTGTGGACACAAACGAGCATTATGTATGCTCTGGAATGGCCCTGCATCAATGTAAAAGTGATCAGTTTACCAGATTTCTGATATTTTGCACTTCTTACTTCATATTCATCCTGACTGAAAGTTTCCATCCCTTGGAAGCAGATGCCATGCTGGGAACGCACCAGGAACGCTCGTCTATTGTTCACTTGGTGCTGAGGTGCACCTTTTAGCAAACACATCACAGCACACACGTAGTACAGCATAAACAATAAAATTAAAGAGCTGCTAGTATGTATAGCGTTAAAACGAGCACTGGATTAGCTTTAAAATCCTACTGGAGTCTGGGGGCCGAAATCCCGCGCATGCATACTAGTGGCACTTTCTGGCACATGCGCAAGATCTTTCCTGTGACCTCAAGTGCGCATGCTCGGGATTTCGGCCCCAGACTCCAGTAGGATTTTAAAGCTAATCCAGCACTCGTTTTATCGTTGTACATACCAGCAGCTCTTTAATTTTATAATTTTATTGTTTATGCTGTATGACGTGTGTGCTGTGATGTGTTTGCTAAAAGGTACACCTCAGCACCGAGTGAACAGTAGACGCTCGTTCCCAGCACGGCATCTGCTTCCGGGGAATGGAGACTTTCAGTCGGGATGAATATGAAGAAAGTAGTGCAAAATATCAGAAATCAGGTAAACTGATCACTTTTACCTTGATGCAGGGCCATTCCAGAGCATACATAATGTTTGTTTGTGTCCACAGGTCAGCATTTGTGAACTGAAGGTAAACCGAGGGGCAAAGCTAACAGTGCCCCTTTAAGAAGGGGGCTAAAACCTTTTATAGGTACATCAGCGAGTGTAGAAAGACAAAGGGAGGGATAGTGAGGCTGAATAGACTGAACAGTGGGTGGGCAGAGGGGGACAGTGAAAAAGCAGGGATACTGAATGAATATTTCTGCTCAGTATTCGCAAAAGAGGAGGGGGAAGTGCCTAATCCAATTAACAGAAGCACTCTTGATAGAGGGGTTGATCTCAGTCCTTTCACAGAAAAAAGGGTTCTGCAAGAACTCCTAAAACTGAAGGTGGACAAAGCAATAGGGCCTGATGGAATTCACCCCAGAATTCTAAAATAATTAAGGGGGGGGACTAGTGAAACCACTGGCAACTCTTTTTAATAAATCATGGGAGGATGGTGTGGTACCCGAGAACTGGAGGAAAGCAGATGTGATTCCCCTTCACAAAAGTGGGACCAAGACAGAGGCAGGAAACTATAGACCTGTCAGTCTGACCTCTGTGGTAGGGAAAGTGATGGAGTCACTTCTGAAAGGAAAGAATAGTTGAGTACCTAGAGGCCAGTGGGGCACAGGACCCAAGGCAGCATGGGTTCACAGCAGGAAGGTCATGTCAGAAGAATCTAATAGATTTCTTTGACTGGGTGACCAAAGTAGTAGACCAGGGAGGGGCTGTGGACATGGCCTACCTAGACTTTAGCAAGGCATTTGACACAGTCCCACACAAAAGATTAATAGTCAAATTAACCAGCCTGGGAGAGGGTCCCAGGGTGGTAGCCTGGGTAAAACATTGGCTGGACAACAGGACGCAGAAAGTAATTATAAATGGAGTCCACTCTGAAGAAAGAGGGGTTACTAGTGGGGTACCATAGTATTGGGTCCAGTCCTTTTTAATGTCTTCATAAGTGACATTGCAGAGGAACTGGAAGGAAAAGTATGCCTATTTGCAGATGACACAAAGATCTGCAACAGGGTTGATACACAAGGAGGCATGGAAAGGATGAGAAGGGACTTGGCAAGGTTGGAGGAATGGTCAGAAGTATGGCAGAGGATTCAATGCAAAGAAGTGCAAAATAGTGCACCTGGGAAACAAGAACTCAGGGAAGACTGCACAATGGGGAGGTAGTAACAACAACAAAATGGAAAGGTACCTGGGGGTAATCATATCAGATGACCTTAAGGTTAGGAAGCAATGTGAGAAGGCAGTAGGGAGGGCTGGGTATACTGGGATGCATAGGGAGAGGCATCAGCAGCAGAAAACAGGAAGTTGTTATCCCTCTGTACAGACAGTTGGTGAGACCCCATCTGGAGTACTGTGTCCAGTTCTGGAGACCCCATCTCTGCAAGGACATAGACAGGATAGAGGCAGTCCAGAGAAGGGCAACTAAAATGGTGCAGGGTCTGCAAGAGAAGCAATATGAGGAGAGACTAAAGTAGCATAATATGTATACCCTTGAGGAAAGAAGGGAGAGGGGGGACACGATAGAAACTTTTAAGTACCTCAGTGGAATCAACAAAGTCCAAGAGGGTAGCATCTTTCAGAAAAAGAGACATGCAAGAACAAGGGGACACCATTTAAAGATAGAGGGTGGGTGGTTCAGGGGCAATGTGAGGAAGTATTATTTCACAGAGAGGGTAGTGGATGCATGGAACAGCCTTCCTGAGGAAGTTGTGGGGTCTAAAACTGTGGGAGAATTCAAGAATGCTTGTGACAGACATAAGGCAGTTCTTGTGGGGGTAGGAAGAAATAGGCTGTTGGTTAACTGGGATCTGCAGCCTATCCTGGAGGTAGGGAAATGGGTAGACTAGATGGGCCAAGCAGTCCTTACCTGCCATCTCAGTCTACATTTCTATGTTTTTAACATCTCTTCATTCTGAGAGATCAGGTGCTGGCTGGGTCTGAGTAAAGCAAACAATGCCAAACCATATACTCCAAGAAAATTCAGGTAAACTTGTTAAAGCAACATATTTCCACATCTGTTAGAAAACATTTTCTTGTACTGACAGGACTTTTTCCTCTAGTTAGCAAAGACTAGGCACAAATCCATACCTGTAGCATAGGTCACAAGACTACTCTTTGTGTTTTAGTCATTAGTTCTGATGGGTTCTGGTGGAGAGCTTTCTATAAACCTACCACTATTTCAGTAGTGGATACAGCAGTTGGTGAAGATCAGTAGAGAGTAAGGCTAGGGGCTGGACCACATGTGGCGTAAGCTTCTTAGGGGTTCCCTTTATTTATTTATTTATTTATATTTATAGAAAATGTTTCACCAGGAAAGGCACACTGAATAAAAAATGCTCGTCTCATGGTGCGACCTGGGGGGTTACAGAGGAGGCAGGTATACATACAATAGTTGAACTTGCAGTAGCATAATATGGAAAATGAACATAGTTGGGAGGGATTACATTTGAACTTATACATAGGCAGTGCAGTTCAGTACAGCGCAGACACAGTAAGTACAGGTTATACAAATCGTGGTTTCTCAGCGAGGTAGGAACAGTACAGAACATGATCGTAAGGCATGGTATACAATACAAGGGTACACAGTGAGGCAAAACATGAAATACATAAGTGCCAGTTACAGAACAGAGGTAGTAATAGCAGAATTTGAATGTCAGTAGCGGAGGCTGAGATTCAGGGAGATGCATCACATAGAGAGGAAGGATTTGGAAGGAAGATAGGGGAAGAGATGGAGGGTGTGGAAACGTAGGTGAGTAGGGGAGAGGTATAGGTGAGGAGGGAGGGACTGGGGATGGGGAGCTTAGATTGATTAGGAATGAGGGAAGGGAGAGAATGAGAGTGTGGGGAAGGAAATAGGGTGGGTATAAGTGCACGGGGGTAGCATATAAGCCAGACAATTAGGCATGGCCAGGCCGCTGGTCAGGCACAGGGGGAGTATGTGGGGAGAAGCCAAATGGGAAGGTGGTCAGGGGCAGCAGCAACTAGTTGCAAGGAAGTTAGAGAGGGCAAAGGAAATGGAGAGCTTGGATGAAGAATGACAGGCCTGGGTGGGTAGGCCATTCCAGAGTTTAGGGAAGAGGTAGGAGAATGCAGATTGGCCGGTGGTGGTCCTTCGGCGTATGATGAAAAGTAGTCTAGGGTCAGCGGATCTGAGGGCGTGTGAGGGGGTGAGTGGGGAGGTTAGGGCAGATGCGAGATAGGGAGGGAGAGAGCCGAGCCAGAAGTTAGAAGTGAATTTAGCACAATGAATTAGGCGCCGGTTACTCAGAGAAGGTAGGGATAGGGAACGATAAAGCGTGCAGTGATGTGAATGAGGGGGGGCATCGAGGGCAAAGCAGAAAAAAGCATTGAAGAGGGGGTCTAATCTGGCTAGGGTGGCCTGTGCAGCGGAACTGTAAACTACATCACTGTAGTCGAAGGAGGGTAGAATCATTTTCTGAACAATTTCGTGTCTGACAGGAAGAGGGAGACTAGTATGGTTTCTATAGAGGGCACCAAGTTTTGGGTGCAGTTTGGAAATGATGGCATCGACGGGGGTTGAAAAGGATAGGTGGCAGTCAAGGCAAACCCCGAGGTACCTGAAGTAGGGTACTTCTTCGAGGACTGTGTTATTTAGGGTGTGGAATCTCAGAGGGGAGGTGAGTTTGGAAAGGCGCTGTCTGGTGCCGAAAATCATAGAGTTGGTTTTCTTCGCATTTAGGGAGAGTTGGTTGCTGTTGAACCAGAGTTAGATTTTGGTGAAATCAGTTTGAAGTTTGGAAGTGACTTCTTCGAGGGTCCGGCTGGAGGAGAAGAGGACTGTGTCGTCTGCATACATGTGTATGGCGGAAGAGGAGCAGGAGTTTGGCAAGTCATTTAGGAGGATGGAGAAGAGGATGGGGCCGAGAACTCAGCCTTGCGGAACGCCAGAGGTGATGGGGGGGGATGTGGTCAGCTATTTTAGTGGATTGGGATCTATTTAAAAGGTAGGCACTGAACCAGTTTATGGCGGATTCAGCTAAACCAGCTCCGGAAAGGCAGGAGATAGAGGAGAGAAATGGGATAGGGGTGTCGAAGGCTTTTGCTAGGTTGATAAAAATAGCAGCAGTAATTGGCCCTTTGTCCATCCCAGTGAGGATGTGGTCTGTGAGTCTGAGCAGGGAGGAGGTAGTGGAGTGGTGCTTTCTGAACCCGGACTGGAAAGGGGTGAAGAAGTTAGTTTCTGTGAGGAAGTGGGAGAGTTGGGATAGCACAAGGTGTTCCTGGAGTTTTGTGAGGGTGGGGAGGAGGGAGATAGGGAAGTAGTTTGATACAGAAGTAGAGTCACCACCTTTGGGGAGGAGTAGAACAGTGGCATGATTCCATACGGAGGGGAGTGACTCGGTACTGAAGGAAAGATTTAGTAGGGCTGTGAGGGGGGTAGCGATGGCGGGAGCAGATAAGAAAAGGAGTTTGTTGTCAAGACCATCAGGGTAATTGCCTTTGAAGGGGTTTAGGGCGCAAAGGACATCTAAAGTTTCAGTGGGGGAAATGGGTCTAAAGGAGAAGGGGTTCATGCTGGATAGGTGGGGGATAGGAGACTGAGGAGTTGGAGTGTTTGCAGGCGGAAGGGCTTCAAGGAGGGCATAGGCACAGGTAGTGAAATATGAATTAAACTCAGAAGCGACTTCCAGGGGATCAGAAAGGAGAGTCCCTTGGGCAAGGAGAAGAGGTGGCGGGTTAACTGTTTGGGGGGGAAAAAAGGGAGCCAATGACTTTCCAGAATTTGGAAGATCTACCAAGGTTTGCATGAAGTGTGTTATTAAAATATTCAGACTTAGCTAGGTGGATGGCCTTAGTGCAGCTATTGAGGAGCATGCGATAGGAGGTATAGTCGCCGGGGAGGAGTGAGGATTTGTAGATTCGCCAGGACTTATCACGGGCTTGTTGGCAAGCAATCAGCTCAGGAGTGATCCAGGGTAGGTGGGAACCACGGACTGTAGCCCAGCGTAGGGGGGCGTGTTTGTCCCAGGCGGAGAGGAAGGTGTTCTGAAAGTGCATAAGGGCTGAATCCATATTAGAGCGGTTTGCGCTTGGGACCCAATTAGAGTGGTGAAGATCATCCAGAAGGGGGGAGAGGTTGAGGGATTTGTAAGAACACTGGAATATAAATTTGGGAGGGGATTTGACTCTGTGGATTTTGTGGACTAAGTAGATTAGGTGGTGGTCGCTAATGGAATCAGGGAGAAGACCAGAGCTGACGACGCTGTGTGGGTGGGAAGTAAGCGCCCAGTCGGGAAGTGAGTGATTACCGGACTTAAGGTTAGAATGAGTGGGTTTGGTAATGGTTTGACAGAGGTTAAGAGCAGTTAACTTGGTTTGGGTTTTGTTAAAAGTGGGTGCTAGCCAATTGTGGTTAAAATCACCCATAGCATATAGTTCACCTGATTGGGCAAGGGAAGACAGCTGGCCCAGAAGGTCAGTGACTATTGTGGTGGGCGTGCCTGGGCAGCAGTAAATGCCAGCCACAAAGATAGGTAGTAAGGAGGGGGAGGGGGGACAGTTTTACCATCAAAAGCTCATAAGCTTCGGGTACAGTTTTTGTAATGGAGACAATGAAGTGGAGAGCTGAACTGCCTCTGGAGGGCCAGTCTTGCCATATGATATTGAACCCTGGAATAGCGAAATTAGTATTGGGTAGGCTAGGTTTTAGCCAGGTCTCAGAAAGGATGATTATATCAGGGTAGTGGTGAACAGCTAGGACCTGGAGCTGATCGAGCTTAGGGGCTAGGCTATGAATATTTAGGTGGAGAGGATTCAGGCCCCGGGGGAGGAAGCTAGGATGGGAGACAGAGTTTGCACTGGCTGAGGGGTTTGATGTGGGCAGGGCCGGGGGTAAAGGCTGGGCCAGGGTTAGGGTGTATATCCCCAGCCGCCAGGAGGAGTAGTGCAATGGTAAGGTGGCAGTGTAGCACGTAGAGGGGCCGGGATTTAGCCTTTTGGTGGGTGGGGGCAGTAGTAGAAGGGGCTGGATGGAGGGGGTAGGTGCAGGAGTGGGAGAGAGAGAGGCAAGGAGGCAACCAAAGGAATAGGCCGGGGAGGAGGGTGTAGTGGGGTAATGGGACCAGGAGATAGCTGGGAGGGAAGCAGTGGACTTATAGGGGGCAAGAGAAGGGAGTGGCAGAAATGACAGTAGGAGGGTGGTGAAGGGTAGGGACATAGAGGGGGGGAGTAGGTGTCGGGAGGGATAGTATAATGGAGGAGAACAGTAGTACCAGGGTCATAGAAGGTGTCATTATGCCAGATTTGAGGAAGAGGTGACCAATCATAATACCCTGTTAAAGCCGGGTTGGGAGTTACTAGTGTCTGAGTTGCCCTTCAGATAGCGTAAATACCACTTTGGAGTAGTGGTACTGTCACGGCCTCTGGTGGACAGGATGCAGGGTTCAAGACCCTAGTAGGGCAGTAGGGCTTAGACCTAGCTGAGATCAGGGTACCTGGTACTAGGAGGCATGCCGTGGGCTATGATTGGGCCAGAAAAAGGGGTTGAAATAGTGACTCCTAGTGGTCACTAGGGTAAGTAGCAGGCTAGGTAAGGGGCGAGCAATAGGGTAAGGGAGGTGCGTAGGGTTAGCCAGATGGCTGGGCAAAAGGAGCGGTGTGGGCAGATGCAGAGGTTTGGAGAGGGGAGAGAAGTGGCCTGAGCAGGTAGAGAGATAATCAGAAGTGGGAGGGTAATACAGGTAGAGGAGAGAAGGACAGAGGGTCCCTCTAGTGGCTAGCAGGTATAACCTGCAAATGGAGAAATGGGGACTTAGTTAAAAGAGTGACAGGATGTGATGTCACTAGGATGAGACTATAAAGGAAATGCTGAGCCAGGGTCGATGGGCTATCACCCTTCACAAGGGTGCTGCAATTTGGAGGTAGTTTGTTTGTGTCTCAGCTGTTTCTTCCGGTTGAGAGCATTTTATTAGCCAACCACTATATCAGCAGTACAAATGCTGATTTACATACAGCAGCCAGGAATTCTGGGTAAGTGTTCCTACAGCTCTTTATGCTGGGAGAGCAGTCCCTGGCAGGGTCTAAGCAGAGTAATTGAGGAGAGAAGCTACCTTAGTGGAGAAAGGAGCCTGGACTGTGCGCTCCAAGGAGGATTCAGGTAGAACTGCTCTGACCTGATCATCTTCTGGTACCGAGATTAAAGAGCTAGCAGCTGGAAAACTTCAGGTTAGTTAAAACTTTCAATAACACTTCTCAAAAATCCCCACCAAGCAACACATAATGGTTTTCATCCTCCTGCTTTTTGCTATCACGTTCTTAGTGTGGTCTTGCTTTGATAATGTTTTTCTAGGACAGATCATCTTAGATGCAACATCTCCTTTTCAATGGGGTTCTGCTGCAGGTAGAGGTGTGCGATGTGGCTGAAATTCACTCTGCGGAGTGATTCGTGGAGTAACGTGGAATACGCAAAGCACTCCACAACGTGAAGTGGAGTACTTCACTTCATAATGGGCAATGTGAAGTCCATTGAAACCAATGACTTTGCATTATTCCGCCTTCCCAAAACCATTTCTCCATCAGCTGTAAGGCAAAGTACATTGAAAACAATGTACTTCGCATCACTTCACCTAGTTATTGAGCTCCCAGGTGAATTTGCAGTGTTTCATGGGATTGCAGGTCACATGGGCTCTAGATTGTTCTGCACAGCCTCAGTTCCGTGTAGTGCGTGTGTGTAGTGGACGATGGAGGCAGTTTCCTCTCAGATTCAAATCCTCTTAAAGCTGTTAAAAAAGCCTTTTTGATCCATTCCTTTTCTTAGCTCAAAATTTGATGCATCTATTATAGGAAACCCTCCTGTGCTCATATCATTGAGTGTTTATTGTATGTGTGTGGATTTTGAATGTTAATTTAGAACAGTCAGTCTGGGTACTGTGAAGTGTGCTTTGGGGGAGAGCGTATCTGTGGTGTAGGTAGATTAACTGTGAGAAAAAGTCAGTCTTTCTGTTTTGGTTATATTTTTTCTTGTATAACTGTGTTAATGTACACACAGTAATATTTTCAGTAATTCCTGACATTTTTTGCTGATTGCAGTGGTGCAGCAGTGTATAATTTCAGTTTGTTTAAAACATTTGGTTATATTGCTAAAGGTTTTCAGTTTGCTACGCAATACTTGTAGTGTGTGTGTGTGCGTGTGTGTGTGTGTGTGATGCATACCATTAAATCAGACAACCTTTATTGTGCCAGAGTAATTGCAGCTAGAGAGCCCAAATGATCAACCAATTCTAGATCTCAAGATCTAGAATTGGTTTATCAACTGTAGTCAGAACACATACAACTAATCAACAAACTCCATGCTTCTGGGTTATCTCCTGACACAGCTGGGTGGATTAAAAGTGTTCTTCGTAACAGATCCCAGCAAGTGAAAATCAATAGGACCCTCTCAGATAGTAGGCAGGTGATGACTGATGCCCCACAAGGGTCTATCCTGGGCCCACTCCTATTCACCCTGTTCCTTAATTCACTCCCCCTGGCCTGCCCTGATAACATTCTGCTATATGCAGATGATGCTGTTATCTTCTCTAGTAGCCCACACCTGCACCTAATAGAATCCAAACTCCAAAATAGCTTTGCAGTATTAGAGGGCTGGTTTACTCTAAACAAGCTCCTCCTGAACTACAAAAACTAAGGTTATATTGTTTGCTAACAGCCAGAGGAAATACGGAGCTAGTCAGCTGACCATCATGAACAACAAGCTGAGGCCAGTCGATCAGACTAATATCTTTAAATATTTAGGTGTCGCGCTGGATATTTCCCTCTCCTTTACGCACCACATAGACAATGTTGTAAAGACAGCCAGCACCAGTCTTGGTCTCCTCTACAGACATAGACACAATATGACCCCTGCAGACTTGTCTCTGGCTGTCAATAGCTCTATATTATGTAACATAGACTATGGGGTAATTGTGTGCAGTGTGGCAACAGTTACAGCTCTAAAAAGGGTCAGAACAGCTCTCAACAAGTCTTGTAGGTTCATCCTGAGGGCACACAAGCTCACTCACACCTGCCAACTTTACTCTGAGTCTAAATGGCTTAATATTTAGGGGAGGAATAAATACCAGACCTGCCTGCAAGGGAAAAAAGCTCTCCTTGGTCTAATTCCTCAACACATTACAGACCTCCTTAAACCTGCTTCTAACTCACACCAGTCCAGAGGAAAAACAAAATGCTCTATATATCCATTTCTGTCACATGGCACTTGCACAGAGATCCTACACTTACAAGGCACCCATTTGGCTCAATGAACTACACTCAGAAGTAATAAATGTGCCTCAGCTAGGAAATTTTAAGAAATCCTTACTCAAACATCTGACAGTACTCAGCTCCTGTGGCTGCAGTTTCTAACCTCCCCGCCACCCACATTCTGTCTCTCCACTCCCTGACCACCCTACCCCCATTCACCTTTCACCTTTCTTTTCCGTCATTCCCCCATATCCTCTTACCCCCTCACATTTTTCTCTCTTCCCAACCCTCACCCTTCTTTCACTACTCATTCCACCTCCCCTGTAATTGTATTCTCTCTCACCCTTCCATTCTAACAACCCTTGCTCACCCTCCCCAATAATCACTGACAAGGAACATCTGTCTGTGCCATGTATTTTTTTACCCCTACCCCCAGCCCTCTCTCCCTTAGCCCTTGTCCTAGTAGGTCTGAGTGCTCTACTACCTACCCTCTCCACCTCTCCTCACTGCACTAGTCCTGTGACCCCCTGGACTCATAGATTATCAAAACTGTCATAAATACTGTCTGTACTTCATCACATGCACTAAGGCAGTTGCTTCTTGTATACAGTACAGTTTCTTTATGTATAGCTTTTTCCTCTTTGTAACCCTAGGATTTCACCAATGATTATAAATTACGTGTTGTACTTGACTATGTCTATACCTTCTGTTTTATATTCTGTATGTACCAATTGTTTGAACCTTCCCTGACCTAGAACCTTTGTAAAAGAGCTTTTAACTCAAATGTGTAACTCCAAGATGACAAATAAATAAACAAATAAATAAATAAACTTCAAAGAGCCACAGCCCCTAGCAATATTACTATAAGGACCATGCATGGAAGGAAAGGAGGTGAAATTGCCAATGCATGCTCAAAGCAGAGTAACCCTTGAAAACCTGGGCACATACATTTGTGACACCCCTGCTTACAGAGCTGTTACAGGCAGGCAATAGGTGTGTCTCAAAAGCAGTGACTGAGAACAGAGGAATTGGTGGGAGTATCAGGACCATCTCTGCACAGTGTGATGTGATACATTTTAGGGTTCCAACCACAGAGGTACTGTTCCAGTATGTACAGGTTTAGGTTCAACACCACCTGGCTATCGATGTTTTGTAGGGAGTGACCTCCAATGGTAAACTGTGCACACATCGATGTGTGACTATTATAATATGCAGGTTGTCCTATGCTGCATCACCCGCACAGGAGTGCCGTCAGTACTCTCGGCTCCCACTTCCAGCAAACTGCAATTGGCCACCTGTTTCTAGCAGGCTGTTCCACACTGCATCAACTGCACAAGAGTGTGGATGGAGCTTTCGGCTCCCATCTCCAGAAAATTTCACCTAGGTGCCTGCTCCTAGCAGGCTGTCTCATGCTGCATCAGTCACACAGGAGTGCCAGTGGAGCTGTTGGCTTCCACCTCCAGCAAACTGCATTTAGGTGTCTGCTTCAAGCAGGTGCGGACAACTGGGTGTATGTAAAATTGTATTTCAAGTATTCTGTGCCTGCATTTGTGTTGGGGGAGCATTTAGATAGTTTTATTTCCTATATGTTAGGCAAGACCCGTTGTGTTTTTCTGTGTAGCTAGCCATTACAGTACTTTAAGAGTCACTGTGTACTGAGCCTGCATTGATATGGGATGTTACTGTTGCTTTAAGTCTGATGCCTAACTCCTTGTGCTGTACTGCCTTGGTGCAGAAGCCCCCCTTTCCCCCAGCCCATTCCTGCTGTGACCTTTCCTTTGTTCCCCTTGTGACCTTTCTCAACACCTTATTTTTCTTCTTCAGGCTGTCCTATGCTGCATCACCCACACAGCAGTGCTGCCAGTACTCATGGCTCCCACCTCCAGCAAACTGCACCTAGGCACCTGCTTCTAGCAGGTATGGACAACTGAAAATATATTACTCACCACCACTCTGTGGTAGCTGCCCCACTCCCCCTCACCTCCACCCTGGGCAGACCCTTGCTTTGTAGACCATCCCACCCTGTCATGTGATTAATCACCTCATTTCTCAATTTGCAGTTTATCCGATTGCTTCAGTTGTGGTCACTATTGCACCCTTACTAAGCTGGAACACTAAACTTAACCACTCCCTCATCCATCAGGACTGAGCCAGGAAAGGAGCTGGTGTAGCCATGTACATAAACTCCTCCGTAAAATTTACCACTGTACTGTCCTCCTTACCCCCTTCTACGTATGAGCAATTATTAGTCAAAGTCCTTCCCTCTCCTCACTCCTAATCTTTCTTGCAGGAGTTTACTGCTGCCCTGCACTATCCCCCACCTCCATCACAGATCTTCTGCATCCCTTGCATCCCATGCCACCTCAGGTGAACTGCTGATACTGGGAGATTTTAATCTCCATTGGCTCACCTTGCACCACTCCTCTACCAGAGCTGAAATCACCACACTAAATCTGACACAACTTATAATGGAGCCTACACTACACAACAACAAGAATCATAACCATTCCCTCCTTGAATGGGTCCTATCTTCACAGCCTCATCACATTATCAATGCTGGTGTCCAGCGAGATGCTCCGATCAACCACTATATCACATACTGCATTCATAAAATTTGTCTCCCTTGACCCTCACCTAAATTCCTTCACATCCACTCTTTCAAATCGTTAAACCTCACATTGCTACTCCGTGATCTATCCAACACTGACTGGGGCCCCATCAATACCACTACCTTCCTCGATTCTGTGCTTGATTATTTTAAAACAGCCTTCTTCTGAATTTGGGATCTCCATGCCCCTCTCCGGCACACATGGGTCTGCCGTTAAAATCTCCCCTGGATAACACCAAACCTCTTGGATTGCTTAAGGGCCCGGGGATGAGCGTAGAAAGACCACAAACATTCAGCCTCCACCACAGCCAACCAAAAATACTGTCACCTCTGCAACATCTGTACAAGATTGGTTAGACAAGTCAAATCTCAGAACCTTACAAACACCTTCCACACAAACATTAACCACCCCTCCAAGTTCTGGAAGGTGGTCCATGCACTATCACCCCCAAACAGCCCCAATTCCCTATCCTCAAGGTACAGTACAAATCACATTAAACTGTTCCATCAATGAGCTGGTTTAGCATTGTTTTTTTGAGTTAGCAATGCATTGCCAACTTATATTGCATTGTTTTTCAATGCTTAACCAGCTGAAGAGCAATGTTTGCCAAATGTTCTGGCAACTCATTTGGAATGCATCTGCAGTCCAGTCACCATGCAATGCAAAGCTGTATTTTAACACTTAAGAAACAGTCTGTACAAGGCTTTGTGCTGGATCCTGCAACACTTATGCAGCTCAGTCAGAAATGCCACAGCAACTCATTGGAGGAGCAGTTTAATGTCACTTGTACTGTAGCCAACACCTCCCTGTCTGACCCCCTTTCTGTTGCCATGGAGTTCCATTTTTTCTTTGCTTCCAGTGTCTCTTCCCTCCTCTCCTCTTTCCCGCACCCCTCTCCTATCCACCCTGCAGCGCCCCTCAGTTTCTCCCCATCTCCTCCTCTCAGTGTTCAAGGCACTATTCACCTTAAACCCATCCAAAGGCAAGAGCTCCCATGGCATTGATGCCAAATTGCTTTATTTGTCTGCCCCTGCCAGAGCTTACCCTATTGCAGCCTTGTTAAATCTCTCATTCAAGGTAGCTGCTCCGGATGCCAGGAAGTATGCCACTGTAATCCCTTAGCATAAAGGTGGCAATACCACCTCTACTGACAACTATCACATCATCTCCCTCCTTCCTATCCTTGCCAAATTACAAGAGCATTTGGTTCTGGCTCAACTCACCTCGCATCCCAACTCCTCCTCCTTCTTCACCCCTTTCCTGTCTGGATTCCAAAGAAAACCCTCTACTACCACCTCTCTCCATCAGCTCACTGACACCATCTTAACAGGTTTGAACTGGGGCTGCTCACATCCGGTATCTTTGTCAGCCTAGCCAAAGCATTCAACACTGTCACCCACACCCTCCCTCCAGATGAACTCTCAGCTACTGGGATGTTCACTTCTGCCAGTAACTGGTTTAAGTCCTAACTAATGGACAAATTGCAATCAGTCAGAATCGGGAACTGTCTTTCCTCACCCTTTCCCACAAGGTTCAGACCTTGGCCTGATTCTATTCTCCACTTTCCTAAATGATCTCCCCTCAGCCTGTACGTCTGCATCCTTTCACATGCATACAGATGACACCGTACTGTATGTCTCCGGTACTTCCACCCCCTTGGTGGAGTCCATCTTGCAGCAGGATTTCAATAATGTCAATAGTGGCAGAAGGCAGTATAGCGCAGTGGTTTAAGGCTCTGAGCTGCAAATCTGGAGACCTGGGTTTGAATCCCACAGCCCCCACTTGCATACTGTGTGACCCTGAGCAAGTCACTTAACATCCTTGTGCTCCCAGGTCACACCTGTAAACAAGCTTCAGCTTAGTGTGTCTCTCCTGGTTAATAAAAAAAAATAAAATAAATAATGTCCCAGCAGTGGTTATGTTCCAACCATTTCTAAATGCCAAGAAGACAGTCTCCATGACCTTTGGCAGTAGGCAGAGACTCTCTAGGCTATCATTCACCCCCTCCTTCCACACTTTAGATGGGTTTACGCTGAAGACTCTACCTCCTTTAAGTACCTTGGGGTCTGGCTTGACAATCACCTGGATTTCTCTGTCCACATAGATGATATTGACAAGAAATTGCTCCCCAAACTAGGTGCTTTATACCAGAATCCTGTAAGCATCCCCTTGCAAGCCCATAGAGAAATTCTACTGAAAATGATCCTTCCAACTTTTGATTATGGTGATGTAGCCCACTATGCTGCCCCTTAAAAGACCCTTTCCAGACTGGGCACTATCTTCCACTCCTTCTGCTGCTTTGCCTCAAACTGATCCACCCCCACACTCACCACTGTTCCCTATTTCAATCTCTTGATCTCCCCTTCTTCACTGACTGGCATGTGTTACACTGTGCCAACTTCTCCAACAAGTTTTGGCTCAGTGTGCTACCTCCTTATCTCTTTTCCCTACTCTCCCCCCCCCATCCTGCTCCCTCAGGAATAGTGATGCTCACATTCTCATTGTACCCTATAGATCCACTTCAGCTGGTCAGGATTCCTTTTTCCACTGCCTCCCCAAACTCTGGAACTCACTACCTACTCAGATTCGTAACACTCTCTCATCCTACACCCTTTCCTCACTAATGTGTTCTTTCAGTCTCCCATTGTGCAACTGCCCCTAAACCCCCTGTCTCCTCGCTGCCCAGTGGTCAAACCACCACTCCACATCCACTGTGCTATTAGGGCATCTAGCCCTGCTAAATGCCTATCAATGTTCGACAATGTGCTGAGAATTTAAAAGGGTATGTCGTCTTCCTGATTATTGTATAACTGCTTTATGTCCTTGTATAACCTCCTCTGTAACCAATGTTAGTGACAATAATTGTACCTATGTTGTGTAATTGTTGCCTTGTAAACTATGTTATTGTCTGCTTAGCACTTCACATTCAGTAACACCGGTGTTGCACTAGATCCTCTGTACCCTACCCACAGGACACATCTGGAAACGAGACATTTTGCTCAGCATATCTTCCTGATGAAACTTTTAAATAAATAAATAAATATTGTATACGGGAAATTGAAGGAGGCAAGTTTGCAAATGTGTCTGAGGGAGTAGGTTTATGTTGCTGCTGCAGTAAAGCTGTGAATATCCCCATATACAATATAACAGTAGTCACACATTGATGCATGCACGATTTTCCGTCAGAGGTCAAGCCCTGAAAAACGTCAGTACCCAGGTGGCATTGTACCTAAACCTATGCATAATGGACAAAACAGATCTGCAGTTGCACCCCTAAAATGTAACACATCACACTTCAACAGCAAAACCAGCCAAAGTAGACTATATCAATTAAAGCATTACATTTTTTGAAAGACTTGTGTAACAAAAGAAAAAAAGCTAAAACTTTATTTCATGTTAATGCACAGTAGCCATGTTGGCTCTAGAAAGATAGAAACATAGAACTGATGGCAGATAAGGACCGCTTGGCCCACCTAGTCTGCCCATTTTCCTACCTAACAGATAAGCTGCAGATCCTAGTTAACCAATAGCTTACTTCCTCCTACCCCCCACTAGGACTGCCTTATGTCTGTCCCCTGCATTCTTGAATTCCCCCACTGTTCTTGACTCCACAACCTCCTCAGGGAGACAGTTCCATGCATCCACAACCCTCTCCATGAAAAAATACTTCCTCAAATTACCTCTGAGCCATCCCCCCTCTATCTTCAAATTGTGCCGCCTCGTCCTTGCACATCTCTTCTTCTGAAAGATGCTACCCTTTTGTACTTTGTTAATTCCCTTGAGATACTTGAAAGTTTCTATCATGTCCCCCCTCCCTCCTTTCCTCAAGAGTATACATATTAAGCTGCTTTAGTCTCTCCTCATATGTCTTCTGGTGCAGACCCTGCACCATTTTGGTTGCCCTCCTATGAACGGCCTCAACTATGTCTATGTCTTTGCGAAGATGGGTCTCCAGAAATGCACGCAGTACACCAGATGGGGTCTTACCAACTGTCTGTACAGTGGGATAATAACTTCCTGTTTTCTACTATTGATGCCTCTCCCTATGCATCTCAGTACCCCTCAGCCCTCCTTACTGCCTTCTCAAATTACTTGCCTACCTTTAGATCATTTGATATAATTACCTCCAGGTCCCTTTCCATTTTTACTGTTGTCTGTATCTCACCCCCCATTGTGTACTCTTCCCCTGGGTTTTTGTTTCCTAGGTGCATTACCTTGCACTTCTTTGCATTGAATCTGAGCTGCCATACATTTGACCATTCCTCCAACCTTGCCAAGTCCCTTCTCATCCTTTCCATGCCATCTTTGTGTCATCTGCAAAGAGACATACTTTTCCTTCCAGTTCCTCTGCAGTGTCACTTATAAAGACATTAAAAAGTACCAGTCCCAGTACTGAACCCTGCGGTACCCCACTAGAAACCCTCCTTTCTTCACTGGGGACTCCGTTTACTACTACCCTTTGCGTCCTGTTGTCTATCCAATTTTTTATCCAGGCTTCCACCCTGGGACCCACTCCAAGGCTGGCTAACTTGTGTATTAATATTTTGTGTGAGACTGTATCAAATGCCTTACTAAAATCTAGGTAGGCCATGTCCACAGCCCCTCCCTGGTCTACTACTTTGGTCACCCAGTCAAAGAAATCTATTAGACTCATCTGACATGACCTTCCCATTGTGAATCCATGCTGTCTTGGGTCCTGAGCCCCACTGGCCTCTAGATACTCAACAGTTCTTTCCTTCAGAGTGATTCCATCATTTTCCCTACCACTGAGGTCAAACTAACTGGTCTGTAGTTTCCTGCCTCTGTCCTGCTCCCACTTTTGTGAAGAGGAATCACATCCACCCTCCTCCAGTCCTCAGGTACCACCCCATCCTCCCAAGATTTGTTAAAGAGAGTAGTCAGTGGTGTCACTAGTTCTACCCTTAGTTCTTTTAGAATTCTTAGGTGAATCCCATCAGGTCCCATTGCTTTGTCCACCTTCAATTTTATTAGTTCTTTCAGAACCCTTTCTTCTGCAAATGGAATGGCATCTACCCCAGTCTTCAGAGTGTTTCTCTTGTTTGGTTTAGGTACCTCCCCCTCCTCTTCCTTTGTGAATACTGAGCAGAAATATTTGTTCAGTATCCTTGCTTTTTCACTGTCACCCTCTTCCCACTTTCCCTTCCCTTTATTAAGCCTCAGTGTCCCTCCTTTGGTCTTTCTTCACTCCCTAATGTACGTATAAAAGGTCTTAACCCCCTTCTAAACAGAGTTGGCTATCCTTTCCTTGGTTAGGTCCTTAGCTATTCTGACTGCCTTCCCTGTCTGTTTCTGCTTTAACTGATAAAGTTCTCTGTCCTGCTCCTTCTGTGTTTCCTTATATTTCCTGAATGCTATCCTTTTCTCCTTAACCTTCCCTGCCACCTCTTTTGAGAACCATAGCATTTTTTTCCTTCGTTGTGTTTTGTTGATTTGCTTTACACAAAGACTTGTTGCCTCTGTGATGGCTGTTTTGATCACTCCCCATTGTTCCTCCACCCCCTCCTTCTTGCCTGTTTGCTAATGTTTTTCGGAGGCACTCTCTCATTTTCCCAAAGTCAGTCCTCCTAAAGTCCAATACTCTTGCAATTGTATGGCTGTGTTTATTGTGAACCACACTGTTTGGTGGTCGCTTGTTCTCAGATGGCTACCCACTTCTAAATCTGAGATTCTTTCTCCGTTCCCATTTGAGAGTACCAGGTCTAAGATTGTTCCCTCACGAGTAGGTTCCAATAATAGCAGTCTGAGGCATGCCCCTTGTAGGACATCAAGAATGACCCTGCTCTTGGATGTGTCTGCAGTAAAGGTGCTTCAGTTAACATCTGGCATATTCGGGTCGTCCATCAACAATATCTCCCCTTTTTTTGCCATTCTAAGGATGCCTTCTATCATTTCTTTGTCCATTCCCTCCCCCTGAGATGGGGGTCTGTATACAAACCCATGCAGATTGTGGTGCAATTTCCTGTCTCCAGGGTGACCCAGAGTGCCTCATCTACTCCCTGTTTACTCTTTAGTTCTGTTGCTTTGATCCCTTCCTTTACATAGAGAGCTACTCCTGCTCCTCCTCCTCTTTTACCCTTCATGTCCCTCCTGTAGATTGTGTATCCTAGTATGTTGACATCCCAGTCATGGTTCTCTGTGTACCATGTTTATGTGACTGACACAATATCTAGGAAACCCTCTTCCATCAAGGCCACTAGTTCAGGGAGCTTGTTACACAGACTATGGGCATTGGTACTCATCACCCTCCACTTTTTGATGGCCTTACCCCTTTTAGCACCATCCTTGTCCTTATCACCTTTGCCTTTTTTTACATGTACCTCTGTCCTGCTCCGTAATGACTTCTCTACTTTGGTGTTTATCTCACTAATTACCATGTTTTGTGGGGGGAGGCTGGGATTTCCCTGCTCCTTTTCAGTGCCCCCCCCTTGGCTAGTTTAAATGCTTGCCAATGAAGCATTTAAACCTCTCACCTAGGATTCTGGTTCCTCCCCTGGACAGATGCAGACCATCATGCCAGTATAGGTCTGCATCCCTCCAGGTGGCTCCCCAGGGATCCTCTGACCACAATTTGTTGTTTTGGGCCGTGCAAATCCCCTTATGCATAATTAGTACTACAAATGTGTTTTTCCATGACTGCTACAGCTCACTTACTTTCCCTTTATCATTTCGTATGGTGCATGTACATTATGGCCATGCTCAGCACTCTTTGTGCTGAGTATGGTCTTGGAAGCATGCACCATACCTCACATTTTGTCACTGAAATGAGGAGCATGGACTCTCAAAATGAAGAACAATGAGGGACACTAACCCACATGATGATCAGGACACATCCTGAAACATGAAGATACAGTACCTCAGAACATAGTAGAAACTATTGTATTTACTTGTACTGATGTTATCCCCTGAGAATGAATTTCTACCATAAAGAAGAATTAGCTTAGTTGGTGTACTGGTCCTTGTAAGAACAGATCCAAATGGTTTGATACCTTTTATTGGACCAACATAGATATTACAAAAAAAAAAACAGCACCTAAGCTTTTGGATCAACCAGGTCCTAAGTCAACCAGTCTTGGCAAAAGTCTCCAAGGAAGGACCTGGTTGGTCCAAAAGCTTAGGCACTGTTTTCTTTTTGTAACACCTATTTTGGTCCAATAAAAGATGTCAAACCATTTGCTTCTGGATCTACCATAAAGCAGGTGTGCCATTTAGGTAGGGCAGAAGGGGGCGCCAGCCCCCTCAGCATTTGTTCCTAGGTTGTTCTTATGGTGTGGCAATCATGGCATTAAATTGGGATTTAATCTTTTGCAAAATAAGTGCCCCCTACCTGTGCTGCACTCACGCTGCAGGTGCTCTCCTGACTCAACTGTATCTGTATTGTGTTGTCCACCCTATCTATTAGCAGTGGTGCCATCACACATACTGTGGAGGAGCTCCAGCCAAGCAAGAGCAGATAAGTTACACAAGTGAGACACTGTCTTTCCTGCCACAGAGTAGACACAGTGCACACTACAGCTTGAAGGAGTCGGTGATCACTGAACTCTCAATATCATTGTTGGGATGGCATATTTTTGTTGGTCTACTCTTAGTGAGTCTCCATCTCCCATGGTGGCTGAAGAGGCTGGCAGTGAGCTAGAAGCTTACTCAAGACTAGGCTACTTACTTACTTACTCTACTAGGCTCACCTCACAAAATAAAACAGTGTGGCCCCCCCCACAGCAGCAAGCTAGACCTCGCAACAGCAGTGACAGTGGTGTAGGTGGCCTTCATAGTCCTTCATCAGTGCAGTGTGGCAGCAGCCAAGCAAAAAGCAAGCAACACAGGTTGGGTAGGTTCAGTGGGTGAGGTGACTTGGTAACAGACCATGTTGGGGACCTGGGATGGTCTGTTCTAGC
Source organism: Neoceratodus forsteri (assembly GCA_016271365.2). NCBI lineage: Eukaryota > Metazoa > Chordata > Ceratodontiformes > Ceratodontidae > Neoceratodus > Neoceratodus forsteri. Next base: position 665,768,964 of record CM057456.1, on the reverse strand, counting down.
ATCCAGCTTTTGGCAGAAGGGTGGAGGAGGAGCGGACTGAAAATTGAACTGGTGGCACACTGGACTAGGCTGCAGTTTCTGGCCAGATGACCAGGTAATAATTTTTTTTTTTACAGTGGGATTGTAGAACAAGGAAGGACTGAAATAGTGATGTGTTTTTGATGTTTATGTGCCTTTTGGAGGCTTCACAACCCATATGGGATGGGTATTGAATTGAATGGTGTTGGGGAGAGAAACTGGGACAAAGTTTTTTTGGGTGGGGTTCAGAACTTCAGCCAGGAAAAAAATTGGTTGAAGGGAAGAGCAATTTTCAGTAGTAAAATAATTGCTGTCCCTTGCATTCAGGGACAGTTCAGCAGTATGGTATGCACAGACTATTGAAGCCCCACTATAGTGAGGCTTATACCCCCCCAGTGAAGCTGACCTCCACATCCCCACACTCAGGCACATTATGACATAGGGCAAGAGAGAGTGCAGAGGTGTGCCCTATTAAAATGAATGAGGGTATTTTTTCACTACTATTTAATACATTATTGATGGCCAGTTGGAGATTAATGAAGGTCACTGCTTGACTAACAAGGGCCTTGTTTGTAGAGCAGTGGACTTCATTGTTCTCCAACTTGCCATCAAAATGTATAAAATAGTAATACAAAAATAACTCCATTAATTTCAAGGGGGTACCCCCCAGCACTCTGATCCATGGACATTATCTCTTAAAGACTCTTACCTCTGGATCCCTGTTACTCAGGTAAGAAACTCTCTACGTATATCTATACTTGGTGGTTGTCTGTAGTAATGTGGCCCCACCCGCTACAGTGTGAGTACATGGGGGGGACTGGCCATGTGGGTGGGTGTTGAGTTATTGCTACTTTTGTGCTTGCCCCTTAAAGTCCATTTGTATGAAAATGTTCAAAACTATGGAGAGAAAATAGTATGAGGACAGACAGGAGTAAGTAATTAAGTATATTTGTGAGTAAGTGTATGTATTGGGGGTGGGAAGAACCACATGTGTTTCCATTGGTATGGGTGCTACAGTTCAGCTTTGCAGATGAGATGAGGGGGCAAGAAAACTAAAAAAGTATATCATAGGCTATGAGCATGCCACATGTGTGCAGATGTATGCAGATTTGTACTGAAGTACAAGCAAGCCATATGTATGCGGGCAGTATAGCTTAGCAGTTAAAGGCACTGAACTGCAAACAAGGAGACCAGAAAACCTTGGTTTGAATCTCATCAATCACCACTTGTATACTGTGTGATCCTGAGCAAGTCACTTAACTTTTATGCATGCAGTTACACTGTGTAAGACAGGCGTGTAAGGCAAAGATGAAGAGAAAAACACTCTGGTTCTCCAAGGAGGTTGCCACAAGGGTTAGGGGAAAAAAGAACTGCTTTCAGGAGATACAAGGAAACTGGGAGTGACAAAGACAGAGATACACACTGTACAAGGAGAAACAGAGATAAGTAAGCAAAACAATCAGGGCAGCAAAGGCATTAACAGAAAAAAAGTTAGCAGCCAGGGAGGTCAAAGGGGGAGGACAAGACCTTCTATAGATATATCAGAGAGAAAAGAAAGATGAGGGGGTATAGTCAGAATTGCAAGGAATTGCAAGGAATAAAGGGAGCACATACAGGAGGAGGACAAAGACAAAGCAGAGATCCTCAGCAGGTACTTCTGCTCTGTTTTTGCCAAGTAAGACAGTTGCAGACCATCACTGAGTGGAAATTGTAACATGAACTGTGAAGTCAGTTCAAGATCATTCACAAAGGAAACAGTCCTTGAAGAACTGGGGAAACTCAAGATCGACAAGGTCATGATCCTGGATGAAATTCACTCTATGATTAAAAGGGAGCTAAGAGAGGAGCTTGCAGCACCTCTGGCTAAACTATTTAACCTATCATTTGAACTAGGAGAGGTCCCAAGGGACCTGAGAAGAGCAAATGCTGTCCCTCTCCATAAAAACAGGAGTAGGGAAATAGGCAACTATCACCCAGTCAGCCTCACCTCGATTGCAGGCAAAATGATGGAAGCCCTACTTAAGGAAAGAATTCTAGGTTATTTATTTTTATTTATTTGTATTTATTTATTGTAAAATTGGAATTACAACCTTTGAGCTATAAGCTCCTTTAGAAAGGATCCTCATCAAACAGAGAGTGAGGGAACAGCAAGTACATGGACAGTGGAGAAAAATAGAAGCAGCTAGAAGGCATTGTCAGGTACACATCATTAGGGCACAGGCAGCAGTGCTCCCGGTAATTAGGGCATAACATCCAAATGTTGCTGTTCCTCTATTTTTGAGGGGGGGCTGTGCCTCCATGCCCCCTATGTGGGGGGCTACATCCCTTCCATCCTTTCTAAATATTCTAACTGTGGGGAGGTGGACCTCGGGGAAGGTGTGGCAAATTCAACAATGTGACAGGCTCACTGCTGCCGGTGCACCGATGGCCAGAAGGAAGAACTCTAACCTCCTTAGAGGACAGCGGTAGCCTAGATCCAAAACAAAATGGTTTTACCACAGGAAGATCATGCCAGACACATCTAATAGATTTTTTCAACTGGGTAACCAAAACTATGGTCAAGGAGGAGCTGTGGACATTGTATACCTAGACTTCAACAAGGCATTTGACTCTGTTCCACACAGAAGGCTGCTAAACAAACTCACCAACATGGCAGTGGTCCAGAAAGTGGTGGAATGGGTGGGAGGACCCAGAGGGTACTAGTAAATGGCACCTTCTCTGAAAAAAGGGAGGTGACTAGTGGCATGCCACAGGGGTCAGTATTGGGACCAATCCTCTTTAATGTCTTCATTAGAGACATATCAAAAGGCTTGGAGGGCAGGGTGAGCCTGTTCACTGACCACAAAAAGATATGGAATAGGGTTGACATCACAGGGGGTACAGATAGAATGAGAGCTGATCTCAAGAAGTTGGAATTATGGTCAAAAACATGGCAGCTACAATTCAATGCAAAGAAGTGTAAGGTCATGCACATGGGGAGGGGCAACCCTGGAGAAGAATACTACATGGGGGGGGGCATGAAACTATGGTCCACAAAGCAAGAAAGGGATCTTGGGTGATCATAATGGATGACATCAAAAAGACCTGGCAGTGTGGGAAGGCGGCACTGAAGGCAAGTGGTATACTCGGATGCATAGGAAGGGGAATCACCGTAGAAAAAGAGAAGTTGTGCTGCCACTTTATAGATCACTGGTAAAACCGGACCTTGAATACTGTGTACAGTTCTGGAACCCATGTCTTCAAAAGGACATGGCTAGATTGGATGTGGTGCAAAGGAAAGCTACAAAAATGGTACAGGGACTGCATCTGAAACCATACGAGGAACAGTTAAAGGATCTCAACATGTATTCCTTGGAACAAAGGAAAGAGAGAGGGGAGACATGATTGAAATCTTCAAATACATGAAGGGAATAAATAGTGTACAGGTTCAAGACCTGTTTCAGGTCAAGAGTTATACAAGAGCAAGAGGTCATGATATAAAACTGGGATGGGGCAAGTTCAGGAGCAACACAAATAAGTTATTTTTCATGGAGAGAGTGACTGATGCATGGATCAGCCTTACACAGGGAGTAGTGGGGACACAAATGGTTGGGGCTTTTAAAAATGTTTGGGATAATTACAAAGGCACCATAACACTGAGTAGCAGTTAAGGAAGTGGGGGTAGGGACATGAACAGACTAGATGGATCTTACGACCTCCTTCTGCCATCACGTTCTATGTTGCTATATATCCATAGGTGTTCTGTAAACACGTGCTAATGCTACAGTGATATCCACTTGATAGGTACATTATACATAGCTGAAAAGTTGAAGTGTACATAAACTCAAATTGATTTTTTTCTTTGCCAAATACTGGTATTCTTTTGGATTTGAATATAAAATATGTTAGTGTTTATTTACAGAGGTACTCATGGAAAAATATCCAGTACTTTCCTCCCACCTTGACAGAGACAGGTCATGTGGCAATGTACTCTGTAAAGTGATGGTGCTGCTTCTCAGGAAGAACTATTCAAACACATTACAAACTGTAGTGTACTCTCAGACCGTAGACAAAACAAACAACATCTAGACACAGAAAGCTAAAGTGCCTTTTTATTCATACACTATCTAGAAATATCTAGAAAAAACATATAGGGAAATTACAAGCTCAAATAGACAGACTGGGTCCATTGGCCCTTATCTGCCGACAGTGTCTATATATCTATGTATCTATGTATTTATGTACCTATGGGCCTGATTCCAGAATGGGTTATGCATGGCGCAAGGTGATCACCAGGGATATGTGCCATTATGGAGCACCGGTGATCAGTGCATCAGGTAGGATGAGGGTACCACTAGACTACCAGGGCATTTTACTTTATTTCATCTTGCCCACAATCAGGCTAATGGGAGGGAGGTGTTACCACTGGACTACCAGGGACCAGATGGGTGCTTGTGGACGGTGTTCTGTGTGGGCGGGTGGCCACTCATGGCTAGCAGTTGCTGTGTTGCACACTGCAATACAGCAGCCCACCTATGGGTGGCCGGGATTTGAACCTTTTTTTTTCTGGCTTAACTTTGTGCCACAGTATCTGGCGCATATAGCGGTTGTGCCAGCAGATGCACTGCATATCCCGGGCTGAATATTGGGATGTGCCGCATATGCGTGGGCATGCCCCCTTCAGATGCGCCACATGCATTACCATCAGAACTTATGCTGTGCCAGTCCCCACTTTGAATATCGGACCGAGGCACATTGCTGGGGTTGCACTGGCACAACTCAGTTGCGCCATGTGCAACCCCTTTGAATATCTGAGCCAAAATGTACAAAGGGAGAAAGCCAACCAAGGCGAGAATACAAAATATAATGATGAGTATGAGTTAGTGTCCAAAAAAACTGTTGATATTGTTATATACGACAGAGAGACTTCAGAATCCACTGACACCCAACTAAAAACAAGGACTTGCAACTCAGTCAAATGTGTTAAAAAGAGACCCATTACCAATAATGTTCCATGTTTCCAAGGGAAAAAAATTTAAATTTATACAGTGTTCTGATTTTTTGATTTATTGCACTATAAACCATTTTGACATGTTCAGAGAAGGACAACCCTGGGTCCAATAACACACCTAAATACTTAAATTGAAACATCTGCTCAATTAAACTGCTAAAGCTATCCCTTAAATATAAGGACAGAGAAGCACTGATCATCCCATGAGAACCAAACAGCATAGACTTTGTTTTCTCAGAGTTGAGGATCAATGAATTATTCAAAAATCAATTACAAGCAGAAACAAAATCACATTCTAAGTATTTGCTGACTGTAGTCACATTTACACCAGAAAAAATAATCCGATCATCAGCACACAATAAAGATTAATAATATCTTAAAATAGAAAGGCAACAAATTAACAAACAAAGTAAACATTAAAGGGCCAAAAATTGAACCTTGCAGAATCCCTTTACTTATAGCACAACAATTAGAAGAAACTGAACCAATGCCACACACTGAAACATATTAGTTAAATAATCCAATAACCGCAACACTACATTAGAAGAAAAACAAGGACACAGTAGTTTATCACAAAGCTTAATATGATCAATAAGATTGAATGCTTTGGTCAGGTCCACAAACGCAGCCCCAACCATATGACCGGAGTCCATGGCATTAAGGACCATGTCTGTGAACCTGACCAAGGCAATGCCAGTGCCGTAGCCCATTGGAAAAACATGCTGCTGTGAACATAATATACTATTTTTCCTAAATAACTATTAATCAGACCAGCAACCAGTTTTTTCAGTATTTTACTGATAGGATTTAGGATTGAAATAGGTCAGAAATCTTTGGGTATGGCGGCATCCATTTTTTTACGCACAGGTACAATTGGAGCACACTTCTAATTCAAGAGGAACTTTTGAGAAATGAAAGATAAATTAAAAATAACACTATAAAAGGAGAAATAAGGTTAAGAAAATGGCCATCCAGCCCTACCCTACTGTACAGTCACTCTGTTTGTTCGGAAGTAAAGAAATTAAGTGAGCCACTTCATCTCAGTCACTTTCTTAAAATAAAATTTAGGAGACCCCCCCCAAAAAAAAAAAAACTCAGAATAATCAGACATTTTGGGAAAATCAGCCACTGTCAAAGCAGACTAAAACTTTGATAAATAAATAGGTTTAGAGTTTAGAGCCTTAACAATATCAAATGGGTCACAAATCTCACTATTATTATCAAATAATGTTTAATTGGAACCCTTATAACTACCTTTAGTAAGAGAATGCACATTATTCCAAAAGCACTGAGGATTAATCCAATTTGTGTCTAAATGTTTTTTTTTTTTTTGCTAAAATTCAGTTTTAGCAGCTCTAATCAAAGAGGTAACCTTATTTTAAGACAACAGTAGTTAGACAAAGAGCAGAGAGTGGGGCAAGATTTATAGACAGACCAAGCAAATTTCCTTTGTTTTATCCAATACTTAAAATCCTTAGAAAACCACAAATTTGGTTCACTATGAATTTTTACTGTTTTCCTGGGAAATAATTTCTCCTGAATTGGAAGCTGTTGATTAGAAAAGAAATGCATTGTATTCCAATGCATTCATACCAAAATTCATGGTTAAACTATGGGGGTGGTGGCGCCTCATGAGAGTCCGAGGCAAATAATATGTATCATCACAATACTCTTGTTCTGTGAGGATCTCTTTGGTTTTTTATGACAGTGACCTGGGGAGGGGGCACTTTGTGAGGAGATGAGAGGCAACTGTGAAATTAATTTTTTTCTTCAGGCACTGTGGCATAGGATGGGCAGGCAAGGTAGCAACTTGTGGTGCAGTACTGTGAGGCTGGTACAAGACCAAAGACTTGTCTTTAGACTTCCCTGCCTGAGACACTCCTTTCCTGCTTTAGACTTTTTCATTCGCTTTTTTTAAAATTTTGCCATCTCCTCCAATTATGACTTTCACTCCTCAGTATCATATTTATCAGCATTCATCATTGTTGTAACTGATATCCTACTTTCAAGCTCCTCTCATACTTCTCTTCCCTCTAATGTATGTTTCCTCACTACCCTTTTCCTTCTATTCCTCTCATGATTCTTCCCCTGCTCCTCCTCTTATACCTTTTTCCTTTCTCTTTGCTTCTTTCTCCTCTGGTACTTCTCTTTACTCTCTTCCTCTTGTGTATCTTCTTCCCCTTGCCCCTCCTTCTCATCACATGGAGCGTGTTCTTCCCCTTGCCCCTCCTTCTCATCACATGGAGCGTGTTCTTCCCCTTGCCCCTCCTTCTCATCACATGGATCGTGTTCTTCCCCTTGCTCTCCTTCTCATCACATGGAGCGTGTTCTTCCCCTTGCCCCTCCTTCTCATCACATGGAGCGTGTTCTTCCCCTTGCCCCTCCTTCTCATCACATGGAGCGTGTTCTTCCCCTTGCCCCTCCTTCTCATCACATGGAGCGTGTTCTTCCCCTTGCCCTCTCCTTCTCATCACATGGAGCGTGTTCTTCCCTTGCCCTCCTTCTCATCACATGGAGCGTGTTCTTCCCTTGCCCTCCTTCTCATCACATGGAGCGTGTTCTTCCCCTTGCCCCTCCTTCTCATCACATGGAGCGTGTTCTTCCCCTTGCCCCTCCTTCTCATCACATGGAGCGTGTTCTTCCCCTTGCCCCTCCTTCTCATCACATGGAGCGTGTTCTTCCCCTTGCCCCTCCTTCTTATCACATGGAGCGTGTTCTTCCCCTTGCCCCTCCTTCTCATCACATGGAGCGTGTTCTTCCCCTTGCCCCTCCTTCTCATCACATGGAGCGTGTTCTTCCCCTTGCCCCTCCTTCTCATCACATGGATCATGTTCTTCCCCTTGCCCCTCCTTCTCATCACATGGAGCGTGTTCTTCCCCAGCTCCTTTGCCTCCTCCTCCATTCAGGATTCTGTATCCTCTGCCATCACTGCCACCTGCGTCTCATGCACCTCTGACAGATCTGCTTCTTTATGCTTCTTTTTGACATTCACCATTACAACCTGCTTTGGTGGTGGTGCTTCTCACTTGCTTTTTATGGCTGCAGTGAGCTGAGCCCTGCAGACATCTTGCTGTCACAGTAGAAACATGGAGCTCATCAGATTCCAAACAAATTTCATAAAATTGGACTTGGACTAGTATTACCTCACCAGCACAGTTTAGAACGGTTTGGCTTTCATGTGTCCCTGCTCTGCACTATTTTGGAGAGAGAGAAACTGATTCAATATGTCTCTTCTACATGAAGCATACTCATGCCAGCTCAGATTACAGTCAGTGGATGTGCTCTGTGTAACTGCACTACTTAGAAAAGAAAAAAAACAAATCATGCTCTCTCTCTCTCACCCTCCCTCCCTCCCTTCCATGTAGCATTTCAGTTTTATGTGATGTTCAGATAAAACACATTCCTATGAACTGTGTTTTCCTGAGCAAGTGTTGTCATCAGTTCAGGAGATCTGCAACAGTTAATATGTGTGTGTGTGTGTGTGTGTGCATGTACCACTCTGTTAACTCTTTCCTGGTAAATTAACCTTTTCCTAGTCAGATTGCAAATGGCTATAATGCTATAAGTTAACAGTGCACAGTTCAGAACATGAAGCAGTGCATGTGTGTTACTGTGTGTGTGTGTGTGTGTGTATGGTGCTTTGTTGCAGTCCTGCTGGTTATCATAGATACATAGAAGTTGATGGCAGATAAAGACCACTTGGCCCATCCAGTCTGCCCTTTAATCCCTATCTAGTGTACGGCCCCATGCCCAAACTGAACTCTGGAGCCCCACCCCCTTGCCTCCAGAATACACATGTGTCTATCCCACTCCTTCTTAAATTATGTGACCATTTTAGCTGCTACCACCTCCTCTGGTAGGCTATTCCATGTATCCACAAACTCTCCATGAAAAAATATTTTCTAATGTTTCCCCTGAGCCCTCCCCCCAACTTCATTTTGTGCTCCCTTTACTTGGAACATCTCTTACTTTAGAAGATGCTTCCTTCTAGTACTCTGTTTAGATGGTGATGTATTTGTATGTTTTAATCATGTCCCCACCCCCTTTCCTCCAGAGAATACATATTTAACTCCCTTTGTCTTCCCTCATAGATCTTATCCCGCAGGCCCTGCACCATTTTACTTGCCCTTCACTACATTGCCTCCACCCTGTCTATGTTTTTTCTCAGTTGGGGCCTCCAGAACTGGATGCAGTCTTCCAGGTGCAGTCTCATGAGTGTCTTATACAGGGGCAAGATGACTTCCCTCTTTCTACTCATGATACCCCTTCCTATGCATTCAAGCATCTAGCTAGCCTTTCCAGTTGCCTTATCACTCTGCCTAGTTTCTCTTAGGTCCTCTAAGATGATAACTCCCATGTTCCTTTCTGGCCTCGTGACTGTCAGTACCTTCTCGCCTAGTTGATAATTTGCCCCTGGTTTCTTGTACCCTGTGTGCATGATCTTGCACTTCTTTGCATTGAATCTCAGGTGCCATTCTTCAGACCATGTCTCCTGTTTTTTTAAGATCTTCCCTCATCCTTTTAACACCCCCTGGCATGTCCACCCTATTGCATACCTTTGTATCATCTGCAAAGAGGCATACCTTCCCCTCCAGTCATTCTGCAATGTCCCCAATAAATACATTAAAGGGAACTGACCCCAACATTGACCCCTGCAGCACCCTACACATCACCTCTCCCTCTCCAGAATACTCCCTGTTTACCACAACCCTCTGACTCCTGCCATTCAACCAGTTCTCCACCCACAGAACTCAGAACTATTTTATTATCCACTCCTAGGCTGTGCAGTTTGTTAATCAGCCTTCTATGGGGGATGGTGTCAAAAGCCTTTCTGAAGTCCAGATTGGCCACATCCATTGCATCTCCCAGGTCCACTACCTTAGTTACCCAGCCATGCCCTAGATTAGTGCAATGAGTTAGTGCAAAACACAGTGCTTATCCTAAATTCGGTAAACGTTAGGGTTAGATGTATAAGTAAATAAATGCCATTTAAAGCAGCATATGTGTGTGTGTGTGTGTATGTTGGATGCCCACAACACTGTGCCTCATGGGTATCACCTCTCTAGCAGAATTTGTTCTAAGTTCTGCTAGACCACCATTTGGTTGTATAAGGGTACTTATTTATTCTTCCAGTAGTGGTGTTCTGACAGTCACACTTGAGGGCTGTGGCATCTTGCAGCTGCTGCATGCACCCTGTGATGTAAGTTACCCATTTATGGCTGAAGGCTTGTGAAATCACTCATTTGAAGAATGGAGCTATAATCAATTGTTTGCTGGAACAAGTGACTTACTGCCTCTTCTGTGGTGCAAGAAGGTTGCACAATGTAGGACCCTTTGAGAATCTGGCCATATGAGGAACACTTCATTCTCCATTTTTCCAAACATTTAGTACATTTCTAAGAAGTGCCGCTGTACTGACTAATTAGTGGTAGAAGCTATCACTTTTACTTTTTACTTTATCAGTCTGCAGTTCATAACTCAAACTATTACTTTATGAAACATACATAAGATATATGCTATGGAAAACCTGACCCCTTACCCCATCTCCCCACTCACACAACCAAAATGTAACTGCATTAAAATGTGTTCCATTCTTTACATAAGTCACTGTTTATGAAATCTGTAGATACAGGATGGTGTGAGTGATACAGTTAAATGATAAACAGAGAACACAGCTGGAAAAGAAGCTAATACATAAAAGTGCTATCACAAAATGTTACCACAAAAGAATGACTATTGCATACATCTAACATGTGTATGTTACTTGTGAGATAACAAATAGATGTCTACACTTGCCAGTGAGCACTTATTGGTGTTTATTATTAGTTTGCCACTGGTAAGGTTACTGAAGGTCAGCAACACTTCTACACATGCATGTATTATCTTACCTGTTGATGTCATGTGAGAGATTACTAATAAACCTTACAAATGCTTGCATTGTATCATTTTGAAAATTGCGTCTGTGGTGTGGCCATCACACCACTAATTTTGTGCTTGCAACATCTCAAAAATTATGTAATAGTAATGTTACATGACAATGAGTGGGTATATGGGTGGATTTACTATGTGTGGTGTGGTTAAGTTACTCGGATGCACCTCATGATTAAGCCATACCAGGCGTGGTAAATCCACCAAAATACCCACTCCCTGTAATGGTATATTGCTGAAATGTATTATGATATCGATTCGATACATAAATATGTTGTGAGTTATTGATGGATATCTACTTACGACCATGTTGGTGGTCTCTGAAGCCCAGCTTCCCTGCTTGTTCCCACATCGTAAACAAGATGTCATACCACTCCCAGACCCTCCTGTGCATGTCACCCACTGACACATTGTTCTTATAGAACATCTGGCGGGTGAATGTCCACTTCCTGCAGCACTCATCAGGTGTTTTTGCGATGCCATCTCTCCCAAAGGCATGGCTGACCTGCGGACACAATAAAGAAAATAAAACCACAAATTAATGTTTATTATACTGTATGTATATGTTATGCTTATTATTTATGCTGTACTGAGAGCACTGTTGTTTATTAGGTATCTATGTTGTAATGTATCAGAAATTGGATGGAGGTGGTGCTGTCATGTTCTGTAGTGTAGCATTTATTTCTTATTACAGAATGTAATGATGTTGAGTCATGCATGCATGTCAAATACTATTCATTCTTAACTATTTATTGTGTTATCATGCATTGTTCCACGTTCTTTTTGAAAATGTTATGCCGTTGAACAACTGGTGTGAATATTTCTGTACATTTTTAACTACTCTGCTCTGGGCCCATACTTGAACAGGTAAACAGATAGCACTGTCTCCTATAGCTAGAAATATCTTCATTTTACATACTGTTATTATTTTGAATAGTAGTAGGACACAAACATGGTTATATTGATCCTCAGTAATAATATCATGGCTAGGTAACACTTGTTTTACTACTTGTGCTGTACAAGAATGCCAGTGTTGAACAGTCTGTTGACACTTAACGTCACAGGTATAATGAATAGCCACAAGAAGGTAAAAACTTTACAAGTATTGTCACCCCCCCCACATTTCTATCTTGTCTTGCAAGTGTGACATAGATATGTCCCTGTCATTTGATGCAGCTTTGTAATTGCTGTACAACATCCTATTTTCTCCCACAGGCAGGTTGGCTTATATTGCTTATATGAGATGCTATGGTCAATATGTTTTGTAAGCTGTGGCTGCATTGCTGTGCTGGTCTATGCACTTGACTAAGACAATACGTATTTAGACAGAGCATATCAATCACTTGTTAATTTATGTTTTCTCTTACCTTACCCCAGGTTTGCGATAGTGTGACGTTTGTGGCATGTATCACAAACCTGGGGTTAGCATGGTGTTTCACAGCCTGAATGAGGACTAGCACATTCCCCATCTGATCAACTTTCAGCATGTTTGTAATCTGTGAAAAGATAGGTCATATCTTTAGAATTATGCAACATAAAGTTAGGGATATTTATTTTGTTTGTCTGCTAAAGGAACTATGACAAATTTATAAGGTGTAACTGTTTTGTTTAGATTACAGTTCATATCTACATATGCTTGCATTGCTGAACAGTAACTGTTATAGAACATGCATGCTCAATTTTGCCATTCATGTTGCTGCCCACCCCTCCATCCACTCTAATACACAGCTGCATGGGTAACGCATGCAAAGTAACAGCACAAATAGGATATTTTTTTTTGTTTTCAGCTAATTAAGTGTTATGCCAAGACTGTGTAATTTTCTTGTGTGATTTTGTAACAAAAATGTGTGGCAGATGGGTGTATGATTGCATCAGGTACACTGTCTCATGAAATAAGTAAGTAATCACACGTATGGGGAGTGGTTGCTATAATCAGGGTATCAACTTGTAGGCTGCAGGCTGTAACACAGTGATCTCCCAACCCACCTGTTCTGTGTTCCTTGCATCCAGCATTGTCGACATCTATATGATAGATGAAAATGTATAACATGATAATTTTTTTGTATTAAATTATCACAATCCACCATAAATTAGTGAGTGCAATTACTTGAGTTTGCATTGTCTTGTGCTTACTTACTTACTTCTCTGTACCATATGAGAAAAATGCAAGGATTATTGGTATATCTAAGTTTTGCGACACGGTACTCTGGTATATTTAATGGATCACCTTCAAGGCACAGGTAACAGCCAATCAGGAAACCACCTTGACAGTTTGTAGCATCTATTTACCCCCCATCCTCTTACCTGCCCACCTTCCCACACCATGGTTAACCTGTACACTAATATGATGAACAATAATTTGACATGTAATTTTCTCTATTATGCTATGGCAATGTAACATTACCCAGTGAGGGTGATGGCCAGGTTAAGGCATTTTGATGTGGCTTTCTCACTTGGATGCAGTTTGTGAGACAAGTACATAATATGTACAGTGACCACCCCAGTGGTCACATTCTGAGACAGTATGTTGTTTATAGCAATGCCATGTTTGCATACAACATCCCACCCACCTGCAACCTCCCCCACAGAGCACCATTTGCTTACACAGCATTATACTGTAAGTCAACTGTATGCGACATGTGTTGATCGTGGCATCACACATAGATGATGGATAGCTTAACATAGTTATAATAAGTTTCTTGCATTGAATTACTTACCTCAGGTGTTTAAATGGACAGTACTGGCCATATTGGTGTGTTTTCTTGCTTGGAACTATACGACAGAGTCTGTTGGATACACTAAATGCATGTGTTAGGCTAATTGATGAGAATTTTAATGAAGATTGTGACTGTTAAGATGTTCTACTGTTACGTCATTTGGACTTTCTCAGTTAACTTCACTGTATTGTACTGAATGACAGTACAGCAATACCGCAGTTTGTACACATCACCTAGGCTGCGTGCAATAACATTACACTGATGCAGCCCCACCTTGCTCTATTCTTTTTTACCCCTAACCCCAAACACTTGTGCCAAGCAAATGACAATGCACAGCAAACACATCCCCCTTTACTGTTTGATAGCAACCTGATGGGAGAGGTGTTCAATATAGGGGTGGGGCAGTATCGGAGTGTGATACTCAAACTGAAGCACACATGTACAAGAATTGTCATACAAATATGACAACAGTTACAAAAAACAAGCTATTCCTGTTGTAGATCTATGTGTGTGTCAGCATGTTGTGACAATAAGCAGTTTGGCTGTACAAATTGAAAGAAACAGCAACAGGTGTCACTGGATATCAATGTTTGTGAGATGGAGAGCTGTGGGAGACATCTAGTCTTAGGAGTACGTTGCGTGATGTACGTATACTAACAGATGGTAGGTATGTATAAGCCAGTTCCCCCTCCCTTCCCCCCCACACAAAAAAAAACAACAAAAATAAAACAACACAGAGCCAAACAGCATCCTGCATTGATGTCCTGTTGAGAAGCAATTCAACCCACCTGCAAGCCACCACTAATTAATGAAGGCAGACCTGTCTACAACTAACAATGTATTGTACATATGTCAATACTGTGGTACATCCTGTCAAATGCGTTGGGTTACAGTGTGTACTGTGCACTGTAATTTAAAGTTTTTTGGATGGCATGCTTGTGAAAGACAATCTACTGTGAATGTTGCAAGTGCTTTGCTCAACAGTGTCCACCCCATGTGCTTGCACCTCTGTAGTGCAGTGTCAGCTGTAGACTGGCCTGGTGGTGGCAGCTGTGTCATGTGCAGGTGGACTAAGGTGCACAACAGGACTGGTCCTATGCAGGGATGGGTTAAGTTGAGTGGTTAGTAGCTACCTACTTGGATGGGGACTACTGTATCACCTGGGTCACTTACAACACTGGAATTATGATTGAACTCTGGACAACAATGTGTGCAGGGAGGGGGAGTCACAATGCTAGCAGGGATAACACCAATGTAGAATGCAACAATTTGCAGTGGAAATAGGCAGGTCTGGGTTGCAGTGGTGGGTGGAGTGGTGTGGCCTGTACTGACATGGCTTAGAGACTGTTCTGATGATGCATACAATACAGCACTGAGCCAATGGCTAGGCAACTCTATAATTCTAGTTTTTTGTGAGTTTATCTTTCAGTGCCTTATCCACAGACATGTTGTGTGGATGCAGCACTTAATTGGTCTGTGTATGTGGCTATGACTGGTGTACATGAACCCCTTCACCCCGACTCCCACCCCCCATTCATAGGCACTTCAGATACGGTGCATATATTATTTTGTATGGTGCTACTGGTGAATTAACAGACAACAGAAGCGTTAGGCAGATAGTTGTAATACAATGTACACAATACATCTTAATGTTTAACATTTTTGGGTAACTTTGTTTCTCGTACCCATGAGGGGTGGGTGGGGGGTGTATGCCTAACAACATAGAAGTTAGTAACCCTGAAACTACAACTACCATTCAGCCCCCCTGAAAAAAATCTTCCTCAGTATGCACAGTGTAAACACAATAAAGTTGTGATACAGATAAAAAAATGTCTTTTCTGCATTGTGTGCTGGTAATCTACCACAACCACGTGATCATGATGGCAATATCTACTAAATCCTGCTGTGGTCTATTTGCATGACTGCCTATTGTGGGACAACATCATGCCAGATATGTTGAGTGTACTGTCAGACAGAGATGATGGATGGTTGAAACAGCTTCAAAAACTTTTATTGTGTAGCATTCCTTACCTTTTGAGGTGCAATTTCTGCTTCTGCATTGTGTTTGATTGTCTCTGGCTCAGACTCTGTGGCATAGAAAACAAGCATTTGTCAATGCCGAATGTTTGCTTGCTAGTATTAGCATTGGAAATGCAGGAGCTAGATGCAGAATATGAATGGCAGTGAAGTATTGAACTTCACGCCAACCCCACTGCCATCCTGTAGAGATGGACAGGCATTGGGGTAAGTGTTTGGGTCATTGTCCATAATGGTCATGCCATGTCACCTCACATTATTCTGCAGACACCTACAGGTGTTGAGGTGTGCCTTGGGGTGTTTGGCCTTACAGTCACCCCATTTCATAAGGACGTATGCTGAGATGGGTGCAGCATAGGACAATGGGGTGAAGTCTGGGGCCAAAGAGTCCAAGGTACACCTTGATGCCTGTCAGTGGGGGGGGGGCATGGTTGGGATGGCATGAGCAGTACAATCAGCAATGCAAAGGCACACCCCGATGCCTGTCAATCTGTATAGGGTGGGGTGTTATGGTTACAAACCCTAACGCCCCAGGCGTTTGTTGATATTTGCACTACAGATTTTCAATATGGCATTTTTGTGACCCCATCTCTTGAGAGCATTTGGGACATCTTCTCATGAAGACTGGCTGTGTGATTTTTGTCAATGTGTCCAGAACTTTGAGTTCCAACAGTGACCATGGCATTCTGTGCCACATGTATGAAAACATAGATTGGGCAGGATGTAAAGAATGACAACTGTATCATCCATAGGGAGGTGTGAACAGATGGCAATGTTGAAAATCTGTAGTGGGAATATTAAAAATGTTCGCACTTCTGAGCATACATGGAAACTGCACAACACATGTGCATAACACAGTCATTTTATGGACTTTTGTCTCCAAATTTTCAACATAGGCATTGTAGGACCTCTGCTCATGAACAGTATCACTGTGATTTTCTTAATGTGTCCCAAACACTGATTTCCAAAGTGTCCGCACTATTCTGTGTCAAAAGTGTGAAAACACATTTCGGCCAGGGTGTGAAAAATGACAGCTTTACTGTTCATAAGGAGGTGGGGAAAATGGCAATGTTGAAGATCTGGAGTGAAAATATTACAAATGTGCGAAGTTACAAGCATGCATGGAACCTGTGCAATGCACGCTCGTAACACAGGCATTTTATGGATGTTCGTTACAAAATTTTCAACATAGGCATTTGAGGACCTCTGCTAATGAACAGTTGCACTGTGATTTTCTTAATGTGTCCCGAACACTGATTTCCCACAGTGACCATGCTACTCTGTGCTACAAGTATAAAAACACATGCTGGCCAAGATGTGAAAAATGACAGCTGTGCTGTTCATTAGGAGGTGTGGAAACATGGCAATGTTGAAAATCTGGAGTGAAAATATTACATGTGTGTGAAGTTATGAGCGTGCATGGAAACTACGCAACACACACTCATAGCACTCTCATTTAATGGACTTTCATCACAAAATTTTCCACATAGGCATTTTAGGACCTCTGCTAATGAATAGTGCCACTGTGATTTTCTTAATCTGTCCTGAACACTGATTTCCCACAGCAACCACGTTATTCTGCACTGGAAATGAGAAAACACATTTTGGCCAAGATTTAAAAAATTACAGATGTACTATTCATAAGGAGGTGCAGAAAAATGGCAATGTTGAAAATCTGGAGTGAAAATTTTGCAAATTTGCGAAGTTACGAGTGTGCGTGGAAACTGAGCAACACACGCTCATAAAACACCCATTTGATGGACTTTCACCACAAAATTTTCAACATAGACATTTTAGGACCTCTGCTCATGAACAGTGTCACTGTGATTTTCTTCATGCATCCTCAACACTGATTTCCCACAGAGACCGCGCTATTCTGCGCCAGAAGTGCTAAAAACACATTTCGGCCAGGATGTGAAAAATGACAGTTGTACTGTTCATAAGGAGGTGCGTAAAATGGCAATGTTGAAAATTTGGAGTGAAAATATTGCAAATTCGTGAACTTATGAGCATGCATAGAATCTGCGCAACGCACATTCGTAGAACAGTCATTTTTTTTATTTTCCCCACCAAATTTGCAACTGTGCCGAGTCATAATGTCATACGCTTAATAGCACACAGCATTATGCCAAAACCTGGACCTGTGCATTCTCCATGTTGGACCCACCCCAGAGTTAGAATCCTTAGTGGGAGAGTCCGTGGGGTGCAGCCCTCATAACAGGGGGTGTGGGTGTCAGAGCCCCCCACAGAAACAAAGTTATCATAGAATAGGGCTACTTGATTATGTCGCACAACATTCTGCCGTGCGATGTATTGACCCCATGCCATTTGCAACATAGACTTTTTTAGAGCCCACCTCATGAACACTGGCACTGTTGTTTTGTTAATCAGTCCCAAAAGGTGATTCCGAGCAGTGACCACAAAATCACCTTTTGGGACCAAATAACACCATGACAGCAGCTAAGTTCATGAGGAGGGGTCCCAAAAGCCCCTTGTTGAAAATTTTGTGCCAAAATTCCAAAAATTTCCAGAGTTATGCATCAAAGTTGAAAAACCTTATTTATGCCATTATGCAGCTTACTGGCATTTCCTCAGTTCGTGCTCAGCTTTGAAGAGTGCAGACATGTTCCCGGTCCACCAAAGATCATCGCACCAGACTTCGGAGGTAAGTATGGGATGAGGGGGGTGTGGGGAGGCAGGGTGCGCAGAAGGTGGGCTTGGGTTGTGGGAGGGGGCAGGGAGACTATGAGGGACTGTTTTCTTTTTTTACAGGTTAAAAAAATTGTGGAATTTTTTTTTTACTGGGGATTTAGCACACTGGGGTGGGCTCCCAGCATGCCAACCGAGTGTTTTTTTGGGGGGCAGCTTAGCCAACGGGGGATTGGGAACCCCCATCAGCACAACAGGGGGTGCAAGAGCACCCCCTTGGCACAAATCTACTGTTTTTGTGGGGGGAATTAAGCCGACAATGTGTGGGCTCCCCCTTTGGCAATGTGAACTGGGATGAGAACTCAAGCTGACAGGGATTGGGGCCCTGTCAGCAAACAAACACTGTTATGGGAGGGAGCAGATGCTGCCGCGGGGGATTGGGCACCCCCTCAGCAGTTGGGGCTGAGTACTATTGTGTGTGAAAACAGTGGCAAGTCACCGCCATGTTCACAAACAATATTACCGTACTTAACGTTCCACCCAGCAATGACAGGTTGCTCCCTCATTGCAGTGAATGGCTGACAATGCAATGATGAGACGGACCCTGATTGATGCAGTGAAAATGTTAGAATTTGCTGGCACTTATAGAAGCCAGTGTCATCAGCACACTGTGCCTCCATTGGCCCGCCACTGCCAAGCCCCCAAATGCAGTGTGTGTGTTGGCTGTGACCCTGCCACACCTCTATCACCCGTTTCTCTCCTAAGCTGCCACATCATCTTTCTTGTGCATGCGTGCTAGTAAACATAGAAAGGATGTGTCAGTCTTAGTGATAATGACTTGAAAAAATACATTTATACAATTACTGTGTTCTGTTGTTATATCATTCAGATAACTCAACAGTTATTGTTATTATTCTGTATGGGAGCATCGTGCAGCAATACAAGGGTATGTACAGATTGACCAGCTTGCCTAGAGTTATGTAAGACTGGTGCAACCCCGCTCCGCTAAACAGATTTTTTGAACAGTATTTCAACACTGCTTGTGACATTCACACTGTGGTCTGACTGGGGAATGTTACACAGTGCACATCATTTGACTAAATAAGCCATAGGTCCTCCCAAAAAAAGGACAGTACACCCCACCTTGCATTGATTCTGTGTTGGGGGGGCTAAGCTCAAGTTACCTGCACACCACTATGAATGGGCAGCGTCAGGCTGTCTGTGTCATTTAATGCACACTGTACATTTATCATTGTATTGCTAGGTCAACAGTGTGTAGCAATGCACTTGCAGTTGTGTACTATGCTGTGAGCCACAGGCAGCTCTGTCAGTGAACAATGTTCACTGTATGGGTGGGTTGAGATGCACAATAACACTGGTGCTATGAAGGAATGGGTTAAACTCAGTGGGTAGGCGCTGCCTCCTTGGGTGGGCGTCACTGTACCTGCAGCATCATTTACACCACTCGCATTAGCATTGCACTCTGCACTATGATGTATCCATGTGTGGGGTACTATGCCACCAGAGATAACACTGCTGTACAATAAACCTAATTTTTTTTGCTCAACAGGCATGTCAGCATTGTGTGTACATTGGGGAGAGTAGAGTGGAGGAGGGCCTTTACTGTCAGGACAGCTAGCCTGTTGAGTTGATGTGTACAGTATGCCAGTGTGTCTGCAGCTTTCCACTCACATAAGTCTACTGTTTTGTAGACGTTTCCTTCAGTGGACTAGACCGCCCCACACCCTGCAACCTTCTAGTGCATGGATGCCTCAAAGATAATGAAGTTGAAATACAGATAATACAATGTATATTTAACATTGTATTATGGTAATATGCCACAGCTGGGTGATTGTATTGACAATTTAAATACATTGCTGCTTAAATACATTACATGGCTGTCTATTATGAGACAGCTGCACAGAGATGTGTTATTCCTGTCATCACACAGAGATGACGAATAGGTCAACACAGTTAGAAAAACTTGTGTTGGATAGCATCACTTATGTGGTGCTGTATGATGCTATGGATGCCTCTCTCTGATTCGCTGTGTCTCCCTATATCTGTTGAAGACAAAAAAATGCATGTGTTAGGGTACCTGCCAATTATTTCAAGACATACATATTTGTATGTACTGTGTTCTACTGTTATACACTTGGGCCCAGATATTCAAAAGGGTTGCGCCATGCGCAACAGGGTTGCCTGCGCGCAAGTCCAAAAACTGCGCCATTTCACGATATTCAGAAGGAGGCAGTTGCGCCTAAAATATGTTGAGCAACAGCCAATGAAAATGAAGGCATGCTAAACTCAAGGGGTGGATCCATGCATAAAGACCGCAATGCGATATTCAAAGACTTGCGCAATGCACAATAGCGGCACAGCCGGAAACTGCGCACTAGCGGAAATGAGCCAAAATAAAAAGGCTCAAGGAAGTGGCGCAAGAACGCTACCAGGCTGCCAAGTGGGGGAGAGAGAGAGACAGACAGACAGACAGAAAGGGGCAGGCAAGGAAAGTGTGTCCCATAGTTTGTAGAGGCCAGCGGGGGGTGCCCGATGCAGTGGAAGTAGTAGTGAGGACAGAGGGGTAACACAGCAACAGCAGCCAGGGGGATCAGAAGCCAGGGAGATGGACAGTGCCAGCTTCCTCATGGAAGCCGTAATGAGGGGGGTGAGAATGCATGCTGCAGGGGGACGTGGCCGTGGAAGGGCCCGTCGGCGGTATGCCCCCGACAGGCGGTACCGTGCCCGCATCAGCTTGGAGTTGTACACAGATGTAGAGATCATGGGCCGGTACCGCCTGAACAGGGCAATACTGAGATGGCTCTGTGAGCTGTGCAGTGATGTGATGCAGGCACCCTCATGACGGAGTCACGCTCTGTCAGTGGAGACCAAGATGACAGCCTGCATGTGCCTGCTCACCACGGGCACCTTCCAGAGGCCGACAGGGGACACCACAGGCATCACACAGTCGGCCACATCACGCATCCTCACCCAATTCCTCAGCGCACTGCTGCCACATGCTGCGGAGTACATCCATTTCCCCAGCACCGCTGCAGAACGTACAGCAAACATGCAGGAGTTCCACAGGGTAGCACGTATGCCTGGCATGTTAGGGGCCATAGACTTCACCCATGTGGCCATCCACACGCCACCTGGCCCTGATGGCCATGCATATCGGAACAGAAAGGGATTCTCCAGTGTCAACTGCCAGGTGGTGTGTGATGCCACTGGGCGCATAATCAATGTCTGTGCCACACACCCTGGCGGAGCACATGATGCCTTCATATGGTATCAGTCTGCACTGTGCCATCGATTCGAGAGTGGGGACATCCCCACGGACATCTAGTGGGTGAGTACACATGGCTGGAATGCAAACTCTGGGCAAGGGTGGAATGACACAGGTGCCATGGTAGTGGCACACAGGAGATGGCCAATATGGACCTGAACATGACACTGTCTCCACTATCTCCACACAGGTGACGCGGATACCCATCCTGCCCCTGGCTGCTCACACCGTACTGGCGCCCCATGACCCCAGCGCAGCTATGCTATAATGAGGCACATGCCGCAACACGTAACATCATAGAGCGGGTGTTTGGGATGCTCAAGGCACGCTTCCAATGCCTAGACACCTCCGGCGGTGCCCTACAGTACAGCCCCCAAAAGGCCTGTGGGATATTCCTGGCCTGTTGCATCCTGCACAACATGGCCAAAGACCTTGGGATAGCTGTACAGGTCGAACAGGGGGACAGCGATGGGGACACCAGTGGCGCCGGTGATGATGGTGATGAGCAGCCCCCCCAGGACGGAGGGACCCCCAACTGATCCGGCAGGCACAGCTGCACCGGGACACCATCACAGAGGAGCACTACACACAACACAGGTAAGTCAAGGGGACATGTGCAACCAACACTGTCCATGCGCAAACCACAGGCACACAGGGGAACACACCAGGGGTGCATGACGGTCAGGGGAGTGGAACGGTCCAGGCATACCAACACACCATCAGGGAGGGGTGAGCACTCATATGGACACACACACACCAGGCACAGAGCGTACATGGGCAGATGCACAGCACTGCAGAACCGACATTGCTAACACACAGCACCACCGAACACCCCCACCACCTGTACTGTCCAAGTACGTGTGTCAGATGATGGACACCATTGCACCTTGGTGTACAGTGCAATGCAGGCATCATCATGCACATGCACCTGTGGACAGCAGTTGGGAGGGTGTGCAGGTGGTCCGTGAGTCGGCGTGGTGAACAGAGCACCCAGCAGTGCACTTCCCACCATGACACACATTGCACACAGGGCAGCACCAGACAGGGCCCACACTGGGAGACAGCTCAGTCATGTAGCACTGTCCCACGGCCACCACAGATGCATGTGCGGCCCCACCATGACCCAACAGCATGGGCAGGCTGAGCAGGGGCCACATGGGGTGGCACTGTTGCACCACCAGGGGTCCCACTGCGCAAACGTGACCTTGCCCACACAGGGGTCTGCAGCACGCCGAACAAACCTGCACCAGGGGTGCTCGGGATGCCCACAGCAGAACCCGGCGTTGACAGGCCCGGTGTCGCACGACGCCGGGAACGGGGAGTGGAGAGTGCACTGTGTGGGGTGTGCGGTACAGGGGCAGCTGACTGTGTGCCCAATGCATCCACGACAGAGACCACTGCCTGGGTCAGCCTGTCAATGGCGGCGGTCACATCCGTCCGCATACGGACCAGCTCGGCTCGGTCCCGAGCACACTCCCTGCTGTGCCGCTCCATGAACACAGACAGTGCCTCCACGGACCTTGCAACCTGCCCCTGCAGCTGTACTGATTCCTGCAGCAGGCGGGTGTGCACATCCAATGGGTACTGTGCCCCAATGGCATCCTGACCCCCAGGGTGTGGACGGTCCTGATGCACATCACCCCTTGAGGGTGGGCGCTGTTCGCCAGGACCAGGTATGGGTGGATCAAAGGGCGGTGGACATGTGCCACTGCTTGACACTGTACCCCCAGACCTGGTGTGCGACTGCTGCTGCTGCCCCTCCAACCGCTGTACCCCCAGGTCCACCTGTTCCACCGCCGTGCTGGCAACAGTGCCAGACACCTGCACAGCCACTGGTGCTGCCCCACCGGTGCTGACAGGCACAGCCTGGGACTGTGTCAGCATGCTGGTACACATGTTTGAACCAGAAAGGCCCAGGGGCACGTGTTGGCCTGCCGTGTGTCCGTCATAGGACACACACCTATCACTGCCCATTGCAGGCCTTCTATCATCAATGGTGCAGGTACGTGCTACTGCCATGGTCACAGCATGCTGGCATGCTTGCATGCCAGACTGCTGAGACACAGGCTGTGCACCCCCAGCACCCGTATCACTGACACCAGAGTTGTTGGCCCAGCGTGCATGCTGCTGCAGTGCTTGCTGGCTGGTGGTGGAGGTGGATGGTCCCTCCTCCAAGTCCAGCAGGTCAGCATCACTGTCTGGATCCACCACCACCGTCTCCTGAAGACGAACAGGATCTGTAACAGAAAGAGAGTACATGTGAGTGCATGTGAACAACCGCCACCCCCCCAAACACCACCACCATGTCATACCATGCAGTGATGGGCTTCCACCTGTCTGGAATCCTCTGCCTGGTATGCCCGCAATGGCACTCGGCTGCATGGCTGTGACCAGTGTCTCCTCATGTGGGGTCAGCTGCAACACCACTGGCGGGCCCCTGCCAGTGCCAGCACGTGCCGCCCTGAAGGCTGCCACCTTCTCCTTCAACCTCCTGCGGTCAGTCCCCATCTTTTTCTTGCATTCCTGCACGGAGCACTGGTGGCTTCCGTGCAGGTTAATGGCCCGAGCTACCCCCTCCCATGCAGCCGCACGGGACTGAGGGGTGCCCCTCTGTCCACTCAGTAGTGGCTCATCTTCCAGGTAGGCCTGGAAGAGGGCCTCTGTCTCTGCCGCTGTGAAGTTGGGCCTCCTCCTACGCCCACCGTCCTCACCGTCACCTTGGCTCTGCTTGGTCATGGTGATCTGTATGGGTGGAAGTGGACACCTGTCACTGTGCAGTCTACAGCATTTCTCCATGAGCATTGTCCTGAACATCACACAGCATGCAACTCACCTCTCACCTGCAGTAACCAAATCTGGCCAGCACAGCCCACTGTCGCACATTTATAGCGCAACACATGCAAATTAGGAGTGGAGCAACTTTAATGACATGCAAATCGCGCCACTGCACCCTTGAATGGCTGATCAGATGATTTGCATGTGTCGGCTGAATATTGCGAATCTGCGCTTTGCGCAATACAGAAGAGTCGGCTGAGCCAATGGCGCAGATCTGTGCCTGTGTGGTACACTGCATTGCGCATGCCCAGATAGCTTACGCATGCGTCTGTCGCGCTGCTGACGTGCTGAGCGCGATCGGCAATTCAGGCCATGGCCACCATTGTGCCAGTGGCGCTACAGCACTGGCCACTATATGGCGCTGTGGCATTACTGCGCAATAGTCCACTGTGGCACTGGTACGCAGCTGGTCGGTCGCGCAGGATATCTATACGTCAGATGGCGCTGTGCGTAGCCTTGCGTCATTGCTCATGACCTTGTGTATGCCCTTTGCCCCCTGCCGCTGTTCGCCTGCCATGTGTACGTCCCTATTGCGCTGTCTGGTGACAGCGCTATGTGAAGTGACGGCGCTGTTCGAACAGCGAATTGAGCCTGTGGTGGTCTATTGCGCAACATCTCCACGTGGAGTTACGGTGCAGCAGGGTGCCATATTGCCTGCTGTAAACTGGCTAACATGGCTAGGAGGAGGGCTGTGAGTTGGAGCCCACTGGAGGTGGCCAACCTGGTGGCCCTAGTAGAGCCCCACTATGAGGCACTCTATGGTGAGGCCCCCCTCACCATAGCAAGAACAGAGGTGTGGCAGCAAGTGGCCACTGACCTGGTGGGGGTCACTGGACGGTGCCAGTCTGCTGAGCAGTGCCGGCACCGGTACAGTGACCTCCGCCGGAGAGAGCCAGACATGTTGGCAAGGCTGCGGGCACGTGCCAGGTGGGGCGTGATACCTAGGCCAGGTGAGTGTACCATCTATGCACCTGTATTCTCTGTAGGGGTGTGTGTGTGTGCTTTGGTGGCTGTGCATAGGTGACGGCTCGGACACGGTTGTCTGTGTCAGTGTGTGCAGCTGTGCGATGGATGGGTATGGCTGTGTGGGCAGGCACTCTCACTGGGGCAGGGGGCAATCTGCTTTTGAGTCACACTGATGTTTGTCTCAACATATGTCTCCCACAGGCCGGGATGTGAGGATGCAGGGCCGGGTTGAGGAGGGCCGTGCCAGGGCCCCGGTGGCAGCGGAAGTCACACCCCGGATGCAGCAGCAGCAGCCACAGCAACAGCAGCAGCAGCAACAGCAGCAGACACAGCTGCTTCAGCAATGTGAGTATCATGACTTAATGGATGCTATTGCATGCTGGGGGGGGTCCACTAGCCCTGCACAATACAACATGCAGGACAGGGGAGGTCATAATTCCACTATACAAGACACTAGTGAGGCCCCACCTGGAGTACAGTGTACATTTCTGGAGACCATACCTACGTAAGGACATAGAGTGGGCAGGGAAGGTTCAGAGGAGGGCAACAAAGATGGTGCATGGCTTGCATCACGGGTCCTATGACGACAGGTTGAAGGAACTGAACATGTACTCCCTGGAGGAGAGGGGGGAGAGAGGGGATATGATAGAGACATACAGGTATCTTACAGGGGGGATCAGGGTGCAGGACACACTATTTTGAAGTGAAAAAGATGTTCCAGGACTAGAGGGCATGGGATGAAGTTGGAGGGAGGACAATTCAGAGGACACATGGAAAAGGATTTCTTCACAGAGCGGGTGGTGGACAAGTGGAACACCCTGCCAGAGGAAGTGGTGGGGGCTGAAACAATCACGGGATTTCAGAATGCACGGGACAGACATAAAGGAATTGTGGAGGTCAGGGGTAAGGGGCAACAGACTTATAGGAAAACAAAGTGAACTTACAAGCTCAAATGGACAGACTGGGTTGGCCATAGGCCCTTATCTGACGACACTGTCTATGTATCTATGTATGTATGCACGACACAGGTGACATGCATCACTGTCCAGTATCACAGCATGTCTGTGTATGCATCACTGGTGGTCCAGGCATGCACTGGGCACATAGCTGTGTAACTGGCATCGCACCACGCTGCCACGCCACTGGACAGCCTTGTTTGTGCTGTGATGGACATGGGCAGTGTGTGTGTGCAGTGGTAGGCTGGTGCCGCCTGTTTGTGATGGCCATGTGCATGTTCACTGTGGGTGGGTGCATGCCATCACAGGTGTGGGACATTGGGCTATATGGCTTGCAGGTTGGGTGGTGTTCAGGGTTGTGGTCAGTCACAGCCATTGACTGTGTTCCCATTTTCCTAGGCCTCGAGGTTCTCCGGAGGATTGCTCGCGATGTTTGGGGCCTCACACAACTGGGAATGGAGAACCAGGAGATCCTGCAACCCATCCGGCGCCATGGAGTTCGCCGGAGGCGGCACAGGACGGTGTGCCAGCAGGGGGAGGACCAGCAGCCCGGCTGGGCCATAGCCCATATTACCCTTCCCACTTCTCCCATCCCTACCACCCTGCCTTCCCTCTCCAAGTTTTTAATCCCTCCCCCTTGAACACCCCTACCTTGTACCCATCCCCCCCCTTGTAAATAGTTTCTCTTGTTTTGGCTATTTACTATTTTTAAATATACATTTCTATTTTGATATGAATACTGTGTTGGTCTCTGATTTGCAGCTGGCTATGGGTGTTCAGTTGCAGGGGTGTACATGCCATCTGGGGTGGTATGGTCTTGGGTGTGTGTGCGTGTGTGTGCATGGGGAGGTATCTCCAGCATGGCAGTGACTTTCTGTTGGTCTTGCTGTCTCGCCACCACTGCTGGGTGCACAGGTGTGTCTGGCTTGTAGGTTCTGTGCTGCACGGGTTGACGTGTGCTGGGGATGCATGGTTTCCTGCAGTGCCAGTCACTGCACATAGGTGGTGTCTTGGGGTCACAGTGCAGGGTGTGTGCTGTGCGTCGGGGGCTGCTGTGCACTGTGGTTGTCAACCCCCTGTGCGTGGCACTCTCAGCATGCCAGTGGTTGTGTTGGGGTGTCATAGTCTGCTATGCTGTGTTGGCTTGTCCCCATGGGCCAGTAGATCGTCACACCCCAATGATGCTGTGCTTGGGGTGTGCAGGTGTGGTGTGGGTTCTGCAGTGTGTTCCTGTGCCCATGTGTGGCATGGCTGGCGGTGGGCCCCAGCCTGCCTCCCTGGATGTGCAGTTCCATTGCTGTGGGGGGGGGCTCTGCTTGCGCTATGGCACCTCTGGAATGCTCAGCTGGGCTGCCCTGGTTGCTCCATAGTGCAGCATTTCGGCTCAGCTTCTCCTTCCTGGTTGTGCTATAGCACAGTATGTGCGATATTCAGACGTTGGTTGCTTGCGCAATTTGTTCTGCTCCATGTTTGAATATCGCACTGTTGCGCATTTGCGCAACTGGTTTGTGCTTGCTCCTGCTGTTGTGCTCATTTTGAGCGCAGTTTGAATATCTGGGCCTTTGAGTGTCTTGTACTTATTTTCACCATTGTCTATGGGAAAATGGTGCAGCAGTGTAATGGTAGATACAGGTCCCACCACACTGAGATGAGGAATACTATACTGAGGTGTCCCACTGTGCTACATTGCATTTTTTAATACAGCTCTGTAAAATTCCCTGTAGCAGACACAATGGTAGAAGCTGTCCCAAGGGACACACAGTGCAACAGTAAACACATCCTCATTAACCATTTCATAGTCATCTATGGGTTGTGTGTGTTCAATACGGACTACAGCATGGGAATCTGACATTCAGACTGAGGGACACGTACAGAAATGGGGATACAAGGATAAGTATGCATACACA
The DNA here is from genome assembly GCA_016271365.2 of Neoceratodus forsteri. Lineage (NCBI taxonomy): Eukaryota > Metazoa > Chordata > Ceratodontiformes > Ceratodontidae > Neoceratodus > Neoceratodus forsteri. Next base: position 665,740,675 of record CM057456.1, on the reverse strand, counting down.
CAACTATCTATACTTGTAGAAGGTCTATGTGTCTGTTAGCATGATGGGATTATATACAGTTCTGATGGCCTAATTCTAAGGAACAAGAACAGCTGCTGGTGTCAGCAATGTGTATAGCAGGTAGAGATGAAAACCGATGTATAGAATGATGGTCTCTGTATTATTAGGAATGGTTCATGCTTATGAAAAAGTACCAACACTTCCATGGAGTCAGAACCCCCCACCGCCTCCCCATACACCCCTCACTACTTAGATACTGTGATGGGGGTCAGCTCAAGGAGCCTATACAGATACACAGAGGGAGAGCAAGACATTTGCCTGGATCTAGCAGTGTAATGTGTATCTCGAATGTCCTTTGTAGACCCTGTCAAACAATGGACTTACAGTGTGTATGCTGTATGGTGTTATTAACAAAGTTGTGGATCACAAGGTTGAGGGTCAAACTGCACAGTACATGCTTTAAGCACATTGCTTTACAGGGTATACTAATTCACTTCTACTTGTACAGTACACTGTCAGTTGCAGGCAGGTCTGCTTATGTACAGCTGTGGCATTACATAGCTGGGTAGTGGTGTCCACTGACAGGGTATGTATCGGTGGACAAGTGAAGTTGGCTTTGTAGGGTATTCATACTTGGATGCTAGTCACTGTATCACAATGGTAGTTAACACTGTTGCTTTTGGATTGCAATGTGGCCAACGCTGGAGAAGCAAGGGGGAGTCATTATGTGATGTGATATAACACCTGTGTAGAATGTCAGTATATACACTGCTATGAGTAGGTGGGGGGTATATTGTCACGGCAGACAGAGTGTTGTCCTGCTCTGTGCAACACATCAACCTGGGTAATAGTGGTGCCCAACATAAGTCTAGTGTTTGAGGAGTTATGTTTAGCTGGCTGATACTCAGTTATTACATATTCATGTACCACTACATTTCTCTGTGAATGGGGCTTCCAGTGCTCTGCATGGGGCACCCCCTCCAGAGGCTCTATAGATGGACTGCATTTCATTTGTGGCAGTGTGCTGTGTGTGTGCGTGATGTATAGTTGTGTGAGGGTTATGCTGGGACATCGAACCCCTTTCCACACTTGCCTTTCAGCACATCTCGGGGATGTGCTGATACATATCATATGTGCTGCCACATTGCTTTGGTGAATATTTCCTTTTTTTTGCTGGCACAGTACATATTTCCCAAGTACATTTCCATTACTTTTAATGTGCATCGCAAGGGCATTCTCTACTGAACCCAGTCTTATATGTTGAACATGTTCCAGAATCCGATCTTTAACCTTCTCTCAGTCTTACCAACGTAAGATGAACCAAAGTCACATACTGATAAATAAACCACAGCTTCTGTTTTGCAAGATATAAAGTCATTAGGGTACAATACCTGACCACTATGTGGATTCTGGAACTTGTTCGACATATAAGACTGGGTTCAGTAGAGAATGCCCTTGCAATGCACATTAAAAGTTGTGGAAGTTGACACTCTTTTATGTTTTTTAGCCTGGAACATGTAAAAGTAGGAGATAGAAGTGGGGACTTGAATAATATGATTCTGTGCCAGGAGACCTATCAGCAATTCTGACTGAGGGCTAGGGTTCCACCAGGCCTTAATGGTTCTTTTCAATTGGCCCCCTTTTTAAAGAAGAAAAAAATAAAAAATTAAAAAATAGTCTCAAAGTTGTTTATTGTATACTGGTTAGTAACGTTATAGTAGTATGAAACAGGTTTGCACTTTATAGGTTCATTATTTATATTTAGTGGGTAATATTCTTGTTTAGGAAGGAATGAAATAGATTGCCATATTGGTAATTGACATATGTGTATATATTTACGTTTATTTAAGGTTTTTTTTAATATGGTATGGGGACATACTGTTTAGGATGATTTATATGTTGAATAGTTAATATGTACTTTTATAATATACTTGCACTTGTATATGTATTTAATTAGGTATTGTAAGATCATTACATAATATATTTATCAGGAGTACATTGTGAATAAATGCATTTAAAAAGATGGCAGTAGTTAGAATATTCAATATCATACTAACATACTAGAATGCCAGCAGAATAGGCCTAACGGTCTTTCGTGTCTGCTCGTCTGGTCAGCCCCCACCCTGGGAGCTGACCTTGCTGCCCCCCTCACCTGACCTGCCTTCTCCCTTCCCAGTTCCAGATATTTTTGTTGCACTAGATTTTGCTTCCATAACCCTTCCCCTGTACCTGTCCCACTCCCTCTTGAACCCCTCCACCATCTCTGCCTTCACCGGCCCCCTGGGCAGCGCATTCCATGGCTCCACCACCCTCTCAGTGAAGCAGCACCTCCTCCTCCTTTCTCCCCTGAATCTTCCCCCCTCCAGCTTCCACCCATGCCCTCTAGTTGCCCCATCCTCCTTCCTTCAAAGCACCCTGACTGCTCCTCCCCTATTTACCCCCTTCATGTACCTGAAGACCTCTATCATGTTTTAATTTTTACAAATGTAAGTTGTCCCTTTAAATTGTTATAAGGATGGTATCATTTATGTAAAGAGTGCTTGGATAAAAGGGAAGTATGTTGTATTGAAAGACGTCCTGGAAAAGCATCACTGTGATGCAAAACATATGTCAGCTTTTCATTTGTGAGGGGGTGCTCGATCCGTGTTTAAATAACAAATTTGTTTTTTATCTGTTTGCTATATGCCAGCATTTGTCTTCAGTCCAGAGGGTAGCTGAGAGTTATTCTAGCATATGTGTGTGATGCATAGTCACATGAGGGTTATGCTGGGACATTGAACCCCTTCCCACACTTGCCTTTCAGCACATCTTGGGGATGTGCTGACACATGTCATATGTGTTGCCACATTGCTTTGGTGAATATTTCCTTTTTTTAATGACACAGTACATATTTCCCATGTACATGTCCATTACGTTTCATATATTTTATGTTGTTTTTTGACCATCTTGTTTGGCTCTTATAAGAATCGTTTAGTTTTGATACACAGTATGGACTGCAGATATATTTATGCAGAGGCACACATTTACAGAAGTGATAGGATGCCATCTCAGAGGTCCCCAACAAAAATGTTGTTGCCTGTGTTCGAGAGATGCACACCATCTTTTAAATATAGCCAATTCTTTCTATAAGTAATTTGGGGGTGGTGTATGGTGTGCATTCCCATAGCACGGAGGAAGCCAGGTATTTGGATGTTTACCTTTTGACATGATCTTTCAAGTGCAGGGCAGTATTGCTCTCCTTTCCAGATCATGTGCTGTGTAATATCTGTAAACAGAATTCTGCAGGCAGGTAACATCTCTATGAGAAGCTGTAAGTCTGATGGTGCAGCTTCAATCCAATTTATTGCCCTTTTGTGTCCCAAATCATTACCTCCAAGGTGGATAAGGAGTATGTCTGGTTCAAGTTGTGTCTGTAGCAAGTGATACATGGTTGGCATGAGCTGCTCCCATCTCATGCCACCCTTCCCAAACCAAGACACTGAGCAGTGTGGTAGATGCAAGTAATTTCCAAAACAACTACAGGGATCCCATATCTACAGGGATTCCTGTATTTTACAGGGATTTGGAGGCATCTACAGGAAAACTCTTCCCATAGACTTGCATTGGTTATACAGGAAAACAGGTCAATTCAGCTTCCATAGGAAATAATGTAATCTACAGGAAAACACAGGAATATCACCCTGGAGTTACAGGGAAAATGCCAAATCAATATGGGAGCACTGCAACTAGATCTACTGAAAACAGTTGCTCTTCGAACCAGGCTTGACCCCACAATCCATACACTGAGTCTGGATCTTTCTGCCATTCGGAGTATAAAGAAGTAATTCCTCAGATGAAGAAATATCTAAAATGTGTCTCTCTCTGAAGAGCACCAAGACAAATCAGCACTCCAACCGCTCAGAGCAAGAAAGCAGTAGATAAATGCAGTAACAGACAGTCACAGGCAGCATTCTCACATAGGATTGGCTAACACAGGTAAAATAATAGTTGTTTAGTCTACAAACAAGGTTACTATTGGTCTTTTGCTTGTAAAACATTCTCCTTGTTTTGGTGGGACAATACTAGAAATTCATTGGTCAGCCTAAATTACATGCCAAGATTGAGCATTTCTATTGGACACAGACTATGTGTAATCCTGCCCAGTGAAGCTCAGTTCCCTCTCTTTCTGACTGAGCAGCTTGGCTGGTAAGAACAACTACATACAACTTGGTTAGAAATGAAGCTTTAAATGCTATGGGACTATCAAATAATTATTTTTTTTGGAGGGGGGACTGGTTTTCTGCTTAGGGTTTTGTGGATTATCTGTTTAAAATAATCATAAAAGTTGTAACTGTGTGAATAAGAACACAGTTTAGTTGATGCTGTGATTTTAATTGAGATTCAGCGGTTTTTATTGCCTATGCATTTCTCAGTGTGTGAATCTTAACACTGTTAAGTAAATGACATGCTGGTCTCCACTGTGATATGACAGTTTATTCAGAGCTTAAGAGATGTCTCATGTGGTTTTCTGCTTGTATTTCATCTTTTACTTGACAGTATTTTCAGAACAGGTTTAAACATTGATGCTTTTTAAAATAATCATAGTGGGGGGTTGTAGGAAGTAGGCTGTTGGTTAACTAGAATCTGCAGCTTATCCAATAGGTAGGGAAATGGGCAGACTGGGTGGGCCAAGTGGTCCTTACCTGCCATCAAAGTCTATGTTTCTATGTTTCTTTCTATGAAAGCATTTATACATAACAATTCATTTCTATGTGCCACATGAGGAAAAAAACCTCTAAGCAGCACTGGCCATTATTGATGTGTGAATTATATGGGGATTAACTGTTCTCACATGAGATAAGAGGCAGTATAGCGCAGTGGTTTAAGGCTCTGAGCTGCAAATCTGGTGCCATCCAGCAGACCAGACCTGGGTTTGAATCCCACAGCTTCCACTTGCCTACTGTATGACTCTGAATAAGTCACTTAACTTCCCTGTGCTCCCAGGTCGCACCTGTAAAAAAGCTTTCAGCTTAGTGTGCTACTCCTCGTTAAACAACTAAAAAAAAAAAAAAAAGCATGGCAAAATGGAGGAAACATAGAAGTTAACAGCAGATAAGGACTGCAAGGTCCATCCAGTCTGTCCATTTCTTTTTCTACCTTATAAATGTGCCATCGGCCTTTGCTCTGCTCAGGACATCTTGTTTACAGCATTATTTATAAACTCTTTTTTTGCTGTATGATGCAATACAAATGTAAAATACCACATATATAATTGGAAATAGTACAAAATCCGATTTTGGAATATGGTATTTGTATAAGAAATAGTTATTATTTAGAAAGCTAATTTTTTTGAGAAAAATGAATGTTTACTTACATTTAGATGATCAGAATAGTCCTGCTCAAACACTTCATTCAAAATTACCAATATTATGTTGTTCCTAGCTGTTTATTGGTTGAGAGAAGTCATCTGATGCTGTTTGCCGTTTTTTTGTTTCATGAGCATGCAATTTCTTTGACTGTGACTCAGGATCGGCCATGATAATGCTTTGTGATGTTGCAAAACTTTTGGCCATGAGAATAACGCGAGACTTCAAGCCATGAATATGTTTTTTCTTAAAAATAAGACATTTCACTTGATAGCTAAAGTTATATATGAATGTAATATTGTGATTTCTGGTTAGCAAGCTTGTCATGCAAAATGTTAGTTATGTATTTTATTGCTTTTCCAGGTTAGAGTGTTTTTACATTTTTCTTTTGTGACTTTCAAAATTCTTAGACCATGACTCATTTTCGTTCATGAGAATATGCTGCGAGTATGCAAAATCTTTATCCTCTAGGTTCTTGCGAGATTTCGTGTAGGGAGTTGTTTACTTTTTAAAGCAAGCTATTTTGACAGATCAAACCCTGTTGAGACCATATTTTATTGTGTTAAATAATTGCTTTCATTGACATACTGGCCCAGATATTCAAACTGTGCCATTCTGAGGTGCAAGCCCCTTCGCTGCTCAAAATAGTCACGCAGGGGTGTGGCCGGGGCGATATTCAAAGGAGTTGCGCTATTGAGCAACTCCTTTGAATATCACCCCCAGCCACAGTTATCACAAGATGGTGCAGTGGAACTTGTGCCACCGCAAGTTGCCAGAGTTGAGCATTAGTCCGCGGTGGCGAAGTACCATTGCGCCATGTGCAAATTTCTGATATTCAAAAGGTGACATGCAAATGGGGTATAATTTATGCAAGGCACAGGGGGCCATTTGCATCTATTTATGGCCCATTTGCTATCAGCTCTTTATGTATGTAGTGCGCCGATCCGAGGACTTGCGCCTGGCCGCCCTGCCAGGCAGCAACCGTCGAGGACCGGCGCACCCTACGCTCCCGATCGCCGGGCAGTATCTCAATGTATACATTCCCCCACACACAGATCCCGAAGCCTGATTGCGGGCAATAAAGTAACATGAACCTCCCGCCCACACATCTCCCGAAGCCCGATCGCGGGCAATAAAACAGTATGAACCCCACACATCTCCCGAGCCCGTCGCGGGCAGGCGTTAATATCAACCCCCAGTGCCCGGTCGGCAGACGAGAATGTAAAAAAACCCCCCCAACCGAATATCTCCCTGGTAGTCCAGTGGACCGTAATGCCCGATGCGCAGGCAGAATGTCAAGTTACAACCCCCAAACGTCTCCCTGGTGTCTGAGTGTCCCCACCCACCCACGAAGCCCCTCCCACCCGCTCCCCCCAGCGGCGGTGGGCAGCAGCATCCACCTGCACTGCGCCCCTGCCACCAGCTGACTGACTGTCCGGTAGGGCTGCCGCCCGTGGTGCAGAGCTACAGGTGAATGAACATCATTCACAAATCTGGACTGTCATGTACGGTATGGGCTGCACGCCCATTGGCTGTAGCTCTGCACCAATGGGCGTGCAGCCCTACCGACAGTCAGGTCGGCGGGTGGCGGGCGGCAGGCAGGTGGATGCTGCGCCTGCCGCTGCTGGGGAGCGGTGAGGGGCTTCGTGGGTGGGTGGGGACACTAGACACCAGGAGATGTTTGGGGGTTGTAACTAACATTCTGCCCGCGATCGGGCATTACGGTCCACTGGACCACCAGGGAGATATTCGGGTTGGGGGCTTTTTACATTCTGCCCGCGATCGGGCACTGGGGTTGATATACGCTCTGCCCGCGATCGGGCTTCGGGAGATGTGTGGGGCGGGGGTCTATGTTACTTTATGCCCGCAATCGGGCTTCGGGAGATGTGGGGGCTGCAGTTACTTTATGCCCGCGATCGGCTCGGGAGATGTGTGGGGGGTCATGTTACTTTATGCCCAGGATCGGGCTGGTGGGGGGCACAGGGACTGAGTTGGGGCCAGCCAGGGTGGCAGCTGCTGTGTTGGCGCCTGCAATACAGCAGCTCACCTGTGGGTGGCCCTCAACTTGATCTCTTTTTTTTGGCTCAAGGTTGTGAAGGCGCAGGTTGGGGTTAAGACGCACAACTTCTGCATAACCCGACTGGAATATCGCGGGTTGCGCAGTTATGCATGGTTCCTCCCCTCCCGTTGAGCATGCATTCATTTGCATTGCGCTGTTGCGCAACCTGTTGTCAGTGGCGTAACTGCCTCCTGCTGAATATCACAGAATGGTGCAATGTAGGACTTGCGCATGCGCAACCCTGTTGCTCATGGCGCAACCCTTTTGAATATCTGGGCCACTATATCTAATTATGTTATTTTAAAGTGTGTCAATGTTTTTCATGAGTTTTAATTTGTGCTTCATGACTTGCAAAAATCCTGGTCCACGACTTGTTATAGTTCATGATCTATCTCAACGAGGACGCTAAATCCTTGTCCATGGGGACATTACAAGAATTGTACAGGAGACTGTATGCCATTTGAAAAAGAATGGATTTTTAGTAGTATTTGAAAGCACTTAAGATTTATTGGCTTCAACATTTAATTACATACAGATATGCAATAGAAATATGTTCTAGGGGTGATGTTTTCTATTTTTGGGGATGTAATGTATTTTTTTTTCTTCATGATATTAACAATTTTTAGATCGTGACTCTTTTTTAATGCGATTATTGGTTACAATGCTACCAAATCCTTTTCTGTGAGATTCTTGATGGGGACCACTTAAGAATATTACAGACTTTTTTTTAATGCATCTCTGCTGCTGTATAGGGGTGTGTCTTGGGCTTGCATTGGTTGTGTTTTCCATGTCACCAGTGCAACACTTTAACACTATTAATGTATTTATATTTATATACTGCTTGTTTGCTGAACTTTTTGTTTTTACAATGATTGGAAGGAAATTGTCCATACAAGCAATGAGAGCTGTGCCACAGTAACAGAGTAACGCTGTGAGCAACTTTATGATATTTAACCAGCAGTATGCAAATGGGCCATTATGTATCTAATGTGCAAATGCGGTCATTTGCATGTCATTATGGCTCCATTTCCATGTGTTGTGAGGGTGGGCCATTGAAATGCATATGGCTCCCTACACACCATGTGGTGCTGACAGGGAGTGTATTGGCAGCCCTCCTCTGTCCTGTAGTCCCGATTGAAGTTAAATAAATGCTGGAATCCTATCTGGTAGTCTAATGGTGGCCCCCTACTTCCTGTAGCCCTGATCATGGTAAGATCAATATAGGATGCCTCCCTGATAGTCTAGTGCCACCTTCATCCTCCTAATGGTTCTATCACATGAATTGCATATACAGATTCTCTCTAGTAGTCTAATGGTCCTCCCATCTCTACCGTACCTGTGATGCTTGTAAATTAATATGCTGTCTACCTTGGTAGTGTGGTGGGTACCACCCCCAACCCCTCTCCCCACCCTGACACTATCCAAAAGCACCTATATAAACAGTGAAACATGTCCCAGCTCATCCAGTGGCAGCCACAATCTCCCACACCCATACAGGACACCCCTGCACACACAGCTTCCCCCTTCCCAATCATTGTCAGGGATAACAAAACCCAGTTGCATACGTCTCCGGCTGCCTACCAAACAACAGGTTATAGTATCAGCTATAAGCCATTGGTCATAGTCATTGACAAATAAGTGTCTCACGGCATTAAGTCACATATTACTATAAGCTGTTGCTTGGTGGGCAGCTGAAGAGGTATGCAGCAGGGTTTGCTGCTCTTTGCTAATGATGCATGGGGGTAACTGGTGGACCTGGGGTTCTGTGTGGGATGGGGGTGCCAGTAGACTGCTAGGGAAGTGTCATATATTTATTGTGCCATTATTGGGGTTCCAGGAGGGAGAGGGGTACCACTACACTACCGGGGAGGATTTCTATATTTCTTTTCCTGCAGTTGGGGCTATGGGATAGAGGGGAGAAGCATTGCTACACAACCAGGATAAATGCATATCCTTCTGCTGCATTGATTGGGGCTCCAGGGAGGGTAGGGGGAAGGGTCCACTATTTCACCACAGAAGATGTGGGTGCTTCTGCACAGTGCACTGGATGGTTGGGTAGCCATGCACAGCTGGTGTCAGCCCTGCTGCCTTCCGTACTCTAATCACAGTTAAATTAATATATTAATCCTGCCTGGTAGTGTACTGGTACCCTACTGCCTCCTGTTGTCTGATCATGGTAAGATAAATATAGGATATGGCCTTGGTAGTGAAGTGGCAGCCCTACACCCTCCATGCTTATAAGCTGTGAGATGGATGTGAAAATTTCACCTGGTAGTCTAGTACTGCCCCCTCATGCCACCTATCTCATTCATGTGATACCTGTAAATTAATATGATGTCTGTGGTGTTAGTGTGTTGGGTCTCATCTCCCATCCTGAACCCCATTTGCAATAACCTGTATGACCAGTAAAACGATATCCAAGGTTGTTTAGTGGCAGACTGCCTCCTGACACCCACAGAGGACATCTTCCCCATGTATGGACCACCCCAGATCACCATGAAGTATGACCAAAACCATGTGCATTCATATGCAGTTCCATGTCAAATGATAGGTTATAGTATCAGCTGTAAGATCATTGGTTATGGTGATTCACAAGTATGTGAATGAAGGCATTCATAAACATTTTTGTGACTGAATGTACACCTGATACTTTAAGGTGTCATTTGGTGGACAGCAGTGGATGTGAGTGGGTATGTTTGCTGTATCCATGTAATAATGGGGTGGGGGGACGTGGGTGGGCATGGAAATCCTGTATGGGATGGGGTGCCGGTGCAGCTAACTACTAGGGAGGCATCCTATATTCATTTCACCATTGTTGCATGTATGGGAGGGAGGGCAGTGCCATTTACAGTACCAGAACAGGGGTATATCTTTTTATATGGTGATCTGAGGTCTGGGGTGGGCAAGGTGGGGTCCACTATTTCACCAGGGAACATGTGGGTGCCTGTGCACATTGTGCTGAGTGGGTGGCTGTCCACATATGACTGGTGGTTGTTGTGTTGCAGCTTGCAGTAGAATGTCCCATGTTTCAGTGTCCACCACATGTGCTACTTGTACAGGCTCAATGAGGATGCCAGGTATACGGTCACCACTGGGCTGTGTAGGAATATCACCACCCAGCCCATGCTGAATATCTGGATGTGGTGCAAATACATGGGCATGCCCCTTGGGGGTTTGCTGCATACACTATATTTGCACCCAGGCTAATCGGGACTAGTGCTGTGCAAGTCACTCCTTTGAATATTTAACTAGTGACTGCATTTTTCTGGGGCTGCGATTGTACAACTCAGTTTTATCAGGAACAAATCCTTTGACTATCTGTCCCCTGGCAACAATGTACTGATCTCAGATCTCATTCACATTACAAATAATTTTGCTGTGCACTGGTACCAGTTTGAGACACAAATGCTTTTGGTCACGTTGCACTCTGTGAGGTGATTTTTGAACAGTTAGTGTGGCAGATCAAAAAACGTTATAAAACTATGGGATAAGGAACTACTGTAATGTTCTTGAGGAAAAAAACTTTCCGATAGCTGTGATATATCATACAGTGCATCTACATTAACATTTTAATGTCACCATAGGAAAAAAATCAACAATACTGCCATATATCATTATATCCATTGAAGATTTAAAGGGAGTTACTCTATTGGCTGCATATGCCACTTCAGGTGTGCTACAGTTATGTGTTAGCGAGTTATGCCTGAGCCACAGTGCATGTGTCTAACACACCAATGTGCTTGCTCCCTGTTATGGGATGTTTGTAACTTGCTTAATTGCTAATGTTGCACATATGATACCGACTATTTAACTCTGTTCTAATTGTTTTTCTTTTTTCTGTTTCTTTTTAGGTATCACCCAGAGAGAGAGACTGAATAGCTAACTCAGGGTATCATTATGACTGCTGTATGTAAAGTGCAGTTAAGATTGAGAGACAGTAGGTGTGTTCATGGTTCTATGTCATGTCATCAAGACAGAGGTAGTGTGCAATGCACATCAGAAAAAAGACATGTATCTTTGCATTCTGGTGTAGCATGGAAAAAATGTACAGTTGTGAAGAGACAAGTCTGCAGTGCTAAACTATCAGAAGGTAATCAGTCCATTAAGGCTTGTGCAGACAAACAATGGCCACACATGCACAAAAACTGTAATAGCTCAGCCAGACACAGCAACAATGTTGCCATGTCCATTGTGCCACTGGGCAACACAATAAAGGATGTTTTTTTAAAATGAATGGCACATCATGTTAAGGTTGAGCATCTAATCTCAGCTGTCATGAGGCACAGAGGCAATAATCTAAAGAGAAAATTTGCACTCATGAAGTTACGTTTGAGAGCAAGACATTTTGTTAACAAGGATCTGACAATAAGCTCTCAATTGTGAGCTGTGATGATGTCAGCCATTGATAAATTTGCAGCAAAGGTTGAAAATGTAAGGAACAAACTCATGCTTTTTGAGTGCTTAACCAGAGAAAATCTGTGTGCAGTTTTTTAAAGAAAGCTGCTGCACTCTGAGCATTCAGAACCATTTTTCTGGGATGAGACATACAATGTGCACAGTACTAATGTTAGTTTGACATTAGATGCATATAGAAAAGTTCACAATGTTTTAAATGTGTCAAATGACAATATTAATTTTGATGATGAGACTGAAATATCAGAGCTTGAAACTCATCGAAAGTCACCTGCTAAGAAGTGGCCATGTGATACTATGCAATGTCAGAGCAGAATCAATGATTGCTATTGAGAATTTCCTACTGACATTTTCAAGCACCAAGAGGACTATGAAGCATAAGTTGTTTGTTAACATTGACAAGTGTGACATTCAATCTCATACTGTCTAAAGGGTCATTCTCTCGCATGCTTGGAGTGTGGCAGGTGTGATAGTGTCTTCCATCATTTCCACATGGTAGCAGTGCCCCACTCTGGTATGCTTAGATTTGTACAACAGCTATACCAAGTGAGATCCGTGGTGCGAGACTTTGTTCACTTTGACACATAGCTGGATGGTGGAGATGTTGATGCACTTGTTGACTTTATTAAAGACTTGCAAGCAAGGCATAAATTGAGGACAAGTGTTCCCCTGATGATCATAGTGGTGTTCTGCACACATCTGCAGTGCAGGAGTCTCAGCTTCTAAGGAGATTTGGAACTGAGTTTGCTAAAGTTGAAATTAGCAAGTCTCAGAAATGTAATGCTGTTTGTGTGTCTTGCGAATGGCTGTTTTACAAAGAACAGTGTGTCACTGTTGACCAAATACCACGTTGGAATGTGATGTGGGGACGTCTTGTAGCATATCAGCTTTTAAAGTCAGATCTTGCTGTGCTACAAACTTTCTCGTTGTGCACGTACTGTTACCACAAGATAAAGTCTGACACTTTACCTCCTGGGTCTGTTCTAAATGTGATGGATATGCAAGGCACTCCTCATGCGATTGCAGGCATAAACTTGTTTGAACAAATTCTGATTCAAACAATGAAGCCATTTCAAACAATTGTAAGACTTAATACTAAAATGCAAGACCTAACCAAAAAGGACCTGGTACACTCTCTGAAAGGCTCTATTACGTATTTGCCTTTGCAAGAAAATGTCAGCACTATTTCCAGAAATAGTAGTGTTGTGATTTTGGTAAATGGTGTTCCAACTAAGGCAAAAATGATATGGCAAAACATTGTCAATCCTGAGAAGGTAAAGCATGCATTGAGATACCTAAAGAAACATAATCCTTTTTTATGCTGAGATTGACATTGACACATTTTCTGCTGTTAGCACAGAAACTGATATCCAAGAGTCTGGAGAGGCCATTCTGGAAAAGGTAGACATTGCTTCTAGGGACAATGTATATGAACAATTTACTATCCACACTTTTCATGGGAAGGATCCAGTAGTAGATAACTTTGAATTGTACCAAATGAAACAAGTGGAGGGCAATCCCGCTAGTATATGGGAGGCTACACTTGAGGCACCTTGTTTTCCAGATCTGTTTCCACATGGAACAGGTGAGCACCTTGACAACAGTGAAGTCTGTGTTCTTGGAGCAGAGTATAGAACTTCAAGATTTCTACATTCGGATGGTAAATTCTGCAGGAGAATTTCATATCTCTTCCTTCTTCTTTGGGAGAGTGAACTTAGTGTATTGTCTGCAGCATAGCTCATACATTGAGACTTGGAACAGACTTCACCAATATGACATCTGCACAGTTACTATAGAGGTTGGAGAAGAAATATGAGGCACTGCAAGCTAGTCTTTCTTCTGTTTTGTCCAGCATGCATGGTACTAAGGAATATCGGTACGGATGCCACTCTGAGGCGATGTCATGTTGAGGGAGTTTGGACCAGCAACATGGTTTGTAACACTAAGCTGTGCTGAATACTACTGGGATGATTTAGTTGATCTTCTCAGATGAGCAAACTATGATGTTGATAACATACACAGTATGACTATCGGTGAAGTGTCACAATACTTTTACCATCGATTTCAGGCTGCCTTGAAATTCATACTTTCCAAAACAAATCCTCCTCTTGGGATTGTTGAACACTATTTTTGGAGGACAGAATATCAAGCTTGTGGAGCTCTACACATACACAAGTTGTTGTGGATTAAAGATGCTCCACGCATTGGTGCTAGTGACACAGTTGACATTCTGAACTTCATCTTTAAATATATCACATGTCAGATTCTAGATAAGTATGACAGTCCAACACTTTGGGAGTTGGTACAGAAATTCCAACATCACTTGTGTGGGAAGTACTGCAGCAGAAAAGTGAAGAACAGAGGTAACTGGTACACAAGGTGCCATTTTGGCTTCTAAGATAAGCTTGTATGGATGCTTGCTTGAATGATGTCTTCTGTGCTATGCACCATAATTTGAAGGTGAAATCCATAAAATGAGTTTATGAGCTGCCTCGCAGAGATTCTGAAGTCTACATCAATGACTACAGCCCTTCTGTTATGTTGATGTGGCAGGCAAACATTGGTGTTCAGTATGTTGCTGACAATTTAATGGCTTTGTTGAGGTATGTTACCTCATACATTACCAAGCATGAGCAGACATGCTTGCAAGAATTGTGGGAAGACTTGTCAAACTGCAATAGGTCTACCTCTTCTAGAATGTGGTCACCTGGACTTAGGACTGTTTCACACAGTGAGTGTGGAGCTTATGAAGCGAGTGAACATCTTACTGGGATATGTCTGTATGGGAAGTCAGAGTCCATTTGGTATTTGAATGTAAACTACAATCAGGAGACACGTCGTGTGCTTAAGAGCCATGATGAGATTGAAGACCTTGCTGCTACAAAGCCAACATCCACCAATATTCTGAAGAGCAACTTGATTGACAACTACAGTATTATCCATAGCGCCATAGTGCTATGGAAAATCTATGTTTGTTCAATGTTGCTCAATGGTATGATTGTAAGTGGGTGCTTCTTCTGACCCTCAGAAGAATATATATAAGGTTACTGGCTTGGATGGTTCTCTGGTCAGGAGGTTAAAGTCATGGCTAATTGACAATTATAAACTGTCTTTAAATACAACAGACAACAAGGAGCATTACTGTTTTGTTCTTCTGCTTCTGTTTTGTCCTTGGAGACAAGAAAGTGAATTGGAAAGCTCATCTGACACATATGAACAACAGTTCTTGTTGACTTATGATTTCTTCAAGAGTGAACAAAGACATATATTGAAAGACTTGAGATTGAGAAAAATCAACTGGAGAAAGCAAGGGAGCAATTGGACGATGGCACCCCAGTTATATCACAAGTTATGGTTGGGTTGATCCTAAGGGTGAAGGGACTCTTGGTGTTCCACTTCCTGCAAAGGATCCAGCTATGCTGATGTCAGAAATAGAGAGTGCTATGCAACAAAACATGCAATTATCAAAAGGAACTGTGGACATTGCTGATGAACTCAATACACATCAAAAAGTAGTGTATCAGTCTGGGATGCATGCTGTTGGTCATGCTATTAAGCACACAAAGAGGGAGTGTTCCTGTGACAAACATGAAGCAGTGAGGATGTTTGTCAGTGGTGCTGCTGGTACTGGTAAATGTTTCTTGATTGAGGCTATAAGCAGGGGATTTTGTAGTCTCACTGACTCTGCAACATCTGTTATTGTGGCAGCTCCCACAGGTCTGGCAGCATGCAACATAGGTGGTGTTACTCTTCATAGACTGCTCTTGTCGCTAGCTGAACATGGTAAAACAGGTGGGTACAGAAAACTGTCTTTTGAGGTTACCAATGAACTGAGATCAATGTTTGACAAGATGCAGTTGCTGATCATAGATGAGATTAGTATGGTGTTGAATGTTCTCCTTACTTACATCCACCTACACCTACAGGAGACAGTTGCGACTGATGGTGACATTCCATTTGGTGGGAAAAACATTGCGGTATTTGGGGACCTTCTACAGAGGGCTCCTGTGAATGGCAAGCATGTTTGCTGCACTCTTACTGTAGAAGAGGCTTGGAAATCAATTGGATGCATTGGTGGTGTCAATCTCTGGGAGTTCTTCTCCTATGTTGAACTGTTCCAGAATATGGGACAGCAAGGGGATATGTCTTACAAAGCATTACTTGATGAGGCTCAGATTGGTTTCTTGTCAGCCTGTCACCTAGAAATGCTAAGGCACTGCATAATCAGTACAAAACAGACTCCTATTCAGGATGCTTGTGAGCTGTTTGCACTTTTACAGAAGTCTGGCAAACGCATAATCCGTCTATTATCAAGACTAAAGCAGTGTGCAGAGTTCAACAAGCTTATGCTACAAAAAGAACAGCAACCTGTCATGACTCTTACGTCCTTAGATACCATTGATGATGTTAGAATAACACGCACATTGGTAACAGAAATTGTTGAGCATCTGAAGGATCTCACAAGTGTTGTATCACATACTGCTGGTTTGGAAGCTGTTTTAACACTGTGCAAGAATGCATGTGTGATTCTTCATGGAAATCTTGACATTGACCGTGGTCTCTTGAATGGAGTCATGGGGCACATTCATGACTTTCAGTATAACATGAAGAACACATTTGTGGAGTTTCTGGTTGTAAAATTTGATAACTGTGATACTGCTCTTCCAATAGACAGAACCACTGTGAAGTTTGAGTTTGTGAAAGACATTTATGTGACACAGAAACAATTTCCATTGTGTGCTGCTTATGCAGTGTCTATACACAAGTCACAAGGACTTAGCCTTGACAGTGCCATTGTAGATGTAGGGAGCTGTATTTTCAAGAACGGCATGTCATATGTTGCTTTGTCCCAGGTGAGACAACTTTCTTGGGCTGCACATACTAAGCCTTGTAAAGTGTAAGAAGTGTGCTGTTGCTAAATGCATTGTTGAGTACAACAGATTACATACTCTGTATCAGCCAAGTGATCCTTTGCTTCCAGTACCTAGAATCACATCAGTGACAGATGTTCCAAAGAACATAACATGGAAACTGAAGAGGAAGCACGGTAAAACTCCACAATCTTCACCACATAGTCTGATTTCTAATCAGTCACTGGCTGTACAGATCAGATCTCCACCTGCAAAACAATATATTGAGGTTCAGAAACTGGTAATATTTGGTAACAGTTCAGGAGTAAACTGCTATGCTAATTCCACCATGCAGGCAGTTCTGCATATGCCAGAGTTCATCGATATTGTGATTACAGCTGAATCAACTGCTCTGTCTGATGAATTGAACAGAGTAATTCGAGAAAGTCAAGACCAGGTTCCTAGCTCTATTGAAGTATCCAGGGCAAAGCATGTTTGCTGATAATACCAAAGGGAAATGATGCCATTCAGTTTTGTGAATATTTTCTGGTTAGTTAAGTATGCAAGTACACAAGCTTAACATGTGGATACAAAGACTCTCAAGCAACCGATGATATGCTATGGCTGTCTGTATATGTTCTAAAACAGATCTGTGAAGTTCCATAAGTTGTTTTTGAGGGCTGACAGTGGTTGGGTGTGTCGTAGATGTGGTCAGGCCTGTGTATGCTCTTTGAGAGTTACTTACTTCAGTTCATACATTATCACTGTACTGCAACATTTTAACTCTCAAGGCATGAAAGTCACAACGCTGATCTCTGACTTTATTGCTGGGAGAACTATGTTCTCAGGAAGCCAGTTTGACACACAAGCTATCATTTTTCACCATGGCCTATCTATTCACTCTGGATATTATGTCACATGGCGAAGATTCAGAAAAGGATGGTTAGAGTGCAATGATACAGTATGCACCATGAAAGAATGATTACCAAGGAATCTAAAAGATGCATAAGTAATCATTCTATGTAATATAAGTGGTGCTCAGCGTGTAGAAGAGTGATTATATGTAAACACAGCTGTTAAGGCAATCACTGTTCTTCACAGATACATCATACCATTACTTCTACAAATGTTACATAAAAAAATTATTATGTACATTTCAACATAGATATAGTTGGATATGTGTACATACTTCCTTTCGTTATCATGATGTTTTACCTCTGATAACAGACCTATGTGCTTCATGCTAAATGCCAACTGTTCAAACCCATAAAAACTGGTCTGAATGTTCCATATGTTCTACTGTACTACAATGTGGAGTGTACAGCACTGAAAATAATCTGTCCTTATATTATGTTGCCACAAAAAATACACCTACTTAACACAGTTTAGTGGATCCTGTGATATTCATGACAGTACTGTACTGTCCTTCTATACAAAGCAAAGTTATTTTGCTGATTGATAACAATAACAGTTGTGCAAGCTTTCTTATTGTTACAGTACATGAAGCATATGAAACTGAGATGTGCTTGCTAACATGACTGCCATGGTACTGTCTAAGTAGACTTGAGGCTACTCAGCAGTTCTCATTTGACAGTAAGTAATATCTTATAGCATGTGTTTCAAATGCACTGCTCAGTTCTGTTGACTACACTGCGTGTGCAACTTTACCAAAGTGCTGTATCGCATGACAATGACACAAGATAGAGTATTCTGCTACAATGATTGTAGTTTGCTGTCTCATTCTGCAAATAATGTGTGCTGACAGGTGATGGTTTCAACAAGCCGCAGCAGGTTAAGTTTTCCTTTTTTTTCCTGTTGTCTGCATGCTTGAAAAATGCATACTTCATTTACATGACTGTTGAAATATGTTACTTGCTATGCATTTAATGTCATTGCATTGCATCAAGTCCAGATAACCATATTGTTGATGGTAGTACATGCACATGTATACATGTGGCAATCTATTCTAGTTTCAGTTAATGCATGTGTATGTGTATGTATATATAGATGTGTACACTTCATTATGTCATAGCTTAACAAAGTGATGGTTGTGCTCTTCTATAACACAATGCAAACTATTGGTATGTTCTTACTTTTATAGGATCGCCTGTATTCTGGAGTTGGATGAGGAATTTTTCCCTGTTCAAGTAATATTTTTTTTATACTTCCTTTACTATGTTAGGCCCCCAGAGGGCTTATTACATCATGTCCAAACATATTGATAATACATCTCATACATAGGTACAAAAGATAAATCTTGATGACAACACAGTGTGTACCTATACAATAGCTTTCTACTGAATAAAGCATATGATGGTCAAATTAAACAGAGCTGGCTAATCCTAAAGATCTATCAGTTAACTTTAAAAGTCTTACTAGCTACTCGAACTCTGTGGAGAAACTTTAAGATATGTACCACATTGGCTGAAGTAGTGGACAGAGAGGGAGGGAGGAGGAACCCAAGAATGGGAGTCTAAGCATCCCCACCCAAGTTGGTCTCATACAAAAGCCACCTGGCCCACCTATTCTGATATAAAGGAGTTTGCTGACAAATGCCAAAAGGGATTCTCTCCATTAAATGAATGTTCTCTATAATAGCTCTCCAATCCTCCTACGGGGTTGGGGTCCTTTGTGCCCATTTCCTAGTAATGGCCTTAAGAGCAGCTATCATCAGAACTGACCATAAATATATTGCTTCTTATTGTGTCTCTATCACAGTACTATATTATTAATGTTGAATTTTTTATGTTAATCATTAACAGACTGCTGCACAGCTGCTCATATCTGAATGATGGAACAAAGAATGTCTTACATACAGTGTTCATTTTAAAGACATAGTAGCATGGTTAATTTGTCATTTGGCTTTCACTTTTTTGGTACTGGTTGTGTTGGCTTGAAAACAAGTACTGTTAAATAGGTAGTCAAAGTATAAACAACTAAATAATTTTATAAATAACTAATGTCATTGACTAAAACAATATAATGAGCCACATTTCACTTGGTTCTAGATAAAATTGAAATTTTCGTAGTTAACATTTTCTAATGTGAATGCTTATAGTTATACTTTCACTAACATTATTATATTAAAAAGTGCCTTAACTTTAATAGTAGCACTGAATTGTCAACAAAAGTATAACATGAAACTGTAACAGATCATGGTAACCTAACATAAAAGACACATTTAATGGTCATATTTAATGCAGGTAGGTAAATAACAAGAACATTTATACTATTTTTTTTTTTACAAACAAAAACTTACATTTAGAATCTGTGCCACACTAAAATGGTCATTGAATAGTAACACTGCTGTAAACATTTAGAATTATTCTAAACATTTTGTGAAGTTTAGATAAAGTTCTCACTTGACTCAGTTACATAATCTTAATTAAGATTTAATTGAAAAAAGTACATAATAGATACATAATGATAGTAAAATAATGTAATACATGGTGCGTTACAGCAAGAGACATTGCAAATTACTTAATATGGTAATTTGGCTCTTAGTTTTGTATTTTAACAAAGTATATAATATAATGGTGTGGATTTCAGGTGCAAATCAGTTGATCATATTAACTTACAGAGAACTGTTGTTCTTTTTTTTTTTTGCCCATCCTAGGAATAGCCAAATAATTTGGCCTACATATTTAAAATACTTTTTTAAATAAATAAGTTCAAACCTTATGTTTTCTGTGTTGTCTATTATTTCCTTGATATAAGTGTGAATATTGTCTATCTTTATTCTTATGCACATTATTTAATTTGTATTTTGAGAATTCCTAGAATGTCATGAGACTCATTTGCATACTGGTTTGCACAAAAAAAGGTCTAAGGTTATAGGGTGTCTTTGTGCTACAGTGTTGCATCATAATGTTCTGTTGCACATACAAACTACATGAGCACCATTATTTTTTTATAGCCTCAAGAATTGGTGAAGAGGTATTTGACATACAGAGATTACTAAGAAAGAAATACATGTTTGCTACTGTTGTAAGAACTATTTTAACTTATTCTGTGTCACGTGGAGATGCAGAAACCTTTAATTTGCAGTATGAAACAACATTTAGGATAATGCATGCCCAACATTGCATAAGTACTGTGCTCTACCCACTTAGCTTGTCTAATTGGCTGTGCCCTTCAAAGCAATGTTTTACAGGGACATGGAAATCAGATCCATAGTGTGTTGCAAGAAACTGGCTGTGCATAGAGTAGACCACCGAATTTTCTATATGGTTTATGGCTATCCACGCCTATTGATGAAATTGCATTTAATACTACTAAATTGATGGTGGAGGTGGCCACATGAACGTTACTGGCATCACTAAATGACTGATACACTGTTTTAAATATGTTTTTCCCATTTCACATATACCAGTGAACAAGTTGCAGGTTAACTGGATAATTGAAATCAAGTATGTGGTGCCATTCTCTGTAGTTTTTCAGCTGTAGTGAGATAACAACTGCAGCAGAAGAACATTGTGATGTCCACCAGGTGGATAAGCATATTACAGGCATGAAGATCAATACATCACTACATTCTACCACATGCAATGGGATGCATTTACACAGTTAGCTACCTTTCATTGCTAAAGCAGAGTGGATCACCATTTCAACTGTCCTTAAACTTTTTGTGACAATCTAGTAAGGGTTCAGGAATGCCCTACATTCTATCTGGATTGAGAGGGTCAACCTCTTTACTTTCAAAACAAAAGGCCGACATTTTTTTTAAATACAGTGGCTAAGGTGTGCAGCAGTGATGTGTACATAAACAGTAATAAATACTTAACCTAATAAATGTTGTATTTCTTAACAATGTGTGGACACGTTTTTCTTGAAATTGACTATACAATAGGGTATGAAAATTGTGTAACCGGATTGTGCAAAACACATCACATGACTGTGATATACAGTACCATGCAAAAAACTATGAGTGAGAAATGGAATTTATAAAAAAAACATACTTGAACACATTTTAAGTGAATTGTACATATGGGTCTACTGGATAATCACAGTAAGGCACTGCAGGGTGTCAATTATTGGTAGATTTATCCACTTCTTCTGTGGTTAACTCACTTGTCTGCAGCCAGTGAAACACCACACGAGCTGTGCTGAAATCAGTCAAGAACCCACACCTTGTCGTGCCTTGTTGCTTAGTGATGGTTGATATATTCAATCAAGGGTTATCTGGGATACGTTGCAGTTATACTCAACAATGAAAAAATATTGGATACATTATAGTAATACTGTGTTACATTATATCATATCTTAATGACACTATGACACATCTAAAAACAATGCTGGACATTGCTGTGCCCTTTTATGGTACACCAGCAAAAGACAACATCAGCAACGTTCTAATTGTCTCACCAGAATAGGTAAGGTATGTGTATGGATCTGTGACTATTGTGCACTGTTAAGATATTTACATTTAACAACTGTCACCTAAGATGCTCCACTTACAATAAAGCATTCTGTAAATGTGAATGTAGAAATCTGTTCCTGTTAAAGAACTTATTACGTTCAATACTGCGTGTGACAAATACATTCTTCTCGCTTTTGAGCTAATTTATTATTCATCAGACATACTCATCATCTGTCTTTTAATCAAGATTTTATTATCCTGTTTGGAACCATTGTGCTAAGGGAAGCTAACAATTGTTCATGTCCTCCTGAAAAAGTAAGGAAATTCTTTGCAAAAAACTGCGTTAATGCAACAGTTAAGTTTTTTCACAGCGACAAAATCGAGGAAATTTGGCATTAAGGTTTTCAACCCTAACTCCAACCTTTGCCTTCCCACTGCCACACATACACACACACAGACACCCACACAGAGACACACATAGACACACAAACACACACATACAACTGGGGGGGGTACAAGGCAAGACAACCAATCACAAACACACATGATAACGCAACAGAAATAACATACAACTTCTTAAACAGACCACAACAGGCATCTATCATGATGTTTCACCAACTGTATCACTTGTGCTGCCATCCCAATCTCTTGAGTGTGTACACCCACAACCTCTACAGGCATGTGAGATGGTTATTGCATGAAATCTATATGCCATTGTGGGCAGTGGTTCACAATGACAGACACGTGCTTTAACAGATTAACAACCAAGATGCCTATGTGGTTATGACCATATAACATGAGACACCACCATTTAGATGTTATCCGGTCACAATGAGATAGTTTAAACCATACTATGATTACCAGAGACCAGCAGAGAACTCATAAATACTTGAGTGCTGCATGTGTGTATGCAGGTTTGGGCATCGGCTAACATGGACAGCCAAGTGAGATAACAGATTAGGAAGCAAAATCACTATGGGCTATGACTGGACAACATCAGTCAGCATTTTTACCACCCTCTATAGTGTATTAATGCATCATGATGTTTCCCAATCATAACAACATAGTGTTTTACATTACTATGATTATGAAATACCAAAAGAGAACTCATTAACACTTGAGTGCCGCATATGTCTATGCAGGCCTGGGCATCAAAGTGTAATAACAGATTTGGAAGCAAAATCACTATGGAGCTATGAGTGGACAACGTCAAGTCAGCATTTTCACCATCCTATGGAGTGTGTTAATGCCTGCTGATGTTACCTGGATGTAACCACATAGTGTTTTGCCTTAATATGTTTAGCAGAGATCACCAGGGAACTCATAAACACTTGACTGCTGCATATGTCTATGCAGGCCTGTGCATCATCTGACATTAACAACAAAGTAGTATAACTCATTAGGAACAAAAATGAATATGAGGTTATGACCAGGCAACATTAGTCAGCATTTCGACCAGCTTGAGGAGTGTGTTAAGGCCTTCTGATGTTACCCAGTTAAACGTGATAGTGGTTTACCTTCCTATGATTACCAGAAAACACCAGAGGACTCATAAAACTTTACTGTTGCATGCGTATATGTGCATTTTGGGCATCGGCTGACATGAACAGCAAAGTAGGATAACAGATTAGGTAGGAAAATGACTATAGGGTTATAACCAGACAACATCAGTCAGCATTGTCACCACCCTGTTGAGTGTGTTAATGCCTCCTGATCTTACCCGGTCATAATCACATAGTGTTTAACCTTAGTATGATTACCAGACAACAGCAGGAAACTCATAAGCACTTGAGTGCTGTATGTCTGTATGCAGCTTTGGACATCAGGTCACATGAACAGCAAAGTGGGATAACAGACTGGGAAGGGAAATGACTATGGAGTTACGACTGGACAACAACAGTCAGCATTTTCACCAGCCCGTGGAGTATGTTAATGCCTTCTGATGTTACTCAGTCATAACTAGACTATGTTCTGCCTTAATATGATTACCAGAGACCACCAGGGAACTCATAAACAGTTTAGTGTTGCATATATCTATGCACACCTGGGCATCGGCTGACATGAACAGCAAAATGGGATGACAGATTAGGAAGAAAATGGTATCATGAGTGTACATCAACAGTCAGCATTTATACCACCCTGTGGAGTGTATTAATGCCTGCTGATATTACCCGGTCTTAACAACATAGTCTTGAGTATGCCAGGGTAGAATCAGGAGGCATTAACACACACTAAAGGGTGGTGTAAATGCTGTCTCATGTTATCCGGTCATAACCACATAGGCATCTTGGTTGTTAATTTGTTAAACCATGTGTCTGTCCATGTGAACCACTACCCACAATAGCATACAGATTTCATGCAGTGACCTTCTCACATGCTTGCAGAGGATGTGGGTGCACACACCCAAGAGACTAGGATGGCAGCAGAGGTGATAAAGTTGGTGAAACAGGATGATGGATGCCTGTTGTGGTCTGTTTAAGACATTGTATGCTATTTATGTTGTGTTATGGTGTGTGTTTGTGATTGGTTGTCTTGCCTTGTACCCCCCAAGTTGTTTGTGTGTTCTGTGAGAGTGTGTCTGTGTCTCTGTCTCTGTGTCTGTGTATGTGTGGCAGTGGGGGGGGGGGCAAATGTCTGAGTTAAGGTTGAAAACCCTAATGCCAAATTTCCTCTCTTTTGTCACTGTGAAAAACCCTAACTGTTGCATTAACGCAGTTTTTTGCAAAGAATATATATTATATATATCCTCTGTATATGTATGGATATATCTATCTGCACCTCCCTACCCATGCAGGGTATGCCCCCCTATATCCCCAGTAATAATGCCACTTGGTACCACGTGGCAAGGGTTTTAGTAGCTGCATCCTTAGGACAGCACTTCATAAATAGCAGGGCCCAGCACTCTCATTCTGTCATTCCAAGCAGTTGTGGAAGAATTAGAGCTTTCAAATTATCTCTGGTTGCCCTAAAGAAAATTGCTTTTCTCCTCCTATCGTGCTCAATAAATGTTGAACTTAACTCTGGTCCCACAGAAGCCTTGTCATCTCCGTCCGACCTTACAAGGCTTAGAGGAATGAGCGTTATAAACGTTAATGTTTGCAGTATCTTAAAAAAACTTACATTGATCCAGACCTGGGTCATTAATACTGAATCAGATGTGCTGGTAGTCTTAGAATCCTGGCTCAGATCTTCTACTCCTGACAGGGAGGTTAACATCCCTAACTATTGGCTGTTCAGAGCCGACAGGCAGACTAGGAGTGGTGGGGTAGCCATTTATGTCAAAGACAAATATACGGTCACTACCATTGAATCCTCCTCTATTGCAAATGGCTTTGAATGTCTGTCCCTTAAGGTTGAAACATCCTGCTCAATGGTTATCAGGGTTATAAGGTGTTACAGGCCTCTGTCTGCTGGGTCCTAGCTCCTGTGTCACCTATCGAGTATTATGGGACATGAAACCCTCGAAACTATTATTCTAGGGGGATCTCAATTATGACTGGTTATTCAAGGCTTCCTTACCCCTCAAATCCTTCTGTGACTCTCTTGGGCTCACACAACTCATTGAAGAACCTACACATCCTAACAAAAAAAAAAACCGGAATAGCACCCCATTGGATGCGTTTCTTATAAGCAAGCCACAGTCCTTTTCCTACATTGGAATACTTTTCTTGGATGTCAGCCATCATTGCTTCATCGCTAGTCTAAGATCTGACTCCAATCCCCTCTCCACATCTAAGTTCTCTACCAGAAGGTACAGACACAACTTTGACCCATTTGCCTACATTGATGAGCTAAAATCGTCTGTACCCTGGCAGAACTTTTACCTAGCCAAATCGGTCAGTATGGCATATGACATTTTTCATGAAATAGTGTCTTGTGCCATAAATAATCATGCTCCTTTCGTAAAAGTCTGCGTAAAGACCAGAACTTTCTGTTGGTTCTCTGCTGAACTCAAGGCTGCATTACTAGCAAGAGAGAAACTCTGGAAAAAATCCAGCAAATCAAAAACTGCCGAGGATTGGTGCCACTTCAGGAAGGCTAGGAACTCCTGCACCAAATTGGTTAGAGAGACTAAGGCCAACTTCTACCATTCTGAGCTTGACTCTGCCTCAAGGTGCCCAGCTAAATGTTGGTCCACAATCAAAGAGCTGCCTGGTCATACAGCTGGAAATGTACTTCCCTCTAAAATCATCTCTGACAATGTTACTATCAACGATAGCAAGGAGATTCTCCAGGCCTTCAACAACCACTTTGTTACAGCAGGCCTAGCATTCGACAATTCACCAGCATCCATGTTACGTTCTCAGGTTAGTGCACAGATTCCTGAACCTAGCACCACTAATGCAGCCTTCTCATTCCTTCCTCCTTCGTTGAAAGAGGCCGAAGACCTCCTTCTACAGTTGGACACCAAGAAAAGTGCTGATGCTTACTCTCTTGACACCTACTTCTTAAAGATTGCATACCACGTCCTAGCTGTACCAATCACACACCTATTTAACTTGTCCTTGTCCCAGGGGACTCTTCCACACCTATGGAAAATTGCCCATGTCATTCCTCTGGTTAAATCAAGGGATCCCTGAGACCTAAATAATTACAAGCCGATATCTCTCCTACCAATATTGTCTAAACTGCTGGAAAAAATAGTGAATGCTCAGTTGAGGACCTACCTAGATAACAAGAACCTTCTAAACCGTATGCAGTCTGGTTTCAGAGCCAAGCACAGTACCATTATGGCTCTGGCCAAAGTGACTGATGACTGGCAATGAGAGCTGAAAACAAAAAATTTGTATGTGCCATGTTCCTGGACCTTGGCAAGGCCTTCGACACTGTTGACCACTGCCTGCTTCTTTCATCCTGAAAAGTGATAGGTCTGGACCCGACCTCTCTGTGCTGGTTTAATAACTACCTTACAGATAGGCTTCAGCAGGTCAAGGCCAAAGGGAAGCTCTCTCCACTCAAACCACTAAAAAGAGGCATTCCATAGGGATCCATCCTGGGGCCTCTATTGTTTGCCATTTATATAAACAATATTGATGTTGGCATCAAGGAGGCCAATATTCACCTTTTCGCTGATGATACGGTGTTGTATCTAAGCTGCCCAACTCTGGAAGCCGTCTGTGGAGATTTGCAAACGGAATTCAACTTGTTGCAGAATCAGCTCCTGAATAAAAAACTCTTACTCAATGCAAAAAAACAGAAGCTATGCTGTTCTCTCCAGCTACTCATTCAGCGAACCCTGCTATCTCTGGCTCCTTACCTCCCATAAACACTTTACTAGGAGAGAGGTTGGAATTTGTTATGAAATTCAAGTACCTAGGGGTCTGGCTAGACCACAGACTCTCCTTTGTGGAGCATGTCAAGAATCTGCTAAAAAAGCTGAGGCAGAGACTTGGTCTCTTCTTTAGAATAAACCGCCTCCTGATCAAAGATGCCAAGATGCAGTTAGTTCAATCCACTTTTATATCCCTAATTGATTATGCTGATTTCATTTGTAGTCAATGTAATGCCTTCTGTCTTACTAAACTGGACACCTTATACCACAGAGCCTTGAGATTCATAACTGGCCTACCTATCACCACCCACCACTGCTCCTTATATGCAGCTGCAGGGTGGTCCTCCCTTCAGTACAGAAGAAATGGAAATGCAGCTCTCTGGACTTACAGAGCTATTACCAACAAATTACTCCAATACAGTTCCGACTGTTTGCCGTTATATGTGGTAGGCAACTACGCACTGAGAAGCTATTCTCTGCTTCTACTGAAGGTACCTAGGGCCAATACATGCTTTCGGAGAGCAGCCATAGGCTTTGTGTTGCCCTCACTCTGGAACAAACTACAGAAATCTATGAAACTGAGTCACCCTGTTAGTCTTACCACCTTCAAGACCTTGTATGCCAAGGCTGTTAAGGATCTATGCAACTGTTTCCAGCACGCTTAGCATGCTAGAGTGCCTACTGCTTACCTGCCCACTACATTTCCACCTAACGTGGCCCCTTGATTGTCTCCACCTATACCCCCCTTTTTTCTGCTAATCCACTACCTTTCTTACCCTCAGACTCCTAACATATATGTCCCCAGCCCATCTACCGTAGCACCCCTCCTAGAACAGCTGCAGTCCTGTACCCCTCCCCTCTATATCAGCCCCTTAAGTTTGTATATGTCCTGACCAATGATATGCCATGCTGTTTGAAAATTTTTAATATGGTGGCTGTTTCAAGATGTTTTAATTCCCCTTCTCATACCATTCTCCCTAACCTTGTTAACCCTATACCTGAAATACTTGTTATTGCTCTGTGTATTTTTTTTCTATTTCTGTATAATTATGTCTATTTATTATCTGTACATAAAAGTGTTATTCTTAAACCTTGTGTAATTCAGGTCCACCTTGTAAATGAGCCTGCTCAATGGTGTTCGCCTGGATAAATAAAGACTTGATTGATATATACACACACTATATATATATATATATATATATATATATATATCTATATATATATATATATTCTATATATATCTATATCTATATAATAATACTGGCCCGGTAGGGCCAGTATAGTTAGGGTTGAATGGTCACTTCTATGTTAAACCTCGAAGTTTGCACTTTAATAGCTTTACAACCATTTCTCTGATTTGCCTGAAAATTTGAGTGCACAACTACCAACCATAGATCTCTGGATGTGGAAAGTTTAGTTCTGGTCAGACGTACGATTATGGAACTGTAGGGCACTCAAAATATGAAAAAATCATAATTTTTGCACATTTTTTGGCAAGTTATAATGGACTGAAGAATGCATTTGAGTGGCTTCAAACGTATTTGTCTACACGTGGCATGGATTGAACTGTTGCCTTGTAAAGATTTGGGGAAAAAATATTGCTCCAATCAAACGTTATTCAAGTTTTTCATGTCCCATTATAGCCTATGAGAAAATCTGTATGAGCATTGCCAAAACTTTTGGGACAAAACATCTCATTATAAGGTATAGGAAATCACGAAAACATTACTCCACAACATTGTCCCATGTGTTGTTTTCTTTGTCACTTCATTGTGCCAAGGTGGATTGTGCTTTTGGGCTGCAATTTGCAGGGTGGTAAGCCCTGGTCCCACAGATGTGCCTTTTGGTGATTTGGTCCAAAACATTCAATGGGCCCATAGTTAAAGCGTTATGAAGTTGAGAAATTTTGCATAGGATAACACTGTGGCACCTGTGGCGCCTTTCGGTACCCGTATCTCAAAAATGAAATGAGATACAGATTTTTTGCTACACCTTCTGGTGACCTAAGCAAACAAGGAAGTCATACATTACACCTGCACTGGATTTTTTTTCGTAGGTTGTATGGTTACTGAGATATTGGCAAATTAGTGTTACGGGGGTTCCATGTCAGGCCTATGGGGCTATTGTATGGCTCCGTTGTTATGTGTAAGTGGGAGCGCAGGGCCCAGAGGGCCTACACTCCCACCGATGCATATCACTATGTGCAAATGGGCTTTTTGGTGGAGGGCTCATGATCCCACCAACACATACCAGTTACTAGGTACATTATACTGTAAATAAACGGTTTTGTCTTTTGTCTTGAAATTTGCAGGGTATTAAGGGGGTGTCCCAGAGATGTGACTTATGCTGTTTAGGTGTAAAAAAAATTATTGGTTTCATAGATATGCCATTACAAACTTAAGATTTTTCCGATAGGATAACATTGCAGCGCCCACAGGACTTTTCAATGCCAGTATCTCAGAAACAATGTGAGATTCAGATTTACTCAATGATGTCTCGCGTGGAGATTTCACTGTCATGATTACAATGGCACTTGAATTTTTTTCATAGCTGCTATGGTTGCTGAGATGTTGGCAAATTTGTACAAGTGTTCCTTGTCCCCTGATTCCCCACCAGAAATGAATCGCCCTACAACTTCTGACTCCAGATGTTCGCTGGCAATATTTATTTAAAAGGCACATGTTACATTCTTTACATCTCATTGTATCATAGAAACACACAGTACATTTTACAATCAGACATATCAGTCTATTTATATTTTTTTTTTTTGTCAATTCTTTTTCCCATCAGTCGCGGTCCTAGGAGCCTTCTCTCAGGCATCCAACCTGTCCCTGCCCTGCCTGAAGTCCCCCCCATCTGAACCTTCCTCTCCCTCACCCCGCCTTGCAGCTGGCACCCCCAGCTCAACCCCTCCAGGGTGGGGCCACCTGTCCTACCTTGGGCACTCTCAACGTTTAGACTCCAGCTGCAGATGTGGGCCCCGGGCAGAAGATCCATGAAGGCCAGCAGAGTCGGACCCAGTCATGGGCATGGGGATTGATGCCGTCACCTACCCCTAGGACCGGGATTTTCCATTTCTGTGCTCCCTCCCTGTGCATGGGCATGCCCCAACACTACTGGTGCACGGCAACCCTGCCAGCTTCGACCACACTACTACGTGTCTGCCCAGCTCATTGCAGTACCCCTTGGTCTCCACCAGAGGTCACTGGCCCATTGCCTTGGTCTGGGGAGGAGAGCACCACACGGGCACTCAGACCTCAACCCTTCCCCTGTCGACCCCAGGTGCCCAAGTCCATTCCCAAATCTGGGTTGCCAGCGTGGCATGAGGTGTGGCATCCAGCGCCTCAACCCTCAGCGCCACCGGGCCGGCTCACATCAGTCTATTTAGACATATCAGTCTATTGTGGACCTCTCAGTCCAGGTATTCCTCCTTGCCCATCTTCTCTAGTTGCTCCTTCTTCTGTTTTAGATGCTCTTTGGGGTCCAGACACTCTGATCCGGCTCCCCCTCCATCACCAGAACCAGGTACCAGACTCTTACCTGGACTCCCCTCCCCGCTAGGTGCAAGCATGGTGATCCACCCCCTAACTTTATTCCCTCCCTCCATTTACTCCCATGCCTGGGTTCCTTTGTCCCCAGCATGTGGTGCCTACCCCTGCCCCTCTCTTCCTGTCCTCCTTTTTTCCCCTGCTCCCACCCCCTTTCCATTGTTCCATCTCCAGTTTGTGATGGAAGATGGGGATCCTCCCTTGCGGGCTGGTATCTCAGGCCTTTCTTATTAATTGTCACCACCAGGTCCCCCAATGGCCTAAGGGACAGGCACATGCTAAATTCTGACAGGTGCACCCCATCTGCTCTGTACACCTCTGCCTGCTCAAATGATATTTCTCTGTGCCGGATGTGTACTTCCCCCATCTCTATCACTGCCCTGGCTACCTTCCTGTTGAGGTACTTCCACTGCTTTGACCTCTTTTTCCCCCCTCCACACCCATTGGGATGTGACCTCTGACCAGCCTAGCACTATGCCCAGCCACCAGCACTTCACCTTCTCCAAGTCCGCCACCATGTCCTTTACCAGGGTACCCCATGGTACTCCACCCCGGTCATTTCCCTTCAAGTGAATAATAATGCAGTCTGGCCTGGGCCACTGCACCCACAACTCTTCCAGCAGGGACAGGAGCTGGGCCCACCTCATGCCACAGATGCCTTTCCACTGAACTCTCATTTGCTCCACTTCTGGGTACAACTGCATTCCTCTCCTCATGGCAGCCGCAAACCTCTCTTCCCAATAGATGAACAAGTGCCCCACAATCCAGACCTGTCATTTGGACCCCTCTGTGGAAAGAAAGTAACAAGGGTTATCCATCAACACCTCACGTACCTTTTGTAACAGTTAGATTTCCAACACCCCACCCACCATACCCCTTCTGCCGTCTCTTCCTTTGTCGGCACCTCAGATGCTGCCTCTATCCTAAAAGAGTGTGGAGCATATGCCTTGGGATCCTCACCCATGAATGCGAGCGCCTTCTCGAAGACAGTCCCTACCTGGTAACTCGTCACTGGGGATCCATCTCCATGTTGGAACCATGCCCCTTGCCTGCCCCCCATACATTCTTGTATTCCTCCATGGCCCTGACCATACATGCCCCATCCCCCGGCTGCCTCTGGACCATCATCGATGTGCACCAGCCCCTCTGGTTAGTTCTGAACCGAGGAAGTCGAATGCTCACCTTGTCATTCCCCCATGTGACATCCTCGAGCTGTAATGCCTGAGGGGGACATCCCCCGTTTTACCATCACCACTTCACCAACCCAGAATGCCTCCTTGGCCATGATGGAGAAAATGGCCTTGAACAGGCAGACCTCTTTGGCTGAGGAGCACACTTGCTCCAGGGCCCTTATCACCTTTGAGAGCAGCGGTCCCATTATGGCCCATCTCCTGTCCTGTCTGTAACCATGCCCTCTTTGCCAGCCCATCACCATCCCCCAGGCAGCTCTTCCTCCTGTTGCATCCACCCACCCTCAGTTGATGCACACCCAACTGATGCCCGCCAGTTGGACCACCATGGTGGCGTGGGAGATGCCTGCCTCCCACCTTTCTATGATATATTGCATCACCTGCTCTTCCTGCACTGGCTCACCCATCTCCCAACCCTGCTGGGCCCTGAATTCTTGGAAACCTGCCCAGGCCTCTTCATAAGCTTTTAGGGTACTGTCCACCCAGGCCCTCCTATAAAGGGCCCTGGCCTTCTCCCTCCAATTTTCCATACCTGTCCAGCACCCTGGTCCAGGATGTTGCTGCTCCTGGAACCTCTCCATCTGGAAATGGGAAAGACAGTCAGTGACCTCATTTTTGAGCCCCTCGATATGCTGTGCCCTGAATGTCAGGTTCAGCTGCAGTGCCAACAGCACCATGTACCTCAGAACTCGCCCCACTGATTCCGTGTTCCCAATCTGACTGTTGATGCCCTCCACCACTCCCTTGTGGTCACTCCATAACATGATCCATTTTCCTCTAATCTGGTTCCCCTATACTTCCATTGTCACCCAAATGGGAAAAATCTCCAGGAAGGTGATGTCCTTGATGATTCTCCATTCCGACCACTGCATTGGCCACAGCTGACATCCAATCACCCTTAAAATATGGTCCCATTCCCAGCACCCCTGAAGCATATGTATACAGCTCAAAGTCTGCGTTGTGTAGCCAGTTATCCTGTCAGAATGTCACCCCATTATATGCCCCAAAAAATTCCTTACACACTTTCAAGTCCTCCCTGACTCCTTTGCTGATGTCTACCCAGTGGTGGGGCTGTTTTGCCTTCCCCGTGGTCCTCCCCAATTGCCTAGTAAAAGCTCTACCCAGGCTGATGGCCTTGCAGGTGAAATTAAGGTGCCCCAGTCACTGCTGCATGCATACCAGCAGCACCCTCCTCCTCCCCCCAACATGTGCCAGCAGGCCCCACAACCATGTTGCCTTGTCCCCTGGTAACTGAAAACACTCCTGCTCTGTATCCACCTCAATCCCTAGGAACTCTAACATGCAAGCTGGTCCTTCTGTCTTCCCCTCCACCAGGGGGATCCCTATGACCTTGCACATGTACTGGAAGTCCTGGAGCATACCATGGGTTTTGGCCAGGGTGGCCCCAATCAAAAGGAAGTCATC
Source organism: Neoceratodus forsteri (assembly GCA_016271365.2). Classification (NCBI taxonomy): domain Eukaryota; kingdom Metazoa; phylum Chordata; order Ceratodontiformes; family Ceratodontidae; genus Neoceratodus; species Neoceratodus forsteri. The sequence goes on along the minus strand of CM057456.1, from coordinate 665,707,214 downwards.
CAAATAATGGACCATCCTCTTGTGCCCATAATGGGACCCAGACACCCATTCCACCCAAGAGCTGAGAGCTTCAAATATTGAACATGCTACAGAGCATCCCATGGGCACAGCCTTATCGAATTATCAACCACCATCAAACTGGAAACTAAGTAGATACCAGTCCTCAGGCTGCACTGGAAAGAGGTGGAATGCAGACTCAATGTCTGTCTTGGCCAGCTATGTTCTTTCCACTGCCCTGATCAGCATGACTGCCTGGTCCAGAGATGTGTAGGAAACTGCGCTCAGGTGCTCTTGAATCCCCTCATTGACTGACTCTCCATTTTGGTAAGAGAGGTGATGGATGAGCCTGAACTTGCCCACAAGGGCCCCTCCACCCTACCTGCCTGGACCTCCTTCAAGATTTTGGCTAGGACCACGTCTTCTTTTCCCTTTACAGAGCCTAAGTTCTGAGCCTTCATAGCCACCCTTCCCCCCCTTAAAACATAATGGGAACCCCTTCAAATCCCTTTCTCAGCAGCTCAGCCTTGTCTGCCTTGGGGTATCTGGCTGTCTATGCATCCACCACCCCAAGTACTATGGGTGTGCAGGCAAGCTCATAGCCCCACTGCCCGACTGCCATCATCCACCTAGTTCCACCCAGAGTTGGGGTTAAAACCCCCTTGGCCACCCCGACCTCATCCTCTGCCCAACCCCCCTGGCCCCCCCGGAAGGGCTGCTCCTGGCCCTGCTTTCCCCCTTGCTGGAAGGTCTCATCCCCCCATACCTTGCAGGCTGTTGCTGGGTGCATCCCCCCACATTGGGAGCAAATGTGCCGGAACTTGCAGCTGGGCCAGGTACATGTTGTCCTGTTGTAAGCTCAGCAGGTTTTCACCCCCAGGGCCTGTGTGGTTCTCCTCACCTTGTCAACCCCCAGACCCACCATCAGTCTAGATAGGGTCCGCACCCATAACTCTGAGTGGGTGCAGTCCCACCTCAGGTCCCCTTTTGCCGCCATCCATTTCCAAAAGACCTCATTGTACTTCAACCATCCAAAACCAATCTTCACCTTATATGCATCCCTAATGATTGCCGTATAAATCAAGCATGGTATGGCCAACTCCTGCTGTTTCTCCAACACCAATGCACTGTAGATCAGAAAACCAGCTTGTCGGGTGTCAATGGTCTTCCCCTTGTACTTCACCTCCTCGGCTCTATGTCCCATTACCGCTAGAGTGACCAGCATTTCCAACTTGCTCACCGATTCCTTCTGCTCCTACCTTTTTGCCATTTCTTCATCCACTAGACCAAAAATATCCACATATTCTCCCTTCCAAATTTTTCCTTCAGGGAAATGTACGTGGTCCCCTAGGGTGAAACCTGGCAGTCCATCATGCAACTTCTGGCTCCCAATGGGCTTGCTCACCCTGCTGTCCCCATTCTGCCCCCCCTTTGATGGCATGCAGTGCCCACTCCATCTTTTTCACCCTCTCATCCCCCCCAGGAGGCCCTCCAAATACTCCTTCAAATTCCCCTCATTGTTGACATCCACTCCAGTCTTACCCCTGGCCCGCTGTGGTGCTGGTGGCATTGGTGTCACATCTGGAAGGGGAGCCAGGGCCGGGCTGGGTTCTGCTCCCCTGGGCCTCTTGTTCGGCCTCTGTCCCCCAACTCCCCCATCTCTCTTTCCTTTTTTTCCCTGGGCCTCCACCTCCTTTCTCTTAGCCACCTCCATCAGTTCGGTCATTTGGCTCATCAGCCTTGCTGCCTGCTCCATCATCTTGGTGCTCAGGGTCGGTGTTTTCTTGGGAGCCAACTTTTCCTACTAGAATATGTACCAAACAAAAATGATTATCACTGCCGCACTGTCTCCTCCACTCATTCCTTCCCACTGAATCTTGAGGCATGTCCGTAGGCCCTCCTGGGCTGGCCATGCAGGTCCCATCCATGGAAACTTGCCCCAGCTCTGCTTGCTGCCTGTGTACTGTGGGCACCCCCTCACCCTTATTTCTGGAGGCCCCCCTTCATCAGCAGGCCCACCATGCTGTAGGCTAACCTGCAGTCACCAGGCCCAGCATCATCCCATAGAGGGCCGACCCTCACTGCCCCACCTGGGCACACATCCGGTGTCCAGGCCTGCTCTGTCCCACCCAAAGCACCTGTTGCATGGGCCATGCTTCCCAATCAGCCTGCATCCATCCACATGCTGCTCCGCTCAACTTCCATCTCACCCCCCCAGGTCATCAACCTCGCACAGGCCTGATCGCGTGTGCAGCGAGGTGCCACCTTTTGCCCCCAGGACCAGTGTCAGATCCTCTTGAAGTCTTTTCCTCCCCTGTGTCCTTAGGCCCTCCCCAAATGCAGCCTGCATGATCACCTCTGCCACTTACAGTGAAACGTAGGCCCCTTAGCCCTCGCCATGTGCACCTCCTTCCTTTGTGGCACCCTGCCTAGGCAGGCCTTCCCCCTTATCCTGCTGGCTTCCAGCCGGCCTATGCCATGTAATCCATGATGCCTGATGACCAGTCCCCCACGGCAGTCCCCTAAGCTGTACTGCATATTCTCCCTTGTCCCCAGCCTTCCTGCAGCCATGATGCCTCCCTGCCTTCTCCTGGCCACTCCACAGCCTGCACAAACTCCCACAATGTACAGCTCAGCCAAAACCCGCTGGCCAGACAGTCCTGCTTCCTCCCCAAGCTCATTCAATTACAACAGGCATCCCAGCATCTGTGACCACAAACCACCACCAGCTGCTCCATTATTTCCTTTTCTTTTGTTGTTCGAGTATTGCTATCTTCTGCCTCACCTTGCCACAATGCACACCAGCAGTGCATGGCCAGGAACATGCTGCCTATCACTCATGATGCAGCTCTGCCTGGTCCTGTTGCCCCAGCATCCCTTTAGCCATGTTCTGCACCATAAGCTAGAAGCCAACTTCTTTCTGTTTTGGGGTCCTTGGGACAGTGAGTGCCAAGCATACAGCTCATTGCTCCCAAACCAGATGACCCAGAAACCCACTCCAACGCTTGCCGTGTATTACCACCCACACCAAGAGGCTACAGCTTCCTCAGCACTGCAAAATATAGACTGTAGAAACACACAGTGCAAAATAAACCTTGCGGCATTAAACATGAAACTGCTGCCAGTGTTTTACCCATCCACAGAATTAAACTTAAACAATTGTTTCAGCATTTTTAAACCACAGAAAGCAACTACTCTTTAAAACAGCCCACCAAACAAACATTGCGAAATAAACATTGCAGAATTAAACATGAAAACGCTGCCAGCATTTTATCAGTCCGCAAAAATAAACTTAAACAAATGTTTTCAGCATTTTAAAAACTACAGAATGCAACCACTCTTTAAAAAAAACCCACCAATGCTGGGACACCTGAGGCCTAGAGGCCTAGTTTTCCCATGTGGTGCCTTACCTCACAGAATTGCCAGCGATGTGCTGATAGGAATTCAGTTCAAATCAGGAAGAAAAGAGGGCTCTCCAGGGGCTGCCTGACCTAATAAAGCCCCTAAGGACTGCAGCTCAGGACCCCTACAAGCCCCTCCCCCAGCCAATGGCCAGCGAGCTCCCCTACCCTGTTATATGACCCTCCTTGGCCCTCCCCCTTTGTGATGTCACTACCTTAGCCCCACCCCTTCCCCTTACCTCTATCTTATGATTTCTGGCTAGGTCCCTGGGACAAAATGGCTTGCCCTTTATAGGCAAGCTTGATTGCCCCATATGGCTGGCTGTTGTATGGCTCTGGTGTTATGTGTAAGTGGGAGTGCCGGGTCCGGAAGGCCCACGCTCCCACACATGCATATTATTATGCACAAATGGGCAGCTTGGTGGGAGCCTGGGTCCCATAGGGTCCCGTGCTCCTACCAATACTTACCATTTACTTGTTACATTACACTTCTTCAACAAGTAAGGAAATTCATTGCAAAAAACTCTGTTAATGCATCAGTTAGGTTTGCTTCCACGGTGACAAAAGTGAGGAAAATCCAATGTTAGGGTTTTCAACCCTAACCCTGAATCCCTGCATATACACACACACACACACACACACACAAAACACTCATACAAGCAGGGGACGGTACAAGGCAGCACAACCAATCAGAAACAGACACCATAATGTAACAGAAAGAACATATAACTCTGTAAACATACCACAAGTGGCATCCATCATCATCTTTCAGCAACTGTATCACTTCTGATGCCATCTCAAAGTCTTCAGGGGATACATTCACATGCTGTGCAAACATGCGGATAGTTGTTAAGAAGGCTATGTAGATCATTTTAGATGAAAGTTCTTTGATATGAGAAGGTTCTGACTATTTCATACTATTTTGCTATACCTGCTCATAACTTTATGAGTTGAAGTATATGGGCCACACTGTTCTATATTTATTTATTTATTTAAAATTGGTGACTGGGAAAGGCACGCTGAGCCGAGGCTCGTTTCCAGGTGCGACCCGGGTACATGTAATACAAGGTGGTAGATAGGGAAATACAAATACAGTGATTTTCAAGTAACAGGTGAGTGATACATTATGGTACATTTACATGGAGTTTGGTGGAGAGGTTACACTTTAGAATGAACAGCAGGATTGAAAAAAGGTTTACTTCATTTCATTTCTAGACCATTTATACCCTTAAATTTCAGGTGTGTGTATTTACATATTTACAGTAGTGGAGTTATCGAAAAATTGATTTTTCAGGGAGAGGGTGCCGGTGGGGGGGAGGGGGGTGAATTAGCAGTAAGAGATGGCGTGAGGAGTTTATTTTTATTACCTGGTGAGGCTATTTAGGGTAGCACTAGGACCGTATAAGAGGAGGGCTTGGGTGTACAGCTGTGGCAGGGATAGGGAGGGAGAAGCCTAAGCAGCTGTTTGAAGGCTGATATGGAGGGGGCCAGGTGAAGGCTGGGAGGGAGGTTGTTCCATAGGAGGTGGACCCGGTAGGAAAAGGCAGCTTGCCCTGAGGCTGTCAGGGGGCATGAGAGGTGGAAGGTCCATGCATGTCTGTGGCAAAGTGGGTAGCCAGAGGGGTTGGCTTGAGAGAGGCGGGAGGCTAGGTAGAGTGGAAAGGTGCCGAGCCAATATTTCGCTATGAGTGAGGCACTGTGGGTGGTCCTCCTATGTGAAAGTGGCATTAGGGATAGAGTTGTGAACAGTTTGCAGTGATGAGTGAGTGGGGCGGAGGCGGTGGTGAAGCGCATGAAGGAGTTTAGCAGGACGTCGAGTTTTGCAAGGGAGGAGGAAGGAGCTGTGCCATAAATGACGTCCGCATAGTCCAGTATCAGTAGGATGGTCTTACATATGAGTTCACTCCGAGTAGGGAGGGGGAGACAGTCTTTGTGGTGGTAGAGGAAGACAAGTTTGGGCCGGAGTTTGGTACAGACAGCATCGACGGGGGTGGAGAAGTTGAGGTTTGTGTGCAGCCAGACTCCCAGGTACTTAAAGGTGGGTACTGACTCTAAGCGAATTTCATCCAGGGTGGAGATTGGGGGGGGGCAGGCAGGGAGGTGAGTTTTTGTCTTCTGCCGAAAACCATGAAGACAGTTTTTTTTGCATGAAGTTTTAGCTGATTTTTATGGAGCCAGGCTTGTACTCGGTTGAAATCACTTTGGAAGTTTGGATGGACACTGGCATGGGAGGGGCCTGAGGCATAGATAATGGTGTCATCTGCATAAAGATGCACGTTTGAGATGAGACAGGCTGAGGGGAGGTAATTTATGAAAAGGGAGAAAAGAATGGGACCTAGGATGGAGCCTTGGGGGACACCCATGAGGATGGGTAGGGGGTTGGAGATGGTGTCTCCAACTTGTACTTGTTGCATCCTGTTTTGGAGGTAGGAATGGAACCAGTTGATGGCCTGTTTAGCAAGGCTGAAGGAGCTCAATTTGCCTAGCAATAGAGGGTGGGAGACCGAATCAAAGGCTTTAGCTAGGTAGAGGAAGATGGCAGTAGTGGTTTGCCCTGCATCCATGGTGGAGAAAATAGAGTCGGTTACTTGTAGTAAGGCAGTGGTGGTAGAATGGGATTTTCTGAACCCTGATTGAAAAGGAGAGAGGGAGCTGTTTGTGGAGAGGAAAGGTGACAGTTTTGATAGCATGAGGGATTCTTGGATTTTGGCCAGGGAAGGGAGGAGAGACATGGGTCTGTAATTTCCTGGGAGGGAGGGGTCACCACCTTTATGGAGGGGTAGGATTTTGGCAAGTTTCCAGGCAGAGGGGACAGTGGCTGTGTCAATCGAGAGATTTAGTATGTGGGTTATAGGTGCGACTATGGCTGCTGCGGAGATGCGGAGCAGGCTGGGATGCAAGTCATCTGGACTAGATTTTGACAGGTTTAGAGAGGTGAGGGAAGTGTAAACTTCCAAGGGGAGGGATAGGAACACGGTGTAAACCAACCTACTGTGTGACTGTGACTTATACATACTGTTCTTTTGTGTGGATGGAGGTATGGAAGTACAGGATGTGAAGTATCATGTGATTCTGCTGTTAGCTATGTACACTCTTCCACTATCTGCATGTAGGGATGTGACTGCATGTAGGGATGTGATTGCATGGTGAATAATTCCACACTCCAAACTTGATTTATGCAGACTGTTGTAGTATCTACATGGACCAATAGTGTTCCCAGCATTTCATAAGGGCACTGATCTTTTATACCAAGGTGGGGCTGGGAGTGCACTGTCTTTTGGACTGTGCACTTTTATCCATACATTTGACACTGTATGTCAGAATCCATAGAACACAGTGTTCCTATGTATCACCCTGCCCTCCTAGTCCTACATCTAGATAGTTCAACACTATCCATATGTCACATTGTACATATGTCACAGAGAGAAGACAAGATAGTTTGGACCATGCACCACCATACCTTTGTTGAAATAGTACAACACAATCCATGTGTTATGCTATACATATGTTTCACTTTTCTCATTGTGACATATAGGCAGTGACATATGTACTGTGTTGTAGTATGATGATGGAGGAATGGGACAACAGAATATGATGCACCCTGTACTCTCACTGTAACATGTGGATAGTGTGACACATAGATTGTGTTGTACTTATTTCTGGATGGAGGGATGGGGGTGCAGTATCTGAACAACCATGAGGTGACACTGTGACATATGGACATAGTGACACATAGATAGTGTTGTACTATTCTAATGCAAGGATAGTTGAGCAGGGTACATAGCACCCTGTGTTCCCTCTGTGGCATATGTAGAGTGTTGTATTTCAATGGAAGGATGGATGAACAGGGTCCAACTCACCATGCGGTTCTACCATGACTTACTGGTACTGTTGTACTATCTGCATGAAGATATACAGTTTATGCAGTGGCCATTTTATGTGGTTGCACAGCATGTCGGTGTACCCTACAAGACACTGGGATGGCAGCAGAAGTGATACAGTTGCTGAAACATGATGATGGATGCCCTCTTATGATATGTTTACAGAGTTGTATGTTCTTTCTGTTACCTTATGGTGTCTGTTTCTGATTGGTTGTGTGGCCTTGTACCATCCCCTGCATGCATGTGTGTTGTGTGTTGTGTGTGTGTGTGTGTATATGGAGGGATTCGGAGTTAGGGTCAAAAACCCTAACGTCAACTTTCCTCACTTTTTGTGGAAGCAACCCTAACTGATGCATTAATGTAGTTTTTTGCAGTGAATATATTTATATATATACACACACACACACACACACACACACGCACACACAGTGGTTGTTACAGAGAAGTTTCTCAGTAACACGTTATACCGTGGCAGCCGCGGCACACAAACAGGTACCAAGGAATACCTCATTACTACTCTTTAATGCGGTACTGCTCTACTGTAGCACTACAGTACTGTGGAATGTTCTTAATTAACTTAATTCTCATCGTAAGCAGCTTAAATGTGCCAGGTGGCACTGATCGTGATTAAATTTATCTGACTCGGTTGTGATGTTCAACCAAGTGTCCCCATAGTCCATAGTCCATGCATACAGACAAACTTTATGCTCTCCCGAAGCAAGCCAGCAATCTGAACTACAGAAATTTATTTCTCAATACCATTTTATAAGGCATGTTTTTGTAATAAAATTATTTTTTATTTTCATTGTCCTTTTCCTAAAAAAGGAATGAATTATCATGTTTATTAAAGAATGGAGGAACTGCTCCCCTAGCAAGCAATGCTTTCAACCCCCCCGACACACATGCATGCACACACACATGCACACACACACACACACACACACACACACACACACAGACACAGACACACTTTCTCTAAGGAAATTCGGGACATAGGCAGAACCGTGAATAAATGTTGGAAAAAGCTTTGGGCAATTACAGAATTTGCATATTGGGATTCTAATAGTCTCTGAGGCAAAAAAAAAAAAAAAACATGGAGGACCTGTAAAGTTACTCTCCTTACTCATATGATTTTTTGGGAGGGGTGTGAATTAACATTTTAAACAAGTTTTACCCAGGCTGGAACAATTTACCAGTTGTGAGTGTTAGAAAAGCAGGTGCTGGCAGTGCAAATGTGAAGTTTTGGCCACAAATGCACTAAATATCAAAAATGTTAGCCTGCTGTACTGGCACAAACACACACCAGCCAGTTATATCAATCTGTATTTTGCTCTACACAGTTACAAACTTCATGAACACAAAAGCAGTAATTTCTTTCTTGCAAAGATATTCCATATGTCAAGCAGTTTGGATACCCCCCCCCAAAAAAAACATTACCTTCCTCCTGTAAATCATCTCTGTCTATCCCCTTCTTCCCGAGTTCTTTGCATTACCAAAAAGCCTTTTTTTACCTTTTTCCCACCTCCATATAAAAAAAACAAACAAAAAAAGTGGAGGACCTGTAAAGTTACTCTCCTTACTCATATGATTTTTTGGGAGGGGTGTGAATTAGCATTTTAAACACATTTTACCCAAGCCGGAACAATTTACTAGTTGTGAGTGTAATAAAATCAGGTGCTGGCTGTGTAAATATGTAGTTTTGGCCACAAATGCACTAAATGTCAAAAATGCTAGCTTGCTGTGCTGGCACAAACACACACCCACCTGTTATATCAATCTGTGTCTTGCTCTACACAGTTTAAAACTTCACGAACACGAAGGCAGTAATTTCTTTCTTGCAAAGATATCCTATATGTCAGGCAGTTTGGATACCCCCAACCCTCAAAAAAACATTACCTTCCTCCTGTAAAACATCACTACCTATCCCCTTTTTCCCCCGAGTTCTTTGCATTGCCAAAAAAAACCTTTTTTACCCTTTTCCCACCTCAATATAAAACTATAATGGCTTCTTTTGTCCCTTCCCATTGCTATTTAGTCATTATATATTGTTATTCTACCGGTTGCTAATTTGCAATGTTGACATGTTCAGTAATAGTACTGGTTATCTATAATAAACTGTTAGAAATGTAGTTAAGATTTTTCTTTAAAAATAGAATCAGCTTCTTTTTTAAAGAGCTCCTCCTAAATGCAAAAAAAAAATGCAAGCAGTGCTTTTCTCACCCCACAGTCGAGTGGTGAACCCGGCTACTACTGGAGCATTACCTCTGATCACCACAATCCTCGGAGAGATCCTGGAGTTTGTTTCAAAGTTTAAGTACTTGGGAATGTGGCTGGATCAGAATCTCTAATTCACAGAGCATATTGAGGACTTGCTAAAGAAACTAAGACAAAGGCTGGGCCTTTTCTTTAGGATTAACCAGTTTCTTACTTGTAAGGCTAAAAAGTGCCTGGTCCAAACAACTTTTCTCTCTCTCTGGTTGATTATGCAGACTTCTTATATAGTCACTGCCCTAAAACCTCTATCGAAAAATTGGACATGCTTTACCACAGAGCTATTAGGTTTATAACTGGCCTTCCCCTCTCCACCCACCGTTGTGTCTTGTATGCAGCTGTAGGGTGGACTTCTCTTCTGTTTAGGCGGAATAGAAATGAGGTGATTTGGACCTTCAGAGTGGTCACAAAAAAGCATCCTCAACATATCATTGACTGTCTCCTGCTAAGCACACCCAAAATATATGCCTTAAGAAGTGCCTCCCTTATCACACTGTGTATCCCCAAGGTTTCTTTCTACTTTGGTAGAGCAACAATTAGCTTTGTCTTACCATCCCTGTGGAATAAACTGCAAAAATTGTTGAAATTGAGCACTCTCGTCAGTTTGGAATCCTTCAAGACCCTGTATGCTCGGACAGTGAGGGAACCCTGTAATTGATTCCCTCGTCACTAACCTACTCTGAATTATAGGCTTCAGCTCCTTGCAGATTATACTATAGTATAATGCTGGCTTCATGTGCCCCCATTACTCTGATCTCATCCCAAGGCAGTATATCATTAAACTGTGTGGAAATTCTATAATTGCTTCCCTTCTTTCTCAGGCTGCCTCTGCACCCTTTTTCCTTGCATACTGCTCAGACCACTGCTCTCCTTCTCCCTACCTTGTTTCTTCCCCACATCTTCCCACCCTCCACCCCCACCCCACCAAACCTCCCCCTCTGTTCCTCTGTTTCAGTTTTCTGGGAACTCCATACATCCCTCAACCTAGGTGTACATCCCTGGCCAGGACTAGGTATTGTACTTGTTACATTACTCACTAGTCTGTTATCTAGCTGAACCATTGTCATTTTCCTGAAGCCATCTAGGCTTCCCAAATTTCACATATATGCCACAGTTATCCTCTGTGCTGTTGTATGCCTACCTCTGTGTCATAGCTGATGCTGTATTATGCACCTTCTTTGTATTTATTTGTTGTTGTGATGATGTTATTGTCACTGTGACTGTAAAAAAATTCTTTGTAATGTATTTTGACCCGGTAATAACCAGGTCCATCTTGCAAATGAGCTTGCTCAATGATGTTTGCCTGGATAAAAAAAAATTTGATTGCTTGATTGACTGACTGATATTGTGCATGTTCTCCAATAGAAAGAATACATAAAAATTTAATGAGAAGCATTGATATACCTAATATGCAATGATAGTTAATGTAATAAAAAATGGTGAAATTAAGAACTATTCATGTAAGTATTCTGCATTTTTTATTTTCAATTACATTTCTCTGTTTAAAAGGACAACAATGTATGGGACTTCAATATGAAATCATAATGACTGTAATTCACAAACATTACATTGCATAACTAAATTCATAAATTCATCAATGTTTATTTGTAACTGTGAAAGACCTAGTGCCAATAAATATTTTCAAAATACAATCAGTGTCATAAATCATGTATATAACCAACATTACCAACCACTGACAAATACTGTAGTAATCATGCAGAATATAATGTGAAGACCAATGCAATGCATCATATTACTGTCTAGCACTAGAAATGTTGAACAAAAACAAGATGATGAGGAAGCCACTTCTGGTGAGGAAACAGAATTCAGATGTAGCTAGACTTTAAAATATAGGGGATGATGAAAGCGTGTACTATGACAATTTGAGTTTCAGTTGCCACCCTAATTACTCAAATATAATCTGATGGGCATTGGATCTTGCAAGTTTCTAAGGAGTTCTACTGTGATTCCGGAATGTATGAGGCATTTCTGCAATGTTTCCCAGTATATTCCTCAGCAATTCTGGAAATTTGCATTTCTGATCCTTTAAAGTTCACATTGTTTCTGTGTTGATTCCCAAAACACAGCTTAGTACATTTTCTATATGACTGACAGTACTGTATGTTTATGGTATTTTGTAAAGAAAAATAGAAGCTTTTGAATTTCATGTGCTTAGCCTCTCTGGTTGTATAACCTTATCCAAGCAGATGAATGTATCTTTTTAATTCCCTGTTTTAGGAGGGTTACGTTTTCTACCTTTAGAGTTATAATTTCTCAGGTGTTTGTGCCGGTGGCATCTCAATCATGACTTCAGCTGGCCCCTTTTGGCAGTCAGCCATGGATCAGTTGGATTCATATACTGTGCTTTTAATTTGTCATTGATCTACGGCACTTGGATAATGTAACCTGCTAAGTTATACTTTAGTTTCTAAACATGGAAAACTTTTAGAATTTCAAGTTACTGTATCCAAGCAGAGGAACAGAAAATGCATGGCATAGTATATAAATTCAGGCGATTCTTTTCAGACTCCCACAAGGGGCCACTGAAGTTGTGATTGAAATGACACCTGTATAAACACCTGGAAAATTCAAACTCTACAGTTCGAAAATAAAACATTCATGAAGTAAGGTATGAAAAAAGATACATAACATTATTAATTCATTGGAGCCACTGACAGTCATTGTTTGTTTCAACCCTACTGGGAGGAGGGTTACTAATTTAGCCTAAAATGAAAATAAATAAGTAAATAAATCTTTTACAGAGCACAATACAGTTTATAAGAGTTAATTAGTTTCTAAAAAAATACTGTAAATATTCACCACACTTTAAATTAAATAAGAGATCCCATGACTGTAATACTTTCAAAAGCTTTAAACAGGCAAGTGGGTGGTAAAAGTGTGGCTCCAATATGGCTAAATGCAGCATTACTGCCGAACATGCTTGAGCAAAGGGTGCTTGTTATGCAGAAAAAAATTAGAAGTGCTGGGTTACAGAGCCCATGGTCTCTTTAGTCCCACCCCCTTCCCTTCAGGACATGAGCAATCAACACTTCCCCCCCAGCAAAATGAATACAATGGATATAGCAGTCATCCCACGGCCCAGCTAACTCAGCGACTACTTTCATAGTGGATCCAACTTGCAACTAGTGGGTAACATTTGTTGTTGGTGGGGGTTGGGGTTGGTGGGTGGTTGAGGTGGAATTACATAAATTCAGATGGCGCTACTAAAAAAAAAAGATACAGCTTCATATGAGCTTTGCTACTTAAAATAAATAATGCCTTGACATTAGGACTGACCGTGTATTTATTTACTGTACATAAGAAAGACTGCTTCTTTACAATCTGCCTGTGCAAACATTATAGGAAAAGATGCGAACTTCATGAACTAGGCAGATAGTTGCAACCTTATAGTGAAATGTTTTTGCCACTTCATTGTAAGTGTGCATTATTTTTGTGACAAACAATGAAAATGATCATGAATTATATTTCATTGAATTAAATTTCATTCTTCTTCATTGGAGCAGACAGACCAAGTCACTAATTTTAAGAAGCTGTACATATGAATCACTTACATTAATAGGTTCTGCACTTACTGTGACATACTGTACACATGATATCAAAACTGAGGTATGACACCCTGTTATGGTGTGGTATGGTATGGTATGGTATGGTATGGTATGGTATGGTATGGTATGGTATGGTCCTGCTTTTAGCTGGTTTTACAGTGTCTTTATCCTGGTTTGCCCAGCTGGGCTGCAGTATTGTATTTTCAGTGCATGATTATGTACAGTAGCAACAACCAATCCTTCAATCTCGTGCGCCTTACAAACACAAAACACACACCATAAGACAGAACACTTTGCAAGATAAGTAAATCACTAAATGTAGCTTACATCTATACTGAATCCACAGTAGAACATCATATTAGATAGAAAATAATATCACATCTGATATGCAATATATCAGTTTCAGTGTGGCCCTGCATTTGTCCATTTGGACAATTATTTCCAAGTTTCAATAGGATCAAAGTTCTGGACATTTGCACACTGTATTTACCCAACATATCAAAGCTCAGTAGCAACTTCTTTTTCCCCAAAAAATTATAGTAACAGACACATTACCCCACAAAAGAAAAATAGGCAAATGACTAAAAAATATAACAATAAAAATAATGGAAATAATTGGTATTGTAGCTTTCCATGTGTATCCATTAAGTATATTTACACTGTCCTACACAAGATCAGCATATTATTTGTCTGGAACCTTGAATATTGGTGGCTGCACATCAACATGCTTCATTTTGACTGTCTGTAATTGAACTTGGAAAGTCATTCATTCTGTATTTCACTATAAAATGGTACAGTTCAATGCAGATATTTATGTATGATTTTCTCTCACAAATTCTACTGGAAACATACTGTAGATAAAACATATCCATGTGGATCCATATTCATTATTAAATGTATACATCAAACACAAATTCCAGGTGATACAACTTTTAGGCATAACCTCTGACTCCCCATTCATAGACAGAAGCTAAATTTGGAATGTGTCCAGTACAATTTGTTAAGGAAAATCCTCTTAAAAAAATCTTCTGCATTGAACTTCATAATTCAAAAATAAAACATACTGTCTGATGCATGGATCCCCCAAATCCAATTGTATTGCGCATATGACTCACACTAGGCAACCAGGACTGCAGGCAATATTCCAGCGTGAGAAAATATTTTATTGTTTAAAATTTGATAAGCTGACTGGGATACAGAGCCCCTGCGTTTCAACTTTAGTTCAGTCTTATTTCTTCCAATACGTTAGTTAAACAGATGGGTCCCTTTAACAGGATAGGATTTCCCCCATCATTACTTTCAACACAGAATGCATAGAACAATGCAATATTACAAAAAGGAGAGAAAATAAGTTCAAGAATAAGGCACCTGTAATGCGGGGTGTGGGGGCTGGTATTCATTACCAGTGTAAAATACAACTGCTGTAGTAATGCAAACAGCCAAACTTACCACACACACACACACACACACACTGCTTGCTGGCCCTGCATGAAGCTGTCTCAGGATAATTAAGCCCATCATAGATAATTGCCAGTACCTTATTTAACTGTTTGACAGTCAATTGTATGGCACCACTCCCATGGGTTTAACATAACGAGCTGTGAAATACCAGCAGTCCTAGGTGTGATTGTAATCAAATCGATCTCAGTAATCATCCAGGCACTGAGGTCTTGGAATAATACTCACAGAAATAAGACTTGCATTGCCATGTTGAATGAACTTTTTTTTTCCTTAGTATTCACCCATTTAATTTATGCAATGGGAGTGGGTATGTGAACATTGTCTTTAACAGATGCAGTACTAAATGGTATCATATGTAGTCCCCAGTTATCGATTTCATGTTACAATGGATTTAACTTTTCTGCTCATAGTTCATTTAAAAGCTCCAAGATGTGAGGCATTTTTATCACATATAAATTAAATAGGGGAGAGAGAGAGAGAGAGAGAGAGAGAAAGCAATATATATAGAGAGAGATACAGAAAGGATGAGCCAGAGTGCCATAGAAGGAGAAAAAGAGAAAGAGAGATGAACTGAGGATCCCATGATTTAATGATACACCTTTGTGCAGTACATAAACACATATTCACACAAGTTGTATATAGAAACATTCAAAAAATGCTCCTTTTTTCATTTCATACAGGTATTTTGAAGCATTTGCTGAGCATGCACAGAACATGCATTTTTTAAATTCAATAACTTTGGGAAAGATCAATATTTTTCTTTCACCAAACTAGAAAAAGGCACATCTGTGGGCAACCTCTTTTCTACCCTGAACATTTCAGAACAATATTCCAAACTGTCTGGGTGCTATGCTTCTTCATAAAAACAGCAACAAAAAAAATAATTGTTGCACTATCCAGGTTTCAGAACATGTATGGATAAAAACTGGAATCAGTACGGTATATCTACACACGACCACAGTACTCCTTCTATTTAAAAATTACAGCAATATACTGTACTACACTTTTGTTTTCCTCTACGCGGTGCACAAGGGGAGATGATAGTAGATGCATTAAATAAGACTGCACAAAGAACTGCACTGATGGACACTATAATCACAGCAGCATTCAGCCAGTGAAGGAGCACAAGAGGAAAGCAATAATTTCATCTGCTTTATAAATCACAATTTGTGTCCGTTTCCACCGAAACACCTCTGAATGTCAAAAGTGTACTCTCTGGTCCATAGTATCATATTACCTTATACTGTATATTGAGAGGCTACCAAGATTAAGTATTAAAAAAAAAACTACATAGAGAAAGAAAGAGAGAGAGAGAGAGACATAGGACAGGTGTGTGTGTGTGGGGGGGAGGGTTGCCATATTCTTAAGACACACACACACACACACACACACACTCAACCCACATTGTACACCACATACAAAGTACTGTACAGTATGTCAGCATCAAAACATCTGGTTTAGGGTATACTACAGACACAGTGACCATGACCTCAAGAGACACCATCAGCCAGCCTTGCTAGGTTTACTATTGTTTCTACCTTTCTACTATGGGTATCAATCTATAGTATCTACTCTATCTGTCTGTCTGTCTGTCTGTCTATATATCTATCATTTTATCTATCTATCTATCTATCTATCTATCTATCTATCTATCTATCTATCTATCTATCTATCTATCTATCTATCTATCGATCTATCTATTAAACAGAAAGCACCACTCCCCACCTCCAGCCAGGCTGAATTGAGGAAGGCAAGGAACTGATCTAAAAACAATAGGCTGTGAATGGGATGTATGATGCATGCAATCCTTTCCCCTCTGTCTCCATTGATTTCTTTGTGTGTAGGATGTGATGGGAGATGGGTGGGAAGTGGCTTGAAGGATTAGGGAATTGGGTATGGCAAACTCTGAGTAGGAAAGATATTTTCTCAGAGAATGGTAATTGACTCATCTCCCCCCACACCACACAACCTACACAGTATTTTAATTAGCAGAATTTTCCAATGTACTGTAATTATAGGTAGTGATATTGGTTAAATATGTGATACAGGCTTTTGTTCATCCACTCTGTGTTTTTTAATTCATTGTGTTTTATATATATATATATATATATATATATATATATATAGAGAGAGAGAGAGAGAAAACAAAGACCCTCTGTGCACAAGCACTGAGGCAGTGGTTACCCCAAAGGGCATTTGGCCGGGAAGCCAAGTTTCAAAGAAATACAAAATGACACATGCCCCCCAATGCAAAGCATCATGGGCTGCATATGTAAATCACCACAGAATATTATGCTGGTTCAACTTTAAGCAGAAATGCATGGTGCTGAAAGGCCTCTCACACAGTTTGCAAAGGGTGCCAACAGAAGACATAGACACATGTTTCATCATATATGTGTGTGTGTGTGTGTGTGTGTGTGTGTGTGTGTGTGTGTAAATAAAAAAAAATAATGTGGCAGTTGGAATTTTCTGAATTATCTTCTGCTATTAACCTGTTTAGTATGGTACCTAGTTTTTTACTCAGATTATAGAGTGACTGGACAATATAAAAAAATGGTTAGAAGGTCCAGTGGAATATTGGGTTGTCACAGGATGTGGGAAATAATCAGACAAGGCAATGTGTCAGGATTTAGAACACACAGATATGTGACATTTGTTTTCAAATACGAAAATAAATAATTGAACAACAAAATAAATTGCAGTCAGAATGACCACTTGACATCAGTGGTATCTTGGACTACTGTCTCAGATCAATAACAACTCTAATCTTTTTACCTTCTGTATCACTCTTTGTCTAACTGCACTGTAGACCTTCTCACTCCACATCCAAGGCTCATCTGATAAGGCTGTCTTCTTAACTGGCAGTGCATTTATTCCTACTGTCAGCTATAGAAGAAGCTAGGAAAAACTGTTTCATGTAGTACAAGGAGTTGCCAGCTGAAATGGTCAAAATGATTCCTCAGCCACTGACCCCTCTAACCTGCTGTACAAACATTTCTACTTTTTAAGTTTCCAGGAGCTTACTACCTGCAAACATTACCTTAGGTAGTAGCTCTTTTGTACACTTAACAGTGATACAGTATTTCTCTTGCAGCCCACAATTTTACACGTTGGAAGCCTAAAAATGTTTTAAAAATAATGTGTGGGGCACCAAACACTATAAAAGATACAGGATGGTTAATCCAATGCAGAACCGTGTGTTCTGCCACCTTGGGGTCTGATTCCCAAGGACTTCTCGAGCTTCGCTCTTGTGGTCACAAGGAATCAGACACCTCTGTGGCAGAACACACACTGGTTCTGCATGATAACCCATCCTGTATTCTCTGTCTCTTTGCATTTCTAGGCTCTTTAGGTTGCAGTAGTCTGCAAGAAAAAGACATAGGCCCGGATATTCAAAAGGGTTGCACCATGCGCAACAGGGTTGCGCATGCGCAAGTCCAAAATTGCGCCGTTTTGCGATATTCAGAAGGAGGCAGTTGCGCCACCGAAAACATGCTGAGCAACAGCGCAATGAAAATGAAGGCATGTGCAACCAAAGGGGGTGGATCCATGCATAAAGAGCGCAATGCGATATTCAAAGACTTGCGCGATGCGCAATAGCGGCACAGCCGGAAATTGCGCACTAGAGGAAATGAGCCAAAATAAAAAGGCTCAAGGAAGCGGCGCAAGAACGCTACAAGGCTGCCAAGTGGGGGAGAGAGAGAGAGAGACAGACAGACAGACAGACAAC
The DNA here is from genome assembly GCA_016271365.2 of Neoceratodus forsteri. NCBI lineage: Eukaryota > Metazoa > Chordata > Ceratodontiformes > Ceratodontidae > Neoceratodus > Neoceratodus forsteri. The sequence continues at coordinate 665,688,907 of CM057456.1, read as the reverse complement.
AGACAGGCTAGGGCAGGCAAGGAAAGCATGGGCCATAGGCTGTAGAGGCCAGCGGGGGGTGCCCGGTGCAGTGGAAGTAGCAGTGAGGACAGCGGGGGTAACACAGCAACACCAGCCGGGTGGGTCAGAAGCCAGGGAGATGGACAGTGCCAGCTTCCACATGGAAGCTGTAATGAGGGGGGTGAGAATGCATGCTGCAGGGGGACGTGGCCGTGGAAGGGCCCGTCGGTATGCCCCCAACAGGCAGTACCGTGCCTGCATCAGCTTTGAGCTGTACACAGATGTAGAGATCGTGGGCGGTACCACCTGAACAGGGCAATACTGAGACGGCTCTGTGAGCTGTGCAGTGATGTGATGCAGGCACCCTCACGACGGAGTCACGCTCTGTCGGTGGAGACCAAGGTGACAGCCTGCATGTGCCTGCTCACCACGGGCACCTTCCAGAGGCCGACAGGGGACACCACAGGCATCACACAGTCGGCCACATCATGCATCCTCACCCAATTCCTCAGCACACTGCTGCCACATGCTGCAGAGTACATCCATTTCCCCAGCACTGCAGCAGAGCATACAGCAAACATGCAGGAGTTCCACAGGGTAGCATGTATGCCTGGCATGCTAGGGGCCATAGACTGCACCCATGTGGCCATTCGCATGCCACCTGGCCCCGATGGGCTCGCATATAGGAACAGAAAGGGATTCTCCAGTGTCAACTGCCAGGTGGTGTGTGATGCCGCTGGGTGCATAATCAATGTCTGTGCCACACACCCTGGTGGAGCACATGATGCCTTGGTATCAGTCTGCACTGTGCCATTGATTCGAGAGTGGGGACATCCCCACAGGACATCTAGTGGGTGAGTACACCTGTATAGAATGCAAACTCGGGGCAAGGGTGGGAATGCCACAGGTGTCATGGTAGTGGCACACAGGGATATGGGCAATATGGACCTGAACATGAGACTGATCTCCACTATCTCCACACAGGTGACAGCGGATACCCACTCCGTCCCTGGCTGCTCACACCATACTGGCGCCCCATGACCCCATCACAGCAATGCTATAATGAGACACATGTTTCCACACGCAACATCATAGAGCGGGTGTTTGGGATGCTCAAGGCATGCTTCCGATGCCTAGACACCTCCGGCGGTGCCCTACAGTACAGCCCCCAAAAGGCCTGTGGGATATTCCTGGCCTGTTGCATCCTGCACAACATGGCCAAAGACTACGGGATAGCGTACAGGTTGAAGAGGGGGACAGCAATGGGGACGCCAGTGGCGCCGGTGTTGATGGTGATGAGCAGTCCCCCCTAGGACGGCGGGACCCCCGACTGATCCGGCAGGCCCAGCTGCACCGGGACACCATCACAGAGGAGCACTATGCAGAACACAGGTAAGTCAGGGGACATGTGCAACCAACACTGTCCATGCAGAAACCACAGGCACACAGGGTAACACACCAGGGGTGCATGACGGCCAGGGAGTGGAAGGGTCAGGCATACAAACACACCATTAGGAGGGTGAGCACTCATATGGACACACACACACCAGGCACAGGCGTACATGGGCACATGCACAGCACAGCAGAACCGACATTGCTAACACACAGCACCACCGACCACCCACCACCTGTACTGTCCAAGTATGTGTGTCAGATGCTGGGCACCCTTGCCTTGGTGTACAGTACAATGCAGGCATCATCATGCACATGCACCTGTGGACAGCAGTTGGGAGGTGTGCAGGTGGTCCTGTGTCGGTGTGGTGAGCAGAGCACCCAGCAGTGCCTGCCCACCATGACACACATTGCACACATGGCAGCACCAGACAGGGCCCACACTGGGAGACAGCTCAGTCATGTAGCACTGTCTCACGGCCACCGCAGATGCGTGGGCGGCCCCGCCGTGACCCAACAACACTGGCAGGCTGAGCAGGGGCCACATGGGGTGGCACTGTTGCACCACCAGGGGTCCCACTGCGTGAACACGACCTTGCCCGCACAGGGGTCTGCAGCATGCTGAACAAACCTGCACCAGTTGTGCTCGGGATGGCCACAGCAGAACCTGGTGTCGACAGGCCTGGTGTCGCACGATGCCGGGAACGGGGAGTGGAGAGTGAACTGTGTGGGGTGTGTGGTACAGGGGCACCTGACTGTGTGCCCAATGCATCCACAACAGAGACCACTGCTTGGGTCAGCCTGTCAATGGCGACGGTCACATCCGTCCGCATACGCACCAGCTCTGCACGGTCCAGAGCACACTCCCTGCTGTGCCGCTCCACAGCCACAGACAGTGCCTCCACGGACATTGAAACCCGCCTCTGCAGCTGTACTGATTCCCGCAGCAGGGGGCTGTGCTCGTCCAATGGGTACTGTGCCCCAACGGCATCCTGTCCCCCAGGGTGTGGAAGGTCCTGATGCACAACACCCCTTGAGGGTGGGCAGTGTTTGCCAGGACCAGGAATGGGCAGATCAAAGGGCGGCGGACATGTGCCACCGCTTGACACTGTACCCCCAGACCTGGTGGGTGACTGCTGCTGCTGCCCCGCCAACTGCTGTGCCCCAGGGTCCTCTCGTTCCACCACTGTGCTAGCAACAGTGCCAGACACCTGCACAGCCACCGGTGCTGCCCACGGTGCTGACAGGCACAGCCTGGGACTGTGCCAGCATGCTGGTACACAAGTTGGAACCAGAAAGGCCCAGGGGCACGTGCTGGCCTGCTGTGTGTCCGTCATGGGACACACACCTATCACTGCCCATTGCAGTCCTTGCATCATCAATGGTGCAGGTACGTGCTATAGCCATAGTCACAGCTTGCTGGCATGCTTGCATGCCAGACTGCTGAGACACAGGCTGTGCACTCCCCGCACCTGAATCACCGACACCAGAGTTGGTGGCCCAGCATGCATGCTGCTGCAGTGCCTGCTGGCTGGTGATAGAGGTGGATGGACCCTCCTCCATGTCCAGCAGGTCATCATCACTGCCTGGACCCACCACCACTGTCTCCTGAAGGCAACAGGATCTGTAACAGAAAGAGAGTACATGTGAGGTGCATGTGAACAACCTTCCCCCCAACCCCCCAACACCACCACCATGTCATACCGTGCAGTGATGGGCTTTCACCTGTCTGGAATCCACCTCCTGGTACGCCCTCAATAGCGCTCTGCTGCATTGATGCAACCAGTGTCTCCTCAGCCGGGGTCAGCTCCAACACCACTGGCGGGCCCCCGCCAGTGCCAGCACGTGCCGCCCTGAAGGCTGCCACCTTCTCCTTCAACCTCCTGCGGTCTGTCCCCATCTTCTTCTTGCATTCCTGAACGGAGCACTGGTGGCTTCCATGCAGGTTCACGGCCCGAGCTATCCCCTCCCATGCAGCCGTGCGGGACTGAGGGGTGCCCCTCCGTCAACTCAGTACTGGCTCCTCATCCAGGTAGGCCTGGAAGGGCCTCTGTCTCTGCTGTGGTAAAGTTGGGCCTCCTCCTACGCCCACCGTCCTCACCCTCACCTTGGCTCTGCTCGGTCATGGCGGTCTGTATGGGGGCAAGTGGACACCTGTCACTGTGCAGTCTACAGCACTTTCCCATGACCATTGTCCAGAACATCACACAGCATGCAACTCATCTCTCACCTGCAGTAACCAAATCTGGCCAGCGCAGCCCAATGATGCACATTTATAGCGCAATGCATGCAAATTAGGAGTGGAGCAACTATAATGACATGCAAATTGTGCCACTGCGCTTTTGAATGGCTGATCAGAAGATCTGCATTTGTCAGCTGAATATTGTGAATTTGCGCTTTGCGCAATACGGTTGAGTCGGCTGAGCCAATGGCGCAGATCTGTGACTGTGTGGTACACTGCATTGCACATGCCCAGGTAGCTTACGCAGGCATCTGCCGCGCTGCTGATGTGCTGTGCGCGATCGGCAATTCAGGCCATGGCCACCATTGTGCCAGTGGCGCTACAGCACTGGGCACTATATGGCACTGTGGCACTACTGCGCAATAGTCCACTATGGCACTGGCACGCAGCTGGTCAGTCACGCAGGATGCCTATACATCAGATGGCGCTGTGCGTGGCCTTGCGTCATTGCCCATGACCTTGTGTCTGACCTTTGCCCCCTGGCCCTGTTCAGCTGCCATGTGTACGGCCCTATTGCGCTGTCTGGTGACAGCGCTATGTGAAGTGATGGCACTGTTCGAGCAGCGTGATTGGAACCTGTGGTGGTCTATTGTGCAACATCTCCACGTGGGGTTACGGTGCAGCGGGGTGCCATATTGCCTGCTGTAAAGTTGGTACCATGGCTCGGAGAAGAGCTGTTCCATGGAGCCCATTGGAACTGGTCAACTTGGTGGCCCTAGTAGAGCCCCACTATGGGGCACTTTATGGTGAGGCGGCCCTCACCATTGCCAGGACACAGGTGTGGCATCAAGTGGCCACTGACCTGATGGGGGTCACTGGATGGTGCCGGTCAGCTGAGCAGTGCTGGCACTGGTACAGTGACCTCCGCCGGAGGGATCAGGACCTTCTGGATCGGCTACAGTCACGTGCCAGGTGGGGCGTGGTGCCTAGGCCAGGTAGGTGTACCATCTATGCACCTGTATTCTCTGTAGGGGTGTGAGTGTGTTTTCGTGGCTGTGCATAGGTGATGGTTCTGCCATGGTTGGCTGTGTCAGTGTGTGCAGCTGTGAGATGAATGGGTCTGGCTGTGTGGGCAGGCACTCTCACTGGGGCAGGGGACAGTCTGCTTTGGAGTCACACTGATGTTTGTCTCAACATATGTCTCCCACAGGCCAGGATGTGAGGATGCAGGCCCGTGTTGAGGAGGGCCGTGCCAGGGCCCCGGTGCCAGTGGGAGTTGCACCCCAGCAGCAGCAGCAGCATCAGTGGCAGATCCAGCTGCTTGAGCAGTGTGAGTATCATTACTTCATGGATGCTATTGCATGCTGGGGGTGGGAAAGACTACTAGCCCTGCACAACACAACCATGCAGGAAAGGGGATGTCATAATTCCACTATACAAGACACTAGTGAGGCGCCACCTGGAGTACAGTGTACAGTTCTGGAGACCATACCCACGTAAGGACATAGACTGGGCAGAAAAGGTTCAGAGGAGGGCAACAAATATGGTGCATGGATTGCATCACAAGTCCAATGAAGACAGGTTGAAGGAACTGAACATTACTCCCTGGAGGAGAGGAGGAGAGAGGGATATGATAGAGACATACAAGTATCTTACAGGGAGGAACAGGGTGCAGGAAAACACTATTTTTAAGCAAAAAGATGTTCCAGGACTAGAGGGCATGGGATGAAGTTGGAGGGAGGATGATTCAGAGAAACATGAGAAAGAATTTCTTCACTGAACGGGTGGTGGACAAGTGGAACACCCTGCCAGAGAAGTGGTGGGGGCTGAAACAATCACGGGATTTCAGAATGCCGGGATAGACATAAAGGAATTGTGGAGGTCAGGGGTAGGGCAACAGACTTATAGGAAAACAAAGTGAACTTACAAGCTCAAATGGACAGACTGGGTGGGCCATAGGCCCTTATCTTCCGACACTGTCTATGTATCTATGTATGTATGCACGACACAGGTGACATGCATCACTGTCAGTATCACAGCACATCTGTGTATCGTCACTGGTGGTCCATGCATGCACTGGGCACATAGCTGTGTAACTGGCATCGCACCATGTTGCCACGTCACTTGACAGCCTTGTTTGTGCTGTGATGGACATGGGCAGTGTGTGTGCGCAGTGGTGCGCATAGCTGGTGCCGCCTGTTTGTGATGGCCATGTGCATGTTCACTGTGGGTGGGTGCATGCCATCACAGGTGAGGGACATTGGGCTATATGGCTTGCAGGTTGGGTGGTGTTCAGGGTTGTGGTCAGTCACAGCCATTGACTGTGTTCCCATTTTCCTAGGCTTTGAGGTTCTCCGGAGGATTCAGCAAGACATTCGGGGCCTGACACAGGTGTCCATTGAGAACCAGGCCATCCTTCAGTCCATCAGGCGCCATGGCCTGTGGAGGAGGCGTCACAGGACAGTGCGGAACCAGGCACAGGATGACCAGCTGGCTGGGCCTTAGGAGAAAATACCCTTCCCACTTCTCCCATCCCTACCACCCTGCCTTCCTCTCAAGTTGTTCATCCCTACCCTTGAACACCCCTACCTTGTACCCGTCCCCCTTGTAAATAGTTGTTGTTTATTGTTTTGGTTATTTAGTATTTGAAAATTTAAATATACATTTATATTTTGATATGAATACTGTATTGGTCTCTGATTTGTAGCTGGCTATGGGTGCTCAGTTGCAGTGGTGTACATGCCATCTGGGGTGGTATGGTCCTGGGTATATGTGTGTGTGTGTGTGTGTGTGTGCGTGTGTGTGCATGGGGAGGTATCTCCAGCATGGCAGTGACTTTCTGTTGGTCTTGCCATCTGCTGCCACCCACTGCTGGGTGCACAGGGTGTGTCTGGCTTGTATGCTTCTGTGCTGTATGGGGTTGATGTGTCCTGGGGGGGATGCGTGGTTTCCTGCAGTGCCAGCCACTACAAATGGGTGGTGTCTTGGGGTCATGGTGCAGGGTGTGCTGTGCGTATGGGGGGCTGATGTGCACTGTGGTTGTCAACCCCCTGTGTGTGGCACTCTCAGCCTGCCAGTGGTTGTGCTGGGGTGTCATGGCTCTGCTGTGCTTTGTTGGCTTGTCCCCATGGGCCAGTAGATCATCCGTCACACCCCCAGTGATGCTGTGCTTGGGGTGTGCAGGTGTGGTGTTGGTTCTGCAGTGTGTTCCTGTGCCCATGTGTGGCATGGCTGGCGGTGGGCCCCAGCCTGCCTCCCTGGATGTGCAGTTCCATTGCTCTGGGGGGGGCTCTGCTTGTGCTATGGTACCTCTTGACTGCTCAGCTGGGCTGCCCTGGTTGCGCTATAGCGCAACATTTCTGCTCAGCTTCTCCTTCCTGGTTGCGCTATGGTGCAGTTAGTGTGATATTCAGACATTGGCTTCTTGCGCAATTTGTTCTGCTCCATGTTTGAATATCGCACCTGTTGCGCATATGCGCAATTGGTTTGTGCTTGCTCCTGCTGTTGCGCACATTTTGGGCGCAGTTTGAATATCCGGGCCATATACTCACCGCTCGGCTGTGGGACTGAAAACTCTCTGATCAGCCCCTGTATATTTCATTGAGGTTTTTAGGAACACCACTGTCCCTTGCACTGTAGCGTATGTATTACTTTGCCAGCAGCCGGGAAACATGAATACATTTTAACAAAGTCAGGGGGTTTGTTACATACTGAGCGGTGGCTGAAAGTAAAGAAATGCTGCCTGGTTTAACCATGAATCCTGCTTTGATGCAGGACATATTTAAATGCTATGCAACAGAGCGGTAGCTAAATTAAATAACTACTGTATATTCATACATGTCACTCTGTTTCATGCCTATAATTATTGGCTTTACTTGAAAGCCCTACAATACCTTTTTGGCAGCTCAGCAGTTTGTTTTTAAACCCCTCACATATGTATTTATTATACTGCATTTTACTACATAGTTTCTATTGACACTGCAGCACATTAATCACACAATAATCACTCTGTGTCATTTCATAAAAAAAACATATTTAAAGGCACAGATGCACGTTACTGAAACCCAGGAATGTATTGCCATATAAGCACCTTAACTGTTTTCATTGCCGGCTGGCATGCTGGACCCGAACATGATGCTAGCGGGGAATGGTGGTGAGGGACAGATGTAGGGAATAGGAAAGATAAGGCAGTAGGAAAGAGACATGTAGGGTGAGAAAAAGATTGATGTAGATGGCCAACCTACACCAGGGCTAGAAAGAGGTAAAGCATAGGGCAAAAAAGATACTGTTGCACAACAGATTTAAAGTGGGAAGAAGAAGAAGATAGTACCATCATCTCTCCACCAGGGTCTAGGAACTAGCGGAATGCAGAACTGCCACACTCCTCCCTCCTTAAAAACAAACCAGTTTTCTTCATACTGGTTTGGCTACCCCTCCTCATTATCAATACCATGCCAGCAGAGTGGGGCAAATAGATGGTCGGGACTTTCTCATTATTCCCCTGTTCTACCACCTACACTAAGTGGCTGAGTTTCATACTCAAAGTTCAATTCTTTATTGTGTTCACAGGACCAGGAGCAGCTGGGACAAGGAAACAAAAAGAAAGATGGGTGCTGCCCCGTCCTTTACACGATACACTCTAAACATGTGTACCTTCTATACGTCTGACCTGGGGAACACCCTAGATTTCTGCAGCCTTTAAAGGCTGATTCTACAGAAAATCCTACAGGTTACCCCTGGATATCACATTATTTACATGCCTTCATGAGGCCTTAGAGGTCCTTTATCTGACCTCTCTGTGATACTTATGCCTCCCTCCTTATGAGGGAAACAGTTTCTTAACAGAAACAGACAGACTGCTCTCCTACCGAAACTGTAGGAAGGGAGTTGGAGCTCTGGCTCACCTTCTCCGTAAAATTCTACTCCAGGGTCCCATTATTGAAAGCAAGTACTTATGCAGTCACTCCCTGATAGCAATACTTACCTATTACATCCTGGGGCTATAGATGCTCCTTCCACATAACATCTATTATGATCCAGCCCCTTTATCTCACACAGGAAGACTGGTCACTTTTTAAACATAACATAGATTTGCAGCACCTATTAACTACATTAGGAACATCTGACACCTATTAATAGCTTGCCCCTTCAGATGTTCCCCCCTGGAGGCCAGTTTCCTCTGCTACCTCCTTATATCTGGACCAGTAAAATAAAGAAAAAATAAACATCAGATTTATGCAAACAGATCAAAGGATAATCCAATAAGTGTGCAACCCATTAGACGAATATATGAAAATTAAAAAATAAAAAACAAAATGAAGACTGCTGCCACAGCAGTTTCATGGTCCAGATGTGTGCGGTAAACAGTATCCACCTTCCCTCTCCCTGGAAGGGGATGGAGCTATGGCCTGCCCTCTTCTATTATCTCCATCTCAGGGTCCCTTAACACATAAGAATCTCTCTCTACTACATATACATTCTGTTCTATATCTGACATACCCTGAGACACTGATCATTTCTTTGTCTATACATTCCCTAACAGTAAGAAATGAGTCAGCTGGTTTATGCTGATTTCAAGCATCTGATAGCCAGCTCATCTTGTCACACAATACATTTAGTAGACATGTATTCTAAACATTTTTCAGAAACACAGCATTGTACCTATAATATCTCAAGAGCTACCATCTTGTACCTGCTGCCCTATATGGGTGACTCCCATGCTTCCCTGGCTGCCACTTGCATTGGCCATCAACCCTTAGAGTGCTTCCTCCCTTATACGTTTCTGGAATTTCCCGGTGGTTGTACCCCATACCATCCTTAAGGTAGTCTGCCACCTGTCTGTATAACCCAGGCCAAAAGTAGAAAGGGGTAATGTGGGACAGTACCTCCTCATGACTTACAGACCTGCACTGGCTTCCTCTTGCAGACTCCAGTACATTACGCCTCACGCATGGGTACTACCACGCTAGCATCTACCCATTTTGTGCAGAGGTTGGGCTTCATGTGGTATAGAACCTCTTTCCTGTGCTCAAACCACCACAACTCATTAGCCCCAGTACCTCCATTAACCAGTTTCCCATCCCTTATTTTTGCGTATGATTCTAGCCTGGCAATTTCAGGATCTTCCCCCTGCAGGGTTCCCCAATTTACAGCAAGGGAATCAACACATGTCATGGGAGGAGATTCAGAACACTTAAATGTCCCTTCGGCTACCATGGCCTCTTCAGTGTTGATTGTATTCTTCACCCCAGTTTGCACAAGTCCAGCAGCAGTCTTATCCTTACCTGGGGACTTCTCCTCTTGTAGATCCTCTTTCTCTAGATAACAGCCCAGAAAAATAGGCAATTCTGGTAACAAGGGCTCCATCCATGGGTCCTCCTCTTCTCAGTGCCAAGGCTCCTGGACATTCACAGTCATATCGGATTCCACTGCACGGGTTATATCCAGCAACACCTGGTAGCATTGCTCAGTCTTCCTCCGATGTTGGTCTGTCTCTAACCATTTTCCACTCAACCAATGGATAAGGCACATCAGGTCAGCCACTCGATCTTCCTTCAAATCCTGGGCATCCATGGACTCCAGCTTGTGTGCCATCCTGACTGTTTGCCCCTATAGGTCTGGACACCAGGGCTGGTGTCTAGTACTGGTATCCCCCTCATTTCTCAGGACAACCAGTACCAAATCCCACTTCTGATACCAAATGTCACAGGGTGTGGGAAATAATCAGACAAGGCAATGTGTCAGGATTTAGAACACACAGATATGTGACATTTATTTTCAAATACGAAAATAAATAATTGAACAACAAAAGAAATTGCAGTCAGAATGACCACTTGACATCAGTGGTTTATTGGAATACAGTCTCAGATTAATAACAGCTCTGATATTTTTACCTTCTTTATCACTCTTTGTCTACCTGCACTGTAGACCTTCTCACTCCACATCCAAGGCTCATCTAATAAGGCTCCCTTTAGCAGGGGTTTATATAGGAGAGGCAAGGGTCACCTGACCTGGTTGTTAACTTATACAGACAATTTTCTACTGACAAACAACATCAAACAGGTGGGAGGACCCAAGCCCAGTACTATTATAATAAACGGCATTGTATAAATGCACATTTACAGTTTTAGATCCCCTTGGAAGCTTTGAACACCATTTTCCATACTAAATTGGTCCCAAATGAGCTCTAAGCTCCTCCCATTTATATTTGATTGACAGCATGGTCCTATAAAACTAGACCAGAGAGGGCATTGATATCCCTATACAACACAGTTTTCTGGCATCACAGATGGACAGAGGTCTGCCTAGGGAAATTGGTAGGACCTGGAAAAATGGATTGTCCCACAGAGAAACGTAAAACACCTTTCTTTAACAGCAGTTTCAGTTTTACAGGAGCCCTTCTGTCTTACCACTACCAAGGACTATGTACAGGTACTCCTTTATGAATTGGCTTCATATATTTATATTGGGGCTGCTTATTTATTCAAATGCTCTCTTCTGAACTGGCAGTGCATTTATTCCTACTGTCAGCTATAGAAGAATCTAGGAAAAAATGTTTCATGCAGTACAAGGAGTGGCCAGCTGAAATGGTCAAAATGATTCCTCAGCCACTGAATCCTTTAACCTGCTGTACAAACATTTCTACTTTTTAAGTTTTCAGGAGCTTACTACCTGCAAACATTACCTTAGGTAGTAGCTCTTTTGTACACTTAACAGTGACACAGTATTTCTCTTGCAGCCCACTATTTTATTCTGAGGGTTGCTACCCTCAAACTGCATACTGTTTCATAGACATTCCTGCATAGGGATATTCCTGTCTCTTTACATTTCTAGGGCTCTTTAGGTTGCAGCAGAGCAGCAGTCTGCAAAAAATAGACATACACATTCCGCTCTGCTGTGGGACTGAAAAATCCTCTGATCAGCCCCTGTATATTTCATTGAGGTTTTTAGGAACACCACTGTCCCTTGCACTGTAGCGTATGTATTACTTTGCCAGCAAGCTGGGAAACATGAATACATTTTAACAAAGTCAAGGGGGGGGTCTGTTACATACCGAGCAGTTGCTGAAGGTAAAGAAATGCTGCCCGGTTCAACCATGAATCTTGCTTTGATGCAGGATGTATTTAAACACTATACAACAGAGCAGTAGCTAAATTAAATAACAATATTCATACATGCCACTCTGTTTCATGCCTATAATTATTGGATTTACTTAAAAGCCCTACAATACCTTTTTTGGTAGCTCAGCAGCTTGTTTTTAAACCCCTCACATATTTATTTATTATTTTTTATTTATTTAGTTTTATTTAGTTTTTGTTGACTGGGTAAGTACACTAGACAAATTCTGCCTATTTTCAGGCATGACCCAGGGGAGGGGTATACAGATGAATGCCAACTGACCTTGAACCAGATTAAGCTGTTGGTGGTATTTTTAGTGAATGAGGGAAATTTGGTCAGGATATTGGGGAAAATCCCCTACTCTTCTGCCAGTAGGGGGCTTGACTTCCTGTGAGCAGGGATGGAGGAGCCCAGTTGGGAGCCGGACCGAGGAGGAGGAGGAAGTGCTGATGTGGCAGGGGAGATGGCCTCCTCCCATGACCTCATATTGCAAGAGGCTACTTTACTGGAAATAAACCAAGAATTAGCTCAAAATAAACAAGAAGAGATGTTTTTCTCGATCGAGGACTTGAGTAATATTGATGGAAATAAGGACTGTGAGAGAACTCCAATGGAAGGAATTAAAGGCAAAAGTAAAGAAGAACTTCTGCAGGCATTAGAAAGCCAAAGAGAAATATGCAGCTTTTATGGCAAGAAAACAAGCTGAATTAAAGTTACTGGATCACAGTGAAGAAATTGACAATGGATATGGCCAGCTGACAGCTCTGAATATGATGCTTCAACATCAAAGGACGAGGAAGGAGCAAGCCGACAGACACTCCCGCAGGTAAATCTTCACCCTATTATTTCAACCACTGATGCAAATGTGAACAGGGCTGGCAGGAAAACCGAGGGATTCGGGTGCCTAGAGCCCCAAGAGGTGAATGTTTTGAATAACCTGTGGGAGGTAGAGGGCAGTGATATTAAGGCAGAAGTTCCTACTGAAACTAGCTCTAAAACTGAGCAAAGGAGTGAAGGTTTAAAAACTGCTGTACAAGATAAAGAAAAGGCTAATGTAGTTTCAGGACTGGAAAACAATCCTAAGTCTGGTAATACAGTCCCCGTTCAACACAGAGATTCAAAACAGCCCAAATACAGAGGAAAAGAACTGAAGTCATTTTCCAAAATAATCCTTTGAACAGACTGATGCTACCATTTTTTCTTTCTTAGCACGATCTGCTAAACCAGGATCAAAGGAAGGAAAAACAGGAGAGGCTATTATGCTGGCAAAACGCAATCTAGTTGGGCCTAATACTCATAAAGGGCCTGTAGAACACAAGGGACAAAATATATCTATGTAAGCCTGTCCAACAACAACAACAGAGGCAATTGGCAAAGCATTTTCCCTACACAGTAATCAGGGACTTGAACCCTTCTGCAGTTGGTCACGGAAAAGCCCTACAGGAGGCAGGATGGAAGAAATTGCCTTCAGGCCAGTGGTTGCCAGACCCTCCGTGGCCTGCAAACACCCCAGAATGGTGTCCCAGGGGTTTGCCTCAAATCTCTACTGGGGAAAAGGAGAGTACAAATCCAGACTGTGCCCAAGATATGGGGGATGAAAATATGGGTCAGCTTCAGAATATAACTGAACTGATTATACTGAACAAAGAGCCTTTAGAGAAAAACATACGGGAACCCCGGGGGGATCCGACACAGGACAGGAAGAATGAAACAACCTTTGCAGGGACCCCAGATCTCAGAAGAGGAGCAGCACCTGAAGGTGAACAAAAACAAACTGACCACCCTGCCCAGCGCCCACTATTATCAGAACTCTTTGCTAAATCAAAAAAAGAGGCTGCTCCTAGAAGAAATGCAGTTAGGATTCAGTACGAAGGGGGTCTGGAAATCAGGCCAGATCGGCAATATGTGGGGAGAAAGCTCCTGAAGGACTCACTACACTTTTCACCAAAAGATGTTTATGCTTTTATAAACATCTCAGGAGAGGACAACTATGACATTAGTTTCAGATCTGCATACACCCTGGATTTGTTCTGGCAACCCTTCAATCAAGTTAAATTTTCACCTCTGTGGTCTCCTTTATGATGATCCCTTGACAAAACCCCTCATTAAATATGTGACAGTGATGTTTGGAACGAAGGGGTACACGTTGATGACATTACATACTGGCTTCAACAAAAATGTGAAGTATTGAGTGCACAAGCACAACTGGATTCTGAGATGTTTTGGACTGGGGATGGAAATATAAGGTTAAATTGAGGCAACTGAGAGTGATATAATGCATATACCAAACTCCTTCATGCTGGGTAGAAATAGAGAGTGTGTTTTATTCAGGGCAGCCACGAGCATGCTACAAGTATGGGGCTAGGACCCACCTCTCTAGTGTATGTGATCACCCCTGCTGTGACAACTGTGGGGAGGTGAGGCACTTAAGTATGCAATGCACAAACCTGACATGATGTGAGTTATGTGAGGACACAGGTCACACATTTCTGGAGTGTCCATGGGCTGCAAGAAATAAGGCAATAGTCATTAGCCCTGAGCTTCTTATCCAACAAGCTCAAGAGGAAGCAGCCAAATAAGTGGTAGAGGCTGAAGCCCCTCCTGTGGAACACAACCCCCCAGATAAGGCTCCTGACCCTATTCCAGGCAGAAAGGAGGAGGTCGAGACTGAAGAGATAAGAATAGATGAGGAGAATCATCCACTCTGTCCCAATCCTGATAAGCCCATCCAGTGGGGGAACCTATTGCCGGTTTGCTACACAGATAAGCAATCCACTGATGTGCAGGTGATCCCTCTTCCACCCCCCAAAAAAACCCACCCTCCAAGAAGGACAACTAGGAATACAAAACCAAACCTGCCCCCCACCCCCACAAGTGAGCAAGCAGGCCTAGCAGAACCTAATCCCTTTGAGGTTTTGGCTCCCACCAAGGTAGAATCAGACACAGAACAGATGGATGTAGCTCTTACACCCATACAAGCTGAAGGAGGGAAGAATGATATGCTTGAGTACAAAGGGAAGAAAAAGAAAAGGAGGAAGAAAGGGCCTTGAACTCTTAAATTAAATGGTTAAGTTATCCCTGGGGTCATGTAACTGTCATAGCCTCTTACATTCCCTTAGGAGAATGGCGTTGTTTCACCTATTGATAGATCTAAAACTGGATATCTGTTTTGTGCAAGAAACATGGATGCTCACATCGGACCAACCTAGGCTGTTTCAGGCTGAATGGAGATGGGGGCCATCCTATTGGTCCTTTGGGCCAGACAGGACCGATGGAATAGGTATCATATTTAGTACCTTTTCCTTCCAAATAACCAAGATGGTGGATTTGATTCCAGGGAGGCTGTTCATCCTAGATGGATATTGGGATAAGGTCCCATATAGATTAATAAATGTATACAGCCCACAAACAAAAAGCAGATAGAGTAGCTCTAATTTCCAAACTTCAACCTTACTTACATCGTCCACTTATGTAGTCCTGGAGGATTTTTAGTGCGACTTACCCAAAAGGGGACTGAGGGGAAAGTGAAACATTGCGATTCAAATGCCTTGCAAAAATGTGTTGATATTGGCGAGCTGAAGGTGTATCTACCAATCCCAAGGGCCCAAATATACATACAAAAGGGGACACCTGACATCAAATATAGACCATATTTTTGTTTCTAGGAATCTCCCCGACCCAAACTTTCATACTATCCCTATAGAATTTTCAGACCACCTTCTTTTACAAAAAATGTTTCAAACAGCCCCCCCAAAAAAAAAATAAGGAGGGAGAAAAGATGGAGATTAAATGTTTCAATGCTCACAGACCCTTTTGTTAAAGAGAACATTTCTTCATTACTCTGGGCTAGGACCTCAGTGAGTGATCTCTGAAGATTTGGGGTATGGTGGATGGACACAAAAAAGAGATAGCAATATGGTTCCAAAACTATGGCAAGCATAGGGCACAAAAATTTTTAGCTATTTAAAACTAAGATCAAAACTTCAGAACATGCTTTCACAGTCTGCTATGTCTAGACAAGATTATGGCCCTGACATTGAACAGATCCAGGATGAAATGAGGAAATTTCAATATGACAGGGCAAAAACTTTAAATACAGAATTGCAATTTGGAACACAAAAACCCAATTGGAGACCCCTTTGAAGCCTGTAAAAAGAAAGATACTTTAGATATGTTTCAATTAGTAGATGATAGAGGAAACATAGTGGAAGATGAGATGGGGATCCATGAAATAATCTGTGGGCTTTTGGCATCACATGAGAGTTCCCCTC
This sequence comes from Neoceratodus forsteri, assembly GCA_016271365.2. Classification (NCBI taxonomy): domain Eukaryota; kingdom Metazoa; phylum Chordata; order Ceratodontiformes; family Ceratodontidae; genus Neoceratodus; species Neoceratodus forsteri. Next base: position 665,672,944 of record CM057456.1, on the reverse strand, counting down.
CTCCTTCTACAAATTTGATTAATTCTTATTTGGAGAAAGTCAGGTAACCTTGGCCGGGAGGATCAGGAATTTTAACCTCTCCTTTGAAATTACAGGACATAGAAGATGTAATAATGAAACTAAAAATGGATCTTAGCGGACCTGACGGACTGCTATGAGTTTACAGATCATTTTCCAAAATAATGGCAAGGTGTTTAGTAGAACTGTTTTCAGTATTTTTTGACAAGGGTGGCCCCTCAATTCACAGCAGGTCTTTTAATTTTTATAGATAAGGGAGGGCGAAGGTAGACATCTCAAACTGGAGACCTATAACTCTCCTGAATGTTGATTTTAAAATATTGTCTCAGGTTCTTAACAATAGGCTAAGCAAATAGCTCCTTTATTAATACATCCAGCCCAGTTTTGTGGGATCCCTGAAAGGAAGCTACAACATGCCTTAATGATTATCAGAGATGTAATAGAGATGTGTGGAGCTGCACAAACATCCGGTTGTATCATTACTTTAGATCAAAGCAAGGCTTTTGATAGAGTATGCCTTCCTTTCCTCTTTCAGACCTTATTACATTACATTACGGTATTCCAAAGGAATTTGTGCATAAAATCCAACTTCTATATTCTAGAGTCCATGTGCAACCTATTATTAGAGGTTGATAATGAAAGGTATCACCATAAATACAGGGTTCGACAGGGCTGTCCCTCACCCACTCCTTCATAACTTTTCCTGGATCCTCTGATTAGAGTTCTGACAATACTCAAGAATGGGAAGGTTTTGGGGGGATCCCAGGCCAAATGGAACTGAAAATCCAAGCCTATGCGGACGATATATGCCTGTTTATAGCAAACCTGGGGCAATTACCAACAGTAATAAAACAACTGCAGGAATATTCTAGAGTATCTAATGCCACCCTCAATTTAAATAAATGTAAAGGGTTGTACTTAGGAAATACAGAGAGGGCACCTGTAACAGTGAACCATATTTATTTCTTCTCAGAGCCACTAAAAATCTTGGGAATAACGTTTGGACAACATAATCTCCCGCTTGAGAATTGGGAAAGGGCTCTTCAGGGGGCTGAAAATAAAGTCCAGAGATGGAAGTCATGGAGGTTGTCTAAAATAAAAGGGTACACATAATTAAAGGTTCATTATACCCACTTTGTTATATACAGCCATGATTTTCACCCCAGTGATCTTAGAAACCAGGTTATATGCATGCTTTTTCAGATGGTTTGGGGATCCAGATTGAACCAATAAAAGGTGTTTTACATACTTGTCTAAACAACAAGGGGTCTGGGTATGGTGGACCCTATAATCTTTTCCATAGCCCTTTCCTGCCTCATAATCTTAAAATTGGGCTAGGGAACCAACGGTGTGATATACCATTTGTTTTGTAAAACCTGTAGTGCATATTTGGAAATTTGGACTGAAACCTTCCCCAAAATTGCCCACCGTATCAAAATACCAGAATACATTAAACCAGCGCTCAAAAAGCTTTGCAAATGGGAGATCACTAAAGCAGATATCTCACAGCTCTCAGGGCGACAATTGTACTCACACATGGTGAGTCAAATCCATCGGAACAACCTGAATTTAAAATTGCCCACCAGATCTAAAGGGAGGGTGTTAAAACAATTAAATAACAACAGAATTCCAATGCACAAGTGAGAGGTATTATGGCTTTGACATGTGAGACTGAATGTAGGCAATACAAAACACAAGGCCCAAGAAGAAGGAATTGTCCATATAACGGTTGTATAAATATTGAAGAGACAATGGATCATTTCCTTTTTACCTGTTCCATTGCAAAAAGCCCTATGGGGATATTTAAAGACAGAATGGAATCTAAGGTGGTTAGACAGTTTAACCTATGAGTCTTTGGTCCTGGGCATTGTCCCAACCTCAAGATAATGTATGATTATGATACTTTAATGGTGTTGTTTTGCTGTTTAAAAGTTTTACCTTTGGCAGGTTCGCTGTCAATGGACACTCCAACAGAGACTGATGTCATATACCACCTATAAGACACTGGTAGAACAAGCTATGGGGCAGTGTTTAAGAAAGATCTGCAGGCTAATCCTAAGAGCTATGTTTTAAGGAAATGGAAAGGGTTGTTTGGATTTATCAAATACAAGTCAGGAGGTAGACTAAAAACCTATTTCTAAACAAGACGTGTTTAAAAAGTACTACTGATTTTTGCCCTAATAGTTTATTGGTTACTCAGTAGTTGGAAAATTGTTTTTGAACAATCACTTTTAACCAAAGTATGAATGAAATACTTGTTTATTTGGGATTAAAATTGTATTCTTTCATGTGACTTAGCACACTCAAGTAATTAGGTTTGAGAGCTACAACTAGCAAAATTCCCCTGCCACAGTGGTATGGGGAAAGATAATAAGGGGGAAGGGGAAGGTTTCTTTGGGGTTAAGGAGTGATTATTGTGTGGTCTTTAACATACTGCATCAAGTGTGTGAAGTGAATACCTGTTGTTCTTTCTTTATGTTTGTTTTTTCTTTCCTCTTTATTTTTTGTACAATGTATTATGATTTGTGATGATGTGATATCAATAAAAAATTCCCCTACTCTTGCAGTAGGGGGACCTCTTGTCTGTTCTCTGACGGACAAGATATTTGACTGTGGTGTTGGGAGTGCTGGAGCTGATGACGGACCTCTGCATTCTGCTCATTCTACTGACGTTATGGATATTGGTGGTGATTCTTTTCCTGAACCTATACCTATTGCAACTATTATGGACTCTGACAAGATGGATTTAGGAATATCTACTTCTGTTCCTACTGACCAAGGACATTTTGCACCCTGAAATTGTAGCCTTTCAGCAACTCAGAGCTGAAGCTCTAGGTAAGCTCTCTCCTGCAGCTGATACTTTATGGGCTACTCTTAGGAGGAATTAACTAGCATCGGAACCTCAACGTTCTATAATACAGAAGTGTAGGGAAGCATAGTTACACTTACAGCAAAAGGAAGATGAAGCTTTGTTAAAGTTGCAAGATTCACAGAGTCCTGTTCAGACGGCAAACCAGGACTCTCCTCCTGTTTCACAAGGCATATTTTCAGCTTCTGTCAATGCTCATATCCCTCAACCAACTTGGTCCAAAGATCAAGCCTTGCGTTCTGCAGGCTGGGAGAAAACAGCTGATGGCACCACTTGGTTTTCGAAATCCGTTTCGACTGCTGCAGAGTTGCAAAGCCAGACAGCTGAGTCAGCGTCTGTCCCTCCCACTGTGGTTCTGTCTCACCCTGCTTGTTCTGTGGCTCACACAGATGATTTACTTGCAGAGTTCTGTGGAGATCAGCTGAAGGGTGTTTCCCTAGATCTACCAATTACGAAACAGGTGATGACTGTACTGTGTGCTTCTCAGCCTGTGTTGGAATCTTCAGTAAGTGACTTTCAGTCCTCTGTTCCAGCCATTCTCCCTGTTGCTCTCCCGATCCATGAGCCTCCTTCTACCTCCTGGGCTGACTTGGTGGAGACAGCTGCCCCCGATGATCTCACTAACGAGCCTCAGCTACATTCTTCTTTGCCTCTGGCTACTAGCTGATCAGCGAGTTCCTCCTGCTCCCTCTAAACCTTTCAGGTTGCCTGATTTATTTTCAAATTTAGGGGAACCTGCCAAACATAAAAACGTTGTGAGATTTAAATATACTGGAGGCTTAGAGGTACCTCCAGACAGAACTTATGTTGCCAGGACCTTACTAAAAGAGACTATGCATTTCACTGCTACTGAAATCTTAGCACTTATCTATACTTCTGGGGACTCCCAATTTGATGTCAGCTTTCGTTCTCCTGTTCTGCTAGATAGGTTTGGGTTGAAATACGGTTCTCTAAAGCATACCACTGCCTGGTCCCCTTTTATAATTATTCCTTTGACAAAACCAGTTTGGAAAACTGTGAACATTTTATTTAAAAATGAAGGAGTGGAAATTTCTAATATCTTGCACTGGATAAAGCAAAGAGTGGAAGCTGTGGATAGACCCTCTCCTATTCTGGAGTCTGAGAATATATGGACAGGGGGGCTGGCGACTCAAGGTTAAACTCTAAACTTCTGACTCTGGTATTCAGCACCTACCTAGCAGATTTTTTTATTGGCAGGGATAGAGGCTTTTGTTTTTATCCTGGGCAGCCTAAAACTTGCCATAGATGTGGCTCTTTAGCCCATTTCAGTAATGCTTGTGAGGTGCGGGTCTATGACCTATGTCTTGAGACTGGCCATTCAAACCATTATTGTCCTAATCCCATTCATTGCAATCTTTGCAATGAGAAGGGCCATTCCTATAGACTGTGTTCATGGGCTGTGCATAATAAGGGTTCTTTTTATGACCAGGAGGAGATTGTCCTGGAAGCAAAGGAACAGAAACAGACAAAAAATCGGTCATTGATTTCTCTCCCTACTCACTCTTCTATTCCTGTTCCCTCGGAGGAGGTTGTGTTAACCCAGCCTGCCCCCTCTAACTCTCAGCCAGTGGAACCATCACTTACTTCACAGGCCCAGATGGAAAACATTCCAGCTTTGAATACTGCTGTTATGCCTCCCCTACCAGCGCTCCCGATTGATGACTTTGTAGTGATGGGGGGTAAGAGGAAACAGAACAAATTGCAGCCTAAACCTAAAATCTCTCAAAGGGACTCTCTTAGATCGCGGAACAGTTTGTGGCTCTACAAAACTGTGAGGCTGATGAGACCGAGGAATCTGACTTGTTTTCTGTGGCTTCTTCTCACAAGGAGGTGTCAGAGGTAGAGGAAGAACAGAAACAGGGGAATACCTATAAAAGAATTAGAAAGAAAAATGCTTGATTTTTTTCTTTTCCTGCCCTGGTTATTTCTGATTTACATTTGTTAACCTTGAATGTCAATAGTATTAGGAATGTCAAGCGTCGGCTTACTCTATTGTCTTCTTTACAAGGGTCTGCTGCTAATGTCTTTTTTTTACAGGACACAAGCTGGAGGACCACTTCCGACATTACTCATGCCCAACATTCTTGGCCTTTTGGTCCTTCTTATTGGTCGTTGGGGACTGAGTCCTATTCGGGACTTGGTGTACTCTAAATTTTTGGATTTATGGATTCTAAAGGTTCTGGATGTTGAACCAGGATGGTTATTGTTGCTGGATGTCCTATTGGGTGCTGTCCCTCTCAGAATTGGTACTATTTATGCCCCTCAAACAAAAAGCTTGAGGATTTCACTTTTTAAGGCTCTAAGACCTTACCTGCATACTGCTAAATCGGTTTTGATTGGTGGAGACTTTAATTGTCCCTTGGATTTTGTGGACAAAACAGGTTAATCTTCTAAACTTTTTTGCAATACAAATTTTTTGACTTCTGTTATGCACACTGCTAGGATGATTGATTCCTACAAGCAGTTTCATCCCACAGGGACACACTTACTTTAGGACTTCTATATCTACCAGGATAGATTTTCTTTTTGTTTCAGAGCATAGTCACCTAAAAGGTGCCTGGACTACAGCCAGCGCTACCTCTGATCACATGGAGTTGCATGTCTTGCTTTCTTTACGTGACTCCAGATGTATGGGTCAAGGTTTGTGGAAGCTGAATGTTTCTTTATTAACAAATGATGATTTTTTTCTGGAATGTATGGAACTTTTTAGAGCTCGTTTTTCAGTTTTTGTTTTTTATGATTCCTTTTTAGACTGGTGGATACAGTCCAAGATTGACTTCCATTGTTTCTTTTCTTCCAGGGGTAAGAAAAGTAGTGAAGCATGCTACTTGTTTTTTTTTTTTTTTTTTGCAGTTACGTCAACAGCTTTTTAAGCTCATTTCCTTACAAACTACTACTAAGCATAATTATGCCCCCCAAATAGATATTCTGAGATCTGAAATGAAAACCTATCTGTATGATAGGGCCAAATCTTTAGTAACTGAACAACGTTATGGACCTCGACTTCGGTGGGGTTCTTTGGCTATCTTTAAATATAATTCTGAATTGACTAACACTGAAGTTGTCCGGAGTTTGAGAACTAGTTTGGGGGTTATTGTACAAACTAATGAGAAGATTCTGCATTTTGCCGAATCTGTTTATGCTGATTTTTTTTTTCTGGTAATGTGGTTCTGCAACCTGGTGATGCTTTTTTTCCTCATTTAGGACCACATGCTTTGTCTGCTGTTGACTCCTCATTACTGATTAAGCCCATTACACAACTTGAGGTTGAGGCTGCTATTAAGACTCTCCCTTCACATAAAGTTCCTGGCCCTGATGGTCTCCCATCTGAGTTTTATAAGCAGTTTAAGCAAGTTTTGGTGCCTGTGCTGACTGCTCTATATAACGATATTCTTAATACAGGTTATGTTACCTGTGATTGGTTGCAGGCCTGTATAGTTTTGATTTTTAAAAAATTGGATCATATGGATCTCAAGAATTAGAGGCCAATCTCCCTATTGAATACTGATTTAAAGATCCGTACTAAAATTTTGTCTAAATGGCTGAATGACATCACACCTTGCATTGTTTGAAGACATGCGTGTTACAGTAAATAATGAATAGAAAACAGATTTTTTTTTCAGAAGCATCTTGCTGGTGGCTACTTTAGGCTGAGGAAATAAGTTCTTTGTAATCAAAGTTTTTTTTTTTTACAAAATAAAACATCCCAAGGTAGTCTGTGGATCAGTTTATTTTGCTCTTCCTCTGTCAGAAAATCGCAATTATCTCGGGAGAAGATATTTTGAATATAAATCAAGGTGACTGTCACACTGCATCATTTTCACATTTAGAGCATTATCAGTATGTTTTAGCTTTCACCCACTGCATAAAATAAAGGATTAATTGATTGCATCTTTCAATAAAATAGACCAATTTCTGTTATGGAATGTCTGTGGAGGAGGCTTAAAAAGTATTTTAAATTGAAAATATAACAAACTATTTGCAATCACTGGCCAAACAGATGGCTATTTTGGTATAGTGCACTGAATCTATTGCAGCCACAATAAACTCCTTATTTATTTACAGTATGCAGAATATTTGGCTAGGAAAGGCACACTGAACAAGAGCTCGTTTCTAGGTGACACTTGAAACCCAGGGAGTTTAATTGACTTCCACAGGGTTACACATGCGGAGTACGCAAGTGACTGTTATGGGATTGAACCCAGGTTTGCACAGTCTCCAGGTTCCCCCCATTCTGTGTGGTAACGAGTGGGCTATACCACCCCCCCATAAAAATCCATTGAAAGTAACATTAAAACTCACAAACTTAATTTACCAGGTGTAAACTTCCTGGGAAAAGGTGTGCATTTTCCTGACCAAGAAAATTCACACAACATACTATGATACATTTTGAATTTCTTTCTGTTTGGTGTGTTTTTTTGTTTTCTTTTTACTACAGAACAATGATACTCAGTAATGTTGGCAAACATTTTCTGTGATGTTTTTCTTGGACACAAACATTTTGACACAGTACTCAGACATGTAGCACTCTCTATTTTTACAACTTATTTAGCAAAGATAATCCAGCTGAGATACAGTTTCCAGTTTGTAGTGTGGTACTACTTCTACCCATTTCTACAGCTGAGTGACCAGGAGCACTGAAAGGTTATGTGACATGTATGTAAGTGGAAATTGTTTAACCAGGAATGGCATATGAAGCCAGAGTTTGTTTCCAGGTGCAACCTGGGAGCACTAGAAAGTTAAGTGACTTGCTCAGGGTGACACAGTAGGCAAGTAGGAGCTGATGGGATTCAGACCCAGATCTCCAGGCTTGCAGCTCAGTGCCCTTGATCACTAGCTATACACTGTAGGTATGTAGGTATGCATCTATTAATTATTTAACAGTTGATTACCCAGAAAGACACACTGAGCCAATGCTCCTTTCCTAGTGTGACAGGGGAACAGTATAATAACACAGAACCAATACCTTTGGTACGAAAGAAAATGTATAATGGTGTACAAATAACAGTATAATGGTAAAGTGATAATAACTGACCCTTGAGGTTGAGCAGAGAGCAGCAACTAGGTGCAATCAAATGACAAATGTGTAGGTGGAATAAAAAGTATATATTGTTATAACTGTGAAAGTGAGTCTAGTTAAGGCAGCGGTAGTATACTGTAGGTGAGTGCAAATCTGGAACTTGTGTGTGTGTGTGTTGCAAGGCCTATCTGAGGAGAGTTCGGCTCAAGCCAAGATCAATAATATTTGGTTCTGGTTGTGGGACAAACCTGAGATATCAAGTCCCCAAGCCGGTGCTCTAACCACTAGACCGCCCTGCCTTTATATGTAAGTGTTGTATATCAGTTATACTCACAACTCACCGGGGCCCCTTTTTTACAAAGGATTTCTCTCTTTCAGTGTCTATGGCAAGCATCTTTTGAAAATAGGTCCCTATATGCCTCTAATAGAGACAACACGGAAAAGCAGGGCCCGTGTTTTAAGGGAAACCTGTTGTCAGACGCACACTTGTATTGTCTATACAGAAAAACAGGACAGTTTAGGGTCAATAAAAAAGCATGTCACCATATGGGAAAATACAAAAACACTCCAGAGCTGCACAGGGGAATTTATGAAGTGATCTGGGTGTCCTGGAAAAGAGCTCCTTATAAAAAGCTGGAGGTCTTTGTCTGAAATGAGTGTTTTTATGACATATAAAAACAACAACTGAGCTCAAAATAAAGCTGTTTTTGCAGCTGGCCCTATATCTTGACCCAGCAAAAGTTTCCATCTAAGTTACGGTTTGTTTGGGCTGAACACTGCTCTCTGACAATGCAGGTGAATGAAGGTGTAGATCCAGCTCTCCGTGGGAGCCAGCTTTACAATGGGTTGCATTGATTGTCCCTCAGAGGGGAACTGCCATTCTTTTACATGCTTTCATTTTCTTTCTATGGAAACTATGTTATTCCGTAAAAAGTACCCATCCCTCAGGTGTTAGTTAAAACATTTGTATTGTCATTCCTCTCGCTAAATAGTTTGGAGTTACGAGAACCTTATAGATGTGCTCAGTGTCAAAAGTGAGCAAAAACTTGTAACTGAAAGCTTTCTGGCTTTTTGCAATCAGTTGTTTGGCCCTCCTCACATATGGAAAAATCCGTCCTCTTGTTTGCCTTGGAGTGCAGTTGTGGCATCTTCTCAAATGCTTGTCTGGGCACTATAGTTCAATATTGTGGGATGAGAACCTCTATGTGGATCTGTAAGCTATTTTGGAATAAACAACCATTTTGTTGGAACAGAGGAATACATTACAGTAGCTGCATGGTTGGATGTATGCCATATACCTTCCTCACTTGTGGACTGAAAGCCAAGACAAAGGGATCCAATTATATTTCTCAGATGAATGAAAATAGAGAAAGTAGTTTCCTACTTGTTAGATGACCAGTCTGCAAAGCAGAAAAAAAGTACAAGTGTCCAGTGCTGAGACAGTTTGGTGCTGTTAACTGGTACAGCAAAGCTTTATCCAACAGCGTATTGAGGTTTTTTTTTTTTTATTCTTCTTCTTTGGGGGGCTTTTGTAAATATGGTTTTAATATAAATATAAAAGAGTAAAGAAAATAATTTTTTTTACAAACATTTTTAAATAAAAGTAGCATCATAGACTGTGTAGTTCTATGGTGCCGACACTATTACAATGATTTTCCCCATTTTATTGGATGATAAACTCTGGTGTGCTGTACAGTAGTAGCGCTGAAATTGTCAAGCAATTTTGTGAGATTCCCTATTTATCCTTCACAAAATTTAGGGAAAAATCCTCTAAAATTATTTTGTTATATCTACAGAAAGAGGACAGTAACTATTACAGTACTTAAGTGCCATCTGGTAAATTTTCAACTACTCTATCAGATGAAACAACTCTCTCTCTGGGTAGCAGTGAACACACTAACAAACAAAACAAAATCCCTAAGTAAAGGTTTCACAATTCTCAATAGGGAATTTTAAAAATCCTTTGACTAATTCGGAGCTACTACTATAGTAATAAAAGATGGATACCTCTGCTTCTGAGACTGAAGGCATTCTTTCATTGGAACTATATAACAATATGAATAATAAAAATGAGCTGATGGGTTTTCACTGGATTAAGCTACTGTATTTTCTCCATCTTGAATGAAGATGCATTTAACTGTCCAGTTTATTAACCATGGTATGAATACTGTAAATGTGACAGTGAACCCTGCTGTGCAAACTTACGCCACCTGCTGGTTATTTCTGTGGAAGGAATCAATTTACTCATTAGGCACACAATATCGCTGTAATGGCACTTGTAGCCATCTTGTGTATAAGTGAAGAATAGCATGTAAAGCTCATTTAAACAGCGGCTATAATTGGGAACCCCACACCGCAGTAATAAGCTACTGCTTCTCTAATGTACTGCACCGACCAGTACCGAACGTCATACCGCATCACCGGGCAACTTTTCAATAACAACCACTATATATATATATATATATATATATATATATATATATATATATGAATATTATACTGGCACAGTCACGCCAGTATAGTTAGGGTCGAGTAAGCAGTTTAATGTTAAACCCCAAATTTTGCACCTTAATAACTTTCCAACTGTTCAACAGATTTGCATGAAATTTGGCATGTGAGGTCTCATATGGCAGATCTCTTGATGTGCCAAGTTGTATTTCGGACGGACATGTGCTTCACATGCAGTGAAGTGCTGAATGGCACTTTTTGCTGATTTTTGCCCATCATGCTGTGGCCACACCATTTAGCATTTTGTCTGCATTTTCACGGTAGAAAGAGGTTTTGTAAAAAGAACAATCCAGCATTGGTTTGGTGAAGAAATATTATTCCATTCTAGAATTATTTCATTTTTAAGTTTCAGGTTCTGAGCATGCTCAGTTCCCTCCATGATTTAAATGTATGTTTTGGAAAGGGAATTGGACTCGCGATCAATGATTTTGTCAGTTTAGGAATGGGGATTTATAAAATCCCTGTTCATGAGAAATAATTCTTCATTCATGAGCTGCCATTTTGTTTTCATCCCCCCACCCAAACAAAATAACATAACTTGCTCTACGGGTAACTTGTTGCTCAAATAAGGCATGGGTTTTGTTCAGGTAATACCCTCTACAAATACATACCTTTGGTTTCCTTCATTATGGCCAAAAAATGTCCATTTTAAATTTTTTAACTCTTCGTTCGTGACTTGCTTCCAATCCTTGTTCGAGAGGTGACAAAATCCCTGTTCACGATCCGATCCCCTTATGCAAGATAGCAAAATCCTTGATTGTGACTAAAGGACCAGATGATACTATCTCATGAACAAGGATTGGCTCATGAATGAGGATTTTGACAGCTCGCAAAAGGGGATTGGCTCATAAATGGGGATTTTTGCCAGCTTGCGAAAGGGGATTGAGTTTTTGAATCCCCTTTCATGAGCTGACAAAATCCCCTTTTGCAAGGTGTCAAAATCCCTGTTCATGAGCCAATCCCCTTTCACGAGTGACAAAATACTCCATCATCATTTCATGACCAGATGGCCATTCTCACGTATGAGAATTGGCTTGCGAACATAGGTTTTGACACCTCCTGAAAGGGAATCGGTTCATAAACGGGGATTTTGTCAGCTCGCAAAACAGGATTGGTTTTTCAATTCCTCATTTGTGAGCTGGCAAAATCCTCATCTGCGAGCTGTCAAAATCCCTGTTTGTGAGCCAATCCCCTTTCGCAAGCTGACACAATCCCCTTTCACGACTTGCAGACAAGATGGCTAAAATCTGACAATCAAGGATTACTTTGAAAATGGTGATTTTGACAGCTCACGAACGGGGATTAACCTCGCAAATGGGGATTTTAACACCTCATGAACTAGGATTTTTAAAACTTAACCGCTGCACTGTTAATAAACTGTTTGGCCTTTTGGCTTGAAATTTGTAGGATATAAAGGGGATGTCCCAGAGATGTGAATTATGCTATTTGGGTGTTAAACAGTTAATTGATTACAGAGATATACCATCACAAAGTTGAAGTTTTTTGCATAGGATAACATTGTGGCACCCATAGCTACTTTCTGAGCCCATATCTCAGAAATTGTGAGAGATATGGATTTTTCACTACCTGCAACTTCATCCTAAGCATGCGTGGAGGTTTAGAAGTCATGATTACAACTGCAGTGGAATTTTTTTCATAGGTTGTATGGTTACTGAGATATTGGCAAATTAGTGTTACAAGGCTTCCTTTTCAGGCCTGTAGAGCTACTGTATGGCTCCATTGTTATGTGTAAGTGGCACAGACGCATATCATTATGCACAAATGGGCAGTTCAGACCCTGCGCTCCTACCAGTACATACCATTTACTAGCTACATTACATGTTTTCAAAAAGTAAGGAAATCCATTGCAAAAAACTGAATTAATGCATCAGTTAGGGTTAAAGTGACAAAAGTGGGGAAATTAAATGTTAGGGTTGAGCCCCAAATCACTCCCTCCACCACCCCACCCCCATCTTCCACCACCTCACCCCCCCATCCTTCACATACCAACAGACACCGGGGTGCCATGGGGTCATGAGGCCTCACTCTCACCCCATTCTCCCTTTACTGTAGCATGTCAACCTGTTTACATATGGAATGGGGTGAGTGTTGGGCCCGATGACCCCATGGCACACTCCTGCATCTGTTTGTGTGTGGAGGATGAAGGGGTGGCATGGTGGGGGAAGGGGTTAGGGGCTCAACCCAAACCTCCAATTTCCCCACTTTTGTCACTTTTTTAAACTTTTTATTTAGCATAAAACACATTTTTCCTGAGCATATATAGCAACAAAAAAGTATTATTGTACATTATTAAGGATTATGATTGCACACTACTAATGGTACAGCATTAGGGGGTAGTACCCAAGTTAGTAATATAAAAAGAACAAGCATTTGTCAATGCCGAACGTTTGCTTGCAGGTATTTGCAGTGGTGCTTGGCATGTATGGTGCTTTACCCTAATGCCCTGTGCGATTGCTAGTATTTGCACAATAAATTTTCAGCATGACATTTTTGTTACCCCCATTGTGCGCTACATAGGCGGAAACACATTTTGGGCAGGATGTGAAAAATGACAGCTGTACTGCTTATAAGGAAGTGTGGTAAAATGGCAATGTTGAAAATCTGGAGTGGAAATATTGAAAATTCGCAAACCTACAAGCGTCGTGGGAACTTTGTACAATACCTGCGCTCGTAAAAGCGGACATTGTTAGGAATTTTTCACAAATTTTCAACATTGGCATTTTAAAACCTCTGCTAATGAACAGTGTCACTGTGATTTTCTTACTGTGTCTCATACATTGATTTCGCACACTGACTACGCCATTGTGCACTACATGGGTGGAAACACATTTTGGGCAGGATGTGAAAAATGACAGCTGTACTGCTCATAAGGAGGTGTGGTAAAATGGCAATGTTGAAAATCTGGAGTGAAAATATTGAAAATTCGCAAACTTACAAGCGTGCATAGGAACTGCGCAATGAACACTCGTAAAACAGTCATTTTTAGGAATTTTGTCACCAAATTTTCAACACAGCCATTTTAAGACCTCTGCTCATGAACAGTGTCACTGTGATTTTCTTAATGTGTCCCATACATTGAGTTCAACACCGACTGCACCATTGTGCGCTACATGGGCGGAAACATGTTTTGGGCAGGATGTGAAAAATGACAGCTGTACTGCTCATGAGGAGGTGTGGTAAAATGGTAATGTTGAAAATATGAGTGAAAATATTGAAAATTTGCAAACTTACGGCGTGCGTGGAACTGCACTGGCGCGAACTCATAAAACAGTCATTTTAGAATTTTTCACCAAATTTCAACACAGCCATTTTAAGACCTCTGCTCATGATCAATGTCACTGTGATTTTCCTAATGTGTCCCATACATTGAGTTCGCAGGACCCGAATGCTCCATTGTGAGCTACATGGGTGGAAACACGTTTTGGGTGAGATGTGAAAAATGACAGCTGCACTACTCATAAGAAGGTGTAGTAAAATGGCAATGTTGAAAATCTGGAGTGGAAATATTGAAAATTCACAAACCTACGAGTGTGCGTAGGAACTGCGCAACGCACGCTCGTAAAACGGTCATTTTTAGGATTTTTTCACCAAATTTTCAACATTGCCATTTTAAGACCTCTGCTAATGAATAGTGTCACCATGATTTTCTTAATGCATCCCATACATTGATTTATCACACCAACTGCATCATTGTGCGCTACATGGGCGGAAACACATATTGGGCAGGATGTGAAAAATGACAGCTGTACTGCTCATAAGGAGGTGTGGTAAAATGGCAATGTTGAAAATCTGGAGTGAAAATATTGAAAATTCATGAACTTACGAGCCTGTGTAGGAACTGTGCAACGCATGCTCATAAAACAGTCATTTTTTTGGATTTTTGCACCAAATTTTCAACATGTGGTTTTTGGGACCCCTTCTCATGAATGATGTCATTGTCAAGGCATTATTCAGGCCAGAAGGGTGATTTCACTGCTTGACTGTGAAATCACCTTCAGACTGAATAGCGCCGCTGACAGTGACATTGAAAGAATCCTAAAACCATGTTAATTTGGTGCAAAATCAAAAAATGCCAGAAATATGCAATAAAGTTGAAAAACCCTATCTAGCCTATTATACAGCTTACCGGCATTTCCTCAGTTCGCGGTCGGCTTTGAAGAGTGCAGACATGTTCCCGGTCCAACGAAGATCATCGCGCCAAGCTCCGGAGGTAAGTATGGGGTGAGATGGGGGTGTGGGGAGGCTGGGTGCGCAGTGGGTGGGTGCGGGTTGTGGGAGGGGGGACTGGGAGAAGCGTCGTGGGACCATTTTTGCTTTACAGGAGAAAAAAAAAGACTACGTGGGACATTTGCCACGCTGGGGTGGGCTCCCAGTGTGGCAGAAGGATAGCTTGTGGGGGCTGGACACGACGGTGGATTGGGCACCCCCATCGGCAGATGACACGGGATGTTGGTCATGCTAGGGTGGGCTCCCAGCATGGCAGCAAAGATTTGGGGGGGTGGCGTGACGCAGTGCTGTGTATGACCACGATGGTTTCTTTGAAGCGAAGACCACCGCTGTCATACACAGCTCCCACACCCATTGGTGCAGGACCGCCACGCCTGCTCAATGGAGCAGTGGACTGAAAGGGAGAGGCACACCTCCAAAGTGTGCTACTCTCCCAAAACGTTCCTTGCGCATGCGCGCAAGTGAACGTAAAAATTACACAACATCCAGGAGGTATATTTGAAGCCAATGCCCAGTTATATCATATCTAATCTGTTAATCCTTGACATTTTGTAATCGACCATTTTAGTCCTTTAGTTTAAATATAAACATTAAAAGAGAACATTTTTTCCATTCCAGAACTCCCCTAAAGCCCTTGTTTACAGCAGGTTAGAGCTAACCTTAATTAACTAGGCCCCAAGAGATTTAGATACTGGTGACTTATTTATTTTTATAAACGCCCTTTCACTCCAGAGAAAACAAGATGCCATAAAGGTTTAGAGACCTGCTCCAGTCCACATCTCAAAGAGATTGTATTTTATATTGGGACTATGATAGATGAAGCCATCTCTCTTGCAATTCTTAGCCTTAAACTTGAATTACCTGCTTGAGTAATTCTACTGTAAAGCATCCAACTTTTATAAACTGCATAAAGAGATAATAAATTGCTATTTTAACAAGTTTAACAGTCTCTGGATCTTCCTAGCTTGTAAGACACAAGAAAATATTAGAATTTGTGGCTTGTTAATATGATTATACTTTCTATTATACTGTATACTCTGCAAAGTCCAGGTAAATTCTATAAAAATATTGGGCTGGATATTCAAAAGGGTTGCACCATGCACAATAGGGTTGCACATGTGCAAGTCCGAAATTGCGCCATTCTGCCATATTCAGCAGGAGGCAGTTGTGTCCCCCAAGTCAAGCTGAGCAACAGCGCAATGCAAATGAAGGCATGCACAACTGGAGGGGGAGGAACCATGCATAAACTTCAGAGCCTGATATTCAGTGGGCTATGCAGAGTTGTGCAGGTGCAACCCCCAACCTGCGCCTGCACAACTTTGAGCCAAAAAAAAGGAGTAAGTCGAGGGCCACCCACAGGTGAGCTGTCGCATTGCAGGGCACAATACAACAGGTGCCACCTGTGGCTAGCCCTCAACTTTCTCCCTGTGCCCCCCTGCAGCCCGATCGCGGGCAAAAGTGTAAAATATTCCCCACCCCCCCATTCTGGCCCATTGCGGGCAAAAGCATAAAGTCCCCCCTCCCCCAACTGGCCCGATCGCGGGCAGACACTTAAATAACATCCCCACCAGTCCGATCATGGGCAGCAAAGTGTCCCCCCCAAACATATCCCTGGTGGTCCAGTGGACCGCTAAGCCCGATCGCGGGCTGCATAATGTGGTGACACAACCCCCCCAAGACCACATCCCTGGTGATCTAGTGTCCCCCCACCCACCCACGAAGCCCCACCACCCCGCTCTCCCTGGCAGCTGGTGGGCAGCAGCATCCCACCTGCCTGCCACCCTGCCACCCGCCAATTGACTGCCCGGTAGGGCTGCACGCCTATTGGTGCAGAGCAAGAGCCAATGGGCATGCAGCCCATACCGTACAAGGCAGTCCAGATATGTGAATGAATGAATTTAACCACTGATTGAATCCCATGGTGCGGAACACCTTAGCCTTTCCTATGTCATAGATGGGCAGCACCTCTGAGAAGGTTACCGTGCATGCTACTTGACGAAGGCCCCTTCCCAATTCCACAAACTCTTCCTGCACTTCTCTAATCCCTTTCTTAGCCAGGTCATTTGTCCCTAGGTGGACAATGACATCCAGCTCCCTCCCCTGTGCAGCTGCTCGGGCAATCCTCAGGATTCGCTCCCTGTCCCTCCAAGCCATGGTGCCAGGCAGGCACCTTACCTCCCTTCCTCTCCCCTTCCTCCCCCAGTTCTACCTTCCTAACAATGGAGTCCCCACCACCAGGGTTGTTTTCCCTGCAGGGTCCTCTGCCACCTCCTGTGGGTCTCCTCTGTGGAGGTTCCCAACATCCTCCTTGGTCTCCACTGCGGGTGCCTCCATAGAGGAACCACACTTTGCCAGAATGGCATAGGAATTGTGGAGAGGTACAACTGGAGGGATGCACCTCTGTTCCACCACCTTCACCCTCCCTGAGCCCACTGTGGTCCAACCGCTCCTCTTTCTTGGCAACCTCTGAGGCAACGGCAGTGGCACTGGTGGTCCCAGGATGGAAGAGGAGGTCCCACAAATCCTGGCCAACTCAGCCTGGAGATAAGCAACCTCCTCCCTCAGCCTAGAGAGGTGCCTGCAGATGGGACAACACTGCATCCTCCAGAACATCTCCCGGAAGACTGCTGCTCCACAGCCACTGCACTGCACTGCACTGCACTGCACCACTCCAATCATGTCTTATTTCTGGCCCCTTAACTGTTTGCAATCCTTACTTTTTCCTCTGTTTTTTTTTCTCTCTCTCCTTACTTTCTGCCTGTGTGCCCTTTAAGCTCCTGATTGTCCTGTTCTGCGACAAGAATATCCTATATTTTTCAGTAGACCCCTTACTTGCTCAGAGGCAGACCTCCAGCAGCTAGAGGGAGCCAGAGAGCTACTCTTGCCATTCTAGAATGGTGGGTCTTTGCTGGTTCTGTGATCACTCACTTCCTGCTCCCAAACAGGAAGTTCCTGTTGTCAGTCAAATCCTGTGCCTATAAAAATAGAACTAGCTTTGGGTGGGGGGGTGGAGGGGAGGGAAGGAGGGCAATATAGTCTCAGTAGAGAAGTCCAGTCACACACAGCAGTCCTTTCTCCTGGTGTCTTCTGCCAAGCTATTGGCAGAATCTTTCTAAGGCAGTCTTTAAATGTAGCTTCTTTCTAGCTAAGTCACTCCCCCTACTTACTAGATCTTTCTACAAGTAATTTAAACCTCAACGCTATTAAGTCCTTTCAATCACCTGAGATTTACACCTAGATAACTGTTCAGATAACCATTCAGTTCAGTTAACTCAGACAAACACACTTTTTTGTTTTGTTTGTTAGTTTTTTTACCCTAAATTAAAGGTCCAAGTACAAAAGTTCTTCTCCTTTAGTCCCAGTAGAGAAGTCCAGTCACACAGCAGTCCTTTCTCCTGGTGTCTTCTGCCAAGCTATTAGCAGAATCTTTCTAAGGCAGTCTTTAAATGTAGCTTCCTTCTAGCTAAGCCACTCCCCCTACTTACTAGATCTTTCTACAAGTAATTTAAACCTCACAGCTATTAGGTCATTTCAATCACCTGAGATTTACACCTAGATAACTGTTCAGATAACCATTCACTTCAGTTAACTCAGACAAACACACACTTTTTTTATTTTGTTTGTTAGTTTTTTTTTTTACCCTAAATTAAAGGTCCAGTACAAAAGTTCTTCTTCTTCTTTAGTCCCAGCAGAGAAGTCCAGTTACACAGCAGTCCTTTCTCCTGGTGTCTTCTGCCAAGCTATTAGCTATTACTTGTATCTACAGATTTACTTTTATCCTTGAAATTAACTTTCTTTTCTATCTTTTTTTTGTAAAATAATATAACTTTTAAATCAACATTTTTGAATTTGTTTTTATTAAATGGAGTCTTTTGATACGTTTTTCACATTTTTAGGACCTGTATTTTCCAAATTAGGCTAATAAAGACTATTACTTTATTTTTTTAATCAAATCTCTGAAAACAAATTAATAGTTTGTCTTTAAATATTTTAGGTTACATAATAATATAAGATTTGTTTATAAAAAATGTTAACAAAATCTTGAAAACATTACTTTTTTATTTAAGCACACTGAGTTCTTTGTTTTGTTTAAACAAGCAATAAATTATTCTGTTTTTCGCAAATGTTCATAGGTTCATAAGTTGTACAAGTTTGAGGGACAAGCCCATAGTGAACTCCACATCATCAAAAAATTAGCGACGGTAGAGGAATTTCTTATCACTGATATATCTGTCAAGATTACGTTTAAATTGGTCCATGTTTTGACGCATTACAACATCCATTGGGAGAGAATTCCAAAACTGCAAGACTCTTTGTGTCACAAAACATTTCCTCTGTAGGGTTTTGCATGTTTCAGCATGGAGTCTCAATTTATGTGATCTAGTACACTCAATTGGTGATTGCTTCACCAGACAATTTGTTTCAAAGAATAATTCATCTCTAAATGCCTTATAAGCCCAGCAGAGTTCACCACTAATTATTCTATATTCTTCTGAGAAGAGTCCTAAGTTTCTGAGCCTATCATCATATTCCAGATGTGAAACTTTTGAAATGGTTTTAGTCATCCTACGTTGAACCGATTCATATGTTTTCTTATCTATAATAGCTGTTGGGGAACAAAAAGAGGCACAATACTTTAGGTTTGTCCTTACCAAACTAGTATATAGAGGAACTATAACCTCAGCCTCCCAACTCTTAATGTGTTTTAAAATGCGTTTAAGGATACCATGGCATTTTTTGGCTGTTACATTAGTATGCAAAGTAAATTTCATATTATTGGCAATAGTAACACCAAGAACTTTCTCTGTTGTAGTTGTTTGAAGTAAGGAGTTATTTATATAATAGTTAGCTAGTTTGTTGTTACTCCCAAGATGCATCACTTTACACTTAGCAATATTAAAAACTAGTTTATTATTAGTGGCCCAGGTGTGAAGGAGGTTTAAGTTATCCTGAAATGATTCAATAACAGTGTTATTTTTAACTATACCTCCTAGCTTACTATCATCTGCATGTTTCTGCAGCCAGACTCCATTATTTGTCTGCATATTAGAGACCATGATATTAAATAATGTTGGTCCAAGTATGGATCCCTGTGGTACACCACTACTCATGGTACCCCACTCAGATTTAAAACCCTCTTAAAACAACTCTTTGTTTCCAATCATCCAGCCATGAACATATCCATTTTATAATTGAAGGATGAATTGCTAGTCTCTGGAGCTGTTCAATTATGATCTTATGTGACACTGTGTCAAAAGCCTTCTCATAGTCAACAAATATGACATCAACCAGAAATCCATTGTCAAGTGCTTTACTAACTGGCTCAAAAAAACTGATTAAATTACTCATACAAAAAGACCTACCCTGGGTGAAACCATATTGTGTTATATCATGATTACCTGTGTTATGAAGGTGGTCAGTGATGTTATACTGGAGTAGCCTTTCCATAATTTTGCCAATACAAGACATTAGACTTATAGGCCTGTAATTGCCCACATTGTTTTTTGGTCCTTTTTCATAAATAGGGGTTACATTAGATAATTTCCAATTGTCTAAAGCAAGGCTTTCTTTTATTGATGTGTTGAACAGAAGGGTAAGCATGCCAACCATTTCTGTAGAAAGATTTTCAATAAAAATAGATGGAATACCATCAACCCCAATAGAAGAGCTAGCTTTAGTAGTATTTATAGCTTTCATAACATCACTGTCAGTAAAAACAATCATTGGAGCAGAGGCAGGCAAGTCCTGTGTACTATACTTTTCTTTTGTTTTAAATATACTAACAACATATTTGTTAAACTCATCAGCCATTTGTTTTTCATACGTAACTAATTTATGTTGTATGAGAAGTGGTCCTGCCCCAACTCTGCTCCCTCAAAGAGAACCGATATAGTTATAAAACTGTTTTTTGTTATTTGTGGACTCTCTTACCAGTTTTAATTCTAAGTTTCTTTTGGCCTGCCTTATAACTCTTTTGTAGTGTTGGCAATTTGCTGAAAGTGTTGCCATGCCTCATTAGTAGAGTTTTTCTTGTAGAGATTAAAGGCCCTTTTCTTTTTTTCATACTCCTCTTGATTTTATTATTCCACCATACAGGTACTCTGTTTTTTTTTTCACATTATATTTTACACGTGTAGGAACCCAGGTATAAATACAGTAGTCAATTTTCTCTTTAATAACTTTCCATGTTATTTGCAGTGAGGCCTTTTAAATCCTGTAGCCAGTCCCATTGCTTAAGAAATTATTTAATAAGTTTATAATTTGCTTTATAGAAATTTGATACTTTGGTATCTCCAACAATATTAGTTTTATCAGTAAAGAAACCCCAGCAAATGACAGAATGATCACTGTCACCTAGCGGTTCCTGTATTGTGGACAGGGAATCATAATTTTTAATGTTTGTGATTATTAGATATAGTATATTGTCTTTTCTGGTTGGTTGTTCTACTATTTGCTCTAGATCATGCTGAACCACAAAATTAATTAGTCTCTGTTCTTGACTACTATGGGCACTAAGGGTTGGCCAGCTAATACTGGGTAAATTAAAATCACCAAATAAAATAAAATCAGTATTTATAATCATGTTATCCAGGGTCAAAAGGAAGATGTCATTGTCTGCAGTATCTAAATTGGGTGCCCTATAACCAACAGCTATGGTGACAGGAGTTTGTAGGGAATTTATTTGCAGCAAAATCAGTTCATCTTTGATTTGATCACCATTTAATTCACAGTACTGTAGGTTATTTTTAATATATAATGCAACACCGCCACCTCTTTTGTAACTGACAATTTTTAAGTACTGCAGAACATCTTGGTATATTCATAGCCCAGTCTCCATCAGCAAATCAGGTTTCAGTAACTACACAAACGTCAATGTCGTTATTTTTTAACCTGTATGATAATTCCCCAAGTTTGTTATTAAGACTCCTAGCATTCACTAACATTGTCTTCATCTTATTTCTTGGGCTATAGGTACTAATAGATCTGTTCACAGTAACTGTATCACTAGGTATTGGATGATTGAGAGAGGTGGTATCTGTATAACTGTTATTGGCTGCTTGGTCAATGCATGGTGTAAAGCCTTGTGTACATTTATGATGTTCATTTACCCCCCCCCCAGTACCTAATTTAAACTTTTGGAGATGTAATTATTAAGTTTATTTCCTAATAGGACAGTTCCTTTTATACTGGGGTGTAAATCATCCCAACAGATTAATTCTCTGTTTTCTATAAATTCCTCCCAAAAAGTGATAGATCCAAAGTTTTATTTAAGGCACCACCTTCTTAGCCAATTATTGTCATAGTTTATTTTCATGTTTAGGTACTCATTAGCCCCAGTAACAGGGATTATTTCAGAGAAGGAAAAGCCACAGTCCCTCTCCATTAATGTGTTGGCCAGCCCTACAAATTCTTCCTATATGACCTGAGCACTTTGTTGGTGAATATTGTTTATCCCAGCATATACTATCACAAGTGGTTTGTGTCCACCATTTTTCAATATATGTCTGGACATTCTAGTGATGTCCCTGATTTTGGCACCAGAGAAACTGGACACAGTTCTATTCATTTTGTCTTGGTCACAGATCTTACTATCCAAGTGCTTTACCATTGAGTCACCCAAAAGAAACACTTATTTAGGCTCAGGTCCTGTTTCAGTTTCATCCTCCATAAGACTGTTGTCTATCTGATTTTCAGATTCAAGGGGATAGACTGAATGTGGGACTTTCAACACATCAGAGGATACTGTGTGTGAGACTATAGGAGGAGGTATAGATTGGTCAGGTTGATCGTTTAGCAAATCAAAGTGGTTCATAACTACAAGACTAAATTCATTAGCTCTCCTACCTTTCCTTGCTATCTTTGAGTTTCTAACTTTGTACCATTCTTCATCAGCTTGGTCCAAGTCCTCCCTGTGGCATCATCTTAAGTTGGCCTCTCGCTGTGAATGCCCTAAGCCCCCTTAGTCACCCAGTGCCCACTGTTGTCGGCTTCTTCTCTCCTGCTCTGGCATCACCACTCTTGCGCTTTGACCTCATCCAAGTCCCCCCTTCCTTGTTGACTGACTCTATGGTGTTCCTATGCTCATAAATCCCCACTAGCCCTATTGGTCATTAGTATTTATCTCCAATCTATACCTTACCCCAGCATTGTATCTGGGTGTACTTTCTATGTAATTGTAAAAACTGTAAAAATTGTCTTTTCTCCTGTTTCTGTATCTAATGTATTCGTCTGAACCAATTGCTGTATTGTTGTAACCTGTTGTACCCTTTTGTACTCTCCCGGGTCGTTCCTGAAAATAGGCATAATATTTGGCTAGTGCACTTACCCGGTAAACAAAAACTAAATAAATAAGTCAGTTATGTCCCTGGTTTGATTTTTATTTGCTTGTACAGTTTCATGTATGGCTGTACTTGCCTGGATAGGGATACTCCTCAAACTTGAAGAATTTCTGGCATCTGCCATTGTTATAAGGGGTTCATAAGGTTTCTGAAAGGGTACAAGGGTTGATACACTAGTAATACAATTCTTGCCATCACCTGGCTCATGCGCATCTTTTGGATGAGAAATACTCATTCTGTTAGCCATTAATCTCTGGCTTTCTTCCAGATGCACAAGTTTGGCATTAAACAAGTTTATCTCCTGTTTCATGTCTTTATTTTCTGTACATTTTGTGCAGACAAAGTTATATCATGTAATACTGAGGAGTCAAAGCAGAACATATGGCATGAGCAGCATTTAACTCCTACTTTTCCCTCTTTAGTTGTAATTATGTCACTCATGTTTGGGGCTATGTGTTTGGGGTTTAACTGATATATTTAAAGTCACTGGATTCACAACAGCACCAATGACTCTTTTGTAGTTAGAGAATACCCCCACAACATTACTCGCGCGTTCACTTAAAGAAACCAATTCCACTTCTTACCCTGTTTGTCAGACACGACTGTGATACTTTTGTTTTTGCATAGCAACATACTTAAGAGTTATATTTTCAAACTTGTCACAATGTTAGCTTTTATTTGAGGCTAGACTTGTCTGTTTAATCTTAAAAGAATGTTGTTTAAAATACTTTTATACATAACATTTGATTTCTTTTACTTGCATTTATAAAACTTGGTTATTCTATTAATTATAACACTGTTTATCATCTGTGAAATGTTTGGACCTGCAGCATATTGCGTTGTTAAGTTACAAATAAAACCTTTTGTTTCTATACAATGTCTATAGAGACTAAAAACACCTTTTTCTAAGAGGCAAGTTTTTATTAAGAGCTCATTTAAGGCTTTTGGTGCTACCTTGCACCAGTTACATTACATGACATGATTTTATCTGATTGTAGTTATGGATACCTAGCGTTAGCTTCAGTTGAGGTATTTTAAGCATGTAGGGACCCTTTTTATCTTTGGCTAACAACCTATAAAGTCCTATAACATCATGGCTTAAAGTTGAAACCAAAGCCTTTTTTTAGTTTTAAGCAAGAAACTTATTTGCCATACAGTATATGGGCAAATAGGTACTTAGCCAGGAAGCAGAGAGACCTTTTTTCCTTAAGCTTGAAGGCAGCATTCTTTTAGGGAATTTTTGCAGACATTGACCTTGCCCAGAATTTATAGTATACTTTAATAATTAGGCCATTCTAAAGAATATAAAACAGTAATTAAAAATAATTTTTGAAGATAAAAATGTAATCATTTTTTATCAAAGGTTTTGTTTTTACATTGTTTTTAATTAAAAATGCACCCCAAAGTGCATTTTGTAATTCAAAACTATAATTTTACTATATGGGTATATAGTTTAAGCATTATAGGGAAAACAAAATGCTGAACACAAAGTTGCATTATCATGTGGTAACTTATGACATTATTAATGCATGACATTATCACACATATGACATTATCAGATGTGACATCATTGGAGATGTACCTTTAGGCATAGAAATATATACAGTACTACATGAACAAACATGATTAAACATGATTACAACTATATACTCTTTTAAATAATGCAACAATCATTTACATTGTCTTAAACATTATACAAATACAACAATTAGGCTTGCTACTAGAAGGCAGGTCAGGTTGTCCCATGGCCCCTGCCAGAAAGAAACAATGGGATGGGGGGGAAGGGGTGCAGGGGGATGGGGCTAATGACTTTACCTATGATGAGTGCATGAGTAATATGACAGGGTAGGGGCTAGGGCTTGTGTCATTGGTCAGGAGGTGGAGCTATCAGGGGTCCTGATCTGGGGTCCTGAGGGGGTATACCAGGCCTGGAAACCCTCAGCCAGACCTCTTTTGCTGAGAAATTCCTTGAACTTGGAACTCAGTGCATCCTTTGGCAATATCTAGGTAAGGCACAAGGGGCAGCTGGGCCTTGCAGGCCATGTGGCCTAGTGTGTTTAGCTTGTTTAAATGGTTGATGATTTGTGATAAAAAGTCTTATATAAGAATGAATTTACAGCTGGGTTCAGTGGTAACAGTAGAGATGCTGATTAAAAAAATCATTTGTGATTTGTGATTTAGAGCTAGGTTTGGAGTAGTGTCCTGCATTGAGATAAGGCTGGGTTTATATGTGTAAAGCACAAGCCACTGGCATCTTGGGGAAACAGCATGTAGGACAGTAGTTGTGGGAATGCTGAGATGTTGTGGCCAAGCTACGTTTTAACAATGGAATGCTATTTGTTGATTGGAAAGTGTGAGGGGATTAATTTCAAATGCTGCGGTTGCATGGCATCTAGGCATTTGCAAGCTTAGAGGCCCGGAGGATTAACTGCTGGAATGTGCAGTGGTGAGTGCTCTCTACTAACTTTGAGCCAATGGAGAGGAACCACCCCTGAGTGATCACCTCTACTGAAGTGTGATTAAACATGTTTAAAATACTGGGGGGGGGGGTAGTCTTGGCTTATGAGAGAACTGTATGGAATACTGTCCAGTTTAGTTTGGTGACTGAGTCCATTTTGCATTTAGTTTTTTTTGGGGGGGGGTCAGAATTTTCTTTTCCTTAAAGGAGGTTTGGTAATCTAAAAGTAAAAAGAAAGAAAGAGAGCAGCAAGGAGCTAGATCATGGGTAGGCTTGTTTGGTCCCTCGGTGGTTGATCTGGCTACTGGTTGTTGGCGCGAGATGGGAGAGTATCAGATGGCCACTCATGGGGTATGTTGGGGGAGGTGGGAGGATGGTAGTAGTCTGTTCTCACAGCATTAGGTGCTGCTTCAGCGGGTGAAGAAGAAAGATGAGCTGTGTCACTGCTCCTGTTTGTGGAGAAAGAGGAGTCTGCTGGTCGTGTAGGCCCCTGGCCGGTGGGCATCCCAGTGGGATGATGCAGAGAGCATAGGGTTGGAGGGGTGGCTCATGTGGAGTGGTGTTCAGTGGCCCAGATGGTGTTCAATGGCCTGAAGGGGCCTGTATGAGCCACAACGAGTGAGGCGATACAGTGGGCAGCTCCCCAGCCTATGCGGCAGGGGAACACCACCTGGGACAAGCTTTCCTCTCCTTTTTACAAGCTTTGCAGTGAGGTTGACAGAACCGGCCAGGATAGGCCATGAACGGGAAATAGAGCCCTTTGTGTGACAGGTTCCAATTGGCTCCCATAAGGCTTCACTGGTAATGGGAGCAAAATGGATAGATGCACCATCCTACCACCTCACCTGTAGATGCAAGGGATTGTGGGTTTTCTTGTTGGTTTGTGAGAGTCATTGATTGCACAGTGACAAATACTTAGATTTTAAAATGTTGGAGGGAGCACTTCTTCACAGTATTAACATCCCTGGTGAATTTAAAATGAAATGGTGTTCTCAGCTTGCAAAGTTTGTAGTACACCCAAGGAAGAGAGGTGGAGTCTGATTTGGCAGCCAGCTGAACAGAGAAATTGAAGAAATAATTAAACAGGAGGCCGGGGGCATCAAGGGAGCATGGCAGGAAATGATAAGGGGGTGGTCTTCCCCCCCGGCCAAGTAGGCCTCATGCGGCCATGTGGCAGGGGGCCCACGTGAGGGGGGGTCTGGGTATTCCAGAAGAGGAGGTCACTACCTGCTTATGGGCCTGGGGCAACCCATACATTGGGGCTAGCAGGGCTGAAGGGTTTCCTGATAGGGAAATGGGGAAAGCCAACACTAATTTGGAGACCATGGAGGTACTCACCTATAGGCTCTCACCTGCATGGCATCAGAGCTGACCATTTCTGTTGTTGGGCATGATGCACCATTTTGCCAATGAATGTGCATAGCAGGAGCAGGACAGGGAGATAGAAGGGGCAGAGGGACATGGGGCCTGCAGGCAGCAGGGCATATGCCTCCAGGAAGTAAGTGTTTGCCTCATGGTACCTCAGCTCTGGGACCCACAGGCAGTGGGGAAAATGGCTGCATGAAGTGATTGATATGCCTCCGAGTACCTCCCCAGTCAGGTGCTGACCATGTATTTGGGTTCCTGGGCAAGTTGCCCCAGCACTTAGCTGGACCACTGGAGACCACTCTGGTAGGTGCAATGGAGTTATCATGTTTTTGTTGTCCTTTCTTTTTTCCCTGCACATAGTAGTACAGAGCTTAAGAATGGCACCCAAGCGAGCCCTGATTTCCAGTGAGAAGAAGATGATGGAGGAGGCAGCCAAACTGATGGGCTAGATGACTGGGTTGGTGGTGGTGGCCAATTGGAGAGAGGTGGAGGAGGAGGCACAGAAGAAGCAGAAGGAGCAGGAGAAGTGCCCAGGTAGGGGAATGACTGGGAAGAGAACCAGATGGGTGTGACCAAGATCTGTGTCCACCCCAGCACCCACACCTGCACTAGAAACAGACAGGGAAGGCCCAGATGGGGGTAAGGATGGTGTAGAGATCACCGATGAGAATGAACAGAAGGAATATTTGGAAGGGTCATTGGGTAACATGGGGGTAGCAGGGATAGAAAAAATGAAATGAACCCTTCAGACCATAAAGGGAAAAGGGGCTGGGGAAGAAAAGGGTGGGGTCATGGCCAAGCCAGGGGGCAAGAGGTTGTACAAGGAACCCCCAGGTTTCTCATTGGTGGACCACATTCTAGTTTTGATCAAGGAGAAGATTTGGAAGGGGGAGTATGTGGACATCTTTGGACTGGTGGACAAGGACATGGTCACAAAGTACAAGCAGAAAGAATAGGTGGGGAAGTTGGAGATGGCAGTAGCACTTGCAGTGGTGGGGCATAAAGCAGAAGAGGCCAAGTACAAAGGGAAGACCATTGAGAACTGGGAAGCAGGCTTTATTATCTACAGCACATTGGTGCTGGAGAAACAACCAGATCTAGCCATTCCCTTGCTGACATACACATTCATCATTAGGGAGGCTTGCAAGGCTAAACTAGGATATGGTTGGCTAAAATATGATGAGGCATTTCGGAAAAGAATGGCAGCTAAAGGGAACCTGAGGTTGGACTGCACCCATTCAGAGTTGTGGGTAAGAATGCTGTCAGGGGAAGGGAGCGGGAATGCAGGGGAACAAGGAAAGAAGAACCCCCCTGCCCCAGGGGTCAAAACCTGCTGGAGTTTCAACAAAGCCTCCTGTACCTGGAACAATTATAAATTCAGACACGTCTGTTCAAAATGCGGGAGGACCACACACCATGTCCAGCTGCAGACAGGGAAGGGACAAAAGGGGTCTGAGAGGGGGGCAGTACCACAAACAGTCCTTTCGAGGGGGCTGGGGAAGGGCAAGGCAGAGGACATGGGGGACATAACAGGGGCAGTTACAATGGGGACTCCAACTGCTGGTGGATTTAGAGGCAAGAAAGCAAGGGGCGGTGGGGGTATGCAGCACACCCATATACACTTTTAAATAATGTAACAATCTTTTACATTGATTTAAGCATTATACAAATACAACAAATGTTCTAGTTTATCAATTTCAAAGATTAGTATTACAATTAACATTTTCAGCATGACTCTTGTTTATTATTTTTACTTTTTTTAGATGCATGTACCATTTTAATCTTCAGTATTACAGTATATGTAAGGCTAGTAGGCTACTTTTTGTTATATTTCATAAGTTTCATCCTCCCATGCACTGAAGGTACTACTAAACTTGCCCTTGTAACTGCTACCAGTTTTCACCAAGATATAATTTCTTGATTGGAAGTTACCTTTTTGGTATTACACAGATTTAAGTTTAAGGTCTATTTGTAGTTTATCTTTTTAGCAATCATAGTTACACTGGGATTTTTTAATGTAATTACAAAGTTTTTTACTGCTTTGTTACTTCAATATACTTTTACAAAATCAAAATCAGATTTTTTACTATTTTTTGAACATTTTCTTTAAAATCAAAATTAAAATTAGAATCAGGCTTAGGCATATTTAACATGTACTTGTTTGCATTTGTAAGATAAAGGTGGCATTTTATACTGAACCATTACTAGGGTAGGGTATCCTGGTAATCTGAGGATAAGTTGCCTCATAATGATGGCATTCTTTAAAAACAAGTTTTGCAATGAAAAGAGCATTTTACAGACAGGCATTTTTTTTATTTAGTTTTACAAGTACATACTTGGTTAACTTGCACATTAAAAATTAGGAAAAGTAAGTTTTTACCTGAATTTACCTTATTTGTCAACATTTTATTTTCATTATTATCAACTTTAGCTTTTTATCATCAACTACATATACTTTTTTAAAACTTTTTATTTAATTTTTTTCTTTAGATAATACCTTTTGTTAGTTTCCCCAAAAACTGGGACAACACATTTTTGAATTATAAAGGATTTCCCCTTTTCACTTTATCTAACCTGCAGTTAGCTTTAAATGTGACAGGTTTTGTTTTAGGATTTATGTACTAGAAAAAAAAAACATGCATTACCATAGTGCACAGACCTAGCAAAGTGTGTAATGGATCTTTAAATCCATATCACTACTGCAGGTTAGGCACAAACAACACACAGTTTTATTAAACACATTTCCATTAACCCTAGCAGACAATTTCTTTACTTTCATCTGGAACTGTTGTAGCGCACGCACTCACCACCTGGCACACTTGAATAGTTTATGCAGACCTCCAGGCTGGTGATGCTACTTTATTGGGTAAGGGTTTCCCCTTAGTTGTGACCACAGAATTTTATTGGCTAGGCTTATATACACAAACCCAGTTGTACAAGAAGGTTTACCAGGACATGGGTGATTTTAAACCTTGCATTATATACAGGATGTTGTGTATATTTTTACCCTATTTGGAGGTGTAAGGCAAGTGCCTATATTTTTTAAACTTCATTTGTGGTTTGGAACATTTTGTGACCATCCTTTTTAACATTGGGTAAACCTGTGCACTGCTTGAACAATGCAAAACTTTACAAGTTTTGTTTTTTCTGGCACCTTGATTTTATCTCGTTTTATTGAGTGGCGCCTTCTTTTTACAGTCCTTGATGGTCCTTAGAGTTTAATGTTTTTGTCAGAAACAAGATGGCACTGAGAAAAACAGGATGTATTCCCTTTATGAAGAAAGTTAGGCCTCTGTTTTAATTACATATTTACATCTTGTTTTGACAAACAAACCACATAAACTTTACTTTTACATTTAACCAGTTTTTAGAAGTACCAAAACTAGATACATCAATTGCATTAGAACCTACAAAATTCAGTTTAGTTATTAAATGATTTTCTTCACAGTAGCATGAATTTTATTGTTTAGAAACTTTATGACTCTTTTTAAATGGAATGGGCCTTTTTACCTATGACCATAAGATTTTTTGGTCATAGTCCAGAATAGATTTAAACCTTTTTAAAAGGTCATTTTCAGTAAAGAAATTATTACCTGCTCTGTTTGGAACATACACTGGGGCCCAGATATTCAAAAGGGTTGTGCCATGCGCAACAGGGTTGCGCATGCTCAACTCCAAAAATGCACCATTCTGCGATATTCAGAAGGGGTCAGTTGCGTCACCAAAAACATGCTGAGCAACAGCGCAATGGAAATGAAGGCATGCGCAACCAAAGGGGTGGGTCGCAAAGTGCGCCAATACGGATATCTAGAACACTTGCGAATGCGCAAGAGTGGCTCAGCCGGAAGTTGCAAGAGAGCGAATTGAGCAAAACAAAAAGGCTTCAGGAAGCGCAAGAACCCCAGCAGGCCGCAAACTGGGGAGAGAGACAGAGAGAGAGAGAGAGAGACAGGAGCTGGAAGGCAGAGAGGACAGTGGGTCCAGGAGGACAGACAGGCCAGTGGGGGAGTGCCGGTGCAGTGGAAGCAGCAGTGGGGAGCAGGGGGGTAACACAGGAACAGCAGCCAGGGGCAGAAGCCAGGAGATGGACAGTGTCAGCTTCCACATGGAAGCTGTAATGAGGGTGAGACACCATGCTGGGGGCGTGGCAGGAGGGCCGGTTGGTGGTATGCCCCTGACAGGCAGTATCGTGCCCGCATCGGCTTGAGCTGTACACACAGACATCAGTTGTGGGCGGTACCGCCTGAACAGGGCAATACTGAGATGGCTCTGTGGCTGTGCAGTGATGTGATGCAGGCACCCTCACGACGGAGTCACGCTCTGTCCGTGGAGACCAAGGTGACAGCCTGCATGTGCCTGCTCATCACGGGCACCTTCCAGAGGCCAACAGGGGACACCACAGGCATTACACAGTCGGCCACGTCACGCATCCTCACCAATTCCTCAGCACTGCTGCCTCATGCTGTGGAGTACATCCATTCCCCAGCACGGCAGAAGCGACAACAAACATGCAGGAGTTACACAGGGTACACGTATGCCTGGCATGCTAGGGGCCATAGACTGCACCCATGTGACATTCCACGCCTACCTGGCCCGGCGGCCAGGCATATCGGAACCGAAAGGGGTTTTCCAGTGTCAACTGCCAGGTGGTGTGTGATGCCACTGGGCGCATTATCAATGTCTGTGCCACACACCCTGGTGGAGCACATGATGTCTTCATATGGCACCAGTCTGCACTGTGCCATCGATTTGAAGTGGGGACATCCCACGGGTCATCTAGTGGGTGAGTACACATGTATGGAATGCAAACTCTGGGCAAGGGTGGAATGACGCGGGTGCCATGGTAGTGGCACACAAGGATATGGGCAATATGGACCTGACATGACACTGATCTCCACTATCTCCACACAGGTGACTGCGGATACCCTCCGTCCCTGGCTGCTCACACCTGCTCGGCACCCCACGACCCCGCAGCACAGCTATGCTTCAATGAGGCACATGCCGCAACACGTAACATCATAGAGTGGGTGTTTGGGATGCTCAAGGCACGCTTCCGATGCCTGGACACCTCCGGTGGAGCCCTACAGTACAGCCCCCAAAAGGCCTGTGGGATATTCCTGGCCTGTTGCATCCTGCACAACATGGCCAAAGACCATGGGATAGCCGTACAGGTCCAAGAAGGGGACAGCGATGGGGACACCAGTGGTGCCGGTGATGTTAGTGATGAGCAGCCCCCCCTAGGACGGAGGGACCCCTGACTGACCCGGCAGGCCCAGCTGCACTGGGACACCATTGCAGAAGAGCACTACGCCCAACACAGGTAAGTCAAGGGGACATGTGCAGGCAACACTGTCCATGCAGAAACCACAGGCACACAGGGAACACACCATGCATGAAGGTCAGGGGAGTTGAAGGTTCCAGGCATACCAACACACCATCAGAGAGGGGTGAGCACTCATATGGACGCGCACACACACACCAGGCAGTGTACATGGGCAGCAGCACAGCACTGCAGAAACGACATTGCCAACACACAGAACCACCAACCACCCCCACCACCTGAACTGTCCACGTACGTGTGTCAGGACCTGGGCACCCTTGCACCTTGGTGTACAGTGCAATGCAGGCATCATCATGCACACACACCTGTGGACGGCAGTTGGGAGAGTGTGCAGGTGGTCCGTGTGTCAGCGTGGTGAGCAGAGCACCAGCAGTGCACCGCCCACCCATGACACACATTGCACACAGGGCAGCACCAGACAGGGCCTGCACTGGGAGACAGCTCAGTCAGGTAGCACTGTCCCACGGCCACCACGGATGTGGGGCGGCCCGCCATGGCCCAGCAGCACTGGCAGGCTGAGCAGGGGCCACATCGGGTGGCGCTGGTGCACCACCAGGGGTCCCACTGCGCGAACGTGACCTTGCCTGCACAGGGGTCTGCATCCTGCCAAACAAACTTGCACCAGGGGTGCTCAGGATGCCCACAGCAGAACCTGGCATCGACAGACCTGGTGTCACACGACACCAGGAACGGGGAGTGAGAGCGCACTGTGTGGGTGTGTGGCATAGGGCACCTGACAGGTGGCTACCGCGTCCGCTGACAGAGACCACTGCCTGGGTCAGCCTGTCAATGGCAGCGGTCACATCCATCCGCAATAGGGACCAGCTCGGCTCAGTCCGAGCACAATCCCTGCTATGCCGCTCCCACGGACACAGACAGTGCCTCCACGGACCTTGCAACCCGCCCTGCAGCTGTACCAAGTCCTGCAGCAGGCGGGTGTGCGTGATCAATGGGTACTCTGCCCCAATGGCATCGGGACCCCAGGGTGGACAGTCCTGGTGCACAGCACCCCTTGAGGGTGCGCTGTTCACCAGGACCAGGTATGGGCGGATCAAAGGGTGGTGGACATGTGCCACTGCTTGACACTGTACCCCCAGACCTGGTGTGCGATTGCTGCTGCCACCCCTCCAACTGCTGAGCCCCCAGGTCCACCTGTTCCACCTCCGTGCTGACAACCATGCCAGACACCTGCACAGCCACTGGTGCTGCCCCACC
This sequence comes from Neoceratodus forsteri, assembly GCA_016271365.2. Taxonomy (NCBI): domain Eukaryota; kingdom Metazoa; phylum Chordata; order Ceratodontiformes; family Ceratodontidae; genus Neoceratodus; species Neoceratodus forsteri. The sequence continues at coordinate 665,639,539 of CM057456.1, read as the reverse complement.
GGTGCTGACAGGCACACCCTGGGACTGTGCCAGCATGCTGGTACACAGGTGTGAACCAGGAAGGCCCAGGGGCATGTGCTGGCCTGCCATGTGTCCGTCATGGGACACACACCTATCACTGCCCATTGCAGGCCTGCTATCATCAATGGTGCAGGTGCGTGCTCCATTGCCATAGGCACAGCATGCTGGCATACCTGCATGCCAGACTGCTGTGACACAGGCTGTGCCCCTGCACCCGTATCACTGACACCGAGTTGTTGGCCAGCATGCATGCTGCTGCAGTGCCTGCAGGCTGGTGGCAGAGGTGGATGGTCCTCCTCCACGTCCAGCAGGTCTGCATCACTGTCTGGACCCACCACCACCACCGTCTCCTGAAGATGAACAGGATCTGTAACAGAAAGAGAGTACATGTGAGTGCATGTGAACAACAGCCCCCAACAACACCACCATGTCATACCGTGCAGTGATGGGCTTCCACCTGTCTGGAATCCTCTGCCTGATACGCTCCGCAATGGCACTCGGCTGCATGGCGTGACCAGTGTCTCCTCTGTAGGGGTCAGCTGCAACACCACTGGTGGGCCCCCACCAGTGCCAGCACGTGCCGCCTGAAGGCTGCCACCTTCTCCTTCAGCCTCCCGCGGTCAGTCCCCATCTTCTTCTTGCATTCCTGCACGGCGCTGGTGGCTTCCTGCAGGTTGACGGCCCGAGCTACCCCTCCCATGCAGCTGCACGCTCCTGAGGGGTGCCCCTCCATCCACTCACTAGTGGCTCATCCTCCAGGTAGGCCTGGAAGAGGGCCTCCGTCTCTGCCGCAGTGAAGTTCGGCCTCCTCCTACACCCGCCGTCCACACCCTCAGCTTGGCTCTGGTCAGTCATGGTGATCTGTATGGGTGGAAGTGGACACCTGTCACTGTGCAGTCGACAGCATTTCCCCATGAGCATAGCTGCCAGCCCGGGGGCGGAAGCCCCCCACGTTTCCTCTCCGCATGGCAGATACTGATAGAAAGGGTGCCCTTTGTCCCTTTCTAAGTGCCCTTTTCATGTTCAGCCCCCTCAGCCTTTATCATCCTCCGCCCATGAGCATTGTCCTGAGCATCACACAGCATGTAACTCACCTCTCACCTGCAGTAACCAAATCTGGCCAGCACAACCCACTGTCACATTTTTATAGCGCAACACATGCAAATGAGGTGTGGCACAACTTTAATGACATGCTAATCGCGCCACTGCGCCTTTGAATGGCTGATCGCATGATTTGCATATGTCGGCTGAATATCGCGTATTTGTGTTTTGCGTAATACGGAAGGTCCGGCTGAGCCAATGGTGCAGGTTTGTGGCTGTGTGCCACACTGCATTGCGCATGCCCAGACAGCTTACGCATGCGTCTATTGCACTGCAGACCTGCTGAGTGTGATAGGTGATTCAGACCATGGCCACCATTGTGCCAGTGGCGCTACAGCACTGGGCACTATATGGCGCTGTGGCACTACTGCACTATAGTCCACTGTGGCACTGGTGCACAGCTTGGCAGTCGCGCAGGATGCCTATACGTCCGATGGCACTGTGCGTAGCCTTGCGTCATTGCCGTGACCTTGTGTATGCCCTCTGACCCCTGGCACTGTTGGCATGCCATGTGTACGTCCCTATTGCGCTGTCTGGTGACAGCGCCATGTGAAGTGATGGCGCTGTTCAACAGCCGATTGAGCCTGTGGTGGTCTATTGCGCAACAACTCCACGTGGGGTTACGGCGCAGCGGGGCGCCATATTGCCTGCTGTAAAGTTGGTGCCATGGCTAGGAGGAGGGCGGTGTCCTGGAGCCAGATTGAAGTGGCCAACCTGGTGGCCCTAGTTGAGCCACACTATGATGGCCTGTATGGTGAGGTGCCCCTCACCAGTGCCAGGACTCAGCTGTGGAAGCAAGTGGCCACTGACCTGGTGGAGATCACTGGACGGGGCCGGTCTGCTGAGCAGTGCCGACACCGGTACAGTGACCTCCGCCGGAGGGAGCCAGAACTTTTGTCGCGGCTGCGGTCACGTGCCAGGTGGGGCGTAGTGCCTAGGCCAAGTGATTGTACCATCTATGCACCTCTATTCTCTGTAGGTGTGTGTGTGTGCTTGGGTGGCTGTGCATAGGTGCCGGCTCGGACAAGGTTGGCTGTGTCAGTGTGTGCAGCTGTGCGATGGATGGTTATGGTTGTGTGGGCAGGCACTCTCACTGGGGTAGGGGGCACTCTGCTTTTGAGTCACACTGATGTTTGTCTCAACATATGTCTCCCACAGGCCGGAATCTGAGGATGCAGGGCGACGGTGACATGGGCCATGCCAGGGCCCCGGTGCCGGGGGGTGTTGTGCCCCAGCAGCAGCAGCAGCAGCAGCAGCAGTGGCAGAGCCAGCTGCTGGAGGAGTGTGAGTATCATTACTTCATGGATGCTATTGCATGCTGGGTGGGGGGCAAGACCACCAGCCATGCACAACACAACCATGCAGGAAAGGGGAGGTCATAATTCCACTATACAAGACACTGGTGAGGCCCCACCTGGAGTACAGTGTACAGTTCTGGAGACCATACCTACGTATGGACATGGACTGGGTAGAGAGGGTTCAGAGGAGGGCAACATGGATGGTGCATGGATTGCATCACAAGTCCTATGACGACAGGTTGAAGGAACTGAACATGTACTCCCTGAAGGAGAGGAGGGAGAGGGGGATATGATGGGGACATACAAGTATCTTACAGGGGGGAACAGAGTGCAGGAAAACACTATTTTTAAGCATAAAAGATGTTCCAGGACTAGAGGGCATGGGATGAAGTTGGAGGGGGGATGATTCAGAGGAAACATGAGAAAGAATTTCTTCACAGAACGGGTGGTGGACAAGTGGAACACCCTGCCAGAGGAAGTGGTGGGGGCTGACTTGGTCATGGGATTCAAGAATGCACGGGATAGACATAAAGGAATTCTGGAGGTCAGGGGTAAGGGGCAACAGACTTATAGGAAAACAGAGTGAACTTACAAGTTCAAATGGTCAGACTGGGTGGGCCATAGGCCCTTATCTGCCGACAATATCTATGTATCCATGTATGTAGGCACGACACAGGTGACATGCATCACTGTGCAGTATCACAGCACGTCTGTGTATGCGTCACTGGTGGTCCAGGCATGCACTGGGCACATAGCTGTGTAACTGGCATCGCTGCGTTGCCCGCGTCACTTGCCAGCCTAGTTTGTACTGTGATTGACGTGGGCAGTGTGTGTGGGTGGTGGTGCACATAGCTGGTGCCGCCTGTTTGTGATGGCCATGTGCATGTTCACTGTGGGTGGGTGTATGCCATCACAGGTGCGGGACATTGGGCTATATGGCTTGCAGGTTGGGTGGTGTTCAGGGTTGTGGTCAGTCACAGCCATTGACTGTGTTCACATTTTCCTAGGCCTCAAGGTTCTCAGGAGGTGGGCGCGTGATGTCAGGCGCCTCACACGAGTCAGCATTGAGAACCAGGAGATCCTGCAAGCCATCCGGCGACATGGACGTCAGCAGGGTGGCACAGGATGGTGCACCAGCAGGGAGGACCAGGAGCCAGCTGGGCCATGCCGACATTACCCTTCCACTTCTCCCATCCCTACCACCTGCCTTCCCTCTCCAAGTTTTAATCCTCCCCTTGAACACCCCTTCCTTGTACCCGTCCCCCTGTAAATAGTTTCTATTGTTGTTGTTATAATATGTTCAATATACATTTCTATTTTGATATATGAATACTGTGTCGGTCTCTGATTTGCAGCTGGCTATGGGTGCTCAGTTGCAGGTGTACATGCCATCTGGGCTGGTATGGTCCTGGGTATATGTGTGTGTGTGTGTGTGTGTGTGCATGTGTGTGCATGGGGAGGTATCTCCAGCATGGCAGTGACTTTCGGTTGGTCTTGCCATCTGCTGCCACCACTGCTGGGTGCACAGGTGTGTCTGGCTTGAGCTTCTGTGTTGCAGGGGCTGATGAGTGCTGGGGGACTGCATGGTTTCCTGCAGTGCCAGTCACTGCACATGGGTGGTGTCTTGGGGTCACAGTGCAGGTGTGCTGTGCATACGGGGGCTGATGTGCACTGTGGTTGTCAACCCCTGTGTGTGGCACTCTCCGCCTGCCAGTGGTTGTGCTGGGGTGTCATGGCTCTGCTATGCTTTGTTGGCTTGTCCCCATGGGCACGTGGATCATCCGTCCCACCCCAGTGATGCTGTGCTTGGGGTGTGCAGGTGTGGTGTGGGTTCTGCAGTGTGTTCCTGTGCCCATGTGTGGCATGGCTGTGGTGGCCCCAGCCTGCCTCCCTGGATGTGCAGTTCCATTGCTCTGGGAGGGCTGTGCTTGCGCTATGGTAGCTCTGGAATGCTCAGCTGAGCTTCCCTGGTTGCTCCATAGCGCAACATTTTGGCTCAGCTTCTCCTTCCTGGTTGTGCGATGGCGCAGTATGTGCGATATTCAGACGTTGGTTGCTTGCGCAATTTGCTCTGCTCCATGTTTGAATATCGCACCTGTTGTGCATTTGCGCAACTGGTTTGTGCTTGCTCCTGCTGTTGCGCTACTTTTGAGCGCAGTTTGAATATCTGGGCCTGGATGTTTAATCACCATTTTACCTAATTTTAACCAAACTTTACCTAAGGTATTCTGAGCTTCCTCTCCAAAACCTACAATTTGCAAGCTGTTTGGAAGGGGGTTTAGCATTTCTGAGTCACCTAAGACATCAGTCAACTTATCAAAGAGACTTTTAGACATGAGACTTACTTCAGCCCCAGAATCAAGAAAAGCCTCACAATTTAGACTGTTTTAAACATTTATGTCAAAGTAAAATATTTTTGCTTTTCTTTAGGAATTAAATTGCCCAGGCAGAATTTATCTTTTTTGACAACATAGCAGTTTTAATATGACATCTTACACTGCAGTTGGAACTAACTCTGGATACCTTTTAAGAAAATCTAAGCACAGACATAGCATTTTTAAATTCACCTGGCATTTCATTTTTAAATCTCATTTCAATCTCATTATCCTTTTTAACAATAGCATTTTTTTGTTACCATGTCCACAATGGAGTGGATAGGATTTATAGGTTACAGGAGTTTACACAGGAGAGAGATAGAACGTGCATGTTATAATGGAGTGAAAACTCTAGTTTTCTTTCAAAATCATCTATACCTTTTTAATTTTTCCTATTTCTCACTTTGTGACTTTTTAATTCTTTCCTCTTTATTTGTAGAACTATGCCTAGACCTGTTTTTGAGCTGCACTATATCATTGCTGATTGTTGTCAGAATAGTGGTGCCTCTTTGTTTAGTTTTGTATTTACTATGCTCACTGCCATACTCTACACCCGAGTCCCCCTTTTGGGACAGACTCCAGTGTTGGCATTGGTCTGAGTATTGCTAAGGCTGCAGGAGTCACAGCTGGGTCTAGGATGGCAAATATGTTTTTGCTTTGAATCAGAATTTAAATTATTGTTTGGTGTAGGGATTTTGTTTTGGCTCTGTAAATTATTTTTGTGTCAGAAGATTCCCTGGATGAAATACCAGAATCAGAGCTACAGTTTCATTTTTACTGAAACCCTCTATGGAAAAAATATAATATTTTTATTATGAGAAATTATTTTTTAATTACAATTTTATATTCTTTATATGGGCCTAATTATTAAAGTATACTATAAAATCTGGCTAAGGTCAATGTCTGCATGAATGCCATAAAAATAAGACAATGCTGTCTTCAAAAGAAAAAGAGAAAGTTTGCTTTTAACTTTTTTTTTGCACATCCTGGTTACTGGGAAAGGAATGATGCATTGGATTTAAGCTATGATATTATAGGACCTTATAGGTTGTTGGCCAGAGATAAAGGAGGTCCCAACATTCTTGAAATATCTAGGCTGAGGCCAGGGTTAGGTATCCTTGACTACAATCATATAAGAAGGTTACTGATGTCAGGGCAAGGGACTTCATGGTGCTAGCTGCTCTAATTAGAAATCCTTAACTATCCTTGAAAAAAAAAAATGCCTTACCTTTGTATACTGAAGAAATGTTTTTACTTATAACATGAGAATGCAATATGATGCCAGTCTGAGAATTTCACATATGATAAACAGTATTATGATTATTAAGATAACCAAGTTTTGTTAATGCAAATAAAAGAGAACAAAAGGTGTTTTTTTTTGTCTTTGGTAACTGGGTAAGGCCCACTAGGTGCAAGTGCCTGTTTTCAGGGGTGACCTGGGAGCACTGGGTGGTTAAGTGACTTTCTCAGAGTCACACAATATGCAAGTGGAGGTTGTGAGAATCATACCCAGGTCTGGTCCACTGGATGTACCAAGCTCATTCACAGCTCATTAATCTAACCTCTAGGCTCTACTGCCAGCAGGTTATGTATAAAAGTATTTTAAACACCATTATTTTAAGATTAAACAGACAAGTCTAGTCTCTAATGAAAGCTAACATTGAAACAAGTTTAAAAATATAACCCTTAAGTATGTAGCTTGTTGCTATATAGGAAAAGACAGTGTGAAAAGTTGTTAAAAACAGGATGATTTATTGCTTCTTTAGAAAGAACAAAGAAAGCCAGGTACTTGTATAAAACAAATAATGTTTTAATGATTATACTAAAGAATATTATAAACAAATCTCATATCTTTTTCTGTAGCCTGAAATATATAGAGCAAGACTATTCCTTTGTTTTAAGAGACTTTATTAAAAATATAACGTTATAACCATTAATAGTCTAATTTAGAAAATATTTAAGCTAGGAGATCTGTCAGTCTAATTGAGAATTCTAATGGCTTCATAACTTTTGCTAGGCCGGAAAGCCTTAGACCAGGCTTGTATCTGAAATTGCGGGAACAAGTTTTTGGTTAACCATTGATGTATCCAAAAGGGGGTGCTAAGGATAAGCTTGAAAGCCTATGCAGTGTTGCCATGAGGTCCAGATGCAGACATCATGGTATAAGGACATTTCTACTGTGGTATGGAGCAAGGTCTGTTTTATTTACTGAGCATTTTGACTGCAGTAATATTCTGGAATTTTTGCTAAAAGCCTGGACAAGAGACTAACTTTGAAATTCACAGCCAGAACAATCTACAGCATTCTGGATAAAAGGAGTCTGGTGTCCTAAGGTTTTAGTGCAGATAAATTAACATGAAGAAGTCAGAGTCTAGTTATTAACACAACTTTGCTATTCACAAGAAAAATCCTGTAATATAAGCTGTTGCTGTGGGACTGTCCAACATTTTGATGCTAATGTTTTCTGTCAAATCCTAAGAACTGACTTTTATTGACTTGACATCTTTTGCAAGAGGAATTTAGCCTGTGCTGCTTTGGCAAAGCCAAAAAAGTTCACAGTCTCAAGTTCTAGGAAGAGACAGAAGACAACAAGCTGACTGCTAAAACGATTATCTCATTCAAAGCAAGCCTCACCAAAATTCCTAAGTTAAAAGAGGAAAAAAAAAACACTTCTACAATAACTAGAAATGTAAGTATTATTTGTAATTATTTTAATTAATAATGTCTTAATGTTTCAGTTTGGTATTTGGGGTGGTAACATACTAAACTTTTAATTACAAAACATTGGGCATATACTGTAGTTAAGCTAACATTTAGACAAAAAAGGAAATACATTTTGCATGCAATGAAGTTCTGAAATAAGTCTTATACAGAAATATTATCTGAGACACTGATGTGATGAGTTTGCATGTTCTGATACATGAAGGTTATGCTAAATAAGTATGCTGAAAACCTAGTATATAGTCAGTGTCATTTATTATGTTGAATATTGCTTATTATTGTGCCTTATTTGCTGAAATTTGTTTTATTTGTTTTACTTTCTTTGTGGTTTGTTTGATTTTTTGAAACCTTTGTTGTTTATGTTTACAGTGTTGTTTACATTATTGTTATTATGCTTGATAGTTATGTAAATTAGGGATGTTTAGAATTGTATATAGGTGTTAATAAAATATATATTTTTTCATATTCCTAAGTGTGGCAAAAGCATTATTGCCATTATCTTGAACCAGGAGAACAGAGATAATATCATATTTGAATTTTATAATTATTTTGGAAATTTAAATAAAATTGGTCGGTAAGGCCCAAGGTGAATCCAAGTGCTATATTATAAAAGTGATATTATAACCCATGGTTGTGATATCTTTGAGGTCCCTCATCTGCAGGATAATTGTTAATAAATAACAGACCACATGTAGAGTGTATGAGAAGTGAATGATATTATTATTATTACTTGCAAAGTTACTAATTTTCAGAAATAATACTTTTCTGTTTTTTTTCTGAGTCTAAAGCTACCTTAAGCAAAAGAGAAGGGAGCTAAGGCCTGAATGTGAACAGAATATAATCTCTAATTAACAGTACAAGCAGCAACAGAAAACATTTAAAGCCTCAAGAAAAAAGATGTTGTTCGGTTTAAATTGTTGTGTAAAAAGTCATTGCTATATTACTGTTATTCAAAAACAATGCTTGATTGTTGTTGTCAAAGTTTGTAATCACTATTACATAGCTACTGTATGAGAATCTTAACTGCAAACATGCTTATCACTAAGACTGTAATTTATACCCCAGTACAGCTGACTTTTATTAAAAGTAAAAATGAAAGGATAAACCAGTTGACAAAAATGCTAGAGGAACCGTTTTGAGTGTAGTAGACTTGCAGGTCAGGTTGAAATATTGCAACAGCTGTTACAAGAAAGTAAACAGGACTGTGTGGCTTTACAAAGTGATTTATTTGAAACTAGACAATGGAAAAGACAGTGTTTAACTTTGGAAGCAGAACAAGTTGACTTAGCAAATGCTTATGAACAAGTTAACAAGTATTTGATTGAATTAAAAGGAAAATACTGTTTCAGAGTAAAAGTGCGCCACCCTTCCTTCTTTCCAAACCTCCCTACTTGCCTCCCTCTCCTCCACCACTAATTGTAACTGCTTACATTGACACTCCTCCTCTTGATCATGCCCCTCCTTGTTCCTCCCCTCTACACACTCCACCTTTTCAAACTCTCCCCTTCTTTACTCCTTCCCTAACCTGCCCCATATCCTATTCTTCCCTTTTTATTTTTCTTGCACCTGTGTGCAGGTTTTGGTGGCTCTGCCATACCTGGTGTTACCTTACCCTCCACATATCCAATGTGCTGTGAATCACTGGCCTTTTCTTACACAGTATATAAACATTTTTTACACATTTTTTTCTCCTGTATAGTGTTTATCTACAGTTCCTTACTTGTTATTGTTATCTCACCTGTAGAGACATCTTTCTGTAATAGAAACTGTGACCTCTGTAACCTGTCTATATTGATTTGTTGTACCGAATTCTTTTGTAACTCTGTCCCTGGTCTGCCCTGAAAAAGGAACTGTAATTGCTTCAGTGGCCTAACCCGGTTACGAAAATTCAAATCAATAAATAAAAGTCAGGTTAAAAAAAATGAAAACATTTAAGAGGTTAAACTGCAGAACTGATTCTGGTATTTCATCCAGAGAATCTTCTGACTCAGAAAATTATGACTTACAGAGCCAAAACAAAATCTCTAGACCAAACAGTAATTTAAATTATGATTCAGAGCAAGAAATATTTGGGAAATACAAACATAAGCACAAGATTAGAGAAAAGGAGAATTCCTCCATTCTTCAAGCTAAGGTGTTAGAGGCCACCACCTTTAATATGGCTGGGGGGAGAGAAGTTACCTGTCTAAAAAGAAGTGAGACAGTTAAAACCCATCCTAGACCCAACTGTGGCTCAGCAGCCTTTTTCAAGACTCAAACAAATGCCAACACTGGAGTCTCTCCCAAAGGGGGGGGTGAGGTGGAAGGTATGAAAATGAATATGATAAATACAAAACTGACCACGGGGGCACCACTGTTCTGACTATGATCAGCAAAATAATGGTACAGCTCAAAACAGGACTAGGCATAGTGCTGAAAATAAAGAGAAATGGAATGAGGAGTCACAAAGTGAGAGAGAGGAAGGAATTAAAAAGGGTATGGATGATTAAAAAAAACTCCTAGATTTTTTGCTCCATTATAACTGTGCACATTTTGACTCTCTCTTGCATAAGCTCATTTGACTTACAGATCCTGTCCACTCTGTTGCTGACATGGTAAAAGAAAATGTATTGTTAAAAGAGATAATGAGATTGGAATGAGATTTAAAATTAGATGCCAAGTAAAGTTGAAAATGCTATCTCTGCGATTAGCCTTCCTCAAAAGGTATCCAGAGTTACAGGTAGTTTCAATAACAGTGTAAAATGCCATGGTATAGCTTCTATGTTGCCAGGAAAGACAGACAAATTCTGCCTGGGCAACTCAATTCCCAAAGGAAGAGCAGAAAGATTTTACTGTGACATACGGTAAACATTGAAAACAGTCTAAATCAGGAGGCTTTACTTGATTTTGGGGCTGAAGTAAGTCTGATATCTAAAAGTCTCTTTGGTAAGTTGACTGATGCCTTTGGTGACTTGAAAAAGCTGAAAACCCTTCCTAACAGCTTATACATTGTAGGTTATGAAGAGGAAGCTCAGAAGGCCTCAGGTAAAGTTTGGTTAAAACTGAAATTTGGTAAAATGGTGATTAAACATCCAGGGCCGGATATTCAAACTGCGCCCAAAAAGTGTGCAACAGCAGGAGCAAGCACAAGTCAATTGCACACAAGCGCAAGACACGTGATATTCAAACATGGAGCAAGACAAATTGCGCAACCAGCCAATGTCTGAATATCGCACAACCTGCGCCATAGCGCAACCAGGAAGGGGAAGCTGAGCAGAGATGATGCGCCATAGTGCAACAAAGGCAGCCAAGCTGAGCAGTCCAGAGGCACCATAGCGCAAGCAAAGAGACCCCCCAGCAGCAGAGCAATGGAACTGCACAACCAGGGAGGTAGGCAGGGGCCCACCACCCATGCCACACATGGGCACAGGGACACACTGCAGAACCAACAATGTACCCCCACACCCCACACACAGCATAACTGGGGGAGGGATGGAACAGCCACCGGACCATGGGGACAAGCAAAGAAAGCATGTCCCGGCTGTGTTACTGCAGCACACCCACTGGCAAGCTGAGAGTGCCACACAAAGGGGCGGATCACCCCAGTGTCCAGCAGCCCCCCCGTGTGCACAGCACACCCAGCACTGTGACCCCAAACACCACTCCATGTGCAGTGACCAGCACTGCAGGAATCCTCAGGCCCCCGGCACACTGCAACCTCGTGAACCACAGAACTATACAAGCCAAACCCACCATGAGCACCCAGCAGTGGGTGGCAGCACACAGCAATACTGAGTGGAAGCCACACCCACACCAGAGACACCACCCCATACACACGCACACACATACCCATGACCATACCACCCCAGATGCCACGCACACCACTGCAACTGAGCACCAATAGCCAGCTGCAAATCAGACACCACCACAGTATTCATATCAAAATATAAATGTAATGAATAAGAATAACAGGAACAACAAAGCAACTATGTACATATATACAAAGCAGGGGTGAGGGTATGGGTATAAGGTAGGGTGGGGTAAGGGGCAGGGGTGAACAACCGGGAGAGGGAATGTGGGGTGTGGTGATGGGCAGCTACCGGCTGGCAGCCTGCCCTCCTTCCGCCTGGTGCTGTGCCCGGGGCCTCCTCCGGTGCCGTATCCCATGCTGCTGCATGTCCAGAAGGATGTCGTGAGAATCCATGGCCACCTGTGTGAGCCTCCACAGTGCTCACTCTATGTGACGCAGGATCTGGATACCTAGGACAAGGGATCAGAGTAAATCGCTGTGACTGTCCACATCCCTGAATCCCACCCATCATGCATGGCATACAGCCAAGTGCCCCGCTCCTGTGATGGACTGCACCCACCCACAGTGACCGTGCACAAGACATGCCCAAACCAGGCAGCAACAGCCATGTGTACCACTGCACTCACACACCGCCCATGTCCATCACAGCACAACCAAGGCTGCCCAGTGACATGGCTACGTAGTGGGATGCTAGTGCCACAGCCATGTGCCCAGTGCATGCATGGACCACCAGTGATGCACACACACACATGCAGTGCCACTGGACAGTGATGACTGTCACATGTTGCGTGTATGGTAGTGTAGTCCATGGACGGTAGCCGTGCCCCCCCAGCATGCAATAGCATCCATGATGTAATGACACTCACCCTCATCAAGCTGCTGCTGGTGCTGCTGCGGCTGCGGTTGCTGCTGCTGTGGCTGTGGCAGCTGCTGCTGCTGTGGCTGTGGCACACCACCTCTGCCAGCCACCCCGGCACCGCCATCCCATGCCTCAGCCTGGGCCTGCCTCTGCTCCTCCACACCTGTGGGAGACAAATGAAGAGAAACACATCAGTGAGATCCCAAAGCAGACAGCCTCTTGCCCCATTGAGTGTGCCTGCCCACACAACCAGACCCAAACAGCACACACCTGCAAACACCTTCACAGCAAACCATAGCCCAACCCACCCCCATGAGCTGGTCACATTACACAGTGTCACCCATGTGGACAATACCGGTGCATACACAGCACACCCACCTGGCCTAGGCACAGTGCCCCTCCTGGCACGAGACCTGAGGTGCTCCAGCAGAGCACGCTCCCTCCTTTGCAGGTCACTATAGTGGTGCCTGCACTGCTCAGGAGTCCTCTTCCACCCAGTGGCCTGCTCTAGGGCAGTTGCCACCTGCTGCCACACATGAGTGCATGCCATCTGCAGGGGCACTCTCCAAACAGTGTCCCATGGTGTGGCTCCACCACAGCCACCAGGTTTGCCAGCTCCCAAGGCCCCCCACTATCGAGCTCTCTTGTGTGCCATTCCAGAGTTATACAGTGGCAATATGGCACTCCACAGCACGGCAACCCCACATGGAAATGTTGCGCAATACAAGTCCATGAGTCCCTATCGTGCTGTTCGTACAGCGCTATCGGTCCACATCGCGCTGTCACTGAACAGCGCGATAGAGCCGTACACATGCCAGACGTACAGCGCCAGGGGGGCAAAGGTCGGGCACAAGGTCATGGGTCAGTGGTGCAAGGCCACGCACAGCGCCATTGGATGTCTACACATCCTGCATGATCGGTCACCTGCATGCCACTGCCACAGTGGACTATTGCGCAGTTGTGCCACAGTGCCATTTGGTGACCAGCGCTGTAGCGCCACTGGCACAATGGTGGCCGTGTCTGGAATTGCTGATCACGCACAGCATGTCATCAGCATGGCAGACGCCTGTGTAAGCTACCTGGGCATGTGCAATGCGGTGTACTACGCAGTCACAGAAAAGCACCATTGGCTCAGCCGGCTCAACCATATTGTGCAACTCGCAATGGCGTGATATTCAGCTGACACATGCAAATCATCTGATCAGCCATTCAAAGGCACAGTGGCATGATTTGCATATCATTACAGTTGCTCCACTCCTAATTTGCATGCATTGCGCTATAAATATGCGACAGTGGACTGCGCTGGCCAGATTCGGGTACTGCAGGTGAGAGGTGAGTTGCAAGCTGTGTGATGTTCCGGGAAATGGTCATGGGATAACGCTGTAGACTGCACAGTGACAGGTGTCCACTTCCACCCATACAGACAGACATGACCGAGCAAAGACCAGGTGAGGATGAAGATGGTGGGCGAAAGAGGAGGCCCAACTTCACCAAGTCAGAGACAGAGGCACTCTTCCAGGCCTACCTAGAAGAGGAGCCAATACTGAGTGGATGGCAGGGCACCCCTCAGGCCCATGCTGCTGCATGGGAGGGGGTAGCCCGTGTGGTAAATCTGCACGGAAGTTACCAGCGCTCCATGCAGAAATGCAAGAAAAAGATGGGGACAGACCGGAGATGGGTCAAAGAGAAGGTGGAAGCCCTCAGGGTGGCACACGCTGCCACAGGCGGTGGCCAACCAGAGGTGGCAGAGTTGACCCCGGCGGAGGACCGTCTGGCTGCATCAATGCAGTGTAGTGCTATAGAGGGCATACCAGGAGGTGGATTCCAGACCGGTGGAAGCCCATCACTGCACGGTATGACATGGTGGTGGTTTTGGGGGGGGAGGTTGATCACATGCACTAACATGTTCTCACTTTCTGTTACAGATCCTGTTCATCTGCAGGGGACAGTGGTGGTGGGACCATGCAGTGTGGAAGACCTGCCAGTGTTGGTGGAGGGTCCATCCACCTCTGCTGCCAGCCGGCATGCACTGCACCAGCATGCATGCCTGGCTGCCACCTCTGTTATCAGTAAGTCAGGTGTGGGGGGTGCACAGCCTGTGTCTCAGCAGTCTGGCATGCGAGCATGCCAGCACGCTGCGACTGTGGATGTTGCATGAACCTGCACCATTGATGATGCAAGGACTGCAATGGGCAGTGACACGTGTGTCTCTCATAACAGACACACAGCAGGCCAGCATGTGCCCTTGACCTAGCTGGTTCCAACGTGTGCCAGCACATCAGCACAGTCCCAGGCTGTGCCTGTCAGCACCGTGGGCAGCACCGTGGCTGTGCAGGCCTCTGGCACTGTTGCGGACACAGCAGTGGAATGAGTGGTCCCTGGGGCACAGCAGTTGGAGGGCAGCAGCAGCAGTCACCCACCAGATCTGGGGGTACAGGGTCCTGCGGTGACACATGCACACTGCCTCTTGACTTGCCCACACCTGGTCCTGGTGAACAGTGCCCACCCTCAAGGGGTGTTGAGCATCAGGCCCTTCCATACCCTGGGGGACAGAATGCCGATGTGGCACAGGACCCATTGGACGAGCACATCCGCCTGCTGCAGGCATCAGTAGAGCAGCAGATGCGGGCTGCAATGTGCATGGAGGCACTGTGCATGGTTGTGGAGTGGAACAGCAGGGACAATGCATTGATCCTTGCAGAGATGGTCAGACTGCTGATGGATGTGACCGCCGCCATTGACAGGCTGACCCAGGCAGTGGTGTCTGTTGAGGCCACATTGGGCACACAGTCAGGTGCCCCTGTACCGCACACCCCACACAGTATTCTGTCCACACCCCATTCCCAGCATCATGCAACACCCAGACTGTCGACGCCGGGTTCTGCTGTGGGCATCCCGCGCACACCTGGTGCAGGTATGTTCGGCATGCTGCACACCCCTGTGTGGACAAGGTCGCGATTGCACAGTGGGACCCCTGGTGGTCCATCGGTGCCACCCCATGTGGCCCATGATCAGCCTGCCAGTGCTGCTGGGACACGACAGGGGCCACCCACACATCCGAGGTGGCCGTGGCACAGTGCCACCTGAGTGATCTGTCTCCCAGTGCGGGCCCTGTCTGATGCTGCCCTGTGTGCAATGTGTGTCATGGTGGGCAGTGCACTGGTGGGTGCCCTACACAACACGCCGACACATGGACCACCTGCACACCCACCCGACTGCTGTCCACAGGTGCGTGTGCATGATGATGCCTGCATTGTACTGTACACCAAGGTGCAAGGGTGCCCAGCATCTGACACACGTACTTTGACAGTACAGGTGGTGAGGGTGGTCCGTTGATCTGTGTGTTTGCCATGTCTGTTCCTGCTCTGCTGTGCACCTGCCCATGTAAGCTTTGTGCCTGGCGTGTGTGTGTGTGTGTGTGTGTGTGTGTCCATATGACTATTCACCCCTCCTTGACGGTGTGTTTGTGTGCCTGGACCCTAACACTCCCCTTACCATCATGCACCCCTGCTGTGTTACCCTGTGTGCCTGTGCGTTGTGCCTAGACAGTGTTGGTTGCACATGGCCCCTTGACTTACCTGTATCATGCAAAGTGCTCCTCCGTGATGGTGTCCCGGTGCAGCTGGGCCTGCCGGATCAGTCAGGGGTTCTGCCATCCAAGGGGGGGCTGCTCATCCCCATCATCACTGGCGTCATCGGCGGCCCCATCGCTGTCCCCCTCCTCGACCTGTACAGCTATCCCACAGTCTTTGACCATGTTGTGCAGGATACAACAGACCAGGAATATCCTACAGGCCTTTGAGAGGCTGTACTGTAGAACACCGCTGGAGGTGTCTAGGCATCAGAAGCATGCCTTAAGCATCCCAAACACCCACTCGATGATGTTGCGTGTGGCAGCATGTGCCTCATTATAGCATTGCTGCGATGGGGTCATGGGGCGCCGGTAGGGTGTGAGCAGCCAGGGACGGAGTGGGTATCCGCTGTCACCTGTGTGGAGATGGTGGAGATTAGTATTATGTACAGGTCCATATTGCCCATATCCCTGTGTGCCACTACCATGGCACCTGTGGCTTTCCCACCCTTGCCCCAACCTTGCAATTCCTACATGCATACTCACCCACTAGATGTCCTGTGGGAATGTCCCCATTCTTGAATCGATGGCACAGTGCAGATTGGTACCATATGAAGGCATCATGTGCTCTGCCAGGGTGTGTGGCACAGACATTGATGATGCGCCCACTGGCATCACACACCACCTGGCTGTTTACACTCGAGAAACCCTTCCGGTTTCGGTATGCTGCCCCATCGGGGCCAGGTGGCGTGTGAATAGCCACATGGGTGCAGTCTATTGCCCCTAGCATGCCAGGCATACGTGCTACCCTGTGGAACTCCTGCATGTTTGTTGTACACTCTGCCGCTGTGCTGGGGAAATGGATGTACTCCGCAGCATGTGGCAGCAGTGCGCTGAGGAATTGAGTGAGGATGCATGACGTGGCCGACTGTGTTATGCCTGTGGTGTCCCCTGTCAGCCTCTGGAAGGTACCCGTGGTGAGCAGGCACATGCAGGCTGTTACCTTTGTCTCCACTGACAGAGCGTGACTCCGTCGTGAGGGTGCCTGCATCACATCACTGCACAGCTGACAGAGCCACCTCAGTATTGCCCTGTTCAGTCAGTACCGGCCCACAATCTCTACATCCGTGTACAGCTCAAAGCTGACACGGGCACGGTACTGCCTGTTGAGGGCATACTGCCGACGGGCCCTTCCACGGCCACGTCCCCCTGCAGCATGCCTTCTCACCCCCCTCATTACAGCTTCCATGAGGAAGCTGGCACTGTCCATTTCCCTGGCTTGTGGTCCCCTCTGGCTGTTGTTGCTCTGTTACTCCCGCTGTCCTGACTGCTACCTCAACTGCACCAAGTACACCTTCTGGCCTCTGCAGTCTGTGGCCCCACACACCCTCCCTTGTCCCTCTTCTCTCCTGTGCACTCCCTGGCCTGCACTGTTTGCCACTGTCGCCTTGTCTGTCTCCCTGCCTCATGTGGCTTCCCTGTAGCGTTCTTGTGCCTCTTCCTTGAGCCTTTTTATTTTGGCTCATTTCCGCCGTGGCGCACCTTCCAGCTGTTCCACTGTTGCGCATTACGCAAGCCTTTCAATATCGCATTGTGCTCTTTATGCATGGATCCACCCCTTCGGTTGCGCATGCCTTCATTTGCATTGCGCTGTTGCTCAGCATGTGTTCAGTAGCGCAACTGCTTCCCACTGAATATGACAGAATGGTGCATTTTTGGACTTGCGCAAGCGCAACCCTATTGCGCATGGCGCAACCCTTTTGAATATCCGGCCCCCAGTGTATGTTCCAAACAGAGGAGGTAATTATTTCTTTATTGGAAATAACCTTCTAAAGAGGTTTAACCTATTCTAGACTATGGTCAGAAAATATTATGGTCACAGGTAAAGAAGCCTATTCCATTTAGA
This sequence comes from Neoceratodus forsteri, assembly GCA_016271365.2. NCBI lineage: Eukaryota > Metazoa > Chordata > Ceratodontiformes > Ceratodontidae > Neoceratodus > Neoceratodus forsteri. The sequence goes on along the minus strand of CM057456.1, from coordinate 665,621,897 downwards.
AAGAGCCATAAAGTTTCTTAACAATGAAATTCATGCTACTGTGAGAAAAATGATTTAATGATTAAACTGAATTTTGTAGGTTCTAATGTAATTAAAGTATCTAGTTTTGGTAATTCTAAAATTGATTAAAGGGAGAAGTAAAGCTGTGGTTTATGTGTAGTGGTGGGCAAAGTGAGTGAAATTTGCTTTGCGGAGTAATCCATGAAATTCTGCCCATTTTGCAGAGCGAAATGCTAAATTTTGCCTGGCAGAGTGGTGAAATTTCATCAGGCGGAATGCCACAATTTCACCTTCTGTACCTAAATTTCACCTCCTGCAGCAAAATTTCACCCTCAGTGGTAAAATTTCACCTGCGGAAGGTGAAATATTTCCCATTGATGGCAGAATTTTGCCATAGAAAGCAAAATGTTGCCTAAGCAAAATTCCACTGTATACGGGAAAAATTTGCAAATTACTCTGCCAGACAAATTTGACTACTTCACCGGCACTTTGCCGGCAAAATTTAAATTTGCTCCATCGCTATTTGTGTGTCAAAACAAGATGTGATAAGTCTGTAATTAAAACAGTGGCCTGACGTTCATTACAAATAAAGTAAATCCTGTTTTTCTCAATGCCATCTTGTTTCTGACAAAAGCATTAAACTCTCAGTACAAGGCCCACCAAGGACCATGAAAAGAAGGTGCCACTTGGTAAATCCAGAGGTAAATCCAATGTGCCAGACAAAACAGGACTTGTAAAGCCAGTTTTGCATTGTCCAATCAGTGCACTGATTTACCCACTGTTAAAAAGAATGGATACAAAATGTTCCAAACCACAAATAAAAGTTAAAAAGAGTAGGCATTTGTCTTGAACCTCCAAACAGGGTAAAAATATACAACATCCTGTATGTCATGCAATATTTAAAATCTCCCATACCTTGGAATAGATGCACTTGTACAGCTAGGTGTGTGTATAGAAGCCTTGCCAATACAATCCTGTGGTCACAACTAAGGGGAAACCCTTACCCAATAAAGTAACATCACCAGCCTGGAGGTCTGCATAAACTATTCAAGTGTGCCAGCTGGTGAGTGCATGCACTACAACAGTTTTAAACAAAGTAAAGGAATTGTCTGTTAGGGTTAATGAAAGGGGCCCAGATATTCAAAAGGGTTGCGCATGGCGCAACAGTGTTGCACCATGCACAACCCACTGATGCACCCCGCTGCGATATTTAAAAGGGAAAAGTGCGCCTGCACAAATCCCGATGCACCGGGGCACATCAGTAATGTATGCAGGCACAGGTGGGGGGCATGCCCATGCATAAACTGCACAGCCCAATATTCAGCCGGGCCATGCAGAGTTATGCAGGCACAACCCCTACCTGCACCTGCACAACTTTACATCAAAAAAAAGGATCAAGTCGAGGGCCACCCACAGGTGAGCCGCCACATTGCAGGGTGCAACACAGCAGCTGCCACCTATGGGTGGCCTCCACTTGTTCCTGGTGCCCCATGCCCCTATCACAGGCATAATGTAATTCTCCCCAGCAGCCCGATCGAGAGCAAAATGTAAACATCCCCCACCCCCAAATAGCCCGATCATGGGCATACTGTTCACATCCCCAACCCCTCTGAATAGCCTGATCGAAGGCATACTGTTCACATCCCCACCCCAAGTAGCCCAATGAGGGCATGAAGTTAAACTCCCCACCCTGAGTAGCCCGATCAGGCATGAAGTTAAACCCTCCCTCCCTGAGTAGCCCAATTGCAGGCATGAAGTTAACTCCCTTCCCCCGAGTAGCCCGATCGTGGGCATGAAGTTATCCCCCCCAAGTCCAAGATCCCTGGTGGTCCAGTGGACCGTGAGAAGCCCGATCACGGGTGGCATCTACACCCTCCACATCCAGACTCCCTGGTGATCTAGTGGCCCCCTACACCTCCCACCCATGGAGCCCCACCACCCTGCTCCCCCCATCAGCTGGCAGGCAGCAGCACCCCACCTGCCTGCCACCCCGCCGCCCGCCGACTGACAGCTCGGTAGGCTGCACGCCCATTGGTTCAGAGCATGAGCCAATCGGGTGTGAAGCTCATACCATACAAGGCAGTCCAGATATGCAAATGAATTCATTCATTCACATATCCGGACTGCCTTAGATGGTATGGTTGCATGCCCATTGGCTCATGTGCTGGAACCATCGGGCATGCAGCCCCAGCCAGGCAGTCAGTCGGTGGGAGGGCAGGGGCAGCAAGTGGGTGGATGCTGCCACCCACCTGCTGACGGGGAGAGTGGGGTGGTGGGTCTTGTGGTGGGTGGGTGGGGGGGCCACTAGATCACCAGGGTAGTGGTACTTGGGGGTTGAACACTGTGCTACCATGATCGGGCTTCGAGGTCCACTGGACCACCAGGGATATGTTCTTGGGGTGGACTTCTTGCTGCCCACGATCGGACTGGTGAGGGGTGGGTTTTGTTTTTCACTTATGCCCGCAATCGGGCCAGTCGGGGGTGTGTTTTGTTTTTCTCATTCCCTACAATCGGGCCAGTCAGGGGAGGGGGCTGTTTAAACATTTGCCCGCGATCGGGCCAGTCAGGGGTGGGGCAATTTTTAACTTTGCCCACGATCAGGCTACAGGTGTCAGTCCCCGACAGCTGCTGCCTGGCAGGGCGCCAGGCGTAAGTCCTCGGGGATCGGCACACCTGCATGCTAATGGCATGCAAATGGGGCCATAAATAGGTGCAAATGGCCCCCCCTGCACCTTGCATGAATTATGGCCCCATTTGCATGTCACCTTTTGAATATTGGAAATTTGCACATGGCGCAATGGTACTTGCGCCACCACATCTTGAGTGCTCCACTCTGACCACTTGTGGTGGCGCAAGTTCCACTGTGCCATGCACAGTGGCTGTGGCCGTGGGGGTGATATTCAAAGGAGTTGCTCAATAGCTCAACTCCATTGAATATCACCCCAGCCACACCCCAGCGCAACTATTTTGTGCAGTGCAAGGGCTTGCACCACAGAATAGCGCAGTTTGAATATCCAGCCCCTTAAACTTAAATGTGTGTAATATCAAAAAGGTAACTTCCAGTCAAGGAATGATGCCTTGGTAAAAACTGGTAAAGGTTACAAGGGCCCAATTTAGTAGTACCTTCAGCCCTTCAGCACATGGGGGGAGGCAGAATGCATGAACTACAACAAAGTAGACTACTAGCTTTACATGTACTGTAATACTAAAGATTAAAAGGGTACATAATTCTAGGAAATGTGAAAAAAATGAACAAGCATTAAGCTGAAATGTTAATTGTAATACTGATCTTTGAAGTTAATAAACAAAGAAAATGTGTTGTATTTGTATAATGTTTAAAACAATGTTAAAGGCTTGTTACATAATTTAAAAGTGTATATAGTTGTAATCATGTTTGTTCATGTAGTACTGTACATATTTCTATGCCAAAAAGTACATCTCCAATGATGTCATCTAAGGATATCATATCTTATGATGTCATACCTGATGACATCATGTGTGACGATGTCATGCGTTGATGATGCAATAAGTTACCACATGATGATCCAACTTTGCATTCAGTGTTTCGTTTTCCCTATAATGCTTAAACTATATACCCATATGGTTACATTATAGTTTTGATTTACAAAATGCATTTTGGGGTGCATTTTTAATTCAAAAGGGGGAAATATAGGAACAAAACCCTTGATGGAAATATTATTATATTTTTATTATCAAAAATTATTTTTTAATTATTACTTTGTATTCTTTATAAGGGCCTAATTATTAAAGTATACTGTAAATTCAGGTTAAGATCAAGGTCTGTATGAATTCCCTAACAACAAGACAATGCTCTCTTCAAAGGAAAAAGAAAAGGTCTGTCTTAAACTGTTTTTGTACATCCTGGTTACTGGGAAAGGAATGATGCAATGACTTTAAGCCATTATATTATAGGACTTTGTAGGTTTTTAGCCAAAGATAAAGGAGGCCCCAGCATTCTTGAAATATCTAGGCTGAGGTCAAAGCTAAGTATCCTTAAATACAATCAGATAAGATGGTTGCTAATGCAAGGCAAAGGACTGACTGGTGCTAGATGGTCTAATGAGAAATCCCTAACTATCCTTGGATAAAAAAAATGCCTTAACTTTGTATACTGAAGAAATGTTTTTACTTATAACTTGACAGTGCAATATGATGCCTGCCTGAAAATTTTACAGATGATAAACAGTATTATGATTAAGATAACCAAATTTTATGAATGAAAGTAAAAGAGATTAAATGTTATGTATAAAAGCATTTTAAACAACGTTCTTTTAAGATTAACCAGACAAGTCTAGTCTCTAATGAAAGCTAACATTGTGACACGTTTAAAAATATTACTCTTAAGTATATCACTTGTCGCTATGCAGGAAAAAAGTCTGAAAATTTGTTAAAAACAGGATGAGTTATTGCTTCTTTAGACAGAACAAAGAAAGCCATGTGCCTGGATAAAACAAATAGGGCTAGATATTCAAGACTTTGCGCCGGGCAAAAACCATTTGCACAGGTTTAGAGCGGGATTAGCACGGGTCTGCTATATTCAAAAGGCCAAATAGCGCGGGCAAACTGCATTAGCGCTGGGCAAAATTATAATGTATGCAAGGGGAAAACTGACATGAATACAGGTGCAATGCTATATTCAACGACTAGCGCTGCGCTAAGTGGTTTTGCGTGACTTAGCGTGACATTTAACACAGTGCACATTACCACCCAGGAAAAGCTTGTCTTAACCCTGGGCAATCAGCTTTGCGTGACACTATGGCTTTGCGCGGTGTTTGTGTGGGTTTAGTGTGGGTTTTGCATGACCCTAATGAATAAATATGACAAATAGATAAAGCCAAACATAGAGGAAGCATGCTGCTAACCGATGACATCACAATGATGCCATCATCTGCCACCAGTTCCAGCCATGCCAGGCAGTAAGTGGTGACCCTGCCACCAGTGGACAGCATGGCAGTGTGGCCATACAGCACACACCTGTGGACCGCACTTCTGTGGACACAAACAGATGCCAGCACACACATGCAGCACTGTGGGCATGGAGGATGTTGAGGGGAGCATGTATGGGTGGTGAGGCTGTGCAACAGACCAGGTGTGGCCACAAGGCTGGGACACACCATGCAGTGTACATGGGCCAGTATTGGGAATACCCCAACACCAGTGTGCCTTTCAGATAATATATGCCCCCCCGCCACATACCGCACAGCTGTACAACTGCCATAGCACACAAAGCCAGAAATGTACATGTCACTGTGAGCATCCATGCCACAGGTGCAGCATCTATGGGTCACACAACAGTGTAACAGTAATGTCCAGTATCAGTAAACACACGCAGATTGGGCCTCTCACTGTGTATAGTGCAGTCATCATCACTGCCCTACACACCATAGGCATTGCTGTGTCCACACACTACTGGCCCCCTTGCTACTGTAGTTTCTGCTGTGCACTGTAGCATGCCCTACAGTGTGACAGTTGCATGCAGTACCACCACCACCTGTGCCTATGCTGTCCTTTCCCCTGGGGTACAATATGCTATGCTATGCTGTACTGTTTACATGTAGCCTGCAGCTATCATCATGCACTGCCAGACTGACCTACAGGTGGAGCTGCAGTTGGACCTGGTCAGCCCCTGTACTTCCAGATTGACCTACAGGTGGCTCTGTGGGACCCTGCAGTAACTCTGTGCAAACTGCATGCAAATCAGGGTATAATGAGATACTAATCCGGTTGTTTGCCCAGAGACTACCTAAGTAGGCTCATTTGCATGGCACTTTTGAATATGGCACATTTTAGCTCTGGGCAAACGTGTTTGCACTGGGCTAACTGCTTAGCTCCGCTCTAATGCCGCGCTAATGTGTTAATGCGGCACTAACGGTAAGGTGAATATTATACAGTTTTGATCACTGTTCTTTCACATCTGCTGCTTCCTGCAGCTGTACTGAGTCCATGCATTTGCTGGCACACACATTGTCCATGTAGTTCGTCTGTACCTGCCCTCACGTTGCTGTGCATTGTGTTGTTGTTGTGGGTTGCACTTCCTGGTTGCTTTATTCAGTGCTGTCTCATTCCAGGGCTATGTTTGCCCTGCACTCCCAGCCCAGTTTGTATGGCCTCATTACCATGCTATATTCGGAAGCTGTTTGCCCTGGGCTATTCTTTTTCAATATAGCTTGCTCTGTGCTCCTGGCTAAGTTTGCCCACCGGGCAGTGCTAATTTTGCCCCTGGGCAAAGTTTTGAATATCTGGCCCATAATGTTTTAAAGATTATATTAAAGAATATTATGAGCTAATCTTTTATTATTCAGTAGCCTGAAATATTTAGAGCAAGACTTTTACTTTGTTTTGAGAGATTTTATTAAAAATATAAAGTTATAACCTTTAATAGTCTAATTCAGAAAACATTTATGCTGAAAATATGAAAAATATATCAAAGGACTCCATTTGATGAGAGAAATTCAACAATTTTGGTTTAAAAGTCCTATTATTTTGCATGAAGAAGTTATAAAAGAAACTTCATTTCAAGTGTAAAAGTGGATTTACAGCCAGGGAGCAGTCCTTACAGGGGAATGGCTAATGTCATCCAAGGCAAAATTATATATGCCCAACCTCTATCTTGCCTGAAACACTGAACAGTGAGGAGCTCTGTCAGTCTAATTGAGAATTCTAATGGCTTCATAACTTTTGCTAGGCTGGAAAGCCTTAGACCACACCTGTATTTGAAATTGCGGGAACAAGTTTTTGGTTAACCATTGATGCATCCAAAAGTGGGTGCTAAGGATAAGCTTGAAAGCCTATGCTATGTTGCCATGAGGTCCAGATGCAGACGTCATGGTATAAGGACATTTCTACTGTGGTATGGAGCAAGGTCTGTTTTATTTACTGAGCATTTTAATTTCAGTAATATTCTGGAATTTTTCTAAAAGCCTGGACAAGAGACTAACTTTGAAATTCACAGCGAGAGCAAGCTACAGCATTCTAGATAAAAGGAGTCCCATGACCTAAGGTTTTAGTGCAGATGAATTAACATTAAGAAATCAGAGTCCAGTTATTAAGACAACTTTGCAATTCACAAGAAAAATCCTGTAACACAAGCTGTTGCTACGGGACTATCCAAATCGTGTTGCTAATGTTGTCTGCCAAATCCTAAGGACTGACTTTTAATGACTTGACATATCTTACAAGGGGAATTTAGCCTGTGCTGCTTTGTCAAGGCCAAAAAAGTCCACAGTCTCGGTTCCAGGAAGAGACAAAAGACAACAAGCTGACTGCTAAAAAGACTCTCATTCAAAGCAAGCCTCACCAAGATTCCTAAGTTAAAAGAGGAGGAAAGAACCACTTCTACAGTAACTAGAAATGTAAGTATTTTTGTTAATTATTTTAATTAATAATGTCTTAATGTTTCAGTTTGGTATTTGTAGTGGCAACATAGTAAACTTAACTACAAAACCTTGGCCATATAGTTAAGCTAAAATTTAGACAAAAGGGGAAATCATTTTGCATGCTATGAAGTTCTGATATAAGTCATACAGAAATATAATCTGAGACACTGATGTGATGAGTTTGCATGTTCTTATACATGAAGGTTGTGCTAAATACTAAGTATGCTGAAAGCCTAGTATATAGTCAGTGCCATTTATTATGTTTAATATTGCTTATTCATTTGCATTGTTTATTTGCTGAAATTTCTTTTGTTTGTTTTACTTTCTTTGTAGTTTGTTTAATTTTCTGAAACCTTTTTGTTATGGTTACATTATTTTTATTATACTTGACATTGATGCAAATTAGGGATGTTTAGAATTGTATACAGGTTTTAATAAAATATATATATTTTCATATTCCTAAGTGTGGCAAAAGAGTTATTGCCTTTATATTTGAACATGGAGAACAGGCATAATATGATATTTGAATTTTATAATTATTTTGGAAATTTATAAAAATATTTTTGGGGTAAGGCCCAAGGTGAATCCAAGTGCTGTATTATAAAACTGATATTATAAACCATTGTTCTGACATTACAGCAACAAAAGTTTGGAAATCTGATGTTAGGGTAACCAACCCTACCACCTCACCTCCACCCCCACCCTACACACCACCAACAGGCATTGGAGTGTTCCTCTGAGTCATTGGCCCTAACTCTCACCCCATTCCATGTTTAAAGAAGCTCACATGGTACAGTATGGAATAATAGGGTGAGATTTAGGCCCGATGACCCCAAGGCACACCCTGATGCCTGTTGGTGTGTGCAGGGTGTGAATGGTGTGTGGGGGGTAGGGTTGATAACCCTAACATTGAATTTCCAAACTTTTGTTGCATAATGACAACCCTAGCTGATGCATTAATGGAGTTTTTTTGCAATTAATTTCCCTTCTTTTTGAGAAAGTGTAATGTTACTCGTATCCATACTGTATGTAGGAGAGCATGCCTTCTGGGCTCTGAGCTCCCACCTACCCATAAGCATAGAAACATAGTGTAAGAGGGCCCTGTGCTGCCAGTTTTGCAAAATAGTAACCAATAGGTGGAAGTGTGGGCCCTCTGAGCCCTGTACTCCCACCTACCCATAAGCCTAGAGACATATCACAGTAGTGTCCCTGTGTTCCCAGTTTTGCATATATGACAGTGTGGTCCCTCTGAGCCCTGTGCACCCACCCACCCAGAACTGTAGCAGCATAGAGTAGGACGGCCTTGTGCTCCCAGTTTTGTATAATGGGATCCATAGTTGGGAGCACAAGGCCTCTGGTTCCTGCCCTCCTAGCCACCCACAAGTGTAGAGACATAGCTCAGGAGCTTAGGAGAGCCTTGTGCTCTACATTTTGCAACATGGTATACATAGGTGGGAGCACAGGCCCTCTGGGCCCTATGCTGCCATCTACCCATAAGTGTAGAAACACAGCATAGGTGGGCCCTGTGCTCCCAGTTTTTCATAACCCTAACTGATGTACTAATGGAGTTTTTTGCAATGAATATATATTTATATATATCTGAGACTATATATATATATATATATATATATATATTCATGGCAAAAACTCCGTTAATCATCAGTTAGGGTTGTTCCAAGTGACAAAAGTGAGGAATTGCTGTTAGGGTTGAAAACCCTAACTCCGAATTCACCCCCCCCAGCAGCACACACACACACAGACACACACACACATTCAAGTATGGGGGAGGACCAAGTCAACACAACCAATGACAGACATCCAGCAGCAGGTGACAGAAATAACAAACAATCATCTAAATGTACTACGAGACATGCCCACCCACCTGACCAGGTACTGCATGCTCAGTGGAGATCAACAGCAAAACTGAGGCCATGTACACCAAATGTACACATCCCTGATTGCAGCTGCACATAACGTACCACACTTAGTAGTTGCATGGCCTTACCTACCGATGCCCCACACCACACCACAACTGGTACTGTGCCGTTATTCAATATAAATGCTGAAGCTGCATGATGACAGTTGTAGAAAGGTTCAAACACTAGTGAGTATACATTAATTAAGATAAGCACATAAATTAACTACAAGACACTAGCTTGCTAAAGATAAAAGTAGTAATACATTTAGTAGGTGATTTACATAGTAGTACATTTACTGCAATGATTTGGAAGAAGCCAGAAGGTGAAGGAAAGAAACATATTCAATTCAGTGCTTCAGAGTAACTGGTAACTGGTATTTTTCCTTTAAACTTAGATTGTAGGCATGTAGTGACACTATACTTTCTTTCTGTGTTGTCTTTACTTATAATTGTTTTTGGGCTGTTGAAAATTTAAAAAATAGTGGTGGTGTAATTCTGTGCTGTCTTTAATTGCTGCAAATTTTATCTTGGCTTGTCTGACTGTCCTGTAGCTGGGTGAAGGGTGTTAATTGTCTGGCCTCTGACCTCAGCTACGTGATAACTGGAGGTGGGGCTTAGTCACAGTTAAAGCAGCAAACAGAAGTTCATCTTCTCAGAAGAAGCCAGAAGGTGAAGGAAAGAAACATATTCAATTCAGTGCTTCAGAGTAACTGGTAACTGGTATTTTTCTTTTAAACTTAGATTGTAGGCTTGTAGTGACACTATACTTTCTTTCTGTGTTGTCTTTACTTATAATTGTTTTTGGGCCGTTGAAAATTTAAAAAATAGTGGTGGTGTAATTCTGTGCTGTCTTTAATTGCTGCAAATTTTATATGCCCTGATAAATCTGATTGACAGGAGCTAAACACAGGGTATAGTAAGAGGTGTGAAGTAGGAGGGGCATAAGGGGGAAGAAGACCACCCTCAGCATGACGAGTGTTTTGATTCATTTATTTATTTATTGGTTTCTTTTTCCTTAAAAATATATATCTGAGGATCAGTTACAGGATTTTTAGTACTGTAAATAAATAAAAAGAGAACTAAGAGAGCTTCAGTAGCAGATAAGTAGTGGAATTGCAGTATAATGTGGGGAGTGGTGCAATGCAGTGGCTGTGGGGCAGCCATATTCAGGCAGACCTTCTGGACACTGAGGTGCTGCCCTATCTGCATGCATCTCTCGGGACTGCGGGATGAGGTAGCCAGACTCAGAGCGGAAGTAAACTGGGTCAGGAGTACCATCACCCCTGTCCAGGAACCACCCAGTCCAATGCAGCTGCCTCAAAGGATGCCGAGAACGAGGAGCACTTGGATGACAGTGGGCTCAGGGAGGGTTAGAGCAGTCAGGCAGAGGCACATCCCAGATCCTATTCCACTCAAGAATTCATATGCCACACTGGCAAATGAGGGCAACCAAACAGAGGTACCCAGGAAGTGGAAGGAAAGGATGTGGAGGTTAGGCAAGGAGGTGACCTCAGTGGGAAGCAGTGGACCCCAGAGGAGGAGGAAGCGATCCTGGTGGGGACTCCATCATAAGAGGGATCCAGCTAGGAACACAGGAGGGGAGGACAGGGAGGTGAGGTGCCTCACCAGGTGCCACGGCATGGAGGGATGGAAGGAAGATACCTGGGATCACTGGGAAGGCAAGACAGGAGGGTGAGCTGGATGTCATTATCCACCTAGGTACTAATGACCTGGCAAATGGGGAGCCAAAGGAAGTTCAGGAAGAGTTTAGGAAACTGGGGAGGGGTCTCAAGCAAGTAGCTACTTCTGTCACTTTCTCAGAAGTACTACCTGTGAGAGGCAAGGGAGAGCATAGGAGTGCATGCACCAGGAACTTTAACTCATGGTTGAAGAACCGGTGCTGTGAGGAAGGGTTTGGATTCATTGGTGACTGGGGACCCATCTGGAGGGATGGAGGTTTGTTCAAGCCTGACGGCCTGCATCCATCCTGGAGGGGAATCCAAACACTCAATGATAAGTTTAAATGCTACATTGACAAGCATTTAAACTAGCAAAGGGGGGTGGCAGGCCAGCAAGGATGGTACCTACTTGCTCGCCCCCCACAGCTAGTAATGGAACCAGTGAACCAGAGGAGTGGCTATCTCTGCAAAGCAGTGTGCAAAAGTTGGAGATTAGTGTCCAAAAGGTGGATAAGCAGAAAAGGGGCAAAATTCAGCAGAAGGGCAGACAGCAAGGAGAACCAGGGATAAATGACAACCAAGGAAGGGGCTGGAGTAGAACAGTGAAGCAGTCTAGGAGGTCAAATCATGGAAAGCCATGTGTGCAAATGCCAGGAGCCTTAGCAACAAGATGGAAGATCTGGAGGCTGTCATGGTACAGTCAGATTGGACATTGTGCCATCACTGAAACCTGGTGTAATGATAACCATGACTGGGAGATGGCCATACCTGGCTACAACATATTCAGAAGAGACAGAGCAGGCAGGAAGGAGGAGGGTGGCACTGTATGTGAAAAATGACATAAGGGCCACACAGATCCAGGAGGAACAAAATGGGAAAGATACTGTGGGTTAAGCTGGAAAGGAAAATGGGGCCAGCCATCCGCACAGGTGTGGTCTATAGACCACCAGCCCAGGAGGAAGAAACAGATAGGGAGTTGATGCTAGCCATCCAAAGGATGGCAGACAAGGGTGAGGTAGTACTGGTTGGAGACTTCAATATACCAGACGTGGACTGGAGCATCCCAGCAGCAGCATCAACTAGGAGCAGATTTATCCTGGACTCCCTTCAGGGTGCCTTCCTCAAGCAACTGGTCATGGAACCAACTCGGCAGAAGGCAATACTGGACCTTGTGCTCACAAACAGGGACAGTGTGATGGGGGTAACAGTGGGGGAGCACCTGGGTAACAGTGACCACCAGTCATTGTGGTTTGAAATCACAGAAAGAGCAGAAGCAAACCACACAAAAACATGTATCCTGGATTTTAGGGGGGCAGACTTTGGGAAAATGGGGAGATGCTTGAAAGAGGCATTAAGGGGAATGGGACAGGAATCAGGGATTGAGGAACAGTGGGCAGTATTTAAAATGGGGATTATAAGAACAACAGAATTATGCATTAAGCAGGTTAGCAAGAGGAAAAGAAAGAGGAGACCATTATGGTTTTCCAAAGAGGTAGCAAAGAAAGTGAAAGCCAAAAAGATTGCATTCAGGCAATACAAAAAGACACAGGCAGAAGGGGATAGGGAGAAGTACCAGGAGAAACAAAGGGAGGCAGGGAAGTCAGTAAGGGAAGCCAAAGCTCAGACAGAAGAACACATTGCAAAATCAGTGGTTAAAGGGGACAAAACCTTTTACAGGTACATAAGTGAAAAAAGAAGGACAAAGGGAGGGATAGTGAGACTGAAGGGGGAGGATGGGAGCCGCGTGGAGGATGACAACAGTAAAGCTGACATATTGAACAGGTATTTCTGCTCAGTCTTTACTAAGGAAGAGGGGGGTAATGGGTCTGAAGGGAGTACAAGGGGTGAGAATGGTGCAGAAATGGACACAAGTCCCTTTACACGAGAAAGGGTCCTGAAGGAACTGGAAGTAATAAGAGCTGATAAAGCAATGGGGCCAGATGGGGTGCACCCCAGGGTCCTTAAAGAACTAAGAGAGGTGGTTGCTGAACCTCTGGCTATCCTGTTCAGCCAATCACTGGAAACAGGGGAGGTACCCAAAGACTGGAGGACAGCAGATGTAGTCCCCTTATACAAAAGTGGGAACAAAGAGGAAGCAGGGAACTACAGACCAGTCAGCCTCACCTCGGTAGTGGGAAAGATCATGGAAGCACTACTGAAGGAGAGATTGGTGGAACATCTGGTTGTCAATGGACTACAGGACCCAAGGCAGCATGGTTTCACCAGGGGAGGTCATGTCAGACCAACCTCATTGAATTTTTGACTGGGTGACTAGGGAGGTGGATCAGGAGGCAGTGGACATGGCCTATCTGGACTTCAGCAAGGCCTTTGACACTGTGCCACATAGAAGACTATTACACAAACTGGGGAATATGGGTGTGGGCAGGACAGTAGTGTGGTGGGTAGGTAACTGGCTGGGTGGCAGGACACAGAGGGTGGTGGTAAATGGCTGTCACTCCACAGAGGGAAGAGTGACCAGTGGGTACCACAGGGATCAGTGCTGGGACCGGTCCTATTCAACATCTTCATCAGTGACATTGCACAGGATATAGAAGGCAGAATTTCACTGTTCGCTGATGACACAAAGCTCTGTAACAGAGTAGACACACCAGAGGGTGTAGACAGAATGAGAAGGACCTGCAGAAACTTGAAGAATGGTCAAGGGTTTGGCAGTTGAAATTCAATGCAAAGAAGTGCAAGATAATGCATATGGGGCACAAAAACCCTGGCACAATATATCAGTTGGGGGGTGAGGATATAGCATGCACCAAGCAGGAAAGGGATCTTGGGGTTGTCATCTCTGATGACCTCAAGGTAGGGAAACAGTGTGACAAGGCATCAGGTAAAGCAAATAGGATGCTGGGATGTATAGGCAGGGGCATCACCAGCAGGAAAAGGGAGGTCATAATTCCGCTATACAAGACACTAGTGAGGCCCCACCTGGAGTACAGTGTACAGTTCTGGAGACCATACCTACGTAAGGACATAGACAGGGTAGAGAAGGTTCAGAGGAGGGCAACAAAGATGGTGCATGGGTTGCATCACAAGTCCTATGAAGACAGGTTGAAGGAACTGAACATGTACTCCTGGAGGAGAGGAGGGAGAGGGATATGATAGAGACATACAAGTATTCATAGGGAGGAACAGGGTGCAGGAAAACACTATTTTTAAGCGAAAAAGATGTTTCAGGACTAGAGGGCATGGGATGAAGTTGGAGGAGGACGATTCAGAGGAAACATGAGAAAGAATTTCTTCACAGAACGGGTGGTGGACAAGTGGAACACCCTGCCAGAGGAAGTGGTGGGGGCTGAAACAATCACGGGATTTAAGAATGCATGGGATAGACATAAAGGAATTCTAGAGGTCAGGGGTAAGGGGAAATAGACTTCTAGGAAAACAAACTGAACTTACAAGCTCAAATGGGCAGACTAGGTGGGCCATAGGCCCTTATCTGCCGACACTGTCTATGTATCTATGTATGTATCTATGTATACATTTAGTAGGTGATTTACATAGTAGTACATTTACTGCAATGGTTTACTCAATATAGAGAGGCTGATGTAAATGTATGGAAAAGCATTGCCTGTTCAACGCCAGAAATTGCATCGCCAGTATCACATGCATTCTTACTGATGAAGGTGTACTGCTGATGTACATACATAGACCTTCAGTGTGTTTCAATACTAAAGATGCAGTAAGTATTCTTTGTAAGAAACATTGTAATTGCATGGATCAGGCCAAGCAACTTCTAAATATCATAGCACTACTGAGCCAACAATGATGTACCTGTATCGGAGATGTATATAGGATAGATTTTCCTGTAGGCACTTACTGAGTATGTTGTACCTGATAAAGACAATCTCATTGCATCTGTGATGACTAACTTATTCAAATAGTAATACATTAACTATTGTTGCAATGAGTGATCTATGCCACTTATGGACACAGTGTGATTTTTTATTACAGTTGTTTCATACTCAGGCTGTATGCTACTGTTTGGGTTTGCCACACTTCTGTCACTGATGCTATCAAAGTGATAACTATGTTAATTGTGGTACAACAGGAATCAAGTAGGTATGGTGTAGATATAAACAGAATGTCTTTTAGTATTGATTTAACTCACAATGGGGTAAGTGTACTAGGACAGCAGGGGTTATCCTCATCACTGACTCTGTCAGTTATAATCACACTAGGGTTTTGATGACTGTAATGATCAAGTCAAACTGTTCATCTTCATGAGTTCATATTCACAGCCATTCTCCAGCTAACTAGACAGTGTATGGTGTAACTGGGTGGGACACTGTATTGCAAAGCTGCTGCAGTGCCTAGCAGAGGAGAGTATCTACTCATAAAAGCAATTAAGCAATAAGGCATGACCAACAGTTATGTTAAATGGTCTGTCAATCACCCTGTAGGGGTTTAATGTTGAATGAGGCATATCCGAGTGCCACATGTCGCTAGACAGTGATAAACTGACCATTAACATAATACCTGAGAGTAGCTTATTGCTATCATAATAAAACTGTTTTTAAACAACATTAAACCATGTTCATCATATGGTTAGGCTCTCACATGTATGTTAATAAAAACTAAACATAAGGCTGTTACAATGTTTACAGTCAATTAGAAAGCTGCATTTCTCAAACCCTTGTTATAATCAGAGATATTATACCTGTACAACTCCTTGGTTTTGCTGAACTCTATTGCTCAGGTGGCCAACCACATGTGGTGTGGTCTGGTGTGGGGCATCGGTAGGTAAGGCCATGCAACTACTAAGTGTGGTACGTTGTGTGCAGCTGCAATCAGGGATGTGTACGTTTGGTACATGGGCCTCAGTTTTGCTGTTGATCTCCACTGAGCATGCAGTACCTGGTCAGGTGGGTGGGGATGTCTCGTAGTACATTTAGACAATTGTTTGTTATTTCTGTCACCTGCTGCTGGATGTCTGTCATTGGTTGTGTTGACTTGGTCCTCCCCCATACTTGAATGTGTGTGTGTGTGTCTGTGTGTGTGGTGCTGGGGGGGTGAATTTGGAGTTAGGGTTTTCAACCCTAACAGCGAATTTCCTCACTTTTGTCGCTGTGGAACAACCCTAACTGATGCATTAAATGGAGTTTTTTGCCATGAATATCCTGTCTTTTTCAGAACTATCACTCAGCATACTACATGATTTATAGTTGTAAGAATAGTGCACATACATATAAAAAATGTTCCAATATCAGAAATATTTCAACTCTTGTGGTTGCATTTACTGTTATTAACAGTAACAGTAGTCAACTGTTAATCATATTGTCTTAATTACTTTATTAATTGTAATTTGTCATTGTCATTCCATGTAGTAGTTTTATGTAAAAGTGTCTTACTCCTTTTGTTTGTGAGCACATATGTTAATAAAAAGATGTACATAACTAAAAGACAATATGACATGACATAGGCACCATTAGTTCATCTACTGAACAAATGGATATGTTACTATAGTAGCTTGAGATTTCATAGAGTGCTTGCACTACCAACTGAGGTTCTACCATCAATCATGTGAACAGCAGTGGAAGAGGTTTGCTTGTACTGAATACATAAATTTGTTGTAAGTATGGCAACACAGAGATTTCACTGTTGTACTAGCATGTACATACTTATCTTCATCATCATACACATACACACATTCCGTAGCACTAGTTGTATGAAACAACAACAGCGTGCCACAAATAGTGTAATGTAGCACTGTCACACATCTAACTTACTTCTATGGAGAATCCCAACTCTAATGCCACAATAATGTGCTATGAGGTTTCACCAAATGAGAAAATCACAGTTGCATTAATCTTCTTAAAACTATTTTCAAGAAACATCTCGACTACACAATAACACACCAAACACAAGAGAGTATAAATACATTTTTTTACTATAAAAATATATTATATATAAAAAATCACAAACAAAAATATATTTCTTCATATAAAAATAAAAAAATATAGATTAACACAAATAATATTAGAACAGGGAAAATAAATAATTGAAATGTGTATTACATCATACACAAACATAAATTATGAAAAAAACATTTTTGTAACATAAATATAAATATATTTTAAAAGTCTTTTTTTTTTTTTTTTTAATTTTGTGCAACACTTGCGAGAGGTGTATGCACTGCTTGAGGCAATCCAGGCTAGAAACTGGATTCGATGTGGAGGCGCAAACGAAGTGGAAGCTGTTGCACCCACCGGAGGAGATACCGGACCGCTATGAAGGGTGGCCAGTTTCGCCCAGGGAAGCTGCAGGAACAGATGGTGGCCATGGAGGTGAAGCACTGCTACTTGGCACAGCACCATCACCCACTGCTACGACTGGCTCTAGCACGAGGTTGACAGTCTGCTGCTGTGCATCCAAGAGAGACTGGATTTTGTCCAGCCTCTCCAAGGATCACAGCATTTTCTTCCGCCAGACTGACAACCTCGTGGCGTGGCAATCGCTGAGCGGCAGTGGAGGCCGTGCATTTTCGCATGCAGCGCCCTACAAAGATTTAAAAAGTTATGATGAATATACAACACAAATTCAACAATTACGACTTTCAAATATTTCACTTCAAATATTTCTTATCTAATGCAATATCAGAAATGCATTCATTTCAAAGTTATGATAATAGTTTTAAGTATGATGCTAAACTAGTATCTTATTTCTGTCTCTGTCATACTTGACTATCTATATTATCTAATAAGCTGACAACATAAAAAAATGTATAGTTAGCTGTGGCTTAGAATGCTACTCTTAGATTTTCTTTCACTACTCATAAATATTCAGTATGTACATACTTTTGCATTATTGACACTATTATACCATACAATTGAAATACATCCTCATCAAGTGTGAGAATTTTTACTTCACCATGTCTGCCTATAATGTGTAATCATGTATGCAGTGAAAACAAAGTACCTTGACAGTAACACTATAATAAATACTTTTCATCGTCTTGCCAATCATGATAAGTTTAATGATACTTTGAAACCAAACAGCTTTTTACCCGTGTTTCAAGCCCTCAACACACATCACTACTTTAAATAATTAAGTCACCTAATATGACATGCGCTGCAAAAGCATGCCAGATATTCAGCCAGGCTGTACAGAGTTGTGCAGGCGCAACCCCCAAGCTGCCCTGCACAACTTTGAGAAAAAAAAGGATCAAGTTGAGGGCCACCCACAGGTGAGCTGCTGCATTGCAGGACACAACACAGCAGCTGCCACCTGTGGCTGGCCCTCAACACTCTGTCTCATACCTCTCAACCGTTTGTTCCCCAAATGTGTTACATTGCCTCTCAAAATGTGGAAAGAATGGGCAAAACGTGGAACACTTTATCAAATTTTTAAATTAGAAGCCAACAACACTGTTAAAATGTTTGCATTTATGTTCAGAAAGTCTGCAATTAATCAAATTGATATATTTAGCATCATTTACTATAGAGTTTTGCTAAAAAATGTTAACACTGAATGTGTTACAAGTCCTCACAATGTGAAACAGGGAGCTTTTGTGAAGTAAAATGAGGAACATTCCTCGCAATGTGGTATGGTTGAGAGATATGCACTCTGTGCCCCCTCACCAGGCCAATCGCGGGCAGCAATGTGTGCCCCCCCAACACTCATGTGTTTTGTTTGGGGGTTGCCAACTACATCCCGCAATCGGGATTTTCAGGATATGATTGGGAGGTGGGGGGGGTGTTTGAATACTCCAGCCGGCAATTGGGCTTATCGGTCTACTGGACCACCAGGGATATATTCAGGAGGTGGGGAGGTGTTTAATTACTTCATCCCGTGATCGTCCTTATTGGTCCACTGGATCTCCATGTCTGTGTTGTGGGGGGAGACACATTGCTGCCCCCAATCGGGCTGGTGAGGGGGGGTATTAACAGTATGCCTTCAATCAGGCCAGTGGGGGGGTGGGGTTTTTATGCTCTTTTGCCTGTGATTGGCCTGCATGGGGCATCCTTCCCCAATGACTGCTGCCTGGTAGGGAGCCAAGCGCAAGTCCATGGGGGATCGGCACACCTGCATGCTAATGGCATGCAAATGGGACCATAATCAGATGCGAATGGCTCCCCCGTCTTGCATGAATTACAGCCACATTTGCATATCACCTTTGAATATTGGGATTTTGTGACTGCAAGTTGAATGCTGCACTTTGTCAACTTGCGGTGGTGCAAGTTCCACTGCGTCATGCACAGTGGCTGTGCTTGGGGGTGATATTCAAAGCAGTTCCTCAATAGCACAACTCCTTTGAATATTGCCCTGGACACACCCCTGCGCAACTATTTTGCACACCGCAAGGGCTTGCGCCTATGATAGCATCTAATGCTCATCTCAAAACAAATGTTTTAAATAGACATATTACCACCTTTATTCACATACAGTCTCACAGTCATGTCCTTACACTGTCCCAAAAAGTTATTTTGCACAACAGCCACAGCATCATATAGTGAAGTATAAAAAACACTGTTTTTAAAGTATAGGTGCTCATTCAAAGTATGACACTGTGTGTCGCTAAGCCATGCATCACTGAATTATGTAGCAATGTGATCTATGTGGCCCAATATTTAGCACAGTTTTACTACTCAACAACTTCTTTTGATAACACCCAACCCAGCAATACGCACCGTATGATGTAGTGGAATTTATTATTTATTTTTTTATTTTATTTAAATAGCAGTTTGGAAAACCTTTGAGCCATAGGCTCATTTACAAAGGTACCTTGTCACAGTAAAACAAACCAAAATACACAGTATAGCAGTACAACACATAAGTATAACAGTAAATTAAGACATAGATACAAACAAGCTGGTACAGGTAGGATGGATGCAAACAATACCAGAGTTATGTTGTCCTTAGCAGCTTAGTAATAAGCTTTGTCATAAGTATTGAGTACGGCTTTGACTAGCGGCAGTTACAGCATCGGATGTTAATAAGGTGGTTACGTAAGGAAGTTTTGAAGCACGTTATAGTTGGAGCTTCGGAGATGGAGGGGGGCAGTGTGTTGAACCAGGAGGGGGCCCTAAAGCTGAAGGCTCTTTGGCCGTGAGAGGTCCTAGCTCCAGGGATAATAAGAGAGGGTTTTCCCAGAGGTCTGAGTATGAACTAGTGGGACAGAGCGGCGTATGGTGGAGGTCAATCCTGGTGGGGAAAGCCCAAGGAGGGTCTTTTTTGTAAGGGTACAGGTAAGATATTTGAGGCGCTTGTCGAGATCAAGTACCAGCGCTTTAGCATACAGTAGACAGGTGTGTGTCATCCTGAGGTGCTCAAGTAATTAACCTGCAGGCCTTATTCAGAGTAGTGCGAATTTTATGGATTTCGGTCTGATCAGCAGCACCATACACCGGCAGTCCATAGTCCACTAGGGACAGGATAGAGGAGGTGACTGCGAGTCGAAGAGCCTCTGGGGGGAGGCAGTGTTTATGCCGATGTAAGATGCCCAATCGGATATTAGTGGCAGTGGCTAGGGCAGCGATTTGCACCACTGCAAGCTGTCATAGTACTGCATTTTAAGTGTGGTGAGACAACTTCCATAGTGCTATATAGAAACGTGCGATATTCATAGGGCGAACGCAAACAGTCCCATTATTAACTGTATTATTACTTTTATCGACATTCCCTCAGTTCATGATCACCTTTAAAAAATACACATATCTGACAGTGCACTGAACAGCATCGCACTGCATTGTAGAGGTAAGTATGAGGCTGGCAAGGCTGAAGACAGACACACTGCACAGCTATTCACTTTAACTGGGAAAAGGGGATCAAGAACACTATAAGGCACACTTTTCAACTTGTAGATCGAGAAAAAAACTAAAAAATCGTTATTGGACACTTTATGCATTGCACACCATTTAGGTCACTACAATATCCTCCCACCATGTTTGTATTTTTTTGGTGGTTGGGTATCTGCAGTGATCAATGCATTACCACCCTTATAAGGTCACAGCACACATAAAGTAAGTAATGTCAACAGTGATTACTTCACAACAAACAAAAGAAAGTGGTACTGCCTCAGCAGCGAAGGTCTGTTGCTCACACCCCAAACAATTGAACATTTGCAGTGAGTATGCCAACAGACAGTGCACTCCCCCTATCATGCAGTAGGACAGCAAGGTGTAATTATCAACAGGAGCATTGATCACCACGGAATGTTGACAACCATATGGTACTTCTCAATCATGCAGATAATAGCAACAACAGATTTCACCTACGTGGTGGGCTGGCGCCGGCTTCTTGCTTCACCTCCACATGTTCAGCAGCAGCAGCTTCCCTGGGCTCTATTAAAGCAAACAAGTAAAAAAATGATCACATTAATAGATGAAATATCAAGGTAAAAGTGTTTTTCTTTAAAACATCAATTTCTAATACTACATCATTCATACAACTATCATATGAACACATATCTCTTTACAGAAACAGCTCTGTCTCCAACTAGGTGTATGTTGTTAACTCAGTATTACATGATATAACAAGTCTTCTCATCTGCAAAAAGCCACACAAAGTTGAAATTATGACACCATGTATATATCTTTTTCCAAGACAAATGTCCATCCAATCCAGAACAGTTACTATAAGAAATTCATTTTTTTTCCCTGGTGATTCCCCTAACACTGTTTCTTCAATAACGTTTTTTCAAAAAGATAACTCACAAATATATAATTGGTAGTATGCAGTGCAAAACAAGCACTGCCTGCCCATCAATCACAATACTTATAACATTGTCATAATGCATATTTGTGACACAGAAACATCCTAAAAAACATTACATGTATGTTCAATTTACATACATGCATACCTAATTATATGACACTCTGTTCCTTTAACAGTTTTAAAATGTGAGTTATTATAATAAGAAAAACACAAACACAACAATAATGTCATTGTTCTTTCAATTACCCTCTAGCTGAATATAGCAGCCATTTATGTGTTATTAACCATATTACCCCTACAGGGCTATTAAAACACATTAACAAACATGTAGATATTCTATGATGTCCATTAATAACTATTGCAATAATAAAAATGAAACATTGGCAGGACATATAAAAATATTAAGTGAATACAATCTAGGGACATGTCATAATTACCAACAGATTATTAAGCAGCACACCATTGAATTCCACTGAGACACCTACAACATTAGAATTGGTAATCTATTACTCATTGTACATTAAACTCCACCACCAAAATTAGCAAAGGGGAAGACCTGCCCCCCACAACACCATCTACCGCTATGCACATCCATCCATTCTCAGATTCATGAAGAATAGTATTCCACTCACATCTGTAGTAATACCAGTTTGTTATGGTAGTACAGAATCTTCTGCCATGGTGGCACTGCACATTCACTAGACTTGGTTAACACCTTTTTGAACTATTTTGGGTGGCATATTCAAGATGGTTGACCCATACGCAATAGGGTTGCACATCTGCAAGTACAAAATTCTGCCATTCTGCAATATTCAGTAAAACACACTTGCGCCACTGAAAACAGGCTGAGCAACAGCATAATGCAAATGAATGCATGGTCAAGTGGATGGGAGGAACCTTGCATGAACTCCAGAGACCGATATTCACCCGGGCTGTGCAGAGCTGTGTAGCCACAACCCCCAACCAAGCCTGCATGACTTGGAGGAAAAAAAAAAAAAACTAACTCGAGGGTCACCCACAGCTGAGCTGCTAGATTTAAGGGTGAAACACAACAACTGCCACCTGTGCTGTCCCCCAACCCAGTCCCCGTGCCCCACCTGGAGCACGATTTCAGGCACCTGACTGTCAATCCCTCCCATCCCCTCCCAGTGGTCCGACCGTGGGCATTGTGTACTTCCCCCCAACCCAAGGTGAATCACGGGCAGCACTGTGGCTCCCCCCGAACATATCCCTGATGCTCCAGTGGACCAAAATGCCCGATCACAGCCAGTAAGTTAAGTAACCCACCAAATGTATCCCTTGTAGTCAAGTGGACCAAAATGCCCAATTGCAGCCAGTAAGTAAAATAACCCACCCGTCCTCCTGAACATATCCATGGTGGTCCAGTGGACCGAAATGCCTAATCGTGGGCAGTTAGTTTAATAACCCCTCTAAAGATAGCCCTGGTGGCTAGTGTCCCCCCCACCCACCCACCCACGAAGCACCACTACCCCGCTCACCACCTCACAGGCAGTGGGCAGCATCATCCCACACACCTGCCGCCCATCAACTGACTGCCCATTAGGGCTGCACACCCATTGGTGCAGACCAAGAGCCAATGGGCATGCACCCCATACTGTGCATCACATTCCAGATTTGTGAATCAATTAATTCATTCAAAAATCTGAACTGTCATGTATGGCATGGGCTGCAAACACATTGGCTGTACTGTACACCAATGGCCGTGCAGCCCTACCAGGCAGTCAGTTGGCGGGTGGCGGGGTGGCAGGCATGTGGGATGCTGGTGCCCACCAGCTGCCAGGGGGGGAGCCGGGTGGTGGAGCTTAGCGAGTGCGTGGTGTGGGTCATACAGTACCCACCAGGGCTATGTTCAGGTAGGGGTTATTAAACTTACTACCTGCAATCGACCTTTTCGGTCCACTGGATCAGCAGGGAAACATTCGGGAAGGGGCCACATTGCTGCTCACGATCAAGCTGCTGGGGAATTGAACCATACCTCTGATCAGCCCAGAGAGGGGTGCTGCGGGGTATTCTACACTGTTTTCTCTATGATCGGGCTGCACCGGGGTATTGTTCCCTGATGGCTGCAGCCTGTTAGGGCACCATGCACAATTCCTCGGGGATCGGCAGACCTGCATGGTAATGGCATGCAAATCACACCATAATGACATGCAAATGCCCCCACACTGTGGCTTGCAATGATTATACCACATTTGCATTTCACATTTCGAATATCGCCCCAGACACACAGCTGTGCAACTAATTTGCACAACACAATGGCTTGCGCGTATGAATGGCACAATTTGAATACCCCACGCTTTGTGTCATGAGAAACCCTCATTTCTTATTTGTAAACAGCCTAACAAATTTGTGATAATAAAGTCTTACAGTCAGACTCAATCAAAATGACACTTTCGGTGTCCGACTGACCACCCTCCACAGCTTGACTCTGTGCTGGCACTACCTCGCTTGCAGCTGGGGAACGCCTCCAATGTTCTACCATGAACCCAAAAAAAATATTTAAGTGTTAGATGTAAATCACAGTACAGTTTTTTAAGACTTACAACAACAGTAAATCAGCCAGAACATACACAATATTGCTTCTAATTATACAGACCACAAACATTATGGGCACATATTATTATAACAATTCTATATTTCTGTGCAGAGGCCCAGCACACCATTATCTACATAGTCTGTAACTTGTGGAGCATCAAACACTATTGATGTGTACATTTGTACATCTCTGTCTGTGTATTAAGCATTTCGGTCCACTGAGCCACCAAGTATACGTTGAAGAGGAGTGCTGGGTCTATTACACTTACTACACGTGATCAGCCATTTCCTTCCACTGGACCACCATGAACATGTTCGTGACGAGAGGGATTGTTTATTGCACAATATTACAGACTTGTACAAGTTTCAAACCACTACATCACAATAACTAAACAGTAATTTTTTGTTCTCTTCCAACATACCATAGTAGTAAGTGCGTATGTGTATAAATGTTCTATTTTCTGGCATAGCTATCTTAGCAAGCTCTGGTTTGTAAGTGAAGAACAGCACAGTAAAGAAATGGAAGAATTAGGTTACATGTTTTGATAGTACATCCTTACATATAGTATAAACTATTATAAAAATGTTGTGAGAAATACAGGTTTCTGATTAGTATCAAACACGTTATTAGCTGTATGTCAATCTTTGATTGACATATATGTAGAGACTAAGCACATACAAAACAATGTTCAACACTATTTTCAAAATATTGCTATGATAATACTAATAAGGCACTCTGAGTGTTTATATCAATGGTCACTTAATCACTGTGTGGGGGCATGCAGTACTCGGCTGTGCCTCATGCCACATTAAACCAATAAGCACAGATTTACACAACATTGACATAATGGCTCCTGATGTCTTATTGCTTATTTATGCAGTATACAATTATTTTTACTAATTCTGAAAACATGGGCAATTATTATGAAAAGTTGTGCTGATTTACTTACGGTGAGTAAGGTGCTCCCCCGCAGCTGGCTTGCCAGCAGCTTCCCAAAGCTCATAAGCGAGGTAGTACCAGCACGTATCATTGTCCGGTATCCCCTCCCATTGTTTTAAGATGTAGAAACATTGGCGCAACAGCTTCCACTTCTTCTTCAGCTGTACAACTGTCTTGTTTTTGACTTTCAGACAGATGTACAAATAGCTGTTAATACGCCTCCACATCGAATCCAGTTTTCGATTGGTACTCCTCATCAACACTCTTGCATTGCCTCTAGCCTGGAATGCCACAAGCAGTGCACACACCTCTTGCAATGTCCACTGTCTCATTTTCTCACTATAGTTCTTAGTAGTTCTGAAATACAAACAAAAACAAATATCTACATTAGTATCATGTAACAATATAAATCATTTCTTAAACAAATTCCATATAATACTAATTAAATTAAAGAGCACATGTCCTTCAATATAGCAGAAACACAGATCAGTAGCATTATATAGGGCTAAAAAAGGATTCAGCCACCTCGACAGTAAAAACAACTGCTACTACACTATGGTGTCCCACTACCATGCTATCCTCTAGTCTCGTGGGTGGGGGGTACTGCATCGAACATCAGATTGGGCACACCATGACATATCCATCTGTACTACACTGAAGTATTCACACAACATTGTAACGTGATGTTAAACAGAGATGAACCACACATCAGAACTGTGCACAGACCTATGAATGCACTTAATAAATGTGAAGACAGCTAACAAAGTGATTGAAAGTAAAAGTGCATGATAATGCAGTTGTGCATTCATTGTAGCCCATATACTAATAACTACCCATTTCTGTAACATTAAAAATAAATCTATATCCTGACATACCAGTAAAGAAACGGATACATTTTACAGTACCACTGTGTTTTATTGAAGTTGCACACATACCATGTTGGTACAGCTACAATACTGTAAGGCCACAGTAAATGGTACACTCATTTAACATACTCAAACTATTTACTAATGTTGAGACATAACAATATCATACAATTGTGAACAGACAGAAGCAGGGAAAATTACTATTGCTGCGCCCCCACTATTGTAATATAGCAAACCCATATATGTATCATATATGTGAGTGATGCATGCAGTTGATCTATTTTTTGACCACATTAATATGGTTCTGAAAAGAACCTTTGTGTATACTGTAATATTTCCTCAAACAGTCTCATGATCTTAAAGGACTTTCAGGATTCCATCTTGAAGGTCTCCCAGAAAATGACAATTGCCAGCATGCGAGAAATGTACACCATCTGGTAGGAATAGCCAATCATTACAGTATTTTATTTCGGGGTGACGTATAGTATGCAATCCATCCATGCATGTGTAGAAAAGCAGTAATCTGTACATTTACTTTTCTGCGAGCTCTGTCAATCACATACATATGATGCTCTGCTTGCCAGACTCTACACTCTGTAATATCTGAAAATATGATAATACAGGCAGGCAACATAGACATAATAGAAGCAAGGTCCAATTTTGCCTCTGTAACTAAATCTACCCAGCGTTTTGAGCCCAAATCATTGCCTCCAAGATGTATTAGCAGTATGTCAGGAGGAGAGTGAGTTCTCAAAGTCTGTGCATGGTTGACATAGATGTTCCCATC
Source organism: Neoceratodus forsteri (assembly GCA_016271365.2). NCBI lineage: Eukaryota > Metazoa > Chordata > Ceratodontiformes > Ceratodontidae > Neoceratodus > Neoceratodus forsteri. The sequence goes on along the minus strand of CM057456.1, from coordinate 665,595,086 downwards.
TCATGCCACCACGACCAAACCATCTTACATAGCAATTTGGGAGCTGCAGGTCCCTTCCAAAATCACTATGAACTGCAAACTCAGCTGCTCGTCTTATGTAACTGCTTCCAACTATCCACAAAATCCTTTTGCTATTTTCTGCCATTCTAAGTTTTAAACTCAGAACTGTACAGAGAGCTACTAAGAAAGGGACTGTTCACCCTGCAGTGACCAGACAGCACTGAAAATCAAACTGATATTTTCCCTCCTTATTTCAAGCAAGCTTCAGTGCATTCAGACAAAACACACAAATAAAAAAAACATTCCCTCCTGCTCTGGCTTCATCAACCAATGTAACTCATGCATTCAGTATTACTAGACTATGTTCCTGCAAAAATCTGAAACCACTGAGAACTGCAAAATGCATCCTTTTCATAGGCAGTTTTAAACAATTACAACATCAGAAATAAGTCTGATTGGTTCCATTTTGTCATACAACTCTACTTGCACCTTCCTATCTCCCTCCATTTGCAGCTGTATCTGTACAAGTTAGTACTAAAATGCTTTCTCACTTTAAACTATTTTCTCTTAAGAATATATCATGCTACACAATAACAATTAACATTATGAGATTGAACAGAAAAAAACGTTTTGATTAATAGTATGTACATGTTCTAATAAGTTTTTTTAATACTAGAAAATATCATGTGAAGATAGACTGTACTTACAGTTTCAAACTGCTTTTTCTCAGCAATATTCAAAATGGATCCTGTTTACTTCTTCTTCAGTGTTGTCCGTCTCTGATTCGTTCTCAGAAGTGGCCTGACAAATCTTAAATTTCATTGGTAGAGCTAGCTGTCACTCAAACACACTGTTTAATGATTCGATAATGAATGTTTAAGCCACTCCCAAGTGTTAGATTAACTTTACTGTCGAATGCACGAAAGTACATTTGCGACACTTTCGATAGCACGAAAGTAAAATTTGCGAAAGTGTCGAAGTTCGACAGTACTTTTGACCATACTGTCGAATGCACGAAAGTAAAATTTGTGACACTTTCGAATGCACGAAAGTATTTTTTAAACTTTCGTCCACAAATAATTTTCCAAGACTGTCTATATTGACACAATTTCAGATTCTATGGAAAAATAGCTCAATTTTCAATTTTAAACACATAATCTGCTGCATAGCTGCTTCAAACTCAGTGCAGTGCAGATATTTTAGATTTACAATGTTCCAAGCGTGCATAACAACTGTGCAACGCAGACTTGCAAAACACTAATTTGTTGTAATTTTCACACTCAAATGTCCTCATATATCCATTTTAAGACCTCTGCTCATATCAGTGTCACTCTCATGTTTAAACATTTCTACCATATAGTCATTTCTCACATCAACTGAGCCAAAACGCAGCACATAAGCAAAAGCACACTATTGTTAAGATGTGACTAATGAAATCTGTACTATTCACAATGTTGTGGGTTGAAAGCAAAATAGTAAATTCTCAACTGAAAAGTATGACAAAACACAAACTTACAAGTGTACACGTGAACTGCACTGCGCAGGCTTGTAAATCAGAAATATTTCAGAATTCTCACACAAATTTTTCAACATATTCAGTTTAAGTTGTCTGTTCACAAACACAGCCACGGTAATTTTGTGACTGTGCCCCACACAGTTATTTCGTCAGTGAACTGCATCATTGCACAGTACATGTACAGTAAAACATTTTTTCCCGTGTTGTGAAAAATTACAGCTCCAATGGCGATACACAGGAGTACAAAAAACATAATGTTGGTAAAATGCAGCAACGATATTGAAATTTCGCTAACATGCAAGCATACTTACCAACTGTGGTACACACACTCACACAACAGTAATAGTGGCATGTCCTCCCCCTAATTGTAAACATACTAATTGTTACAGATTTGGTAATGCACACTATCACTCTCAAGTTTTGCTCTACCATATAGTAAATTATCATACTGACTATCCCAAGACACGCTACATGGTAGAAAACACATGTTCGTACACAGGTAAAAAATCACACCTATCGTAATCATAAGAACACATGTGAAGAAAAAATATTTTAAATGTGCACTAAAACATTGAGAATGAACAAATTTCTGATATTACATAGCAGCTGCACAATGCACATTCATAACAACTATCATTTAGTTATGTTTTTACCAAATTGTTAACATTCTTAACGTACTATTCTATTAATACACAGTGTTATAAGAAATTTACTGAAGCCTATTCTAAAACTTTTTTTTCTCTGTCATACAGGTGCCTGATACTTCTGTAAGATTGCTTACTGTCACTGTCAACCATAACACCCAAAAATGCCAACTAAATACAGGCGTAGATGTGTCTCAAGAGAGCAGTATAATAGTACTACACTGTATATAAGGAAAAAACAAAACAGTAAAGGCACAAAAAAATGAACATCGACAGACCTTTACTGCAACAGAGACCCTACATCAAGTCACTGCACAAAGAAACAAAAATCCTTAACAGAAAAGCAAAATGTATAGCATCACAAATGTTGTGTCGATCTCTGAGACGAAACACAACTATTTTGAGTGTAACCATCAACAGGCGCTCAAAACAACACCGTAAAATAAAAAATAGTGACTTACAACTCAGAGAGAAGTATTTCCAATCATGCAAGTAAAAGCTAAGATCAAAAAAAGACTTATCGCTGCAACAGTACGGCACACCATAAAAGAGCAAGAGTCACCTTTTCTGATGAATTTACGCCTGAAAGCACGTGACTTTGTCAACAGAGTACTGTTTGTACTACAACCGATTGTGCGTAAGATGTGTCATGTGCTTGAACAATTCAGGAAACTTGTATATGCCATTAAAAAAGGCTTCAACAGTATCCTTGTTTGACTGTTGACAACTTCTGCCATGTTTTCACAGGACAGTGGCTGCACACACAGCACTCAGAAGCATATTTCTGGGAAGAGTCTTATTATTACTACGAAAAGAACAGACGCTCAGTATTGATGAGTCCGCAACTAAAAATGTCCTCAGTATCTCTGATGACAATCAATTGGATAGTGATGATGACTGTGGTCCAACCACACTCTTCAATAAATGGCACTGCCTGACATGGTCATGTGATGCAACCTGCAACTGTAGGCAATCATCATTTCAAAAAGTAGAACACTTTGTTAAACTATTCATAATAACAGATCGCAAAGAGAGACATAAACTATTTACAGAAATTGACCATTGTGAAATCCAGCCACATACTGGACTCATGGGTCACTCACTTGCATGTCTCGATACTGGTGTTTGTGATAGTTTTTTTCACAACATGCGGATGCTTGCAGTGCATCAAACAGGCATGCGAAACTTTGTCTACAGAGTATATGAAATACAGCGAGCTGTACATCAGTACACTTGTTCAAATGACTTATTGCAGTCAGGTGACATGCAGGGTGCCATCACTTTCCTAAAAAAACTGCAACACATTCCTTCTGGACCAGAAACAACTAATTTCCAGTGTAACACTTCAACAGAAAAATCTGTTTCAGTGTTATAAAATGACATTCTGAAACAGTACGGGAAGGAAATTGCTAAGTTTGAGGTTGCAAAGTCTCAGAAGTTTGATTCTGTATGTGTGTCATGCAACCATTTGTGCTACATGAAACAAACTGTCACAGTCAACCTAGAAACCTGGTCACCATACAATGACATGTGGTTCCGCCTCGCAGCATTCTTGCTGCTGAAATCTGACTTTCATCCACAAGACACCATTGTGCTATGCAAACACTGTTTTTCAAAACTGACGTGCAACACTTTGCCAGCAAGGTCAGTGCTAAACAACATGGAAACAGATGTTACACCAAGTGAGATTTCAACATTGAATATGTTTGAACGTATTCTAATTCAGACAATGAAACCATTCCAAATGATTCTACGTCTGAACACAAAGACACGGAAGATTCCACAGAAAGAGCTTGTTAGATCTCCAAAGGGTTCTGTGATGTATCTACCACTTCCTCTACAGGAAAATGTTCAAGCAATCTCAACAGAAAATAGCTTGGTCATTCGTGTAAATGGTGTACCTACAAAGGCCAAGGTCATCTGGCAAGATGTTGTCAATGTGCAAAAGGTAAAGCTTGCTCTGGCTTATTTAAAGAGGAACAATTCCTTTTATATAGACCTTGACATAGATCAGATGGCCACTCTCTGTGTGCAACATGATCTATTAGAAAAAATAAGCCAATCATTGAGAAGGTCAGTACACAGACAAGTGACAATGTATGAACAGTACACAATTCACCCACTACATGGCAGAGATCCATTAGGAGACAACATTGATCTCTATCAAATGAAGCAGGTGGAAGGTGAGCCTGTCAGCATTTGGGAGGCAACACTAGAAGCACGCTGCTTCCCAGACCTATTTCCAAAAGGGTCAAGCGGATGCTCAGATGAAAGAGAAGTATGGGTACAGGGTGCTGAGTACCGCACTAGCCGTGTCCTGAGCAAAGATGGCAAATTCAGATGTAACATACAGTACCTGTTCCATCTGCTCTGGGAGAGTGAGCTTAGCATTCTGTCTGCATCTATAGCACATACCATTCGTCTAACAAGTCCACTAGATGGAATTACAGCTGCTCAATTTCTAGAGAAATTAAAGCAGAAAGATGAAAATGTGCAAGTGAATCTGTCTTCCATACTTTCAAGTCTACGTGGCACCAAAGAATATTGGTATCGCAGACACTCTCGGAAGTGATGACAATGCTACGAGAGTATGGCACAGCCACATGGTTTGTCACACTTAGTTGTGCTAAATATGCCTGGGACGAACTCATTGAACTGTTGAAGTGGGCAAATTCCGAAGGCATCTCATCGATGACTGTCGGAGAAATGTGTTCACTTGATCCTGTGTCTGTCACAAGACATTTTCACAAGTGGTTCCATGACATTCTCACTTTCATCTTGTCAAAGGACAATCCTCCTCTAGGTATTGTAGAACACTACTTTTGGAGGACAGAATATCAAGCACGAGGTGCCCCTCATATCCATATGTTATTGTGGATCAAGGATGCGCCACGCATTGGTGAACATGAAGCAGCAGAAGTGCTATCATTCATCAAAAAATATATCACTTGTCACATTCCAGACAAGTATGACAGTCCTACACTATGGAAGTTGGTACAAAAGTTCCAGCGACATATTTGCGCAAAATATTGCCAGCGGAGTAGTAAAGAACAAATCTAATTGGTACACACGATGTCACTTTGGATTTCCTAGACGAGTTTGTCAGAATGGTGCCATGAATGACCTTTTCTCAGCAATGCAACACCACTTGAAGGCAAAATCAACCAAGAGGGTATAAGAGTTACCCAGGGATGAAAAAGAGGTGTACATCAATGACTACAACCCAACTCTTCTCCTAATGTGGCAAGAAAACATAGATGTTCAGTTTGTGGCTGACAACTCACTGGCCCTGGTTCGGTACGTCACTTCGTACATAACCAAACATGAACAGACGAGCTTGCAAGATCTTTGGGAAGATATTGCCATTTCAAGCAAAAGCCTGACATCTCAGCTGTGGTCATTGGTTTGAAGACTCTTTCACACAGAGAATGGGAGCTTACAAGCCAGTGACCGGTTAATGGGTACACATCTGTCAAGGAAGTCTGATGCTGTACGTTTCTCAGTGTAAACTACAGAGAAACGAGCGTGTACTGATTCCTCATGCGAAATTGAGGAGCTGCTTGTCAATACACCTTCTTCAAAACATATCTTGAAGAATAACCTGATACACACATACTACCCACGTAGACACAACGACATGAATGATATGTGTCTGCTTGAGGTGGCTAAGTGGTATGACTACAAGATCAGGTGCAGCACCTGACTCAACACGACACATTTACAAGGTCAATGGACTAGATGGCTGTCTTGTGAAGAGGCACAAGCCATGGCTTATAGATCACTGCAAACTGCATCTAGGCACATCAGAGAGCACAGAACATTACTACTTTGCTCTCCTATTCCTATTTAGACCCTGAAGGAGTGAGTCTGAATTAAAAGGTGACTCTGACACATTCGAAGACCAGATCAATCTCACTTACGAGAATTTCCAAACTGAGTACTCACAGACATATATACAAAGACTAAAAGCTGAGAAAGAACAGCTTGAGGAGGCAGAGAAGCAACTTCAGGAAGACACTCCAGTTAGTTCACAAGACAACCTTGATCCAGAAGGACAAGGTGTTCTAGGTGACCCTCTGCCCTTAAATGCCCAGAAGTGTTAATATCAGAAATTGAGACAGCCATGCAACATGGCACACACTCTATGGTCAACCCAGCTGATGTAAGAGAAAGACTAAATCAGCTGCAGCATACAGTTCACTCCCAAGTGGTTGAAGCTGTCCAACATGGTATACTACATGAAACAAAACAATGTGACTGCACTCAGTACAAGCCACTACAATGTTTGTTAGTGGTTCAGCTGGTACAGGAAAGAGTTTCCTGATTGAAGCCATCACTGCAGAAGTACTGGAGTGTGACAGGCCTTCAATGTCTGTTGTTGTGACTGCTCCCACAGGACTAGCAGCATACAACATTGGTGGAGTAACATTACACCGTCTCTTTATGTTGCCAGTCGAACATGGGAGAACTGAGAGTATCGTAAACTGTCATTCGAGGTTATATATCAGCTCCGCTCCATGTTCACAAAGATGCAGTTACTCATTGTTGACGAAATCAGCATGGTCTCCAATGTCATGCTTGCTCTGTATTCATCTACGCTACAGCAGATCTTAGGTACTGACGATGGAGTGCCATTTGGTGGCAAAAGTATACTTGTGTTGGGAGACCTTTTACAACTTGCACCAGTCAATGCAGAGCATGTATTTACAACTCTGACTGCCAAGCAAGCTAAGAATATCCTTGGTTGCATTGCAGGCTATAACATATGGGAATTATTTACCTATGTTGAGTTGTCTGAGAACATGCACCAAAGTGGTGATCTAGCTTACAAATCACTTTTAGATGAAGCTCGCACAGGTTCTCTATCACCAGAACATGTTTGTATGTTAAATGATCAAAAAATCACAGTACATAGTACATGCATAGAAACAACATGTAATGTCTTCAGTGATATATACTCTACTGGCAGACACATAGTGTGTCTTATGCCACGACTAAAGATACACTGATTCAACAATCTAATGCTACAAAGAGAGAACCAAGGGATTCTAACTCTGCATGCAGTTGATACAGTTGATGGCGTTATTCTTAGTTGAAAGCTAGTAGCAAAGATGACTGAATCACTAAGTGAACTAAGTCAGATGTTTCACGAACAGCTGGCCTAGAAGCTGTTCTCACAGTTTGTAAGAATGCACGACATCATGCTGCAACGAATCTAGATGTAGAACAAGGTGCATGGTAAAGTCATGGGAAACATCACTGATTTTGTCTATAATGTCCAGAAGACATATATTGAGACACTTGTAGTGCACTTTTGACAACATGGAACACTCTGTACATAGATCAAACTCATGTAAAATTCCAGGTTTTAAGGATACCTACGTAAACAGGAAACAGTTCCCATTATGTGTTGCATATGCTGTCTCCATTCACAAATCTCAGGGATTGAGTTTGGATTCAGAAATGGTAGACATAGGTACAGACATTTTCAAGGATGGCATGAGCTTCATTGCACTTTCACGTGTACGAAGCCTTTCTGGATTGCACATCATTAGTATAGCACCTCAGAAAATACGAGCTGACAAGCGATGTATTCTTGAGTACAACAGGTTACGTACTCTACATCAGCCACAAATATCTTTAATACCACTGCCTACATATCTGTCTGTCTCACACAATTCAGTCACAGCTAGAGGGAGCAACAAACAGCAGCAAGCTTCCCAAAGTGATTCGACAAAAAAGAGTTCAGCAAAGGCCACAACTTCAAGTAAACATTCACAATCAGCAATTCATCAGAAATCAGTTGGGTAGCTGCTGTACCACTCTTTGACAACAGCAGTAGAGTAACTGCTTATGCTAACTCAGCTATGCAAGTTTTCTACACATGCCACAGTTTGTGCAGGCAATATCTGCTTCACAAGACAATCCCTATCAAATGCTTTGAAGCAGATTATCAAGATGACTTCTGACCACTCTAACAATGTACAGTCACCAACACCACTACGACAGGTGTTATCACATATGCTGGATGTAGTACATTTGCTGCAGACATACAGCAAGACAGTACTGAGTTTATGATGGCTGTCATAAACAACCTGGATGAAGACGGCACCCAATGCAGCAGTACTCACAGTAACATATGTTACAAAATATGTATGTGTTTCATGTGGCACCACAGCGTGAAACCACACAAGACATGCTGTGGATAACTCTTTTGTTCCTGAAGCCAAAAGTGTCAAATTTGACAGCTATTCACTAATGCTGAATGTAGTCATGCCTGTGGAAGGTGAGGAGGCAGATGCACTCAGTCCATACGTCTAAGGAGTTCATCTCAATATCTGTTCATGTTGCACAGATTTGACCTCAACGGGCTCAGAGTTGATACTCCTATCACAGATTACACAGCTAGTAGAATAGTCTTCAACCAATCACTGTTTGACACTCACAGTATAATCTATCACCATGGTCAATCCATGCATTCTGGGCATTACACCTCGTTACTAAGGTGCAGAACTGGGTGGTTAGAGTGTGACGACTCTACAACAACTTTTAAACAGAGACTGCCACGTCACTTGAAAAATGCATATCTTCTAATATTGAAGAATTATGACAACCTTCATATTTCAGAAGAATAGGACAAAACATGTAGCATTTTAAAATGACTACTTTGTCCAAAAAAACATTCATGCCTCATTACAATGTTGTATAATGTACAACTGTAAATAAACAATACAATTTCAACAAATGGAATTCTAATACAGACATTACATACACTGTGACATGTTAGATCTTAGGTAGATCAGTGACTACATGAAAATTGTTGTAGTGGCTTCAATCGGCGCCAACAATATTCACAGTCACTAGAGAAACCATGATTACATGTCTATCAAAGATTGTACATCTAAAAACTGAGGACTTACTACTCCTCCTCTGTACATCTCTTTAAAAATCCATGTATCAACTCATATATAACAACAAATTGATATGACTTATAAGCTCTTACTCTTTGCAAACAAAGAGAACTTCTCAGTTATTATCGTAGATAACTGAGCTACCCTTATAACATTCAGCAAACATTCCACTCTGTCACAAGTTGTCTATCAACACTTCAATTTGTCTAGTGACTCTTGACATATAGAGAACATCATTCGATCACCATGCAACAGTGTAGAACTATCATGCTTTCATGTAGTATAGTATTGTACATATGTAAAACAACTACCTTTATTGATAATGCAAGAAGCTGAGTTACACAACTGTAAATCAAACCAATTGCTGAATCTAATTTAGTGACTCTTACAAGTGTTTAAAATTACTTGTACATAATAGAAACATTTGTTTTCAAGTGTACATTGTTAATAACTAGTTTGATACTTGTACTAAAAATAGCAGTGTAGCACTACAGTACAAGTGAATGTTTTAGATATTATTCATCAGTATAGTAACAACATTTAACTAACCATAAGTTTGTTAAAAAATGCATTCCATGACAGTTTTAGTATTTATAAGTTAAGAATTTACATAGAAGTCAATGTAAGAATTGATAAATATGTCATTTGTTCATGTAAAAACATAATATTTTTTAACTTGTCACATAAGTAATTCTACTGTATGTAAAAATATTGACAATTGTAAATCAGGCACTGCTGCTGATCACAACAAACTGCATACCTGTTACTGACAATATTTATGATCGCCTAATTGAGGGTCGGGTGCTAATCTTTCCATTTGCACCTAGTCAGTGACATATTATTAAATAATATCAATCAAATGTCCAAAACTTACATTTGTGTAAATTGTACTACTTAGACAGTCAGCATATGGTTTTCCCCACCCCAGGAACATCCACATTAGCAGTCACACAATTACAACAAAACACTTGTCTATCATGTCTGTAATCACACTTCACAACCGACTGACATTCCCTTATTAACATAACACACAAGTAATGCACTACACATAATTACAACATACAACCATTTTAAAAAGTAACATTTTTACAAGCTCCATTCACATTCAATAGTAAAATATAATGAAGCCACAGCTTCAGCCTGACTATTAGAATTCCAGGTTGAATGTCAGAAACTACTTTCACATAAACAGAAGTGAGTACTGAAACATAACTAAAAACACACAACACCTGATTAGTTTCATATAATATCACACACTTACTCCAATCCATATTATACAGTTATTATTATTCTTACACATTTACATATTTGACAAGCAATGATTGCACACATACAAAGATTGTATTGTGAGACTGCTTCTGTTAACTAAATTTCACTCTTGATTGGACCTTTTCTCCATTTGACAAATTGGCAATACATTTTTTAAAACCATAACCACCTGTGTCGACTCCTTACTTTAAATACCATTATGACATAAAAATAAGTGTCTATGACTTAAGCATACAAATCAATGTTTACTAATACTGCTACAACTATACCTCCATCAATTTGTTTGGTACCTATGACATACAGTCAGTATCACAGCATATGCAATGATGTGGGACATTGCATGTCACATTTGACAGAATTCCTAACAGTATCAAAAACTCAGCAATGTACTTACTTTTCCTGTGTCTATGCAGTCATTATTACTATGCCAAGGTGCCACACATCAGCACCCAACAGGTCACAGCTGTGACTATACATGTACCATTCAGTCACTACTATGTGTACTTCAGAGTCTGACAAAATGACATTTCTCATTGGCTGCAAACATCCAAACAACTTTATGTTAATCTTTTATTACCATACATGAAGAGGTTGACGATATACTGAACAAGGTTTACAACTGTTTAAAAACATGTTTCATTATTACAGCGATAAGTCACTCCCAAGAATTGTGTTAATGGTCAGTCAATCACCCTATAGAGACATGTGCCAGACAGCCACACCTCATGCCACAGCACACCCCTGTGTGTGTCTGTGTGTGTGTGGTGCTGGGGGGATGGACTTGGAGTTACGGTTTTCAACCCTAACAGTGAATTTCCTCACTTTTGTCACTCTGGAACAACCCTAACAAATGCATTAAATGGAGTTTTTTGCCTCTAATTTCCCTTCTTTTTGAGAATGATATTGAAAAATAGTGAATGTAACTCGCTCCCGCCACATGATGTATTGTGGCATAGTAACAGGAGCAGCAACGCAAACAGAAATGATAACAGTGGCACACATGGTAACACAAGCGCAAATGAGAACAGAAAGGGTAATGCACACAGTGGCGTAGACGGGAATGGTGTGCCACGTGATGTCTTGTCACATAGTAACGTGGTGCCTGTAAATTGAAATGTCAATGGGCATGGTGACACAAAGTGAAACAGAAAGCGAAACAGTACAGTACACACAAATGGCAAAAAAGTAACAGAAACACAAGCGAAAATGAAAACGCAAAGGATGACACACGTGGTGGCATTGGGGTGTGCATTGGGATGATCAGCCCTAACTCTCACCCCATGACATGTGTAAAGCAGCAGAAGTACAATAGAATGGGGTGAGAGTTAGGACCCATGATCCCAATGCACACCCCAATGCTGGTTGGGGGGGTGGGTGGTGGGTGAAAGGAGGGTTTGCAACCCTAACAGCGAATTTCCTCACTTTTGTCGCTGTGGAATAACCCTAACTAATGCATTAAACAGAGTTTTTTGCCTCTAATTTCCCTTCTTTTTGGGAATGATAATGAGAAATAGAGAATGTAATGCAGCGCCCCGCGCTTCTGCCACATGATGTCTTGTGGCATACTAACAGGGACAGCAATGCAAACAGAAATGCTAACAGCGGCGCACGTAGTAACACAAGCATGAATGAAAACAGAAAGGGTAACGCACATGGTGACGTAGACGGGAATGGTCTGCCACATGATGTGTTGTCACATAGTAACATGGTGCCTGCAAACAGAAATGTCAAGAAAGATAAACAGTTCTGTACACAGAAATGGCAAAAAATAACAGAAACACAAGCGCAAATGAAAACGCAAAGGAAAACGCACATGGTGGCGCAGACGTCAACGTTAAGTGAAACGGGTACGTAACCGCAAGCGGAAAGGGAAACACTAACAGTAATGTAAGCGCACAAGCTGGTTTTCCCCAAAACCTGCATAGAGAAAGACAGTGAGTACAAATAGTGTTTGCATAATAATGAGTATCGGTACAGAAAATGAGATCTTGGAATACTAAATACATTATATCTCAGTAACCATACGACATAGAAAAAAAATTTAAAAGTCATATTATTTACAACTGTCCTGGCTAATTTAGATCCTAGCCCCAGGGCTAAGAAATTTTGATGAAAAGTCCGTATCTCGCACCGTTTCCGAGATACGGGCCCTGAAAGGCGTGGCGAACGCCGTAATGTTATCCTATGGGAAAAAAAGAAAAGTTCAGAGTGCCATAACTTTGCCTCCCTGTAATGTTTTTTCACCGAACCACTGAAAGGCACATCTGTGGGTTGTTGGCTGTCTTTCCTCCAAATGTCAGCAAAAAAGACCAAACCGTTATTTTGCAGCAGGGCTCCAAATGATTTCTGTTATGTGTCAGGCGCCGTAATGTTATCCTATGGGAAAACCTGTCAATTTTGGAGTGCCATAACTTTGCCGCCGTGTGATATTTTTTCACCAAACTACTGAAAGGCACATCTGTGGACTGTTGGCTGTCTTCCCTCCAAATTTCAGGAAAAAAGACCAAACCGTTATTTTGCATCAGGGTGCCAAAGGATTCCTGTAATGCTTCGGGTGCCGTAATGTTATCCTATGGGAAAAACTGTCAACTTTGGAGTGCCGTAACTTTGCTGCCATGTAATATTTTTTTCAATACAACACTCAAAGGCATTTCTGTGAGATGTCAGCTGCGTTCCCTCCAAATTTCAGCCCAAAACTCCCAACGGTTATTTTGCAGTGCAGTGCCGAAGAATTGCTGTGATTTTCCCACAGACTAGAAAATTACTGTCGCAATTTGCGAAAGCTTTCGCAAAAAAATTCAACACTTTTGTGAGCACGAAAGTAATTTGTGAAAGTACTTTTTCCAGAAATTTGAAAAGCATATTTCTGGGGTGTTTTACCACAAAATAAAGACATGGCAAGTATCCTCAGGGCCTGACTAGGTGAATACAAAAAGAATTACGTTGCTAGAGGGTCTCAAATTTAAATGCCAACCATTTTTCTGATCACCAACTAAAAACAAAATGGCAGATTTGGAAAGTAACAGGCCCATTTCGAAAAGTAAAATGCATTTGCGACACTGTCGAACTTTTGTTAACTTTTCCCATTGACTTATAATGGGAAACTTTTTTTTGAATAACTTTTGAACCGTTTAATATTTTTTCACCAAATCTTCAAAAGGCACATTGGGGACCCTGGCCACATGTTCCCTGAAGATTTCAGGCCAGTCGCACAAACCGTACGACCTGTAGGCGCGACCATAGAATTCCATAAAAAGCGTAAACGCCTGCACAGATCACGCTTAATAACTCCATAGCTGTATATCCAACCAGTACGAAACTTGGCAGATCCCAAGGCCTATGGTTCTTGATCATGTATTCCAAATTTTAGGCAAATCCATCAAATGGTTGTAAAGTTATTAAGGTGCAAAGTTTGGGGGTTTAACATAGAAATGGCTCCTCACCCTAACTATGGTAGCACTACTGTCATTACATATATATATATATATATATATATATATATATATACACACATGTCATTGGACAGCATCACACTTTCCAGCAGGCTCAAGACCGAACCATGGGTAGCCTGGCATTCCTGACTGAAGCTGAGAACAATGTTTTGACAAAGTTCTGGTAAGCCTTTAAACATTTTCTATAAAAATCTCAATAAATGTAGATATAATTGTCCCTAATACAGAGCTATTGTGGAGCATTTGTTGGATCAGGCACAAGGTTTTTAAGAAATGTTAAACAAATCTGCTTTATTTTCAGGAAGGACAAATAGCTCTATATGTTAAAGAAGGGATTACAACTCTGCATGGAAAATGCACTTCAGCTAGTGATTAAAACTCCTTCCGTCAAGTATAATAAGGCAGGACACTTACATGAGAAGTAGAAGATAAAGACTAAATATCTGTTTTCAGGCATATGCAACTGGGTGCCCTGGAGGTGGAGTGTAACCATTAGAGGGTTTTTAAAGTTTGTAAGAAACTGTTTCCAAGGTATTTGAATGTTGTTTTGTATATGCAAATGACACAAATATTAGTCTGAGAGTTGTTTAAGAAATAAGGTATTTGTGATTAATTGCCACTTTGAGGTATGAGATCAGGCATTGTTACACATTTTTAGTTTAAAATATTTTCACCAACATTATTTTTTGGTATGCATATTAAAAATATTTTGTATTAGAGGTGCTATCAGAAAAGATATCCCCCTGAAGAAGCCATTTGAATGTAATGGCAAAACACTGGGGCCAACCAAGCAAAGATTTATGAATTAAAATATCACTATTCCCAAACAACAAGAAGTTAAGAATTATTTTGTTGAGAACACCACCTTCACCCCCATTTTCATTGTGTTTTCTCAGTTGTTTAGCATCCTTGGAGGCAGCTAATATCTACTTGTTTTTTGCTGCAAATTGTTACTTACCACTGCCTGTAACAGCTAGTGTTTGGTGGATTTATTGGACTTTTGCTCCTGCTTTTATACCCCCACAAGGCCTTCTTTAGATATATCAGAGAGACAGAAAAGGAAGATGAGGGGTGGTATAGTCAGAATTGCAAGGGATGAAGGGGGACATGCAGAGGATGACAACGACAAAGTGGAGCTCCTCAACCATTACTTCTGCTCTATTTTTACCAAGGATGAAAATGGTTGTGGACCCACCCTGAGTAGAAGTTCTACCATGAACTGTGAAGTCAATTTAAGACCATTGACAAAGGAAAGAGTCCTTGAAGAACTGGAGAAACTCAAGGTGGACAAGGCCATGGGCCCAGATGAAATTCACCCTAGAATTCTTAGGGAGCTAAGAGAGGAGCTGGCAGCACTTCTGGCTAAACTATTTAACCTATCACTTGAATTATGGGAGGTCTTGAGGGATTGGAGATGGGCAAATGTTGTCCATCTCCATAAAAACAGGAATAGGGAAAAAGCAGGCAACTATTTCCTAGTCAGCCTCACCTCGATTGCAGGCCGAGTAATGGAAACCCTAATCAAGGAAAGAATTCTAACCTCCTTAGAGGATAATGGTAACTTGGATACATAACAGCACAGTCTTGTCACAGGAAGATCATGCTAGACAAATCTAATAGATTTCTTCAATTGTGCAACCAAAACTGTGGATCAGGGAGGTGCTGTGGACATGGTATACCTGGACTTCAGCAAGGCCTTCTACTCTGTTCCACACAGAAGCCTTCTAAACATGTTTGCCAACATGGAAGTGGAGCAGAAATTGGTAAACTGGGAAGGGAGCTGGCAGAGTAGAAGGACTCAGAGGGCACTGGTAAATGGCTCCTTATCTGAAGAAAGAGAGGTGACTAGTGGTGTGCCACAAGGGTCGGTATTGGGACCCATACACTTTAATATTTTCATTAGAGACATATATAAAGGCTTGGAGGGCAGGGTGAGTCTGTTCACTGATGACACAAAGATATGCAACACAGTCGACATCACAGGTGGGGCAGATTGGATGAGAGCAACTTTCAGGAAGTTGGAATTATGGCCAAAAACATGGCAGCTAAATTCAATGCAAAGAAGTGCATGCACATAGCGAAGGCAACCCTGGAGAAAAATATCACATTTGGGGGGAGGGTGAAACTAGAGGCTACAAAACAAGAAATAGATCTAGGGTGATTATAACAAATGACCTCAAAAAGACCAGGCTGTGTGAGAAGGCAGCATTAAAGGCAAATGATATGCTGGGATGCATAGGAAGGAGAATCATGAGTAGAAAAAGGAACGTCATGGTGCCACTCTATAGATCACTGGTAGGACCGCACCTTGAATACTGCATACAGTTCTGGTGCCTACATCTTAGAAAGGATGTGGATAGATTGGAGGCAGTACAAATGAAAGCTACAAATATGGCACAGGGACTTCATCTGAAACTATATGAGGAAAGGTTGATGGATTTGTATTCCTTGGAACAAAGGAGAGAGAGGGGAGACATGATTGAAACCTTCAAGTACATGAAAGAAATATACAGGGTACAGGTTCAAGACCTGTTACATGTCAAGAGTTATACAAGAACAAGAGATCATGATATAAAATTGGGAGCGGGCAAGTTCAGGCACAACACACGTACGTTCCTTTTCATGGAGAGGGTGGTCAATGCATGGAACAGCCTTTCACAGGGAGTGGTGGAGGTGAAAACAGTTGGGGCTTTTAAGAAATCCTTAGGATAATTGCAAAGGCATCATAACCCTGAGTGGCAGTTAAGGGAGGGGGTAGGAACATGGGCAGACTAGATGGATCTTATTATGGTCCCCTTCTGCCCTCACTTTCTATGTGTCTATGTATATACTGTATGTACAAATCAATGGATTTGCAGCTTTAACAACAAAGTGGAGTGCAGAGACAAGTGGCTGTGGACAGTGTATCACAAGTAAACACATGGGGCTGGATATTCAAAAGGGTTGCGCCATGCGCAATAGGGTTGCACCTGCGCAAGTCCAAAATTGCACCATTCTGCCATATTCAGCAGGAGGCAGTTGCGCCGCCCCCCAAGTCAAGCTGAGCAACAGCACAATGCTAATGAAGGCATGCTGAACTGGAGGGGGAGGAACCATGCAAAACTGCACAGCCCGATATTCAGCGGGCTTTCAGCACAGAGAATTCTGCAACGCAACCCCAACCTGTGCCTGCACAACTTTGAGCAAAAAAAAGGTAAGTCAAGGCCACCCACAGGTGAGCTGCCACATTGCAGGGCACAACACAGCAGCTGCCACCTGTGGGTGGCCCTCAACCTCTCCCTGTGCCCCCTGCAGCCCAATCACGGGCATATAGTAACCTCCACCCCGACTGGCCCGATCGTGGGCATAAGTTTAAATATCCCCCACCCCTCGACTGGCACGATGGCAGACATAAGTGAAAAAAATCCCCCACCCGACTGGCCCAATCATGGGCATAAGTTCGAAACCCCCTCCCCAACTGGCCCGATCGCGGGCATAGTGAAAATAAAACCCACTCCCCACTAGCCCGATCACAGGCAGAAAGACTTCAACCCCCAAGAACATATCCCTGGTGGTCAGTGGACCATGAAGCCTGACCACGGGCAGCAGAGTTCAACCCCAAGGACCACCTACCCTGGTGATATAGTGGCCCCACCACCCACCACAAGCCCACCACCCCACTCCCCCATCAGCGGCGGGCGGCAGCATCCCACCACTTTCCACCGCGCCCACCCGACTGACTGCCCAGTAGGGCTGCATACCCATTGGTTCAGAGCAGGAGCCAATGGGTGTGCATCCCTCCCCTCTAAGACAGTCCAGATATGTGAATGAATGAATTCATTCATTCATTCATTCACATATCTGGACTGCACGCTACATGTAGGCTGTATGCCCATTGGCTCTTGCTCTGAACCAATGGACATGCAGCCTACTGGGCAGTCAGTCAGCGGGCTGGGCGGCAGGTGGGTGGGATGCTGCTGACTGCCAGCTGATGGGGAGCCGTGGTGGGGCTCCATGGGTGGTGGGTGGGAGCCACTAGATCACCAGGGATATGTTCTTGGGGGTGGAACTCTTTCTACCTGTGATTGGGCTTGCAGTCCACTGGACCACCAGGAATATGTTCTTGGGGGACTGAACTCTTTTCTGCCCACGATCGGGCTGGTGGGGGTGGGGTTTATTTTCACTTATGCCCGTGTACCAGACCAGTCAGAGGTGAGGGGATTTTCACTTATGCCGCGATCCGGCCAGTCGGGGTGGGGGTTTTAAACTTGTGCCCGCGATTGGGCCAGTCAGGGGGTGGGGATTTTTCACTTATGCCCGCGACCGGGCTGCAGGGGCATCAGTCCCGGACAGCTGCTGCCTGGCAGGCGCCAGGCGCAAGTCCTCTGGGATCGGCGCACCTGCATGCTAATGGAATGCAAATGGGCCATAAATAGATGCAATGGCCCCCGTGCCTTGCATGAATTATGGCCCATTTGCATGTCACCTTTGAATATCAGATATTGCGATGGCACAATGGCACTTGCACACCGCATCTTGAATGCTCCTCTGACCACTTGCGGTGGTGCAAGTTCCACTGCACCATGCACAGTGGCTGTGGCCGGGGGGGTGATATTCAAAGTTGCTCTATAGCGCAACTCCGTTGAATATCGCCCCGACCACACCCCAGTGCAACTATTTTGTGCAGTGCAAGGGCTTTCACCACAGAATAGCGCAGTTTGAATATCCAGCCCATGAACCAAAAACAATTATGCAGAACACAGAACAAAATACTAAACTGTAAGTGCTGCAGACAGAAACAGATGAGTTGCTGTTCCAAGCTACAGAGAAGTAAGAAAGCTAGATGGACATGTCATGAAATTTATAATTTTTATTGGCCAATGTTGAGTTTACTGGAATACAGTCCCTATACACAATTATACAATGCATAAAAAATAGCCACCCTCATTGGCCAGCTGGCACTATCACCCCGTTGTAAAATATAGCATTACCAACAGGAACAAGTGCCAGCTATTTCAACCTACTTTCACAACCATTAACAAAACACTCCTACCCCGCTTCCAAATCCCAAAACCGCCATTGTACATCGCGCTACGGAGTAAACCAAAACCCGGCCGTTCACCTCAAAAAATGAACATACAAACAACTTTCGACTTGATCGATAATGACGAGCTGGAAGCAATATTCAAATCAATTGAAGACAGCGATAATAGCAAACTTGAAACGGAAAATCCATCACCGGAAAAAACAACACCGCAGCCACCACGAACGCCGTTGCTCTGCCTCACTTGCCCAGCCTGAACTTCACAAGCAGCCCGCTTGCAGCACGTCCAACTGCCGCAGAAGACGGCGATAAAACCGAAATTAAAAAAAAAAATCCAGTACCTGAAAAACCATTAATACTGCCACCAAGAAAGCTCGTCCCTCTGCCTCACATCCCCAACATGAACGTCACACACAGCCCGCTCGCAGCACATCCAACTACCGCAGAGCACAATTCAAACACGGCGCTTCCCTTCAAAGGCCCCACACCAGCCAATCCTAACACAAAAACATACCTGCACTCCACCCCAAGCCTACTCAAAACTACAATAGCCCACAGACATCGGACAACTAAGAAAAAAAACAACAATCATCTTAAAGCAACAGAGCACAGAAGCAAAATACTATACTGAACTTTAACCTCATAACAATATTACTTTAAAATTATAATACCTAATCATTTAACACTTTTTCTTAAATAATAAAAATATATATATTATTGCTTAAAAGCACATGTTAAAACTACACCTGTTCATAACTACTGTTCTGCTTCACTGTTAAAGTTAAACACAAATGTTAAAACACAACAAAATAAACACTTCTTTATGTTACAAGCAAACCCACTGTATGGACTATTTTTTTGCATGGAAGGATATTCCACTATTTCCTTACTTTTTACACACAACAAATTATCACAATTAAATTACTATTCACATTTTACCACACACAACATTTGTATAATTGCAATAAACCACTCCAGGGTGTTGGTGATGCTGGTTTTACCCACGCCTGACGAGGTTTAGTCACTCGGCCTGCAGCCTCGTGACCAAACCACGCCAGGCGTGGGTAAAACCAGCATCACCAACACCCTGTCGTGGTTTATTGCTTAAGTAACCAACAATGAATAAAGTGGTATATGTAATTGACAAAGCTCCAGTACCATAGGATGCCAACCTGGGTGCAGTTACTGACTATGAGATACTCAAGATGGTCACTGAAGCTGCGATCTCCCCAAACTGAATCAAGGCCATATTGGATGCATAGGGGGATCCACCTGCCAAAACTATTATTCCTGCCTGAAAAGAAAGAGACAAAAAAGATACATAAACACACAACTGAAAGATTTATTTATTTTTTTATTTATTTTCAAAAGTTTCTCCAAGAAAGACATACTGAGCTAAAAAAACAGCTCATTTCCAGAGGAGTCCTGGGGGAAGTGGGAAGAAGGTTGTAGGAACAAAACAGAATGAGTGGGCAGGGCAGTGCGGCAAGATGGCCGCAGTGCTGCACTTCTCCTTGAGGCTCTCTCTGTTAGTGAATGGCGTCTGTAACTTTTTGGGAAGTCCTACAGGAGTTTCATTTAACTGATGAATGAAAACCACCTTACCTTTCTGCGTGGTTTGCGTTACCATTGCCAGTTGATCATTTGGTGGAGTGCCAATTTGAATACTCCGTCGGAGACGAAGATGGATGCAGGACATATTCTCGAGTTGTGCAAAATACTGACTGAGCAACTCAGAGGGGCTATCAAAGGAAAAAGTGAGAGAGATAGGGACGAAAGAGAAGCTCTCACTCGTCTCTTTTAAATAAATTGCTGTTCTATCTAGGCATAAGTTAAAGAAATGCCAGTGTCTGGAGCAGTTTGGTGCCATGGATATGAGTGTGCAGTAAGAGGAGATGTAAATACCAGATGGGACTCCTGAAAGAATTATTTTTGTGCCTCTGAGCTAATTGGGCCATTTTTTGTTCTCAAAGGTTTGCTCATTTTATTGTGCATCTGGTAAGTCGCTATCGCTATCGAGCTGACTGGCATAATGTGTTGCTGTAAATGACATTTGAGTAAAAAGTTTGGTGTTTCAGTGTCTTGATACTTACCAAAGTGAAAGAAATGGGCATGGAGGTCTATTGGGAAGATGGACCAAACTGGACCGCTGTACTTGAAGACTGTGTAGTCTCAGGAAAGCTGGAGAGCGTAGCTGTGCTGAGAAGCCTGAAGTATTTTATTAAAAGGTCTGTTAACAATGTTGAAGGCTCCAAAATGAATGTCTAAGTTATTACACTCAGTGGATTGACTTCTTTTGTTTTCTAGGTCTGGAAAGCCAAATTTTGCCATGTAAGAGGGAAGGTTGAAAAGATGAAGAATGGGGATGCTGTTGCTGCTGATGCCTATAAATGTGCTTGGGAGAGTGCAAATGGCTATACTATACCAAATATATATACTAGGAGTTAAGTCAAATCATCCTATAACACTATAATCCATGCAAGAATGCTGTTTAGATGCTGATGGAAGTAAAAATTTCAAAAAAGGTTATTTCAAATTTTCCCTCCTAAATGGTGAGTGAAAAGGCACCTTGGATGCTTTGTGTTTTTTCCTCAGTGGTTAACTTCAGTGGACTATAGCGCCTTATACGAGCTTCATTTGAGCATGGCTATCTAAGGATTTCTCTAAGTTTTTTACACAGCAGGACTCCCTATTTAGGAGCACTGTAGTATCTTATTGAACCAACAGCATATCAGCCTCTCATTATGGAGTGATTCTTGAGTGATGCCTTCAGTGTGTATTCTGCCAGGGTGATTGGACTCCTGTAAAAGAGATACTGCTGATATAGGACATTGTTTTTCCTTCTCCATTGAAATCTTATAGACATTTAAATAAAGTGTATTGATGGTTTCCAATGCAATATGTTTATATAGGTTTCGCCCATGAGAACAATTGCTTGACCTTGTTCATAAATGGATGGACTCCTTAGAACAATATGAACCTCATATCTCCTATTAATGAAACAGTTGGACTTCAGAGCTAAGATGGAGCCTCACAATCTCTGCTTTCTAAATCTAATGGATTCCTAAATCTAAATAGAATTTTAACACTTGTTTTATATTTTGGAGTTAAGCTGATCTTTGATTTTGGATTAGCTTTTGGTTTATGAACTATGTTGCCAATACACGTCTATAAAGGTATGTAATAATTGTAGTATATTATGTGCTTAATAGTTAGAATTGTTAAAAGGCATGACAATTTTAATTTGATTGGCACAAATTGGCACAAATTAGAGAGATAGTTCATAAACACACCAGTGATGGTAGAAAACTGATGCAAGCATTTCAAGATTGTTTAACTGTGATATTTTAAGTTTGTTAAATGTGCATTACATTTTGCATTTGTACATGTTTTGTTGTGTTTTGATATTGTAATGGCATATTGCTGAACAATAAAACAAACTGCACATGTAAAAAAAAACAGAACAATAAATTATACAATAAAACTTAAAACACAATACAGAGATACAAATTTAACAGTAATAAATGAGGTTCATCAGATAGGTACAAATTATAGGCTAAAATTATTTACAAGGACAGGGTGAGGGATCTGTCCCATAGGCTCAAACAAAAGTCTATTACAATGGTGAGGTTGCCAGAGGATAGGGTCTGTAGGAAGGGGTGCAGATTGGGGGGGAGGAAAGAGCAGATCAAGTGGGGTAGGAAGAATATAGGGAGGAGGGTTGGTGAGGTGAGAGGCACGGAGGAGGAGAAAAGAGGGGAAGATGGTAGATTGAGGAGAGGGGAAGGGAAATGAGTCAGCAGCAGGCACAGGAGGGAATGGTGTGGTTATGGAGCAGAGAGGAGAGAGAGAGAGAGAGAGAGAGAGAGAGTGTTTGGAAGAAGCAGACTTAATGGTTATATGAAGATAATGTGATGAGGGAGGTGGGAGGCAGGACGGAGGTAGGGAGCTAAGATAAGGGGAGAAGGAGGCCAGTCAGAATTTAGAGATACAAGAGGCACAGTGGATTAGGCGGTGGCATTCCAGGGAGGGGAGGAAGATGGCATAGTATAAGGAACAGTGAGGTGGGCAGTCCAAGGCAAAGCAGCAGAAGGAGTGATAAATGGGGTCCAGTCTGGCCAGGGTGGATTTTGGGGCAGCACTGTAGACAATGTCACCATAACTGATAATTGGAAGGATCATTTTAGTGATGATATATCGGCTAGCAGGAAGTGGGGTACAGTTTTTAATACTATATAGTGTGCCAAGTTTGGGATGAAGTTGTTTATGTATGACATCCATGTGCTGCAAAGAGTCAAGGTGCTGGTCGAGCCAGACCCCAAGGTACTTAAATGAGTGCACATCATCAACTGTGACCCTGTCAAGGGTGTGGAAAGAGGGGAAGGTTGGGAGCCTGGAAAGCCTCTGCTTAGTGCCAAAGGTCATAGAGACTGGGTTTTTTTTTGCACTTAAGGATAGCTGGTTTGACCTGAACCATTGCTGGAAATTGTGGAAATCATGTTGAAGACTGGCCATTAACTTGGAAGGGAAGGAACTAGAGGCAAAGAAGACTGTGTCATCTGCTTACGTGTTGATGGATGCAGATGAGCAGGCCGAAGAAAGGTTGTTGAGGAATATCATGAAGAGTAGCAGGCCACAGACAGAGACATGGGGCACACCAGTGCAAATGGGGGGGGGGATAAGGACTCATCAGTTCTTACTGATTGAGATCTACTCACTAGGTAGGAGCAGAACCAGTTAGTTGCAGAGTCTGAGAGACCCATAAATTTGAGCTTGTTAAGGAGTGTAGAGTAGGAAACAGTGTTGAAAGCTTTGGACAAGTTGACAAAGATGGCGGAGATGAGGAGGCTTTGGCCCATGCCTGTGTGGATGGAGTCAGTGAGCCAGAGAAGGGAGGAGGTGGTGGAGTGGTGTTTGTGGAAACCAGACTGGAAGGGAGTGAAAAAAGAGGAGGACTCAAGAAAGGGAGAACGCTGAGAGAGCACTATGTGTTCCTGGAGTTTAACTAGGGTTGGGAGCAGAGAGACAGGGTAGAAGTTGCTGGGAGTGGGGGAGTCACCTCCTTTAGAAAGAGGAATTTATTTTTTTATTTTATTTTATTGAGTAAGATCGGAATTACAATCCTTTGAGTCATAGACTCTTTTGCAAAGGCTCCACATCAGGTTACAGGGGGTGGAGGGTAGACAAGTACAGAAAAGACATACATGAACAGGCAGTATTTACAGTTTCAGTACTGACACAGCAGTGTTTCAGAGTCTCCACTTTGGTTACAGGGGGTGGAGGGTAACACAGAGTATAATAAGGACTAACATTGACAGGCAGTATTAAAAGTTACAGTACTGATAGAGCAGTCCAGGCTAGAAACTTATTTGGCAGGTGAGGAAAATAGGCATGAACCTAATCAGCATGAGAGATAATTTGGTAGCATTCCTGGGGTCCCTAGGCAGGGGTTTGCTGGGTGCCATTACATAGGGTCTAGGAAGACCCTGAGTCAGGAGAAGAGGAGGATTAGGGAGTTAGGATAGAGGGCAGATTAGCCACAATAACACTCAGCACTCTCCTTTAGTTGGGTTTTAAGGCCAGATTTGAATAGAGAGATGCTATGGGACTGGGAGAGGGGGGATGGTAGTGAGTTGAGCCAGAGAGGAGCACGGTACCGGAAGGATCTTTGCCCTAGTGCTGTTCTACAGAGGGGAACTAAGAAAGATGGGTGTGCTGTGAGTCTTGTATTGTGCCTGGTGGGGGCTGCACTGATAATGGGAAGTAGTTCGATGGGGGCAAACTGAAGTTGAATTTTTTTTGCGAGAATGCAGGTGTGGTATTTTAGTCTTTGTTGGAAGTTTAGCCAACCAGTCAGTGTATACAGATTGCAGGTATGGGTTAGTCTGTCACTGCCTGTCACTAGGCTGCAGGCTTTATTCAGTGCAGTGTTTATGCTGTTCTGCGTGGTGGGTTCCGCTGAGCCGTATATTACTATCCCATAGTCAACTAGGGAGAGGATGGAGGAGGTGACTGCAAGTTTCATGGCCTGAGCAGGTAGGCAGTGCTTGAGTCTGTAGAGGATGCCCACTCTAGTGTTGATAGTGGAGGCAAGGAGACGGATGTGGCTATGGTAGGAGAGGGAGGTATCCAGGGTGATGCCCAGGTATTCAAAGTTTGTAACGTGTTCCAGTTGGGTGTCTAGTGAGTTTGAAATTAGGAGTGCTGACTGACTATGAGGGCTTTGGTGGTGCGCGGTGCGCAAAGATCATGGACTTAGTTTTGTTATAGTTGATGATCAGGCGGTGATCACTGAACCAGTTCTTTAGCTCCCGGAAAAAGCCCTGAAGGGCTTGTTGGAGGGCGCTTGGATGAGGGTGTTTCCAGTACAGGACTGTGTCATCAGGATATAGTAATAGATGACTGCTGCAAGCTTTAGGGAGAGAGTTTAAGAAGAGGGTGAAGAGTAGAGGGCCAAGTATAGACCCCTGTGGGACCCCGGAGCAAACTGTTTTGGAGGTGGAGATAGTGGTGTTAATCCTGACATGCTGAGATCGTCCTGAGAGGTAGTCCTTGAACCAGGCAGTGGCCTCAGGGACCACGTTTAGTTGAGGAAGGACACAAAGCAGTAGTTCGTGACTGACTGTGTCAAATGCCTTGGTCAGATCCACAAAGATAGCCCCTGCAACTGAGCCTTGGTCAAGTGCCTCATGGATGAACGTGGTGAGTTCAGTAAGTGCAGTGACGGTACTATGGCCCATCTGGAAGCCATGCTGTTCCTAGCTGAGAAGGTTGTGTTTAGTTAGATGTTCTGTTAGCTGGTCCGAAACAATTTTTTCCAATGCTTTGGAAAGAGGAGGAAGAATAGAGATTGGTCTATAGTTGCTTGTGTAAATGGGGTCACCCTTCTTCAGAATGGGAGTGACTATGGCTTTCTTCCAGGTTGAGGGGAACTGGCCGAGGCTAAGGGAAAGGTTGAGAACTTTTGTAAGGTGAGGTAGTGTGACATCGAGGCTAAGCCTTATTAGTTTGAGATCTAGGGTGTCATTGCTATACCGGGTATTGGCGATAGCTTTGGAAATATAGTGTTTTGCCACACTGCAGGGATGACTCAAAGCCTGAAAGGAGGTGAGCTGACATTACCCAGGGTGGGGGAGGGGATAGTGGTAGGGTGGAAGAAATTGGAGGGAGGATATGAGAGAGGTCAGAGAAGGCAGAGTTAAAGGCTTCTGCTATGGTAGCGGTATCTTGTGTGGCGTGCCTGTTTAGGTTGAGTTGAGTGGGGTGGGGAGCAGGATTTACCACTGGGTTCTTTTATGTTGCTCCAGAATTTTCCCATCTACCCAGGAGCGGAAGAGTTTGTTGGTAATAATGGCTTTAGCCTGACGCAGCCCATGTACATTTATTACGAGCCTCCCTGTAAAGCTGTCTCTCCTGGGTGCACTGGGAGTCAATGGCTTTGTGCCAAAGGTTGTCCCTTTGTTGCATAAGGTTGAGGAGAGGGGGCATGATCCAGGGGGTGGTTCTGGCTTTCACAACATGTTTAGTGAGGGGAGCGAATATATCACAGGCTTTATTAAAGGTGGTAATAAAGTGGGCGAGGGCAGTGTCAACAGACTGCTTGGTGTATATGGGGAGCCAGTTGCTATTGGATAGGTAGTTTTTGAGGTTCACTAGGCCTCCTCTTTTGAGCATCCGCTGGCAGGAGATTTTTGGTGGGGCAGAGGGCCGTTTACCCGATCACTAGCAAGTAACCGGGAAGTGGTCACTGATGGAGTCAGGGAGCACACTCATTTGGGAGAGGTTACGCGGCCCGTTGGTGAAAATAAAGTCTAGGAGGGTGGAGGTCCCGGTTCTAATGCCCCGCCTGGTTGGGAAGGTGACAAGTTGGGTTAGATCAAATGCCAGGGCCATATCTTTGTAGCAGGATGCGGCTGGGGATAGCCAGTCGATGTTGAAATCACCCATTAATATAATTTCACTAGTATTCGGTAGTCAGGAGACAGTGTGTAGGATTGACTCAAACACCAGTTTTTGTTTTTTGGGGGGGATATAGACCATGATAATGTGTAGCGTTTTGGAACCCAGGCTTAGTTTGACAGTTAGTGTCTGGGCTCCATGTTGTGGGGCGGGGGTATGTACTTCTATGGCATTGAGGGAGGATTTAATAAAAATTGCACAGCCACCACCTCTCTTGCCGGTCCTGTCTGCCCTAAAGATGGTATAATTATTAAGGGAGACAGCATTATTGGGGATGGTATCAGAGAGCCAGGTCTCAGAGAGGGCTAGTATGTCTGGTGCATGTTGGGCGATCCAGACTTGCAGAGGGGTGTGCTTCTTGGGTAGACTGCAAATATTAAGGGAGGCTAGCTGCAGTCTCCCCTGCATTTTTTTTGGCGAGGTCATTGTGCTGTGAGGTCCTGAGTTGGGGTGGATATTGCCCGATAGGAGCAGAAGAAGAATGGTGTGCCGCAAGAGTGCCAGTCTGCAGAGTTTGGGAGAAAAACACTAGCAATGGAAGGGTGACAGGCTTTTTTTGCTAAAGGAGGGGACTGGGAGACCAGTGATAATGCTGAGTGGAATGGAGAGGGAAGAGAGGGGGACAAATGTCTGGTTAACGTGGGTGATGGGGGTCTGGGGTCTGAGGTGGGGGAGCGCAGAAGTACAGAGCCAACCCTGTGTGAGTGTGAGCGTTAAAGTGGGTGAGTGTGGGTAAAAGTCTTTGGGATCAGATTGGAAAGAGTGGGAGAGGTTGGAGGGACAGGGCCAGTAGCTACCAGTGATAGCTAAAAGGATAGGGAAATTAGTATGGCGGTGTGGCATGGGAGCCACTGGGGGGGGTTGAAGAACAAGTTGTATAATCCTGGAAGTAAGTAGTGTTGTTGTATGGTAAACATTGTGTGGGAAACAGCAGCCACTAGTGAAAGAATTTTATAACCTGCAGCTGGAAAAATGGGCTGATAGGTTATTTTGCGCGGTCACCTGACTTGCACTCCCTATATATTCAAGAACTGACCAAGGGTGGTGGCGGAGGTGGTGGGGAGCCGGAGTGCAGCGACGGCGGGGCCGAGTCCGATCCGTTTTGCCCAGAGCAAGATCAGATCAGCCTTCCTTCGTACCTGGTATGCAGGGGGGGGGCATCCTGAGCCCTCACGGACCCTTGCAGCAGCGATCCCCGGGAGACTGATTCTGTGGAAAGGAAGCAGAAAAACAGGGTTTAAGTATTGGACAGGTAGGATTCTGAGGAGGGGCAGGGAGATATGCCAGAGGGGGCCGGGTTAACAGCCTGAGAGCTTTCAATGCCGCCGAGATTTAAAGACTAGAAAACCCTCGATTGCTTGCCTTGGCTTCTCTAGAGCTGCAGCGTTTACTTCATGAGATTTTAAATAACTGCCGGTTAGCAGAGAAATTGCAGCCTTTAATGTTTAACAGCTTCCAAAAACTACTGCCGCTGTATTTAGCCCAGTCGGAAAGCAGAGGTCAGGTTGTTAGTTATCTACCCGTCTGCAGACTGTTCTGAGGTCAGAAAACACAAGGCAACATTATACACTAGCTCTTTGCAGTAGAAGTTTAAACATCTTTTACCTATGTAACAGGCTGCTAACACAGAAAACAGAGAAATTACTAGGGGGAGAAACAGTCTTCATTTATGCGGGGACATAAATAAAACTTTTGGAGGTACTACACAATAAAGGTTATAAAAGCAATTAAAGGGTATTGCACTTAAGGTGAATAACATATGAATGCTTCCAGGAATCAGGGGCAGAAGAAATAAAGAAGGAGAGGTTGAGAAGGGAAGAGATGAGGAAGGCAATGGCAGGAGTGGAGAGGTGAAGGAGCTTGGGGCCAAGCACATCAGGGCTTCTACCTTTCAGAGGGTTGAGGACCAGGAGGGTATTGAGAGAAGCAACAGGGGTGACTGGCAAAAAGGAAAAGGAGCGTTATGGGGGACAAGAAGGAGCAGGGGTTAGCAGGAAGGGAAGAAACACAGTAGGTGAAGTAAGAGTCGAAGTCAGAGGCCACAGGAGGAGGGTCACAAATGAGGGTGCCTCCTACCTTGAGGACTGGGGAGGGGGACTGGGAAGAGTGTGTGGATAACCTTCAAAAACTTGTATGGGTGGTTTAGATTGTTCTGAAAGGAGGAGGAAAAGTACTAAGCCTTGGCAAGCCTAGTAGCTCTGGAGCAAACATTCCTCATGGCTTGGTACCTGTTAAGGTTGGTTGGTGAGCCAGACAACTTGTAAGAGGTCCAGGCCAGATTGTGTGCACATTGGCAGGCCAAAGGTTGGGCTGAGATCCAGGGGAGTTGAGAACAATGGACCCTGGTTTTCCAGAGGGAGCGCATGTAGATCCCAGAAAGATACAAATTTAGAGTGAAAGTATTTAAATGAAGAATTGATGCTGCTGGCAGCAGAGGTAGGGAACTGGGGGTGGCAGTGGGATGACAAAAGGGAAGGATGATGGGGCAGCTGCAAACTAGGGGTGTTGGCTGCACACTCGAGCAGACTTAGATAGACCGGATGGTCTGTTTCTGCTGGCACATTAGTATATTCGTATGTTCATATGGCCAGTGATTAGCAAGTCTGCATGTAGCAAGGACAAATCTAATGACTGGAAGGACTGGATCCAGATAATTTTAGTGGTGACTCTAGGGTGGAGAATTTTGTCAATATGGTAGTCACTGAGTGAATTAGAGAGGGTCCCAGCATCAAGGATAGGTTGAGCGTGAGTGGAAAGTACCCAGTTCAGTAGGGACTGATTCAGGGATCTATAACTGTGATGTGTTGGGACTGAGATGAGTTGTGGCAGAAACAAGGATTCAATGTTTTGGTGAGGTTTTGAGTGAGAGAGGGAGAGTCAATTAATATTGAAGTCCCCAAGGATGAGAAGTTCATCGGAGGAGGCATGAGGAGTGACATAGAAGTTCAGTAACAGATAAGGGGGACAACCCAGGACAACATTAGATGTCAGCCACAAAGATAGGAACAGAAAGAGGGAAGGAAAGTGTTGAGGAGCAGTTCATATGCAGCGGGGGAGGTGACACAGAGGAGTGGATTGATGTTGGTAGAGAGGTAGATGGCAACTCCGCCTCCCTTCTTTGCATAGTCTTGCCAGGTGATAGTGCAACCAGGGATGGTGATAGCAGAGTCAGGCATCTTGGGGGAAAGCCAGTATTCTGAAACTATCAGGACATTCGGCAAAAGGGTAACCATGAGAGGCTGAAGTAGATCAAGTTTAGGGGAAGACTTCAGATATTAATGTGGACCACACGTAGGCCTTTGAGAAGGCAGGTGGGAAGGGAGTGTGCAGGGAAAGGATTGGGCTCAATATCACCTGCTATGAGGAATACAACAAAATGAAGAGCTTGAAAAGTTCAAGATGTGTCTGCAAGACAGTGGGTAAAAGGAGAGGAGGGTGGGAAGGGGGTTCTAGGGTTTTCTGGTGAAGCCAAGATAAAGGAAGAGAGGAAGAGAGGATAGAGCAACCTGGGAGCCATGAGGAATGGGAAGGAGGGAGAAGGCAGGAGGAGGGCAAGGTAGGAGAGGAGGCAGAAGTGAGGGAAAAGGAAGGGGGGTGGTAAAGTTGGCAGGAGGGAGGGAGGTTAGAGAAAAAGAGAAGGGAAGGAGGGGAAAGGATGATAAACAACCTAGTAGCTGGCAGGAGATTAGGCTCAGTGTAGAAGAGAGGAGATAGAAGGGTCAGACTTGATAGCGAAGAAGAAGGAGGAGAGGTACGGGAGTGCAGGAGAAGGGGTGGACAAAGCAGGACTAGGAACTGAGCAGGTATCAGGGTAGAGAAAGATGGAGGATCCTAACATAGGGGTTGTGAAATTTGAACAAAAGAGTGAGGTAGAGGGAAGTAAGGGAGCTGGTCAGGCGAGGTGAGGAGAATGGAAAGTGCTAGTAGGGGTTAGTGCAGAACTGAGGGAAGGAGGGGGGGACACGATTTAGGGCGGAAGGAGCAGGCAGCAGGCTGTAATGTAGGGAATTAGAACAAGCAAGATTACCATCCATAAGTATTGTAGATAATGCAGCTGAGCAAGTAATTGACACAGACTGACAGAAGACGGTAACAATGTAGAGCAGAATCACGAGTTATGCAAATAATGATAAGAAGCAGCTGAGCAAATTAAACATGGCAGGCAGTAATAATGTAAAGTGGAACCACACTTAAGTTATGCAATAATGATATGAAACAAGCTGAGTAGGTTAAATATGGTAGGGGAGATTTGAGGCTGCAATAACCGAGCAGGCAGTATTGATGTATACTTAGAACCATAATAATATAGGCAAATAATGAATAAAAGCATAAGAAAATTAGAGCAGGGCAAAATGATTTGATGCTGTGCTGAACAAATATGTGATAGTGAGAAATAGATAAGATGCACCAAGGAAAGGAAATTGTTACATATCAAGGGTTAACAGCATTTGCTATATATACAAACATGAACAAAAAAACATTACAATTCAGAATCATAGTAGAGCATTAATCTACATAAAGGAAATATTGGCAATAGCAGATTGAACTGTACAGGTCACAGTAATGTCACATACTATCGTATTATCTATTGGAGTATCACAGAAAGGGTCTAACACCCCAATCACTTTTCAGATCGGTTAGTTTGAGGGTCTTAAGGGTAAATATCCAGAAACTATCATGCTGTAGCAGTCTGATGAGTCTGTCACCTCCTCTGCTGTTTGGTCGATTCACTTCAATGCCATAAAGTACATTTCCTCTGGATTTTTGTGGTGGGTCTCATGGAAGT
Source organism: Neoceratodus forsteri (assembly GCA_016271365.2). NCBI lineage: Eukaryota > Metazoa > Chordata > Ceratodontiformes > Ceratodontidae > Neoceratodus > Neoceratodus forsteri. The sequence goes on along the minus strand of CM057456.1, from coordinate 665,563,526 downwards.
GTTACCCTACTTGTGTACCATCAGAAAATCTTTTGATGCTCCTGTTATGTTCTTTGATTCTGTGCTTCAGTGGTCTTATGTTATAGCCCATGTAAAATTTAGGACAGGTGCACTTGAGGACCTACACAACAAAACTGGCATTACATTTGATGAATTCCATTACATCAACAGACTGAGAGTATCCCTCAGTGGCGAGTGTGTTAGACTGGTTGTATTGTTTGCATACATTGCATCTGCCACATTTGGACATGCCCCGTGGCAATTAGGGAGCCAGTTCAAATGCTGTGGTTTAGGATCACCTGATCTGAACTGGCTGTGTACCAATTTGTCCCTAATGTTAGGTGCCCTGGAAAAAGATATTCATGTGCCATCTCCCAACTCCTTTGTCAGGATAGGGTCATTGAGCAAAATAGGCCAGACCTGTTTAATTTACTACACCAATTTGGTCAGAGAGGCTGCTACATTCAGTCACAAAGCAAACTGTCTCATTTGCACTAATGTCCCTGGATTTGGTCTTAAGTAGTCCCTATCCACTGATTCTAAGAGTACAGTATGGGAGTATCATCTTTCAGTAAAGCATTTCATGACTTCAAAGGCCAGTGTGACAAAATCAATTTCTACACAACAGTTATAGTGTATCTTCAGGTACTGCCAATAGAGGATAGAATTCTTGAGTGCTCTGGGCTGTGCACTAGGTATCCCATGAGGTGGGTGCATGGGGAAGGTGCCATCCTTAACAGTGAGTCATTCCATGCAAAATCCCACATGGCGATGGGAGGGTAGGGCAACCAGATGGGAAGGTGAAATGGGAGACAGGATGTCATTATTTGTATGCGCGGGGGGGGTGAGCATGGTGAGCGTGGGCTGGGAGGGGGCAGATGAGCAGTAGGGGGTGGCACTGTGGTGGGTTGCCAAGCTGCATCATGGCATTGGGGGTTGGTCTGTGGTTGGGGTGGGTGAGGTACTGGGTACGGGTCTGGGTGCTGGTGGATTTTTTATTGTGTCTGGCCCGAATCTTTAATTTTCACCCCCCTTCCAACATGCACCCCCTGGAGTTTAGAATTCTTTAGTGGGGGGGTGCAGGTGGTGAAGCCTCCCTGGGTAGGGGGGCACAGGATCCCCCCACAGAAAGCATTGAAATGTATGTCCCCAATGCCGTTGTCCTGTGCGCTGGGGTGTCAGAGTGCTGAAAATGTTTTCACCACTCATTTGAGCAATAATGGCGATTGCCTTTAAGCTTTCGCCATTATCACATAGAACCGTGCACTATAACAATTAAGCAGGCTATTAGTGGCTGTCAGTCTGCAGTATCCTTTTGAGGTTACTGAGCTCTCCTGATTGACAGTGAGGGATACATCTAAAAAGTTACTACTCTCCCTTTCTATTGAATGGGTAAATTTGAAGTTGAGATAATTTCTATGCATACATTCCATGATTGACTTAGAGTCATCTTCCATGGCCTTCCATACATGGATAGTGTCATCTATGTCAACAGGAGATGTGAGTGATGAAAGGGTTGACACTTGGATTTAGCACCAGCACTTTTCCCCAATAGCCCAGTAACAGACTGGTGAATGATGGTGCCATGGAAGCACTCGTAGCTGTGCCACACAGCTGCAAATACAACTCTTAATCAAATTCAAAATAGTTGAGCAGCAAAACAAAAGTAAGTCCCTCAAGAATTAATTTGATTGTAATGGAGTCACTTTGTGGGTATAAAAGTAAAAAATGCTCACAAGCCAGTATACCAGCATTGTGCCCTATGCCTGTGTAGAGTGACTCTATGTCAGTCCCTAACAACAAGTAGGATGGGCCTCATCTGAAGTTGTTAAACTTCTCCAGGTCATCCACTGTGTCCCTAAGGTGAGACCTTAGTCGACCATCACACATATTAAGAAAACAAATAAAGAAATTTGCAATGATTGTTGGTCAGGGACCCAACCTGGGACACAATGGGACATCCTTATGGTTTTGCAATGTTTTATGAACCTAAGGGAGTACATAAAAAGTAGGAATGTTGGGGTGGGCATTCCACAGAAAATCAGATTCTTCTTCAGTGATCTGAAGAACATTCGTCCCTCATTCAAATAAGTTTAGATATTTTTTCTTGAATGTATCAGTGGGGTCATTGTTTTGAACTCTATAGTTTTCTCAGTTGTTAAGGAGATCAATGGCACATTCTTTACACATGGACGTAGGCACAGCAACAATGTTGTAGCCTTTTTAAGCTTGTTTAAAAACCCATGCCAGTCAGTTTTCTTACAGATTCCAATGTCTTGTTACCTTTAAGGTTCTTGTAATGGGGAGTATGTTTTGTCTCAGACCTCCTGCTGACCTTGTTCCATACCACATTTTCAAACATTTAAATATGGAGTCATCAGAGGGATGGCTGGTGGAAGGTAAGCTGTGCATACCAGAGGACATGCTCCACCCCAGAGAAGGAGGGTGGTCATACTCTGTAGCACTATCGTTACCTTGGTCACCACAGGTGGTGTTGTAAAATGGCACCTCGGAGCTGTGAGGGAGGATGCCAATGTGCTCTGATGTGTGCACGCACATGCATGCTCTCGAGTCGGGTGCGCTTCTTGCTATTCTGTGTGACTGGGAAGTAAAAGGCAAAAACATCAGCTGCTGTAAGAGGACATTGCCCCCTCACCACAGGTCCCACACTGCTGACTGTGGTCGTCTCCTTCTAAAGTATCATCCAAGCCTCTGTGGGATTACAGCCATCCCTCCCAGTGGGCCTGCCCGGGTGAGGGTAAACCAGGATGTCTGTAGGAGGCAGTAAGTCCTGGGAAAGGCAGGTGATTGTGTTGCGTGAGTGGGTAGGACCGATGGGTGCTGGCTGACAGAAGAGGAAAAGACTTACTAAATAAAAAAAAACAGGACTAGTGTCAGGGGGTACAACTAGAGAAGCTGGTGGTTCATCATTATATAAACTCTGTAAGGCTTCAATATTTAACATGTTCTTGCATCAGAAATTTCATTAGAAATTTCAGTCCCAAATGAAGAGTCAGATATGTTACCTTTGCAAGTCCAAAGGCAAGGACCTGGTCATTGCTGCCATCCCAGAAATATCAATGCCTTGTTCATCTGTCACTGTAGCAACTGCATCTCCCACTCTCCTAGATGTACTTTCCTTGTCAACAAAGAAATCGCAAACCTTATTTTGCAGAACAGTTTGTGCAGGTCCACTTGTACTGCAAAGTGGTCCAGGGCCCTTCTAAGAAATGAAGTTGAGTCCATTTCCTCTGCTTCTTCAGGCCCTCACACTTGTAACCCCCATGGCTTACCCCCATGGTGGGGCAGCAGGGAGCCCCCTACTCACCCACCAATTTAGGATCAAGTTCAGGGGGTTACCTCCAGAGATGGAGCGCCAGGGGACAGCCGTGAAGTCGCAACGACCAGCCACCAGGGTGTTTTTCCATTTTCTCCCTTATGGGAGCTTGGCGTGCAATGACACCTGCAGTGGGCACACGCATGCTCCCATGTGTGTCCCCATCAAGCATCTGCCATGCTCCCACCCCATGTTCCTGCAGCAGCATATCGCCAAGCCCGAACCTCTGCCAGGGGTCAAACGTGCGCGGCCCACAGGTCACCCCCTCCCCGGAGATGGAGAGCAGTCCGTTGGGTGCACTATCCATCTCATCCCTGCTGACCCCTGGTGGCCCATGCTCATTCCTGAATGCCGGTCACCAGTGTGGCATGAGGTGTGACATCCAGTGCCTTAGTCCTCAGTGCCACCGGGGCCTGCTGAAGCTGAATCTCTTGGTAAGAAACGAGATCTGTACTGGTGCACATCGGACATCTGTAAAGTTTAGCTTATTAATTATACAGTAGATTTCTTAGACCTCCTAGATTCTGGGTTTCCTCCAACCATGACACTATTCCCCTTCTTGTTTTTCTGTTCTTTTACTTATTATTCGGGCGGGGGGTTATGTTTTGCTCTGTGATAGCTATTTTGTCTCTTTTCTCTAAAAAGGAGACACTTTTGGTTGTGGTGAGGGTTCTGGATCCTCTGAGGCACTCCTGTCTGAAGAGCTCACTACAATACTTTGTCTCCTTTCAGATCAGTTGTTTGTGTATTTCGATTTTTTTGATTTAGAGTGCCCTCTATTGTTCCAGTAGAAAAGTCTGCCTTACTCAAAGCCCTCTCTTTCCCTTCTTATTTACAAGCTCAGTCTCATGTTTTTTTTTTTTTTTTTCAATTTCTGTTTAAGGGCAGCATCCAGTTCAGGGAACTGTGGGTGCTTAATGAATTTCACTAGTTCTTGTTTTGTGTTCTTAATGTCAGTGGACAGGTCCTGATATTTTTCAGTGTCTTCTGCTATCAACAGTTCAGTGAACTTTTTTCATATAATCAGTGGTTGCGTATTCCCATGCGTCTCTTCATCTGAAATGATGGATCCCACCACAAGCAGGTATTAAGGCTGTGCCAATGACTGTTAGGGCCCCCTGCAGAATATTTGATGGGACCCTATCTCCTCACCAATAAGCACAAAATAACCATTAGTACATATAAAATATTTATAGAGGAAGTTATTTTGCATTAGTCCTGTTGAGGATTAATAGTTTGTCCAAACTCCCCCCCCACACACACACACACACATCCCACTTGCTGGCACCGTGATCATGGAATTACATAGAAACATAGACTGTGACGGCAGATAAGGACCACTTGGCCTACCCAGTCTGCCCATTTCCCTTGGTATTGGATAAGCTGCAGATTCTAGTTAACCAACAGCCTACTTCCTGCAACCCCCCACTACAATTGCCTTATGTCTGTGCCATGCATGTTTGAAATCCCCCACCGTTTTAGACCCAAGAACCTCACCAGGAAGGCAGTTCCATTCATCCACCACTCTCTCCATGAAAAAAAAAATTCCTCACATTACCCCTGAGCCGTCCCCCCTCTGTCTTTAAATTGGGCCCCTTATTCTTACACATCTCTTTTTCTGAAAGATGCTACCCTCCTGGACTTTGTTGATTCCCTTGAGGTACTTAAACATTTCTATCATTTCCTCCCGTCCCTCCTTTCATCAAGGGTATACATATTAAGCTCTCTCAGTCTCTCTTCATATGGTTTCTGATGCAGACCCTGCACCATTTTAGTTGCACTCCTCTGGACTGCTTCCATCCTGTCTATGTCCTCGCATAGATGGGGTCTCCAAAGCTGCACACAGTATTCCAGATGGGGTCTCACCAACTGTCTGTACAGAGGGATAACCACTTCCATTTTTCTACTTGTGATGCCCCGTCCTATGCATCCCAGTATCCCCCTGGCTCTCCTTACTGACTTCTCACATTGCTTACCCACCTTTAGGTCATCTAATATGACTACCCCCAGGTCCCTTTCCATTTTTGTTGTTGTTAGTACCTCGCCTGCTATTGTGTACTCTTCTCCTGGGTTTTTGTTTCCCAGGTGCATTACTTTGCACTTCTTTGCATTGAATCTAAGTTGCCATATGTCTGACCATTCCTCCAACCTTGTCAAGTCCTTTCTCATCCTTTCTAACCCCCTTGTGTTTCAACTCTGTTACAGATCTTTGTGTCATCTGCAAAGAGACATAACTTTCCCTCCAGACCCTCTGCAATGTCACCTATAAAGATGTTAAAGAGGACTGGGCCCAGTACTGAGCCCTGAGGTACTCCACTAAGTAACCCCTTTCTTCCGGAATGTGTTCCATTCACTATTACCTTCTGTGTCCTGTTGTGCAACCAGTTTGCTACCCAGGCTACCACCCTGAACCCACTCCCAGGCTGGCTAACTTGATTATTAGTCTTTTGTGTGGAGTGTCAAATGCCTAGCTAAAGTCTAGGTAGGCTAAGTATTCCACAGCTCCTTCCTTTGTCTATTACTTTGGTCACCCAGTCAAAGAAATCAATTAGCTACATCTGACATGACCTTCCTGCTGTAAATCCATGCTGCTTTAGGTCCTGTGCCCCGCTGGCTTCTAGGTACTCAACAATTCTTTCTTTCAGAAGTGATTCCATCATTTTCCCTACCACTGAGGTCAAACTTACAGGTCTGTAGTTTCCTGCTTCTGCCTTGCTCCCACTTTTGTGAAGTGGAATCACGTCTGCCCTCCTCCAGTCCTCAGGTACCACCCCATCCTCCCATGATTTGTTAAAAAGTGTGGTCAGTGGTGTCACTAGGTCCTCCTTAGTTCTTTTAGGATTCTGGGGTGAATCCCATCAGGCCCCATTGCTTTTTCCACCTTGAGTTTTAGGAGTTCTTTCAGGACTCTTTCTTCTGTAAATGGACTGGTGTCAACCCCCCTACCCAGAGTGCTTCTATTGTCTGGTTTAGGTAACTCCTCCTCATCTTCTTTTGTGAATACTGAGCAAAAGTATTCATTCAGTATCTCTGCCTTTTCACTGTCTCCCTCTCCACCTCCCCTCTCCTTTATTAATCTTCACTATTCCTCCCTTAACCTTTCTATGCTCCCTAATGTACCTATAAAAGGTTTTATCCCCCTTCTTAACTGAATTGGCTATTTTTTCTCAGTTTGGGCCTTTACTATTCTGACTGTCTTCCCACTTCTTTCTGCTTTAATTGATACAATTCCTTCGTCGCTCCTTCTGTGATTCCTTATACTTTTTGAATGCAGCCTTTTTCTCCTTAACCTTCCCTGTCACCTCTTTTGAGAACCATAGTGGTTTTTACTCCGCTTTGTTTTCTTTATTTGTTTCACACAAAGGATTGTTACCTCTATGATAGCAGTTTTGATTTTTCTCCATTGTTCTTCCACCCCTCCTTTTTGGCCATTTGCTAGTGCATTCCTCAGGTATTCACCCATTTTGCCAAAGTCGGCCCTTCTAAAGTCCAGTATCATTGTTTTTGCATGGCTTGTCTCCATGGTTGTGCTTATTGTGAAGCACACTGTGCAGTGGTCACTTGTTCCTAGATGTCTACTGACTTCTAAATTTGTGATCCTCTCTCCATTTCAGAGTACCAGGTCTAGTATTGCTCCCTCCCAGTGGGTTCCAACACTAGCTGTCTAAGGCCTGCCCCCACAGGGCATCGAGAATGACCCTGCTTCTTGGATGTGGCTGCAGAACATGTCATCCAGTTAACATCTGGCATATTCAGGTCCCCATCAACAGTATCTCCCCTTTTCAGCCATTTTGAGAATGTCCTCCATCATTTTCTTGTCCGTTTCCTCCCTTGAGATGGGGTCTGTATACAACCCTGTGTGGTTGTGATGCCATTCCCTGTCTCCATGGTGATCCAGAGTGCCTCTTGTCCTTCCCTTTACTTTTAGTTCTGTAGCTTTGATCCCTTCCTTACATTATAGAGCTACTCCACTCCTCTTTACCCTCCCTGCCCCTTCTGTAGACTGTGTACCCCGGTATGTTGACATCCCAGTCATGGTTCTCTGTGTACCATGTTTCTGTGACTGCCACAATATCCAATTTTTCATCTTCCATCAGGGCTACTAGCTCAGGAAGCTTGTTTCCCAGATTACGGGCATTGGTACTCATTGCCCTCCATTTAATGTTGGCTTTATCCTTTTCTCCCCATCCCTGCTGTTATTGCCCTTGTCTATCTTTCCATTTACCCCTATCCTGCCCTCTGATGAGCTCTGTACCTCAATGTTTACCTTACTACCTGCCATGTTTTGTGGTGGGGAGGCTTGAAATTTCCTGCCTCTTATCAGCACCTCCCCCCTTGGCTAGTTTTAAAGCCTGCCAAGGAAGCATTTAAACCTGTCACTTAGGAGCTTGGTTCCCTTCATGGACAGATGCAGACCATCATGCCAGGATAGACCTTCATCTCTCCAGTTGTACCCCCAGTCCCCAATGAAGCCAAAGCCCTGTGCTCTGCACCAGTTTTGCAACCATTCATTAAACTGCATGGTGTGCAGTACCCTAGCCTCACCCCTGCCATGGACTGGCAGCACCTCTGAGAAGGTAACTGTGCTTGCTACCCTTCTGAGACCCCTCCCCAACTCCACCAATTCATCCTGCACTGCAATGATTCCATGCCTAGCTAGGTCATTTGTCCCAAGGTGGACAATGATATCTAGTTCCCTCTCCTGTGATGCTGCTTCTGTAGTTGTGAGGATTTGCTTCTTGTCCCTCCAAGCCATGGCACCAGGCAGGCACCTTACTTCCCTCTCCTCTCCCTTCCCCAGTTCTACCCCCCTAACAATTGAGTCCCCTATCAGAAGCTGTTTCCTTCCCCTGTGGTTTCCTTAGCCACCCTTTTGTGGGTCTCCCTTGTGGATGTCCTCAGCATTCTTCTTGGTCTCCACTGAGGTGCCATCATAGAAGAACCTTGCTCTGCCAGACTGGCGTATGATTTGTGTAGAGGTACAACTAGGGGCTTCCCTCTGTTCCACCACCCGCACCCTCCCAGAACCCACTGTGGTCCAACTGCTCTTCATACTTGGCAACCTCTGAGGCAGTGGTTGTGGCAGTGGTGCTCTTTGGGTGTGGGAGGCCTCCTTAGTCCTTGCCAGTTCAGCCTGGAGGTAGGCAATCTCCTCCCTTAGAGCTGACAGTTGCCTGCAAATAGGACAGCAGCGCAGTTTCCAGACTATCTCCCAGAAAACTGCTGCCCCACAGCCAGTGCATTGCACCACTCCCCACATGCCCCTCTCCCTTATATTATACAATATGTAATATATATAATTTTTTTTTTTTTTTTTGGTGATGTGTACTTACCCTTTATGCACTATGATGGGTTATTAAGAATATGACAGTTCTGCCCCAAGACCTGTTGAGGAAGTGATGTCAGAACTTTGGCTATAAAGGAAATGCCATGTCTGGGGGGTGGGGGTGGGGAAGGGTGGGTGGATAGTCCACAACCACAGTTGACTGTTAGAAACAATCAAATACACCACTGCTCCACCACCCTGGTGAGTACTGCCCTTTATAGTAATTCAACTAACCTCCAGTAACCTATTTAAAAATAGTTTAACTATCACAAACTCCTACGCACCAGTAAATTATTTAAAAATAGTTTATGTCCCAAAATCCTAGTAGCCAATCCAGCTACCCCCAAGGGACAACCAAAATGCAGTATTCAAACCCATGTGAAGTTGCTTCCAAGATAAGCAGAGTTTGCAAGCTCCTTTTTCAACTCCTCAGCCACCTGTAAATTTAAAAATAGATTAACTGTCAGAAAATCCTAGTAGACAATCTAGCTACCTCCAAGGGTCTACCCAAATGCAGTATTTAAATCCTTCTGAAGTTACTCACAAGATAAACAGAGTTTGCAAACCCCTTCTTGGTTAAACACTAAATAAATATGTAAATAAAAAGCAATTACCAAGGGTAGTTAGTTTCACCTCCCACATAATTGTGCAAAAGTGCATGTTGTTGCAGATATCAAGTGCAATATATAATTTCTCACACAGCTCACAGCTGAATAAAGAAGTAGTGTCCTTCCAGGTCAAGATGATGTGCTTTGTGATATTGAAAAATATAGTTTGTCCCTGCTTCTCCTTGAAACACCAGTTCCAAATTCAGATGTTTTGAGTAATGGGCCCTGTTGCTCCTTTGTTCTGTACTCTCCCCTACACCATGAAACTGGAGTAGGACTCTGCAGCACAGACCCCACTGCTGTCACTGTTGACTGCTACAATATCAGATGGATAAGAAATGCACAAAAAGTAAGCTGCAGTCTGTCAGTGACAAAAACATTTGTATAATTACTGGTAACCCCATTTATCACACTGTTTACTGCATCTGTAAAATGCCATAATAGACCAAAACCCGTTATTACAACATTCCAAAAACTTAGTTTTCCCAGCAGTGTCAGTCAATCATACTGTGCCACTGACTGGCTCTTAATCTGCTTGTGGGCTGTCTGAACACTTCAAAAATCATGATGGTTCCATTTCTTCATTTCCAAGGAGTAACACTGAATGCCTGCCCTCCTGGACTAATAGGTCGCCTGCCACCCACCTCACATGTAAATTTTATTTTTTCTCCACTGATTATCTGGTTGATCCTGCCATTACAGAAAAAAAAAACACATCTTATCTGGTTGATCCACGACTTTTGGCAGCTCGCACTCTGCACTATTTGTTGGGAGCAAAAAACAGCCCGCTCTCGAGTGCCACTTTCAATGACAGGGCAAATATTGAATTCTCTATGAGGAGAGAGTAGGCAGTTTCACCGTTTGTCAGGAGAGACTGGTCATGGTTTGAGAAAATAATGGTTCTTTGTTTGTTTTAAAAAAAAAGACAAAAAAAAGACTGCAAGCAGTCTGTCATTTGCGGTTCTGGGTGCTCACTGGAGAGAGTGAGAGGAGACAAGGAAGCTAATGAGAGAGAGAGAGAGAGAGAGAGAAAGAGAGGTATAGCACATTGTGCATAACAGCACGAAGGATGCCCCATTTTTATTATTCTTTTGTTATAATGAGAGGAGCGGGTATAGGAGCACAGCAACAGGCCTCACTGATAGATGCATTGGAGGGTTGTGTTTTTTTTTTCTTTTTAAAAAATAAAACAAATCAGTGTATGGTTAACAGTGTACTGTTAGATGGTGTACTTTGTTGTGTGGTCTGGAAAATTACTGTGTACATAAATGGATGGTGGCACAGTCTTTGCACCAGTTAGTATAAAAAAATAAAGCATAGGTGTCTGAGTGTTTTATGAATTTTTTTTACACACCCTCGATATGTGATGCCCTCATAAACCTTTGATGTGTAAAAAAAGTCATAACACACAGTCTCATATGCATTATTCTCTATTTTATTGCTGACCTCTGATGAAATGGGCCCCCTGATAGTGCGTGACCAACTGCAACCCCCATCTCTTGCTCCCCCCCCAGTCAAGGCTCTCAGTTTTGTGATTTGGAGCCCCGTCTGGCTTGCTGTCTCTCTAGATAAGTCTCTAGAGATATGATATTATATGTTAAACTGAGTTCTAAGAAGAACTGTTTCTCTAGGGTTTTAACTAATTCTTTGAAATCAGCACCATCCTTTGTTATGCCTTGTAGTTTAGAGATGATAGCGAGTTTCAGCTTATCTCAGTTTCTGGCTCTGCAGTACATCAATGCTTACTAAGCAGACAGGCTGGTTCTCATTGGTTTGCAGGACTTCATTCTGATTAGGTCTGTCAGAACCCACTAATGTTCTGGGTTCTGCTCCTGTTCTAGAACTTTGCAAATAGTACTACAGTTCTAATCTTGTTTAGAACTCAGATTATTGTGTACAGGACTGAAGAGAAAACTGATCAAGATATTGAGAAGAGAAAAAAACATAAATAAAAGACCTGCCTCCTCAGTGCAGCAATAATAATGCTTCATTGCTTATAAAGCAAAGAGAAACACATGGGCCCAGATATTCAACTGTACTAAAAAAAGTGCATAATAGCAGAAGCAGCTAAGTCTAATGCGCGCCCATGTGCAAGAGACGCGACATTCAAAATGGAGCAGACCCAAATTGCCACCTGCACCATAGCACAACTAGGGAGGAGAAGCTGAGCAGATCTGATGCGCCATAGTGCAACAAAGGATGTTCAGCTGAGCAGTCCAGAGGCGCCATAGCGCAACCAGGGAGCCTCCCAGCTGCAGAGCAATGTAACAGCACAATCAGGGAGGTAGGGGCCCACCACCCATGCCACAGATGGGCACAGGAACACACAGCAGAACAGGCATTGTCCCCCCACACCCCAAGCACAGCACAACTGGGTGAGGGCTGGAATAACCACTGGCCCATGGAGACAAGCAACCAACCCACAGCCGGGCCATGGTGCCCCATCACACCTACCGGCAAGCTGTGACTGGCACACAAGGAGGGCAGACCACCCCGTGCCACACCATCCCCCAGTGCAGAGCACACCTGCCCGTGACCCCAGACACCCCCAAGAGCAGTGACCACCACTGCAGGAAACCCCATGCATGCCACCACCCCCACTGTGTCAATACAACCCTGTGCACCACAGAACCATGCAAGCCAGCCCCATCATGAGCACCCATCAGTGGGTTGCAGCACATGGCAATGCAACAACGGCAGACACAGTGCCACCACACACAGTCCCCCCAAGGTACTGCTGAGAGACCGACCATGCATCGGCACAAGAGATACCCCACATGGGATGGGCGTGCCCTTGACACCACCACCACCAGTGGTACAATGCCCTGCACAGTATTCCAGTGACACATCCCAACCCACCACAGGCCACAACAGCCAGCACAGATACCCACAGTGGTGCATGGATGCATGCACCACACCGGATGCCACACAGGGTATGGACAGACACCCACCCATACCCAAGGGCACAACAACACAGGGACGCAGTGGTGGGGAAACCAAGCCCCCACTGTGGGCCCATGTAAGCCATGTACACACAACCCGCAGTCCACCATGGCACTGGAGTGCCAGCCACCCTGCGAGGCACTGTGGACCCATACACCACCAGTAGTCACCCGAGCACAAGCCACAGACAGTGGGGCACATCCCCTGCAACACACACAAGCCACAGCTTAGAGGTGGGACAATGACCATGTTGCCAACAGTGCCACCCGAGCCAGGTATGCACCACACTAGTGACAGGGGAAACCCAGCAAAGTGATGGGTACAGTGTCCGCCCTGCAGGGAATGCCACCACTGACATGCCAGTGGACCATGCAGGTCACAGACAGGCATGTGTGTGTCAGCTGCACAGGCCATGGATGGGCCGATGGGTGCGCCATGGACACAGAGCATGCTCCGTGGACCACTGCACACAGTCATCCAGTGCACAGGGAACAACACACACAACACAGACACTGACTGATATCTACCCCCACACCATAGTCACCTCCACACGGACACACACACATACCCATGACTGCACCACCCTGATGCCATGCACACCACTGCAGCTGAGCACCTATAGCCTGCTGTAAATCAGAGACCACCACAGTATTCATATCAAAATCAAATGTATTGTAAATATGAAAGTGAACTATGTACAACAATAAAAACTATATAATAGCTTGGGGGGGACACAAACAAGGTGGGGGTGGGTAGGGGGAAGGGGTGGACAAATGGGATTGGATAGGAGGGGTGTGAGGGTGGGTCCAGGGGGGTAGGGGAAGTCAGGGACCAAAGGACTGTCATCTTGACCACCGTTCCTGGCTCTGGGACCTCCTGCCTTTGTGCCTCTGCAGCACCCCCGCTGTGTCAAGCCTCCTCGATATGTCTAGGGACTCGCGGGCCAGATGAAGGAGCTCCCATAAGGTGTCCGAATGTCCCAGAGATGGCGCATACCTAGGACAAGGGAGCACAGTCAATGGGTATGAATGCACAACCCCATACAGCCCGCCCACTGTGCATGGCATATGGCCATGGGACATACCACTGTGATGGTGTGTGACCACCCGCAGTGATCACGTCCACAGAACCTGCTCACCCAGGTGCATACAGCCATACGGAACGCTGCACACACACACCGGCCAAGTCACACACAGCACCACCGTGGCCGTTTAGTGACATGGCTATGTGGTGCAAAGGCAGTGGCACAGCCATGCACCTGGTGCATGCATGGACAACCATTGACGCACACCCAGACATGCATTGCCACTGGACAGTGTTGACTGTAACAAGTTGCATGCATGGCAGTGATGTCGATGAATGGGGGCCATGCCCTGCTGACCACCCTGTCACACAGCATGCAATACTAATCATGGATGTATGGCACTCACCCTCATTGGGCCGGTCAGGTGGGCGTTGATGGCCCTCGCCCCGCCTGGCTGCATTGTCCTCCCCCCTTCAACTCTCTGCCCGCAATCTGCGGAGTTCATCTGGGCCTGTGGGGAAAAAAAGGAGAGAAGAATATCAGTACATTCCTGAAGCACAGTCTCCCTGCCCCAAGGTGTGTGCACTCCCACCCAGCCAGACCCACCCACCCCACACCCTGTGAACAACACCACAGCCAACCCCATATGATCCCTCCCCACGTGCTGGACACACACAACACTCTGACTCATATAGATGATAAAAGTGTGTTGACAGAACCCCTACCTGGACGTGGCACCGTGCCCCTCCCGGCACGTGACCGCAGTCGGGCCAGTAGCTCCGGCTCCCTCCTGCGAAGGTCACCATAGTGGTGCCTTCACTGCTCAGCAATATGCCCCCATCCTGTGGGCTCTTCCAGGGCAGTGACCACCTCCTGCCACACCTGAGTCCTGGCCCTGTACAGGGGTGCCTCCCCGAAGAGAGGCCCATGGTGTGGCTCAACAACGGCCACCAGATTGGCCAGCTCAATTGCTGTCCACTGTGCTGCCCATCTGTGCACCATTCTAGCAGCTATAGTAGGCAATATGGTGCTCTGCAGCATGGCTTCCCACGTGCAGATGCTGCGCAGTACAGTGCTGCCATTCCCTATCACGTTGTTACCGAACAGCACGATAGAGGTGCACCTATGCCTGATGCATGGTGCCAAGGGGGCAAAGGTCGGGCACAGGGTCAAGGGTCTCTGGTGCAAGGCCACGCACAGCACCATCAGAAGACAATGCACGATTGACTGCCTGTGTGCCAGTGCCATAGCGGACTTCCGAGCAGTTGGGCCATTGCGCCTATGATGTCCCAGTGCCACAGCACCATGTAGTGACCATCGCTATAGCACCACTGGCACAATGGTGGCCATGCCCTGCATTGCCTACCGTGCACAGCACATCATCATCAGTGTGGCAGATGCCTGCATCAGCAACCCGGGCATGTGCAGTGAGGTGTACTACGCATGTCACAGGACTGCACCATTGGCTCAGCACGTTCAACACAATTGCGCAAAGTGCAACAGCACGACAGTCAGCTGTCATATGCAAATCATCTAATCAGCCATTCAATGGTGCAGCACTGCAATTTGCATCTACTTAAAGTTGCTCTTCACCTCATTTGCATGGATTGCGCTATAAAGGTGCGACAATGTGCTGCAGTGGCCATAGTCGGTTACTGCAGTTTATTGGTGAGTTGCATGCTGTTTGGGAGTGTGGACTGTGGATTCAGGGACATGCATGGGACTGCACAGTCACAGGTAACAACTGCCATTCTTACAGGCTACATAATGACCGAGCACGTTGTTGGAGAGGAGAAAAACAGTGGTGGGAGAGGAGGAGGTTGAACTTTACAAAGGCTGAAACTGAGGCCCTGTTCAAGGCCTACCTGGATCAGGAGCCACCGCTCAGTGGACGGCGGAGAACCCCTCAGGCCCATGCTGCTGCATGAGAGGAGGTGGCACGTGCTGTGAACCTGCATGGCAGCCCCCAGCGCTCCGTGCAGGAGTGTAAGAAGAAGATGGGCACAGACAGGAGGAGGGTAAAGGAGAAGGTGGCTGCCATCAGGGCGGCATGTGCTGCAACAGGTGGGGGACAGCCAGAGGTGGTACAGCTCACCCCAGTGGAGAACAGGCTTGCTGGAAGCATGCAGTGAAGTGCCATTTTACATCAGTGCTTACTAAGCAGACAGGCTGGTTCTCATTGGTTTGCAGGACTTCATTCTGATTAGGTCTGTCAGAACCCACTAATGTTCTGGGTTCTGCTCCTGTTCTAGAACTTTGCAAATAGTACTACAGTTCTAATCTTCTTTAGAACTCAGATTATTGTGTACAGGACTGAAGAGAAAACTGATCAAGATATTGAGAGGAGAAAAAAACATAAATAAAAGACCTGCCTCCTCAGTGCAGCAATAATAATGCTTCATTGCTTATAAAGCAAAGAGAAACACATGGGCCCAGATATTCGAACTGTGCCCAAAAAGTGCGCAATAGCAGGAGCAAGCGCAAGTCTATTGCGCCCATGTGCAAGAGACGCGATATTCAAAAATGGAGCAGGCCAAATTGCGCCACCTGCACCATAGCACAACAAGGGAGGGGAAGCTGAGTAGATCTGATGCGCCATAGCACAACAAGGGATGTTCAGCTGAGCAGTCCAGAGGTGCCATAGCGCAACCAGGGAGCCTTCCAGCTGCAGAGCAATGTAACAGCACAATCAGGAGGTGAGGGGCTCACCACCCATGCCACAGATGGGCACAGGAACACACAGCAGAACAGGCATTGTCCCCCCACACCCCAAGCACAGCACAACTGGGTGAGGGCTGGAATAACCACTGGCCCATGGAGACAAGCAACCAACCCACAGCCGGGCCATGGTGCCCCATCACACCTACCGGCAAGCTGTGACTGGCACACAAGGAGGGCAGACCACCCCGTGCCACACCATCCCCCCAGTGCAGAGCACACCCTGCACCGTGACCCCCAGACACCCCCCCAAGAGCAGTGACCACCACTGCAGGAAACCCCATGCATGCCACCACCCCCACTGTGTCAATACAACCCTGTGCACCACAGAACCATGCAAGCCAGCCCCATCATGAGCACCCATCAGTGGGTTGCAGCACATGGCAATGCAACAACGGCAGACACAGTGCCACCACACACAGTCCCCCCGAGGTAATGCTGAGAGACCGACCATGCGTCGGCGCAAGAGATACCCCACATGGGATGGGCGTGCCCTTGACACCACCACCACCAGTGGTACAATGCCCTGCACAGTATTCCAGTGACACATCCCAACCCACCACAGGCCACAACAGCCAGCACAGACACCCACAGTGGTGCATGGAAGCATGCACCACACCGGATGCCAGGCAGGGTATGAACAGACACCCACCCATACCCAAGGGCACAACAACACAGGGACGCAGTGGTGGTGAAACCAAGCCCCCACTGTGGGCCCATGTAAGCCATGTACATACAACCCACAGTCCACCATGGCACTGGAGTGCCAGACACCCTGCGCAGGCACTGTGGACCCGTACACCACCAGTAGTCACCTGGAGCACAAGCCACAGACAGTGGGGCACATCCCCTGCAACACACACAAGCCACAGCTTGGAGGTGGGACAATGACCATGTTGCCAACAGTGCCACCCGAGCCAGGTATGCACCACACTAGTGACAGGGGAAACCCAGCAAAGTGATGGGTACAGTGTCCACCCTGCAGGGAATGCCACCACTGACATGCCAGTGGACCATGCAGGTCACAGACAGGCATGTGTGTGTCAGCTGCACAGGCCATGGATGGGCCGATGGGTGCACCATGGACACAGAGCATGCTCTGTGGACACTGCACACAATCATCCAGTGCACAGGGAACAACACACACAACACAGACACTGACTGATATCTACCCCCACACCATAGTCACCTCCACATGGACACACACACATAATCATGACTGCACCACCCCTGATGCCATGCACACCACTGCAGCTGAGCACCTATAGCCTGCTGTAAATCAGAGACCACCACAGTATTCATATCAAATTCAAATGTATTGTAAATATGAAAGTGAACTATGTACAACAATAAAAACTATAGACAAGCTTGAGCTGGACACAAACAAGGTGGGGTGGGTAGGGGGAAGGGGTGGACAAATGGGATTGAATAGGAGGGGTGTGAGGGTGGGTCCAGAGGGTAGGGGAAGTCAGGGACCAAAGGACTGTCATCTTGACCACCATTCCTGGCTCTGGGACCTCCTGCCTCTGTGCCTCTGCAGCACCCCTGCTGTGTCAAGCCTCCTCGATATGTTTAGGGACTCGCGGGCCAGATGAAGGAGCTCCCATAAGGTGTCCCGAATGTCCCGGAGATGGCGAATACCTAGGACAAGGGAGCACAGTCAATAGGTATTAATGCACAACCCCATACAGCCCGCCCACTGTGCATGGCATATGGCCATGGAACATACCACTGTGATGGTGTGTGACCACCCGCAGTGATCACGTCCACAGGACCTGCTTACCCAGGTGCATACAGCCATGCGGAACGCTGCACACACACACCGGCCAAGTCACACACAGCACCACCGTGGCCGTTTAATGACATGGCTATGTGGTGCAAAGGCAGTGGCACAGCCATGCACCTGGTGCATGCATGGACCACCATTGACACACGCCCAGACATGCATTGCCACTGGACAGTGTTGACTGTAACAAGTTGCATGCATGGCAGTGATGTCGATGAATGGTGGCCATGCCCTGCTGCCCACCCTGTCACACAGCATGCAATACTGATCATGGATGTATGGCACTCACCCTCATTGGGCCGGTCAGGTGGGCGTTGATGGCCCTCGCCCCGCCTGGCTGCATTGTCCTCCCCCGTCCGCCACTCTGCCCGCAATCTGTGGAGTTCTTCCGGGCCTGTGGGGAAAGAAAGTAGAGAAGAACATCAGTACATTCCTGAAGCACAGTCTCCCTGCCCCAAGGTGTGTGCCCTCCCACCCACCCAGCCAGACCCACCCACCCCACACCCCTGTGAACACCGCCACAGCCAACCCCATACGATCCCTCCCCTATGTGCTGGACACACACAACACTGTGACTCATATAGATGATAAAAGTGTGTTGACAGAACCCCTACCTGGACGTGGCACTGTGCCCCTCCCGGCACGTGACCGCAGTCAGGCCAGTAGCTCCGGCTCCCTCCTGCGAAGGTCACCATAGTGGTGCCTGCACTGCTCAGCAATACGCCCCCATCCTGTGGGCTCTTCCAGGGCAGTGGCCACCTCCTGCCACACCTGAGTCCTGGCCCTGTCCAGGGGGGCCTCCCCGAAGAGAGGCCCATGGTGTGGCTCAACAACGGCACCAGATTGGCCAGCTCAATTGCTGTCCACTGTGCTGCCCATCTGTGCGCCATTCTAGCAGCTATAGTAGGCAATATGGCGCTCTGCAGTGTGGCTTCCCACATGCAGATGCTGCGTAGTACAGCGCTGCCATTCCCTATCGTGCTGTTACCGAACAGCACGATAGAGGTGCACCTATGCCTGATGCATGGCGCCAAGGGGGCAAAGATCGGGCACAGGGTCAAGGGTTTCTGGCGCAAGGCCACACACAGCACCATCATAATACAATGCACGATTGACTGCCTGTGTGCCAGTGCCATAGCGGACTACCGAGCAGTCAGGCCATTGCACCTATGATGTCCCAGTGCCACAGCACCATGTAGTGACCATCGCTATAGCGCCACTGGCACAATGGTGGCCATGCCCTGCATTGCCTACCATGCACAGCACATCATCAGCATGGCAGATGCCTGCATCAGCAACCCGGGCATGTGCAGTGAGGTGTACTACGCATGTCACAGGACTGCACCATTGGCTCAGCACGTTCAACACAATTGCGCAAAGTGCAACAGCACGACAGTCAGCTGTCATATGCAAATCATCTAATCAGCCATTCAATGGTGCAGCACTGCAATTTGCAGCTACTTAAAGTTGCTCTTCACCTTATTTGCATGGATTGCGCTATAAAGGTGCGACAATGTGCTGCAGTGGCCATAGTCGGTTACTGCAGTTTATTGGTGAGTTGCATGCTGTTTGGGAGTGTGGACTGTGGATTCAGGGACATGCATGGGACTGCACAGTCACAGGTAACAACTGCCATTCTTACAGGCTACATAATGACCGAGCACGTTGTTGGAGAGGAGAAAAACAGTGGTGGGAGAGGAGGAGGCCAAACTTTACAAAGGCTGAAACTGAGGCCCTGTTCAAGGCCTACCTGGATCAGGAGCCACTGCTCAGTGGACGGCGGGGAACCTCTCAGGCCCATGCTGCTGCATGAGAGGAGGTGGCACGTGCTGTGAACCTGCATGGCAGCCCCCAGCGCTCCGTGCAGGAGTGTAAGAAGAAGATGGGCACAGACAGGAGGAGGGTAAAGGAGAAGGTGGCTGCCATCAGGGCGGCATGTGCTGCAACAGGTGGGGGACAGCCAGAGGTGGTACAGCTCACCCCAGTGGAGAACAGGCTTGCTGGAAGCATGCAGTGAAGTGCCATTGAGGGTGTTCCGGGTGGTGGCTTCCAGATGGGTGGTAGCCCATCACTGCATGGTAAGTCATGGTCTGTCTATGGGGGGGCAGGGTAGGTCACACGCAGTAACGCGACTTTGCTTTCCCTTACAGATCCTGAGCATCTGCATGGGTCAGCGGTGGTGGGCCTGTCCACTGCGGACAGTTGGATGGAGTCGAAGGTGGGACCATCCACCTCCACAGGTATATGTGGATCATTGTGACAGTGGGGCCACCTTGCTGTCCACATAGATGTCGTTGTGACAAGTGTGGAGGAAGCACCGCCTGTGTCCCAGCGTGCTGGCATCCACAGATGCCAGCACACTGTAGCTGTGGCCAGGGTAGAGTCCGGCACCAGTGATGATGACACTACCATCATGGGCAGTGACACGTGTGTGTCACAGGATGGTCACACAGCAGGGCAATTCGTGTCCATGGCTGTGGGTGGTGCTGCCATAGAGGCCTGCATGTCAGCACAGCCCCAGGCTGTGCCTGTCAGCACCAGTGGGGTAGCACTGGTGTCTGTTCAGGACAGTGGGACTGTTGCTGCCACTGCAGCAGCACCACTGAGCCCTGGGTTGCGGCAGCCAGAGGGGCAGCATCAGCAGTCACCCACTGGGCTTGGGGGTACAGGGTTCAGCGGCGGCATCTGTGCACCACCTGTGGACATGACCAGACCTGCTCCTGGTGCATAGCACCCACCCTCAAGGGGTGCTGAACATCAGGGCCTTGCACACCCTGAGGGACAGGATGCCGAGGAGGCTGATGACCTCTTGGATGAGCACACCTGCCTACTGCGAGAATTGGTCCAGTAGCAGATGCAGCTTGCGACATCCATGGATGCACTGTGTGTGGCTCTGGAGCAGGCAGAGGAGCATCACAGCAGGGACACCGAACTGATCCTGGCATGGATGGACCATTTGCGGGAGGATGTGACCGTTGCCATTGACAGGCATGCACAGACGTTCATTGCTGTCATGGCCACAATGGGTACACAGTCAGGTGCCCATGCATCACGGACACCACGCAGTGCACTATCCACCCCCCATTCCCGGCATCATGTGACTCCCACCCTGTCGATGCCGGGTTCAGCTGTGGGCATCCCGAGCACTCCTGGTGCAGACATGTTCAGTGTGCTACAGACCCCTGCATGAGCACGGTCGCATTCACACACTGGAACCCCATGGCGGACCATCGGTGCCACTCCATGAAGCCAGTGGTCAGCCTGCCAGTGCTGGCAGGTCTCAGAGGGGCCACCCACACATCTGTGGTGGCTGTGGCACTGTGTTGCGTGACTGACCTGTCTCCCAGCGTGGCTACTGTCTGGTGCTGCCCTGTGTGCATTGTGTGTGTCAGTGGGCAGTGCATGGGTGGGTACCCGGCCCTGCATGCAGACACACAGTCCACCTGCACACCCTCCTGGCTGCTGTCCACAGTTGCGTGTGCATGATGATGCCTGCATTGCGTTGTACACCAAAGTGCAATGGTGCTCAGCATCTCACACACGCACATGGACAGGCAGTGGGCGTGGTGGCCTGTGGACATGTGTGTTGCTAGGGTGTGCGTTCTGGGTTGGTATGCCTTCTGCCCTCTGTGCATGTTTGTTGCCTTGTGTGTGTGCGTGTGTGTGTGTCCTTCGGTGTTGCATGTTTATCCTCACCCATCCCTGGTTGTGTGTGTGCCTCTGTGCCCTGCCACTTCCCTTGATGGCATGCACCCCTGGTGTGTTTCCATGTGTGTTTGTGGGTTGTGCCTTGGCCACTGGTGGTTGCACATGGCCCCATGACTTACCTGGGTTGGCTGAAGTGCTCCTCCGTGATGGTGTCCTGGTGCAGCTGTGCCAGCCAGAGCAGTCGGGGGTCCCGTTGGCCAAGGGGGGCTGCCCATCATCATCATCACCGGCGTCCCCATCGTTGTCCCCCTCTTCGACCTGTACAGCTATCCCACATTCATTGGCCATGTTGTGTGGGATGCAACAGGCCAGGAATATCCCATAGGCCTTTGAGGGGCTGTACTGTAGGGCACAGCTGGAGGTGTCCAGGCAACGGAAATGTGCCTTCAGCATCCCAAACACCCCCTCGATGACATTACATGTGGTGGCATGTGTCTCATTGTAGCGTTGCTGTGATGGGGTCACGGGCTGCTGGTAGGATGTGAGCAGCCAGGAATGGAGTGGGTATCCACTGTCACCTGTGTGTAGAGGGTGGAGGTTAGTTTTGTGATCAGCATCACCCTGCCCCAGGCCATGTAGGCCACTACCCATGCCACCTCTGGCCATGCCCCCCAGGCCCTATGATTGTCCATGTGGTTTGCATACTCACCCAGTAGGTGTCCAGTGGGGATGTTCCCACTCTTAAATCTGTGGCTCAGTGCCAACTGGTGCCAGATGAAAGAATCGTGTGCTCCCCCAAGGTGCGTGGCACAGACATTGATGATGCGCCCCCTGGCATCGCACACCACCTGGCAGTTGATGCTAGCATAGCCCTTGTGGTTCATGTATGCAGCCCCCTCGGGGCCAGGTGGTGTGCGTATGGCCACATGGGTGCAGTCTATTGCCCCTAGCATGCCAGGCATATGTGCTACCCTGTGGAACTCCTGTATGTTTGCTGTGCACTCTGCCGCTGTGCTGGGGAAATGGATGTACTCCTCAGCATGTGGCAGCAGTGTGCTGAGGAATTGGGTGAGGTGGCATGACGTGGCTGACTGGGTTATGCCTGTGGTGTCCCCAGTTGGTCTCTGGAAGGTACCCGTGGCGAGCAAGCACATGCAGGCTGTTACCTTGGTCTCCACTGACAGGGCATGGCTCTGTCCTGTGGGTGCCTGCATCACATCACTGCACAGCTCACAGAGCCACCTCAGAATTGCCCTGTTCAGGTGGTACCGGCCCACAATCTCAGTATCAGTGTACAGCTCAAAGCTGGTGCGGGCTCGGTACTGCCTGTTCGGGGCATACCGTCGACGGGCCCTTCCACGGCCACGCCCCCCTGCCACCCGCCTTCTCACCCCCTCATTACGGCCTCCATGTGGAAGGTGGCACTGGCCATGTCCCTGGCTTGTGTTCACTCCCCCCGGCAGCTGTTGCTGTATTCCCCCCGCTGTCCTGGCTGCTACCTCCCCTGCACCAGGTACACCTGCCTGTGCTGGCCTCTGTGCTGTGTGACTCCCCACACCTTCCCTGTGCCTGGCTGTTCAGAGTGACCTTTCCCTGGCCTGTCTTGTTTGTGCCTCCTGCCCTGTCTGTCTGCCTCTGACACATGTGGCTTCCCTGTAGCGTTCTTGCACCTCTTCCTTGCTCCTTTTTATTTTGGCTCATTTCCGCTATGGCGCAACTTCCGCTTGCTCCACTATTGCGCATGGCGCAAGTCTTTGAATATCACACTGCGCCATTTATGCATGGTTCCTCCCACTTCGGTTGCGCATGCCTTCATTATCATTGCGCTGTTGCTCAGCATGTTTTCGGGGACGCAACTGCCTCCTGCTGAATATCGCAGAATGACGCAATTTCAGACTTGCGCAGGCGCAACCCTATTGTGCATGGCTCAACTCTTTTGAATATCTGGGCCATTGTGCCTTTCAAAATGCAAATGCCAAGTGTCATAATTCCATGTCTGGCAAATCTGCATATGAGCAGCACATTCCGATATTGGTTCTCTGTAAAATATTTCAGGATGTAATTCCAATAATTAGTTACTAGTGTATGGGAGAGGGCTATTGTGTATGGAATTCAATGAATTCCCAGTGCTGTTGTTCTCTAGTGTATCATCTTGAGTATGCCACTACTAGGGTACAACACCATAGAATGCTTTCATGCTGAACGTTCCAGCTGTGCCAATGGCTCAATTTTTTTTGTCAGTTTCCTATGTCACTTGTAAGCACAAAAACAAGCAATCAGCGATGACTTCTGCCGTCTTGTCAAAACTACTTTATTTTGACAATCAAGAGTGATATGTACCACCAGAAAATGTACTGTTTGCTTTTTCAAGTTACTGTTCCTGTTCTGTTCTCATTTCCAGTGGTCATTTGAAACCACCTATCACATCGAATGATGTCTGCCCATTACTGTTCAACTTCAGGCACTCTAGTCTTAAAATGAGTAAGCAAGTCAAAATGCCACATGTAATTTAAATTTGTAAACTCTCTTGTTCTTCAGAGTAGCCCATATACTATAAAAGACAATGGATGAGCAACAGTGAACAACAACACTGAGTTTACTTCTTGAGGTTCACACAACAACCTGTTAAAGCAAACACAGTATTGTTATTCATTGTTGCCCATCGTTTATCTTCGTTTTACAGGCTTGCATCTCCTCTTTTTGAAATGTCTGAATAAAAAAAAACATTTTATTTAGCATTTAGAACTCTTAATACTTATAATTTATGAGTGTTCTGGGTATGCAATCTAGGCTGACTGAATCCCTCTCTACCACCAACTTTCTATCACCCTGCCAGTCAGGTTTCAGAAAAAAACATTCCACCATATCCTCCCTTCTCCGTGTCACAGGTTACATTCAAACTGCTGCTGATAAAGGTCACTTCACTGCTGTGGTCTTCATTGAACTGGCAAAAGGTTTTGACTCAGTATGCTATCTTCTTCTCCTGGACACTCTAGAGGATGCAGGACTTACCCCCTACTACCATACAATGGTTCAAATCTTATCTCACCGACAGACACCAATCAGTAAAAATTACAAACTCCTCCTCTCCCTCCCTATCCTAGTTGGAGTCTCTAAAGGCTCAATACTCTGCCCCATCCTATTTTCTATATTTATAAACAATCTCCCATCTGCCTGTTCTTCATCCCTTATACATATGTATGTGGATGATATCATTCTGTACACCTCCGTCCCTGACCCAATCACTACCCACTCTGTGCTGCAGCATGACTTCCACTCAGTTCAGTCCTGGTTCCAATCAAAACAGCTCAAGCTCAGCACTTCCAAAATAATTTCTATGACTTTTGGAACCGTTTGAAAATTAGCCAAAGCTATTAATGCCCCTCCAGCCACCTCTCTCAATGGCACACCTCTAAAGATCATCCCCCTCATACAAGTATCAAGGAATCTGGCTGGACCCACAGTTAAATTTCACTATCCACATTGATTACATTGCCACTAAACTCCACTCTAAGCTTGGTATACTCTACTGTAACAAAGGCTCTCTCCCTCTTCCCGTACATAGGGAACTTCTAACAAAAATTATTATGCCAGTCTTCGATTACGTTGACATTGTTTACTGCACTGAACCCTCTACATCACTCTCTCAACTTGATTCCCTCTACTATGCTTTCTGTCGTTTCACCTCCAACTCTGCACACAGATCCCACCACTTTCTCTACTATCCTTTCTGAACCTCCCTCTACTCGCACACAGGCATCTCATCCACTTTATATCCTTCATTTCCAAATTCTGGTTCAATCTACTCCCCACAGACATCTGTTCCCTACTCTCCCCTGCCAGAGCCTCATCATACTCACTACATTCTGTGGACTCATGCTCTTTCTCATCCCTACTCCAACCTTGAATATGGGCAAATCTGCTTTCCACTGTCATCTCCCCTCTCTGTGGAACACTCAGGGCCAGATATTCAAAACACTGCGTTGGGCGCAAACCGTTTGCACAAATTTAGCGCAGGATTAGAGCGGGTACACTATATTCAAAAGGCCAAATTGTGCATGCAAACTGCATTAGTCCTGGGCAAAATCATAATGTATGCAAGGGGCAAAGTGAGGGTGTGTATCAGCGCAATGCTATATTCTTTTTTTTTTTTTTTTATTGTTTAACCAGGAGTGGCACACTAAGCTGAAGCTTTCTTACAGGTGCGACCTGGGAGCACAGGGAAGTTAAGTGACTTGCTCAGGGTCACACAGTATGCAAGTGGGGGCTGTGGGATTCAAACCCAGGTCTACAGATTTGCAGCTCAGAGCCTTAAACCACTGTGCTATACTGCCTCAGCGAATAGTACCGCACAGAGTGGTTTTGAACGACTTAGCACGACATGTAACATTAAGCACATTACCACCCAGGAAAAAGCAATCTTAACCCTGGGCAATCAGCTTTGTGTGACATTTTGGCTTTCCGCAGCGTTTGCGTGGCTTTTGCGTGGTTTTGTGCAACCCTAACAAAACAATATGACACATAGACAAAGCCAGACAAAGAGACAACATGCTGCTCACAGATGACATCACAAGGATGCCATCATCTGCCACCAGTCCCAGCCATGCCAGGCAGTGAGTGGTGACCTGGCCATCAGTGGACACCATGGCAGTCTGGCCATACAGCACACACCTACTGACCACTCTTCTGTGGACACCAACAGATGCCAGCACACACATGCAGCACTGTGGGCATGGAAGATGTTGAGGGGAGAGTGTATGGGTGGCCAGGCTGTGCCAGAGACCAAGTGTGGCCACAATGCTGGGACACATCACACAGTGCACATGGGCCAGTACTGGGAATATCCCAACACCAGTGTGCATTTCTGCTCATATGTGTGTCGCCCCCCGGCCACATACCACAGAGCTGTACAACTGCCACATCACATACAGCTGGACATGTATATGTCACTGTGAGCATCCCATGCTAGGAGTGCAGCATCTGTGGGTCACACAACAGCGTAACAGTAATGTCCACTGTCAGTAAACACCTGCAAGTTGGGCCTGTCACTGTGTACAGTGCAGTCATCATCACTGCCCTACACACCATAGGCAGTGCTGTGTTCCTCACACTACTGGCCCCCTTGCTACTGTAGTGTCTGCTGTGCACTTTAGCATGACCTACAGTGTGATAGTTGCATGCAGCACCACCGCCATCTGTGTCTATGCTGTGTTGTCCCCTGGGGTGCAATATTCTATGCTATACTGCACTGTTTACATGTAGCCTACAGCTATCATCATGCACTGTCAGACTGACCTACAGGTGGAGCTGCGGTCGGACCTGGCCAGCCTTTGTACTTCCAGACTGACTTATAGATGGAGCTATGCGACCTTGCAGTAACGCTGGGAAAACTGCATGCAAATCAGGGCATAATGAGATGCTAATCTGGATGTTTGCCCAGAGAGTACCTAAGTTGGCTCATTTGCATGTCACTTTTGAATATGGCAAAGTTTAGCACCGGGAAAATGTGTTTGTACTAGGTAAACAGTTTAGCTCTGCGCTAAACCCACGCAAATGTGTTAGCGCTGCGCAAACAGTTCAGGGAATATTATACAGTTATGAACACTATACTTTCACATGCGCTGCTGCCTGCAGCTGTACTGGGTCCACGCATTTGCTGGCACACACATTGGCCACATAGTTCACCTCTACCTACCTTCACGTCACTGTGCACTGTGTTGCTGTTGTGGTTTGCATTTCCTGGTTGCTATATTCAGAGCTGTCTTATTCCAGGGCTAAGTTTGCCCTGCACTCCCAGCCCAGTTTGCCTGGCCTCATTCCCATGCTATATTCAGAGGCTGTTTGCCCTGGGCTATTCCTTTTGAATATCGCTTACTTTTTGCTCTGGGCTAAGTTTGCCTGCCGGGCAGTGCTAATTTAGCCCCGTGGCAAAGTTTTGAATATCTGGCCCTCAGTCTCCTCTCTTATGCAACTCTTCCTGTCACTCTTCTGTCAAATAGCTGTTGTCTCCTACCTTTCCCTACTTGCTCCCATAACACCTCTTAGCACTTGAAATGTTTGTCCCCTTTTGTAACAGTACTGTTTTTGATTTACTCTGTACCATGTACAGTTGTCTTATTGCACTTAAAATGTTTGTCCCTTGTTGTAACTACTCCGGTGTATGATACTCCATTCCATGTACAGTTGTCTCTCTGCGAAGCCTGTTTCGCTGTATTGTATTCAATAAAATATTTTATTATGCTTTTATTGTTAATTTTGTATTGAATGCCTTGTACTATATAATGTTTTTCCTATGCTCCCTGTCCCCCAGGTCACACCTGGAGACAAGCCTTGGCACACTGTGCTTTTCCCAGTCACCAAATGTTTCAAAACATAAATAGAAATTAAAAAAATTAGAACTCAAACTCCTAGGCTCTAAAAGGATTATAATCTTTTCAGAAATAATTCTCACAACTCCAGTTCAGTTTAGATGCTGCTGTGCTCATTGCGGAGTGCCAAGGGTTATGAGGTCATCTGCTTTAGATTGATGGTTTAACTCCTGGGATATTACTCCACTCTTTAATCTGCAACACTGAACTGACTCACAGTCCAGGGCTGTACATACCTGGCAGACATGCAGGACAAGAAGTATGTGCACATGCCAGTGACAGATCAGGGTGCATTAGGAAGGTAGCCAGCCCCAAACAGTGACTCACACGCAAGGTATACTGCACACAAGGAGGAGTCCCCACTTGTCTTTAAAAACAACAAACAGGCAGTTTGAATGCTAAAGCAGGATTTACTAGTAAAGATAAGGGAGCAGGAAAATAGTCACCGAATCCCAATACTCTGTGATGCTTCACTAGCTAAAGCTTTGTCAAGGGGCAGGATACTGGACTCCTGCTTCTCCTTTAATACTACTGTCTTACACCATTTTCCGGTCAATGGATTTGGAGTATTAACAGAAAAAAATGGAGTGTGGTGACAAGTTGCTCTGGAGGGAGTAGCACAAGCAAACACCTGAAACAAAAACAAGTATGTAGTATGCAGAACAATATACACATAGATAGATAGATAGATAGATAGATAGATAGATAGATAGATAGATAGATAGAAACTAAAGAAATGCTGGCCCAAGATAAAGAGAAGTTAGCAAGGTATATTTTTATTCTTTTGGTAACTGGGTAAGCGTCACTAAGCACAAGTGCCTCTTTTCATGGGCAACCCAGGAGCACTGGGGTGGTTAAATGACTTGCTCAGCGTCCCACTGTAAGCAAGTGGAGGCTGTGGGAATCAAACCCAGATCTGCTGGATGCACCAAGCTCATTCACAGCTCATTACTCTAACCTGTAGGTTATGCTGCCAGCCCCACTTGAGATTTTAACCAGTTTAACACACTCACCCTCAAGGGATAACATCGGTCTGCTGAGGTTAGCGAGTTCATAAACTGTAACACCAATTTTGTTAGGTATGCCCTCTGGTGCACATGTCCTAAATTATACATAGGCCCTGCCATCAAATCACTGAAGCACTGAATCCAAGAACATATCAGAAACATTAAAAGATTTGTTGATGTTGCACCATTAGGGCAACACTTCCATGAGACCAACTACAAAAATTCAGAGAAAATACAATTTATGGGCATTGAATGGATCAGGCCAAACAGCAAACTAGGTGACAGGCTCATCAAACAGCTACAATGGGAGTGTTTCTGATTTTTAACCCTAAAGTCCCTCAAACTAATTGGTCTGAATACTGGCTGGGGTCTTAAACCCTTTCTGTGAAACTCCAGTAGATTTTGATATGATATTATGTGACACTGCTATGATCTGTACTGTTTCATCTGCTGTTGCCAGATTTATACTATATGTAAATTATGGTGCACTATGACTCTGAATTGTAATTTTTTTCCTCCACTTTAATATGCATTCTAAATGCTGTTAACCCTTGATGTATAATAAACTTTCCTTTCCTTGGTGAATCTTTTAGTTATGTGTTTATGATTTCTTATTATTCCCATTTCTCTTGCTTTTCCACTTTCTTCTTTCTTACCCAGGCCCCCACCCCTACACTTACCCCCTCACACTGTCTTCTTCCCTCCAATTCCATGTCCTTTTCTTTCTAGCATTGTTGTTTCAATTTTTGGTGAATAGCTATAGTGCTTGTGTGTAGTTTAACTTTGGTCTTTATCTTCCCACTCTCAGTAGAGGAGCTTGGCAGCATTTAGGGAACAGAAGGCCCAGCACTGAGGGTGAACAGAGTGCTGGAGAAGGAGCAGGATGGGGAGGATAGTGGGAAACAAAAAACACTGTGCATGAAGTGCTGAGAGGGCTAGCTTATATTTGAAGTGGGGGAGAAGCTATTCCCTCACATTGAACCATAGGCTTTAGCCCTCCTATTCACAGTTTGGTGAACAACTATAGTGCTTGTGTGTACTTAAACGTTGGCCTTTCTCTTCCCATCCACAGTAGAGGAGCCCCGTGGCGTTTGGGGAAGAGAAGGTCCAAAAAGAGAAAACCTCCTCCAACTCATGGAGAGTGTGTGCAGTAGAATGCAGGAGAGGGGAACAAAAAACCTGTGAAGGAAACCTCTGAGGACCCATGGCTACTGACCTTCCTGTCCTCTCAGCATACTTAGAGGAGATATCTATATTGCCTGATTACTGTCATAATTCTGGATATAGGGATAATGTTCCATGTAGAATATTCCATCTTCATGAAGAAGTAGGATGTCCTTTTGATGCTGAAGAAACTGCTTTGATTGAAAAACAGCGACCTTTTTACCAGTTTGTAGGAAAGTTCTCAGGTTCTTAGGGAGGTGATTAATGGATGATAGTCAGAAAGCATAAAGAAGATTTGAGTGAGGTGGTTAAATAGGATGTTGATGCAGCTTGATGATGATGATGGACTGTGGAGGTCTTCTCCAATTTAATATAAAATGCAACTGAAGGAAATTGCTTCTAATTGGAGATGATTATGTTGGTGCTGAAAAGCAATCAGCGATGGTCCTCATGAAGTTTGTATCAAGATGATCTTAAGATTTGAAATTTGGAAACTCAAGGAGAAGTAGTCATGACAGAAATTGATTCTATGATTGGATGATATCCAGGTTAATGTAATTAATTTAGTTAGGTCTCGAAATGCCAATGAAAGGCTTGAGGTAGATGATGAAATACTCGTAGCTATAATGGAATGCAGTAAATCTTGTATGATAGATGTTCAATAATTTCAGTTGAATAATGGATTGAGGAATAAAGCTGCAGAAGTCCTCAAGGCAGCGGTATCAGTGTGAGGTGAGGTGAGGAGAAAAAAAGCCTACACTGGTCTGAAGACAGATATGTAGCAGCACTAAGAACAGGCCTTCTATTGTTCAGGACAGTGGAGTGCTAATTAAGAGAGCAAAGTAATATAAAGTGATTAACCCTGTATAGGATGAACTCAGATGCTTGATAATGAAATACGGTACCTCATGAATCAGGGAGTACAGAAGCAGGGCATCGGGCAGGAGACGCCATGGGAGCTACAACTAGAAGCTGGATAAACAATACCATGCAAGGGTTGTAATAAAGGAGATGGCTGAGAACACTTGCTAAGTCAAGTGGTAGGATAGCACGACCTAAATGGAGAATAGTGGCAGCCCTGAGCAAGGAAACTGCTGGCATTTGGGATACTTTGTGGAATCAAGGTTTCCATTCTGAGTAGATATTCCAAGTTACAATTTGAAGAAGAATAAATGGATGGATAGCTTGAGGAGAGTGACAGTATACCTTTTTTTTCTTTTTCTTTTCCTTTTATGGATTGTACTGTGTCCTTGTCTTCTTTGTGTCCAGGTCCATTTTGTAAATGAGTTTTTCTCAATGATGTTTCACTTTGTAAAACAAAGCTTAATTGACTGATTGATTGTTAGAACAAACCCCCAACAGTGAAACCATTACAGCGACACAATCTGTTTGACGTCAACAGTGTCAAAAGGGTTGTCAGAGCGCTGTACAGATACAGTGACTCCCAGTGTTAGCTGCTTTCCCCAGTAATCCATCCCCCCTGAGTTGATTACCTATGGGGTGTATTGGGCGAAGCCCATTGCAAACAATGTAGAAAAGCCCTGGTGCTTGGGGTGCCATGGTGGTCAGTCGATAGACTTGCCAGGTGACGTTGTTGCTGTTGGCAAATTTCTGTTACTTTGTTGAACGTCGACAACTTTGTTGTCAAAGGGGTGTGGTGAAACCAGAATGACAAGGTAAATGACTGAAGTCTGATGCTTTCATGATTCTAACATATAAGGAGTGCTATGTATGGCAAACAATTGAAAAATAGAATACGCATATGTAAGTTTAGTTTAGTTTAGTTTATTGTTCTAGGAATTACTACCTTTGAGCCCGAGGCTCTTTTACAAAGGTTCCACGTCAATTAGGTACAGTACAAAAAAGGTTACATAGATAACACAACAATTTGTGCTGTGTCAAGAGCGAGAAAGCATATAAAAATACATATCAAATCATTTGTGCAAAAGGACATGAGATATCAATAATCACATTATTATTACAAGAAAGAGGTCATGCCAGATTAGGAGAAACAAATAGGGGAAAAGTCTAGAACAGAGAGGGTAAGTGAAAGGTGTGGAGCAGACAATAGCAGGAGAAAAGGTTTCCCAAACACGTCTTTGTCAAATAACGGAACAGGGTGGGTAGCGAGAAAATAGAAGTTTAATCAGGGCAGTCACAGGAGCTGGAGGTGGCAAGGTGAGAGAACAGCCTTGATTTGAAAATATCTAGAGAGGTGGAGGCAGTAATATGAGTGCTGAGGGCATTTAGTCAGCTGGGGGCATGATAGGCAAATGATCTTTGTCCCTGAGAAGTCTGGCATCGGGGGACTTGGAGATGCTGGTGTTCTGATCTTCTGGTAAAATGGGTGCTAGCGCTCGGGCATAACAGGTCTTGGATACAAGGTGGAGTGAGGCCCAGAGTGGATTTTTTCACCATAAGGCATGTAAGGTACTTTATCCGGTTTGAGAGTTGCAACCAACCTGAGTCAGCATAGAGTTCACATGTGTGGGTACGTCAATGTGCACCAGTGAGCAGCCGACAGGCCTTATTTAGGGATGTTGTAATGCAACTAAGTGCTGTAGTAGTGGCAGATCTGTATATAACTAAGCCATAGTCAATGACTGAAATGACAGAGGATTGGATGGTAATCCTCAGTGCAGAATGGGTAAGGAGCTGTCAGTTCCGATACAGAATCCCAATTCTCTGATCAATAGTTTTTGCTGTACTATCAATGTGAGTTGCAAAGGTTAGGCCTTGATCAAAGTTGATTCCAAGATATTTGAAAATTGGCACTTGTTCAAGGGTATTTCCCAGGTATGTATTAATGGTGAGTGGGACTTGCCGTTTCTTGTTTTGCGGGTTAGAGAAGAGCATGGATTTAGTTTTTTTGTGGTTTAGAACCAGCTTATGTTCAAGGAACCACATCTCAACTTTGGAAAAAGCATGCTGAAGGTTGAGGAGTAAGAGGTTCGGATCTTTATGAGTGGCAAGAATCACGGCATTGTCGGCATAAAGGATTATTTGTTCAGGGCAGGATTTGGGGAGGGAGTTTAGGAAAAGGCTGAAAAGGAGGGGGCCCAGGATGGATCCCTGGGGAACTCCTAAGTGAACCGGTTTTGAGTCTGAGAAAACTCCAGCTACTTTTACAGATTGAGAGCGCTGAGCAAGGAAATTTTTTACCCAGTCACCAGGACCCTGCGAAAGCCCTAGGGATAGTAGTTGTTTGATAAGTAGGCCATGGTGTACTGTATCAAATGCCTTGGTTAAGTCAATGTAGACTGCTCCAGTTAGGTTTCCTTTGTCCATGGCAATGTGGATTGCTCCTGAGAATTCAAGTAGGGCAGTTGATGTGTTGTGCCCTTTCCTAAATCCATGCTGCTGGGTGCATAGGATGTTGTGCTTTTCCAGGTAGTCTGAAAGTTGGTCCACCACCAAGCGTTCAAGGGCCTTAGAGAGAGGTGGTAGTATTGATATCAGGCGATAGTTACCAGGCAGTGACTTATCACCACTTTTGTGCACTGGAGTGACAACTGCAGCCTTCCATTTCCTAGGGAATTGGCTATAGCAGACGGAGAGATTGAAAATTTTTGTGATGGGGAGCAGTACTTCCTCCAGAGTGAGGGACAGAAGTTTAAGGTCAATAGTGTCGCTGCTTGCTCGGGACTTAGAAATGGCCTTCTTTACATATTTATAGACCTCATGTGCCTTACTAGTTTGAAATGGAAGGGTGGTTTGGTTGGAGAGGCAGTAGTAGAAGTAGAAATTGGAGGGTCAGCATCAGTGAAGAAATCAGATGAGAGGACACCACTAAGGTCTGTGAAGGTATCATTTAGGGTGTTTGCAATGATCTCTGGGTCTAATGTAGTGGTTCCATCACATTCATTATTGTAGGAGAGGATTTGGACTGCTGACCCATGATATTTCTTATGTTGTCCCAGAAGGATTTCCCTTCACCCCAGGAGTTGGAGAGGGCATTCTTGAAGTAGGAGCTCTTCATCAAGTGGATCTGTTTAGTACAGTGGTTGCGAGCCTGTTTATATTTTTGGATGTCTGATAGAGTGCCAGTAGCTCTTGCAGTGGCCCAGAGGTGATCCCTACTTCTGAGTTGTGCCAATAGCT
Source organism: Neoceratodus forsteri (assembly GCA_016271365.2). NCBI lineage: Eukaryota > Metazoa > Chordata > Ceratodontiformes > Ceratodontidae > Neoceratodus > Neoceratodus forsteri. The sequence continues at coordinate 665,529,496 of CM057456.1, read as the reverse complement.
TCGCCGTGAGCCAGGAATTTGTGAGTGCTTTGATTTTGCACTTTTTAACTGGTGCATAGGTGTCACAGGCAGTGTTAAAAGTAGTAATAAAGTAATCAAGGGCTAGGTCAACATCTTGAGTGTTGTAAATCAAGGACCAGTCTATCTGCCTAAGACAGGTCTTGAGATGAGTAAGGTTTCCATACGGTAGGACTCTGCTATAGATGGTTTTTGGAGGCGGCTTACGAAACTTATTTGTCCAGGTACATATTATTGGAGAGTGATCCTTGAGCGAGTCAGGGAGAACACTTACATTGGTTATACGGGTAGGGTGGCTGGTAAGGATCCAATCAATGAGGGTGCTGGTCCCTGATTTATAGTTTTTCCTGGTAGAGGAGTTTACCACTTGTGTTAAATTTGCTGCTAGGATAGCATCTTTGTTTGACCCTATATCAGGAGCAAGCCAATTTATATTAAAGTCCCCAAGGAGAAGGAGTTCTATGTCAGAAGGTTGTGTACTTATGAACTCGAGGACAGCCTGTAGGCCGGAATCAGGATCTTTAGGTGGGATATAGACAGCAGCAATCATGAGGACTTTGTTTTGGGCACCAAGTAGTATCTTCATAGGGAGGAGTTGCACTGAGGTTTCTGTGGTGGGGTAAGAACCAGGGAGACAGGTGAGGTAGTCCTTTATGTAGATTGCATACCCACCACCCCTTTTCAAGGTCCTATCCAGCCTGAATATCTTGTAGCCTTGTATAGAGATGGCATGATCCGGAGTATTAGGTGTCAGCCAAGTTTCGATGATGGCAAGGATATCCGGGTTGTGTTGGCTGGCAAAGATTTGAAGGGAGGCCAGTTTTGGGAGGAGACTGCAGATGTTTAAGGTAGCAACTTTGAGCCCCCTCCATTTTGGCAGGCTTTGTTGTACTATAGGAGACAGGGCCAGGATTTGAGTGGACACTTCCTGATATCAAGAGAAGGAGGAGTAGGAGTTTAAGAGACAGTTGCCGTACTTCGTAGTCAATAGAATTACACTTCTGAGGCTTATGCGGCTTGGACCAGTGCAGGCGTCTAGGGTCCCAGAACAAGGAGGTTGTTAGTAATAGAGGACAATATGCCCATTTAACCTTGTTGTAGCTTGTCAGTTGCACCCAGTCACTTGCAGATAGGTACCTGGTGGTTAAGTCAAAAGCCAAAAGAATGATCGACAGCTGAGGTCCAGAGTCACTGAAATGTTAAAATTCCTGAAGGTGATTAACTGTGCCTGCACATATGCAGGATGTGAAATCCCTTTGTCTGTATGCTTCTTTGTCATTCAAACAGATTGCTGAAAAGCCCACATACAGATCATGGAGCAAGTCAGACAAAAATGTGGATTCCAGCAGGACCCAGAGTCACCGAGTTTGTCAGATGTAGTTGCTTCACTTATGTTTTGCTTGGGATAGCTTCCAAAAAGTTGATTTTAAAATGAAAATAAAGATACCTGATGATGATTTTGTGCAGAAATCCAGTCCAGGAGACTTTCACGGATGTAGTGAGCAAGGATGGTACCACAAGCAGAAAAACATGTAAATCCACAAAAACTAAGCTACAGACACAGACAAACACAAGCAGCCACCACACAGTCCCAGGGGGCGTGGGTTTTTTTGGCAGCAGGACTGAGTGTCCAAAGTTGATCTCTGATGTAAGCAACTGCAATAATATGTTTTTATCAAGTTCCTTGTATGAGTGATCCAGGGAAATGCTGAGCCTGATGATTTGCAGAAACTGAGGCAGGAATTGAGCAAAAGCAGCCAGGCAGATGGAGGATCCCTGATATATGGAAAGCTGTCAGTCCTCAGGTATACAGAGTTCTACCGGAGATGGAGGAGAAGTCCAATCGACCTTGGGATGGAGAGGACTGGCATGGTAAGATGAACTAAGATGAAGCATCTAAAGACTTTTGTTGGACCCCAAAAAGTGTCATAACCTGTAGATGAGACCAGAAGATATCAGATGCCTGATGGAGTAAGGCAGTGGAGGGTCCTGCAGGCTGACTCATAGTGGATGAATTCCAAATGGCTTCTAGGTTGCAGTAATCCAAAAGTAGGAACAATGTAGAGACAAAAACCAGAAGTGGCTTGACTGGGAAACTTCATCTGAGAGTGGAAGGTATAGCAACAGGTCTGAGAAGACTCCTAGCAGACAAACTCTGAGGTGGAAGGTGTAGAAAGCTGTCCAAGGGGCATCCCTGTAGACCAGAGTCATGGTGCAGCCAAAGGAGATACTGTACAGATCATTCTTGAGTTCTAAAGAGAAGAAATCCATGGGAAACCTTGAAGACTTTGCTAGATTGATGATGGTATGGAGTTAAAATGAGGTTGAGTGAGACAAAGTTTAGGGAACCCCCCGAGACCTTCTTCAATTGATGAGTGTGTGAACTGAAATCAGAAACTCCCATACTGATGGATGGAGGATGTCTACCCACACTCGAAGCCTGAAAAAGGAACAAGTCAGATAGACAGTGCCTGAGGGCTGTTGGTATGGGCTGAGAAAAGAAAGAAGGAATGAAGGAAGAAGCTGCTACAGTGGTGTTAGATATAGATCAGGCTCCTGACAATATGATGAACCATTAGAAATAAAGGATTAACTATGTGATAATCCAAATGAAGGCCATCTGAATGTCATCTGCAACATAAAGTCATGCAGGCCAGAATGTGCCTTCATAACATTGAGGAATGGGGTCAATAGGTGGATAAATACTTGGAACCTCTCAATGTCGTGGAGATGGTGCCACAGCGAGTTAGCAAGGTAGATAGTAGCAAGAGATGAACAAGCCATAATTCTTCCAGTCCTTCAGGAGATATGGGTGACTTGAGAAAAGCAAAGTGAACTCTGATACATCGTGGCAAAGATGTTACAATTTTTTGGCGATTTCATGGCAAGGCAGTAGAAGACAATGCTATTTGCACACTCAGTGGATCAGGAAATGAAATGGTGTCCAGTCATAACCATGATAGGAAAAAGGGTGACAGCAAAAAGGATGAAGGCAGAAGGGTGATGGCACACTGTCCTCCTAATGCCCTTCCTGTGGTGGTTGCTGCAGCCAGAGGATGGTTATATTTAGTGACATGGAGTGAGGGGACAAGGCCCACCCCCTCATGTGTGACCACTCCTGCACTTTTCACCTGTCTGCTGTTCACCTTTCTCCATTCGCCCTGATTGCTGTCACCCTTATTTCTTCATTCTTTTGACATAGTACCAAATAAAATACATGCCATGTGCTGGAGTTGATGGTGAAGTACTAAAGTTGTGTTCATGGATAAAACAAGATTAAGCAGAAACTGTGCCAGGATAGGAATTGGAATGAAACTAGACAGCTCTAATGCATGTGGGTTTATGGCCACTTGAGTAACTAAACAGTAGTTGATGTAGGAGTAGTGAGAAAATAATTCAGAGTCAGTGGACCACAATTGCACCTGACTGTTCAGAGAAGTCCCACAGGTTATCCTAAAGATTGCTGTACTCTTCAGAAAGTCATAATTACGTTCTTGCTTGGTAGGGATAATAGCAGAAGTAAAGTTAGAGACTTGTTCAAGGTTAGAATACACCTTACAGTAATTTTCTGAATGTGAAACTTTTCTGAGTGGATATTAAGAAGAATGAAGTTATGTCCTGGATTGTTTAGGTCCTTAAGCCCAAAACAGAAAGGGGAAAGGTGGTGAAGATTGGTGACAGAAATTACTAAAAGGAGAAATACAGCAGTTTGGCTGACACCTATGAGTACTGGGAAACATGGTATATGAAGGGCTGTGATTGTGCTCAAGTGAGTACATAGGAGCTGGGTCACAGAATAAAAGACACAAGGCTGTAACAACCGATTGACTCATCTGTGGTGAAGTATTAAATGGAAGCAGACTTACAGTGTATGGGAGTGTGTCCCGTCTTCTCCAAACAACACCCACCACCACAAAACATCCAAAGTAAATATCCCAAAAGTATGGAAACATGTCGGCAATCAAAAAGGAAGTACATACAGTAGGAGATGTTGGGACAGTGCACTTGTTGTGATTAGCTGCTCCATGGATCTGTCTCACTGATATCACTTCCCACCATTGACATTGTCTGTTAATGTACTGCAGCTCAGAATGTGGGGCATGATCGGAAACATTAACCAAACAGCGATTAGCGAAAGCAACCTTCTGGAACAGGTGGTCGAAATGATTGTGAGGACCAAATGGTTTTAACTGGTAAGCTCAAAACAGATGCTGTGTGGTTAATAAGAAACTCATGAGCTAATGAGTGGATAAGTACAATTGTGTCACTACGATGAAATATCCAAAGTAAGCAACTAGAGTCCAAAGACGTGACAGTCAGAAGTAACAATCCTTTGTGCTATGCAGTCGCCAATGAAAAAGTGGGAAGCAAAACTTGCAGTTAAGTGCTGTCCAGTAATAAGGGTACTAAGAGGAGATCTACCCAATCAGGTTTCCAGTGACTTCTTTTCAGGCAGTTGACTACATAACATGAACACCAAATGGAGCTGCTGTAGCTTGAATGGCAGATGCAGGCTGTGGTAAACCTGGAAGGGTTAGCTAGGAATGGAGCATGGATCCATAGAGATCAGAGACCCAAAAGGAGAGAAGGAAGACAAAAATGTCTCTTTGCAGATGACACAAAAATATGCAACAGAGTTGATGCACAAGGTGGGGTGGAAAGGATGAGAAGGGACTTGATGAGGTTAGAGGAATGGTCAAATGTATGGCAGCTTAGATTCGATGCTAAGAAGTGCAAGGTAATGCACCTGGGAAACAAAAACCCAGGGGAAGAGTACATAATGGGGGGTGAGATACTAACAACAACAAAAATAGAAAGGGACCTGGGGTAGTCATATCAGATGACTTAAAGGTGGGCAAGCAATGTGAGAGGGCAGTAAGGAGGCTGGGGGATACTGGGATGGAGGCATCACCAGTAGAAAACAGGAAGTTGTTATCCTCTCTACAGACAGCTGGTGAGACCCCATCTGGAGTACTGCGTGCAGTTCTGGAGACCCAGTCTCTGCAAGGACATAGACAGGATGGAAGCTGTCAGAGGGAGGGCAACTAAAATGGTGCAGGGTCTGCACCGGAAGACATATGAAGAGAAACTAAAGAAGCTTAATATGTATAGCCTCTAGGAAAGGAGGGAGAGGGGGGACATGATAAAAACTTTCAAGTACCTCAAGGGAATCAACAAAGTCCAAGAGAGTAGCATCTTTCAAAAAAAGAGGTGTGCAAGAACAAGGTGGCACAATATGAAGATGGGAGGGTGGCTCAGAGGTAATGTAAGGAAGTATTTCTTCACAGAGAGGGTTGTGGATGCAAAAACAGTGGTTGAATTCAAGCATGCATGGGACAGTCATAAGGCAATTCTAGGGGGTTGGGGTAGAAAGAAGTAGGCTGCTGGTTAACTAGGATGTGCAGCTTATCCATTAGGTAGGGAAATGGGCAGACTAGGTGGGCCAAGCAGTCCTTATCTGCCGTCAAATTCTATGTTTCTATGGGATGTGACAGAAATATGAAGGTGGGGGGCAGTGGTGAACTAGGAAGGTGGCAGGAGCAGGAAGGCAAACTCAGGAAAGGAGGAAAATGAGACACGCAAGACAGACGAAGGGGCACGGGGAAGAGGGAGGGAAAACAGCACCAGAGTGAAAACAGGAGTGGCGGAGGAGCCCCGAGACAGACAGAGAAACAAAACCAGGAGTGGGGAGACAAAGAAGGAACAGCAGAGAAGAGGAAGGAGGGCAGGGACAGAAAGAGCAGCCACACAAGCCACACAGCCACCAGACACACAAAACCAAAAACACTGTGCATGGAGCACTGAGAGGGCTGGCTTATATTTGGAGTGGGGGAGGAGCTTTTCTCTCACATTAAACCATGGGATTTAGCCCTTCCATTCACCTCTTTTTTCTTTTCCCCTCTGACACTGTCACTTTCCCTCCCTACAACTCCCCCAACCCACTTTTTCACAGGCTCCATACCCCACCCAGCCTACATTTATTTATTTATTTATTTATTGTTAACTGGGTAAGTACACTAGACAGCATAGCTGCCTATTTTCAGGTACGACCTGGGAGATTGCAACAAAGGGTACGTAGACAACAGTAGATACAAGAAAACATCATGGGAACAAGTAGAAGTCAGACATAGTACACTTATACAAAATTTTCAGCAATGACAGTACATTTACAGGACTCTATATGTAGTAACAAAACAGAAATATAAGTGCAAATAACTAACAGTCATAAGTCATACAACTAGTGAGTAAGTGCTAGAAAAGAGGAAATAGCAAGATTTCCATGCAGGTTTGAGAGTAGTAGAGGTTGGAGCTGGTAGGCAACTAGGAGGAACCAGTACAGGAGTAGGTGGACAGAGGACAGGAGCAGAGTTCAGAGCTTAGAAGAGCCATACAAAGCTCCTGTTTGAAGCTGTATGGAGAAGGGGAGATTCTTAGACTCAATGGAAGGGAGTTCCATAGTTTAGGGGCCCAGCTAAAGAAAGCATTCTCCCCCATTTTGGTTTTACATCTCAGTTGGACAAGAAGGGATTTGTCAGCTGATCTCAGTGGGTAGGCAGAGGTCACATTTTTGAGCAGAAGAGCCAGTTTGTCAGGTATCTGGGAGGAGATTATATTCTTTATAAAACAGTAGGAAGTAAACTGTTGGAAAGCTGAGGGGTAAACCATCCCAGACTGGAGTATAGGGTGCATCGGTGAGTAAGTCTGGGCAAAGACAAAGCAAAATGGCAAATGCTGTTATAGCAGACATCCCACTTTTGGAGGAGCCCTCCAGTAGTTGCTGGAAAGGCTACTAATCCATACGCCAATTTGGGTCTCAGGATCCCCCGTGCAACGGCCATCCTCGCCATGGATGTTAGGCTATGTCTCACCTTATATGCCAGTCCAAGTTGAATATTGACAGATTTAATGACTGAGGCTAGGTGCAGGTCAAAATCCAAGGTGGGATCAAGGGTTACTGCTAGGTATTTAAAAGAGGTAACTGTGTTAAGGGAAGAGCCATCAAGCGCTCTGATACTTAATGGTTTGGTGCAGGACCGAATTTTTGTACCTGAACCAAAGAGCATAGTCACCGTTTTATTTTTATTTAAGACGAGGTTGTCTTGCAATAGCCAGCTCTGAAAGATATTGAAGTTACTATTGAGATTCAGAATGATATCTGAGAGGTTTGAGGAGGATGAGTAAAGAACAAGATCGTTGGTGTATAGCAGACCTGAGCAATCACCAGTGAGCGATGGGATGTCCTTTATGAAGACTGTAAACAGGAGAGGACAAAGAATCGAACCCTGGGGCTTTCTGATCCAAGTAGGAGCAAGAGGGGACTTAGCAATTCTGATCTGGACAAATTGTTGCCGCCTTTAAAGATAATTTTGGAAACCAGGCGGTGACAGAGGGTGAGAAGCCTAGGGATGACAACTTTGATATGAGCTGCAGGTGGTCAACTAAATCAAACGCTTTTGTAAGATCAACAAAAGTAGCCCCAGTGAGAGAGACTTTGTCCATAGTGAGTCTGACATCATTTGTAAACTGTATGAGAGCAGTGGATGTACTGTGCCCATATCGGAAACCATGTTGGTCAGGGGTGAGGAGTTTGAAAGAGTAGAGGTAATCCAAGACCTGGGTAGCAACAATTTTCTCCAGTATTTTAGAGAGGGTGGAGAGGATGGCAATAGGGCAGTAGTTATCCAGGTTAGTGGTGTCCCCCTTTTTGCAGACCAGTACAACTCAAGCAATCTTCCAGAGGGAAGGAACATGGTCTGTAAGAAGAGACAGGTTGAAAAGTCTAGTCACTGGAAAGACTATAGATGGTGCAACGGTTCTTAGGAATTTTGGTGAGAGTCCATCTGCCCCTGCCGATCAAGCAGGATAGATGGACTTAAGTAAGCATAAGATTTCACTCTCAGAGACTGGGCAAAGGGTGAAAGATGGGTTGGAAGGTTTAAGGTTATCCTGCGGCGTGACAGGTAAAGGCCCAGGAGGTGCAGTATAGGAGAAGAGGTCAGTGAATCTGGAGTTAAGAACCTCGGCGATAGTGAGCAGGCTATTGCAATTACAGCCATCAATGACCATATCAGAGATGGTATTGCACATGTTTTTCCCCATGATGGTGTTAACATGACTCCAAAAACCACGAGAGTCACTGACAGAGGTACTAAGGAGCTGATGGTAATAATTGCCCTAAGCAGATCTGATGGAAACCTTACATAGGTTTCGGAGTTTTCTGTAGTCCGCCCAGTCCAATGGGGACTGGGTTAGATTAGCTTTGTTCCAGGCTTCATCCCTCTTTTTGAGAGAGGACAGGAGTGAAGAATTTAACCAGTGGGTAGCAAATCCCTGGATATGGCGCCTTTTTACTGGAATATATTTGTCTTGAAGGTTCAAAAGCGTGGTAAGGAGATATTGAGCAGCACATTCCGTATTGCAAGTATTATATAGAGGTGCCCAGTCCATGTTCTGTAGCTCCAAGATTAGGGCTGTCTTATCCATTTTTGGAAAATCCCTGAAAATAATTTCTCTGGGGGGTGGTATGGGGGCCCCAGCCTTCCAAACACAGTAAACTGGGGAGTGGCCACTGATTAAGTCTGGTAAAACTCCAACAGCACTGATCCTCTCAGGCTTGTTGGAGATGACCCAGTATAGAAGAGACTGAAGACTGCTGTTACTAGCCTGTCTGGTTGGGAGAGTGACCAGTTGAGACAGGTGTAACCTGCTGAGTTCAGCAGCATAGAGATTAGAGTTTTTCCCTAGCCAATCCAGGTTGAGGTCCCCCATAACAATGAGCTCTTGTCTACCCTTTGGCGAGGAAAGATGGTCAATTACCTTAGGCCTGTTAGTCCACTTTTAGGAGGGTTATAGATGCACACTATATTTAGCTTCTTAGTGAGACCTAAGGTAATAACTATATGAATAGTTTCACATAGACAGGTAGTGTTGACTGGGAGGACTGTAATGTCAGGGTCCTGTCTGGTATAAAACAAAACAACACCACCCTTTTTAGCATTTGGACAATCACATCTGTGAAGTTTATATCCATTGATCCTACATTATGAATCTGGTATATGGGGTTTTAACCAAGTCTCGGTTAGACCTAAGACATCAGGGAAATTGTGAGCAATCCAGGCTTAATCTGTGCAAAATTAGCTGTCAGACTTCTAATGTTCATATGTGCAAGCTTAAGCCCCTCTTCTGTGAACCAATAAGATGGGTTCTTGGGAGCGATGCCATCAGGAGGGCCCAGGTTAGGTTCAATATCACCAGAGAGAGAGAGATGACACATTCCTTTACTGTCACTTCCTTTCACCTTTTTTCATTTATTCCCTTTAACATTTTCCTAACTTGCATTTTCTTTGTCTCATTCTTTTCAGCCAGGAATAATCTGTTTAGCAGGTAGATCCCCCACAGCAACCATTTTGGCCTTGATTCCATTTATGGACATTGACACTTCGTTGGCCATCCTGAATATCTCATAGTCAGCAACTGCACCCAGGTTGGCCTCCCATGGTACTGGAACTTTATCAATTACATCTACCACTGTATTCATTGTTGGTTATTTGTGTATAATGTATGTTAGGATGTTGTTAACCTTTGGAAATCTTCATTTCCTAAGGTTCTTATACCATCGTTGTGACGTAGAACGGTTGTTAACCCATCGACGTTACATGACATCAATGGGTTAACAACATGGAATCCGGTCGCATGGTCATCTCTAAGGACACGTGGTCAGCTACGCGTTTCAAACAGCACTTTTGTTTATTTGAATTTATTAGGCCAGGCCCAACCCCGCCCACCAGCCCAACTGAGTGTCAGCCTATTCAGACACACTGCTATCACTATCCTTATTGTAGCTCTTTAGTGATAGCAAGTAAGTTTGCCATACACTACTTGCCTTTCTGTTGGTATGCTTTGTTGCTTTTATCTTCCCTCTTCTTGCAGGTCAGCAATACAAATAACTGAGCAGGACCTTATCAGCTTTTCACAGCACTACAGACATGACAGCTGACTTACGGCAAACTCTATTGGTTATCGAAGGTCACATGTTGCTTGATCTTAACTTAGTTACCGAGACTGTTTCATTTTTAAACTCGGCACAGTCTTTACCGCAATAATAACAAAAGTTTCTTTTATTCATAGCCTCAATGTAAGTTGCTGGATGTGTTTGAAATAAATACTTGTCTTTCAAAATGAATCAGCCACTCAGCATCATCTGGGTAAGGTAGGGGCAGTACTTGTTTTATTAATTGATGCAGGTCTGATTATTAATATCTGCCACATGCAATTGCAATGAGTTCCAGACGATGCCCATACACTATAAAAGACAATGTATGGGCACCGATGAACAACCACTTTCTTCTAAGTGGTTCCCTTGTACCTTGGTAAACCTCTAGAGGTTAGCTCTCGAGGAAGCTAACCTGGGTTGTAGGAAACCACTCAATGCTAGCATAGTGTGGTTGTTCATCGATGCCCATACATTATCCTTATATAGGGACTGTGTTCCAGTATACTTCACATTGACTATTACAAATTATAAATCTCATAATATGTCCAATTATTTATTTATTTATTTATCAAGTCTAGGATTACAAATACCTTTGAGCCATGGCTCTTTTACAAAGGTTCCACATCAGAGAAATACAAATTATGGGGAACATCAAGACAGGCATTACAACAATGTGGACATTGCAAACAGAGTATAGATTAATACAGTTAAATACAGTTCAAGGGTAGCATTGTAACAAGGCAGCCAGCGGCATTTGTCAGAGAAAATAGACAACAGATAAGAAGTGCCAGAGTCATAGGGAGAGGGAAGAGGGTAGGGGGAAGAAGGAATGTAGGAAGGGTGGCAAGAGGGTGAAAAGTGCAGCATTGGGTATACCAAGATGTGAGGGTAGAATCCAGTGGGGGACAACTAGAGCAGAAAGGGAAGTGGAGAAACAAGGTTAAGTTGGGCAGTCACAGGAGCTGTTGGTAGTGAGATAGTCCCGGAGCCTAGTTTTAAACATACCAATAGTTGGGGCAGAGGAGATGGTTGGGCTGAGGCCATTGAACCAGAGTGGTGCTTGATAAGCAAAAGAGCGTTGTCCCTGTGAAGTGTGACAGTGGGGGACTTTCAGTAGCTGTAGTGTGGATCTCCTAAGGCACCGTTTGTTAATTTGGTGTTGTAACAGAGTTGAGACCCCAGAAGGTGCAAGGCCAAGGTAGATTTTTTTGACCATGGAGCAGGTGAGAAACTTTATGAAGTTTGATAGTTGGAGCCAGCCGGTCTGAGTGTACAGGTCACATGTGTGGGTGAGACGGTGAGCACCAGTGATGAGCCGACATGCTTTATTTAAGGCAGTTGAGAGGCGTCTAAGGGTTGTGGTTGTGGCGAGCCATAAATGATGAGACCATAGTCTATTACAGAGATCACAGAGCTCAGGACTGCAACCTTCAAAGCTTCTGGCGTGAGGTGTGGTCTGTGTTTGTAGAGGAGACCAAGCCGTATTAGCAGCTCTAGCTACATTATCTACATGAAGTCCATAGGAGATTAGGGTCAAGCTGAATCCCTAAGAGTTTGAAAGACAATCCACCTGATCTAGAGTGTTGCCCTGGGTGGTGGAGATAGCCAAGTGGTATAGCTTGTGTGGGTTATGAGAGCTGCAGAAGAGCATAGATTTGGTTTTCTTGCCATTGAGGACCAGTTTATGATTAAGAAACCATGACTCTACAGAACTGAAACCAAGCTGAAGATTGTGTTGAAGAGTTGCAGGATCTTTGTGAGTGGAGAATACAACAGCATCATCGGCATATAGTATGATCTGCTCAGAGCAGTGGTAAGGGAGTGAGTTTAAGAAAAGGCTAAAAAGGAGGGGTCCCAGTATGGATTCCTATGGGACACCCGAGCGAACAGGCAGGGTGTTAGAAAGAGCATCCGCAATTTTTATTCTCTGTGACCAGTTTTCTAAGTAGCTTTTAAACCAGAGAGAAGAGTCAGGTGATAGCTCGGCATTCAGTAGTTGGTGTATTAGTAGTCCATGGTGTACTGTATCGAAGGCCTTGGAGAGGTCGACAAAAATGGCCCCTGTGAGAAGGTCGTTGTCAAGGGATTTGTGCAAAGTTCCAGTGAACTCAAGAGGGGCTGTGGTGGTGCTGTGACCTTTCCGGAAGCCGTGTTGTTGTGGACAAGGTATATTGTATTTATCCAAGTGGTCGGTAAGTTGATCAGCCACGATGTGCTCAAGTGCCTTAGAGAGTGGGGGCAGTATGGAGATAGGGCGATAATTTGAGTGAATGATCTTGTCCCCACTTTTATGGACAGGTGTCACAGTGACTGTTTTCCATAGGTCTGGGAATTTTCCACAGCTGAGAGAGAGGTTTAGGATTTTTGTTAATGGATGAATTACCTTATCGAGGGTGAGCAACAGAAGCTTAAGGTCCAGGGTGTCGCTACTAGATCTAGATTTAGAGATAGCTGCAGTAATCTAGCGGTGAGCTTCATTCAGCCTTACCTTCCTGAAGTAGAAGAGGGGATGGTTAGACTGAGGGGCTGAGGTATTTGGGGAGTAGGCCCTATTTTCGAAAAAGTCATGGGGTAGGACAGCACTAAGGCCTGAAAAAGCCGTGTTAAAGATGTTTGCGATCACTTTGGGGTCAAGGGTTGAGGATCCATCAACCATTAACATGGCTGGAGAGGTTTTTGGCTGCTTCCCTGTGACATCCTTGATATTGTCCCAGAAAGCACAACCATTTCCCCATGTATTGGTGAGAGCGTCTTTGTAATAGGTGGATTTTATTAGCAGTATGGCTTTTGTGCAGGCATTTCGTGCTTGTTTGTAATTTTGGGATGTCCAGTTGTTTGCCAGTGGCCCTGGCAACTGCCCAGAGGTGATCCCTTAGTTTCAGCTGTGAGAGAAGAGCCGCAGTGACCCATGGGTTAGAGAGAGATTTTGTTTTGCGCCTTTTAGCAGGGGCAAAGAGGTTGCAGGCTTTGTTGAAAATTGAGATGAAGTGATCAAGAGCCAAGTTAACATCTGTTGCTTCATAGATTGGTAGCCAGTCTTGTAGAAGCAGGTGTTGTTTGAGATGTGGAAGTTTTCCATGAGGAAGGACTCTGCTAGCGATAATTTTGGGAGGGGGCTTAAGGAATTTGTTGACCATGCACACATGACTGGGGAGTGGTCACTGAGTGAGTCTGGGAGAATGGTCTATTCTGGCTTACTGCTCTTTAACTTGAAACAGCAACTCATCTGTTTCTATCTGGAGCACGATGATTTTGTATATTATTCTGTGTTCTGCAGAACTGTTTTTGGTTCAGGTGTTTACCTATGCTAGTCTCTCCAGAGATACTTTTCTCCACACTCACTTTTTCTGGTAATGCTTCAAATCCATCTATTGGAAAATAATGAAGGACAGTGGTATAAGAGGAGTAGCAAGAGTCCAATATCCTGCCCTCGATGAAGTTCCAGTTAGCAATACATTGGGTGTATTGGGATTCGTGACTATTTTCCTACTCCCTTGCTTTTTACCAATACATCCTGCATTAGCATTCAAACTGCTTGTATATTATTTTTAAGAGAAGTTGTGACTTTTCCATTGTGTGGTTGGATTTGCTTGTGGTCTGCTATATGGGACTGGCTGGCTGCCTCCCTACCACCTTCTGGTCTGGCACCAGAGTTCATGAATACTTCCTGTGCTCTACACTCTGTGTAGCCTGGAAGGCCAGTAGGCTTTGCAGGTGCTGTCTGGTTATACCAGCATATATCATTGCTGTCCTACTATGAGGCTATCACAGATCTGCAGTCCTTGGAGGACTGCCATAGACTGCTATGTACCTTGGTCACCCACTCTACGTGGAATTAGCAATGCACTGCTCCTGAGCTGGCATCCGAATGGATGCCCAGTGTCCTGTACAACTGTGCCACCATTGCCATCCCGTAATCCAGAGTGGCGCTATGCACCAGCAGCCCACAGAGAAAAGGAGCTATGGATGCCATCCATCGCAAGGTAGCATAGGAGTGTGTAAAGGTCAGCTTGGCTAACCAGCTGGTATGATTATGACTAGTAAAAACAGAAGATAGTGATGGATAGGTATCACTTTAGCAGCTACCAAGTGGTCAGTGTCCTCTGTCTAAGTCTAGCCAGCTACCATGGATATAGTATATGGGAGAGGGCTATTGTATGGAATTCAGTGAATTCCTTGAATTGTTTTACCCTAGTAGTGATGTCAAACTACTGCTGTACCATCTTAAGTACGTCAGTACTAGGCTATAACTACATAGAATGCCCTTGTGTTCAACTCTCCCTGTCATCTGCGGCAATCACTTTTTTTTTGTCAGTTTCTTATGTTAATTGTAAGCACAAAAATCAAGCGATTGACAATGGCTTTCACAGTCTTATCAAAACCTAATTTTAGGTATCTTTATTGTGTCAATAGAAGAGTGATCTCTGCCACAAGAAAATGTGCTGTTTACTTTTTCAAATTATTGTTCCTGTTCTGTTCTAATTTCTGGCAGTCATTTGAAACTGCCCATCATGTAGATTGATGTCTGCTCATTACTGTTCAACTTTGGGCACTCTAGTCTTAAAATGATTAAGTAATCCAAAATGGCACATGTAATTTGAATTTGTACACTCTTCGTTGTTGGTCAGAGTAGCCCATATACTATACAAGACAATAGATGAGCAACAGTGAACAACAACGCTGAGTCTTTTTCTTGAAGTTATCATGACAACTGTAGACCTCTTGAGCTTTGCTCTTGAGGTCTAGTGGTTGTCATGGCAATCTCTTAAAGCAAACACAGCCTTGCTGCTCACTGTTGCCCATTCATTATCCTCTATATTATAATCCTGTGGGATATTCTGTGCAAGTATATCTATTTTTATCCTTGATGGAATGTGTTATTATATTATTAATGTCGAATTAACAGTAGTTTGTACTTCTAAGTTTGGAATATCTTCTTTCATTTGCGTTGCGGCATCTAAGAAACTTCAGAGAACCAGTGTGTCCTTAAGTGTCCATCAATCATCTGCTAATGCCAATGGGCTGAGCAGCAGTGTTTCCAACAAGTACCACTGAAGGAGAAGGCAGAGGAAGGTCAAGTAGTGGTATTCAATTTTTTTGTTTAACAAGACATAATGTTATACTGTAGGAAACAAGTCAATGACACAGCACACAACAAGACTTGAGGATGTTGGGTTGTGTAGGGAGGGGTTTTGACAGTTGAACAATCAATGTGCTTCTGTCACTGTACACACACTGGTGAGGCACCATTTAGTTAGTTAGTTAGTTTTTGTTTTTTTGACCGGTAAAGAAGGACTAGGTAATTCTACTTATTTTCAGCCTCATTGGGGGGTTACAGGAAATTTAACTACTCCAGAATTACCACCTGGTAAACAACTAACAGAATAGGCAGACAGGACCTCAATTTAACATCTCATGCAAAAGATGGCACCGCAGGAGAGCAGCACCTCCTTCATGCTGCTTTGCAGTGCCAGTATTGGGATTTTACCCCAGGGTCCAGGTGTGAAGCTAGAACTCACAACCTTTTGATCTTCCAACCTCACACATGAGAGTGCAACCTGATGAGCCCCTGATCTGGAGTCTGTGCCCATTTCTGGAGTGCTCACTTGAGGAACTACATCAAAAGACTAGAGCTGGTCCAGTGAAAGGGTCACCAAGAGGATCCAGGATCAGCAGGGCAGATCCTATGAGGAACGTCTGAAAGCCTTACAATGGATTCACTGGAGGCCAGGAGGGAGAAGGGAACATGACTGAAATATATGCATTTCAGGGGCTTGAACAAGGTAAATAGTGAGGATCAGTAGCACATTATATTAGTGACTCCAATTGAGTGACTCTATTGAGCAACTCAATTGAACCACAATGTGATGTGGGCTACCCTGAAAGGGCAGCAAGGTGCTGTTATATTGCTGAGGTAGGGGACAAATCAGCCAAGAAGTAAGATGGCAAATAAATGGAAGAGGAGGGTCCAGGGAGCAGAAGGTATGTGTGGTGTAGCTTGGCAGTGTGTCACTGAGCTGCTGTCCTGGTGTGGTGGTGAGGGTGGCGGGCTGTAATGAGGGGGATTCAGGATTCAGGGCTGGGTAAGGGATGCTATTTTTTTCTTTTGCTCTGTGCAGGACTTAATTTTTATTTGTGTTCCCAGTTTCTCCTCCTCCTACTCGACATGCACCCACCTGGAGCTGAGAATCCAGCATAGATGTATTTTTGTTTCTTGGTCACTGTTGAGAGGTTCATCAAGGAGTATACATCACCATTTTGCTTTTCAGTGATGTGCACTAGCTGTAACAGCCATGAGGATCTATTTGTAAGAACTAGGGATGCAGTCACTAGGAGGCATGACTGGAGGTTGTTGTGAGGGAAAATTCAGAAGAAACTTGAGGATGGTGGAATTAAAAGGCTTTGGCTGTGGTTCAGAAGGGCAGTGGGCTACAACCCCCTCACCACTGTGCATGTCCAAGTATCCCTTGGACACTTGGAATGCCTACTTGCTAATTTCCTCCCCTGCTCCACCTATGGCACCTCTCTCTCCTTAAGGTTTGGCCTTCTTCTGTAAGGTACCTTGGGCCCTGTGACCTTGTCCTTGTGACACCTCGAAGGGGTTGGAAGTTGAAACACTTTCATCAGGGTTCCCAGGTCTCTATGGCACCCCTACAGGGTGACAATCACCAAATCATGGACAGAGAAAGCTTAAGCCAAAGTACACAATTGCATAAGCAACACGTACTCCTCTGCCTTTAATCAACCCTAAACCTACTTGTAAGAGCCTGGTGACCCTATAAATTAAAAGTATTTGCCTGTGGTTCAGAGGGGCAGTGGGTGAGACATGCCATGCCCCCCCATCACGTGGTAAAAAACAGTGTATGTCCAAGTCTCCCTTGGACACCCTGCATTTTTGGTTGCACCCCCCCAAGGCACCTCCCTCTTCATGAGGTCATGCCTTTGGTCCTTGGGTCTTGTCTCTGCAACACCTTCATCAGGGTCCCTGTGTCATTATGGCGCCCAACAGGATGGTGGTTCCCTTAGCAGGGACAGAGAGACTGTAACCAAAGTATACACTTGCACAAGCACCACATACTACTCAGTCTTCAATCAATCCTAAACTATACCCATAAGAGCCCAATGACCCTATGAACTATTCAAGAGGTTGCTGGAAAAAGTAGTGTGACACTGGGGGAAGTTACCATTAATGAGCTTAAACATGCTGGGATAGGGCAAGGGGACTCATAGTCCCCAAGGGGGTCACCAAGGGTTCAAGTGGTAAGGTAGCAGGGGTAGGATACAGCCCACCAGGGCATTAGGTTAGTGGGTTGAGGTGGTATACTAAAGGCAGATGCTGTGGACCTTCAGTTTCCTTCAGCAATCAAATTTTACGTTTCTATGTAAATGTCTGAACTGGCTATGTAAAACTACGTAGAAACAGCTGTATTAACTCAAACAGGTATGACAGCTCGGTGCTACAAATGGGCCAGTTAATTGTTCACACTATGTACAGTGGTGCAAATCAAGAATAAGATACTGTATGCTCTGGCCCATCAGGGCAGAGGTATTGTTACCACTTGCAATACTGGCAACCTGAGTTTGGAATGAGTTAGACCTGCTGGGGACCAGCCAAGGGGAGGAATATTAAGCAACACAGAGGATGCTGTCATCCTCTGGGGAAAGAGGCTGCTATAATACTGCCATCTGGGTGACAACAGGTGTCAATGCAGTCAGGAAGCAAGTTGGAAGGGGGATGTTGCTTGAAACTTGTAAAAGCATGCTTGCGTCAATCCACTAGGGCCTCGTTGCATGCCACCATCCCATGAGCAGGGCTACAGGGAAAAAATGCTTGAGTACCATAACCCTGGTACACTTGGACCCTGACTATGGCAACTGTTTGTGGCAGGGGCATCCCATGAACCTCTGTAACATGCACCCCAGGAACCTCTGTGACACTGGAGGAGGCAGAGAGATGGTTCCAGCAGTGGCTGGAACATGTCACAATGGGTTAAGCTCATGGTTGGGTTCATCAGGAATGAACTCATGCCAGAACTAGAAAATGTAAATTACTAAAAACAAATGAACAGAAATACAACTTCCATACATATGACTATGTTTTGCATGCTGTTCCCTACAATTATCCCTTATGATTTATTCCTTACACCTCATGTGATATTCTTTGTCTTTATTTTTTTTTTCAGATACTGAACCTCAACCACACCCATCAACACAGACATCAGTAAGACCAACCAAGGCAACAAGCACATGGGTAGCCAGCTGACTGACACAGCTGAAGAAACTGATAGACCACAGGAAAGCAAGGGAGGATGTGAGTCACCTGAAGTATTTTGAGAGAAGCATTCCATCTGGTGTTCTGGACTGTGTTATGGTACTGAAAAGCATGACCAGGATGCAGAAGGCGATGATGAACTTGCAATTTTAGTTGGTAAAGGACAACAGTTTTAAGGTGGAATACCAGCTAGAAAATGTAGTGCAGTAGATGTCATGTTACACTGCTCAGCTGGTTGCATTAAGTACTCAGGTGGCAGCACTGACTGCTGCCATGCAGACAGGGAAACTACCTGCAACAGGTTGAAAGAAGCATTGTCACAGGAGTACTGTCCAGGAGGGAGGGATGGAGGGCATCTGTCTGTGATGGCTAGCAACTTTCAATAATTACTGTCACTTGTAAATAGTTCTTGTTTTGTCTGCTTTGCCTATGTCATGTTGTTTGCTTGATTACTTTTTATATTAAATATTCACTACTACATTCTCAGTCAGAGCCCAGTGCTTTGTTGTGGTTCATGTGGTGTCAAAGGTGAACATGAGTGTCATGGTTAGACAGCATTAGTAGAATATGTTCTTCATGCTTTCTGAGCAAAGAGATACATAGGGTTGATAGCAGAGACCTGTTCAACAGGAATGAACAAGGTTAGATCATGAGGTGGTGGTGGTGGTGGTGGTGGAGACACAAATCAGGAAGTTATTCTTTATTGAAAGAGTGGTGGAGCACTGGAATAGGCTGCTCAAGGGACTGGTGGAAACAGGGATGAGCAATGGTCTGAAGGTAGGGCGTGATAAATATAGTTTGTTTTAAGTGACAAGGGAGGCAGTGAAGGAGGATGGTTAGTTCAGTAAGTTGTTAGGCCTACAGAACTTTACACGAATAATAGTCTAGACAATACTAAGCTGACTGAATGGAATAGGACTCCTTTTCTATTGGCACTTTCTATGTATCTTTTTTTTCTATTCCTCTTCCTGAAGCAGCACCGATCTGCTCCTTTACCCAGCAACCTCACAGCCCCACCCATGTCTTCACTGCCTCTTTCCTTTCCCCCTCTCAATTTGGACATTCCCCCCAAGGTGGGGCAGTGGGGAAAGAGCCAGGGTGGTCAGGGAACACACAGTTCCAGGGCAGGGGATAAGCAGAAAGTTGGTGTTGAGGGTGAGATTGAAGTGTAAGGGTAAAGACATATCCTGTGGCATAGCTGGCTTTTTTTTTCTCCAACATTTTCCTCCAACACCCTTGGAGATTATGTGCAGGCTGTGGACAGGCATACACATGCAGATGTATAGAAACATATGGATCCAGCCAGTCACAGTCACACCCACTCTGACAGTGCACTGTCATCCATAGTCACCCAGTTGATGGCTGTGTAAGGACAGTGATGGCCCTCCCTTCCAGAGGGGGAGAATGTCCTATGGGATGCTGGATCCTTCTCCCTCTGCACTTACCATGAGTTAAGTGCTTACAGATACGCAATTGTCCCTCTGTCTTCATTGCATTACTCTCGCTCAGGAATCAGTGAAGCACACTCGATTCTGAAATGTTCCCCCTTCCCAGTGCTGCACATATCTCTGATTCATTCTAGCCACTTCCTGTTGGTATCAAAGATTTCCCCACCACTCTGTGTAGTCCTTGTAGACCTGGACACCCCATATACCCCCATGCATGCCATTATATACATTACTGCAGCATAAGGAACATCCGTATTTACTTACACTTGTTACTATGTGCTTAGGAACCGTTATCCAGCGTGATTATTTTGGTAGTGTTTGAGCACCATCTACAGCTTTTAGTCAAGCTGCAGTGAGCATCATGTTTTATAACTCACTGTATTGTTACCCAAAAGTAGCCTTAGTCAGCGTAATCTTATCACTGTGTACGTGCAAAACAAGAAATGATCTATCTTAGGTGATAGCTGCCCACCACTGTCCACCAAAGGAATAGATGCTCAGGCCAAAACGCTGAAACAAGGAGTCAGCGATAAGTTGAAGAAGGAGGTGGAGAAACAGATGCTCCTTCAGGGCATGGTTAATGCTGAGGCCAAGGTGGTCACCAAGACCATAGTCAGAGAGGCACCAGGCCCAAATGCCTTACAGTCTGTGCAAGCCATCCAAAACATTGTGGAAAAAATAGGCTGCATAGCTCCTTGCGACAACCTTAGCTGTCACCTGGAAATGGTGCAGAACCACTAACAAATGTTCAGCCTCATGGCCAAATACCAAATACAGGTTTTAAAGTAAACCTTGGACCCCATGTTGTTGGCGAAGTTGCCGGAAGGCATACATAATGATGATGTCAAAGCACCTTTTGACATAGTCATAGCTCACCTCTTGGCAGCGCACGATCACAACATGGTCGGTGTAGTGCTAGTGACACAAGTGAAGCAGCATGTCAAAGAAACCCCAGCCCAATACAAGAGCTGCCTATGGCTCACATACAGTGCTGTCATGGACTTGGTTGATGGGCAATCTAGACAATGAATCAATCAGTACAAATGTTTGTTTCTGAAAAACCTCCAACTGCCCCTCCATGAAAATGTGGAAGCCACCATATTCCTAAATGGGACCACCTATGTGAGATCATGGAGCAGGTGGAACATGTGTACCAGGTCCTCACAAGGGACCTCAGTTTGGGCTCTAAGCACAATGTAGCCACAGTGCATTGTGGTGCAGTTTCCTCCACTCATTATGGGGTAAAAGGGAAATCTAAAGACCCCCAAGATAAATCTTTATACCAAAACCAAGGAGAATACAACAACAAACAGAAATATTGACCAAAGTCAAACCAGTCAGACATGAAGGGAAATAATGGATGAAAACCATGGCCAGACCCTCGTACAAGGACTTACTGACCGAAGTCAATCAGCCTTGGGCATATACAGTCAGTCCAAGATCAAATTGATTATGTCACAGCCTATGAAGCTTCTTTTCAAAGAGTCATGGCTCACCTCTTGGTGGCGCATGACCCCAACATAGTCGGTGTAATGCTAGTGACACAGATGAAGCAGCGTGCCAAAGAAACCTCACCCCAATAAGAGAGCTACCTGTGGCTTGCATACAACACTGGCACGGTCTTGGCCAGTGAGCATGTGGACAAGAAATCTATTGAGTACAAATATTTGTTTTTGAAAAACCTCCAACTGTCCTTCCATGAAAAGGTGGAAGCCACCATATTCCCTAAATGGGACCACCTCTATGAGATCATGGAGCAGGTGGAGCGTGCATACCAGGTCCATGCGAAGGATCTTGATTCAGGCTGTAAGCCCAAGTTAGCCACAGTGCAAAGTGGCATGGATTCCTCCACTCAGTACATGGTGGAAGGGAGATCAAAAGACCACCAACAAAATAAATATTTTTACCAAAACCAAGCAGGATACAACAACAAACAGAGTATTGACCAAAGTCGAACCAGTTGGACATGAAGGGAAATAATGGACAAAAACACTGGTCCAGACCCTCATACAAGGATTTTTTGACTGTAGTCAATCAGCTTTAATGAATGAATCAATCACTTTATTATTTGTTAGGTGCCTAATCTTGGAGGCTCTGGGGGCCATACAATAAAAGAAGGTATAAGAAACAAATTAAAGCAGTAAGTTACATGAATAAAATCATAGCATATAAATAATTAAGATTTACATAAGTGAGTTAAAATGCATCAGCAGGGAATGCTAAATTAAAAAGATGAGGCTTTAGATCCCTCCTGATTGTCACCACTGTAGGGACCTCCCTCAAAGGTCTTGGCAATGAGTTCAATAGGGCTGGGCTGGCCCCTACAAATGAACGATCACCCACGGTTTTCAGCCTGGACTTCAGAACCACCAGGAGGCCCTCAGTGGAGGAACAAAGGGAGCGGACCATAATGGCAGGTGAAAGGAGGTCTGACAGGTAACCAGTGCCTGATCCATATTGGGCCTTATAGATAAGGAAACCCACCATGAAGAGAACTCTCCACCTGACCCGCAGCCAGTGTAGACCCTGCAGGATCAAGGTTACATGACAGGACTTGGGTAGTCCCATCAGTAGCCTGGCCGCTGCATTCTATACAAGCTGAAACTGACAGAGGTTCCCTCCACTGACTCCAAGATAGAGAGCATTACAGTAGTCGAGCCTGGATGTTACAAAGGCATGTACCAGTGATGGCAGGTCTTCAGGTGGGATTAGAAGTTTAATCTGGGTGATGTTCCTTAAGTGGTAGAAACCACTTTTGGTGACAGTCAACACCTGGGCTTTAAATGGCAGCTTGTCATCAAGGACAATGCCCAGATTTCTCACCCTAGAGGATGCCATCAATGGGGTCAACCTCAGGACCAAACCTATTGTCATCCCATAGGCATCCCCATCATGCCCTCAACTCGGCTTGATCACCAGTACCTCTGTCTTGTCCGGGTTAAGTATCAGCCAGCTACAGTTCATCCAATCCTAGATCTCAGCAAGGCATTTTTTCAGCACATCGATGGCACTAGCTGTCCCTGGAGCAAAAGGCATATACAGCTGAGTATCATCTTCATAGCAATGAAAGCTCAAGCTGTATTATTTAATGAGCTTGCCCAGAGGCAGTATGTACACCACAAACAGCACTGGCTTTGGTAATATAAGTCCAAGATCAAATCAATTATATCACAGCCTACGAAGGTCATGGCAGCCATTCCTTCCGCTCCCCCATTGGAACAAGACTCTGTTGGGGGAAGGCAGTCAGAGTCCCTGTATGCCAAACAGCAGAAAATGCTTTATGACATATATCCCAAGCTCTGCAACACCTTGCAAGAACAAAATGGATCAGACTAACAGTGTAAGGTCCTGGTTTGAATTCTCACTTGTTTATTTACCGATTATTCCGGACACCCATGTGTAGAAGTGCTGGTTGGGGACCGCTAGTTTGAACGAATTCTGAACACAGGTGCTGCTGTTTCAGTGTTGCATCAGCATGATCCTGAATACTCTCCCTGGTCGAGGGGGAAGGCCACTTCCACGCAAACCTTCAAGGGGACCATAGTCACAACCTACAGGTCCAAATCAATACCCATCCTCATCGGTACCTTGGCAGTGAAACAACATTTTGACCTCATGATTCTCTATCATCATCAGAGCATCCTAGGTTTAGATTTTCTCTCTTGATATGGGTGCATGGTGGACTTAGCCAACAAGCTACTACTCCAGGTACCCAGTCTAGGCCACCTGCTCCTCATCTCTGACTCATACATCATTGTAGCAGTGAAGGAAAAGGACGTGGAATATGATGTCATCCTTATGGTCCAGCACCATTCTCTCTCAACTCAGTTGAGGCCTATTTTGGAAAAGCACCAGGATGCCTTTGCCAAAGACAAACATGAATGTGGTAGAATGAATAAAATCATATGGGTCACTGGTGTGGACCCACCATGCCAGAAACATTATTCCTTTCCAACAGGGGCAATCCCCTCTCCATAGGTCACAACAAAATCTATTTTGAAACAAGGGATCATCAGGCCCTGTGTCTCCACAGTCAACTCCCTGATTTGGCATATGAAGAAACCCAACAACAGTTGGAGATTGGCCATAAACTACAGGAAGCTAAACCAAGTTACCTCACTCTGTATACCTAGCATGGCAACTGCTCTGGATGTGCTCAAGCTCCTCAAACTTCACCACAAATGGTTCAGCACCCTGGACATTTCCAGTGGTTTCTGGTCATTACCATTAGCCCCTGAGAGCCAATACAAGTTTGCATTTACCTTTGAAGGGCATCAGTGCACATGGACCTGCTTCCCACAGAATTTTCACAATAGCCCTCACCCATTCTACATCCACATGAAGGATGCAATATATGGTTTTTCCTTCCCTGACTGCCTCTTGTAGTATATGGATGATCTTCTTTTGGCCACTGAAGGCCTTGAGAAACACCTACAATTCCTGGAGGAGCTCCTTGTACTCCTGCATTAAGCAGACCTCAAGTACAACCCTGCAAAGGTACAACTTTGTTTCCCAGAAGTTTCCTTTTAGGAACTGCGTATCAAGGCAGAAACGTGGAGAAAGTCCAAGGCATTCAAGATTTGCCCTTGCGTACTAGTGTCTCAACACTTAGGTGCTTCTTGGGCATGGTCAATTACTCCTGAGACTTTATCTGTGATTTTGCACAAAAGGCTGCACCCCTGTATGAACTTCTAAAAAAGGATGTTCCCTGGTCATGGGGACCAGAACATA
This sequence comes from Neoceratodus forsteri, assembly GCA_016271365.2. Lineage (NCBI taxonomy): Eukaryota > Metazoa > Chordata > Ceratodontiformes > Ceratodontidae > Neoceratodus > Neoceratodus forsteri. The sequence continues at coordinate 665,505,033 of CM057456.1, read as the reverse complement.
CAGCTGCTGATACTTCTTCAAAACTGGAATTGGCTTTAGCCCCAGCTTTGGTCAGTCCAAATCCTGAACTACCATTCCATTTGGAAACCATTACCTCTGACACTGCAATATGTGGGTAGTCTGTGATGACAGTGCTTATAAATGAGTGACTGTAGAAACAGCGACTCATTTATAGTGCTATCATGATCCACTACCCTGCAAGGGTAGTGAAGGAATAGTGTACAGAGTGACCGGAAGGGGAAGGATGGGGATCTGTGCAGTAGGGATAGGAGGGAGGGTTAAGGAGGATAGCTGAGCCTGCTGCAAGTGAGATCCAGCCCTGTGGTGTGGTGGTGAAGGGAGCTGGCTATGGTGCAGTAGGCACTGGGTTCGGGACTTGCTGGGGGTAGTAGTTTTGCCTCTGCTTGTGGCTGTGCATTTATTTTTTTATTTCAATGAATTTAGCCCCCCTCCTCATGTTGCACTCCCCTGGAGTTGAGAATCCTTAGTAAGGGGGATGCAGAGGAGGTGAAGCCCCACCATGAGAGGGTGTGTGGAAACACTTTAATGCAGCAGAAGTTCGTTCGCTGAGAAATGTATATGGCCGAAATCCTTTTTGGCGATATACATTCGTGATGATAGCGATCTCTGTTTTTCGATCGCTATCATCACATGGAACGCAATGTCTGCTGTTTTGGCACAACAGGCAAATGAGAAACTCAGGCCCATTGCCTATGCCTATGCCTCTCAGTTTCTGTCCCCAGTGGAACAAAAGTACTCTGTCTGTGAGAGGAATCTACTTGCCACATTCTGGGCTGTTAAGCACTTCACTACATCATAGGTTTTTCTCCCATTGTGCTATACACCAACCACACCCCCACCAATTTTTGCTATCAGACCGAATCAGAGATGGTCATGTCTCAAATAGCAGACTTTACCCATTGGTTCCTCCCCATTCAGAACAGAGACATCACTATGCACCTCACAAAATGCCATCTATTCTGGCACATGGACCCCTGTACCAAGGAGACATACATGAATGTAGCCCACAGCCACCCACTCTGCCAGATACAGGCTCTTTTCTACCATCACTAAAACCACCCTAGCAGATCCTGTTTTCTGCTGTATCTTTATGGATGGCTTCCCTCTTATCAAGAGGGAACAAGTATTCTGGGTTTGGGGTCCTGGTCCTCTGTCCAGAAAGTCACACCTTTGAGGTATATGGACAGTGTACCATTAGTTCCTCACAGTATGCAGAGTTGGCAGCCATTGCCTGTGCCTTGAAGATTATCCAGGACAAAGAGGAAGAGGATATCATAATTTTCTTTGACTCATCCTGTGTATGTAACTGCAACAGAATTTCTCCTGTTTTGGAACACCCATGACTACGCTTCCTCAAAAGGAACTCCAGTCCAATACAGAGATCTATTCAGGTACACTGACAGCCTAGCTGAGCATTTTATCTTCAGGCATTACATACACAAATTTAAAGCCCATTCAAAGACTGTATTTACTTACGCTTGTTATTATGTGCTTAGGAACTGTTCTCCAGTATGATTATTTTGGTAGTGTTTGTGCACCATCTACAATTTTGCCATGCTGCAATGATCAGTATATTTTATGAATTGCTGTATTGTTACCTAAGAGTAGCCTTAGTCAGCTTACTCTTATCAGTGTGTACTTGCAAAACAAAAAATGATCTAATTGTCTCAGGTGCTAGCTGCCCACCACTGTCCACAAATAGAATTGTTGTATTTTACTATTCTGCCTTTTGGGAAGAGTCCATTACTTAGTAACATACTTTCTTATCTGTGATATAAGAATATCTGTAAGACTGATTTTGCCAGTCTGCATGATGAATTTGTGGTGTTTGGAGGTTTCCAAAATCCCAGCAGGTATGCTGTCTTTCTACATGTTTTGGAATAAACTTCTGTCTGTGATAGCAGGGCTTCTGCTGTGTTTTGCCAACAGGTCTAGAATCCTGCCATCCAGCACCCTCCTCAGCAATATCCCATGTCTCAGTGAAATGCATAGTAACATAGTATGGTCTAACCTGCATGTGTCACCCCACCACTTCCAGTGAAGCACTTCCTTGATAATTGTTTGTTTTGCTGGCCCATTAGTGTAATGATACTGCTGCCTTTTGTAATCCCAGTGACCCAGGTTCAGGAGCAAGCCTGTATAATTGTAAGCTGGCTGGTGGGAGGAGGATTGAGCATCCCAGAGGATGAGCTTCTCCTATGGGGACAAAGGCCAGTTGGCAGTGGAACTGTGGAACTAAACTGCCACATAGGCAGCACCATGTGGCAGGTTGCCTGTTCCAACTTTCTGGGGGGATGCCAATGCTGATATGCTCAGCATGCTTGGTGTGCTACAAGATTGCAAGCACTCTCACATCAGCATCCAACACTGGGAAAACACATTGTAGGAAAAGCAATGAGTGGCTCATATGAGGGTTCAGCCCCTTGTAGGCCATTCACTGGTGATGTGTTCCACCCCTAAATAAGCAAATATCCTACCCTGCAGTTGAAGGATTTGCCAAATCTGCCATAGGGGAAATACATGGCAGAAGACACAGGGATGGTCGGTAAGTCCATGGGAAGCAGGGTGACAGGGCTGGGGGGTTAAACTAAATGGGGCTTAATCAGTGGGGCTAAATATAGAACCACTCCAAAATTGTTTGTTTTCATTATTTAATTTTGAGTCAGTCCAAGTGTGTAGGTAATAAAAATGGTAAATTTATGAATTGCAGAATGGTACCAGTAAATTGTGAAATTACAGTGTACAGCAAATTATTTTAATGTGCCAGATTAGCATTTCATAGCGTACAAGCAGTGCACTATGTAAACTGTGAAATACATTGCAAACAGTGGAGACACATTTCTTCATTTACGGAATGATGCATTATTTAATCACCAGAACCAGAATATAGTTCTGGCATTTGCAAACTGGAGTACAGTGTGAACAGCAAAATCTTTTGTGAACTGCAAAATATGATTTCACGATTTTTCCACATGGAAACAGCAGTTTGAAATTAGGTTTGTACTGAGTGAGATAGCAGTAAATGAGACAGGCAGGACAGAGTCAAGACAGTGTAGGAGAGTAAACTGAATAGCATAACATATAAAATGTTAAGGGCAGGGAGTGGAAGTAAGCATGGAGAACAGCAGCAGCTGGGGGATGGGTAGCCAGTGGCTTCTAGAAGTTAGACCCGCCCTTTCAGAGCAGATACATCACTCACTTTATTTGAAGGTGTTCAAAACTGTGAATGCAGTTTTGGGACAAAAAAAAACTCCCTTAGCAGGAAAGAGAAGAATTGTGAGGGGATATCAAGGCTATGCTGGAACACAGGAGGGCAGCATCCAACACACAAAAAAAAAGATCAAAGGTAAATGGGATGACCAGCAATGGAGGGAGCAAGAGAGGTGGAAGTTCTGAGTGGGGTCATGGCAATACCTAATGATGGCCCCAAGAAACAAAAGTGGAAGGACACCATGGAAGGAAGCAGCACAAATGAATTTAAAAGACTCATTTTCTTTTACAACTGTTTTTCCCTCATTGCTTTACCAGCCATGACCCCTTCAGCCTTGCTTCAGCACCCATACCCATCTGGCCAACACTCTCCTGCTTAGGACACTGAGTAACTTAGCACACTGATGGCACACCCAGTGGCCAGGCCACCTTGGTTTGATCCCTGATGTGAGGATACCTTGTGGGTCATGGCTTATGCCCCACACCATCTAGCTGGACATCGGTGGAGGTAAAAGGCCAGGTTCATTGGAACCAGACTGAGGAGGTGTCACCAGATTTAACAAACTGTTGTCTGTTTAGTGCTGGAGATCAAGCAGAGTCGTAGGATGAAAGGCCAGCTTCAGCAAATTTAAGGCAGTGAAGGGTGTGGTTTACTAGGTCAAAGGCTTTGGATGGTTCGATGAAGACTACACCAGTGAGGGTACCTTTGTCCATTGCAATCTTAATATCATTGATTGGCTGAACTGAGGCTGTGCTGGTGCTGTGCTCTTTCCAAAAGCCATACTGACAAGGGATGAGGAGGTCATATTTTTGAAGGAACTGTAATTGGCAAGATGGTGGCTACCACCTTTCTGAGTAGTTTACTCAGTTCTGGCAGAAGAGGACAATTGGGTGGCACTGGAAGATGAGCTTAGGATTATGTTTTTACAGCTGCAGAGTGGAGCTATGCATGACATCTGGCTATTACACAGAAAGAGAAGGGGGCTTCAGAAGCATATAACTGAATTCTAAACAAAGCACACAATTTTGGACTTGAAGCACAATCTCTTCCCTACTGGAAGCACTCCGCTGTCTCCATTCAGTGTTGCCCCCCACGCACTATTTTCTTGCTGGTGGCTCAGTCGCCTGCCCTCCAGCACATCACACATTTTGCTTGTGAATGGCAAAGCAGCGTAGCAGCCCTGTTCACTCTGACCTCAGAGTTGTTCTTGCCTTTGGTTTCATTGGTCTAACATTGGAAATTCCATGGCACAGGTCTGCATTTATGTGAACCCTTACAACATGCTTAGACTTATGTTTCTCTGTAGATAAATGTAATCTACTTTGGCAATTCATGGAAGAGCTTGTGGTAGGACCACAACTGCGATGGTGGGAGTTGTGCCTGTATTTTCCAGTTTGCCACTGTAATGCAAGGAGTTGCCAACAGCAGCTAACTGCAATGCGACCATAGAAACACAGTCTATGATGGCAAATAAGGACCAACAGGCCCATCCACTCTGCCCTTTTTCCCTACCTACTAAAAATGCCACAGATCCTATTTATCTCCAGCTTCACCTCCTCTTTTGAACTGCTAGAGTTCCCCTATATCTATCCCATGCAGTTTAGAATTGCTCCACAGACTTTGCCCCAACCACCACTGCTGGGAGGCTTTTCCATGCCTTCACTACCCTTTCCATGAAGAAGTACTTTCTCACATTGACTCTTAGTCTATCCCCTTCCAGTCTCATGTCATGTACCTTATTTCATGTAAGCCTCCTTATGTCCACCTTTTACGTACTAGGATCTCCTTGTGAACGAGCATGCACAACAGAGTTTTTCCTACAATGAACTTGAATTGAATTGAAAAAAAAATACCCACTTGTTCTAGAGCATCTTCTCTTCTGAAGGATGCTGCCCCCCCCATACCTTATTTATTCCCTTTAGGTACTTGAAGGTCTCTATCATGTCTCCCCTCTCCCACCTCTCCTCCAGGGTATACATATTGAGTTCCTCCAATCTCTTCTCACATGACCTTTGGTGTCACCATCACACTGGCCATTGGGTTGGTTAGCACCCCACCAGCCATAATGAAGGAACCTGGGAAAGCAGTTAGGAGTGCAAAGACACAGACAGAGGAAAGATTAGCACAGATGGTGAAGAAAGGGAACAAGAGATTCTGTAGGTACATCAATGAAAGAAGAAAGTCCAGGGGGTGATTGTATGGCTCAGAGGGGAGGAAGAGGAGTATGTGGAGGAACACCTGGAAAAGGTAGAAATACTGAATACTTTTGTTCAGTATTCACTGAAAAGGGGGAGGGTCAGGAACCACAGTTGGAAATCACATACAATGTGGAGAGGGAGGTGAACACCAGTCCATTTACAGAAGGGAGACTCCTGGAGCAACTCAGTAAACTGAAGGTGGACAAGGCAATGGGACATACATCCCAGGATATTAAAGGAACTGTGGGTGGAACTAGCAGCACTTCTGGCAGCCTGGTTCAATGAGTCACTTAACATAGGAGTGGTTCCTGAGGACTGGATAAGGGCACATGTAGTTCCCTCTTCACAAAAATGGTAGCAGGGAGGAGGCTGGAAACTAGAGGCCAGTCAGCCTCATCTCAGTAGTGTGCAAGATCATGAAGATACTGCTTATGGAAAGGGTTGTGGAACACTTGGAAACCAGCAGAGTCAAATGTTTGATGCAGCATGGGTTCACAGCAGGAAGGTCATGTCAAACAAATCTGCTAAATTTATTTGACTGGGTAATGAGGGAGGTGGATCGGGGGCGCAGTGGACATCGCCTACCTGGATTTCAGCAAGGCCTTCAACACCATCCCACATAAAAGACTGATTAACAAGATGGAAAGCTTGGGAATGGGACACAAGGTAGTAAACTGGGTGAAAAACTGGTTAAGGGACAGGAAGCAGAGGGTGGTGGTAAATGGGATTCAGTCCGGGGAGAGTGGGATGACCAGTGGGGTACTGCAAGGATCAGTCCTGGAGTCAGTTCTTTTTAATGTCTTCATCAGTGACATTGCAGAAGGGCTGGAAGGAAAGGTTTGCCTGTTTGCAGATGACACCAAGATCTGCAGCAGACTGGACACTCCAGAAGGTGTGGAGAAAATGAGGAGGGACCAAGGAAAGCTAGAAAAATGGTCCAAAGTTTGACAACTGAGAATCAATGTAAAGAAGTGCAAAATCATGCACGTGGGATGCAGAAACCCTGGGGAGAGCTACCGGATGGTGGGGGGAGGAAGTTTGCTAATGGTCACAAAGGAAGAAAGGGATTCAGGGGTAATCACCTCTGATGACCTAAAGGTGGCCAAGCAAAGTGAAAAGGCTGTAGGAAGGGCCAATGGCATGTTGGGGTGCATAGGAAAGGGTAACACCAGCAGAAGGAGGGAGGTAGTGATTCCACTACACAAAACACTGGTAAGACCTTATCTGGAATACTATGTACAGTTCTTAGTAAGGACATAGACAGAGTGGAGGCAGTTCAGAGAAGGGTGACAAAGATGATACAGGGCTTACACTGGTAGACATATGAGGAGAGATTAAAAAAACTCAATTTTCCAGCCCATCAGCGCAGCGGTAGTGCTACTGCTCATAATGCTGGAGACCTGGGTACAGGAGTGAGCCCGGTGAGCCGGAGGTCCAGCCAGGAAGAAGAGGCTTGAGCATTCCAAGACCACTCGCCTACTCTAGAGGGGGTATTGGGCTCAGTGCTTGCTGTCCCTGGGCAGAGGCCCGAGATACAGCAAGCCCAGCCACACATGGGGGCAGCTGCATGACGACATCAGCATTTGTGTCTTGATGTCAGGGCCAATGTCACATTGTGTAGAAAATGGGAGAATGGCTCACTGCACTCCCGTTAGATGTAGCACCAGGCCCAGATCCCCAATGCCTCTACCTGTCCCAGAGAAGGCGTCCCGAAGAAATGAAGGAATTCAGGTTGTATGGGCCCCACCTCATCCCCGCCTTGAGGGCAAAGAACAGCTACGTGGGGACTGACCACTCTGGGATGTGGGTAAGAGGGCTGGGACAGAGGGCCATGGGTGAGTCCCAAAGGAGTGGACGCAGTGAGTAGCGGGAGCATAAACAGCAACTAAAAAATAAATAAATAAATAAATTAAAGACATCAATACGTATACACTGGAAGAGAGGAGAGAGCGGAGGAACATGATAGAAACCTTAAAGTATCTTAAAGGCATTAACAAGGTGCAAGTGGGTGACATCTTTCACTATAGGAGAGATACAAGAACAAGGGGGCTAAAGAAGTATATAACCTGGAAAGACTGGCAGCCAGTCATTTACATAGAAAAGATAAATTTGAACTTCAATGGAGGAAATGGATCCTATATATGTCTGTACAAAATCCTCATTTTATTCCATAATGGGTAACAAGAGATTTGATATGATGGTAAGAAGGGCAAGGAATAGGGAGAGAATCAAGGGGAAGACTTACTATTTTACTACTAGTATACAAGAATCTCTATCAGGGTGGATTTATTTATGGCTGTATATTTTAGTACTAGTATACGCGGATCTCTATCGGGTGGATTTATTTATGGCTGTATATTACAGTACTAGTATACGCGGATCTCTACCTGGTGGATTTATTTATGGCTGTATATTATAGTACTAGTATACGCAGATCTCTATCGGGTGGATTTATTTATGGCTGTATATTTTAGTACTAGTATAAGCGGATCTCTATCAGGTGGATTTATTTATGGTTGTATATTTTAGTACTAGTATACGCGATCTCTATCGGGTGGATTTAATTATGGCTGTATATTTTAGTACTAGTATACGCGATCTCTATCGGGTGGATTTATTTATGGCTGTATATTACAGTACTAGTATACGCGATCTCACCTGGTGGATTTATTTATGGCTGTATATTATAGTACTAGTATACGCAGATCTCTATCGGGTGGATTTATTTATGGCTGTATATTTTAGTACTAGTATAAGCGATCTCTATCAGGTGGATTTATTTATGGTTGTATATTTTAGTACTAGTATACGCCGATCTCTATCGGGTGGATTTAATTATGGCTGTATATTTTAGTACTAGTATACGCGGATCTCTATCGGGTGGATTTAATTATGGCTGTATATTATATACCAGTATACTATGATCTATCGGTTGGATTTAATTATGGCTGTATATTTTAGTACTAGTATACGCGGATCTCTATCGGGTGGATTTAATTATGGCTGTATATTATATACCAGTATACGCGGATCTCTATCGGTTGGATTTATTTATGGCTGTATGTTATAGTACTAGTATAGCCGATCTCTATCGGGTGGATTTATTTATGGTTGAATATTATACTACTAGTATACGAGATATCTATGGGGTGGATTTATTTATGGCTGTATATTATACTACTAGTATAATGGATCTCTATCAGGGCCGATTTATTTATGGCTGTATATTATACTACTAGTATACGCGGATCTCTATCAGGGCAGATTTATCTATTGCTGTATATTATACTACTAGTATATGCGGATCTCTATTAGGCGGATTTATCTATGGCTGTATATTATACTACTAGTATACGCGAGCTCTATCAGGGCGGATTTATCTATGGCTGTATATTATCGTACTAGTATACACGGATCTCTATCAGGGCGGGTATATCTATGGCTGTATATTATAGTTCTAGTATACACGGATCTCTATCAGGGCAGATTTATCTATGGCTGTATATTATAGAACTTGTTTACGCGGATCTCTATCAAGGCGGATTTATCTATGGCTGTATATTATAGAACTTGTTTACGCGGATCTCTATCAGGGCGGATTTATCTATGGCTGTATATTATAGAACTTGTTTACGCGGATCTCTATCAGGGCGGATTTATCTATGGCTGTATACTATAGTACTTGTATACGCGGATCTCTATCAGGGCGGATTTATCTATGGCTGTATATTATAGTACTTGTATACGGGATCTCTATCAGGGTGGATTTATCTATGGCTGTATATTATAGTACTAGTATACGGATCTCTATCAGGGTGGATTTATCAATGGCTGTATATTATAGTACTTGTATAAGCGGATCTCTATCAGGCGGATTTATCAATGGCTATATATTATAGTACTTGTATACGCTGGATCTATATCAGGGTGGATTTATCTATGGCTGTATATTTTAGTACTAGTATACACGGATCTATATCAGGGCAGATATATCTATGGATGTATATTATAGTACTAGTATACGCGGATCTCTATCAGGGTGGATTTATCTATGGCTGTATATTATAGTGCTAGTATACGCGGATCTCTATCAGGGCGGATTTATCAATGGCTGTATATTATAGTACTAGTATAAGCGGACCTCTATCAGGGCGGATTTATCAATGGCTGTATATTATAGTACTTGTATACGCGGATCTCTATCATGGTGGATTTATTTATGACTGTATATTATAGTACTAGTATACAGCGGATCTCTATCAGGGTGGATTTATCTATGGCTGTATATTATAGTACTAGTATACGCGGATCTCTATCAGGGTGGATTTATCTATGTCTGTATATTTTACTTCTGCATACGCAGATCTCTAACGGGCAGATTTATCTATGGCTGTATATTATAGTACTTGTATACGCGATCTCTATCGGGGCGGATTTTAATGGCTGAATATTATAGTACTGGTATACGCGGATCTCTATCGGGCGGATTTATCTATGGCTGAATATTTTAGTACTGGTGTACACGGATCTCTATTGGGGCGGATTTATCTATGGCTGTATATTTCAGTACTGGTATACGCGAATCTCTATCCGGGTGGATTAATTTATGGCTGTATACTATAGTACTGGTATACATGGATCTCTATTGGGGTGGATTTATTTATGGCTGTATATTATAGTACTGGTATACACGGATCTCTATCGGGGTGGAGTTATTTATTTCTGTGTATTATAGGACTGGTATACGCGGATTTCTATTGGGGTGGAGTTATTTAGGCTGTATATTATAGTACTGGTATACGTGGATCTCTATCAGGGTGAAGTTATTTATGGCTGAATATCTTAGGACTGGTATACGAGATCTCTATCAGGGTGGATATATTTATGGCTGTGGTATTATAGTACTGGTATACGCGGTTTCTACCAGGGTGGATTTATCTATGGCTGTGTATTATAGTACTATTATACAGGATCTCTGTCAAGGTGGATATATGTATGGCTGTATATTTTAGTACTGGTATATGCAGATCTCTATCGGGGTGGATTTATTTATGGCTGTATATTATAGTACTGGTATACACGGATCTCTATCAGGGTGGATTTATCTATGGCTGTATATTATAGTACTAGTATACGCGGATCTCTATCAGGGCGGATTTATCTATGGCTGCATATTATAGTACTTGTATACGCGGATCTCTATCAGGGCGGATTTATCTATGGCTGTATATTATAGTACTAGTATACGCGGATCTCTATCAGGGCGGATTTATCCATGTCTGTATATTATAGTGCTAGTTTACGCAGATCTCTATCAGGGCGGATTTATCTATGGCTGTATATGTATAGTATTGGTATACGTGGATCTCTATCAGGGCAGATTTATCTATGGCTGTATATTATAGTACTAGTATACGAAGATCTCTATCAGGCGGATTTATCTATGGCTGTATATTATAGTACTTGTATATGGATCTATATCAGGGCGGATTTATTTATGCATGTATACTATAGTACTTGTATACAACGGATCTCATATCAGGGTGGATTTATCTCATGGCTGTATATTATAGTACTAGTATACGCGGATCTCTATCAGGGCAGATTTATCTATGGCTGTACATTGTAGTGCTAGTTTACGTGGATCTCTATCAGGGTGGATTTATCTATGGCTGTATATTATAGTGCTAGTATACGCAGATCTCTATCAGGGCGGATTTATCTATGGCTGTATATTATAGTACTAGTATACGCGGATCTCTATCAGGGCAGATTTATCTATGGCTGCATATTGTAGTAATAGTATAAGCGGATCTCTATCAGGGTGTATTTATCTATGGCTGTATATTATAGTACTTGTATACGCGGATCGCTATCAGGGCAGATTTATCTATGGCTGTATATTATAGTAGTTGTATACGGATCTCTATTGGGCGGATTTATCTATGGCTGTATATTTAGTATTGGTATACGGGATCTCTATCAGGGTGGTTTTATCTATGGCTGTATATTTTACTACTGGTATACGTGGATCTCTATTGGGGTTGATTTATCTACGGCTGTATATTTTAGTACTTGTATACGCGGATCTCTATCGGGGCGGATTTATCTATGGCTGTATATTTTAGCTCTGGTATACGCGGATCTCTATCAGGGTGGATTAATTTATGGCTGTATATTATAGTACTGGTATACGTGGATCTCTATCGGCGTGGATTTATTTATGGCTGTATATTATAGTACTGGTGTACGTGGATCTCTATCGAGGTGGATTTATTTATGGCTGTATATTATAGTACTGTTATACGCGGATCTCTATCGGGGTGGAGTTATTTATGGCTGTATGTTAGAGTACTGGTATACGCAGATCTCTATGGGTTGGAGTTATTTATGGCTGTATATTATAGTATTGCTATACGCGGATCTCTATCAGGGTGGAGTTATTTATGGTTGTATATTATAGTACTAGTATACGCTGATCTCTGTCTAGGTGTATTTATTCATGGCTGTATATTATACTACTACTATACGTGGATCTCATCGGGTGGATTTATCTATGGCTGTATATTATTGTACTAGTATACACGGATCTCTTTGGGGTGGATTTATGTATGGCTGTATATTTTAGTACTGGTATATGCAGATCTCTATCAGGTGGATTTATTTATGGCTGTATATTATAGTACTGGTATACGTGGATCTCTATCAGGTGGAGTTATTTATGGCTGTTTATTATAGTACTGGTATACGGGATCTCTTTGGGTGGAGTTATTTATGGCTGCATATTATAGTACTGGTATACGCGGATCTCTATTGAGGTGGAGTTATTTATGGCTGTACATTATAGTACTGGTGTATGCGGATCTCTATAGGGTGAGTTATTTATGGCTGTATATTATAGTACTGGCATACGGATCTCTTTTGGGGTGGAGTTATATATGGCTGTATATTATTGTGCTGGTATACGCGGATCTCTATCAGGTGGAGTTATTTATGGCTGAATATTTTAGTACTGGTATACGTGGATCTCTAGCATGGTGGATTTATTTATGGCTGTATATTATAGTACTGGTATACGCGGATCTCTATCAGGTTGGATTTGTCTATGGCTGTATATTATAGTACTAGTATACTCGGATCTCTGGCAGGGTGCATTTATCTATGGCTGTATATTATACTACTACTATACGTGGATCTCTATCGGGTGGATTTATCTATGGCTGTATATTATAGTACTAGTATACATGATCTCTATCGGGTGGATTTATGTATGGCTGTATATTTTAGTACTGGTATATGCAGATCTCTATTAAGGTGGATTTATTTATGGCTGTATATTATAGTACTGGTATACACGGATCTCTAGCTGGGTGGATTTATTTATGCCTGTATATTATAGTACTGGTATACGCGGATCTCTATCGGGGTGGATTTATTCATGGCTGTATATTATAGTACTGCTATATGCGGATCTCTATCTGGGTGGATTTATCTATGGCTGTATATTATAGTACTAGTATACTCGGATGTCTATCAGGGTGGATTTATGTGTGGCTGTATATTGTAGTACTAGTGTACGCGGATCTCTGTCAGGGTGGATTTATCTATGGCTGTATATTATAGTACTAGTATACGCGGATCTCTATCAGGGTGGATTTTTCTATGGCTGTATATTATACTACTAGTATACGCGGATCTCTATCAGGGTGGATTTATCTATGGCTGTGTATTATAGTACTAGTATACACGGATCTCTATCAGGGTGGATTTATCTATGGCTGTGTATTATAGTACTAGTATATGCGGATCTCTATCAGGGTGGATTTATCTATGGCTGTATATTATAGTACTTGTATACGTGGATCTCTAACGTGTGGATTTATTTATGGCTGTATATTATAGTACTAGTATACACAGATCTGTATCAGGGTGGATTTATTTATGGCTGTATATTATAGTACTAATATACACGGATCTCTATCATGTGGATTTATTTATGGCTGTATATTATAGTTCTAGTATACACGGATCTCTATCAGGGTGGATTTATTTATGAATGTATAGTATAGTACTGGTGTACATGGATCTCTTTCAGGGTGGATTTATTTATGGATGTATATTATAGTACTAATGTACACGGATCTCTATCGTGTGGATTTATTTATGGCTATATATTATAGTATTAGTATACACGGATCTCTATCAGGGTGGATTTATTTATGGCTGTATGTTTTAGTACTGGTATACGTAGATCTCTATCAGGGCAGATTTATCTATGTCTGTATATTGTAGTACTGGTATACGTGGATCTCTATCAGGTGGATGTATTTATGGCTGTATATTATAGTACTAATATATGCAGATCTCTATCAGGATGGATTTATTTACGGCTGTATATTATAGTACTAGTATATGCGGATCTCATCAGGGTGGATTTATCTATGGCTGTATATGATAGTACTAGTATTCATTGATCTCTATCAGGGTGGTTTTATTCATGGCTGTATATTATGGTACTAGTATACGTGATCTCTATCAGGGTGGTTTTACTTATGGCTGTATATTATAATACTGGTATTCACGGATCTCTATCAGGGTGGATATTTTATGGCTGTATATTATAGTACCGTATATGTGGATCTCATCAGGTGGATTTATCTATGGCTGTATATTATAGTACTAGTATACACAGATCTCTACTGGTGGATTTATCTATGGCTATGTATTATAGTACTAGTATACACAGATCTCTATCGGGTGGATTTATCTATGGCTGTATTTTATAGTACTAATATACACAGATATCTATCAGGGTGGATTTATTTATGGCTGCATATGATTTATAGTCTTGTGCTCATGACTGTAATGCATTGTGCCTTGCTTGAGCTATGCTTGAGTGTATCATGTGATCTCCACAATGTACCGTATCCCATCTATCTCTTACATATTTTAAAACAAATAAAAATACAATTAAAAAAAAGAACAAGGGGGCACAGTATGAGACTGAAGGGGGTCAGGACAAGAGGAAATGTGAGGAATTTCTTTTCACAGAAAGGGTGATGGATGCATGGAATTTCCTGCCACAGGAGTTGGTGCGAGGGAGCACAGTGTGGAGATTTAAATATGCATGACACAGGTATAAGGGAACCCTAGAGATAGGAAGGAGAGGCTAAAGCCGATGGCCAAATAAGGTCAGTTGTCGCAAATAAAGGTAGGGTAAAAGGTCAGACCTGATAAGCCTAGCGATCCTTTTCTGTAGCAGTTTCTATGTTTCTATGTGGGCAGGGGTTGTGAGTGTTCATGCACAGATGCAGGGACCTTGGGCTTTTGCTCAACAGTATGAACAGGGAGTTGAAAATGCATGTGATTCACAAGTCCTGAGAGAAACTGAGCAGTCAGCTGGCTGGCTGGTGGAGCTTCCATGTGAATGCTGGCTGTTACCAGTACAGCAGAGGCGCTCACTGCTCATCTCCACCAGATTCATTTTAAACACACTGTTGTAAACTGGCCTGTCACTAAAATGCATTGAACTGATATAAATCAACTGTACCATTTCATAGAAGGTAGTCATGATGTACACCAGGGCATGCCACCAGAAACAAAGGTTAACACCCAGACTAGGTGTAAAGGTTTAAACACAGACTGAACAAAAAAAGTCAGCACACAGCTGGACACAAAGCTCAAAATGTAGGTCAGGGCATGAGAAAACAAGGGAAAAACCATCAAAGACACATGTGAATTAAGTGGATTTGGGGAAGAAGACAATGGTGTGATCGATTCTGCCCCATTTGGAAGCATTTACATCCTGTTTTATTTTTCTGCCTGGTGTGTTTCACAACTACATTCTATTAAAGGGACACTGTCAACCTGTTTTTCATCATATTATTTCTAGTTAAAAACTTACATTTTATGATTTCTTACCTGCTCTAACATTCATTGATGTTGCTGTTTGTTTTGTCTGTCTCCTTATTTACTAGAACTGGAATGCATGCTAATGTATATTTATAAACAACCTTGTTTTGTTTATAATCCTTGATCTGTTCTTACTGCATACTTCCTGAGCATTATAAACACAACAAAACAGTGCAGTCACACATGAAGCAGTAGCCTCCTAAACTCCCACTGCATCATGAGGGGCTAGCCTGTGTTGAGGGTGTTCCCAAGTCCAGGAAAGATGCAGCTGGAGCTTATCCAGGAATGTAAACAAACTTGTGTTTGTGTGGTAACACCAGTATGGTGGGCAGTCTGTTTTCACTTTCTTAAAGAAAAAAGAGAATCAAACTACCAGCTACATCAGCAATCTTTACAGAACGTTGGCAATCATAACGTGTTTTTTTAAACTAGGGACACTTTGAGACCTAAGGGGTTGACAGTGTCCTTTAAATTGTACAACTGATTTTTGTCAATTCAATTTATTTTAAAGGGATAGATCAGTTCACAATATGGGTTTTAAAAAGAAAGATTATTTTGTTAATCTTTTATTAAAAATGTAAATAGCATATATATACTGTTTCAAATAACATGAACAGTCTTAGTTGTTAAATTTTTGTACTATTTATGCATTGGAGTTTTATGAGAAAATGCAGATTTTTGCCACATTAAAATTTGGAACTTTATATACGTTTCCTCATGCAATTAATGTTAACACATGGTAGCTGTAGGCGACTGTAAATGCAGAAACACCTCAAAGTAAACATCATGTCGAGTTTAGTGTTGAAACTTGCTAATGGAAACTTTGTTGTCTATGACAGAGGCTGTGCACAGTGAATTAATAATTATAATATTATTATTACTACTTTTAAATACTAATACCAGTGAAGGTGTCACCTCTGGGATCTCTCCTTGCTGGTGGTGTGTGGTGGTTATCCAAGGCAAGCTGGGTGGTGCTTTTCTTGCTCACTGTTTGTGTGACCATTTGGTATAATTAACTGACAGGGACAGGAATTTGAGCTGCAGTAGACTAAAACTGACTGTCCTCTTTCCTCTGCTTTTAACATTTCCAGCACATTAAGAAGATTGGGGTAAGAGAGGGGTGACTTGATAGCTCTGCTGTAAAAGGGGCAGTGTGCGTAACATAGCAATTTAAGGTCAGAAGGGACTCTAGGTTGTTTATGTCCACCCCTGCTTCATAAGCAAGGATGAATAACTTATGCTATTCAGTCATCCTAATTTATAGTGAGCCCTTATCCACTCTAGAACCCAGACTAGCCTGTGATTCCTTTTATAATGCTGTTATTCAGGACCTGAAAAAGCTTTGCATTTATTTGGACTCCATTTGTTTGTGAATGCCATTAAGCTCCCCTCTACTGCTTTTAAAGCAGTATAGCAGCCATGTTCGCTCTGATCAGAGTTTGTTTGGGGACTTGAGCAATTGTAGCTATTTTTCTGAAGGTGGGAACAATGTCAGATGTAAGGAAGGGTTAAAAATATGCATTAGGGGAGGGATACAGGGTGGACTCCTACAGTATCCCATTGTCATTGGCAGTCAACATGGCCTTATCAAGTAGTAGTTGTACTAATTAGTGACCTTATAGGGTCATGGTTGGTCATTACCAGCTTGCTGTACTGCAGTTGCTTTGTCAATGTGTAAAATAAACTTCCTTATGGTTTGTTTACTGATGTCTGTTGTTATAGTTTGCCTTCTCTGTGATGCAATGTGTTGTTTATTTTTTTGACAATATGTGACCTGGAAAGGCACACTGAGTCAAGGCTCATTTCCAGGTGCTATCTGGGGAAAGGAATAGGGGATACAAAATGCATAGTACAGACGCAATTTGTAGTTACAATAAAAAGCAATCACAGAATGCAAATAATTGAGTTAGTGTGAAGTGACAAATCAAAGGTAGAAACAACAAAATAAGGTGTTTCAGCCACCTCTACCATGGGCAAGGAAGCAAATTCAGGAGGAACAGTCAAGTAGATGGAAAACAGGGGCAGGGGGAGAAGGAAGCAGTGTCAGCTGATACCCGAGGGAGTCAGGGTTAACAATGAAGCTGAGGTAAGAGTAGGTGATTCCAAAGTTATGGGAGATGATAGAAAAAAGACTGAATGCCCATCAGAAGAGCGAGGATGTGGAATGGTGGAGGTGCAAGGATCCCTAGAGTGGAGGGAGCATATAGTAGAGTGGATGAG
Source organism: Neoceratodus forsteri (assembly GCA_016271365.2). Lineage (NCBI taxonomy): Eukaryota > Metazoa > Chordata > Ceratodontiformes > Ceratodontidae > Neoceratodus > Neoceratodus forsteri. The sequence goes on along the minus strand of CM057456.1, from coordinate 665,487,471 downwards.
GGACAGAAGTAATGAGAGGTAAGAGGAAAGGGACCCAAATCAGTATTTGTATATTAATGTGGCACAGTAACCCATGAAGTGGGTGCATGAGGAAGGGTGCCATCTGTTACGGTGACACTTTCCCCCCACAATCCACTCATGGTGACCGACAGGTAGGGTGACCGGATGAGGGGGTGGGCAAACTGGGCAATAGGATGTTGCTATAGGTACACGCTCGGTGGGTGGGAGCGAGCACAGAGAGCATGGGCTGGGAGGTAGTGGAGAGGCTGTAGGAGTGGCACTGTGATTACCGGTCAAGCTGCATTGTGGTGTCAGGGATTGGTTAATGGCTGGGTTAGCTGAGGTACGGGTTCAGGTCGAGGTGCTGGTGCCATTTTATTGCACCTGGCCTGGTTTCCTTTATTTACTACTTTCACTCCCCTGCTGACATACTACCCTGGGTTGAGAATCTTCTTATGGAAAAGGGAAGGTGCCCTGTGAGGGGGGGTGGTTGGCACAGCCTCAACAGAAAGTAGTAAAAATATGTCCTGGCACCATTTTGCTGGTGTGCCAGGGTTGTCAGAATGCCAAAAATGTGTTTGGCACTCTGACTGAGCGATAAAGGTGATCACCTTTAGGAGTTCACCGTTATCACATAGACCCATGTGGCACAGGGGTTCTGGTGACATAAGGACGGAGGGAGAATGGCTTAAGAGGAATAAAGTGAGCAATGATGAGTATGAGAGGGTAAGTTGTTCATAAAGTGGCAGAAGGAGTTGCAGAGGGTGCCCAGTCTGGCCAGTGAAGTTGACGAAGCAGTACCATAGACCACATCCACATAATCAAAGACCAAGAGCCCATTTTGGTGACAAAACTCATGGCAAACCTGTTGAGACAAGCTACCTTTATTGCAGTACACAGCAATGAGTTTATGGCAGAGCTTGGCATGGATGGTGTTGATGTGGGCAGAGAGGTCAAGTTAACTACCTATGCACACACTGTGGTACTTGAAGGATTGAACCACCTCTAGAGGGGTGCCATCCAAGGTGAAAGAGATAGACAGAGTTTGTAATCTGGCCAATTCTTTTCTTTTACCAAAGGTTACAGATATGTTGACCCAGAGATGGTTTGATTGGACCAACGAAGGACATTGTGGAAGTCATACTGGAGCAGACATTCCATGGCTGTGGTACAAGGATTGGAAGTGAGATGACTGTGTCATCTGCTTATATTTGTATCTGCTGGTTTGCACAAGCCAAGTGGAGGTAGTTAATTAAGATGGAGAACAGGATGGGCCCCAGGATGGAGCCCTGTGGGACCCCTGCCTAGAAGGAAAGTGAAGGTAATAGGGCATTACTAATGTGTACTGACTGCAAATGGCTTGCTAGACAAGAATGGAACCAGTCAACAACAGGAACCAACAGATCAGCAGAGTTCAGCTTATCGAGCAGAAATAGGTGGGACACTGATTCAAGGGCTTTTGCCAGATTGATGAAAATGGCATCTATGATATGCCCCTGATCCATCCCTGAGAAGACAGAGTTAGTTACACTAAACAGGGAGGAGATGGTGGGGTGATGCTTCTGAAGGCCAGACTGGAATGGGAAGAGAAAATCAGTGGAGGATAGGAAATCAGAGAGTCTGGTGTGGGCAAGCTTCTTTTGCAGCTTAGCATGGGAAAGTAAGATGCAGATTGGCCAGAAGTTACCCAAGAGGAACTGTCCCCCCCCCCCTTTGTGGAGAGGAAGAACTTTGGCCCCATGCAAGGGTCAGGGACAGCACTGAGGAAGAAGGACTGGTTGAGTAGGTGAGACAGAGGAGATGCTATGGCAGGAGACGGAGATATGGAGGTAAAGGGAGTAAAGGGCAGTCAAGGCTTCCTGTGTAGTAAGAAACAAAGTATTTAGTGCCACACAGACCTTCTCAGGGTGCTATGGAGAAATGTGTTGCTAAGCCTCTGACAACAGTATTGCACAAAAATTCCAGCACTCTGGGTCACTGTGATGAACTGTCAGTTAAAAAGTTACAGAACACAAGCTGCAGCTATTGTAATTCATTTATTTAACATATAAAGACACACATATCCAAGCAATTGGGAACCTGCTTTCTTCTATTGCTTGGATATCTGCTTCTCTATATGGATCACTGAGGAAGAGGAAAGGAGCAAAAGGCGAGGCCTATAAAGCTCCTATCAATCTAGTTACAGAAGGTCAGGCTTTCAGATATTAACCATTTGTCCAGTCTATATTTAAACATGGCCTCAGATTCATTAATAATTACATGTAAGGGAAAGGAATTCCATAAACATACAACTCTTAATGAGAAAACATTTCCCCTCCTCGTGGTGCAAAACCTAGGTCTAGAGAGTGGAAGTGGGTGACCGTGTCTCCACAGAAATTTATTTAAATTCAAAGCCAATATCAGACATAAACTGCTGATCTTTAAAGATATCCCTGATGCATAATGAAATCAACACGAGTTCTCCTAATCTCCAAGGACACTAATTTTAAATAATTTAATCTGACCTACAGCTCATTTCTCCCAAACCTTTCATGTACTTAGTTATTCTGCATTACACACCTTCTATCCACAGCTTAGCATTTTCAGGTAGGGATTTCATAGCTGAGAACAGAAGTTGAGGTGAGGGCAAACATACACTCTATATAGTGGAAGTAAAACTGCTGGCTCTCAAGAAGTTATATTGCATCTGATAGCCCACCACATCTTCTGATTTATTAATCAAATCTGTAATCTGATTACTGAAAGATAGGTTTCCACTGATGTTAACCCCTAGGTCTCTTTCACTATCAGACATGGTTAGTGATTCACCACCGAGAGTATAGATATGCTTCTGATTGTGTGAACCAAAATGCATTACACTGCATTTTGTTACTGTATGCTGAAACTCATATCCCATTTTTTAACCCACCTAAATAGTTTATTTAAATACTCCTGTATTACAGTCCAATCAAACTCAGTATTACAGTCGTATGCATATTTGACAACTCTGCTATTAAGATTGGAGGATCAGTCAGCAATAAAGATTTGGAAGACAACTGGTGCCAAAAATGATCACTGTGGCACCTCACTGGTCACTGGCGTCCACTGAGTAATAGTCTTCAAGCACCTATCTCTGAAAGCAGTTTAGAAGCCAGTTTTTCACCAAGTCAACAATTTTGGGATGTGTATTCTTATTTCCAATTTCTTCACAAAGTTCCCAATGCAGGGTGAAATTGAAGGCCTTCTTGAAGTCTAAGAAGATTACATCAACAAATGAAGACCTACTATCCAATCATTTGTTGACTAATTCATAAAAACGTAATAAATTGGATGTCACAGATCTTCCTCTTGTAACACTGTGCTGATATCCTATCCTTAATCAGACTTTCCATTACCTTGCCCAATGCAGAGTCAAACTAATGGGTCTATAGTTATTAACATCCTGATTAGTACCCTTTTATGTTGTCTTGCACCTGCTCAAGAAACATGTTGTAACTCGAATAGCAGGTTTGAAGGTGCAGTCCTGTTGTGGCCTGTGATGCCACTGCTTTTTGGGGCTGGGCTTAGTGGCACAAATTAGATTGCATGCTGTCTATGACAGCAGTGCAAAAGCATGTCCACCACCTTGAAAGGTTTTAGCTGCTGCAATGAGGGAGCTCCACCTCATTGGAAGGCATGCCTTTCCCAGTGTAAGTTCCAGTGTGACATGGCGGCAGCAGTGTCGTCTGCCTCACACAGCCCCAGAAAAGCTGACTAGGGAGGTGCCCAATCCCCCTGTCGGCATCATCATGCCCCCTTCCCAGTTCATCTGTCAACAGGGGATCCCAATCCCCATTGGCATCATCCCCCAACACTCTTTTTTATTTGCTGACGGGATGCCCAATCCCCGTCAGCTACAGTCCCCCAAAAAGCACAGGTGACACCCCCAGTTCATTTTGCCGATGGGGTGCCCAATCCCCGTCGTCCAGTCCTCCCAAAAAAAACACGTAGGTGACACACTGGGAGTCAACCCCAGCGTGTCAAATGCACCTGTAAAAACAAAAAACCTTCCCGTAATGTTTTCCCATCTGTAAAGTAGAAAGCGGTCCCTCTCCCTCTTCATCTGCAGCCTCCCCCAACCTGTGCCTACCCACTGGGTGGTTTGCTTCACACCCCTCACCACATACTGTACTTAGCTCCGGAGCCTGGTGCGGACGATCTTCTGTGGACTGGGAACACGTCTGCACTCTTCAAAGCCGACCATGAACTGAAGAAATGCTGGTGAGTTGTATAGTGGCATAAAAGGGTTTTCAACTTTGATGCATATCTCGGCCATTTTGGGAATTTTGCTAGCAAATTTTCAACATGGGGTTATTGGGACCCTCTCATGAATTCAGTTACTGTCATGGCATTATTCGGTCCTGAAAGGTGATTAGCAGTCATTGCGCGGAATCACCCTTCGGGACTGATTAATGAAACAACAGTGCCACTGTTCATGAGGTGGCCTCTCAAAAATCCTACGTTGCAAATTTGGTGAAAAATTCAAAAAAATGACAGTTTTATGAGCGTGCATTAGCAGTTTCCATGCACACTCATAACTTCGTGAATCTGTAATATTTTCACTCCAGATTTTCAACATTGCCATTTTTCCACACCTCCTTATGAACGGTACCACTCTCATTTTTCACATCCTGTCTGAAATGTGTTTTTGCACTTTTGGCGCAGAATAGCATGGTTGCTGTGGGAAATCAGTGTTCGGGACAGAGTAAGAAAATCACAGTGATACTGTTAATGAGCAGAGGTCCTAAAATGCCTATGTTAATAATTTGGTGATGAAAGTCCATTAAATGACTGTGCTATGAGCATGTGTTGCGCAGTGTTCATGCACCCTCATCATTTTTCACATCCTGACCGAAATGTGTTTTCACACTTCCAGCACAAGATAGCGTGGTTGCTGTGGGAAATCAGTGTTTGGGACAGATTAGGAAAATCACAGTGACTCTGTTCATGAGCAGAGGTCTTAAAATGCCCATGTTGAAAATTAGGTGACATTCGTCCATAAAATGACTGTTTTACAAGTATGCATTGTGCAGTTTCCACGCACACTCATAACTTCAATATTTTTTACGGCTGCATGGGTGGAGCCCTGCAGATGTTTTGATGTAGAAAAGGGCTGACGTCATATTTTCCATCCGTGGAACTGTTTTTCCTCTGCCTGACCCTCCCCCAAGAAGCAATCTGCCCATGTTGTCCCTATAGACTGCAGTACTGCACTATATCACAGTAGGTGGGTTTTTTTGTACATTTCTTTACATGTCCCCTTCCCTTAATAGCAAGGGTGTAGCTACCGATACAAGTCACAAGTGCCAACCTTCTATTCCTAGTAAGCTTCCCCTCTTTCCCAGACACAGCAGCCTAAATTAATAGTGTCACTCACCTCCTGTGCAGTCTTCTGCAGTGCTGGAGCTCCCACTGACAGGCAGCTCTCCCCTCTGGCCGGCATGTGGAGCACCGCAGCTGTCCCGGGAGCTCAGCGGGAGAGCCTGTGCCACAAGAGCCATCTGAGCTTTGCTGCTGCCCATACTGCCATGATGATATACTATACCAGATACTCTCAGCCTGTATGCATTCCTACACCGAGCCACTCTCCCCTCACCCACCACCTATCGGGCGACTCCAGAGAGGGTTAGTATCATGGCACCAGGAGGCTGGGATCTGCGAGGCAGTAGCCAATCACGAGCAGCAGGCAGACTGCAGAGCGCTGTGGGAGTTTTACTTTTTACTATGAAGCCTAGCATGCTAGTTATAGATCACATAAATACATAGTCACCCTTACAAGGGTCCTCACATGCACTACTAATAGTTCGTTTCTGTGGCGCGAGATTAGCTTTTTTTGTAATGAGAGAGAAAAGTGTACAGAGACAGAGAGATGTCATTGGTAAATATGTGGGACCACAACCAACATGGGTCTGTTACAGCTTTTATGCTGCAAAAGCACTCCCGTTTGCTCGATCGCGAAACTTCAGTTCCGTGACTAAGCCTTGAAGCAACCATGGGGCCTTTCCAGAGATTTTAGGGAGAGTGTCTGAACCATATTTTACAACTAAATTAAAAGAGTAGCAATTCATTGGATTTCTAGTGTGTTTTTTTTACAGGAGATAGGAAAGGATTTACTGTTGTGCATAACTGCTTAATGGACTGCGGAGCACTGCAGGAGTTGTGGTTTTTACTATGAAGCCTAGCAAGTTAAATAATCTGACTGACTCCCACTCCCGTCTGACTCACAAGACAGAGCGAGTGACTCACACAGTCACAAGGCAACAGCACAAGCTGAGCCCTAACTAAAGATGTAGTTCTGTGGAGCCGGTGAGATCTGTATGGCTTGCATACGTCTGCTCATCATAGGTCCGTATTTTTTATTCTTTCTGCCATTCAGACTTTGAGGGGGATTTTATAAACATGAAGAACAAATACAAGCATTTTTCTACATTGCGACATAGCACCCCAATGTACTAGCCTTATCGGGAATCATAGAATCATCGGGACTGTGATGCATGCATGCCTATTAGCCTAGCTCATGGGACTGGCTGCATAACGTTTGCACAGCTGAGGCATCTCTGATGACGTTACATCAGCATTTCAGATATGGCCTTTAACATGAATGATTGTTTTTTAAAACAATTCTTGCACTTGGGTAAAATGTTTAACTGGACCAAGGGGGTAGAGTACGGGGCGGACCCTAGTGCTTTTTAATCATATAGGTTAACTATTGAGTGGCCCTGTTGGTGTGCAGTTCATCTCTTTTAGTGACCTAGGATATGAACATGGAGGTACCCAGTTATCATCACATCTCCTTTTGTCTTGTCACGGAAATGAGGGACACAGAATAGCAGTCAGAATAAAGGACAGGACATTGTGGGACACTGTCTGGAAATACATCATCAGACATGAACATGCAAGCTCAAAACTACATTACCTTCATAAACATACAATTTCACACTAGGTAAGGACCACAAGGGCCATCCTAGTCTGCCCATTTTCTTCACAAACTTCATTATGCAGCCATGGTGGATCTGACAAGAATTTGTTAATATTTGTACTCCAGATTTTCACCATTGACATTTTTTAACACCTCCTTATGAACAGTACTGCTTTCATTTCCCACATCCTACTGAACTGTTTTTTCGCACATCCGGCGGCAGTGGTGCAGTCGCTGTAGAAAAACAATGTTCAGAACAGAGTAAGAAAATCACAGTAACTCTGCTCATGAGCAGAGGTCCCAAAATGCCTATGTTGAAAATTTGGTGAAACAAATCCATAAAATGACTATGTTACAAGCGTGTTTTATGCAGTGTCTATGCACAGTCGTAAGTTTGAGAATTTGTAATATTTTCACTCCAGATTTTCAACATTGTCATTTTTGCACACCTTCTTATGAACAGTTCAGCTGTCATTTGTCACATCCTGCCCGAAATGTACAGTAGTTTCACAAATCTGCACAATCACATGGTTGCTGTGGGAAATCAAAGTTCGGTAGATTAAGATAATCATAGTGCCACTGTTCATGAGCAGAGATCCCAAAATGGCTATGTTAAAATTTGGTGAAATAATTCCACTAAATGACTGTGTTACAAGCATGTGATGTGCAGTTTTCACATATGATCTTAACTTTGAGAATGTTTAATATTTTCATTCCAGATTTCCCAATTCCCATCTCTTCACACCTCCTTATCAATGGTACAGCTGACATTTTCATGTGGTGCAGAATGGCGCGTCACTGTGCTAAATTAACATTCGAGACAGATTAACAAAATCACAGGGACACTGTTCATGAACAGAGGTCCCAAATGCTTTCATGAGGAGGGGGTCACAAAAAAGGCCATGTTTTAAAATTTGGAGTGCAAATACCAACACACGCCCAGGGTGTTAGGGTTTCTAACCATTACATCTCACCCTGTACAGACTAGCAGACATCAGGGGTGTGTCTTTGGATTGTCTGCTGTACTGCTCATGTCACTGGTCCTCCACCTCCACCCTGCAGCCACTAACAGGCATCAAGGTGTGCCTTGGACTCTTCAACCCCAAAGTTCAACCCATTCTCCTATGCTGCATCTATCTCAACGTACTGTACTTCCTTATGAAATGGGGTGAGCATAAGGCCAGATGACCCCAAGGCACAACGTGACACTTGTCAGACTCTGCAGGGTAGGGTGAGGTAAAATAGCATGCGCGATATGGCCAGCGATCTAAACGCACACCCCAATGCCTGTCACTCTCTACAGGGTGGGGTGGGGTTGATGTTGGTTCTATACTTCACTGGTACTTCTATTATGTGTCTCTCTAACTCCTTCACTACCAATGCCAAAACCAGCAAGACAACATTTGGCATTGACAAATGTTTGTTAAAAATAGGAGTAATGTTAGCTGTTTTCCAATCCTCAGGTAACTATCCAGTATTAATACTGGTATCAAAAATAATTTTCAGTGGAATGTCAAGATGTTCTTTCATACTATTGACCATATAACCTGAGATCCCATCTGTTAAATAAATGGACTATAACGGCTGCAGCTTGTGTCCTGTAACTTTCTAACTGACAGGTCATCGCAGTGCCCCAGAGTGCCTGAATCTTCCTGGGTAGTAACAGGGGGAAAGAGGAAACCCTTGGAGGGGAGGGGAGAGAGAGAGGAGAGGAGAGGAGAGGAGAGGAGAGGAGAGGAGAGGAGAGGGAGGAGAGGAAATGTGAGGTGGAGCTGTGGAGGCTGGAGGGTGAGTGGAATGGTTAGCACAAGTAGGGAAGAATTCATTAAAGTGAGCAGCAACAGAGGAGGGATCAGACACCAGAAAACCATTTACCCGAAGGATTGGAAGAGTGGACTCATTGGGAGGGCCAAGAGTGAGTGAATTACCTTCCAGAATTTTGAAAGGGTGTTAATGTTGTTCTGAAGGTTGGCCTTGAACTATTGCAATTTTGCAGCCTTTGTACCAGAGTTCCTGACAGTCTGGTAAAAGAAAAGGTCATGAAGTTAGTGAGATTATTTGTATCAAACCCAAGAGAGACCACAGGACTAGATCAATGATTTCAGGGGTAATCCAGGGGTGATGGTGAGTTTTGACCCTGGGTTTTCTGAGCTGGGTGGGCTTGTCCCAAATGGAAGAGAATTTGGAGTGAAGCAGGGAGAGGGCAATGTCAATATCAATGGCGGAGGGTAAGGCTGCCCAGTCTGCAGCAGCAAGATTGTTCAAAAGAGCAGAGGTGTCAAGTGACCAGTGGGACCTGGTCCAGATGTATTTGGGGAGGTGTGGATGTCAGATCTTCATGATACAGAGTGTCATGCAGTGGTTGCTGAAAGCATCTGATAAGGTACATACTGCAACAATACAGTTGGTGAAGGGGGGAGAAGAGAACCCAGTCCAGGAGGGAATGATTGTGAAAGTGTGGGTTGAGCCAGGTGTGTTTGGTGATAATCAGGGTGTGATTTAGGGACTCAGTCTTGAGGGTGGTTGGCCTGGAGGCCTGGAATATCCAATTAAAAATGAAGTCTCCTAGCAGGATGAGTTCACCAGCGAAGACATGAGAGGTGATGGTGGAAAGGGAATCAATCAAGGAGGAAGAGGCTATTCTTGGTGAGGCATAGAAACCCCCAATGAAGACTGGTACAGAGGAGGAGAACGATTGCCTAACAAGGAGGAATTTGTGGGAGGAAAATGTAACCTCTCTGAAGGCCATGGTGCAAGAGAGGCTCTGGCGGGCATAAATGGCAACACCACCATCCCACACATATTTTCCCTTTTCCTGCCCCAAAAGATGATATTTTGGAAGGGACAGATTAGAGTCTGGGATCCTGGAAGACAGCCAGAACTCAGAGATACAGAGGATGGTGGGAGAATGTTCTGAAATCCAGACAGACAGGAGGTCAAATTTTGGAAGAAGGCTCCAAGCAGTGAGATGAAATATGCTAAGGCCTTTATCAGTTGGGAAGGCTGGGGGTGGGGGGTCAGGATGAACTCAACAATGACAGACAGGAGAAGGACTAGAAGCAGAAGCAAGAGGATGGAGGATTTCCACCCTTGAGAATGCTGAATTGTTTGGTGGTGGTTCTAACTTGGGAATATCTTATTCAACAGCTAAAAAAACCTCATGAGAGACTGAGAGGGAGAAGACTGAAACTGGTGGACAGGTACCTGGTACTGACATGGGGAAAGCACCAGCACCACCACCACTGCAGTACAAAGCAGTGGCATGGTCAGTGCAGGTATGCTGTTTCTTGCTTAACACAAGCTGAAACTACTATATACTGTATTTAAATATGTAATCTACCTAATGCTTCTGCAGTATTGCTACAATTTCTTAGTACAAACATAGGAACATTGCAAGCAGCAAAAGGCCATGATGGTCTATCTAGGCTGCTCGACATTGCAACTATCTCCCTATTCAGCAGATGCCCCACCCCCCTTACTTCCCTTTACCCTCCCCTTTGCTCTGTCCCACCCCTTCCTGAAGCATTCCACTGAATTACATGCCACCACCTCAGCTGGTAGTGTGTTCCACTTTGCCACCACCTTCTTCATAAAGAAATGCCTCCTCACCTCCTCTTGAATCTACCCTTCAATCTCATGTCATGACCTAGTGTCTCTCCCACCCTCCTTCTGAATAGACCCTGTGTGTCTGGTTTGATTATCTTTTTCATGTATTTGAGGTCTCAATTATGTCCTCCTGCCCCTCCTCCTCCCGTGTGTACATGTTTAACTCTCTTAGTCTGACCTCACATGGTAATTCCCCAGGCCTGGAATCATCTTTGTTGCCCTACGCTGCACCCTTTCAGCAATCTAATGTCCTTTTGTAGGTATAGGCACCAGTACTGCATGCAGTATTCCAGGTGGGGTCTAACCAACTATCTGTTTAACAGTAGAATAACCTCCCTTCTTCTCGAGGCAATGCCCTTGCAATGCACCCCAGCATTTTGTTAGCCATTGCTAAGCTGCACCACCCAAACGTTAGCTTCTTATTGGAATTTTTGCTCTGAAGTGCAGCACATTGCATTTTTTTTGCATTGAACCCCAGTTGCCATCTATCACACCACGCCTCCAGCCTTCCAGATCCTCCTGTAGCCCCCATCCACCCCCCAAGTAGTACACCACCGCTCCCATCTTAATGTCATCTGTAAATAGGCTGATTTTGCTGCTGATGCCATCTGAGATGTCTGCAATAAATATGCCAAATGGCACTGGGCCCAACACTGACCCCTGTGGAACACCGCTTATCCCAGGCATAGGGGCTGAGTATTCCCCACCTACCACCACCCTCTACTGCCTGTCTTTTCATGAGTTCTCCACCCACCTCACCAGCTTTTCTCCTGCCCCTGCACCCTGTAGCTTGCTTCCAAGTCTCCCATGAGGTACTGAATAGAAAACCTTACTGATGTCTAGGTACAGGACATCCACAACATGGCCACTGTTAATTTGCCTAGTCACCCAATCATAGTATTCCACCAGGCTGGTCTGGCATGACCTGCTCTTGATGAAGCCATGCTGTTTCCCGTCCTGCACCCCCTTCTCCTCCAGTAGTGCCACTAGCCTATCCTTTAGGATTGTCTCCATAAGCTTCCCCACTATGAACATTAGTCATACTGGCCAATAGTTCCTCAGTTCATCCTTGGGTCTACTCTTCAGGAGGGGAACCACGTGAGCCAGTCTCCAGTCCTGTGGTATACATCCTGTGTCTAGAGATTAATTAAGTTAGTCTGTCAAGGGTCCTGCCAGGACCTCTGCCAGCTCCTTCTGCAAATACAGATTGGGGAGAACATGTCAAGTAAGTACAGTTAAATACAGTAAGGTAGGGGTGAACAACCTTTTTTGTGACAGTACATAGAGCTAATCAAATGTGGACAAGCAATTAATAGAGGTGACTGATCTTAAACCATACAGCTTGAGTTAGGAAGGTCAGCAGAAGGGGTGGCCAAGAGCGGGTGGGAGAAAAATAAGAGAAGGGGAGGGTGGGAAGCAGAAACAGGGGGAGCAACAGATAAGAGGGTTAAGTGGGCAGGAGGGTGGAACTGGCTAGGAATCCACACAAAGGGTTTCATAAGTAAGGGATGGGGTGGAGCTGGGTAAGATTGGGAGGAGAAGGAGATATAAACAGGTTTTATGTTTTAAGGTGGGAAGTGAGTGTGGAGGAACCAAAGCAGAGAGGAAGTGACTAAGAGGAGGAGGAGTATTTGTGGATAAAAGGTGGGAAAGGCAGGGAAGGGGTGGAGAAACATAGAAACATAGAATCTGACAGCAGATGAGGACCGCTTGGCCCACCAAGTCTGCCCATTTTCTACCTAATGGATAAGCTGCAGATCCTAGTTAACCAGCAGCCTACTTCTTCCTATCCCCACCCCTAGAATTGCCTTATGACTGTCCCATGCATGCTTGAATTCCATCACTGTTTTTGACTCCACAACCTCCTCCAGAAGGCTGCTCCATGCATCCACAACCCTCTCTGTGAAAAATACTTCCTTAAATTACCTCTGAGCTGCCCCCCATCTTCAAATTGTGCCCCTTGTTCTTGCACACCCTTTTTGAAAGATGCTACCTTCTTGGACTTTGTTGATTCCTTGAGGTACTTGAAAGTTTCTATCATGTCCCCCTCTCCTCCTTTCCTCGAGGCTATACATATTAAGCTCCTTTCGTCTCTCTTCATATGTCTTCCGGTGCAGACCCTGCACCATTTTAGTTGCCCTCCTCTGGACAGCTTCCATCCTGTCTATGTCTTTTGGAGATTGGGTCTCCAGAACTGCACACAGTACTCCAGATGGGGTCTCACCAGCTGTCTGAACAGAGGAATAATAACTTCCTGTTTTCTACTGGTGATGCCTCTCCCTATGCATCCCAGTATCCCCCCAGTCCTCCTTGCTGCCCTCTCACATTGCTTGCCCACCTTTAGGTCATCTGATATGACTACTCCAGGTCCCTTTCCATTTCTGTTGTTGTAAGTATCTCACCCCCATTGTGTACTCTTCCCCTGGGTTTTTGTTAACCTGGTGCATTACCTTGCACTTCTTAGCATTGAATCTAAGCTGCCATACATTTGACCATTCCTCTAACCTTGCCAAGTCCCTTCTCATCCTTTCCACCTCACCTTGTGCATCAACTCTGTTGCAGATCTTTGTGTCATCTGCAAAGAGACATACTTTTCCTTCCAGTCCCTCTGCAATGTCGCTATAAAGACATTGAAAAGGACCGTCCTAATAAACCCTCACGGTACCCACTAGTAACCCCCTTTCTTCAGAGTGGACTCCATTTACTATTACTCTCTGTGTCCTATTCTCTAGCCAATTCTTTACCCAGGCTGTCATCTTGGGACCCACTCCCAGGCTGGCTAACTTGTATATTAATCTTAATCCATGATATCCAGATGTTCCTCCTCCATCAAGACCACTAATTCAGGAAGCTTGTTACTCAGACTACGGGCATTGGTATTCATTGCTCTCCATTTTTTGATGGCTTTACCTTCTGTTGCAGCATCCCCCACTGACCTTTCTACCTTGGTCTTTTTCTCATTTAGTACCCTGTTTTGTAGGGAGAGGCTGGGATTTTCCTGCTGCTTATCAGTGCCTCCACCCTTGACTAGTTTAAAAGCTTGCCAATGAAGCATTTAAACCGATTGCTCAAAAGACTTGTTCCCTTCCTGGACAGATGCAGACCATCCTGCCAGTATAGGCTGGTGTCCCTCCAGGTGGAACCCCAGTCCCCAGTGAAGCCAAACCCCTGTGCTCCACACCATTTTTTCAACCATTCATTAAACTGCATGGTGCAAAGTACCCTTGCCTCACTCATGCCATTGACAGGCAGCACTTCTGAGAAGGATACTGTGTGTGCTACTTGTCTTAGGCCCCTCCCCAATTCTACAAAGTCCTTCTGCACTGCCCCCTCTAGCTAAATATCCTCAGCTCTGTGCTGATTGCGGAAACAAAACTAGGCCCATTTAAAGCCAAACTGATAAATCATCTGGCCACTCTCAGTACCTGCACCTGCAGTACTAGTGACTAACCCCACCTTGTTTTGCTTCCTTGTTTTGCTCTGTAGGGCAAAACAAGGAGGCAAAACAAGGTGGGGTTAGGCACTAGTACCTCAGGTGCAGGTACTGAGAGTGGCCAGATGATTTATCAGTTTGGCTTTAAATGGGCCTAGTTTTGTTTCCGCAATCAGCTCAGAGCTGAGGATATTTAGCTAGAGGGGGCCCTGTAGTTGAAGGACTTTTGCCCTAGGGAGGTCCAGCAAAATGGAATAAGGAAGCAGCTTTACTAGATCCCCTGGTTAGTCTGGTGTTAGTGGAGTTTCTTAGTAGTTGCTGCACACTTGGGGGTGCAAAGCTAACGGCATTCTTTCTAGCTAAAAGGCAATCTTGGTACTTTAGTCTGCTTTTCAAGTTTAGCCAGCCAGTACTTGAGTACAATTCACATGTGTGAGTTAGTAAGTCAGCACCCAGAATGAGTCTGCAGGTTTTGTTTAAGATGGTCTTGATTCTTCTTAGTGCTGTACGGTACCAGCTCCATAGACTACCAGAACATAATTTATGATAGAGAGCACTGAGCTGTTAACTGTGAGTTTGAGGGCACTCTCTGTGAGGCAATGCCTGTGCTGGTAGAGCTGACCCAGTTTGGCACTAGCTGCCTTGCTTACATGGTCTTGTGGCTGGCTGTGGGAGAGAGAGCTCTCAAGGAAGACCCCAAGTTATTTAAAGGTGTATTGAACTTGTTTTTGTAGTGTTTGAGGTGATGGGACTTATGATGGTTTTGATGAGAGGCGAACTACATTGTTTTAGTTTTGTGTGGTTGAGCAAGAGCTTGACTGACAGAATCATTTTTCCACAGCAGTAAAGTTGGCTTGCATCCCTTTTCTAGCTCTTCAGAAGTAGAGTGACAGGTGTAATGTATAGCATTGTCTGCATATAGAAGGATCTTATTCTGGCAAATGTTTGGGAAACAGGTTGAACAGCAATGGGCCCAATATGGAGCACTGGGGCACTCCTGTGTTGACACACACTGATGGTCAGATAGAACATCTTGACTATTGACCTGCTGTGTCCTGTTGGAGAGGGAACTCTGGAACCAGCCCAGGGAGACAAAAGATATTCCAATGTTGGAGAGCTGGGCAAGAAGCAAGTCATAGTTGACCGTGTCAAAGGCTGTGGTGAGGTCGATGAATGTGGCCCCCACCAAGAGCCCCTGATCATGCTTCATGAATATAGCCAGTAAATTCAACCAAGGTTGTTGAAGTAATGTGTGCTTTCTGAAACCGTGTGCTGCTGGTATTGAAGGTTGTACTTGTCAAGGTAGGCAACTAACTGACCCTATACTACCCTCTCTAGGGCTTTGGGGAGACAATTGAGATTGACCTGTAGTTGGCCAGGCTAGTTCTGTTGCCATATTTAAAGACCAGAGTGACCACAACAGCTTTCTAGCATTGGGAGAACTTGCCCATAGTTGGTGAGAGATTTAGGATCTAGGTTAGATAAGAGAGAAGAGCATACAGGGCGAGAGCTACAATCTCTAGATCAAGTGAATCCCCAATGGATCAAGTTTTCCCAAGGATGTTTTCCAGGTACTTTTTAGCCTCAGTTGCAGAGACTACCTACAGGTAGAAGGGAGTTGTTGTGTATGGTGGTGAGAAGTTGGTACCACTTGTGGAGGAGCTAGGCACAGGTTGAAGAAAGTCCAGAGGAAGCACTCCACTGAGATCTGTGAAAGCCTTGTTGAAGCCATCTGCAATGTTTTTGGGATCCTGGGTAATCACTCCTTTAATGCTGATTAGTGATGGAGGTGATTTACTTGCTCTGCCTGTTAGGGTTTTGATGGTCTCCCAGAATCTGCCACTGTCATCCCATGAGTTTCAATAGTGACCTATTGTAGTCCTAGGGAGTGGGCTAACACTGTTACTTCAGATTAATGTATACAATTTTGCATTCTTCTGCACAAACCAAGCACAGAATAACTCAGTATGAAACAAACTTTAGTAAGAAAGCATCTCCGGCGTCAGACACAGTATTACTGAATAAACTTTCAAATTGTATCTGTATGACTGACAGTGTGAAAGTTTTTGGAGAAAAATTATTATCTAGTTTATACAAGCATATCTCTTCCCAATGTTTTTACAGATGTGAATTGTACACAGTGTGTTATATATTACTTGCACTATGTTTTAATGTTTTTTTTTCTGATGTAAACTCAGCCTACTTCCCTGGTTTAAAAAAATAAGACAGCGAAAAAACAAAAACC
Organism: Neoceratodus forsteri; assembly: GCA_016271365.2. Taxonomy (NCBI): domain Eukaryota; kingdom Metazoa; phylum Chordata; order Ceratodontiformes; family Ceratodontidae; genus Neoceratodus; species Neoceratodus forsteri. The sequence continues at coordinate 665,471,250 of CM057456.1, read as the reverse complement.
TGGCAGATTCTAAAATTTAGAATCAAAATGAACTTCTGTCAAATACCAGCCTATAGTTGTGGAATGCAAATGTGAGAAGCTAACAGGTAATTAGCATGTCTATATGCAAATGACTGAGTTCACAAAAGTTCCAGAACTGAGAGTTTTATTGTACCTTTTGGTTTCTAATTAGTGCAAGGAAAGGTTTAATCCTCTCTAGATGGAATAATGGCAATAGTCATTATCTAGTATTATTTTGGCTGGCCAGTACTGTACATCATCAGCAGAGATATTGGGAAAGAATTTATTTTAAGTGTCATTAACTGCACTGTAACTACTGTATGACTACATTGTAACTGCACTATAACTACTGTGCAGTTACATGTAACTACTATGTAGTTTTTAACTAGTTTCACATTTATGTGTTGTGTACTTACATGCAATTTGCATGAAGTAATTACACTGTAACTGCACCATAATTACTGTGCAGTTACATGCAACTCAATGTACAGTAGTTTTTAACTAGTTACACATGTGCATGTTGTGTATCTACACAGTTTACATGAAATAACAGTTACATGTACAGCTACTACTGTCTCCCTTTCAGCACAATCCGTTCATTCTGACAAGTGTAACTACACATTTAATAGCTTTTGCAAAGTGTAACAGAAAATCTATTGTGCAACTACTACTGTATCTCTTCTGGCATTATGTAATTTTTTCATACAAGCAACCACACATGTAATAGTTATTGCAAATTGTAATAGCAAATGTATTGTGTAACTACTGTGTTGTTAATTGTGACATTATGAAATTTGTTCCTACAAGTATAACTACATATGAATGCAGGTTTTGTGCACTGTTTCAACAGTCTACTGTATGTCTATCTGACATTTAAATAAAAAGGGTCCCAGTCTGTATATCTACACCACCCACCAACACTCCACACAGCAGATCGGGCATTAAGCATGGAATGTAGCTATGCCCCACCCCTAGCCACCCAAATGGGCAACAGCAGTAGGACAGGGGTATGTGTGCAGAGGAGGTGTGAGTGAATGCCACAGAAGCAGCACAGTTCAAATTGTGCAAGTACACAGCAAGCATTGTGAAACCACTTAACAACTACATAGTAGTGCAGTTACAATGTAGTTATACAATAAATACAGGTTACTCACCTGTAACAGGAGTTCTAGGAATGGTATATGTTGTTCATCCACACTTATTTGCAGGTTCCTTACCACTTTAAATCTTGCCGGAAGGTCTTCAAGCTGGCTCCTCCCACCCACCCGGGTGGTAAAACTCTCAGCTCCACCCCATGATGCCAGATCTAGCCCGCTGGAAGCCAGGTTGTGCGTCGAAGCCGGGGAGGTTTGGTGGGTCGGTGGATGAACAACATATACCATTCCTAGAACTCCTGTTACAGGTGAGTAACCTGTATTTCTAGGAGACATGGATATGTTGTTCAATCCCTCTTATTGGTAGGCTCCTAGCAGTTCTCGGGGAGGAGGAGGCAAAGGTGCATACCCCGACTCTGACTTGGAAAAAGAGACTGGAGAACTGAGGCCCCAAAACCAGCATCCCGGCGTGACTCAAGGTCGATGTGGTAGTGGGTAATAAAGGTATGTGCGACTTCCAGGTAGCAGCCCTGCAGATATCCTGGATAGGGACATCCTGGAAGCAGCTACCGATGCAGTGGTATGGCGGGTAAGATGAGCTCTTATCCCTCTGGGAGGCTCCATGCCCGCCAACTTATAACAGAGCTCTATACAGGAGGTGACCACCTGCTTATTGTCCGCTTAGCTGCAGGTCTGCCAGGTGCGGCTTCAGCGTAGGTGACAAACAGCTGGTGAACCTCTCCCCGAACTTCAGCCATCCGCTCCTTATAATAAGCGAGTGCTCATCTAGGGTCCAAAGTATGGAGCCTATATTCGGCCTCCGAGGTGTGATTGGGGTAGAACACCGGCAGAGTCAACACCTGGTTAAGGTGAAACTCCGACACCACCTTCGGAAGGAATTTCGGGTGGGGGCGCAGGACAACCTTGTCCCTGTGGAAGACCAGATAAGGAGACTTGATGGAAAGTGCCTGGAGCTCTCCCATCCTTCTGGCTGACGTGATAGCCACCAAGAAGGCGGTCTTCCACGACAGGTGTGAAATATAGCACCTGTGCATCGGTTCGAATGGTTTGCCCATGAGCTTGGCTAATACCAGCAGTAGATCCCATGGAGGTGGAGGTTCTCGCACCGGAGGGGAAATGTGGTCAAGGCCTTTGAAAAAGCACCTGACTACCTTCTCCTGCACCACTGACTGCTTGCCCGGTAAGCAGAGATGGCTGCCAGGTGCACCTTAAGGGTCGTCGACCGAAGCCCTTGCTGAGAAAGGGACCACAGGTAGTCCAGAATGCTTGCCAAGGGTCAGGCGGAAGGGTCCAAGCCCTTCCCTGACACCAAATGGAGAATCTCTTCCATTTGAAGGTGTAGCATTTCAGGTCGACCTCACGGATGCCTCAACAACATTGGAGGACCTCGTCGGAAAGACCCAAGGCTTGGAACTCTAGTGCCTCAGGAACCAACCGTCAGGTGCAGGGATTGAAGGTCCAGATGGAATACCTTCCCCTGGTTGACTGAGATCAGGTCTGGGCAGGCTGGAAGCTGCCTCGGGAGCCTGTAGCTGAGGCTGAGGAGACCTGGATACCAGAACTGGTGGGGCCAGTCTGGGGCTACCAGAATCACCTGCGCCTTGTCCCTCCTCACCTTGAGAAGCACCTTTTGGATCAAGGGAAATGGGGGAAAGGTGTCGAAGAAGCCCGTGGTCCATGGCCTTGAGAAGGCATCCCCCTGTAGCAAGCCCTGCTGAGGGGGGCCGGCATGGAACAGACTCAGCTTTGCATTCTCCCTGGAGGCAAACAGGTCCACCTGAGGCATGCCCCAGTGGGAGAACAGGTCTTGTACTACCTCCAGCAGGAGAGACCACTCGTGAGATGCAGCCCCTATCCAGCTTAGGGCATCGGCCAGGGTGTTGAAGGCTCCTGCCACATGAATGGTTGGGAGATCCACCTCCAGGCTGCGCATGAGGGACCATATGCAGAGAGCTTCCTTGCATAACAGCATGGAGCGCGTCCCGCCCTGGTGGTTCAGATAGTACATGGTCGTGGTATTGTCCATCTGGACCTGAACCACTTGACTCTGTAGAAACGGAGCGAAGGTGGTGAGAGCTAGATGGACCACTCAGAGCTCCAGCAGGTTGATATGGCATCAGGACTCCAGAGGGGACCGGTGTTCCCCCAGGTGGGCACCCCAACCCATCAGAGATGCATCGGTCGATAGAGAGACCGTCAGCTCGGGGCGGATGAACGGGATGCCCTCCTGCAGATGTGCCAGAATGATCCACCATTGGAGAGTGTTCCACATCTCCAGGGTCACTGTCATGGCCTGGTCCAACGGATCGCAATGTTGTGACCACTGGCTGGCCAGTCCCCATTGAAGTGGATGCATGTACCAACGGGCCCAATGGACCATGCTGGTGCAGGCTGCCATGAGGCCCAGGAGGTGCAGGAAGTCCTGGGCAGGGCACAATTGCCCAACCAGAAATGATTGGGCAAAGGAGGAAGAATCTCGGCCCTGTCCACCGGGAGCCGTGCTCTGGCTCGTAGAGAGTCGAGCTCTGCCCTGATGAATAGTATCACCTGCTTTGGCACGAGTTACGACTCGGCCTCATTGATGAGGAGGCCAACCTGAGAGCAAACCTGGAGGGCCAGATCTCTGGACTGCTCCGCCTCCGCTCTGGAGGGGGTTGCAATCAGCCATTCATCCAGGTAGGGGTACACCCGGACCCTTCAGTGCCGCAGGAACGCTGTCACCACTGCCATGCATTTGGTGAAGACCCTGGGAGCTAGGGAAAGGCCGAAGGGCATGGCCTGGAACTCGTAAAGGGATCCCTCCTCTCTGAAGCAGAGGAATCTCTGATGGGACGGATGTATTGGGAAGTGAACGAACGCATCCTGGAGGTCCAGGGAACAGAACCACATGCCTCATTCCAAGGATGGGATTGTCTGAGCCAGAGTGACCATCCTGAAGGTCCGAGACATTAGGAACTTGTTCAGGTCCTGCAGGTCGAGAATGGGGTGCCAGCCCCCTGTCTGTTTTGGGACCAGGAAGTACCTGGACACAAACCCCGGGTCTGGAGGAGGATCCGCCACCTTCCTGAGCACCTCTTTTTTGAGGAGCAGGGCAATATCGGCTCGGCTGGCCAACAGCGAGGCTGCGGACCCCGTAGCCCCCGAGGTGATGGCTCGAAAGGGTGGAGCCTGTTCAAACTCCAGAGGCAGGCCTTTTCCTACCACCTCCAACACCCAGTGGTCCGTGGTGATAGTGGACCAGGTGGTAAGGAAGTGGCGGAGCTGTCCCCCCACTGGGGGGGACCAGGGGAGAGTGACGAGGCTGGGGGCGGCACCCCTCAACCCGTCACTGGGCAGGCTTGGAGGAAGGACCAGCTGAGGAACCTCCTGAGTCTTTACTTCCTTGCTTCCTGTTGGAGGAAGCTGCCGGCTTGGGTTTGGGACACCAAGTGCGAGTCTGCTGGCCCTGTTGCTGGTGCTGCTGGTCCGGTCGAGATGCAGGTGCCGAAGGACGAAAGGACTTGTGCTGCTGATGGCGGCCTTTGTTCCTCTGGGTGGAGATGACTGAGTCCAGGGTGGCATTGGACTTCTCAATCCGCTGGAGGTGTCCCTCCACTCCAGGGCCGAAGAGGTCAGTTCCCAAGAAGGGGACATCCGCCAACTTGTGCTGGGTATCCACCGAGAAGGTGGATATCCTCAGCCACACCCTGCAGTGCATGGCCACTGCGGCCGCTACTGACCTGGCACAGGAATCACCTATGTCCAGAGCAGTCTAAAGCTGCTGCTTCACCACCGCCCTACCCTGGTCCCTCACCTGGTGGACCGTGGTCTGCAGGTCAGTCGGGAGATGAAGAACAACCTCATCCAGGGGCCCAGAGGGCGTGGGAGAATGTGCCATCAGCACTGCCGAGCTGGCCTGTCGGAGGCCGAGGAGGATGCGCGTACACCTTGCACCCAGCAAAGTCCAGCTTTTTGGACTCTTTGTCGGGGGGGCTTATCCACATCCCAAGCATTACCAGAACGCCGGAAAATGCTGTCGGTGACTAACCCCTCGGCAGAGGGGTGCTCCGAGAAACCAGGCAAACAGCCGGTAGGGATCGCATACTTCCTGGCCATCCTGGCCAAGAGCACAGGACAGGAAGCAGGCTGCTGCCAAAGCTCCAAGTCTGGGCCGACAATGGCCTCAGCCATCGGAAAGACCTCCGTGGGGGAATCCCCTCTGTCCAGTATCTCTGTCAGGGGATACTTGGCCCATTTGGACACGGGCTCGAGCTGCATCCTGGTGGACTCCTAGTTGAGTCGAAGCAGACCCAGGAAGGATGATGGACTATAGTCCAATGACTGGCCCCCGGAGGACTCCAGGTCAACCTGCCTGGAGAACAGGGAGGAGTCGTCATCAGATTCCAAGAGTCTGCGAAGAGATGCCTCGGCCCTGAGCCACCCTTCACCTGCCGAGGATGGTCGGGAGTGAGGATGACCGACAACCTGTGGGGCAGGCCGTGACCGACTGAGAATCCTGGTGGTGCCCCGATGCCAGTTGTGGAAGTGGAGGTTCTACCACAATCGGTGGAGCAGCTGGTTTTGGCCAAGCAACCGCCCTGAGTGGGCAACCCGACTGGGCGAGTGGTTGCTTCCGCCGCTCAGGCGACAGCCACTTGATGGCTGGGGGCTGGACTGAGGTTGGCGTAGGCCCGGACAACAGTAACTGCCGCCACATAAGCTCCTTGTAGTGCCGCACTTACGCCAAAGCCTCCCTCATCCAAGGAAGAGAACGAGGAGGAATGGTGTCGCTGCTTACCTCGGTATCGAGACCAAGACCGCCAATGTCAGTGGGAACGGCTAGACTGAGAAGAGGTCCGAGACCGAGACCGGGGACTGAGGGTGGGATCGGAAGGGGGGGGACGCCCGCTTCCCTCGGTTCAGGCACTTTAACCAGGGACTGCGCCCAGAAGGCACAGGCAGATCCTCGTATCCACCGGGGACCAGTGAAGGAGGTTGTTGGCTCTCCAGTCGACAGCCCGTCTAACGGATCGAGAAAAATCTCGACTTCGTCAACAGGAGTCTCGGCAGGCTGGCCTGACGGGGACACCATGAAGCCAGCGGCCACAGCCGCAACCTCGACTGAAGTTGACGGTCGGCTGTCCGGGGAAGGGGACCTCTCCCGCTCCCACGAACACCGACGGTGGGACTTACCTTTCGACTCCTTCTTCTTGGGCTGAGAAGAATGTCCTGATTGCCCATCTCCCTTCATGGAAAGGGACTGACAAAGCTCCTTGAACGAAGCTGTATACGAGGAACTCAGAGAGCGGGATAAATGCCGCGGCCGAGGAGGAGGAGGAAGATGCGGCCTGTGCTGCCTCCTCCTCGAGGGTGATCATCTGCTCGAGCTGCTCAGCCAAGTCAGCCACCGTGGACACCGCCCAATGAGCCTCTTTTGATTTTACCGGCGGGAAACGTTTCTCGGGGGGCTCGAGCTTCAATCGGGCAGCGCTATCGTCCAGGACGTTGGCTGAGAAAAGAAGCGGCTGGCTTCGCAGGCCTGCGGGTCGGGATCTAGGCCTAGGCAGACGACATGGAGTGCGGATCCATCCTGGACATTTTCTGCCTGCAAGGGCACCTCCGAAAGCTGGGAATAGATTTATCCATCGCAGCCGCGAGGGAAGATGAAGACCGAAGTTTAGAAAAACTTCAAAACCAATTTCGGACAACCCGAGGTTAGGATCCAGTCTAAAACCCAGAGCACTAAGGAGGGAACCTGAGCTTCCAAGCGGTAAGGAAGATCTGGTGTCATGGGGTGGAGCCGAGAGTTTTACCTCCCGGGTGTGTGGAAGGAGCCAGCTTGAAGACCTTCCGGCAAGATTTAAAGCGGCAAGGAACCTGCCAATAAGTGTGGATTGAACAACATATCCATGTCCCTAGAATTACAGTTTAGTTTATGACACTTATTACTGATGTAAGTTATCCTTGAGAAATCATTCCCTCATAAATTTATTAGGTGTCAGTGTGGCTCAGTTGGTAGCACATACGCCTCTGGACCAGAAGGTCGTGGGTTCTCATCCCACACCGGGATTGGACTTGCACCTAAAAATCGCTGGCATCCGAGTGCAGTATTGGGGGTGCTGTACTGCTGGGGTGTGCCGTCCTTCAGATGAGATGTTAAACTGGGGTCCCTTCTGCCCATCCTGGTGTTGTCCTGGTGGGTGTCCAGGTGAATTCATTCACATATCTGGACTGCCTTGTACGGTATGGGCTGCACGTCCATTGACTCTTGCTCTGAACCAATGGGCACAGAGCCCTACTGAGCAGTCAGTCGGTGGGTGGTGGTGCGGCAGGTGGGTGGGATGCTGACGCCTGGTTGACAGGGGAGCGGGTGGTGGGGCTCCATGGTTGGGTGGGGTGGGGGCCACTAGATCACCAGGGTACATGGGTTTGGGGTGGGACTTTAATGCCCGCGATTGGGCTTTGCAGTCCACTGACCACCAGGGATATGTTCTTAAGGGGTTGAACTCTGTTCTGCCCGCGATCGGGTGGGGGATTACTATGGGTTTGCCCGCAATTGAGCCAGTCGGGGGAGTGGAGGTTATTTCAATTATGCCCATGATGGGGCCAGTCGGGAGAGGGGATTACAACAGTTATGCCCGCGATCGGACTAGGGCGTCGGTCCCCAACGGCTGCTGCCTGGCATGGTGCCAGGTGCAAGTCCTCAGGGATTAGGCGCACCTGCATACTATTGCATGCAAATGGGGCCATAAATAGATGCAAATGGCCCCCGTGCCTTGCATGAATTATGGCACCATTTGCATGTCACCTTTTGAATAACGGAAATTTACGCATGGTGCAATGGAACTTGTGCCACCGCATCTTGAATGCTCCACTCTGACCACTTGCAGTGGCACAAGCTCCACTGTGCCATGCACAGTGGCTAATAGCTGGCAGGGGTGATATTCAAAGGAGTTGCTCAATAAGCGTAACTCCTTGAATATCGCCCCAGCCACACCCCAGCCAAAACTATTTTGTGCAGCACAAGGGCTTGCACCACAGAATGGCACAGTTTGAATATCCAGCCCATGCAGTCTAATATTGTTAATTGATATACAAGAAAAAAACATTAGTTTACATAATTACTTATTGACTTGTAACAGTGCTGTAGTTACTAAGGAATGTGCTGCTTCTGTGGCATTGTTGCCACAGTTGATGCCTAATTAACATGTATTTGCTAAGTAAGTACACAGAAACTGACAATTAAAGTCTAAGAAGAAGGGTGTAACAGTGTTGCAGTTACTAAGGAATGTGCTGCTTCTGCAGCATTGTTTCCACAGTTAATGCATAACTGGCACATATTTACAAAGTAAGTATGCAGAAACTGGTAGTTAAAGTGTAAGAAGATGGATATTAACTACTATACATTTACATTGATCAGATGTCAGTGCTGTAGTTCTGATATATGTTCTCCTTTAGAAATCATCCCCTCATGAACTTGCTGCTTAATAAATACACAGTCTTATTTATTTAGTTAGTTATTTGATTTTCAGAGATACACCTATGAGCAGCAAGTGCTCTTTTCCAAGGGTTCTACATCAGTTACATTACATTTAGGCACATTCAAGAGACAAGGACAGTTTCAGTGATGACCCAGATAGGGCCTAGTCTAGTACATATGCTATTGCAGTTAGTAGAAGTTATGACAACTGATACATTATGGGGATACATTATGCCCAAGTGGGAGCTTGGACTATGGGGCAGCAGGGGTTTTAAGGTTTTACTGTTTTGGGATAGCCCTCTGGTGGTGGAAGTGGGCAGCAGGCAATTTACAGTCACCATAGTTAACATGTGTAGCAGCAGCATGCTGCTATCTTTATGAGTTCTTTTTCAGGGACAACTTAAATTGCCAAATCTTGGGTAGGCTCTGTATGGGTTCGGTGAGATCATTCATCCAGTATGCAGCTCAGGTAGCAAATGAACATTTCCCTAGGCTTGTTTTACAGTAGCGAACTTAAAGGACTTGTCTAGTCATACTCCTGGTTGAGTAAAAATGGCAATCATCAATAGGTGAGGGGGGAGTACAACTTAGTTTTCTAGGGCTTCTGTACTCACTCATTCACACAGCTGGGTGGGGCTAGGGAGCAGATCAGAACAAGCACAAAGATGCCCTGGTCAGGGAAAAAAATAGGTACTACAGTATTGGTGGGGCTGGGCCTGCTTTTCAGAATATTGCTGGGGCCCGGGTCCCACAGCCCCATATAACCCGGCACCTATGTCTGATTATGTTTTTCAATAATAGTGTGGCCATCTGGAACCAGTATATGTGGTTATTAAATTATTTTCATGACCTGATAATGGCAATATGGCTAATCTCAGTCCCATTTACTTGGAATATTTATGGTCAATATACATATGGTTAAAATCAAAACCAAGACAGTATAGAGAAGTGGAATGGATCATTTGGCTGCCCCCTTTGGGGTAACTTACAATACCTTCCCTAGTTCACTCCCATTAATAGAAGATCATTTTGAATTGTGAAAACCTACCTGAACAGGTAATGGAGCTTTGAATTTGTTGCAGAGTAGTTAGACTTTTTGCTCAAAGCAGTGCAGGAGGTGCTCTGTTAAGAAAGACAGTTTTAGGGTTGGCCTGCTGGTGCAGCAGTGGTGCCAGGGACACCAATGGGCTGGGTTTGGAAATGAGCCTGGGTCATTGGTGACAGGCTGGGAGGATGGAGGACAGTTGGCTTCAGTTGAGCAGTATACTAGCAGGGTGATGTCAATACTTACATGCTCAGTGCACCAGCGCATGCATCAGAGCTTGCACACTCCCCAGTGTCAGCATCCCCCCAGGGATTGGGTGAACAGTGGTAAATCTCCAATCTAGGCAGGATGATGATGTAACCTCTTGAAGGCCCCACACTGTTGACATGACCCATCCTCTGAAGTTGGATCCAGACCTGCAGCACTTGGAGACCCTGCTACACCCACAGCAGTCAGAAATCTGTGCGGACATGAGATGGACAGGTAAGCCTGCAGGAAGCCAGGTGATGGGACTCAGGTATTAAGACTGGAAGTGAGGAACTGACCAGTACTTGTGGAGTAACAGATCAATTTAAAAAAAAGAATATTCAGATAGCACAGATTTTACTGAACTTTGTCAAGATACTTATGTTAATATTATTTTTCTGTTTTGTATAGAATTGTCAGCACCAGCTGAGACAAAGCCATCTCCATAGCTGAAGGCACGGACCTAACCTACCAAAAAACATTTTGCCAGGCTGAAGAAAAATATAGCTCAGCTGTCCCAGAGTATGGAGAAGGACGTCCATTGGGATGCACAGCAGCAGGCTGTAGGACCACAACCTTGTCCCATTCAGGCACCATCAGCAACAGAACCGGTGGTGTCAACTGAGCAATACATGACCACAGCATCATGAAGGAACAAAGGAAGCTTCAGCACGGACAAGCCCAGATGGAGAGGAGGCTGCTGATAATATCCCGCTAGCTGACCAAGCCTGTGGCAACACAGATGACTCCAGGAACTGCTACCACTCCTGCCAGGCCAGCATCACCAGCTCAACAGTCCACACACACCAAGAACTGAGTGCATAGGTACTCCACTCACTGTAGTGGGACTTGGGTGTGAATTGTCAATAGTTCAGTAGTTTAGTTTATAAATTGTTCTATGTAGTAATACTTATAGAGAGGGATGTCTCCTACAGGAGAAGGTTATCTCATGCTGTGTTGGGCGAGAGGAATGCAAAGTGAAGCTGAGCAGTTCTGTCAGCCCAAAACAGCATGATAACCTCCTTATCCTGTAAGAGACACCTCACTATATGTATTAATATATTATGAAGCAGTGGAACTGCCACCAGTAGAAAAGGGAACAGCCATTTTTGTGAGAATGCTCCATTTATTTGTGCTGGTATTACTGTTCCCATCTGCTGTTAAGATAGGGTTGTGGTACATCCCTCAGCAGACATTACACAGCTTACATGCCGTGTAATGGCGGCAGTAGGGACTAAGTGCGGCTGCATCAGTTTTTTTTTCTATTTACAGTCTGCCTGAATGAGCTGGTGCCCCAACTGAAGGAGTTGCTACACTAGTGTGGCTGTACCAGTGTGACAGTCCAAGGAATGTGTCAAGACTTGGGAAATTTCCTTCCAATCACTGACCTATTGTAGGACCAGGTATTCCCAGGAATAACTAATACACTGTACTTGTGCAGTGGGCTCCAGGTGAACAGTGCTGAACAAGGAGTTTCTGATTTACATGTCAGGAGTTTGATGATAAAGAAACTGGGCGGATATTCAAACTGCACCCAAAAAGTGCGCAACAGCAGGAGCAAGCACAAGTCAATTGCACTGGCGCAATACATGCGATATTCAAACATGGAGCAAGACAAATTGCGCAACCAGCCAATGTCTGAATATCACACAACCTGTGCCATAGCGCAACCAGGAAGGGAAGCTGAGCAGAGATGATGCACTATAGCTGCAACAAAGGCAGCCCAGCTGAGCAGTCCAGAGGCGCCTTAGAGCAAGCAAAGAGACCACCAGCAGCAGAGCAATGGAACTGCACAACCAGGGAGGTAGGCAGGGGCCCACCACCCATGCCACAGATGGGCACAGGGACACACTGCAGAACCAAGAATGTACCCCCACACCCCAAGCACTGCATAACTGGGGGAGGGATGGAACAGCCACCGGACCATGGGGACAAGCAAAGAAAGCACATCCCGGCCGTGTTACTGCAGCACACCCACTGGCAAGCTAAGAGTGCCACACAAAGCGGGCGGACCACCCCAGTGTCCAGCAGCCCCCCCGTGTGCACAGCACACCCAGCATTGTGACCCCAAGAAACCACCCATGTGCAGTGACCAGCACTGCAGGAATCCCCAGGCCCCCCTGGCACACTGCAACCTCATGAACCACAGAACTATACAAGCCAAACCCACCATGAGCACCCAGCAGTGGGTGGCAGCACACGGTAATACTGAGTGGAAGCCACACCCACACCAGAGACACCACCCCACACACAAACACACACACATACCCAGACCATACCACCCCAGATGCCATGCACACCACTGCAACTGAGCACCAATAGCCAGCTGCAAATCAGACACCACCACAGTATTCATATCAAAATATAAATGTAATGAATAAGAATAACAAGAATAACAAAGCAACTATGTACATATATACAAAGCAGGGGTGGGGGTATGGGTATAAGGTAGGGGTGGGTAAGGGGCAGGGGTGAACAACTGGGAGAGGGAAGGTGGGGTGTGATGATGGGCAGCTACCGGTTGGCAGCCTGCCCTCCTTCCACCTGGTGCTGTGCCTGGGGCCTCCTCCTGCACCGTATCCCATGCCACTGCATGCCCAGAAGGATGGCGTGAGAATCCATGGCCACCTGTGTGAGCCTCCGCAGTGCTCGCTCGATGCGACGCAGGATCTGGATACCTAGGACAAGGGATCAGAGTAAATGGCTGTGACTGTCCACATCCCAGAATCCCACCCATCATGCATGGCATACAGCCAAGTGCCCCGCTCCTGTGATGGACTGCACCCACCCACAGTGACCGTGCACAAGACATGCCCAACCAGGCAGCAACAGCCATGTGTACCACTGCACTCACACACCACCCATGTCCATCACAGCACAACCAAGGCTGCCCAGTGACGTGGCTACGTGATGGGATGCTAGTGCCACAGCCATGTGCCCAGTGCATGCATGGACCACCAGTGATGCACACACACACATGCAGTGCCACTGGACAGTGATGACTGTCACATGTTGCGTGCATGGTAGTGTAGTCCATGGACAGTGGCCGTGCCCCCCCCAGCATGCATACGCATCCATGATGTAATGACACTCACCCTCATCAAGCTGCTGCTGCTGGTGCTGCTGCGGCTGCGGCTGCTGCTGCTGTGGCTGTGGCTGCTGCTGCTGCAGCTGTGGCACACCACCTCTGCCAGCCACCCCGGCACTGCCATCCCATGCCTCAGCCTGGGCCCGCCTCCGCTCCTCCACCCTGTGGGAGACAAATGAAGAGAAACACATCAGTGACATCCCAAAGCAGACAGCCCCTGCCCCATTGAGTGTACCTGCCCACACAACCAGACCCAAACAGCACACACCTGCAAACACCTTCACAGCAAACCATAGCCCAACCCACCCCCATGCGCAGGTCACATTACACAGTGTCACCCATGCGGACAATACTGGTGCATACACAGCACACCCACCTGGCCTAGGCACAATGCCCCTCCTGGCACGAGACCTGAGGCACTCCAGCAGAGCACGCTCCCTCCTTTGCAGGTCACTATAGTGGTGCCTGCACTGCTCAGGAGTCCTCCTCCACCCAGTGGCATGCTCTAGGGCAGTTGCCACCTGCTGCCACACATGGGTGCATGCCATCTGCAGGGGCAATCCCCCAGGCAGTGTCCCATGGTGTGGCTCCACCACAGCCACCAGGTTTGCCAGCTCCAAGGCCCCCCACTGTCGAGCTGTCCTGCGTGCCATTCCAGAGTTATACAGTGGCAATATGGCACTCCGCAGCACGGCAACCCCACGTGGAAATGTTGCGCAATACAAGTCCAGGAGTCCCTATTGCGCTGTTCGTACAATGCCGTCGGTCCACATCTTGCTGTCACCGAACAGCACGATAGAGCCGTACACATGCCAGAAGTACAGCGCCAGGGGGAAAAGTCGAGTACAAGGTCATGGGTCAGTGGCGCAAGGCCACACACAGTGCCATCGGACGTCTATACATCCTGCACGATCGGTCACCTGCATGCCAGTGCCACAGTGGACTATTGCGCAGTTGTGCCACAGCACCATTTGGTGACCAGCGCTGTAGTGCCACTGGCACAATGGTGGCTGTGTCCGGAATTGCTGATCGCACACAGCACGTCATCAGCACGGCAGACACCTGCGTAAGCTACCTGGGCATGCGCAATGCGGTGTACTACGCAGTCACAGAAAAGCACATTGGCTCAGCTGGCTCAACCGTGTGCGCAAATCGCAACGGCACGATATTCAGCCGACACATGCAAATCATCTGATCAGCCATTCAAAGCGCAGTAGGCGATTTGCATCTCATTACAGTTGCTCCACTCCTAATTTGCATGCATTGCGCTATAAATATGACAGTGGACTGTGCTGGCCCATACCTCTCAACTGTCCCTGATTTTCAGGGACGTCCCTGATTTTGCCTCAAAAGTTTACTCTGTCCCTCCTAAAAATAGGGTTTCTGTGACCAAACAGCGGGGCTTATAAGCACAAAATAATGTCAAACATTAAAGTTACAAACTTGTTCTTCCTTAGAAAATGCATTTTGCACTAAGCCCTTTATTCTACCAGCTTCCTGAGTGAATATCTCCAATTCTGAAGAAGTGTCCCTGATTTTGGTCCTTTGTCCCTGATTTTTTTAAGCCTTGTCCCTGATTTATGAGGCAGGAGGTTGAGAGGTATGTGCTGGCCAGATTCGGGTACTGCAGGTGAGAGGTGAGTTACAAGCTGTGCGATGTTCTGGGCAATGGTCATGGGATATCGCTGTAGACTGCACAGTGATAGGTGTCCACTTCCACCCATACAGACCAACATGACCGAGCAAAGACCAGGTGAGGATGAAGATGGTGGGCGAAAGAGGAGGCCCAACTTCACCAAGTCAGAGACAGAGGCACTCTTCCAGGCCTACCTGGAAGAGGAGCCACTACTGAGTGGACGGCGGGGCACCCCTCAGGCCCATGCTGCTGCATGGGAGGGGGTAGCTCGTGCGACAGCGATGATGTCCAGATTTGTGAATGAATCATTCATAAATCTGGACTGTCATGTGTATGGCTGCACTGGCTGTAGCTCTGCACCACGGTGTGCAGCCCTACCGACAGTCAGTCGGTGGGCGGCGGCGGGCGCAGGCGGGTGGGATGCTGTCGCCACTGGCTGCGGGGGAGCGGTGGAGGGGCTGTGGGTGGGGGACACTAGACACCAGGGAGATGTTTGGGGGTTGTGATGTGACATTCTGCCCGCTGATCGGGCTTTACGGTCCACTGGACCACCAGGAGATATTCGGGTTGGGGAGGGGTTATTTTCGCCCACCATCAGGCACTGGAGGGGGTTCATACACGCTCTGCCCGCGATCGGGCTGTGGGAGATGTGTGTGTGTGGGGGTTTCATGTAACTGTACTGCCCGCGATAGGCTGTGGGATATGTGTGGGGGTTCATGTAATCTGGATGCCCGCGATCGGGCTTCGGATATGTGTGGGGTTTCTGTAACTGTGATGCCCACGATCGGGCTTCGATATGTGTGGGGGTTCATGTTACTCCACTACCTCTCAACCTCTTGTGTCATGAATCAGGGACAAGGCTTAAAAAAATCAGGGACAAAGATGCCAAATCAGGGACACATCTTAACAATTGGTAATATTCACTCAGAAATCTGATAGAATAAGGGGATTTGTATAAGATGCATTTCTGAAGAAGAACTAGTCTGTATTTTTAATGTTTGACATTATTTTATGCTTACAGTCCCACTGTTCTGTCACAGAAACACGAATTTTACGAGACAGAGGAAAATTCTGTCACAAAATCAGGGACATCCCTGAAAATCAGGGACAGTTGAGAGGTATGTGTTACTCTATGCCCGCGATCGGGCTGGTGGGGGGGCACAGGGACCGAGTTGGGGGCCAGCCAGGGGTGGCAGCTGCTGTGTTGCGCCCTGCAATACAGCAGCTCACCTGTGGGTGGCCCTCAACTTGATCCTTTTTTTTTTGGCTCAAGGTTGTGCAGGCGCAGGTTGGGGTTGTGCATGCACAACTCTGCACAACCCGACTGAATATCGGTTGCGCGGGTATGCATGGTTCCTCCCCCTCCTGTTGAGCATGCATTCATTTGCATTGCTCTTTTGCGTAACCTGTTGCCAGTGGAGCAACTGCCTCCTACTGAATATCGCAGAATGGCGCAATGTAGGACTTGCGCATGTGCAACCCTGTTGTGCATGGAGCAACCCTTTTGAATATCTGGGCCATGGTATCTAACCAACTATAAATACATTAAATGTGCAAAGGCATATTATATGACATGTGGAAAACTGTGCAAAAAGGTGTTCCTCACATCATGTGTATTAATGGGGTAGCATACGGTGTCCTGGAGAACCAAGACATGTATGCACAGGATAGGCTGCACCAGAGTTTGTAGGGCTCAGGGATTTTAAAGAAAAATCTGGGACAGTTTATTAAAGAAACGTATAACTTAAAGCAGGCAGGGTGACTGTGTGGGTGTGGGCAGTAAACCGCGCCACCATGCAAAGGAGTCCATCAGTCTCCAACCCCCCCAATAGACAGGCAGAAGGAGGGAGCAATCAAATCTCTATCGGGCAAAGAAGGGGCGGGGAAAGGAAGACTGTTAAGAAGGAGGGTGGTTACAGCAAGGGTCAGAGCAGGTGCAAGTACTAAACAAGTACTGTTGTTTAGTGTTTACCAGTGATGGTGGGGGACAGGGGTCCAACTTCGGGTGACGAATTATCCTGGGGAAGGGTGACAGACAGGCTACATGAGAGAGAGAGGGAGCTCAACATGTACAACCTAGAAGATAGAAAGGAATGAGACATGAGTGAGACCTTCAAGTACCTAAGAGGCCAAAAAGAGGGAAGGACAACGGGGCAACAGTCTGAAGTTAGAGGGAGGAACCAGTCCATTATTTCATGGCGAGGATGGCACTGGTGACTGGCTTGAATACGCTAATAGAAGTATAAAAATGGGCATCAAACATGTTGAGGAAACCATGCAAAAATATATAATCCAGCTACTTGTTGTACATGAGCTGGGATAGCAGTTTCAGATTTTCTACCAACAGGTTCCTCCTTTGATCTGTGTGGATCTGTCCATATACGGAGAAGGATCTCTCCACATCTGCACTTGACACAGGTATCCAGATAGCTTGTAGAGCAGCTCTGGAGAGTACAGTTAGTTGTGACTGCCTTGAAAGCCAGTAATGCCCAACATCCAACTCCAATATGCTTGGAAGTTCTCTTATATCCTCCCTAGCATATACATCCCAGTCATTTTGCAGTTCTGTTTGGTTGTGCAGTGCTAACAGAGGAATGTCACTGGCATGCCGTGTCAAATCCCTATTCAGTTTTGGTAAATTTCTGGGGTCCAAAATATGGCAAGCCTTAAAGAATTCAACTGATGAGTTTGTGTCCATATGCTTAGAAAGCTTGTTTAAAGTAACACCAAATACTCCTTGGAAAAGGGCAACATTTTCCTGCTTGACCCGTGACCTCATAGCCTGCAAGTACCCGTCAGTTCTGTCACCAAATTGTTCTGTTTTCAACACTCCTGCTTCAAACCGCTTTTTGATTTTGCTAATGGTGTCATACAGCAAAACAGCCAAGGGCTTTTCCTTGCATTGCAAAAGCTCAATTGCATCAATAAGGTCAGTACAGTTTTCAGCAATGAATGCAGTTTGAACCTGCAGCTCTGTGAACCATTCTTCAAATAGTTTTTTTAAGGACCTCATGGAGTTGGCATCACTGGTTTCATCCTTGAAGAACTCTCGCAGGTGTTCCAGATATACAGAGTGGTATTTTACTGCTTCGAACCAGGTGTTCCAACGGGTCAAGACAGGAACAGGAGGCAATATTGTTTTCTCCGCACCCTTATCCTCCTGGAATGCAATGTACTCTCGTTTACGTTTTGGTGATTGTTGAAAGGCATATTTTATAAGTGCCACAAGCTTATTCACCTGCTCAAAGTGGTCAATCCAGGTATCACCCACCAATGATAAAACGTGTGCCCAACAACCCACATGGACTACATGTTCACCAATTAGGCCAATGAATACATCATTAAAGCACTTTGTCATGTAACGGCATTGTCACTAACAAATGCTACCACTTGTTCCATCTCCACACCATATTTATGCAAGGTCTTTAAAACACTTTGGGCAACAGTGGAGTGGTTTACCCTGTTAGCTCTATGGTGTCTGCTATTATAGATTTTGCACCCTCCATTACAAAAATAATGTTCATTACACAGCGGGAGTCTGCATCAGTTGTTTCATCGCACATTACTGCGAGTGTCTTGCCTCTTACCAGCTGGCTAATTCCCGCCTCCATTTCCCTATTTAGTCGGGGCAAGTAATTCTGTCATAAAGTGTCTGCCTTTGGATCGCTCCAATTCCTTTGATATGCTTCCCCATCCAGTCTCTCAAGCAGGGCTGATCCAGCTTTTCAATTGGTATATTGGCACCACACCAAGCCCTCAACGTGTCCAAAATGGTTTCCTCCCTTGCAGCAGCTGCAGCTGTTGTAGCATTAAAACTGGTGTGCAGGGTCACCTGTCTGCTGTTACTCTTCTGGCTTGTGTTCTTGCTGTGTTTTTTGCTTTTACAGTGATCCACCACTGTGTCCTTCCTGATGTGGTCAACAGGGTGATCACAGAAGTGACAGAACATCTTCCCTCCATCTTCATACATGCCATAGGACTTGAATTGCAATGCACGGTCTTTAACGGTAAGAGATGAGATTTTGGCCATTTTGCTTGGTGGTGGTGTTGCCATTGCTACACGTGTAGTGTGGACGACTCCCAACAAACTAAAATTGAAACAGTTGGGAGATATAGAAAATATATTTACAACTGTGCAGCACAACTATTAAAACTTCACAACTAATTACTCAATCTCTCAAATCAAGACAGAAATCAGGCTGCCCTTCGAAGTTTACAGTCTAGACTAGAACTATCTATATAGTAAGAAACAAGCATCAAAATCTCCCCGCTAATGTAAGACCATGTCTACGAGAGTGGGGAGGAGCAGCTACAGATTTTACGCTGACCTCAGCCACTTAAATTCCAGACTACATTATCACTATTTATTGACATCTATCCCATTCTCAGCCAATTCCTGGCTACCATTTCAGAGTTAGGAGTAGCTGACAAAATCATCACGCTGACCTCAGAATGTCACAGTACAATAGCAAGAGAACAAGATCGGCATTTGAAATATATCTCGGCTAATAATTCTTGTCCAGTTTTGAGACTGAGGAGGAACAGCTACAGAAATCATGCTGCCCTTCGAAGTTTACAGTCCAGACTAGAACTATCTATAGAGTAAGAAACAAGACCATGTCTACGAGAGTGGGGAGAAGCAGCTACAGATTTTACGTTGACCTCAGCTACTTAAATTCCAGACTATATTATCACTATTTATCTACATCTATCCCATTCTCAGCCAGTCCCTGGCCACCATTTCCGAGTTACTTGCATATTTCTGCCAAATCTCACTAATTGCTTATGGGAGGCTATGTGGAGAAGGGTACCAAAAAGAAACCACTGTGATGTCAGAAACATACAATCTAGACTTTGAGTCACTGTGAGTGCAAAGAAGTACAACAATACCTTTTCCGAAGGGCAAGGACTCACAGCAGCAGACCACCAACAGCACTTTCACAGTTTGACCTAAAAAAAAAAAAAAAAACACAGTAAATCCTAACTCTGCAACACCAACAAGCATTCACATTTTTAGCATGGAAGACCCACTAGTGGGCAAAAAGAAAGCAAACTGTACCTTTTTCAATGGAGGATAGTAGCCCTGCAGCAGATCGCGTCTGATAGCACTTCAAGGCCTGAAATCGTAATTGAAATGTTTACATGTGGCCCACAGAAAAATGTACACATAACTGTTAAAAAGATCATCATCATCATCATCCACATCCTCATCCTCGTCAATGCATTCTCCAATCACAGCTTGCCACCAACACCCACACTTACTTACTTGAAGAGTGGTGCAAAGGGACAAGCATGAGGCACTGGTTGCAGTGCTGGCAGGTGGTTCCACATCAGAAGGAATCTGCAGCAGTGCATAGGCATGATGTTCATGAAGACTTCACCTTCTGACTCCCAGCAAGATGGGTGGCACCAGCAGGTTCATCAATTCTCCAGGATAGACAGCAGCAGCAAGTGCAGCCCCCACCCCGCAGGAGTGACGGCAGCAAGTGCAGCCCACACCCCGCAGGAGTGATGGCAGCAAATGCAGCCTCCACCCTGCAGATGTGACGGCAGCAAGTGCAGCCCCCACCCCGCAGGAGTGATGGCAGCAAGTGCAGCCTCCACCCCGAGGTGTGACGGCAGCAAGTGCAGCCCCCACCCCGCAGGAGTGACGGCAGCAAGTGCAGCCCCCACCCCACAGGTGTGACAGCAACAGAGGTAGAATGACAGTACTCATCCAATGCCATGTACCAAAGCTTTACAGAGCTCAGACGTAAATTAAGCTGAACCACCAGACGCCAAGGTGGACTCCATCAGTTCAGTCCCTAACATCTAGCTGCCTGGATTGGTTTATTTATATGTAAACAAAGTGCATCCAATTAAAACAAAAATCCACAATGATTAATGAGGATTGGGATTGAGGATGCTAATGGAGAGAGATCAGCAATCTGTACTGAAGAATAAACCAATCAGGAATTGCACCAACAGGAAATTAGGCACTTTCTAACTTGGACCTCATGAAAATGGAGCCTCTTAGTTTTTAAGTTGGAGCTCAACTGATGAAAGGTGTTCTACCGGCAGAGGCAAAGCCATAAAACCACTGTGCAGCTCGTAACTTCCTCTCTCCTATCCCCCTTGCAGTCAACAGAAATAACTATCTTTGTGCTCAATCACCAATTTGAGTGATCACTCAAGTGCAAAGACTATTTTTAATATAGTGCTCATGGGGCCAGAGGTGAAGCCCCAATCTGCACAGTGGTCAGGGCTTCACCTCTGCCGTAATTCACCTTACTAACTTAACAATATTCCAGTAGACATTCCTAAAAGCCAAAATGAAAGGTGGTAAGATTATTAACATGCAGTTAGACACTTTAAATCATTTTTTTCTTTATTTACCCCCTAGGTAAGCAAAGGAGGAAAATCCGAAGTTTCGACAGTGGTTTCGGTTATTCAGTTTGATGTGGCTTAATAAAGTTGTTTTGTCTGACTGTGTCTCTTTTTTATCATCATTATTATTCATTCTTCTACGTGCTCACAGACAGGGGCGCGTGCACACACACACACACACACACACACACACACAACCAACAAACCAATAGAGCGTGGCATGGAAAAGGCAGACTAGAATGCATGTTGGAAAAATGGTTCTGTGCCACTCTGCCCGTTCACCCCTCCCTCCGAGGCCAGAACCATTTTTCCCAGCATGTGAACCAGTCTGCCCAGCCTGCCCATCTGCCGACCGACCATCAACCAACAAACCAATAGAGCATGGCATGGACAAGGCAGACTAGAATACATGTTGGAAAAATGGTTCTGTGCCACTCTGCCCGTTCACCCCTCCCTCTGAGGCCAGAACCATTTTTCCCAGCATGTGAACCAGTCCGCCCAGCCTGCCCATCTGCCGACCGACCATCAACCAACAAACCAATAGAGCGTGGCATGGACAAGGCAGACTAGAATACATGTTGGAAAAATGGTTCTGTGCCACTCTGCCCATTCACCCCTCCCTCTGAGGCCAGAACCATTTTTCCCAGCATGTGAACCAGTCTGCCCAGCCTGCCCATCTGCCGACCGACCATCAACCAACAAACCAATAGAGCGTGGCATGGACAAGGCAGACTAGAATACATGTTGGAAAAATGGTTCTGTGCCACTCTGCCCGTTCACCCCTCCCTCTGAGGCCAGAACCATTTTTCCCAGCATGTGAACCAGTCCGCCCAGCCTGCCCATCTGCCGACCGACCATCAACCAACAAACCAATAGAGCGTGGCATGGACAAGGCAGACTAGAATACATGTTGGAAAAATGGTTCTGTGCCACTCTGCCCATTCACCCCTCCCTCTGAGGCCAGAACCATTTTTCCCAGCATGTGAACCAGTCCGCCCAGCCTGCCCATCTGCCGCCGACCATCAACCAACAAACCAATAGCAGCATGGACAAGGCAGACTAGAATACATGTTGGAAAAATGGTTCTGTGCCACTCTGCCCATTCACCCCTCCCTCCGAGGCCAGAACCATTTTTCCCAGCATGTGAACCAGTCCGCCCAGCCTGCCCATCTGCCGACCGACCATCAACCAACAAACCAATAGAGTGTGGCATGGACAAGGCAGACTAGAATACATGTTGGAAGAAATGATGCGGCTCTGTCCATGTTCCCCTGTCTGCCATTTTGCAAATACATTCATTTTTTGGTACATTATGCATATCATCTCATGCCCCCCCAACATCTTCCCTCCCTTGCTTTCCCATTCAAATAAAAGCAGCAGGGCTATCCAAAACACAGAAAACTTACCAGTCGGCAGGCACACAGAAAAGCAGTAGTCCTGCAGCAGTAGATGGCAAGGCATGTCTAGCACAGCACAAGGCAGACAAAAGTGCAGGTCAGGAGCATGAGGCTGCTAGTACAGTAGGGCAGGTGAGCAGCACAACGTTTGCAGGGCAGTTGAGCACGACCACTCTTCACACCCTGACAGACCAGCCTGGACACTCACTAATCTGTCCCCTCTGACAGACCAGCCCAGTCACTATCCCCACCCTAATGGACCACCACAGCCACTCTAACCCACAAGAAGCTACATGGCGCTATCCCAATCCAGATGCTGATGCACGGCCACTCTGCTTACCCAGAGTGGACACTATCCCCGATGGGCTGGTATGACTACTTTCCCCACAGACCACCAGGGCCACTCTCCCCACTGCAGTGTACCAGCAGGGTCACTCTCCCCATTCCATCCCAAACCCAATGGACCACCAGGGCAGTATCTCAATCCAGATGCTGATGCACATCAACTCTGCTTCCTCAGATAGACTCTCCCAGCCACTCTCCTAGCACAGACGGGCCAGCACGGCCACTCCCCCCACCCCGACAGACCACCAGAGCCACTTTCCCCACCACGATGGACCACAAGGGCCACTCTCCCCTCCCCGACATGCCAGCATGGCCACTGAATCAACTGCAGATACCTAACTGTGTCTGGAGGTTTATATTAGCAGTCACAGCCTGTGACTTCAGCACTGCCAGCCATTTATCACACTCAGTGCTCTCAGTTCTACAAGGATTCCTGTATTTTGCAGGGATTGTGTGCTATTTATAGGGAAATTGTTTCCTAGAGTTGTACTGGTTACACAGAAAACAGAGCCATCAAACTTCTATAGGAAGCAATGTAATCTACAGAAAATCTACAGAAAACAAGGAAAATTTCACTGGAGCTACAGGAAAATGCCAAATCTGGGAGCATTGCACAAGGCAGCCAGTTTATTTAGCTGCTCCCCATCTCGCTGGCCGTTGTTGCAGAGTTTTAGCACTTTAAATAAACCTCAAGTTACAGTACTCCTGTTTTGTGTTTTTCACTCACTCACCCAGCCCCCACCCCCAAATCTCCACCATCTCTTCGGCTGTTGTGACTGGGCCAGAACTTAAGATTCAGTCCTCTCACAGTGCTGCCAGGCAGTTTTAGCACTAATTAACAGTATTCCTGTTTGTTTTTTTCACTCGTCCAGACCTCCCTCCCAGCAGTTGAAATGGAGCCCCGATGAACTGAAGCCAATAAGTCCCGTCCTCACAAACGTTTTGGCCAGCCAGAGAAATTACCACTTTTTAAACTCCTCGCTTAGTTTTTATCACTCAGTCCTTCTGCCCTCCCTTCATCACCCCAACCAGTGTTCTCACCAGAGCGCCATTACTTGCCGCTTAACTGAGGCTTCTGACAAAATTATAAGCACAAATAGACTCGGGCAGCCGCAGACACCTACCAGGCTGGTAGAAAGAGTTTGAGATACACCCGAGCTGCGTCCTTTTCGCCGTTTTCCTCGATTCTCGTCATCCTTGTTCTCCTGCTTCAAGCTGTGTCAGTGTGAATTCTGGGCAGACCTACGTGCACCCATTTGGCAGGGAGGCACCGTGATTCACTTCCTCAGCGTAGCAACTGACTGGGCAAGGGGGGGGTCACGGCGCGAGATTAGACCGAGCAGCTGGAACCCTGATTGGACAGATCAGAACCAGGTGGGGGGGGGTGTTGAAGGGCATCACAGGTACTACAGGTAAGGGAGAAGCTTGGGGGTCACACACATCTCAGAGAGAGACAAATGGCAGTGGGCTCTTACTACAGCCCGAGGACTGGACAACATTTAAAGGGACAGTTACAATATTAATGGAAGGCAAAGAAAAAAATCAAAAGGAGGTTTCAACGGGGGTTCGTTCGAACCTGACGAACCCCACCTGGCAATGGGCCTGCGATATGTAAGTAATGTCAGGAGTATTTGTGCTAAATGTACTGATTTTGTAATATATTTAGCGCAAATACTCCCGAAGTTACTTACATATCGTCGGTTTGACTCTGAGCCCTCTGAATGCAGAAAGCACTTTTCTCCTCAGTGAAACAACCGAACAGAGAGATACTGCAGCCAGGAAAAAAAGAACTTGCGATTGCAGTTTGTGTAACTTATACGCTTTCAAATTACATTAATTACGTTATTTGGCTGTACCGGTAGTAGCATTTAGTAGCATTTGCATTACAGTGAAAAAACAAGCCACAAATACTTACGAACAGAATGAACTTCCCCAGGACTCCAGCAGCGAGATTTCCCCAGGACTCCAGCAGCGAGACAATAATGGCAAAATCAGCAGGCAGTAAGAAAAGACACACGCTTCCGCACTGTCTTATAAAGCCTGCACATCACGGGAGGCCCGAGAACAAACGCTATTTCCGTTTTGGTGCCGTTTTCCCGCAGACCAATCACAATTCCGGGTTTCCGTCCGCATCACCATTAATGTGGTAAACCAGTGTCCCTGTCGCTAATCAATCACTTACATGCTTTCCCCTAGTGGACCTCTGCAGGGGTTCCGCTAGTGCAACCTGGCCCACATGGGGGCCTTGCTCCATGGAGGGTACATTCCAGCTTCAATCTCATTCCAGTTCAAGTTTATTACACAAGACATTTCTGTCAAGCACAGCTCATTTCCATGTCAGTCCTAGGACATTTAGGTACCTTCCTATTGAGGCACTCAGTGATAACTCACTTCTACAAAGACTCATGACAGCATCATGCAAGTCTCACAAGTCACTTACACCCTGATCATTTGTACATAGTGTATATACCTGTTGTCCCTATGCCATCCTCACAACCATCCCATGTCCGAGCAATGCTAGCTGGCTATCTCAGCATGTATGATATCATCGTCTCTCAATGTCTACAACCTTGGTGGACAGTTCCTGGCTGAGCAAACCGCAAATGTACATTGCGCATCTTCCTCTCATGCCCCTCACAAGGTCTCACCTTCCTGTCAGTCTACAGAGATGTGTAAAAACAAGGGGCACAATTTGAAGATAGAGGGGGAAGGCTCAGAGGTAATGTGAGGAAGTATTTCTTCACAGAGAGGGGTGTGGATACATGAAACAGCCTTCCTGAGGAGATCATAGAGTCAAAAACAGTGGGGGAATTCAAGAATGCATGGGACAGACATAAGGCAATTCTAGTGGGGGGTAGGAGGAAGTAGGCTGTTGGTTAACTAGCATCTGCAGCTTATCCGTTAGGTAGGGAAATGGGCTTACTAGGTGGGCCAAGCGGTCCTTATCTGCCATCAAATTCTATGTTTCTATAGAAGCCTGACTTGCAATTCTATTATTTGACTCCTTTTTCTAGTGATCCCATGTGGGGATCCTGCCTGTTCAGCTCGGCCTACATGGGGACCTAGCTTCCAGCTTCAACATTCCCAAGTCCACCTACAGTGGACCTGCAGCAGGTCTCACCATTTCTGTTTCTGCCTCGAGAGGCCTGTAATACTAGCTCATTGGCACTGGACTCCTAGTCTTCCTTTGCTACTTACTGTTGGGCAACTGCCCTGTCCTGTCTTATTGTACTACAACATACCTGATATTTCTGCTCCCAGGAACTACAATGACTGATCCTATCATCAGACTACCTGCGGGGAGGAGGGCAGTCCTTGCTACTTCCTCCATGTGGCACCTCCCTCCATAAATGGGACACCACCTATAACAATATTTTCCATTTTGCTTCTGCCTCTCCACGGTACAAACATCAGCTCTATGCTGATCTGCAATGGCCTAGTCCTGCTGCTTACCAGCTCTTATCCTATGGTACTCTTATAGATCTTACAAAAAGATCTGGCCTCCCTCAATCCCTTCCTCATTACTTCACTCCCAACCCCCCTCCTATGATCTCCGCTCCAGTGACCTAACCTTGCTCTATATTCCCAGGTGCAAAACCTCTATGGGTGCTTGTTCCTTCTTCCATGCTGCCCCTAAATATTGGAACTCTATCCCTCATAACATTTTCCTAGCCCCTACACCTTCTGGCTTTAAGAAACTCCACCGTGACTACCTTCTTGCATCAAGTCCTTGCACCTGCTTCCATCCACCTTAAGCTCACCCTTTCCCGCTTTTGTCTTACTCTTTTTCCTCCCCCTCCATGCTCTTTTACCAACCTCTCCTTTCTCTCTCCCTTCCCTACCCCTCCCCACCTCTATTCCTCTATGTGCACTGGCCTTGTTAATGGCACTTACTGTATACTGTTTCATAATCACATGACTAGTGCCAGTTTTTCTGTACTTGTGTTGCACTTCTTTATTTCTGAATATCCCAGTACCTGTTCATATTGTTTACTTGTACAACCCTGTATTTCACCGTTCTTGTAAAATGTTTGTTTTTTTTCCTACCGCCTAGCATCGTATATCCTATTCTATGTACTGCGTCACATTGTTGTTGTTCATGTATTTGACTTGTATCCTCCCAGGTTGTGCCTGAAAACAGGCATTTCTATGCCTAGTGCACTCACCCAGTTACCAAAAGCAAATAAATAAAATTTCCAGGCATGACCAAGGAGAGTACAACCAGTAAATACAATGTATGACAATGACAGCCTAGAAAAATGTTACAATAGGCTAGTACACAAGGTATAAACAGGGGTGCAATCAACAAAGCATTATATACAAAGTGCAGTATTATTATACACATAGGCAACTGGTTTACCATAATACTGGCACATGGGCTAGGAAATACATAAACTGTGCAAATCAGTCATTTTGTGAGGCCACCATAGTAAATTCTAAAACTATGGAGTGAGTGAGGACAAATTTGGGAACTCCATATGGGCGCCATAGCCTTTAAGTAAATTTTCCTTTTGCAAAAGTGACTTTCCTCAGAAATAGCTCCACAAGCTAGCATATCAGTCATGTATCACATTTGGCTTTAGCCCCATTAAAACCCTATATCCCAACACCACTCCCCATAGTGTCAGTTCTTTGCACTTCCTAGTCCCATTTGGAAATCTTTTTCTCACATACCCCAAATGATAGATCTCCCAACCCCTACATTATTTAAGCTTTTTAATTGTCCTAACAATGCATTTCATTTGGGGAGTAACATTCTTGTTTTCAAAACCCAATAGGATAGCCACTAATTAAAAACAAGGAGAAAGTCAAAGGGTGCATTGGGAGCTTCAGAATGACTGAGTAAGCCTAGTTAGGTAAAGCAGGGCAGACTGGATGTTTGCAGTTCATTTGCATCACCAGGTAAGAAAAAAGGTCCGTCTCCCCATACGACGCACAGGGGAAATGCCAAACCTCACCCAACTACTAACACACCAAAATCTGGCCAATGAAAAATCATGTACACAAATGCTCACAGCCTGGGAAATAAGATCTCAGACCTGCAGGCAATAATGTCAGAGGCTAAACTGGACATAGTAACAATTAGTGAGACGTGGTTTACCAGTAACCACACTTGGGAGACTTCAGTACCTGGCTATGTACTGTTCAGAAGAGACTGAGGTGCAAAAAGGGGGGAGTGGAGTGGCCCTGTATGTCAATAAAAATATCAAAGCTACAGAAATTCAGAATACACATAAGGAGCCAGAAGAACTGTGGGTCACCCTGGAAACAGGAAATGGGACAGCCATAAGAAGTGGGTTGTCTACAGGCCCCCAGACCAGGGGAGGACGAGACACATTACTGTTAGAAGATATAACTAAACATGACAACTAAAGGGTGGTTCTGATAATGGGAGACTTCAACATGCCAGATACAGATTGGTCAATAACAGCAGGAACATCTG
This sequence comes from Neoceratodus forsteri, assembly GCA_016271365.2. Lineage (NCBI taxonomy): Eukaryota > Metazoa > Chordata > Ceratodontiformes > Ceratodontidae > Neoceratodus > Neoceratodus forsteri. The sequence goes on along the minus strand of CM057456.1, from coordinate 665,443,110 downwards.
CCAGAACTAGACACATGGTGGATTCCCTGCAGGGGGAGGGCCTCAAACAACTGGTACAACAACCCACAAGAGACAGGGCTACCCTAGATCTAGTACTAACTAACAGGGAAGGGATCACAAATCTCCAGGTAGAAGGTCACCTGGGGGCCAGTGACCATCACATGGTATGGTTCAATTTGGCCACTACATCTAAATCATGCCATTCCAAGGTAAAAATATGGGACTTCAGAGGAGCTGACTCTGATAAGATGGCTAAAGAGTTAAGCTAGCCCTGGCAAAAAGAAACACAGGTGAAGGGGTACAGGCAAAGTGGGCAAGCATTAAGGATGCAGTACTTGAAGCAACATCCCACTGTGTTAGACAGAAAAGGAAGTGCAAAAGAAGAAGGAAACCACTTTGATTCTCAAATAGTGTAGCAGAAAAGGTCAGAGCCAAAAGGCTGGCCTTCAGGAAATATAAGGGAACACAGCGGGATGAAGATAAGGAGGCGTACCAAACTGCCCTAAGGGAAGCAGGGAAGGCAGTAAGGCAGGCAAAGTCCCAAACTGAGGAAACACTAGCACGAACAGTAAAGAAGGTGACAAGACTTCTATAGATTCATTAGTGAAAGGAGAAAGTCCAGAGGGGGTATTGCTAAGCTCAAAGGAGAAAAGGGGGCATGTGAGGAGGAGGACCCTGTAAAAGCATCTATCCTAAATAGATACTTTTGCTCAGTATTTACTGAAGAGAAGGTAGGGCAGAGCCCACAGCTCAGCACCATGGACACAGGGGGGAGGGAGGTGAGCACTACTCCCTTCACAAAAGAAAGGGTCCTACAAGAGCTCACTAAGCTCAGGGTGGACAAAGCAAAGGGTCCTGATGGCATACCTCCCAGGGTACTTAAGGAGCTAAGGATGGAACTAGCAGAGCCATTAGCAGAACTGTTTAGTGAGTCTCTGAGCACAGGAGAGGTCCCAGAAGACAGGAGAAGGGCTCATGTGATCCCGCTTCACAAGAGTGGTAGCAGAGATGAGGCAGGGAACTACAGACCAGTCAGTCTTACCTCATTAGTGGGCAAGATTATGGAGACACTCTTAAGGATAGGATAGTGCAACACCTGGAATCCATAGGGCACAGGATCCAAGACAGCATGGGTTTACAAAAGGAAGGTCCTGTCAAACTAATCTCATAGATTTCTTTGACTGGGTAACCAGAGTTGTGGACCAAGGGGGAGCAGTCGATGTCGCCTACCTTGACTTCAGCAAAGCTTTCAACACTGTTCCACATAGAAGATTGATAAATAAGCTGGGTAGGCTCGGGTTGGGTCAGAAGTTGGTCAACTGGGTGGCAAACTGGTTGATGGGCAGGAAATAGAGAGTGGTGGTTAATGGTATACAGTCAGAAGACATGCAAGTCACAAGTGGGGTACCTCAGGGATCAGTCCTGGGGCCAATTCTCTTCAATATCTTCATTAGTGACATTGCAGATGGACTAGAGGGTAAGGCTTGTCTGTTTGCAGATGACACCAAGATCTGCAACAGAGTAGATGATCCAGATGGGGTGGGCAGAATGAGAAGAGATCTGGATAAACTAGCAAAATGGTCAGAAGAGTGGCAACCAGGATTTAATGCAAAGAAGTGCAAGATCATGCACATAGGGAAGAGAACCCCTGAAGCCACTTATAGGCAGGGAGGGGAGTTGCTGGCAGTCACAAAGGAAGAAAGAGACTTGGGCAGCATCATCACTGATGACCTGAAATCATCCAAGCAGACCTCTAAAGCAGTAGGTAAGGCTAAAGGAATGTTAGGGTGTATTAGTAGGGGTATCACAAGTCGTAAGAGGGAGGTAATAATCCCTCTTTACAAGACACTGGTTAGGCCCCATCTGGAGTACTGTGTGCAGTACTGGAGGCCACACCTTCACAAGGACATTAACCAAATTGAGGCAGTCCAGAGAAGGGCAACCAAATGGTGCAGGGACTGCATCAGAAGACATATGAGGACAGATTAACGGAGCTCAATATGTATACCCTTGAGCAAAGGAGGGAGAGAGGTGATATGATCGAGACATTCAAACACCTTAAGGGCATTAACAATGTGAAAGAGTCTAATATGTTTAAATATAAGAACAATAGCAGGACAAGAGGACACAGCATGAGATTAGAAGGATGTCGATTAAGGGGGAATGTGAGGAAATTCTTTTTCATAGAAAGGGTGGTGGATGCATGGAATGGCCTACCTCAGGAAGTGGTGGCTATGAATACAGTGCAGTGCTTCAAACAGGCATGGAATAGGCATAAGGGAGCAATACAGATGAGTATGAATAGATAGGCCACTGACAGAGCAAAGGCCAATGGCACATTTATAAGGTAGAAAAAGAAATGGACAGACTGGATGGGCCTTGCGGTCCTTTTCAGACATCAACTTCTATGTTTCTATGTTTCTTGTTTGCATAATGCATCACATTACAGCACCCTGCATTCATTACCGCGTGGGTTTACATCCATCTGATAGAGTAACACTGCACATGTAACTAGGTGTTTGGAAACCTGATCCATCTACTGTAGTCCCACTTCCAGGCTGCTGCCCTCCATTTCCTTTATATGTATCACAGAGGCTACAAGCACTCATCCTAGCTCCCAAACCTTCCCTGCAGAGGTAAGAACTGGCATATTTTTTCCTCCTTTTTGGACTACCTTAGCGCACTATGGTGGTCTCTGAGTCTAGTCCCCATCTGTGCTCAACTGTTTATAATCATGGATCTTTGTATTTAGTGGGTAGAGAGGGGCCCAGAAACCACTGCAGTGAATTTTAACATTTTTCAGCTTTATTTTGTTGGCTTTAGGATCCCTTGACTCCTTTGTGATTTAACCCATGTTTTTTTTTATTTTTTATTTAGTTTTTGTTGACCGGGTAAGTGCACTAGACAAATTCTGTTTTCAGGCACAACCTGGGGGAAGGGGATACAGATGAATGCCAACTGACTTTGAACCAGATTAAGTTGTTGGTGGCATTTTTAGTTCAAACTGACTTCCACCAGAAATAGAGCCATTTTAAAATTGCATCATGTTGTTGAGACAGACCTGGACTTTGGCACTGTCAAGGTCCTGGATATTGCCAATAAACCTCATAATTCCCATTCCAGCCCTATCCTCATTTTCTTTCTGCCCCCATTATCTACTATTTAAAGGTCAGTCCCCTCTAACCTGCAGGATTTAAAGCTTATTAGCTGCCTTTCCATAATTTTTTATGACATTTGTATAAACTATAGTATCTGTTTGTTAAGGAGAGTACTGAAAGCCGTTGCTGTGGAGGTAAAAAGCATTCAGCTTGGTTCAAGTGTTTAGATGTTGGGTCCCTGCACAAAACTAAACATTTAATGGGCTTTCAGAGCGGTTACCAACAAGCTCCCCCTATACTTCTCTGATTGTATTCCCCTGAGTGTTATTGGTGCCTATGCTCTAAGAAGCTATTCCCTAATTGCCTTGCAATTACCTAAGGTCAAATCTCGTTTCAGCAGAGCTGCCATAAGTTTATCATTGCCTTCCTTGTGGAACAATATGCAAAAAAACTTGAAGCTGAGCTGTCCTGTTAGCCTGAATATTTTCAAGTTGCTCTATGACCGCTCTGTGAAGGAATCCTGCAAATGCTTCCCACAACGCTAGCTCACCTATTTTCCAGTTTCCCTCCTGCCCATCCTGCCTCCTGCCCTGCCTCTGCCCCTGCCTCTCTCTCTCTTCCCCTACCAAAATACTGGCTTCTCTGCCTCTCTTTAGCCATGGCCAAATTCCACCCCTTCCTTGGAGTATGCCAGTTAACTATTCCAACCTCGTAATTTCTTCCTAAGCTGGTATCCCTCTTCTTGCCTTTCTCTCTCCTTTTAAGTGAACATTCCAGCTGTACCCAGTTATGGCCCTATCTGTTGTAAAGGCCCTCTCACTCAAATGTTGATGTACATATGTATATTTTCCTTCTTTGTATAATATTGCATTATGTTTTACCATGTTACTGTACTATGATTTTTGTATGACCAGGTCCATCTTGCAAATGAGCCCTACTCAATGGTGCCCACCTGGATAAATAAAGATTTTGATAGATTGATTGATTTAAATCAAGTTTAAAACTTTACTTTAAATGTTTGTTTATTTTGAACAAAGATTGTTATCACTTTTAGGAAAGCTGAAAACTTCCCTTAAGCGATTTCAACCTTTGCTCAAAGTAAACAAAATTAGAAGTAACCCATAGTTGAAACCATTTCAGTCACGTATCACACTGGTAAATTTGACTTGGGTGTTGCAACATTAAAGAGCTAGTGGAACCAAACTAGCAGACAGGAAAAGATGCAAATTTTATTTCTGAAGTATTTTTTCCTTTTGCTCATTAGAACATTTTCTGTGTGATAATATTGTGCTGGATGTGTGGAATAGCTCTCAGCCTGGCAGCTGACATTATCTTTCACCCCCACCACCACCACCACTACACCATTAACTTTCCTGGCAGCTACTGAGTGGCAGTTCCTAAGCAGCAGTGATGTCACAGTCAGTGAGGTCACAGTGCTGATGATGCAGTGGGGGGCAGTAGAGCTAGATATGCCAACTACCAGGCAGAGTGTTGTTCCACACATCACACCTACTAACATCAGGTAAACAATTTTTTAATTAACCAAACGGAAAAGAAAATGAACTTCAAATATAAAAGGTAATGGTTGATTGCCTTTAAAAACTAATATTAGCTTTAGATAGTACACTATCTCTTTAAGCCCCCATTTTATACCTCCACATCCTATTATCTCCCTTCTGGGCCCAGTCCAAATAACTGCTGCCCCCCTTTATCTGCTAGATCCCAAATAATGAGACCCTAAAACCCTACATCTTTAAAGCTAATTGATTGCCCTTTCTGACATATTATGTTTGGGGAAAATATTTTATTTTATGAGTGAAAGTGGGCCCCAGTAACCATTTGTGGACACTGTCAATCTTATTTTTTCATGTTTTCATATACTGACGAGTGTTGCTATGTATCGGAGCTGATTTATTTTAGTTATTGTTTCAAATTCCTGATTTTTTTTTGTTCATTATTATTCATTAAAAATGTCTGCAACTTTGAGAAAGATATGGGGCTGGATTCAGAAAGCACAGCACAAACTGTGGCAAATGGCAGCTTGCATGGCTCGATGGCATGCCAGGGACCATGCTCCCGATTCACTGTTGGGTAGAGTCCTGGCATCAAGATCCCATAACTTGTGACAAATGTGGCCATGTGGCATACACATGGAGCAATTGAAAGATTTGCCACTGTTACAAGTCCACTCCCATGGGGCAGGATTCTCTGCATCACAGCGAATCCCTCTTGTGATGAGGGGATGGTCAGGGGTACCCTTCCTCTGTTCTTTTAACACGTTTGCTGTTTCACAACTGAATGTACACCAGAGGATCCCAGGGCAGCCTCTTTCCATGTGAGGGGGTACAAATACAGCCTTGACTCTGTGATCCTGGGGTAGATCCCTCTTGACCACTGCACATGAACCAGAAAGCCACAGGCATGTATAGGATTCAGGGGGCCCTATACACCCTATTTTCTCTTTCCCCAGAAATTCAGAGCTCAGTTCCAATCCCACAGACTCCTCCTGAGACCCTTGATATTTCCTCACCTCCCCTCCTTTCATCATACAGAGTCCCTAGTGGTTCTTTCCTTTGGTAGTGTTTTGGCCCTTAAGCAATCACACAGGCATAGCATAATTTGAACAACCTCCTCAAAGCAACACACACAAACAACATTGGCAGAATTAGCTTAAAAGTAAGTCAAAAGCTTTACTAATGAAATTAATAAATGCAGTAAATAACATAAAGACAGATAATGTTAGACATTGGTTACAGGATAGTGAAAATGGAAGATATACATGAAAACCTACACTTTAAAACTCTGAGATAAAAGTCTACCACAGTCCATAGTTGATGAAGTTTGCAGTGCAAAGTCTTTACAAAGGCAGTTGAAAATCTTGGTTCTTGGTAGTGCAGAAGAATCCTTGAAGAAAATGTCCCTGCTCTCCTAAACAGGCAGTCAGGTTCCCCAAATGAAAAGGCTAAAAAACTAAAAGGCTCAAATACATTCTTTCTCCCTTGTTTTATGGGATTTCTCAAAGGGCAGGTTGAGTGGACATTGGCTTGCCCTGCGATTGGCTAGCATTCTGTTTCTATGGCTACACAGCCATTCAGTTTTTAGTATTTTATTACAAAACACAAATATGCAGTTCTGAATATGAAAAAAAACAAAACCCTCAGGGGTCAGCTAGTTTAAAACAGAACTCTGAGGGAGAATCGGTAACCTATGAAGAGGGTGACAGCTGAACAGCAAACTGTCACAACAGTGACAGAACCACAGTGCCAACACTTTTGCATGATCACTGTTCCCCATCCCTGAGTTATGTCCCCAGAGTTAGAATCTATATTATGAGGTTGCCCTCATTAGGGGGGGGGGCAAAGCCCCCTCAAGAAAATACTTTTGCAAAATCATCCACGCTGTGGGCTCAGTGCCATTGTGACGGTTCACCGTTCCAAAGTCACTGTTCTGACATGGAACCAGAAAATCCAGCCTCCCTCCTGGGAAATGGCAGTACCTAAGCTACACTCAGTACAATCATTTACTTAAATGGTAGCCCATTCAACTGTAACAAGATTAAGTCAGCACAGACATCTCAAAACAAAGGGGTTCCAGACATCACGGCTCCTCATGAGGTCCTACCCTTTTCACAAGCAAATTGGGCTACCTGGCCTCCCAGCTAGGCTTAATTATTCTTTTGTCTCTTTCTAAAATGATTTCATTAACTCTTATCCCTGCCTAGCAGTTGGCAGATTCTCTGCCCAGCAACAAGAGTTACAACATCATTTTAGGGCCCATGGCTTTTCATTGTACCGATGATCCCTTACGCTTACACTGGCACCATGAGCATTTCTGATACATTATATGCATATAATCATATAAAACATGACCAAAACAATAAGATATGGCCTTATCTTGCCAGAGTCACAAGCTGCAGACCAGTCTGGAAGCACTTGCCCTGCTTGGATTTTGTGTAATACAGTGCTGGTATTTGTCCTAATGTCACTTGCTGTGCCTTGTGCTTAACCTGTCAGTCCAGCATGCATGCATGAGGGGTATAACAAACTGTATGGCACACCTGCAAAACATCATTAGTCAGTATATCCCAATATCACTTTTCCCTAGTAATATGTATTGTATACATGTGTGATTCACCACTAACCACACAACACAACATGCAATGCCACACAATGCACATTGACACAATACAATCCATTTGGGCACATGTTTCCACCCACCCAGGTAAGGCTCCAGGGTTGGCACAAGGAGCACTAGACCAGCACCTGGCTGGTCTAACTGTCCCCGACCATGTGCCCTCTGTGAGGATTTCCTGAATCCCCCTGTTGGGGACATGGCACCTTGCATCTGCCAGAAGCCCCCTAGTGCTCTGGTGCAACCATACACTCGGTGCAGACGTGGCACAGGCCAGTCTGACACACAGGGTTCCTGGTTTGGTACAGGGAGCATTCTTGAATCAGGAAGTCCTCAAGTTGAGACATAAGGTGCCACTCGTGTCACTTATGTTTGATGCAGCCACCTTGCACCAACTGCAGAGCTTTCTGAATCAAGCTCACTGTATTTATATGCAAATGCTTATATTGTGATGTGCATTGCTGTTATAAATTTAGCAAAATGTACTATACTGTTATGGAACATTTAAAAAACACAATAATTGTTAGGAAAATTTGCTATTCACTCTGTCTATTTTGTTTCATACTCTTATTTGATCAATTGCAACATTGATTTTGAAGGTAAAAAATAGAATGTAATATTTTCACTGTAAGAATTAATAAATAGTGTTTGAAAAAAAATGTAATATCTTGTTGCTTTTACTGTTTTAACATCTTGTGAAAGACTATTACTCTGTAACTTATTAATGATTTTCCAGAAAAGAGAACCATACCCCTTCTTAGTTCTTTGTATAGTGTCAGTGACTCAGGTTGCACACTCATCTCTGAGGCTGGAAGATCATAACACCATGGGTTCTATCCCCACACCAGTCACTTGTGTTTAATCCCAATACTGACACTGTAGTGCAGCATGAGGAGGGTGCTGCACTCCTGAGGTGCCGTCCTTTGGATGAGATGTTAAACTGAGGTCCCATCTACCTGTTCTGGTGGTTCTTCAAGTGAATGTTTAAAATGTCTTTCCTCAAAAGTGCGCACAAGGATTGTGGTGCTCACCAAGCAATACAAACATATTTACTCCATGAAACTGTCGCACACACACCCATAACTATAAAGTACCACCAAGGCTCTTTTTTGAAATAATTTATTACATAGGATAACAGCAAAATGCCCATGCATTTTGGATATTTAATTTTTGATAAAGGATTAGATATCTGAAATGTGTGAGGCATTTTTTATTGGCCTATATGTAATAAATTTACTTTTAAAGACAAAAAGGTCTTGGTGGTACTTGACAGTTTATGGTTGTTACAAATCCCATGGCATGTCTTGAAAAAGAGAAGGGGAATTTCTCCAGTATCCTGGCCAAATTCCCCCCATTTACTAGAAATATCACCAACAGTTTAATGTGGTTTAATGTCAGTTGGTTTCCATCTGTATCACCCCTTCCACAGATGAGGCTTAACATAAGCAGAATTGCATAGTCTTCCGTTCCAAGTAAAAAAAAAAAAAGTAATAAATAAATATCCCTTCCTTCCACAGAATCACTGAAAGTTGATTCATTCTTTGTCTTCCTTCTTCAAAATACAGTACTTCTCAAAACAATTATTCTATATTTGTCAAATTGTCAATTTCTTCACTTCTGTATTCATGCTTCTCAATCTGCACAACATAATCTGCCATTTTTACATGCGGTTATGATTCAAACAGAAAGCAGGATATAAAGTAAGTTCACACGTATGAAGACATGGCTGAACCTTTATTCTTAGATTCTGCAGATGCCATCATTTTGACTATTTTTTCATTTTTTAGGAACTACAGTAGTAAAACATTTTCTACCACCTCTAAATAACAGACACTTTTTTGTCACAAACTATGTCTTAAATGCATTAAGAATCATGAAAACAATATCAGAAAGTAATACAACCTCCTAGTTAATTTAACATATCAACACAATTGAGCAAAATGCATCACGGGTGCAAAAAGGCAGTGGCACCCTTCTAATAGTCCGGCCTTATTTCATTAGCTTGTTTTTGCACACTTCAATAAAGGAAGTCCAGAGATAGTTATAATAGTGACTAAAACTACTGCAGAACAGGTTATATTTGATGTAAAATAATTATAGCTATATTCCCTTAAGTGATAACTGCGCTAAAATAAAATGGCGCTAATTGGTCAAAACTGCATGTTTTCAATGGGCAAAAATTAGGAGCTAATTGCAGATCATGAAATAAAATTTGCACAATTGCATCCAATTAGTGTCATGCTCTAAATATTACTTGCATGAAAATAAGCAGTTCTACAATATTTTATTCAGTCTATTTCTTTAGTGAGGCTAAATTCTCTTTTGGAAAAAGGCGCTGTTTTTCTATAATAAGAATATAAACGAATCACAACAGACCAGTGCTAAGATAACTGAGGCAGCAATTTTTGCCAGCCCCTTGCTTGTGACCCTCAAGTTATGCTCAAAGGGGGTTGCACACCCCTTCAATGCCAGAGCACATCAAAGTGACATTGTGCATATGAGGGTGTGGGTGGTTATGCTAGAGGCATACAGTGTCTTCTTCAAATGCCTGGAGGCCCCATCACATTGCACACAGAGTTATGGTATGCCTCTGCATTAGTAACCTTTTAAGGAAGAAAGTAGGGGTATCAGACCTCTGCACCTAGTGAGCATACACATCAGGGAAACAAGATCCATGTAGGGCCAAAGCCCAGCCATGGTGCATATTGGGAATGGAGCTAGGAAGGAAGGGATCCACTGGACTACTCGGGACTGTTTTGGGCTTGGGTTGGGGGGGGCTACTGGACTTACAGGTAAGTCAACAAGGGAGTGAACAGATGACAACTGACATGTAATCACAAGTGGGCCTAATGTATGGGTCATGCAGCTGGAATGCATGCCAGTTTCACACTACCATGAAAGCGTTTGCATAGCATGGCACCATGCACAGATGTTTACAACAAATTAATCTGTGCTGTTACTGTGTGCAAGCCCAGTTTTGCATTCTTGCTTAAGCACTGGGAGACTCCACCCCAGCACATAAATGTTCAGTACAGCAACTGTGTGGGTTGGCCATCTCTGTACCCCACTGAACAACCCATAAGATTGCAAGTGAGAATTAGACTATTATCATTTTTATTAGACACATTCTTGTCTCCTCTGTTGCTTCACAATCCAGGAGAGAGATAGATGAAAATGTTGCTGCATTAGGTATGCAGGGAGATGCAAACAGCATGTTCAAGTTCAAGTTTACTGATCCATGATATGGGCATTACAGTGTAATAAATAGATAATATAAGTATTGCAAATATGATTAGTTACAATAAATACAATATCCACGTATAAAGAAACATTTGTATTGCAATTTTTCAGTTCAAAGTGCAGGGAAACTCTGTATAATAGGACATGCAACATAGTTTACAAATACTGTTGAATTTAAAGCATTTACACAAAACATAACACAATGGGCCCTATTCCAGAAGGCACGTTATTGACAATTGTGACTTGCACCAAGTGCCAATGCACCGGGGACTCTGATCCCAATTCCAGAATTGCCAGGGTCTCCGGCAGCTATGTCCATGACTTACGGCACCCCAAGCATTGTGCCAAAGGGAGGGTGCACCTGAACAGGGTGACACAAGCCCCAGTAAATGCCCACTAACAGGGCACAAGCACCCCCCAAGCCCCAATCCCCACAGGACTATCAGAAACTCCCCAAGCGCCGATCCACAAGCAATGCCCTGCAGGGCTGCTTATGTCCTCCTGATCCCCAAGTAATGCCCTGCAGGGCTAATCATATCCCCCCAATCCCCAAGTAATTCCCAGCAGGGCTGATCATGTCCTCCTGATCCCCAAGTAATGCCCTGCAGAGCTGCTCATGTCCTCCCGAGCCCCAAGTAATGCCCTGCAGGGCTAATCATGTCCCCCTGTCCCCAAGCCCTGATCCACAATTGTCAGCTCACCAGTAATTGTACATATGTAGAAAAGCACATCCCATTATCCCTGGTAGTCTAGTGGCCCCCTACCCAGCAGTGCCAGTCCACATCACCCCCACACCTGTTCCCAGTCGGCAACTGGCACATCTCACCTCTCACCTCCATGGCCAGCAGCCAACTGAGTTCCATCTGAACACATAGTACTGTATACAGTACTCGCCCAATGAATGAGCTGTCAGTCATTGAGCATGTACTGTATTCAGTAGTACGCATTCAGAGGGGGCTCAGTCGGCAGCTGGCTATGGAGGTGAGAGGTGGGATATGCCAGTTGCCTACTGGGAATGGGTGTGGGGTGGACTGGCATTGCTTGGTGGGGGTGGGTGCCACTAGACTACCAGGGATAACAGGATGTATGTTTCTACATATGTACAATTACCGGTGATCTGGTAATCGGGGATTGGGGCTTGGGAACTGGGAGGACATGATCAGCGCTGCGGGGCAATACTTGGGAATCAGAAGGACATGAGCAGCCTTGTGGGGCATTACTTGGGACTGGGAGGACATGAGCAGCCCTGTAGGGCATTACTTGGGGATTGGGACTTGGGGATGCCAGCAGCCCACAGAGGGCATGTATGTCTGGTCCACAATGGGTGATGGGTGGGTGAGTCTTATGTGGATTTGTGGGGGGTGGCCATTGGGTACACATGGCACAGTGGTGCACCCTTGGTTGATGCAGAGTACAGTTAGACCAGCTAATAGCTGGTCTAACTGTTCTTGGACCAATGTCTTCTGGGGATTCTCCTGGAATAGAAACTGTGCTGTTCAGTGCCACAAGTATCACTGTCCAGAAAAGGGTGCAACTGCTGCCGTAAACCCCCTTGCCCCATGTCACTAGGGATTTATGGCATACATGGAGGCATAGGGTGATTCTGGCACAGGCAGCCCGTGACATGTCACAGGCTACGTTTTGGAATACTGATTGTTGGAACTCATGGCACAAAGTGTTACTTGCACCATTTGTTTTGGTGCAAGACATTTTGCACCATGCATAACCATTCTGGACTCGGGCCCACTATGTTTATAGTGTATGGCGAGGCTTGTTCAGGATGGAAATCCATCCTAATTGAAATGTTGTTGTACCACAGTTCAGTGGTCATAGAACGTGGTTATACCACACTGTGGTACAACAACATTTCAGCTAGTTTTGAAAGGGCATGAGCTGCACTGTTCAATAGAAGAGCTGCAGCAACAGAAACAGCAGGATCAACCAGATAGTAAGTTGCGGTGGCAGCACCATCGAGTGCATGGCTTCGGCAGGATCAACCAGATAACTATTAAAAACACAGGATCAACCAGATATTTTTAGCTATAACTAAAAAATACACCCGCAGAATCAACCAGATATTTTAAAATAACTCACATGTAGGAAAGCAATTCCCCAACTCAATCCTCTTGCTTAGTGAGAGATACCACCACCATGTTTTTTTTGAAAATCCCACCCACATTAAACTTTCAATCAATAGCAGTCCCTGTTATACATGTCAGGACATCTGGACCCCAGCAACCACACCACTGACCCTTGCAACCATCGTAGAGAACCGGAATGAAATGCAGCAGAAAAACAAAAATACTTATCAGTTCTAAAAAGCATTGAAAGCTTTTCCACTATATTTTTACGGGCACCATACACTACAAAAATTAGTGGATGGGCAACTCTATGCCCAACCAGTGTGTTGTGCCACCTCGGGGTTCGGATTCTCACAGACCTCTCAAGCTTCATTCTCGAAGTCACTGGGACTCAGAACCCCTTGGTGGCACAACACACTGGTTCTGCACAGTTGCCCATCCACTATTCTCTATGTTTTTAGCACACTGGAATATTAATGAGGAGATACAAGTGTTTTAAGTCTATGATACAAGATGTGACATAGTGGATACCTGCTTTAGATAACGCTAGACACAAGTTAGAATGTAAACAGGACTCCAAAGGGTTTGGGCCGGATTACCTACACTCCATAACCACTGTATTGTGGTCGGTAATCCCCAAATTTCTACTGGGATCTGAAAGCCTCTCAAAGTCTCCAAAAAGCAGATCCAGCATCTCACATCTAATATAATCACAAAAATTATTGGGCTCAATTTTCAAAGCCTGAGGAATGATGCAAGGTGCCTGCATCAAACATAAATGATGCAAGTGGCACCTTGTGTCAAGAGATATGGCATTCCCATTTTCCAAACATGAGATGCATTGAAAAGGGAAGACACTGCACCACAGTGGCACTGTGCCACCCTTGCAACATACAGCTGGGTGTATTGGATCACAAGGGGGCTTGCACCACAGTGGGGCTGCACCAACCCCTTTTTTCATATTTTGGAAGCCCTGCCACGGGTGCAGTAAGAAGCGTGACTTAGACCAGCCATGAAGTGATCTAAGCACCTTGCATCAGTGCCACACAATGTGGCAAATTGGGAGGGCTCTAGAAGTGTGGTCTGGGGGTAGAAGGGAGCACAGAGGAATCATGGGGAAGATGAGGAGATGGTGGGCATGCAAGGGAGTGATATGGCACCTGGTGGGAGTGTTGCTTATATAACCATAAAGCCAATAAGATGGTACCATGGGGAGATCCAGGGACAAACAGTGCCATGGCCCCAGGTTGGCACAGCTCTGGCAGCAGCCCCAGACTTGGGGCTGCTGTCAGGGTTGTGCCTACCTGAGGCCATGGCACTTTTTGTCCCTGGAACCCCCCTATGGTACCATCCCATTGGCTTTATAGCTATAAAAACAGCTCCCCCCACCGGGTGCCACATCACTCCCTCTCATGCCTACCATCTCCCCAACACCCCCTGTGGCACTCCATGCCTCTTCTACCCACAAATCCATCTTGCCAAACATGTTTCACCACCCCCCGACCATCCCAGCCTCTCTAGTGTTGCGCCTGGGGGAGTGGGATGGATCCCTGTGACAATTCCCACCAATGCACCAATTGTTTGGTGCTAGCCTGCAGGTACTGCAACTCCCAGGTTTTTGGTGTAGGAACCCCTGATTTTAGAGAAATGGGTGCAGGGTCCCTGATGCACTCAGAGTTTACTGCAGCCCTAGATTGTCGCAAATTGCAGTGATCTAAGATCTCTTTGAAAATAGATCCCATGTCAGTGATTTATTTTGCCTTGTCTGTTTTTCTGCCTTCCCCAGCCCCCAGCCTGCCACTCCTTAAGGCTGTACAAGTCCCTGCTGTCTATCAGTCTCACCTCAGTTGCCAGCACCCACCCCCAAAGTCCTGCTAGATCTGTGTCTGGAGGATTTTGGCTCTAATCCTACTGAAAGAGCCCCCTTCCCCATAAGGGGGGAATTGGAGGAGAGGAGAAGTCTGGATGTTGCTCTCCTGGAATGTCAGGTGTGGGAGATGGGAACAGTGTGCTCTGGGGACTACGGCTTAGTGGAACAGCAGCCATTATCTGCCAGAGCTGGAAAAGATCATTTGCCTGTTTTCTGTCCCATCCATCTCCCACCAAAGTGTGCACAACAGCGGCAACCTGGGCAGGGACATCTGGCAGTGTGTGGTCACCCATCATCAAGGACATTGCCACAGGCCATTGCCAGAAGCTTTTGAAGGAGCAGTGCTACGCAGCCAACTCCCCCCAGAATGGAAGCATCCAAGGAATGCTCTTGGCACCCTCCCCAGAGGCCTCCACTCCTGACAGCCGGGTTTGGTGCATGAACCCGGGTCGACAGTATGCCAAGCAAACACTTATCTCCTGGTGCCATGGGCCCAGCCTGTCAGTGATATTTTTTTTTATATCATCTCTATTTCTCCTCCCATGGAGTGGATCCCACATGATCTCTGGCTGCTGACACCCGTACCCCCCTGGCCCAGTCTGGCACCCCCACAGGGCCAGCCTTTAATCGCTCACACACCCTGTATGTAGGATCCTCTCTGGTATTGGGGGGCACAGGGCATGGCCATCAGCCACAGAGATCACACTCCACCATTTTCCACCTATTTTTTCCCCTGAGAGCCAGATGTGCAATGGCGTCCAGGCACAACATGCCTCCGCCCACCATGCTCTCCCCCATTTTGCTGCTTGGTGCTGCCCTGCTGGCCTCCACCAGCTGTTGCTACAGTGCGCTGCAGTGCCCCAACCCTTCCCAGAGGAAGGAGAGCAATCGTGGGATGCTTGATCCTTCCTCTCCCCTCCCAACCCCAGGTGGCCCAAGTCCGTTCCAGAACGCAGGTCACCAGTGTGGTGCGAAGTGTGGCATCCAGTGCCTCAATCCTCAGTGCCACCGGGCCGACCAGCCTGTTAGTGATTTTTAAAACACTTTGTATAGCAAGGAGTTTGGCCATTTACAGAGTAATGAATATCAACGAAACTGTATCTATTATAAGCAGACAAAGTTTCTTAGTAAAGTATAATGTTTCTAAGAAAATATATCATCTTGTCCAATACCATGATGCCAGAAGAAGAAAATAAGAAAGCAATAATTTACTGCAGAGTACCAATGTTATCCTTCAGAACACTGCAACCAAGTTTTCCTTTCAGCTTTAGGAAATGGACAAATGAGTCATCCAGCTCTCCAGTCCCACAATTATTTATTTATTTTACACAATATTTATTACATTTTCCTTTTTGCTGTTTTTAATACAGTTGGTTACTTTTTATATCATTCAAGCTGAAATCTAGTAAGAAGATTTCTTGAAGTTTTATCTAATATTTTGAAAGATAATTTGTCTCCATTGTTTTTAATTTAGTATACTTTTTTCTTCCTACTGACCAAATGGCCCCACATAGATCATGACCCCCTCACCCAACACCATCACCTGCCTTCTCCCGGACTTATCCTTGACTCTGATGTGTCCTGGCTTGCTTCCAGGGTGTGGCCATTGGGGATGGACCCTACCCCCTTGACAGAGACTGGGTAAGTATAACTGGAACAAGATCCAAGGCCAACAGTGTGGGGCCTGCATTGAGGAGTAGATATACTCCTGAAATGGTTGGAGATTTTCTGATGTCCTGTTTCCTGCCCCTAGGATGCTAAATTCCCAATGCACACACATGCAGTGTGTGCTCATTGGCTGGAGAGCATTGGCGTTTTCCTTCCCAGTTCCTTGACTATGACTGCACCACCACCTGAGGTTACCTAGGCGGCAGTAGTGCAGTACAGTCAGGACAGCCTCCCTTCCCAAGGTGGAGAGTATCCTTTGAAACACTCAGTTCTCCTCCCACAGCTTGTTTTCTGATGATTCATGCTGGTTCCCAAATCCAGGTTATCCGCATCGTGAGCAGTAGAACTACCACTGCACTGGAGAGCCAGCACAGAACTGAAAACTTTTTAAAATCAATTTGTATGCAGTATGAATTTTTGAAAGCTGTATTTATGCTGAGTCCTGTTAAGTCATTATATCTCTATGCCTTAATTGTATGTTGATTATCAGTTGTTCCTGTGGAATTCCAAATATATCCATTAAGACAGATCCTAGGCCCATTGAATATACCTTTTGTTTTATGAAATCCACAAATGGGAATTTAAACTCCCTTAATGAATATATGGTTTATTCTTCAAAACAAAGTTTTGCTAGTCTTGATTATTGTACAATGTTCAAATCCATTAGAAATATAACAATCCTTGAAGCAACCAAAGATTCTAGAGAATACTGACCTTGTTCACAACAAAGACTATGAGCAGGAGTACTCTCTGGAAGATTTACCAAATATCTATATTGCCTACTTAGAATGTTTTCAATGGGAGTTAAAATTTGGCATTCACCAAATTTCTGAAGCATAGAATATTGCAATACTTAGCTTTGCATTAATTACTGATAAGCAATCTGGAACAGAATACTATCCATAATTCCTCATGAAGCACTCATTTGCCATTTATTGGTGCTTTTATTTTTTGTTTTAGATATGCTATATGAGCATTCCATTTCAAATTCTTTGCAAAACAAACTCCTAAGTAATTATAATTAGTTACGGTTCCTAGAGGTATACCATTAAGGTATAAACAGTATTTATGTTTGTTTCAAGCTCCAGAAACAACCTTTAAGACTTATTTTGGTTTATCCTTAGATATGTTTCATCACACAATTTCAACAATTTTTCCAGTTTTCTCTGTTGACCAAGCAGAAAGGTCAAAATTAATGCTATATCATCTGCATGTGCAAGCAGTGAGACTGATTCATCAGATATTCATGAAAAATATTCATGATCATGAAACATGAAAAAGCCCAACTCCACTTTCTCATCTGGTATGCATTCCTGTCATAATAGTAGCTGATACATAAAATCCCAACATAACACATCCTGCATTGCAAACACATTTAACCTGTGAAGAGCACATGCATAGCAAACATTTAAATTGTCTTTAAACAGCAACATAGAGGATTGTGTATGAGCAGTCATACATAACAAGGATATTCTTGTATCGAGAGGTTTCCCTTGGTAACAGATTACCTCGAGAGCGCAGCTAAAGTGGTACTTTGTTAACAAGGGAACCTCAAGATACAAGAATTTCCTTGTTTGTGTATGATTGCTCATACACAATCTTTTATAGTGTATGGGCAGTCACAGCATAGAAAATCACACAAAACCAACTGGAGAAGACAACAGAGAATATAAATGTTAACATTTTTTTTAACTGACACAGTGTGCTGCAGATGTTTCTGCAAGTTCAAGTTTAAAAAAATGCAACTTCCAGCTTAACTGGATTAAGGAAAGCAACTATGTGGCAGCATTCCAAGTTGTTATGCTGCAGTAGTGACATAGCTAGTGCAGCATAACAGCTGTGATGACATAGCTACTGCAGCATAACAACTCCATTCTAGTTATGGATTTCTATCCATAACAACATTCTACCATACACTATAACCTGCTTACATCCACCTGCAAACAGCAAACAGTGCATGTGGTTGTAAACATTTGCCAAATACCTATATGCAACAGATGGTTTGAAAGTAGAAACACATCATTGTCAAGTGCTTAGTGAGCACATCATTGTCAAGTGCTTAGTGAATTGGGTTGGGTTACACAGGAAAGTAAACGTAGGATTTCTTGGTTAATACAAATTTTTAAGGTAATAAAATTTCAACAGCCTGAAAGCCTTTATGATAAATTAGAACCAAGAAAATATGTATATAATTTGAGAGACATAAATTTAAGGGGTTATGCATTCCCAAGGTCCATAAACACATATAGTACTTTTAGATTTCCGGTTATTGTTAATCATTTATGGGGGGCTTTGAAACCTGTATATTGTAACCAGATTAATGATTTGAAGGTATTTTTAACAAGTCTGATGTCTGAACTAAAAATACATTGTGATTGTTATAGATGATTGTTTAGATGTTTTGTGTATCATATTGTGAATGATTGGTTTATGTATATTGTGAATGTATTGTTATAATTTATGAATCATGTACTTTACAGGACCATCTTGAAAATAGGACTTTGTCCTAATGATGTGATGTTTTTCCACCTGAATTCCTGTTTAAAAATAAAGGTTTTAACTAACTAACTAACTAACTAACTATTTAAACTGTATTTTAACAGCAACCTGCAAACTGCAAATAGTGCATGTGGTTGTGAATGGCCTGAAAGTTGTAGATGGCTTGAAGTGCACGCAAACAGCAAACCTACTCCCTCCTGTAAATATTGATCCTGCATTTGGCTTCCTGAATCAGCCCCAGCCCTACAAACCCTACAAACTTCAACCAGAATGATCATTTTTTACTGTGCAGTTAGCCATTAGCACATGCAATGACAGCAACGTATTGCAAGCTATATGAATCAGAACGATGTCACTATCAGTCTACATTCAACATCAGTGCTAGTACTAAAGGACTGCACTATGGCTGCCTCAGATCTAAATGGAATTTACTTCTGAGATTGCATGGGATATGGGATGAACCAGAGGGATCTCTTACTTAACCTTTAGGCTGCCAGTAGATTTAGAATGTATAGGAATTCAAGATGTGATATGACTCTTTGAAGTCAACCTGAGATTCAACAAACTCTATCTTATAGAAATATATGAAACTTGTGAATGCCTGATCACCAATAATTTGTTTAGATACCAACCTGTGCTGAAGACCAAAGGCTGACCCTTAATAAACAGACCACGAATACCTGAAGGAAAAAACTAAACGCCTGATATGCCCAGCTCAAATGGCGGTCACCAGAGTTGAATCTCTTTTTGTACATGGTTAAGGTCATAACTAAGGACTCATGCACTGAACCATGATCATGATGAATAGATTTCTCTCTTTCTTACCTTTGTTCTGTCACTTATTCTGTAAAAATCAGCAATTAGTTAACATTTGCAGTGTGTTTCTGTTGTGGTATCTGCATCCATTATATGTCATGAGTGTTCTCTGTGTGCCATTGAGTATGTTCACACCAGCAAATAACTCACACCACTACATCATCACTAGCAGATCTGTTAAAGCTCTACCACAATTCTGATAGCCCATGTATCATCCTGGTAACTCTACAGCTAGCTGTCTCTCTCCTACCCACTGAGTTAGAATGGTATGCAGAGTACAGAAGCTGCTCCAGTACATCACCAGCTAATAACAAAAGTATTTGCCACACCCCTGGTACCTATTGGGATTTAGTTATACACAAGCTGACAAGCATATTAGCATAATTTGTACCTTTACCTCACTCTGCATCCTGTGCCAGAGACCTCTAAAAGTTGTTGTGGTTGCCCAACTACCCCCAAAAGCCAACCTACAGAAATCCTTGTGAGGAAGAGGCTGTTAAAGTCTAGCACAATTAAAGGCTAATGAGCCAGTGAGTATGAGCAGAAGAAAAAATGTAAAACAGAATGACAGTATGTGTTTCCTTCGGCAGTATCACCAATAAACAGCAGTTACAAAATGGGTTAGAGAAACTCTGCTTCATGTTTGGCTGACAGCACTCACTACCCAGGCATGTATCAGACAATAAAGACTAGTAAATAGCTTGTCTCTGTGCCTGCATGCTTTTTTACCAAAAATATCAGTGAATTGAAACTGAATAATCGCATTTAAAATAGCTGTCATTATTTTATTCTCTGTTAGTGAGTGAGCCAACAAGTGATTCCCCCACAACAATTCCATGTGAAAGTTCATTAGTTATGTTTCTTTTTGCTAAAACAAATTAAATTATCTCAGTGCTTGATAATAAACTGCTACCTACTGTAACTGTTTGCTGCCTCCTGCCCACCACTTCAGTTCAAACATTCCCAAATGCTGCTTTCACACAAATGTGTGCAGCCTATGAAAAAACCCTGCTGCTGCTGGATCATATTTTTTGTGCCCTCATGCCCCTCCTCTGGTTAATAACAGGCATATTTCCTGATAAAAAGATGCTGTCAACATCAGCATGGCTCTCTACTCAGCACAATGCCCTCTACTGGTAATATTCCAGTAGAAGGACTATTTTACTTGAAAACTGTATTTTTTTAATGCTTAAAACCTGTTATGTTATTAAACATTTTTTATAGCCTAAGCAAAAAATAAAATGTTCTAAGTGCAACAATACCCTCCAGGGTGGGTGGTATGGGCCATATGCACACTTACAGAGGATATAAGGACTTTTGCCTGTGGCATTGAGCCTCATTATACTAGTGGGCAGGTGAGTATAGCCCAATACTGCCCACCCTGTTGGTTCTTGTTGCTTACATAGATTGCAAAAAGTAACTTTTCAATAAATATACTTTAATAAGAATAATTGTAAACTATATGCATTGCTACACCCTTAGATACCCCTGCATATATTACCCCACCTCTTGTTTTCCTTCCTACGTGTTTTCCCACTTCTTACCCTAATTTATACCACACAAGTGAAAATACATTTACTGTACCCATTAAATGATGCTAACACTATTGATGACATGCCTACTATCAAGATAAAATAGGTATTAAAAATACCACATAAAAAACAGAACATAGTTGAAATGTCACATAATGTACTTAACCAATGGGAGTGTAGCTAAACAATGCTTGATGACATTACAGTGCTGCTATTCAGCTTTCCATCCAGAGTAGTGAAGTCAAACTTAACAGTTACAGCAGCAATATTTGGTAGCAACATTTTCATTTTGTTTTTATCAAAATTGTTTTAGCAAAAATGTATTTTTGGTATTTTGAGATTTATAATCAGTATATTTTTATTTCCTTGGTTGCAGAGTATTGAAATAAACTGTTATGACTATTTTTGGAAATCAGTGACTCAAGTCATGACTCAAATAATTAAAATAATGAAATATGCCTTTCACAATTTTCAAAAATGTATCTGTTTTGAGTGCCTGTTGATTTTTAATACTGGATGTTTACTGTGTATATATGATGATGGTGTTAACACATGCTTCTGATGGTATACAGCATTGCACCACACTGAGTTGTTTATCTTTTACATGATAGCATTGCAAGGGAATCAGAACTTTTATAAACTTCAAAATTCTGCATCTCAGTTAACGGCAGAAAGAATATGAAAAGATAAATTAATATACACTGATGTTTTTGCCAAAAATACATTACTTCTGAAAACAAACATTGGCCAGTGCCAGTCATGTTTGCTTACTTGTATAAGCTGTGTTGTGGTCGGGTGTAGATAGCATACTTAACAAATGAAAAAAAAAGACGTTTTAATAGTGAAATTATCATTATTGGGAAATTAAAAAGTTCACTTATAACACTTTCATTTACTTACATTTTAAGACTGAATTTTCAAGATAGTATTTTTATTAACCCATCATATGAACGTGACAGGTGTCATTTATCAAATCCTACCCAAAACACGATTTTGCAAAATAACCACAAAAAACAGGTTTGCGAAGCGTATTTGAACATGACACCTGCTGTAGTTCTTTGGTGGAGGGAAAAATACGGTTTTGAAAATGTGGGTTCAAAATGTAAAAAAAAATTCAATGTTGTGAGTAAACCTTGAAAAAGTTCAATGTTTCTTCAGAACTTGTTTGTTTTTTGAGATTTTGACCCCAACATTTCATCATAGTCTTCTTCTTACCCCACCTTATAATGAACATGATAGGTGCTATTTATGAAATCCTACCTAAAACATCATTTTGCATCATGACCATGAAAAGATGTCTTGGGGGGGGGGGATTTGAAAATGACAACTGTCATATTCATGAAGTGAAACAGAAAATTGATTTTGTTGAAAATTAGGGTCAAAATCTCAAAATTGAGCAAATGAGTAAACGCTGAAAAAATCCAATGTTTATTCATAACTTTATTGTTTATGTGGGATTTTGACAACAAATTTTCAAAATATTTTCTTTTATCACCACCCCCCCCCATATAATGATAATGGGTATTTTTGTAATCCCATCTCAAAGGTGATTTTTTAAAGAGCAACTGTGAAAACATGTTTTGGAGGGGTTTTGGAAAATTTTATTTTTATTTATTTATTTACATATAATCAGAATTTACAACCTTTGAGTCATAGAGTCCTTTGCAAGGGCTCCACGCCAGTGAGTACATAGGCAATATTATACATACACAAAGTTAAAAATAGGAAGACAATCTAGGGGTATGGTAAACCCAGCATTACATAGTAGTTTGGTGTTGTCTAGGGTAAAGTGGGTTTACCCATCATCAATTTGTTCAGGAAAATACCCAAAGATAGAAGTTCGGGCTGGTCACCTGTCTTTTTCATGAAATGGTGTGAAAAAAATTTGATATGAAAACTTGGGGCAAAAATGATAAAAAATGAATAAGTTATAAGTAAACATTCAAAATGCATTGAAAAGCCATTAACTGGACTTACATTATTTTCAGACAGTTTTCAGACAGTTGTAGCAGAGAGAATATCATCACTGGCATCTGAGAGGATTGCTTCCTGGGAACTTTGGGAGGTAAGTGAAGGATGGGGGTGGGGTGGTGGGTATTGAGAGGGGTCAGGTTGGCTAGCATTGAAGACATCACAGGGCAGCATACCTCTCAAACTCCTACCTAACAAATCAGGGACAAATGATCAAAATCAGGGACACATCTTAAAAGATCAAAAAGGCCTAGTATGAAAAGCATTTTCCGATAGAAATCCAGATTGTAACACCAATGTTTGCCATACTTCTATGCTTCAAATCCTTACTGTTTAGTAACAGAAACTACAATTTTAAGAGGGACAGAGGCAATTTTTGAGACAAGATCAGGGACTTCCCTGAAAATCAAGGACAGTTGAGAGGTATGCAGGGCAGTTTTCTTTTTCTAGGTGAAAAAAACAAGAAAGGGAAATGATGATGGATGGTTTTGTTTTGTTGAAAGACTCAACTGACCTAGGTGTGGGACTCTGTCAAGAAGACTGAGCTTTTGAAGACTGAGCAATTACAGTACTTACCCTAACTATAGATCTTTCAGATTATCTTTTCCATTGAGTGCCACTCAAACACCCACCATCACACTATCTCTCTGGCCTGGGATACTGCCTGGAGGCTCAGCCAGAGGAGGGAACATCTATATTATTGCCTTGGATATTGGCTCACCTTCAGGGGTTGTTGTCTCTTTGTCCCAATAATTAACAAAAGAAAATAAAGAATCTGGTCTGTTTCTAAAAGAGAGAGAGAGAAGACATAAAACACACAAAAAAAAAAACTTTGTTTTTCATCTAGTCCTTGCTCTTACTATCTCTGCCCTTATCTTCTTTGGGTAGATCCCTATTAGCTGCCATATGGAACATTGCCCAGCTGATGGTTTCCTAAAATGATGCCTTAATTCTACTTGATAGTAACAATATCAGGGTGAGCAAATCAATAGATCTGCATTGCTTTCAATGTGGTTAATGTGATGCTGTCAGTGCATGTTGCTTGTTAAAGTGGCTTCACTGTATTGGAGTAAATCCCAGTTTCTCTATGAGAGGAAGAGATACTTTGTGTTTTCAGCTCCTAGAGCAGTGCTGTGGGTAGTAATGTATTTACCTTTTTGCCTCATGTCTTATAGGCTGCCATCCTCCATTTTCTAGAGGCATACCCAGAATCCTGTTTCGGGGTGGGATTATTGAACTGTGTTTCTAGGCTGTAGTGTTCTTGTATCTATAGTGTCTGTTTTTTCAAGATAATCAGTTGATCATCTTTCTAAAAAGGAGCAGTATTTAGAATAATTGTTATCCTCTCACAGACTAACTTTCTACAGAAAGTAGGTAACATGTTATAATAGCGAACAAAATTGAACAACTCAAATAAGAGCTACTCATTTTGTGCAGATGTCATAGTAGCCATGGTGCAAGCATAGCGAGAACATTGGAACAGCGAGGGATGAGGACCACTATAGCGACGGTGAATGTCCAGGCTGTATGTCCTGGTGTAGGTTAAGTACATCAGTGCAGTCTGCTGCTGCTGAGCTGGTTGCCTGATGTGGTAGGTGTAGATGCTACCTACTGTACAGATGGTCCTAGGTTCAGAACTGCTTGCTGACATTATTTTGCAACTCTGTAGGGGTTACTGATTAATTTTTTTTCTGATCTGTTGCCTCAGCCTGGTATCTTCCCTGTTCAGTGTCTGCCCCCCTCCCATGGAGTTGATTATATTTATATGGAGGGGGGGCATAGCTCCCTGCATTAATCACCATTCTGATAGGTGCAGATGTGGGTTCTGTGCCTGTGTTGGTTTTGGCAATATGTACTCACTGTTGTGCAAGTCATGTTTGTATTTTCACTATTATGACATGGAACTCAGAATGTATATCCTGTGTTACAGGACAGCTTGCTAAGGTGGTCACTGGCAAGTTTCTCACATGAGGATTGAGTCCTAGCACAAAGAAGAAGCTGGCACTACTTTCTGGGCAGATGACAAAATTATTTTCCCTTAGGGCTGCTACCAATGTGTTCTCCTGCAGTGGAAGAAATTTTTAGCTCTGGTTCAGGTTTTTCCTCCCTTTAATACTTCTTGCCCCAGCTAGATGGCATCCTATAGTATACACCAATATAAACCAACTACCAACCTAACAGATAAAACAGTGGTCCACACCGCTTATGTGTAAACATCCTAATTTTTATCAAGGTATTCTAAATGTTTGCATAAAGGACTTTTTGGTTGGGACTGCAGAGCTCCTGTTATTTCTCAAGTGGGATATTGTGCAGTTTGTTCACACTCAGCTGGGAAGTCCCTCATTTACTCTTAGAAAATATTGAAACATTTAGAATGTTTGATTAAAACTGATCTGAACAGTAGATAAGTTAAGTATAGCCCCTACACAGGCCCCTGAGAGAATAGTTATAAGAATGCCAAAATGGCAAGAAATGTTAAGAATATGATCTATGGTATTCATAGTTTCCTTTTACAGTTTTACATGTTTATCTGTTGTCCTTTGAGAACCACCTACAGTAGATTTTTTTGGAGTACTCCCTCAAGGTGCTTACCTCACACAAAGATACTGTCATCACATAAATAGTGAAGGAAAATGTATTTGCTGTATCTGAGACAACCAATTATCAGAGCAGTCATAAGCATTTTCAAGGTTTTAAACTGAAGTCTATCCAGGTATTTTACATAAGTGCTACAAAAGTTACTAACAGACAAAATAGACACCTACTATATTAAGGTTTTCATAAAATTATTTCTTTGAATTTTCTATTTTATACTTTGTTAAAAAGACTATGTGCAGCATAAATAACAAGATTAATTAATCATCCATCCCAAACAATAAGATTATAGGGTCTAATAGAATATCTTACTGCATGATGCAGCTGATTTCATTTTGCTATTAGAGTCCAAAAATGCTTCATTATATCACTGTCCCAGAAGTAATGAAAAATAAATGCATTCTTCTATGTTACACCTGCTGCATATTGATGAGACTGCAGGGTGAAATTTATTTACTTTATGTAATTTACAGTATGTACTTTGCTAAGCAATCTGTACAATCTATGTAGGAATTTACATTGGGACTCCTTAAATTTGTTACTGTGTTTTGCAGTGTTTTCCTGTGCACATCAGGGATTTCTGGCCCTAGATCCTCTTTCCTTCTAAGTTTTGTTTTAAATGATAAGTTGTCCTTCTTTTTCCTAGTTTGCTTGGACAACCACCATTGACATAGGATTTTGTGACTTTTGTCTCTAGTGCAATATTAAGGATTCAGGTGTGACCAATGAGGATTCTTCAGGGAGTGTTTGTTGCACTTTAATCACTTATGTTCTTGCTTGAAGGTGTCTGAGCTGGTACCCCCTGCTATTTTTATGTCATTTGGAGACTATCAAACTGTTTAATTCAAGCAGTGGTGATTAATTCCCCAAAACATTGTATCCCTTCCTGTTCCAATTCCTTAAATCTGGGGTTTGATATACCATTGACAAATTCTGGATTAGCACAGAGTAGGGATAATATTGAGGCCCCTTTTGATGTTCTCTGTCTCTGTGCAGTCCCTGCCACGTGGTTAAGCATGGCTTCAACCAGGAGGTGATGAACACCTGATTTCTTAAGTACTGTAACTTTCTGCACTCTTGCCCTAAGTAAGCTTGTGCTGCAACTTCCGCTAGGTTATTTTCTAAATGCAACCACACTGTCCCCTCAGATTTTACTAACCAGTCTTGCATGATTCTGGCATTGGCTGCAAGGTAGCAGGAGTGAGAGTCTGGGAAATTAGGTCCCCAATGTGCTCTGTTATTCTTTAAGTATATTAGACTCATCTTTTGTCTTTTGCTACAGCAGATGAGCTTGTTGCATGCTTTTCCCAGCCTACTGTTGTCAGCCTTTGTTAGTCCTGAGTAGCAACGGTATGGGACACAGAACTCATTGTAGGATATTCATTTTTAATAAATTGATGTGCCCTAACCTGGACAGAGTTATGGAGTACCATTTATCCAGATCTGCTATAAATATTGTGCAATAAATGGTTATCATTTAATGCATAAATGTTGTTCAGCGTCTTTCCCACATTACTGCATAGGTGTGTTATGTATTGGATCATTTTTTGAAAGGGTAGCAGTGTCTGATTCTCAACCCCTGCTGTGCAGTGGACTTCTATACACATCCTAAGTTCCTATTTGTTCTAAATCTACTGATGGTATAAGGGTTACGTCTTGCACTTTCACCTAAGCTCATGATCTCTAATTTATGATAGCTGAGCTTATACCCTGAGAACTAGGGTAATTCTTCCAGCACCTTGGTGATTTCTGGTATAGAACTGCTTGGTTTAGTGACATGCAGAAGCAAGTAGATTTGGGAGGATGTCATCAACCACACTTTGTTCTCATTACCTTGTATCTGTATTGCCAGTGGCTCAATGATTAGTGCTAACAATAGTGGAGATAAGGAGCACTTAGTCTTCTTCCTCTATGTAGCGGGAGTCGCTCTGACAGATAGTTGTTGACAATGACCTTGGCTGTGGAAGCCTTTCATTTTTAAAGTAACTCCATGTGATCGTTTATCATTTGACTGTAGCACTCTTTTCTCTTCATCCTTTACAGTCACAAATCTGACTTTTATTTTTTTATTTGATTTTTAATTCACTCAATGAGTGGATCAGATCTTTGGGAACCTTGACTCTAATGTCACTATAAACAAATAAAGGGGTGCTGTGTGGATGCTCACAATTTAATCGATCTTAAAATTGTTGTTCCAGTTTGAGATTACGATGGATTTGGTAGTTTCCACTGAGCAGTACTCAAAAGCATTGGTGTCTGGTGGGGGAGGGAGTCAGGAGAAGTCTTGTATTTTATCCTAAACAAGAAAGTCTGCACTCAATGAAAAATATAGAAGAATTCTATTCAGTTGTTTCATTTATCTTAAAGATGTTGATAGTCCAGTAAACTGCAACCACATAACAATATTACTATATTCAAACATGCTGGTGCATTAATGAATGGTCACATATTTACCCCTTGTGAAACCTCACTGACTGAAAGTTCAGCTAATCAGGTTTTCCTAGGAGCAAAGATGCCACCATTCATTGAGGTGCCAGCACCATTACCAAAATGGACACTGAAAAGGGCAGATGCACTGCACTAGGGGACTGTTTTCTTTATTGCAGCTCATCACAGAAATTATTTTTTCTGGGTGCTGGTGGGGGGAGGAGTGTGGTGGGGCCCAGAGGGGGTTGTGTGGCGGTCATCTTGTTAAATGAGGTCTGGTTGGGTGAGAGGAGGTGGGGAGAGTGTGTTTGAAGTAAGAGTGGTGGGACAGCATATATAAGTACTACTGGAACTACTGCATACCTTTTGAAGATATCTTCTTTCCATAAATTCACCTGGGCAGAGGTGGCAGGAGGGAGTAGGATGCTAATGGGTGGATGAGAGGGAGATTATAATATATAATGATGTTTGAGAGGTGGGTGGGGAGGAATTATAGAACAGTGCATGGGGGAAGGAAATTTATTCACTTTAGTAGTATTTTCTATAGCAGAATTTACCAGTGAAGTTGGTGTATCCACCAGTAAATTCACAACATTCATGAATTATGAATTTGGTGAATTTGCATAAAGTTTATCAGCTACTTAAAATTTTGATGCATCTCTGCTGAAAAATTGTGTACTGAACATTACTTGTTAGTCCAATAAAAATAATCAGATCACCTACTTGCTCATTATAATATCACCAGGAATGCTCAGATCTCTTTTATCAGCTGATACACTGTTTTTTTTATTAGATTGCTTGTTTGGATTTTTGGTACTGTAGGCCAAAGATCCAAATCCCAAAAGCTCAGGCCATATGTGGAACCAGAATCAAAATCTAATTCCAGTACAGCATCTGACTGTAATGTAATCCAGTGAAACCTAAAGTCCTAGACTCCCCACCCATTCCCCTCTTCCAGTGGAAACAGTCAGCCAGGTAACTGAGTCCCGTTACACCTCAAACAACAAACTCTAGCAAGAGTGAACACAGCTGCAAAATAGTTATATTGTGGGCAGTGAGAAATTAGCAATTTTTGCACTAACCACTAAGCCACCTGATTGCACTTTCTAATTGTGATATGTGGACACATACTGACTAATACATATACACATATATGCAGACACCTCATTTAAATCAGCAATGACATGCATAAGGTCCACCTAACTGCACTTTCTAATGGTTGTGATGCACACACACTGACTAATACCTATGCACATTGCATATATATTCCAGTATAACAAAGCAGTGCACTGTCTACACACATTTTTACTGATTAAAAAAGACATCAAGGGACAGTTTTCTTATTTTCAGGCTCTGAAGGACATTGGAGGGTGGGGGGTTCCACTAGATGCCTCATTTAAATCAGTAATGCCATGCATAAGGCTAAAACTCATCTAGATGGCAGGAGAATGTAAACTAGCAATTTTTGCACTAACCACTGAGCCACCTAGCTGCACATTCTAATTGCTGTGATGCACACACACACTGACTAATACATATACACATATATGCATATATATACAGTATTCCAGTATAACATAGCAGTGCACTATCTACACACAGAGCATTGCCACACACACACTAGCACACATACACTGCCTTATATGGCATTTATTTACTTATACATCTAACCCTAACTTTTACTGTACTTAGGATAAGCACTGTGTTTTGCTCTAACTCATTGTACTAATCTACAGCATGACTGGGTAATAAAGGTGGAGGACCGGGGAGGTGCAGTGGGTGTGGCCTATCTGGACTTCAGAAAGGCCTTCATCACTGCCCTCCCCATCGAAAGCTTATTAACAAACTGCAGGTGGAGAACTGGCTGAAAGGCAGGAGTCAGAAGGTTGTGGTAAACAGTGAGTACTCTGGAGAGGGAGAGGTGAAGAACACAATGCCACAGGGGGTGGTGTTGGGGCTGGTCCTCTTCAATGTCTTTATTGAGGACATTGCAAAAGGACTGGAGGGGAAGGTATGCCTCTTCACAGACAATAAAAGGTATGCAGTAGGATGGACATGCTAGTGGGTGTTGAAAGAAGGAAGGAAGACCTTAAAAAAATGGCAAAATAGTCTGAGGAATGGAGCTGGGATTCAGTGCAAAGAAGTGCAGGATCATGCACATAGAGCACAAGAACCCAGGGGCAAAATACGAAGTAGGTGAGGAAGTAGTGACAGTCACAAAGCAGGAAAGGGACGTGGGAGTTATCATCTTAGAGGATCTAAGAGAAACTAGGCAGTGCAATAAGGCAACTGGAAATGCTAGCCAGATGCTTGGATGCATAGGGAGGGGTATCACAAGTAGAAAGAGGGAGGTCATCTTGCCCCTGTATAAGACACTCGTGAGAGTGCACCTGGACTACTGCATCCAGTTCTGGAGGCTCCATCTGAGAAAGAACATAGACAGGGTAGAGACGGTGCAGTGAAGAGCAATTAAAATGGTGCAGGGCCTGCTGGATAAGACCCACAGCGCTAGTCACAGAAAGGTTTTGCAGTACTGAGGTATACCTTGGTATACTGAGACAGAACAAGGCAGGATCACATTACAGTAAATGCAAAGTGCCTCAGTGGTACCTCAAGGTAGGAAACTTTTAGATAACTACCACTGTATGAGGAAAGACTAATGGAGTTAAATATGTATTCCCTGGAGGAAAGGGGGGACATGACTGAAATATACAAATACATCAATGGTATAAACAGAGTACAGGAAGGAAGCATCTTCCAAAGTAAGAGAAGCTCCAAGTCAAGGGGGCACAAAACAAAGTTGGGGGGAAGGCTCAGGGGAAAAGTGAGAAAATATTATTTTCACACAGAGGGTGGTGGATGGCTGGAATAGCCTACCAGAGAGAGTGGTTGGAGCTAAAATGGTCATAGAATTTAAGAAGGAGTGGAATAGACACAAAGTATCCTGGAGGCAACTAGAACAAAGTACCCCCCCACACACACACACACTAACACACATGTACATAGAAACATAGAATTTGATGGCAGATAAGGACCGCTTGGCCCACCCAGTCTGCCCATTTCCCTACCTACTGGATAAGCTGCAGATCCTAGTTAACCAGCAGCCTACTTCTTCCTACCCCCACCCCCTAGAATGGCCTTATGACTGTCCCATGCATGCTTGAATTCCACCACTGATTTTGACTCACAACCTTCTCCGGAAGGCCGCTCCATGCATCCACAACCTCTCTGTGAAAAATACTCTTAAATTACCTCTGAGCCAACCCCCCATCTTCAAATTGTGCCTCTTGTTCTTGCACACCTTTCTTTTTGAAAGATGCTACCTTTTGACTTTTGTTGATTCCCTTGAGGTACTTGAACATTTCTATTATGTCCTCCCCTCCCTCCTTCCTCAAGGCTATACATATTAAGCTCCTTTTCATCTCTCTTCATATGTCTTCTCGTGCAGACCCTGCACCATTTTAGTTGCTTCCTCTGGACAGCTTCCATCCTGTCTATGTCTTTGTGGAGATTGGGTCTCCAGAACTGCACACAGTACTCCAGATGGGGTCTCACTAGCTGTCTGTACAGAGGATAATAACTTCCTGTTTTCTACTGGTGATGCCACTTCCAATGCTTCCCAGTATCCCCCCAGCCCTCCTTGCTGCCCTCTCACATTGCTTGCCCACCTTTAGGTCATCTGATATGATTACCCCCAGGTCCCTTTCCATTTTTGTTGTTGTTGTTAGTATCTCACCCCCCATTGTGTACTCTTCCCCTGGGTTTTTGTTTCCCAGGTGCATTACCTTGCACTTCTTAGCATTGAATCTAAGCTGCCATACATTTGACCATTCCTCTAACCTTGCCAAGTCCCTTCTTATCTTTCCACCCCACCCTGTGCATCAACTCTGTTGCAGATCTTTGTGTCATCTGCAAAGAGACATACTTTTCCTTCCAGTCCCTCTGCAATGTCGCTTATAAAGACATTGAAGAGGACCAGTCCTAATACTGAATCCTGCGGTACCCCACTAGTAACCCTCCTTTCTTCTGAGTGGCCTCCATTTACTATTACTCTCTGTGTCCTATTCTCCAGCCAATTCTTTAACCAGTGTGCTGCTTCATGTTCTGAAATGTGCACTGCTGACATGCTGTATAGCATTATAGCCATTTGCAAGCTGACTAGGAAAAGGCTAATGTAACAGGAAAGGGTCAACAGAGTGGCACAGGTATAATACACACACACACACACACACACACACACACACACACCCACACACACACACACACACACACACACACACACACACACACTCAATCTTGTAGATCTCCCTCCCTCCTGAACTGATAACAAAACACAGCTGTTAATACACTGAACACATCCACTGACTATAATTTAGGCTGGTGTGAGTATGCTCCATGTAGAAGAGATGTATCAATGAATCAAACAATTTTAGCCAACATATAGAGTTGCCACCTTTGGATGAGGTGAAAACAGGACAATAAACCACACCCTGAACTCCACCTCTAGCTCCACCCCTTTTAATAACCAATAATAATTCAAATTCTCAGGTTTCATATCTTTCAAATGGCTATACTCGGCCTGTGTCTACAGTGCCCAGTGTCATTATTTTGTCATGCACCCTTGGATTCCTCCCATTATGGCTATAACAAATTGTACTGTACAGATGGGGTGTTTGTTTATGATTTATTTATCAAGTGAGGTCTTGCTGCTACCCATTTACTGCATAGTCTGAAGAATGAAGAGGTTAACAGATTTGCCCAAGGTCACACAGTGAATATTTTGCTCCAGCAGGGTTTGAACCTGCAATTTACTGGTCCCCAAGTCAGTGCTTTTGCCACTACACCACAGGCATGTTACAGTACATAAGCTTTGAGACCATAAAGAGCCTTGCATCAGGTGCCTGGGATTATTGTCCTGAAAGCTTTAATGCTATGTACAGTCTATATTAATTTGGTCCAATAAACTGTGTCACACTTCTTGAGTACAGTATATGTACAGCAGTTTATCAAAGATCACTGTTGCTACACACATTCTAACAATATGTCCCTGCATATGACATTTATTCAGCAATTCCTCAAATGTAATTACTAACTGTAACCACCAACATGATTTCAAATCAGGAATTTAAAGCAGCTTCTGTATACACTAAAAGTTCTGTTTGCCATTTGAAGGGAAGACCATCTCCTTCACCATGAACAATCCAGGCATTTCACTTGACTGTTATACATATAGTCAAAAAGAAAGTCCCATTTAACAATTTTCATAACATGCTCTTAAAACTCAGGAAGTATTTGTATCATTTTTGGTAGCCTTATTGTAGAATCCACTACCCTTTTGCTGGGACCCTATTAAAAATGAGCTGCTACGCAGCTCACCAGTTGTTTTTTCCTTTCAAATGCTTTTATGCTTTAAATAGTTATATTTTTAAAGATACCTCCACATTTTCTTAAAAATACAATAGATTGCAGCATACTATAGTTCTTGGGCAATCCAAACTGTGTAGGGAGGTCCCCTTTTGATATACACCACCATTCAATGCAACATACATTAAAAGCGCCACTGACATCTGATCCCTTCAATTCCTCTGTAGCTGTTGCTATGTGTATGCAGAGGTTATCATTCATGGTGCAGGGAAATGTCACTTCTTTAGATAATTGAAATACCTTTAGGTAATAAAACAGGCAATACACTCTCCTTTCAGACTCGGAAGGCCACAATGTGTGTGTGGGACAGTGGATCTGGTAACAGTTATAGGGAATGCTGCTGGTTTCTTAGGCCAAACTGTGTGATTGTGTGAGCTGTGTGAACTGACAGCCTGAGCTGAAAAGAGTTAAGCACTGCAGCTCCAACCCTGTTTATCTGCCTTTGCAAAAGCAGGCTATTTGATGGCCCACTGATACTTGATATGGATGATGGGATGAGAGTGCAAAAAATGGGACTGTCCCACTTGAAACGGGACAGGTGGTAACCCTATCAAAATAGTGTGGAGCAAGAAGACACCAAAGCCAAATTGCTCTTGCATAGTAATTCTAAGAAAACCCCAATTTTATGAAGTCCATTAGGAATCTTGAGAGCTCCCTGTCTGTACTGTGACAGCAAAACATCTGCAGGGTTCTGCCTGCTGAAGTCATAAAAAGGCCATTTCTCCCCTTCTTCCTTTATTTTGCATTTTCTGAACTTGTACTGATGTGGTCCACACCAGGGCCAGACCATGTCCACTGCTGTAAGTACTGCTGTACTGATTGGGGTTACTGTAGTTTCAAACCATAGTTAGAAGCAAGATTCCACAGGAAACATGATCTTTTAATTGGGGCAGATCAGAATCTTCTTGACATAATTGCATGCATCAGATTCCAGGCATCTGTTTTTAAAATTTGTTTTATTTGGTACTGTTGGCCCAAAATTCAAAAGCTGAAACTGCAGGTCAGATGCAGAACCAGGATCAGAATCCAATTCCAGTTCAGCATTTGACTACAGTGCAATCCAGTAAAACCTCTAGGCCTAGACTCCCCTGGTGAAAACAGGCAGCCAGGTAACTGGGTCTTGTCATGCCTCAAATTCAAAGCCCTGCCTCCTCCAACCCTTACCTTAAGTTTTCTGAACTTGTTCTGATGCCGTCCACACCAGGGCTAGGCCATGTCCATTGTTGTAAGTGCTGATGTACTATCTGACCATGAGCCAATAAATATATAATTTGAATCAGTTTTATGTGATAAGGGCGAGTTTTTTTTAAGTTGTGGACCACAAACAGTGACTAAAAAACTGCCCAAAGTAAAAAAAGTGACTAAATTCAGATCGACCGTCACAAATAGTGACAGTTGCTAACATAACATACCCATACCAGAAAACAAAAACTGTTTTGGACTGTGTCCCCTGCACCCTCCAACTTAAATATTATTAACTTTGGGAGGAGGGGGGACTTAGAAAAAACCAAAACCTGGATGAAAAAAAATTAGTTCCATACCCTGACCTGAACTCAGGTCCTTGAGCTCTATATGTAGTGGCTCTAGCCACTATGTCAAATGGCCAGCTTAGCAGGGCTTGGCTAAAACAATCACTATATCTTGTTTGGGCGAGTGCAGCTCACTGCTACACTCCCTCTACATTACTGCTCACTCTTCTCTGAGGCTCGCTCTTTTTAAGAGTGGTTTTATTGAGTCGCTCAAATTGATACTCTCAAGAAAACTCACTCAGATCACTGTACACCTTTGAATCCAATTTAAATAGGGATTATAAAAAAGATCTGATAAATAGAGCTTTCTTGTTGACTGTAAGCAGTCTATCAGCCTTATGTTAATCTTTTATTAACATACATGTAGAGTCTAATCATATGCTGAACAAGGTTTAACACTGTTTAAAAAAATGTTTTTATTATGTAAGCATTAATGCATGACAGGATGTGCTGATAATGTGGATTAATGCACACCCCAGAGGCAATGTGAGGCATGAGGCCGCAGGCTGAGTACCCTCACAGCCCCTGGGGTGTGTGTTAATCCACATTATTGGTACACCCTGGAGTGCATTAATGCACTTATAACATGGGTTATGTTTAAACAGTAAAAAAAATATCAGAAAAGGTGTTTTTTGCGGATTAAAACAGCAAAAAGGTAGTGTATCCTGCCACCTTGCAAAATAGTCCCCCCCAAAATTATGCATCCTGCATTGTAGTTAGGCACATACAAATGTCACAGATACATTACTGATATGATCTGTGACACTTCTTGTACATAATACTGTGTCCTATGTTGCCTACCAC
This sequence comes from Neoceratodus forsteri, assembly GCA_016271365.2. Classification (NCBI taxonomy): domain Eukaryota; kingdom Metazoa; phylum Chordata; order Ceratodontiformes; family Ceratodontidae; genus Neoceratodus; species Neoceratodus forsteri. Next base: position 665,407,425 of record CM057456.1, on the reverse strand, counting down.
CATTCGTGTACAGCCCCCTCACACAGAACACTGCACATTGTACAAGCTGCCTTACACATTGTCTCTGTCACTCTCACTCAGCATGCTTTTCTCCTGTTCCACAACACAGACCCACAGAGAAAGAGAGACACACAAATGCATTCATGTTACATTCTGAGACAGATGCAAAGACAAGAATTGTGCCCCCATATTTCTAAGGTGTCTCGCTATGGAACTCAGTTCACAGACAGAGAGACAAGATTACACAAACAACACTGCAGGAACTATGAATTAAACACCATGTCTGTGTGTGTGTTTCTCTCTCTCTATGTCAATTACACAGCTTGCAACTCTGACTCTCTCCTTTGGAGCAGCTGTAGAAAGTCCTTCAACTACCTGTTGCTTGGGCCAAAGTGATTTTTACTTGCCAAATCCTGACAGATTCTGTGTATTAAGTGGAACACAACCCAGTCTTCAAGCAGATGCACATACCTCAGTTCCACACAGGACAGAAGATGTTAAACTACAAAATAGTTACTTGCTTGGGTGAGATATCTGGTCTGGATGACCACCTCACCCTTGTCCCAGTTCAACACCACAACCCCACTAACCCCTGCTCAGTTGCCACTAGGATTTTTGGGGAGAAGGAAGGTGCATGCACCACCCCTCTTGATGAATGCAATCCAGTCCTCTGCACTGAGGGTGAGTAGTAGAGGACATTAGGGTTCATTAATCACACCACAGCCTCACCATTTATTTATTGAATATAATCAGAATTACAATCTTTTGAGTCATAGACTCATTTGCAAAGACTCCACATCAATAACATATGCCGCTGAAGACAGAGGTTGGAACAGCACTGTGCTTCAGAACAGGAGTCAGTGACCTGACCGATTGAGTTGGATGCCAGGTGGGTGGCTGGGCAGCCTACAATGACTGCGAGGGACACAAGAGCAGAAACTGGGATTCTCCACAGCTGCTGCAGAGTAGAGAGCAGAATATGAGCATGAGGTGGGGCGCCACCAACAGAGCACCAGAGGACAAGCAACACCATCGGGGAGACACAATGACAGAGAGACAGAGACAGAACACTGCTGACATTCACAATGATTGCTCCCCAGCTCCCTCTCACTCTGTGTGTGTCAGAAGGTGGGGGGAGCTGGGAACATGGGACAGCCTAACGGTATTACCAGTACCTGTAGTGTACACTCTGCAGCACTCTCTCTCCTCAGTCTGTCCCCTGTGCCTGGCTTGTATCTTAATGGGGTGTACACATCACCTTGCAGCTGTGGGAGGGGAAGGGAGAAAAGAGGGAGTGACAGACACAGGAGGGGAAGGGAGAAATGAGCAAGTGCAACAACAGTAATGATAATGGCCACAGTGAACTACAGTCTGGGACACTGTTGCATCGTGGTGGTGGGCTCAGCCATTTAGCACCAGCTCCGCTGTTGCCATTCATCTCTCTTTTGCACAGCGTGGCTCTCTCCACAGGGGAGACAGCAGAAAGTTTTTGCAGACCTTAATCACTTTCCCTCTCTGTACAATACTGCATTTGTGCACCTTGAACTGGGTACAACTGTTTAGGCTTCACTGTCTGCTGGGTCCCCAGTGGTCTGTGGAGTGAGTGGGTGGGAAGTCAAACAAGGGCAATGGGACAAATATTTTCTTTATAGTTAAAGCACAATCACAGTGACAGCAAGACAGTTCGCTGTATAGGGCAGGGGAAGACAGACACCCTTATCTGCCATTTTACCACTCCTGCATTGTTTGTGTAGAGGATAATAATTTTGCAAAGGTACTTATGCAATACTAGGAGTTGCTTAGCAAGGATTGCACATGGCTGCCTTTCCAAGATTATTTTCCCCTACACAACAAGTGCAGGACTGCCCGGGGATCTCCAACCTGGGGGACCTCTTCACCCTAATTGTGCTGATAATGTGCATTATCGCACAGTCAGGTGATAGTCCTGCACCAATCAGGAAACTCTCTCAGCCTACCCATATTATAAAATAGCAATAAGGCACTGCCATGGGTTATGTTAATGGTTAGTAATCACCCTCTAGGGCATATAGCACTCAGATATTCCTCATGCAACATTACACCCCAAGAGGGTGATTAACATACTGTTAACATAACCCCTGGTCATGCCTTATTGCTTAACCCTTGCTCTGCCACAGATGGATATATCCTTCCAAATTTCCTATACATTCAAATTCCATCAGCAGCCAAAGGGTTAATTGATATATATATATATATATATATATATATGAATTAATAATTGCCATTTGGAAACTCTCAAAGCGGTTGTGAGATAAAATCATTATAAAAGAGCAAATTATGAGACTAAAAAAGGATCAGTTGCTTCACTATGATATCATGGGAATCTTTTAAATTGGCATTAAGAGGTGACCTGATTAATATGTTGGCCAATAAAAATAAGGAGAAAAAGATAAAGAGTAAATCATCATTAGAAATCATTCAAGCTCTTGAATTAGATGTTGCAGAGTTAGATAATGTTGAGAAGGGTTTGCAGCTAAATGTTGCAACAAGCAAATGTATTAAGCTACTTAGAGATTGGGCACACATTTCCTTGGTTAAAGCAAAACATAGTTATTTAGAACAGCTTAAATAAACTGGGAAATTTCTGTCACTCAGTATCAAAAAGTTTAAAGCTTCTAGAGCAGTAAAGGTCTGCTGGCTGAAAACACACACACACACACACACACACACACACACACACACACATACCAGACATACAGTAGAGGAAAATATTCATTTGTTGAAAGATTCGTACAGAATTATACAGTAAGACTCAAATTGTAACAACCTCTTCAGATCAAATCGTTCCTTGAGAAGGTGATTTTTCCTCATATATTGGACTCAGAAGTGGGCTTCCATAGAAAATACATAACTTTTAAAGAAGTCATTAGAGTTAACTTACAAATTAAACCTGATAAAGTGCCAGATTCAAATGGGTTTCTTTTAACATCCTACAAAATCTTCTTTAAACAAGTGGGAGGATTTATACAAGTTTAGCTAGATAGTTTGCAAGATAGTTTTAAGTTCATTGATAAAAAGTGTATAGCCCCCAAAATTGGGCACTCTTAAAAAATTCAGAAATTACACATTATACAATGTGATTTTAAATACATTAAAAAACATACACTTTTCATACAGAAAAATGTACATACTCCTTCATTTTATGAGAACTCTGGCTCATAAAATAAGCAAGTTGTCATAGCAAACAGCAACACAGAACAAAACTTTTATACTCTAGGGCCCAGATATTCAAACTGCGCCAGGCTGTGGCACAAGCCTGGGTGCAGATCAACTTGGCTGCACAGGGGCATGGACTGGGCGACATTCAACGGAGCTGCGCCATGACTCAGCAGCATTGAATATAGCACCCTGGCCACCCGTAGTGCACATGGCACAGTGGCACTGTGCCAGTGCCAGTGGCCAGAGTGGAGCATGGGGATGTGCGAACGCAGGTTCCATTGTGCAAGGCGCAGCAACCATGATATTCAAAAGTTGACATGCAAATGGGGCCATAATGTATGCAAGGCACACATGGGGCCATTTGCACATCATTATGGCCCCATTTGCATGCAGGTGAGCTGATCCCTGATGACTTGCACCTGGCGCCATGCCAGGCAGCAGCCGTTGGGGACTGATGCCCCCTGCAGTGTGGCAATGTGCCCCACAGCCCGATCGCAGGCTGCAGTAAAAAAAGAATAATCATAAATCCCTGGTGGTCCAGTGGACCGTTGCCCCACCCGATCGCAGGCTTCAGTAAATGACAGAAAAATCCTAAATCCCTGGTGGTCCAGTGGACCGCTGCCCGATCATGGGCTGAAGTAAAACTAGAATAAAACTATTATCCCTGGTGGTCCAATGGACCTGTCCGCCCGATCAGGGCTGAATTAAATAAATAAGAACAATATTATCCCTGTGGTCCAGGGGACCCCCTCCCACCCGCCCTGATCCTCACTGCCATGCTCCCCCAGTCAGCGGTGGGTGGCAGCACCCACCAGCCTGCGCTGCCCCGCCCACCGACTGACACTGTTGGTAGGGCTGTATGCCCCGTTGGTCCACAGCATGAGCCAATGGGCGTGCAGTCCATACCATACTACACATTACAGATATGTGAATGGATCCATTCACATATCTGGAATGTGTAGTATGGTATGGGCTGCATGTCCATTGGCTCACGCTCTGGACCAATGAGCATGCAGCTCTACCGATGGTGTCAGTTGGCGGGCAGTGGGGCGGCAGGTGGATGGGGTGCTGCCGCCCGTCGCTGACCAGGGGGGAGCGGGGCTGTGGGAATCAGTGGGCAGGTGGGGAGGGGGGTCCCCCTTGACCACTAGGGATAATATTGTTCTTATTTATTTAATTCAGCCCTGATCAGGCGGACAGGTCCACTGGACCACCAGGGATAATAGTTTTATTCTAATTTTACTTCAGCCCGTGATCGGGCAGACAGGTCCACTGGACCACCAGGGATTTAGGATTTTTCTGTCATTTACTGAAGCCCGTGATCGGGCAGTGGTCCACTGGACCACCAGGGATTTAGGATTTTTCTGTCATTTACTGAAGCCCGCGATCAGGTGGGCAGCGGTCCACTGGACCACCAGGGATTGAGGTTTCTTTTTAACTTAGCCCGCGATCGGGCGGGTAGTGGTCCACTGGACCACCAGGGATTTTGGATTAATCATTTTTTTACTGATGCCCGCAATCGGGCATGGGGGGGGCTGCCACCACGGAGGTGCAGCCAGAGCACGGGTGGCCACCCACAGGTGGCAGCTGCCGTGTTGTGCCCTGCAATATGACAACTCACCTGTGGGTGGACAGCCCTTGCTCCTTTTTTTTGGTGTAACTTTGTGCTGGCACAGGTAAGGGTTGTGCATGCATGGCTCCGCACATCCCGGGCTGAATATCGGGCTGTGCTGAGTATGCATGGGCACGCCCCCACTACCTGCACCTGCATGCATTACTGATGAGCACTGGCACATTGGGATTTGTGCCGCACACTTTCCCCTTTTGAATATCACACCAGGGCGCATCAGTGGGTTGTGCATGGTGCAACACTGTTGCGCCATGTGCAACCCTTTTGAATATCTGGGCCAAGGTTTTCAGTAAAAATGAAACCATCTCATTTACAGAAGAACTGGAAATCAGGAAAAAGGGGGTGACCATTTTTGTCTCAGGTTTCCTTAAAAGGTGCATTCTATCAACATGGGGTTATTGGTTGTTTAGTTGTATAGCCACCTAGACAAGTCTTGTTTGGCATTATGTCTTGCCATTTATTAGAAAGAGTTTCATACCAAAAATTTGCACTTAATCTTGACCTGGCTAATGTTTTCACTTGCAACTTTTTTTCACAGACATGAAAAGCTTTTCCTTGAAAATTAACTCCTGATAAAGCTGTAACAAAAATTAAAAGAAGATGTTTATTGAACTGTAGCCTTGTCATCCTGCTGTGCTGTATCCTTTATCCTTTGCAATATTACTAAATACATTTGGGTCTACAAATGTTTGTGGATCAAAGATCGATTGAAGATATATTTTTTCACCATACTATTCATATCTTGAACTATTTTTCCTAATTGGTTCTCTCAAGCCTCCTCCCAGCACATATTTAACAGAGTACTAGTAGATTTTTCTACAATTTAATTTTCATGATTCAGGCTCCTAATTACTGCCCTTGTAACAATAGTGTCTTGATCACATTTTGCCTTTACAAGTTCACCTGTTAAGTACTGACAGACACCATGGTAAAGATATGAAAATAAATAAAGAGGCTTAAGATTTCTAGCTGTTCTCATTTTTATTAGTAGTCTGAAAATGATGGTGCTGTAGTTTTATCTGCTGATAGGTTTCTTTTTGAAATGAAGACTAGCTTTGTATATTTAAAAAAAAGTATTTCACATCTTGTCATGGGCAAAAGTGATTAAAGAACCAGAATTTATTTTTACCAGTAAATGGAGAAAAAGCATTAGATCAAGTAGAATGGAAATTCCCGTTCTCTTTTTTTTAAGGAAATACAGGTTCCCATTTATTTTTATTAATGATATACAGGCACTTGATCACAATCCAGGGTATCAGTTAAATGTATTTGTCTTGCTTTTTCTAGGTTCGTACTTGGTTCAATTACTAGTCGAGGTTGCCCACTCTTCCTTTTAATTGTTAACATTTATTTAGAACTGTTCGACTCCTCTTCCATTTAATTGTTAACATTTATTTAGAACTGTTCGACTCCTCTTCCATTTAATTTCTTAACATTTATTTAGAACTGTTCGACTCCTCTTCCATTTAATTATTAACATTTATTTAGAACTGTTCGACTCCTCTTCCATTTAATTGTTAACATTTATTTAGAACTGTTCGACTCCTCTTCCATTTAATTGTTAACATTTATTTAGAACTGTTCGACTCCAAGGATTAGAGGAATTAAAGTTAGTGCAACTTTGTGTAATATCTCACTCTGTGTAGATAATATACAACTTCACTAACTCAACTACATCTATCCCAGAACTATTGTAAAGAAATAAATGACTATGGCTTGGTTTGGTGCAAATGTTCAGTATGGACAAAACAATAATTCAACTCCTGAATTACTTGATTTTTAAAAACAACTTTTCATTGTGGCCATTTAAGTGGGATAAAAACTCAATAAAATAACTTGGACATAAGCTAGACACTATTGCCTTGGAGGTTAGGAGGGTTAGTTAAGACAAAATTTAAAATTATGTATCATTGAAATAAGAAATGCAGTTGTTAATTCTTTCCAAACTTCCCTGACCCAAACTTCTGCTGTAGGGCATGGCTATTTGGGCTCCCAAGGAGCATGAGCCCTAAACTCAGCTTCTGTCACTGTGCACTACTCTAAAAAGGCAGCTGAGGAGACAGAGAGCTTTGACCTCAGCTTCTGCCAATAGAGGCTTTGAATGTGGATTCCAGGGGAGTGGGAGCCACAATCCAAATTTCTTCTGCCTGCTGCTTGGTGCATCTTTATGTGCGCTTCTTAGGAGTGGCAGCCCAGACCTGAATCTTTGCTTCTGGGTGCAACTCTACTGCCAGTCCTCACATCTGTCATTAGCTGCAGCTCTATGTGGGCTCCCAAAAAGTAAACTTTAAACAAACCTCTTCCACCAGGCATAGCTGTACCCCTAAAGCCAACATCTGTCACTGGCCATGGCTTTACTGGAGCTCCTAAGGAGCACAAGCCCTGACCTGAACCTCTGCCGCCAGGCATGGTTCTACCCCAACCCTGTCTGCTACTGGGTGCAACTCACAGATTCAATGTCACCTCAGCACTTGGCATTACATCTATGTATATCACCTTTGTTCATATCACATTTGCATTATGCAACATGAAGCAAAATTGATGATATTGACAAAGCCTTGTTTGAAATGCCACTCGCTTTTTCCATGTTTTGCAGTACATTTGGCATAATAAAACATGAAGGTTGCATATGAGTGTTCAGCAAGATTTTATTACATAATAGTGCACTAATTATTATATAGTGTATAGTCAGGTGTTATTATGTATAGAAATCAGAGCCTTTCCAAATGTTGTTGTACCACAGTTCAAAAGGTCATGGAATGTGATTGTAGTACATTGTGGTACAACAACATTTGGAAAAGCTCTAGAGGTTCTACCAGAACTGTAAACTGGCCGCGAGCCCTCCTGGCAGCAGCAACAGCACCATTGGTGGCAAGATCCCCGAACCAGTGATGCAAACATGAACAGGCACATAAGCGAAAAACAAATGCAGGATCAACCAGATAACCTCAGCTTCATCAAAATTAGAACCAGATATTTAAATAACTTACAAGTAATCGTCTCCTCTGAGCCCACATCCTCTAGCTAACCGAGACATACGCCGCTATGTTTTTTTCTTGAAAATCCCTCCCACATCCCATTGACAGCCAATAGAAGGCTATGCAATAAACGTAGGGATATCTGCTCCCTAGCAACCACACATGTAAACATAGCAACCAGCTCCAACTCCCAGAACACGATGGAGCAACGAATACATTTTTTTTTTTCATTTCAAAAATTTAAAACAGAAAACTTTGGCAATGGGGGACCATACACTATAAAAAATAGTGCATGGCAACCCTTATGCACAACCAGCCTATTGTGCCACCTCGGGGTTCTGATTACCATGGACCTCTTGAGCTTCGCTCTTGAGGTCTGAGGTAATCAAAACCCCTCAGTGGTACAATAGGCTGGTTGCACATGCTTGCCCATGCACTATTCTCTATATCATAGTACCAAGATAACAGACTGTGATGTCATAAACACCTCAACTGAGAGGTCACTTGGTGACAATCAGATATTTTTTAAAGAGACATTGGAGAAAGTACTTTTTGAATGTTAAAAAGTTGAAAGACCAATAATTAAACAACATTAAAAACTGCTGCAGTAAACATAATTGTTCCAAAACATTAATTTTAGTTAATACTGTACCTGCTGTTTAGTATTTTAGATAATATTTTTTTTATTAAATACTTCAACAAATGAATATAATTCTATATTATATAAGGGACCAACTTTGCAATCCCCAGAACATAGAAGATGATGGTATTCACAAATGTAGACTTTTATACAGTACATAGAGAATAATGCCTTTGCAGGTGTGTATTATGAGGGTGTGTGACAATCCATAAACCCCAAGAGCGAGGGTGTGTGGAAAATCCTCATAAAACAAACTTTGCACAGGCATAATTATTATAATAACTGGTGCAAAGTTTCAACAGGGGGAAAACTGTAAACTGCATGTGTGCAAGCAAGTGTGTCCCTGAGCAGGTGCCCCACTTCCACAAATACAGTGAAGGAGGAAAATGCCGTAATTACTCACTATCGAGTTATTATGGAATTCAATGGTTTATTATGGCATTTTATCAGGACTGGAAATCCAGTCATTATAGTGTGCCACCAGCTATGATATAATGTTTTTTTTGAATCTTTACATTTATTTGGTTGTCTACTTAGTTACATGGAAGAATCCTATAATGTTTACCCCCTCCCCCCCAAAAAAACCCCACAAATACTGGCATTGTCTAAGATTACAAAACAAATATAGGGTGCAACCTTTGCACATAAATCAACTAAGCACTGGCACAACCTTCCATTGAAACCCTATCTTATAAAGAATTGCCAGAGTTGTAAAATAAAAAGTTAAGAGTATTTGTAAACAAGTTATGCTTCTTCTTATCATGTATTTTCAACATACAATGGCACCCAATAGCAGGTTTCATTGTGTATAATGATATCTGGATACTGCTTTCACTACAGCCTCATTTACAGGGCAACTAGTTGTAATGCTTGCTGTTTTAAATGTTAAAATTATGCTTCCTCATCTGCAAGGTTGCTAAACAGTCAAGTGGCATTGAACAGAACCGGTGTTGTCCTATATGTATGTGTCTACACAATCCCTTTAGTCTATGGATTCTAGTTGTCAGCTGGCAAACTTCAAGATAGGCAAGTGCAAAGTGATCTCCCTAACTGTTCTCAGCTGTTCTTTATTCAATATATTGATTGATATGGGAACCCAAAACTGAACACCACTGTATGTGCAAGTATTTCGTGTTCCCTGGATGACTGTATTTGCTGTAATTATGCACCCCCTGGGAACCTATCAAATGAAACATTTATTTGCATTAGGGTATTCCTGAAGAGAAGACTGTAACTGAATAAATAACTAAAACATGTCAAGCATTTCAAATTGTTGCATCATGTGGACACATTTTGTATAGAATTGTTTACTTAATCCAGGTATTTTGGTAGTACTGTTCTATAACTAAAGGCTGAATTGAGTGAAGTGCAACTGCTGAGGTTCTAAATACTCTGCCATTAGGGCAGTTAAAGAAGGTAGTGCAGTAATCATAGTCCTCCTACTGGTTTGTCTTTGTATGTAATTTAGAGCTGTTTGAGTACTTTTTCTTGAATACTCTGAATATTCACACTCAGTGCCCCAGAATATTTGGCTATCGGCTTTGGTCCAAACTGACAAAATAATAAGTGAAAATGTACATTGGATAATGCCAGTCATGTTTGCTTGCTTGTATTTTGTTGTGTAGCTGTTGGGTGTAGAAAGTGCAGTTGTTCAAAGAAGCAGAGTAAAAACTTGACTGAAATCATTATGATTAGGAAATGAAGAGGTCCAAACATAATGTTGTTTCCTTATTTGATTGTGAGCCCAAGTTTTCAAGATAGTATTTTTATTGTCCCAGCATATGAACATATTTACAAGGATTCCTAAAGAGTATAAGAATATAAAGTAAAAGTGATGTAGATTATATGTGAATGCTACTGTTTTCATAGCAGGGAAGGGTATCTCTGTAAAAGGGGTGAGTGGAATGACTGAGGTGAGTATAGGTCTAGTAACCACTGCACACCCTTAAGGCATCTGTGAAGTGAAAGTGCAGTGGCTGAAGTCCAAGGGATGGCCTAGTGCTGGCAGTATGGGTAATATTGGAGGGCTGGCAGGTTTAGGTGTAGCCAACAGATTCCAGAGTTAGCAGGTGCAGACCAAGTTTCACGAAAGTAATAAGTATAAGTTATTAACTAGAGTATAAGTTACAGTCAATTTATGAGGTCACTGCAAAAGTGTTGTACTTTTTATGGCTGCATGGGCAGAAGTCTCCAGATGTTATGCCATCATCATCATCTCTTTAGAAGAGCACTGTAGAAGCACGTGATCGGACTGCTGTCCAGTGTGCTTCTACAGTGCTCTGGCACAGTTTCCAGTGGTCTTGACTAAGCGTCCCTTCCCCTCTGCTGGCTGTAAAAACACACCCACTTTGTGGGGCACTTCTTTTTCTTCCACAAATGAGGAAGTGATGGCCACCGTGCACAAGAAGACCATTGAATCAGACTGTGCATGTGCAAGTATCGCACGTGCGCAGTTCTGTCATCACTGCCACCTTGAACATGGCATACTCCGGTGCTCATAAAAGCTCTGCACAGCTGTATCAGCTCTGACCAGACCTTGTTTGGGTTTGTGACTTCTTGTCCACCACTTTCATCACTGTTGTTCTTACAGATAATGGGAGCATAATGTGATGCTCCTAACCAAACATAACACTCTTTCCAGCTGCAAGTGAAACACACTAATTTCCTTAAGAGTGGTTTATGTGCTGTGCTGTAATAACAAGCTTTTCACTAGCATTACTCATGCCATGCACAAAGTCATTGTTTATAACATAAAAATCTAATTTATAAAAAAGTTTTGTGAAATCTACAATAGGTTTACAGGAGTGTTACAAGTGTCTCTTTTGGATAAAAAGGTTCTCCTCTTGAATCATTATGGCACCAGGACTGCTCATCTTTGATTTGTGGGTCTCTGACACAAAGAATGCATAAGATAACTTTCTTATACCCATAAGAGACACACCAAGCATCCATATTAACTTATATAAGAGTGTCTTCTTGAGTTCTTTGGATGAGAGAACAGGGAACTAAAGCTGGTCAGCCCTGGCACACAGAAGACTTGAGAAGACACATAACTAACAGAATTGTAAGACACAAACTAAATGTACATAATAACATACTGAAAATCATGTTAAAGATGTGGGAAACTGACTTATTCTTATCTGAGATAGCCAATCCAAGATGCAACATCTTTTGTTTTCAGTTGGTTTCTGCTTCTACCCATTTCTGCAGTGGGGTAGATTAGAACATTGGTAGCTGACACAGTCAGTACTTTGCTCTAGTTGCTTTGAACCCAACCCAATGTTCTAACCACTAGGCCATGCTACCTCAACAGCTAAATGAACTGAAGGACTGAGGTCAAACAACTTGCTCAGAGCAACCCAGTGAGTGACTGATGAGACATGACTCTGGATGTCATGTCTACTGGTTCCCAAAGCTGTGCTCTAGCCACTAGATTATTTTGCCTCTGAATGGACTATGTCTCAGAGTTCTGACAACAGTGGCAGTCAAAACTCAAAATTCCTGGTTCCATGATGAGAAACATACAGAATGCTTGAAAATAAACACAACCCTAATGCAAAAAACATTTTCACACCAAACTTTATTCAGCTAGAGTTAAATGATCAACTAGAAGTATTACATCATTTATGTCAACATGTACATTTCTGGATGTTGATTAAGTTGTATATCTTGAATGGTTCTGTATTACCTTGAATCAATCAATCAATCAATCAATCCAACAATCAGTCAAAATCCTTATTTATCCAGGCGTACACCGTTGAGCAAGCACATTTGCAAGGTGGACCTGCATTACACAAGGTCATAAACAATACACATAGTCATACATCAGTACAGGCAATGCGACAGTACATGGGAAGAAAAAAGAAGAAAAAACAATGTAATGGACAAAGAAATGAATACACAGTACATATAGTCTCACTTAAGTGCATGCAGTGTGGAAATACATAGAAACATAGAAACATAGAATTTGACGGCAAATAAGGACTGCTTGGCCCACCCAGTCTGCCCATTTCCCTACCTGATGGATAAGCTGCAGGTCCTAGTTAACCAGCAGCCTACTTCTTCCTACCCCCACCCCCTAGAATTGCCTTATGACTGTCCCATGCATGCTTGAATTCCACCACTGTTTTTGACTCCACAACCTCCTCCGGAAGGCCGCTCCATACATCCACAACCCTCTTGAGAAAAATACTCTTAAATTACCTCTGAGCCATTCTTCTATCTTCAAATTGTGCCCCTTGTTCTGCACACCTCTTTTTGAAAGATGCTACCTCTTGGACGTTGTTGATTCCCTTGAGGTACTTGAAAGTTTCTATCATGTCTCCCTCCTCCTTTCCTCGAGGCTATACATATTAAGCTCCTTAAGTCTCTCTTCATATGTCTTTCGTGCAGACCCTGCACCATTTTAGTTGCTCTCCTCTGACAGCTTCCATCCTGTCTATGTCTTTGCGGAGATTGGGTCTCCAGAACTGCACGCAGTACTCCAGATGGGGTCTCACTAGCTGTCTGTACAGAGGAATAATAACTTCCTGTTTTCTACTGGTGATGCCTCTTCCTATGCATCCAAGTATCCCCCCAGCCCTCCTTGCTGCCCTCTCACATTGCTTTCCCACCTTTAGGTCATCTGATATGACTACCCCCAGGTCCCTTTCCATTTTTGTTGTTGTTAGTATCTCACCCCCCATTGTGTACTCTTCCCCTGGGTTTTTGTTTCCCAGGTGCATTACCTTGCACTTCTTAGCATTGAATCTAAGCTGCCATACATTTGACCATTCCTCTAACCTTGCCAAGTCCCTTCTCATCCTTTCCACTCCACCTTGTGCATCAACTCTGTTGCAGATCTTTGTGTCATCTGCAAAGAGACATACTTTTCCTTCCAGTCCCTCTGCAATGTCGCTTATAAAGACATTGAAGAGGACCGGTCCTAATACTGAACCCTGAGGTACCCCACTACTAACCCCCCTTTTTTCAGAGTGGACTCCATTTACTATTACTCTCTGTGTCCTATTCTCCAGCCAATTCTTTACCCAGGCTGTCATCTTGGGACCCACTCCCAGGCTGGCTAACTTGTATATTAATCTTTTGTGCGAGACTGTGTCAAATGCCTTGCTAAAGTCTAGGTAGGCCATGTCCACAGCCCCTCCCTGATCAACTACTTTGGTTACCCAGTCAAAGAAATCTATCAGATTTGTCTGGCATGACCTTCCCACTGTGAATCCATGCTGCTTTGGGTCCTGTGCCCCTCTGGCCTCTTGATACTCAACAATTCTTTCCTTCAGAAGTGATTCCATCATTTTCCCTACCACTGAGGTTAAACTAACAGGTCTGTAGTTTCCTGCTTCTGCCTTGCTCCCACTTTTGTGAAGAGGAATTACATCTGCCCTCCTCCAGTCCTCGGGTAGCACCCCATCCTCCCATGATTTGTTAAAGAGGGTAGTCAGTGGTGTCACTCATTCTACCCTTAGTTCTTTTAGAATTCTGGGATGAATCCCATCAGGCCCCATTGCTTTGTCCACCTTCAGTTTTAAGAGTTCTTTCAGAACCCTTTCTTCTGTAAATGGGCTGGTATCAACTTCTGTATCCAGAGTGTTTCTACTGTTTGTTTTAGGTACTTCCTCTTCCTTTGTAAATACTGAGCAAAAGTATTTGTTTAGTATCTCTGCCTTTTCACAGTCACCTCTGCCCACCCTCCTCCTCTTTACTAAGCCTCACTATCCCTCCTTGGTCTTACTTGACTCCTGATGTACCTATAAAAGGTTTTATCCTCCTTCTTAACTGAGTTGGCTATCTTTTTTCTCGGTTTGGGCCTTTGCTGTTCTGACTGCCTTCCCAGCTTCCTTTGCTTTAACTGATACAGTTCTCTGTCCTCCTCCTTCTGTGATTCCTTGTACTTCCTGAATGCTTTTTTCTCTTGAACCTTCACTGCCACTTCCTTTGAGAACCATAGTGGTTTTTACCTCATTTCATTTTGTTTATTTGCTTTACACAAAGGCTTGTTACCTCTGTGATGGCAGTTTTATTATTCCCCATTGTTCTTCCACCCCTTTTTCCTGCCCATTTGCTAGTGCATTCCTTAGGCACTCACCTATTTGACAAAGTCAGCCTCCTAAAATCCAATACCTTTGTCTTTGTATGGCTTGACTCTATTGTTGTGTTTATTGTGAACCATACTGTTCGATGGTCACTAGTTCCCAGATGGCTACCCACTTCTACATCTGTGATCCTCTCCTCATCTCCATTTGAGAGAACCAGGTCTAAGATTGTTCCCTCTCAAGTGGGCTCCAATACTAGTTGTCTAAGGCATGCCCCCTGTAGGGCATCTAGAATAACCCCACTCTTAGAAGTGGCTGCTGTTTTTTACATGTGGGTAAAAACCAGAAAAAACGCAAATTAAGTGAGCAGTACAGAACTGTGGTCCAAAAAGCTCAAGTTGAGTGTAGCTAGTTATATACATAACAAGGTGATGGAGTGGGCGAGGGAAGGGAGAACAGGTGGAGTCTAGAGGTGTAGGGTACAAAAGTGGGAGGGTGGGGCAGGGGCACAAAAGTTCTAGTAGTGGCACTGAGCTGAATACTCTTTATTACATTATGGCTGAGAGATGTAAAGGTTGGAGGCTTATTGTGTCTCTGATTATCCACGAGCATTAGCTATTTGGGACGACTGAGCTGCGGTCACTGCTCTAAGGGAGCTGGATACGGACGGAAGCGTCAGTGACCTGGGTAATGAAGGTGCATATGATGACAAGATGGAAGACTGGAGAGTTCGCAATAAAGGAGATGACTTCAGGTATGGCTTAGCCAAGCGGCTTCTGGATCATCGAGTGCTGGAGCAACTTCTGGGTCGACGACCAGTGATGGCCGTCTCCTTGGCTGCTTGGGATGAGTGAGCTGTGGTCACAGTGCTCAGGGAGCGGCATGCGGTCGATGACTTCTAAGGCGATGGCACTGTAGGTACATGCAACATCCAGGCTAGGGTGCTAGAGACCTCACGATACTAAGGGAGCGTAATCCAAGTGTGGGTTCTCGGGGGCGGCTTCGGGGACGTTGACCGCTGGTGGCCATAGGTCATGAGGCGTGTACACTGGGTACTTTATGTGGTCATTTAGCACTATGGGAACTGAGTAGAGGCAAGGGGTGGAAGCTAGGGAAGAATGGGTGGAATATAGGACCAAGAGGAGTGAACTCAGCGAAGGCGCTCATGCTCCAGTAGTTTTACGGCTTTACCGTGCCTATATGGGGCTTGGATCCGGCTTAGTGGACTTGGGCGTCGGCTTCTAGGGTGCCGCTGCCCAGTGAACGCGGAACGTATGGCGGTTGGGCAAAAAGCCCTGGAAGGGTGAGGAGCCTTAGTTCATAGATGGTGGAAGCAGTGGCATACCTCTCTAATTGATTTTGCATATAAGGTCTTAAATGCTGCGATGCTTACTGGAGATCTTAGTTTCAGTGATTTCTGTATTTTGTTCCAGAGAGTTGGCAGCAAGAAGCTTATGGCTGCTCTTCCAAGGCGCGTGCAGACCCTGGGGATCTTTAGAGAAATTAGGGAGCAGCTCCTTAAGACGTAGTTTTGAAGTTCTCTTAGAGGCAATAGGTCAGAGATGTAGTGTGGTAATTTGGAGGTAATAGCTTTTAATGTCCATACTGCAGCATTTCTGTTTCATCTGTATTGTAGGGAGGTCCACCCACAGCAGTGTATAGAGAGCAGTGGTGGGTAGAGGAGGGGAGGCCGGTGATGAAACGCAACACTCTGTGGTATAAGACATCCAGTTTGTCCAGGAATGAGGCATTGCAGTGATTGTAGATGAAGTCGGCATAGTCTATTAAGGAGATGAAAGTGGTCTGAACAAGCTGTTTTTTTGCTTCAGGCATCAGAAGGCGGTTTATTCGGTAGAAGAGCCCCAGTCTCTGCTTTAGCTTTTTTACCATGTCCTCCAGGTGTTCCCCAAAGGAGAGTTTGTGGTCTAGCCAAACTCCCAAATATTTGAATTTGGGGACGAACTCCAAGTTTTCCCCCAGTAAGGTGGTGATAGGGGGTAAAGTGCCGCTAGACGGGTGAGACTGAATGTTGCCAGGGGAAAGGATCATTGCCTTGTTTTTTTTAGCATTGAGGAGTAGCTTTTTGTTAAGTAGCTGGTATTGGAGGATGTCAAAGTCATGTTGCAGATCTGTACGGGCAGCTTCAGGTGTTGACCGGCTTAGGTATAGTACTGTGTCATCCGCAAACAGGTGAATACTGGCTTTTTTTATGCCGAGGTCTATGCTGTTGATGTATATGGTGAAGAGTATTAGGCCCAGGATGGAACCTTGGGGGACACCTCTTACTTACGGTTTAGAAAGTGAAAGCTCCCCTTCTGCTTTAACCTGCTGATGCCTGTCCATTAAGTAGTCCTGGAACCATCCAAGGGAAGAAGAGTCTAGACCTAATGCTTTTAAAGAGGATAAGAGTAGGGAGTGATCAACGGTGTCAAAAGCTTTACTTAGGTCAAGAAAGACAGCGCAGAGGAATTTTTTGTTTTCAAGGTCATTTTGCCAATCATTTGTTACCTTGGCCAACGCCGTAACCGTACTGTGGTTCGATCGGAAGCCTGACTGTAACAGATTTAGGAAGTTTGAGTTTTCCAGGAAGACTCGTAGCTGGGCATTCACTATTTTTTCTAACAGTTTAGATAGTATAGGGAGTAACGAGATTGGCCTGTAGTTGTTTAAATCACAGGGATCCCCAGATTTAAATAGTGGGATAATGTGGGCAATTTTCCATACATTAGGGAGAGTCCCCTTGAATAGTGACAAGTTGAACAATTGTTAATTCATTGTACTTTGTATTATCCCTGCATTATTTAGTTGTATTGTACTGCAACTGTCTCACAGGTCATCACTGAAAAAGGGACTGTATGGTCTCAGTGAGCCGACCAGGTTACCAAAATTCAGACAAACAAATAAATAAAACATGTCAAGCAGCTGCCAGCTAGCAAATGTTCTTGACCACTTAAAGAGCTTGTGTACTGCCTAATACTAACATTAATTTTTAAAGGCAGTCAACCATTACCTTTTATATTGGAGGTATTTTTTCATTTCCCTTTGGTTAATTGGAATATTATTTTTATTTGATGTTAGAAGGTGCCATGTGTAGTGCAGCACTCTTCCTCTCAGTTGACACATCTACAGTATCTCTATCCCCACCCCTACTACATCATCAGCATTGTGACCTCACTGATTCTAAAATCATGGGATGATTAGGAACAGGCACTCAGTAGCTGCCAGGTTACTCACCTGTGGTGTCACTATCAGTGAGATCACAATGCTGATATTGTAGTGTGCGTATGTAGGGGGGTAGAGATAGATATGTCAGCTGCCAGGCTGAGAGCTGGTCCACATATCAAGCACAGTATTGTTATATATAAAACTTTCTAATGAGCAAAACAAAACAGAAAAAAATACTTCAGAAATAAAGAGTCACAACTAACTTTTTAAAATTTGTATTATTTTTCTAGTCTGCCTGTTTTTGCTCCACTAGCTTTTTAAGTTCTTGTAATTTTACGAATTATTTTTTGATATTTTACAATGTATTGACTCTGGATAGCCCAACTAAGATGCAATATCTCATTTCCAGTGGGCTCCTGCTTCTCCCCATATCTGCAGCCAGGAGAACTTGAGCACTGAGGGCCCGATTCCAGAATGGATTACAAATGTCACAAGGTGACTTGCGCCAAACCCATTGGCACACGTAGCACCTTGTGCCATGCATTATGCCGACCAGTATGCCAGAAGGCAGCCTGTGACATGGCATAGGCTGCCTGCACCAAAGGTGGGCTATGCCACAGGCTACGCCAGAACCCCCCTGCAACATGGCACAAGGGGGTTTCCGGCAGCAGTTACAGCCCAATTCCAGGATGGTGGCCAACAGAATGGCAAATGTGCTGTTCTGAGACAGCTATGGTAGACAGTGGTCTAAGTACACTTAGACCAGCTATTTGCTGGTCTAACTGTACTCTACATCAATGGCGGGTGCACCTCAGTGCCTGCTGCCCCACCAACCACCACCACCCCCATGGTCCCACAGGGACTCCCACCTGTCCCCCATTAGCAGGGCAGCTTTCTATGGGATGCTGGCACCCCCATCCTCGGGCATTGACCCCCAGGGCCGTTCCCAGGCTGGTGCATCTCCATGCCACTATTGGCATGCATGCCACATACACCATGATGGTCCAGTGGCTTCCCCAACCCCCAACAGCCCTGCAAGCCATTGCCATGGTGTCAGTGGGGCATTGGGGGGCTGTTCCATGCATCCTGCACACAGTTGCTGGGTGGTAATGACACTTGCGGCACTGTGTGTAGGTGTACCCTTCCTGTGGTGCAATGCTGGAGGTTCCACAGGTCACAGGTCATAGTTGCCGGGGACCCTGCCTGTTCTGGAATTTGGCACAGGGTCCCCAGCATTGCAGCATATGTTGCAACTAGCAAGCACCAGCGAGTTGCTACATATGTCTTAGAATTGGGCCCTGAAAGTTTATGTAACTGATCCAAATTTACATAGTAAATATTCGGCTCTAGTGAGGTTCAAACCTGCAGTCTCCTGATTCCTAAGCTGGGTGCAAAGCTTAATTAATTTTGGAAACAAAAATTTGCTGGGTTCTTTTCCCATTTGGATAATTATGATGCAAAATCAGAAAAAAGTTCACTTTCCCTACAATTCACAGCCCATGGTCAGGGGTTCAGTTAATTTTTTTTTTTGTGGAAGTCAAATGCTTCCATGAGTCAAAATCTGGAAGTCATTCCAATTTTTGGGAAGTCAAAATACTTCCCAGATCCCACAATTTGAAAGCCAGTGTTCTAAGAAGAATCGATTTATGGATGTTAATATGAATATTAGTGGTAAATTACATTTTTTTTAGAAAAGTCCATAATTTCTGATCTTCTGTGCCTTTAGTTTGGGAACTTATCCAGTTTTGGTTTTACATATGGAAGTCAATGACTTCCTCCCCCTTTATTTTTGAAAGTGTTTGCCTTATTTTTGGGAGTCAAATATTCCCAAAATGGAGTTAACTGAAGCCTTGCCCATGGTGTGTTATACAGTCATAGATAATATTTACAAAAATCCTAAATTACATCAATTTATAATTATTGAAACAAAGAAATGACAATATTTCATTGCATGCATCAACATAGACTAAAAGTAAAAATGTCTTGGAACAGCATGGCAAGCCGTTAGGGACATAATTCATGCTCTCTGGCTGTATAGTAAAACACATGCACTATATGGTGAAATACATACATCATATAGTGAACTATATACATTATATAGTGAAATACATACACAATGTAGTGAACCACATACAGTATCTACTGAAATATATACATTGTATAGTGAAATACATATACTGTATACTGAAATACAAATATTATATAATGAAACACATACACTATATAGTGAAATGCTTACATTGTATAGTGAAATACATACACTATCTACTGAAATCCACATACATTATATGCTGAAACAAATGTACTATGTACTGAAACATATACACTACCTATTGAGATGCATACACTACAGACTGAAACATCCACATAAACTATCTACTGAAACAAATACTCTATAGATTGTAACACATACACTATATATTGAGAAAAAACTGCATACACCATATACTGAAACAAATACACTATATATTGAAACATCTACATTTTGTATTGAAATACATACACTATCTGTTGAAATAAATACACTATGCACCGAAAAATCTGCATACACTATGTACTGAAACAAATACACTACATGGTGAAACACATACACTATATATTGAAACACATACACTGTAGACTGGAAAATTCACATACACTGTATTCTGAAACAAATAAACTATATACTGAAATGGACTATGTTCTGAAACTACCCATCCCCCTGCCCCTTCCCCATGATTGCCTGTTGCATTCAGTTAGCTGCAAGCTTGAGGAGAGGACGTCTAAAACTGCAGAGCATGAGGTAAACAAAACAGGACTATCTCTTATTCTACTTCTTTATGGGGGTTTTCCTTTTGTTTTGCTTGCACACCTTTAATCAAATTTCAGACCATTGTGATGTGACAAGAAACTTTTAAAAGTAATTTAAATGCTGTAGTTTATTCTTTTAAATAAGTGCTGCCTTCATTTACTGTCAGACACCCATTTGTATAGGAAGCTAATGCAAGATATTCCTAACATACCTGTATACATAGGGAGCTGCATGCATTTTTCCAAGTTAAATTGTTGATTTGTTTTATGTGTAATTAATTACTGTGTAAGTCCAGCAACTTATCTGAGCTGAATGCTTGGGAAGCACTTCAGGAGCTGTGGAAGTGTAAGCCAAAATCGTTGCTAGTTTGTACTCTATGGACTATGTTATGATTAAGTTTTTATTTTAATGTTTTGTTTAATAAACTTTTTTTGGTTAAGAAACAAAAATATATATTTTTGCTGCAATCCCTCAGTATTCAATTCTCATCAGTTTAGCTGGCATATGCATATAATTTGCACTGTTTTACTAAATAACTTTACTGTGAATCCTCACTGGAGGAATGCATAGTCTGTTTTGGGGTTTGAGCTTCTCAAACTGTGTTTTATTTCTTTTTTTTTCCCATAGAGATTTTTATCTCCTTAGTCACCCTGCTACCCATTTGCCCACTGATATCTCCAGCCCAATCACTTACCATCCACAGGACATACTTGCTCTGAGATCCCCCCCCCCAACACTCACATCCCCCGTGTTGGGGCCAGGAGGGGGAAGGCCATTGACAAGAAGACACATATTCCGATATGAGCAGAGCCTGGTTAGCAGTGCAAAATCTGTGGCAGGTTGTTGGATCATTTTGCCATTCGGGGGTTTCTACCTTTGGTTTCATCCCCTGGGCAGCCAAGCATGCAATGATGCAATTGCATATAAAGACACATGCTTGCTTGGTGCCTGCCTGACCCCTCCCCCTTATGCAACTCCACTGCCCTGCCAGCCCTCCTCAGCTAGGTGGATGTTGAAGAGCGGGGTGGTCAGACTTCCCCTCACTGAGAGGAGAGCATTCCCCGAGATTCTCAATCATGTCTCCCCCCAACTAACCCCCGTGCAGCCGAGGTCAACCCCCAAAACTAGGCCACTGGCATGGGAGGCAGTGCAATCACCACCAAGCTGCTAGGCCATCCCACCAGACTGTGTTTTTATAAGTAAATAAAGACAGCATATAGGCAAAAGAAAACAAACTGTATTTTAACTAAATACAAAGTTACACATGCCCCCACAATGCAAATCACCACAGAATGTTATGCTGGTCCAACTTCAAGCAGAATTGCATGGTGCCGAAAGGCCTCTCACACAGTTTTCAAAGGGTGCTGACAGAAGACATAGACACGTGTTTCGTCCTATCAGGACTCATCAGTATGCCTTGTCTGTTTAACACCCCAGTGGACTGGACCAGCTACCCCTAAGGTAGTGTGCCTGGGATATATTGTGGTGAACCCATTAAAATAAAAAAACATTTAAAAGACAAAGAACCTCTGTGCGTAAACACTGAGGCAAGGGTTACCCCAAGGGGCATTTGGCTGGGAAGCCAAGTTTCAAGAAAATACAAAGTTACACTTGCCCCCACAATGCAAAGCATCATGGGCTGCATATGGAAATCACCACAGAATGTTATGCTGGTCCAACTTTAAGCAGAATTGCATGGTGCCGAACTAGTCTGTCATAAACATTTTAAGTCACATCACAATGTTTTGAAATCGGATAAAGGTTTTGCAAGCAAAATACGATAAAACAATACATAAAGAGATAGGTAAGATAACCCTTTTATGTTTACCTTCTGCATCTTAGGAGGCATTGGCCAGGATTTTTAGTCAATTGGGGCCCCATGTTCAGAAGGTTAGCGTGCAGAGCTAAACATTACACTGTGGGAACAGCATGGTTGGATCGGTGTCGTATTCAGCATCACTTGATGCTACCCTGATCATGTGCATGTGCATATATACTACTACGGCCATGTGAATGAGTAATCCTCTCCTGCATACAGAGCATAGTGCTGTATAAAAGGTTTCCTTAGTGACCATAAGTACCTCCCTCTACATTTTATACTCGGCCTCTAGTCTTCTAGTTCCTAGATGCTTGATTTTGCACTTTTTGGCTTTGAACCCGAACTGCTATGTCCCATAGCACTCTCTAAGTTTTTTAAGGTCCCCACTCATTCTCTCCATCTGCACCTATCAACGCTATTACAGATTGTGGTGTCATCTGCAAAAAGGCATATCTCTCCTTCCAGTTCTTCTGTTATGCCACTTATAAAGACACTGAAGAGGATGTGTCGTATAACTGAGCCCTCTGGCACCCTACTGGTCATTCTCTCCTCACTGGAGGGAGTGCCATTTACCACCACCTTCTGTGGCTGTGCACTATCTCAGGTGCAGCACTTAGGAGTGCACAACACTGATCTGAAAATAGGGGCCCATGTACCACTGTAACAGAACTAGCACTGCATTGTGATAAGCATGGCTGGTACTATTTTAAAAAGCATTCTTCTGTGCAGTGCTGACCTGTTAATGTGGCACTATTTTTTTTTTTTTTGCACAGGATAACTAATTGCAACCAGGTGCTCATACAACTGGGGGTTACTCTAATGCATATAAGGTGTACAAGTATATTTAATGCTTTCTTGAAGTGCTAACACACTGCGTGGTATAGTGCTAGTTAATGATTCTGAGAATTGTGTTTTAACTGCACACACGGAGCCTGCCATCAACCCCCCACACACATACACACACATTCATTTCTGGACACAATAAAAAAACAAACATTTGTCAATGCTGAATGTCGATTGCGGTGGTTCGTTGAGCTTGCTCACTGGCCCTCTGTCACTCGCTTGTTCTGTTTCTCCAGGTGCTGCAGGCTGCTGTTTTGTACTGAGCTCCTTCCTGCGTTGGCACCCTTTTCTGTCCACAAAGAAATCCGCAGGTGGCCTGACAGAGCTCTGTTGAAGTGGGTCACTCCCCCTCTCTGACTCCCTCATTCTGTTTCTCCTTGCGCTGCAGGCTGGCCTTTTGTACTGGGCTCCTGCCTCTGTTGGTGGCTTTTTCTGCCAACAAAGAAATCTGCAGTAGTCCCAACACAGGTCCGTTGAGGTTGCTCACTCCCCCTCTGTCACTCACTCGTTCCGTGTCTGCCGGCGCTGCAGGCTGGCATCTTGTATTGGGCTCCTGCCTGCGTTGCTGCCTTTTTCTGCCCACCAAGGAATCCGCAGCAGTCACAATAGAGCTCTGTTGAGCTCGCTCACTCCCCCCTCTCTCACTCACTCGTTCTGTTTCTGCCACCGCTGCAGGCTGTCCTTTTCTACTGGGCCCCTGGGTGCATTGCTGCCTTTTTCTGCCCACAAAGAAATTTGCAGCAGTCTCAACAGAGCTCCGTTGAGCTCACTCACTCCACTTCCCTCACTCTCTTGCTGGTTCTGTGTCTCCTGTGGGTGCAGGCTGTCCTTTTGTACAGGGCTCCTGCCTGCGTTGGCGGCTTATTCTGCCCACAAAGAAATCTGCAGCAGTCCTGACGCAGCTGTTGAGCTTGCTCACTCCCCCTCTCTCAGTCGCTCATTCCATTTCTGCCGGTGCTGCAGGCTGGCCTTTTGTACTGGGCTCTTGCCTGCATTGCTGCTTTTTTCTGCCCACAAAGAAATCCGCAGCTATCCTGACTGAGCTCCATTGAGGTTGTTGAGGACGTTCACTCCCCCTGCCTCGCTCGCTCATTCTGTTTCTCCTGGCACTGAAGGCTGCCCTTTTGTACTGGGCTCTTGCCTCTGTTGGCACCTTTTTCTGGCCACAAAACAATCTGCAGCAGTCCCGACAGAGCTCCATTGAGCTCGTTCACCCCACCTCACTTGCACATTCTGTTTCTGCCACGCTGCAGGCTGCCCTTTTGTACTGGCTCCTGCCGGCATTGCCACCGTCTTCTGCCCACAAAGAAATCTGCAGCAAGGGGTACGCGGCTTATATTTTGACTGAGCTACCAGCATAGGTATTCTGTATACTGTACAGTTTATAATCACTAATCTGTTACAAGTGGCCTGCATACCATGGTATAGCACGGGTGCTCACAAACATAGGGCTTAGTTTATTATATACTTGTGGATGTGAGCTCCAGAATTGTGTGATAATAGTAGGTGGTAATTGCTGATAACCGGGAGGATCTAGTGTCTACTGGCTGCGGATTGAGGTCAGTGATCAGCACTGATCATACCACCTCTGTCCAGTCTACCACTGGGTATGGACATGGAGAACTCTCAGCACCTATTTAAGTTAATACCACCATCCACTTGTGTGCACACTAGCCTGTGGTCTTCTCACTGTCCATGGCATCCCCTGGTATTCTGAGTGCGTGTCCCTAGGTGGGAGAACCATGGGTACTTGCACCCAGCTGGCAGAAACTGACTTCATTCTCCAACATAGTAGCGGAAGGCAGACCCCCTCCCTGGGTTCTCTGCAGTCTCTTGACCTGAGATGCTCTGTGCCCTGTCGTCTGGTCAGGAGATATGGCTGCAGGTGCATGCCAGGGATGGCTCCCTCATGGAAACATCTCCTGGCTACTTCTGGTGATCCTAGTGCTATCGGTGACATTAGAGCTTAACCTGGCCACCTTGCCAAACAGCCCTGCTGTTTGGGCAGGGCAAACAAGAGAGATGAAAATAGCCCATCTCAATATCTGTAGCATCCTGCTCCAATCTGGCAGAACTACTTGCTGGGTCACCCACCACCCCTAACATCCTTGGAATAACAGAAACCTGGCCAAACCCACTATCCCAAATTCTGCATGTGCCTCTGAGCTGTGACCTCCTCCCAGGCTTGATAGTCAGGAAAAAGGAATTGGCATCTTGGTCTCGGCAAACCACCTTAACCTGTCAGTGTTACCCTGTCTACAACCAGTGCAGTCCCCCTGTGAGTTCCTGCACACTGTGCTGTTGCTCGGGATGACCAAAAATATACATGTTGTATTCACTTACAATCCCCCTAAGGGCAGGCTAGAGGTGTTGTCCATCCTCCTTGACACAGTAGGTGCTGTGACCCAACATAATGAGCTAATTATCCCTAGGTTATCTCATCCTAAACTGGCTTGGTAGCAACACCAAGGCATATGAACCACTCCTTGCTGGTCTCTCAACTGATCAAGGATCCTACCAGGTGCCCACCTAATGGTGGGGGGAGCTCCTCTTCTGGACTAGAGTCATGACAAATAGACCAGAGAGGGATCGCTTGTCAGGCATCCTCCCGACTCTCATCGAGACCACCCATGTGCAGTGTGGAAGAATCCCTTCTCTGAAAATCCCACATAAAATCATCCAGGTCCGAGACTACTGCTGGCTTGATCTTGGCTCCACCTGATGATCTCCAGCACACCGACTGGTCAGCAGTATGGAATGCCCAGGACTCCCCATCTGCAGCCAGTCACTTCCCTCAGCACATTCAGGTGCTGCAGGATAAACATGCCCCTCATTAGACAGAGGGTCAGGGCTCAGCGACAAAGTGGCTACATGGTGGTCTGCTAGCCCTCATGAAGTACAGAGATAAGTGCTGGGCAAATTTCAGAGCCACAGTGGAACAGACTATATTCTGCGGTACGAAAACTCAGAAATCAGTGCAAGAAGGCTAATAGGGCTGCTAAAGGTGAATTTGAAAAACTTCGTGCTGCTGCGCACAGCCAGGGACAGGAGGTTCAGGAGAAACATTAAGAATATAGTCAGTGGGACTCCGAGCAATTGAGACCTCTGATATGATCATCAATGAATACGAGTTGCAACAACTCCTGACCGCCTTAAATGCATTCAGCAATACTTTTGAGACCTATCTGCTTTTGCCTCATCATTCCCCCATGGGGAGAAAATAGTGAACAAGGTGCTGCCACCGTCCTCATCTTACCCACCCTTTCTTTTTAAGGTCTTGATGGTGCAAGAGGTGCAGAGATTGCTCTTGGGCCTCTCCCACATCTTGAGTGCAGGCTATGATGGACTGGGCTGAAACTCCTGAGTCTTGTGCCAGTAAGGTGCCCCCATGGTAAGCCTTATATCTTCAATCTGTCCTTGTCGTGGTGTCATTCGGAAATATGGAAAGTTGTCAGAAGTGGTCCTGATACTTAAACAGGAACCCCAAACTCGAAGAAAACTACGTCCGATATCCATATTGTCAGCGGTCAGCAAACTTCTCGAGAAGGTCGTGGCAGGTCAACTCTTGGAGTACTTGCAGTCTCATGACCTGTTGTCCCTGGTACAGCATGGCTTTAGGAAAAGGCACAGCCCATCTTCTGCCCTTGTCACGGTCTTATCTTGGATCAGGGTGGCTATGGACCAAGGCAAACTCTCTGGAGCTATCTTTATAGATCTCTCTAAGGCCTTCGATCTTGTTGATCACACCATGCTCTCCACTCAGCTCAAGTTCCTATGGTCTATCACCTGAGGTGCTCAACTGGTTCTCCAACTACTTGAATGGCAGAAAGCAACTTGTTAAGTATGGGAAGGAGCTCTTTGGGCACTATCCTGTACCATGGGTGTCCCACAAGGCTCTATCTTGGGGCCCTGCTTTTCTCCCATATTAAGTGAACAAACTCCGCGGCTGCTGCTGTCCACTGCAAGCCTATCCTTTATGCAGATGACCTGGTCATCCTGCCCCATTCCCCAGAGATAGGGGTCATAAATCACTACCTGAGTGAGGACTTGAGGAACATCCAGTCCTGGGTATTGTCCCACAAGTTGGTTCTAAATCTCAGAAAAACCCAGGCCATGCTCTTTGGGTCTCAGGCCAAGATTAAGGCCACCCCTGCTCCATTATGTGTTTCTGGTGTTGACAGGGTCCCGATCCCAGTTACTGACAACTTTAAATACCTTGGGGTGACACTGGACCTGCAGCTTGACCTTGGCTGCCACATTCAGAATACTTGCAAGACTGTTAACTGCAAACTGGGTCTGGCCTTCAGGCCAAAGCAATCTTACTCCAGCAGCTCAGTTGCACTTGCCAGAGGTGCTCCTCCTTCGCTCTGCTATGGGCTCCTCTTGTTTGCCCGCTCATCCAAAGTCCACATCTCTAGGTGGTCTACTGCCTATAACAATGTCTGCTGCTTCGCGCTGACTGCCCCCCATCTCACTCACCATTGCGACCTCTATAGCAGGCTAAACTGGCTCTCACCCTCAAACCACATGGACTTTGTCCTAGGGTGCTTCACCAGAAAGGTCCTTGGCACTGGCACCCCTCCAGGGCTGGTGAAATTCCTCATTCCGGCTGACTCCTCTTCCTACTCCCTCAGGTCCCAGGGACATGCCTTCCTTAAAGATACCGGCTACACAGACTTAAATGGGTGGTCGAGATTTTGCTGCTTGCGCTCCCAGACTGTGGAACACTTTCCCTGTCCAGGTCCATTACTCGCACTCACAGGTGTGTCTTCGCCCCACCCTATGGAACCACCTTAAACTTTCTTCGGGCTTGTGGCTGTCCCAAACCCCCGTAAACTGATCCATCACAGCACTCCTCTGCCCTGGATGTCTTCCTGGACAAAAGACCTAACTCCATGAGGTCGCTAAGCTGTATATAGTGTCATACCTGAAGCATCTCTAAACTGTACCTCCGGTACTGCTCTTAGTTTCTACAAGGTGTTTATTTTGTTGTATATATACACTGTATAAATCTGTGCCTTACTACGTTTTGTATGCTGTTCTGAATCTGAAATCATACTGTCCTCACATGAACTGTAACATGTCTAATTTGTATAATGTTGTCTTATGTACTTAAATCTGTTATTTCTGTACTCTCCCGATTCGTACCTGAAAACAGGCAATTGTCTTGTCTAGTGTACTTATCTGGTTAACAAAAGTTAAATAAATAAATAAAATTCTGTGTCAGAAGTGCAAAAACACATTTCTGCCAGGATGTAAACAATGACAGCTGTTCTGTTCACAAGGAGGAGTGAAAAAATGCCAATGTTGAAAATCTGGCGTGAAAATATTGCAAATTCACGAAGGTACAAGCGTATGTAGCAACTGCACAGTGCACGCTCGTAAAACAGTCATTTTTTGGATTGTTTCCACCAAATTTGTAACATAGGCTTTTTGAGAGCCCACCTCATGAACACTGGCACTGTCATTTCGTTAATGGGCTCCGAAAGGTGATTCAGCGCAGTGACCGCGAAATCACTTTTCGGGGCCAATTAATGCCATGACAGTTCAAGAATTCATGAGGAGGGGTCCCAAAAACCCTATGTTGAAAATTTGGTAAAAAAAAGTCCCAAAAATGCCCAAGATATGTACTAAAGTTGAAAAAACTCTATTTATTACGTTATACAGCTTACCTGCATTTTCTCAGTTCGCGGTCGGCTTTGAAGAGTGCAGACATGTTCCTGGTCCACCGAAGATCATCGCGCCAAGCTCCAGAGGTAAGTATGGGGTGAGGGGGGTGTGGGGAGGCAGAGTGCGCAGTAAGTGGGTGCAGGTTGCGGGTGGGGGCCAGGGACACCACGAGAGACCGTTTCCTTTTTTGCAGGTAAAAAAAAAGACTTTGTGGGACCGTTTTTCCCTTTACGGGGGCATGTGGCACGCTGGGGTAGTCACCCAACATGCCACCAACAACTTTACGAGGGGCAGTAGCTGATGGGCGATTGAGCACCCCTGTCGGCCACCTAAAGGGGATTAATTATGCCAACAGGGATTGGGCACCCGTGGCAGCAGTAAGCGGGGTGTTACAGAATGCAGAAAACGAGTGGGCTCCCCGTCAGCCCCAGAAACAATGGGGCACCGGGCCAATGAGGGTTTGGGGCCCCGTTGGTATATAACACGGTGGGGGTTATGTTGTTTGGCGAACATGGCGGCAACCCGCTGCCATGTTCTGAAACAATATCAGGGTTTTTACATCCCGCCCTGCAATGACAGGTCGCTCCCTCATTGCAGCGGATGGCTGACACTGCAATGACGAGGCGGCCCCTGATTGCAGCGGTGAAATTGTCAGTAGTTGGTGCGAACGTTCCAAACTACTGTCACCAGCAGTGTGCAGCGGCATTGGGGGAAGTGTGACAAGCCTTTGCAGGCTGTGGGGCATTGGCCACAACAGTGCCGTGCCTCCACAGCCTGTTACTGAGAAAGTTGCCGCAATATGTTGTTTGCGCTGTGTGCAATCAACATAAAAATGGTACATCCTGTCTGACCCTATTTCCTATATTAAACCTCAGAACCTACTGTCCATGCAGGGTACTAGCCTTCACTATCCACTCCCTTGTTCCCCTCCCTACTGCTATCAGCCTGAGTAACCATTACACCCTTCACTTTGTCACAGCCATGCTTGAAACCATTTATGGTTTTGGTGCCTACCATCTCAGTTGGCAGATTATTCCACATTTCCACCACCATTTCTGGAAAATAAAACTTTCCAATATCCCTCTTGAACCTCCCTCCCATCAGTCTCTACTTGTGCCCCCGTAACCTTGAACTGTTACTCATGCTAAGTAGTTCTCCATTCACCTTGTTTATTCCTTACAGAAACTTGAAGGTCTCTATCATATCATTCCTCTCTTGTCTGGTCTCCAGTGAAGACATGTTCAGTGCCTTGAGCAGATCCTTATACAATCTATCCTGTCAGCTCTGGATCATCCTGATCACCTTTGTCCTTATCTTTCCTGAGGTGAGGTCTTCACAGAGTTCAGAACTCTGAACAGTATACAAGTGCAGCCTCACCAGTGATCAATAAAGAGGCAGTAAACCTCTTTCTTCTACTATCAGAACCCCTTCTGGCACATCCTAGTATCCTATTTGCCTTACTAGATGCCTCACTGTACTAGCTTGATTGTTTAAGGGAGTCACTAATGACAAATACTAGGTCCCTTTCCTCAGCTGTAGTGCTCAGCCCTACCCCTCATATCCAGTACTCTGTCCTGGGATTCTTGTCCCCAAAGTGAATCACCTTGCACTTTTTGGCATTGAATTTCAACTGCCAAACCTTAGGCCTCCTCTCTAATCTTTACATGTCAGTCTGCAGTTTCCTACTTCCCCATCACTATCTACCCTCCCATGAGGTTGGTGTCATCTTCAAAGAGAAACAAACCCAGAGTCATTCTCAAACGTTGTTAATGAGCATATTGAAGAGGGCAAGAGTCAGGATGGATCCCTGTGGCATTCCACTCTTGACTTCCCTCTTTTTTGATTTGGCACCATAATCACAACCCTCTGATGCCTCTCATTCAACTAAACCCTCTCACCCCACAAAACACTGCTTATATTTCCTTCAAATCCCTGGACCTCACTTGCTGCGCCATTACCTAATTCATTCTGATTGAGTCCCCTCTCATTAGTCTGCTCACCTGACTCCATGCTAACATATTTTCAAAACAAATTCCTCTAAATATGGGATGCCATGCCCCACCAGAGCAGGACATGAGAAAAGTACCCCATCTCCCTAGATCATGGCTGAGCTCATAGCTTGCTTGCAAGTACATGATTTAGCCTGGTCAGAAAATAAGCGCCAACCCATCCTCATGGCTTCCAGAGGTATCATCATTTCTGCAGCACCTGTACACCATGGCAATAAGTTTGCCAAAGGTGAGAATTTTACATCTAACTTCAGTACCAACATTGGTTATCTGTCTAAATTTTTGAAGGCTGTCACGGTCTCTTCTCCCCTTCCACTCCTTTGCCTGTCCTCAAAGTCAGTGACACCCCTGTCTCTAACCTCTCCTTCATCACCATAGAGATGTAATTCCTTTTCATCACCTGTACCTCCTCTCTCCTCTCCTCCCTCTACCCTTCCTCACCTCCCTCTCACCCCTGCCAGCCTGCGTGATTGTCATCTCCTTCCTTCCCCCTATTGTTTTTTTTCTCTCCAGAAACTCCATCCTTTATCACCGACACACTTCCTGCCCTTAATCCTTCCAAGGGTAGGAGCCCAGATGGCCAGGATAGCAAGCTCCTCCATCTGACTGCTTCTGCAATCTCCTCCCCATTGGATGACCTCCCTAACCTCTCTTTCTGGTGTTTCTCCATCCCTGCTGACCAGAAGGCTGCCACTGTTACTCCTCCTCCTTCAAAAGGTGGTGACCGTCAGGTGCAAACAGCTACCGACTCATTTCTCTCCTCCCTCCAAAATACGGGAACAAATTATCTTGTCACAGCTCTCTCCCTTTCTGAACTCCTCTTCCTTTTTCACCCAATACAAGTCTGGCTTCTGCAAAATCACTCCACCACCTGCTCAGGCTCACCAAATCCATCCATAATGGTATGGATCACAGCCTATTCACTTCTGCTATCTGCGTCGATCTAGCCAAAGCATTCAACCCTGTCTACCACTCAATTATTAGCCAAACTCCAGGCTGCAGGCCTCTCTAACTTAGCCATCAGCTGTTCCACTCTTACCACAGAGGTAGATCCCAAGCAGTCAAAACTGGCGACCCCCTCTCTCCTCCCTGCCCGTATCCACTTGGGTCCCACAAGGATCTTTGTTAGGCTCACTACTTTTCTCCATTTGCCTTAATGATCTCCCCTCCATATGCTTCCCACAGCAGGCCCACAGACTCCAGCTGGACTTTGATCAAGTTCAGCCCTGACCACACACAAATCAAATTTTCCTCAATGCCAAGAAGGCTGTCTCCATGTCCTTTGGCACAGGCACTGAACTATCAGGCTCCCCTCCCTTCCTACTTTCCATACCCTGCATGGCTCCCCTGTGGAGATGTTACCATCTTTAGTTATCTTGGTATCTGGCTAGACCCAGCACCAAACGTTTCTGAACAAGTGGATGCTATAGTCAAAAAGCTTCACCCCAATTTGGTGCACTTTACAGGAACTGTGACTGTATCCCACCTCCAGCATACCATGCTATTATCCAGAGAATGATCCTCCAAATCTCTGACTATGGTGATTTGGTCTACAGCGTAGCCCCAATCACTACCCTTGCCAGACTGGACATAATCTTCAACTATTTCTGCCATTACACTCTCGACTATCCTTCTTGGACTCACCATTGTTCTATATAAATCTCTCTCTTTTTCTTTTCTTGTGGACAGACACCATGCCCACTGTGCCAGCTTTGTGGGCAAATCTGGTTTATTTCCCTACCCTCCTATCTCTCTGATGGCCCCCTTACAGCCATACCATCAGAAGCTGAAATATTCGAACCCTAGCAGTCCTTTCAGTTTCCACAACCATCAGCAAAGTCGCGTTCAGCCACCGCTGCCCTAAAATCTGGAACTCCCTCACCCCAGCCATTCACCAATCTCCCTTCCGTGGATTCTTTCAATCCACTTCAGCTGTCTCACCTCTCCCTCCTGCACTTGCTCTAGTTTTCCCTCTTGCTGTCCTATTACTTGTTTCCAGTTTAGGTACAGCTAAAATTTGGCACCTATGCTTCCACTCTAGGCATTATGCACAAATGTTTATAGCTAGCATTGATGTAAACTGCTCTGTATTTGATCGCCAGCATAGGTTTGTGGCTTCTGACTGTGCTGTATATGCATTGTCTATTGTTTACTTACCACTCAAGTTCTCACATCTTGCATGTATCATTCCCAATGTAATTTGTGGTTGTGTACCACTCTGCTCCATGTTTGTCATGTATTTTGAACTTTTGTGCTACCTAAGCCCCACTTGTACAAGTTCCCCTTCCCCAGGATGTATCTAGAAATGAGCTCCCAGCTTAGTATTCCTGGGTGGGGAGCACTAGACACCAAAGATCATTTTACTATAATAACTGGAGCCATTTAAACTGTGATCATGGGTGTAGGACCTTTACATGCCAAGGATCATTTTGGTATACTACTTGGGAGCATCATAATGGTGACCAGAGGTAGGGTCACAATATGCACCACTGTGTGCTCAAATTTATTTATTTATTTATTGAAAAGTTTCACCAAGTAAGGTACACTGAACAACAAGTTGCTCGTCTCCAGGTACGACCTGGGGGAGAGGGTGGTGGGAGTTACATAGTAACAATGAGTACACACAAAATACACAATATCATACAAAAACATAGGTTACAACTGAATTACACATTAGCATGAAAAGCAATTAATTACAATGGTAGAGAAGTGAAAACCAGTCGCAGTGAGCTTGTGGTGAGAGAGAGCAATTTAATAGCAAGTGTGAACCAATGGCCTGCACTATGCAGACTAAGAATAGCACAGTGCGGCAAGTGAAGTGAGTCAGCAGGGCATCAAACAGGATGTAGGATAAGAAAGGGGGGGAGCTAGGGACAGGTGCAATTTACAGAGAGGAAATTATGAAAGCTTGATTTAATGAGCCAGGCGAGGAAGAGGATCGAGATATGTGTGGAAGAGTATTCCACAGTTTGGGAGATGATAGAGATAGGGCCTGTCCACTAGCGGAGTAGTTCAGAGACAGACATAGTTCTATGGTCATGGGATCTTAGAAGTCAAGAGGGAGTGGGTGGGGGAGATTGAAATTTAGGTAGGGAGGGATTGTGCCAAGCCAGTACCAA
Source organism: Neoceratodus forsteri (assembly GCA_016271365.2). Taxonomy (NCBI): domain Eukaryota; kingdom Metazoa; phylum Chordata; order Ceratodontiformes; family Ceratodontidae; genus Neoceratodus; species Neoceratodus forsteri. Next base: position 665,373,531 of record CM057456.1, on the reverse strand, counting down.
GATAGATCTACGCAATGATGCAGTTGCCATTTGTTAGAGATGGGAGGCTAAAGCTCAGTACAAGTGGCAGCAGTGGGTAAGGTGAGGTGCATCCAGAGCAAACCCACAGAATGAGTTGAAAAGAGTATCCAGGTTGGCTAAGGAGGTGGCAGGAGCAGAGCAACAAATGACATCACAATAGTCAAAAACTGGGAGGATAATTTTTTGGATCAGTTCATGTCTTGCCTGTGGTGGGAGGCAGGAGCAGTTTCTATATAAGGCGCCGAGTTTGGGATGAAGCTTTTTTATTATGGCATCTATATGGGCCAAGAAGGTGAGATGTTTATCCAGCCAAATGCCCAGATACCTGAAAGACTCGGTAGCAATTACAGTTGCTCCGTCGAGGGTAGTGAAGGTAGGGTCAGAAGGGAGCCTTGACAGCTTCTGATGTGTGCCAAAAGTCATGGACACAATTTTCTTGACATTTAGGAAGAGTTGGTGAGATTGAAACCAGCTCTGGACATTAGTGAAATCACGTTGGAGCCAGGAGGCGACATCCAAGGGTGAGGGCCCAGAGGAGAATAGAACAATATCATCAGCATACATATGTATAGAAGATGAGGTACAGATGGATGGAAGATCGTTCAGAAAGATGGAGAAGAGAATCGGGCTAGTATGGACCCTTGGGGGACTCCAGAGCATATGGGCAGAGGAGGGGCGATGTAGTCGGATATTTTTACAGAGTGTGAGCGGTCGTATAGGTATGTGCTGAACCATTTAATGGCATGTTCAGACAGCCTGGCTGATGAGAGGGAGTGGAGCAGGATGGAGTGGGAAACCATGTCAAAAGCTTTAGCAAGATCAATAAAAGTGGCAGTGGTTATGTGACCGCAGTCCATGCCTCTCAGGATTGCATCAGTGATTCAAAGCAGTGAGGTAGTAGAGTGATGTTTACGGAACCCAGATTGATATTGGGTGAAGAAATTTGTGTCGGAGAGGAACGAGGATAGTTGGTCAAGGACTAGATGTTCTTGTACTTTGGCTAACGTCGGGAGGAGAGATATAGGATGGTAGTTCTCAAGGGAGGAGTCACCACCACACTTAGGGAGAGGGGGAACAATAGCATGTTTCCACTCATGGGGAATTTCAGCCAGAGTGAAAAGAAGTTGAAAAGAGCAGTGAATGGGGGAGCAATGGCAGAGCAGACAAGTTTATAACTTTGGATCCAGTCCATCAGAGACTACCTTTGCCTGGGTTTAGGGCTTCCAAGGCGCCAACATATCAGTTGTCAGAATTTTTAGAAGGAAAAGCTATGAGGTGGGGCTGGAGGACTTCTAATGGGTGCGGAGATTAACTGGTTAATGGTTGGGAGGGGAGCCTAGCAGGTAAAGCACATGAAGGGTAAGTCACGAGGTTAAGCTTAACAACAATGCTAAGTTAGTCGGCAATGACAGTATTGTTTATTTGGAGGAGGGGAGGGAAGGGAGACTGTGGGAGAAAAGTGAGTGGATTACTTTCCAGAATTTGGATGGGTTATTTTTATTAGAGTTAGAAGTAGAGCTGATAATCAGCCTTGGCCAAACAGAGTGGCTTTTGTGCATTAGTTTCTGAGGACTCGGTAGGCCTTATAGTCTTTAAGAACTTTGTGCTTTTATGGAGCTTCAGGCTGTATCGTGCCCTTAGACAAGCAATGAGTTCTGGGGAGATCCAGGGGAGGTGGTTTCCACGGACACATACCCAGCGTAGTGGTGCATGTTGATTCCATACTTCAAGGAATCAGTCTCTGAAGTAGATAGCTGCAACATCTAGGTTACTGGCAACAGATATAGGTGCCCAATTAGTGCTGGTCAAATCATAAAGGGATCATGTTCATGGATTTGTATGATCGGATTTGAAGAGTTTTATATGGGACTTTGACTTTGTGAATTTTGCGTACCAGGAAAGTCATGCAATGGTCACTGAAGGCATCTGCTAGAGTACCAGAATTAATGACCCTATGGGTGTGAGTGGTAAGGGCCCAGTCAATGAGGGAATGGTTTCCTGTCTTGGGATTTAGCCTAGTCAGATCTTGGATAATTTGGGTTAGGTTGAGTGTATGTATGCATTTAGCACTTTGCTGGGTATGGTAGTCAATTTATGTTGAAATCTCCTATAATATATAATTAGCCACAGAAGAGTGGCTAACTAAGGTGGTTATGAGTTCAGTAGCAATATTGGGTTGTGAGCCAGGATGGCAGTAGACGCCTGCTACAAAGATAGGTTTGGAGAAGGGGAGAGAGATTTGCAACAGCAGAGCCTCGTAAGCTTTTGATAGAGTACTAGAAAAGACGGAAGTGAATTGGATGGAAGAGGAGACATAGATGGCTACCCCACCTCCTCTCCCAAGCTGGTCCTGTCTCGATATTGTGAAGCCAGGGAGAGTAAGAGATGAGCTGCTGATTTTTTTATTTAGCCAGGATTCGGAAATTATTATTCTATCAGGGTTGAGCGTAGCCGCTAGTGGCTGTAGCAGGTCCACTTTAGGGAGGAGACTACGTATATTGATATGTAGTATTTTAAGGCCATTTGGAAGAGCTGAGAGACGTGGCTCAGTGCTGGCCACAGGAGGAGGTTGAGCTGGGCCAGGGTTGGGGTTTATGTCACCAGCTGATAAGAGTAAAAGGGCAATAATAATATAATGCAGCTTTGTGCTCCTGAACCAGGAGTGGTTGCATAGCAGTCGGGAGCTAGGGCTTTGGGTATTAGCAAAGGGTGGCCAGGAGCTAAGCAGCCATATAAGAGTAATGTACATAGGCAGCTGGATGAGAGAGGCGCAGGGGTGAGTGGGTGAGTGACACCAGGATATGGTAAAGGAAGAGGGGGAGTTACCCTGATTGTAGATAGGGGGAAGGATATCATCTAATTTCAGAGGAGGGGATGTGGGATTAGGTGGCAGAGGGGGGAGAACAAGTGCTGTGAACACCAGCAGGACGAGACTTAAAGTGTAGGGCAGCATCTTGGTTAAATTGTGGAGTATTGGTCACGGAGGACGAGGCTGAGTCAGAAGAAAAGCTGTACTGGCTCAGTAGGTCAGTGGAGCAGCAGGGTTCTGGTAGAGCCAATGAGAGTAGGGACAGTAGGAGGAAGACGGAGCATATGTGTATTTAAAGGAGGCCTGGGGGGGGAGAAAAATCACAGCAGAAGAATATGAGCAGGCTAAACTGGAAACCCGAATGCGAAAAGGCGCACTAATCGGGTGAGACGAGCTAGCCAGCTGACCAATCAGATGCCCGTAACAAAAGGAGCTGCAGCCAATCATTGCACTGCCAGTGTGCACTTGAAGCAGCGGTGAATACCTGGGGAGTTAATCTGGGGGCGAGTTCCAGGAGGGCGGCAGGAGCTGTAGGGTCCCGTCAGCAGCCGCGACGAGGCGCCACCTTTTCAGACTAGGCACAGCTCGGGTGCACGGCAGATCTGGGGAAGGAAGAAAGTTGAGTAAGATATAGGTTTGTGAAGCACAAAACAATTAATCGGATGGGGCTGAAGACTGGCGGCAGACTGACCGTGGGGGGGTGGAGGTAAAGGCTAGAGACAAAAGAAATGCTAATGTGGTAGGCAGTGTCTGGGCAGCAGCGAGACAAAGGGAGTGAGGGTAGAGAGAATTATTTTAGATTAGAAAGATTTAAGCAGCAGGGGTGGGGTCAAGAGCGAGCAGGTGAGTGGATGCAAGCAGGAGAAGGGAAGAGGTAATAGCAGAGGTGTAGGTGGAGGAAAAGTACAGAAAAAAAGAAAAAAGCCACAGGCAGAGAGAGAATAGGAGGGATTGATAGATGAGAGGGAAGACAGGCAGGCTGAGGGTCACTGTGCTAAGGCAATGGTAGCTAAACTAGGCAGTAAAACAGTTAAGCACAAAACCAGCTATAGAGTTATCACAATCGATTAGGCTCAACAAAATACAGCCAGTCATCAGCTAGTAAACTAACAAAGTGCTTAGACAAAAAACACAGGCAAATATGAGTTAAAAGTTAGAAAAAATCACAGCAGAAGAATATGAGCAGGCTGAGCTGGAAACCCTAATGCGAAAAGGCGCACCAATCGGGTGAGCCGTGCTAGCCAGACGACCAATCAGATGCCTGTAACAAAAGGAGCTGCAGCCAATCATAGCACCACCGGTGTGCACTTGAAGCAGCGGTGAATACCTGGGGAGTTAGATCCGGTGTGAATCCAGGAGGCGGCAAGGAACCGTGGGGTCCCATCAGCAGCGGCGGCAGTGCCGCCTGTTTGGACCCCAGTGCCACTGGGGCTGCAGCAGATCTGGGGAGTTGATCCAGGGGCAAGTTCCAGGAGGGTGGCAGGAGCTGTAGGGTCCCGTCAGCAGCGGCGGCCAAGGAGGTGCTGCCTTTTCAGATTTGGAAGCACTGTTCAGGGTGCACGGCAGATCTGGGGAGTTGAACCGGGGGCGAGTTCCAGGAGGGTGGCAGGAGCTGTAGGGTCCCGTCGGCAGTGGTGGCCAAGGAGGCAGCGCCTTTTCACATTTGGAAGCGCCGCTCAGGGTGCACGGCAGATCTGGGGAGTTGATCGGGGGGCGAGTTCCAGGAGGGCAGCAGGAGCTGTAGGGTCCCATCAGCAGCGGTGGCCGAGGTTGCGCCGCCTTTTCAGATTTGGAAGCGCCACTCAGGGCACATGGCAGATCAAATGAGGGCAGGATCTTTGGAAGCAGTAAACAGTATTGCAATTTCAGTTGTTAAGCACTTTCAAAACCTTTTATATAGCACTGTGCTCTATATGTAGGAGGGGATCCCTCATTTGCAAGGTTTTAGTAGTACATATGCACATGCACATGATCAGATTAGAATCTGGGGCTGCTAAAATATATGGTACCTGTTCAACCATGCTGTTCTCCCACAATGCACAGTGCTTAGATGTTTAACATTCCACTAACCTTCTGAAAATAGGGCCCTAATTGACTAAAAATTCCCTGCCGATGCCTCTTAAGATGCAGAAAGTAAACAAAAATGGACTATCTTATTCTATATCTTTATGTATTATTTTATGTTATTTTCCTTGGAAAACCTTTATTCAATTTCAAAACATTGTGATGTTTCTTATTTATAATGACTGTAGCTAAAATACAATTTCTTTTTTCATCTGAGTGTTGTTTTTATTTACTTATAAAAATAGTCTGGTTTAGTGGTTTAGTTTAGGCTTGGTGGTAACTGTACTGCCTCCCATGCCAGTGGCCCAGTTTCAGGGGAGGACCTGGGTCAAACAGGGGTTAGCTTACAGTAGAGATGACTGAGCATCTCTGGGACTGCTCTCCCCTCAGGGAGGGGGAGTCTGACCACCCCGCTCTTTAATAGCCACCTAGGTGAGGAATGCTGGCAGGGCTCAGGCAGCCACAAAGCAGTACTTGCCTTTAATTGTATTGGCATCATTGCATGCTTGACAGCCCAGGGGATAAGTCAAAGGCAGAAAACCTCCAATGGCAAAATAATCCACCAACCTGCCACAGGCTTTGCACTACTAACCAAGCTCTGCTTCTGTCTGAATAATTGGCTCCTTGTGAATGGCCCTCTCTCTCCTGGCTCCACCACGGTGGGGGGATGGGGGAAGGCCATGGGAGATCTCAGAGCAGGTAAGTCCTGGTGATTTTGGGTGATGTGGATGGACAGGCCAGTGTGCAAGGGGGTCAGTGTGTGACCTAGAAGATAAACATCTCTTTTGAAAAAGAAATAAAACATAGTTTGGGAATCTCAGACTCAGTAACACAGTCATACCATATAAACAGCGTAATTATGCACTATGAGGCTATACCAGGGCAGGTTTATTAGTGGTGACCAAGTGCCTGGCAAAGCTCTGTTCACCTTGCAATGCTCTGCAGATATGTAATGGGGAGGTTAGGAGCTGTGATAGCCACCAGTGAGGCATCACAGTGAAGTTATTCAGAACAGAAAGTGAAAATTATGCATATGCCAGCTGAGCTCATGACGAGAATTGGGCCCGAGTGATTGGAGGAATATATATATATCTTTCTTAACCAAGAACCTTTATTAAAAACAACATTCAAATAAAAACAAAAACTAAATCAAAACTAACTCAGTAGAGTACAAACTACGAAAGCATTTGACTTATACTTTCACAGTTCCTGCAGTACACTTCCCATTCAGCTCAGATAAGTTGCTTGACCAACACAGTAATTAAGTACACATAAATCTAATCACAACTTTAACTTAGAAAAAAGCATGCAGTTCCCTGTGTTTATATGGTATAAGAGTGATATGTTAGGAATATCCTAAGTATTAGCTTCCTATACAAAAGTGTCTAACAGTAAATGAAGGCAGCACTTATTTATAAGGATAAACTAGAGCATTTTAAATTAGTTCTAACATTTCTTGTCACATCACAACGTTCTGAAATTTGATTAAAGATGTGCAAGCAAAACAAGATGTAAAACTCCATAAAGAAGTAGAATAAGAGATAGCCCTGTTTTGTTTACCTCATGCTCTGCAGTTTTAGAGTCCTCTCCTCAAGCCAGCAGCTAACTAAATGCAACAGGCAAGAGATTAGTTCAGCTGCAGGCCATTCAATGGGAGGGGCAGGGGGTGGGTAGTTTCAGAACATAGTCCATTTCAGTATATAGTTTGTTTCAGTATATAGTGTATGTGAATTTTCAGTCTACAGTGTATGTGTTTCAATACATAGTGTATGTGTTTCACCATGTAGTGTATTTGTTTCAGTATAGTGTATGCAGATTTTCAGTGCATAGTGTATTTATTTCAACAGATAGTGTATGTATTTCAATATATAGTGTATTTGTTTCAATATATAATATATGTGCTTTTTTTCAGTGTGTGGTGTATGCATTTCAATAGAGATTGTATGTATTTCAATATATAGTATATTTGTTTTGGTATATAGTGTATGCAGATTTTTCAGTGCATAGTGTATTTATTTCAATAGATAGTGTATGTATTTCAATATAAAGTGTATTTGTTTCAGTATATAGTGTATGTGCTTTCTTCAGTGTGTAGTGTATGCATTTCAATAGATAGTGTATGTATTTCAATATATAGTGTATTTGTTTCAGTATATAGTGTTTGCAGATTTTTCTTAATATATAGTGTATGTGTTACAATCTATAGGTTTTGTTTCAGTAGATAGTTTATGTGGATGTTTCAGTCTGTAGTGTATGTATCTCAATAGGTAGTGTATATGTTTCTGTACATAGTACATTTGTTTCAGTATATAGTGTATGTGGATTTCAGTAGATAGTGTATGTATTTCACTATACAATGTAAGCATTTCACTATATAGTGTATATGTTTCACTATATTATATATGTATTTCAGTATACAGTATATGTATTTCACTATACACTGTATATATTTCAGTAGATACTGTACAGTATGTGGTTCACTACATTGTGTAAGTATTTCGCTATATAATGTATACTATTCACTATATGATGTATGTATTTCACCATATAGTGCATGTGTTTTACTATACAGCCAGAGATTATGAATTATGTCCCTAACGGCTTGCCATAGAACAGTGCCAAAGAAATCAGATCAGGTCTTACCTTTAGATAAGGATTTATGGTTTTCTTTTCTTTTTGCGTTTTTACCAGCTTCTTCGTAGTTATCTTGTCAGTGAAGTGGGAAGCAAGTACTGCTTACATACATAATATAAAAAAAGAGAACTGCATGACTTCCTCATGGCAGATGCTTGGTTCAGCTTCTTTGGTGACAAGACACTACAGGGTACACCAGATGAGATTAGAAGATAACTAAATATTTATTTTTTAAACTGTTTGTTTATTTCAGGTTTTAACTTAGAGTGGAACCACAGAGCAGATTTATAAGAAATCAGCATGATATACATTGAATTGCATATTTCAAGGATTTCAGCAAATACATGAGCATAGGAAAGAGCAGAATTAAAAAAAATGGAGAAAGGAAGTATATAATATGACAAAAGTAATCTGTGCTGGTGACGAGTACAAGAATATAACAATCATGCAAGCATTTACCGGATGTACATAATTGGGCCAACTTTGCAATTCCTTCTAGGGGGAAAGGGGTGGAGTATGGGGAGCCCAGGAGGCTGCAATCCCTATCCAAAAACTAGTCAAACAGTGTCCTGACCCATCCTATCAAAGGGAAGTCCCCGTGGAGGGGGGCAGAGGAATTAGCATAGACAAACAGTTACATTCATGAGACTAGCATGCTGTCAGGGGCGCCCTTAGGAAGACCACACCTCTGGTCAAGGCACTGGAGAGTGTATTTAGTGAGTGGACACTTCGATTCCACATGGAGAGGGATGCTGTATGGAAATCTTTGCAATAAATGAAGTTTAATTTAAAAGCAACTGGTGACTTCTCATTTTTGCACCAGGAGAATGCAGAGCAACTTTGGATCTTTTTGTCAATTGAAGAGGGAGGAAGTGAACACTGCACTATTGTTGGTGCAAGGTGAAGAGGGTCAGAGATATGAGGGTGGTAGGTAGCAGCCCAGGGACCAATGCCAGGGACAACTGCAGGGGTGAGTAGAGAAGTCATGGAGGAGAGATGTGAGTGAGTGGTGGGAAGAGGCCAAATTGATGGTAAGGGGGAGAGAACCCTATAGTTTGGGAAGCGGAAAGAGAAGGCAGCTTGACCAGCAATAGTTTTCCTTGAGGGTAGTGCAAGAAAGCAACTGACAAAGTTGCACAGAGGTAAGAAGTGGTAGTGGGGAAGAAAGGAGGAAAGCATGGTAGAAGGGGAGGAAGCCAAGCCAGTATTTAAAGAGGTCAGAAGCACGATGGGCAAGGCATCTGGCCTCAAGGGAGGGGAAGCAGAGAGAAGAGTACAGGGAGCAGTGATGGGTGGTGGGGGGTGGGGGATAATCCAGAGCAAAATGGCAAAAGGAGTGAGAGATGGGATCAAGTTTGGTCAGGGTGGATTTGGGAGCAGCACTGTATACTCTGTCACCATAATCACAGATGGAGAGCAACATCTTTGAGATGATTTCTCAACATACAGGAAGCAGGATATACCCTGTATTCCTGTTAAGTGCACCAAGTCAGGTGCAGCTTCTTGTGGATGGCATCCACACGTGCAGAGAAATGGAGGAGCCAGTCCAGCCTGACCCCAAGGTACTTGAATAAAGGGATATCCTCAATTGCTGCACCTTCAAGGGCATATGAGGAGGGTTGACCTGGTGAGCCTCTGCCTAATGCCAAATGTGATAGACATTATTTTCTTGGAAAGTGATAATCGATTTACCCGGAACTGGTACTGGATGTTAGTAAAATCCTGTTAGAGCCTGATTGTGAGGTCAGAGGAAGAGGAGCAAGAGGCAAAGAGTAATGTGTCATCAGCATACATGTTTATGGATGCAGAGGGGCAGGCAGTGGGGAGAACATTCAGGACCCAGTACCTCCAAGTAGTGCACTCCAGTGGGAAGTTAACAGCTTCTACGGGCTGTATAGCATTCACTCAGGTTGAAAAAGACACTTGTCTCCAGCCCAAGCTAATGTGGAATCAATAACCTTTTATTGAAAAAATAAAGAACCACAAAGCCAAAAAACAGAACAGTCAATGACCACACATATTCCCCAGTGCTTCGGGTCCAACTGACCCTTTCTCAGTGGACTGGAGACAAGTGTTTTTTCCAACCTGAAGAAATGCTATACAGCCCAAAGAAGTTGTTAACTTCCCACTGGAGTGCACTACTTGGAGGTACTGCTTTGTCAGTTGTGGCCCTTTTGTTTGTGCACCCATTTTGGATACAGATTTGCATTTCTGTCCTTTGGGTATTTGCTCACAGAGCATTCAGGAAGCTGGAGAAGAGTATTGGTCTAAAGGCAGAGGCTTGGGGGATGTCTGAGCTTATAGGGAGTAGGGGATATGGATTCTGTGATTTAGACAGCTTGAGATATGCCCTCAAGGCAGGAGCAGAACCAACTGACTATGGAGTCAGTGAAATCCACTGCCTTGAGCTTGCCGAGGAGATGGGGTTGGGCATCAGTGTCAAAGACTTTGACCAAGTCAACAAGAATGTTAGAGGTGACCATTCCCTGATCCATGCAGACAGAATGGAATCAATAAACTGGAGGAGGGAGGTGGAATGGAACTTCTTGAAGCCAGAATGGAAAAGGGTAAGGAAGGAGGATGAAATAAGGAAAGGGGAGAGCTGAGATAGCACAAGCTGTTCTTGGGTCTTAGCCAGAGTGGGGATCAGGGAACTATGGTTGTGGTTGCTAGGAGTGGTTGCATCATCCCCTTTGAGAAGAGGAATGGCTGTGGCCTGTTTCCAAGTAACAGGGATGGAGGATATGGAGAAGGAGAGGTTGAGAGGGAAGGTAATAGGTAAAGCAATGGCATGGGCAGAGAAAGGCAGGAGTTTAGGGTAAAGACCCTCAGGGTTCACACCCTCGTGGGAGTTTAAAGCCAAGAGTGCCTTAAGGGAAGCAACAGGAGTGGTGGGAGAGAAGGAGAGGGGGTAGTTTAGGGTGGAAGGAGTGGGCAGGTAAGGGGAAGAAGGGAGAGGGCACAGGAGGTGAAAGCTGAGGCAACAGAAGTTGGATCAGAACTAGGTACAGTATGTCACACACCCTGAGGACAGGGGGAAGGGACTGGGTTGAGGGATAAGAGGGTGTGACTATACTTACAGAACTTACAGAGGTGATTACGGTTATTCTGGAGTGTGGATGAGAAGTGTTCAGACTTGGCAAGTCTGGTAGCTTTGGTACAGGCATTATGAAGTGTCTGGTACTTGACTGGGTCAGCTGGAGAGCCAGAGGACCTGTGGATCAATCAGGCAAGGTCATACACATGGAGGCAGACAAGCAACTGAGCTGAGATCCACCTCAGACCCTGTTCTTTTTCTAAGGCGGTCATGGAGATTGCAGGCTGACATAAATTGGGCACTAAAATAATAGAAGACAGTATTTATGATGCTGGCTGAAGAGATGAGTGACCAGTCTGTAGCCACCAGGTCAGCATAGAGGAAGGACAAGTCAAACAACCTGAAGAACCAGATCCAAATGAATTTAGAAACAAGTAATTTGTTTGCAGATAAGGACCACTTTGCCCATCCAGTCTACCCATTTGTCCCTATGTACAGTATCACTGCAGAAACTATTTACTCTCTGGCTCTTTCTCCCTTTCCTCATTCCATTCCCCTAAGAATCTTTTATGCCTATTACAAGCTTTCTTTAGGTCTTCCACTGTTTTCCCTGCAACTACCTCAGTTAGTAAGCTATTCCAGGAATACACCACACACTCTGTGAATTATAGAATCACAGGAATCTGGCAGCAGAAAAGGACCCTTTGGCCCATCGAGTCTGGCCCTTCCCCCTCTTACTCATTACCTATGTTGTGTGACCTCTCCTTCACCCCACTTGCCAAAATTGTATGTCTATCCCATGCTAGTGAATCTCTCCACCATCTCTGCCCCCACCACTTCCTCTGGTCATTTATTCCAGGCCTCCACCACCCTCTCTGTGAAGTAATGCCCCCTCACATCTTTCTCACATCTCTCTTGAATTTACCCCTCCAGCTTCATACCATGTCCCCTTGTTCTTCAGCACATTTTTTTTCTGAAAAATATTCCTCTCCAGTACCTTATTTACTCCATTTAAGTATTTGTAGGTCTTTATCATAACCCCCCCCCCAGGGTGTACACATTTAGTTCCCTCAGTCTCTCCTCATAGGTCTTCTGTGAGCCCTGTACCGTTTTAGTTGCCCTTCTCAGGACCACCCACACTCTAAGTTCTTTTGTAGATGTGGTCTCCAGGACTGTACACAGTGTTCCAGATGAGATCTCACCAGTGACCTATACAGAGGCAACACCACCTCCCTCCTTTTGCTGGTGATCCCTCTCTCTCTCTTAACCCAACATCCCACTAGCCTTTCCAATTGCATTGTCACACTACCTGGCTTCTTTTAGGTCATTCAAGATGATTACACATAGGTCTCTCTCCACTGCTTGGTTGTTATCAGTAACACTCCCCCCATTTGTATTCTGACCCTGGGTGTTTGTACCCCAAGTGCATTATTTTGCACTTTTTTGCATCAGCCTCAACCACTCCACAAGTTTTCTAAAGTCTCTGTTCATCTTTTCCACCCTCCCGGAGTGTCTACCCTATTGCATATTTTGGTATTATCTGCAGACAGTAGACCTTCCCCTCCAGCTCCTCTGCAATGTCATTTATAAGTATATTAAAGAGGACTGCTCCCACTACACATTCCTAAGGCACCCTGCTGGTTACCATTCCCTTCTCAGAGGCAACTCCATTTACCATCACCCTCTGTTTCCTATCCTCAACCCATTTCTTACCCAGCTTCCCACCACTGAACCCACACCTAAACTCCCCAGTTTGTTTTGTAGTTTCCTATGTTAAACAGTGTTGAATGCCTTATTGAAATCTAGGTATGACACATCTACTGCACCACTCTTATCTAATTCCTCAGTCACCCAGTCAAACAAATCCATCAGATTCCAGTAGAGATAGGCAAGTGATTATGCCCTTCTATAGTGCCCTGGTGAGACCCAACTTGGAGTATTGTGCTCAGGTATGGGCTCATATAAAAAAGGGGATGTTCATAGCTTGGAGCATATTCAGAGAAGTGCTACTAGATCCATCAAAGGGTTAGGAGATATGTCACACTCTGAAAGGTTAAAGAAGCTAAACTTGTTTACTCTGCAGCATAGAAGAACTAGGGGAGATTATTTTGTGTTATTTAAGTGTTTACAAGATGATGCTCTATTAGCCGACCTAGGGTTGACCCCCAAAAAAATCAAAATATAAACCCAGGGGACATCAGTTTCAATTAACAATTCAAAAATGGCATACTCTTTTGAGAAAGCATTGGTTTAGCCAAAGAGTGGTTCCTGGCTGGAACTCTTTACCAGCAGAAGTGGTAGCCAGTACTAATATGGATATTTTTAAATCTAGGTTAGACAAGTATCTTCTTGGTAAATAAAAGACATGATAGATTAATGTTCAATACATAAAATAAAGGCAAGCTCTATGGACACAAGTCTAACTAGCTTGAAATTACCTATGAATCTATGAACCTATGAATTTGACCTGACCTCCCTCCCATAAACCCATGCTGTCTCTTGTCATTTAACCCATTTGATTCAAGATATTCCAATATCCTCTCCTTCAACAGTTATTCCATTAACTTTTCTACCACTGAGGTCAGACTTACTAAACTATAATTTCCAGCTTCCTCCCTGCTACCACTTTAATGGGGAGGGACTATATCTGTCCTCCCACATTGCTCTGGAACCACACCTGTGTCTAGTGAGCTGTTAAAAAGGACCGTCAGATGTGTATCTCCCTAAGTTCTTTCAACACCCTAGGGTGTACCCTATCTGGTCAAATTGCTTTGTCTACTTTCAGATTAGTGAGTCCCTCTAGAACCCTCTTCTCTGAAAAGGGACTGGTATCTATTTACCTCTCTACAGTGCCCACATTACTTTTTGTGGTCCCTCCCCTTCTCCCTCCACTGTGAAAACTGACCAAAAAATTAAGGAATTTGGGGTCTGGCCTTGGATGATGAATGTTACACATGCAGTAGACAATATGATGGTCACTGAGGGCACTGGGAAAGGTACCACTATCCAAAATGCAATGGCAGTGGGAAGTGTGAATGCAGTCCAGAAGAGGGAGATAGATGATCTGTGATTGTGATGGGCTGGGTTCATGATCAGCTGGTTAAACTGGAGGGTCTTAATGTTTTTGCACAATTTATTTAGAGAGGGTGAGAGCCAATTGAGGTTAAAATCACTGAGGATAAGCAGCTCAAGGAGGAGGTAATGGAGGAGATGGAGGTGAGAACCTCAGTGACTGAAGGTGAGGACATCTCAGAACAGCAGTAGGCACCAGCTACAAATATGGGAACAGATAAGGGAAGAGCAAGCTTGAGGAGGAACTACTCATAGTCAGAGGGGGAGGTGATGGTGAGCATGGCTCAGATTGGATGATAGGGAAGTGGTAGATGGGAACTCCACCACTCTGTTAGCATGATGCTGCTGGATGATTGCATAGTCAGTGATGGAAACTGCATTATCGGAAATCTTTGTGGAGAGCCAAGACTGCAGGAATATTAACACATCAGGCTTGAGAGTAACCATGAGTGGTTGCAGCTGATCAGTTTTGGAGAGGAGGGTTTGGATGTTGACATGAATTACTCTCACTACTTTGGGGAGATTAGAGGGACATGACTGGGCTGGGTGGGTTTGAGCTCCACATCACTTGCTACTATAAGCAAAAAGGAGACAAGGAGCTTGAGGGAGTCTATGAGTTGCTGAAAGCTGCAAGCTCTGCTGTAGGCTACTATCCATTTGTGTTTGTTTGACATTCACTTCAATCATTCAGTATAATTTATTTGCTCTTCTGCCTACCAGTATGACTTGCTGGCTCTGCTGAGAACTTTCTATATCATTGAGGGGTGGTTTTTTTTTTTTAGAAAAATCCCATCCTTGGTTGGCTTGCTTGTATATTCTAATTTTCTAATTTTCTATGTGTATCGTCTGTCTGTTCTCATCTGTATTGGTAATTTACCTTAATGTACTGTGTGCACAATTTTGGTGTTTTAGGTGAATTGTTCACCTTTAAGAGACTAGCTTATTTAAGTCCCTCTTGGAGAGACCTAACTCACGCTCTGAGGATGACGTAATAGCCAAAACGTAAGCACATGACTCTCACCTGGAACAGACGGTGAATTATGCTAGCACTATTATTTTGTAATGACAAATGTTTGGCGAAAAGTTATATATAGTGGAGTCAGCCATGATGAGGCGCAGTAACTTGCAGTAATGACATGTCACAAAATCCTGCATGAAAAAGGGCTTAATTGCCATTACTTACAATGGCCGCTGCAGTAAACTGCAGCATTCTGTGATATTCTGCAGATTTCTGCATTGCATCCTGGCTGCCACATCTGTATGTCTGTATCTGTTAGCTACAAAATGTCCATACACTCACAAGTTTGAGGTGCATAAGGTTGGAGTTGAACCAGGGACATGTAATGCTTTGGGACTTTTTTTTTTGCCAGTACTCCGCTACATTTGAAATAAGCATGCTTCTTGGAATGGGGTGAGATGTATCTCTCCCTTTGTAGTGCTTTTGCATATATTGTATAACGCTGGATATGTGGGAAAAGCTAGCCATGTTTTGTATTGCATTTAATGGTGCACATCTTTACAGAAATTAAGGGTTAATTTGGGACTCAAGGCATTTATTTCTGTGTGTTATAAGTGCTGGCCCTCTTTCTACATTGTGGAACTCTGTGCTGCTGGGAGTTTATGAGTTGCTTTTGGGAAAAGGAGGGGGAAGGGAATTGTGGGAAGGATGAGAGGGGTAAGTTGGAAGGAAGCACCTGAGGGCCTCAAGGAGAAAGAAAGAGACCGCATCCAGGATGTCATGGGGAATGGTAAAAAGGTGGGGAGGCAGGAGGAAGGGAGGATGGGGATGGGAAAGGGGAGATGGAGTGTAACCCCCCGCAAATGGGGGTTCCCAAAAAGCCTTCCAGGAGCTTGCTTGAATGCTCCAAGCCTGAATGGTGTTTGGCGTTTGAGCCATTTATCTGTGAGTGTTTTAGAGCCTCTGGTACTGTCTCCTTAAGAGCTGTCTGCTTGCAGACATAATTAGTTTGTATGGGGGGACTGTGTGTTTCCCTGCTCGAGTCCTGCTCGAGCTGCTGCCAAATTGCTCCATTTTTCCTGTCGCTAAGTGGGCAGAGTGAGCACTTTTCAAAGATGTAACTGTTTGCCAGAAATCATTTAGAGTAATAATGAAAATACAGTTTGTCTAACCTGCTTTTCTTTGCGGTCTGAACTGTTCTTGCCTAGCTCTCCATTCTGGTTTTGAACTGCTTAACTGGACAAATCAGTGTGGGGGGACCTTTAAAATGGAGCCTGCTGCTGGTAAATCAGAACTTGGACTCTCATTGTTGAGCCAGCCACTTATGTACTGTATGGCTAGTGACTCTGGGAAATGTAGTTTTGACACTGGCACCTTTTTCCACCAACAGGGGGAGTTTATTGTGAGTGACAGCCAGACCAGCCAACAGAATAGTGTGGAGCTAAAGGAAATGCACTGCTCTGGGACTGGAGAGATTAGATCAGTTTGAGCAGTGAAGAGACAAGGAGCTCTGTGCTTCTGCGGTGTATAGTTTAGCACGGGAAGCATGTGTGAGGCCCTGAGTTTTTGGTCTGCAGCCTGTGCAAGCGTCCGTCTGGACTGAATCCGACCTGTGAGGAGAAGAAAGGAGATCTGAAGAGCAGAAACCAGGCTCACCCTGTAGAAGACTGGAGAAATTGCTGAATCACGCTCAGTCTGTCAGGAACTGAAGCTGCTGTGTGTACTCCCGGGAATCGTGCAGTAATTGCAGTCAGGATGGAGAAGCAGCCTGCCTGGTATAGTACTTTCCTCTTACATATAAATGTCTGTAGTGCTTGTGGGGGATCGCATTTCAAATCCCCTGTACAGTGAATTGAGTGCATGAAGCTGGAAGTAAACCTCAGCTTAATGCAGACTACGTCCATTTGCTCTAAACTACAGTAGGGTCCAGTCACAAGGGCCTTATCCACATGTTCTGCTCTTCCTGACAATCCAGGACAATCTGCTTTCCATCTAGTTCTCAGCATTGAGTTTGTGAGTACAAGCAGGGTAGCTCCCTGCCATCTGTTTACCGAATTACAAGTGTGTCATTTAATTGTTGTTTTTTTCATTTCTTCATGAACTGAGCCATCCGGTTCTGGATTACAATTGGGTATTGTGCAAGTGTTTTTTCCATCACAGGGCTCCAACCAGCTGCATCGATCCTGGCTAGCCCCCCATTCTGGGTACCTAGTGAAAGTGACAGTTTGAGACTCTGAATATGCGCACAGTACTGTGATTATTAATGTGTTTAACCTAATTAACCTGATTTCCCACTTCCTTGTTACAGCTCCTTAAATAAATCAGATCTGTTTGTTTCAGCAAAGTTACACTGACTGAGGTATTTGTTTATGTTAAAGTATTGTACTGTGGCTTTTGCACTATGTCATCTTGTTTTACAGGGCGTCCCCGGAGTCCAGTCGACAGAGCCAGTCCTGGGGGTAAGTGCACATTGTGAAGATATTCCTGATGCATTGTGTGGGCCACTAGTGGGAAGAAAGAGGGGTTACAGTGCACAAGAGGGCTGTGACCAAGTTAGTTTAACTACTGCAAACCCTGACCTCTGGGCGGAGGCACCCACCATTGGACCTAGGTCCCTCAACCTGTTAGTAGGTAAGCAGGCAGGGGTAGTAGCCTTTGGGATAGGGACAACTAGGGGTTACATCTTGGAGGCACCACTGGGATTAGCATCCCTTAGTGTACACATTTACGAATCACTGTTAAAAATAAATGAGTACCCCGACAGAAGTGGCTGTGCAACGGTTGGTGGAGTGGTGTACTGGGGAGGAGATCGACCCCCAAAATACTCTGCTTATCCTGGACATCCCCCTGGGTATCAATATGGACACTGTACAGGGAGATTTTTCCAAGGTGGAAGGTTTACAAAACCCTGTGGTGGTGGGTCAACATGCTAATCTGCTCACCCACACTTTTTCATGGCCCTAGTAGAGTATAAGGATCCCATAGATAGCTCCAAAGTGCCACAGACTATTACCCCAGAGGGAGCCCTCACTGCCTGGAGAGTGATAACTAAGGACAGTAAAGACCCAGGGGGGAATGAGCCCCGACACTATCTGAAACTTTTGAGGGAAAATTTGCTAAATGGTTGCTGGAGGAAGGGAAAACTGTGGAGGACTTGGAGAAACTATTCTTGCCACCTGGGGGTGTTCCTCCCCCAACACCATCTCCTGCTCCAGTACCCGTTATGGTGGCTGAACCCATGCAAGCTCCTATTTCTGCACCTGCCATTAGTCATGACTCGAACCGAAAGTTGAGGATCTTCTCTGGCACCCTCCCCACCCCCCAAGGGGAGGATGACTGGGAGACCTGGATAGACTATGTTGCCCCTCAAGTGCTAGAATTGCAATGCTCGGAAGCCGAAAAGCAAAAGAGGGTTAGTGAAAGCCTCTGAGGTCCTGCCCTGGCTACCATCCGTGCCAAACAGGCCAGTAATCCTGAAGTAACTGCACAGGACTATCTTGAGGCCTTAGAGAATGTGTATGGGAGCCCAGATTCTGATGAGGACTTGTGGTGGCGAGTAAGAAATGCACAACAGTACCAAGGGGAGTTGTTGTCTGTGTATGTATCTCAGCTGGAAATATTGTTGCAAGAATGCCTCAGAAAGGGTAGTTTGCCAGCTATTGAATTGAACTGAACCAGGCTGGAC
The DNA here is from genome assembly GCA_016271365.2 of Neoceratodus forsteri. NCBI lineage: Eukaryota > Metazoa > Chordata > Ceratodontiformes > Ceratodontidae > Neoceratodus > Neoceratodus forsteri. The sequence continues at coordinate 665,355,251 of CM057456.1, read as the reverse complement.
AGGATCCTTAAGTCTGCCCCCTTCTCAGAACTGCTGTTGTTTCAGTTACACCTGGCCAATCAACTGGAATCCCCACCCTCCTATGATGAGCTAATGAGAGAAATTCGAGGAGTTGAGAAAAGGTAACCTCGGGAGGGACTTGCACCAATAGCTGCTGCTATGACCTGAGTGACTGAGGGTGACCCATCAAGTGAAGTTCGGGGGCAGAGGTTGGCAGTTAATGAGTGCTCTGAGAAGGAAAAAGATGTGCCACAATGCGGAGAACTGCTGAGAGAGATTAGGAAAGTAACAGACAGTCCCATCATGAAGGCCGCTTCTACCAGTGCAGGCACTGGCACTTGCCGGACCGCTTCTGCTATGGGGCAGAGGTGCCTACCCAGGCACCTCATGTTGACAATAGTTTGAAACTTGATGTCTCGACCATGGAAGTGGGGAAATTGATGAGATGCCTCCAAATGCTTATCACGCTGCAGACAGAGATGGCACTGAGGTGTCCAGTTAGTAGTACCCCCATCCTGGCTCCCAGTGTGACGCCTTGGCAAGCTCAAACTCCTGAAAGTATGTTTTGCAATAATTGTGGGAAGGATGGGCACACGAAGAGAGAATGCCGGTCCCCAAAAGACACAGACAAAGTTGTATATAGGCTACAAGGAGAGCTTCGGAGAACAAATTAGTGGTTAAGAGGTGCACGAAATGATCCCAGTGAGGGTCTTAAAAATGCTAACTCACATCCCTTTGTGACAAGGTCAGTTGCCCAGGACCCTGCTACCGCCTCTCCAGACTGGTCCAGAATAGTTGGTCCCTCCATGGAGACCACTGTAAAGGTGAATGGAGTGTCTACAAGAGCTGTATTAGACAGTAGCTCCCAAGTGACGATTATGTTCCAGGATTGGTATCAGAAGCATTTGTCAGATGTACCCTTACAACCATTAGAAGGACTGCATGTATGGGACTTAAGTGAGAAGGCCTACCCCTATTCCGGGTATTTCGAATTTGGCTGTCTTTCCCCACCTCCGTGGCTGTAGTGGCAGAGCAAGTGGAGACCCTGGCCTCAGTGTGTCCCCCTACTGGACTGTATGATGGGGTTCCTCTACTAATTGGGACTAATGCACATATGTTTGGACAGATGGCACAGTTGTGGTTTGAAAAACAGGGGTCCAGGACTGGTACAGCTCTAAGAATTCTGGCCTTGATCAGAAAGGCCTACGGTGCCCAGAGAGATGCTGACAAAGTGGAATCCGAGGAACCGGTTGAAGTTGTTTGGAAAAAGGATCCTGAGTCTCTGATCCTGGCACCAAATGCCAGTGTACCTTAGAGGGAGAGGTCCAAATCAGAAAGGATGTCAAGAATAAAATATTAATGTTTGATGCACCAGGCAATGGGAAATTGCTGGAAGGACTGCTGGTCAAGCCAACTATTTTGCCTGCCAGTGCCCATGCTTATGCCAGACGGGTAATGGTTCAAGTTCATAATGTGTCGGACAGAGAGATTCGAGTAAATAGAGGTTGCACCCCGGCTAATGTACATTGTGCGGATACTGCAGTGCTACCCAGTAGCAAGAGTTTGGGGAAGAATGACAGAGTAACGCCTGACCTGTTTGATTTCGGTGACTCCCCATTGCCAGCTGAATGGAAAGTGAGGATCAGTGAGAAGTTTGCCTAGAGAGACCAGGTGTTTTCTTCAAAAGAATGGGATGTAGGATGTGTGCAAGGAGCTGAGCACCACATCCGACTGCATGATGAAAGGCCATTTCATGAGAGGTCTCGACGCCAGGCCCCTGCTGACATAGATGATGTGAGATGGCATCTGCAAGAGATGCTTGCTGCTGGTGTAATACAAGAATCCAGAAGCCCCTACACTTCCCCCATTGTGGTAGTGAGAAAAAAGAATGGGACAGTAAGGATGTGTGTGGATTATCGCACTTTAAACTGGCAGACTATCCCTGATCAGTATACAATGCCCCGCATTCAGGATGCTTTGGACTTCCTGAACTGTAGCAAATAGTTCTCTGTGCTGGATATCCACAGTGGGTACTACCAGATCCCAATGGCCCCAGAGGACCTTGAAAAGACAGCCTTCATCTGTCCACTTGGCTTCTATGAATTCATGAGAATGTCTCAAGGGATTTCAGGCACCCCAGCCACTTTTCAATGGTTGATGGAGTGTGCAGTGGGGGACATGAACTTATTAGAGTGCCTGGTGTACCTAGATGATGTTATTGTGTTTGGCAGCTCCCTGGAGGAACATGAGAGCAGATTGTTCAAGGTGTTGGACCGACTGGAAGACTTTGGCCTTAAACTGTCCATTGACAAGTGTCAATTCTTTCAAACATCAGATATGTGGGACACATAGTATCCACCAAGGGAACAGAGGCTGACCCAAGTAAAGTTGAGGCCTTGACCACCTGGCCAAAGCTCAAAAATCTAAAAGAACTGAAAAGAATCCTGGGATTCTGTTGTTATTATCGGCATTTCATCAAGGACTATTCAAGAGTGATCCGCCCTTTACTTAACCTTACTCAAGGGTATCCCCCAACCCACAAAAGATACAAAAAGTCAGCATCCCTCGAGACTGAAAGAGTGTATTTTCAGCCAAGTGAAGTATTTGGGGCCTGCTGGGCTCTTGATTGTGAAATTGCTTTTCATGAGATCATATATCAACTTACCCATGCTCCAATGTTGGCCTATGCCGATCCAGCAAAACCTTATGTCCTGCACACTGATGCTAGCTTGCAAGGGTTTTGGGCTGTATTGTTCCAAGAGCATGACAATGGCCTGAGACCAGTGGTCTTTGCCAGTAGAAGTCTGACCCCATCCGAAAAGAACTATCCTGTACATAAGTTAGAGTTCCTAGTTTTGAAGTGGGCTACTGTAGACCAATTCCATGAGTACATGTACGGGGCTAAGATACTGGTAAAAACTAACAATAATCCTTTGACCTATGTGCAGACTTCAGCTAAGTTGGATGCCACTGGCCATAGTTGACTTTCTGCATTATCTACCTATGACTATGCCGTTGAATACAGAGCAGGCCTGAACCACATAGATGCTGATGCTTTCTCCCGGAGGCCGGTTCCCCAGAATGACTGGGTCAGACTGTCAGAGCCTGATATTCGAGCACTCTGCCAGAAGTTTGATAGGGAGGAACAAATGTCCATGGACGCAGTGGACTGTATGGTGGATTGTTTGGGACCTTCTGAGAATTGCATACCTGCTGCTTATTGCCACTTTTCTACAATAGACATTGGTGCACTGCCTCAGCTGGACAATGACAGTATTCGGCGGGCTCAGTCCCGAGATCCCATGATCAAATCAGTTTTAGAAGCCCTCTATGCAGGGAAAGATGTGTCCAAATTACGTTCCACTGATTTGAGAATGGCACTGTTATACAAAGAAGGTCCTAAGTTGAAACTGATCAATAGACTGTTATACAGAGAAACAGTAGACAGAGGGGGACAAGTAGACGAATAACTGGTGCTGCCCACTGCTTTTCGAGACTCAGTACTGAGGTCCTTACACAACCACATGGGGCACCTTGGTATAGACAGAACACTTGACTTGGTGAGATCCAGATTCTATTGGCCTAAGATGGGGGCTAATGTTGAGCAACACATTTGAACTTGTAGTCGATGCTTACAGAGGAAAGGTTTGCCCCCCCCCTTGCTAACATCACCACCAGTGCACCCATGGAGCTGGTCTGTATTGATTTTCTGAGTCTGGAGTCAGATCAAAGAAATATTAGTAATGTGCTGGTGGTCACTGACCATTTTACGAGATATGCCCAAGCTTTCCCCACCAAGGACCAGAAGGCATCCACTATGGCAGAAGTACTTGTAGAAAACTTTTTTGTTCACTATGGGGCTTCACAAAGAATCCATTCTGATCAAGGAAGAGGCTTTGAGAGTCATCTGATCAAAGAGATGCTTTCTCTGTGGGGAGTGCGAAAGTCCAGAACCACCTCTTACCACCCCCAGGGGGATCCACAGCCTGAATGTTTCAACCGCACTTTGCTAGATATGCTAGGCACCCTCCACCCAAAGGACAAGCCTAGATAGAGCCAACAAATTAGCACCCCGGTACATGCCTACAACTGCACCAAAAGTGATGCCACTGGGTTCTCCCCCACCGCCTGATGTTTGGAAGAGAAGCTCAACTGCCGGTAGATGTGTGTTTTGGGATCTCTCCTGATGGGGTACAAGCTGACAACTATTTACAGTATGTGCAAAAGTTAAAGGCCCAGCTAAATCATGCATACCAGCTGGCTCAAACCATGGCTGCCAAAAGAAATCTGGCCAACAAAGAAAGGTATGATAAAAAGGTGAAAACACAGGAACTCCAAGAGGGGAACCGGGTATTGCTAAGAAATCTGGGACTGCATGGCAAACATAAGATGATGACAGATGGCACCATCTCCCTCACATTGTAGTGGGCAAACTAGATGATCTGCCTGTGTACAAAGTAAGGCCTAAGAATAATTTAAAAGATGTTAAAACAATGCATAGAAATCATTTACTGTCCATTGGACAAATCTTGATTGAGTCTGAGCCCCAGAAAATGTCCCCTCTGGACCAGTGACTAGAGCTGCTGCTAAGGAAACATCAAGAAAGTCTGCACCTACACAAGCTGAGTTAAAGTGTTCCCCTCCACAAGTCCCAGTTGAGCATGACTGTCAGTCCATATCAGAGGACAGTGAGTGTGACTTTGAATACTACCCTTCTTACGAACTGAGCCAATTGTTTCGGGGCAATCCCCTAGTCAATACTGGAGATGAAGCTGGGCCTTCTGGAATTTCTAAGCCCCCAGCTTTGTCCTTGGAGCCAATGCTCCCAGAAGGTGAAGTGCAAAGCATCAAGTCAGATGATATGGAATCATTGTGTATGGTTGAACTGTCTGAGCTTTCAGGGGAGGAAAATGATGGACTGGAACAGACTGGTGATAGACCAGAAAAAGAAGAGTATTTTGAGTGCCCTGGTGGTCCACTGCCAGTGTCCAAAAGCTCTCCATGTGAGCCAAGTGTTGTGGACTCAGAGATTGTAACTCCTGGAGCTGAAAGTGCCCCAAACTCTAGCCTCTCTACCCCAATGGAGACTCCCCTGACAAGTGAGGACAATCCTGAAAATGAGGCTCAGAGTGCAGAGACTGCAACATTTCCCCCTAGAAAGACTGGTTGAGCTGGAAAGCCTGTGGTGCAGCTCAGTTATGATTCCCCTGGGAGGCCTGTGGACTTGCCTCTCAACATTGTCCATAAAGGAGTGTATGTGACCCCGAGCTCATTGCCCAAACTGAACATTAGTGCTAACTCCAAGTTACTTGTGTTGCCCTCCAGGTATGGTGCCCCTGCCCCATCCAGCCCCAAGGTAGCTGATAGGGAAGGGCCCCCTCTTTCCAGGTTTCATGTACTACAGGTAATAACCTGAGTTATGGTACAATGTGTGTGTAATACTGTGTAAAGAGTGACATACTGCAAAGTTTCAGAAATGGGTCAGTGCATTAAAATGGGTTACCTATAGTTTCCCTCTAATGTCCCCAAGACATTACCAAACCACAAATGCAGGGAAAACCATTATTAAATGTAGTGTAGTGTTTTTTGAAATAATACAGTGCAAGCAGATAAAAAATTTAACCAGAATGCCATGGCACATTCCTTAATGGTAAATTCCCACATCTTTATGTGCAAATTCCAACAAGAACTGGTGCAAGCTCTGTGACATTTTTTTCCCATGCCAGCATTATGTGTATTAATTGTGTTGTAAAAGTTTGTATCTTGTGGAATAATGTTTTTTCATACATATTACATATTTATTGTATGCTCTGAACTTTTTGCTGCATGTATAACTACATTCACCCCAAAACAGCCTGAAGAAAACTGCCTCTGATGTAACTTCATATGTCCCCCTTATTACGCCTGGACATTTTAGCAAAGGGTCCCTTTTATAATTAATTTTCCCCAATTTTCTTATTTGGTTCCCTCCATTGCTGTCCCTTTCAGCCCATGGACAGGCTTGTTTTCAATTCCGCATTTTATTACCCGAGCTGCATTGATTTCATTCACCTGGCAACAGATTCATGTCCACTTGCCCGGATGTTCATGCCGAGAGGTCGCGGGGTTGGGGAGCCACATGAGAGCACGAGACATGCAGTGACGTGGCCTTATAGTGTGTCGGGCATCGAGGGGGTATAAAAGAAACACCCCTAAACAAATGTGTCCCCTTCTTCGTGCCACAATCCAGCACCGAAGTTGTTTTGTTCCCCAGTGTTACGTGGTGAGACTCAGGCAGGCTCCATCGACTACCATCCCTTTTCACCAGGCTATTCAGGTAAGAGCAGCGCATCTTTTGGCATTTGTAATGAAAGCTCCATAGAGCTTATTTTTTAGCCCTCAGTACAAAATTAATTCGTACATTTCCAAGTCGTGGCTTCTCCAGCACAACTTATTACGACCTGCATAGAAAGGTAAAGCGGACACTGAGCAGGGTTTAGATGCTCTGATGTCCTGTTTCCTTCCCTTGGCTCCGGACTGGGGGCAGTAAACAAATTAAGGAGCTCATGCATGAAGGTAAATAAGTTTATCTTTCTAACAGGTTCCATAATTGAGTGCACTTTAATGGGGATGAGGACACGGAGCGGAGCATGTCTCCCAGAGCAGTTAGTGCGCTCGCAAAAACCTAAACCTGGGCAAGGGAACAGGTCACAAACCGCAAATCAATTTTTTTGATTTTGAACAGAATGTGTAGAAATGCTGTGCCATGAAATGTAATTAGCTGGAGAGATGTTTACACTGAATTGACTTCACTTATGGACCCCATTTCTTCGTTTTCTTCATTTTCCGATGTACATACTGGCTCATGATTTATTTTATGGCAGGCCCCAAAAGCTGCAGTGCTAAAAATGTAAAGACTGCACATGCCTCCTGTCAGCATTTTTATGTTGCCCCGAATCAGTGTAAAAGGCATAATTTGGATGGGTGTGGGTGTGCTGAGCTAGCTGTTTTTGTGCTGTTGTGGGGTAGAAAGTCCATTCTTTCATTCTGGCCACATGATTGCAGGTGGGGTGCCTGGGTGCCATAAATGTAGCAAAATGCTGTTGCTGTGTATTCTTAGACTAAAATTGCTCTTTGCTGGGGTGGTGCATGGTGTGGGGCATTTTTTTGGAAGCATGCGGCTGGGTTTGGGGGAGACCTCATATTGGCAGTTCACCGTCTTGCTGTATTTGCTTGGTGGGGGGTGTGCCACATGGTATGGTCCTTTATCTGGATCATTTGGCACCCAAAAGTGAATCTTTGATACACGACTGGTAGGCACAGCATCGTTTTGTTAATGCTGAGTCCACCTGTGCATAAGATTCACTTTGGGGTTTCAAATGGTGCAGCTGAGGTCCACGCACCACTGCAGGCTTCCAGATAAATGCCCACACCATGTAGACTGATTTCTCTGATGTTTGCCTGGGTGGGTAGAGGGGGTTGCCAAATCCACCCTCTTGCTGTGTTTGAACTGGTGAAATCTGTTTTTGTTTGTGACATTGCTGCTTAATTAAAACTGTTGCTGGGAGGCTGAGTAGGGGCCTTTATCTGGAAGCTTGCTGTGTGGAGTTCTCGAGTGGATCATTTGGCACCCAAAAGAATGTTTTCACTCATTGGCCCAAAATGATCCACTCGAGGCCTACACACCACATCAGCCTTCCAGATAAAGGCTCATGCCATGCGGTCTGATGTCTTCTGAAGTTTGGTTAGGGGTGGGGGAACCTCAATGTGGATTTGGTTAGTGTGACATCAACAGGCTAATCATACATTATCTGTATATTTTTTGTATTGTATACCCGTACTGTACAAGGCCTGTTTACCAAATGTTGTCCGAGTGTGGTGTTTTTTGCAGTCAGGTGGGCCTCCATTTTGTTTGCAGGCAGGTGGGCCTCCATTTTGTTTGCAGGCAGGTGGCTACCTGCCTCCATTTTGTTTGCAGGCAGGTGGCTGCGTGTCTCCATTTTGTTTGCAGGCAGGTGGCTGCGTGCTCCATTTGTTTGCAGGCAGGTGGCTGTGCCTTCCATTTTGTTTGCAGGCAGGTGGCCTCCATTTTGTTTGCAGGCAGGTGGCTGCATGCCTCCATTTTTACTTGCAGGCAGGCCTCCATTTTGTTTGGTAGGTAGGCTGTGCGCCTCCGTTTTGTTTGCAGGCAGGTGGCTGCACGCCTCCATTTCATTGTTTGACTTTTGTCCTGTGAAGCACGTCGTGCGTCTCATCTTGTCCTTTTGCCCGTGTAAACCACTTCGGGGGTCATGCCTTTGGCACTGCACCTCCATTTCGTTGTTTGACTTTTGTCCTGTGAAGCACATCGTGCATCTCATCTTGTCCTTTTACCCCTGTAAACTGCTTCAGGGGTCATGCCTTTGGCACTGCGCCTCCATTTCATTGTTTGACTTTTGTCCTGTGAAGCACGTCGTACATCTCATCTTGTCCTTTTGCCCGTGTAAACCACTTCAGGGGTCATGCCTTTGGCATTGCTTCATTAACCTGTTCTTGTGACTTCCCTATCGATTCCAGAATTATAGCTTCCTCGTCAGATATTTTGCCAGCGTGGTATTAACCGCAGATCTTGAATGGCATTTCTATTCCAAAATGTCAATTCCATTAACAGAAGAGATCTCTTTAAATCTTCTTCTTCTGTTCCTTCAGACTTTCTGAAAACTCTTAAGGATGGAATCAAGAAGACTACTCATGTTTATCTGCTGCAGCAGGGCTCACTGAAGTATTGCATAATACTGCTACTGCTTAATCAAGCAAAGAAAAGAACCGCTTTATAGAGCAAATATAAAGAAGGATGAAGGCTGCTATCAACATATTTGGAAAAAATGCAACATCGCACAAGAAAAACAGAGACAACATGACTGAGGATCAGTGTAGCCATTATAATGACATGGCAAAGGAGAGAATGAGAAGGTACAGAGAAGCACAGAAACAAAAGACCCAATCAACTGTAGAAAAGTAGAGGCCAACAAAACGAACACATCCTAATGATCAGAACGATTGCCACAGAGGGAATACTGGAGGGATAAAAAAGAACAGCGAGCCAACATGACAAGTCAGAAAGAAGAAGAATAAATGAGAAGCAATGCAGAAAGTACCATGAAAAGATGTTACCACTGTGTCACCAGTGCCCACCATCACCTCTTCAATGGCCACTACCACAGACACCCCGCCAGTGGCCACCAACTCACCAGTGGCATCACCACCACACCATCCTCAGCGATGATCCTGCCAGGAAAAGAGCCATTCACAACAGCAGTGGAACCGTATTATGCTGCTCTAAGAAAGTTGGTGCAAAGAGCAAGAAAGGCATTGCCAAAATCACCCACTAAATTTGCAACAGGGGGAGTTTATTGTGAGTGACAGCCAGACCAGCCAACAGAATAGTGTGGAGCTGAAGAAAATGCACTGCTCTGGGACTGGAGAGATAAGATCAATTTTGACAGTGACGAGACAAGAAGCTCTGTGCTTCTGCGGTGTATAGTTTAGCGCAGGAAGCGCCTGTGAGGCCCTGAGTTTTCGATCTGCAGCCTGTGCAAGCACCCATTCAGACTGAATCCAACCTGTGAGAAGAAGAAAGGAGATCTGAAGAGTAGAAATCAGGCTCACCCTGTAGAAGACTGGAGAAATTGCTGAATCACGCTCGGTCTGTCAGGAACTGAAGCTGCTGTGTGTTCTCAAGGGTATCGTGCAGTAATAGCGATCGGGATCGAGAAGCAGCCTACCTGGTATAGTATTTTCCTCTTACATATAAATGCATATAGTGCTTGTGGGGGATTGCGTTTCAAATCCCCTCTACAGTGAATTGAGTGCATGAAGCTGGAAGTAAACCCCAGCTTAATCTGGACTATATCCATTTGCTATAAACTGCAGTGGGTTCCAGTCACAAGGGCCTTATCCACATGTTCTGCTCATCCTGGCAATCCAGGACAATCTGCTTTCCATCTAGTTCTCAGCACTGAGTTTGTGAGTACAAGCAGGGTAGCTCCCTGCATCTATTTATTGAATTGTAAGTGTGTCATCTAATTGTTGTTTTTTTATTTCTTCATGAACTGAGCCATCCGGATCCGGATTACAATTGGGTATTGTGCAATTATTTTTCCATCACAGGGCACCAACCAGCTGCACAGAACCTGGCTAGCCCCCCCCCCATCCTGGGTACCCAGTGAAAGTGACAATTTGGGACTCTGAATATGCTCACAGTACTGTGATTATTAATGTGTTTAACCTAATTAACCTGATTTCCCACTTCCTTGTTACAGCTCCTTAAATAAATCAGATCTGTTTGTTTCAGCAAAGTTACACTGACTGAGGTATTTGTTTATGTTAAAGTATTGTACTGTGGCTTTTGCACTGTGTCATCTTGTTTTACAGGGGGTCCCCAGAGTCCAGAAGACAGAGCCAGTCCTGGGGGTAAGTGTACATTGTGAAGATATTCCTGATGCATTGTGAGGGCCACTAGTGGGAAGAAAGGGGGGTTACAGTGTCCCAGAGGGCTGTGACCAAGTTAGTTTAACTACTGCAAACCTTGACCTCTGGGTGGAGGCAACAGCCATTAGACCTAGGTCCCGCAACTTGTTAGTAGTTAAACAGGCAGGGGTTGTAGCCCTTGGGATAGCATCACCTAGGGGTTACATCTTGGAGGCACCACAGGGATTAGCGTCCCCTAGTGTCCACATTTACGAATCACTGTTAAAAATAAATGGGTACCCTGACAGAAGTGGCTGTGCAACAGTTGGTGGAGTGGTGTACTGGGGAGGAGATCGACCCCCAAAATGCTCTGCTTATCCTGGACATCCCCCTGGGTATCAATACGGACACTGTACAGGGAGTACTTTCCAAGGTGGAAGGTTTACAAAACCTGTGGTGGTGGGTCGACATGCTAATCTGCTCACCCACATTTTGATGGCCCTAGTAGTGTATAAGGATGCCATAGATAGCTCCAAAGTGCCACAGACTATTACCACAGAGGGATACCTCACTGCCTGGAGAGTGATAGCTAAGGACAGTAAAGATCCGGGGAAGAATAAGCCCCCCCCCACTATCTGAAACTTTTGAGGGGAAATTTGCTAAATGGTTGCTGGAGGAAGGGAAAACTGTGGAGGACTTGAAACTATTCTTGCCACCTGGGGGTGTTCCTCCCCCAACACCCTCTCCTGCTCCAGTACCCGTTATGGTGGCTGAACCAATGCAGGCTCCGATTTCTGTGCCTGCCATTAGTCACGACTCTTACCGAAGGTTGAGGATCTTCTCTGGCACCCTCCCCACCCCCCAAGGGGAGGATGACTGGGAGACCTGGATAGACTATGTTGCCCCTCAAGTTCTAGAATGGCAATGCTTGGAAGCCGAAAAGTGAAAGAGGGTTAGTGAGAGCCTCCGAGGTCCTACTCTGGCTACCACCCATGCTAAACAGGCCAGTAACCCTGAAGCAACTGCACAGGACTATCTTGAGGCCTTGGAGAATGTGTATGGGAGCCCAGATTCTGATGAGGACTTGTGGTGTAGAGTAACAAATGCACAACAGTACCAAGGGGAGTTGTTGTCTGTGTATGTATCTCGGCTGGAAAAATTGTTGCAAGAATGCCTCAGAAAGGGTAGTTTGCCAGCGATTGAATTGAACTGAACCAGGCTGGACAGGATCCTTAAGTCTGCCCTCTTCTCAGAACTGCTGTTGCTTCAGTTATGCCTGGCCAATCGACTGGAATCCCCACCCTCCTATGATGAGCTAATGAGAGAAATTCGAGGAGCTGGGAAAAGGTAACCTCGAGAGGGACTTGCACCAATAGCTGCTGCTACGACCCGAGTGACTGAGGGTGACCCATCAAGTAAAGTTCAGGGGCAGAGGTTGGCAGTTAATGAGTGCTCTGAGAAGGAAAAAGATATGCCACAATGGGGAGAACTGCTGAGAGAGATTAGGAAAGTAACAGACAGTTCCATCATGAAGCCCACTCCTACCAGTGCAGCACTGACACGTGCCCGACCGCTTCTGCTATGGGGGTGGAGGTGCCTACCCAGGCACCTCATGTTGACAATAGTTTGAAACTCAATATCTTGACCATGGAAGTGGGGAAATTGATGAGATGCCTCCAAATGCTTATCACGCCGCAGACAGAGATGGCACCAAGGTGTCCAGTTAGTAGTACCCCCATCCTGACTCCCAGTGTGACGCCTGGGCAAGCTCAAACTCCAGAAAGTATGTTTTGCCATAATTGTGGGAAGGATGGGCACATGAAGAGAGAATGCCGGCCCCCAAAAGACACAGACAAAGCTGTATATAGGCTACAAGGAGAGCTGCAGAGAGCAAATCAGTGGTTAAGAGGTGCACGAAATGATCCCAGTGAGGGTCCTAAAAATGCTAACTCACGTCCCTTTGTGACAAGGTCAGTTGCCCAGAACCCCACTACCGCCTCTCCAGACTGGTCCAGAATAGTGGGTCCCTCCATGGAGACCACTATAAAGGTGAATGAAGTGTCTACAAGAGCAGTATTAGACAGTGGCTCCCAAGTGACAATTATGTTCCAGGAGAGGTATCAGAAGCATTTGTCAGACGTACCCTTATAACCATTAGAAGAACTACATGTATGGGGGTTAAGTGAGAAGGCCTACCCCTATTCTGAGTATATCGGATTTGGCTGTCTTTCCCCACCTCCGTGGCTGGAGTGGCAGAGCAAGTGGAGACCCTGGCCTTAGTGTGTCCACCTACTGGACTGTATGATGGGGTTCCTCTACTAATTGGGACTAATGCATATATGTTTGGATGGCTGGCACAGTTGAGTTTGAAAAACAGGGGTCCAGGACTGGTACAGCTCTAAGAATTCTGGCCTTGATCCAGAAAGGACTACGGTGCCCAGAGATGTTGACAAAGTGGAACCCGAGGAACCGGTTGAAGTTGTTTGGAAAAAGGATCCTGAGTCTCTGATCCTGGCGCAAATGCCCAGTGTACCTTAGAGGAGAGGTCCGGTTCAGAAAGGATGTCAAGAATAAAATATTAACTTTGGATGCACCAGGCGATGGAAATTGCTGGAAGTACTGCTGGTCAAGCCAAGTATTTTGCCTGCCAGTGCCCATGCTTATGCCAGATGGGTAATAGTTCAAGTTCATAAGTCTGATAGAGATTCTAGTAAATAGAGGTTGCACCTGGCTAATGCACATTGTGCGGATACTGCAGTGCTACCCAGTAGCAAGAGTTTGGGGAAGAATGACAGATAACGCCTGACTTGTTTGATTTCGGTGACTCCCCATTGCCAGCTGAATGGAAAGTGAGGATCAGTGAGAAGCTTGCCCAGAGAAACCAGGTGTTTTCTTTAAAAGAATGGGATGTAGGATGTGTGAAGGAGCTGAGTACCACATCTGGCTGCATGATGAAAGGCCATTTCGTGAGAGGTCTTGACACCTGGCCCCTGCTGACATAGATGATGTGAGATGGCATCTGCAAGAGATGCTTGCTGCTGCTGTAATACAAGAATCCCAGAAGCCCCTATGCTTCCCCCATTGTGGTTGTGAGAAAAAAGAATGGGACAGTAAGGATGTGTGTGGATTATCACACTTTAAACTGGCAGACTATCCCTGATCAGTATACAATGCCCCGCATTCAGGATGCTTTGGACTGTCTGAACGGTAGCAAATAGTTATCTGTGCTGGATCTTCGCAGTGGGTACTACCAGATCCCGATGGCCCCAGAGGACCATGAAAAGACAGCCTTCATCTGTCCACTTGGCTTCTATGAATTCATGAGAATGCCTCAAGGGATTTCAGGCACCCCAGCCACTTTTCAACGGTTGATGGAGTGTGCAGTGGGGGGACATGAACTTATTAGAGTGCCTGGAATACCTAGATGATGTCATTGTGTTTGGCAGCTCACTGGAGGAACATGAGAGCAGATTGTTCAAGGTGTTGGACCGACTGGAAGATTTTGGCCTTAAACTGTCCATTGACAAGTGTCAATTCTTTCAAACATCAGTAAAGTATGTGGGACACATGGTATCCACCGAGGGAATAGAGACTGACCCAAGTAAAGTTGAGGCCTTGACCACCTGGCCAAAGCCCAAAAATCTAAAAGAACTGCAAAGATTCCTGGGATTCTGTTGTTATTATCAGCATTTCATCAAGGACTATTCAAGAGTGATCCGCCCTTTACTTAACCTTACTCAAGGGTATCCCCTAAGCCACAAAAGATGCAAAAAGTCAGCGTCCCTCGAGACTGAAAGAGTGTATTTTCATCCAAGTGAAGTATTTGGGGCCCTCTGGACTCTTGATTGTGAGACTGCTTTTCATGAGATCATATATCAACTTACACACGCTCCAGTGTTGGCCTATGCCAATCCAACAAAACCTTATGTCCTGCACACTGATGCTAGCTTGTAAGGGTTGGGGACTGTGTTGTACCAAGAGCACGACAATGGCTTGAGACCAGTGGCCTTTGAGAGTAGGAGTCTGACCCCATCTGAAAAGAACTATCCTGTACATAAGTTAGAGTTCCTAGCTTTGAAGTAGGCTATTGTTGACCGATTCCATGAGTACGTGTATGGGGCTAAGATATTGGTAAAAACTGACAATAATCCTTTGACCTATGAGCAGACTTCAGCTAAGTTGTATGCCACTGGCCATAGGTGACTTTCTGCATTATCTACATATGACTATGCCGTTGAATACAGAGCAGGCCTGAACCACATAGATGCTGATGCTCTCTCCCGGAGGCTGGTTCCCCAGAATGACTGGGTCAGACTGTCAGAGCCTGATATTCGAGCACTCTGCCAGAAGTTTGACAGGGAGGAACAAATGTCTACGGACGCAGTGGACTGTATGGTGGATTGTTTGGGACCTTCTGAGAATTGCATACCTGCTGCTTATTGCCACTTTTCTGCAATAGACATTGGTGCACTGCCTCAGCTGGACAATGACAGTATTCGGCGGGCTCAATCCCGAGATCCCATGATCAAATCAGGTTTAGAACCCCTCTATGCAGGGAACGATGTGTCCAAATTATGTTCCACTGATTTGAGAACTGCATTGTTATACAAAGAAGGTCCTAAGTTGAAACTGATCAATAGACTGTTATACAGAGAAACAGGAGACAGAGAGGGACAAGTAGACAAACAACAACTGGTGCTGCCCACTGCTTTTCGAGACTCAGTACTGAGGTCCTTACACAACCACATGGGGCACCTTGGTATAGACAGAACACTTGACTTGGTGAGATCCAGATTCTATTGGCCTAAGATGGGGGCTGATGTGGAGCAACACATTCAAACTTGTAGTTGATGCTTATAGATGAAAGCTTTGCCCCAGAGGGCTGCCCCCCTTGTTAACATCACCACCAGTGCACCCATCGAGCTGGTCTGTATTGATTTTCTGAGTCTGGAGTCAGATCAAAGAAATATTAGTAATGTGCTGGTGGTCACTGACCATTTTATGAGATATGCCCAAGCTTTCCCCACCAAGGACCGGAAGGCATCCACTATGGCAAAAGTACTTGTAGAAAACTTTTTTGTTCACTATGGGACTCCACAAAGAATCCTTTCTGATCAAGAGAGAAGCTTTGAGAGTCATCTGATCAAAGAGATGCTTTCTCTGTGGGGAGTGTGAAAGTCCAGAACCACGCCTTACCACCCCCAAGGGGACCCACAACCTGAACGTTTCAATCGCATTTTGCTAGATATGCTAGGCACCATCCACCCAAAGGACAAGCCTAGATGGAGCCAACAAATTAGCATACTGATACATGTCTACAACTGCACCAAAAGTGATGCCACTGGGTTCTCCCCCTACCACCTGATGTTTGGAAGAGAAGCTCAGCTGCCGGTAGATGTGTGTTTTGGGGTCTCTCCTGCTGGGGTTCAAGCTGAAAACTATTTACAGTATGTGTAAAAGTTAAAGGTCCAGCTAAATCATGCGTACCAACTGGCTCAAACCATGGCTGCCAAAAGAAATCTGGCCAACAAAGAAAGGTATGATAAAAAGGTGAAAGCACAGGAACTCCAAGGGGGGACTGGGTATTGCTATGAAATCTGGGACTGCATGGCAAACATAAGATTGCTGACAGATGGCACCATCTCCCTCACATTGTAGTTGGCAAACTAGATAATCTGCCTGTGTACAAAGTAAGGCCTAAGAATAATTCAAAAAGATGTTAAAACAAAGGATAGAAATCATTTACTGCCCATTAGACAAATCTTGACTGAATCTGAGCCCCCAGAAAATGCCCCTCTGGACCAGTGACTAGAGCTGCTGCTAAGGAAAAATCAAGAAAGTCTGCACCTACACAAGCTGAGTTAAAGTGTTCCCCTCCACAAGTCCCAGTTGAGCATGACTGTCAGTCCATATCAGAGGACAGTGAGTGTGACTTTGAATACTACCCTTCTTACGAACTGAGTCAATTGTTTCAGGGCAATCCCCCTAGTCAATACTGGAAATGAAGCTGGGCCTTCTGGACTGTCTAAGCCCTCAGCTTTGTCCTTGGAGAAAATGCTCCCAGAAAGAGAAGTGCAAAGCATCAAGTCAGATGATATGGAATCATTGTGTATGGTTGAACTGTTTGAGCTTTCAGGGGAGGAAAATGATGGACTGGAACAGACTGGTGATAGACCAGAACAAGAAGAGTATTTTGAGTGCCCTGATGGTTCACTGCCAGTGTCCAAAAGCTCTCCATGTGAGCCAAGTGTTGTGGACTCAGAGATTGTAACTCCTGGAGCTGAAAGTGCCCCAAGTTCTAGCCTCTCTACCCCAATGGAGACTCCCCTGACAAGTGAGGACAATCCTGAAAATGAGGCTCAGAGTGCAGAGACTGTAACAGTTCCCTCTAGAAAGACTGGTTGAGCTGGAAAGCCTGTGGTGCACCTCAGTTATGATTCCCCTGGGAGGTCTATGGACTTGCCTCTCAATGTTGTCCATAAAGGAGAGTATGTGTCCCTGAGCTTGTTGCCCAAACTGAACATCAGTGCTAACTCCAAGTTACTTGTGTTGCCCTCTAGGTATGGTGCCCCTGCCCCATCCAGCCTCAAAGTAGCTGATAGGGAAGGGCTCCCTCTTTCCAGGTTTCATGTACAAGAGGTAATAACCTGAGTTATGGTACAACATGTGTGTAATACTGTGTAAAGAGTGACGTACTGCTAAGTTTCAGAAATGTGTTTCTGGTAAAGTGATATATTGACTGATGATTACTTGTATAAGCCTAATATGATACTGATGTAAATGTATATGGTTGTATTGAAACTTATGAGGGTACTTGCTTGACGCGGATGCCAAGCTTTCCCAGGCCGGGAAGGGTGTAACCCCCCTGCAAATGGGGGTTCCCAAAAAGTCTTCCAGGAGCTTGCTTGAATGCTCCAAGCCTGAATGGTGTTTGGTGTTTGAGCCGTTTATCTGTGAGTGTTTTAGAGCCTCTGGTACTGTCTCCTCAAGAGCTGTCTGCTTGCAGACATAATTAGTTTGTATGGGGGGACTGTGTGTTTCCCTGCTTGAGTCCCGCTCGAGCTGCTGCCAAATCGCTCCGTTTTGCTGGTGCTAATGGGCAAAGTCAGCACTTTTCAAAGATGTAACTGTTTGCCAGAAATCATTTAGAGTAAT
Source organism: Neoceratodus forsteri (assembly GCA_016271365.2). Lineage (NCBI taxonomy): Eukaryota > Metazoa > Chordata > Ceratodontiformes > Ceratodontidae > Neoceratodus > Neoceratodus forsteri. Next base: position 665,337,668 of record CM057456.1, on the reverse strand, counting down.
AATGAAAATACAGTTTGTCTAATCTGCTTTTCTTTGCAGTCTGAACTGTTCTTGCCTAGCCCTCCATTCTGGTTTTGAACTGCTGAACTGGACCAATCAGTGTGGGGGGACCTTTAAAATGGAGCCTTCTGCTGGCAAATCAGAACTTGGACTCTCATTGTGGAGCCAGCCACCTATGTACTGTATGGCCAGTGACTCTGGGAAATGTAGTTTTGACCCTGGTGCCTTTTTCCACCAGCAGGAGGAGTTTATTGTGAGTGACAGCCAGACCAGCCAACAGATTAGTGTGGAGCTAAAGGAAATGCACTGCTCTGGCACTGGAGAGATTAAATCAGTTTTGCAGTGAAGAGACAAGGAGCTCTGTGCTTCTGGTGTATAGTTTAGCGGGAAGTGCATGTGACGCCCTGAGTTTTGGTCTGCAGCCTGTGCAAGTGCCTGCTCAGACTGAATCCGACCTGTGAGGAGAAGAAAGGAGATCTGAAGAGTAAACCAGGCTCACCCTGTAGAAGACTGGAGAAATTGCTGAATCACGTTCAGTCTGTCAAGAACAAAGCTGCTGTGTTCTCCCGGTATCGTGCAGTAATAGCGATCAGGATCGAGAAGCAGCCTGCCTGGTATAGTACTTTCTCTTACATATAAATGTATGTGGTGCTTGTGGGGGATTGTGTTTCAAACCTCTCACAGTGAATTAAGTGCATGAAGCTGGAAGTAAACCATCGCTTAATCCAGACTACATCCATTTGCTCTAAACTGCAGTGGGTCCAGTCACAAGGACCTTGTCCACATGGTCTGCTCTTCCTGGCAATCCAGGACAATCTGCTTTCCATCTAGTTCTCAGCATTGAGTTTGTGAGTACAAGCAGGGTAGCTCCCTGCCATCTGTTTACCGAATTGCAAGCGTGTCATCTAATTGTTGTTTTTTTTTTCATTTCTTCATGAACTGAGCCATCTGGCTCCGGATAACAATTGGGTATTGTGCAAGAATTTTTTCCATCACAGGGCTCCAACCAGCTGCACCGATCCTGGCTAGCCCCCCCCCCCCATCCTGGGTACCCAGTGAAAGTGACAATTTGGGACTCTGAATGTGCTCACAGTACTGTGATTATTAATGTATTTAACCTAATTAACCTGATTTCCCCTTCCTTGTTACAGCTCCTTAAATAAATAAGATCTGTTTGTTTCAGCAAAGTTACACTGACTGAGGTATTTGTTTATGTTAAAGTATTGTACTGTGGCTTTTGCACTGTGTCATCTTGTTTTACAGGGGGTCCCCAGAGTCCAGTAGACAGAGCCAGTCCTGGGGGTAAGTGTACATTGTGAAGATATTCCTGATGCATTGTGAGGGCCACTAGTGGGAAGAAAGGGGGGGGTTACAGTGTCCCAGAGGGCTGTGACCAAGTTAGTTTAACTATTGCAAACCCTGACCTCTGGGTGGAGACAACTGCCATTGGACCTAGGCCCACTCAACCTGTTAGTAGTTAAGCAGGCAGGGGTAGTAGCCCTTGGGATAGTGCCACCTAGGGGTTACATGGAGCAAGAAGACAAGGATAATTAGTAGGGGAGGGTGGTGAGGGAAATAGGAGGGGGAGAAGAGATAATGGAACATTAATGGAATGACAGCTAGTAGTTGATGCCCTGTAGAGTCCTTTGCCAGTTTAGGAAGAAGGAGAATTAGCTTCATCCTGGAAGGGAGGAAGACAATTTAATAATCTGAGAGGGGGGATGCAGCCTTCACCCAGATAGAGAGGAAGTCTAAAATTAAACAAATGAGTAGAACACAGAAGTTTGCTCTGGGATAGTGGTGCTCTGACACACACACATAACTTCAGTTCTCAGTTTGGCTCTCACCACCTCTTTAAAAGGAATGGATGTAGTCTCCAGAGTTCAAGCTTCATTATTCGTTCATTAAAATGACAATCCAAAACAGCCATTGTCTGCCTTTTACTGTGTTGGATTGTCATTTTAATAAATGAACAACTAAGCTTGAACTCTGAAGTCTAGTGTCCATTCCTTTCTAAGAAGTCGTGAGTGCCCAACGTCGAGAATTTATTTATTTATTTATTTATTTATTTATTTATTTATTTTAAGAATCAGTTTACAACCTTTGAGCCAGAGGCTCGTTTCCAAAGGTACTTCGACACATAAAGACATACATTGTGTTTTTGGTTACATAGCAAAGATTTGCAAAACAATCGGTGCTCAACAGAGGCGCCACGTCACATTGTGGTCAGACAAATACAACTGGGTACAGGGTACATGTAATTGATAACAGGTGTTACACAAGTCGGTATCAAGTGAGCAATCTGGTAGGTAAACACTGAAACAGCTGGCACTGGCCTGGTTAAACATAGGCATGGTGTACAGGGAAGTGGTGGAGGGGATGGTTAGGTGGAGAGCTGCCTGGGGGCATTGTCAAGAGAAGCAGAGGTGGAGGCTATGTTCAGAGACAGGAGCAGTTACGAGTGCTGAAGATGTGGTTCCGAAATGTGGTTTTGAACTTGGAGATGGTGATGGCATTGGTGATGGTGGCAGGGAGAGAGTTAAACTAGGTTGGGGCTTTATAGCAGAAGGACCTCTGGCCACGGCTGGTTCTTGATCTGGGGACCTTTAGAGTGGTCTTGTAGGAAGACCGTGTTGCAATGGTGGGAGGGCTCTGGTGGATGGATGCCATTACCCCAGGGGGGGGAGAGCCCCAGTAGGGTTTTTTTGGTGAGGAGACAGGTTTGGTATTGGAGCCGTTCATCCAGGGTAAGCAGGTTAGCATCGACATACAGCTGACAGGTGTGTGTGAGCCTGGGGCACCAGTAATCAATCTGCACGCTTTATTCAGGGTTAGGTGAATTTTGTTGAGTGCAGTGGTGTTGGCAGCACATATACTGGTAGACCATAGTCTACAAGGGACAGAAACGGATGATGTAACAGCTAGCCGGAGAGCATTTGGGGAAGGCAGGTTCTATGGCGAATAGGATGCCAAGCCGTCGTGTTAGTGGCGGATGTTAGGAGGCCATGTGGTTGTGAAATGTGAGGCTGAATCAAGGTAACCCCAAGGTATTTGTAGGAGCAGACTTGTTCTAGTGGCTGGTTGGTACTTGGAAGGATATAGAGTGGTGGTTGCTAGCTCTGTTTGGGGTGGGAAAAGAGCATAGTTTTGGTTTTCTTAAGATTGATGATGAGTCTGCGCTCCTTAAACAAAGCCTCGGCACTGTTGAAAGACTGCTGTAGGGAGTCCTGTAGGGAGATGGGATTGAGGTGGGTGGCAAAAAGGACAGCGTCGTCTGCATACAGTAGAATTTTGCCAGGGCATGCACTGGGCAGGGTGTTCAGATACAGCGAGAAGAGAAGGGGGCCCAGGATGGAGCCTTGGGGGACCCCAGAGAGAATGGGACGGGTATCAGAGAGTGTGCTATTAATTTTTACACACTGAGATCGAGTGTCAAGATAGCTAGTGCACCACGCCAGGGGGCCAGCCGAGACCAGTGTGGCAGAGTGCATTCAGCAGAAGTGGATGGAGACAGTGTCGAAAGCCTTGAGAGGTCAATGAACACTGCACCAGCTAGGGAGCTGGTATCCAGGAGGAGTGTAGAAAGTTGGAGAATTCAATAAGGGCAGTGCTGGTACTGTGACCCATCGGAAGCCATGTTGCTCTGGGCATAAGATGTTATGCTTAGCCAGATAATCAGTGATTTGAATGGCCACCACTTTCTCCAGGGCTTTAGAGAGGGAGGAGGATGGAGATTGGCCGGTAGTTGTTGGCCAATGACCTGTCGCCCCCTTTATGAATAGGTGTGATAATGGCTGTTTTCCAAGCTGTGGGGAATTGTCCCAGGCAGAGTGACTGGTTAATTAGGCTTGTGAGTGGTGCAAGGACTTCATCTAGCACCAGCCTGAGGATGCTGGGGTCCAGTGAGTCACTGCCGGGATTGTTGCCATTGAGAGCTTTGATTAGGATGGGTCTGGCTTCCCGGGTGGAAATCTTTCGCAGGAGGAAGCTGGGGTGCTGGAGGACAGGGGGAGGTTGGCTGGGGGGAGGGTCAAAGAAATTACTAGGGAGGACTGAGCTAAGGTCAGTGAAAGTGGTGTTGAACCAGTTAGCTATGGTGGCAGGCTCGGTGGAGGTGGTGCCATTTCTAGTGAGCTGGGATGGGGCAGGGGAGCAAGCTTTACCATTGAGTTGCTTAATTTTATCCCAGAAGGTCCGGGCTGAGCCCCAGGAGGAGGTAAGGGAGGCCTGGTAATGGTCTGCTTTGGCTTTCCTGATGGCCCATGAGCACTTATTCCGGGCTGCATTGTATGCTTGCCTATCAGACAGACGACCTGTTTCAGTAGCAAGGTGCCAGAGGTTATCCTGGTTTCTAAGTAATTGTAGGAGGGCCGGGCTAACCCAGGGTGCGTTCTGTTTTCTGGACCGGATTTTGGTTAAGGGTGCAAAGAGATCACAGGCCATGTTGAAGGTGTGAGTGAAGAAGGTGAGGCAGTGTCAATGTTGGTTGCCTGCTGAATGGGGACCAGTCTATCTGGGTGAGGAGTGCTTTAAGTTTCTTCAGCCCACCAGGGCGGAGGCGCCTGGGGAGGGTGGTCTGGGCTTTGGGTTTGGGATTGGGGGCTACCCAGTGGAATAGGATAGGGGAGCGGTCACTCAGGGAGTCTGGGAGGACCTGGATGTTTTGGATTTTATGGGGTCGGTTAGTTATAATAACATCCAGAAGGGTGCTGGTACCACTCTTAGGGTTAAGTCTCGTGGGCTGGGTGACAAGTTGCATCATATCTTGGGTGGCAAATGAGTCTCTGGTAGTGGATGAGGAGGTGCTGAGCCAATTTACATTAAGGTCCCCACTAGGATTTGTTCTGCCTTATGGTGGAGGGTGGCCAGGTAGTCCGTTAAAGATACCAGGGCTGGGTGCTGGTTCTTTGGGGGAACGAGGCTGTGGTGAGATAGAGAGGGCTCCTAGAGGGGTCTGGGGTGAGTCTGAGGGTATGGGGCCTGGGCCCCATTTATGAGGGCAGGGTGGGGAGTGCATGTCCAGGTATTGTGTCCCTGGTGTAGATTGCACAGCCTCCCGCCATTTGTCTACTGGTCCTCCCGGTATAAGGTATAGCCTGGGAGGGAGACAAATGAGTCAGGAGTTGATTTGGACAGTGAACAGTTGTGCGCCGGCGCCATTGTGCCCAGGGCTGTACTTTACTGCGCCAATGGTGTCTATGTCCTGTATTGCAGATCGCGCGACAGCACATCATCAGCACGCAGATGCTCGCGGTTACCTGGGCATGTGTACGCGTGTACGCATGTCACGGAACAAGCGCCTATTGGCTTAGCCGTACTCAACCATATTGCGCAGAGAAGTGCAATGTCGCGATATTCAGCCCACATGCAAATCATCTGATCGTTATTTAAAGTCGGTTGTTACACATCTATTAAAGTTGCTCCCACCTGAATTGCAGCCATTGCGCTATAAATGTCGCGACAGTGGGCTGCAGTAGCCATAGTCGTTACTGCAGCTGAGAGGTGAGTTGCATGTGTGATGTTCTGGGATATGCTCATGGGAATATGCTGCACACTGCACAGTGACAGGTGTCCACTTCCACCCGATGTAGACAGATATGGCTGAACAAGATGCGGGGGATGAGGATGATGGAAGGAAAGAGGAGGCCAAATCACCAGGGCCGAGATCGAGGCACTCCCAGGCCTACTCTGAAGAGGAGCCACCAGTGGACAGTGGGGCACCTCGCAGGCCCGCGGTTGCCGTATTACGGGGAGGAGGTAGTATTGTGTCAGAACCTGCACGAAGCCACCAGCGTCTGCAGGAATGCAAAAAGAAGATGGGACAGACAAACGACGTGGTGAAGGAGAAGGTGGTAGCCCTCAGGGCGCGCGTTATTGCCACAGGCGGGGACAGCCGGAGGTGGTGTAGCTGACCCCAAAGCGGAGGACCTTCTGGCTGCTTCCATGCAGCGTAGTGCCATCGAGGGCATACCTGGGGTGGGACTCGTGACGGGTGGGAAGCCCATCACTGCCTGCGGTATGACATGGTGAGTGGTGTTGGGGGGAGGAGACGTTGATCACATGCACTAACTTGTTCCCAATCTGTTAGAATCCTGTGCGGATGCATGGGACAGTGGTGGTGGCTCCAGGGAGTGTGGATGACCTGCTGGGTTGGAGAGTCCATCCACCTCTGCATCCAGCCGACTAGCTCTGCAGCAGTGTGCCGCGCCTGGCTGCCATCCTGGTGTCAGTGAGTCCGGAGTTATTGGGGGTTACACATCCTGTGTCCCTGCAGTCTGGCATGCAAGCATGCCAGCGTACCTGTGACTGTGGCTGCTGGTAACGGACTCGCACCATTGATAATGCAAGGACTGTAATGGCAGTGACACGTGTGTGTCTCTCGAATGGATACGCAGCAGAGCCAGCACATGCCCCTGGACCCTGGCTGGTTCCAATGTAGCTGCATCGCGCCAGCACAGTCTCAGGCTGTGCCTGCTGCAACCGTGGGCAGAACCGTGGCTGTGCAGGTGGTCTCTGGCACTGTTGCGGACAAAGCGGTGGAACGACTGGTCCCTGGGCCAGCAGTTGGAGTGACAGCAGCAGCAGTCACCCACCAGGTCTGGGGGTACAGGGTTCAGCGGTGGCCCATGCACACCACCTTTTGACATGGCCATACCTGGTCCTGGTGAACAGCACCCACCCTCAAGGGGTGTTGAGCATCAGGGCCTTCCACACCCTGGGGGACAGATTGCCGAAGAGGTAGATTACCCATTTGATGAGCACACCCACCTGCTGCAGGCATCAGTACAGCAGCAGATGCAGGTTGCAATGCCTGTGGAGACATTGTGCATGCTGTGCAGCTGCACAGCAGGGACACTGCAATGATCCTTGCAGAGATGGTCCGAATGCGGAGGGATGTGACCGCCATTGACAGGCAGACCCAGGCATTTGTCACTGTCATGTACTAACATTAGGTACACAGTCAGGTGCCCTGTACCGCACATCCCACACACACGGTCCCACTCCACGCTTCCCGGCGCTGGCGCGACACCCAGCCTGTCGACATGCTGGTTCTGCTGTGGGCATCTCGAACACACCTGGTGCAGATATGTTCGGCATGCTGCAGACACCTGTGCTGGTGAGGTCACGCTCGTGCAGTGGGACCCCTGGTGGTATGGCAGTGCCACCACATGTGGCCCATACTCAGACTGCCAGTGCAGCTGGGCCACGGCGGGGCTGCCCATGCATCCGAGGTGGCCGTGGCGCAGTGTCACATGACTGAGCTGTCTCCCAGTGCGGGCCCTGTCTGGTGCTGCCCTGTGTGCAATGTGTGTCATGGTGGGCAGTGCACTGGTGGGTGCCCTGCCCAACACACCGACACATAGATTCACCTGCACACCCACCCAACTGCTGTCCACAGGTGTGTGTGTGCATGATGATGCTCATGCGTTGTACTGTCACAATTGCTGCAAAGGTGCCAGCTTTCTGACACATGTACTTGGACAGTACAGGTGTGTGGGTGGTCCGTGGATCTGTGTGTTTGCCATGTCTGTTCCTCCTGTGCTGTGTACCTGCCCATGTATGCTGTGTGCCTGCTGTGTGTGTGTGTGTGTGTGTGTGTGTGTGTCCATATGGCATGTAAGTATTCACCCCTCCCTGATGGTGTGTTTGTGCACCTGGACCCTTCCACTCCCCTTGCCATCATGCACCCCGGTGTGTCACACTGTGTGCCTGTGAGTTGCGCCTGGACAGCGTTGACTGAACATGGCACCTTGACTTTCCTGTGTTGTGCAAAATGCTCCTCCGTTATGGTATCCCGGTGCAGCTGGGCCTGCCGGATCAGCCGGGGGTCCCTCCGTCCGCGGGGGCTGCTCATCACCATCATGACCGGCGTCGCTGGTGTCCCCATCGTCTGCCTCCTCGACCTGTACAGCTATCCCACAGTCTTTGGCCATGTTGTGCGGGATACAACAGGCCAGGAATATCGCACAGGCCTTTGAGGGCTGTACTGTAGCGCACCGCCAGAGGTGTCTCAGGCATCAGAATCGCGGTTTTGAGCAAACCAAACACCCGCCTGCAAGGATGTTGGCGTGGCGGGCATGTGCCTCATTGTAGCATTGCTATATGAGGTCATGACATCGGGTAGGGTGTGAGCAGCCAGGGTCAGAGTGGGTATCCACAGTCACCTGTGTGGAGAGGTGATTAGTGACATGTTCAGGTCCATTTCACCCACATCCCTGTATGCCACTATCATGGCACCTGTGGCATTCCTACCCTTGACCCAGCATTGCAATTCCTACATGTGTACTCACCCACTAGATGGCCTGTGGGGATGTTCCCACTCTCGAATCAATGGCACAGTGAGGACTGGTGCCATATGAAGGCATCATGTGCTCCACCAGGGTGTGTGGCACAGACAGTGATTATGCGCCCACTGGCATCGCACACCACCTGGCAGCAGACACTCGAGAAACCCTTCCTGTTCCTGTAGGCAGCCCCATCGGGGCCAGGTTGGTGCGGAATAGCCACATGGGTGCAGTCTATTGCCCCTAGCATGCCAGGCATACATGCTATCCTGTGGAACTCCTGCATGTTTGCTGTCGCTCTGCGCGGTGCTGGGGAAATGGATGTGCTCCCGCATGTGGCAGCAGTGCGCTGAGGAATTGGGTGAGGATGAGTGACGTGGCCAACTGTGTGATGCCTGTGGTGTCTCCTGTTGGCCTCTGGAAGGTACTTGTGGTGAGCAGGCACATGCAGGCTGTTACTTTTGTCTCCACTGACAGAGCGTGACTCCGTCGTGAGGGTGCCTGCATCACATCACTGCACAGCTCACAGAGCCACCTCAGTATTGCCCTGTTTAGGCAGTACCAGCCCACGATCTCTACATCTGTGTATAGCTGAAAGCTGATGCAGGCATGGTACTGCCTGTTGGGGGCGTACCGCCGACGGGCCCTTCCACGGCCACGTCCCCCTGCAGCATGCCTTCTCACCCCCCTTATTACAGCTTCCATGTGGAAGCTGGCACTGTCCATCTCCCTGGCTTGTGACCCCCCGGCTGCTCTAGCTCTGTTACCCCTGCTGTCCTGACTGCTACCCCACTGCACCGGTAACCCCGCTGGCCCCTGCGGCCTAGGGCCGCACGACCTTCCCTTGCCTGCCCTGTTCTTTACTTTCTGCCTCTCTCTCTCTCTGTCTCACTTGGCATCCCTGGTCATTCTTGCGCCTCTTCTTGAGCCTTTTATAATGGCTCATTCCGGCGTCGGCGCACCTTCCAGCTCATCCGCTGTTGCACATTGCGCAAGTCTTTGAATATCGTACTGCGCTTATGCGTGGTGGTCCACCTCTTGGATTGCGTGATTCCTTCATTTGCATTGTGCTACTGTTCAGCCTGTTTTCAGTGGCGCAACTGCCTCCTGCTGAATATCGCAGAATGGCGCATTTCACCCATGACAAGCAGAACCCTATTGGTGCGCGCAACCCTTTGGAATATCCGGCCCTATATGTTAAAAAATGCACCTCTGACTAAAGTTTCTTCAGAAAGTGATCTGGGTGTTGTAATTAGTAATGACTTAAAATTCACTGATCATAATAATTTAATAGTTAAAAAATGCTATCTCCTAATAAATTGTATGTTTAGAAATTTAAAGAGTAGAGATCCAGAGGTACTTATTCCTTTATATAGTAGTTTGATAAGGTCTAAATTTGATTATTGTTCTCCCTTTTGTGCACCTACACTTACAAAGGATAAAATAAATAGAGAATGAGTACAATGTAGATTTACTAAAACTATTAAAAATCTCAAACATATTCCCTATCAGGAAAGATTAAAAAAACTTAACCTTTATTCATTAGAATATAGGTCTATGAGAGGTGACTTATGTCTAATTTTTCGTGCCTTAAAAAATGAGTCTTTATTTGAAACTTGGGCCCGGATATTCAAAAGGGTTGCGCCATGCACAACAGGGTTGCGCATGCGCAAGTCCAAAAATGCGCCATTTAGCTTATATTCAGAAGGAGGCAGGCTTCCCAAAACATGTTGAGCAACAGCGCAATGCAAATGAAGGCATGCAACCGAAGGGGTGGATCCATGCATAAAGACTGCAATGCGATATTCAAAGACTTCCGCGATGCAGCAATAGCGGCACAGCCGAAATTGGCAAGACTAGCGGAATGAGCCAAAATAAAAAGGCTCAAGGATGCGGCGCAAGAACGCTATAAGGCTGCCAAGTGGGGGAGAGAGAGAGAGAGAGAGAGACAGACAGACAGACAACAGACAGGCAAGGAAAGCGTGAGCCATAGGCTGTAGAGGCCAGCGGGGTGCCCGTGCAGTGGAAGTAGCAGGAGACAGCGGGGTAACAGTAATACCAGCCAGGGGGCAAAAGCCAGGGAGATGGATAGTGCCAGCTTCCATGAAAGCTGTAATGAGGGGTGAGAATGCATGCTGCAGGGGACGTGGCTGTGGAAGGTCCTCGCCGGCAGTATGCCCCAACAGGCAGTACACTGCGCCCGCGATCAGCTTTGAGCTGTACACAGATGTAGATCGTGGGCCAGTACCGCCTGAACAGGGCAATACTTAGACGGCTCTGTGAGCTGTGCAGTGATGTGATGCAGGCACCTCACGACGGAGTCACGCCTGTCGGTGGAGACCACAGACAGCCTGCATGTGCCTGCTCACCATGGGCACCTTCCAGAGGCTGACAGGGGACACCACAGGCATCACACAGTCGGCCACGCCATGCATCCTCACCCACCTCACGCACTGCTGCCACATGCTGCGGAGTACATCCATTTCCCCAGCACCGCTGGCAGAGCGACAGCAAACATGCAGGAGTTCCACAGGGTAGCACGTATGCATGGCATGCTAGGGGCCATAGACTGCACCCATGTGGCCATTTGCATGCCACCTGGCCCCAATGGGCTCACATATCGGAACAGAAAGGGATTCTCTAGTGTCAACTGCCAGGTGGTGTGTGATGCCACTGGGCGCATAATCAATGTCTGTGCCACATACCCTGGCGGAGCACATGATGCCTTCATATGGTATCAGTCTGCGCTGTGCCATCGATTTGAGAGTGGGGACATCCCCACAGGCCATCTAGTGGGTGAGTACACATGTATGGAATGCAAACTCGGGGCAAGGGTGGGAATGCCACAGGTGCCATGGTAGTGGCACACAGGGATATGGCCAATATGGACCTGAACATGAGACTGATCTCCACTATCTCTATACAGGTGACAGCGGATACCCACTCCATCCCTGGCTGCTCACACTGTACCGGCGCCCCATGACCCCATCGCAGCAATGCTATAATGAGGCACATGTTTCCACACGCAACATCATAGAGCGGGTGTTTGGGATGCTCAAGGCACGCCCGATGCCTAGACACCTCCCGCGGTGCTCCTTTCAGTACAGCCCCCAAAGGCCTGTGGGATATTCTGGCCTGTTGCATCCTGCACAACATGGCCAAAGACTATGGGATAGCCATACAGGTTGAAGAGGGGACAGCGGCGGGACGCAGTGGCGCCAGTGTTGATGGTGATGAGCAGCCCCCAGAACGCAAGGGACCTCCGACTGATCCGCAGGCCCAGCTGCACCGGGACACCATCACAGAGGAGCACTATGCACAACACAGGTAAGTCAAGTGGACATGTGCAACCAACACTGTCCATGCGCAAACCACAGGCACACAGGGGAACACACCAGGGTGCATGATGGTCAGGAGAGTGGAAGGCCCCAGGCATACAAACACACCATCAGGAGGGTGAGCACTCATATGACACACACACCAGGCACAGACCGACATGGGCAGATGCACAGCACAGCAGAACCGACATTGCTAACATTGATAGCACCACCCACCACCCCACCACCTGTAATTGTCCAAGTACATGTGTCAGATGCTGGGCACCCTTGCACCTTGGTGTACAGTACAATGCAGGCATCATCATGCACATGCACCTGTGGGACAGAAGTTGGGAGGTGTGCAGGTGGTCCGTGTGTCGCAGGCAGTGAGCAGCACCCATCAGTGCACTGCCCACCATGACACACATTGCACACATGGCAGCACCAGACAGGGCTCGCACTGGGAGACAGCTCAGTCATGTAGCACTGTCCCACAGCCACCGCAGATGCGTGGGCAGCCCCGCCATGACCCAACAGCACTGGCAGGCTGAGCAGGGGCCACATGGGGTGACACTGTTGCACCTCCAGGGGTCCCACTGTGCGAACGCGACCTTGCCCGCACAGGGGTCTGCAGCATGCTGAACAAACCTGCACCAGGGGTGCTCGGGATGGCCACAACAGGACCCGGCGTCGACAGGCCTGGTGTCACATGATGCCAGGAATGGGGAGTGGAGAGTGAACTTTGTGGGGTGTGCGGTACAGGGGCACCTGACTGTGTGCCCAATGCATCCACGACAGAGACCACTGCCTGGGTCAGCCTGTCAATGGCGGCGGTCACATCCATCCGCATACGATCCAGCTCTGCATGGTCCAGAGCATACTCCCTGCTGTGCCGCTCCACAGACACAGACAGTGCCTCCATGATATTAGCAACCCGCCTGCAGCTATACTGATTCCTGCAGCAGGCGGGTGTTCTCCAATGGGTACTGTGCCCCAACGGCATCCTGTCCCCAGGGTGTGGAAGGTCCTGATGCACAACACCCTTGAGGGTGGGCGCCATTCCGCCAGGACCAGAATGGGTGGATCAAAGGGCAGTGGACATGTGCCATCGCTTGACACTGTACCCTCAGACCTGGTGGGCTGACTGCTGCTGCTCCTCCAACCGCTGTGCCCCAGGGTCCACTGTTCACCGTGCTGTGGTTGGCAACAGTGCCAGACACCTGTACAGCCACCGTGCTGCCTCCACCTGTGCTGACAGGCACAGCCTGGGACTGTGCCAGCATGCTGGTACACGGGTTGAACCAGAAAGGCCCAGGGCATGTGTTGGCTGCTGCGTCCGCCATGGACACACACCATCACCGCCCATTGCAGTCCTCCAGACATCAATGGTGCAGGTATGTGCTACAGCTATAGTCACAGCGCGCTGGCATGCTTGCATGCCAGACTGCTGAGACACAGGCTGTGCACCCCCGCACCAATCACCAACACCAGAGTTGGCGCCCAGCGTGCATGCTGCTGCAGTGCCTGCTGGCTGGTGATAGAGGTGATGGACCTCCTCCATGTCCAGCAGGTCATCATCACTACCTGACCCACCACCACCGCCTCCTGAAGACTTAACAGGATCTGTAACAGAAAGAGAGGATGTGTGAGTGCATGTGAACAACCTTTCCCCAACCCCCAACACCACCACCACGCTACATCGCTGCAGTGATGGGCTTCCACCCTGTCTGAATCCACCTCCTGGTACGCCCTCAATAGCGCTCCGCTGCATGGATGCGACCAGTGTCTCCTCAGTTGGGGTCAGCTCCAACATCACTGGCAGGCCCCCGCCAGTGCCAGCACATGCCGCCCTGAAGGCTGCCACCTTCTCCTTCAACCTCCTGCAGTCTGTCCCCATCTTCTTCTTGCATTCCTGCATGAGCGCTGGTGGCTTCCGTGCAGGTTAACGGCCCGAGCTACCCCCTTCCATGCAGCTGCACGGGACTGAGGTGCCCTCCATCCACTCAGTACTGGCTCCTCATCCAGGTAGGCCTGGAAGAGGGCCTCTGTCTCGCTGCTGTAAAGTTGGGCCTCCTCCCACGCCCACCATCCTCACCCTCACCTTGGCCTGCTCGTCTGGCGATCTGTATGGGGAAGTGTGACATCCGTCACTGGTGCAGTCTACAGCATTTTCCCATGACCATTATCCAGAACATCACACAGCATGCAACTCACCTCTCACCTGCAGTAACCGAATCTGGCCAGGGCAGCCCAATGTCGCACATTTATAGCGCAATGCATGCAAAATGAGAAGTGATAACTATAATGACATGCAAATCGCGCCACCGCACCTTTGAATGGCTTGATCAGATGATTTTCATGTGTCATTGAATGCTGAATCCGCGCGGCGCAGAATACGGTTGAGAGTCGGCTGGAGCCAATGGCGAGATCTGTGACTGCAGACACTGCATCGCACATGCCCAGAGTAGCCACGAGCCGCTGCCGCGCTGCCGGGAGGCTGCGCGCGATCAGCAATTCAGCTATGGCCACCATTGTGCCAGTGGCGCCACAGCAATGGGCAATTATATGGCCGGTGGCACTACCGCGCACAGTCCACTGTGGCACTGGTACGCAGCTGGTCGGTTGCGCAGGATGCCATCACATCAGATGGCGCTACAGCGTAGCCTTGCGCTATTGCCCATGACCTTGTGTCTCGACCTTTGCCCCCAGTGCTGTTCGCCTGCCATGTTTACGCCCTTTGTCAGCGCCGTCTGGTGACAGCGCCTGATGTGGGGATGGCGCTTGTTCAAACAGCCGCACTGGAGCCTGTGGGTGGTCTACGCGCAACATCTCCACGGGGTTACGGGCAAGCGGGCAACTATATTGCCTGCTGTAAAGTTGGTACCATGCTAGGACAAGAGCTGTGTCCTGAGCCAACTGAACTGGCCAACTTGGTGGTCCTAGTAGAGCCCCACCATGGGGCACTTTTGGGGTGAGGCGCCTCACCATTGCCTGCACACAGGTGTGGCATCAAGCGGCCACCGACCCGGTGGGGTTACCGATCGTGCCGTCTGCTGAGCAGTGCCAGCAACTGGGTGTGACCCCTCCACCGGGAGGGATCCAGACCCATTGGAGAGGCTATGGTCACGCGGCCAGGCGGGGTATGTTCCTAGGCCAGGTGGGTGTACTTATCCCCATGCACCTGTATTCTGTGGGGTGTGTGTGCTTGGTGGCTGTGCATGGTGATGGTCAGGCACGGTTGGCTGTGCGCAGTGTGTAGCTGTGAGATGAATGGGAATGGCTGTGTGGGCAGGCACCTACTGGGGCAGGGGCAGTCTGCTTTGAGTCACACTGATGTTTGTCTCAACATATGTCTCCCACAGGCCGAGATGTGAGGATGCAGGCCCGGGTGAGGAGGGCCATGCCAGGGCCCTGGTGCCAGCAGGTGTTGCTGCACCCCAGCAGCAGCAATAGCAGCAGACACAGCTGCTTGAGCTGTGTGAGTATCATGACTTCCATGGATGTTGGCTGCATGCTGGGAGACTACTAGCCCTGCACAATACAACCATGCAGGAGAGGGAGGTCATTCACTATACAAGACACTAGTGAGGTCCCCACCTGGAGTACAGTGTACATTTCTGGAGACCATACTAATGTAAGACGTAGAGTGGGCAGAGAAGGTCTCGGAGGAGGGCAACAAAGATGGTGCATGGCTTGACATTACAAGTCCCAAGAAGACAGGTTGAAGGAACTGAACATGTACTCCTGGAGGGAGAGGAGGAGAGAGAGATGATAGAAGCTACAAATATCTTACAGGGAGGAACAGGTGCAGGAAAATTATTTTTAAGTGAAAACATGTTCCAGGACTAGAGGGCATGGGATGAAGTTGAGGGAGGACGTATTCAGAGGAAACATGAGAAAGATTTTCTTCACAGAACGGGTGGTGGACAAGTGGAACACCCTGCCAGAGGAAGTGGTGGGGCTGAACAATCACGGGATTTCAGAATGCACAGGATAGAGATAAAGACTGTGGAGGTCAGGGTAAGAGGCAACAGACTTCTAGGAAAACAAAGTGAACTTACAAGCTCAAATGGACAGATTGCTGGCCATAGTCCTTATCTTCACGACACTGCCTATGTATTCTATGTATGTATGCATGACACAGGTGACATGTATCACTTCCAGTCACAGCACGCCCCTGTGGCGCATCACTGGGGTCCAGGCATGCACTGGGCATAGCTGTGTATCCGGTATCGCATCATCGCTGTTACCGCCACTTGACAGCCTTGGTTTGTGCTGTGATGGACATGGGCAGTGTGTGTGTGCAGTGGTGCATAGCTGTGCCGCCTGTTTGTGATGGCTATGTGCATGTTCACTGGGGTGGGTGCCTGCCATCACAGGTGCGGACATTGGGCCATATGGCTTGCAGGTTGGGTGGTGTTCAGGGTTGTGGTCAGTCACAGCCATTGACTGTGTTCCCTTTTCCTAGGCCTCGAGGTTCTCGGGAGGATTGGTCGGGATGTTCAAGGCCTGACAACTGTTGGTGGACAACCAGGCCATCCATCCGGTGCCATGGCCTTCGGAGGAGGCGGCACAGGACAAGGCACCACCAGGCAGAGGACGAGCAGCCGGCTGGCCCATAGATTAGATTACCCTTCCCACTTCTCCCATCCCTACCACCCTGCTCTCTCTCCAAGTTTTCTATCCCTCACCCTTTGAACACCCCTACCTTGTACCCATCCCTCCCCTTGTAAATAGTTTTTCTTGTTTTGGTTCTGAAATTGTATTTTAACTTATATCGGCCTTAGATATGAATACTGTGTTGGTCTCAGATTTGCAGTCATTATGGATGCTCAGTTGCAGGGGTGGCATGCCATCTGGGGTGGTATGGTCCTGTGTGTGTGTGTGTGTGTGTGTGTGTGTGTGTGTGTAAAAGTGCAGTGTGTGTGTGTGCATGTGCGTGTGTGTGCGTAGCAGGCAGCGTGTGTGCATGGGGAGGTATCTCCAGCATCGAGTGACTTTCTGTTGGTCTTGCCTGTCCACCCACTGCTGGGTGCACAGGGTGTGTCTGGCTTGTAGGCTTCTGTGCTGCAAGGGGTTGACGTGGTGCTGGGGGGAATGCATGGTTCCTCGCAGTGCCAGTCACTGCACATAGGTGGTGTCTTGGGGTCACAGTGCAGGGGTGTGTTGCGTGACGGGGCTGATGTGCACTGTGGTTGTCAACCCTGTGTGTGCATCTCTCAGCCTGCCAGTGGTTGTGCTGGGTGTCATGGCTCTACTATACTTTGTTGGCTTGTCCCCATGGGCCAGTAGATCATCCGGTCACACCCCAGTGATGCTGTGCTTGGGGTGTGCAGGTGTGGTGTTGGTTCTGCAGTGTGTTCCTGTGCCTATGTGTGGCATGGCTGGTGGTGGGCCCCAGCCTGCCTCCCTGGATGTGCAGTTCCATTGCTCTGGGGGGCTCTGCTTGCGCTATGGCACCTCTGGACTGCTCAGCTGGGCTGCCTCTGGTGCGCCATAGCGCAACATTTCTGCTCAGCTTCTCCTTCCTGGTTGCGCTATGGCGCAGTATGTGCGATATTCAGACATTGGTTGCTTGCGCAATTTGTTCTGCTCCATGTTTGAATATCGCACCTGTTGCGCATATGCGCAATCGGTTTGTGCTTGCTCCTGCTGTTGCGCTCATTTTGGGTGCAGTTTGAATATCTGGGCCTTTATGTCTAGAGTGGGGAAATAGCTTAGGCTTTACTTGATCTCATAACATTAAAATCAAGACATTCAGGCCTAGATATTCAAAGCATAGTGCGGTGCGCAAACCAATAGCACTGTAATAGCGCGGAGCCGCCATATTCAATGGACCGTTTAGCGCGCGCTAACAGCAGTAGCGTGAGGCAAACCACTAATGTATGCAAGGGGCAACAGGAAGGGGGGTGGCCCATGAGGGACACGCAAAGGGATATTCAAAGACCCAGCGCCGTGCTAGGACACATAGCGCACCACATAGCGCAGCGCTAGTTACCGCCTATAAAAGGCTGGTCTTAACCCAGGGCAAAACACAGAGGAGGAGAGACCAGAACAGGAAGTGGAATGTGTGCAGTGCCTGTAGCAGTGATGCTACCATTGATGGAAGCTGTAGTGGAGGAGGAGGAGGAGGAGGAGGGGCAGGAACATGGAGGCCACAACACAGGCCAAGGAGGCGATATGCTGCAAACAGGTGGTACGGCCCAGGGTCTCCTTGAGACACTGCACTGTAACCACATCATTGGCGGTACAGGATGAACAGGGGAATGTTGAGGCAGCTTTGTGAACTCCTGCATGAACAGCTGCACCCAAATGCCAGAACACAGCCATGCCGTGACAGTGGAGGAGAAGGTGACAGCAGCGATGTGCTTCTCGCCACAGGGACGCTCCAAAGACCAACGGGGACACCATCGGGGTATCGTAGTCTCCACCTCACGCCTCCTGACCCAGTTCCTAGAGGCTTTCCTGCCACATGCTGGGGAGTTCATAATATTCCCAGCACGCGGCAGCAAACGCAGAGAAACAATGCAGCGGTTCAATTGGGTTTGCGCACCTACCATCCATACTGAGTGCCGTGGCTGCACCCATGTCCCCATCCGATGCACCACCTGGCAATGGCGGTAGCGTGTATGTTAATAGGAAGGGGTACCTCCTCCATCAACTGCCGGGTGGTGTGTGATGCGGATGGGCGCGCATCAGCAATGTCTATGCACAGTACCCTGGTACGGTGCCCATGCGCATTCATCTGGCACCAGTCCCAGCTGTGCCAAGCACTGAGGAGTGCAGAATAACCAGTGGTCAACTAATCGGTGAGTAGTAGCATACAAGGCATACACACACCAGCATGCATGGGGCAGGCATTGCAGGCCAGGAAAGGGGTGTGGAGGCTTACACAGGGGTGCAGGACAGCATCGACAGACTGCCGTAGTGTAACTAACAGGTATACATCCTTGACAGGGGACAGTGCCTATCTGCTGTGACCCTGGCTGCTGACACCAGTACCTGACCGCTACAGTGGCCGGGGAGATGTCAACGAGGCACATGCCAGCACAAGGAACATCATAGAGAGGGTGTTTGGCATCCTGAAGATGCAATTCCATGCCTTGACACATCAGGCGGTGCCCTACAGTATACATCTCAGAAGGTATGTCCGAGTCTTCTAGCCTGTTGTATGCTGTCACAACATGGCAATGAACCATCGGATACAGGCACCTGAACCTGAGGGACAGTCTGCACAGTGAGCCAGAGCCAAGCGGTCAGGGGATAGTGGAGCACCTCGAGAAGGGACCTCACGATGGCACGCAGGGCCATACAGCACAGGGACAACATCATCAGGACACTGCAACAGACAACAGGGTAGTACAGACTGCACAACAACCTGAAAAGGTACAATTAATAATGACTTTAATGTGCACATGGACACAGATGAGTGACAATAACAATATAACAGTAAACCTACACAGTGGGTCTGACAACATGTGTCCATGTGTTGTGAGTTCGAGGTTATGCAGGACACGCTGGGGGGGGGCCGGAAGCGTGTGTGGTGTCGGTGGGGAATTGTGATGTGCCGTGAGGGTAAGTGATGAAACCATGGCAGTGGAGGTGTGTGTGCGTGTGTGAACGTGTGTGAGTGTGCCTATGTGGCAAATGTAGGGTGATAGGTGCACTGTGCCACGTGTACATCAATGATGCCTCCCACCACGCATGCGGCGTGCACCACTACCATGGGACACAGACCTGGTGTGCTGTGCAGTGGGACAATGCCGATGTGAAAGGTGAGGCAGGAAGAGTCGGCCTCCTGTGGCCCCGGGGTGGTGGAGCCTGACAGGGTGGGTGATGGCCACTGCAGTGCTGCTGGGTCATGGATGGGGTGTGGATGCTGTTGAGCTCGGAGCAGCTGGCAGCCCTGCGTCATGGCCTGCCTGCCGTGTGCCCCTGTGCTGTCTGCACCATGGCCAAGCATCCCATGCTGCTAACCCCATGCACCCCACGCAGAACATTCTTATGTCAACCATCGCAGCCGACAGACCAGCAAACCCATGCTCGATGGCACCTACTAGGGCCAGCGCCCATCCTGTCCTCCACCCGCTGCTCAGCATGGCAAAGCCCACTGTGATGGTCTTCTCTGATTCATGCGAAGCTCATGGCGCAACCCTCCGCATGCCATGAAGGTCCACGCTAACGTTCCTGCTGGAAGGTGAGAGCAGCCTGCAGGAGTGCGGGCACCATGGCTATCCTGACCTAGGGCACATTACCCTGAGCAGTCAGGTGGCAGAGGTGCCTGCTGCACAGGAGCAACTGGATCCTGTTGCATGGCGAGCCCGTCCTGCCATGCTGGCGACCTGTTGGTGGTCTGTGATGAGCTGTATGGTATGGATGCCAATTGCTTGTAATTCTGCACACCCTGTGGTTCTGGGCGCTGTTTCCTGACCGTCCACCACCATGTACACAGGTACAGCCACACCGTGATGCTGCATGCACCACTGGCACCTGTCCCACAGCCTGCGGTCAGCCCCTCCCTGCATCCCTTGCACAGGCACAGCCAGGTGTTGCACCAAGTCAGACACATCAGTGTCCTCACCACTGGTGACAGTGACCAGTGGGATGTCCCTACACCACCCTCCTCTGACTGTGCTGCATCCTGGTATCTGGTGTATTCCATACCCCTACTGAGGTGTGACACCCTCCCCAGTCAGTAGCTGCCCTTGGCTATGTGTGTGCACACATGCATGGTGTCTGTGCAATACCTGTTGCACTATGCCTGGATGTTGATGGTCGTTCCCCATTGTCCCTCCTGCCCTGCTGGGACCTGTCCACACATCCTTGGCAGCCCCTGTTGTCCTGCAGGCCTGGCAGTCACCGCTGTGGAGACAATAGGGAAGGGTGGGTCACCCGACATGGACACTGTACCCAAACAACACCACCACTACCACCACTACTCATGCACACCCAAGACACGTACCCCTTCACACAGGCCTGCGTGACCCCATGCACTCAATTCAAACCCATACGTGGCCATGCCCACCTGGTACCAGGTAGGGCAGACCATCAGCACCCTGTGCAGGACACCCACAGCATGGCGTGCACCCATGCCAACACAACATAGGGTATACACATGTGAATACAGACCTGTCTCCTTGGCAGTGCAAGAGTGCCCTCACACCCACCACCCGGCACACCCATGCGACCGCCACCGCCCTGGAGGGTCAATGCCACCACAGCCATGTGTGGCTCCTTCCTCCGCTGCTGGTGTTCAGATGGTCCCACCACCAGTCCTCATCCTGTCCCTTAGTGGCTGGGCCTCCTCCTCCTTGTACATCGCGGAGGAGGTCATTCCATCTCTTCCGCTGCACAGCTTCGTTGTCCTGCCACGCCCCTTATATTGCATTCACAGCCGCAGTCACCTCCTCCCAGGTTTACGCATATCACGCGTCAGTGGCTCTGCGCTGCGCATAGCACCTGCTCCCTCTCCTTCACGGCATGCACAAGGGTGTTCAACTCCTCCTGTGAGAACTTGTGTGCACGATGCGCCTCCTGGTGCACTGCTGAACCCCATGGGATAGTCAAAGGGACAGGTTATCGGCCGGGTCGGTACTGCATTGCATTACACATAGACATCACAATGCCCCCACTCCAGTGCCACCGGCCACATGGACATATGGAGTGCTGGCATGTGCATGTACTGGCACATGCCACCAGAGTCACTGGGCCAGTTCCGTGTCTGTAATAGCAAGCCCTGTACACACATGTGCACTTACCCCTACTATGTCCATTTTGGTACTATACTGTGCCCTTTGTGTTCACTACAGTGGCTGGGCGGACAAGTGTACTAGTATGTAGACAATGTCAGGACCCAATGCAATTACCACATGGTGCATGGGCGGCTGTGGCTCCTGGACACTGTGTACGCCCCTGCATGGGTGCTACAGCCTGTCATGCCACACATCCAGGGAATCATGTCAGTGGGCCACTGTTGCAGGACACACCTGCAGGGGACTGTGCACAGTGCACTGTACGTTTGGTTGCAGACGTCTAGGGATGTGCACCATCACACAGCACAGTGCTTGCCTGTGGTCCAACATGGGTCAGACCATTCACCAGAGAATGCATCTCTGTGCTTTTGTCCATGCTGAACCTGTTCTGGGATATTGACATTCAGTAGTGTCCTACAGCAGTCATACATTCCTGCCTCACGCTGCTCTTCCTCCTGTTGCATCTCTACACCAGTATGTGGTTTACGCTTAGATTCCTTATCAGGCTGCAGTACCACAACACAACACCAGTGGTGCACCGCACTCCCTTTTATAGCCCATCCAGGCAATCAAGCATGTCAGTCATGCAAATGAGCGCATAATGATATGCTAATCACACAGTTTGCTCCATGCATGCACAAGTACCCTCATTTGCATACCCTTTTTGAATATGGCCCCGATTTGCCCCGTGCTAGCACAGCCGCGCTGTGCAAATGTCAGTGCAGGGCTATTGGTGTTGCAGAGCTATGCTATTCAGATAGCGCAGTGCTATGTGCCTTGTGCGGCCAACACGCATGCTCGTGAGGCCCCCATGTCCGCACTATCACCCAGTCATAGTGCGATCTAGCGCAGCGCTGGACAGCATAGCGCGGCACTATACGCATGCGTGGAACACAACCTCAGGCCATGCTGGGGTCGCGCATGTGCAGTGTGGTTACTTCCGGGTAGTGCCACGCTACATCATGTGATAGCGCGGCGCTGCACGGATTGTTGAGGTGCATTCCTGGTAGGGCAGGGTGTTTGTGTCCAACAACATTACAGTGCCATGTCTGGACGTGCAAGACAGCATGCAGTTGTGCACAGGGACAGGCGCTGGGGGGACATAGAGTCTGCAAACCTGGTGCAGCTGGTCATGAAACGGCATAGGAGGCTGTTTGGGGAGGTGAGGGAGGGGGACCTCCCACGAATGCAAGTGTGGGAGACGGTGGCTAGGAAGCTCAGTGAGCGTACCGGCATACCCCGCAATGCAGAGAAGTGCCGCCACAGGTACACGGACCTGAGATGCAGGCAGAGGCAGCAGCTAGAGCACTACAGGTGCATGGTGCGTGATGGCACTGTGCCTGTGCCAGGTGAGTGGTGTTGCATGTGGAGTGTGCATACATGTCAGGCTTTGTGTGCATGTGGGTGTGGTTGTGCAGAGGAGGTGGTGGTGTGGGGAGGTCTGGCCGTGGGTGTGGGTGTGCAGCGGGGGTGGTGGTGGGGGAGTGTGCTATGGGTGTGGGTGTGTGTCTGTGTGCACAGCTGTGAGCAATGGTGCACCGTGCTGTTGCACACTGTGTACAGGCACAGTGGCACATGTATTCCCCATAGGGGCACGGTGCATGCCTTGACCATTGCTGTGGGTGGAGGGTGGGGTGCATTGTGTTTAGGGTTGCATGTGTATCTTGCTGTGATTCACGATGTGTATGTTGTGTCATACTCTAACAACACTTTCACATTTGTCCACTGTATAGCGGATCGAGTAGCCCATGCCCGCAGGTGCGACTCAGCCCAGGACACAGGAGCGGAGATGAGGCAGCATGAGGGCACCATTACTTCCACAGCATGCACAGGAGAGTGGCACTGATAGCGTTGGCGTGTTGCGTGAGTACCTGTTACATTGCTCTGTGATGTGTGCACTCTCACGATGCTGTGCACCACATCTGGGTGTCCAGCCACTCACTTGTCTGCAAAGGTCACTGGGCGGTGTGGTGTAGCAGTGTAGTGCAGTCAGCCGTGTTTCACACCACAGCTGGGTCTATCAGACTTTGCCTGGGGGGGCGGTCACATTGCAGTGCTGAGCGGGTGGCAGATGGTATTGCTTGCTTGAGTGGCGGGTGTTCCGTGGGAACACCATGCTGACGGCTGACCTTCCCACCGCTGTGGTGCATCCATACCACCACCCACAGGACGTTCACAATTGCACAGGTGGTGGTTACTTGCTGTGCATGCAGGACAATACGGAGCATGCCTTGTGGTCTTACCTCTCACCCTTCTGGACACCAGCTGTATAGCACTGCCTGTCACACTGTGCTACATACTGGCACTGTGCCGTACGCATTGTACGTCCATCCATGTGTGTCTCGTTGCGAGGTCACTGTGTTGCTGTTTAGTTGCAAGGTATGGATATCACTGTGCTATTACATTATGTGCATCATTCCCTGCCAATGTTGACCGTGGCTGTGGAGGTGGTCCTCACTGTGTGGGGGAGGGGGGTCCTGTTATGTGGGTTGGGGACACTGCCATGTACCATGTCTCTGTTGGGTGATATGCTTTCAGTGGTATTGCCTGGCGGCATGTGAAGGCCTTCAGTGACAGCATCTGTGCCCTGGCTGACTGTTGTCCCCTGGCTCAAAGGTCGGTCATTGCCAGGACACTGTCATGGTTCATTGATGCTCCTGCATACATGTCATTGTTGTTTGTTCCTGCGCTCTGCATTGCTGTGCATTTCCTATTAATGGCTGGGTAACATGTCCCAACGTGTGGATGCCCTTGTGCATGTCCTTGCGTGTCCCTTGCACCCAACTCACCGGGTTTCCAGCTGTGTGTCTGCTGTGTCTAGCAGTGTGCTGTATCATGGTGGGTGGTGTCACATGTCCCCTGGTGCTGTCAAGATCGCTGTCATCATCCGTGTTGAGTTCTGTGTTGGTGCCTGTGTTGCCCTGTGCTGCATTGTGGGATGCTGCCATGTTGTCATACCACTGCAGAACTCAACACCGCCAGGGATAGCCCATTGGGAGATGCTGTCCATCTTTGTATGGCAAGGGTTGGCTGCTGGTTGCCTCCTGTGTGGTGTACCATCCTCATGGTCTCACCCTTCCTCTTGTAGGGCCACTACAGGCATTGCTGTGGGCTACGTGTCCCGAAGAGACGGAGGTAATGGAGGACCTGCTGCACAGGATTGTGAGGCAGCAGCGAGCACAGATCAAGCAGCAGGCCATCATTATTACTGAGACCAGGAGGGTGGCAAACATCCTGGAGGCTCGTCTCCCTGTTCCTGCAGACACATAGATATATCCCCTGTTGTTTTTAAGTCAGCCCTCATCACCCCCCTCACTGGACTTGATTCTCCCTTCCTTGCCCATTGTCATCTGTCCCTGTGTGCATCCTCCTCCGCTTTGCACCCTTGGCCTGTGTCTTCCCATCCCTCCATCTGTTGTCGTCCTTATGTTTACCTTTGCGTGCCTTTCTCTGCTAATGGTGTTTGACATTTTTATCATGTGGTGGGCATTTGGGGTTGTGTGTTGGGGGGCTTGGTGGGTATTTTCTAGTTCTGTTTCGGTGTTGTGGGGAGGGTTGTTCAGTGGTGGGTGGGGCATTTTGTACTCTGGGGTTTGTTACTCGTTATGTTCCGTGTTATATTTGCTGTTGTGTCTCCGTTTGCTTTTACTGTTCATTATTGTTTATTACACTGGTTAATTCATACTTTATGGTGTCCTGTGTCATTCTTGGGTGCTGGGGTTCCACATGCTTTGTACTGTTGCTGGTGTTCTCCACATGGGTCTGGGTTGTTGCTGGACTTTCCGTGAATGTGTGGCATCCTCATGGTGGGCACTGTGGTGTGCTCCTGATACCTCATTCCAGCATGTGTTGCCTTGCATGTGTCCCAGGGTCGGGCTGTCTCTGCACTGTATTCCATTGAGTGTTTGCACTGCCTGCCTCGTGCTATATTCAGTGCTGTCTTGTGTGCTATATTCAGTGCTGTGTTATTCCTGGGCTTTTTTTGCACTGCACTACTGGGCCTATTTGCCTGGTTTCCTTTGCTTGCTATATTCAGCGGGGTTTGCCCCGGGCTATTCATTTTGAATATGGCTGGCATTTTGCTCCGCACTAGGTTTGCATGCCGGGCAGTGCTATTCGCTGCCAGGGGCTAACCTTTGAATATCTGGCCCTCAATGTGAAAACCAATAAAAGAAGAAGTTTCATAACTCAAAGATTAATTTCAGTATGGAACTCCTTGCCACAGGATGTTGTAAATAGTCCTAGTTTTAATATGTTTAAAAAAAAAAACTTGGACAATTATATGGGTGAAAATAAATATTACTTCCACCCTAGTTAATGGGTGGCAAAGTCATAATGGGCTAGTTCACTCGACTTTGTATATTACCTATGAACCTATAATAATTCTGGATTTATATTATATTGTTCATTAAGAAAGGGTTTAAGCCAATATGCCCTCTCCATTCATACTACGTGCAATTTCACAAAACATGATTCAAGTCCTCTGTTCCTCCTTCTGCACATGAAAAAATGTTCTAACCCTTTATATGATTTATCTTGTCTACATTTTAGGACATTACTGGAAAATCTTTCACATTTATAGATATTAAACATTCTCCCTACTTTAGGGTCCTTTAAAACATCTAAATGAGGTTTAAAGCCAAAA
Source organism: Neoceratodus forsteri (assembly GCA_016271365.2). Lineage (NCBI taxonomy): Eukaryota > Metazoa > Chordata > Ceratodontiformes > Ceratodontidae > Neoceratodus > Neoceratodus forsteri. Next base: position 665,311,669 of record CM057456.1, on the reverse strand, counting down.
TAAGTGTTGTTCTTTGCATACCACTTTGAATAAGCTGAACAACCAATACTTTCCAGGTCTTTTTGGATCCAAAACTGAGCTATCTTTTTTATTATGTATTTATTATACTTGTGACTAATCACTATCCCTTTTTGTACATATTTTAACAGACTTCCCAACTGATGTTTTCCCACAAGCAAAAGTACATTATTATACCATAAAACTCTTCCGATTCCCCCGAGATACCACTCTAATCTAGTAAACTAATTGGCCTATACATAGCTGGGTTAGCATGATCACGTTTTTTATAAAGTAGAATTATAACAGCTCCTTTCCAGGAAGCTGGAAATTTAATTTTGTCCACACACTTACTGAAAAATACTGTTAAAAACCTACACCAAAGTCTACAATTACTCCAATAGGCTTCAGCCCGAACACCATCCAGACCCAGTGCTTTATGGGATTTTAAAGAAAGTATAGCTCTGTATACTTCCTCTGAATTGATAGTTATTCCATCCCCACCAAATTGTTCCCAAATATTAACATCTGTGGATCCTCCTTGTTCAAAAATATTTTTTCATAGTAATTTATCCACACTGCCTCAGTAATGTAGACATCTATCGAGTCACTATAATTACTCGTTCTCTTGGCAACTAACTGCCAGAATTCTCTGTTATCCTTTTTTATTACTGCATTTAACATTTTCTCCCATTGTTTTTTATAATACACACTCTTTTTCCTTTATTAATATTTTGTAAGTTTTCCTTTTGACTCCTTTTAATACAGTCCTATTAATTCTTAATGTTTTATGGGCTTTATATAATTTTCTAATTTCTTTTTTAAAATGTCTGCATTCTCCATTAAACCATGTATCTTTATTTTTCTGTTTTATAGTCCTATTAACAGTGATCCCAAGCTTTCCTCTTATTTCCTTTAATAATTGGAATAGAGTGTTATTCAGACTATCCAGAGAATGTTCCTGTAGCTGTTTGTATTCCATTGCTATTACTGAACTGACCAACAGTTCTGTAATATCTAATTCAAGCTCTTTCAAGTACTTTCAGTTTTTTTCCACGCACTGACTGAACCTGGCCAAATAATCAGGTCAATCAGTGAGGAACCTTTAGATGTAATAAAGGTATAGTCCCCACTTTCATCATCACTAAGTCTTCCATTTAAAGGGAACAAATTCAATTCTCTTACTAGACTGGACAATTCCTGGCCTGATACATTAATTTTTAAATGTTTTGTTTATCTTGGAAGGACTGATTCGCTTTTCTCTACTGCAAAGAAAAGAAGTTATCAATTAAGCCATCATAGGTACCAATTCTTGATTTAAAATCACCCACCTTTAAAATTTCCTTTTCGGGGAACCTTAGAGTTAGTTGTTTCACTATATTTCTTAGTTCTACTCGTACATCTAAATTAAAATATTTAGAATTTTTTGGAGGAATAAAGCCATTTTTCAGCAAAATGATGTAATTTAATGCTGAGATTGCTACCACCACACAGAAAGGGAGAGTTTGTATACATTCAGATTGATAAAAAGTGTCTACTTTTACAAAAGTTATAATACCACCAGGTCATCTCCCTAATTTACCATTTTTAATAGCTGGAGTACTGAAAGCTTCAAAACCATTTAATCTTACAGTTTCTTAATTTTTGTGCCAAGTTTCTTGGAAACAAATTGTATCAAAATGTGCCATTAACTTCACCCATTCATTATCCTGCATTTTATTCTTTAGACCGGCAATATTCCAGCTCAGAAGTGAGATTTCACTCTTGCCTCCCCCGAGGCTTATGTCCAGCTCATCAAGCTCATCCTGTGTTTCTATTAGATCTTGATTTTGTTCCAATATATTTAACCTTCAATCCTGACAGCGTGTAACCAGATTCCTGTTGACATAATTCAAAATTTCTCCATTTTTACTTTGATCTATAATTTCATGTCGTGAGCTGGAATCAAGCACCTTGGAGATGACCAGATGAAGTCATAAGAGATCCAAAATTCCTGCCTTCTGCAAAATCTTATCTGCTATATTCCTATTTTTCACTATTATATCAATCTGACTATCAATGCCCAACCTTTGTACTGATTTCACCCCTTCCTTTCCTAACTCCACTTTGAGGCAGTTTCTTATCAAGTTGCATAATGTGCCTTTTAACTTATAATTATTTTCTCTCCTTATAACCTCTAACCCAAACAGACCCAGACTAACTGCTTGCTCCTGATCTAAAATAGTCAGCAACACTTTATTAAACTGATGTCTGTCTGGGAACATCAACACAAAATCTGGTTTGTCATATTTATTTTGATTCAGGCCATTTAGCCAGACATAATTTGCATATCTAGGAGAGAAGAGATATAGATCTAGCATTACTGCCTCTGAAAGTGGAGTTATTTTAATCCTCTCTGTCTCATTTAAGTCCAGATCCAGATCCAACTCCTCATTAACCTTTTTTTATCAATGAATTTGCCTCATTTCCTTTCAAGACCTGAAACTCCAATCTTGAGATAACCATGAAGTAGGCCCCAGCAATCTAATCAGGGGAAGAAACTCCTATCCTAGCTGAGATAGTCTGTAGGTCCATGGAGAGGGGGATTTTTCCAAATCCTCTAAAGGAGGCGGTGGTCCAGCCCCTCCTTAAGAAATCCTCCTTGGACCCGGACTGCCTGGCAAACTACAGGCCTGTCTCTAACTTACCCTTTGTTGGTAAAGTTATTGAGAAGGTGGTTGCTTTGCAGTTAAATGATCATTTGACCAGCCACAATCTGTATGATTCTCTCCAGTCCGGATTTAGAAAAAGACATAGTACCGAGACAGTTCTGATTCGGGTGCTAAATGACCTCCTAATAGCGAGAGATCGAAGATCTTGTTCCATTCTGGTCCTTCTTGATCTCTCTGCAGCATTTGATACTGTAGACCATGGTGTGCTATTGGAACACCTGAGGTCTATCTGTGGACTGTCTGGTACAGTCCTCAGTTGGTTTCGGTCTTACATCGAGGGTAGGACTCAGAGAGTGGTGTCTGGGATTTTTTCCTCAGCATCATTCTCCCTATCCTGTGGGGTACCGCAGGGTTCCATTTTGGCACCCATGTTGTTTGCAGTGTATATGCTGCCATTAGGAGCGATTATTAGGCAGTATGGTCAGAGTTTTCACTGCTATGCAGATGATACTCAGCTGTACATGTCCTTTGCACCCAGTCAAGATGCTGCCTTTTCGGTCTTTAATAACTGTCTTGCTGAAATCCAGGACTGGATGAATGTGAGTTGGCTGAGGTTGAACCCTGATAAAACTGAGGTATTGGTTGTGGGCCAGGATCTCCGGGAGGCGGGTTTATTGGTTGGATTACCCTCGGGTTTTATGGCTCGGGGATATCCGCTAGTACCTCGAACCGGTGCGAATCTGGGCGTTGTATTTGATAACCGCTTGACATTTAAATCTCAGGTGTCAGCGGTTGTCAAAACCTCTTTTACCATCTGAGGAACATCGCCGGGTGAAACACCTGGTTCCCCCTGACGATCTGCCTATTTTGGTCCATGCCTTCGTTACCTCCCGCCTTGACCACAGCCGCTCTACCTAGGGCTTCCTGGGATTGAGATTCATCACCTGCAGCTAGTGCAGAATGCGGCAGCCAGGCTGTTGGCCGGGCTCATCTAGGGCCAGTCATATAATGCCTGTGCTCCGTGGTCTGCACTGAGTTTGCCAGTTGCTGGTGATCACTTTCAACAGTCGGTTTGCTGACCTATAAGACCCTACATGATCAGGGACCGGTTTATCTGAAAGATCTCCTTCATCCCTACTGTCCATCCCGCTCTCTCTGATCCACTGATGAGGGATTGCTACAGATTCCCAGGGTTTGTTTAAAACTTCAGGGGCAAGATCATTTAGTTTTATGGCCCCGACCCTGTGGAATGCTCTACCTCGTCAGGTGCGGGAAAGCCCAACAGTCCATAGTTTTAAAGAATCTTTAAAGACTCACCTCTTTAGTAAAGCTTATAATGATTTTTAATATTGTTGTTTATTGTCTTTGTAATTTATCTAGTATTGTACAGGCACCTTGGTTTTTAGAAAGGCGCCTTAAATAAATAAATAAAGATTGAGATTGAGATTGAAACTCATTTTCTCCATCATCCTTTTTTCCTGTTAAGGACTGATTAGAGATACTGCTGAAAGTCACGCTACAGTGAGGGTGATCTGGTCATCTACTTGGGACGCCACCTGAGACAAAACTTTGTCCTTATTTTCCAAATTTTCAATTCTACTTAATTCATCACCCTTATTAATTCCTAATTGATGGTTAAATTGAGCAATTTCTGTTTCTAATTTATTGAGACAAGTGAGAAGTGAGGGATAATTGGGCCTTTCACAGTTCACCTCTCCTGAGTTTTCTTCAACATGTACCATTTCATTGTGCTTCTCTAGCAGATCCTTTCCTTGGTCCAGGCTTACAGAATTCACACTGTCACCCTCACATTACTGTGTTCTTATTCCTAGTCCTAGGATATGCTCCTCGTTTGTACCTTCTCGTTTCTTAGTTCTATCATGCTGTCTCTTTTTCCTTTTTTCTCCTTTATGTTTATTCTGTTTAATCTGTTTCTTTGTTCATCCCATTTTCTTCCCTTATCCTTATTCCCTATACTCTTTGTTATTTCTGTACTTTCAAGAAACAAAATAGAACTAAAATCTGGCCTTTCTGGCTCTAGTTCCTTCATTTCCGCCTCCACCATAGTTTGCTGTTCATGTTGTAAGTCATATTGCAAATCATGGTGTAAAGACTGTCCTGAATCATTATCTTCAGCTTGATTTCCAAAATTTTTAGATAACTGGTTTGTTAACTGGACCAATTTGTCTCTATTGATAGCCACATCAGTTTTGAAAGATTCCAGAATGTCTTTATTTATGATTAATTGTTCTAGTAGTAGTATATTTGCTGAGTGCTGATTCCTAAGTGAATTAATTAAATCCCTGCTTAATAAGCAGGGGTGATATCCATCAGCAAACTGTGGATCTCCACTATTGTCATTACGATCAACCCCTATGCGTGTTCCTGTTCATTTCCTTGTAAAAACTGTTTCTTTTTTGTAACCTATTCATGTGGAACCTATGTAAGAGAGCTCCTAGCTCAAAGGTGTTAATCCGAGAATGAAATAAATAAATAAATAAATAGATAGATACAAAATAAACCAATGAAAAGAACTTCGAAGCTGTATTGGTACTCTGGGTAAATCAACTTGTCCCTCAGCTACATTTTTAGTTGAGCTGCAGTGAGCTTAAAACCTGTGTTGCCCACACATTCCTCATCCATCCTTTTGTGTTTTACTAATACAATATTGTCCAGAAGCAACAACTATTTAAAAATGCATCATCTGTAGCATCACTGCGATTGTTTTTCTCTATTTCTGTTTGCTTCTCTTTTCCCCTATTTAGTTTGCTTGTTCTGCATAAATAATCTTTAGCTTTGGCATTTCAGTTGTCTTACCTTCACTTATTTTTAATTTCTTCAATCTATCCAGTATTCTCGCTCTTTTTTTTTTTAATATAGAAGGTTCAGTAATTGCCTTATAATAGCATCTTCAGGTTTCTACTCCATCTAAGATCAATGAAGTATACCCTCAGGAGTCCAGCATTCATCATTACCTTCTATATCTCCTACCTGTCCTTCCCCCCTACTAACACTAACTAATCTAACTAACCTAACCCCCTCCCGCTGCGAGTCAAGCTGAGTTTAAATAAGTTAATCAGCTACTAGTTTTTGAATTGGCGCCCAGATTTTAGAAACATAGAAACATACACTTTGACGGCAGATAAGGACCGCTTGGCCCACCTAGACTGCCCATTTCCCTACCTAGAGGATAAGCTGCAGATCCTATTTAACCAGCAGCCTATTTCTTCCTACTCCCCACAAAAATTGCCTTATATCTGTCCCACGCATTCTTGAATTCTCCCACAGTTTTAGACCCCACAACCTCCTCAGGAAGACTGTTCCATGCATCCACCACCCTCTCTGTGAAAAAATACTTCCTCACATTGCCCCTGAGCCGTCCCCCCATCTTTAAATTGTGTCCCCTTGTTCTTGCACATCTGTTTTTCTGAAAGATGCTACCCTCTTGGACTTTGTTGATTCCGCTAAGGTACTTAAACATTTCTACCATGTCCCCCCTCTCCCTCCTTTCCTCAAGGGTGTACATATTAAGCTCCTTTAGTCTCTCCTTGTATGGCTTCTCTTGCAGACCCTACACCATTTTAGTTGCCTTCCTCTGAACTGCCTCCATCCTGTCTCTGTCCTTGCAGAGATGGGGTCTCCAGAACTGGACGCAGTACTCCAGATGGCATCTCACCAACTGTCTGTACAGGGGGATAACAACTTCCTGTTTTCTCCTGGTGATGCCGCTCCCTATACATCTCAGTATCCCCCCAGCCCTCCCTACTGCCTTCTCACATTGCTTGCCAACCTTAAGGTCATCTGATATGATTACCCCCAGGTCCCTTTCCATTTTTATGTTGATTGAGTGCATGCGCAAGAAATATGTTGCATCAGGATTCTCCAGAAGCAGGTTGTGGAGGTGTGGCACTTTTGTGCCCAATGCACCCACAGCCTGCAAAGGCGTGTCCCGCTTCCCCCAATGCCATAGCAGGCTGCTGCTGACACTAGTTCAGCCAGTGTGCCATAACTTTCTAAAAAATCAGCCACTGCAATCAGGGGCTGCTTCGTCATTGCAGCGTCAGCCATCCGTTGCAATGAGGGAGCGACCCGTCGTTGCAGGGCAGGATGTAGGATCTCTGATATTGTTTTTGAACATGGTGGTGGCTTGCCACTGTATTCACAAACAATATCTAACCCCCATGTTTATTTGCCGATGGGGGAGCCCACTCCCCGTCAGCATAATGTAACATCCCCCCATTTAATTGTGTGCCGATGGGGTGCCCAATCCCAATCAGCAGAAAGGAATTCCACCCCCCTCCTTTTGTTGTTTGCCAACGGGGGTGCCCAATCCCCATCAGCAGAAATAAATCCCCCCCTTTTGTTGTTTGCCGATGGGGTGCCTAATCCCCCATCGGCTACAGCTGTCCCCCCAGACTCCGGTAGCACACTGGGAGCCCACCCCAGTGTGTCTCATGCCCCTGTAATTTTAAAGGTTCCACGACGTTTTCTTGTTTTACCTGAAAGAAAGGAAATGGTCCCTCGTACTCTCCCTGCCCCCTCCCACAACCCGCACCCACCCACTGTGCACCCAGCCTCCCCACACACCCATCACCCCATAATTACCTCCAGAGCTCAGAGAGATAATCTTTGCTGGACCGGAAACACGTCTACACTCTTCAAAGCCGACCGCGTACTGAGGAAATGCCGGTAAGCTGTATAATGTAATGAATAGGGTTTTTTCAACTTTAGTGCATATCTCAGGCATTTTGGGGAATTTCTTCACCAAATTTTCAACATGGGGTTTTTGGGACCCCTCCTCATGAATTCTTGAACTGTCATGGCATTAATCAGCCCCCAAAAGTTGGTTTCGCAGTCACTGTGCAGAATCACCCTTCGGGGCTGATTAGCGAAATGACAGTGCAAGTGTTATTCATGAGTGAGATCTCAAAAAGCCTATATTTTTGGTCGGAAAAATCCAAAAAACGACTGTTTTACAAGTGTGCGTTGTGCAGTTGCTACGCATGCTCGTAACTTTGTGAATTTGTAATATTTTCACGTTAGATTTTCAACATTGGCATTTTGTCACACCTCCTTGTGAGATGTACAGCTGTTATTGTTCACAACCTGGCCAAAATGTGTTTTCACACTTCCGGCGCAGAATAGCACGTCACTGTGGGAAATCAATGTTTGGGATAGATTAAGAAAATGACAATTATACTGTTCATGAGCAGAAGTCATAAAATGCCTATTTTGAAAATTTGGTAATGATACTCCATAAAATGACTCTGTTATGAGTGTACGTTGCGCAGTTGGCATGCACGCTCGTAACTTCGCGAATTTATAATATTTTCACTCCAGATTTTCAACATTGCCATTTTCCCAGAACTACTTATGAATAGTACAGCTGTCATTTTTCCCATCCTGGCCAAAATGTGTTTTCACACTTATGGCGCAGAATAGAGCAGTTGCTGTGTGAAATCACTGTCTGGGACAGATTAAGAAAATGACAATGATACTGTTTATGAGCAGAGGTCCTAAAATGCCTGTCTTGAAAATTTGGTGATGATGGCCCATCAATTGACAGTGTTACAAGTGTGTGTTGCGCACTTTCCACACACCCTTGTAACTTCACAGATTTGTAATATTGTCACACCAGATTTTCAACAGTGGCATTTTTTCACACCTCCTCATATGCAGTACAGTTGTCATTTTTCACATCCTGACTGAAATGTGTTTTCACAGTTCCGGCGCACAATAAAGTGGTCACTGTGGGAAACTAGTGTTCGGGACAGATTAAAAAAATGACAGTGGCACCGTTCATGAGCAGAGGTCTTAAAATCCCTATGTTGAAAATTTGGTGACGAAACTCCATAACATGACTGTGTTATAAGCGTGCATTGAACTGTTTCCAAGCACCCTTGTAACTTCGCAAATTTGTAATATTGTCATGCCACATTTTCAACAGTGACATTTTTTCACACCTCCTTATGAACACTACAGCTGTCATTTTTCACATCCTGGCTAAAATATGTTTTTGCACTCCTGCCAGAGAATAGCACGGTCACTCTGGGAAATCAGTGTTTGGGACAGATTAAGATCGACGAGTGAGAGGGGCAAGTGATCGAGCTCAACTGAGCTCTGTCGGAACTGCTGCGGATTTGTTTGTGGGCAGACTAAGGCCCCAACACAAGAGTCCAGTACAAAAGGGCAGCCTGCAGCACTGGGAGAAGCACAACGAGAGAGCGAGTGAGGGAAGGGGAGTGAGCAAACTCACCAAAGTGCTGTCAGGACTGCTGCAGATTTCTTTGTGGGCAGAAAAAGGCATCAATGCAGGAAGGGGCCAAGTACAAAGGGCCAGCCTGCAGCGGTGGGAGAAACGGTATGAGCGAGTGAGACAGGGGGACTTAGTGAGCTCAATAGAGCTCTATCAGGACTGCTGTGGATTTCTTTGTGGCAGAAAAAGGCACCAATGCAGGCAGGAGCACCGTACAAAAGGGCAGCTTGCAGCGCCAGGACAAACAGAATGAGCACATGAGAGAGAGGGAGACTGAGCGACCTCAATGGAGCTCTGTCGGGACAGCTGCAGATTTCTTTGTTGACAGACAAAGGTGCCAACGCAGCCAGGAGCCCCATACAAAAGCTCAGTCTGCAGCGCCAAGAGAAACAGAATGAGCGAGTGACAGAGTGGTAGTGAGCGAGCTCAATGGAGCTCTGTTGTGACTGCTGCGGATTTCTTTGTGGGCAGAAAATGGGGCAACGCAGACAGGAGCCCAGTATAAAATGTCAGCTTGCAGCGCCGGCAGAAATGGAATGCGTGAGTGAGAGGGGGAGTGAGCAAGCTCAATGGAGCTGTGTCGGGACTCCTTCAGATTTCTTTCTGGCCAGAAAAAGCCGTCAATGCAGGCAGGAGCCCAGTACAAAAGGGCAGCCTGCAGTGCCAGGAGACACAGAACGAGCGAGTGAGGGAGGGGGAGTCAGTGAGCTCAACGGAGCTCTGTTGGGACTGCTGCAGATTTGTTTTTGGGCAGAAAAAGGCAGTAATGCACACAGGGGCACAGTACAAAAGGGCACCCTGCAGTGGCAGGAAAACCAGAATGAGCGAGTGAGTGAGCTCAGCAGAGCTGTATTGTAACTGCTGCAAGTTTCTTTGTGGGCATAAGAAGGCAGCAGCGCAGGCAGGAGCCCAATAGACAAGGGCAGCCTGCAGCGCCAGCAGAAATGGAATGAGTGAATGAGAGAAGGGGAGTGAGCGAGCTCAATGGAGCTTTGTCGGGACCTCTGCCAATTTCTTTGTGGGCAGAAAAAGGTGCCAACAAAGACAGCAGCCTAGTGCAAAAGGGCAGCCTGCAGCGCTGGGAGAACCAGAAGGAGTGAGTGAGACAGGGGGAGTGAGCGACCTCGACGGAGTTGTGTCGGGACAGCTGTGGATTTCTTTGTGGGCAGAAAAAGCCACCAACACAGGTAGGAGACCAGTACAAAAGGGCAGCCTGCAGCACCAGGAGAAACAGAATGAGAGAGTGAGAGAGGGGGAGTGAGCCATCTCAATGGACCTCTGTCGGGACAGCTGCGGATTTCTTCCTCGGCAGAACAAGGTGCCAATGCAGGCAGCAGCCCCGTACAAAAGAGCAGACTGCAGCACCGGGACAAACAGACTGAGCCAATGACAGAGGTCCACTGAGCGAGCTCAGCAGACCAATGCAATCAACATTCAGCATTGACAAATGCTTGTTGTTGTTGATACTACCTCTCCCCCCACTGTGTAATCTTCCCCTGGATTTTTGTTTCCCAGGTGCATTATTTTGCACTTCTTTGCATTGAATCTAAGCTGCCATACTTCTGACCATTCCTCCAACCTTGCCAAGTCCCTTCTCATCCTTTCCACGCCTCCTTGTGTATCAACCCTGTTGCAGATCTTTGTGTCATCTACAAAGAGGCATACTTTTCCTTCCAGTCCCTCTGCAATGTCACTTATAAAGACATGAAAAAGGACTGGACCCAGTACTGAACCCTGAGGTACCCCACTAGTAACTCCTCTTTCTTTAGAGTGGACTCCATTTACAATTACCTTCTGTGTCCTGTTGTCCAGCCAATGTTTTACCCAGGCTACCACCCTGGGACCCAATCCCAGGCTGATTAATTTGACTATTTATCTTTTGTGTGGGACTGTGTCAAATTCCTTGCTAAAGTCTAGGTAGGTCATGTCCACAGTCCCTCTCTGGTCTACTACTTTGGTCACCCAGTCAAAGAAATAAATTAGATTCATCCAGCATGACCATCCTGCTGTGAACCCATGCTGCCTTGGGTCCTGTGCCCATTGGCCTCTAGGTACTCAACAACTCTTTCCTTCAGAAATGAGTCCATCACTTTCCCTACCACTGAGGTCAAACTGACAGGCCTGTAGTTTTCTGCCTCTGTCTTAGTCCCACTTTTGTGAAGGGGAATCACATCTGCCTTCCTCCCGTCCTCAGGTACCACACCATCCTCCCATGATTTGTTAAAAAGGGTAGTCAGTGGTGTCACTAGTTCTCTACTTAATTCTTTTAGAATTCTGAGATGAATTCGATCTGGCCCCATTGCTTTATCCACCTTCAGTTTTAGGAGTTATTTCAGAACCCTTTCTTCTGTGAAAGGACTGGGATCGACCCCCCTATCCAGAGTTCTTCTGTTAATTGGATTAGGCACCTCCCCCACATCCTCTTTTCTGAATACTGTACAGAAGTATTCATTCAGTATCCCTGCTTTTTCACTGTCCCTCTCTGCCCACCCACTATCCATTCTATTCAGCCTCACTATCCCTCCCTTTGTCTTTGTACGCTCCCTGATATACCTATAAAAGGTTTTATCCCCCTTCTTAACCGAGTTGGCTATCTTTTCCTCAGTTTGGGACTTTGCTACTCTGACTACCCTCCCTGCTTCCTTCTGCCTTAACTGGTACAGTTCTCTGTCCTGCTCCTTCTGTGTTTCCTTATACTTCCTAAATGCTATATTTTTCTCCCTAACCATCACTGCCACCTCTTTTGAGAACCATAGTGGTTTTTCTTTTCTTTTGATCTGTTTATTTGCTTCACACAAAGGCTTGTTGCCTCTGTGATGGCAGTTTTGATGTTTCTCCATCATTGCTCCACCCCTTCTTCTAGCCTGTTTGCTAGTGCTTTTCTAAGGCACTCTCCCATCTTGCCAAAGTCAGCCCTCCTGAAGTCCAGAACCCTTACTTTTGTATGGCTTGACTCTGTAGCTGAGTTTATCGTGAACCACACTGTTTGGTGGTCACTTGTTCCCAAATGGCTACCCACTTCTAGATCTGAGATCCTCTCACTGTCCCCATTCGAGAGTATGAGGTCTAAGATTGCTCCCTCATGAGTAGGTTCCAAAACTAGCTGTTTTAGGCATGCTACCTGAAGGGCATCGAGAATGGCCCTACTTTTGGCTGTGTCTGCAGGAAAGGTGCTCCAGTTAACATCTGCATATTAAGGTCCACCATCAGCAGTATCTCCCCTTTCTCTGCCATCCTAAGTATGCCTTCTATCATATCCTTGTCCATTCCCTTCCCCTAACATGGGGGTCTGTATTCAACCCCTGTGTGGATTGTGGTGCCATTTCCAGTCTCTAAGGTGACCCACAGTGCCTCCTCTCCTCCCTGTTTACTGTTTTGTTCAGTTGCTTTTATCCCTTCCCTTACATAGAGAGCTACTCCACCCCCTCTTCTCCACTCCCTGTCTCTCCTGTAGGTTGTGAACCTTGGTATGTTAACATCCCAATCATGGTTCTCTGTGTACCATGTTTCTGTAACTGCTACAATATCCAGGCATCCCTCTTCCATCAAGGCTACTAGTTCAGGGAGCTTGTTGCCCAGAAAAAAAAAAATGAGATCCAGCTCCCTCCCCTGTGCAGCTGCTCCTGCTATCCTGAGGATTCGCTCTCTGTCCCTCCAAGCCATGGCACCAAGCAGGCACCTTACCTCCCTCTCCCCTTCCTCCCCCAGTTCTACCTTCTTAACAATAGAGTCCCCCACCAGGAGTTGTTTCCTTCCCCTGTGGGGTCCCATGCCACCCACCTGTGGGTCTCCTTTGTGGAGGTTCCCAGCATCCTCCTTGTTCTCCACTGTGGGTGCCTCCACAGAGGAACCACACTTTTCAAGAATGGCATAGAAATTGTGAAGAGGTACAACTGGGGGGATGCACCTCTGTTCCACCACTGTCACCCTTCCTGAACCCACTGTAGTCCAACCGCTCCTCTTTCTTGGCAACCTCTGAGGCAACGGCAGAGGCCCTGGTGGTCCCTGGGTGGGAGAGGAGGTCCCACAAATCCTGGCCAACTCAGCCTGGAGATGAGCAACCTCCTCCCTCAGCCCAGAGAGGTGCCTGCAGATTGGACAACACCGCATCCTCCAGAACATCTCCTGGAAGACTGCTGCTCCACAGCCACTGCACTGCACCACTCCCATCATGTCTTATTTCTGGCCCCCTAACTTTTGTTTGGAATACTTACTCTTTCCTCTGTTTGTTTATTTCTTTTTTTCTCTCCCTACTTACTTACTTCCTCTGCACCCTTTTAGCTCCTGATCTTCCTGTTCTGAGACAAGAAGTTCATATACTTTACAGTAGTCTCCTTACTTGCTCAGAGTTAGACCTCCAGCAGCTGGGGGACGGAGAGCTACTCTTATGCTTCTAGGATGGTGAGTCTTTGGTGGCTCTGTGACCATTCACTTCCTGCTCCCAAACAGGAAGTTCCTGTTGTCAGTCAAATCCTGTGCCTATAAAAGTAGAACTACCTTGGGGGGAGGTGGAAGGGAAGGAAGGAGGACAATATAGTTGCAGTAGAGAAGTTTAGTTATACCAGCAGCTCCTTTCTCCTGGCGCTCTGCCTTTATCAAATATGTGCATTTGCTTTTGACAGGAAAAAATTTATTTTTTTCCAGCTGCATACAGTACAAAAACAGATTTTTCCAAATTTCATATTTTGGAGGCTTGGGACCAGATATTCAAAACTTTGCGCTGGGCAAAAACCGTTTGCACAGGTTTAGCGCAGGATTAGCGTGGGTCTGCTATATTCAAAAGGCCAAATAGCACGGGCAAACTGCATTAGTGCCGGGCAAGATTATAATGTATGCAAGGGAAAAACTGACATGAATACAGGCGCAATGCTATATTCAGCGACTAGCACCGCGCTAAGTGGTTTTGCGCGACTTAGCGCGACACTTAGCACGGTGCAAATTACCGCTCAGGAAAAGCTTGTCTTAACCCTGGGCAATCAGCTTCGTGCGACACTTTGGCTTTGCGTGGTGTCTGTGCGGGTTTAGCGTGGGTTTTGCGTGACCCTAACAAATAAATATGACACATAGATAAAGCCAAACATAGAGGAAACATGCTGCTAACCGATGGCATCACAATGTTGCCATCATCTGCCACCAGTCCCCGCTATGCCAGGCAGTAAGTGGTGACCCTGCCACCAGTGGACACCATGGCAGTGTGGCCATACAGCACACACCTGTGGGCCACACATCTGTGGACACAAACAGATGCCAGCACACACATGCAGCACTGTGGGCATGGAGGATGTTGAAGGGAGTGTGTATGGGTGGCAAGGCTGTGCCACAGACCAGGTGTGGCCACAAGGCTGGGACACATCATGCAGTGCACATGGGCCAGTATTGGGAATACCCCCAACACTAGTGTGCCTTTCGGATAATATATGACCCCCCGGCCACATACCGCACAGCTGTACAACTGCCGCAGCACAGAAAGCCAGAAATGTACATGTCACTGTGAGCATCCGATGCCACAGGTACAGCATCTGTGGGTCACACAACAGTGTAACAGTAATGTCCACTGTCAGTAAACACCTGCAGGTTGGGCCTGTCACTGTGTACAGTGCAGTCATCATCACTGCCCTACACACCATAGGCAGTGCTGTCTCCCTCACACTACTGGCCCCCCTTGCTACTGTAGTGTCTGCTGTGCACTGTAGCATGCCCTACAGTGTGACAGTTGCATGCAGCACCACCGCCACCTGTGCCTATGCTGTCCTGTCCCCTGGGGTACAATATGCTATGCTATGCTGTACTGTTTACATGTAGCCTGCAGCTATCATCATGCACTGCCAGACTGACCTAGAGGTGGAGCTGCGGTTAAACCTGGTCAGCCCCTGTACTTCAAGACTGACCTACAGGTGGAGCTGCGGTTGGACCTGGTCAGCTCCTGTACTTCCAGACTGACCTACAGGTGGCTCTGTGGGACCCTGCAGTAATGCTGGGCAAACTGCATGCAAATCAGGGTATAATGAGATACTAATCTGGTTGTTTGCCCAGAGACTACCTAAGTAGGCTCATTTGCATGGCACTTTTGAATATGGCACATTTTAGCTCGGCAAATGTGTTTGCCCCAGAGCTAACTGCTTAGCTCCGGCTAATGTCGTACACGTGTTAGCGCTAACGGGTATGGGAATAATATACAGTTTTGATCATTGTTCTTCACATCTGCTGCTTCCTGCAGCTGTACTGAGTCCATACATTTGCTGGCACACATATTGGCCATGTAGTTCGTCTGTACCTGCCCTCATGTTGCTGTGCACTGTGTTGTTGTTGTGGGTTGCACTTCCTGGTTGCTTTATTCAGTGCTGTCTTATTCCCAGGCTATTTTTGCCCTGCACTCCCAGACCAGTTTGCCCGGCTTCCTTAGCCTGCAATATTCAGCAGCATTAGCACCGGGCTATTTCCATTTCAATATAGCTTGCTCTGTGCTCCGGGCTAAGTTTGCCCGCCGGGCTGTGCTAATTTAGCCCCTGGGCAAAGTTTTGAATATCTGGCCCTTGGAGTCTTTCCACTGTTTTGCTAAACTTCTTCTAACATTCGCCAATGCTGTATTTATTAATTTTGTTTGATACCCTTTATTTGATATTTGAGTTGATGAAGTCCCTAACATACATAACTCTACATCGTATCTTAAATTTGTATCTGGTATTTTGTTTAAGTTGTTTAATACTTTATTCCATAGTGGTTTTATACATTTACAGGTGGCAATTACTTGTGTAATATTTCCCTGGTTAGTTCCACATCTATTACAGAACAGAGATATTGCTGGGTACATTCTATTTAAGAGAAATGGGGCCAAGTATTCAAAACTTTGCCCTGGGGCTAAATTAGCACTGCCCGGCATGCTAAATTAGCCAGGAACTAATAGCCCGCTATATTCAAAAGGAATAGCCCCAGTGCTAAACCTGATGAATGTACTGTAGCATGCTAAGGAAGCCGGGCAAACTGGGCTGGGAGTGCAGTGCTAAAATAGCCCAGGAATAAGACAGCTCTGAATATAGCAACCAGGAAGTGCAAACCACAACAGCATCCAAATTCATAGCGATGTAAAGGAAGGTAGAGGCGACCTATGTGGCCAATGTGTGTGCTATAGTAAAGGAGTGGAGTCAATAAAGCTACAAGCAGCAGTACATATGAAATTATATTATACAAAAAAAAAAAAAAAAAACATACAATATTTCTGAAATATTTGCACAACATCAACACGTTTGCCCAGCACAATCATGTTTTCCCAGGGCAAAACTTTGCTATATTCAAAAGTGAAATGCAAATGAGCCTACTCAGGTAGTCTGTGGGTAAACAGCCAGATTAGCATCTCATTATCACCTGATTTGCATGCAGTTTGCCCAGTGCTATTGCAGGGTCCCACAGCTGCACCTGTAGGTCAATCTGGAAGTACAGGGGCTGGCTGGGTGTACCCACAGCTCCACCTGTAGGTCAAGTCTGGGACTGCATGGTGGTAGCTGCAGGCTACATTTGTATAGTACAGCATAAAATATTGTGCACCAGAGGACTGCAAGGCACAGGCACAGGTGATGGTGCTGCATGCAATTGTCAAACTGTAGTTCATGCTACTGTGCACAGCAGACACTACAGTAGCAAGGGGGCCAGAAGTGTGAGGGACACAGCAATGCCTATGGTGTGTAGGGCAGTGAGGACCACTGCACTCTACACAGTGACAGGCCCAACTTGCAGGTGTTTACTGACAGTGAACATTACTGTTATGCTGTTGTGTGACCCACAGCTGCTGCACCACTGGCATGGGATGCTCACAGTGACATATACAGGGCTGGCTGTGTGTACTGTGGTGTCTGTACAGATGTGCGATATGTGGCTGGGGGGCACATACCATCAGACAGGCACACTGGTGTTGGGGTATCCCCAACACTGGCCTACGTGCACTGCATGGCTTGTCCCAGCCTTGTGGCCACACCCAGTCTGTGGTGCAGCCTGGCCACTTGTGCACCCATCCCTCAACACCCTCCATGCCCACAGTGCTGCATGTGTGTGTTGGCGTCTGTTGGTGTCCACAGAAGGGTGATCTGCAGGTGAGTGCTTTATGGCTGCACTGCCATGGTGTCAACTGGGAGCAGAATCATCACTTACTGCCCGGCATGGCTGGGACTGGTTGAAGATGATGGCACGTTTCCTCTCTGTCTGGCTTATTTCTATGTCTCATACTTACTGGTTAGGGTCACGCAAAGCCTCACAAAAGTCACGCAAAGCCACAAAGTCAGGCAAAGCTTATTTACCCAGAGTTAAGACTACCTTTTCCTGGGTGGTAATTTGCACTGTGTAATGTATTGTGCTAAATCACACAAAAACACTTTGCGCAGTGCAATTCGCTGAATATAGCATTGCACCTGTATTCATGTACATGCCCCCTCAGTTTTCCCCTTGCAATATAATTTTGCCTGGTGCTAATGCAGTTTACGCACACTATTTGACCTTTTGAACATAGCAGACCTGTGCTAACCCGGCACTAACCCTGCACAAACGTTTTGTGCCCAGTGCAAGTTTTGAATATCTGGCCCATAGAGTGTAGTACTGTGTGTTCTATGTAATATATTTAATTGGATTTAATTTTATCTATTATTTATTGAAAACTTTGTCTTTCTGACCATTTTCCTTCAGAGATTTTGTATCCTAGTTCCTTTTCCCAGCTCTTTTTTAATTTGTCTAGATTACCTTGCCCAGCTTTCATCAGGTTGTTGTATATGTTAGAAGTTATTATCTGTCTGCTTCCTAGTATGAGTTCTTGTGCTGAAGTCAGTTTAGGTTTAGGCATATTCTTGCCTAAATCCTTAGTAAGAATAGATTCTATTCTTATGTAGTAAAAGTGATCAGCTTTGTTCAAATTTCTGTCTTTTTGTAGTTCCTGAAAGGAGGATAACATCTCCCCTTTATATACAGTACATCTTCAATTTAAATGATTCATTTTGTCCCACAAGGATTGTAAGACTTGATAGGCTTTTCTGAGTTATTTCTATTATGTATTTCAATTCTTATAGGAGTATGAATATTAATTTTTAAGTTTTCTTTCATTAATTTGTGATCATTTTGCCATGCTTTCATAGTTGTTTGTATGCAGGGGTTGTTAATGAGTTGTATCTCTTTTTCCTTTTTATTATAATTTATAAAATGGGCTTAAAAAATCCACAATGCTGATTGGCTAAAACAACAGTTTCAGCCGTGTCCTTATCAGCATGTATTGTGCCAGCCGGCACTAATTCTGCAAACTGAGCCATACCATACAAAAATATAATTGTCCCCATCACCATTCTCTCTCAGAAAACAACCTGCTGCTCTGTGCTATGCTAATGAAACATGCAGCCACTCTGCACTGTACCTCTGTAACCTGCAAACCACTCGACGATTTTACACAGTCCCCCTGCCATTTTACGTCCTCATACAATCCCATCTTGCAGTTACATCCCTCTGAAAAATACACAATGCCACAATATCTCTCTTTTTCTCACCTTTTCCCCTTGTAGCTGACAGTAAATACACAGGAAGGAAATGAGTCACTACATTAAGCATGACCCTTACAAAACGAGTATGACCTTACATTGCCTTAGCAACACTCCATCGAGACAGACCAAACAAATACTTTTAAAATGTGTCTGTCTATCTGTGCTGCCAAATACTTTTTAAATCTGTCCGTGTCTGTCACAAGAGGATGGGGGCACGAGCAGGGATGGCAAAAACGGCAAGAAACACTGTATAAAATACAACTCTCTGAGTGTGACCTTACGTTTCCTTAGCAACACTCTGTCTGGCTTCCAACTAAATTACATACACAAACCATACAAACAAAACAGAAAAACAGACAGACAGATACTTTTTAAATCTGTGCTGCCAAATACATTTTAAATCTGTCTGTGACGAGAAGACGGGTGCAGCGGCGTGGAATGCAACAAACACTGCAAATACAACTCTCTGACCAATATAAAAGATACTCGCTCATGCTATTTCCAAATCTGGGTAGGCAAAAGAAGAAATATTTACCCCCCAAAACAATCGATTCTGCTTCTCAGTATACCACAGACAGCACCAACCTATACAAAATGATAAATTAAAACCTCTATACAGTGACTACTTTTTCTTTTTCTATACTAATATTGGCTTTTTTTAAAACTTCTAAGTTACACTTTGCAAATTTTTTTTTAAATTAACCTTTTTACTACGGTGCCCATTTTATAAGCGCAATAACACACTCCGAGGTGTGGATTGCGTGCTGATAAGAGCATGCCCAGGGGCATAAGGCACTCGGCGCAAGCACCTCATTCCTTAGTACACCCCTGGGTGTGCTCTTATCAGCACGTAACCCACATCTCGTCATGTGTTATTGCTTGCATAACCAGTTACATTTTTTATCAAAGGGTTTATTGTCTTTATTTTGAATACATTCTGCTTCTACCCACCAGGGATGATCATTTTCATAATATTCCATAAATTGACTGATAATTGCTGCTTGGTGATAATAAGTTAAATTAGGGAGTTTTAAGCCTACATTGTCATAATTAGCACTTAATGGGCCAGATATTCAAAACTTTGCCTCTGGGCTAAATTAGCATTGCCCAGCGGGCAAACTTAGCCCAGAGCAGAAAACAAGCTATATTCAAAAGGAGTAGCCTGGGGAAAACAGCTTCTGAATATAGCATGGGAATGAGGCCGGGCAAACTGGGCTGGGAGTGCAGGGCAAACTTATCCCTGGAATAAGACAGCTTTGAATATAGCAACCAGGAAGTGCAGCCCACAACAGCAACACAGAGCACAGCGATGTGAAGGTAACTAGAGGTGACCTATGTAGCCAATGTGTGTTCCAGAAAATGTGTGGACCCAGTACAGCTGCAGGGAGCAGCCTATGGGAAAGTACAGTGTGCAAAACAGTATAATATTCCCCGAACTGTTAGGGCGGAGCTAACGTGCTTGCGCAGGATTAGCACGGAGCTAAGTTGTTTGCCCAGTGCAAACATGTTTGCCCCGCACTAAACTTTGCCATATTCAAAAGGGACATGCAAACGAGTCTACTTAGGTAGTCTCTGGGCAAACATCCAGATTAGCAACTCATTATGCCCTGATTTGCATGCAGTTTGCCCAGCGTTACTGCAGGGTCCCACAGAGCCACCTGAAGGTCGAGTCTGGAAGTACTGGGGCTGGCCAGGTCCAACCACAGCTCCACCTGTAGGTCAGCCTGACAGTGTACGATGATAGCTGCAGGCTACATATAATCAGTACAGCATAGCATAGCATATTGCACCCCAGGGGACAAGACAGCATAGGCACAGGTGGTGGTGGTGCTGCATGCAACTGTCACACTGTAGGGCATGCTACAGTGCACAGCAGACACTACAGTAACAAGGGGGACAGTGGTGTGAGGGACACAGCACTGCCTATGGTGTGTAGGGCAGTGATGCTGACTGCACTGTACACAGAGACAGGCCCAACATGCAGATGTTTACTGACTGTGGGTATTACTGTTACGCTGTCGTGTGATTCACAGATGCTGCACCTGTGGCATGGGATGCACACAGTGATATATACGTGGTTGGCTGTGTGTGCTGTGGCATCTGTACAGTTGTGCTGTATGTAGCGAGGGGGCACATAGGGTCCAACAGGCACACAGCCGGTGGGGTATTCACACTACTGGCCCATGTGCACTGCGTGCTGTGACCCAGTCTTGTGGCCACACCTGGGCTGTGGTAAGGTCTGGCCACCTATACACCTTCCCCTCAATGGCCACCATGCCCACAGTGCTGCCTGTGTGTGCTGGCATCTGTTGAGTACTACAGATGTATGGTCTGCAGGCGTTTGCTGTGTTGCCACACTACCATGATGTCCCCTGTGGGCTTGATCACCCCTTACTGCCTGTGCATGACTGGGACCTGTGGCAGCAGTTGGCATCATGGTGGTGCCATCAGTAAGCAGTATGTGTCCTCCATGTCTAGCAGTTTCTAAGTGTCATACTCATATGTTAGGGTCGCGCAAGCTGGGCTAATGCCACGCTAACACCGCGTAAAACAACAATGTCGTGCACAGCTGTTTGCCCAGGGTTAAGACCAGCTTTTCCTGGGCAGTAATATGTACCATGCTATGGGTCGAGCTAAGTCACGCTAAACACCTTAGCGCAGCGCTAGTCGCTGAATGTCTCATTGCACCTGTACTCATGTTCACTTTGCCCCTTGCATATAATTATGGTTTGCCCAGCGCTAATGCAGTTTGCGCGTGCTATTTGGCCTTTTGAATATGGCAGACCCGCGCTAAGCCCACACAAACATTTTTTGCCTGGCGCAAAACTTTGAATATCTGGCCCTTAGTGCATTCCTAATGTTATTGTAACTTCTATTTTTTTATGAAACCTGTTTGATCTTTATTAACAAAATTAGGTAGTATCTGTTCTAGATGAGAAGCTAGGGCCAGATATTCAAAACTTTGCCCCGGGGCTAAATTAGCACTGCCTGGCAGGCAAACTTAGCCCAGAGCACAAAGCAAGCTATATTCAAAAGTCAATAGCCCAGTGCTAATCCTGCTGAATATAGCAGTCTAAGGAAGCCGGGCAAACTGGTCTGGGAGTGCAGGGCAAAAATAGTGTGGGAATAAGACAGCACTGAATATAGCAACAGGGAAGTGCAAACTGCAACTGCAGCTCATTAGACTCTGTAGCAAGCCAGTGTTGCAGGTGGAGAACATTGTGTGTGATTGCACAGACATGTCTCACATCTACTGCAAACACACCTCTCAACCCCCTGCCTCATAAATCAGGGACAAAGGTTTAAAATCAGGGACACATCTTAGAAATTGGTGATATCCACTCAGGAAACTGGTAGGATAAAGTGGTGTAGTGTAAAATGCATTTTCTAAGGAAGAACACGACTGTAACATTAATGTTTGACATTATTTTATGCTTACAACCCCCACTGTTTGGTCATGGAAACACAAGTTTTAGGAGGGGCAGAGTAAAACACTGAGGTAAAATCAGGGACATCTGAAAATCAGGGGCAGTTGAGAGGTATGACTGCAAACAACAATGTCAGCCACACACTGCAGAACTGCGCTATGCTGAAGTGAGGTTTGCCTGGGGCTAACCTGATTGCACGGTGCTAACACATTAGCCCTGTGCAAACTGGTTAGCCCGGGGCAAACGGGAGCTATATTCAAAGCTCCCATACAAATGAGCCTGCTTAGGTAAGCTGTGGGCAAACAGGTACATTTGCATCTCATTAAATGCTGCTTAGCATACATTACCATGCGGTTTGCCCGGTGCTACTGCATGAAGCACACAGCTCCCCCTTTTGGTCGGAATGGAAGTACAGGCTGGACGCTGCAGACCAAGGCAGACCCACAGCATCCCCTGTTGGTCAGAATATAAGTACAGGCCGGAAGCAGCAGGAACTGTGTGCTGCCAGGCTGAGTTGGTGCATACATACCTCGCAACCCCTTGCCACCTGAATCAGGGACAAGGCTTAAACAAATCACGGACAAAGGACCAAAATCAGGGACACATCCTCAAATGTAGACATATCCACCCAAACAGCTGGTAGAATATGGGGCTTAGTGCAACATGCATGTTCTGAAGAAGAACAAGTCTGTACCTTTAATGCTTGCCATTGTTATGTGCTTACAATTTCCACTGTTTAGTTAGGGAACCATAAGTGTGAGGAGGGACAGACTAATACCTCTGAGGAAAATTCAGGGACGTCCCTGACAACAGTCTGGGACAGTTAAGAGGTATGCTCCGGAGCCAGTCACAATGAATGTAAACGTAATATTCCTGGTAGTCTAGTGGTCCCCCTACCCCCCCTGCATTATGCCCTACCTGTTCACAATATTATCATACTTAATTTCCCTGATAGTATAGTGCCCTCAAGCACATATCCCGACCCCCATTTCCAATAAAAGTGAACACATATCCGTGGTAGTCTTGTAGTCCCTCCCCCAAACACATATCCCGACCCCTGTTATGAATAAATTCAAGCACCTATCCCTGGTAGTCTAGTGGTACCCCCCAGCATGTTTCCCGACCCCCGTTATGAATATAACTGAGCTATTTACCCTGGTAGTCTAGTGGTACCCCCCAGCATGTTTCCCGAATTTCACATTAATATAACTGAGCTTATTTACCTGTAGTCTAGTGGTACTCCCCCCACCTGGTAGCGCTGTCCCCACTCAGCCGATCCATCTACCAGGAAGTGAGCCAGTGACCGGCTCAGCCCTCTGCACACCACCACGGCCGGCCGCTAGTCTGCCCAGATTTAAGACTACCTTTTCCTGGGCAGTAATTTTCACAGTGCAAAGTGTCATGCTAGGTCATGCAAAAACACTTTACGTGGTGCTAATGCACTGAATATAGCATTGCGCTTGTATTCATGAACATGCCCCCTCTTTTTGCCCCTTGCATACATTATACTTTTGCCTGGCGGTAATGCAGTTTGCCCATGTTATTTGACCTTTTGAATATAGCGGACTGGCGCAAACCCTGCCCAAACGTTTTACGCCCTGGGCAAAGTTTTGAATATCTGGCCCCCATTCTTCATTCAGGTGTCAACAGTATTTTCCAACTTCACATGTAGCAGAAAACTGGATTATTAAAGAGCATCTTCATAAAATTAACCTCTGGGAAAAATATTAATATTATATTATGCCTAAAATGAGAACAGTGAGGTTTGGGACATGTAAATTATGACTAAAAAGGGTTCTAAGTCAAACAAATCATTCAAACCTTTTTTTTAGGTTTGTTTGTCACCAATGCAAGTATCCAAAATGTTTCTCTATGTAGTAACCACTTTTCTAACTCCCCACCACTTGCACTGGTCTCTACCCTCCCTACTCCCAAAAGGTTAAAAGCATGATTTGTCCCCATTGTGTTGATAATGCAATATCTTGGTATTTTTTGTTATTAGCCCTCAGATACAGCACCTAGGGCCAGATATTCAAAACTTTGCCCCGGGGCAAAATTAGCACTGCCCAGCGGGCAAACTTAGCCCAGAGCACAGAGCACGCTATATTCAAAAGGAATAGCCCAGAGCAAACAGCTTCCAAATATGGCATGGTAATGAGGCCATGCAAACTGGGCTGGGAGTGCAGGGCAAAAATAGCCCTGGAATAAGACAGCACTGAATAAAGCAACCAGGAAGTGCAACCCACAACAACAACACAGTACACAGCAACATGAGGGCAGGTACAGACGAACTACGTGGCCAATGTGTGTGCCAGCAAATGCATGGATTCAGTACAGCTGCAGGAAGCAGCAGATGTGAAAGAACAGTGATCAAACATATAATATTCCCATTGCGTTAGCGCCCGGCTAACACATTAGCGCAGCATTAGCTGAGCTATAGTTAGCCCGAGCAAATGACGCTTGCCCGGGCTAAAATAATGCCATATCTGCGCGTTGATGCAATGAGCCTACTTACATAGTCTCTGGGCAAACAACCGGATTAGTATCTCATTATACCCTGATTTGCATGCAGTTTGCCCAGCGTTACTGCAGAGTCCCAGAGCCACCTGTAGGTCAGTCTGGAAGTACAGGGGCTGACCAGGTCCAACCGCAGCTCCACCTGTAGGTCAGTCTGGCAGTGCATGATGATAGCTGCAGGCTACATGTAAACAGTACAGCATAGCATAGCATATTATACCCCAGGGACAGGACACTATAGGCACAGGTGGTGGTGGTGCTGCATACAACTGTCACATTGTAGGGCATGCTACAGTGCACAGCAGAAACTACAGTAGCAAGGGGGCCAGTAGAAGGACACAGCAATGCCTATGGTGTGTAGGGCAGTGATGATGACTGCACTATACACAGTGAGCGGCCCAACCTGTGGATGTTTTCTGACACTGGACATTACTGTTACGCTGTTGTGTGACCCACAGATGCTGCACCTGTGGCATGGATGCTCACAGTGACATGTACATTTCTGGCTTTGTGTGCTGTGGCAGTTGTACAGCTGTGAGGTATGTGGCCGGGGCTATATTATCTGAAAGGCACACTGGTGTTGGGGTATTCCCAATACTGACCCATGTATACTGCATGATGTGTCCCAGCCTTGTGGCCACACCTGATCTGTACTCACAGCCTCACCACCCATATGCTCCCCTCAACATCCTCCATGCCCACAGTGCTGCATGTGTGTGCTGGCATCTGTTGGTGTCCACGGAGTGTGGTCCACAGGTGTGTGCTGTATGGCCACACTGCCGTGCTGTCCACTGGTGGCAGGGTCACCACTTACTGCCTGGCATGGCTGGGACTGGTGACAGATGATGGCATCATTGTGATGCCATCAGTTAGCAGCATGCTTCCTCTATGTTTGGCTTTATCTATGTGTCATATTTATTTGTTAGGGTCGCGCAAAACCCGCGCTAAACCCGTGCAAAGCCATAATGTCATGCAAAGCTGATTGCCCAGGATTAAGACTAGCTTTTCCTGGTAATACACCGCGCTAAGTGTAGATGTTCGTCGCGCCAAAACCACTTAGCGAGCACTAGTTACTGAATATAGCATTAGCCTGTATTCATGTCAGTTTGCCCCTTGCATACATTATAATTTTGCCCGGCGCTAATACAGTTTGCCCGCGCTATTTGGCCTTTTGAATATGGCAGACCTTCGCTAATCCCGCGCTAAACCTGCGCAAATGGTTTTTGCCCAGCGCAAAGTTTTGAATATCTGGCCCCTATTCTTTTTTTTCCTTCCACAAAGGTGTTTGTCCTCCCTAGCAGACCTGGGTATCCTATCAGCCCCGTCCCCATGCTCAGCAGCCATCCCTTATTCTTCTGTGGTCTAGGAGCTCATTCTCCCTATGGATCCCCCTGCAGCGGGGCGAGAGAGGGAGGGCCATCCTTCTCCCCTGGCAGACATATCCAGATCCACTCTGGGGTCAGAGTGGCAGGGTGGAAACCCAGACACAGGTACGGATTTACAAATCCCAGGCTTCTAGATTTTCCACTTTTTCTTTGCCCCTCCTGGTACTGCAGTGCCAGTATGTGTGTGTGGAGATGCACCCATTCTATGTTGCTGCAGCACCCCTCTTTGAGTCATTCACATGTGTTTACTGGTGGCAGTAATGGGCAAGATGCTTTGGCCACCATCATGGGAGAGAAGAGCAATCCCCGGGATCCTTGATTTCTCCCACCCCACTGATCACCTGCAATCAGTGTTCATTCTTGAGCATAGGTCACTAGCATGGCAAGAGGCAAGGCATGCGATGCCTCGGCCTTCCACACCACCAGGCCAGACTTGCACATCTGTTCTTATTTTAAAGGTCATATGCAAAGGTTTTTAAAACTAAAAGAAACAGCACCATTCAATAAACACTGCTACAAAACCTATTGGTGTTCCAGATTTTGTAACAAAAGTCAACAAATGAATGCATTTTTGTAACATGGCAACAACCAGTAAGCCAAAATAACGGAAAGGGATTGGAGGAAACACAGCAGGTGACTAAAGTTGGAGCGGGGATTAATTCCCCAGTAATGCCCACTCCAACATTGCAATAATCCCTGCCTGACATCAGGAGCGCACTAAATGAGCAAGACAGAGGAGCAGGCATGTACTTCAAGCAGAACCTCGCTATCAGGAGCGTGCAGTACTATCTCAATCTGTTTGGAACAGCTGCCAATGACCTATCGTGTATGATCATGCACGTATTGGCACATATCCCATAATGCAGTAGTGACTGAGTAGTGAAAATGAAGACAGAGAGCAATGAAAATAGCATGTTTAGCAACAGAGAGAAATGTTAGGATCAAGTATTGTGTTTGTGGTGTACAACTGCCACATCAGAAAAAAAAATTCCATGGACGCTACATTAATGCATGTCCTGTGTAGAACGTGAACGCACATATTCCATATGGAACTTTGTACTTGAGAAACAGCAGAAGTGGACAAAATAATATAAAATCACTGTTTCTCCTCACAGTTATAGTAGGTGAAATTAGTATGTTATAACACCATTTTGGCAAGACCACTTGCCGTGTTACAAGCACATTAATCTCCTCCGAAGGAGGCTTCTACTGGGGAAATAATGCATGGTTGGGTGGTTGTAGGCACTCTGCCTCATGCCCCACCTCAACATGCATTAATTCCCCAGAAGCTCCTTCATTGGGGATTAATGCTTGCTTAGTGTCTTTTTGTTGTGGTCCACTTCCCCAAGGTTGCTGGATGCCAAATGCTGAATCAGTAAGCAGATGCTGATGTCATTTGGGATGCTTGCCTGTTAGCAGTTGTATTGCTGCAAGAGCTCCAGAGCGGACACTTGGCTCAGCAAGCCAAGGACCACTCCTGCAATGCTCCCTGCCAAGAGCCAGAGCAAGACTCAGCCAGCGGGCGGTTGGGGTTCCTCTGCCACTGCCCAAGAGCTCCAGAGCAGACACTTGGCTCAGCAAGGTACGGCAAACACTGCAACCAATCAGAACATGAGTGCCTTCTTGGGTCCTACTTTGATTGGTCCCCGCTCACCCTAAGCTTTACACTAGCCACTTTTTGGCTATTTTCTGGTTGTTTTCTTCTCCTTTCCCTGTAAAAATGTACAAAAAGTGCTGTAATTACTGAAACTGTGGGACTGAAATAAGCTGTTTACTGGGAAACTGTTTATAGTCCAAGTGATTTCAGCCCTTTTGTGTTACTTAGGCAGTGTCAGATGTTTGGGCTCCAAACCAATCCACAAACTTAAAAAGTGCTAATTGTTTCTGACTCCCTGCTGCTTTGCAGACTCTTTGT
Source organism: Neoceratodus forsteri (assembly GCA_016271365.2). Taxonomy (NCBI): domain Eukaryota; kingdom Metazoa; phylum Chordata; order Ceratodontiformes; family Ceratodontidae; genus Neoceratodus; species Neoceratodus forsteri. The sequence continues at coordinate 665,284,011 of CM057456.1, read as the reverse complement.
TCTGAGCAGCATATAATTCGGACTTTTCTTCCTTTTCCCCAGCTGAGGAACACTTCTGCAAGGCTCCCTGCCTACAGCCAGAGCAAGACTCGGTCAGCGGGCGGTTGACGTTCCTCTGCCACCTCCCGAGAGCTCCAGAGTGGACACTTAGATCAGCAAGGTACGGCAAAAGCCACAACGTTTACACCCGCCCCCCCCATCTCCTTCCCTTATTAAATAGAGTTTATCCATGCCCCCTTTTTCTAAAAAACATGACATTGGTTATACACCATCCTATTATATCATAAATTGTACACCAGCCAATGATAACTGACTTCTGTACATCTATCCCTATCCTAACCTCTCTATAAGCCGGGCTTCTACCAGGTTGTCAAATAACTTCTTGCAACGGCTGTCAATTACGTCGGTCATATAATTTTTTGCTACGGCAATCCTGATACATCTACGCTGACTTAGCCTTACTAGCATTATCCCTTTCTAAGTCTCTCTCTCTCTCTCATTCACTCTGCATCTCTCTATTGTTCACCTTAGTCTAGGATATCTTTATTAACACTCACTATACTGCTATCGCTATAAGGTTCATTCATACAGAGGCTTTCCATGTATTATATGCTAGCTAAGGGTAAGGGGCATTACATACATTTTTTTTTTTGTCTTTTCTTGTGATCGTTGTCAAAACAGTCATAGTTCAGCACTTTGAGTAGACCCTCTCTGTATAAGGACTACCATGGAGACTAAGCTGTGACTACTACTCTTGTCCCTTCTATAACTGGAACCATGTGGGCAATTTAATCAACAAAATAATGTCCTGGGGGATGAATGTATATGAATGTATACCACCACTGCCCTGCTGTGGGCCTATCACAGGCTCAGTAAATTATGTATGTGCTTATCGCCTACCCTAGCTACAGCATTACTTATGGACAATACACCCAGGTGGGACAGGATTGGGACTGTACAGAGAGGATACACAACCCCTGCCTTACAGCGTGGAACCCTCATTGATAATTTCAACCAGAATACTAGTTATTGCCATGATAGGAAGCCAAAACATCAAAGTGGGAATCCCTAGAACACCATCGGAGGACCTATGAAGACACACAAAAAAAAAATCAATAAGTTATCCATTACTGCAATAAAAAAGCTTCTGCTCCTAATTCTACTATGCTCTGGTGATGTAAAACTCAATCCTGGGCCCACAGAGGCTATCAATTCTCCAACTGACTTGGACAGGCTTAAAGGCATGAGCTTCCTTCACATCAACTTGTGCAGGTTATTAAAAAAGATTACTATGATCCAAACGTGGACAAATTATACATCATAGCTAACATTTTTTGTATGAATAATTTAAGAAAATGTATTTACAATTTTTTAAAAAAAGGGCCCCATTTGAATTACAGGGGTGATCTATGGGTTTGGTATATAAGGAAAAACACAACAAAAAATTTATAAATTTGAACAAAATTAGAAGCACTTGAGGTACGTGAGTAAATTTGTGGATTTCAAGCACAAGTGGTAGTAAAATGAAAAAGCATAATTAGGAGGTTTGTGTAAGCACTGTGCTCAAAAGGTCTTTTTATTCATTTTTATTGTTACAGAGAGCTTATTTTAAAGACTGGACACATTATAGCACAGTCGAAAAAACAGCTTTAATGGTAATTACCGGATACTATCACTGAATTGTACATGAGATAAAATAATAGTGAGGATGTTATCAAAGAGAGAGTTCTAATGAGAATGTTTTCTATTTTTTGTCAAAACAGTTAAAATTCCCCATGAACAAGCTCAAAGGAGTGAAACGTAGGGGACCATACAAGAATAAAAGAAGTGAAAAAAACACAAATTTGTACAACAAACTCTTTTCTTAATAAGAAGTTTGCACTCCCTGCTTTATTATATTTATTTTTGTTTGTAGGTAGCACCTTCAAGGGAGCTGTGTATTAATATTAGAAGCACCATTACCTTAATGTGTTGTTGTACTGATTAATTGAAAGTACCTTGAGGGTGGGTATCATTTCATTTGGATGTTGGTGCGAAGATTAAATTATATTAAATTGGAAAGTTAATAAAAAAGACATAAAACTGTTTAGAGTTATCTAATTTCGAGACAAGAATAGTATACCGGTGTTAGTTTAAGATGGATGAAGGCATAGCAGCATTACAAGATATAGGAAACAGTGTTCAAAACACTTTGGGCCAGATATTCAAAAGGGTTGCGCCATGCTCAACAGGGTTGCGCATGCTCAAGTCCTACATTGTGCCATTCTGTGATATTCGGCAGGAGGCAGTTGCACCACTGAAAATAGGCTGAGCAACAGCGCAATGCAAATGACTGCATGCTCAACAGGAGGGGGAGGAACCATGCATAAACTGCACAGCCCAATATTCAGCCGGGCTGTGCAGAGTTGTGCAGGTGCAACCCCCAACCTGAGCCTGCAGGACCTTGAGCCAAAAAAAAAGGCTTAAGTAGAGGGCCACCCACAGGTGAGCTGCTGTATTGCAGGGTGCAACACAGCAGCTGCCACCTGTGGCTGGCCCCCAACTCAGTCCCTGTGCCCCCCCAGCCCGATCGCGGCATAGTGTACTCCCCCACCAGCCCGATCGTGGCATCAATGTGGCCCCTCCCGTTCACATCCCTGGTGGTCCAGTGGACCGAAATGCCTGATCACGGGCAGAATGTAAAATGAATCCCCGAACATCTCCCTGGTGGTCCAGTGGACCGTAATTCCCGATCGCGGGCAGAATGTAAAATGAACCCCCGAACATCTCCCTGATGGTCCAGTGGACCGAATGCCCGATCGCGGGCAGAATGTAAATGACCCCCAAACATAGTTCTTAGTGCCCGATCGCGGGCAGTAAGTAAAGTGCCCCCACCCCGAACATCTCCCTGGTGGTCCAGTGGACTGTAATGCCGATCGCGGGCAGAATGTAAGAATGAACCCTCACTCAAACATCTCTTGGGGGTTAGTGTCCCTCCACTTACCCACCACGCCCACCACCCACTTCCTCGGCAGCCGGCAGGCAGCATATCCCACCCGCCTCGTCGCCTGCCGCGCCACGATTGATCTGCCTGTAGCCGCATGCCATTGGCAGAGCAAGAGCCAATGGCAGTTTATGTCAGGATGATAGTCCAGATCGGTGAATGATTCACTACAAATCTGACTGTCATGTACGTGGTATACTGCACGCCCATTGGTTCTTGCCCGCACCAATGGGCATGCAGCCCTACCAGGCAGTCAGTTGGCGGGCGGGCGGGCGCAGGTGGTGGATGCTACCGCCCTGCGCTGCTGGGGAGCGGGTGGTGGGCTTTGTGGGTGGGTGGGGGGAACACTAGCCACCAGGAGATGTTTGGGTGGGGGGCACTTTACTTACTGCCCATGATCGGGCACTAGGAACATGTTCAGGAGGTTCATTTTACATTCTGCCCATGATCGGGCATTACGGTCCACTGACCACCAGGGAGATGTATGGGAGGAGTGGGGAGCTTACATTGCCGCTCGCGATCGGCTGCAGGGTGCGCCGGTCCCTGATGGCTGCTGCCTGGCAGGGTGGCCAGGCACAAGTCCTCAGGGATCGGGCGCACCTACATGCTAATGGCATGCAAATGGGGCCATAATCAGATGCAAATGGCCCCCTGCGCCTTTGCATGAATTATGGCCCCATTTGCATGTCACCTTTTGAATATTGTGATTTGCACATGCGCTATCGATGGCCACAAATCGTTGAATGCTCCACTTCTGACAACTTGGCGTGGCGCAAGTTTCACTGCGCCATGCACAGTGGCTGTGGCTGGGGGGTGATATTCAAAGGAGTTGCTCAATAGCGCAACTCCTTTGAATATCGCCTGGGCCACACCCCAGCGCAACTATTTTGCGCAGCGCAAGGGCTTGCGCCTCAGAATGGCGCAGTTTGAATATCCAGCCCTTTGCATGTTACAACATATTCTGAAGATGAAAGAAAATCATTATTTCAAGCCATGAGAGGCAGTAGGGACCTTTCCACACAAATGGGGGAAACTCCTAAAAATATTGCACAAAAAATTGAAAATCTCAAATTTAGAGATACAAGGTTAGAGTGGCATGGTTTGATGCTCACACTATATTTAGAACATAACAGAATACTGAGGGGCCTCAGATTAGCAGTTGATCCAAATATAGGAATTAGTACCTTAAAATTATTCAACAAATGAGATGGGATAAGGAACATAGCTAGCTGTGACTTTATGTATGCTTTGATAGAAGCAATAATAGATGAAAGGAAAACCTTAGCAGAAGACATACAGAAAACACAAGAAGTACTCAAATTGCAATTAGAAGCAGAAGAATGTACACACAATTTAAAGGATACAAAAAAGGAAATTAATGGAATATTAAGTTAAATTGAAACAGCAGAAGATAAAAAAATGCATCAGGGACACACATGACTATAAAGAAAACAGGGTTTACACATATAAACAGTATAATAGGAGAAGTCAAGGGTTTTATAATACTGAAAGTGGAACAGATAGTGACAACAGTTATACAAGAGACTCACATGCACATATACAAGTAGAAGAAGAATATGTACATACAGGAGAGTCACAGCAGCCCAGTACTTCAACAGCAGATTTAGGTGAGTCAATATATGATCTAAGAAATTCTAACTTCTAACAGAAATTATCCAAGACAACAAGTGGGGTTTCAAGGTGGCAGGAGGGGACGGGGCAAGGAGGAACAGGTGGAAGATTAACAAGAATGTCATATGTGGACAAAGGTCTGCCCAAACAAATGCAGAAATAATTCCAATATTTAATCTGAGTAAAAAAAGTTTAATTAAAGTTGAGGAACAGGTGTTAGAGTTGGGCTTGTCATTTTCCCCCACACAACCAGTTAATCTATTTGAACTTGAGGTAGACTTACAAAAGTTCTTCAGAACTCTTAGATAAAGAAATCTTTTTGAGGTGGAAAGGACAGGTGATGAGGAACAAAACTGAATCAGAAAGGCATTAAACATCAAATCGAATTCCACCCCCCCACCCCCATGGATAGGAACCATGGAATAGAGACATTTTGCAATACTGTTGAAGATGAGATTATGGAATTATATACAAATAAGAAAGAACTACGGCCAAAAAAACATAATTTAACAGTGATGCAAAGAAAAGCTTTAAAAGACCTAAGTGAAGATGATGAAATAATAATAAAACAAGCGGATAAAGGAGGAGGAATAGTAATATAAGATAGAGAAAAGTATAAAATAATGTGTTTAAAATCATTAGATAACAGGCAGAACTATTCTCAGTTAATACAGGACCCAATGATTTTATTACAAGGAAAATTAAGAGAAATGCTTTCTGAATTTGTGGACATGAACTGGTTACAGGAATGGGAAATTAGATTACTTATTAAAGAATATCCGAGAATTCCAACTTTCTAATGAATCCCCAAAATCCATAAAAATATGTTAGACCCACCAGGGAGACCAATTGTCTCAGGAATAGATTCACTATTTGACCCCATATCTAAATATATTAATTATTTTGTACAACCTCTGATAGAACAAAGCTGTACCTATATACAGGATTCATCAGATGTAATGGAAGAATTGGAGTTAATTTCAGAAACAAGAGATTTAACTAAAACTATTTTAGTTACATGGGAAGTAGTAAACTTGTACACTTCAATTCCACATAGAGAAGGTGTTTTCAATATGGGAAAAATTTATATAAAAGACTCAATAATAAGGAACCAAAAACTGAGATGCTGCAAGATTTATCAACATCCATTTTAGACAATAATTACTTTAAATTTGATAGGGTTTTTTACCAACAAGACAGAGGTATGACAATGGGCAGTACTATGGCTCTGGCCTATGTTAACTCTTATATGATCAATTTTGAAATAGAAAATGTATTTAATGACCAAAGAAATGGATTTTTGGAAAAGATAATCCTGTGGAAACGATTTATTGATGATGTACTCTGTATATGGGGAGGCACACAACAAGAATTGTTAGAATTTGATACACAGTTAAATATGTGGGACACAAATTTTAAATTTACAATAAATTACAGTGAGTTTAATATTCCCTTTTTGGATCTCTTGATTAAAAAAGAAGAAAACATTTTGAGTACATCTATTTACAGAAAAGAGACTGACAGAAATACCCTACTGCATAATATAAGTTATCATGAACCAAAACTAAAAAAGAGCATACCATATGCGCAAATAGTAAGAGTAAAAAGAAATTGCAAGGAAGAAGAAGACTGTTAAAAACATAAACAAGAGATGATAGAAAGATTTAGAGCTAGGGATTATACACCAACTGTCCTAAAACAAGCAAGTATAAAAATAGAAAATAAAACAAGGGAGGAATTGTTTATCGGTAAAGAAAAGAAGGAAGAAGCAAATAGGACAGTATCAGCTATACAATATAATCATAAAATGCCCCACATAAGGAAGATAATAAATAAACATTGGCACATGGTTGCATCAGATAATCCCAACAATAGGATATTACAGCAGAAGCCAATAATAGTACCAAAAAAGGTTAGTAACCTAAAAGATAAATTAGTGCATTCATAGTTTAGAAAATCAAATGTACAGGGAACCCAGTTGTTATTGGGCCCATTACAACCAGGAATGACGAGCTGTGGGAGAAGATCAGTATGTAATAATACAAGTAAAAAACACACATTTAAATAAACATCCACATTTTAATGCAGAGTTCAAAATCAAGGAACACATTAATTGTAATACAGAAGGAGTGGTATATGTAATACAGTGCCCATGTGATAGACTGTATCTGGGACAAACAAAGAGAGCCCTCAAAAAGAGAATTTTGGAACATAAAGGAGATATAAGAAATAAGGACGAATGATCACCAGTGGCAGAACATTTTAACTTAGCAGATCATACTGGAGCATCTCTCAGATTTTGGGGGTTAGAGGTAGTGAAGCCACCATTGAGAGGTGGTAATTACATTAAATTACTAGAACAAAGGGAAATTAAGTGGATTTTTGATTTAAAAACACTTAGAACAGACACTGGAATGAATCTTGACAGTAATTGGTAAGTGTGTATTTAGTGGGCCACATAGTTTTAGTTTGGATTGGAGTGATGTTGAGGAGGAGGAAAATAGTTATCTGTTTGAAATGTAATCATAAATAATGAAACCAGTTTATTTGTCTAATATAAGTAATTTCACATATTATCTTTATTGAGAGATCAATTTCAGTTAGTTAATTAGGTTATATAAACAAATTGTGAAGGATTTAAATATGAGTGGTTGTTCTCTTAAAAACATTTTCATGTAACAAAAGTAGAAATCATTAATAAATAGCAAGACATGTTTGTAACAACAGAATCTTGATGTGAAACCTTCTAAAAACCTTGGAATTCCTCACCGCAGCCTGCACCTTGAAGTGTAAAACATGTAATAGTGACAACTTTGTAAATTAAACATGAAGTTTTGAACAGTAAATGAATGGGAAAATGAAGAAGGAATCAAGCATGGTTAGGTCACAACTGTTTGCATAGCATGGTTGTATTTACATGGTTTTAGCTTACACAAGCACTAGACATTTATGCTTAAGAGCCTACTTGGAAAAACATATTTTCTCCCTTACGAGGGGGAAGAATGTACACTTGCTTAGCAACACTTTCAATCGCGAGAGGTACAGGGAGTGACATGTCACTGTGGCATTTTTTTCAAGCAGGCTCAAGAGGAAAGCACTACTCAAATGCTTTTCAGCGTTGGAAAAACACCATTACAGTTTTGCACAGAGAGATGTTTCTTTCAGCATAGTTCTGGTGAAGTATGACTGAGATTAGAAAGAACTAAGGTAACATTAGACCAACCTTGGCAGTAAAAGTCTAAATAATGAAAGTACATTGATACAACATTAAAAATGTCCCATTTACATTACAGGGACATTACTTTTGATCTATACAGCCAAGAAAAAAGCCGAACTGGTTTAAAGGCTAAAATTAAAAGAACAGTAATCAGCTGAATACAAGAGTGGCACTTAAGGTATGTGTGCCAAGACTTAAGTTTAAGCTAACATTTTTTGTATGTATAATTTAAGAAAATGTATTTACAATTTTTTAAAAAAAGGGCCCCATTTGAATTACAGGGGCGATCTATGGGTTTGGGATATAAGGAAAAATGCAAGAAAAAATAGATCAATTTGAGCGAAATTTGAAGCACTTGAGGTACGTGAGTAAATCTGTGGATTTCAAGCACAAGCGGTAGCAAAATGAAAAAGTATAATTAGGAGGCTTGTGTAAGCACTGTGCTTAAAAGGTACTTTTATCAATTTTTATTGTTACAGAGAGCTTATTTTAAAGACTGGACACATTATAGCACAGTTGAAAAAACAGCTTTAATGGTAATTACCGGATACTATCACTGAATTGTACATGAGATAAAATAATAGTAAGGATGTTGTCAAAGAGAGAGTTCTAATGAGAATGTTTTCTATTTTTTGTCAAAACAGTTAAAATTCCCCATGAACAAGCTCAAAGGAGCGAAACATAGGGGACCATACAAGAATAAAAGAAGTGAACACAACACCAAGTTGTACAACAAACTCTTTTCTTAATAAGAAGTTTGCACTCCCTGCTTTATTATATTTATTGTTGATTGTATTGAGCACCTTCAAGGGAGCTGTGTATTAATATTAGAAGCACCATTGCCTGAATGTGTTGTTGTATTAAATCATACATTACCAGACATTTTGGTATTATCTGAAACTTGGCTTAGACCTGCCACAACTGACAGGGAAATTAACCTACCTAATTACCTACTATTCAGAGCAGATAGAAAGACTAGAGGTGGAGGGGTAGCCATCTATATCAAAGACACCTTGACAGTAACTTGCCTTGATGCGTCATCTGTGGTCAATGAATATGAATGTCTAGTCCTTAAGGTGGTGATCTCGAACACAACACTGCGCATGATAGGATGTTACAGACCACCGTCCACGGGTCTCCAACTCTTAATGCATCTAGGTGTCAGCATGGGAAAAGAGTCTATGGAAATTATTATATTAGGGGACCTCAACTTAGGCTGGCTTTCTAAGACTTCTTCACCCGTTCAATCATTCTGCAATACACATGGTCAGACACAACTTATTAACGAACCAACCAGACCTAATAAACAGAACCTAAGCAATAGCTCACTGTTGGATGTCATCCTTCTGAGCATACCACATCTTTTCTCACACGCCGGTGTATTCTTCAACAATGTCAGTGATCACTGCTTCATCGCTACTGTAAGATCAACCAATAAACCTCTAGCACCATCAAAGTTCTCTATTAGAAGATCTAAGAGAAATTTCAACCCTCATGCGTATCTAGATGATCTGAAGTTCTCTACATGCTGGCAAGATTTTTTCCTGTCAAAAACAGTGCACTCAGCATATGAAATCCTAAATGAAATAGTAATAGCAGCCTTAAATTGACATGCACCTCTACTTAAAGTGTGTGTTAGAAACAAGCAATGCAAATGGTTCACCCCAGACCTTAAAATTGCCCTGTTAGAGAGGGATAAGCTTTGGAAAAAAGCATGGAAAACCAAGTCATCATCAGACTAGGTTCAGTTTAAAATGGCAAGGAACATATGTACAAGGAAGATTAGGGACACAAAAGCTGAGTACTGTCGAACTGAATTGGACTCATCTGTCAAGAATCCAGCTAAGGTCTGGAACACCATCAATGACCTATCTGGCCACACACCAGGAGACTCACTCCCAAGCAAGATCATCTCTGGAAATGAGATTATCACTGACAGATTGGAAATCCTAGAGTCATTCAACAATCATTTCACGACTGCAGGCCTTGCATTCGACAACTTTCCTGCTAATTCAATGCGCTCACAGCTTGGCACTCAATATACTGACACCACAGTGTCAAAGTCTATATTCTCTCTGCAACCAGCCATGTTGAAACAGGTTGAAGAAATGCTATGCCAACTGGATACTAAGAAGAGTGCTGGCGTGGACTCCCTCGACCCATACTTCCTGAAGATTGCCTACTCCGTACTAGCGGAACCTATAACTCACTTGTTCAACCTCTCCTTGTCCCAAGGAACAATCCCCTCAATCTGGAAAACTGCACAGGTCATCCCATTATTTAAATCAGGGGATACTCACAACCTTAACAACTACAGGCCAATTTCCATTCTCCCAGTCCTTTCTAAGCTGCTGGAAAAAATTGTTAGTACTCAACTGAGATCTTACCTTGATACTATGAATCTCCTAAACCCTGCACAATCTGGCTTCAGAGCCAAGCATAGTACCATTACAGCCCTAGCAAAAGTCACCAATGACTGGCAGAGAGAATTAGACAATAGGAATTTTATATGTGCTGTGTTTCTGGACCTAAGTAAGGCATTTGACATGGTCACACATGATCTGCTCCTCTCTTCACTGGAAGCCATAGGGCTGGATTCACTCTCCCTACAGTGGTTCTCCAACTATCTCTCTGGATGCCTTCAACAAGTCAAGGCCGAAGGCGAACTTTCACCCCTTAAGCCACTGCTAAGAGGCGAACCTCAAGGACCCGTTCTTGGTCCTATCCTCTTTGCTATCTATATTAACAACATTGATGAAAATGTTTCCAAGGCTACAGTTCATCTATTTGCAGATGACACAGTGCTCTACGTGAGCAGCACTACACCAGAAAGAGCATGTAGCGACCTTCAAACTTAATTCAATTTACTCCAACATCAACTCCTATATAAAAAGCTCCTGCTTAACATAAAGAAAACAAAAGCCATGCTCCTCTCTCCTGGCATGCATGCGGTAAACCCTACTGTCCCCGGATCTCTCTTGCAGCTATCCACAATTCTAGGGGAAAAATTAGAATTTGTTACAAAATTCAAGTACCTGTGAGTCTGGCTTGACAACAGGCTTTCTTTTACAGAACATATGGAGGAACTACTAAAAAAAACTACGCCAAAGGCTTGGTCTTTACTTTAGGATTAGCCACTTTCTCACAATGGATGCTAAGTTAAGGCTGGTACAGGCAACTTTTCTGTCTGTCAATGACTATGCAGACTTTCTATATAAACACTGTCACAGCTTCTACCTTGCAAAACCTGATACACTCTACCATAGAACCTTGAGGTTTATCACAGGACTCCCATTTACCACACATCATTGCTCCCTCTATGCAACAGTGGGATGGATTTCACTTCAGTTCAGGAGGCACAGAAATCCTGCCACATGGACTTTCAGAGCATTAAATAATCAATTACCGTCATATGTCTCCGACGGTCTCCAGCAAAAAGATAATAAGTAAATATGCACTAAGAAGCTACTCTTACATCACATTGAAAGTGCCCAAAGTTAGCACTCACATCGGAAGGAATGCCATTAGTTTCGCATTGCCCTCTTTGTGGAATAAACTACAAAAAATATTGAAAATTAGTTTTCCCATGACCATTACTTCCTTTAAGTCACTTTATTCACACCTCATTAAGGAACATTGCCAATGCTTCCCTCATCGTTAGCTAGGCCAAATATTTACACTACGCCATCACCTGTGTGTCTAGTTCTTCTAATCCTATGCACAAATACTCTAACTTCCACCTATTATCCTCGTTTCCCTTTTCCGTGGGATTCTCCAATGTGCTCCCCAACACTGCTCTTAAATTAGTCTATATGACTCATTACCTGAACTAATTGCAATATTCTCTTCATCCCATGCCCCTACTCCTCACATTGCTCTTACCTTCACCCCCTTGTCCCTATTATCTCTTTTTTCCCACTCCCCACTAACAGCCCACGTTCTACAGCTCTTCTTCCCCAGGTTGGTTCACAACTGCTAGACCCCCCCTTCCCATCCCCCTACTGTTATATCTGTGAAGAATGGAAAGGATTACATGTTAGATATTTATCCCAACCCCTTATATATTCTGTAAATATACTGTACAATTATACTCTGCTGCTATGTATACATATATACAGGATTTTTGACCCATATGTTTTGTTTTTGCTTTGTTATTTATTGTATCACCAGGATTTATGTTGTACTACCCTGTCTTATCCTATGTACACCATGTGTTAACCCTTTATTCTGTAAATGTTTATGCTTACTTCTACGTGCAATGTCATTGTCCATTTGAATTTGTAAATAATATTGTATTAACCAGGTCCATCTTGAAAATGAGCTTGCTCAATGATGCCCACCTGGATAAATAAAGATTTTGATTGATTGATTGATTGATTGAATACAATGCTGGTAACTTCATTGCTGTTGGTCAGTGTCTGCTTTACAATAATTTAGATTTAATAGGGACCTTATCTGCACTAATTCCTACTAGGGATGACTGTGCTAGCCCTGGTAAAAAAAATATCATTTTAAAGTGATTTATTGAGGTTTGCCATTGAAAATGGGCAAAGTGACCTGTAGAAGTGTACTCTACTGTACATGCAATGCCTCACTATGTACTGTAAATTAGTATACAGGCTTTTAGTTTTCTGTTCTTACTACAGAAATAGGAGTCAACATCTCTCAATATAGAAGTCTTGTAGCTAGATACAGTACATGCAATGCATTGTTGTGAAAATAAACAAACAAAATCTTATATTGTTGATACCACCGCACAAATATGAGACAGCATTTAAGAGCATGGAAATTGTGAAATAGAAGTTGATTGCAGATGAGAACTGCAAGGCTCATTTAGTCTGCCCATATCTGTTTTTTACTTTATGAATGTGCCACAGGCCTTTACTCTGGCAATGGCCTATCTATTCATAATCATTTATAGTTTTCCCTTATGCCTATCCCATGTCTGTTAAGAACTTCCTCACATTACCCCTTAATCAGTCTCCCTCTAATCTCATGCTGTGTCCTCTTGTCCTGCTGTTTTTTTTATATTGAAACATGTTAGACTCTGTCACCTGGTTAATGCACTTAAGGTGTTTAAAATGTTTCAGTCATATCACCTCTCTCCTTCCTTTGCTCTAGGGTATACATATTGAGCTCCATTAATCCATCGACAAATGCTTTCTGATGCAGTTCCTGCACCATTTTGGTTGCCCTTTTCTGGACTGTTTTCATTTTGTTAAACAGCCGGTGCTTAGTAAAGGTGCATATCTTAAAAACTGAAGGTTTGGGGCCTTTAGATGCCTCTGCAATCATTCAGTTTGCTTTTATTTATTTACTTACTTTTACTTACATTTCCATCTTTTTATTTGTATTTTGGCAAGTGCTAGTGAAAAAAAAAGAGTCCAATGGAGTCCCCGGGTGATGATGTCAGAAAACACTTACTAGCAAGCCTGCCAGTGTATTGCAAAGGGAAACTACAACCTTTCTACTTTTCAGATGACCAACAAAATTTTCAGATATTTCTGTCAGACTGACCTATATGCGAAGCCGTGAGCTGACCCAGCCTGCCCCTGTACTTTCAGACTGACCTACAGGTGGCAGTGGAAGACCCTGCAATTGCACTGTGCAGTCTAAATACAAATCTGGTCATAATGAGATGCTAGTATGGATGTTTGCCCACTGACTGCCTAAGTAGGGCTCATTTGTATAACACTATTGAATGCAGCAAATATTTGTCCTGGAAAAACATCCTAGTGCTGGGTAAAAGTGTTAGCCCTGCACAAATGTATTTGTGCCATGCAAACCTGTCTTGAATCACAACACATTTCTGCAGTATTTGGCCTGCACTGTTGTTTGCAGCTTTAGTACATCCACTTCTTTGCTAGTATACACATTGATCACGTAGTTCACCTATACCTTCCTCCACGTCTGTGTGCACTGGGCTGCTGTTTTGATTTGCACTTCCCGGATGCTGTATTCATAGCTGTCTTATTTGCTGGGCTATTATTGCACTGCACTCCCAGCCCTGTTTGCATGGCTTCGTTTCCATGCTATATTCAGTTGCTTTAGCCCCGAGGCTATTCCTTTGAAAATAGCATGCAAATGGTTCAGGGTCTATTGAGCACACCGTGTAGTGCTAATTTTGCTCCGGGGCTAAGTTTTGAATATCTGGCCCCACATGTTATCAAACATCACATATGTCTATTAAATATATATACTATTTTGGTGGCAGCACGTGTTATTTTTCCAGAAAGGTAAAGGTGAACTACATGGCCAATGTGTGTGCTAGCAAAGAAGTGGATGCACTAAAGCTGCAAACAACAGTGCAGGCCAAATACTGCAGAACTGTGTTATGGTTCAAGAGAGGTTTGCGGGGCACAAATACATTTGTGCAGTGTTTGCGCAGGGCTAACATGTTCACCCGGCACTAGGACATTTTCCCAGGGCAAACATTTGCTGTATTCAAAAGTGTTATACAAATGTGCCTTCCTAGGCAGTCAATCAATCAATCAAAATCTTTATTTATCCAGGTGAACATCACTGAGCAGAGCTCTTTTACAAGATGGACCTAGTTAGAACAGGGTCGGGTAACATCCATCATAAAACATACAAATACATGTAAATAAGTATAAAAACACAAACATAATGGTGCAGTAATAAGGGAGTCAAATGATGAAAGGAAGACAAGGCAAGCCATAACAGAGGAGGATTCAAATACAAGGGGTCAGGTCCACCATTGAACCATGCAACTGTATATAAACCATGTTCTCTGTATAGAAGTACCAGTTAGTTCATTTACATGGGACAGTCACTAGTACTAGCCATGAAAATGGCTTGGAGAACCACCAACTAATGGCAGATGGGGTACCAGGAGGGGTATGTAATATGTAAGTGAAGGATAAACATTGTGATAAGTGAAGTCCCAAGGATAGGTCGGTAGAACTGATGTGGCAGTGGGGGCCTACAGGGAGAGGGAAAGGGGAGTTAGGACTTTTATAGTATGATTGCATGCAGATTGTGGATGAGTGCAGTATAGAGTTGTGGAAAAAAGGCTGGAGAAAGCGGGAAGATAGACCAGTATCAAAGGGAGGACAGAGGCATCAAGGTGTTACATGAAAGCATGATGACAGACCAGGGCCAAGGAGGAGATAAGCACTAGAAGTAATTCGTTCATGGTTAAATGGTACAGGTTAGCATGATGACAATTCATGGTCATGGGAAACAATTGCACTGATCATTTCTGAGACAAGAATATAAGAGCTTGAAAGATGAGATGCTGATGGGTGACCTCAGTTTCAGTTTTTTTTGCAATTTATTCCACAAGGAGGACAGTGTAAAGCTTACAGCAACCCTGCCAAAGCGAGAGTTAACGTTGGGAACCATCAATAGGAGAGATTCACAACTTCTCAGGGTGTAATTGCCTATTGGTTTTGTAGGAAGATAGTCTGTAATGTATTGGGGCAGTTTTTTTGGAGATGGCTCTCAGGGTCCATAAGGCTGCATTTTTATCGCACCTGAATTGAAGAGAACTCCACCCCACTGATTGATATAGGGAGCAGTGGTGAGTGGAATAAGGCAGGCCTGTGATGAACCTCAAAGCTCTATGATATAATGTGTCAAGTTTGGTGAGGTAGGAAATGGGACAGTGACTGTAGAGGATGTCAGCATAATCTATCAAGGATAGAAAGGTTGATTGTACCAGCTGTAGTTTGGCATCTCTAGTTAAGAAGTGGGCTATTCTAAAGAACAGGCCAAGTCTCTGTTGTTATTTTTTGAGTAATTTTTCAACGTGCTCTATAAAGGAGAGCCTATGGTCCAGCCATGCTCCCAGGTATTTGAATTTAGGGGAAAAATTCCAGCTTCTCGCCAAGAATTGTAGTAATATGCGGCACAGGATCTGATAGGGCTGAATTTACCATTTAGGCAGAGGGAGAAAAGAGCATTGCTTTTGTTTTCTTGGCATTAAGTAATAGTTTTTTGTTTAGGAGTTGGTGTTACAGCAGGTTGAACTCAGATTGAAGGTCATTACATGCAGATTGTAATGACAGACGGCTTACGTAAAGAACTGTGTCATCTGCAAACAGATGAATGTTGGCCTTAGTTACTCTTTCATCAATATTGTTGATGTATATTGCAAATAAGATCGGTCCTAAGATAGAACCCTGGGGAACACCTCTTAGGAGAGGTTTGAGAGTTAAGAGATTTCCTTCTGCTTTCACCTGCTGGAAACTATCAGAGAGGTAGTTGTTGAACCACTGTAAAGATAATGGGTCAGCACCTAGTGAGGTCAGGGAAGAGATTAGCAGAAATACAGTGGCAGGCTTGCTAGTAAGGGGGTTTCTGACATCATCATCACATGGGGACTCCATCAGACTCATTTTTTTCACTAGCTCTTGACAAAATACAAATAAAAAGATGGAAAAGTAAGTACATAAACAAATAAAAGCAAACTGAATGATTGCAGAGGCATCTAAAGGCCCCAAACCTTTGTTCTTTAAAGAGCAGGTGCTTAGTAAAGGTGCATATCTTAAATAACGAAGGTTTGGGACCTTTAGATGCCTTTGCAATCATTCAGTTTGCTTCTGTTTGTTTATTTACTTACTTTTACTTACAGTCAGTAGGCAAACATACATATTAGCATCTCATTATGACCTGATTTGCATGTAGATTGCACAGTGCAATTGTAGGGGGTCACAGCGCCACCTGTAGGTCAGTCTGAAAGTACAGGGGCAGGCTGGGTCAACCCCCAGCTCAACCTGCAGGTCAGTCTGGAAGTACAGGGGCAGGCTGGGTCTGCTTACAGCTCCACCTATAGGTCAGTCTGAAAAAAATATCTGAAAAGTAGAAAGGTTGTAGTTTTCCTTTGAAATACACTGGCAGGCTTGCTAGCAAGTGTTTTCTGACGTCATCACACGGGGACTCCATTGGACTCTTTTTTTTCCACTAGCACTTGGCAAAATATAAATAAAAAGATGGAAATGTAAGTAAAAAGTAAGTAAATAAACAAATAGAAGGAAACTGAATGATTGCAAGGGCATCTAAAGGCCCCAAACCTTCATTATTTAAGATATGCACCTTTACTAAGCACCTGCTCTTTAAAGAAGGAAGGTTTGGGGCCTTTAGATGCCTCTGCAATCATTCAGTTTGCTTTTATTTGTTTATTTACTTACTTTTCCATCTTTTTAGTTGTATTTTGCCAAGTGCTAGTGAAAAAAATAAGTCCAATGGAGTCCCCGTGGGATGATGTCAGAAACTCCTTACTAGCAAGCCTGCCAGTGTATTTCAAAGGGAAACTACAACTTTTCTACATTTCAGATATTTCTTTCACATTGACCTATACGTGGAGCTGTAAGTAGACCCAGCCTGCCTCTGTACTTCCAGACTGACCTACAGGTTGAGCTGTGAGCTGACCCAGCCTGCCCCGATACTTTCAGACTGACCTACAGGTGGCGCTGTAAGACTGTACAATTGCACTATGCAATCTACAGTACATGCAAATCGGGTCATAATAAGATGCTTATATGGATGTGTGCCCACCGACTGCCTAAGTAGGCTCATTTGTATAACACTTTTGAATACAGCAGATGTTTGCCCTGGGAAAATGTCCTAGTGCTGGGTGAACATGTTAGCCCTGCGTAAACACTGCACAAATGTATTAGTGCCACGTAAACCTGTCTTGAACCATAACACAGTTCTGTAGTATTTGGCCTGTACTGTTGTTTGCAGTTTTAGTGCATCCACTTCTTTGCTAGCACACACATTGGCCACGTGGTTCACCTTTACCTTCCTGGAAAAATAACACTCCCTGGCACCAAAATATTATATATTTAATAGACATATGTGATTTTTGATAACATGTGGGGCCAGATATTCAAAACTTAGCCCCGGGGCAAAATTAGCGCTGCACGGTGTGCTAAATTAACCCTGAACCATTTGCATGTTATATTCAAAGGAATACAGCCTTGGCTAAAGCAACTGAATATATGCATGCAAATGAAGCTGTGCAAACAGGGCTGGGAGTGCAGTGCAATAATAGGCCAGCAAATAAGACAGCTATTAATATATCATCCAGGAAGTGCAAATCAAAACAGCAGCCCAGTGCACACAGACGTGGAGGAAGGTATAGGTGAGCTACCTGATCAATGTGTGTGCTAGGAAAGAAGTGGATGCACTAAAGCTGCAAACAGTGCAGGCCAAATACTGCAGAACTGTGTTATGGTTCAAGACAGGTTTGTGTAGCACAAATACATTTGTGCTGTGTTTGCGCAGGGCTAACATCTTCACCAGGCACTAGGACGTTTTCCCAGGGCCAACATTTGCTGTATTCAAAAGTGTATCAAAACGGTATCCACTTTTGCTCTGGCTCACACACAGTTTTCAGCAAGTCTCTTTCTCAGCTTAAGAGTTCTCTCAGTCCCTCTGATGCAGGTTCTCTCTGCAGCAAGTGATTCTCCTCAAAACCAGAAATATTCACCAGATATCTGGTCCATTCAGCAGAGGTGCACAGTTCCTTCAAACAGTAGAATTCTGTCACTTCAATACTCAGAAATACTCCACATAAGCCTTGTGAAAGCCCACTTTTCTCCACACAGTAGTGAGCCCTGCTGACTCAATCAGAGCCCAGAACAGACTGCCCACTGAACTCACTCAGGAGGGAGCAATCTTAGACCTGGTACTCTCAAATGGGGAAGGAGAAAGGATCTCAGATTTAGAAGTGGGTAGCCATCTGGGAACAAGTGACCACCAAACAGTGTGGTTCACAATAAACACAGCCATAGTGTCAAGATACAAAAACAAGAGTATTGGACTTTAGGAAGGCTGACTTTGGAAAAATGAGAGAGTGCCTCAGAAAAGCACTAGCAAACGGGCAAGAAGGAGGGGTGGAGGAGCAATGGGGAATAATCAAAACAGCCATCGCAGAGGCAGCAAGCCTTTGTGTGAAGCAAATCAACAAAACAAAATGAAGGAAAAACACTATGGTTCTCAAAAGAGGTGGCAGGACGGTATAGGAGAAAAGGATAGCATTCAGGAAAATAAGGAAACACAGAAGGAGCAGGACAGAGAACTTTATCAGTTGAAGCAGAAGGAGGCAGGAAGGCAGTCAGAATAGCAAAGGCCCAAACTGAGGAAAAGATAGCCAACTCAGTTAAGGGGGATAAAACCTTTATAGGTACATTAGGAGCGAGAAAGACAAAGGGAGGGATAGTGAGGCTGACTGGGTGATTGAAGTAGTAGACTAGGGAGGGTCTGTGGACATGGCCTGCCTAGACTTTAGCAAGGCATTTGACACAGTCCCACACAAAAGATTAATATACAAATTAGCCAGTGTGGAAGTGGGTCCCAAGGTGTAGCCTGATAAAAACTGGCTGGACAACAGGATGCAGAAGGTAATAGTAAACGGAGTCCACAGTGAAGAAAGGAGGGTAACTAGTGGGGTACCGCAGGGTTCGGTACTGGGACCAGTCCTCTTTAATGTCTTTATAAGTGACACTGGAGAGCACCTTGAAGGAAAGATATGTCTCTTTGCAGATGACACAAAGATCTGCAACAGGGTTGTTGCACAAGGTGGGGTGGAAAGGATGAAAAGGAACTTGGCAAGGTTGGAGGAATGGTCAAATATGTGGCAGCTCAGATTCAATGCAAAGAAGTGCAAGGTAATGCATCTGGGAAACAAAAACCCAGGGGAAGAGTACACAATGGGGGGTGAGTTAATAACAACAATAAAACTGAAAGAGACCTAGGAGTAATTATATCAGATGACCTAAAGGTGGGCAAGCAATGTGAGAAGGCAGTAAGGAGGGCTGGGGGATACTGGGATGCATAGGGAGAGGCATCACCAGTAGAAAACAGGAAGTTGTTATCCCTCTGTACAGACAGTTGATGAGACCTCATCTGGAGTACTGCATCCAGTTCTGGAGACCCCATCTCTTCAAGGATATAGACAGGATGGAGGCAGTCCAGAGGAGGGCAACTAAAATGGTGCAGGGTCTGCAAGAGAAGCCATACGAGGAGAGACTAAAGGAGCTTAACATGTATACCCTTGAGGAAAGGAGGGAGAGTGGGGACATGATAGAAAGTTTTAAGTACCTCAGTGGGATTAACAAAGTCCAAGAGGGTAGAATCTTTCAGAAAAAAGAAATGTGCAAGCAAAAGGGGACACAATTTGAAGATAGAGGGGGGACAGCTAAGGGGCAATGTGAGGAAGTATTTTTTCACAGACAGGGTGGTGGGTGAATGGAACAGCCTCCTGAGGAGGCTGTGGAGTTAGGAACAGTGCGAGAATTCAAGAATGCATGGGACAGACATAAGACAATTCTAGTGGGGGGGTAGGAGGAAGTAAGCTGTTGATTAACTAGAATCTGCAGCTTATCCATCAAGTAGGGAAATGGGCAGACTAGGTGGGCCAAGCGGTCCTTATCTGCCATCAAATTCTATATTTCTATGCCCTCACTGCCCAATGCCCCTGGGATTTTTCCCAAAAATTCTGCCCTCAGATTGGTAGGTGCCAGTTATCAATCACAAATATCAACCTTCCTTGATTATTGATTGGAAAGGTCTCTTGGCATCTGAATTCAGTTCACACCTCCTCCCATCAGCCATCACAAACAGTTTTGGGCACCTGGAAAGCTTATTGGCTGCCCATCAGGGGGTCAAAACATGGCTGCTATTACACACAGTTTCCCAAGCAGTACAGTTCTGGTGCAACCAGTGTCTTTATTTGTTTTTTTTTTATTTACAATTATCCCACAGTTTCAAAGCATACACTGTACCCTTCTAAATGCTTACATTATTAAACATTTATTTGTTCTCCGGAACCTGTCACTGCTCCAGAAATACAGTCCCTCCAGGTGGCAGGCAACTTCCTTACACATACTGATGAGGGCTCATTAATATGCATGAGCCCCGATCCTCCCCCAAACCTAGCACTTCTCATCACTCTTTATCTGCAATTTAAAATGGGCTCCTATGGCCCTTGTTCTGGTCCCCAGTCCCCAGATAGATATACAGTGGGACCAGGACCTTAGAAAGCAGCTCGTTTGACTGCTACAGTGGTCGGAAAGTAAAGCGCTCCTTTGTGCATGCTTGAGCTGCCAGCTGCTCAGGGAAGCAGAAAAGGAAATGCAGCGGCTTACTTTTCAGCTCCCAAAGCCTAAATGGGCCAAAACCAACATGAGAGGCTGCTCCGAGGATCAGGGGTGCAATAAAGATCTCAGACTGTGGTGGTGTTAAAATGGGGGAGATATGGGGGAACACCACCAGCAGAAATGGACAGACTGGAGGAATGAGCAATAAAGGTAAGCCCCCATAGGGGGGTTACATATGTGTCTTATTTTTTTGTTTGTTTGTTTTTTTACCAGGAGAGACATACTAAGCTGAACGCTTGGTTACAGATGTGACCTGGGAGCACAAAGAATTAAGTGACTTGCTCAGGGTCACACAGTATGCAAGTGGGGGCTGTGGGATTCAAACCCAGGTCTCCAAATTCACAACTCAGAGCCGTAAACCACTGCACTATACTGCCTCCTAATGTTTTCTCCTTTTATGTTTTCTTACTGAGTGAGGCAAACACCAGGGACAATCACTGAATCACTTGGGTGGGCAGTTGGGGGGGCACTAGAACACTGGGATCATTTGCTGAATCACTCAGGTGAGTGATTGAGGGGGCACCCTAGATCATCAGACTCTTTATTATATCATTTGGGCAGGTGACTGGAGGGGAGAGAGGGCACTAGACCATGAGGAACTGTTAATATTGCTATCAGGCAGGCAATCAGTGTGCACACTGGACATCAGGGAATATGTCCCTGGGTACTTGGCAGGGAATTGGCACAGGCTGTAAGACCTGGTTTGGGGAGGTGATAATTAGTGAGGCATTAATTTCTAGTTACCACCTCTGCAAACTTACCAGTATACCAGTGCAACTACAGTATATGCAAGGTGCAGTAATCTGCTTTGCACAGAAGCACTGGTATACGTTTTGGGCCACTCATATCGGGTTGACACCTATCTGATTTTAGGCCGAATAATCCATTTTTAAGTTCCTTATCTGGTCATCAAGTTTTGCTTAAATGTAGTCCAGTTTTGGGGCAATTTTGAGTGCTCTTAAAACTGATTGAATTAAATCTTGAACAGTTTTGGCTACATGTCTAGGTTACAAAGTTTGATGTCAAACAGACTTGTATTGGTACTTACTGAACTCACATGATGCTTAGCACAAGAAACTCTGATGATATACACCAGGAATTACTGTACTTAGGGACAGATATTCAAAACTTTGCGCCGGGCAAAAACCGTTTGCGCAGGTTTAGCGCGGGATTAGAGCAGGTCTGCTATATTCAAAAGGCCAAATAGCGCGGGCAAACTGCATTAGAGCTGGGCAAAATTATAATGTATGCAAGGGGCAAACTGACATGAATACAGGCGCAATGCTATATTCAGCGACTAGTGCAGCGCTAAGTGGTTTTGCGCGACTTAGCGGGACACTTAGCGCGGTGTACATTACTGCGCAGAAAAAGCTTGTCTTAACCCTGGGCAACCAGCTTTGCACGACACTATGGTTTTGCGCAGTGTTTGCGTGGGTTTGGCGCGGGTTTTGCGAGACCCTAACAAAGAAATATGACACATAGATAAAGCCAAACATAGAGGAAGCATGCTGCTAACTGATGGCATCACAATGATGCCATCATCTGCCACCAGTCCCAGCCATGCCAGGCAGTAAGTGGTGACCCTGCTGCCAATAGACAGCATGGCAGTGTGGCTATACAGCACACACCTGCGGACCACACTTCTGTGGACACCAACAGATGCCAGCACACATGCAGCACTGTGGGCATGGAGGATGTTGAGGGGAGTATGTATGGGTGGCAAGGCTGTGCCACATACCAGATGTGGTCACAAGGCTGGGACACATCATGCAGTGCATATGGGCCAGTATTTGGAATACCCCAACAACAGTGTGCCTTTCAGATACTATATGCCCCACCCCGGCCACATACCGCACAGCTGTACAACTGCCACAGCACACAAAGCCAGAAATGTACATGTCACTGTGAGCATCCCATGCCACAGGTACAGCATCTGTGGGTCACACAACAGCGTAACAGTAATGTCCACTGTCCGTAAACACCTGCAGGTTGGGCCTCTCACTGTGTATAGTGCAGTCATCATCACTGCCCTACACATCAGAGGCAATGCTGTGTCCACACACTACTGGCCCCCTTGCTACTGTAGTTTCTGCTGTGCACTGTAGCATGACCTACAATGTGACAGTTGCATGCAGCACCACCACCACCATCTGTGCCTATGCTGTGTTGTCCCAGTACAGCTGCAGGCAGCAGCGCATTGGAAGTAGTGTTCACAACTGTATAATAGTCCCTGTTGTTTGGCGAGCGCCAACACGTTCTTTGGGTTTAGCACAGGGCTAAACCGTTAGCCAGAGCAAACTGCATGCAGATCAGGTCATAATGAGATGCTAATCTGGATGTTTGCCCACAGACTACCTAAGTAGGCTCATTTGCATGTCACTTTTGAATATGGCAAAGTTTAGCTCCAGGCAAACGTCTTTGCTCCGGGCTAACGGTTTAGCCCTGCGCTAAACCAGCGCAAACATGTTAGCGCTTCGCTAACAGTTCGGGGAATATTTTACAGTTTTGCACACTGTACTTTCACGTACACTGCTGCCTGCAGCTGTACTGGGTCCACGCATTTGCTGGCACACACATTGGCCACATAGTTCATCTCTACCTTCCTTCACATCGCTGTGCACTGTGTTGCTGTTGTAGTTTGCACTTCCTGGTTGCCATATTCAGAGCTGTCTTATTCCAGGGCTAAGTTTGCCCTGCTCTCCCAGCCCAGTTTGCCTGGCCTCATTCCCATGCTATATTCAGAAGCTGTTTGCCCTGGGCTATTCCTTTTGAATATAGCTTGCTCTGGGCTCCGGGCTAAGTTTGCCCACCGGGCAGTGCTAATTTTGCCCCAGGGCAAAGTTTTGAATATCTGGCCCTTAATATCTTATACGGAGCATGATAACTACATGTAATATGGTTACACATTTGCAAGCCCAAATCTTACTGGCTGAAGATGTACCGGGCCACCAGTTGTTGCTCTCTGACAGTTCAAGGTTCTGCAAAGCCTCTAAATGAATCCTAATTGGCTTACTCTGCTCATGACAAGCAAACATAAAAACAATTTTGATCTCAGGATCCAAGATTTGCCTCAGTTCAGCTCAAATGAGCAAATACTGAATGCCAAAAGACTTGGTTAATGCCCTTGGCTCCAGGCAGAAGCCAGCTAGTCTTCATTTCTCTCCCTTCCATGCCCACATTCACTACCCTCGATGGCACCCCTCTTAAGGATGTCCTCTCTTAGCACTTCTCTGTGTGGCTTGATAGAAACCTGGATTTCTCTTCACCTGGGCTCCAGAAAAGGTGAATACCAATCTATTTTACTCACCTCATTTTAGGAATTACTCTTCTGAAACCTTTTTTAATGACTGCCAGTACTCACTCAACATTTGTAAATGCACACACTTCATAGAACAATGTTTCATAATATAACTGGTGATTCAGAAGGAGCCATTTTTTTTCCAAATTACAGCTTTCGTACACATCCTAATTTTGTTTTACTCACCTTACAGTATTTTAAAACTGGTGAGAAAATTACTCCTACCTGCTATCTTTATCTGAAGCACTGTTGGCACCTGATCAGTTCTTATCTAGAAAAAAACATTTTTTTTTAAAAAATGTACTCCTCACTCCACTCCATCCAGACAGTTGTATGCATCTGAATTTGGTTTTACTCACCTCACCTTCATAATGAGGAGTACAAGTACGCATCTCAAAAAATCTCATCTGGAGCCCTGTTCTTCGCATAGCAACACCATCAACTAAAAGCTTTTCCCCAAATTCAGTGCCCTCTGCCATAAAAAATCATGTACCTCACTGGTATTCCACTTGGGGATTATTCCTGAAATGATTCATTTGGTGTTTGACTATGCTAATGTGGGCTATGGGTCTGTCCTTCAATCCAATCTAGGCAGACAGGTTCCCATTTCCATTCCTTGTGCTATTTTGCTTCTAAATCTCTCCCACTATCTCATCGCTGTCTCCTTTACCTCTCTCCCCCGCTCTAGGCTCTTGGCATCTATCACACAGCACCTCCTTTCATCCCAATTTATGATTCTCCACCCTGCCCCCTACCTAAGCTCCATCCTGTTCCCTCTTCCACTTAGGTTTTAATTCCTAAGAGTCAAAAGAAACAGCAGTCAGATGTCAGGAAGCAAAGTCTGGGCTGCCTAATGTTTTTATGTTCGCCGTGCATGCTAGTGGAAGTTGAACATTTTGCTATGTACAGGGTTTTGAGAAGTGTGTCATGGCAGTCCAATGCAGGAGACTCTACAAAGGGCTTGACCAATAATCAGGAAGGCTCATCGTGACATTGTTGAGGCATGAAAGTGTGTGGACTTCAAAACAATGTGCCAACAGACACATTCATAAATCATCTCTTTCAGGAAGCACTGCTCATCTCATCATGTGCTCTCAGTCTGCCTGCTCCTCCCCTGCCCCCCAGCATTTTACACACACACACACACACACACACACACACACAATGCACAAGACTCTACAAGGGACTTGACCAATAATCAGCAAGCCTCATCATGACACCGTTCAGGCATGAAAGTGCATGGACTTCAAAACAATGTACCAACAGGCACATTCATAAATCAGCTCTTTCAGCAAGCACAGATGATCTCATCATGTGCTCTCTCTCTCAGCCTGGCTGCTCCTCCCCTGCCCCCTGCTCCCCAGCATTTTACACACACACACACACACACACACACACACACACACGCACACACACTCAGGTTATACAGTCTCTAGGTACCTGAGGCCAGCAATAGAATTATATTTTTTTCCTTGGAATCAGGGGTGCGGTGAGACGTACCAGAACTTTGCTTTATCTTTCATGTAACATTGCAGGGATTGAAACTGGAACCTGAAACTGCTCATTTGCTAATGTGTGTGTGTGTGTGTGTGTGTGTCTCTCCCTGACTACACACACATACGCATGCACGCACGCACTCATGCATGCATGCACACACACACACACATACAACAGCCAAGTAACACATGCTGTAGTAGGCTGCTGATATGGTGGAAATGGAAAATTTAAGTACATTAATGATCACTTGGCTACTAAGGTAGTAAATAAGTGACCGGTTCCCATAAATATAGGGTAGATCAAACAATGAAATAAACTGTGGCTGGCATTGATTTTTAAATAATGGTTGCCTATTTTATTTATTTATTTATTTGCTTTTGGTAACCGGGTAAGTGCACTAGACAGAACTGCCTATTTTGAGGCATGACCCAGGAGAGTACAAATCAAGGAACAGGTAAAAACAAATACATATACATTGTTGTACAATAGGAGATTCCAAACAGTTATTCAGAGGTGCAAGTTACATAGTACATAGAGGAGGTACATATCACACAGTATAATAGGAACAAAACAGACAAAGAGGCACAATTTACTGTTAATAATGTACAAAACATGACAGTGCTGTTGGTAAGTCAGCAAGGAGACAATTCCCAGACAGAGACAAGGAACAAAGTGCGTAGCTACAGCTGAGGAAGAGTGGGGATGGGAGGAATCAAGAGGCCTCAGGGAAATTTACGTGCAGGACAATTGTAGATTTGCATGACTTGTGAAGCTAGGGACATTTGCAAATGTCAAGGGAGGCAAGGTAATTGGAGAGGCCTTTCTTGAAAGTGGTGGGATTTGGAGTACCTAAGATCAAGTGTGAGAAAGTTCCAAAAGTTGGGGGCATAGAAGGAGAAGGCACGTTCACCCATCCTGGTAGAGCACTTTGGGACAGATAACAAAGCTAAAGACATGGAACGGATGGAACAAGGGCAGTCCATGGGGGCGAGTATAGCAGCAAGTGTGGAGGGGATAGAAGAACTAATAATGTTGTCAGTCAGACAACCTAATGAATAAGCCCGACGTGAGGAAGGAGACAACCAGTGGAGGTCAGAGTAGAGAGTACAGTGGTGCTTAAGACGATGAGCAGATAGCGCAAATCTGCAGACATTGTTGTAGGCAACGTCCCACATTTCCAAGATGCTTGCCTGCACCATAGTGAAGACAGACAAAGCGCAGCAGAGTCCAGGGAGGAGGAGGAGGCCTTGGGAGACAGAGATCCTGGTGGCAGAGGTCAGAAACTGACGGACTAAGAAAGCCAGTCCAGTTTTAGCATTGACTGATTTGCAGACAGCTTTGACATGCAGAGAGAAGTTAAGAGATGGATCCAGTATGACCCCTAGGTATTTGAAGGACTGAGTTACTTCCAGAAGGGAGCCATCAAGACAAGAAACCTGGAGAGATGGAGTTGAAGTGACAAATTTACTTTGTGACCCAAAGAGCATAGCCTGGGTCTTGGCAGCATTTAGCACCAGGTGGTGGGATGTAAGCCAAGTTTGGATATGATAAAGATCAGAGGAGAGGTGGGAGTTAATTTCATGAGTAGAGCTGGAGGAGACATAGAGAACCAAGTCATTGGCATAGAGTAAGGAGAGACTGTGGGACAGCACCAAAGGTAGGTAGGTTATTGATGGACAAAGAAAAGAGCATGGGTCCAAGTATGGAACTTTGTGGGATGCCTGAATGAAGCAGGGTAGGGCCAGAAAGAACTTTAAGACAGGAGACAGACTGGGAGCAGCTCCACAGATAGCTGGCAAAGCAGGCAGGTGTGGATTGGGAGGCATCAATAGAGCCTAGTTGATGCAGAAGCAGGTTGTGTTTAACCGAGTCAAACGCCTTTGACATGTCAATAAAAACAGCCCCAGTAAGCTGGCCTTGGTCCATAGCAGATTTGATGTCACTGGTGAATTGCACTAGGGCTGTCGTGGTGCTGTCGTCTGGCCTAAAGCCATGCTAAGCAGGAGATTGCAGATTAAAGTTGGCAATGAAGTTAAACACCTGGCAATGGATAAGCTTCTCCAGGAGTTTACTGAGGGTCGGCAGGAATGCAATAGGATGGTAGTTTGCTAAGTTTCTTGGATCACCCTTTTTGAAGACTGGGATAACCCTGGCATTTTTTCAGGAAAGGGGCACAGTACCCGAGCTAACAAAGAGGTTGAACAATCGCATGATTGGGGTGGCAAGAAGAGACGCACCTAATTTGAGAATTCTGGGTTCCAGTCCATCAGGGCCTGCGCTGCCATGGAGAGACATCATGTTAAGAGCTTGTAGAACATCCAGCCTGGAGACCAGGTGGAGAATCAGGGAAGGATGGGATGGGAGAAGGTCATGGGGGGGAGGTGTGGTGAGGGGTGAACCATCAGCATCAAAACTAGGGAGGGTGGTAAAGAGTGAACTGAAAACATTAGCTATGGTATTAGGGTTGTTACCGGAGACATTATTTATGAGAAAGTCATGGGGGGTTTAGGACATGAAGCGTCCCATTATGTGGTTTATTTGTGCCCAGTACCTTTTTGGGTTACTAGAGGTGGGGTGAAGAAGGCCTCTATAGTAATTGCTTTTTGCAGTCCATAGCACTTTCTTACAAGAGTTACAAAGGGAGTGATATGTGATTAAGTCAGAGAGCAGGGAGGAGGTTTTCCATGTGGTCTAGAGTGTGTCCCGTGCTTTAAAGTGATTTTGTGATCTTTTACAGATGCTTTTTTCACATAGTATCTCATTGCCACCCATGCTTCAGATGCTGAAGCTACAATTTGTTTTATTAAAAAAAAAATGTTATAGACATTTTTATTTATGTTTTATCAGTACTGTGTTCTCCAGTTTTCTGTATGCAGTCACACCCCCAGAATGATGTCATGCAAGAGAACTATCAATGTTTTACATACAGCACCAAGAAATTTTGGGTAAATTATCATGTTGATATAAATGTTAGTTACTCTGAGGCGTAGTCACTCATTTTGGTGGTGGTGACTGCACCTAATATGTAGATGTCCATAGCAAGGAATTGTGGGTACAATCAGACATTGTTTTCCATTTCCCTTACTGTAAGGTGCAGTCTCAAATCTCTGTAGTGGCTTCAACAATAAAAGCTTGCATATGTTTATTTTCCAAACAAGGCATTGTGCATATAGTATCTAGCTGACAGGATTTCTATACTGAGAGATGTAGTCTCCTATGTCGGTAGTGTAAATGTCTGCAATACCAAGGCTGACCAACAGAGGTCTCTGTTTCAAAACAGTGCTATAAACTTTGTTTCCCTTGCATGATGTCATGCATGCGGGTTGCAGCACTGAGAAAAAAAAGGGGCGGGCTATGCAAATGAAGCAGAGCACAAAATAAAATCATTTATTTAATGGAAAACAGCACTTTTTGGCAGTTTGAATGGTAGCAGATTGAATCACAACTCCTACAGGTTATTAATCTCATTTTCTATGGCAAAGTTCACAAAATCACTTTAAGCATATGTAGAAGAGGGCTAGTTAACCATTTGGTAGGGAGGCCCAGTACGCTGAGCCTGATGGAAGGAATGTGCTTGGACTGCAAGGAGCGCAGAGAGTTGGTAAAGTATTCTACAGCCAAGTCAATGTTATTTGTCATGAATATGAGGTACTAGTCGACATGCTGAAGATACTTTAGAAAAGCTGAGGTGTTGAGGACAGAGAAGTTGGACATGGAGATGATTTTGGGTGGGTGAAAGAGGGGGTTGGCATCCCAGACACAGGTGACAGGGGAATGGTTGCTAATAGAGTCTGGTAGTACAGTCATGGAAGAGATTCCATCTGGCCTATTGGTAAGTACCCAGTCAAGGAGAGTGTGACTATTACCACTGCTGGAATGTCGCGTAGGCACCGAGACAAGCTGGGTTAAGTTGGCCTTGCTTATATTAGAGTCAAGGACAGGGAGGTTTGGGCCAAGCCAATTCTAACTGAAGTCACCTAGACAATTTACTTCATTGCTTTTGGTGGCCTGGGGGAGGAAAGCCAGGAACTCCTCAAGCCCATGTTTTCAGGAAACTGGAGGCATGTAGGTGTAAACAATGTGCAGTTTTTTTGAGTCATCCAGCAGAAGCAGTGCATGAAGTACCTCACAGGACACAAGCGAGGGGCATGGTAGTAAGGTTAGGTTTAGATGAGACTTGTAAAATAGTGCCAGACTGCCACCTCTTTTTGGTGCGGGCCGATCAACCCGGAACAAGCTGTATCCAGGGAGTGAACACAGAGAGTCAGGGAGAGAAGTCTTAAGCCAGGATTCAGAAACTGCAAGGAGATCAGGTCTCTGAGTGGTGGTCCAAGCTACAAGTTCTGCATGATTAGCCACCAAGATTTTTATATTAAGGTGGGCAATTTTTAGTCCTTTGGAATGGGGCCCAGGGGAAGAACTGACCGAATAGTGAGGGAGCCCCGTGGCCACGGGGCCAGGGTTAGTTTCCACATCACCTGCCAAAGATAGGGAGAGGACAATAATCCAGGTAGCAGCAATCAAAAAGGTGAGGGTGGTCCTAGCTTTGGAGATGCATTTAGATGTGCTGTGAGACTTAGTCAGGTGGAGAACCAGCTTTGGGAAAGAGTGTTTGATACAGCTATTGAGTCGCTTAGGGAGCGGTAGCAGATTGGAGAAGGTAAAGTCCTTCATGTGTGCAGAAAAGACTGAAAGAGCAGCAGTTGGGGGGGGTGAAGTATTCCAGGGCAATACCACAACAGAGAGGAGTCAGTAGGACTAGCAGGTAGAGCAGGGGCTGCATGATCATGCAATAGACTCTGATATTTTCCAGAAGCAGGACCGAGGCAGCAAACACAGAAGACTGCAGGTTCTAGGACTGCCCACAGTTATGTGCCCCACCCCTTTATCACCAGAAGCCGGTCAAATAGGGAATAGGGCAGAGTAAAGGAGTATTTAATAGATGGAGGAGGTGGGGGGGTGGGCAAAAATTTCAACTTGAAGGAGCACAGCTCACACAAGATAAATGCAAGCTGCTCCCTCTGAATAGCACTGAAATTTAAGCTGCACGAGATTGGGCTACTGAGCCACAAAAGGTGCCAAGTTCAAAAGTTTCGGTGCACACAGTGCACTCAGGGCTCCTCCGTGTCCGTACCTGCGGGGCAAATTCCAGTGGTGAGATGTCCTTGGCTGGGCTGGGGTGGGCTGGAGAAGCAAGCCCTCAGACCCAGGAAAGGAAAGGAGACAAAGGGGTTAGCCTTTTAAATAGGGAAGGAAAATCAAAGTTAAACAGAAACAGAGAGTAGGAAACTGGAGTTTAGTTTACCCATTTGAAGTGCAACAACTTGCAAATTTGAACACTTAACCATTTAAACAGTTTCTTGGGGGAAGACTTCATATTCTCTGTTTGAAGTAAAAAAAACAGATCCCCTCATAAAATCATGGAAATGGTCCTGCTCTCAGCCAGGTGCATCTGCAGTCTCTAGGTATCTGAGGTCAGCCATTGAATTATATTTTTTCCTTGGAGTCAGGGGAGACCTAACAGAACTTTGCTTTATCTTCCATGTAAGTCTTAAAATGCACCACAGAGCATCTAAAATCCCAGAGCTCCTGGGGGCTGCTTGTAACACTGACAATGGGGGTGTGCAATCCCCAAGTGTGTCTCCACCTGAAATAAAGAAAACCCCCAGTTGAAGTTTAATTTTTTTTTAAATAAATGCTGTAAAAAGAAAAATGTCCATCAATGTCTGTTGCTGCCACACTGTAATTGCCCCTCCCCCTCAACCCAAGCCCAGCCCACATTAGTCTTCTGGCATGGGGATCTGCACCTTAGATTCAGTACAACAGCAATACTAGCAGCGGACATCTGGCATTGACAAATACTTGTTTCCAATTCCCTCTGCTTTTCAGGGAGTAAAGCCCACACTCATCAAATGAGTTTAAATAGAGGAACAGTATATCTTAAAAGGACACTGTCAACCCTTTTTACATCATACAATTTCTAGCTAAAAACCACATTTTATGATTGCTTACTTTCTCTAAAATTCAGTGGTGTTGTTGGTGGTTTAATCTTCCTCCTTTCTTAGTAGAACTGAACTGCATGGTAATTGTATAATTGTACCAAACCATATTTTTTTTGTCAGATCCTTGATTTACTACTCTTAATGCACATTTCTTGAACATTAGAAACACCCCCAAACAATGCAGCATGCATGATGCATTAGTCTTCTCTCCTTCCACTAAATCTTGAGTGGCTAGACTGTTGGGGGTGTTCCTAAGTACAGGAAATATGCAGTGGAAGCTGATTAAGGAATGTAAACAAACACATTTTGTTGTGGTAACACCAGTATGGGGGTGCAGTCTAGTTTTCACTTTTAAAAAGTAGAAAGAGTCAGAATCAAACAACTAGCTACATCAGCACATTCTGAATAATGTGTGCAATCATAAAATGTATTTACTAAACTAGGGATAGTGTGAGACCTAAGGTCGGGGTTGAAAGTGTCCATTTAAACAGAGGAAGATTTTTTTTTTATATACGTACTTTTTGCTCCTTTCCTTCCTCTGACTGCCCCCTTTTAACTGCCCCCTGCCAGCCCCATCACCACAGAATCACCGGGACTTAACTTTTTGTCTGGCCCAGGTGCGGTGTCTGTGAAGGGTCGGGCATCATCCTGCAGCCAGAGTGTTTTTTCCTCCATTTTCTCCTATTCCCTGCTGGGGCACACACAGTCAGACGTGCATTCATGGAGATGCCCGTACATCAGCGGAAGTCCCGCAGCACCCTCCCTTCCTCTGACACCCTCAGACCCACACTACCCACAGGCCTTCACCTAGGGGCAGTCATTTGATGGGAGCACCAGTCCTCCCTCCCTGGGAGAGGAGAGGAGAGCTGTCCTCTGGACACTTGATCTTCTCCATCTCCAGCCAACCCCTGGCAACCCACTCACACTACAAACACTGGTCACCAGTGTGGCAAGAGGTAAAGCATGGATGCCTCAGCCCTCCACACCACTGGGCTGGCCCTGAGAAAGACATTTTTATTTCATATGTTAACAGGTAGTGCTGTGCAAATTGTTCAGATTTTGACAGAGCAGAATTCTGCAGAATTCCAGAAAGTGCCACAGAATTCCATTGTTAGCAGAAGTCCAACATTTCACATAAAAAAAGGTTTTTCACAGATACATAAACTGAAGATTCAGTCGTCTAATTCCAATTCTCGATGTTGGGCATGCAGATTCAGTCATCTAATTCCAACTCAGCCTAGCAGCGGAGACTGAATTCGGGGATTGCCAGAGCCTTTAAGGGGTAAAGTGTCCTGCACTACAGCCTGAGTGGTGGGAGGCACTTCCCATGCTCCCCACCCACCCAGGGTCAGCACTCCATATATTGCTGCTGGTAGGTCACATGGTGTGACACATGACCTACCCTCCTTTTTACTAAGTGTCCACTTTCCCATTTGCAGGTTATACACACCAACCACTAGGGGTCACTGCACTTTCCATTCTAGCTGCTCTCTCAACTCTATACCCCTCCTAGCTACCATTTCACAGCTGTCCCACTAGAGGTCACTGCAGTTCCCTTTGATTCCTTCTACTACCTACTTTCTGCACTCCTCCTTCAGCCTATCTCTAAGCACCTGCTAGTATCAAACCTGGTACCCTTCTCTCTAAATTCTACTGACTATCCTCTGAGCCAATGAACCAGGCCAACAAGTTCCTTTATTTTCATACTCTTAACCATTCCTCACTCCCTCCTTTTCTGAATTAAAAAATTGAGCCTGTCTATACTCTGTCCCTGAGCTGTGTTTAACCCCAGTACCCTTGTAGTCAGAGTCAGCTGCTCTACCTCTGCACCACATTGCCTACCTATTTTATTACTACTTTCTAAGCCTTTAATCACTTACCCCCCCAACCTGCCAAAATATAAGTTTACCTTTTTTCCCTTGCAGGATTTGAACCCTGCACCCTTATTTCCAAAGTCCACAGTTCCACCACTCACCTAGAACACCTGCCTATTTTTTACTGCAGGATCTCAAAACTATAAAGAACGCACTAACCCTGTGACACAACTAAAGTGTTATCTAAGTGCTCAGTAAACCTTGAATCTGACTCCCTGCTGCTACAGCCACTAGTCTAGCTCTCTCCGACTACCCTGATCAAGACTTGAATCTGGTACTCTATGCACTTCACACACATACACTACCACTACACCATAGCAGCAACTAGGCTCATAGGTGATCTCTCACTACTATCTCCCCTCTTTCATCCTAGTCCCCCCATTCTTTCCTCACTTCAGCTCCACCAGCCTTCCCAACTATGCACATGCATCCCCTGCTCACCAGCTTATCTCTTCTCCTCCTCCTTCCTTTGCCTTCCACCAACCCTAGTGTCCCTATTAACCCTCAGCCTCACTACTCCAGTGTTCCTACCTACCCTCCTGTCCTCCCCTCCTCCTTTACCACTGCTCCTCCCCCTTCCTCCTCCTCCACACATCCCATATGCTCCTCTCCACCTCACCCCTTCCAGACATTACCTGTCCTCCCCCCACAGCCCCCTTGCACTTCTGATCACTCAGGCCTTCTCTGCCTGTGCTACCCTACCCACCCCTTGTGCAACTAAACCCCCTTCCTCATTCTATCGCTCCCGGCGTAAACTCTCCATCTGCCTCCCTCTGACCAGAGCACTTCTCCTCCTTCTACTCCTAACAGGGAACATACATCCCAACCCAGGCCCTGCCCCCTCCCATCCACCCACTCAGCCCACTGGTCTTCAAGTAGCCTCCATGAACATATGCAGCCTGCTGAAGAAATTTGACGCCCTACAGTGCTGGGCCTTGGCTCACCAACCAGACATCATAGCCCTGGTTGAAACCTGGCTGTCCAAATCAACTCCTGACTCATTTGTCTCCCTCCCAGGCTATACCTTATACCGGGAGGACCGAGTAGGCAAATGAGGGGGAGGCTGTGCAATCCATCACCAGGGACACAATACCTGGACATGCACTCCCCACCCTGCCTTCATAAATGGGGCCCAGGCCCACTCCCTCAGACTCACCCCAGACCCCTCTAGGAGCCCTCTCTATCTCACCACAGCCTCATGTCCCCCAAAGAACCAGCACCCAGCCCTGGTATCTTTAACGGACTACCTGGCCACCTCCACCATAAGGCAGAACAAATCCTAGTGGGGACCTTAATGTAAATTGGCTCAGCACCTCCTCATCCACTACCAGAGACTCATTTGCCACCCAAGATATGATGCAACTGTCACCCAGCCCAGAGACTTAACCCTAGAGTGGTACCAGCACCCTTCTGGATGTTATTATAACTAACCGACTTCTATAAAATCCAAAACATCCAGGTCCTCCCAGACTCCCTGAGTGACCACTCCCCTATCCTATTCCACTGGGTAGCCCCCAATCCCAAACCCAAAGCCCAGACCACCCTCCGCAGGCGCCTCCGCCCTGGTGGGCTGAAGAAACTTAAAGCACTCCTCACCCAGATAGACTGGTCCCCCATTCAGCAGGCAACCAACATTGACACTGCCCTCACCTTCTTCACTCACACCTTCAACATGGCCTGTGATCTCTTTGCACCCTTAACCAAAATCCGGTCCAGAAAACAGAACGCACCCTGGGTTAGCCCGGCCCTCCTACAATTACTTAGAAACCAGGATAACCTCTGGCACCTTGCTACTGAAACAGGTCGTCTGTCTGATAGGCAAGCATACAATGCAGCCCGGAATAAGTGCTCATGGGCCATCAGGAAACCAAAGCAGACCATTACCAGGCCTCCTTACTCTCCTCCTGGGGCTCAGCCCGACCTTCTGGGATAAAATTAAGCAACTCAATGGTAAAGCTTGCTCCCTGCCCCATCCCAGCTCACTAGAAATGGCACCACCTCCACCGAGCCTGCCACCATAGCTAACTGGTTCAACACCACTTTCACTGACCTTAGCTCAGTCCTCCCTAGTAATTTCTTTGACCCTCCCCCCAGCCAACCTCCCCCTGTCCTCCAGCACCCCAGCTTCCTCCTGCGAAAGATTTCCACCCGGGAAGCCAGACCCATCCTAATCAAAGCTCTCAATGGCAACAATCCCGGCAGTGACTCACTGGACCCCAGCATCCTCAGGCTGGTGCTAGATGAAGTCCTTGCACCACTCACAAGCCTAATTAACCAGTCACTCTGCCTGGGACAATTCCCACAGCTTGGAAAACAGCCATTATCACACCTATTCATAAAGGGGGCGACAGGTCATTGGCCAACAACTACCGGCCAATCTCCATCCTCCCTCCCCTCTCTAAAGCCCTGGAGAAAGTGGTGGCCATTCAAATCACTGATTATCTGGCTAAGCATAACATCTTATGCCCAGAGCAAAATGGCTTCCGATGGGTCACAGTACCAGCACTGCCCTTATTGAATTCTCCAACTTTCTACACTCCTCCTTGGATACCAGCTCCCTAGCTGGTGCAGTGTTCATTGACCTCTCAAAGGCTTTCGACACTGTCTCCCATCCACTTCTGCTGAATGCACTCTGCCACACTGGTCTCTCGGCTGGCCCCCTGGCGTGGTGCACTAGCTATCTTGACACTCGATCTCAGTGTGTAAAAATTAATAGCACACTCTCTGATACCCGTCCCATTCTCTCTGGGGTTCCCCAAGGCTCCATCCTGGGCCCCCTTCTCTTCTCGCTGTATCTGAACACCTGCCCAGTGCATGCCCTGGCAAAATTCTACTGTATGCAGACGACGCTGTCCTTTTGCCACCCACCTCAATCCCATCTCCCACAGGACTCCCTACAGCAGTCTTTCAACAGTGCCGAGGCTTTGTTTAAGGAGCAGACTCATCATCAATCTTAAGAAAACCAAAACTATGCTCTTTTCCCACCCCAAACAGAGCTAGCAACCACCACTCTATATCCTTCCAAGTACCAACCAGCCACTAGAACAAGTCTGCTCCTACAAATACCTTGGGGTTACCTTGATTCAGCCTCACATTTCACAACCACATGGCCTCTAACATCCGCCACTAACACACGTGCTTGGCATCCTATTCACCATAGAACCTGCCTTCCCCAAATGCCTCCTCCCAGCTGTTACATCATCCGTGTCTGTCCCTTGTAGACTATGGTCTACCAGTATATGTGCTGCAACACCACTGCACTCAACAAAATTCACCTAACCCTGAATAAAGCGTGCAGATTGATTACTGGTGCCCCAGACTCACACACACCTGTCAGCTGTATGTCGATGCTAACCTGCTTACCCTGGATGAACGCTCCAATACCAAACCTGTCTCCTCACCAAAACCTACTGGGGCTCTCCTCTGGGGTAATGGCATCCATCCACCAGAGCCCTCCCACCATTGCAACACGGTCTTCCTACAAGACCACTCTAAAGGTCCCCAGATCAAGAACCAGCCGTGGCCAGAGGTCCTTCTGCTATAAAGCCCCCAACCTAGTTTAACTCTCTCCCTGCCACCATCACCAATGCCATCACCATCTCCAAGTTCAAAACCACATTTCGGAACCACATCTTCAGCACTCGTAACTGCTCCTGTCTCTGAACATAGCCTCCACCTCTGCTTCTCTTGACAATGCCCCCAGGCAGCTCTCCACCTAACCATCCCCTCCACCACTTCCCTGTACACCATGCCTATGTTTAACCAGGCCAGTGCCAGCTGTTTCAGTGTTTACCTACCAGATTGCTCACTTGATACCGACTTGTGTAACACCTGTTATCAATTACATGTACCCTGTACCCAGTTGTATTTGTCTGACCACAATGTGACGTGGCGCCTCTGTTGAACGCCGATTGTTTTGCAAATCTTTGCTATGTAACCAAAAACACAATGTATGTCTTTATGTGACTAGTACCTTTGAAACGAGCCTCTGGCTCAAAGGTTGTAAACTGATTCTTAAAATAAATAAATAAATAAATAAATAAATAAATAAATAAATAAATTCTAGCGTTGGCACATCATCTTCTTAGAAAGGAATGGATGACTAGACTTCAGAGTTCAGCTTAGTTGTTCATTTATTAAAATGACAATCCAACACAGTAAAAGGCAGACAATGGCTGTTTTGGATTGTCATTTTAATGAACGAATAATGAAGCTTGAACTCTGGAGACTAGCATCCATTCCTTTTAAAGAGGTGGTGAGAGCCAAACTGAGAACTGAAGTTTATGTGTGTGTGTCAGGAGCACCACTATCCCAGAGCAAACTTCTGTGTTCTACTCATTTGTTTAATTTTAGACTTCCTCTCTATCTGGGTGAAGGCTGCATCCCCCCTCTCAGATTATTAAATTGTCTTCCTCCCTTCCAGGATGAAGCTAATTCTCCTTCTTCCTAAACTGGCAAAGGACTCTACAGGGCATCAACTACTAGCTGTCATTCCATTAATGTTCCATTATCTCTTCTCCCCCTCCTATTTCCCTCACCACCCTCCCCTACTAATTATCCTTGTCTTCTTGCTCCATGTAACCCCTAGGTGGCACTATCCCAAGGGCTACTACCCCTGCCTGCTTAACTACTAACAGGTTGAGTGGGCCTAGGTCCAATGGCAGTTGTCTCCACCCAGAGGTCAGGGTTTGCAATAGTTAAACTAACTTGGTCACAGCCCTCTGGGACACTGTAACCCCCCCCTTTCTTCCCACTAGTGGCCCTCACAATGCATCAGGAATATCTTCACAATGTACACTTACCCCCAGGACTGGCTCTGTCTACTGGACTCTGGGGACCCTGTAAAACAAGATGACACAGTGCAAAAGCCACAGTACAATACTTTAACATAAACAAATACCTCAGTCAGTGTAACTTTGTTGAAACAAACAGATCTTATTTATTTAAGGAGCTGTAACAAGGAAGGAAATCAGGTTAATTAGGTTAAATAATTAATAATCACAGTACTGTGAGCACATTCAAGTCCCAAATTGTCACTTTCACTGGGTACCCAGGATGGGGGCTAGCCAGGATCGGTGCAGCTGGTTGGAGCCCTGTGATGGAAAAATTTGCACTATACCCAATTGTTATCCGGAGCCAGATGGCTCAGTTCATGAAGAAATGAAAAAAACAACAATTAGATGACACGCTTGCAATTGTAAACAGATGGCAGGAGCTACCCTGCTTGTACTCACAAACTCAATGCTGAGAACTAGATGGAAAGCAGATTGTCCTGGATTGCCAGGAAGAGCAGACCATGTGGACAAGGTCCTTGTGACTGGACCCCACTGCAGTTTAGAGCAAATGGATGTAGTCTGGATTAAGCGATGGTTTACTTCCAGCTTCATGCACTTAATTCACTGTAGAGGGGATTTGAAACACAATCCCCCACAAGCACCACATACATTTATATGTAAGAGAAAAGTACTATACCAGGCAGGCTGCTTCTCGATCCTGATCGCTATTACTGCACGATACCCGGGAGAACACACAGCAGCTTTAGTTCCTGACAGACTGAACGTGATTCAGCAATTTCTCCAGTCTTCTACAGGGTGAGCCTGGTTTCTACTCTTCAGATCTCCTTTCTTCTCCTCACAGGTCGGATTCAGTCTGAACGGGCACTTGCACAGGCTGCAGACCGAAAACTCAGGGCGTCACATGCACTTCCCGCGCTAAACTATACACCGCAGAAGCACAGAGCTCCTTGTCTCTTCACTGCCAAAACTGATTTAATCTCTCCAGTGCCAGAGCAGTGCATTTCCTTTAGCTCCACACTAATCTGTTGGCTGGTCTGGCTGTCACTCACAATAAACTCCTCCTGCTGGTGGAAAAAGGCACCAGGGTCAAAACTACATTTCCCAGAGTCACTGGCCATACAGTACATAGGTGGCTGGCTCCACAATGAGAGTCCAAGTTCTGATTTGCCAGCAGAAGGCTCCATTTTAAAGGTCCCCCCACACTGATTGGTCCAGTTCAGCAGTTCAAAACCAGAATGGAGGGCTAGGCAAGAACAGTTCAGACTGCAAAGAAAAGCAGATTAGACAAACTGTATTTTCATTATTACTCTAAATGATTTCTGGCAAACAGTTACATCTTTGAAAAGTGCTGACTTTGCCCACTTAGCGACGGCAAAAACGGAGCGATTTGGCAGCATCTCGAGCGGGACTCAAGCAGGGAAACACACAGTCCCCCCATACAAACTAATTATGTCTGCAAGCAGACAGCTCTTGAGAGACAGTACCAGAGGCTCTAAAACACTCACAGATAACGTGCTCAAACACCAAACACCATTCAGGCTTGGAGCATTCAAGCAAGCTCCTGGAGACTTTTGGGAACCCCCATTTGCAGGGGGTTACACCTTCCTGCCTGGGAAAGCTTGGCATCCGCGCAAGCAAGTACCCTCATAAGTTTCAATACAACCATATACATTTACATCAGTATCATATTAGGCTTATACAAGTAATCATCAGTCAATATATCACTTTACCAGAAACACATTTCTGAAACTTAGCAGTACGTCACTCTTACACAGTATTACACATGTTGTTACCATAACTCAGGTTATTACCTCTTGTACATGAAACCTGGAAAGAGGGAGCCCTTCCCTATCAGCTACTTTGAGGCTGGATGGGGCAGGGGCACCATACCTAGAGGGCAACACAAGTAACTTGGAGTTAGCACTGATGTTCAGTTTGGGCAACAAGCTCAGGGACACATACTCTCCTTTATGGACAACATTGAGAGGCAAGTCCATAGACCTCCCAGGGGAATCATAACTGAGGTGCACCACAGGCTTTCCAGCTCAACCAGTCTTTCTAGAGGGAACTGTTACAGTCTCTGCACTCTGAGCCTCATTTTCAGGATTGTCCTCACTTGTCAGGAGTCTCCATTGGGGTAGAGAGGCTAGAACTTGGGGCACTTTCAGCTCCAGGAGTTACAATCTCTGAGTCCACAACACTTGGCTCACATGGAGAGCTTTTGGACACTGGCAGTGGACCATCAGGGCACTCAAAATACTCTTCTTGTTCTGGTCTATCACCAGTCTGTTCCAGTCCATCATTTTCCCTCCTGAAAGCTCAAACAGTTCAACCATACACAATGATTCCATATCATCTGACTTGATGCTTTGCACTTCTCTTTCTGGGAGCATTTTCTCCAAGGACAAAGCTGAGGGCTTAGACAGTCCAGAAGGCCCAGCTTCATTTCCAGTATTGACTAGGGATTGCCCTGAAACAATTGACTCAGTTCAAGAAGGGTAGTATTCAAAGTCACACTCACTGTCCTCTGATATGGACTGACAGTCATGCTCAACTGGGACTTGTGGAGGGGAACACTTTAACTCAGCTTGGTAGGTGCAGACTTTCTTGATTTTCCTTAGCAGCAGCTCTAGTCACTGGTCCAGAGGGGCATTTTCTGGGGCTCAGATTCAGTCAAGATTTGTCTAATGGGCAGTAAATGATTTCTATCCTTTGTTTTAACATCTTTGAATTATTCTTAGGCCTTACTTTGTACACAGGCAGATTATCTAGTTTGCCCACTACAATGTGAGGGAGATGGTGCCATCTGTCAGCAATCTTATGTTTGCCATGCAGTCCCAGATTTCATAGCAATACCAAGTCCCCCCTTGGAGTTCCTGTGCTTTCACCTTTTTATCATACCTTTCTTTGTTGGCCAGATTTCTTTTGGCAGCCATGGTTTGAGCCAGTTGGTACGCATGATTTAGCTGGACCTTTAACTTTTACACATACTGTAAATAGTTTTCAGCTTGAACCCCAGCAGGAGAGACCCCAAACACACATCTACCGGCAGCTGAGCTTCTTCCAAACATCAGGTGGTAGGGGAGAACCCAGTGGCATCACTTTTGGTGCAGTTGTAGACATGTATCAGTATGCTAATTTGTTGGCTCCATCTAGGCTTGTCCTTTGGGTGGATGGTGCCTAGCATATCTAGCAAAATGCGATTGAAACGCTCAGGTTGTGGGTCCCCTTGGGGTGGTAGGCGTGGTTCTGGACTTTCACACTCCCACAGAGAAAGCATCTCTTTGATCAGATGACTCTCAAAGCTCTCTCTTGATCAGAAAGGATTCTTTGTGGAGTCCCATAGTGAACAAAAAAGTTTTCTACAAGTACTTTTGCCATAGTGGATGCCTTCCGGTCCTTGGTGGGGAAAGCTTGGGCATATCTCATAAAATGGTCAGTGACCACCAGCACATTACTAATATTTCTTTGATCTGACTCCAGACTCAGAAAATCAATACAGACCAGCTCGATGGGTGCACTGGTGGTGATGTTAACAAGGGGCAGCCCTCAGGGCAAAGCTTTCATCTATAAGCATCAACTACAAGTTTGAATGTGTTGCTCCACATCAGCCCCCATCTTAGGCCAATAGAATCTGGATCTCACCAAGTCAAGTGTTCTGTCTATACCAAGGTGCCCCATGTGGTTGTGTAAGGACCTCAGTACTGAGTCTCGAAAAGCAGTGGGCAGCACCAGTTGTTGTTTGTCTACTTGTCCCTCTGTCTCCTGTTTCTCTGTATAACAGTCTATTGATCAGTTTCAACTTAGGACCTTCTTTGTATAACAATGCAGTTCTCAAATCAGTGGAACATAATTTGGACACATCGTTCCCTGCATAGAGGGGTTCTAAACCTGATTTGATCATGGGATCTCGGGATTGAGCCCGCCGAATACTGTCATTGTCCAGCTGAGGCAGTGCACCAATGTCTATTGCAGAAAAGTGGCAATAAGCAGCAGGTATGCAATTCTCAGAAGGTCCCAAACAATCCACCATACAGTCCACTGCGTCCGTAGACATTTGTTCCTCCCTGTCAAACTTCTGGCAGAGTGCTCGAATATCAGGCTCTGACAGTCTGACCCAGTCATTCTGGGGAACCAGCCTCCGGGAGAGAGCATCAGCATCTATGTGGTTCAGGCCTGCTCTGTATTCAACGGCATAGTCATATGTAGATAATGCAGAAAGTCACCTATGGCCAGTGGCATACAACTTAGCTGAAGTCTGCTCATAGGTCAAAGGATTATTGTCAGTTTTACCAATATCTTAGCCCCATACACGTACTCATGGAATCGGTCAACAATAGCCTACTTCAAGCTAGAACTCTAACTTATGTACAGGATAGTTCTTTTCAGATGGGGTCAGACTCCTACTCGCAAAGGCCACTGGTCTCAAGCCATTGTCGTGCTCTTGGTACAACACAGTCCCCAACCCTTACAAGCTAGCATCAGTGTGCAGGACATAAGGTTTTGTTGGATTGGCATAGGCCAACACTGGAGCGTGGGTAAGTTGATATATGATCTCATGAAAAGCAGTCTCACAATCAAGAGTCCAGAGGGCCCCAAATACTTCACTTGGATGAAAATACACTCTTCAGTCTCGAGGGACGCTGACTTTTGCATCTTTTGTGGCTTTAGGGATACCTTTGAGTAAGGTTAAGTAAAGGGCTGGATCACTCTTGAATAGTCCTTGATGAAATGCTGATGATAACAACAGAATCCCAGGAATCTTTGCAGTTCTTTAGATTTT
Organism: Neoceratodus forsteri; assembly: GCA_016271365.2. NCBI lineage: Eukaryota > Metazoa > Chordata > Ceratodontiformes > Ceratodontidae > Neoceratodus > Neoceratodus forsteri. The sequence continues at coordinate 665,240,802 of CM057456.1, read as the reverse complement.
TGGGCTTTGGCCAGGTGGTCAAGGCCTCAACTTTACTTGGGTCAGTCTCTATTCCCTCGGTGGATACCATGTGTCCCACATACTTTACTGATGTTTGAAAGAATTGACACTTGTCAATGGACAGTTTAAGGCCAAAGTCTTCCAGTCGGTCCAACACCTTGAACAATCTGCTCTCATGTTCCTCCAGGGAGCTGCCAAACACAATAACATCATCTAGGTATTCCAGGCACTCTAATAAGTTCATGTCCCCCACTGCACACTCCATCAACCGTTGAAAAGTGGCTGGGGTGCCTGAAATCCCTTGAGGCATTCTCATGAATTCATAGAAGCCAAGTGGACAGATGAAGGCTGTCTTTTCATGGTCCTCTGGGGCCATCGGGATCTGGTAGTACCCACTGCGAAGATCCAGCACAGATAACTATTTGCTACCGTTCAGACAGTCCAAAGCATCCTGAATGCGGGGCATTGTATACTGATCAGGGATAGTCTGCCAGTTTAAAGTGTGATAATCCACACACATCCTTACTGTCCCATTCTTTTTTCTCACAACCACAATGGGGGAAGCATAGGGCTTTGGATTCTTGTATTACAGCAGCAGCAAGCATCTCTTGCAGATGCCATCTCACATCATCTATGTCAGCAGGGGCCAGGTGTCAAGACCTCTCACGAAATGGCCTTTCATCATGCAGCCAGATGTGGTACTCAGCTCCTACATCCTACATCCCATTCTTTTAAAGAAAACACCTGGTTTCTCTGGGCAAGCTTCTCACTGATCCTCACTTTCCATTCAGCTGGCAATGGGGAGTCACCGAAATCAAACAAGTCAGGCGTTATCTGTCATTCTTCCCCAAACTCTTGCTACTGGGTAGCACTGCAGTATCCGCACAATGTGCATTAGCCAGGGTGCAACCTCTATTTACTAGAATCTCTCTATCAGACTTATGAACTTGAACTATTACCCATCTGGCATAAGCATGGGCACTGGCAGGCAAAATACTTGGCTTGACCAGCAGTACTTCCAGCAATTTCCCATCGCCTGGTGCATCCAAAGTTAATATTTTATTCTTGACATCCTTTCTGAACCGGACCTCTCCCTCTAAGGTACACTGGGCATTTGGCGCCAGGATCAGAGACTCAGGATCCTTTTTCCAAACAACTTCAACCGGTTCCTCGGGTTCCACTTTGTCAACATCTCTCTGGGCACCGTAGTCCTTTCTGATCAAGGCCAGAATTCTTAGAGCTGTACCAGTCCTGGACCCCTGTTTTTCAAAACTCAACTGTGCCAGCCATCCAAACATATATGCATTAGTCCCAATTAGTAGAGGAACCCCATCATACAGTCCAGTAGGTGGACACACTAAGGCCAGGGTCTCCACTTGCTCTGCCACTCCAGCCACGGAGGTGGGGAAAGACAGCCAAATCCGATATACTCAGAATAGGGGTAGGCCTTCTCACTTAACCCCCATACATGTAGTTCTTCTAATGGTTATAAGGGTACGTCTGACAAATGCTTCTGATACCTCTCCTGGAACATAATTGTCACTTGGGAGCCACTGTCTAATACTGCTCTTGTAGACACTTCATTCACCTTTATAGTGGTCTCCATGGAGGGACCCACTATTCTGGACCAGTCTGGAGAGGCGGTAGTGGGGTTCTGGGCAACTGACCTTGTCACAAAGGGACGTGAGTTAGCATTTTAGGACCCTCACTGGGATCATTTCGTAAACCTCTTAACCACTGATTTGCTTTCTGTAGCCTCTCCTTGTAGCCTATATACAGCTTTGTCTGTGTCTTTTTGGGGCCGGTATTCTCTCTTCATGTGCCCATCCTTCCAATACAATTATGGCAAAACATACTTTCTGAGTTTGAGCTAGTCTCAGGCGTCACACTGGGAGTCAGGATGGGGGTACTACTAACTGGACACCTTGGTGCCATCTCTGTCTGCGGCGTGATAAGCATTTGGAGGCATCTCATCAATTTCCCCACTTCCATGGTCAAGATATTGAGTTTCAAACTATTGTCAACATGAGGTGCCTGGGTAGGCACCTCCACCCCCATAGCAGAAGCGGTCGGGCACGTGTCAGTGCTGCACTGGTAGGAGTGGGCTTCATGATGGAACTGTCTGTTACTTTCCTAATCTCTCTCAGCAGTTCTCCCCATTGTGGCATATCTTTTTCCTTCTCAGAGCACTCATTAACTGCCAACCTCTGCCCCTGAACTTTACTTCTGATGGGTCACCTCAGTCACTCGGGTCGAGAGAGCAGCTATTGTGCAAGTCCTCCTCGAGGTTACCTTTTCCCAGCTCCTAATTTCTCCTCATTAGCTCATCATAGGAGGGTGGGATTCCAGTCGATTGGCTAGGCATAACTGAAGCAACAGCAGTTCTGAGAAGAGGGTGACTTATGATCCTGTCCAGCCTGGTTCAGTTCAATTCTAATCGCTGCAAACTACTCCCTTTCTGAGGCATTTCTTGCAACAATTTTTCCAGCCGAGATACATACACAGACAACAACTCCCTTGGTACTGTTGTGCATTTTGTTACTCTACACCACAAGTCCTCATCAGAATCTGGGCTCCTATACACATTCTCCAAGGCTCTCGAGATAGTCCTGTGCAGTTGCTTCAGGGTTACTGCCTGTTTAGCATGGGTGTAGCCAGAGTAGGACCCCGGAGGCTCACTAACCTCTTCACTTTTCTGCCTGCCACTGGGGTTATCATCTCTCAGAACTTGAGGGGCAACATAGTCTATCCAGGTCTCCCAGTCATCCTCCCCTTGGGGTGGGAGGTGCAGAGAAGATCCTCAACCTTCGGTAGAGTCGTGACTAATGGCAGGCACAGAAATCGGAGCTGCATTGGTTCAGCCACCATAACGGGTACTGGAGCAGGAGAGTGTTGGGGAGGAACACCTCAGGTGGCAAGAATAGTTTCAAGTCCTCCATAGTTTTCCTTCCTCCAGCAAACTATTTAGCAAATTTCTCAAAAGTTTCAGATAGTGGGGGCTTATTCTCCCTCGATCTTTACTGTCCTTAGCTATCACTCTCCAGGCAGTGAGGTATCCCTCTGTGGTTAGTCTGTGGCACTTTGAGCTATCTATGGCATCCTTATACACTACTAGGCTATCAAAATGTGGGTGAGCAGATTAGCATGTCGACACTCCACCACAGGTTTTGTAAACCTTCCACCTTGGAAAGTACTCTGTACAGTGTCCGTATTGATACCCAGGGGATGTCCAGGATAAGCAGAGTATTTTGGGGTCGATCTCCTCCCAGTACACCACTCCACCAACTGTTGCACAGCCACTTCTGTCAGGGTACCCATTTATTTTAACAGTGATCTGTAAATGTGACACTAGGGACGCTAATCCTGTGGTGCTCCAAGATGTAACCCCCTAGGTGATGCTATCCCGGCTACTACCCTGCCTGTTTAACTACTAACAAGTTGCGGGACTCAGGTCTAATGGTTGTTGCCTCCATTCCAGAGGTCAAGGTTTGCAGTAGTTAAACTAATCCTGGTCACAGCCTCTGGGACACTGTAACTCCTTTCTCCCACTAGTGCCCTCACACGTATCAGGAATATCTTCACAATGTACACTTACCCCCAGGACTGGCTCTGTCTTCTGACTCTGGGGACCCCTGTAAACAAGATGACACAGTGCAAAAGCCACAGTACAATACTTTTAACATAAACAAATACCTCAGTCAGTGTAACTTGCTGAAACAAACAGATCTGATTTATTTAAGGAGCTGTAACAAGGAAGTGGGAAATCAGGTTAATTAGGTTAAACACATAATAATTCACAGTACTGTGAGCATATTCAGAGTCCCAAATTGTCACTTCACTGGGTACCCAGGATGGGGCTACCAGTTCTGTGCAGCTGGTTGGTGCCCTGTGATGGAAAATAATTGCACAATACCCAATTGTAACCGGATCCGATGGCTCAGTTCATGAAGAAATAAAAAACAACAATTACTGACACACTTACAATCTAATAATAGATGCAGGGAGCTACCCTGCTTGTACTCACAAACTCAGTGCTGAGAACTAGATGGAAAGCAGATTGTCCTGGATTGCCAGGATGAGCAGAACATGTGGATAAGGGCCCTTGTGACTGGAACCCACTGCAGTTTATAGCAATGATATAGTCCAGATTGCTTGGGCTTATTCAGCTTCATGCACTAATTACTGTAGGGATTTGAAACGCAATCCCCCACAAGCACTATATGCATTTATATGTAAGAGGAAAATACTATACCAGGTAGGCTGCTTCTCGATCCCGATCGCTATTACTGCACGATACCCTTGAGAACACACAGCAGCTTCAGTTCCTGACAGACCGAGCGTGATTCAGCAATTTCTCCAGTCTTCTACAGGGTGAGCCTGATTTCTACTCTTCAGATCTCCTTTCTTCTTCTCACAGGTTGGATTCAGTCTGAATGGGTGCTTGCACAGGCTGCAGATCGAAAATTAGCCTCACAGGCGCTTCCTGCGCTAAACTATACAACTTATAGGCCACAGAGCTCTTGTCCGTCATCGTCAAATTGATCTTATCTCTCCAGTCCCAGAGCAGTGCATTTTCTTCAGCTCCACACTATTCTGTTGGCTGGTCTGGCTGTCACTCACAATAAACTCCCCCTGTTGCAAATTTAGTGGGTGATTTTGGCAATGCCTTTCTTGCTCTTTGCACCAACTTTCTTAGAGCAGCATAATACGGTTCCACTGCTGTTGTGAATGGCTCTTTTCCTGGCAGGATCATCGCTGAGGATGGTGTGGTGGTGGCGGCCACTGGTGAGTTGTTGGTGGCCACTGGCTGGGTGTCTGTGGTAGTGGCCATTGAAGAGGTGATAGGCACTGGTGACAAGTGGTGGACATCTTTTTCATGGTACTTTCTGCATTGCTCTCATTTATTCTTCTTCTTTTCTGACTTGTCATGTTGGTCATTGTTCTCTTTTTATCTCCTCCAGTATTCCTCTCTGTGGCAATGCTGCCTGATCATTAGGATGTGTTCGCTTTGTTGGCCTACCACTTTTCTACATGTTGATTGGGTCTTTGTTTCTGTGCTTCTCTGTACCTTCTCATTCTCTCCCTGCCATGTCATTATAATGGCTACACTGATCCTCAGTCATGTTGTCTCTGTTTTTCTTGGCACGGTTGCATTTTTTTCCAAATATGCTTTATAAGTAGTTCATCCTTCTTTATATTTGCCTGTAAAGCCGTGTTTCTTTCTTTGCTTGATTAAGCAGTAGCAGTATTATGCAATACTTTCAGTGAGCTCCTTGCTGCAGCAGATAAACATGGTCGCCTTTCTTGATTCCATCCTTAAGAGTTTTGAAAGTCTGAAGGAACAGATAGAAGAAGATTTAAAAAAGAGATCTCTTCTGTTAATGGAATTGACATTTTGGAATAGAAATGCCATTCAAGATCTGCGGTTAATACCACGCTGGCAAAATATCTGACGAGGAAGCTATAATTCTGGAATCGATTGGGCAAGTCACAAGAACAGGTTATCGAAGCAATGCCAAAGGCATGACCCCGAAGTGGTTTACACGGGCAAAGGGACAAGATGAGATGTAATGACGTTTCACAGGACAAAAGTCAAACAATGAAATGAGGCGCAGTGCTAGAAGGCATGACCCTGTAAGCAGTTTACAGGGGAAAAGGGATTAAGATGAGATGCACGATGTGCTTCACAGGACAAAAGTCAAACAACGAATGGAGGTGAAAACAAAGGCATGCACCCTTAAGTGGTTTACACGGGCAAAAGGACAAGATGAGACGCACGACGTGCTTCACAGGACAAAAGTCAAACAATGAAATGGAGGCGTGCAGCCACCTGCCTGCAAACAAACTGGAGGCGCACAGCCACCTGCCTGCAAACAAAATGGAGGCCCACCTGCCTGCAAACAAAATGGAGGCATGCAGCCACCTGCCTGCAAACAAAATGGAGGCCCACCTGCCTGCAAACAAAATGGAGGCGCACAGCCACCTGCCTGCAAACAAACTGGGAGGCACGCAGCCACCCGCCCGCAAACAATGGAGACACGCAGCCACCCGCCTGCAAAAAATGGAGGCAGGCACACCTGCCTGCAAACAAAATGGAGGCCCACCTGCCTGCAAACAAAATGGAGGCCCACCTGACTGCAAAAACACCACACCTGACAACATTTGGTAAACAGGCCTGTACAGTACGTGGTATACTCACAAAAAATATACAGATAATGTGTGTGATTAGCCTGTTGATGTCACATCAACCAAATCCACATTGAGGTTCCCACCCCTAACCAAACTTCAGACATCAGATCACGATGGCGTGAGCCTTTATCTGGAAGGCTGATGTGGTGTGTAGGCCTCGAGTGGATCATTTTGAGCCCAATAAGTGAAAACATTCACTTTGGGTGCCAAATGATCCACTCCGGGCCTACACACCACAGCAGGCTTCAGTACAAGGCCCATACCATGCGCCCCCCCAGCAACAGTTTTAATTACAGCAATGTCACAAACAAAAACAGATTTCACCAGTTCAACACAGCAAGAGGGTGGATTTGGCAACCCTCACCCACCCAGGCAAACATCAGAGAAATCAGTCTACATGGTGTGGGCATTTATCTGGAAGCCTGCAGTGGTGCTCGTGATCTCAGCTGCACCATTTGAAACCCCAAAGGAATCTTATGCACAGGTGATCTAGCATTAACAAACGACTGTTGTGCCTACCAGTCGTGTATCAAAGATTCACTTTGGGTGCCAAATGATCCAGATAAAGGACTGATACCATGTGGCACACCCCCTACTTAGCAAATACAGCAAGACGGTGAACTGCCAATATGAGGTCTCCCCAAACCCAGCCGCATGTTTCCAAAAAATGCCCCGACACCATGCACCACCCCAGCAAAGAGCAATTTTAGTCTAAGAATACAGCAACAGCATTTTTGCTACATTAGGCACCCAGGCACCCCACCTGCAATCATGTGTGGCCAGAATGAAAGAATGGACTTCTACCTCCACAACAGCACAAAAAACAGCTAGCTCAGCACACCCACACCTATCCAAATTATGCCTTTTGCACTGATTCGGGCAACATAAAATGCTGGACAGGAGGCATGTGTCTTTTACATTTTCACTGCAGCTTTTGGGGCTCTGCCATAAAATAAATCATGAGCCAGTATGTACATCGAAAAATGAAGAAAACGAAGAAATGGGGTCCATAAGTGAAGTCAATTCAGTGTAAACATCTCTCCAGCTAATTACATTTCATGGCACAGCATTTCTACACATTCTGTTCAAAATCAAAAATTGATTTAGCGGTTTGTGACCTGTTCCTTGCCCAGGTTTAGGTTTTTACGAGCGTTATCAACTGCTCTGGGAGACATGTCTGCCCGTCCTCATCCCCATTAAAGTGCACTCAATTATGGAACCTGTTAGAAAGATAAACTTATTTACCTTCATGTCGCAGTCCTTAATTTGTTTACTGCCCACCAGTCCGGAGCTAAGGGAAGGAAACAGGATCAGAGCTATCTAAACCCTGCTCAGTGTCCGCTTACTTTCTATGCAGGTCGTAATAAGTTGTGCTGGAGAAGCCACTTCACTGGAAATGTACGAATTAATTTTGTACTGAGGGTTAAAATGCTTCCTATGGAGCTTATTACAAATGCCAAAAGATGCGCTTGCTTTTACCTGAATAGCCTGGTGAAAAGGGATGGTAGCTGATGGAGCCTGCCTGAGTCTCACCACGTAACACTGGGGAACAAAACAACTTGGTGCTGGATTGTGGCACGAAGAAGGGACACATTTGTTTAGGGGTGTTTCTTTTATACCCCTCGATGCCGACACACTATAAGGCCACGTCACTGCATGTATCTAGGTATCTCGTGTGGCTCCCCACCCTTTTACCCTCTCGGCATGAACATCCGGGCAAGTGGAGTATGAATCTGTTGCAGGTGAAATGAAATCAATGTAGCTCGTAATAAATGCGAATTGAAAATCAGCTTCGTCCATGGGCTGAAAGGGACAGCAATGGAGGGAACCAAATAAGAAAATTGGGGAAAAATTATTATAAAAGGGACCCTTTGCTAAATGTTCAGACGTAATTAAGGGGACATATGAAGTTACATCCTAGACGGATTTTCTTCAGGCTGTTTTTTGGGGTGAATGTGTTATGTGCATGCAGCAAAAAGTTCAGAGCATACAATAAATATGTAATATGTAGGAAAAACATTATTCCACAAGATAAGACTTTTACAAACACAATTAATACACTAATGCTGGTATGGGAAAAAAGTGTCATAGAGCTTGCACCAGTTCTTGTTGGATTTGCACATAAAGATGTGGAATTTACCATTATGAATGTGCCATGGCATTCTGGTTAAATTTTTATCTGCTTGCACTGTATTATTTCAAAACACTGCACTACATTTATCAATGGTTTTCTCTGCATTTGTGGTTTGCAATGTCTTGGGGACATTAGAGGAAACTATAGGTAACCCATTTTATCGCACTGACCCATTTCTGAAAACTTTGCAGTATGTCGTTTCACACAGTATTCACACACATTGTACCATAACTCAGGTTATTACCTGTAGTACATGAAACCTGGAGAGGGGCCCTTCCTTATCAGCTACCTTAGGCTGATGGGGCAGGGCACCATACCTGAGGGCAACACAAGTAACTTGGAGTTAGTACCTAATGTTCAGTTTGGGCAATGAGCTCGGGGTCACATACACTCCTTTATGGACAATGTTGAGAGGCAAGTCCACAGGCCTCTTAGGGAATCATAATCGAGCTGCACCACAGGCTTCTTGCTCTCAACCAGTCTTTCTAGTAGGGGGAAATGTTGTAGTTTCTGCACCTGAGCCTCATTTTCAGGATTGTCCTCACTCTGTTGGGGAGTCTCCATTGGGGTAGAGAGGCTAGAGTTTGGTGCACTTTCAGCCCAGGAGTTACAATCTCTGAGTCCACAACACTTGGCTCACATGGAGAGCTTTTTGGACACTGGCAGTGGACCACCAGGGCACTCAAAATACTCTTCTTTTCTGGTCTATCACCAGTCTGTTCCAGTCCATCATTTTTCCTCCCCTGAAAGCTCAGACAGTTCAACCATATCAATGATTCCATATCATCTGACTCGATGCTTTGCACTCTCACCTCTGGGAGCATTAGCTCCAAGGACAAAGTTGGGGCTTAGAAATTCCAGAAGGCCCAGCTTCATCTCCAGTATTGACTAGGGATTGCCCCAAACAATTGGCTCAGTTCGTAAGCATGGGTAGTATTCAAGTCACATTCACTGTCCTCTGATATGGACTGACAGTCATACTAACTGGGACTTCAGAGGAACACTTTAACTCAGCTTGTGTAGGTGCAGACTTTCTGATGTTTCTTAGCAGCAGCTCTAGTCACTGGTCCAGAGGGGACATTTTCGGGGCTCAGACTAATCAAGATTTGTCCAACGGACAGTAAATGATTTCATGCATTGTTTTAACATCTTTAAATTATTCTAGGCTTACTTTGTACACAGGCAGATCATCTTAGTTTGCCCATCATAATGTGAGGGAGATGGTGCCATCTGTCATCATCTTATGTTTGCCATGCAGTCCCAGATTTCTTAGCAACACCGTTCCTCTTGGAGTTCCTGTGTTTTCACCTTTATCATACTTTTCTTTGTTGGCCAGATTTTTTTGGCAGCTATGGTTTGAGCTAGCTGGTATGCATGATTTAGTTGGCCTTTAACTTTGCACATACTGTAAATAGTTGTCAGCTTGTATCCCATCAGAGAGAGATCCCAAAACACACATCTACCGGCAGTTGAGCTTCTTCCAAACATCAGGCGGTGGGGGAGAACCCAGTGGCATCACTCTTTGGCAGTTGTAGGCATGCACCGGGTGCTAATTTGTTGGCTCTATCTGTGGCTTGTCCTTGGGTGGAGGGTGCCTAGCATTTCTAGCAAAGTGCGGTTGAAACATTCAGGCTGTGGGATCCTGGGGTGGTAAGTGGTTCTGTTTGCACTCCCCACAGAGAAAGCATCTTGACTTGACTCAAAGCCTCTTCCTTGATCAGAATGGATTCTTGTAGCCCTTAGTGAACAAAAGTCAAGTACTTCGCTATAGTGGATGCCTTCTGGTCCTTGTGGAAAGCTTGGCATATCTCGTAAAATGGTCAGTGACCACCAGCACATTACTATTTTTTTTATCTGACTCTGGACTCAGAAATCAATACAGACCAGCTCCATGGGTGATTGGTGTGATGTTAGCAAGGGGGCAAACCTTCCTCTGTAAGCACGATCATGTTCAAATGTTGCCCAACATTAGCCCCATCTTAGCCAATAGAATCTGGATCTCACCAAGTCATGTTCTGTCTATACCTGGTGCCCTGTGGTTGTGTATGACCTCAGTACTGAGTCTCGGGTGCATGGGCAGCACTTGTTATTCGCTACTTGTCCCCTCTTCACTGTTCTCTGTATAACAGTTATTGATCAGTTTCAACTAGGACCTTCTTTGTTTAAAGTGCCATTCAAATCAGTGGAGCGAATTTGACACATCTTTCCCCTGCATAGGGCTTCTAAACTGATTTGATCATGGGATCTGGGACTGAGCCGCCGAATACTGTTGTCCAGCTGAGGCAGTGCACCAATTCTATTGTAGAAAAGTGGCACTACAGCAGGTGGCACTCAGAAGGTCCCAAATAACCACTACAGTCCATCAAGGCCCATGGACATTTGTTCCCTATCAAACTTCTGTAGAGTGCTTGAATATCAGGCTCTGACAGTCTGACCGTCATTCTGGGGAACCGGCCTCCGGGAGAAAGCATCAGATCTGTGTGGTTCAGGCCTGCTCGTATTCAACGGTATAGTCATAGTAGATAATGCAGAAAGTCAACTATGGCCAGTGGCATCCAACTTAGCTGAAGTCTGCGCATAGTCAAAGGATTATTGTTGTTTTACCAGTATTTAGCTCCGACATGTATTCATGGAATTGGTCTGTAGTCCATTCAAACCAGGAACCTAACTTATGTACAGTGATGGTTCACTGTTACTGCCCGCGATCGGGCTGTGGAGATGTGTGGGGGATTCATGTACCTGTACTGCCCGCGATCAGGCTGTGTAGATGTGTGGGGGTTCATGTAACCTGTACTGCTCGCTGATCGGGCTGCATTGTGTCGGTCCTCGACGGCTGCTGCCTGGCAGTGTGGCCAGGAGCAAGTCCTCGGGATCGAGCAGCACTTACATGCAAATGGCATGGAAATGGGGCTATAACTAGATGCAAATGGCCCCTGCACCTTGCATAAATTATGGCCCCATTTGCATGTCACCTTTTGAATATCGGAAATTTGCGCATGGCGCAATGGTACTTGCCCCACCGCAAGTTTAATGCTCAACTCTGGCAACTTGCGGTGGCTAGTTCCCACTGCTTATGCACAAGTGTTGGGAGTTAGTGATATTCAGCGAGCTGCTCAACAGCGCAACTCCTTTGAATATCACTCCCGCCACACCCCTGCGCAACTATTTTGAGCAGCGCAGGGGCTTGCGCCTCAGAATGGCGCAGTTTGAAAATCTGGGCCCATATGTTTATACTGTAGGTTTTAGTTCACTTGCTTTTTCACTGTAGTTAGTTAGGTTTTACACATTTTCTTTGATAGAGCTTTAGTTTAATTGCTGTACTTATATGTTATGTTCCACATTTTGCATATTTTATCGTATATGGGTTTCCATTCAAATGTCTGTTCTTCACTGTTTCTACACTTTCAGTGTACCGCTTTTCAACAGTTTTGTATAGATTGTATAGAATTTGGTTTCTGATTAACACACCTTTTATGCTTTTTTAATACTTTTGCATATTTTACTGTATGGTTGTTTATGTATTTCTATTTACTCTTTCTGCACATTTTTTATAAGTGCTATTCTATTTAATGCAGCTGTTCTCTGTATTTCATTTTATTCATTTCTGAATTAGTGATATGACAAGACATGCAGAGCAATGGTTCCATGACGTATAGCATAGACCAAAGTACAAAGTCATGGTACCAGTGTCATAGAGGGCCAAAAGTCTGGTTGGGGGGGCTTTGGGAAAATACCCATGCCCAACAGGGAATTACCATGGCATTGCTCAGTAGAGAACCCACTGAAAATGGGTGACTGGGCAGGGGAAATTCTGTTCATTAAACCATGGATTTGGTTGCATGAGTGGCTATCCTGTATGTTCAGGGCTGTCTGTGTTGGTGCTTGGGGGAGAGCTGACTGCATGCAATTTTTGGTGACTGGATTGGCTGTATTTGTGCACACTGTTGCATCTGGGGGCACTGTGGGGAGAAGCTATATTGGCACCTGGAGGAGTTGGCTGTGCTGGTGTCACCATGACATCTGAGGGACGAGTTCATGCTGCAGTCAAACCTGAGGAATAGGGACATAGTGCTGTTGCTGCTGCTGTAACACCTGTGGAATTAGAGCCGTAGTCCTTCTGCAGACAATGCAATAGAGGGTGGGAACTACAGTGCAGTATCTGAGGGATAGAGCGAGGCTATATAGTGCTGTTGACACTGCCATCACACTTGAGGGTTGGGCACAACTATGCTGCTGCTGCCATCACATCTTGTGCCTATCAAAATAACAAAATTGGTGCAAGGATGGATATATGTACAATAGTGGATGTCAAAATTGCTAATATGCATGGTAGCAGAGCAAAAATTTGTTAAATAAATTACCCAAAACAAAACACCGGTAAAACCGGATTTTGGATTCGCAGACACCGCTAACACTACCGGTTTTTCCAATGTGCAAAATGGAATTAGCTGTTCTCAATCATGGTAAACCAGTGTCCCTGATTAGCGAGCTAAGCCCCCATGTGGGCTAGCTGGAACAGTCAGACCACCACTTAGGTCTGCCTGAGGAAGGAGTAGAAGTGAGTGAGTCAAGTAAAGTGACCATGTAGACTAGCTGGACTGGCAGGACCTCCAAACAGGTCTACCTGAGGAAGGTGTAGAAGTAAGTGAGTTGAGCTAGGCCCCCATGTAGGCTAGCTGGACCTGCAGGACCCCCACATAGGTCTGCCTGAGGAAGGAGTAGAAGAGAGTGAGCTGAGCTAGACCCACAGGGGCCAGCTAGACAGGTGTAACCCCTTGTAGGTCCACCCAAGGAAGGAGTAGAAGTAAATGAGTCGAGCTAGGCCCCAACGAGGGCTAGCTGGACCAGCAGGACCCCCACGTAGGTTTGCCTGAGGAAGGAGTAGAGGCAAATTAATTGAGCTAGGCCTAATGAGGCTGCTAGCTGGACCAGCAGGAGCCAGGCTGGAAGTATAGAGGCCCACTGTACACAACAGAATAACAGACTGAAGGGTCTTCTGAAGCACTGATGAAATACACTATAGATGCAGAGCTGTGATGTAGTTTGTGGCAAGGTGTCTTGAAGGAGATGATTGCTTAGTTTCCTTTGGAGGCAGTTTAATATGGTCCCTAATGTACATTATGCAGAGTATGCCTACAGTAGAACTCACAACAGCGGTAAACTAATATGATTAGTCTTTGCTACACCAGGCTGTGAGCTTGAATCCTGGTACTGCTGATTGTGCCGTAATCAAAGTATTTATTACTGTAGTGAGTTGCTGGTTCTCAGCATGCCAAATAAATGGGCCAGCACCTGGTTTGATGCTGCTGAGTGCTGTGCATTGCACTCCCAAGGCAAATCAATAAATTCAAAGTGATGTCCAAAGCAAGTTCCTAGAAGCAAAGTGGCCAGACCAGGTTAAGACAACAGGATCACCTAATGAAGCAACTGTCCAACAAGCCAGGATGCAATGGCAGCAGAGGGGGTTGATCACCATACATAGAGCAGAGGAAGTGGAAACCTTGATTATCCAGTACTGCAATAGGTGGGTAACCCGTACACAATGTTATGAGAGGAAGTCTGACCAGCAACGCTGAAGGTGACAGACAGCAGTATGTAAAAATGAAACATGCAATGGCAAATGAACTCCTTGTGTATATAGTGCCACGCTGTCTGGTAACTGTCTGGCTCATACAGTGAAGGAGTTCAAAACTCGCAGTTGCTATAGGGTGCTAATATTCTGGATGGTTGTTTAGAGAGCCACAATGTTGTAAGCGTGGCCAGATGGACAAAATGCCTCTGCAGTGTGAGCAGCTGCCGCAGAATAGCAGTGCATGGAACTGGTGGGTCTTGACCTGCACTGCAGAAGAAAACTCCAAAGAAAGCAGCAACAGAGAACAAGCAGATGGGCACAAAGCAAGAACCGCTAGGAGAGGAACTGAGGCAAGTAGGGAAGGAGTCCAGGAATGGGAGCAGACAGAAGCTGCCAGAGCCGGAGACCACAGCCGAGTGCCGATGAGAGTGAAAGCAGAAGGTGTTAGAGGACAACGGGGCAGAGGCTGGAAAGGGGGGCAACCCAAACATATGAAGGGAAATAGGACAGGTGAAAGCAAGGGGAATGACGAAGGAGATAACGAAAAAATACAGGAGACAGGAGCAAGGGGGGGACAGACAGTGGGAGGAAATGGAGGGATGGGAGGGGAGCAGCAAGGAGGCAAAGAGACAAAAATCAGATGGAGGGAGGGAGGAAGAGTAAGCAACATGGAAGAGCCAAACCTCACCAGCCACAGCCACAGCTGCAGGGCTGTGTCGCATTTTCAGAACATTCAAAGCTGAGCAACAGAAGAACTGTGAGTTAAGTAGGGGCTGTAGGAGGAGATATCCCCCCCATTGAATCACAGGCTATAGCCTTCCCAATAAAAATGTTTCAGACAGTGACAGGCACTTCATTTAACATCAAGGTAAGACATGATAGCATCTATCAACAAGTAATGTCAGATCATGGAGCATGTGCGAACTGATATATTGTGCACATGTTATGGAGTTTGTTAATGTGATCAGGGGGTCTATAGGATGTGAGGGTTCTTGTTTTCCAACCTTTCCTCTATTCCCATTCTGTTATGGTTTCCTATAAATTTTTAATCCCAAAGAACCTCTAGTATCAAGCTATAAAGACATGATTCTCATACTTTCCAAAGGCAACTGTTATAGGAATCCTATCCTATGAACAACAAATTTGTCACTATTAAAATAAATCCCACAGCAGTTGACCCTCTATTAATGTAGGGATCTTCGTGGATGATCTAGATAAAGTGTGTGAGATCCCATGCATCTCTTGGCCCCACTCTATCCCACTTCTTCCTTTATTAATTGGTATCATATCATTTTTTTGGGGAGGGGCTTCACAGCACCAAATGGAATGTAGACAAGCTATGTGTGAAGACACATCTGGGTTACGCATTTAGCAGTGTTGTGTGTATCACATCTTCTGGTGCTCCAGGTGATACCCCTATCCCACCCACCCACATACACATGCACAGTCACTTGGCTCCCACCCTACACCACAGCTCACATCATTTTCATGCCTAGTCAGAAAGGGGAAGAGTCTTTGAACAGGAAAGTATGTCCGTTTATTTCACTTATATGTGAACCTTGAGTAACACTTCTTCCACCATTCCAGACTATTTAGGCAGCATTTATTGTAGGCAGAAATAAACAGAGCAGTATACTATGACTGACCATGCTAGACAGGCAGAGATATAGAAGAGCATGGGGATTATATTCATGTAAAACTTATCTGACCTTTACGCATCCATTAGATTTACTGTAATATGATCATTTATAGTCAGAAGAGGCTGTAGGTCCACCATGCTTGCCCGATCCCACCTTAGGAGCAGGGATCAGATGAGTATGCTGTGCATACATGTGCTACCTTATATTTTATGTATTTATTCATTTGTTTATTTATTTAAGGTATTTGAAAATCAGTAACTGGGAAAGGCACACTGAACCAAGGATCATTTCCAGATGCAACCTGGAGAAGGGAACAGGAGAGAACAAAATTATAGTACTTAATAACATTAGGTAACACAACATTATATTGGTGCAAACTTTGTTACATAAGTCCTACACAAGTATGTAAACAAATTGGTGCAAAAATATATGTGCAGTTATATTACGTAACAGAATATCTATTCAAGCATAAAAAACAAATCAGCAGACACATAAAAAATAATTAACTTATCAGACCAGAAACCTGGCAGGCTGGAGCATGCCTGCCTCTCACTGGGGAAGGGAGTGCAGAGGTGGTGAGGAGTTTGAACTAGTAAGAAGGTAGGGGTGACCAGAGGCCACGCATGTAGTGGGCTGGTGCTCCAAGCCAGGGGTCATAAGGAGGAACGGTAATAGAAGCAGGTAGTGGGGGGATTCAACTGACATCTGAGGGAGCCAGGGAAGGTGGAGAGAAAGGGGGAGGAGGGGAGCAGATTCCACAGGCATAGAGGCATCCCATACCCACTCTAGTACTCAGGGCATCTGTTGATTCCTTTGGTGAGCAGAAATGTGTCCAGCTTTGCCCTAAAGGTCAGCATTGTCCTCATGCCCACTGCTTTATCTGGTAGGCTTTTCCACAGGTTCACCAGCCTCTGAAAGAAAAAGTGCCTCCTAATTTCACCCCCAAGCTTCAGCATTCTGCTGTAGGACACCAGAAAAAAACATCTCTGGCTGCTTGATCTTGTTCTTACCCTTCAGTATGCAGAAGACTTCAATCATGTCCCTTCTTGCATCCTTTTATCTAGCGAAAACATGTTAAGTGCCTTTAGCCTCTCATCATAGCATTTGCCCCCCAATACCACTAATCATTTTGTGGGGCCTGCATTGCACCCTCTCAACTGCCTCCATTTCTTTTTGCATGGAGGCGACCAAACCTGCATACAGTACTCCAGGTGGGGACAGACCAGAATTATGTAAAGTGGTAAAATTACTTCCCCTGCTCTGCTGGTCAGCCACCTTCCCCCTCCCCTTTTTGACGCACTCCAGCATTCTGCTAGACCTCTTGGCAGCCTCAAGGTTGGGTACTCTCCCCTGCTTCCCTTAGGCACCAGCACCCTCCCACATTTCCCTTAGGCACCAGCTAAAGCTCCAACACCTCCCTCCCCCTCCCTATAAGGCTTCAATTATGGAGGTATTGGAGTGCAGGGCCCTTTCCTTGCAATTTCACAGAAAATAAGGATAACAACATACATGTGGATGGATGGGAGCACAGGGCCTGGAGGGCCCTGCGCTCCCACAGACAAATAAGGATTTCATTACGGCAGGATTTTAGCACAGGACCTCTGGGCCCTGCACTCCCACAGGAAATAAGGATATCATTTTACTATCTCAAAAATTAAGGAAATTCTAAGCAAAACACTTCTTTAATGCACTAGTTAGGGTTGGTTACAATGACAAAAGTAGGGAATTGTGGGGGTAGGGTTTCCAACCCTAACACCCTACCCCCTCCCTGCAGGCAGCAACACATGTGGGGTGTGTCATGGAGTTGTCAACCCTAATTCTCCCCAGACTGGTGGTTGGTAGAGCATAGCTGTTCTCTGGTGCCCAGTTTTCCCCCTCATCTTCTGATTCCCCATCTCCATTAAAAGCAAAGTAGTCCTTGGTGCCTAGTGGTCTGCTATCCCCTGATCCCCATCCCTATTAAAAAATAAGTCTTCCCTAGTGTCCAGTGGTTCCCCCCTCAAACATTGATACCTGGCCTTGTAAAGTTAAAATTATTCCCTGGCCCCTGCACTATGTAACAATTCCCTGATGTTTAGTGGTCCCTCCTTCCCTCTGCTCACTGGACCCCAGTACTAGGAAACAATTCCATGGTGTCGAGTGCCCCCCCTCCAAGTGCAAGCCCTGATGCTAGGTAACATTTCCCTGGTCTCTAATGGTCCCCTCTTCAATCACCAGACCAGGTACTAGACAATAATTCCCTGATGTCTACTGGTCCCCTACCCTCCAGTCGCTGGCCCGGTGCTAGGTAACAATGCCCTGGTGTCTGGTGACCCCCATCGCCGAAGCTGAACTATATCAACTATTCCCTGGGATCTAGTGGAAACTGCTACCCACCAATCCTCATCCCCATGCCAGTGTAAGCTGTCCTTGGCATCTGGCAGCCCCTTGCATCACTGGTATTTTGCAACCTGCCCTGCCCTGCCAGCCCATCTTACTTGTTTCACTGGTGCCACATGGATCCACTACAGCACAGAGGATGTACACCACCTGTCAATCCATATGGTGACTGGCTGAGGTGGTGAGAGGAGGGCTGTGCCAGTTGCTGTAGTGGATCCATGCAGCATGAATGTAATGGGTAATGGGGTGGCAGGATGGGTTGCATGATGCCAGAGGTGCGGGGAGGCCAGGGACAGCTTATGCTGCTACAGGGACTGGGAATGGTGAGTGTGGGCTGCCACTAGAGAATAGCTGATATATTATGGGTTCAGCAATCAGAGGGTGGAGGGACTACTAGACACCAGGGAATTGTTACCTAGTACCTTGGTTGGTGATCAGAGGATGGGGGGACTACTAGACCCCAGGGAATTGTTGCCTAGTAGCAGGACTGGCAATCAGAGGCTGAGAGATCATGATGCACCAGAGGATTTTTCCTAGTACTGAAGCTGACGATTAGAGAATGGGGGGAGCACTGGACACCAGGGAATTGTTGTCTAGTACTGGGTCTGGTGATGTAAGGATGGTGGGACCACTGGGTGATAGAGAATAATTATAACTTCACAGGGCAGGGATCAGAGAGTTGGAGGAACCACTGGATGTCAGGAAGATATTACTTTTATTGAGGGATGGGCAATCAGGGTGGGTGGAGCCAGCCACAGGAAGGGAGCAAACGTGCTGCTACATCACATGCAGATGAGCCCACAATGGGCATGCATATGGCCCCTTAGTGCCTTACATGTCCAATGGGCTCATTTGTATGGTGCCAGCTGAATATTGCACAAGGGGCTTCTGGTGCTATAGGGTCTGGGGGTGCTGTTCCCTGCTCTTCTGGGATCCATTTTGTGGAAGTGCTACTTAAATTTGCACTGTGCTGATATACTGCTATATTCAGTTGGATAGCACTGGTGCACTATCTGCCTGAATATAACATCCTTGGGGTTGTGGGTAATGGGTATGCACAGCACAAACCTTTGTGCTCCACTTTGCCCCTTTTTGAATATCTAGCTCCTGAAATCATAATACTGTACTCTACTTACAGTGACTAATTGTGATGTAGCTATAGAGGGATATGAAATCAGGTGGGGATTAAGAAACAAGGGTAGATAAACTGTAAAGGATTAAAACCCTGTATTCATGCAAAGCTCCTCAGTAATGACAAGAAGGGGAAATCTAAGAAAGACATAAGTAATAATATTAGCTGAATAGTAACTAAATAGTACATTTTTAAAAATATGTTACTGAGGTACATGCAGCTTTTTACAGCTCAGATTATACCCTAAGATTTTTACCAGTACTATGAAAACATACATTCTTACCTGTAAGTATAAAGAGTAGAGCAATCCTCCTTGCACAATTCTTACAAGGTGTCATTCATCCTTAAACATTACATTTTATACAAGCATGTTTCTTGACTAGTGTAAGCACAGGGCTTTTGTCTTGCACTATTCTTGCAAGCAAGTACATATGCTTGTAAGAATAGTGCAAGAAAAAAATCCTGTGCTTAAACTAGTAAAGAAACATGCACGAATAATTATTTTATAATTACTGACTTCCATTTTTTTCCATAGAAAAAGTTGGTTATAATTTGCCGTTATAACCAGCTGGTTATAACGGCAAACATGCACCAGCTTTCTCTCACTCATGCTCTGTCAGCCACGTCTCTCCTGTCAGCTCCGTCCCTCCTCTTGGCGGTTCAACTTGAAAAGTTTAACGGATGGTTCCTACCAAAATGAAACAGATCTGGAATTAAAAGGAAAAAAAAAGTCAATTTCTCCTTAGGCAACACGAGATCCGTCAGTGGCGGACTACCTAGCAACACCATAGAAACCGGGGCACTCCTTAACAACACCAGAGCAACCAAAACACTCAAGACTAAACAGAAAACTGAACTTTACAGTTAAACGTTTAAAGTATTCCTAAAAAACTTAAAAATGTTGTTGGTTAAACATTTATTTTGCATTTAACATTTCAGCAAAAATTTTCAGAACTGGCAAAAAAAGCGACAACCACCACAACGTTACTGCATAAATGACTGTAAGTTTCAATATATTTAAGCTTTAAATAAGACATCTATTGAAACTGTTTCCTTACAAAAGAATTTTACAGAGTATTAAAACCACTGTACTACCTCTTTGCTGTGTTAAAAAGCTTAATGAATTACCATACTACAACTCTCTTAGTCAGAGGTTTTATAGTCCTGGGGGGTGAAGGCAAAAAAATGGAATTCCGTAATTATAAAAAGTAACTATGGGTAGGAAGATGAATACCCCACATCATTGTTTTTCCGTGGATGCTCAGTAAACCCTTGGGCTTTGCCTTCAGGGTTTATGTGGCATCCCACACCTCTGGTCTGTGTAAAATTCTCGTCTTAACCACCTACCTATACATTATTCTCTATATAACAACTGGGGAGTGTTTTCTCCCATAGGGAGACCCGGTTATAATTCATCATTATAAACTGCGGGCTATAACGGCGAACATGCACCATGTTTCCCTCACTTCACACATGTGCAAGCTTCTACTCCTCTCTGAATCACCACCCTGGGATCACCGCTCTCTATTCTGCTGCCGGCAGCACTCGGCAGGAAAAAAAAAAAAAAAAGAACTTCCCAGTTGCCTCTTCTCCTCACTTTCTTTCACAGGTGTTCCTTTATTTAACTTTTTCTTTAAGAACGAAAAACAAGGCACAAGTTTTCAGCAACTGTGGACAGTGGGCTGTGGACTGTGCTTCAGGTTGACAGTGGCTGGAACACTGATGTATTTTTATTTCATATAATTGCTGTGGCTAGAAAATGCTCCCCAGCAATTATATAAAATAAAATATGGAGTGTTGTGTAAAACTCTATTTTACACATGCCCTCATTGAGGGATGCATTTCATAAACCCCATGGGTTTCGCCCTTGGTGTTTATGTAGCATCCCACTACTCGGATGTGTGTAAAATCTCATTATACATATCACCCCATACTTTATTCTCTATATAATAACTGACTTTGCCTTTTTCCCATAGGGAAACCTTGGCATAATTGTGGGTTATAAAAGGCGTGTTTATAATGGCAAAACATGCTCATGATTTCTCTCGCTCCGCACATGCCCCACTGCAGCTCTTCCCTTTGGACCACTGGCTGCATGTTTTTTCCCCCTGAAGACTGAACTGCCACTCAGACTCAGTGATAAGTGTGAATTTGAAACAGAAAATCTACAAGGGGAAAGAAAACTTATGTTTTGATTGCCGACCGAAAAAAAAGTTTTAAATAAATAGAAAACGGCTAAAATCTAACTGGTCTGGGACTGCACAGGAACCTCCATTTATTTTATATAATTGCTGTGGCAAAAGGAAACCCAGTACAATATAACATAAAATATGGGTCAATATGTAAACCTCAAGTTTACGCACACCCTTGGGTTTAGATGCTATTCAGAATCCGTAGCATCTAAACCTCTCATTACACACACTGACCCATACTTTATTCTACATGTACCACTCTAAATTTATAACTTAGAGTTCCTAACTACTGTTAAAACGTATACTGTGATCTTGCAACAACCTTGTATGTACTTGCAATAAATTTTTGTTCATGCAAGAAAAATGACATTTTGTGTATCTAATACAAGTCTTGCACAGTCCTGCAAAGCAATTACAGTAATTTTGACACGAAGTGCATTTTGTTTTGCTCCCCCATGTCCCCTGGCTGGCCACTCCTTTGGGTCCCCCAGGGCACCCTGCCACCAACCACTGACCCCACAATGCAGCCCCCCAGATAACCCAATGTATCTCTTTGTTGTATGGGTCTCCTCCCTCTGGGGGAAAATGTGCTGGTGGGGATAGGCCAGCACATCCAAATTGGCCTGAGTGCTGTTGGGGTTGGTCTGGGCTGTCCAGAGCTTCGCATTGGTTGGGAACCAGCAACCATCATCCAGTTGGCCAGGGAACCATTTTTCTGGCTTTCTCCCTGGGAGTGTGACATGCCAGGATGTCTAGGCATGGGCCAATGTCTGTCATACTCCCACAGCAGCACACCAATGTGCTGCCTTACTTCTCTCTGTTGTCAGAGGTCAGCCAACACTGGGTCGCATATCCCCTCCCTCCCAGGAGATGGCAGGCAGTAGTGGGATGCTCACGCCATCCCCCTGGCTGGCCTGCTGACATCTGGGTCCATTTCCAAAGCCGAGTCATTGGTGTCACAAGTGGAAATCCAACTGCTGCACTGGCGGCTGGCCCCAAGAGCATTTTCTTATGTTATTCTTACAAGTCATGCAAGATCAGACACAAACCTTAATTTTTTTCAGTAATGGCAGCCTGGTGTGAACAAACAATTTATGTTCACAAATCAATTTTTGTTTCATGAGGAAATGTTTTTAATGTTCACAAGAAAAAATATTTTGGTTATGAGAGTCACCATCTTTTTTTTTTCTTTTGGATAGAAAATATTTCTAGAAATACAAGAAAATGATGCCTTTTGGAAAAACAAACACCTGAACCTACTGTACATGAAGGGGACCACAGGGACCTGCATTTCTGTAGTTATAACTGGGTGTGTATGCCTTATACTGTGTATACATATCTGTAACTGCAGAGGCCCTGGCACAGCAGGGGTGTATACTTCTGAAGATAGAAGTAGTGCTGTAATTTGAGTATTGTGGATTTGTATCTGTGGCAGAAGCAGTGTTGTGAATAGAGTACCATGAATTTCTACCTGCAGCAAGACGTGAGTGTGTATGTCTTGCAGAGTACACATGTATCCATGGCTGCAGAAGCACTGGGCCCTGCTGATGTTTTTTTTTGTGTGTCATCTGTAAGCAGTTGTATGTTGTTTGTCTACCTGATGATGGCTGTCTGTGGTTGCTTGTGGGGTCTTCTCATTTTTCTGCTTTGAGGGTGGGGATTTAGGGACAGAAACCATAATTCCACATTTCCTACTTCTGTGGCAATAAATTAAACCCCAACTTCTACATTAATGCAGTTTTTGTAATGACTATCTATCTATCTCTCTCTCTCTCTCTCTCGCTGTCTCTCTCTCTCTCTCTCTCTCTCTCTCTCTCTCTTATATATATATATATATATATATATATATACACACACACATTGTACTGGCTCAGCAGGGCTGGTATAGTTAGGGTTGCATGGTCACGTCTATGTTAAACCTCAAAGTTTGCACTTTAATAACTTTGCAACCATTTATCCGATTTGCCTGACATTTGTAACACACAACTACCTACCACAGATCTCTGGATCTTGAAAGTTTTGTTCCAAAGGGATGTACAGTTGCAGAACCATGGCGTGCTTAAAATATGAAAAATCATGTTTTTTTTGTGCATTTTTCAGTAAGCCATAATGGACTCAAGAAAGTGTTTGAATGGCTTCAGATTTGTTTGTCTACGTGTGGCTTGGGTTGAACTGGTGTCTTTGGAAGATTTGGTGAAAAAATATTGGTCCGTTCTAAAGTTATTCCATTTTTCCATGTCCCATTATAGCCTACAGAAAATTTATATGTGCACTGCGAAAATTTTTGTGATCATATTTTTTGTTGTCGAGCTCCCTGAAATTGTTTTAATGCTGCTGCCATCTTGTTTTCACTTAGCAAGAGAGAAAAAATGTTGTAACTCAAAAAATAATGCCCTTTGGTAGAAACCAACAGTTGTGTTTACCTAATCGGGCCCTGAGGAACATGACCCTGGCATTAGTTTTTCACCAGCTGGTCTGGAAATAAGTTTTTCAAACTTGTCCCACCATTTTGCTGTTTTCTGATCGTGGCAACATTTTTTGTTGCTGGGAAAACAATCACGATAAAAAAAAAAATTAACCAAGGCAAAATTTTTGTGTGCGTGACAACATTCCCATTATAAGACAGGAGTGTCGTGAAAACATTAAAGTAATCATGGTAACACTGTACGAACACATTTTGTAATGTGTTGTTTTCTTTGTCACTTCACTGTGGCAAGGTGGATTGTGCTTTTGGCATGAAGTTTGCAGGGTGGCAAGCCCTGGTCCCACAGATGTGCCTTTTGGTGGTTTGGTATGAAAATATTGAGCAGGCCCATAGTTACTGCATTCCAAAGTTGAGAAACATTCCCATAGGATAATATTGCATGGCCCATAATGCCTTTCAGTGCCTGTATCTCGAAAACAGTTTGAGATAAAATAATTTCATTGCAAAAATTCTTAATCCCAGGGGAGTAAGTACAGAAGTAGGTTGGAAAACCATTAATACCATGAATTTTGATTTTTTTTCTACCTTGTATGATTACTGAGATATTTGGGAATTAGTATTCCAATTGCTGATTTTCATGTCTGTAGGCCATTATTATGCCCTCAGAGTTAGCACTTATAGTGCTTTTCAGTGCTAATATATCAGAAATGATGCAAGAAACAGATTCAGTCAATATATGTTACATGGACATCTCACTGTCACAATTACAATGATGCTAGAATTGTTTTCCTAGCTCCTATGATTCCTGAGATATTGGCAAAATTGTGTTACAAGGATTCCTTGGCCTATAGGGCTGCTGTATGGCTTTGTAGCTATGTGTAGGAGGGACCGCAGGGCCCTGAAGGCCCATGCTCCCATGGACACATATCATTATGCACAAATGGGCAGCTTGCTGGGAGTGCAGGACACAAAGGGCCTGGCACTCCCAGCAACACATACTATTTACTATTTATATTACACTTTTTCAAAAAGAAAGGAAATTATTTGCAAAAACCTTCATTAATGCATCAGTCAGGGTTATTTCCACAGTGATAAAAGTGTGGAAATTCAACGTTAGGGTTATCACTCCACCACACCACCCCCATGCCCACACCCCCATCCTCCACACACCAGCAGATGTCGGGGTGTACCATGGGGTCATCAGTCCTAACTCTCACCCCATTATCATATACTGTAGAATGTCAGCTTGCTTACACATGGCATGGGGTAAAAGTTGAGGTTGACGACCCCATGGCACACACTGATGTCTGTTGGTGTGTGGAGGATGGGAGCGAGGGGGTGGGGTGGTAACCCTAACATTGAATTTCCTCACTTATGTCACTGTGAAAACAACCCTAAGTGATGCATTAACAAAGTGTTTTACAAAGAATATATATATATATATATATATATATATGAGGCAAAAAACTCCATTTAATGCATTAGTTAGGGTTGTTCCACAGCGACAAAAGTGAGGAAATTCGCTGTTAGGGTTGAAAACCCTAACTCCGAATTCACCCCCTCCAGCACCACACACAGACACACACACACACACACAATATGCAAGTATGGGGAGGACCAAGTCAACACAACCAATGACAGACATCCAGCAGCAGGTGACAGAAATAACAAACAATTGTCTAAATGTACTCGAGACATCCCCACCCACCTGACCAGGTACTGCATGCTCAGTGGAGATCAACAGCAAAACTGAGGCCATGTACACCAAACATACATCATCCCTGATTGCAGCTGCACACGCGTACCACACTTAGTAGTTGCATAGCCTTACCTACCAATGTCCACACCACAGCACAACTGGTACTGTGCCGTTAGTCAATATAAATGCTGAAAGGTGCATGATGGCAGTTGTAGAAAGGTTTTAACACTAGTGAGTATACATTAATTAAGAGAAGTACAACAATTAACTACAAGACACTAGCATGCTCAAGATAAAAGTAGTGTTACATTTGGTATGTGATTTACATAGTAGTACATTTACTACAATGGTTTACTCAAGATAGAGAGCTGATGTAAGCGTATGGAAAAGCATTGCCTGTTCAGCGTGTAAAATTCGTGCTGCCAGTATCAGATGCATTCTTACTGATGAAGGTGTACTGCTGATGTACATACATAGACCTTCAGTGTGTTTCAATACTAAAGATGCAGTAAGTATTCTTTGTAAGAAACAATGTAATTGCATGGATCAGGCCAAGCAACTTCTAAATATCATAGCACTACTGAGCCAACAATGACGTACTCTGTATCGGAGATGTCTATAGGATAGATTTTCCTGTAGGCACTTACTGAGTATGTTGTACCTGAGAAAGACAATCTCATTGCATCTGTGATGACTAACTTATTCAAATAGTGATACATTTACTATTGTTGCAATGAGTGATCTATGCCACTTATGGACACAGTGTAATTTTTTTAACAGTTGTTTCATACTCAGGCTGTATGCCTAGTGTTTGGGTTTGCCACACTTCTGTCACTGATGCTATCAGAGTGATAATTATGTTAATTGTGGTACAACAGGAATCAAGTAGGTATAGTGTAGATATAAACAGGATGTCTTTTAGTATTGATTTAACTCACAATGGGGTAAGTGTACTAGGACAGCAGGGGTTATTCTCTATCACTGACTCTGTCAGTTATAATCACACTAAGGTTTCGATGACTGTAATGATCAAGTTACACTGTTCATCTTCATGAGTTCATATTCACAGCCATTCTCCAGTAACTAGACAGGTGTATGATGTAACTGGGTGGGACACTGTGTTGCAAAGCTGCTGCAGTGCCTAGCAGAGGAGAAGTATCTACTCATAAAGACAATTAAGCAATAAGGCATGACCACAGTTATGTTGAATGGTCTGTTAATCACCCTGTAGGGGTTTAATGTTGAATGAGGCGTGGCAGTGCCACATGTCGCTAGATAGTGATAAGCTGACCATTAACATAATACCTAGGGTGGCTTATTGCTATCATAAAAAACTGTTTTTTAAACAACATTAAACCATGTTCATCATATGGTTAGGCTCTACAAGTATGTTAATAAAACTAAACATAAGGCCGTTACAATGTTTACAGTCAATTGAAAGCTGCATTTCTCAAACTCTTGTTATAATCAGAGATATTATACCTGTACAACTCCTTGGTTTTGCTCAACTCTATTGCTCAGGTGGCCACCACATGTGGTGTGGTCTGGTGTGGGGGCATCTGTAGGTAAGGCCATGCAACTACTAAGTGTGAGTCGTTGTGCAGCTGCAATCAGGGATGTGTACGTTTGGTGTACATGGCCTCAGTTTTGCTGTTGATCTCCACTGACATGCAGTACCTGGTCAGGTGGGTGGGGATGTCTCGTAGTACATTTAGACAATTGTTTGTTATTTCTGTCACCTGCTGCTGGATGTCTGTCATTGGTTGTGTTGACTTGGTCCTCCCCATACTTGCATGTTGTGTGTGTGTCTGTGTGTGTGTGGTGCTGGGGGGGGTGAATTCGGAGTTAGGGTTTTCAACCCTAACAGCGAATTTCTTCACTTTTGTCGCTGTGGAACAACTCTAACTAATGCATTAAACGGAGTTTTTTGCCTCTAATTTCCCTTCTTTTTGAGAATGATAACGAGAAATAGGGCCCCGCGCTCCCGCCACATGATGTCTTGTGGCTTAGTAACAGGAAGAGCAACGCAAACAGAAGCACTAACAGTGATGCACATGGTAACACAAGCTCAAATGAGAACAGAAAGGGCAACGCACACGGTGGCGTAGATGGGAACGGTCTGCCACGTGATGTGTTGTCACATAGTAACATGGTGCCTGCAAACGGAAATGTCAATGGGCATGGTGACGCAAAGTGAAACAGAAAGAGAAACAGTACTGTAGACACAAATGGCAAAAAATAACAGAAACGCAAGCGCAAATGAAAACGCAAAGGATAATGCACATGGTGGCGCAGACGTCAACGGTAAGTGAAACGGGTACGGAACCGCAAGCGGAAAGGGCAACAGTAATAGTAATGTAAGTGCACAGGCTGGTTTTCCCCAAAACCTGCATAGAGAAAGACAGTGAGTACAAATAATGTATGCATAATAATGAGTATCGGAGCAGAAAATGAGAACTTGGAATACTAAATAGGTTATATCTCAGGAACCATACGACGTAGAAAGAAAATTTAAAAGTCGTATGATTTACAATGTCCTGGCTAATTTTGTACTTAGTCCCCATTAGGGGCTAAGTATTTTTCAGACGAAAAGTCTGTATCTAGCACCGTTTCCGAGATACGGGCCCTGAAAGGCCCGGCGAACGCCGTAACGTTATCCTCTATGGGAAAAAAAGAGAAGTTCAGAGTGCCATAACTTTGCCTCCCTGTAATATTTTTTAACCAAACCACTGAAAGGCACATTTGTGGGCTGTTGGCTGTCTTCCCTCCAAATTTCAGGAAAAAAGACCAAACCGTTATTTTGCAGCAGGATGCCAAAGGATTCCTGTAATGCGTTGGGCGCCATAATGTTATCCTATGGGAAAAAACATCAACTTTGGAGTGCTGTAACTTTGCTGCCATGTAATATTTTTTCAATACAACACTGTAAAATACATGTGTGAGATGTTGGCTGCGTTCCCTCCAAATTTCAGCCCAAAACTCCCAACCGTTCTTTTGCAGTGCAGTGCCAAAGAATTGCTGTCATTTTCCCACAGACTAGAAAACTACTGTCGCAATTTGCGAAAGCTTTCGCAAACATTTGCGACACTTTCATGAGCATGAAAGTACTTTTTGCGAAAGTGCTTTTTCCAGAAATTTGAAAAACATATTTCTGGGGTGTTTTTACCCCAAAATAAAGACATGGCTAGCATCCTCAGGGTCCGACTAGGTGAATACAAAAAGAATTAGGTTGCTAGAGGGTCCCAAATTTATATGCCAAGCATTTTTCTGATCACCAACTGAAAACAAAATGGCCGATTTGCGAAAGTAACAGGCCCATTTGCAAAAGTAAAAATGCATTTGTGAAAGTGTTGAACTTTTTGTAAACTTTTCCCATTGACTTATAATGGGAAATTGTTTTTTGAATAACTTTTGAACCATTTAATATTTTTTCACCAAATCTTCAAAAGGCACATTGGGAACCCTGACCACACATTCTCTGAAGATTTTAGGCCAGTCGCGCAAACCGTGCGACCTGTATGCGCGACCGTAGAATTCCAGAAAAATCGTAAATGCGTGCGCAAATCATGCTATTAACTCCATAGCCGTGTATCCAACTAGTACAAAACTTGGCAGATGCCAAGGCCTATGGTTCTTGATCATGTATTCCAAATTTCAGCCAAATCTGTCAAACGGTTGCAAAGTTATTAAGGTGCAAAGTTTTGGGGTTTAACATAGAAATGGCTCCTCAACCCATAAAATCACACATACCCCGATAATACAAATCACCACAATATATTATGCTGGTTCAACTCTAAGCAGAAATACATGGTACCAAAAGGTCTCTCACACAGTCTGCAAAGGGTGCTAACAGAAGACACATACACATGTTTCGTCCTACTAGGACTCATCAGTGTGCCTCTTCTGTTTGACACCCCACTGGAATGAACCAGCTACCTTAAGATGGTCTTTATGGGTTATGTCGTGGTGAACCCAATAAAACCAAAAAACAAGCTAAAAGACAAAAAACCTCAGCGTGCAAGCACTGAGGCAATGGTTACCCCAAAGGGCACTAGCCGGGAAACCAAGATTTAAAGACATACAAAATCACACATACCCCCGTAATGCATAGCACCATGGGCTATATATGCAAATCACCATAGTATATGATGCTGGTTCAACTTTAAGCAGAAATGCATGGTACCAAAAGATCTCTCACACAGTCTGCAAAAGGTGCTAACAGAAGACACATACACATGTTTCGTCCTACCAGGACTCATCAGTGTGCCTCTTCTGTTTGACACCCCACTGGAATGAACCAGCTACCCTAAGATGGTCTAGTGAACCCAATTAAAACAAAAAACAAGCTAAAAGACAAAAAACCTCAGCGTGCAAGCACTGAGGCAATGTTTACCCCAAAGGGCACTAGCTGGGAAACCAAGTTTCAAAGAAACACAAAATCTAGATTTAGTATTTGCCGTATTGGTCCTTGCAAGAACAGATCCAGAAGCAAATGATTGATACCTTTTAAGGGACCAACATAGACATAACAACAAGAACAAAATGTTAAATACCCCCATAATGCAAATCACCACAGTATATTATGCTGGTTCAACTTTAAGCAGAAATGCATGGTACCAAAAGGTCTGTATATATTCACATGCAGACATTAAGGTTGAAGAATGCAAAGCACATAAAGCAGGGTAATGAAAATATGTATTTCGTTTTTGTTAACTGGGAAAGGAGGAATAGGCAATGCTGCCTATTTCAGCCTCGTTTTGGGGGAGGGCGATACAGATGAGAACCAGCTGTAATTTAACAAGATTAAGCTGTTGGTGGTATTTTTAGTGAAATGGGGGAAATTTGGACAGGACACCACAGAAATCCCCCTACTCTCCTTGATACATTTGATTGGAATCTTACTTTCCCTTATCCCCCCAATAAAATTCTCCTATTCTTTTCAAGAACTGCCATGGGATCTTTAATTTCCACCCTAACAACCACCAGAACAGGCAGACAGGACCTTGGTTTAATGTCTCATCTGAAAGATGGCACCTCAGGAGTGCAGCACCCCACTCATACTACAGTATAGTGTCAGTATGGTGATTTAATTCATGGTCCTTGTGTGGAGCTGAACCCCACAGCATTCTAATCTTCAGGCTGTACACTCACCTCTGAGGCTGAAAGGCCAGAAAATATTATGGATCGGGGTCTCCAGAGTCTTGGCAAATCAGTGATGAGGTCTTCCTTGGAATTGTCAACCCTAATGCCCACCCCTTCCCCCAGACCGTAGCCTCCTGCCTTAAGCACAAGGTACAGCTCCAAGCCAGTGCCTTATGATGATACATTCTTTGGAGAGTCAGAAGTATGGCTCACTACATGCTGTCAGCAGAATCTGTCATAGCTTTCTTTACACAGGGCCCTGCATGAAGAAGAGAGATCACGTCTGACCTTGTTTGCTCACGGGAGGGGTGGGCATTATGGTTGGCAACCCCAAGGAAGATCCCACCACTGATTCACAGGGACTCTACAGAAAGTTTGTTTCTCACCAGTTTTGCTTCAGGTTTGCTGGTTCATGGAAGGCAAGTTTGGTGGTGTGGGAAATATATTTTTTAGAGTTTCATCTTCAAATAATAGTGGCTGTAGATATTCATTATTCTTCGTACATTTTGAAGCTCTGAAGTGTACATTCAGATGTTTGCTTTTGCTTGTGTTTTAATTGGTTTTTTGCACATGTATGGATTGTGGACTGGATATTCCTTTTAATAGTGTTGGATGTATATCCATTCTGCATGAAGGATTCTTTTAGTGCACCAAGGTTTTTATCCCTGTCTTCATGGTTGGAGCTAAGGTGGTGGTACTAGATGGCCTGTGTATTATTGTGAAGGATGGAAACTCGAGCTGTAAAGGTAACTTCATCTGTCTGTAGATTTCCTGTACAAAATGTTGTATCTAATAAAATATTATTGCATTTTCTATAATTTGTAATAGCTCTGTACTCTCCCCTCCACATAAGATGCATCTGAAAATGAGCTGCTGCCAGTAGAGTGTGCATTTCTTAGTAAAATGTTTGAAATAAATAATAAATATCTATGGGAAAAAGTCTGAGGTGAAAGAGATTGCAAGGCAAATAGCACTAAAGGGACAGAGGGCTTAAAAATCCAAATATTGTCTTGCACAAATGGGATTCATCCTACGGTACTGAAGAAAACAAGACAGAAGCTGGTTGAGCTGCTAGCTGTCCTCTATGATGAATCAGTAGCAATAGATGTAGTGTCTGTAGACTGGCAGATGGTAAATGTGGTTCTGTTACACAAAGGGGTGATAGGGAATATCTGGGTAATTAGAGGCAAATGAGCCTGACATAAATATAAAATACCTGCAGTGGTAAAACTTCTGGTGAAAATTATTAAACAGAGGATAATTGCATTCTTAGAGAAAAAGGGCTTAACTGATAAGAACCAGGATGAATTCACCAGGGGCTGGTCATGTCAAAATAACTTAATAAACATTTTTTTTTACTTTTTTATTGATTAGTTTTTGAAATACAAATCACTACAAGTATCCCCAAGAAGGATAATGAAATTACATTTCACAAGTAAAACATTTACTTATTAAGGATATAATGCTGACACTTTCCCTCTCATTACCTCATGGATGGAGGTAATAGATTTATGAACAGCACAGAATAAAAAAGAACAGATTTGAAGTAAAGGAGTATGGAGGGAATACAAAAAATAATGGGCAGGATTGTCAAAGCATGGTGCAGGGCTTATGACAAGCCCTACACCATGGCATTTAGGTTCTGGTGTTGAGCCAAACCCATTCACCCCAACTGTAACCAATTTCAGTCTCACCATTCTGAAAATCCTGCCCAGTATCTCAATACAACTGCTCTTTATCCTACAGTAGTTAATCTTCTTTAAGGAGCGTCCTTATCCCACATGTTCATAACCATATATATAAAATAATTGCTGATTACTTTCCTAGCTCAGATAGACAAACCCGTATCCCATCAAATGTATAATGAACTATAAAAAGTATTAGAAACCCAGCTGGCCCAGAGGCATGGAGGACTGATACATCTATGCCTCACCTGCTGTCATGCCAGCAACCTGGATTTGGGAACGAGCTTGGGCCACTTGGGGGTCAGGCGGGAGGAGGAGGAGGAGGAGGATTGAGCATCCTGTGGATGCTCGTCTCCTCCGGGGAGGGAGGGTTGCATGTTCCGCCATAATACTGTCACCATGGTGACCATAGGTGGAGGCATAGGCTAGAGCAGCAGTTCTATCTGGGGGACACTCTTGGCAGAAGATATCAGTGCATTGTGCATGTCAAGCTGCCACACCCTTGGAGGGGGTTCTCCAGAACAATGGGGAAATAAATACATCTGGCAGGATGATGTCTTCCTCTCCCCACAGACTCTGACTCTGCACCTGCCTACTGGGTATGATGATCTGCAACCATGATAAACTCCTCCCAGGAACAGGGGCCACCCAGGAGGATCTGCCATGAGGTAATCTGTTGAGTACTGCAAGGGGTTGCACAGTAAGTCCCAGAGATGGTGGACTGATGTGGTTGAGAGAGAGAAGACCGATTGAGGTTGACTGGGTGGACAGGGGATAAAAATAAAAGACAAAAAATATTTATTATGAACCCAAACTTTTAAGTGTTAATAAATAAACAGTCAGTAGCAACTGTCCAGACCATGATAAACTGCCATCTCAAACAGAAGCAATTTTGCACACATGATGTTATTAAATGTGCAAGGCGGGACTATGCAGTAAGTGTAATAGTTTGATTCAAAAAAATAATCATCTTGAAAAGGACCAGATATTAGTAATAGTAAAGCAGAGGCACCAGTGTAAACGTCAGTGCCACCCTCTTAATAATGAGTTGGCCCAACTGTGGGCAGAGGCAGAATCCGCCATATTGCCAGCACATGCAACCAATTCTGAAATCGTGAAAAGAAAGATTAAAAATCCATATGTTGCATATGTAAAATCACCATGGACACCAAGATGTGCTTCTGTAAGTTAGCCTGCAGTATCATAAGAAAGAGTAAGTGCCGAACATTAGCCATTTGTCATAGTCACTGCATAGTGTCCCTTCATTTAAGAATCTTCCTCTGAAGATTGTGCACCCACTCTGTCATCCTGAGTGAGTTCCTTTTCCATTTTAAACACTAATTTGCCAGCCTTATGTGATCCTTAAAGAGATATAGTCTCCTGTTCCAGAAGAACCTCAGTTTTGCTGGCAATAGCAACTGATGCTGACTTTTCAAGGCACAGTGATGGGTGGGGAGGCCATCAAAGGCCTTTCAGCAAGTGACAGAAGTGACATATGGGTTAGGCAGTGGTTGTAATATACCTAAATTCTAGCAAAGCCTTTGACTCAGTACAATAAGGAGGCTAGTATAGAAGTACAGTAAGTGAACTGGGGATTAGGAAAGAAATAACTGCTTGGATCAAAATCTGGTTGACAGATATAATTCAGAAGGTTGAAGAACCAAAACTTTGAGCATTTCAAATACCAAGGGGGTGCTTCTGTGCAGTAGCCAAGAAGTCATTCAAAAACAAAAAAGTATAGTGCACAACATGAAGCTAAGTGAAATAAATTTCTTGCAGCATATAAACACAGGCATTTTGAGTCACTCTGACTCTTCTTCACAGGAGTGGAGCTAAAACATCAAGTTCTTAATTGAATCACAGATTTTAAAGTGGCAGTACATTCTGAAGAAACAGTTACCATTTTAGTGTACACATGCCAGAGAAAACAATCTCTAACTAAAGCCAATATGGCTGCAAAATAATGGTATTGTGGGGAGTGAGAAATGTGTAAACTAACATTTTTGCACTAACCACTGAGCCACCTTACTGCTCTTTCTAACTGTTGTGATACACACACACTAATACATATTCACATATATGCATATATATTCCAGTGTAACATAGCAGTGCACTGTCTACACACATTTTTACAGATTAAAAAAAATACATTGAGGGACAGTTTTCTTCTTTCCAGGCTCCAAGGGACATTGTAGGGTGGGGGGTTGTCACTAGACACCTCATTTAAATCAGCAATGACATGCATAAGGCTGAAACTGAGCTAGATAGTGGGGGAATGTAGACTAGTACAGTATTTTTTGCACTAACCACTGAGCCACCTAATTGTACTTTTTAATTGTTGTGATACACACACACACACACCAACTAATACATATACACATATATGCATATATATAGAGAATAATGTATGAGGAGGTGGTTGATAGAAGTGAATACACACGAGTCCAGTGATGCCATAAACCCCGAGCGCAGCTCAGGGGTTTATCTAAGCATCACTGGATGAGGTTGTGCGTTCAGTTCGAGTACAAATCACCTCCTCATGATTTATTTTATATAATTGCTTGGCATCAATTTTTACGCAGTGGAGACAACATACAACATAAATACAAAGCCCCACCATAAAAGACAAGAGAAAGTATAGCAGAAAACCTTAAAACAAACATTTCTGACCTTATCTACGATCCCACAACAGCATGTAAAGAACGGGATTCAGTGTGGTCAGGAAAACATTTAGGGGAATAGAAAATTGACTACAGAGGGGAAAAAAACAATAAGACGACTACAGCAGTCTCTGAAAAATGTATTTTACATTTGTTCGTCAGTTGGTTGTCTAAGTAACCTGCCCACATGGTCACGGAGTTCCTGTGGAAAGAAAGGGACTGTGTCCAAATTACTGATTTACCTTTCAGTAAAAAATCACGGCTAAACACTTCTTTACACTTGTTCCTTACTGTTACAGATTTTACTGTGGTGTACTTATGGGAGGAACACTTTATTTAACTATTCAGTGAACTAAGGAGACCTGTAACAGAGATGCGTCGCTCGGCAAGTAAGAGCGGATTTTATTTCAAATTCCAATGGTGTTTTTTTTCACTTGCTCTCCCTGGGCTTAGCTGTACACTCTAAGAATGATCACAGCATCACTAAGACGATCGAGCATGTGAATCTCGTAACAACCAGTCGGTTGTTACGGGAAATATCAACCACTTAAACCTATTATAAAAATTGATGACCAGTAATTATATTCCAGTATAGCATGGCAGTGCACTGTCTACACACACACACACATGCATATCATTGCCTCACACACACACACTAACACACATACACTGCCTCATATGGCATTTATTTACTTATACATCTAACCCTAACTTTTACTGTTTTTATTATAAGCATTGTGTTTTGCAGTAACTCATTGTACTAATCTATGGCATGACTGGGTAACTAAGGTAGAAGACCAGGAAAGTGCAGTGGATGTGGCCCATCTGGACTTTATTGGGGACATTGCAGAGGGACTGGAGGGGAAGGTATGCTTCTTTGCAGATGATACAAAGATATGCAGTAGGGTGGACATGCCGGGTGGCTTAAAAGAATGAGGGGAGACATTAAAAAATGGAAGAAATAGTCTGGAGAATGGCAGCTGGGATTCAGTGGAAAGAAAAGCAGGATCAGTGCAGGTGTGATAAAATACATTTTGTGTAGACTGTGTCTTAATGGTAATTTGAAAGAAATACATAGCAGAGTTGCAGTTAGATGGTATTAATGAGAGAGAAACATAGAAACATAGAAACATAGACTTTGATGGCAGATAAGGACTGCTTGACCCACCTAGTCTGCCCATTTCGCTACCTACAGGATAAGCTGCAGATCCTAGTTAACCAACAGCCTATTTCGTCCTACCCACCACAACAATTGCCTTATGTCTGTCCCATGCATTCATGAATTCTCCCACAGTTTTAGACCCCACAGCCTCCTCAGAAAGGCTGTTCCATGTGTCCACCACCCTCTCTGTGAAAAAATACTTCCTCACATTGCCCCTGAACCGCCTCCCCGCTACCTTTAAATTGTGTCCCCTTGTTCTTGCACATCTCTTTTTCTGAAAGATGCTACCCTCTTGGACTTTGTTGACTCCAGTGAGGTACTTAAACATTTCTATCATGTCCCCCCTCTCCCTCCTTTCCTCAAGGTTATACATATTAAGAAAACCATATAGATCATGTATTACATTTGCAGTGCAACACAAAGTGATAAAACATGTTTAAATAGTACAGGGTTGAATATTCACAAATAACATCAACAGATAAATACATAGTTGCAGGCAGAAACATGTGTACACCTAACGTCTACTGTATTTATGATAAGCACTGTTTTTTTTTTTTGCACTAACTCATTGTACTAATCTACGACATGAGTAGGTAACTAAGAGAGAAGACCAAGAGGGTGTGGTGGATGTGGCTGATCTGGACTTTTTTGAGGATATTGCAGAGGGGCTGTAGGGGAAGGTATGCCTCTTCACAGATGGTACAAAGGTATGCAATAGGGTGAACATGCCAGGTCGGTTGAAAGAATGAAGGGAGACCTTAAAAAACTGGAGAAATGGTCTGAAGAATGGCAACTGGGACTGAATGCAAAGAAAAGCAGGATCAGTGCAGGTGTGATAATAAAATGTGTTTTCTGTAGACTGTCTTGATGGTAATATGAAAGATATACATAACAGAGTTGCAGTTAGATGGTATTAATGGGAGAGAAAGAAAACCATATAGATCAGATATTAAGTTTTCAGTGAAACACAAAGTTATCGACAGAACATGTTGAAATAGTGCAAGCTTGAATATTCACAAATAATATTGACAATGAACACATAGTTACAATACAGACAGAAACATGTTTACACAGTGCCAGTGTTGAAAATGCAATTGCAGCATCTTTCAGTTTCTCTAGTCTTCAGTAAGACTTCAAGCATTGGATATTTTATGACCTTGTATATCTGCATAGCATTCCTTTTGTGGCTTTTGACCTTAACACTGCTACATCTTATCTGTAGTGCTGTGCTTCCCAGCTAATTATTTTTCTAAACATGTGGCATTCATTCATAGAATTAAACCTATTTTGTGCATTTCAGTGCAACACAGGCAAGATGAAAAGTTAGAAACAGAGGGAGATAACAATCTCAGCTACAGTTGAAAGGCCAATTAAGTTGATGTGTTGATGAGCTGTGAATCTTGCTTGAAAGAGAATTCTGCCTACACTGAACAAAATAGAGCTTTCAAGACTGTTTAGCTCAAATGAACACAGCAGACTGTTTGCTTCAATTAGCACAGTGATTCTACAAAACTTCTAATTTTGTCTAGTCCATTGGGTATCTGAAGAGCTCCCTTTCTCTACTGTCATAACAAGGCATCTTCAGGGCTATGCACACTGCAGCCATAAAATGAGTATTAGGTAGCAAATGCTACACATAACCTTCAGAATGCAAATTATGGTAATAATTTCAAATGAAACTGGCAAAAGAGTGAGGTTAATTAAAAGCAATCACCAATAGATTGGCATCAAATGATGCCGGATGGGACTGTAGCTTAAATAATGTACCACAAAGGAAAAAAACACACCAGAAAAGTGGGTTTGATAATGAATAGATAAAAACATGTGAAAGCACCCTGCAGTTAGTGAAACAATGAAACAAAAGTGGATGTTATGTAACATCACAATTTGCACAGTGTATAAATTAAGCACTTGATGTTTTAGCTCCACTCTGTCTGAGGATGAATCAGAGCACCGAGGTTTCTATGCTGTAATAAGTTTATTTCACTTGGCTTCTTGGTGTGCACTGTACTTTTTTGTTTTGAAACCTGAAAGGTTCTCTGAAAGTGACTAGTGGGGTACCACAATGGTCAGCCATTTCTGTTCAATGTGACATACATTCGGGTATTCAGTGCAAGGTAAATCTATTTGCAGATAATCCCAAGCTCTACAGGAGGGCTGACAGTAAGGAAGGAGTTAACATCATGAGACAGGATGTAAGAAGCCTGGTGATGTGGTTTAGTACTTGGCAGTTTAAAATCAATGCCAAAATGTGCAAGGTGATGCAGATAGCAGTGACAGATCACGGAACAGTTTACCATACTTATGAGACCCCAGTAGAGCATGGAGGAAGACAGTGCCCTGAAGGTGCTGATAAGCAATAATCTAAATGTGAGTACTTTGTGCACCAAGGTATGTGGGAAGGCTAACAGAATGTTGGGGTGCTTTGAGAGAGGGATTACTAATGGAGGGAGGTGATATTGCCAGTAACTAGATCACTGGTGAGACTGCACCTGGAATACTGGAGTTCTGGGGCCTGAACCTAAGGAAGGATGGGAGTAGTTTGGAAACAGTGCATCAAACTAAGATTATCCATGGCCAGCAGGGCAATATGTATCAGTTGAGACTGAAAGGTTTCAACGTATAATCAGTAGAGGACAGAAGGGAGAGGGGAATATGGCAGAGATTTTCAAGTTTATGAAATGGTTCTTCAGAGTTCACTTAACAAGTTTATTCTAATTGAGAAAAGCACAGGTTCATCTCCTGCACCAGATATGTGGGTTTCTGTACACCCATCCCTAACAATGCAGTACATTACTGGGGGATGCTACCTTATTGGATGGTGTGGCAAGCTATGCCACTGCCAGTCAGATGTACAGATACAGTATATGGTGTTATATTCTATTATACTTTGTGTATGTTTAAAGTGCCACAAGGAAAATGGATAAAAGGGTCACATGGAAACAGGGAATGGATTGTTTTTTTAAAGGTCTGCAAATTCCCTGTGACCTAACAGAAACTGGTTTTCCCAGAGAAGCTGGAAATTGCATTTCAAAAGAGTCTTCCTGGCTAACTAAAACAGAGGTCCTAAATCTATCACCTTTAATAAAAAATTGTCACTTAAAAAGCCAGGATGCTTCA
Organism: Neoceratodus forsteri; assembly: GCA_016271365.2. Lineage (NCBI taxonomy): Eukaryota > Metazoa > Chordata > Ceratodontiformes > Ceratodontidae > Neoceratodus > Neoceratodus forsteri. The sequence continues at coordinate 665,201,671 of CM057456.1, read as the reverse complement.
GGAAATAGGATTTGGGAAATAGCCATGCCTGACAGACTGGTGTGAATTGTCTTACAAGTGTTATATTGTAAGACAGTAAGGCATCAAAGGCACAGATTCTAAAAATGTTATTAATGTGCCAAAAGGTGGTAATCACAACTCCCTAAACTTTTGGGTAAGCACAACAGCGACATCTACTGGCCCAAAAACACAAGGTCAACAGCTGACCAAGGGCAGTGTCACAGACTGGATGGGCCATTCCTATAAATAGGGCCCCCAAACAGAAGCTCAGTGCATTTTGGCTCACTTTTCAAAGGACATTCTTCTGACACACAAGAATCAAGACTGCCACAACACAGAGACAAAAACCAAAGACTGCACTTATTCTTCTGGATTTCAATTCACTATGAACTTAAGGTAGAAATTAGATAAAAGTTTATCGTATATTTGTTATATATATGTATATATATATATATATATATATATATATATATATATATATATATATATATATATATTTATATATATATATATATATTCCGCTTTTATTTGTGTTAATCTGTGGCCAAATTTTCTAAAGCCTTTAGTTGTAACCTTTTGATTATTAAGTATTTCAGTAAAAACATTTGTTTTTAAGAAACCTGCCTGAGCTAGATTTTTCATATTGTGTGTGGTTGTAGGACATTTAATAATAATCTGTGACTAAACTGTTATTGCTGTTGGGTGTCACCATAAGCTACCAATAGAACAAGGGTCTGTACAGGGAAATCTGGGTAAAGATTGGAAGAATACAAAAGTCTCAAGGAAGAATCTGTAAGGATTTGAACCAGGTTATTGCATGCCCATGGGAGATGACAAAATCAGGGTTACAAAGCAACCCTGAAGAGATTGTAAAGCCTGGATCTTCCCCCTTTGTGTAATAACTGAGAAGTATTCTCATTTGGATACAAGACTCAAGACTGGTATCATACCCTTATCCAGATTATAGAGGAAGCCCTGGGACCTCATGGCAGGTGTTCAGTTATGAACTCAGCGAGCATTCTAGAAGGACACAAGGAGGTTATTCCTATTTTCCACCTCCCTGTCACAGATTGCATTTAGGGGTGGGCACTATGAGTTCAGTAGACCTGACCCTCAGGTGTGGGTTTGTGACAGATGGCAGATTCATCTCTCACACCAGAGTCTTGGACTCATACCCAGTGCTAACAATGCAGAGAAGTACTGAGGAATGCTACACTACCGGTGGTTGGGGTGTGCTGTTTGATCCATATTTAATGTTCCCAGCCTTAATTACCAAGCCTAACCCTCCTTCCATATTTTGAGATTAGGTTTAGCAAATAAGCCAGTCAAATTAAATATGAAGCCTAGAATTTCCCTGTGCATTGGAAGCAATACAACAAAGTGTGCACCCCACATCATAGTCTTGCAGCATTAGCACTCTCATGAAGTGAGATCTTGGGGCATTCAGGCAGAGCTTAAAATGTCTGCCTGCATCTTGCTCATTTTGAATGAATAAGTTAGCTGTTTTAAAATGTTTCTTTTTTTAATGAGTCACCTTTGTTGCTGTCTTATTAATGAAATAAGTTGCCTTTATAATAGATAGTTCTCCTTTAATAGCTTCGCCACCAATATTTGCAGAAGTGACAAGAAGAAGGGATGCTTAGGAGGCCAGTTTTTTGAAGTACAAACCCTGTTTGCTAGTGTGGTGGAAAGAAGGAAAAATTATACTATTAAAGAAGTCAGAGCACCTCAGTAAAGTTTTGTATGAGAAAGTAGTGATTTATTATCTAATATATTTATCTCTAAAAGTAAATGAGTTGTGAGTTTTGTGTTTAAATACAAATATAACCACGTATAGTCATTAACACTCACTGCACAGTATATAATTGGTACTTTTGTCCCCTGTACATATCGGGCCCTACCTACACCTCTGCCACCTGACACTGTCAATGATTGGAACCACACTACTCAGAATTTTTTTTTATTCTTTTCATCTTTCCTCAGGGCCCCAGTCCATGGCAACCTCCAGCCTTGACCCTCACCTGACCCATTTTCTGTCACTGCCCACATGATTTTCCCCTTGTGGTGGGTACATCAAGAATGTGAACCCAATGCTTTAGCTGAGGCAGCGGGTGGGGGAGAGCAGGGTCCAAGAGTACCACAGTGCATCCTCCACAGGGCCTGAGTGTTTGCTGCATTTTTTCTGTTCCTTCCCAGGGTGACTGCAGCAGTGGCTACAATCATACCAATGTAGGCAGATGCATGACACATGTTGTTCCTCCCCAGTATGTATGCAGCATGGGTTCAATGCATGTCTGTGCATGCAGATGCATGACACCATGTGTCCCCTTGGATATCTGCAAGAGGGACTAAATGAATGTCTGTGAAAACAGATGCATGACACCATGTGTTCCTCCCTGGAATGTCTACAGCAGGGGCTCCTTGCACACCTGTGCATGCAGATGCATGTTACCATGATCCCCCTAACAATATCTTCATCAGAGTTTCCATGCATGCATGTTCCTGATGATGCATGTTATCATGCTGTCCCCCACCAAGCATGTCTGCAGTATGAACTCCATACAAGCCTATGCATAGAATGCATGATACCATACTGTTCCCCCAAGGGTGCCTGCAGGAGGTGCTCCATGCATGCCTGTATATAAATGTATGACAACATGGCTTTCTTCCCCAGTATGTCTGCAGTAGGGCCTCCATGCATGCTATTCCTCACCAGGATGTCCACGGCAGGGGCTTCATGCATGCCTGTGCATGGAGATGCATGACACCATGCTGTTCCTAGCCAGTAAGTCAGAGGCATGGGCTCTATGCATGCCTGTGCAAGCAGATGCATATTGCCAAGCTTGCCCCCATGATGTCTTCATCAGTGGTTCCATACATTCATGCACTTGAAGATGCATGTTCTCATTCTGACCCCCCCCCCCCCAAATGTCTGCTGCAGGGGCTCCATGCATGCCTGTGCTTGTAGATGCATACCAACATGCTTTTCCTCCCCAGGATGTCTATTGCAGGGCCTGCATGCATGCCGTTCCTCACCAGGATGTCTGCAGCAGGATATTCTTGCATGCCTGTGCATTAAGAATGCATAACACCATGCTGTTCCTCCCCAGGGAGTCTACAGCAGGGTCTCCATGAATACCTGTGCATGCAGAGGTATGCTACTATGCTTTTCCTCCCCAGTATGTCTGCAGCAAGGGTTCCATGAATGCCTGTGCATGCAGATGAAGGACACCATGCTGTTACTCACCAGGATGTCAGCAGCAGGGGCTCCATGTGAAACTGTGCATACAGATGCATGTTACCATGCAGCTTCCCACAGGGCATCTGCAGCAGAAGCTCCATTAATGGCAGTGCATAAATATGAATGACACCATGCTTTTCTTCCCCAGGATGTCTGAAGCAGGGGTTCAATGAACACTTCTGCATGTAGATGCATTGCACCATGTTGTTTATCTCCTGGATGTCTGCAGCAGGGGCTTCATGCACAACTGTGCATATAGATGCATGTTACCATGTCATTCCCTGAGGATACCTGCACCATGGGGTCCATGGTTGCCTGTTTCTCCAGATGCTTGTTACTATGCTGTTCCCACAGTATTTCTGCAGCAGGTGTTCCAAGCATGACTATGCATACAGATGCACAACATTATGCTGTTCTTCCCAGGATGTCTACAGCAGGTGCTCCATGCATGCCTGTGCATGGAGATGCATGACATTATACTGTTCCTCCCTATGATGTCTGCAGCAGGGGCTCCATGCATGCCTCTGCATGCAGATGAATGTTACTATGCTTCCCCTCACAATGTCTTCATCAGCAGTTCCATGCATGCATGTGCTTGAAGATGCATGTTATCATGCCCCCCAGATGTCTTCAGAATGGGCTCCATGCATGTCTGTGCATGCAGATGCATGTTACCATGTTGTTCCTTACAGGATGTCTGCTGCAGGGGCTCCATGCATGCATGTGCATAAAGATGCATGTCACTATGCTGTTCCCTGCAGGATGTCTGCTATGGGGCTCCATGCGTGCTTGTGCATACATATGAATGACACCATGCTTTTCTTCTTCCCAGGATGTCTGTAGCAGAGGTTCTATGAACATCTGTACATGAGGATGCATGACGCCACGCTGTTTCTCCCCAGGATGTCTGCAGCAAGGGTTCTGTTTGCCTTCTGATTATCTACTGTATCTTCATTCCTGAACCGAGGTCACCAGCATCACAACTAACACTGTGCTGAAGGGGCAGCTGCCTTCCCAGAGACAAACAAAGAAAACTTAAAAAAGAAAAGAAAATAGAGTGAAAAGAAAAAACAGGCTGAGGTGTTGGAATGAGGAAAAGGTAACAATAAGAAAAGAAAATTCTGAGCAGTGACTGCAGGTTGCATATACCCACTAATCTCAATAAAACACTCTCTCATCCAACTGCTGACACCCATAATCACCCTTAAGGGTATGCACCAAGTCAAAATCAGTGTCAAATATGTTGAATACCATATGGCCAAGTGCTCAAAATCAGTATGTATTTGGTTATTTCCCGTATTCATTTCTTTCCCATTACCAAACACTACCCTTTTAAACAGTTACTTCTCATTGGAACCAAAGGGGCCAGCCTCTTTCCTGTGGCCATGATAAAATGAATGGCTCAATGCCCAGAACAATAGCTCTCCTTCCTTAAAACAAATGACAGAAACATACTGTCTCAGCCTAGCAAGGGGGTTTATAAAATACTTAACAGATCTATCATTAGGCAACATGAGGCCTAGAAAAATCCTTCCCTCGCAGGCACTGGTATCAAGTCTTCAACCTTCTTCTCCCAATAAGGTGTCTTCTGCTTGGCTGCGTAGTCCATTGGGTGTCACACTGAACTATGATGGAGGATACCTGGGTTCACAATGCAAGATGACTCCCTGCCTTGGGCCAGTGAAACCTATTTACCATCAGATGCATTCTGCCTCATCCCGCCACCACATTGCCTCATTGAACAGCCAGTAAGGGTGGGCAAAAGTTGTGAATTCTGCTTTTGTGGAACTTTCCACAAAATTTCAGAAACTTTGCAGAAATTTTGGAACTTTCACCATTGGCAAAACTGGGATTTTCCATGGATTTTCACCAGATTTCACTGGCTTTTTTTGTTACTTACAGAAAAAATGCATATGAACTGCAGAGTTTATTCTATCCACAGTTTAATGAACTATCAGTGAATGAGCCCATGCTTGTACAACCACGTAGTCATTCACTGACAGTTCAGTGGGCCACCGGTAGTGGAGGAGAGAGAGGGCTGCGCCGGTAGCCTGCTCGGGGGCAGGGTGGGGTGGTGGTGGATGAACTCTCAGGGTAGGGGGTCCACTAGACACCAGGGAATTGGGATTAATTTTTTTTTTATAAGGGATCGGGGATGGGGAGGTCAACTAGATACGAGGGAATACTGAGACTAGAGGGGGATGAGTCAGTGGACTGCTGGCTGTTTTTTTTTTGTGGATTAAGGGAATCCAGGATGGAGAGGGAGGTCCGCTAGACACCAGGGAAATAAAATGTTTTTGGGGGCCATGATCAGTGGGTGGGGAGCCACTAGACACCAGGAAAAGATCAGAGTTTTTGTTTCTTCTTTACCGGGACCCATGGTGGGGGGGGTGGGAACCATTAGACACCAAGGATCAGGGATTTTTTGCTTGGGACCCACAATCAGTGGGTGGGGGTCACTAGATACCAGGAGGGTCCAAGGGAGGGAATGGAAGTTTTTTTTTTTAATTTATTTATTTACTTGGATTCCTGATCAGCAGGGGGTGGATTAATGAGTTAAACTGTGGTTAAAAATGTCAAGGAACTGAGCACTGGCAGTGATCTGTTCTGCAGATTATTTCCCTGCAGTTTAATAAATTAAATCCACGGTCTGTATATTTAATCCACAGTTTTATGGTGGAATTTCTGTGAAAGTTGTCAAAATTATTTCCGAACTTTTGGGGAAGCAAAATTCGCACTTTTGTGGACATTCCACCAGAGGAATTTCTTATTCTCACACCTCTAACAGCCAGTAAAAGAGATCTGACAATGTGAGCACCCACTGGCTTACCATTCCATTACAGTGATGCAGTACTGACACGCATGTTGAGGGATTGCATGGGGAGAAGCACCAAGATAAACACTGGCTAATAGTACAATGTAATCCCACCCCCTGTTCTCTCAGGTCCCAAGAACTACCAGGCCACTTCAGTGCAGTGGCAGTGTCTGGCACGTCAAAGCTGGGATGCCACCAGGGAGTAACACTTGAAAGGTCTGGTCACCATTGAAAGAGATAATAAGCACATGGTGGGCCAGCAGTCCTGGTTGCAGCAGCTAGCAAGCCCCTTCTGATTTTTTAGACTGTAATGTAAAGCTGCAATCAGGAACCCATATGCAATATAAGAAGTGTAGGGAACACCATGCAGTCTTTTACACAGCATCATGACAGGATACAGGTTGGAGAGGATCTATGAATGTCAGTGATTCCTTAAGGACTCAGGAACCAGTGGCAGGGGAACTGGACCACAAAGGAGTGGCCCAATGTAACAAAAGATGGAACTTACTGTACAATGCCTTAAAGTGAACAGAACATGGAAGAACAGGGAGTGGGGACTACTAGTGGCACCACTGACTGCCACATCCTCTTAGCATTCTCTTAGCATTGTTTCAGCATTCTGTGATGCAGTGACCCAGGATGTTTAATTAATTAATAACATTTATGTAGATATATTGTTATAATGTTTCTAACTATCTTGTGATTTTATATTGCAGCTGTGAATGTGTGTGAAGGGATCTCATTGTAAATAAGCTATGCTCAACTGAGTGTATTATCCCTATTCACAACTTATGAATAAAAAGGTATACCACTACTACTTATAACTGGCTCTAATCCATGTTGAGAAGCTCTGTGAGTCATACAACAGCATGTTAATGGGTGAAAACCTTGTCTGTGCTAACTAACATCTTGCAACCCTAATTTACATTGAGATTTAGTAAAAAGAGGATTTCCCCTACGCATCCATGGCATACAGGAAGCTTTGTTTATTACCCCCATAGAAGGTGGTGCAATGGTGTGGCATTAGCACACTATTTTACACTGTACCCTTTGTTCCAGAGAATTGGGCTAAATTCTCAAAAGCCAGTGCAAGCCGGCCAAAGATGGCTTGCATCAATTGCCAGTGCATCAGGAACCCTGTGCCCAATTCTCAGTTGGGTAGGGTTGCAGTGGTAAAGTCCCATGGCTTGCGGCAACTGTAGTGGTGCACCAAACAGAGGGCGCACCTAGACAGGTTTCCACAAGCCGTGTGGGCAGCCATGCAACAATGTCCACAAGCATTCCCTGGTGGTCTAGAGGACTGGCCCAGCCCCAATCTCCCATTATTATGTATAAAGATACCTGGTGATCTAGCACTCCTCTAAGCCCCGATCCCCATTATGAAATACTACTTGGTATTACTTGGTAGTAATAGACAAAAGAAGTCCATAGGCCCATCTCGATTGTCTCCCACTCCTAGTGGGTGAATATCTTCATAGTATTGGCCCAGTTGAGGTGTTTATCTAATCCTGATTTAAAATATAAGAAGGTTTTTGCGTTAACTAAATCACTAGCTAACTTGTTCCATACTTATGCTGTCCTTATAGTAAATAAATTGTTCCTTTTGTTAGTATTTGCCCTGGAAATGAGTAACTGCTTACTGCGTGATCTGAGAGACTGAAATCTAGTATTATATTGTAACACACACATACACGTTAATTCATGGTTCTGGAGGATTTTGTATAACTGAAGTAAATCCCTTCTAGCCCGTCTATCTTCTAATTTGACTAGACCAGTTGCAGAAAGTCTGTCTGTATATGAGAATCTTTTTAGAAGCAGAATTATTTTTATGGTTCTATGCTAAACTCTCTCTACAATATCAATATCTCTTTTGAGGTATGGGTTCCAAAATGAAGATGCATAGTCCAAATAAGGGTGAATATAAGCTCTATATAAGGGCAAAATATATTGTTCACTGCAGGCTACAGACTCTCTTGGTACTTTTCAGAATTCTACTAGCTGTTTGGGTAATTCTATTGCAATGATCTTGTGAAGTCAATCTGTTATGAATTATAATACCTAAGTCTCTTTCTTTCTCCACTGTCTGAAGGTATTTATCAATTTACTGTATATGGGTATCTTTGTTTTTTCCAGCCAAAATGCAAAAGCATACAGTTATCCTGGTTTAAAATAATTTTATTTCTTTTGGCCCACATTTCTATATTTCATAGGTTTTCCACTATAGATCAATAATTTGATGGTGTATTTACTTCTCTTGCAAGCTCAGTGTCATCAGTGAAAGTAGATATATAGTTAACAATACCTTTGCCCATATCGCTAATCTAGAGGCCAAACAGGACAGATCCCAGCACCAATCCCTGCAGAACCCCTCTGCTGACACTACATTCCTTAGAAAGATGTCCATTTAGTCTCACTTGTTGAACTCTGTCACTAAGCCAGTTTTTTATCCATCTATTCAGGGTGGTGTCAATCTCCATATTAACTAGTTTTAAAAGAAGTTCTTGATGTGTAACTGTGTCCAAAGCCTTCCCAAAGTCTAACAATAGGACATCAACAGGTATATTATTATCCAGACTTAAACTGATCTTATTGTAGAAACCTATCAAGTTAGTAGTACAGGATCCTCTGTGTTTAAACCCATGTTGGTAAATGTCTCCAAGTCCTTTAGTTAACAGTTCTGATTCCAGTTTCTGTTTGGTTATTCTCTGTAGGACTTTGCTACAGATTGAAGTAAAGCTTATTGACCTATAATTGGAGACCTGAGCCTTATTTCCCTTTATACAGCTGTGTGGGTGGAGCCTGCAGCTGTTTTGTGATTGTTCACTAAGAAAATGAGCGACTGTGGCATGCTTCCTTTTTGGAGTTTTGGAAGTATCATTCCAATATTCCAAAACAGTGGAAACAGTCCGCCACAGCCGCACACGATACAGGCAGGACCAGTACTATTTTTGTGCCATGTTGGTGCTGCCATCTTGGGAATGGTGTTTTGGCATTCAGCAGAACTACACATGCATGAGTGCTGTGCATGAGCAGTTCCATTACCGCTGCCATCTTGGTGATGGCATTCATCAGCGCTCGTTCCCTGGCACTCCAACAAGTTCATCGCAGCTGTATCGGCTCTGGCTAGAATTTGTTATAAATTGGGATGACTATAGCCGTTTTCCAATTGGTAGGGATACTACCCATTTCCATGGACTTATTGTATAAAATGGATAGGGGAATCAAAATAACAGATACCATTTCCTTTAAAAATTTAGAATAGATGTTATCTGTACCTGCAATAGAATTTTCCTTAAGTAAATCTATTGCAGAACATACTTCACTCAAACTGATTTTATGATCATTTGATGACTGGGGTATAGGTACAGTACATCTAGGGCCATCTCTTTTTCACTGACTATAGAACAAAAATAATTATTGAAAATGCTGGCAGCTGACTTGTCATCATTAACTATGTTACCACTATTAATTAATAGCTACACAATCCATCAATTATTTTTGCATTAATTCACATATGCAAAGAGAGTTTTTTGATTGCCCCTAGTATGTGCACTACGGAACTCCATTTTTTGCATTTCCTTCTTTATCATAGACTTTAGGGTTCTTAATGCATGTCTATAAGTATTTCTTGCTGAGTAAGTCTGTTCCCTTTTAAGCCTTAAGAAAGCATTTTCTTTGGATTTGATTTGCTTTATTATACCAGGTGTAAACCATAAGAGAATCTTCAATTTTTTGTTAAATTTCTTCTTTATGGGGACAAATTTATTTTTTATCTCTGAAATTGAATCCTTAATGAGAATATAGCTTTCCTTCACTGATAAATGTTGCATCTCATAAGCCCAGTCCACTGAAACAAGGCAATCTCTTATATTATTGAAATTTGCCCTCCTATAGTCTCTAAATATGTGGACACTGATATCTTTAGATTTATATATTTTTAGTGACTGTGAGGAAACCTGGTCAAACAAAGCACTCTTTTCACCAAACAGGCTACACCTCAGTAGGGAAGGTTTGAGGGTACTCAAGGACAAACTGGAGGAATATATAACCACTACACTTAATTTAAACTGTTGAGGGGGCAGTGGGTGTGCAGGCCCACAGACTCCGAGAGGAGGAGGTCAGTGAACCTCCCCCGCAGAGTGATGGAACAGGTCTGGAGGGAGGAGGTGGAAAGGGCAAGAACACAGCAAAGGGTGGAGGAGGTGAGGAACACATAACAAGGATACATGGAAGGGTGCACACAGAGGGGATAAATGTGAATAGAAGAATAGAGAGAAGAGAAGGAAGGTCAGATTCTAGGTGGAGGGTGGTGTCTCTGAATGCACAGAGTCTTGAAAACAAGATAGACAACCTGCAGGCATTTTTAGCAGACAGGAGGGTAGACATAGCTGCAGTAATCGAGACTTGGGTAACATCACATCGTGACTGAGACCTTGTGCTCTCTGGATATAAACTATACGGGAGGGACAGGGAAGTCAGGAAGGGGGAGGGGTGGCAGTTTATATCAGGGATAGAATAACTTGCATGAGGAAGGAGTCAAAGGAAGGGAAGGTGGAGGCATTATGGCTTCAGTTAAGGCCCAATAGAGAGAGAAAGGTGAGGTTGGAGGTAGTTTACAGACCACCCAGTCAGGATGAGGTGAGGGACAGGGAACTGAACTCACAAATATTGGAAGCTGCAGGGAAAGGAGAGGTGGTAATTGTAGGAGAATTCAGCCTGCCCAAGGTGGACTGGAGCATACCATCCACAACATGTGCTAGGAGTCAGTTGATCATGGACAGACTGCAGAGTGGGTTCCTGACTCAGGGCATCACTGAACCAGCAAGAGCTGAGGCAATTCTTGATCTGGTGCTCACAAATGGGGAGAATGTACAGGAAATAATGGTCAGGGAGCAACTGGGTGGAAGTGACTATTGCACAGTGTGGTTCTAGTTGGATATGGGCAGGGAATGCATCCTGACTAAGACCAAACTCTTGGATTTCAGGAGGGTGGACTTCAGGAAAATAGGTGAAGTGCCAAGAAGCCATCTGGTGGGCATCAGAGCAGATATGGGGGTGAATCAAAGGTGGTCCATCATTAAGGAGGAATACTGGTTGCCACAGATGAGTACATTAGGCTCAGGGGGAAGAACACAAGGGCCAAAGCACCAGCTGTTTCAGTTCTGGGATTGCCAAGGCAGTAAGGGAAAAGAGGTTGGCCTATAGAAAATTCAGGAAGACTGAGAGAGAGAGAGAGATGGATAGGGAAAATTACCTAAAGTTGGCTAGTGAGTCAAGTAAGGAAGTCCAGAGAGCAAAGGCACAGAAGGAGCTGCAGATAGCTGAAGGAATTAAGAAGGGGGAGAATGCTTTCTTTCAATATATAATTGAGAAAAGGGACAAGAAGAAAGGGATTCTTAGGCTTAAGAAAGGGGTAGAGTGGGTGGAGGATAATGGGGGAAAAGCAGAGATATTAAATGAATACTTCTGTTCTGTCTTCACCAGGGAAAAGGGTGGACCAGTGCCTTCAGGAGGGAAGAGAGGAGCAGGGAGGGAGGGGAACACAGATGTAGTGATAGAGGAGGATAGACTGAGGCAGAGGCTGCTGGCATTGAAGGTGGACAAATCACCAGGCCCGGACAGAGTACATCTAAGGGTACTAAAGGAACTGGCTGAGGAGCTGGCAGGGCCACTGGTAGCCCTGTTTAATAGTTCACTAAAGTCAGGAGTGGTACTGCAGGACTGGAGAACAGCACATGTAGTGCCCCTCCACAAAAGCAGTCAAAGGATGACCCAGGGAATTACAGACCAGTCAGTCTGACCTCCATTGTGGGCAAGCTCATGGAGACCATACTAAAGGAAAGGTTGGTGGAATATCTAGAGGAGCATGACCTTCAGGATGTGAGGCAGCATGGGTTCATGGGGGGAGATCATGTCAAACAAATCTGATTGACTTCTTTGACTGTGTCACTTAGACAGTTGACAGGGGCCAAGTGGTAGACATCCTCTATCTTGATTTCAGCAAGTCCTTTGACTCTATGCCCCACAAAAGTTTGATCAGGAAGTTGGTAGATCTAGGGGTTGGGGAAAAAGATGGCCAGATGGGTGGAAAACTGGATAAGGGACAGAACCCAATGGGTGGTTGTGGAGTGAGAGTTATTTGGCACTAGACTGGTAACCAGTGGGGTCCCACAGGGATTGGTGCTGGGGCCAGTGTTGTTCAATGTCTTCATCAATGACACTGGAGATGGCATTAAGGGCAAAATGTGTCTATTTGTGGATGACACCAAGCTCTCTGGAAGAGTGGACACAGCTGAAGGGATACAGAACCTACAGGAATATCTGGAAAAGCTGGGGAAGTGGTCCAGTATCTGTCAGCTTGATTTCAATGTCATGAAATGCAAAGTTATGCTTATTGGAGACAAGAATCCTAGGACAGAGTACTACCTGGGTGGTCTGAGTATCTACATCAGAGGAGAAGGACGTGGGAGTGGTGATCACTAGTGACCTGAAGCACTCCACGCAGTGCAAGAAAGCAGCAGCAAAGGCAAAAAAGATGCTGGGATGCATATGTAGGGGGATCAGTAGTGGGAGAGAGGAGGTTATACTGCCCTTGTACAGGTCACTGGTAAGGCCACATCTAGAGTATGGAGTTCAGTACTTGTGCCCGCACCTCAAAAAGGACATTAATCTGCTTTAGAAGGTCCAGAGGAGGGCTACAAAAATTATAGCAGGTCAGCAGGGTAAGGCATACGAGGAGAGATTGAGGGCACTGAACATGTACTCCCTGGAAGACAGGAAAGAGAGAGGGGGGACATGGTTGAGACCTTTCAGTACTTGAAAGGAATAAATAATGTTGATAAGAAGAGTCTCTTTAAGCTGAGTGGGAAGCATAACATGAGGGAACACAGTCTTAAGCTGGAGGGTGGGAACTTTAGGAGGCAGGTCAGGAAGCACTTCTTCACAGAGAGGGTGGTGGACACTTGGAATGTGCTGCCAGAAGAGGTCATCTCATTGAAGACAGTGGGCAGCTTTAAGACAGGCTGGGATAGGCATAGGGGGAAGGTAAGGATCATGGGTAGAGATGATGGGAGGAGTGGGGAGGGAGGGCAGGGACATTAGCTCAAGTTGTGGACCCTGCAATACAAGCAGACTTGAGAGACCAAATGGCCTTCTTCTGCTGGCTTCTTCATATGTATTTTCGTATATGTCATTAAAGGACAAGATACTATAATATGGTCGCTGTTTCCAAGTGGGCCAGTGAAGGGCACTTTGAACACTTAATTTTCAATGTTAGTAATGATAAGATCAACAATGTTATTCCCTCGGGAGGGTTCATTTACTAATTGATTGAGTCTATTTCCCAGTAAGGAATCCAGGAAAGTCCATTCTAGCTCATTAGTTGTTGATAATGATCCCCAGTTAATACCTGGAAAGTTGAAGTCTCCCAGAACTATAACATTCCCAGTTGATGCATCTAATTCAATTTCAGCAATGATATTTTCTGTATATTCCTTAGTAGAGTTTGGAGGTCTGTAGCAGATCCCTACTGCTACTTTTGGCCTATATGGTAACTGTATCTGCAGCCAAACAGTCTCAGCTGTGGTTGTTTTGTCTAGTGTTATTTAATGACAGTTGATGCTATTTTTCATATATAGGCAAACTCTGCCCCCTTTTTTCCAGCCTGGTTGTTAGCATACAAGTTGTAACCTGCTATGTCCACGATCCACTGACTAGCTTCAAGTCCATATCATCCCTTTGCATTATAGCTTCAAGTTCTAATTTTTTAACCAAGTTCAAGCTACATGCATTGATTAACATCATTTTGTGGCTACTTTCTACTGTATTTGTATGCCTTTGATTACCTGTAGAAGCTGATTTAGATCCCCGTATCAAATATGAATATGGGTGACTGTCACAGCCCTCTGCTCATCACCACAGCCAGCTGCCGACTGAGCTCTCAATGAGCGCTGTACTATATTTAGTATGCGCTCATTGATTGACAGCAAGCTGTCACTCATGGTGGTGAGCCATGGTGGTGAGCAGCAGACTGTGCAATTTGCTGGCTCAGTTTGGGGATGGGGGTACCAGGATGGTGGGGCACTGTCTGATGTGGTGGAGGGTTGGGGGTCCACTAGGCCACAAATGATGTGTTCATATTTCATAATAGGCTATCAGGGCTTGGGGGGCTGCTAGACCACCAGGGATCTTTATATATAATAATGAGAGATCAGGGATTGGAGGCCTGGGGGACCACTAGATTACCAGGGATCTTAATAATAACAGAAAATCAGGGCTGGGAAGGGGGGACTGTGGTACATTGCTGCAGATTACCCAATTTTCCCTGAGGACTGACTGGTCTAATGGTACTTAGAAATTTCCCCAAGGAGGTTTTGAGAATCCTGATTGAGGGGATTTGGCAACTACATCTGCCAAAAGCCCCTAGTACCATGCCACAACCCATTTTGTGACACACATGCAGCACAAGCCCTGTTTGGTGTAGGCATCCTGGGATTCATGCAGGCTGCCTTTGAGAATCACTCCTGGCACATCTTTTAGTGCATGCAGCACTTAGCACCATCCATGTGGTGCAAACCCCTTTTGCCATGCTGGGAGCTTTTGAGACTTGGGCTCTTGGAATCTAGAGGCCCGATTCTCAAAAGGTCTTGGCATGGCACAGGGGGCTTGCACCACAAGGATGATGCAAAGTGTCCCTTGCACCAAAAGATGCACTGGGAATGATTCTCAAAAGCAGTCTGCATCAATCGTTGGCTGCCTGCACCAAACAGGGCTTGTGCCACCCGTGTGCCACAAAATGGGCTGCTGCATGGCACTGGGGGCTTGTGGCAGAAGCAGGTTGCCAAATCCCTGCAATCGGTATTCTCAAAACTCTCCCTGATGGCAAATTTCTAAGCACCCATAGACATGCCAGGGCTCATCAAAGGGTACTTAGAAATTGTCCTCAGAGAGCATTGGGCAATCAGTGGCAATGTGCCATAGTCCTCCCTACTCAGCCCAGATCCCCCATTATTATTAATAAAGTAGATCCCTGGTGATCTAGTGCCCCCAAGCCCCGATCCCCCATTATTATTAATAAAGATCCCTGATGATCTAGTGGTCCCCCCAAGCCCCAAGCCCCCATTATGACATACTACTACATCATTGGTGATCTAGTGGACACCCACCCCTCACCCAGGCAGACAGTGTCCCACCACCCCTCCCCAATCCCCAAACTGAGTCAGCGACTAGCTCAGCTCACCACCACCACCATGGCCAGCCTATGACTGAGCTCTCAGTGAGTGCTGTATTGTATTCAGTACATGCTCATTGAATGACAGCAAGTTGTCATTCAGTGAGCACATACTGAATACAGTACACGCTCATTGAGAGCTCAGTCAGCAGCTGCCTGAGGTGGTGGGCAGTGGGCTGTGCCAGTCACCAGCTTGATTTGGGGATGGGGGGAGCAGGGTGGTGGGACACTGCCTACCGGGGTGGAGGGTGGGGATCCACTTGACCACCAATGATTTGTTCAGTTCCATTTAATAATCATGAATGCTAAATCTCGATTGACATAATAGTGAGCACTGAATAGTGAGTGTGAACATAGCGCCAGCAGAAAAACACTCTACAATTAATAGTGATCACTGAAAAATCGCGCCTTGAACAACTGGCTCATTCTCCCATGGCAAACATTTTAGTAGTACAGCACATTGTTTTAAATCAGTTACACAGAAGAGAGAGTTTTGTTTGTAATACATATCACAGTTGCTGCTGTTAGGAAACTCTCTTTCTCTCTCTTGAAAGCCCCATGCTCCTAAACAGCAGTAACTTATGAGAAGTACCAATTTTTCATTTTAAATAGAGTTTCCCTTTTGGTGCATGAACTGAGCAAACACATAAACCAACCCCGTAGTGGAATTTAGAGGAAAGGCACAGCACAGCACAGCATGTTGTTTTACTTACTGAGTAGCAGTAGCAGCCCATTTGCTTTTTGTTTTTGTTGGCTCTGGGAAGGAATCTTGCTTGCCCAGACTGCACAGACCACACAGCAAGCAAACAATGAAGTCACTCCAAGTGTAAGGCATGCAAAGGAGCTGTAATTAGCTTCCTACTTCCATTGGTGCACCTCTAAAGATTCCCTACCTACTTCCTGTCCTATGTACACCATGATAACCACCATGACAACCATGACAACCACCATGGCAGCCACCATAGCAACCAGATGTTAAAATAGTGAATGTTTAATATAAAGCAGGGGAGCAGGAATAAGGTGACATGCGCTTTTTCACTGCTTTGGATGTTAGCTATTATGACTCTGCTGAAGTAGCTGTTTTAGTAAGTAGCTATTATTGGCAGTTTGCTATATTTATTTTTGCTATTATTGATTCGCTATTTTTGATTCACTATCATCACAGTTTACCATTTGTTCATATTTCATAATGGGGATAGGGCGTTGAAGGGGTGCTAGATCTCCTGAGATCTTTATTTATATTAAAAGGGAATCAGAGCTTGGGGTGGCTACTAGATCACCAGGAATCTTTATTTATACTAACAGGGGATCAGGGCTTCAGGGGGAACTAGATCACCAGGGATTTTTATTTATAATAATGGGGGATCGAGGCTTGGTGGGGTCTGTTAGACCCCAAGGGATGTTTTATTTTTAATAACAGGGTATTAGGGCTGAGGCAGTCTGCTAGACCACCAGGGAACACTTAGGGACATTGCTGCATGACTGATCATGGCTTGTGGCAACCTGCCCAGGTGCATCCTCTGTTGGCACACCACTATGGTTGCCAGAAGCCACAGAACTTTGTCACCAGGACCCTAACCAATTGAGAATTGGAACAGGGTGCCTGGTGCACCAGCAGTCAGTGCAAGTCACCTTTGGTGCAACTTGTGCTGACTTTTGAGAATCGAGCCCTAGGTATCTTCAAATGCACCAGAGCAGTC
Source organism: Neoceratodus forsteri (assembly GCA_016271365.2). Classification (NCBI taxonomy): domain Eukaryota; kingdom Metazoa; phylum Chordata; order Ceratodontiformes; family Ceratodontidae; genus Neoceratodus; species Neoceratodus forsteri. The sequence continues at coordinate 665,184,686 of CM057456.1, read as the reverse complement.
AGTGCCATGACAATTTTTTTGCAGGCAGTGCAGGAGAAGGAGGGCTTCCATTGCTCTGGGCATGTCCCTTCAAGATTATAGAGAGGCTGGAATAATGGCAGCACCCTCTTAAACTCCCCTTTGATATGAGAATTCTCATACCCCAGTGATTTTGCTGGCTGTTCCTGATGTACAGTACATATGATGACTGAAACTGATGGCCATCATGACAAGGTCCTAGAAAAAGTTAAATGGTTTTGGCAGTTCACAGCTGTGACACTGAGGAAAGAAGCCAAGAATGCTAAACCCTCAATTTTTCCCTTGAATGGGAAACAAGGAACCAAAGCTCTGAAACAAACAACACTGAGTTTCAAGAAAGGGCATATAATGACCAGAAGAAAGACCGTGACTCCTGAGGAGGATAATACAAAGTATACCCATGACTGTGGAAACTCATTGACACCTGAAGCTCTGGTTTTTGGTGCAGAGCAGAAAAATGAATGAGAAGTCAGAAAAACAATCTGATAAGCCTTACTTGAAGCCTTCTTATGAATAGGGAAGACCACAATACATGGTGTACCCCTCTACTTCAAGACAAGAGATAAGAACTGGGATTGACGCCACACTAGAGCATATACACAATGATTGGAGTGCTGTGGAGTGATGTAGCCCAGGAGAGGTGGAAAGTCAGAACGGACTCGGCGTCCAGGCAGTGCAAAATGCAGTGAATTAAGAAACTTACCAAAATGCTGACTTTTCAGAAAACAACTCAGATATACAAGAACCTGTGAGTATTCCAGAAACTGAAGCAAACCATGATAAGAAGTCAGATAATTATGTTGAAAATGTAATTAAATCCAGTGCACCTCCAAAAATTATTCTCTATTCCTTGGTGCATCAATAAATACTTTGCTTAATTTAAATGAGATAAATATGGATTTAAAAAAAATAAAAAGACCCTAATTGAAAAAGAAAATGTTGAACAAGCTGGAGAAGCCCCGACGGACTGTAATGTAACCCTTGGTCCTAGCTACAACAAGAATGATGAGACCAACCTAACATACAATAAGAATACAAGGAGAAATATTGGGCTCACTTCAAATATTAATTTACTCTCTATTAGAAGGGAATCCACTTCTCAGTATTTGCAGAAGCAAGTGGGACTTAATTCTATCACTTTGCAGAACACTAACTCTATTTTTACTCCCCAAGAGAACCAAACATAAACCAACACTTTCAAGATGTACCAGATTGGGCTAATGCACTGTGGGAACAAATGCATGCTGTTAATGACAAACTGAAAATATTCTCAAGTTTGGAAACTAAATTAAACTCTGTTTTTGACTTACTTAATAATCTAGTAAAAGAAAATTACTCCTTGAAAAAAGAAAATGTTGAAAACGAATAACAAAACTGAAAGATGAGCAAACAGTGCTTCTAAGACAACTTAATACGCTAGAACAACAAAAAAGAAATTTAATTGACTTTGAGTCAAGAGCCCATAAAAAACAAATTAGGATGTTGCAAGTACTGGAGAGTTGGGATGGTGTGAGACTACTTATAAAGTCTTTCAAGCAAGTTGCAGCAGCCTATTTATACACAGACAGAGACAAAATAAACTGAGAGATCAATAGGATTCATAGAGGATTAAGACTTCAGAAAAATGATAATGGTCCTTCCAGACCTTTAATTGTTAAATGTTTCAAATTGGGGGACAAGGAATCTCTAATGTTTGAAGTTTATAAAAAAAGAAATTAAATTACAAGGATCCAGTATTTCTATCTTCAATTATTTAACTCCTGAACTATAACAGAAAGGAAAAAATATGACATGATTAAAAGTAAACTGCGGTCCAAAAATGCTAAAGCTATGGTTGTTTACCCAGCCAAACTTAAAGTGATACTAGGTGGAGAGAGGTTGATATATGGTACTTTACAAGAAGCAGCTGTGGATTTAAACAAACTCTGGTCTGAGCCAACACGGCTGCTTCAGAGCGGGGAGTCTGAGTGAAAACAACTCAAAGCTCCTGCCGCAGCTGACACCGTACTTGTGCCAGTTTAACAAATCAAGAGGAGCAACAGGCATGATACTGCAGTCCAGGAGTAACACCAGTTTGTAGAGGTAAGAAAACCCAGACTGGATCAGTATCTCCAATTGCAGGAACATTTTATTACATTATAATCACACACAGAGCGTTGCATTTACCTAGTGCTTCAGATATGAACTCAGTTATGTTCTTCATCAGGATGCCTCTTGATGAACAATCGAGTTTGAGTCCGAAGAACCAGGTAAGTGCTGCACTCTCTGTGTGGCTGTAACATAATAAAATGTTCCTACAACTGAAAGTACTGATCCAATCTGTTTTTTTTTTTTTACCTCTACACATTGGTGTTATTCCTGGAATATGGTCCCCTGCCTGCCTTTACTATAAGAACACACCTGGAGGGAAATAGCTTTCAAGATCCTGAGCCACTCAGGTGGAAGGGCCCCAAAATGCTGCAAGCATTTTTAGGTTTCGTTTAGAATAGAATAGAATTTGGTATATGCTTGCATATACAGTTACTGTGGACCCTGCAAATGAGCAGACTAGATAGACCAAATGGTCTTCTTCTGCTGGCTTCTTTGTATGTTCTTATGTACTGTGTCTCTTATAGTTGTAAGAGTGCATTCTTGAGTTCTCCAGGTGACAAAACTGCAAAGTGAAGCTGAGCAATCCTGGGACACACGGGACTTGAGCAGAAACTCTTGTAGCTGCAAAGATACATGGGAATTGTGCATATAAATGTACAGAGGCTGTAAAATGGACTTTGAGAAACTTGTTGAGAAACCTGAAAGCAAAGCTTGTGAGATTTTATTCTCTGAAATACTACTGGTCCCTAAAGCATATGTTCAAAAACAGCAAGAAATTAAAATCATTAACCAATGGCTGTGTAATTGGGCAAATGAAAAGAAGTACACATTTATAAGACATTGGGACAGATTTCAAAATAAACCAGACATGTATTGTAAGGATGGGCTGCATCCCAACTGTAAAGGAAGTAAAATCCTTGGCCTGAGCCTTGTTAGGGCAGCCATGACCACTTTGAACTGAGAAAAGGAGCGAAGGGCAAGCCTCAACTGCCAAATCAAGAGAAGCCCATTCAAACTAACAAAGTTAAAACCAAAACAAATATTATTACTGTTATGTCACTTAACACTTGTAGTTTAAATGGGAGTAAAATGACAGAATTAACAGCTATGTTAACATCTAACAAAACTGATGTCATTTGTATTACAGAAACCAGGTGGGATGAAGACAGTAAATGTAATTAACACATACCAGGCTATCAGCTCCTTTAGTAAATCTAGAAAAGCACGTGGGGTGGAGGTGTAGCAATATACATAAAAGATGACATAGAGTGATATGAAATACCACTTCAAGATCCAGAAAACAATGAAGTTGAATCCATTTGGTTAAATATTACAGGGACAGTTAGGAGGAATGTACAAATCCAGAATTAGCATGCTCAAACCCTTATAATGCTTCTCAAAATAGAATTCACATTTCTATGTTAAGGGGTGCTACTGGTTTGTAGCATGTAACAAACAAGCAATCCAAATGTACCAGTGTACATCACAGTTGGGAGGATTATACAGATGGGTGTGAGCTACAGGCCACCTAATGCAACTATTGAAGATACTTGTAAAATATTAACCCAGATATCAACTATGGTGGATAAAGAAGATGTCCTTGTGGGTGATCTTAAATTACTTCACATTGACTGGGTAATGTCACAGGCAACTATTGCTCAAGACCAAGACATAGTGGAATTTTTAGATAATATAGAACTTTAACAGATGGTAACCGAACCAACAAGAGGGAACAATATATTAGATGTTCTAATTACCAATATTAGAGATGAGATTAAAAATATTATAGTATGTGTGCCACTATCAAATAGTGACCATAATATTATCAACTTTGAAATAAACAAAAAAAAAACACTATACTAAAGGAAATTATGTTTTTAAAAACTACAATAAGGCTAACTGGAATTCCATCAGCTGTTACCTGTGCAATATTGATCTCCCCAAGAAGCTCTCAAAAGTTGATGTAAATGAAGCATGGTCCTTTTTTTCTGAAACCATTAGAGCATTAGAAGACAAATATGTCCCACTTAAAAAAAATGTACAACAACAGAGGAAAGAAACCCAATTGGTTCAACACAAAAATTATGAGATTAATTTCTAAAAGGAAAAAAAAAATTTGCCTCAATGAAAAAAGCACCAACGACAACTAACAACAGTAAATATAAAACTGCCTTAAAACAACTATAAACATCAATTAAAAACTCACGCATGAACATTGAATTCATGCGAACACAAACTAAGGATAATATGAAAGGCTTTTACTCTTATATTAACTGTAAGCAGGGAACCTCATGCCTGATTGGACCATTATGTGTACAGGACCATACTTACAGTAAACCCCAAGATATGGCCTCCATATTTAATAATTATTTTTGCTCGGTCTATACCAGTAGTACAACTACACAAAATGCACTTCCAATTAATCTGGAACAAAAGCTAGATACTAACCTAGATACCTGCCATTCTGAAACTACAAAGAAACAACTTACAAACTTGGACATCAATAAATCACCTGGACCTGACAGCCTACTTCCGCGTATACTTAAAGAATTAGTGGACCTAATATCAGTTCCTATACCCATGCTAGGTAATAAATCAATAAAAGAAGGCATAGTATCTCCTGATTGGAAAAAAGCTATTGTAGTCCCAATTTATAAAAAGAGTAGTAAAACTCTCACCTCTACATGATAGACCTATAAGTCTAACTTCAATTATTAGTAAAATCATTGAAGGCATAATAAAAGACCATCTCATAAACCACCTCAAAAACAATGGATTACTGGACACCACACAGCATGGTTTTACAGAAAAGACAAGCTGTAATATCAATTTAATAAGTTGTTATAATAAAATCAGTAAATACCTTGACCAGAATGAACCAGTAAACACTGTCTATTTTGATTTTGAAAAAGCCTTCGACACATTGCCACATGTGAATCTAATTGAGAAACTTAAAAAACTAAAGATAGATTCTTTCATAATACAATGGGTTTCATCGTGGCTCAAAGATAGGACACAGGGGGTACAAGTTAATGGCCATCTTTCAACCAAGGGAGGGGTGAGCAGTGGGGTTCCCCAAGGGATCAGTACTGGGACCACTTCTTTTTAATCTGTTTATACTGGACCTGCAAATTTTTAGCAACAATACCCTGCTTAAGTTTGCTAATGATCTGAAACTAGGAAGGTTAGTTGGTACCACAGAAGGCATATTAAACATGGAAAATGATCTTACAACAATAGTGAGATGGGAAGATGTTAATGGAATGAGATTTAGCATGACAAAATGTGTAGTCATGCACTGTGGCAAAAATAACCCTTTATATAATTATATGATACATAACAACAATTTACCCCCAGTTAATAGGGTTAGAGACTTAGGAATTATAGTTACAAGCAACCTGAAAATCATACTCAATGCAGGCAAGCAGCTGCAACATTAACCATCTAGCCACTTGCATTAATAAGTTTTTTGCAAATAAATCAAAATCAATAATGTTACCCCTTTATAAAACATACCTACGTCCCCACCTTGACTACTGCTCCCAAGTTTGGAGCCCAGGGCTTAAACAAGACATCATATTATTGGAAAAGGTACAAAGGTGATATATAAAACTTATACCCACTCTAAAGCATTTTGATTATAAAAAAAGATTAGACACCCTTAAGCTCTGGCCCTTACAAATTAGGAGGGAAAGTGGAGATTTATTTACTCTGTATAAAATCCTGAGAGGCACTGCACTCTCAGAAGATTTAGAAATAAGCTATAGGGGAAATCTCCATTACTTAAGGTGGCATAACAAACAGATTCTCGGGGATGTATCCAGGGCCAACCTAAGGAACAAGTCCTTCCTGCCTAGAACCATTAGGTTATGGAACAAACTCCCACAAGACATAGTCAATCAATCGACTTTCACAGGATTTAAAACCAAACTTGATGCCCACTTCAACAAAAGTGTTGTTATACATAATCCACTGTGAAGTGGGGATGACAATTATGGGCGTATAACCTTCTGATGTTCTAAAACCCTTAGTATAACCCTTAGTCTTATAAATCAAGGATGAAGATTTCTGCTAAGAAATGCAACTTGAATTTAAAATACAACTGTTAGATTTTGTGGAAAATTAGAGAAACCCTTGTGTGATGTGATGAAATGGACAGATCTATGTGATAACGGCAATTGCGGAAAAGCGATCACCATAAGGGTGACTGTACATCAGCGAAAATACATTTTGTTGATGTATACTCCTAGCACATGGCAAAACGGCACCAAGAACTTACCTTGTTTTGTTATGCGGGGGCTGCCCCACATGCATTCTTCCCATGGGCCACCCCCACAACCTCTACTAAAGATTCTCAACTCCAGGGGGGTGCATGTCAGGGTGGTGAAAAGTAAAAAATAAATTATCAGCCAGCGCAAAAATCCTAACATGCACAGCACTGAACCCAACACCCTCCCAATCATAGTCTGCCATGAACCCACCACACCACATGGCCATCTCGGCAACCCACCATTGCGCTATCCCTCACAAACCCTCCCTCCCCTTCCACCCATCACAAGGCTTACTCTCTCCCTCCCACGTGTGCATATACATATAGCAACAGGATGTCACTATACCCACATTCGCCCCCTGTCAATGCACCATGAGAACAGGTGCCACTATCAAGTCACCCTTTCAGTAAGCACTCAATAGCGATTGCCTTTCTCACAGGATACCGAAATGGACTATGCTAACTAAACTTAGAACTGTAGCATTAAAACTGTTTGCATGAGATGTTTCATGGGAAAAATAGTACTTGAAATGTTTTGAAATAAACAATCCTGATTAGCCAAAAATGATGTCAGAATTTATATTTATAATTTAATGTACAGAGGATAGTGGATAGCCAGCCATGCAAACCAAGCCTGTATTGTCACCAACCTCGAGAGATGTCAGAACCTTGCTGGCAATGCAGACTAGTTGTGCATGTGGCTGGAATGCCAGTTTTATACAGTATATTTTTTTTATCTTAAAAAAATTATTGTTCCCCCTTACACACACATACACACACACACACACACACACACACACACACACACATGCCACATAATTTGGGGAAATTTTAAAACTAATAAACCTACCCTACATCCAACTGCTAACACTCCTTGCCATGCAACTGACAGTTTATATATGCTTTTAAAATCATTTTAAAAAAGCTTACTGCATAAAAAAGGAAGATTGGATGATGAACGAGAGCAAGAGCTGCACTTATGTGCTCTCATTTAAATCCACACAGATTCAAACAAATACATTATAATGCAGATTGTGCTCATGCATGTTTTCCAGTTCCTGTCACTTCTGTAAGTAACACTCTTTTTTAAATGATTTTGAAAGCAAACCACTATCAGTGGCATCTGGTGGGCATTAGCAGCTGGGTGCAGGGTGAATTTATTAGTTAAAATTAATTAAAAAAATGTCTGTGTTTGAGTCTATGTGTGCATGTGGGGTGAGGGGAGACAACAATTGTGAGAAGAACAGAGCACAGATGGCACTGAATTTCCATTCTTAATAAAAAGTTATTAAACCACAGACAAGTGCAACAGCATTCTATGATCTTTGACCTGCAGTACCAATGCTTTTTAGTTTGGATGGAAAGCCATGAAGAACAGACCCTAACTATATTATATAGTGTGTTTCACACACACTGTAACCCCATGTGCTTTACAAAGCACCAAGTTACATATAGGTAGCAAGGGGCTGGTTGCTGCACATATACAGAGGCCACTGAGCATGCTCATATGATACACACAGGCATACTAAAATAAACCTGTGGTTTTCAAGCCACATATCTGGAGGGTCACACAACCCAGCCACCAAAACTTACTGGTGGCCTTGCTCTTTACATTTTTTTATCTCATTCCCTTAATATAACAGATCTATTTTCCCACATAGTACTATACATAGCAAATGAAGTTACTGTTGTCTTCTCTCTTTAGCAGGTAGGAAGAGGCCAAAGGCTGGCATCAGCACAGTAGTAGAGCTACCATTCATAGGGCCAGCAAACTGAGTTCTGGAACAGGCTAGAGTCATCCAAGACTGGACAGGGAGTGGATGACTAAGTATCTCACAGTGCACTCCCCCCTCCACAGTGGAAGGATCTCTGTCTCTGCCACAGTGCTGCTACCTGGGTGATCACAGATGGAAGCAGAGCAGAGCAGAGAGGCATGGTGGAGGGGGACATCTACTGGGCTTACAGCAGGCATGCAGATATGCATATTGCTGCTCAGCACCCCATGTGTGGATGTCCCAGGGATAGGGAGAAAACAGCCAAAAATTGCCCCAGCAGCATTCAGAGACGATCCCCCAGTATATCTGTACTCCACACCAGTCCCACCATGCTGCCTGATGCAACATTAGAGATTTGGGGAGATTTATGCCCACTTCTGTCCCTATCTGTGGTGCAGTGCCATGGCTTGATAGACATGGTATATTGCAGTCAGAGGAGATAGAGGTCTGGTATTTTGGGGTAGCCCAAAGAAGAGCTGCACCTGAGATTGGAGGGAGCATAAATAGGAAGGTAAACAAGCAATGGAATGCTCACCATTTGCATAGTGTTTAAATAACTCTTCATTGGTTGGGGGTTGAGAAAGGTGCAGTTCTCCTGGACTACCATAACCCCACAGAAAATTAAACAGCATTTCATTGAACACCACTTGATGCCAGTGATGACCCCGAGCACACTGCAGAGGCTCCGAGGACTGGGTGGGGGGGCTGGAGAAGATCAGGCCAAACAGGGTAAGATATGTAGTTTGTGGACTGACAGAGGGGGCCACATAGCTGCTACCACTGCCCTCAGGCAGGTATAGCTAATGCCTGCCTCCACTGGCCCTATGCCTTGAAGAATTTGCATCCAGGATCAGTCAGATACTGGCCGATGCCCCCTGGCAAGCCACTGTCCCACCCGCCTGCATAGAGAGGTACACTGGTCAGGCATAGGGTACATAAGGGGCACACACCAATACTGTGGATACTGTGTAGTACTTGGATGGTATGCATGTGATGCATAGGGGACACTCCATGGCTTTCTCAGGGCCTCTGCACATGTGGAGGGACAGCAAACCATCTGAGGATTGGACCCTAAGTATACAGGCTGCTGCAGATACACACAATGTGGTAATGGAATGAGATACATACTGTACATTGCACTATAAAGATACAGTGGTTAAGCTTCCTCCTACCTTGCCACACCTGCTTTGAAGCTTGATCAACTAGAAATAAAAAAAAAGTATATGTGGAGGTGCACATTGAACGCCATAATAAAATAAAGAGAGGTGAGGAATACTGTGTAAAAATATAATGCCTTTATGGGTCCAATCTGAACAGGGAAATGTAGCAAAGAACTGGCTGTTATAAGTTGCAAGAAAGCCGAAAATAAATGACCAGGATGATCAAGGGTTAAAACTAAGTTTTGTCCCAATGTAAATTGAGACGGGGTGGGGGTGGGCAGGGCTACAGGGATGAAACAGTTAGGAATTTCAACACTTAAAAAGAAAGTATTAGGAATACAGCTTTATTAAAATGAGTATTATAAATAAATTGTTTAAATGACACATTTTCCAATAAATCAACACTGCACCAGCTAGACGTGGCAGGCTGCAGCCAGCAGAACAGAAGAGGGTGTGTGTGTGTGTGTGTGTGTGTGTGTGTGTGTGTGTGTAAGAGAGAGAGAGAGAGAGAGAGCTAGCTGAGCTCTGTGTAGGAATGCAAGCACCTGCAATTTGATTAAGCTCACATTGACTAATCTGTTTCAATGTGTGTGTGTGTGTATGAGAGATAGAGAGAGAGACATGAGCTCTGCCTCCGTGTAGGAATACAAGCAACTGTAATTTGATTCAGCTCACATTGACTAATCTGTTTCAGCATGGCTGGGCAAAGGCATTAGTTTAAAAGAAGGCAGAGTGTTTTGTTCTTTTTAATGTTGGTAGTGTTCACACTATGGCAGGCTTAAACAGAAGAGATGTGTGTGTGTGTGAGCAATGGTATAGTGTGATGTAGTGTAGGCAGCAGGGGTCACAGGGGGCCAGACACAAACACACCACTGTCATAAATGGAGAGAATGTGGAGATATGTGACTCATTTCCAGTCAAAGCACTATGTGGAAGAAGACACTCCATGTATCCAGTCACATGCTTCCACAGTCCCTTCTTACTTCTACATCATAGCAACACATCAGCATGGCTCCATGCATGCAGCTGTAAAAAGAAGATATCAGATCTCTTTACAGTAATGTATGGAACAATCAGAACTAATGCAAAAGGATGGACAGAGAAATAAATATTGAATACTGATATAACTTTTTTTTTGCTTACTATGATGGAATGTTCATAATTACCTAATGCTTGCAAGGATGCTAAATTACCCCCTTGAATGTATGAGACTGATATAAACTATATTTTGGACTTCATGTTGGGGGGGGGGCTGAGAAGAACTCCCTGTCTTGTGGGGGATATTTTCACTTTATGGGGGAAGGGATTGTTATTTATTTTATTTTAATTTTTTTCTGTTTGCTTACCATGGTGGGATGTTTACAATGATCTAATTGTTTAAGAAATGTTAACTGGCCCCCTTGGACCTCTGAAACTGATATAAAGTATACTTTGGACTTCATGTAGGGAAGAGGGCTGAGAAGGACTCTTTGTCTTGTGGGGGATGTGTTCACTTTACGTGGGAAGGGTGGGCTAAAATGGTTTTGGGGAATAATTTGAATTAATATAAGAATATGAGCAGAGTGACATTGAATCCTTTTGTTCTTCTCTCTCTCTCTGGTTAGCCTAATGAAATACTATATTAAAACTATGCAGCTGTTTGTATTATCTGATTAAATATTTACATTCTGGGAAGGAGGGGAGGGATTGAAGGATTATTAAAAGGGATGGTGATAGGCCCCCTTGGGCCTAAGAAATCACTACTACTGTACTTCTGTTCATGACCTTATATGGGGGTTGTTTAAGACAGTGTATTAAGGGTGAGAGGAAGGGGGGAGATGTTTGTGTTCTATTTCTTTTTCTTTCATAAATTGCTGTTTAAATTATATATATATTTAATTTTAATTTTTTTCCATGAATGTTAAAGGTTATTATTTCGATGTTATGTACAGAACAGCAATAAAATCTTTTTTTTTCTCAAAAAAGAGGTCTTTCATTTTGGGGAATTCTTTTTTAATGGATGGTGGGGGATCTTAGTATATGGCTCTGAGAATAGTGCAGTTCATTTCTTCATGGTCCCCCATGCTGGGCTAAGAACAGTTTTAAATTTAATACCCAAATATCCCAACAATTCAGTTATATTCAAATATATGTTGTTAGTCACACATCTCCAATGACACCCCTCCACACCATCACAATATAAACTCTCAGCCTCCAGCTCCAACAGGACATACTGTAGTTACTACCACTCCACACCTCATTATCACAATATAACCCCTGCCAATTGTAATATAATCCCTAAAGCACAAATCTGCATGTCCTGGAACTTGGTATGATTGTCTTCATCTGGAAGTTACCTGTATGTTAACAAGGAAAGGGGTTAAAAGGAGTCCACAGCTCTGGAGGATAAACAGACATTAAACTGAGGGGAGATCTCAATACTTATCTGATATTTGTATAGAACCTGTTAACAACTCTTACATTGTGAAAGTTAATAGTATGTATTAAAGATAAAGGAAGCAGTATGTCAGGATGTGGTGGTAAAGAAAACAACCTAAAAATGAGAATAAAAATAGTGAACTAGGCAAAGAAAATATAGCAATAAAGGGGGAATAGTATGTTATGGTGGGAGCTTTCAAAAGTCATTGGGCCAGATATTCAAACTGCACCATTCTGTGGCGCAAGCCCTTGCGCTGCTCAAAAAAGTTGCGCAGGGGTGTGGCCAGGGTGATATTCAACAGAGTTGCACTATTGAGCAACTTCTTTGAATATCGCCCCCTGGCCACAGCCACTGTGCATGGCGCAGTGGAACTTGCGCCACCGCAAGTGGTCAGAGTGGAGCATTCAGAAGCAGTGGTGCAAGTTCCATTGCACCATGCACAAACCTGCGATATTCAAAAGGTGACATGCAAATGGGGCCATAATTTATGCAAGGCACATGGGGGTCATTTGCATCTAATTACGGCCCCATTTGCATGCCATTAGCATGCAGGTGTGCCGATCCCTGATGACTTGCGCCTGGCGCCCTCCCAGGCAGCAGCCATCAGGGACCAACACCCCCTGCAGCCCGATCATGGGCAGAACAGTATTCCGTCCCCCCCAGCAGCCCAATCAGGCATAATAAACTCCCCAGTAGCCCGATCGCGGGCATACATTAATTCATCCCCCATCCCCGACTAGCCCGATCGCAGGCATACAGCAACACCCCCACCCGACTAGCCTGATCGTGGGCATACAGCAACTCCCCACCCCGACTAGTCCGATCGTGGGCATACCGTCAACCCCCAAAGACCAATATCTTGGTGGTCAGTGGACCGCAGCTCGACTCAGCATAAGGTCTCACCCCTAAAGTTCAATATCCCTGGTGATCTAGTAGTCTACCACTCACTACCGTCCACCACTGCCCTCGTCAGCCGGTGGCGGCAGCACCACCCGCCTGCCGCCACACCGCCCACTGACTGACAGCGTGCGGGCTGCACGCCCATTGGTTCAGAGCAAGAGCCAACAGGCATGCAGCTCATATGCGAGCAGGCAGTCCAGATATGTGAATGAATGAATTCACATTCATTCACATATCTGGGCTGCCTTAGAGGGAGAGCTGCACCATTGGCTCTTGTTCTGAACCACGGGCTGCAGCCCTACCGAGCTGTCAGTTGATGGGCGGTGGGCGGCAGGTGGGTGGGTGCTGCCACCAGCTGACAGGGAGCCGGGTGGTGGGGCTCCATGGGTGGGTGGGGTGGGGGCCACTAGATCACCAGGATATTGGACTTTGGGGTGGGTTTGACCTTATGCCCATGATCGGGCTTTGCAGTCCACTGGACCACCAGGATATTGGTCTTTGGGGTTGACGCGATGCCCGCGATCGGGCTAGTTGGGGGTGGGGAGTTGCTGTATGCCCACGATCGGGCTAGTTGGGGGTTGGGGAAACATTATATTGCCCGGCGGATCGGGCTGCTGAGGGGAATTATCGCTGCCCGCGATCGGGCTTGGGGGTACTATTATGCCCGTGATCGGGCTGCAGGGGCACCGAACAGTGGAGGGCCACCCACAGGTGGCAGCTGCTGTATTGCACCCTGTACGTGGCAGCCCACCTGTGGGTGGCCCTCGACTTGATCCTTTTTTTGCCTAAAGTTGTGCAGGTGCAGGTAGGGGGTTGCGCCTGCATAACTCTGCATGGCCCGGCTGAATATCGGGCTGTGCAGTTTATGCATGGTTCCTCCCCCTTCGGTTGCGCATGCCTTCATTAGCATTGCGCTGTTACTCAGCATGATTTGGGGGGTGCAACTGCCTCCTGCTGAATATCACAGAATGGCGCATTTCGGACTTGCGCAGGCGCAACCCTATTGCGCATGGCTCAGCTCTTTTGAATATCTGGGCCATTGAAAATAGCTATACAGTAAGAAGTGTGCAAGTAATGAATATTACTAAATATGATGAATAATGGAGTATCCAGGACCGACAACCTAGCATTTTGTATCTGTACTTTGCATTTGGGTTTCATACTTTGTATTTGGATTTCAGAAAATGTTTTAAAATATGTTGAAAAATAAAAAACAAAAATCTGACCAATGATCCCCCACCTATCCACCCCCCCGGTATCAGCTGGGATTCACCCTGAAGAGCCTGTAATTAGCCCAATGACCTGATCACAGACACTCCCTGCCAACACCAGCAGTGTTGCCATTCATGAGGTGAGTGGCCTGGGTTTAAGAATGAGTTTGAGATGCTCTCCTCATCTGGAAAGAGTAGTCAATGCACTCTGTTGATATAATACTACATTTGGGTGACCACAGGTGGCTGTTTAACTGAAGTCACTTTGAGGGACACTAGCTATGTCTGGTACCATGGGCATGCCTTGCACTCATGTTGTACAGCCTCTAACAGCAGCATTCCAAGGGGTGGGCATAATAGAAAGGTGGAAAACCCATCTTCACTCCTGATAGCTATGAACTGAAGCACAAAATGCAGAAATTCTGCAAAAGGTATTAATTTCTATTAAAGGTCCAGAGCTGACTGAAGCACTGGTGTATGTGTGCGTGCACATGCACACAAGCTTGTGCGCAGTGTTCTCTTCACATGCAGTACTGGAGGTTCATTTGCTGCAATTTTTGCGTTTGCACTTCAATAGTATTAAATATTGTTTTTAGCATTTCTGAACTTCAATTCATAACTATCAGGAGTGCTACTCCTTGTATGAGATAGTTGCTCATTTTGGGGATGGAACCTACCACTGCACTAGGCACAATTCCCCTTATGGTAGGAAAACTAGGTTGCAATACAGTACACAGTAAACTCTTGGGGCCCCACTGGCAGTGTACTCTAATGCTACAACACCACGCTACAACACCACACTTGGGTGATCTCAGGTGGCTGTGCAGCTGAGGCCACTTGAAGAGGCACTATCTAGTTTTGGTACCAGACAAATGCTTTACACTTACCTACATGCAAACCAAGTCATATGCAGTATACAGCAGACAGTCTTGGGCCCTACTGACCCAACCACCTTTCCAAATTAGACTAACCTGTGGGGACCTACCCAAACACACATGGGATCAGCCTTGGTGGATAGATTGGCCGTGGATCATCTGGAGAGTGAAAACAAAAGTTATGGTACAGTACATCTCATTTGGGCTAACCAGGATGTATTATAAAAAATAAAAATAAACAAATAAATACAGGCACTAATGTTACTGATGCCCCAAAGGCAAAAAATCAATATCAGTAAGAAAACAGCACTGAAAAGGACTTTAATAGGATTAATTGGCAATATCTACAGGAGGACCTATCTGCTTTTTGGTTCAGCCAAGGGTTCATACTGAATTTAAAGGCACGGTATAGAGACTCTGTTGCTGAGGTGGGGATCAGTGGAGCACAAGCTGCTCAGTTTGAACTTAAAAGTGGAACCCATCATCGTTGCCTAATGTCTCCATTGGTCTTTGCACTGGGGATCGGACTATTTGCAAAACATACAAATAAAAGGAATTCTGGCAGGCCTCTTTTTTTCTGAAAATTGTCCTTTAATTTAGTTTTTATTTCACAAAGAATCCTTTTTGGCAGGTGTGTATATTCAAAGGGTTCAGAGTCATGATGCATACAGATATTGCTCTACAGTGCAATCATAAATACAAACAAAGAGATTCATTACCAAAACAGTACATATATTACACCAGTATATTTATAACAGGTTGTAGGCTTTATGCTGGTGATTTGTTACTGTTCCTCAGGAATCTGGCCACCTCCCAACCAATTCATCTAGACCTAAAGAGTGAATTTAGTAGACTTTCAGATTATAAAATAAACCTTGACAGGATGAAGGCACTATTGTTAAGTGGGGACTATGACCTGTAGAAGCATGGCCAGTTTCCTTCCCAATGTGCTAAGGAGGAGTTCCACTATTTTACCCTGAAGATTAGGAAAACCTGATCCCAACCGTATGAGACAAATCACAAGCTCTTTCTTACAGAGGTCAAAAAAGAGTTTAATAGGTGATGCAGATTGTCACTTTCTCTCAGGGAGTGAGCATAGAGTAGGCAAGGATGAATATTCTAGCCAAATTTCTATATATCACTTGAATACTTCCTGTATATCTGCCATTACACTTCGAAAAACAAGAAACCAAGCAATCTCCAAATTCATTTGGGTTGGCAAGCACCTCAGATCTAAAAAAAGACCTCCCGGCTGGTTTTCTTCCATCCTGAAGAAAGCACCTAAGGATAGGAATTTTTGGTGGAAAAAAGCAAGGAAATCTCACCTAGAAACAGATTGGCTGGCATTTCACACCTCTAGAAATGCCTGCACCAGACTAATTAGGTCTGAAAAAGCCAGTTATTACCAAACTGAACTAGAAAACAACAAAAGCAACTCTGCCAAATTTTAGAACATTCTTAAGGAGATCGAAGGTCAGACTACCGATTCACCCCTCCCAACCAAAATTGTGTCTGCAGGAAATACCTACACAGACAAAGCTGCTATATTACAGCAGTTCAATGAACACTTTGCCACTGCAGGGCTTGCCTTTGACACCTCGCCCCTCAACAATCTCAGCCCACCAGGGGATGCTACTGCTAACCATACTACTAATAACCCAAACCTACCACATCCTGCCAACTTCAGCTTTCTAACAGTCATGTTTAAGCAAGTTGAGGCCCTCCTCCTGTCCCTGGATATCAAAAAGAGTGCTGGTGCAGACAATATCAAACCTTACTTTCTAAAACCTGGCCACTTCTATTTAGCCACCCCCATCACCCATTTATTCAACACCTCCCTCAAACAGGGCGAGCTACCTGCGTCGTGGAAAACTGCACACATCCTACCTTTATTCAAATCTGGAGATCCAAGTGATGTGAACAATTATTGGCCTATCTCTATTCTATCCGTCCTCTCAAAACTACTCAAGAAAATTGTCAACGCCCAAATCAGAGAACACTTAGACTCAAATAACTTGCTAAATCCAGCTCAGTCTGGCTTCAGAGCAAAACATAGCACCGTTTCGGCCCTAGCAAAAGTATCCACAAATTGGTAAATTGCCCTGGATTCCAAGAAGCATGTAGTTGCCCTATTCCTGATCTTAGCAAGGCCTTTGATACTGTGGATCATAACATCTTACTTAATGATCTGGGTAATATTGGTCTCGATAGATCTGCCATCAAATGGTTCACCAGCTACCTAACCAATAGGCTACAGCAAGTCAAAGCTATAGGTGATCTGTCCCCACAAAAATCCCTCTTACGAGATGTCCCACAAGGCTCCATACTGGGTCTGATCCTCTTTGCAATCTATATCAACAACCTGGACTCACACCTGCGCACAGCCAATGTGCACTTATTTGCAGATGACACTGTACTCTACACCACTAACTCATCCTTGGACTTGGCCCACATGAACCTTCAGCAAGACTTCACCACTCTCCAATATAACCTCATCAAACATAAGCTTCTCCTCAATGCCAAAAAGACTAAAACCATGATTTTCTCACCAAAGTCTGCCTCTGGATCTACACACATATCCCCCAGATTCTAACACTTCTAGACGAACCTCTAGAGATAGTTGATACTTTTAAATACCTAGGGTTCTGGCTGGATAATAAGCTCAACTTCCTGTGCCACCTACATGAAATCTCGGAGAAACTGAGGCAGCGATTAGGCCTTTTTTTATCGCCTTAAACATCTGCTTACCTTAGAAGCCAGGAAGAGGCTAGTGCAATCCACATTTCTACCTGTACTGGACTATGCTGACTTCCTCTACAGTCATTGCCCTACAACGATGCTCAACAAACTTGACACCCTTTACCACCAGGCCTTAAGATTTATCCTTAACCTACCTCGTCACACTCACCACTGTCTATTATACCAGGAGTTGGGATGGCCCTCACTCTCAACCAGGAGGAAAAGAAATGCTCTCCTTTGGATGTTTAAAGTGCTATCCAGTAATCTCCCTACATACATCTCAAGCTTCTTTGAATGTGCCAAGGGATCTTATGGATTAAGACGCTTCTCCATGATTTGTTTCCAGACCCCTAGAGTGAAAACAACCTTTGGCTTGGCAACAATCAATTTTCCTCTGCCAACACTTTGAAATACTATGCAAAAATCTTTAAAGCTTTCTGCGCTCCCTAGCATCTTCACATTCAAAACACTGATATGGGACCTATTGAAGGATACATGCAGTTGCTTTAGATGACTCTTTACCTCAGCCACTGGTCCCTCCTGCAAACCTTACACTCCGTCTGCCTCCCCCTCTCTCCTAGCAAGGTATCCCCAGCACTTTCTGATTCTTTTTCTCCCCTAAACTCAGCCTAGTCTTTTTTCCCTTCCTAGCGCACTCTCACTCCCCCTCTCCTCCCTTATCCACTCTTTCCCCCCTCTCTCTGCTTTTAGTACAACGATACTAGCCTCTAATTAGTGGTAACAGCTAGGATGGTAATCGTACACTCGTGTAAATCATAATAAGAAAATGCTGTATGTAAGTATGTTAGACCTTATGTATATGCCTCCCTTAGTCTACACCTGCTCTGCTCACTGTTGCCACAGTGATGGCTACCATATCTGTGCTATGTTATATTTTTGTTTTCCCTTTCACTTACTGTATTTCTGTACTGTATCATATTAATGTCCAGGGCCACCTTGAAAATGAGCTTGCTCAATGGTGTTATATGCTTGGTTAAATAAAGTTGATTGATTGATTGATTGATAGATTGATTGATTGAAAGTGTATATTTAATTAAGGACCAAGGTGAATTTGCCCTGCCCAGACTAGAAAACCACTACTGTGTGGCCTAGATACCCCCAATACAGTTAATCTTGAAAAAGAAAACAGACTGGCTGGATAGAAGGGGAGATAGATCAAATATTAGACAGCCCTCTTTGCGCACAATTACTGCTTTCCAGCTGAGGAATGATTAAAATTAGATCTGTATGAAACACTGCGTAAAGATGTGGACATTGTGTAGCAGACAAGTGGGGGATGTGCAGAAATAAAGTATCCTAACCCTTACAAATGGGAATTTGGAGTTTGAGCACAGACTTACAGATACAGGATTCATATGATGGGGTAAAACTGGCAACATGTTGGACCAGGGAACAATTCCAACCATTCCCTAGCTTAGGGTGACATAGAGGTTTCTACAATTGCTTAGTTACATGCAACCCACCAAAATAAGTCATGAGTGCTCTAAGGAACTCATGGCATTACAAAACATATTTAAGGACAAAGAAGATATGGGGTTTGATTCTCGAAGATCAGCAAAAGCTGCACAAATGGCACCTTGCACTGATCCTCATTGCACCTGGGACTCTGCACCCTATTCACATATACTGTAGGAGGGGTCCTAGCACCAAACACCTGCCAACTGGAGTAGCTGCTCCCAAGCACCACCCATTGACACATGGGAAGAATTTGGCAGAGGGTGTGGCAGAGTGACATGGATCACCAACCCTACCGTACAGCCAGCACAGGGACAAGTAAAAGTCCTGGGGAGCTGATGTTGGCTGCAGTGCCAAAGAAGGGACAGGTGGCAGGGGGATATCTGGCCATGCCCAGGACCTGCACCATGCTGCCAACAGGTATGTCTGCTGCAGATCCAGTAAGCAGATGGGGCACATGTAGGGGATGTGAGTGGCTCTGTTCCTGATGTGGTTTGCACCTGACCACATGGCTGCAGTCCTCCACAGTGCTTATTGCACAGCTGCGCACTTCTCTAGCCACCAAGTATCCCCTGCTCCCACCCCACACTGTCTGTGGTGGTGGTGCAAGGGCTGTTAGACCACCTGTTGGGTTGTTTAAGTCCTGGTGGGTTCTGCTGACTATCAGAATCCCATTTAAGGGGATGTGGCAGCCAACATCTGCCACATACCCCCTAGAACCCTGGTGCAGTCTGGTATATTCTTTTTATTTGTTCAAGCATAAAAAAAGATTATTATAAAACATTTCTACAAGACTGACTTATTAAAATACATTTATTAGAGCATAAGTTATAAACATAAAGAGCAGAAATTTCTGTGCAAAATATAGCAGTATAAATACAGACAAAAAATGTAAAGCTATATAGTACACACCATCCTTGTCCTTATTTTTTGTATATTACAAAGATACAGGGCAGTGTTTTTTATAATCTGTTCATTTTCAGAGATAAGAAGAGTTCTTAGAATTGTATCATTAGAGCAGTTTACCAATGATGCCAAAATGGATCCCATCCATCTATGTCTTGCTGTCTGATACCACTGGTATCTCACTATTACCTGTACATGTTCAAGGTTTTCTTTTTTATTTCCACCACAGAGACAACAAGCATGAATTGGATCCTTATTTTTGTCAAATCTACATGTGAATACATTAGATTCAAAGAAACTAATTCCAAACTTTGCAAATGCTCTACGCATATTTGGACATTCCAAGAATTCAAGATAATAGCGTAATGGTATTTTTACTGATCAATAAAACTAATTGAATTGAAAACTGAATTGAAGATAATAGTGAAAATAGTGGACACAGTCATCATGGGAATACCAAATCACAAATCTCGAGATCATTATATATTGTAAATCATTAAACTTATATTTCCTAATTATCAATTTTTTAATGTAATATTTATAACTTTCTGAGATAGTTATATTCTGTACTGTAAGATAAAATAAATGTTGGAGGCCTACTGAATTCAGTAATACTTTTACAAAAGTGAGTCATTCTGATTTTTTACAGTTGATCAAATCCTAGTGGATTTTCTCATCTAGGCACTTTTTGGAATAGCGTTGTTCTGATAAAGAATTCAGTTTGACCCAAAAGTTAATAGTAAGTGATTCAGCATAAGCTACTAAATTTGGAAGGCCAAATTCAGTTCTAATAAAGTGGACAGGGGTTGATTTAAGGAAACCAATTGCCCCTCTCAAGGTTTGAATTGCTGGTTTTTCAAAATTCAAAAGATATTTATGATCCCATATTTCTAAGCCATATAAGGCATGGGTATTATATTTTTGCCTCAATTGTTCTTAAGAGGAGGTAAAAGGTCCCCACACCATATTTATAATTAAAACCGCTCAGTGCCATTACAGTTCTCAAAATCTTTTTTAAGGTTACCTCACAATGTCTTTTCCACTTAAATGAAGGTGAAATAGTGAATGCTAAGTACTGATATTCTTTAACAGACTCCATTTTGTAATTTTTAACATACCAAGTATATTTGCTGTCTATACCACCTAATATCATCACTTTGGATTTATTCATATTTATTTTTAAACAGTTCTTATCTGCAAACTCTGCCAACTCATTAAGTTTTATCTGAAGTCCATTGGGTGTAGATAACAAAAGCAAATCATCCACATATGCAAGAATAGCACAGGATTCAGTACCTATCTTTGGAGAATTTGATGAAAGACTATTTAGTCTCTCCAAAAAGTTGTTAATATAGATTGAAAAGAGTGAGGGTGCAAGGATGCAGCTGTGTCTCACACCTCAAATAGTCCCAAATCGTTCTGTAAGACTACCATTACTGTTTCTAATCTGAGCCCATGTATTTGTATAAAGTAACTTTATTGCTCTTATAAGAGCAGAGTCTATTCCCCAGTTTCTCATAGTAGTTCATAAGATATTTCTACTAAATATGTCAAATGCAGAAGAGAAATCAATAAATGCCAAATATAACTTTTGTTGTCCCAATTTAACATATTTTTCATGAAAGTGTTGCAAGATGAATATATTATCAAGTGTAGAAAAAGACTTATAAAAACCCGCCTGAGCTTGAGAAAAATCACCAAGCGCATAAATATTTGCCAAAAGACACTTGAGCAAAATTCTTGAGAGAATCTTTTCCATTATGTCAATTAAACTAATAGGGTGATAGTTAGCTGGCTTTGATCTAGCCCCCCCCCCTTAAATACTGACACAATTATATCACCCCACTATGAATCAGGAATGTAATTTTTTTCGAATGCAGTTATTGTAAAAGTCTGTGAGTATATCTGCCTATTTTGTATTTAAACATTTATAGATTTCACTGGTTATTTGATCAGGGCCAGGTTCTTTATTGATTTTTAATACCTGCATTGCTTCAGTGACTTCTCTGTTAGTAATTTCTGTTAGTTGCCATGAGATATCCATGTCTAAACAAAGTTAAGTCATAGCATTCTTGATATAATATCTGTGAGAAATAACTAATCCAATCTTTATTATCAATAGAACTTTCTATGTAGTTAATAAAATGTTTGCATCCAGTTGCCACTAGTTGCCAGAAACATTGATCATCTCTATTTATAATTACTTGACTCATTTGTTGCCATAACTGTAAACAATGTTTTTTCTTCTTATCAAGCAAAAACTGTCTATATTTTTTCCTTTCAACCATTAATAAAGCCAGGTCATATGTATTACATGACTTCCTGTATCTCCTCAATCAGACAGTCAATTTATGTTTCTGCATAATACATTCATTATCGAACCATCCTTTATTGGTTTTATTAAGCTTTTTGTTCTTGACCCTGCTATATATATAATTTCCTGAATTCTTTTTAAGGATTCCATCAGCACTTCATCCTTAACAGTAATGCCTATATGCAAATTCTCATAATATTTCTCAAAAAAGAGATTCAACTCCACCACTGTCCTTTGTACTATAACACTGGACCAAATAATTATTCTTTTATTCCTGACTTCCAGGTCATCCTTTATGGTGGTATTAGGCTTTATTAGGTCTTCTTGAGATGATTTTTTTCTGTGCAATAAGACAAATAGGACAACGATCACTCTCAATTCTACATTTAACTACAAGTGAAAACCAGAACTCCATAAGGCCTCTCCATAATGCAAGATCTAGAACTGAGTCTGCCTTAGTTGAATGATATGTATAGTCCCCATCCAAGTCACTGTGCAAACAGCCATTCAGTAGATAAGTTCCATTTATTTTAAGAATCTCAATACGTTTAGTACCATTACTATTGATATTATTATCTTTTGAACGTCTAATATATTTTTCAGCAAATGGATAAATATAATTAAGAATAGTATCATCTGCAAAACCATCATATTGTCCAATTCTTGAGTGCAGGTCACCAATTGGAAGAAAATAGTCTTTTGGGTAATCACAAGCTAGCTGTGATATCTAATACTCTAGTTTGCTCCAAATAAGTGGATCATAACATTTTGATTTATTAGGAGGGATGTAAGAGTTACACAGAATAATAAAGAAGTCCTCCCCTGTTAGTTTTAATATCCCATAATAATTATTCATACCTAGTTGTAAAATATTTGTAAATACATTAATTTTAACACTTACAATCAATCCACCGGCTTTTCTTCCTAGTTTTTATATTTTTTTTCCTGGAATATGAAATGTTTGAAAGCCATTAATACTGATATTATCTTCTAGTGAATGCCAAGTTTCTTGAAGCCAAATAACAGAGAAACCAGGCAAGTATTTTACAAACTCCATGTCTGAGATTTTAACCCTATAACCAGCAATGTTCTGTAAAATAATAAAGAGGGCATGTTCTTTTTCATATGATATTGGATTAGTATTTGTCACTGAATCATTAGTTTGTTTGAAAGGAACACCTTGTATTTGTCTCAGCCAACTCAATAAGTGGATCAAATCTATTTACTAATTGCACATCTGCAGTTTGTATCTGCTTTTTTCCTTGGGTTACTGACTCAGTCAGTATATTATTTGAATAATTATTTGATGCAACATTCTCCTTTAAGTGGGGGTTTTAATTAGTAATAACTGACAAATCAACAACATAATTCCCCATATTGTCTAACATATTTTCTTTGGCCATTATTCTTTCACTTACTAATTTATTATAACAAAGCAAGTCAACCTGATTATCATTATGCCGGCTTGGATGTCTAAAAGCATCCATGATCCCATTTCTCCCCAGCTTTACATCTAGAATGTTAGACAGGAAGTTAAAGACTGCAAACCTGAGCTTATTCCTGGTTTCTTTGAACATCTGTTTTAAACCAAAAATGGAAAGCGAGACAGGGCTGCGTTCCATGTCCCTCACCCCTTCCTGTTCCATAGCATATCTGTCTATTAGTTCAAAATGTAAATTCCCAATTTTTTGTTCTGATACATTTCTCCAAATATGGTACAATATTCTCCAGTGAGAACAGAACACTTGAACAGCACTTTCAGCATATGAAGCGGATGAGAATCTAGTAACAGATATATCATTATCATCCACAGAAAGACCAACTATGTTTCTGAAGATACTAAATATTATTTTCTAGAGAAACTCTTTTGATTCATCAGACTCAGTAATCAAACCCATTATCTTAATGCAGCTTTCAGACTCTATTGGTGTAAAACATTCCTCTTTACTGAGTTCATAATCTGCTCTGATTCCAAGATTCTGGATAGTATTCTTCTGATCAAGTTGCACATGTATATGTAAATTGTTACGAGCACCATTTTGATTTTCTGTTTCTAATGTACACACTGGACCCTTTTGAGTCTTTTCATCATTTTTATCCTGTATTTCTTCAGTGGGTAAGATATTAGTACTGCTAATAATCCTCTCATTATTGTGTACAATTTCTCCCTAGTTCCCCTTTTAATTTTTTCCATGCTTACTTTTTATTGTTCTAGTTCCTGTATAGTTGTGTTGTTGGACTTGAGGTTACTTTGGATTCTTTGATTAATTTTTATTCACCTTTCCCTTCTTTTTCAACTCCTCAACATCATCTTTAATGATTGTTGTGGTAATATCAGGCCTAATTTTCTCACTTGACATCACCACATCCTCTGGGTCCATCAGGGAGACAGAGGATGATTCTTTGGGAGGATGTATATTATTTAATAATCTTATTATATCATTCATACTTTCCCCATTAACTGCAATATTCATTTTTTGAATTACCAATTTCTTCTCTAGCCACAACAAATTGTTCTAGCAGGATTAAGTTAGTCAATGTGTTGATTTTTTATAATATCGATTCATTCTTGACCCAGTACTGTAGGATAATACATCAAGGATTACTCTTTTTCAGGAGTTGTAGGGTCAACTATTTTGAAATATGATTTTCCAAAGCTATTACCTCAACTCTATGGGACTGTTTAAAATTTATATCTGTATGCAAAGATTTTAGCCCTTCTATTGTATTATGTAAATCCGTCATTATTTCCCCCAAATTATTATTCAGTATGTTTTTTTATAATCATTCTTTGCTATTGTATTCTTAGTTTTACTGGTAAAACTAAAGATTTGCCCTCATCTATGAGGGAAATCCAGTCCACAGAAGCTGAAAGTGCAACCGGAGAATCAGCAAATTCCATCTCATGTTTGCTTGCTTCATTTTGAGTATTTAAAACATGCATAGTGTTAATTGAAATATTTATAAATTCATTACTCCCATTTTGTGCATTTTTTTTCCTGTATATATTGATTTTCTCTCTTTGTCTTTAAACCGGCATCTCTAATCCTTACTTTCTCCAGGAGAGAGAAATTCAGGGTAGATGTTAAGTTTGTATTAGTTACCATACTATGATCCCCCTCAGCCATATTTCCTGGCATCTGGGGTTTTTCTTTCAAAACACAGTGGGCAAGAATGTTTGTCTGCTTAACCTGTTTTTTGTTAACTTTCTTTTTAAAGGCATCCTTATCCTTACTATCTGATAAATTAGGCTTTCCATTCTCTTTAAACCTCCTCAGCACTTTATGTGTTAAGAAGACATCTAACTTCCTCTGTATGGAGCAACTGGTAATACTAGGATCTTTTCACTTTTTATTCCTCTTTTCCTTCTTAACAACAGGTACCAGAGGAGTAAATGGTACTGCCTCTGGATTTAATCCAAATGGGGACACCTCCCTGTCCACTGTAGCTGATGAGTCAATTAAACAGCAAAGTTCATCCATTTGGATAAAAGTTTGTGCTCTTGTTACCACCATAATAGGCTATAATTATCAGACAACAGAAAAGCACTAAAAAAGAAAGATAAAAAAAGACTCTTAATACACAGATATACAAGTTAATATAGGGGTTAACTTGTGGCTGATAACAGAACAGTTGGTACACAAGTCAATCTATCAAGACAGATATATGCAAAAGTTATAAACAAGTTAAAACATACACATAACACAAATAGATTAATCAAATTACTCCATTAGTCCCAGATAATTCAAGTAGCTTACTTAATAAGCCTGAGCTTGCCAGGCAACAGTCCAGCCAGAGGAACAGCACCTGTTAGTCTGCAATAGCCTTTACAGGATTCCAAAACATGAGCACTTAGTAAGCTTAGAATCTTGCATACAGAAGAACATGGTGAATGTGACCGCTCTGTCACTCAACAAATAGTGATGTCCAAACTGTAGCAACCTTGATTAGACATTGAATAACGGTCCAAAAATCCAACCTGGAATCAGTATTCCTAGAACACATAAACTTTCCCCTGTCTAGTATGGCCATGGTTCAGCTGCAGAACCAGAACCTAATAGTGTGATCCTGTAGTTTCATAAAAGGCATTTTACTTTGGCTTTAGATGTAGATTGTTGACCATGAAGGGCTCTAGTAAGGGCTTTTACAAGTCTAAAAAGAAAACAAAAAACAAAATGTAATAATGACAGCTATATAAAAGAATAAAAATACCTTAATGAATATAGAAAGGGTATAAAATCTTAGTCCTCAAATTAAGGACCTTACGCTCATATGCCCAGACTGCTAACCTGCTGACCAAGCGAGCGGCACTAATCATTCAACATTAGCAGAATCTTAACTTACTGCAACATCTTAAGCCTCAAGGATATATTTCTTGAATTGATGCACCTTAACATGGGAAAACACAGGAACAGACTCAGCATTACATCCCCATGCTCTGCTCTGCATGCAGCTCAGTAAAAGTGACAGAAAAAAATGGCAAATCTAGCCAAAGGAATGCCACGCATGCATTTAATCTCAAGTAACATATGTTCCTGTCAGTCCAATAGGTGCTTGAGATTAAACACAGAGCATGAAAATTAAAAAAAATAAAATACAACAATTTTAACAATTTTAGCAGCTAAGTAGAACAGTATTGAGCACAATAGAATCAAATAAACAAAAGAAAAATGTAAAAATTAAACATTTATCTTGGGCTCAGGACTTCATAGCAAGCTATATTTTACTCAATATTTCACTCTTCCACAAACCCGTGGCTCCGTAACTCCATAGTTCCATTAAAAGTTTTCTTTAACTGTTCTGATGCTCCATTGAACCATAACTGCAACACATCAGTCCATTAAGCTCCCCTTCTCATCTCATGCTGGTGTCTAAGTTTCAAACCATTCTGAAGGGTCCCACCACTCTTTTCAACATCCAGCCTCCACCTCAGCTTTCCTCCTGTAAAGAGAGCAGAGAATACCTAAAACAGCAACCTGTCCAGGGCACAGCATAAGCTGTACTGGTGAGATTCGCTGAATTTTAAACAAACAGTGGCATACCTTTAATAAATAAAATTAAAGTCTTTCGGCAGATCCTGCTCCCTGAACTCATTCCACAGCTCAGCAGCGTGTAGCTCAACCCCAGAACTCCATGATGTATTGGCCTCTGTTGGTGTATCCACCCTGTTGCAGATCTTGGAGTCATCTGCAAATCCCCTGGTGCACTCATGACCTTGGTGCAGGCCTGGTGCACAGTCATTCTGGTGCAGGTGGTCCCCAGTTTGCTGAAGCTGGCCTTCCTGGATCACAAACTCCTCAAGTTTTAATGCAGGGTTCCCCTTGCATCACTTCTATTTGATGCAGGCACCTCATGTCAAAATCAAAGTTTTGAAAATTGAGCCCATGAACTCTGGAATCCCATCTGAACTCTTATTTCTACTGGGAACCAGTCAAGATCTGAAAACATTATTTGGCACAAAATGCACAAGACCACCTAGTCCACCAAGTGAAGGGAGTTTAGATGGAAAACACTAGTCCAGTACTTCAGCAACACCATGGTAACAAAACATTACAGGGCAAAAGGCTCAGACAGATGCTGGAGGGGATGTAGAGGTCGGGGCGATCACTATTGTGCAATTTAGACATGCCCCAACATTAGCCCATTGTGGATTGATCTTGCACAGATCTGTTCTACGTTATTGGAAGCCACAGTCCCAGTAAACGTTGAACATTTCAACCTATGGCTGTTGTCACAGGGTGCTAGGTCACCTCAAAATAAATACCTTTTCATATTATAGTGATTGCAGCTCTGAAATTAACAATTGGGTATTATTTCTGTCCAACCAACTAAAGCTAAATGAATTGTATTAATTAATGGAGGACATGATTATTAGAATACATTTTAACTATGGTGGGGAAAACTAAAACATACTGACTAGGTGAATGAAGTGGGATCATTTTCTCACACAGAATACAACTATAATGTGAATGAGCCATGATAAATTTGGGAAATAATCTGTCTCCTTCTGGATGAATACATGGCATGTGTAAAAACACATGGAATGATTCTTCACTGATAATGAAATGTTATACTGGTTGATAGTCTCACAATGTAGAACCATAGCATAGTGATAGAGCGCTAGGACAATGGTCTGGCTTTGATTCCCAGTTGAAAACATTTTTTTCTTTATCACTGCAGTTTCTGTTGTTAGCATTTATTTTCCTCTAGAAACCTTCTGTCTCACCATGCAGTGGCAGAGCATCAGGACAGTCGATGGAAGATGTCTAGGGTTCTGTCCCCCATTGTGAACATTTTTATTCTCACTAAAATGTATGTTGTTAGCATTCATCTATCTTTAGAAAACTTAAGTCACTATATGTAGAAAAATAGCACAGCTGCATAGCACAATGTCAATAGTTGGAAAGAGGCCTAGATGTGATTCCTAGCTGTGAACATTTTTTTCTTTCTAACTTCAATTTATGTAGTTCACATTCATCTATCTCTAAAAGTCTTCTGTCACTCCATGTGGAATTAGAGCACAATGGGACAGCACCAGAATAATAGCTGTAAGGGGACCATGGTTCGATTTCCCATTGTGAACATCTTTTTTCACACTACAATTTATGGTGTTAGCATACATCTTTGCCTAGAAACTTTCAGCCTTGCCATGTGAAATAATAGCAAAATGGCTCAGCAGCAGAACAGTACTTGGGAGGGGAGCTGGTTCTGATTCCCAGTTGTTAACATTTTTCTTTCTTATACAATGTTTGTTATAAACATGCACCTCTCTCTAGAAATCTTCACTTTTGCCTCGTGGAATGATTGTTAGTGACAGAACACAATTACGGTGGCTGCTTGGAGAACAGGATTCAATTCCAGCTGATATTTTTTTTTTGTTTCTTACAATTCATGATATCAGCATGCATCTCTTTCTAGAAACATTCTGTCTTGCCATATGAAATGATTGCATAGTTGCAGAGCACCAAGAGAGTATTTTGAAGTCAGCATGACTTCAATTCCCAGTAGTGAACACTTTTTTCTCAATATTATTTATGTTTGTAGCATGCATCTATCTCTAGAAACCTTCTTTTTCTTTATGTGGAATAACAGCACAGAGACTGAGCACTGGCATAGTAGTTGAACGGGGGCTGGGTTTAATTCCCAAATGTGAAACTTTTTTCTTTCTCAATACAATTTAAGCTGGTAGAATAAGTCTCTCGTCTTACCATGTAGAATGATAACACAGTTGCTGCACACCAGAACACTAGTTGAAAGGGGGATGGGTATGACTCCCAGTTGTGAACATCTTTTCTTTCTCACTACAGTTTACATTTTTGGCATGCATCTCTCATTTAAAAATATTTAACCAAGTGAAATGATAACAAGGAGGCTGAACACCCAAGAAGTAGTTGAAAGGGGGCTGGCCTTGATTGAAAGTTATGAACATATTTCCTTTCTATCATTCATGCTATTAGCATGCATCTCTCACTGGAAACCTTCTTTCTTGCCAAGTAGAATTATTGTTAAGTGGCAGAGCACCAGGATGTTATGTGGGCAGGAGTTTGGCTTCAAGTCCCAGCTGTAAAAATTTCTTTCTTTTGAAATTTAACATCTTTATTGACTTTTTAAACTGATAAAATACGACTAATAATGGAAGCATGAACCAGTATATATGACAGTAATGGCACAATGGTTACAGAGAAAAACTACAGGATTCTTCAAGGATCATTAAATCCAAGTGAAGTAATAGGAAACCACAACTAAAGGAAAACATTCTCCCCCCTCCCCAAACCCTCTATCCCTATAACCCCTTCACCCCCCTCCCCAGGATGTGCCTTATTGAAAGAGAGACAAAACCTATTTCACAAAACATGTATTGAAGTATTACCCACATAAAGTAAATAATTCAGTATAAAATAATACCAACCAAAGCAGCCAGAGGTGTACACATATGAACATTAGTTCAAGTATAGAGCATACAATTTGCCCCATTTTCGATCAAATGAAGTCAAGCGGTTCCAAGAGCTTGCTATTAATCTTTCAGTCTTAAAGCAAAGAGATATTTCTTTAATCCATTCTGCATACGTTATAACCAGTTGGTCCATCCAATGTCTGAGAACCAGCCTTTTAACAGTTATAGAAATTAAAGCCATGTGGAATCTACACTCCAAAACCTGTATATTGGAGAACATCCCTAAAATACAAACTTCTATAGTAAATAAAACTCTCAATCCCAAAAGGGAGCCTAGATTGGACTGCATGGACTGCCATAATGGAGCCACTTTATCACAGTGCCAAAAAATATGTACTAGGTTCCCTTCAACTGTGCCACACCTTGTACAATTATTTGAAGGTAATCTATCTAATTTGGCCAACTTGACCGGAGTATAGTACAAGTTGTTCAAAATATGATACTGGATAAGCCTATGCCTATCTTGAGTGAGGTATCTGTGCATATCCACCCAAATCTGTCCCCAAACTAAAAGAGAATCTAGCAGAAGAGAGGACCAAATTTTGGAACCAGTAAGGGGATTAGGAAATTTAGTGTCTAACAGGAAGGAGTTTGTCTTGGAAATGCCACGGGTCTTGTTTGCATATTCTTGTATCTGGTCTAGAAAGGGCTTAACTTGGGATGGTGTACAAGTAGAACCAAAACTGGAGACCATTAGGTGTCTTAACTGGAAGACTTTAAAAATATGCTTCTGAGGAATGTTGTATTTAGCCATAACATCCCGAGGATAGAAGAAAATTATTAAGGAACAAACCTTCAATGCAGCAATCCTGCAACTGAGGAAGCCAATCCAGAGAGAGCAGAGAGCCGCCGATCTTAATGTTCGGGTTTAAAGTAAGAGGTTGGGTTATATCCTTCTTAGGAGAGATGTTAAAAAAGTTCCAGCATTGAGTCAATACCTTAATGGAGGTACCTATAACATTACTTGGTAAGGGGGGAGGTAATGTGGAAAAGGTATAGTAAAAAACTCTAAGTGACTGGAGACTATGTTCATTTAAAATCTTTATCTCGAGCTGTAACCAAATTGTGAGATAATCATCTGGTCTCAAGTCATACCACCTCCCCATTTTCGACATATGACTTGCCTAGTAATACAACATAAAGTTGGAAAGACAAAGTCGACCTTTCTCCTTAGGTAAGTTAAGCTTTAAAAAGGCCTTCCTGGGCTGCTTTCCTTTCCAAATAAACTTGGAAATGAACATATGGAGGTGTTGGAAATAGGACATAGGGAGATAGATGTTCAGTAAATTTAGTGGGTGAAAAACCCTAGGCAAAACATTCATCTTGACAATATTTATACGACCCCACAAAGATAAAGGGAGAGCGGACCATCTCTGGAGGTCCTGTTGTATTTTACACAACAAATCATCCAGGTTAAGCTTACTGTAAGCTTCAGGGTCCTTGGTAAGGTATATACCTAAGTATTTAAAAGAGGAGGGGCCCATTTTATGCCAAACTGGGTAAAATTAGCATGGGGTGTGTTGGCATTTAGCGGGAATATGACTGATTTAGCCAAATTCAATTTATAATTGGCCACCTGACCGAACCGGTAGATAATTTGTAATATGTGTGTTAGAGATGATTCTGGGTTAGCCAGATGTAAGAGAATATCATCAGCATACGCTGAAAGAACCAGAGATTGTTGGTAAACTAAACATCCTGTAACCTGGGGTAAGTTCTTAATGCTAAGAAAGAGAGGTTCCAAATATAAATTAAACAGAAAAGGAGACAGGGAACACCCTTGTCGAGTACCTGTAAATAATGGAAATCGAGAAGAAAAATTCCCACTGCAATAAATTCTAGCAGTAGAAGATTTGTAAACCGTCTTAATCCATTGAATGAAAGTATCTGGGAAGCCCATTCTCCCAAGTATAATCCAGAGAAACTCTCAGTGAACTCTGCCAAAGGCTTTTTCTGCATCTAATGATACTAAAGCCATAGGAGCTTGGGAGTCTTGAGCAGCCTGAATAATACGTGAAAGAGTGCGCAGATGGTCAGCTGATGATCAGTCATGAACAAATCCCACCTGTTCAGGGCTCAACAGATTAAACCAAGTCCGTTTAATTCTAAGGGATAGAATTTTTGTTAAAATCTTGATGTCGTAATTTAGTAATGAAATTGGACGGTAACTAGATGGGTCCGTCTGAGGCTTATCTGGTTTCAGTATCAAAACAATAGTGGCCTCTAGCAGAGTGGGGTCCAAAGTATCGGAAGTAAACATGTAATCGAACAGTTTCAGAAGGAGGGGAGCAAGTTCTTTACAGAAGACTTTGTAAAAATTGGAAGGAAAACCATCAGGCCCTGGGGCCTTGTCCAGAGCTAAGCCTCTAATCACTTCCTCTACTTCAGCCACAGTAATAGGAGCAATCAAAGACTCACCTTGATGGGCCTGCAGGAAGGGAAGAGGAAGGCCATCCAGAAATTGGTCAATATGGAAATGAGAAGGTTGGGAGGAACCACTACTATAAACCTCCCAATAGAAGGACTCGAAAACTTGTGAGATGTCCCTAGGAGAAGTTTTGAACAAACTATCAGAGGAAGATAAGGAAGGGATCCATCTCGATCCTTCCACTTCCCTCAAACGAAGGGCCAGCATCCTACCTGATTTCTCCCCTTGATCAAAATAGTGAGCCTTGGTTTTGAGGAGAACATACTCTGCCTTATCTCTTACCAGATCAGAATACTCATTTCTAAGTTTCAGCAGGGTTTCCAAATCTGTTTGGAAAGATGAGGAGGATAATTTGTTTTCCGCCAACCTGATTTGATTCAACAACAACATGATCTTAGCCTCCCTCTGCTTTTTCCTTCTGGATGCTAGTTTAATAAATTCCCCCCGATGAAACATTTAAGGGAGCACCAGATCGAATCTTCCCTCCCATTTGAGCCTGAATTGGTATCCATAAAAGAAGAGATTAAAGATGTGATATGAGAGACTATACGCTTTTCTTTTAAAAGCTGAATGTTTAGTTTCCAGGAGGTGTCTCTTTGCACCTGCAAATCAGGGGAAACCGAGATGCATACGACGGAGTGATCTGATATCACAATTGGCTCGATTCCCAACTGCAGCACCCCAGACAAAAAGTTATTGCTGACCAGAATTAAGTCAATTCTGGACCACGACCGGTGAACCTGAGAATAGTAAGAAAAAAGCTGTCCAGAGGGATTAAATAGATGCCATGGGTCGCATAAACCCAATAGGTCCATAAAATTCCTCAGGGCAAGCTGTGAAGGGGAAAGTGGTTTCAATGGCCTGTAGGATTTATCCAAATCTTGAGACGGAGCAATATTCCAGTCCCCGCCCAGTATTAACAATGAGGGCAAGAACCCACTCAGTTTGTCAGCCAAGGTCATAAGAAAATCTGGTCCCCTCCCACTGGGCCATAAATTGCCCCTATTGCTACCATAACACTATGTTGCAAGCCCTTAACAATAGTAAATTTGCCTTCATGGTCCGTTAGACATTCTTCTGCCAGAAAGGGTATATGTTTCCTAGCCAATATAGCTACCCCCTGCTAGAGGATGTCCCACATGAAGCAAAGATTTGGGCATATCCCTGCCGGCGAAGCCCATTAACTTCTGATGGCACAAGATGGGTCTCTTGCATCAAGAGAATATTGACATTCAAAAGAGCACAGTTTTTGAGAACCTGGTACCTCTTAGATAGGTCTCTGACACCTCTGACATTCCACGTTGCAATTTTAGTCAATGTCATACTCATGAGTGATTAAACAAAACAACAATAAGATGTATAACAATGGAAAAGTAAACCACCCCAAAAGGCAGATCCCTACCCACCCCCCACCACACTTGAGAATCACCACATCCATAACCCACCCGTCCTCCCCACCCCCCAGCAGTACCCCTGAGAAATAACTGGAGTAACATGATCTTCGACCATGATACTACTCCCTTACTGAAACCAATGCTAAGAAGGGCAACTGTAACCCCCACCGCCCCACCCCCACTCCCCAACTATATACAAAGGTTCTCCGACTACCCCCAGAGAATTATTAAGAGTTCTAACTCTTGAATCGGGAGCAGAACCCCAAAAGCAGCCTCTTGTTGGGAGGCAAAGGCTATATCAAAGGACCAATAATGAAAAAAGTAACCCCCAATAATCCTGGTTTTATTACCCGGTGGTGACTGGGAACCCCCTGACTAAGGTGTCTCCCAAGAAGGGTGCTCCCGCCCCTCTCTCTGGTGCACTTTGCAGTCCCTCCAGAGCCAGCTCCATCACAGAGCTCCCCCCCACCCTCTGGAAAACCCAAGTGAACCCTACAAAGTGTCCTAAAGAGTGAGAACATGAGACCATGAAGACACCTCAGTCTATAAAAATGTCGGACACTCTCAGCATTGCAAAAGAGTGTGGTATCCTTTACAAAGTAAGTAAAATAAATTATTTGGGAGGGTGCACCATTGCCTCCCAGCATGCCCCTTATAACCAACTTGGCCTGTCAGAACTGTAGTAAAGGGTGGGGACCACCAAAACCCCCCTAAAAAAGGTATCACCCCACTAGAATCCGGACAATAACCATGGGGAAAACTGACCTTCGGCCTCAATGCTTCACGTCTACGTTACCCCACAAACTCAAACACTAAACTGCAAGCCGACCCACCTTTCGCCTCAAAATCGTGGACCTGTAAATCAAAAGCAGTGCAAATTTAAGGCTGGCTATACCAGGAATGAAAATCCTTGATATCCTAGTAGCATCAATAATAACACCTGTTGGTTCATCTAAACCAAAATCGAAAACCAGAATTAGCCACTACCTCTGCCGTTTCCTATTGAAGGGGCCATACTCCCAAATTGTATGAATATATTAGGCGTTGGGAAATTAAATGACACTGTCATCCATCAGTCACATCCCAGAAATGCCAACGAGAGCATTACCTGTGGACAACGCCTCATATTAATCATATTAATCTGCCAACCCACTTCCCGAAATGGCGTCCCACTCTAATCAGACCTAAACACCCAATCCTACCCAGCAAGTAGCTTGAGCTTCCCAAACAACCTCATTCAATTATATTGCTTGTGGAAGATCTCTATATTTGAAATTTACCTGCTTCGGGGAAATAAGGAAGGGACTGGGGGAACCTTAAAAGCTGAGGGGACCGAAGGGTCCATCCAAACCAGCAATGTGTAGAAACCTCAGCTGGACAAAGGGTTCCCGCCCTCTCAACCAACAAGCAGACCACACGATTGATCACAGAGACTAGGCCTAACAGGCCACACTCCAGCCTACTCCACTACCCCCCCATCAACAGAAAACCCAAGAGAGACAAAGGGGTATAAAGGAAACTCTAACAAACAGGTGAGAGCCAAATAACGTAATTATAGGCAGAAGGTATCTTCTTGGCACATCGGTGGGTGCTCAGCCCAATTTGAACAAGTTGGGTAGCTTGAGAGAGAGATCCAATGCAGCTTGATCTGGAGACTCATAGGAGTACCAAGATCCTTCAATAGCTACTTGTAGCTTGGCTGGGTAGGTCATTCTGTAACGAATACCCACAGCAATCAGCTTACTAACTGTAGAATGGAAAGCTGAATGTTTCTGCCTCATCTCATAGGGAAGATCTTGCGTTATTCATAGCTTTGTACCACTCCATAAGATTGCTTGCAGCTCTCTCGCCTTAAGTAGTACATGTTGCTTCTCCAGAAAGCTAAAAACTTGATATTGATGGGCCTTGGCAGTGCACCAGCTGCAGGTTTCAGCCTAAGAGATTGATGAGCATGTTCTATATGATATTGTGGATTAAGGGGAGATGGCCCAACAACCTTGCTCAGAAACTTCTGGAGAAAGAGAATAATGTTGGGGCCTTCCTCAGCTTCAGGGAGGCCCAAAATCAACAAGTTGTTTCTCCAACTCCTTCCTTCTAAATCCTCTGTTTTGAGTTGAAGTTTGCTGATCTGCTGCCTAAGATGGACAATCTCCGTCTTCTCCCTCCACTTCTCCAGGGAGGAGATTCTTGCCTCTGAGTCCCCCATTCTGGTTGTTAGGGTGCTGAGGTCCCCTCTTAGCGATTTCAGCTCAGTAGAGATGTCATCTAACTTTTCCTTAAACGGTAACAATTCCTGAAGGAAATGATCTTCAGTGAAAGGGACTGATGGAGCATTAGACGGGGTTAATTTGGTTGCAGACCCCAAGCTTTGATGTTTAGATTTTTTTGGAGGATTTTTCGGGAGTGGACGGTGGAGTGTGCCTCATACCAGCTCTTTTCATCTCCGCTTCCATCTCGTTCTTCACCCGAATGAGATAGTGTACGCAGACCTGCCAACTTCCATAGATATAGCAGTGTTACACAGACTCTAGATGTAAATTTAACCTTTAAAGATTGATATTTGTAGGGTAAAAAGTAGTTTGAAGAGGGTGGTATATGGGAGCTCTGCAAAAACGCTGCCTCTAGCTGCTCTGCATCACGTGACTCCCAACATTTCTTTCTCACCACAGTTTATGTTGTTAACATGCAGCTGTCTCTAGAAATCTTCAGTCTTGCCATGAGGAACAATAGCAAAGTCTCAGAGATCCAGTTCAGTAGTTTGGAAGTGGCCAGGGATACCAAGGTAGGGGTCAGCTCCTCTACAAGGAAACCACAAGGCTAAACCAGTAACCCCAAACAGAAGGTGGGGTGAAAGATGGCAGTCACAGGAGAGCAGAGGAAGTAGCATACCTGCAGTAATGGACCTGGGGCCAGATATTTAAATATGCACAAAGTGGAGTTCAAAAATATGTGCTGACCCTTGTGACTGCCAAGGTGCCCAAAGATGCTATATTCAGTTGGATAGCACACCGGTACTATTCCACTGAATATAAGGCCATGGCAGCCCAGCGCTAAGCCACTTAGCGCTGCACTGACAGGGCTACCAAAGTTCATCACCAGAATGGATAGTGCCGGAGTGCTATTTCCAATATTCAAAGAGACACATGCAAATGAGCCCATTGGGAATGCAAGGCACTAAGGATCCATTTGCAAGCCCATTATAGGGTCATTTGCATGGGTAGTGAGGCAAGTTAGCATGGCCTCACCCTCCAATTGTCTGGCCCCAGATGTGTACATATCCCTGGTGCTAGTGGTCCCCCCCACTGATCACTGGCATATTCTGTATACTAATATATCCCTGGTAGTAGTGGTCCCCACAGCCCCACCAATCACTGACCTGTGCTGTTAACTAATATGATCCCTGGTATTAGTGTCCCCCCACCACCGATTGCTGGCCTATGCTGTAACACAATATGATCCCTGGTGATAGTGGTCCCCCATCTGATTGCCAGCCAAGAAGTATAAAAAAAAAAAACTCCCTGGTATCCAGTGGTCCCTACTTCTGGGCTGGTGATGGGGGGGGCACTAGCACCAAAGATCATTTTATTTACATGGGGATGGCAATTGGGGGGACCACTAGGACCAGGGCTCATTTTATTTACACTGGGGATGTCAATCAGAGGGGGGACACCACTAGCACCAGGGATAATTTTATGCACACCGGGGATGGTGATCAGAGGAGGGGAAACACTAGCATCAGGGATCATTTTATTCATGCCAGGGATGGCAATCGGAGTGACCACTAGCACCAGGGATCATTTTATTCATGCCAGGGATGGTGATCATGGGGGGGCACTTGCACCAAGGATCCTTTTATTCATGCAATTCAGCAGGGGCAGGTTAGTTGCTAGCAGGGGCAGAGACTCTGGACTTAAAAGCACAGCTGCACAGTGTGTTTTGCAACATACCTGAAGAAACAGCATTCCAGTTATCCTGCAGCTTTGATCCATCCTGCTGCTTCAGCCTCACTGTGCCCAACAGAACTGCTCCTATACCTGCTTGCTTAATCTATCTTGCACTTAATTACTGGGTCCCGATACATGAGAGGGCTACTGGGTGTAGGAGGCAGGTCAGCTGCTAGCAGGGATGGAGACTCTGGTCTTAAAAGCACAGCTGCACAAGCGGCTGCCCACAGAGTGGCTGCACATGTGAGGGGCTCACGCAGGAGTGGCGTGAGTCACCCTGTAAGTCCAACTGGAGGATACTATGGGAAGGAATTTAAAAAATGTACTTATTGTGTTATATTAAGGGAATTAAGAGTACTAATCATACTATGATGTGACTGCTAGAAAAACAATGTGGTTTACAACACAGTTCTAACATACAAACTACAAGGGATACAATGGTAGGTTTTAAAGTAACAGTGTGTATCTGTTTGTTAACATGTAATATATTAGTTTATTTACTTCAGAATGTTCCGTATATGCAGAAAGATAGTAACTACATCCAGTCCTTTATGTATTTCAAGCAAAGAAAAAACACATCTACAAACCATTTGCTGGTATGTCACTGTGGGATTATATTTGCTCCTTTTAGCCTTAAAATTTTGCACAGCAATACAAAGACTAAGGTTAGCACTATGGATATAAAATACCTTAAACTATTATTTAAACTGTGGAACTCTTACCATTCATTTGCTCAAATGTTTTTAATTTTATTGAAGAGGACATGAAAAAAAAAACCAGGACCTGTATCATTAACATTTACTTCTGAATTACCTTGTTTAAAAGGTATAAAGATTACCTATCTAAACACAAGGGCTTGGATATTCAAAGGGGGTTTCACCTGGCACAACAGAGTTGCACCAGCACAATCCTGCGCTGCGCCCCAGTGGGCTATTGAGAAGGCTGCCTGGCACAGTGCAAGTCCAATGTGCCAGGGCACAATGATAATGTATGCAGCACAGACACAGGGGGCATGCCCATGCATATGCAGCACATCCCGATATTCAGCCCGATATGTGTGATACATATGCTGGCACAACCCTGCATTGTGCTGCATGGGGGGGATCAAAGTTGAGCCCCTGAAAAGTTGGAACAACCTCTGGCCACCCACAGGTGGGCTGCCATATTGCAGGGCACAACACAGAAGCCGCCAGCCGTGGGTAGTCACCTGCCCACCCAGAACACCGCCCACAAATGACATCTCCCTGGTGGCTGAGTGGTACCCCCACATGCTTCCAATTGCCGGTAAATATAGAATACATCATTCCCTGGTGGGATAGTGGACCCCCTCCCTCCTGAGCACCCGATCACTGGTAAATGGTGAAACATACATACCCTGATAGTCTAGTGGACCCCCCTCCCAACTGATTCCCCTATCACCAGACAGTGCCATAACAACAGACCCTGGTGATCCAGTGGCACCCCCACCCCTCCCACCTACACAGGACCCCTTGCCCAGCCCACTCTTCCCTCCATTGTTGGCGGGCAGCTGCCTTCACCACCAAACCATCCGGCCACCTGCCGACTAGCAAAGTACAGTATGGGCTGTAAGCCCATTGGTCCACAGTGTGGACCAATGGGCTTGCAGGACATACTGTACTAGACAGTCTCGAATATGTGAATGAAGTCAATCACAGATCTGGGACTGTCTAGTACAGTGTGCCCTGCAAGGCTATTGGTCCACACTATGGATCAATGGGCTTACAGCCCGTACTGTATCTGTCAGTCGGTGGGCCACTGGGCAGTTTGCGGGTGGGTTGCAGCTGCCCGCTGATGAGGGAGTGGGGAGGGCAAGGGTCCCTAAGTGGAGAGGAAGTGTTCCAGAATCTCAAGGGTCTGTGCTATGACTCCGGTGATCAGGGAATCAGGTGGGAGGGTCCTGACTACCAAGGTAAGCATATTCAGCCATTTACCCGCAATCGAGTGATCAGGAGGGAGGAGTCCACTAGACCACCAGGGAGATATATCTGCTATGGCTTTTACTGCAATCTTGGTTACAGTGCAGAGGATGCTCCTGGACCCCCACTGTGCACACGTCATGCTGTGCAGGGCACCAGGCACAAGCTGCTGGGCTGCACTGCTCAAGGCATGTAAATGGGGCCATAATGACATGCAAATGGCCCCAGATGCACCTTGCATATATTATGGCCTCATTTGCTTGCCCCCACTGAATATCATGGTTGATTCACCTAGCGCAACTGTACTTGCGCAGACACATCCCCATGCTCCCTATCTGTGGCTTGTGCTGGCACAGTGCTACTGCGCCTTGCACAGTATGTGTGCTGTCTGTGCCATATTCAATGGTGTTGTTCCATGGCGCATCCCCGTTGAATATCACCTGGACCTGGCCTCGGCGCATCACAGTTGTGCTGTGCCCAGGCTTGCACCACTGCCTGGCGCAGTCTGAATATCTGGGCCAAGGAGTCTAATTGCACATTGTGATGAGTTTAAATGATGGGTAGATTGTGAAGAATTTGACATACTAGAATTGAGTGAAACTTGGCTAATGAAAACCTTTACAAATAATAACATAGATCTGGACGGTTACACAATATACAGATGTGATAGGTGCAAAGGGAGACGTGGTGGAGTTTTTGATTTACATCAGGGACTCCTTTGATTCTGAATTAGCCATAGAAGGTCATTTTAATTCTGCTGACTATTTAACAATAAAATGGATTATGGGTGGTGGAATTGTAACACACATTTTCCTTACATGTGCATATCTACCCTGCAAAACTACCAAAATAGATATTGATCTATTGGAAGAAATATTAATCTCAAACAAAAGGAAAAAACATCTTATACTAGGAGATTTTAATTTAGATTGGATAAGCTTAAAACAAACTGATAAAATAAAAAATGTAATTGCAGCTAAAGGGTATCATCAAATTATAAATTTGCAAACCAGGAATAACTATAAAACAGTGAATGGGAGGATTTTAATTGATAGGACTTTAGCTGATTTAGTTAACAGACCAGACTATGTTAAAACATCAGGCATCTTAAATGACACAATTTCTGATCACTGTCCTATATTTTTGATTAGGAAAAAATAAAACATTCATCAAAAGGGGTTCAAGTCAGAGAAACTCGATTTTAAAAAATTTTAACAGAAGAAGTAATCTTTAGGGAGGGTTGCAAAATTGATTGGTCCCCATTATTTTGCCTTAATGATGTGAATGAAGCTACAAGTTATTTTCCTGTTCAAATTCTGAATATCATTAACAAAATTGCACCTAAAAAGAAGTTTAGGGTGAAAACTAAATATACACCATAGTTATCACAAAAACTATTAGATTTATTTAAATCAAGATACGCATTATGGAAACAATATAAAAAAACAGGGTCCCAAATTGATTTAAATAATTATCAACACAGTAGAAATGTGTGTACATCAGAGATTAAAAAAACAAAGCAAAACTTTTATAAAGAGGAACAACTAAAACATTTGTTAAACCCTAAAAAAATTTGGGACTCTTTTA
Source organism: Neoceratodus forsteri (assembly GCA_016271365.2). Classification (NCBI taxonomy): domain Eukaryota; kingdom Metazoa; phylum Chordata; order Ceratodontiformes; family Ceratodontidae; genus Neoceratodus; species Neoceratodus forsteri. The sequence goes on along the minus strand of CM057456.1, from coordinate 665,143,288 downwards.
AGGATCTGTACACACCTAAGAATGCAGGTAAGATTGATACATGTATTACTGGTGATACAGTACTGGACACTGATCATATGGTGACAAAGGGATTTAATTAATTTTTTACAGATATGAGTTAATATAAGAAACAGATAAATTTGAACTACCAAAATATAGATTCCAACGATAATGATCAACATAATGGTACACCATTATTGACTAACTCTGGTAATAATCAAAACATGTGCCTTTTTGAAAGTACATGAAAAGGAAGTTTTTCATTTATTAGCCACCTTTAATGAAAATAAAGGTCCAGAGCCTAATGAGATACCTATGAGGACACTGACGGTGGCTGTTAAACCATTGACTAAATCAGTTACTTATCTGTACTATCATTCATTACGTACTAATAAAATTCTAGACATATGGAAAACTGCTATAATTTCTATTATTGTCAAATTAGGTGACAAGTATCAGATTACTAATTACAGACCTATATCTGTGTTGCACGCATTAGCAAAAATGCTTGAAAAAATAGTAGCCAAACAATTAACAGAATACTCAGAAAAAAATCATATGCTAAACAAAAATCAGTGTGGGTTCAGAAGGGGGGCTACAGAACATCGATGGCCTGCTCAAGTTAACTAGTGATATTTATAACAATATGGATAAAGGCCTACTAACAGGAGGGATTTTTGTTGGCCTGACCAATGCCTTCAACCTGGTGGACCATCCTATTCTGATATGTAAGTTAAAACACTTAGGAGTAGGGCAGTATGCTATCCCATGTTTTGAACATTATTTGTTGGCTAGAAAGCAGCAAGTAGAGATTGGTACAGAAACATCTACTTTAAGGTTTGTTCATACCAGGGTCCCTCAAGGATTGGTTCTGGGTCTACTCCTGTTCTCTGTCTTGATAAACAATTTGCCTAACATTTGTTCTGATGTATCGGTTATTATGAACACAGATGACATGGTAATTTATTGTGGAGCAAGAACAGGAGTGGACCCGGAAGCAAAACTACAACCCTTATATTGTTGCCTTCAAAAATGGTTTGTGAAAAACAAAATTCTGTTGAATGAGAAAAAGACAGTCACAATGCTATTTGGTCTTACACGTAGATTAAAAGGAAACACTTTGAGCGTAATAGGAGAGAATGGTGTTAAGTTGGATCAAGTGGGGGTATTTAATGACTGAAGTGTAAACTTAGGCAGTGGATTAACCCTAAATAAACATGAATCAAAAGTAACACAAAAAGTAAATAATAAATTGGGTTTTTTATATAGAAACAATAACTATTTAACTATACAAGCAAAACATACAATAGTGCATCAAGTTCTGTTATCAGCATTAGAATACAATAGTATCATATTACATAGAGAATAATGGTCTGGATAGGCAAGTGTGTGTTATGGATTTATTTACACACCTGAGGTGTGTGATGAGCCATTAACCTCAAGAGTGAAGCTCAAGAGGTTTACACAGTCATCACACACCAAGGGTGTGTAAACAAAAATCCATAACACACACTTGCCTAGCTTTTATTTTCTATAATTATTAGTGTTTTGCTCTTTTTGTACAGCTGTGCACGACTTTGTGTGGCTTTTCATATCAACTTGCAGGTTGATATGACTTTTTAAACGGGTTGATATTGAGGGTAACCAGTAACTATTAAACATTTCTGAGACTTTGTTTCACAAATATACCATAACCTTTAATAATATTATGAGGTTTGCAACTGGCTGCTCTAACAAAAGGGAACATCATTGTAATTTATATCTCACTTTTGGGACTTTAACACTGAAAGAGAGAATTATTGAAACAGCATATATGTTTTTACATAAATTACTTCAAACAGACTCCCCTTGCACTGTCAAAACATTTTCAGCACACAAATTCTGTGAGAGCGCTTAGGGAGACTTTGACCAAATTATTTATAGAACAAAGAATAAGCATAAGATCATATTATTTTACAGCATGGGCTGGTCATTGGCAGGGGGGAGGGGACCACTACCACTAGGAATATATTAATATATGGAATGGACTGGTGATTGGCTGGGTGCCAGGAATCACAGGGGTGGTTTTGCTCCCCAGCAGCCAACCGGCAGCCACTAGGCTTGTCTAGAGTTAAGTTGGGGTTTTGTTCAATGGTATTTGTGCTGCATAAAAGGACTGTGCTAAACCCTTTTGCACAGCATAAAGTCACTGAATATGGGGTAGCATGCATACTCATGGCCATGCCCTTCCACTTGCCCACATGCATATATTATGCTTTGCTGGGGCACTAACCTTCTTTGCTGACACAGCAGCCCCTTTTGAATATGGGGATCCAGCACAAACTCCAGTTTGCACATATAAAAACCCATTAGTGCCCATACAAACTTTTGAATATTATGCCCCTGGAGTTTTAACCCTCTCTTTTCAAGCATTCTTGCTACATTGCTGCTATATGAGTAAATCTTTACCTGGTAGGTGCGGTCAGCCATATATTGCTTTGCGTTTATTAACCTTTTGCTGGTATAATACAATTACATCACTTCACCCACTCAGCTAGTTTGATAATGCTATGGCAGTCATGCAATTAATGAGGCATTCAAGTACAAGGCGATTTTTATCAAACAAGCTGTGTGGGTGAAGTGATGGAATTTTATTACATAGCAAAATGTTAAAAACCACATAGCAAACTACAGCTGATCTCATCTACAGCACCAGGTAAAGATTTACACATCAGTACAAAGAATAACTGCTCACCCTTGCTCATTCACAAACTACAAATGGGATCAAAAACAAGGGATGCTTCTGTGTATGGCTTACTTAAACAGAAAACAAAAAGTCAAAGCACACCCTGACTCCCTCCCCCAAAATGCAACAACAAACACAAACTTTCAACCTAAATTGGCAACTTACTGTTATGGTTACAAAAGGAGTGGGGGTCTCTTAGTATTCACTTCAGGGCCCTGATGTAAAGTCACCCAGCTACCAGCGTTGATAGAAGCATAGAATTTGATGGCAGATAAGGACTGCTTGGCCCACCTAGCCTGCCCATTTCCCTACCTAATGGATAAGCTGCAGATCCTAAGCAACAGCCTACATCCTTCTACCCCCCACTAGAATTGCCTTATGTCTGTCCCATGCATTCTTGAATTCCTCCACTGTTTTTGACTCCACAACCTCCTCAGAAAGGCTTTTACATGCATCCACAACCCTCACTGTGAAAAAAAAACTTCCTTACATTACCTCTGAGCCATCCCTTCTCTATCTTCAAATTGTGCACCCTTGTTCTTGCACACCTCTTTTTCTGAAAGATGCTACCCTCTTGGACTTTGTTGATTCCCTTGAGGTACTTGAAAGTTTCTATCATGTCCCCCCTTTCCTTCCTTTTCTCAAGGGCGTACATATTAAGCTTGTTTAGTCTCTCTTCATTTGTCTTCTGGTGCAGACCCTACACCATTTTAGTTGCCCTCCTCTGGACAGCCTCTATCCTCCATATATCCTTGCGGAGATGAGGTCTCCAGAACTGCATGCTGTACTCCAGATGGGGTCTCACCAGCTGTCTGTGCAGAGGGATAACAACTTCCTGTTTTCTATTACTGATGCCTTTCCCTATGCATCCCAGTATCCCCCCAGCCCTTACTGCCTTCTCACATTGCTTGCCCATCTTTAGGTAATCTGATATGACTACCCCAGGTCCTTTCCATTTTTGTTATTGTTAGTATCTCACCCTCATTGTGTACTCTTCCTGGGTTTTGTGTTTTTGCATTACTTTGCACTTCTTTGCATTGAATCTAAGCTGCCTTACATTTGACCATTCCTCCAACCTTGCCAAGTCACTTCTCATCCTTTCCACCCTATCTTGGGTATCAACCCTGTTGCAGATCTTTGTGTCATCTGCAAAAAGACATACTTCTCCTTCTAGTCCCTCTGCAATGTCAGTTGTAAAGACATTAAAAAGGACAAGACCCAGTACTGAACCCTGTGGTACCCTGCTAGTAACTCCCATTTCTTCAGAGTGGACTCCGTTTACTATTATCCTCTGTGTCCTGTTGTCTAGACAATTTTTTACCCAGGCTACCATCTTGGGACCCACTCCCAGGCTGGCTAGCTTGTATATTAATCTGTTGTACAGGACTGTGTTAAATGCCTTGCTAAACTCAAGGTATGCCCATGTCCACAGCGCCTCCCTGGTCTACTACTTTGGTCACCCAGTCAAAGAAATCTATTAGATTCATCTGACGTGACCTTCCTACTGTGAATCCATGCTGCCTTGGGTACCGTGCCCCGCTGGCCTCTAGATACTCAACAGTTCTTTCATTCAGAAGTGATTCCATCATTTTTCCTATCACTGAGGTCAAACTAACAAGTCTGTAATTTTCTGCCTCTGCCCTGCACCCACTTTTGTGAAGTGGAATAACATCTGCCCTCCTCCAGTCCTCAGGTACCACCCCATCCTCCCATGATTTGTTAAAGAGATTAGTCAGTGGTGTCACTAGTTCTACCCTAAGTTCTTTAAGAATTCTGGAATGAATCCCGTCATTCCCCATTGCTTTGTCCAGCTTCAGTTTTAAGAGTTCTTTCAGAACTCTTTCTTCTGTGAATGGACTGGTATTGACCTCACTATCCTGACTGTTTCTATTGTTTGGTTTAGGTACCTCCCCCTCTTCTTTTGTGAATACTGAGCAAAAATATTTGTTTAGTATCTCTGCCTTTTCACAGTCACCCCTGCCCACCCTCTTCCCCTTTATTAAGCCTCACTATCCCTCCCTTGGTCTTCCTTCACTCCCTGATGTACCTATAAAAGATTTTATCCCCCTTCTTAACTGAGTTGGCTCATCAGCTGGGTCCCTGCTCTAAACTGCACTGCCTCAGTTGGCTTACCTTTATAGGGTGCACCAGCCCAAAGATAGCTTAATTAAAGTATGGGCCCAGCCAATGTGCAGATTTACACATGTAACAGCAACATAACAAAAGCGTTAGCAGTTTCACAATCTCAAAAAATAAGAAAATTCATCTTTTTAGTACAGATGATCATTTTGATCAGTGGAACCAAACTGAGTCTTTCTTCAGGGCAGCACTGTGTTTATGGGCTGTAAAGGTTTTAGGTTCGGGGGCAAGTGTAGTGAGGTCCAAGATGGTTGAACATTCAGAGAAGGAAAGGGGGAAAACTGAAAAGACACTTTCATTGACTAGAATAATGACATAAAATCCTTCAGCTGGGCTTAGAACTAAAAAAATCAGCAAAACAAACTGAAAGGTGGCCATACGAAAGAAGTGTAATTGAAAGATGCCCGGACACTATCACAGGAAGCCCAAGCATGGACCTCAGCACAACTGACAAACTTACAAACAGCTATTGCAGACTCTATCATGTTACCTGAAAAAGGATAAGGAGTGAATGAAAGCAAAATGTCAGGGGCCACATATTCAAAAATGGTGCAAAACAGAGAGCAAAGGATTGCACTGTGCTTGCCTATTGCCCATGATCCCAGAGCTTTATTTTCTTTACAGGGTGCTGGTGATTGGGTAGGTAAACCACGAGGCACCAGGGCATTATTTTCTTCACACTGGGCCAGCGATCGGAGGGTGGGGAACCACTAGGCAGCAAGGCATTAGTTTCTTAGCAAGGGGTCAGTGATTGGGAGGGGTGGGTGGAGCACTGGCCACCAGGGAACAGGTGTGATTCTCCAACTGCCAACGTGGTTGTTGGCTGCAATGGCTGTGCTGGCTAGTAGTGGCTACTATGGTTGCCCAGAGTAAGCTGGGCTTTTTCTCAGCAGTACTTTTGCAGTGCAAGGTGGCCTACACTATTCTCCTTGTGCAGTGGTACTGCACTGAATATTGGCATTGTACCAGGATTCCTGTCCCCACTGTCCTTTGCCTATCGTATGCAGTATTTATGTGTGCACACTAACTCTTTTAGCATGCCACAGCTATCCTTGAATATTGCACTCAGCCACAAACCCCTGGCAAACAGGGTGCAATTGCTTTGCCTACACAGCAAAGTTTTGAATATGTGACCCCAGGTCCCACACAGAACATGGTACAACAAGAGGTGACAAAAGAAATGGCTGAGGCTGGAAGCAAACACTAAGAGGTAACTGAACTTTTTAATTTAACAATGCCCTGAACAAATAATGCCATTATTTGTACCTTTATTGGCAATACTAAGCCCTGTTAATTCTGTAAATACAAATGTAAATAAACATTTTCAGTACCTACAGCAGAAAGTGCAAATATAACAGACCTGACTCAGGAAAGGGCTACAAATGGCATAATGTAAGGAAATAATATGACTAGGATTCTGGATACCATAGACAGAGCAGACAGCAATAAGCAGGTGCTTTTCTTTTCAGAGGGGGGTGTAATTAAAATCTAACAATGGGGAAGAATTGGAAAGGGACACTGGGCTTACACAAAAATCTAAGATAAGAAGTAGCAAAACTGAAGAACAGCAAATGCAAGCAACATTCAATAACACAAAACTCAAGTCCACAAAAAGAACAGAAGTAGAATACTATAACAAATAATAATCTGAATGAAAAAAACAAAGGAAAACAGTTCTGAAATACAGTATAAATGATGCAGGGCAATCCCCAGAAAGTAAAATGGTCTATGACATTTTTAATCCAAAGAAATGAGAACTCAATGACACAGCAATAAAAGATAGATACGGACACAGTGATACAGCCCCACTTACATAAGCCACATATGAAACAGCAAAAAAAGCTTTTTAAGGAAAAATCAATTGACTCATCAGAAATTCTTACTAAAAGGCGCAAGACCAAAGCAACAAAGAAAAAACACAAAGGTCTCTTCAAATAATATAACTGAAAAACAAGTAGAAAGGAACAGCACAGACAAGAATACAAATAATTGTATTAAGCACACTGAAATTAATAACAAGCCTTTGTCAATGCTGAATGTTGTCTCGCTGGCATTGGCATTGGTAGTGCATGAGTTAGAGATGCATAATAGGAATGGTAGTGAAGTATGGAATTGACACCAATCCTACTCCCACCCTGCAGAGACTGACAGGTGCTGGGGTATGCCTTTGGGGCATCAGCTATAACGCTCATGCCATTTTACCTCACACTACCCTGTGGACACTGACAAGTGTTGTGGTGTGCTTTGGGGTCTGTGGGCCTTATACAGTACCTACCCCATCCTATAAGGAAATACACTGAGACAGGTGCAGTATGGGAGAATGGGCCTCACCCTACCCTGTAGACACTGACAAGTGTCGTGGTGTGCTTTGGGGTCTTTGGGCCTTATACTTACCCCATTCCATAAGGAAATATGCTGAGACCGGTGCAGTAAAGGAGAATGGGGTGAACTTTAGGGTCGAACAGTCCAAGGCACACCTTGATGCTTATCGCTGGCTGCAGGGTGGGGGTGGGGGTGGAATGGCGTGAGCATTACAGCCAATGATCCCAAGTTACACCCCTGATGCCTGGCAGTCTCTACAGGGTGGGGTATTACAGTTGGAAACCCTAACATTGTATGAGTTTGCTGTTATTTTCACTCCAAATTTTCAACATAGGCTTTTTGTGACCCCACCTCATGAACAGTGGCATAATCAGTTTGTTAGCTGAAAGGTGGTTTTGCACAGTGGCTATGCCATTTGTGACACAGAGACAAAAACACATTTTGGGCAGGATGTGGAAAATGACAGCTGTATTGTTCATGAGGAGGCATAAAAAAATGGCAACGGTGAAAATCTGGAGTGAAAATATGAAAAAGTGGTGAAGTCATGAGCATGCATAGAAACTACGCAACACACGTCTGTAACCCAGTTGTTTTTGAGATTTTTTTAGCCACATTTTCAACATAGCCATTTTGGGACCTTCCCTCATGAACAGTGTTGCTGTGATATTGTTAATCTGTCCCATAAGTTGGTTTCCCACAGCGACCATGCCATTGTGTGCCACAGATGCGGAAACACATTGTGGGCAGGTTGTGAAAAATGGCAGCTGTACTGTTCATAAGGAGGTGTCAAAAATGCCAGTGTTGAAAATCTGGCATGAAAATGTTGCAAATTTGCAAAGTTACAAGGGTGGTTGGAAATTACGCAATGCACACTTGTAACACAGTCATTTTATGGATTTTCATCACCAAATTTTCATCATAGGCATTTTAGGACCTCTGCTCATGAACAGCGTCACAGTCATTTCTCAAACTGTCCCAAAAACTGATTTTGCACAGTGACCACGCTATTCTGCTCCGGACGTGCAAAAACACATTTCAGCCAGGGTATGTAAAATGACAGCTGTATGGTTCATAAGGAAGTGTGGAAAAATGGCAATTTTGAAAATCTGGAGTGAAAATATTACAAATTCACCAAGTTACGAGCATGCATGGAAACAGCGCAACACACGCTCATAAAACAGCCATTTTTTTTATTTTGTTCACCAAATTTGCAACATAGGCTTTTTGAGAGCCCTCTTCATGAACAGAGGTACTGCCATTTCATTACTCAGTCCCAAAAGGTGATTCCACGCAGTGACCTCGAAATCACCTTTTGGGACTGAATAATGCCATGACAGTGACTGAATTCATGAGGAGGGGCCCCAATAACCCCCTGTTGAAAATTTGGTGCAAAAATTACAAAAAATGCCCGAGATATGCACCAAAGTTGAAAAAAACCTATTTATGCCATTATACAGCTTACAGGCATTTCTTCAGTTCACGGTCGGCTTTGAAGAGTGCAGATGTGTTCCCAGTCCACGGAAGATCATCACGCCAGACTCTGGAGGTAAGTATGGGGTGGAGGTGGAGGGAGGCAAGGTGCGCAGTGGGTGGGTGCAGGTTGGGGCAGGGAGCTGGACAGACAGAGGTACCATTTTCTTCTTTTACAGGTTAAAAAAATACATCACAGGCTTTTTTTTTTTTTACAGGGGCATTTGGCACACTGGGGTGGGCTCCCAGAGTGCCAGCTGAGTGTTTGGGGGGAGGCTAGCCAACGGGAGATTGGCACCCCCGTCGGCACATACCAAAGGGGGGGCAAGAGCTGAGAGGGATTGGGCACCCCCCTCGGCACATAACAAATGGGGGGTGCATTATGCTGATGGGGAGTAGGCTCTCCTGCTGGCACATAAACTGGGTCATAGCATGCCGACAGGGGGATTGGGTGCCCCCGAAGTCGGCATTGTGGCAGGCAGTGTGCTGCCATGTATAGGCCACTGTTTCACCAGGGAAGGCACATCGGGACGTGCCGCTTCATGTGATGAGCTTTGCTCTCATTGCAGTGGACCTTTCCTTATATGTGCTCACACATTTTGTATTCCTGGTGTGGCACCTGCATGCTGGCTTATTGGGGAATAAGGGATGCACCTACTGATGCATGCCCTGCATTCGCCCAACAGTGACTGCGCCTCCAAATCTGCTACTAATGCAATATGTTGGCTGGCGCACAAGCACGGGCCAACATAAAAACAGCACCACAGGCTATTCTGCCATTCCACTCAGGGCAGCAGGGCACAAGGTAACTCTCCCATCCATGTCAGGATACCATGGCACAGCATAACCTCCTGATGGCTTTGCACAGTGTTGCCCAGGAGACCCCATTCTGTTCAGCAACTTTGTAATGCATAATTTTTCTGGCATTAAGCCTACACTGTGCTTAGTGCTTATTAACTGAAAAAAAAATCTGTTGTTTCCAGACCCACTACCACCACCACCCTTCAACAATGAACAGTCCAGGTCCTATTTCTCTGTACATTAAATAATGAAAAGCTTTAATTACCTTACTTTTTAAGTGAGCACCATTTCTATAGTACTTGCTCACCCTAATAATTCATTACATTGGTGTCCACCATGGGAACCAAGCACTGTTTATTGTGCTAGCATATACTAAGAACAGACATAAAATGATAACGCACAGTATCAAAAGGGGACCCTAGTGGGATACATAGTGCCCCCTACTCTCCAGCAATGTCTAGATGCAATGTATTTCAAAATCCGATTGGCCAGCTTCTACACAATGGAAAATTAATTATTGTTTTTTTTAAATGTTACACCACCCACAAAGCTGGCAAACACATGCTACCCCATCCCCTGCACAAGGTCTTGGACAGAGCATATGAGCTGCATTACAAGGAGACATCAGATAAGGATGTTTGTTATTAATTTCTAATGCTAGCGTTCCCTCCTCTTGAACCTCTGACCATTTGTGTTTTCTCAACTTCCTCTTGTTTTCCTTTTCAGGACCTGGATACCAGATCTACCATGGGTTTAGAATTCTCCAAGTACAATGAACCAGGTAAGTCCTTATTTTTATTATTTCCCCTCCATCACGAAACACAATTGCATTTTTAAAACGTGAAAACAAACATCATTGGCATTTGCCAATACTTGTTTATATAGTGTGTATATGTAATAGATAACCCACTATGGAGCATGTGGTCATGCTTTGATATACGCACACCTAGATGAGTGTTGTGATGCATGAGGCTATGGACTGAGGGCATTCTTCATCCAAGTTGTGTCTATATCAGAGTATGACTGCACACCCTGAAGTGAGTTATCTAACTTATGGAGGCAGTATAGTGCAGTGGGTTAAGGCTCTGAGTTGCAGATCTGGAGACCTGGGTTTGAATCCCACAGCCAGGTCTCTGCCTAGGTGTATACTGTGTGATCCTGAGCAAGTCATTTAACTTCCTTGTGTTCCCAGGTTGCATCTGGAAACAAGCTTCAGTTTAGTGTGCTACTCCTGGTTAAACAATGTCCCCTTCCCCACCTTTCCCTTATAAAATGGACACAAATATTGGGGGGGAACAAAATGTAGTCCTTGTCTGGCACAAATAAATGTTTAATTTACAGTAGGTGATCCGGCAGGTCCTGTTGTAATTGTGATAGTTTTGAAGTTATTGCTGATATTTATCTGGTTGATCTTGCCATGGCTTTTAAACAAAAAGTGATTATAAAAATGTATCTAGTTGATCCTGCCATTTTCAGAGTGTCTTACAGTTTAATCACTTTCACTTTTGTTTTTGTAGTGTAGCATTAATGGTGATAAAGGACTTGCTAGCAGAGGTTTAAAATAAGACATGTTGTGTCTAAAAAGTATATAAACTCTGTTGTTTATGTTAAGCTTTGTTAGTTTTCTGTAAAAGAAGCTGTTGACTGTAGTGGAAGGAGAGCAAGAGAGTCGGCAGCTTCAGAAAAGTAGACATAAGCGTGAGCGAGTGTTGTTATGGCAATGGTTGCTCGGGCTTGCATCTTCCCTTCTGAAGCTGCCAACTTGATTGCTCTCCTCTCTATACAGTTGGCAGCTTCTTTTATAGAAACCTAATTGAGCTTAACATAAACAACAGAGTCTATATACTTTTTGGACACAACATGAGTTATTTTAAACCTCTCCCAGTACATCCTTTACCATTGTTAACACCACTTGGTCATGCTACACTAGAACAATGAAAAAGTAACTGATTAAACCATAATACACTCTTAAAAATTGCAGGATCAACCGGATACATTTTTTTAATGACTGTTTGAAAACCATGGTAAGATCAACCAGATAATTGTATACAGTGTGGAACAGCTATATATACAGTATTTATTTCTGGCTGTGTGTGGCAGCCTGTCTTTGCCATGTGTGGAGTGATCTCACTGCTTGTGAGGAGGTTTGGAGGGCTGAAAAGTACTGTAATTCTGGCATGCAGTCATAGTGGGAGGTGTGCATTCATTGTGGGATAGTGCATGGTCAAGCGGTGTGTTTTATCCAGTCATGGAACCCAATTTTCACTGATATATTTTCTTGCCCATTTTATAAATAGATATATACTGTAGCTGTTTATATATTGTTTATATATAGAGTGCTGGCCCGTAAGAGGCTCACATGTGACCACAGGGGAGCATACTAAAAAGAGGACCATACCTCTCTTAATCATTTGGTAATTAAGGACATACAGAGGAGCCAACCATGATGCAATGCAGTAACTTGCAGTAAGTGACGTCACAAAATATTGCATGACAAAAAGGCTTACCAGATATATTTGTGGATAAGTCGATCTGTTATAAGCTGATCCCCCTAACTTGCAGCTTTTTTTTCAGTAAAACACAGTGACTCATGTATAAGCTGAGAAGGTTTTTTCATTATGGTAATATATGGTATATTCGGCACATAACAGAAGAATTACTGTATGTTGGCAATGTGTGTTGCAATGCCCCCCCCCTGACAATCCACAGTATCTCCTTCTGCCTGCTTCTGATGATGTGCACTCCCCCTAAACAATGTGCAGTATGACAGCTGGGGAGAGAGAAAGACAGACAGAGCAGGAGCAACAGTGAACGAGACAGCGAGATACACCGCTCATGTCCATGAGTAAGACTGAGAGACAGAGAAAGAGAGAGAGAGAGAGAAAGAGTGTGTTCGGTGCTACTATCTCCGAGTACTGACTGGGTTGTGATCTCTGCATTGCTGCTTCCCCTTGCTGAACATGGCAGAGGGAGACAGAGAGAGAGAGAGAGAGAGAGAGAGAGAGAGAGAGACAGAGTGTGAGTGAATACCGCACGTTAGAGAAACACAGGAGAAAGAGAGAGAGAGAGCAGCAGACATTCCCTCACAATGACAGGTACTCAGACCTGTAGTAACAGCACTCATTCTGGCAAAGCATCTGGCAAAGTTAATGGCAGGCTCATTCTAGCTCACACAATAATTGGCGTTCTCAAAGTGACCCGCGTATAAGCTGAGACCCCTAATTAAGATACTGCATTTTGGTATAAAATTCTCAGCTTATAAGTGTGTGTGTATACAGTAATTGTCATTGAATTACTACACTGTTCCCTGTAGCATACTACAGCATTTTGTGGTATACTGCAGCATTACTGCATTGCAGCCTGGCTGGCACCGCTATAACAAGCTCATCCCTGACTTGTCCACCAATCTTTATATCACATTTCTTGTACATGTCTTTATTTTGTAGAGGTGCTACCAGTGTGTGATCAATATCAGAAACAAATAGTATCCAGTTTACCCTCTCCCCCCCAAAAAAAGCTGCTCAAAGGAACCTTCAGATCAGTGCAAAGGTTTTTCTGTTTGTCTTACTCACTTCCTTCATTTCATGATTTTAAAAGGACTCTATGGTTTCATAAACTAGCTAAGTTGTGAATACGCTACCCACCAATGATAAGGTGACCCCCTCATAGGTCAGGTACCTGCTCCTTTAAATTTCAGCTTGCCAGTATTAGCTGAAGTCTATCTGTCTTGCATGAGGATCACACTAGGGCTTCTTTTCTTATACTATATAGAGTGCTGACCCATAAGGGGCTCACATGCACAGTATGACTAGCACATTAGAGGCAAACACACATGCTAACAACCTTATCACTGACTCATCTTGTTAGCAGCAAATTTCATAAGGAGAGAAAGGATTACCACCTGAGTTTTTCTCAATACTATGGATCCTCTCATACACGTAGGACTCTCCCTTGCTGAGCATAGTGAGCATCTCTTCTTCAGGTGTCTCAAGCAAGGGTCCTGTGCCAGTACACGAGGTGTGCTTCCTCACGCTGCTTACTCTTTGGATGGATTGCTCCTCCACCCATGTATCGCTGTGCAAATCTTCCTCCTTCTCCCTTCCACATACAAGCCATACACATCTGACCTGGCACAGGCTCCCTCTCTTCTGAGTTTCTTTTGAGTCTCCTCCTGTGCTTTTTTCTTGCTCTTCTCCTGATTCTTTAATTAATTTTTTTCAGTTTGTATCACCTTTTCTTTTCTTTCTCTTATTTAGCTCCCTCTTCACCTTCCCTATCCTGTAGCAGGTCATTCACTCTTTGCCCATGCTGATTGACATTTGTGCAACATGGTGTCCCCCCTCTCCCATGTAAAGATAGCACATTGTACAACTAGGGAATGTGCAGTGGTCTAACTTACAAAATGGCATTTATTTTCATGAGTGAGAGTGGAGCATAAGAACTCATAAGCAACACAGCCACACATGAAAACTTCTGCAAATGAGAATAGGTCCCATGACAATTATTTAAACAATGGATAAAGCAGACATATAGTGGCCTGACTCAGAATATGCCATGTATCACACTAGTCAGGGGGCTCTCCTTCTCACAAATTATTATCTTGCCTCTTACTTGTAATTCCTGAACATCAGTGAGAGCTGCTTGGAGAAATGAGGGGGGCTAGAAGCACATTATGACTGAGTGGGAGTTTGTGGCAGAGGCACTGTAGAAAGGCAGGCTAAAATGGGGAGTATGTACATACAATGGGCAAGTGAGAGTAGGTGTCATTCAGGGTATGGGCTTTCACAGATGGGGGAATGTGAGTTGGGGGAGGTAAAGAGAAGATTAGGTAAGGGGAGATAGCAGTGTAGAGGAGACAAGGGTGACAAGAGCTAATGTCGTACATTGGAACAAAGGCAACAAGTTTGAGGGTGAGCCAAGAGGGAATCTTGTCAGAGAAGAAGTGACTAGAGACTGACAGTTACAGTGGCGGCAATTGGATAGATCACTTTCATGAGAAAGAGCACATTTTAAGAGAGGGGAAGAAGGGGACTGTCTGTTATGGGAGGGGAGAGTGTTTCAGTGCGAGGGCATTCTGTAGATGACTACTACTGTACCAGAACAGGAGAAGGGACATAGTAGGGAGAAAGTGTGAGTGTCTCATGACTAAAATGAATAGATGACTTTGGAGGAAGGAGACAAAAGAGAAGAGAGGCAGGAAGGTGAGGACCCAAACCAGTATTTAGAGATGAAAAGTGAGGAGTGTAGCTGGCATTGGAGGTGGAGGTGGTGAGGGAAAGTACGAGTAAAGGTAACAATAATGTGTACAGGAGGGCATGTAGGGAAAAATGACAAACTATATTGTGCAAGGAATCTAGCCTGTCTAAGAGGGAGGCTGAGGCGGTGCCATATACTATGTCAACATAGTCAAATGAGGGGATAATCGCTTGGTCAGGAGCAGACACCGGGTAGGTAGTGAATGTGCTTCTCTGTTTCTATACAACATACCCAGTTTCAAACAAGGTTTTGCATGGATGTACTCTATATGTTTGTGTAATCCAGGTGGGAGTCAAGCCGGACCCTGAGGTATTTATAATGGGGGACTGTGTCCAGTAATGAGCCATCCAGTGTGGAGAAAGTGAGGGGGGAGGGGGAGAGCTAGTTTTTTTGGAGGTGCCAAAAGTCATTGGCACAGGTTTTTATTACATTTACCCTTAATAGGTTTTTGTCAAACCAATGAAGGACTGAATGGAAATCAGTTTGGAGCTGGGATTTGACTACGGCAATGGAGGGTTAGAAGTGAAGAGAACAGTGTTGTCAGCATACTTGTATACATTTGCCATGGAACATGCCATCAGAAGATCATTTGGAAACATTTTAAATAGTATAGGGCCTGAGATGGAGCCTTGGGGAACATCTGCATGGATCAGAAGGGGGGGGGGCGCTGAGGTTCTACCAGAGAGATATGAATTAAACCAATATATAGATTTTGGGGAGAGGCCAGCGGAGGAAAGTTTGTTTAGAAGAAGTGGATGGGAGACAGAGTTGAATGCCTTGGCAAGATTGATGAAGATGGCTGCAGTTATGTGACCTTGGTCCATAGCAAAGAGGATGAAGGTTGTGACACATAGAAGGAAGGTGGTGGTAGAGTGGTCTGCCCTGAAACCTGATTGGAAGGTAGAGAGGAAATCTGCTGTGTTTAGGTAGTTAGTGAGTCTAGTGAGGACAAGGCATTTTTGAATTTTAGCCAGAGTGGGGAGAAGTGATGCAGGATGGTAGTTTCACGGGGTGAGGAGGTCACCTCCTTTGTGAAAGGGTCAGTCTTGGGCTATCTTCCAGTCTTGCAGGACTGTGCAATGGTAGAATGATGGGTTTAGAATGTGGGTGACGGGGTGAGAGGGATATTGTGGGGGAAAAAATACAGAGGAGATAAGGGATCAATAGAGTTAGGGCTGGCTTTTTTGGGGCTTAGTGAGGCAAGGGCTCTTTGGACTTCTTATACTGAGATGGGGGGGAAGAGTAGCCATGGGAGGGTGTGGTGTCAAGTGGTGGGAGTGGGTGGCCGAAGGTTGGTGGGGGAAGGGTGTAGGTAGTGAAAAATGAGTTTAGGGCAGCTGCAACAGCTACTGGGTCAGTAACCAGTGTGCCATTAATAGATACTGTAACTTAGGGGTAGTGGATTGGGCAGGTGGGTCAATAAGAGTGTGAAGTGTCTTCCAGAAGTCAGCAGGGGATGTTTGAGTGGTGTGCAGAAGGGAACAAAAATAGGAGGCCTTAGCTGACCCCATTGCTGACCTCATAGACACTGTGCATATGTTGCACAGTGCTCTGTATATGCTTAGGTAAGGATGTGCTTGGGAGGCTTTATCCTGGGCCCATGCTTTGTCTCGAGTCTTTCATAAGTGGATGAGGTCCATGGAGATCCAGGGGAGGTGTTGTTTTACCCTGTGGCGCCTGAGAAGGGTGTGTTTATCCCAAACTTTGTGAAGGAGGGGAGCAAAGTGAGAGATGATGGAGTCTACATCTGGGGCAGAGTAAATTGTTGACCAAGCTGTGTTATGTTGATTCTGAATCAGTGCATCTATGCTGAGTGAGTGGTAGGAATGGATCCAGCTGTATATGGGGGGGTGAGTGAGGAGTGTGGACTTTAGGGACACAGTAAGTTATAAGATGGTCGCTAAACATATTAGGTAGAATGCCCGCTGTGAGGATTCTGTGAGGGTGGGTGGAGAGATTCCAGTCAAGGATTTAATGGTTTAAATTGGAAGGGTTTGGGCATGTGGGTTCCTTTATTAGTTGTGTGAGATTCAGTGACTGAATATAATCTGTATAAGCTTTATGTGAGGGAGAAGCCCAGCTCAAGTTAAAATATTCTAATAATATTTGTTCATTTGATGGGGCCTGGGAGATTATAGAGGAGATAAGGTCAGTGGGGGAGGTGGGTGGAATTTATAGGAGGCATATAGTACGGTGATCAGAACTGGGGTGGAAGATAGGTAGTTGAAGGAAATTGAGAGGTATTCCTGGGAGGAAGGATGTTACATATAAATGGGACAATAAAATAGATGAGGAAAAACCAAAAAAATTTGAAGAAATGACAGGAAGACATTATAAATGGACCACTATATCAATACAATTTAGTGTAATTGTTCCCCTAATGCGTGCATGTGTCTTTAATATTTTATCTTAGAAAGGGGAGAAAACCAAAATGGTCATTCAGATCAAAACTGTTTTTAGCATCCAATGTATAGATCCCAAAACACTCTGTTATCAATAATAAATTGTCATGATCACTCCCCTCTCCCCCGGATTTAATGTTGGTTTTTCAATCCCAATGAATCTAGAATGGTGAGTACCACCTTTATCTAAAATACAACAAGCCAGTGCATTTTTTTATGTTTCTTTTCTATTGCACCCGAATGTTCACCAATCCAAATTGTAAATTTCCTTTTTGTTTTGCCAATATAAAAACAGTGACCATTACACTAAACCATGTACTATAAATGACCCCCTCAGAGCTGCAATTAATAAAATCTCATATAAAAATGTCTTCCCATTATTCACGTTCAAAAATCTGTTTGTTTTGATCATAGATGGACAGCATACATAAGTAGCCACAAGCAAAATTGCCTTTCAGTAATGGGGGAAATCAATCTAACCTCTGCTGTTGTACATTTTTCCTGCTAGTTATGTACCACTCTGTCCCCAGTTGTCACACCAATGTCACATTGGGAGTGGGTGAGTTACACATTTTAAAAACATTTAAAAAGTTTCTTTTAATATATAGGAGCTTCATGATGAATGTTGTGGTGAAGTTGAGAAACTTTGCCCCACTTCACACTAACTTCACCAGTGAAGTTTAAATTCACTGCATCAGCCGGCACGGTGGAGCTGAGGGTGGAGGCAGTAGACACCACACCTCGTGTCATGCCGGTGACCTGGGTTCGGGAATGAGCCTGGACAGCCAGGGTTCAGCAAGGGAGAGAGAGGATTGAGCATCCGATGGACTGCTCTCCTCTCTTGGGGAGGGATCCAGGGGTTGCCTGGTGCAGCAGTGGCCCCCGGTGGAGACCGGTGGCACTGCCATGCACTCGGGCTCATACCGTAAGGGACAACGTCGGGCAGCTGCCTTCCGGACATAGGCGGGAGCACCTACATTATGGGCTGGGTGGCATTGCCCGTCCCACATTGCGGGGCATAACCAGAACAAGGAAAAAAACTGCGCAGAGGATCAGGTGATGGCACCTATCCCCCATGCCCCACGCCGGGCTTCCTCAACTGGCCTTCAACTTCTCCCGACCTCTCCACGTCCAATGCCAGAGTCTGCCTTTCTAAGAGTGCCCAAGTAGGAGGGGGGTGACCCACCCTGAATAGGGTTAGCCAGGGGTGCTGGCATTGGTGAGGGGGGGAGAGGAGGCACAGTTCAGGGATTATCAGGCAGGAAGGATAAGGATGGGTTGCCTGAGACAGGACCTTGGAGCCGTGACAGGAGTGAAATAAATTTGAAAAAAAAAAAAATTAACTGCATCTCCAAATGTGACAGTAATATCAGTAACTCAGTTACACTGGCTGCCAGAGGGAAAAATCCTTTCTTTCCAGCAAGAAACAGTTTCAGAAATGTACAGGTATGAAAGTAGTCTACAGCAGCAAAACACAACCTCTTAGCTTGAGTGTCCCTGTTGATGGACAATGCAGGCAGGTTAAGCTCTGAGAAGTTCTCTGTGTAGTCTGGGATTAGCTGGAGAGATTGTACAAGATCTCAAAGTCTCGTCAAAAGCCATCTATTGAATACCTGAAATACAAGGTATTTGATAGTGGATTCAAATTGAAATGCACACTCCTAGGGGAAGGGAACAGTGACAGATACCTATTTTTATTTTTACTTAATTGAAAGCTGCAAGATTAGAGAGATAAGTTCTTGGCAGGTGAGTGATTGAAGTGTAAGATAATATGAAGTAGGTCATGCTTCATTCAGAGCCATGCAATTGTTCCCCTATGATTGCACTCCTTAGCAAGTGATCTCAGCATTTGCATAATTTTGCAGTTCCAAAAATAAGCAAAAATAAAAACGTGCATATTTCCATCTTACTTTACTCCCACCTTACTGGGTATCAGAGGCTGCTTGACAGTCTGATTCCAGAAAATGTATCTGAAAAGAACATACGAACATATGAAAACACCAGCAGAAACAGGCCTCACGATCTATTGAGTCTGCTTGATTGTGCAGCTAGCCCCTCAATTTGCAGCTTCTCCGCCCTCCCCACCCCTCTTAATCATTACCCCCCTCAGTCTTTCCCTTCCCCTCTTAAAATCACCCACCATTCTACATGATACCACCTCCTCGGGCAGAGCATTCCACTTGTCTACCACCTGTGCCATGAAAAAGTGTCTCCTGATTTTCCTCCTGAATCTTCCCCCCTCCATTCTCAGCCAGTGCCCTCTTGTATCCATCCCTCTTCTAATCTGGAAAATTCCTTCTGTATTAGTCATATTTACCCCCTTTAAGTATTTAAAAGTTTCAATCATATCTCCCCTATGAGGTCAGCTAAGGCCACCTACTTTCATTCCCTTCTGCACACCCCTAGTTTAGTTTTTAAGGAGTCACAAAATACATAGAACAAATAAAAAAAAAAATTGAACAGATATTTACTTACACTTGTCTGGGGTCCATGGGCAGACCCAGGGGACACTACTGGTCCACCAGTGCCAGCCTGGTCTGCATCCCTCTTACTGGCCACTGGATGCCCCTCCAGTCTTCCTTATCTCTGCTGAGTCATGTTGCTGACTGTTAGCCCTTCTCTTTATCTATTGCATGGGGTTTGCGTAACATTCCTGTACCTTCAGCCATGTTTCTGACAATCTTTTTCCACAACTGTTCACAGTCCACCAGTAGGAGATGTATTAGCCTGAACAGGCTGATGGAGTAGTGTTTTATGTAATTAAGAAATAGTACCAGCTCTCTAGCACTTGATTTTTAGAGCACCTTTGAATAACCATGACCTGTTACCCTAAACCATCAGAACCTATTTTACCAGTCATAGCTGTATATCTGTTTGTCTGTCTATCTATCTATCTACTCCCACAATGATCAACATTTGCTGGCAAAGACACCTAGCTTCATAGAAACATAGACTTTGATGGCAGATAATTACCACTTGCCCCATCCACTCTGCCCATTTTCCTACCTATTGGATAAGCTGAAGATTCAAGTTTCTCAACAGCCTACTTCCTCCTACTCAACACTATAATTGCCTTATGTCTGTCCCATGCATTCTTGAATTCCCCCACTGATTTTGGCCCCTCAACGTCCTCAGGAAGGCGGTTCCGTGCATCTACCACTCCCTCTGTGAAAAAATATTTCCTCACATTGCCCCAGAGCTGTCCCCCCCTCTATCTTTGAATTGTGCACCTTGTTCTTGCACATCTCTTTTTCTGAAAGATGCTACATTCCTGGACTTTGTTGATTCCCTTGAGGTACTTGAACATTTCTATCATGTCCCCCATCCCTTCTTTCCTCAACGGTATACATATTAAGCTCTCTTAGTCTCACTTCATACAGTTTCTGATGCAGATCCTGCACCATTTTAGCTGCCCTCCTCTGGACCATCTCCATCCTGTCTATGTCCTTGTGCAAATGGGGTCTCCAAAACCGCATGCAGTACTCCAGATGGGGTCTCACCAACTGTCTGTACAGAGGGATAACCGCTTCCCATTTTCTACTTGTGATGCCTCTTCCTATGCATCCCAGTATCCCCCCAGCTCTCCTTACTGTCTTCTCACATTGTCTGCCTACCTTAAGGTCATTTGATAATATTACCCCTGGCCTTTTTCCAGTTTTGTTGTTATTAGTACCCCCATTGTGTACTCTTCACCTGGGTTTTTGTTTCCCAGGTGCATTACTTTGCACTTCTTTGCACTGAATCTAAGTTGCCATATGTCTAACCATTCCTCCAGCCTTGCCAAGTCCCTTTTCATCCTTTCCACCCCCCTTGAGTATCAACTCTCTTGCAGATCTTTGTGTCATCTGCAAAGAGGCATAATTTTCCTTCCAGACCCTCTGCAATGTCTCCTATAAAGACATTAAAGAAGACTGGACCCAATACTGAACACTGAGGTACCCCACTAGTAACACTCCTTTCTTTGGAGTGAGTTCCATTTACTATTACCCTCTGTGTCCTGTTGTCCAACCAATTTGTTACCCATGCTACCACCCTGGGACCCACTTCCAGGCTGGCTAACATGGTTATTAATTGTTTGTGCAGGACTATGTCAAATGCCTTGCTAAAGTCTAGATAGGCCATATCACAGCCCCTCCTTGGCCTATTGCTTTGGTCACCCAGTCGAAGAAATTGATTAGATTCATTTGACATGACCTTCCTGTTTTGAATCCATGCTGCCTTGGGTCCTGTGCCCCGCTGGACTCTAGGTACTCAACAATTCTTTCTTTCTTTCTTTCTTTCTTTCTTTCTTTCTTTCTTTCTTTCTTTCTTTCTTTCTTTCTTTCTTTCTTTCAGAAGTGTTTCCATCATTTTTCCTACCACTGAGGTCAAACTAACAGGTCTGTAGTTTCCTGCTTCTGCCTTGCTCCCACTTTTGTGAAGGGGAATCACATCCACCCTCCTCCAGTAATCAGATACCACCCCATCCTCCCATGATTTGTTAAAAAGGGTGGTCAGTGGTGTCACTAGGTCCCCCCTTAGTTCTTTTAGGATTCTGGGGTGAATCCCATCAGGCCCCATTGCTTTGTCCACCTTGAGTTTTAGGAGTTCTTTCAGGAACCTTTCTTCTGTAAACAGACTTGTGTTGACCCCCTTGCCCAGAATGCTTCTATTGTTTAGTTTTGTTAAGTCCTCCTCTTCTTCTTTTTTGAATACTGAGCAAAAGTATTCATTCAGTATCCCAGCATTTTCACTGTAGCTCTCTGCCCTCCCACATCCCCTTTATTAAGACTCACTATCCCTCCCTTGGTCTTTCTTTGCTCCCTAATATACCTATAAAAGGTTTTATCCCCCTTCCTAACTGAGTTGGCTATCTTTTCCTTGGTTTGTGCCTTTGCTATTCTGAATGCCTTCCCCACTTCCTTCTGCTTTAACTGATACAGTGCCCTGTCCTGCTCCTTCTATGATTCCTTATATTTCTTGAATGCCGTCTTTTTCTCCCTAACCTTCCCTGCCACCTCTTTTAAGAACCATAGTGTTTTTTTTTATTCTGTGTTGTTTTCATTATTTGTTTAACACAAAGGCTTGTTGCCTCCATGATGGCAGTTCTAATTTTTCTCCATTGTTCTTCCATCCCTCTTTTCTGGCTATTTGCTAGTACATTCCTTAAGTATTCACCCATTTTGCCAAAGTCAGCCCTTCTAAAGTCCAATATCCTTGTTTTTGTATGACTTGTCTCCATGGTTGTACTTAACTGTACTGTGAACCACACTGTGTGGTGGTCGTTTGTTCCCAGATGGCTACCCACTTCTAAATCTGTGATCCTCTTCCCATTTGAGAGTACCAGGTCTAATACTGCTCCCTCCCAAGTGGGTTCCAACACTAGCTGTCTAAGGCATGCCTACTGTGGGGCACTGAGAATGACCCTGCTCTAGGATGTGGCTGCAGTAAATGTCTTTCTGTTAACTTCAGGCATATTCAGGTCCCTCATCAACAATATCTCCCCTTTTTCAACAATTCTGAGGATGCCTTCTATCATTTCCTTGTCCATTTCCTTCCCCTGAGATGAGGGTCTGTATACAACCCCTGTGCGGATTGTGGTGCCACTCCCTGTCTCCAAGGTGACCCACAGTGCTTCTTGTCCTCCCCCTTTGCCCTTATGTATGTGCCTCTTACTGATTTCAAGAAAATATATTAATTTGGGGAGTCACGTGATATTCAGAATTGGGTAGCTGCTCCTTTCCTCGACTCCTGTCTCTCAACGCTAAAATCCAGCAATATTATCTACAATCAGCTAGAAATTCTGCCACTAACCTTCACCTGCTGTATCTGTTTTTGTCAAATTGTCTTGAGGATCGCATTTTTGTTGAAACAATGGATGTGGAGATGTGTTTGCCACCCCTGAGACATACTCCACCAACTACCCCTGCCAAGGCTGCAAAAAAGTCTAAGGCCCAAGTGTCAAGTCCTGGTTGCTCAGTTACAACAACACCGATTGCTATCTCTCCAACTGTAGCTACACCATTGAAAGAAGAGTGTTTTTTAGCTGAAATCATGCCCTTCAAAGAAGCTCTGCAAAATATTACATTGGAGCTCAAGTCTTTAAGAATGAATATTAACAATGTTGGGCAGAGCGTGAGTAATGAACCTTTTCATTGGAGAAATGGAGAGACAAAACTGACTCGGATTGGCAAGGCATGAAGTAAAAATTGGCTCAGATGGAAACTGAGTTGGAAGATTTTAAAGACCAAAGCCAATAATCTAATGTGGTGGTTTTTGGTCTTCCTGAAAAAGCTGAAGGTCCGAATCCGATTCAATTTGCCCAGAAATGATGTTCCAAACTAGCCAGGCCATCCCCCAATAGTACAACACACATTATTGAGAGAGCTCACTGCTCTCTTCAACCGATGCCCACTGATGGAGCCCTACCTTGGCCTTTCATATTCTAATTTTTAAATATTTGAATAAACAACACCTGTTGAAGAAGGTCAAGGAAATGCAAGAAATTATTTGGGGTGGTACAAGACTGCAAATTGTTGAAGAACTGCATAGCACAGTTCACCAGAGAAGAGTGACAATCACTCAATAGTAACCAAGATTCTTGTAGCTGGTCCTCGGTTCAAGGTGCTGTATCCTGCTTGGCTCCAGGTTCTAAATGGGGACTCATGGAAGTCCTGGAACTCTGCTGGCCAAGCTAATTCAGCATTGAAGAAACTGTTACCTGATCTTTTCAGAGACTGTTGAACTCTTGCTGAAGTAAGCAACATCTTATTAAAGTCTATGGTTAATTTAGTTTTTGGAGCTATTGGCCTAATTTATGAATCATAGTTGAGACTTTATGCATCTTGACAGTGTTGGTTGGTTGCAAAAATAAACAAATCTATGATCGTCAGCCCTGTCCTAGGATTCTGCTTTGCACTAGAAAAGCGTATCAGTCCATGTTGCCTTGCTTTTGAATGTTCCATGGACCGCATCCAATTTAGGAGGTTTTGATCATTTCTCACTGTTGGCACTTTCCATCCTTATGGGACCCCCTTGATACCTCACTCAATCTTGGGGCTGGCTCTTACTTTGATACTCCTTTTGTTTATCAAACTACAGACACCTAACATACTCATTACAATATTGGCTCTTCCCCTTCAATAGAAGATCCTGCATTGAACTAGGATTTTGAGCTGATCGTCTTTTTGGCACCAAATTGGTTTTTGATTGAACCTTGTTATCATTGATCTGTTTGTTTGAATTAAACTTTCCTGAACTGCATTCAGCTACATTATCAGCAGTGATGTCCTATTCCTAACCTTTTTGGCCCCCGAGCTGTAATCTTTTGTTGGAGATTGGTACTATGTAGTATTTCATCTGACAAAATGGACTGACCAGAGCTACCTCTTTGTTTTGATCTAGAATTCTTCATCAAAAAGGACAGTGGAAAGATCTACATGTTTGGCTCCGATTTCACATTGGCTCTTCAGAATGCCTTGGTCACATGGAAAGGACATTCAGCTCAGTTGGTCTGTTGATGTCTCTACTATCACAGGTCTCTGTCTTCCTGCAGTATTGCCTTCTTTCATCTCTTTATCAATGTTATGGCCAGTGGTGACTATCTTTGGCCAATCCTGAACTACAAGATGTTTGTTGACCATATCAGGAGCCTCATCTGATGCAGAACAAATCTGCCGATACAAGAGTCCCTATTACTTTTTATTTTGTTTTGGACATCAGTGTAGTGTTGCACTGTTTTTTTGAACTATGGGACATTATCCCTGGAGTACATGGAATTACCTTTCCGAATTAGTTTTTGGAGATAAAAACATTTTTCTTTTCGTTATGCTTAGTATATACATTAAGGTTTGAATTTAACAGACAATATGCTCACCCTGCAATGTTTTTTTTTTCTTTTTTTTACATGGGTTTTATTTTGCATGCTAGAACTACCAATACACAAATGATTTCCATGGTGGACATGCAGGGGAATTAAGCTGAATTCATTTTTAGCCCCCAACTCTGACAAGAATTTATTTATTATTCTTTCTTACTTTATTATTTTGAAGATTATTAGTAAACAGGGATTGGTGCTGTTTAATGTGTATGGCAGGAGCGTTCTAGCTTATATATGACATAGTGTCGGATTGCATATATAAGCTCCAGGGTAAGTTGTAAGGGTTGGGGAATGGGAGCTAAAGGGGAGATAGATCTGAATTCCTGGAGGTCATCATGCACCATGCAATGAAAGCATGGGTGGGTGGGAAATGGGTTGACCTGTTAGGGAGTGTTAAAAGGGATGGGGAGGTGGGGGAGGGGTGGGGATGTTTTGAATGGCTAGCTAAAGGGGGGCTTGGTCCTAGAGGAGTTTTGCTTTGTTTTTAGATCCATTAAGTGGAATAGTTATATCAGGTCTTATATTATCACTATATCATCATAGTGAACTTTGTTTTATATGATGGCTTTTGGATTCTACTGTTGTTCTTGGAACATTAAGGGTGCTCGATACCCTATGAAGAGATCCAAAATCCTGTTACATTTGCACAGGCTGCAGGGAGATATTGGATTACTTCAAGAAACACACCTTTCCCCTACACAGGTTTCACTTCTAAGGCTTTGCTGGGTAGTGTAGGTGTTTGGGGTAGGAATGAATTCCTGCAAATGAGGTGTGGCTATCTTAGTAGTGAGAAAGGTAATATTTCAAATGCTACAAGAGGTGACAGACCCCCAGGGCTGTTATCACTTTCTGAGGGAATTATTGGGACACACTGAGGTGGTCTTAGGGGTTCCATGTCACAATGGCAATCACAAAAGAGTGATTGCCATTAGAATGAGTGTACATCACCGAAAAGCACAATGGAGATGTACACTTTTGGGTAACAACACATCCGGCAAGTTAAAATAGTATTTATGTGGGGGGGCTGCATCCACCCACCTGCACCCCCCTGATTTAATATAACCAACTTCAGGGGGGTGCATTTCAGGGAGAGAGGGACAGTCTAAAAAAACATTATGGCAGCTGTAAGATTGTCCCCCCTTCCCAGCCTGAACCCAGTACCTGCTGCACCGAAGCTAGCCACCCTCACCACCACATCACAAGGCTAGCTTGGTTGGAACACAGCACACTACTCCACACCAACCTTCTTTCCTCTCCTCCCCTTCTCTTCTCTATCCCTCCCCTTCCAGTCATCCTCCATTGCTCATCCATATTCTCACTTTCATATTCTGTTGCTACCCTTACAGGGTAGCCCAACAGGGTAGCATTGTAAATGAGTTGCTCTTTTGACAGTCACTCATTTACAGTCACTATCATCACTGGTGTTGTTTATGGTCCCACAGTGGATGACCCTGTTTTTTTTTTCCACCCTTCTTAAAATATTATTATCCTGGGTTTCCCTCTCTATATTGCTTGGAGGGGACTGGAACATTGTCCTCTGCAACAGCCTAGATAGGACTGCTAACCACCATCAAAGTTTGACTCCAGGCCAAACAGCCCTGAAGGCCCTTATGAATTCATTGGGATTATTTGACCCATGGAGAGTTATCAATCCAACATTGCGAGAATATTCCTTCCATTCCATTCCCCCCGATTTGTTTTCCAGCACTGACTTCTTTTTATTGGGAACAGAGCACCTTTCACATACTTCTGTATGTCATTATAGTGCTAAAGTAGTCTCTGATCATCACCCAGTCATTATCCATCTAAGCTATTCCCCATCTTCAGAGATGGATAGAACCTGGAGATTAAACAATCACATTTTAAAGTCTGAAGAATTTGTAGATCACGTTCAACATTTTTAGCACATTTTTAGATCTTGACTCTATTTCTGTTCAGAAATTAGATATGTTATGGGGAGCCTTAAAGTGCATTCTTTGGGGTGAGTTGGTATGCTTGACTTCTAAGCATAACAAATTTAAAACTAAAAAAGACATCTTTGCTCTTGGACAAAATTAGAGCTCAGGAGAGGCAATTCTCTTCAGTGCCTCCCAATGCAGACTGGGAGCACTTAGAATCCCTTTAAGCCAAATATCATGAGACCCTGAGGGAGAAGGCTGAACATCTGTTACTCAGGACCAGGGTGAGAAAGCAGGCAAACTTTTGGCCTTACAGTTAAGATCACAAATGGCTGCTAGGATTGTCTCCTCTCTATGTAGTAATTTTGGCCAGCTGATTAACGCATCCCAAGGTATTGTGATCCAGTTCCAATAATTTTATCGGGATTTATATGCCCACATACCAAACCCCTCATGCCAAATGCAGTTGGAAATCTTTCTAAAGGATCTTGACATACCCCACTTGTCAGATGCACAAGTTGAAACCTTCAGACACCTATTGCACTACAGAAAATAAAATCTGCTATTGCATCTCTGGCCCCTGATAAATCACCAGTGCCAAATGAGAGTACTCCTAATTTTTATAAAAAATGTAAAGCTCAACTAGCCCCCATCCTACTCGTTCCATTCAATTATATCTTCAAACATGGTGTTTCAGATCTGGCATAGGCTGAAGCATTAATAGTGGTCCTGTTAAAACCTGGGAAGGACCCTCAACATGTTTCTAATTACAGACATAGCTCACTTATTAATGTTGATTTTAAGATATTGGCCAAAGTATTGGCCACTCAATTGAACTGTGCTTGTGGCTCATTGATTAGTTGGGAACAAGCGGGATTCATGCCAGGGAGACTGTCAGCGAACAATCTAAGGATGTGTTCTCATCTTTTCTGTGCATCTGGGGAGTCCCTCACACCTGCAGTGTTGGTCTCCCTGGATGCGGAGAGAGCATTTGACAGAGTTTCATGAGACCATTTGTTTAATATACTTCCTAAATAGCACATCCACCTGGAGTTTATTCAATGGATCAAAGTGCTCTATGCCCGCCCTTCAGCTCATATATTGTGCAATGGGGTTCTATCAGAGCAGATATTATTGCAACAGGGCATCAGGCAAGGCTGTCCCCTGTCTTCCTTTTTATTTGATTTATTCTTAGAGCCCTTAATTAGGAAAAACAAGTGTATGGTATCTCTATCAACCCAATTCAATATAAGTTGTCAGCATACACTGATGATGTATTACTACATATAATAATAATAATAATAATAAAATATCACTCACCCTGTCATTTCCTTACCCATGGCCTTGGATATCATCAAACAATTTAGTAGCTTTTCCAACTATAAATGAAACTTAGCCAAAACAGAAGTTTTGCCACTGAATGCAACGACTATGAAGACGAGCGTGGAGCACTTAGGATTGGTTTGGACTAAAGAAAAACTCAAATATTTGGAAATTTATCTTAGTCGCTCCCCTTCTAAAATGAAACAATATCATTTGGACTCGGTTGTTGAGCATGTTATTCGGGCACTGGGTCAGAAGGGTGCTGTCAATAACAATGCTGTCCACTACAGCACTGTATTGAGAGTGTTCTCTACCACAGTATCAGGACAGAATGCTGCCACAGCTCAGAGCACCAACACACTTTTTTAATATATTTTTACACCCCTCACTGTGGGGGGCTCTGCCACCAGCACCCCCTGACTAAAAGACTAAATGATTCTCACTCCAAGGGGGGGGGTGCAGATCACAGGGAAAGACAGATTTGTGAGGCCATGGAATACTGTTTCCATGGCCCTTTGTGGAAAAAAAAAAGAGTCCAGCAATGAAGAAATAAAGGGAGACCACGATTGGAACCCTGATCTCTCACACCATTCTGCTGAGCTGCTCCATGCCTTGGTCCTCCCACCACGGGAGCAGATTCAGCTAGCCTCCTGAAATCCTCTGCCCTTCAGCTATTCCCTAACACCACAGACAGAAACCAGGGGAGTGATTACTGCATAGCATTATAAAACCCCTATCACTTTCCGTGGATGTGCTCTTCAGACAGCGCTCTCTTTCCCAATGCTATTATTGTAGCACTATTCTAACCAGTTACCTGTTAAACATGACCTAAATCATTGGCAGCTCCTTTCCATCTCACTTTGGAGGTGCCTCAACATAATTAAGATGAATGTTCTCCCATGAATTCTTTACTCACTGCTCATGCTGACCCGAGTGTTATCAAAGAGCTGGTTTGCCACAGTACACAGAATACTCACATTTTTTGTGGAAGGGCAAACTACACAGGGGAGCACTGTCCAAGTTAATGGCCCCTAAGGATAGAGGAGGGTTGTGGGTCTCCAATTTTTTCTTGCACTGTCTAGCCATATATAGTTCCAGATACTTTCAATGGTATAGGCCGAGAACAATAGAACCTTTCTTATAATATGTCCCTTACTGGTTAGATATTGAGTGACATAAATCCCATCAGTTTGGACTGGATCTCCAGGCATTGCTATATGTCCCCTGGGAAAAAACTTATCAGATTCCTGTTGGATACTCCTATAGGCACATCGGTGCAGGCCCATAAACAATTGTGCTCTTTTCTCAAAATGGATACTTTTAGAGATACCTCCTAACCATTGTTGGGAAATCTTAATTTTAAAATTGGTGGTCAACTTCTTACCAGGAAGTTCTGGCCCTATGCTGCAATTAGTACATTAGAACACCTTTTACAGAATGGTAAATTGCTAACATTTTCAGAAGCTCAACAAATGTATGGGATACCCTCTTCAGGATGTTTCAAATATCTTCAACTCATCCACTTATTAGTCCATCCTGTTGGGACTAGGGAATGTCTAATATATTTGTTTCTCAAATTCCTACCCTGGCTCCAAATGCTGTTGCCCCCTTATGTGGTTTCTTTTTATTATAACAAATACTATGGGATTCTTTCATTGAAAGACCTGTGCCCAGTTTATTATTGGACCAGGTGCCCCCCGTTCAACAGGGTCATATGACTGGTGCAGGTTATGGTGAAATAACTATAAATATCTAAAATGGGACAGGTATCAGTTCATGCAGTTCCAAATCTATCATAATCTCTATTATGCACCAGTTAAATTGCATAGGATGGGCAAGAGTTCTACCCCAACTGTTTTAGGTGTAGTAAAGAGACAGGGTCACTATTACATATCTTTTGGACATGAGAGAAAGTAGTTCCTTTCTGGGAGGCCATACAACAGAGGCTGGACCCCTTATTGAGTTTAGATTCTGCCCTCCTTCCAGAAATATGCTTATTAGGGGTCTTTGCAGATACCTTAGTTGGGAATCAATGACCCCATATCACATTAATCTCTGCCCGTACCAAGGAGATTATGTTGTAGCATTGGTGTGACTCAGCGATTCCCTAGTACTCAGAATGGTATCGGGAAATCCTGTTCACTCTGTAGGCAGAGCAGATTATTGCTAGTTTAGCAGATCATCTGGATGGATATAAAAAAGTCTGGGAACCACTATATGTTTTATTAACTTTATAAAGTAGTGTGTTACTTTTTCTTGTTCATGTGGAGTCTTTTAGTTCTTGAATATGGCCTCCCTGGTCATTGGTTGTAGTCCTTTTGTCTGGGGAGTTTCTCAATTAATGGATTGAGCATGGCACTGTACTATGTTTCACTTTATTTTGCTGTGTGTATTATTGTATTTTTCCCACAGATCTGTATAGTAAGATTCATAAGTATCTCTGGGTTATATCCTCCAGGCCAGGGTGGGTGAGTGAGGGTGGGATTGGAAGGGTGGGTTTGGTGAAATTGGATAAGGTGTGAGTATAGTGTTAAAGGTTATTATTACTAATGTTTTATGATATTATTCTTTTTTATGATGCATTCTTTTACTTGTCTTAAAAAATGTAATAAAGTGTATTTAATTAAAATAAAATATTAATTTGGTGTCAAGTTACACAGCTTTCCAATTTTGCTGTGTTTTCTAGAGAATAATATTGCACTGTGAAGTAATTTTTGACACTGTGCAATATGGGATGGAAACACAGGGCCAAGGCAGTCCTGCACTCCCATGGGCAAATAAGGATGCCACTACTCTGTCTAAAAAAATTCACATGGATGAGAGTACAGGGCACTCTGGGCTCTGTACTCCCACATGTATATATGGATACCATTCTGGACTGATGGGAGTGTAGAAACCAGAGGGTCCTGCAATCCCACAGGGAAATAAGGATACAATTACAAGCTCTCCACTTTCTCAAAAAAGTAAGAACAGATTCAGAAGCAAATGATTTGATACCTTTTATTGGACCAACATAGATGTAACAAAAAGAACAAAGTGCATTCACTTTGGGACCAACAAGTCCTTCATCAGAAGAGCAATGACATTTATTTAAAAAAGCCAATACTTTTAACACCCAGGTCCTCCTCTTCTGTCATTGTCTTGTCTTCTGAATAAGTCGTATGCAGCCATAACAAGTACTACTTGGCACACTTGCCAACTGTGTGCCTCTACTAAGGCACAATACTTGTCCATGTGCATGTAAAAACTGTGTATCACATGTCTTTTTAAAGACTTGTCTGTGTCATGATATTATTTGGATCTTTTATGAGTAAAAGATATCCTGCTTTTATTTATGCCACTTCTGTGTTAGCACAATTAAACACTGTTTTCTACATGATCTGATGACCTGTACTTAAGAGTACCATACTCTGATATAGGCCTCACTCTGTGACATGTTGAGTATCACCAGGTGTGGCTTGTGTTTTTTTTGTCCCTTTGTGTCTTGACTTAATACATCCATACAGTACCGCAACAGTGTAGTACTATATCTGTTTTCTTTTCAAACATCTGTGTTGTATATATGTATATATGATTATGAATACATTATTTGATTAAAGTCAGTACTGTTAGCTTTTTAGCAGTTGTATTAATTGCTAATTAACGGAATGTATTACACAATGTTAAATATTTTGCAGTTTTACACTATTTAATTCACAAGTATTTAAACATATTCTTAATATATTTGTAAATATCACATAGATATTTAGTAGAACTTTTCTAGTTTGTAGTGATTTCATATAGGTATCATTAATAGTAATATAGAGTGTAGTGGTACATATTTGTTTATTAACAAGAGGTGACGTGTTCTCAATAACAGATTATTTATGTAATAATCATAGCATTGTGTGCAACCATTACTTATTATTAACTAAGAAATTTTAGTGATGTAGATACTTCATTAATTCACTATGAATGTTGATTACAGCTTTGATGATTTTCACTGATGTATATAGTACCTGTTACCATATACCATTTAATTTTGGTTTGTGTATGAAGTTAATTAAATCTGTGTATACAATTGTGCACTATTGTAAATCAGACACTTTAACTGATAACAACTGATTTTTATGTTCCTGATAATATTTCTCGATTGCCTCTATTGAGGGGTCAGGTGGGAATTTTCCAAATGCACCCATATATCTATATGTCTTTGCATGTATATGCATATGTATATATATATATATATATATATATATATATATATATGTGTGTGTGTGTGTGTGTGTGTGTGTGTGTGTATGTCTACACATAAATATATTACAATTAAATGTTTTTAAATAGCTTAAAGATGTATCTTTTTTAGACACCATAATGTGTTTCTGCTGCTATTATTTAAACAGTTGTCATCTGGTTTTTTGCCCACCCTAGGAACATTCACACTATCAGTCACACAATGACAATAACATCATAACTGTTTGATGCATGATAAGCAGTGTACAGAGAATATCATGGCAGCTGTGTTGCTGTGTTCTGTGCTACTGTCACAACTTCCTCATCAAGTACCTGTCATACTGTTTTACATGTATTTTAAACTTTGATGTAATGCTTTTTTTAACATTGTTTTGTGAGACTGATTTTGTGTACCGATTGGACTTTTAATTCAGCATTTTTAATCAACTATTAATTGGGCAATAAATCTTTAAGCCTTATCTACCTGTGTTTTGTCTTTTATTATATATTTAGTTACAGTGCTGATATGTATACTGGTCTTGGTATATTACTGCATGCAAAGAAAGTACAAGAGGTTCATCTGTGCATATTTTCTACTTAGCAGAGTACATGTACTATTGGTCCATGTGGTGCACATATTACTCTCCTCTTCCATTTATGTATGACTTCATTTTCATGTGAAAGGTGAAGCACATGAACTATTTTCACATGAATAGTATAAGACAAGTTAATATTCTGATAAAGCTATCTCTAGCTTGGTCAGAGTGTGGGGCAAAAAGGGAGGCACGCTCTCACCAACATGTACAATGTAGTAGGATATTATGCTTTCTCCACAAAGACAGGAAATTCATGGTAAAAGCACTCTGTTTAATGCATCAGTTAGGGTTGTTCCACAGTGACAAAAGTGAGGAAATTCGGTGTTAGGGTTGAGAACTCTAACTCCGCATTCCCCACCCCCACCCCCCAGCACCACACACACACACACACACACATATGAAAGTAGGGGGGGGAGGACAAAGGCAACATGACCAATCACAGACAACCAGCAGCAGGTGACAGAAATAACATACAACTGTCTAAATGTACTACAAGACACATCCATCATCATGGGCCACCAACTGTAGCATTTGAGCAGGCATGGGTGTATACAGCATTGTGAATATCTTCACAGGGTCACATGGCAGAACAATAGTATTCTACACAGAATTCTTATGATATGCATTGCTTGATTATGCTGGAATAATATCATGAGGTGTCAACATAGAAGAAAGCATGTATAAAATGATGTGTTATACAATGTGGCCATAGGCACACAAAAAATTACAGCATGGGACCCTTTCAGTAACATGCACCATCCAATGTACCCATGTTCAAATCAAGATGGGCATGGTCACATTGACATGCACGTATAGTATAAATTATGAGTTCTGGTCACAAATCTATTAACACAAGAAGTGCTCAATAGTTTTATGACAGCTCTGCTATTTATAATTCAATATAGTATGTAGAACAAATATTTGGTTATTATACTGCCACGTGCAGAAGCATTAACAGAACTAACAGTGGTATGAATGCAGCATAATGTTTTCAGCCTATGATAATAGTCATTTTCCTGTAAATATGTGAAATGCTTTGTATAATAATGTCATCCATGGGCCACAATGACATTTAACAGTTTGTGACCTATGGTATCACATAGCTGCTGAACTGTTCAAGATTAGATAGTGCAGCAGCACACTGTATATAATAGTATTCTGGTACAATATTTGCTACTGTTAGGATAACATTAGGAGAGATTTACACTCATGAAAGGTCAGTGAAATGGTGTCTCATGTTATCCATTCATAGGTGCAAAAGTGGTTGCATGGTGTGTTTGGCCACCCTTGCTACCAGAAAGGTAGGAATTTGTATAGAAACAGAAACATGCATTTGTACTGACAAACTCACAACAAGGCAAAGAAAGTGAAGTGGTATCATGGAATCATTTGGGTGACACAGTCCCATATACAACTGTGCAAGTTCAAATAATAGTGGAGAAGGACTTAATAGATAATACTGTACTGATCCAATTTTTTCTTATGTCATGGTAAGATCAGTAGGCACTTAGAAACATGTAACTGTGTTACAATTATATGTGGTACTACATAGTCATACACACAAACATGTGAACATGGGGCCCTTTGAACACCATGCTAGCAGCAATATATCAAATAGTGGAGAAACACACTTAGCTATTTAAAATGAGAAACTTTACAGAACTCAGCTATTGTGTAGCGTGACCATGTGATTTATTGGGTCTGATAGTTCCACACAGATCTGCAATTGTACAATGTAAGATAATGGTACAGCAGTACTGTGCACATATTAGTGTACTGACACATAATTGACTTATTTCAGGGTAACATCAGGAGACATTAACAGTCAACAAAGGTCCCTAAAACCACTGCCAGGTATTGGCATGTTATTAGAGTGATGATTACCAACACACTGTCATTCAGAAGAGATAAGAAATGTATTAGATATAAAAAAATGTTTAATGTGATACAGCAACAACTAATGGCCAGTATGCATGTATAGCACCAACTCACTCAGATGGCAGCAGAACTTCTACACTTGGTGGCCCATGATGATGGATGTGTCTTGTAGTACATTTAGACAGTTGTATGTTATTTCTGTCACCTGCTGCTGGCTGTCTGTGATTGGCCATGTTGCCTCAGTCCTCCCCCCTACTTGCATGTATGTGTGTGGTGCTGATGGGGTGGGGAATGAGGAGTTAGGGTTTTCAACCCTAACACTGAATTTCCTTGCTTTTGTCACTGTGGAACAACCCTAACTGATGCATTAAATAGAGTTTTTTTGCCATGAATATATATATATATATATATATATATAGAGAGAGAGAGAGAGAAATCTCTCTCTCTCTCTCTCTCTCTCTCTATATATATATATATATATATATATATCTTATAGGGGTGCAGTCACACTCCTATAATTAGGGTTGAGTAGACACTTCAATGTTAAACTCAAAATTTTGCACTTTAATAACTTTGGAACCATTGAACAGATTTACACAAAATTTGGTATGCATCTTCCTGTGGGGTAGATCTCTTGATCTGGGAAGTTTAGTTCTGATTGGTTGTGCAGTCTCAGAGTGTCTGAGAGGTGAATAACCATGTTTTTATGCATTGACTTTGCCGGGATTTTTCTTTGAACTTGCTTACAGCCCAGAGGATTTGGTTGTTTCACATGAAATTTGCAAGATAGAAAGGGACTAGCCCACAGATGTACCTTTTGCTAGTCTGGTGTCAAAAGAATAAGCAGTTTTTAACTTATTGCAATTTAAAATTAAAAAAATCATTTCTGAGCATGCTCAGTAGGGACTTCAAGATAGCTAGTTGGTACGAAATAGGAATTCTGTATTGTATGAGAAAATTCCTCTTTTGTATGGCAGCCATCTTGTTTTCAGTTTGTCTGAAATTCAAATTTAAAAAATTCCCAGAATGATATTCTGGGGAGGAACTAACACATATAGCTTGCTTTTTGGGATACCTCTTTGGTGTATTCTGCACTTCACTCTTTGAAATATGCTCCTAAAATGTATTTATTTAATAGTTTAGGGCCAGATATTCAAAGCTTTGCCACTGGGCTAAATTAGCACTGCCCGGTGAGCAAACTATTCAAAAGGAATAGCCTGGGGCAAACAGCTTCTGAATGTAGCATGGGAATGAGGTCGGACAAACTGGGCTGGGATTGCAGGGCAAATTTAGCCCTGGAATAAGACAGCTCTGAATATAGCAACCAGGAAGTGCAGACCACAATCACAACACAGTGCACAGTGATATGAAGGTAGCTAGAGGTGACTTATGTGGCCAATGTGTGTGTTCCAGCAAATGCTTGGACCCAGTACAGCTGCAGGGAATAACCTATGAGAAAGTACAGTGTGCAAAACAGTATAATAATCCCCAAACCATTTGAGTGGAGCTAACCTGTTTGTCCAGTGCAAACACGTTTGCACAGTGCTAAACATTGCCATATTCAAAAGTGACATGCAAATGAGCCTACTTAGGTAGTCTCTGGGCAAACATCCAGATTAGCATCTCATTATGCCCTAATTTGCATGCAGTTTGCCCAGCATTACTGCAGGGTCCCACAGAGCCACCTGTAGGTCAGTCTGGAAGTACAGAGGCTGGCCAGGTCCGACCGCAGCTCCACCTGTAGGTCTGTCTGGCAGTGTGCGATGATAGCTGCAGGCTACATG
Organism: Neoceratodus forsteri; assembly: GCA_016271365.2. Classification (NCBI taxonomy): domain Eukaryota; kingdom Metazoa; phylum Chordata; order Ceratodontiformes; family Ceratodontidae; genus Neoceratodus; species Neoceratodus forsteri. The sequence continues at coordinate 665,106,624 of CM057456.1, read as the reverse complement.
TAAACAGTACAGCATAGCATAGCATAGCATATTGTACCCCAGGGGACAATACAGTATAGACACAGATGATTGTGGTGCTGCATGCAGCTATAACACTGTAGGGCATGCTACAGTGCACAGCAGACACTACAGTAGCAAGGGGGCCAGTAGTGTGAGGGAAAGCAGCACTGCCTATGGTGTGTAGGGCAGTGATGCTGACTTAGAAACATAGAAAGATAGAATTTGATGGCAGATAAGGACCACTTGGCCCACCCAGTCTGCCCATTTCCCTACCTATTGGATAAGCTGCAGATCCTAGTTAACCAGCAGCTACTTCTTCCTACCCCAGAATGGCCTTATGTGTCCCATGCATGCTGGAAGCCCACCATTGATTTTGACTCCACAACCTCCTCCAGAAGGCTGTTCCATGCATCCACAACCCTCTATGTGAAAAAATACTTCCTTAAATTACCTCTGAGCCACCCCCCCTCTATCTTCAAATTGTGCCCTCTTGTTCTTGCACACCTCTTTTTTTAAAAGATGATACCCTCTTGAACTTTGTTGATTTCCTTGAGGTACTTGAACATTTCTATCATGTCCCCCCTCTCCCTCCTTTACTCAAGGCTATACATATTAAGCTCCTTTTGTCTCTCTTCATATGTCTTCCCGTGCAGACCCTGCACCATTTTAGTGCCCTCCTCTGGACAGCTTCCATCCTGTCTATGTCTTTGCGGAGATTGGGTCTCCAGAACTGCGCACAGTACTCAGATGGGGTCTCACCAGCTGTCTGTACAGAGTGATAATAACTTCCTGTTTTCTACTGGTGATGCCTCTCCCTATGCATCCCAGTATCCCCAGCCCTCCTTGCTGCCTCTCACATTGCTTGCCCACCTTTAGGTCATCTGATATGACTACCCCAGGTCCCTTTCCATTTTTGTTGTTAGTATCTCACCCCCCATTTGTGTACTCTTCCCCTGGGTTTTTGTTTCCCAGGTGCATTACCTTGCACTTCTTTGCATTGAATCTAAGCTGTCATACATTTGACCATTCCTCTAACCTTGCCAAGTCCCTTCTCATCCTTTCCACCCCACCCTGTGCATCAACTCTGTTGCAGATCTTTGTGTCATCTGCAAAGAGACATACTTTTCCTTCCAGTCCCTCTGCAATGTCATTTATAAAGACATTGAAGAGGACCGGTCCTAATACTGAACCCTGCGGTACCCCACTAGTAACCCTCCTTTCTTCTGAGTGGACTCCATTTATTATTACTCTCTGTGTCCTATTCTCCAGCCAATTCTTTACCCAGGCTGTCATCTTGGGACCCACTCACAGGCTGGCTAACTTGTATATTAATCTTTTGTGTGGGACTGTGTCAAATGCCTTGCTAAAGTCTAGGTAGGCCATGTCCACAGCCTCTCCCTGATCTACTACTTTGGTCACCCAGTCAAAGAAATCTATCAGATTCATCTGGCATGACCTTCCCGCTGTGGATCCATGCTGTCTAGGGTCCTGTGCCCCTCTGGCCTCTAGATACTCGACAATTCTTTCCTTCAGAAGTGATTCCATCATTTTCCCTATCACTGAGGTTAAACTAACAGGTCTGTAGTTTCCTGCTTCTGCCTTGCTCCCACTTTTGTGAGAGAATCACATCTGCCCTCCTCCAGTCCTCGGGTACCATCCCATCCTCCCATGATTTGTTAAAAAGGGTAGTCAGTGGTGTCACTAGTTCTGCCCTTAGTTCTTTTAGAATTCTGGGATGAATCCCATCAGGCCCCATTGCTTTGTCCACCTTCAGTTTTAAAGTTCCTTCAGAACCCTTTCTTCTGTAAATGGGCTGGTATCAACTTCTGTATCCAGAGCGTTTCTACTGTTTGTTTTATGTACCTCCCCCTTTTAATTTGTAAATACTGAGCAAAATATTTGTTTAGTATCTCTGCCTTTTCACAGTCTCCTCTGCCCACCCTCCTCCCCTTTATTCAGCCTCACTATCCCTCCTTGGTTTTCCTTTGCTCCCTGATATACCTATAAAAGGTTTTATCCCCCTTCTTAACTGAGTTGGCTATCTTTTCCTCGGTTTGGGCCTTAGCTGTTCTGAATACCTTCCGAGCTCCTTTTGCTTTAACTGATACAGTTCTCTGTCTTGCTCCTTCTGAGATTCCTTGTACTTCCTGAATGCTTTCTTTTTGTCTTGAACCTTCACTGCCACTTCTTTTGAGAACCATAGTGGTTTCTTACATCGTTTTGTTTATTTGCTTCACACAAAGGCTCGTTACCTCTGTGATGGCAGTTTTTATTATTCCCCATTGTTCTTCCGCCCCTCCTTCCTGCCCATTTGCTAGTGCATTCCTTAGGCGCTCACCCATTTTGGCAAAGTCAGCCCTCCTAAAGTCCAGTACTTTTGCCTTTGTATGGCTTGACTCTGTTGCTGTGTTTATTGTGAACCATACTGTTTGATGGTCACTAGTTCCCAGATGGCTACCCACTTCTACATCTGTGATCCTCTCTCCATCTCTATTTGAGAGAATCAGGTCTAAGATTGCTCCCTCTCAAGTGGGCTCCAATACTAGTTGTCTAAGGCATGCCCCCTGTAGGGCATCTAGAATAACTCCACTCTTGGAAGTGGCTGCTGCAACTGCACTCCAGTTAACATCTGGCATATTCAGATCACCCATCAGCAATATCTCCCTTTTTCTGCCATTCTAAGTATACTTTCTATCATTACCTTGTCCATTTCCTCCCCTGAGAAGGGATCTGTCTACACTGTGAGAGTTGTGGTGCCATTGCCTGTCTCCAAATTTACCCACAGTGCTTCTTCTCCTCCCTGTTTACCCTTTTGTTCTGTTGCTTTCATTCCTTCCCTTATGTAAAGAGCTACTTCTCCTCTTCTTTTACCCTCCCTGTCCCTATGGTAGATAGTGTATTCTGGTATGTTTACGTCCCAGTCATGGTTTTGTGTGTACCATGTTTCTGTGACTGCCACAATATCCAGATGTTCCTCCTCCATCAAGGCCACTAATTCAGGAAACTTGTTACCCAGACTACGGGCATTAGTACTCATTGCTCTCCATTTTTTGATGGCTTTACCTGCTGTTGCAGCATCCCCCACTGACCTTTCTACCTCGGTCTTTTCTCATTTAGTACCCTGTTTTGTAGGGAGGCTGGGTTTTCCTGCTGCTTATCAGTGCCTCCCTTTGACTAGTTTAAAAGCTTGCCAATGAAACATTTAAACTGATTGCTCAAAAGACTTGTTCCCTTCCTGGAGAGATGCAGACCATCCTGCCAGTATAGGCTGGTGTCCCTCCAGTTGGAACCCCAGTCCCCAATGAAGTCAAACCTCTGTGCTCCACACAATTTTTTCAACCATTCATTAAACTGCATGGTGCTAATTACCCTCACCTCCTCCATGCCATTGACAGGCAGCACCTCAGAAGGATACTGTGTGTACTCGTCTTGAGCCCCTCCCCAACTCTGCAATGTCCTCCTGCACTGCTCTAATCTCATGATGAGCCAAGTCATTTGTCCCTAGGTGGACAATTACATCCAGCTCAGACTCCCTTGCAGCTGTTCTTGTGATCCTGAGGATGCGCTTCCTGTCCCTCCAAGCCATGGCACCAGGCAGGCACCTTACTTCAGTTTTCCCAGCTCCCCCCAGTTCTAGCCCCCTAATAATTGAGTCCTCCACCAGGAGCTGCTTCCTTTCCTTTGGTGTCCTCTGCCTCCTTCCTGTGGGCCTCCCTTGTGACAGTTGTCATCAGTCTTCTCTGCAGGTGCATCCATAGGGGAGCTATGCTCCCCCAGAATGGTGTATGGATTGTGGATTGGAACAATTGACTGGGTGTGCCTCTGTTCCATCATCCTCACCCTCCCTGAACCCACTGTTGTCCAACTGCTGTGCTTTCTTTGCAACCTCTGAGGTGATGGTGGCGCTAGTGCTCCCTGGATGGGGGAGGTTCCCTTCCTACTGTCCAGTGTGGCCTGGGGGAAGGTTTCCTTACTACTGTCCAGTGCGGCCTGAAGACGGGCAACTTCCTCCCTCAGGGCAGAGAGTTGTCTGCAAATAGGGCAGCATCTCAGCCTCCAGAAAGACTCCCAGAAGACTGCTGCCCCACAGCCATTACATTGCACTACTCCCCACATGTTTATCTACTTTTTTGTTTGTTTTTGTGTGTGTGTGTGTGTGTGTGTGCGTGCGTGCGTGCGTGTGTAATTGGTTTGTTATATAGAAATATGTATATTATACAATGTGTATGCTTATATTGACTACACTGTACACAGTGACAGGCCCAACTTGCAAGTGTTTCCTGACAGTAGACATTAAAGTTACACTGTTGTGTGATCCACAGATGCTGCACCTGTGGCATGGGATGCACACAGTGAAATATATATGGTCGGCTGTGTGTGCTGTGGCATCTGTACAGTTGTGCTGTATGAAGCTGGGGGGCACGTAGGATCTGACAGGCACACAGGTGGTGGGATAGTCCCACTACTGGTCCATGTGCACCATGTGCTGTGCCCCAGTATGGTGGCCACACCTGGACTGTGGTGAAGTCTGGCCATCCGTACACCCTCCCCTCAATTGCCACCATGCCCACAGTACTGCCTGTGTGTGCTGGCATCTGTTGGGTACCACAGCCGTATGGTCTGCAGGTGTGTGCTGTATGGCCACACTACCATGATATCCCCTGTGGGCCCGATCACCCCTTACTGCCTGTGTATGGCTGGGACCTGTGGCAGCTGTTGGCATCATGGTGGTGCCATCAGTGAGCAGCATGTGTCCTCCATGTCTGGCAGTTTCTAAGTGTCATACTCATATGTTAGGGTCACGCAATCCACGCTAATGCTGCGCTAACACCGTGCAAAGCAATAATGTCATGCAAAGCTGTTTGCCCGGGGTTAAGACCAGCTTTTCCTGGGCAGTAATTTGTACCGTGCTATGGGTCACGCTAAGTCGTGCTAAACACCTTAGCATGGTGCTAGTCATTGAATATCTCATTGCACCTGTATTTATGTTCACTTTGCCCCTTTCATATAATTATGGTTTGCCCAGTGCTAATGCAGTTTGACAGTGCTATTTGGCCTTTTGAATATAGCAGACCCACGCTAATCCCACGCTAAACCTGCACAAACATTTTTTGCCCAGTGCAAAGCTTTGAATGTCTGGCCCTTAAATTCTACTTCATATATGCGTGATATAGGTTCATAGGTTGAAATTTCAAGTGCAGTAGCTATAGTAGCAATTTCAGACTTAGCACTAACAGAGGATGTATTTGAATTCACTTCCCCCATGTGTTTATCCAGCTGGTACTTAAAGAATTCCATACTAGTAGCTACAGCTACTTTCTCCGGTAATCCATTCTATGTTTTCACCACCCTTTGACTAAACCAGTTACCTCTTCGAGTGGTTTTATGCTGATCACCCTTCAGATGGTAGGTGTGCATTCTATTAGCTCTTTCCGGGGCTCCTTTTCTGGAAAAGCCTGATATTTACCAAATTAACTCATCATGAAATGCTTTGAATACATAACACAAGTCCCCTCTCATCCAACGGTATAACATTGTGTGCAGGCCCAATTCCCTAAGTCTTTCGTCATATGCTCTTCCCTTAATTCTGGTTAGTTTTCTTTGAACTGTTTCTACAGCTAATGCACTGCCTCTGCTTTGTGATGTGCAGGCTGGGACGCCATACTCCAGCACTGGTCAGACTAGTGATCTATACAGAGGCAACACCACCTCCTCACTCCTACTCTTTATGTATCTCAATATGTTTCCTATTATTCTGTTTGCTCTATTTATACATTCCATACTATGTGTTTCAATACTTAGGGTATTTGTTATCCATACCCCCAGATCTTTTCCTTCTCAACACTCACTATAGGTAAATTGTTCATCTTATATGAGGCCCTGGGATGATTTACTCCAAAGTGTATGACTTTACACTTTGGCTCATTAAACACCAACTTGTGCCTGTTTACCCACTGTTCCAGTTTGGCTATTTGTTGTTGGAAACTTATTATGGACTCCTGGTCATTTACTGCTGCCCCCACCTTGGTGTCATCGATGTATTTGCATAACCACACCCCTTCTGTTACTTGCATTGAGGCACAAGGATTCTGAACAGTGTGGGACCCAATATTGAGCCCTTTAGGACACCACTAGTCACCATCCCACATTCTGACAAATGTCCTCGTATGATAGCCCTCTGTTTCCTACCACACAGCCAAGCACTTATCCAGTTCGGTAATTTTGCTTCGAGCCCCATATCATACAGGGTGTGTAACAAGTTATTGTGGGATATGGAGTAAAAGGCTTTAGAATAATCTAAGTACATTACATCTATAGGTAAGCTTGCTTCAAGTGCCTGACTCATGGGTCCAAAGAATGTTAACAGATTTGTCATGCATGATCTTCTCTGTACAAATCCATGTTGTGTGACATCCACAACCCCTGTCTTCTCAATTCTTGTTCAATAAATCCCTTTACAAAACTCTCCAGAATTTTTCCTACCACTGAGGTTATGCTTATGGGGTGATACTTTTTCACATCTGACCTTACTCCCCCTTTATAGATCGATGTAATGTAAGCCTCTTTCCATTCTTTTAACACCTCTTGTGTATCCAGGGACAAATTAAATAACAGTGTAAGAGGTTCAGCCAATTCCTCCACTGCCTCATTGAGATGAAAAGAGTGATTATGATCTAGGATCCCAGTTCATATGCACGAGAGATGACATAGAGTATCAGCCACAGACACTGCCAGATATTTCCCAAACTTTATGTGATATTTCCAGAAATATCGCCTGCTTTCTGCATTTCCACAGTAGGGGCAGCAGAGAGAAACTCTTCAGAAATGTTCTCTTAGGTCATGAGCTGAAAATAGGATAAATGATGAAATTAACACTTTTTGCTGACATGGGATGCCCAATCCCCATGTCAGCACTACAGCCCCCCTCCCCCTCCCAGCATGTCAGCGTGGCTCAGTTGGTAGCACATCCGCCTCTGCACCAGAAGGTCATGGGTTCTCGTCCCACACTGGGATTGGACTTGCACCTAAAAATCGCTGGCATCTGAGTGCAGTATTGGGGGGTGCTGTACTGCTAGGGTGTGCCATCCTTCGGATGAGACATTAAACCGAGGTCCCTTCTGCCCATCCTGGTGTTGTCCTGGTGGGTGTCCAGGTGGAAGTAAAAGAACCTAGAACACTCTTTGCAAAAGAGCAGGGAACATTCCTGGTGTCCTGGACAACATTCCCCTTCCCATAAACAAGTTCATGCAATTATCCAGGCTGTGTGTGGGTGATGATGTGCGATATGGCCGCCACCACACATTCAGTCACTTCACTACCAGTCTAGCATTGTCTGTAAAAGCGCTTTGGGATACTGTGTATGAAAAGTGCTATATAAATGCTGATTCTTCTTCTTCTTCTTCTTCTTCCCCAGTAAAGGGAGTACTGCTCACCTATAGCTTGCTTATTGGGACCCCCTTTGGTGTATTCTGCAGTTTACCCCACAAAATATGCCCCTAAAATGTGTCTATTTAATCATTTAAGTCCTACTTTGATATGACCAAGGATCCTAGTTTGTATACACAAGATATGACCTAGGATCCTAGGTTGTGAGTCAAAAATAAGATGCATGATTAAATAAACACATTTTGCTGACATGGGTGGTCAATCCACATGTTGGCACTACAGACCCCCCCCCAACAGTATGGAGAGTACTGCTCACCTAAAACTTGCTTATTGGGACCTCCTTTGGTGCATTCTGCAGTTCACCCCATAATATATGCCCCTAAAATATGTTTATTTAATCATTTAACTCCTACTTCGTCTTAACGTGATACGACATAGGATCCTAGTTCGTATGCAAGAGATATGACCTAAGATCCTGTGTCATGAGCTGAAAATAGGAGAAATGTAAAAATAAACACATTTTGCTGACATGGGGTGCCCAATCCCCATGTTAGCACTACACCCCCCCCAGTATGGGGAGTACTGCTCTGACACACAGGATGCCCACTCCCGGGGTCAGATGATGTCTGCCCTTCCCCGCCCCAAAAAAGCCTTCCTTTACAGTTTCCAACTCGGGGTGCCCAATCCCTGAGTTGGCATGTATGCACACACACACACACACTAATATGGCACACTGGGAGCCTACCCCAGTGTGCCCATATACATATAATAGTTTTATATACCTGTGAATGCAGAAAACCATCCCCCAATGTCTTAAATTGATTTTTAATCCTGCAAAAAACAAGGTGGCCCTCATCGTCTCATGAGTCCTCCCTCCTCCCATCCTCATCCTCCAACTGAGCACCCACCTCCCTGCACTCCCCCTTACCCAAATACTTACCTCCAGAGGTCAGGAGCAGTGATCTTTTCAGAACCGGGACACATCTGCATTCTTCACAGCTGAACCATAAACTGAAGAATCAAAGGTAAGTCGTTTCAACTTATGTTGATATCATAGCCTTTTTTTATATTTTTGCACCAAATTTTCAGTGTGGGGTTTTTGGGACCCCACCTCATGAACAATGTCACTGTCATCTCGTTACTCGGTCCCGAAAGGTGATTTCGTGGTCACTGCGCGGAATCACCTTTTGGGACCAATTAATGAAATGACAGTACCACTGTTCATGAGTCGGTCCCAAAAAGCCCATGTTGAAAATTTGGTGCAAAACATCCAAAAAATGAATGTGTTACAAGCTTGCATTGCACAGTTTCTATGCACGCTCGTAACTCTTCCAATTTTTGATATTTTCACTCCAGATTTTTCTAACATTGCCATTTTGCCACACCTCCTCATGAACTGTACAGCTGTCATTTCTCACATCCTGCCGTAAATGTATTTTCACACCTGTGGTGCAGAATAGCATGGTCGCTGTGCAAAATCAACTTTTGTGGTGGAGTAACAAAATCACAGTGCCACTGTTCATGAGGAGATTTCCCCAAAAGTTCATGTTGAAAATCTGATTAAAAAATTCCTATGAATGACTATGTTATGACCATGTGTTGTACAGTTTCTATGCGTGCTTGTAACTTTGAAAGTTTTCCATATTTTTACTCCTGATTTTCAGCATTATCCTTTTTCACACCTCCTCATAAACAGTTTATAGCTGTCATTTTTCACATCCTGCCCAAAACATGATTTCTCACCTCTGGCCTAGAATGATGCATTTGCTGTGCAAACTCAACTTTCAGTCCAGATTAACAAAATGACAGTGACATTGTTCATGAGGTGGGGGGTCACCAAAATGCCATGTTGAAAATTGGGTGATAAACATCCTGAAAATGCCCCAGTTACATACATACATACATAGAATTGTGGCACCAGCAGGGCCTTTCAGTGCACGTATCTTGAAAACAACCACATAGAAGTTACATTACACTTTCTCAAAAAGGATGGAACTTCATTGCAAAAAACTATGTTAATGCATAAGTTAGGATTTTTATTAAACTTTAAGAAGCTGGGCAATTCAATGTTAGGATTACCAACCCTGCCACCCCACCCCCATCCCTCCACACACCTACAGGCATTGGGGTGTATCTTGGAGTCATTCAGCCTTTCACTCCATTCTCCTATTCTGTACCATCTCATCTTGTTTACACTTGGAATGGGGTGAGAGTTAGGGCCGATGACTCCAAGGCACACCCCAGTGCCTGTTGGTGTGTGATGGGGTGGGGTGGTAGAGTTGGTGTTGAATTTCCCCACTTTTTAAGGTTTAATAAAACCCTAACTGATGCATTAATGTAGTTTTTGTGATATATATATATATATATATATATATATACACACACAGATATATATATATATATATATATATACACACACAGATATATATATATATATATATATATATATATATATATATATATAAGGCGTGGTCATGCCCCTATTTTTAGGGTTATGAAGCCACTTCTATGTTAAACTCGAATGTTTGCATGTTAATAACTTTGGACCTGTTCAACGGATGTGCATGAACTTTGGTATGCATGGTGGGGAATGGCAGATCTCTTGATCTGCCAAATTTTGTTTCAGTTAGACTTACAGTTTTTGCGCACCAAAACACTGCAAAATGCACTTTTCGCCAGTTATGTAGGCAGTTTTTCAGATTTTGTCCATGGCACTGCACAGCCGTTGTGTGGTGTGCCACTCTGCAACTTGGCACATTGAAAGAGCTTGGGTCAAGCAACATACCACTTTTTGTTTGGTGAATAAATATTAATCCATTTAAAAGTTATTAAAGTTTTAAGTTCCCATTATAAGGCTATGGGAAAATGTATATGGTTATTTTGCGAAAGAAGAATGGGGTTTTGGCCATCTGGTCCCTTCTCATGATCAAAGAATTCTCAGGCTCACAATCAAAGATTCTTTGATTGTGAGGGAGGGACTAGATGGCCAGATTTGGAAGGACCAGATAGTCCAATTTTAACAGCTTTTAAAATTAAATATCTCAGAAACGGTTTGGTCTTTTAACTTGAAATTTGGGGGGTGTTGACAGGATATCCTGTAGATGTGAATTATGGTATTTAGGTGTCAAAAAATCAATTTGTTGCAGAGATATTGTGTGGTACAGTTAATGTTTTGCAGAAAGCATTCTGCATTCTGCTAGTGGCTTGAAATTGATAGGGTAGCTAGCCTTACTGCTATGGACATACTTTTCAGTTGTTAGGTGTGTAAAATGTAAACATGCAGAATTTTGCCACTCTGACAAATGAAAATCTCAAACTTTAAAATGTTATATCTCGGACATGGTTTGGTCTTTTAAATAGGAATTTTGAGGGTATTGAGGGGGATGTACTGTACATGTGAAGTATGGGTGTTTAGGTGTTGGAAAATTAATTTGCTGTGGAGATATTGTGTGACGCACTTTACATTTTGCGTATAGCGTTTTGCATTGTGGTAGTGGCTTTACATTTATAGGATACCTAGCCTTATTGCCATGGAGGTTATTTTCACTGATAAGGTGTCTGACATGTAAACTGGTGTGGAATTATGCCACTCTGATGAATCAAACTTTGTTTTGTTTTAAGGTGGTGGGAGTGTGGGGCCCGAAGGGCCCTGTACTCCCACCAACTTGTGTGACTTTCTACTTTTCTATTCTTTTTCAAAAAGTAAGGAAATTCTATGCAAAAAAACTTGTTAATGCATCTTTTAGGGTTAAAACACAAAAAACAAGGACATTAGACCTTTGGGGTTGTCCCCTCCCTCCACATGTACCCCCATCCTCACGAGATTGACAAATGACAGGGTGTGTCATTGAGGTTTTGTGGCCTAAATGTCACCCCATTCTTCTTTATCATGGCTTGTGAAATATAGGGGCATGGTCATGCCCCTATATTTAGGTTGAGTAGGCACTTTAATGTTAAACCTCAAACTTGCACGTTAATAACTTTGCAACCATTCAATGGATTTGCATGACATTTGGAATCCACGGTCTAGTATGGTAGACCTCTTGATGCACTAAATTGCATTTCAGTGAGACATACAGTCTTTGCACAGCGAAGAAACAAAAAATGCTCTTTTCGACACTTTTACGCATGTTTTGTCTCTGGTGCTGCGTGGACACCATGTGGACTATTGGTTCGAAACTTGGGGTGTAGAAAGAGCGTGGGCCAAAGAACATGCCATCATTTGTTTGGTGAAAACATATTAATCTGTTCAAAAGTTATTACAATTTTAAATTCCTATTATATCCTGTGGGAAAATGTATATGTATTTGTTGAATGTTAATGAGAAAGACCAGATGGCCCTAGGAAAGATCAGATGGCCCTTATTGGAATGACCATATCTCAATCACAGTTTGGTCTTTTTACTTGAAATTTGCAGGGTGTAGAGGGAATGTCATAGAGATGTGAACTATGCTGTTTAGGTGTTGGGAATTAATTTATTGCAGAGATATTCAATGACATTATTGGCATTTTTCCCATAGGATTACACTGCAGTCTGTGTCATAACTTTCAGCAACGTTATCTCAGAAACAAAGCGAGATACAGACTTTTTGCTGCAAAAAGATTTGAAATCATAGAGTAAGCCTGCAGTGGAATTTTGTTTGTATGTTGCATGGTTCATGAAATATTGTGAAATTACTGTCACAAGGGTTGAAAGAGTGCCTGTCCAATGCTTTTCGGTGCCCATATGTTGGAAACAATGTGAGATATGGGTACAGTTTTTCGATGTTGCATGAAGTACTCACTGTCATGATTACAATGATGCTAGAATTTTTTTCTAGCTCTTACGGTTCCCAAGATATGGACAAATTACTGTTACAAGGGTTTGGTGCCCTATAGTGCTGTTGCACAGCTCCGTAGCTTTACATAAGTGGAAGCGTGAGCCCAGATGCATATTGTTAAGCAAAAATTGCCAACTTGGTGGGAGCTGGGCTCCGCACTTCCACCAATACATGTTTTTATATTACTTATATTACACTTTTCCAAAAAGTAAGGACATTCTATGCAAGAAAACTGCATTAATGCTTCATTTAGGTTTACAGCAAAAAAAGTTGGGAAATGAGACATTAGGGTTGAACCCCAAACCCTCCCCTCACACACGCAACCCAGATCCTCCACAGTCTGAAAGATGCTGGGGTGTGCCATTGGGGATGTGAAGCCTAAATCTCAATGCATTCTCCTTTACTGTAGCATGTCAACATGCTCAGACATGGAATATATTATAGGGTCGTGGTCGCGCCCCTATATTTAGGGTTACGAAGCCACTTCTATGTTAAACTAACAATTTTGTGCGTTAATAACTTTGGACAACAGATGTGCATGAAATTTGACATGCGTGGTGGGACATAGTAGATCGCTTGATTTGACAAATTTCATTTTGGTCAGACTTATGGTTTTTATGCACCAAAATGCTGAAAAATGCACTTTTCGCTAGTTATGTGAGCAGTTTTTTGGATTTTGCCCATGGTGTTGCATGACTGTCATGTGGTGTGCTGCTCTGTGACTTGCCTCATCCAAAAGAGCTTGAGGCAAGGAACATGCTACTTTTCATTTGGTGAAAAAATATTAATCCATTCAAAAGTTATTAAACTTTTAATTTCCCATTATAAGTCAATGGGAACATTTATATGGTTATTTTGCAAAAGAAAAATGGAGTTTCGGCCATCAAGTCCCACCTCACAATCAAAGAATTTGCAGGCTCATGATCAAAGAATCATTGATCATGAGGAATTCTTTGATCGTGACGTCCACCATCTTGTTTTCAGTTTGCGGTTGGAAAAATTCAAATCTCTCATCCAGGGGGGGACTTCTGAGGTGAAACTATGGTGGACTTTGCTCAGGGGTCTTCCCTCTATTGAGCCACGCCTGTGGTTTCTTTCAAAATGGTAAAAAAATAGAGTTTCTAACTTTTTTATATGTTTTTATCACGGCTGACTAACGATCTTTGATCGCGAGCCTGCAAATTCATTGATCGCGAGATTCTCTGACCGCGATCTTTGATCACAAGGGCGTGAATAGATGGCCACTTGAAAAAATACATTTTTTCAGCTCAGGTGTGGCTTATTAAGCCAAATGAGGATGGGTTTTGTTCAAGGGGTTTCGTTCTATCGAGGCATGGCTGTTGTTTCATGCATTTCTGCCTAAAAATTGACTTTTAAAATGTTTTATTGTTTGATCATGACCCTGCAAATTATTTGATTGCGAGCCTGCAAATTTTTTGATCGTAAGATTCTTTGACCGAGATCTTTGATCACTCGGGTGTGACTAGATGATCACATGAAAAATTCAATTTTCTCGGCACAGGGGTCACTTCTAAAGGCAATTTAGGGTGGGATCTGCTCAGGGGCCTTCATTCTGTCGAGTTATGGATGTGGTTTCATGTATATTTCTCTAAAAATTGAGTTATAAAATTTTTTCTTCTTTGACCATGAGCCTGCAAATGCTTTGATCACAAGTCTGCAAATTCTTTGATCTTGAGATTCTTTGATCGCGATCTTTGTTTGCAAGGGAGGGACTAGATGGCCAGATTTAGAGGGACCAGATAGCACAATTTTAACAATTTTTCAAATTAAATATCTCGGAAATGGTTTGGTCTTTTAACTTGAAATTTGGAGGGTGTTGACAGTATGTCCTTTAGATGTGGATTATAGTGTTTAGGTGTTGGACAATACATTTTTTGTGGAGATAGTGTTTGGCACAGTTTACATTTTGTGGACAGCATTTTCCATGGTGGTAGTGACTTGAAATTACTAGGGTAGCTAGTCTTACTGCCATGGTTGCACTTTTCAGTTATTAGCTGTGTAAAATGTTAATAGGTATGGAATTCTGCCAGTGTGATGAATGAAAATCTGAAACTTTCACATTTTATATCTCTGAAACAGTTTGGTCTTTTACATTGAAATTTGGAACATGTTGAGGGGATGTGCTGTCAATGTGAATTATGGTGTTTAGGTGTTGGAAAATTCATCTGCTGCACCCATATTGTGTGACACACATTATGTTTTGCATATGGCATTTTGCATTGTGGTACTGGCTTCACATTTATAGGGTGCCTAGCGTTACTGCCATGGAGGTAATTTGTAGTGATTAGGTGTCTGACATGTAAACAGGTGTTGAATTAAGCCATTCTGATGACTGACACTTTGCTTTCTTTTAATGTGGTGGTCCGCACACACCCACCCATATGCACTGCCAGCAATACATATGATACTCAGTACTTGTACTCTTATTTTAGGTAGGAATTTGCAAGTTGGTGGTAGCATGGAGCCCGAAGTGCCCATGCTCCCACCAACTTGTGCAACTTTCTACTTTTCTATTCTTTCTCAAAAAGTAAGAAAATTCTATGCAAAAAAACTTTGCTAATGCATCATTTAGGGTTAAAACACAAAAAGTCAGGAAATAAGACTTTTAGGGTTGCCCTATCCCCCCTTCTGGATCTGCCCATCATCCCGAGATTGACAGCTGACTGGGTGTGTCATTGGGGTTGTGAGGCCTAATTACTGTGGCTTGTGAATATGATTAGAGATGGAATGAGGTGACATTTAGGCCTCATGACCTCAATGACACACCCAGTCAGCTGTCAATCTCAGGATGATGGGCGGGTCCACAGGGGGGATGGGACAACCCTAAAGGTCTTATTTCCTGACTTTTGTGTTTTAACCTAAATGATGCATTAGCGATGTTTTTGTATAGAATATATATATATATATATATATATATATATATATATATATATATACACACACACACACACATACAGTAAATACATATATACATATTATAGTGGCAGAGTCACACCACTATAGTTAGGGTTCAGTGGCCACTTACATACTAAAGTCAAAAGCTTGGGCATCAATAACTTTGGACCCATTCAATGGATTTGCCTGATATTTAGAATGTGTGGTGGGGGCATGGTAGATCTCTTGATTTGTCAAATTACGTTTCAGTCAGACTTACGGTCTTTGCGTACGAAAACACTGAAAAATTCAAAATTATCCATTTTTGGAGGCAGCTTTTGGGATTTTGGATGTGAGCTGTTAAAATCTTTATTTGTGACTCACCAACAATCTTTGATCGTGAGATTCTTTGATCGCGATCATGCATCGCGAGTGAGGGACAAGATGGCCAGATTAAAAAATCTATTTTCTCAGCCTAGGGGTGTCCTAGGAAGACAAATCAGGGTGGGTTTTACTCAGAGGGCTTCGTTCTGATGAACCATGGTGGTGGTTTACCACAATTCTTTGACTTTTTTTAAATTAGAACAGTTTTTATTCTTTGTTCATGAACCTGCAAATTCTTTGATCATGAGATTCTTTGATCGCCATCTTTGATCGCGAGATAGGGACAAGATGGTCAGATTTTTTATAACGGAATAGATAGGGAAATTTTACCAATCTTTAAGATTGAATATCTCGGAAATGGTTTGGTCTTTCTACTTGAAATTTGGAGGGTGTTTATGGCATGTCCTGTAGATGTGAATTATGGTGTTTATGTGTCAGAGAAAATTCTTTTTGCCGAGATATTGTGTGATGCATTTTCCATGTTGTGGACAGTGTTTTGGATTCTGCTGGTGGCTTGAAATTGATAGGGTGCCTAGTCTTAGTGTCATGGATGTAATTTTCAGTTGCCGTGTGTGTTAAATGTCAACAGGTGTGGAACTGTGCCACTCTGATGGATGAAAATTTCAAATTTTGACTTGTTATATCTTGGACACAGCTTGGTCTTTTTACTTGCAATTTGGAGGGTGTTGATGGCATGTCCTGTAGATGTCAATAGTGGTGTTTATGTGTTGGACAATATATTTTTTGCGGAGATATTGTGTGGTGCACTTTACGTTTTGTGAACAGCGTTTTCTATTGCTCTACTAGATTAACATTTGTTTGGTGGGTGGCCTTGCTGTTTTCAGTGTACTGTTTTATCACTGGGTGTGTAATGTAGCCTGACACTTACAAGTTGGTGGGAGCATGGGGCCCTTTGCACAACATTCTACTTTTCTATTCTTTCTTAAAAAGTAAGGAAATTATATGCAAAAAACTTCAATAATGCATCAGCTAGGGTTCTTCTACAGTGAAAAAAGCAAGGAAATTTGATTTTAGGGCTCCCACCTCTTGCACCCCACTCTCAGCCCACCCCCACCAGCAGGCATCGCGATGTGCATTGGGGTTGTCAGTCCTACCTCTCACCTCATCCCATGTGTAAACAAGCTGAGGTGGTGCAGTATAGGAGAATGGGGTGAGAGTTAGGACCAATGACTCCAATGCACACCCTGTTCCTACTGGTGGGGGCTGGGTGGGGTGGGATGCAAGAGGGTGGAAATCCTAACATCAAATTTCCTCACTTTTGACAGTGTGGAACAACCCTAACTGATGCATTAAATGGAGTTTTATGCTATGAATTTCCCTTCTTTTTGAGGATGTGCACTATAAATAGTGAAGTAACGGCAATGGAAATGCAAGTGCAAATGCTAACACACATGGTGATGCAAATGTAAATGATAATGCAAACAGCAATAGAAATACATGCTCAAATGTTTATGAAAACAGAAATGCAAGCGCAAGCGTGTACAGAAACGCAAACCGTAATGCACACGGTCATGGTAACTTCATTGGAAATGCAGACACTTATGGTAACAACAATGATGACACCACAGGAGACACAAAGAGAAATACAAATGCAAATGGAAGCACGTATGCAAACACAAATGGAAAAGCACACAGTGACGCAAAAGGAAATACAAACAAAAACAGTAATGGAAACGCAAATGTTAACAGTAATGCAAAAGCAAGCGCAAACGAAAACGCAAAGGGTAATGCACAAAGTGGTGTAGACGGGAGCGGTAACACAAACAGAAATGCAAATGCAAGCACATACGGAAATGCAAATGGTAACACGCATGATCACGGTACCACAATAGGAAACGCAAATGCTAACAGTAACAGCAACGATGATGCCAAAGGAAATGCAAATGAAAATGCACGTAGTGACAAAACAAAACACAAACAAAAACAGTAATGGAAATGCAAATGTTAACAGTAACACAAATGCAAGCGCAAACGAAAATGCAAAGGGTAACACACACGGTGGTGTACATGGGAATGGTAACACAAATGGAAATGCAAATGCAAGCGCGTACGGTGCAAATGATAGCATACACGGTCATCTACTGCCAAACAGCGCAAATGCTAATGGTAACAGCAACGATGATGCCAAAGGAAGCGCAAATGGTAATGCACATGGTGACGCAAAACGAAACAGAAACAGTAAATGAAACACAAATGGTAACAGTAACGCAAATGCAAGAGTAAACGAAAACAAAAAGGGTAACGTACATGGTGGTGTAGACGGGAACGCTAATGCAAACAGTTACAGAAATGCAAGTGGGAACGCTAACTGCGACAGTATTGAAAGAACACACCCTTTTTTTCACCAACAGCTGCATAGAGAAACACATTGAATACAAAGAATGTATGCATAATAATGGATCTCGGAGCAGAAAATGAGCACTTGGAATGCTAAATTGTATCTCAGGAACCGTATGACATAGAAAAAAAATTTCATATAAATTATAACTTTCTGGCAGTTTTGTTCCTTTTTCTGACAAAAAGTCTACATCTCGAAGCATTTCCGAGATACGGACCCCGAAAGGTGCAGCGGATGCAGTAATGTTAGTCTATGGGAAAAAGCATCAAATTCGGAGTACCGTAACTTTGCATCCCTGTAATATTTTGTCACCAAGCCACCAAAAGGCACATCTGTGGGATGTAGTCTGTCTTCCCTCTAAATTTCGGCCCAAAAGACCAAACCATTCTTTTGCAGCAGGGTGGCATAGAATTCCTGTTATTTTGACCATAGTGTCACAAAGTAGTGTCTCAAATCACATTTACAAAAATTTCAAAAACATATTTCTGGGGCATTTAATCCCCCCAAAAAGACATGGCTAGCATCCTCAGGGCTTAATTAGGTGAACACAAAAAAACTGTGTCCCTAGAAGGTTCCAAATTTAAATGCCAAGCATTTCTGTGACCACTAATTGAAAAATAAAATGGCTGACTCACAACACTACAGGGGTTATTTGCAACACTAAAAACTGCATTTGTGACACTGTCAAACCTTTTGTTAACTTTTCCCATTGACTATAATGGGAAACTTGTTTTTTGAATAACTTTTGAACCGTTTAATATTTTGGCACGAAATCTTTGAAAGGCACATCAGGGACCCTGGCCGCATGTTACCTGAAGGTTTCAGACCAGTCACGCAAACTGTGTAGGAGTGAGCAAAGAATATGCAAAAAAGCATAAATGCACTACAGAATGTCGCTTTATCACTCTGCAACCGTATATCTGACCATTGTGATTGGTTGACCATCCATGGCACTCCAGACAATACCTCATGGGTTTTAGCCCACCTGATAGGCTAGTGATGCACATGACTCTAGGATCAGATTTCTAGTATATCCAGGTCCCAGAGATCCCTGCTCTCCAGTTCAAATCGTGCATCTAATCAGGCAACAAGCACACCAGGATCCCTGTCTGCTCCACACCAGAAAGGTAGGCCTATGAATATAGGATAGGAATATAGAGATAACTGTAAAATAGTAATCAAAAGAGAATAAAAAGGAAAAGCAGCCCACAGCTAGGTTAGTAAACACTGCTATGTGGCTCAAAATGTTTTTCTGTTAGCTCAGATAAATTGAAATTCACGTCAGAGTCCACAGATCAATAGGGACATGCTATTGTGTCCCTAGCATTGTTAGTCAGGCTTCTACCTTGTTTTTTGTTCACTGCATTGTGAGTTCATGCTTTGTTAAATCCACCATTAGTGCTCTGTTTGATAGTTTTTTGCCACAGAGCTTACAGTCTGCATGCTAACCTTACTGCTTCCTTTATATTGCGGTACAAGTTTAAAGTAAGCTTAAAGAAAGAAAGGAAACTCTGTATGCATAATCAAGTTTAAACAAGTTTAAAATGTTGTTTGTTTGCACCATGCTGCTCTCGTGGTATCCTCCCAGCCCCATCGTGCCCACGTGGTATTCCTTGGCATAACACGCCATCCTGGGTCCCCCCCTCACGCCTCTGCTGAGGCTATCCTTTCTCCCAGCGCATCACTCCTCGCTACAGGGAGCACCCACCTCTTCTCCATTGCTCCGTTGGGAGCACGATCACCATGTGTGCCACAGGCTCATTTGCAGGCCTCTGGCCTACCTTTCCAACTGCACCACGCCCTTCTTCCAATGCCGGTCAGCACCAGAGGCCTCCCACAGCCCTAGTCTCAGGGCTGCTTCCCACAATCCTTCAGCACTAGAAGCATCTCGTTATGCCCGATGTACAGGATCGAGACCTTCTTTCACCCTCATCAACAAGGAGGTTACTGGGATGGGAGGGGGGCAATCTCTCAGCACTCTTTCTGGCTCGGGCCTACATCCAGGCCACCCTTGTGTCTACCACAGGGCTAGGACAGTGGCACTGGGCCCAGCTATTCAGGGGGCAGTGGCCTAGGAAAGCTATATAATTATATAGCGGCCACGCCATGCGGCCCCCATAAATGATTTTAATGTTGCCTCCACCACGACCTCGGGAGGCAATGCTGGTCGAGAATCCCTATATATGGGGATCGAGGGGGCAATCAACTCCTTTTTAAGGGAAACCCTTGATTGGCTTGTGATACCGTGAGGCCTAACTAGGCAGTATAGTTCTGCAGATTAAGGTGCCGCGCTGCAGATCTGGAGACCTGGGTTTCATCCCCAGATTCCTACACGCATGCTATATAACCCTGACCAAGTCTAATTTCACTTGGAACAGAATACAAAGGGGCTATCAACAGGAGCAAGGTTTTTCCAATTTGCACCATATGGGGTCTCTCACATAGTGACCTCCATATATATATATATATATATATATATATATATATATATATATATATATATATATATTGACCACCAGCCACAGTCTACTCACCCTACACACAGGTCCCTCCCATAGCGGCCCTAGTGTTAGGGCCTATTACTACTATAAGGCCTACAATTTTCAGTTTCAGCATGGGTCTCTCTCTCTCTACAGTGATCCTAGTGCTCACCTACATCTGGAAGTCCCTCCCTATAGTAACAACCAGACGAGTCCTCCTATGCATGAGGGGTCCCTCCCACAGCGACCTCAAAGGCCGTCGTCCCCCCTACCTCCTTCTCGAGGTTGAGGACCTAGACCTACAAAATTATGCTGACTTCTAGGGGACAGAGAGATCCCCACAGCACATTGTACCAGCCCTAATCATAAGCCTGCCTTCTTCTTTCTCACCAGATGGTCAAGGCCAAGAAGTGTTCCTCCTGCAATGCTATTCTTTTGCCCCAAGCTCCGGATCCCCTTTGCTCTGCCTGCCTACTTGACGATGACGAATTATCCATGGAGCAAACTCCGGTCATGGGTGCCACCAATCCAGGACCCAGCGGTACCACCTGGATGGACCCTGGTTCCCTCCTGATTCAAAATCAACAGGCCACAGTGGCAATGATGGAGAGCCAGCAGAATTTCATGCTGAAGACAATGGAGGAGCTTGAATCCCTTACACAGCATATAACAACAACAGTACCTCCGGATCCAGACAAGGCAGGGGGGGCCCTCAGAGGAGCATCTAGACCACAGGGATGCTGTGCCAGACAACTCTCGGCCAGACTCCAGAGAGGATAAGGATATCCCAGAGGAGGAGGATGGAGTGCAGACTGACAAAGAGGATATGGAAACACAAGCTGCACCGTCCCTTACTTCAAAACTGTGTTCATTCGACATGGTACCAGGCCTCATGAAAATCGTCAAGGCCACTATGGGGTTCGACATCGAGGAGAGTAAACCCAAGTCCAAACTTGACCCCATGATCCAGCAGAAGGCGACCACCTCAGAAACTTTTCTAGTGTGCCAGGCTATTGAGGACATCTTCAACAAGGAGTGACAATCCACAGAACCAGGCAGAATGCCAAATAAGAAAAACCTGGACAGAATGTATCCGGTCCAACAGGACAAGACTGATATCTGGTGAAAAGCCCCCACTATCAACCCCTAGGTGGCGGCGCTCAGTAAGAAAACAATCTTACCATGTGGCGCAATAGCCCTAAAAGATCCAACAGATAAGAAGGTGGAGGACATGCTAAAAAGTGCATTTGAGGTCGAGGGAATGTCCGCAAAAGCTGCCATGACTGCCATTTAGACAGCTTCACTCAGCTGACGAGGGGTTGCTGGAGATTCCAAGGGTGAATTTGAAGTCTTCTGGAGCCCATGCTTTGGGCTTTGTGGCTGTCATCCTTTGCAATTCTCTGCCCCGCCAGCTCCGAGAAAGTACAACTGTGGATAGGTTTAAGAAGGCCTTGAGTCACGTGATGGCATCCATCTGAGCAGCAGCTGGTATCCTGAGCTCCCCCCTCTGGCCGCCTATTTTTCTATTTTATAAATACTTTGAACGGACTTTTCGAAGAAATTTTCTAAAAAGACAACTTATTAACATCTAGTGATCGATTTGGTGTCTCGACCTGGGATATTTCAGCCCTTGCTGGATCGTGATGGAGGTGGATCCGAAACAGGCCTTAACCAAACACACTCCTCCTGCATCTCTGGAAAAGGCTGCAAAGAAGCAGCGGAACCAGGCCTCAACTAGGCCGGATCGTAGCAGTGAGAAAATGGGGCAGCCTGCACCTCTAACAGAAGATAGATTTCTCCAAGAGCTTGGCTCTGTGAAAGACCTCCTGATGGGTTTGACAGGTGAAATTAAATCCCTGCGTAGCGACCTCTCTGATGTTGCCAGAAAGGTATCGGATGTTGATGCCAGGGTCGCTTCTGTTGAAAATTGGAAAGCCAGGGCTGAGGAAGAAATGGCTGGGCTTAAGCAACATGTGAAGAGGCTTCAAGCCAAAACAGAAGACCTCGAAGGGCGCAGTCGCCGTAATAATCTATTAATTATGGGCCTTCCAGAGCTGGAAGAAGGCCCAGACCTCATGGCTTTTCTGCAAAAGTTTCTGATGAAGGTGGTGGGCCCATCACCTATCGGTGCCTCCTATCATCTTGAAAGGGCCCACCGCTCGCTACGACCTCGACCTCCAGCTGGTTCCCCCCCTCGCCCGATTATTATAAAATTCCTGAGTTATCTAGATAGACAGCATGTCTTGCTGAAGTCTCGGGACCTCAAAGAAATTTTGTGGGGCGTTTCAAAGATCCGGATCACCCAGGACCTTCCCAAAGAAATCCGAATAAAGAGGGCAGCCTATCACCATATTGTGCACAAACTTATAGCAGCTGCAATACCTTTTAGAATGACTTACCCTGCCACTCTTAAGGTAACTGTCGGAGGCATGGCCACGAGCTTTGACACCCCTGATGCGGCCTTCAAGGAACTGGCTGGCAGACTGCCTGATCTTTTCAAGGGTTCCGGCTGAATATCTACTGTGGACTTTTAATCTGTGTTAATTGGTTTTGTATGCCCTTTTGGTGGTCTTTTGTCGTGTCTTTGGTTTGCTGGTGATGAGGTTGCTGTTTCCCCCTGACCTCATGTTCCTGTCCTGTGCCTCCCCCGCCCCTCCTGTCACTTACCTTGGTTGGTGTTGTGTGTCTGTCCTCGCTATCGTCAGGTCTGGGGATCGGAGGTCTCCGTAGGTCCTTCTGGGGGTCAGCGGCGGGATTCGCGGTGTGGGGGCGGTCTCGGAGTGGGCCATGGTTGGCGCAATGAGTCGGGGCCTTCCCTCGCTGCTGGGCCCACTTTGGGGTGGGGGAACGTCGGTTGGTGATGCTGTTTCCGGGGGGAACTTCCGGGAGTGTTGCGCTGTTTGGGTCCGACTGCCTTAAAGGTCCCCGTGAAACAGCATTCATATCAATGCTTCTGATATTTCTGCCTTTGCCCATGGTATGGTCGTTGATGTCTGGTTGGGTCCCCTGATCTGAAGTCATGCTGTCATCGGTAAGTGGCCCATTCTATCCTATCTAGCGGCGGGGCGTGTGTGAGGGACTGGGCTGGACTGTATTTGTGGCGGGTCCATCGGGGTTGAATGAGGCTTTTGTGGCCTTAGCTAGCAGGAGCTCCCCTTTCTTTGGGTTTTGGTCTTCTTCTCCCCATTTCTCTGCTCTGCCATAACCCTGGTCTCTGCTTCTGCAAATACGTCGGTGCGTGGGCATTGGGGGCGGCTGGGGGTTGAGCAGGCTGGCGGGTTGGATGTGGGATCGCGAGCTGCGCGGTTGGGGGGTGGCTAATCCCTGCCTGGGGCCCAGCTGGCATAATAATTGGTGGGTCGATGTTTGGACCTATATCTGGATATGGGAGATTGTGGTCTTTATGGCCCATGTTTGTTGGGTTTTGGCTCTGGGAACTTTGGGATTCGCATGGGGATCCGGGGGGCTCGTAACCCGGAATACGGACTGGATAAGTGATTCTGGATATTGGGGTCTCCCTTTGTATATAGTTTTTGGGGATTGGGAGGGTTTGTTTTGAGGAGGAATGGTGTCTCTCCCTTTGGTTATAGATTTTGGGTTCGACACTCTGTTCGGAAGGGGGTTCCTGTTTGGTCGTTATGGAATTTCTGTGGTGGGTGGAGGGTGGGTTCTGGGGGGTCCGGGCTTGTTGTTTCCTGTCCTTTTATAGGGATTGGACTTTCTTTGTTTGGGGGTGGAGGAGGAGGGTTAGATTGGGGTGTGGGACTAGGGATTTGGGAGGTGCACCCTGCTACTAGTGGTTGGATTTATGCTATCTGGGTACCAGACTACTGTAAGTTCTATTTGAAATGGCTAAGAACGTAAACTGTATAGCGTCCTGGAATGTGAGAGGACTCAGGGATCGTGGTAAAAGGCTGCAAATATTTAATCACTGCTCCTTGCTTGGTATTGATATTCTTTTCTTGCAAGAAACACACTTGGGTCGGGAAGAAACTAATCTCCTCTCCCGGTCTGGATTTTCCCAAGTTTATCTTGCTGGGAATTCTCACTTTAGCAAAGGGTGGCTATCTTAATTAAAAACATGTTTTGTTTATTAAAGACTTGACCTGCTCAGATCCGGAAGGGAGATTCATTCTAGTAAAGGGTAAGCTAAATGGAGAGAGTGTGGTACTGGGATCAGTGTATGGACCAGTGGGAGGCAATCCAGACTTCTTTATGAGGTTGACAGATAAATTGGCTGCCTTTCTGCCGACTCAATTTGTGCTGGGAGGGGATTGGAATGTACCTTTCCCCTCTTTCTTAGATAGGGATCCCCAAGGCAGGAGAACACCTTCCCCAGCACAGAAAGCCCTCTGTGAGATGGTCTCGCTGCTGGGGCTTGGTGACCCGTGGCGTGTACTAACCCTTCTTTTAGGGCCTTTTTCTTCCATTCGCAATCACACGGCACCAAATCAAGACTGGATATGATTTTAGTGAGTGTCTCCTCTCTCCCTATGGTTTCTCTCTCTGGTATAGAACCAATCATGGTTTCAGATCATGCTTTGGTTTGGGTACGTTTGTCTATTAGGCATGATTTTGCTCGCGACTCCATGTGGAGATTGAATACCCAGCTACTGAAGGATCGTCACTGTGTTTCGGAGATCAGTACGAAAATATCTCTGTTTCTGGCAGATAATCTGGACTCTACCCTAGAAGTGGACATGGTATGGGGGCATTAAAGTGCTATCTTAGGGGGGAATTTATCCAGATGGCTTCCCTCAGGAAGAAAGCACGGTTAGCTAGGGTGTTAGAGTTGGTTGGTAAGATTAGAGGTCTGGAAAGTAAGTACTCACTATCTTCCTCGGTGTCAGATCTTAAGGATCTGCTCTCAGTCAAAAATGAGTACTCTGATCTGTTGAAAGATAAGACTGAGTATTATCTGGTCAAAACCCAGGCTAAGTATATAGACCTTGGTGAGAAATCTGGGAGACTACTGGCTTTACGTCTCAGAGCATTAGAAAGTTCGAGGATTATTCCCTCTCTGGTTTCCTCGTCCGGTACGAAGGTCTCTTCGCCCAGAGAGATTGCTCGGGCTTTTCGGGAATACTATTCTAGCCTTTATAGTCCCCCTTCTACATCCCATGCTGTAGCTGACCTTAAGGGTTATTTAAGTGGATTGGCTCTTCCTAGCATACTGGACTCCCAGCAGGCACGTCTAGTGGCGCCCTTTTCAGTTGAGGAGATCCAGAGCACTATTGCCTCCCTTGCCCCAGACAAATCGCCGGGCCCAGATGGATTCCCAGCGAATTTTTACAAAGCTTTTCTAAGGACTTGACCCTATTCTGCTTAAATTATATAACTACTTTCAGGTAGCTTCGGATCTTGATTGCCTTGTTTGAGGCTACCATAGTTCTAATTCCTAAAGCAGATAAGGAGCTCTCAGACCCAGCTAGCTTCTAGTCCTATTTCCCTACAAAATTATGATATTAAAATATTAGCTAAAATTCTCCCGAGAGGATTAAAAGATCTGTTGCGGACCTTCTGAGCCCTGAACAAGCAGGTTTTGTTCCAGGAAGATCTGCTGCTGATCATCTAAGGACATTGTCCCATATTTCACAGTATGCCCGGTCAGTTTCAGAACCACTTGTGCTGGTCTCTTTAGATGCTGAAAAAGCATTTGACCGGGTTGACTGGTCCTTTTTATGGGCTGTTCTGGAAGAAATGGGTTTCCCGTCCTCCTTCCTAAACATGATTCAGGTACTATATAAATGCCCCTCTGCTAAAATCTATTGCAACGGGTTTTATCCTCCTTTCAACCTCTTTGGCACGAGACAGGGCTGCCCCTCTCTCCTCTATTATTTAACTTGTATTTGGAACCTTTGTTGACTCAGCTTAAATCTACCCTCGGGTGAAAGGGATTAGATTTTAGGAGGAATCAGTTCTTTCTGTGATGCAGATGATGTTCTGCTACATTTGTCTGACCCGGCTGCATCGTTAGAAGCTGCTCTAGATATTATTAGACATTTCAGTTCCTTTCTGGCTACAAATTAAATATATCAAAGTGTGAGATTTTCCTTTAAATAATTATACCTTTAAGAGCTGCTTCCTACCTTTTGGAATGAGATGGACTTCCTGTTCCTTATGTACCTCGGGATTCACTTTTCCACCGACCCACTTCTGCTCAAGAAATTAAACTTAAATAAGATTAGAGACTCGGTTAGTCAAGATCTGCAATGCTGGGCATCTCTCCTATTTCCTTGATGGGCAGAATCAATATTATTAAAATGAACGTTCTTCCCCGGATTTTCTATCCGCTGAACCTCAACAATCTCTGGCTTCCTCTTTCCTTTTTTCAACAGCTCCATAGTATGTTTTCTACTTTCATCTGGAAAGGGAAAGGTGCGATCGCTCTTATAGCTCCTCTCGCTCCCCAAAGACAAGGGAGGTCTGAAACTTCCCAACTTTCAGCTCTTACTTAGCTGCCCACTTATCTAAGTTAGGACAGTGGTTTATGGTAAAACTTAAGAATTCCTCCTCAATATGGCTTCACTTAGAATCGACTTTTTCTCTGAGCTTAAATTTGACATAACTACTTTACCCTATCTTACTCGAGTTCACTTCACGCTTAATTTCTAATAATATGGTGCGGTTTCTCTTAAAGTGTGGGCTTAATGTCTTAAGTTCTTCCGGATCTCTAACCAAACGGATTTAGGACAACCAATTACCTCTAATCCCAACCTTGCTATTGGTGACTCAAGGGTGGGAGTAACTTGGTTGCCACAACTTAAAGACTCCAGGGTTGAACATTTGTATAATTCAACCTCTCTTCTCACATCAGGCGATATCCTCACCAAATTCGGTATCCCTGGTAGAGAGACCTTTAAAGTGTCTCAACTCCGTCATCTGGTCTGTAACAAATTTGGTGTGGTATTCAAACCGTCTGTGGTACACCCCTTTTTCTCTAATATTATCAGGCTGGCATCTCAACCCCATTCCATTTGCAGATCTACTCCTATCTATTAACTTTCAACTTGAAAGAGGAGGTAACTGGCCCTTGCTCTGGACGCAACTTCTGCCGGATGAAGTGCCATTTGGAGAACCTTATGGCCTAACCTGCACAAATACCATACTCAGGATAGGTTCGGTTAGTACAGTATAATATTGTCAATAACTTATATTATACTCCAGTTAAGCTTTTCAGCGTAAGATGATCTCTTCCTCAAGGTGCTTCCGTTGCCTCCGGGATGAGGTAACTTGATTCATGTTTTCTGGGGTGCCTAAAGTGGCCCCGTTGTGGTCTGCTATTATGGATAGTCTAGATCCCCTTCTGGGTCTGAGCAGGTTTTCTCTCCAAATATCTGTGTATTGGGGACTTTTCTCAGATAGATTGCGTGGGCCGTGGGTATCATATAGCTTTGATTTCGATGGCAGTCAAAAAATTGGTTTTAAGGCATTGGAAGGACCAATTGGTACTATCCCTTGCGGATTGGTTAAAAGAATTAATGTCCTACCTCCAGTCTGAAAGTTTGATTGCCAGTTACAAGCAGCGTATGGATTTATTTTATAAAAGATGGGGTAAACTTCAGTCCTTTTACCTACCAGGAGGTTAATGTATGTGATCTGATCCCTGGACCCTTACTCTATGTTGTATATCGATTGCCGTCCTAGTATACGAGTTATAGTGATACAACCTAGTCTCTCTCACTGTATGGTAGACCTATAATCACAGCCAGCAAAAAGATGGTTGCCTAAATGTGGTATCCAAACTTTGATAGTTGCTAGCTATGTTTTCGAACGGGTGCACCTAGGGGTGGGGGGTGGGTTTTGGTTTTTCTGGGTTTTTCTCGGCTCATAGATGAACATGTTTTATGATGTCTTTTGATGCTAATAGACCTGTTGTTATTTGTATAGCCGAGAGGGGGGGTGTACTGACTTTGGTTTACTGATTGGTTTCTAATACTATGGTATGGTTGTAACTTTTTTTTTTTCTCTTTCTTTTGTGAAAATAATAAACTTAAATTTCAAAAAAAAAAAGGTTTAAGAAGGCCTTAAAGTCATTCTTATGGATTCAGGCTTGTCCTGCTGTATTTTAAATTGTTTATTTTATATATTTTATCTGTTGTATTGCTATTGATTGTTTGGTTTTGTTAAATGTAATGATGTTTGTACAGCGCCTTGAAATATTTGAAAGGCGCTCAATCAAATAAATTTTATTATTATTATTATTATTATTATTATTATTATTATTATTATTAAATACGCTGGCTCGAAGAGCCCCAAGAGCAAGCAAACCCAAAATCCAGAGAGGCAGAACTTTTAGAGTGCACGCTTGATGCTGCAAAATACCTGGTGGACATGGCAGTAGACACACTGCGACTGTACGCCAGGGTCATGGCTATCACCAATCGTGCCAGAAGAGCGTTGTGGCTGAAGCTGTGGGACACAGACAATGAATCAAAGACACTATTACAAAACTTACCCATGAAGAGAGAGCATGTTTTTGGGGAGGGGCTGCAGGAATTCCTGAAACAGAAGGAGGAGAGAAGAGATCTCCTTAAGAACAAGGCCAGGTACACCTACCTCTCTTCCACAAGGTGGAGGTTTCGGGGGGGGACAGACTATACCAGTCACACAGGGACATGGACTCACAGAACAGCTCCTTTTGAGGCAGAGGAGCAGCCCATAGTTACCGTAGCCCTTATGCCCAAGCTTACCAACCTTCATCTTTTAGATCCCGTAGCCAAACATTTGGGGGAAAAGGAAGAAGCTACAGGGAAAAACAGCAATGACTACACACCCAAAACCTTTCAGAGTCAGGGATTGTACCCTCCTGTGGGGCAAAGACTGTCACTTTTCAAACACCAGTGGTTCAACGCAACCTCGGACAGGTGGGTCCTAGAGGTGGTCTCGAGGGGATATTCCATAGAGCTGTCCCACGCTCCAGTCACTCACAGGTTTGTAACCTCCCCAATTGCAAAAAGGAAGACAACACCGCATCAGGTCCAACACATCCTGTTGGAACTACTGCGAAATAGAGCCAACCAGCCCATTCCCACGGACAAGCAGAAGCTAGGGGTATACTCCATTTTCTTCCTCGTGCCTAAAAAATCGGGAGAACTATGCCCCATTCTAGATCTGAAACACTTCAACGAACATGTGGTGTGCCACAGATTCAAAATGGAGACCATACGATCAACTCTACGCAGCATCCGAGTAGGCGACTACCTCACGTCCATAGACTTGAAGGACACATATCTCCACATCCCAATCATTCCAAGACACCAGCAGTTCCTCAGATTCCACATCTTGGGACACCACTACCAATACCAGGCCTTGCATTTCGGTCTCACTTCAGCACCGAGAGTGTTCACCAAGGTGTCCATCGTTCTCGTAGCCAAACTCAGGGAACAAGGGCTAGATATCATACCCTACTTGGATGACTGGCTCATTCAATCATGTTCCAAGAAGCAGGTGATCCAAGACACAATGACCACCCTGCAGGCACTCAAGGAACATGGCTGGGTAGTGAATCGGGCAAAGAGTCATCTGGTACCCACCCAGCAGATCGAACATCTGGGGGCACTAATCAACACGTCCCAGGGATGGGCAAAACCCTCTCAGACAAGAGTGCTCAATCTGATAGCCCTGGCCTGTCATATGAGAGCCCACCATCAGACAACCCTGGGATGCATAGCCCAGTTGCTAGGGTGCATGGCATCCTGCATAGATCTCATACACTGGGCCAGATGGCACATGCGACCGCTCCAAATGTACGTCCTCACTCAGGGTTCACCAACCGAGTACAATCTACAGGTCATTGTCCTGCTACCACCATCGATGAGACACTCTCTAACATGGTGGACAGTGAAGTCTAACCTCACCAGGGGGGTACCTCTGGAGGCAGCCTACACGGCCACAATAGAGACGGATGCAAGCCTATCCAGCTGGGGAGCATGCCTGGGTGACTTGACAGCTCAAGGCCTATGGTCACCAAGGGAAACCAAATTATCCATCAACATCCTGGAGATGAGAG
The DNA here is from genome assembly GCA_016271365.2 of Neoceratodus forsteri. NCBI lineage: Eukaryota > Metazoa > Chordata > Ceratodontiformes > Ceratodontidae > Neoceratodus > Neoceratodus forsteri. The sequence continues at coordinate 665,076,288 of CM057456.1, read as the reverse complement.
CCATACCCATGCCCTCGAGGCCTTCAGATCATTCATATATGGCCAGTCGGTTCTGATACGCTCCGACAATCAGGTAACAGTGCCATAGATCGCAAAACAGGGTGGTATCAGGAGCAGAGCCATGCTGAGGGAGACAACATCAGTCGTCAACTGGGCTCAGACCAACCTCAGTCATCTCGGTGTAGTGCACCTTGCAGGAAGGCTCAATGTACAGGCGGATTGGCTCAGCAGGCAACAGGTTCACCCAGGAGAATGGCGGCTACACCCCAACCTCTTCCAGATGATTCAGGAAACATGGGGACCAGTTACCATGGATCTCATGGCTACAATGGAAAACACTTAAGTCCAGGCATTTTATTCACGGTTCAGGGAGGGTCGCTCCCAGGGAACCAATGCCCTCTCACAACTGTGGTCTCGGGAGCATGCGTATGTGTTCCCACCCCTTCTCCTAATCCCCCAGGTACTAAGCAAGATCCTGGCATCCCACTATACCATCATCCTAGTGGCCCCCTACTGGCCATGGAGGACATGGTTTGCCACAGTACTCGAAATTATCTTAGCCAGCCTTCGATTGCCTTACCGAGCGGATATGCTCTCACAGGGCCCAGTGATCCACCCGGCCCCACAAACACTGAAACTCATGGCCTGGCTCCTGAAAGGAGGAGACTAATGAAGGAAGGATACCATGACTCCGTCATATCAACTATCTTACAGACTAGATGGGCCTCCATCACGTCCACCTACGGTAGACAATGGTTTATATTCAGAAAGTGGTGTTGAGAACAGGGTAAGGACCCTGAACAAACAGTCATGTCAACCATTTTGCTATTCCTCCAACAGGGAGTAAACAAGGGCCTGGCACACTCATCCCTCAGAGTTCAACTCTCTGCAATTGGGGTGGCCACGGGTCCCATCGGGGGATACAGCCCCGGGAGTGCACCCCAATGCACTGCACTTTCTAAAAGCAGTAGAGGTACTCCGACCCAGAACACGACTGACCATCGCACCATGGGACCTCCCACTGGTAGTCAACTCCCTCAGCTCAGCCCCTTTCGAGACACTCAATGAGGTAGACCTATTCTGGGTCGACCTCAAGGCCTGCTTCCTTGTCGCCATCTGTTCAGCTAGACAGATCGGAGAAACCGTGGCACTATCGTGCAAAGAGCCCTATACCGTGTTCACCCCTCAGGGAGTCCATTACGAACAGTCCCAGCCTTCCAACTGAAGGTATCCACAGCTATCCACAGGGAACAGCCCATCAAGCTGCCCACCTTCCCTGCGGACACACTACAGAGCATCTGGCCCATTCCACATTATCTGGATGTTGGCATCACCCTCTCCAACTACATAGCCAGGACACTGCCCCTCCGTAAGACAGAAACATTATTTATCCTCACAAGGGGCCCAAGACAAGGCAAGGCAAGGCAGCTTCCAAGTCCACGATCGCCGGATGGTTTAGAAGGACCATTCAGGAGGCTTACCTAGCAAAACATATGACACCACCCCAGGGTATTAAGGCTCATTCCACTAGAGCAGTCACCACATCCTGGGCAGAAAGAGCAAACGTGTCATCAGAAGACATATGCAAGGCGGCTACATGGACATCCATCCATACATTCGCCAGACCCTATAAGCTTGAGCACCTGTATGACATACAACCCACTTTTGCCACTCAGGTCCTCCTAGCAGCTACATCCACCTCTCACTCATAGACCACTCTGCTTCCCTCCCTTGGGTACTACACTGCTACTTATATACCCATGAGGTAATGTCTGGAGTGCCATGGATGGTCAACCAATCACAGTGGGTGTTTACTCACCTGGTAAAGGTGATTGTGTTGGTTGACATCCATGGCACTCCAAAGCCCACCCAACAGAGTGCTCAGAGTGACCAGGACTGGAAGTCTATTCAAAAACAAAGATGAGGAGGGGATATGCTACATTAAGAGTTGACTGTCGACCCCCTCAGGATTGAGATTAGATTGTAAATAATAGGGAGAATAAAATCGGGCCTGTTGGCCACACCAGCTTACGTTTTACTTGGCACCATTTTACACAATATTGGTATTGTTTTTTTCTTGCACTTCTATCTTGCACTTTACTAACCTTGATTTCAGCTATGGAAGATTCGAACTGGAGAGCAGGGGTCTCTGGGACCTGGATATACTAGAAATTTGATCCTAGAGACATGTGCGTCACTAGCCTATCAGGTGGGCTAAAACTCATGAGGTAATGTCTGGAGTGCCATGGATGTCAACCAACACAATCACCTTTACCAGGTGAGTAAACACCCATTACGAAACTTGGGAGATGCAGAGATCTGTGGTATCACTCTATGCCTGTCAAATTTCAGGCAAATCTGTCATACTGTGACAAAGTTATTAAGATGCAAAATTTCACATTTTAACCTTAAATGGGGTACTCAACCCTAACTATAGTGGCACGGTATGTATATATATAAAATATATACACATGCACATGCACACATGCACACACACACACACACACACACACTTACTTACACACTCACACATATTTATGTTGCAGAAAACTTCTTTAATGTTCCAGTTAGGATCAAAGTGAAAAAAGTTGGGAAATGAGGCGTTAGGTTTTACCTTGCACACCACCCTCCCAAACCAGATAGGAGAGTAGGTGTGTGGTGTGCCTTGGGCTTCTCAAGCTTAAGGCTCACCCTATTTGATCTATAAATAGGGTCAAATGTGTAGACCTTATGAGAATGGGGTGAGTGTTAGGTTTGAGAAGCCCAAGGCACACCTAACACCTACTCTCCTGCATGGTTTGGGAGGATTGGGTGTTAGGAAAACCCTAACACTGCAGTTCCCAACTTTTGTCACTTTGACCCTAACTGGAGCATTAACAAAGTTTTTTGCAACTTATTTCCTTACTTTTTGAGATAGTGTAATAGTACTCTTATTTGCTTTCTAGGATTACTAGGATATATAGGACAAAAGGGATCTATTTGCTCATTTGTATTGTGCCCCGCACTTGTGGGCATCATCAAACCATTTTCCCTCTGTATAATACTGTTTGTCTAATAGATATTTAAACCTGTTAATCCCATCAGCTTCCACTCTTCGCGAAAGTCTGTTTCAGGTCTTTACACTTCTAATAGTAAAGAAGTTGTCTCTTTTCTTAGTATTTACTTGGGATATAACCAATTTTTTACCATGTGATCTGAGGTTGCTCTGATTTTTACTAACCTCCAGTCCGCATTGTGTCATTAGGTCTGATGATTGCAATATTTTATATAAAAATAATAAATCTCCTCTCTGTCTTCTTTGTTCAAGAGAATGCAACCCAGTTTTTTTTAGTCTATGATCATAAGGTATTCCATCAAGGTTAGGGATTAATTTGGTTACCGAATGTTGTACCCCTTCAATCATTTTAATGTCTTTCATATGATAAGGAGACCAGAAGGGTGACCCATAGTCTAGTAATGGCCTAACAAAGGCCCTATACAAGGGAATAATACACTGTTCTATCTTGCAAATAAAAGTTATTTTGATTCTTTTGATGAGACCTCTTGCCTTGAAAGACACCTGGCGACAATGTTCTGAAAATAAGAAGGAATTATTTATTGTAATCCCTAAGTCTCGTTCTGATGTAGCCATGCATAAAATCTCATTTCCTAGGATATATTTATATTTTTGGTTTTTCAATGCAAAATGTAGGATTACACATTTCTCAACATTGAACTGCATCTCATTAAGTACTGCCCATTCTCTCCCTAGATGTGTATATGTATGTAGCTGTGGAAGCACAGGGATCTCTGCACCCTGCACTTCCATTTATAGGACAACAGTGACCGAATTTGTCAGCATAGCCATCTTATTACCCCACCTCATGTACCTGGCACCAAAAATTTTTGAATCCCCATTAAAACGTAATTCTGCTCGACTGCAATGCCATTCTGTGCCACATGTGTGAAAACACATTTTGGGCAGGATTTGAAAAATGGCAATTGTGACATACATGAAGTGTGGTAATAAGAAGGCTGTGTGGAAAACCTAGGGTCAAAATATGTACAATTTCCAAAGTTATGAGTGTGTGTAGCAAAATTGCAATGAATGGTCATAACTTTGGCATTTTTTCATACGTTGACCCATCATTTTTTAACATTGTCTTCTTATGACCCCACCTCATAAACTCCATAGTTTAAAATTTTCAAATGCATGCCAAAATGCCATTCTGTGCCACAGGAGTGAAAACACATTTTGGACAAGATGTGAAAAATGACAACTGTACTGTTCTTTGGGTGGTGTGAAAAAATGGCTATGTCGAAAATTTGGAGTCAAAATACTGAAAATTACCAAAGTTCTGCACATGTGTAGAAAAATGTCAACGAATACTCATAACTCGCCCATTTTTAGGATTTTTTTCACTAAATTTTCAACAAAGCCTTTTTGGGGGCCCACTACATAAACACTGGTAGTGAAATTTCATTATTCTATCCTGAAAGGTGATTTCATGCTATGACTGCAAAATCACCTTCTGGGGCCGATTAACTAAATGACAGTGTAAGTGTTCATGAGGTGGGTCCCAAAAAGGCCATGCTGGAAATTTGGTGAAAAAATTTCAAAAAAATGGCAAAGTTATGAACGTAAGTTCAAAACTTTATTGAAATACATTATACTTTACTAACCTTTATTCTTCAGTTCGCAGTTCGACTTTGAAAAGTGCAGACATGTCTCAGTCCACAGAAGATGACAGCATTTGACATTGGCTGATAAGCATAGGGTAAGGGGGTGTGGGGAGGTGGGTGCTCAGTGGAAGGGTTGGGATGGGAAAGGGGGTCAGAGGCAACAACGAGGGACAATTTTCTTTGTTTCAGGTGAAAAACAAAAATATGTTGGGGGATGGTTTTCCTTTTGCAGGTACCAATAAACCCATTGGGACACGGGGTGGTCTCCTCAGTGTCCCACACTGTTGAGTAGGGAGTTTCTAAATGTAGAGATTGGGCCCTCCAATGTGGGCTACAATTGAATAAAACAATGGGCTGTGGGGGCAGGCATCTGACATTAGGGATGGGCATCCCGGTGTCAGATTATATAAATATATAAAAATCAAGCAATACTGAAGCTTAACATAACTAAGGTATTTTCTTATACACTACAGCCTAAATGAAGGTTGGAGCTGAGCAAGCTGGTCTTCACACTTGTACATGTAAGCACCACACATGGTAATGAATAGAGTCAAGAAGTGCCCACGAAAGAAAAACAAGATTAATTGGACTACAAAATGAAATAGTAAAGTTGTATTTAGATACCATGGATGAGGGGAGCGGGGAGTGGACCCCCCCAAACAAACAAGAAAAAGTTTCTAGCAGCTGTGTTTTACTGCGATCATCCTACAGTGTTTCTGAGGGAAAAAAGGATATATAAATAACATTTAATATTGCTTATCACATGGATGGGGAGGGGCATAAAAGCACTTTTCTTGACCTTTTCAGTTAATGTTTGATTGTTTTTATTTTGGTGGCAATGCTTGACTATATTCATTTTAATGTGCAAGTTCTTTCAGCTCCGACCACCCTTTAGGCTGCTGTGCATGAGCGTGTTTAGATGAAGTCACTGGAAGGAGGCTGACTTAATTTTGTTTTTCTTTCGGGATCACCACTTGTCTACATTCATGTTAGTGGTTAGTGTGTAGTGCTTAAATCAAATTCGCTCAGCTCCAAGCCCCAATAAGGCTGCAGCACATGATGGTGTTTAGATGAAGTTACTGTAAGGAGGGCAGATTAATTTTGTTTTTCTTTTGGGGGCACCACTTGACTATTCATTTTTGTGCGTGGTGCTTACATGCACAATATTTATGGGGATAGTGTATGAGTGTGCGTGGGGGGGGTTACACCATCAAACACCAGCAAAATGGTAGGGAGGTTTACAGCTCACACTGCAGCTGACAGCAGGAGATCAGCTGCAGCAGCAGAAGTCAAGAAAATCTGCTGTTCTCATATAGAGAATGCAGGGAAAGGCTCTTCTTGCTAAGCTGAGCACCTGGGCTTTTTGGTACATAGACAATGCATTTCTGGCCCTAATTTTTACAAACAAACATCAGAATCTAGCAAAACTGGGCTTGTTTAGCTAGGTTCTGGTGTCTGAGTTGTAAAATTACAACATTTTAATGTATTTTTCATACTTTTTAGTTGGTGGAAAAAATCAATATGGCGGCTCACAAAAAAAGATTTTTCCCTCACAAAAAAGGAACTGGTCTTGTGAGAATGAATCCTTTTTCATGAGAATGAATCCTTTTTCACAAGATCAAATCTTTTGTCAAACATTTTACCTCTATCCTGGAATGTCATCTTCCCATAGGAAATAATGGGAACTTAAAAACTGAATAACTTTGCAACAGATAAATATTTTTTCACCAAACGAAGCATGGCAGCTCTGTTACCCAAGGTCTTTCTACCATTAAAAATATCACAACAAAATTCCACACTGTCTGGTCACAAGGTGATCATGAAAAAACTGCAAAAAGGAGCTACATTTAGCCGGCCCTGATGACACTGAGGGTTGAGGCACTGGATGCCTTACCTCCCACTATGCCAGTGACCTGAGTTTGGAATGACCTCAGGTCATCAAGGTGCCAGTGTGGGGGGGTGGAAAAAGCTTAATTGAGCATGCCAGTGGGCAGCTTTCCTCTCCTGAGGGTGGTGAGGGTGGGTATGCACCCCTCATAGTTCCACTCCCACTGGGTGGAGGTCCAGTGGGTAGTGTAGGCAGAGAAGGGGCTGCAAAAGCATCAGGAGGTGAAAGGGGCCACAGGGTGTGAAGCATGCCTCCACACACTCACATGGCCATGTGCCATGGCCTGGGGGGCTCAGGGGAGAAAATCTGTAAAAATACATATATGTCCTCATCGCCAGTAGGTGGGTGGAGGTGACAGGGACCAAAAAGCTAAATAAAAAAAGTGGAGTTTGCACTGTTCGAATCTCAGAATCCACACACACATCCAACCGGAATGAAACTTACAATGTCAAGAGATCTACCAATGGGTCTGTGCATGCCAATTTTTGTGCAAATCCATTAATTGGTTGCAAAGTTAGTAAAGTGCAAAGTTTGTGCTTTAACATAGTTGAAGCCTTAAATTAGTATTTTTGTACTGTTTTTAACAGAAAAAATACAAAAAGAATAACTGAGAAACAGTATGGGAGTAGTATACATCACTACACTAAAGAGGAAGTCTTTACAGAGTTAAATAGTGTAAGACCCAACTCCTCTCAGGGCCCAGATGGGTTTTATCCATTATTCATTAAAACACTTGTATCATCCCTGTGCCAGCCCTTCATGACACTGATTAAAAAATCTTATGAATCGGGTATAGTTTCCCAGGAATGAAAAAGGGATTCTGTTACTCCAATTTATGAACAAAATCTGGCAAGCACCATTAGTGCTGCAGCAAAAGAATGTGGGGTAAAAATACTGAAAATTAGTTTTTTAATATTTTTACACCAAATTTTCAACATAGCCTTGTTAAGACCCTGTCTCATGAAGAATGGCAGAGAAAATGTTCAACTCCTGGCCTAAAGGTGATTTTGCACAGGGACTGCAAAACCAAGTTTCAAGGCACATAAATGCATTTTGCCCAGGAGTTGAAAATTTACAGCTGTCACATTCATGAGGTGCTATAAAGAAACAGCTATGTTGTAAATTTGGGGTAAAAATATTGAAAGCTACCAAAGTTACGAGCCTACATTCACAACATTCAACACAGACTCATAACTTTATTGTTTTTTTAATATTTTTACACCAAGGGCTAGATATTCAAAAGTGTGCCCTGAACATGCACAATGGGATGTGCAGTGCAATCCAGATGTGCCATAGGAAATATATGCAATATTCAGTGGATGCGTCACAGAAATGCACCTGCACAAAATACACTGAATATAGCACAAATGCATCATTGCACAAACAGACATGCAACCTGAATTGTGCAGGAGCAAGTGTGCATGCTAAAAATAGCAGGTGGAGCAAGGAGCACCATGCATAAGGGAACACAGGTAAGGCTGCGCAAGGGCACAGTAGCATGGAAGTGGAAGTAGGGGTGAACCACAAGGAGACAATGGGCATGGGGTACTGGACAGGTACAGACCCCAATGGCAATGGAAAATGAACACAGCCCCACACAGACCCTGGTGACCAATGTGACATAGCAGGGAACACCCATGGAACAGACAGCTGCAGGGACTGGGCATTCCACGGCCATGGTCCCAACAGCCAACACAGGACATGTAGATGCCACAGCCACTGTGTGAAGGCACCATGCAAGTACAGTGTGCTACAGCCACCCACCACACAGGTAACAGGCTGCATGTCACACGTGCCACACAGACACACATGGAGACAGGACACAGCACCACACAGCACAGTGTCACTGGGGTGGGCAACATGGCTGGGAGTGTACAGTCCTGCACAGGTAGACAGGGGCACAAGGCACCATGCCATGCACAGAGGAGGTGCAGAGCCCACACCCTAGGTACCATGACACACAGGAAAGTGACACACAGGCCACTATACACCCAACAGAACTGCACTGCGGGGTGCTCGGGTGCAGATAGTGACCTCCCTAACCACAGCAATGAACAACAGCAGCACAGTGCAGCAGCATGCATGCAAAGGAGATAAAGAAACACATGAGCACGTGGTACAAAACTCTTTACATAAAAGTTAAAACAAAGTAATACAAACAGATACAGAGGTGCCAACAGGGCAAACACAAGAATGGGCAAAGGGACAAAACACTCTTCAACTTAAATAGGCGTACCAAATGGTATGTTCAGGGGGCATTGAAGGGAGTACAGGGGAACACACATAACAGTCCAAGTGGGTTGGTGGGCAGGGGAGGGTGAAATGGGAAGGGGATGGTCAATGTCCATTGGCTGTCACTGTAGCCATCTCAATGCCAAACGCACCCTGTGGACCTCCACCACCAACTCCCTGATAGCTGCCAACTGTCTTCAGCTCAGCCAGATGTGTGATACAGTACATTTGTTTGAGGCACTGTAATTGAAGTAGTCCACCGCTGAGGATGTTGACACACCTTCATCCACTACCTGGCCAGGACACCCTATGAAAGGGAAACACAGAACAGACACTAAGTGACAGGCCCCACACAGCAGATAGTTCCCCCCACCAAGGTCTGTGTGTGCATAGGACAGCAGCAGTGCCCCCCCATAGACAATGCCACCAACAGCATGTGCACAGTGGACAGCCACAGCAGCCCAGGGCAGCATCCCACATACATACTGAGTGGAATGCCATAGAGCACCATGCACCCACTCCTGTGCACAGGTGCCCCACAGCATGAGACCACTGCCCCATGGGCAATATAGGATCTGGCCAGCAGCAGCATGCATGTGCCATGGGACACACACACACCACCAGTGACAGCAACAGGATGCCACCACACAGAGGCCACATGCATGATGGGGCCACCCACATTGCTGACCATCATAGGAAGCAGTGACGGTGCGCCAACAAACACCATAGCCCCACATGGCAGCAGTGCCCTGGAGGACTACCAGCTCCACCCATCCCAAACTCTGCAATAATGGCTGATACAGACAGCATACACTCACCTGCCGCCCATTGCGCTGGTCCTGTCACAGCACTATCATCAGGGCACTGGTCCACCCGAGTGGTGGCCTCCCTGGCCCTCTTGCACATCTCCAGCCCAGTGGAAGAAACATACAAAAAGGAACATGAGTGGCATGCCATGAACAGACACTCAACCCCCCACCCACACAGGCCAGACAGTGACCCTGGCCAGGGTAAGGGCTATGATGCTGAGGCCACTGGCACCATGTAACACACAGGCACACATAGCACAGCAATGCCACAACACTGTATGCACACACACTGCCAGTGCCAGGCCCCCTGTGTGCAGGTGCAGACGCACATGCAGCACACTCAGTTGCATGAATGCTGAACAGTGGCAGCATGCACAATGCACAGAGACATTTACCTGGTTGTGAGATGGAACCATGGCATGCATGGTCCTGCAGCCTCCTCAGCTGCTCAGGGTCACAGTACCACAGGTCCCTGTATTGGTGGCGACACTGCTCCCCCATCCGGGCAACACCTGTGTGCCACTCCAGTCCCTCTGCCACATGGGCACATATCTGGGACCAGGCCTCCTGCAGATCCCCTGCCCCAAACAGTTGGCTCCACCAATGCCACCAGGTTGGCCATTTTGATATCTGACAAGATCCTGGCCCATCCAGGTGTTCAACCAACCATGCCATAACAGCTCACAGATCACTAATTGTCCTGAGCAATGTGGTGTACACTGAAATCACATGTAGCACTACTGCACCACATGCACAACAGGAACACACAGCACATGATCACACAGCATGTAGATGAGCGATTGATGTACACAACCATGGCCTATCACGCAATATCACACATGCGCATCACCAGAAGTCTGGACAGCATTTCAGGATTATGTCTGCAACCTGCGTACATATAGGTCAGCGTAGCTGCAATGCTGTGAAGGGCATGCGTCGCCACATATGCTACATGGCAATGGCGCAGTGACCGCCTGTGCACAGTCAATGGCAGTGCGCAGCAGGGCCAGGTGCATGGTACATCACCACTGTGCATCCGTGCACCCATGGTTGCATGCATGACAAGACAGGCATGTGCAGTGCAATTGGCTGCGCAATATGTGTCACAGGACAGTGCCCTGCTGCCTTCGCACATGGCACATGCGCTAATGTGCATCACGCATGCACCAGTATTGCACCTGTGGATTGCTCCAGTGCATTTGCATTGTGCGTAACACAGTCCGTTGCACAAGGAGCAATTCTGCAATATTCAGCCAGAGTATATAAATAGCCTCATCAGCCAATGCCAGGTGCAGTCGCTCACACTAGCATCTCATTACTGGTTGTGCACAGCCTCATTTGCATGAGTTGGGCCATAAAAGCACCACCACACAGCACTGGTTACTGACAGGTATTGCAGCCATTAAGGTAATACTGTCCACATTATGACGGGTCATTGTTACTGCTATGCTGTGAGCCAATGCTGCACTATGTCATGGACTGCTACCATGCTGCTTATCGTTGCACCATCCTACTCTTCACATGTCACATCATGTCAGAGTCAGAGGGAGCTGAGGAGCAGGTGCCTACCAGGAAGCACAGGTCAAATTTCACAAAGGATGAAAAGCAGGCCCTATTTGAGGCCTATCTGGTGAGGAAGGACCTGCTGAGTGGGGCCACTGGGACCACGCAGAACCATACCACTGTGTGGGAGGAGGTGGCAACATATGTCAATGCCCACAGCCACCACAACAGCAGTACACAGGAGTGCAGAAAGAAGATGGGCACTGACTGGAGGCTCATCAAGGAAAAGATTGCTGCCCTTGGGCATCCCACAATAGGGAGGTTGGTGGACCAGCTACAGCACCTGTTCTGTCCTCAGGGGAGGAGCTTGTAGAAGCCACCATCAGCTGGGCAGCCATTGAGGGTGTCCCGGAAGAAGGATGCCAGACAGGTGGCAGCCCCTCACAGCACTGTGAATATGACAGTGGGTGTTGTGGGGAGGAGGCAAGTGCATACCACCAGCATGCCCAGTAAATTGCGGATGTGCTGCACACCTGTGACTGTTGTGGCATGGTGTGGTGCATGCTACACCTGGGCACACCGTGCATGTCCTCTGTCCCATGAATGCAGTGTGTCTGCTGCATGGGGCATGAAATGGTAGGTGGTGCAGGGTCCAGGGGTGCATGTCTCCCTACATGTCCTACAGCTGTGCATCAGTGCATGCAGGACCACAGAGGTCACATTCAGCATTGCAACACACTTCACAGGGCATGGACAGGGGGAGGAGGCCATATTGGGGGTGCCATGCCTGCCGACCATGTGCAGGTGCAACACAGCTTTGTGTGGCTACACATCGTGGTCAATATGTCCTGTGCTATGCCTGTGGCATGGCCAACCTGTCATGAACTGCTGTACAGACAGCTGCTGGTGTGGCCTGGCATGCCTGTGTCATGCATGAGAACATTGCACAACACACAACATTACATGCACTACAACAACGTCACCGGTGACACTGCACATTCCATCTTTTAGCTCCATCATGTCTCAGGGGTGCAGTGCGGGATGATACTGGTGACATTGGACTTGATGATGCCATGCCATTCACATCATCCGGCATTGTGGCCACAGATCGGAGGTGCCATAATGATATGGGACTCATGCAGCTCCTTGGCCCAGGGGATGATGATCCATTGGCAGACCTCCTTCTTCCAGATGACCTACTGGTGCTTGTACCTGCAACACAGGAGAATGGCTCATGTGACAGTAATGATGACCTCTCCCTGATCCTGGGCAGCACAGGAATAGTCACACAACCCCAGGGACAGGTGTCAACACAGGTGGTGACAGGCAGCATGGGTGGTACGGCAAACATTCAGGCCCTCCACACCATGGCTGCACAGTGGTGTGTGATGCCACTGCTGGTGCTGGCCATGGCTGGGGTGCTGGTGTGGGCACCAGTGCTGGAGAACAGGTCCAGCAGGCTGCTAGCATGCAGCAGCAGGCTGCAGGAGTCACTATGTAGCCCTCCCCAGGGTCCACCATTGGAGCACCCAATCACTCCCTACCACCTCCATGGATGCCTGTTTGGCATTCCCAGTCAAGGGATGTTCTGGAGACCCCATCTCCACAAAGACAAAGACAGGGTGGAGGCTGTCCAGAGGAGGGCAACCAAAATGGTGGAGGGTCTGCAACAGAAGACATGAAGAAAGACTAAAGGTGCTTAATATGTATAGCCTCAAGAAAAGGAGGGAGAGGGGGGACATGATAGAAACTTTCAAGTACCTCAAGGGAATCAACAAAGTCCAAGAGGGTAACTTCTTTCATAAAAAGAGATATGCAAGAACAAGGGGGCACAATTTGAAGACAGAGGGGGGATGGCTCAGAGATAATGTGAGGAAGTATTTCTTTACAGAGAGGGTTGTAGATGCCTGGAACAGCCTTTCTGAGGAGGTCATGGAGTCAAAATCAGTGGGGGAATTCAAGAATGCATGGAACAGACATAAGGCAATTCTAGTGAGGGGGTAGGGGGAAGTAGGCTGTTGGTTAACTAGGATCTGCAGCTTATCCGTTAGGTAGGAAAATGGGCAGACTAGGTGGGCCAAGCAGTCCTTATCTGACATCAGATTCTATGTTTCTATGTTGCACGGCTTGCCGCCACCCCTCCAACATGTCAGCAGCAGCACCATGAGACACCTGGCGCTGACAGACTGGATGAGCATACCAGGCTGCTGTGTTCATCCAAGGACAACCAGGCAATGCTTGGGGCAGAGGTACATGCACTGAGGTGCATCAACTGGCTGAGCTTGGGGACATTGGATGTGCTCAGCTGATTGGTGAGATCCAGTAACTGCGGGAGGCCACGACCACATTGCTGGACCTTATAGCTAGGACCATTGCTGCTGGTTTTGCATCACTGACATCCACTGGGTGCAGCAGGGCATGCAGGATGTCCCATGGCACTACATCGACACTATGGTCACAGTGTCTGATGACCCCAGCAAGGCTGATGCCATCCACTGCCATGCCCATCCTAGATATACCCAACAATAGTCTGTTTGCCAGTCTGTACACACCCATGAGGACTTGGTCATGTTCTCAGGCCTCTACCTCCATTAATGTGTTGGTGACACCACCTGTGGCTGTTGAGCAGCCTGTGCCTGCCACACAGTCAGGGTCATGTCTGCCCACAAGGCAGTGGCAGCTGTGGCTCCCCACAGTAGTCCTGACTACTGTGCTGCCCAGTCCTGTTACCTGCTGCTGTTGCCTGCTGCGCACATGGCTGGGCATGGCCTTGTTTGTATGCTGTTGCATACACCAGGGTCATGTCCAGCATGTATGTGGGCAGTTCTGCTGGACCATGTGGTGTGGGCATGATGAGAGCAGCACTGTGCTGGCATTGCCTGTGTGCCAGCTTGTACAGTCTGATCCATGCCACAGCCTGCTGTACTGCTGTGTGTAATGACTCCTCACCAATCGCACTTGTCTGTGTGTCCCACCTGGTCTCCTGTGTCCTGCTGCGCATCCTGTGGCAGTACAGTGTGTGAGCCAGCCTGTGTACGGTCATGTGTGTCCTGCACATGGCAACGTGGGTGGGTGCATCTGCCTGTGCTGCTCCAGTGTGGTGTGGGCATGGGTCTGCATGCCTGTGAGTTCACCTGTGTGTGCTGTCTGTGTGCCTGTGTCCCTACAAGCATTCCTGTGTGTCTGTGCATTGTGTGTGTGTGTGTGTGTGTGTGTGTGTGTGTGTGTGTGTGTATGTGTGTGTGTGTGTGGAGTGCTGTGCATGCACAGCTGCCCTGTATGGTCCTCACCTGTGGTTCCCATAGTGCTCTTTGACATTGGTGTCTCTGTGCCTCCTGGCATGGACCACCAGCCTGGGGTCCCTCCTCTCCATGGGTGGCTGCACACCATCGTCTGGCTGGTCCTCCTCATCATCATCACTGCTGTTGCTCTTATCCACCTGGACAGCTATCCCATGATCGATGGCCATGTTTTACAGCATGCAGCAGGCCAGGAATATGCCACAGGCTTTCACAAGGCTGTACTGTAGGGCACCACCAGATCTATCTAGGTAATGGAATCACATCTTGAGCATGCCAAAGATGCACTCTATGATATTGCATGTGGCGATGTGTGGCTTGTTGTACTGCTCCTCCACAGCATTGGATGGTAGCTGGATGGGAGTGAGCAGCCAAGGCCTGAGAGGGTATGCACTCTCACCTGTGGGGGGAACACACATGATGCTTAATGCCTGCCATTGCCTGTTTCCATGATCACCTGCTACAGTTTACATCACCACCCTGTATGTCTTGGCCATGGCCTCCCCTGCACGGCTAAGTAAGGACTTGGGGGGGTGCAGGGTGGTGGGTGCTGAGTGGAAGGGTCAGGTGAGGGGTCAGGAACAGACACAAAAGACATTGATGGATGGTTTCCTTTTTACAGATGAAACAACAAAAAGCAGAAATTAGATCCCCAGCATGGATGGCTGTTAGTAACATGATTTTGTTTTATTTCTTGGCACAGTCAAGTGATAATGTATACAGTATGTACTTACAGTATGTACTTTTGAGCACTACTGTAGCTAGAGAAATAACTTTTCTGAAGAGTAGAATTAATTATTTTGTGCTTTCCACAAGTCCCCTCATTTTGCAGTGTCTGCTCCATTTATTTAAACCCCAATCCAATAAGAGTATTTCATAAGTATCACCGATATCATAGGTAATGTCACAGCTAGAAGTCTTTATGTCCATATTGTTTGCCTGTATGTTAATGATAAGCATAATGTCCATTTTTCCTGTAAAATTATCAAGCCTTGTTTTAAACTGGTTCATAGTTGAACTTCTCACCACCTCCCCAGGTAGTGAATTCCAAAAGGATATCACCCTTTGACTATACCATTTCTGTCATTTAATGGAATTACAGTTTCCACCCTTAAGTTGTAAGGTATGGGCAAGCGTGTTATAAATTTGATCCCTGAAATCTAGGCCTAAGCTTTCCCATAACTCATCATTTGTTAGGGCACTGTATAATAAACACATATTACCTCGTAGCCTTCTATACCCCAATCAGTACATATTCTACTCTCTGAACCTGACCTCATAGTTATTGCCCATCTGATCTTTTATTATTCGTGTTGCTCTCCTCTGTACTCTTTCAATCATCTGAATTTCTGTTTTCTTAAACGGTGCCCAAACCTGGGCACAATACTCCAAAATAGGTCTAACCAGTGACACATACAGTGACATAATAACTCCCCTTTCCCTATGAGAAATATGCCTAATTATGCTGTTCAACGTGCTGTTGGCTTTTTTCACAATTGTTTTAACTGTGGGACTTAAACTGCAGATCATTTGATATGGTTATACCCAAGTCCCTTTCCACCAAGACAGTCATTAGAGGACAGCCATTTAGTGTATAACGTACATTTGGATTGCTTTTACCCAAGTGCATAACTGCATTTTTCATTGTTAGAATCTAATTTGTACTTGAAAGACCATGTTTCAAGCATATCCAATGCATGCTTAAGTTTTTGTATGTCTTCTGTGGTGTCTATCACTGTCCCTAAGCAACAGCCATCCGCAAATATAGTCA
Source organism: Neoceratodus forsteri (assembly GCA_016271365.2). Classification (NCBI taxonomy): domain Eukaryota; kingdom Metazoa; phylum Chordata; order Ceratodontiformes; family Ceratodontidae; genus Neoceratodus; species Neoceratodus forsteri. The sequence continues at coordinate 665,060,124 of CM057456.1, read as the reverse complement.
ACCATATGCTGTCACTATTACAGTGCACAGAGGTGATATAAAGATCAAAGAGACACGGTCCTAAAACCAACCCCTGAGGGACCCCCTCATCACCTCAGCCCAGTCAGAGCAAACCCCTTGAATGCTCATGCCCATATCAGACAGAACTTCAGTCAGCTCTTGATGGGGCAATTTATCAAATGCCTTGGTAAAGTCCAAATAAATTATATCCACTGTTCTACCCATATCCAGTGCCTTACTGACCTTGCCATAGAACTCAAATATTTTTGTTTGGCAAGACTTTCCTCTTGTAAAACCATGTTGAGCATTATCTTCCATGTTAGAATCTTGTATATATGTGCCTATGAAATCTTTCATAATACCCTCTAGGACCTTAGACATGGCAGAAGTAAGGCTCACTAAGTGATAGTTTCCAGGGTCCTTTCTACACCCCTTTTTATGCAGATGTATGACTGTTGCTGACCTCCATGAATCAATCACTTCTCCCTCACGAAAAAATAAAAAATGTATGTTAATGGGCCAGCAAGCTCATTGGCCAGTTCTTTAATGATTCTGAGATGGAATCCATCGGGGCCTGGGGACTTATTAGGGTTCATGCTACACAGCCTATTCCTGATATCCATTTTGTCTAGTGTAAGTGGGCCTGGTGTTTCTTCCCCTTTCCAACTCTCCTGGTATTATTAGGTTTAACATTAATTACCGATGAAAAGTATTTATTCTGCATATGAGCTATTTGTTTTGTCTCTTCCACTAGTCAGCCTTCTGGATTGAAAAACAGTCATACCTTAGTGTTACCCCCTTTTTATTGTTAATATAGACAAAAAAGCTTTAAAGTTGTCAAGTTTTGACTGCCAACTTCCTCTCATCATCACTCTTTGCTTTCTTTAGTGCCCTTTTGGCTACGTTGAGTGTATTTTTGTAATGGCTCCATCCTCCTTGATTTTTGCTTATCCATGCATTTCTGTAAGCCTTGTTCTTCTTTTTAATTGAATTCCTGACCTTTTTGGTCATCCATGTTGGTATCTTACCCACCATATTGTATTTTCTTTCCATAAGTATATAACTTTTTATTGTTTTGTTCAGTTTAGTACTCAACAATTCCCACATAGTACTCAGTGGTTTATTTTGGAATTCTTTTTGCCAGTTCCATTTTGCCAGGTCATGCCTCATCTTGTCAAAATTGGCCTTACTAAAGTTCAATACAGTAGCTTCTCCTTGTTGCATCTTACTGTATTCCTAAATCTTAAATGAAACAATGGCGTGATCACTATTCCCAAGTGGTACTGTTAATTGGCAGTCCTGAACTGTGTCACCCATATTACTCAAAACAAGATCTAATGTCCTATTATCCCTTGTGTTCTTTGTTTTTATAGTTTTTAAATATAAAACCTACCCTTTTAGTCTAGAAGCTTCAACCCCGCCCTGATCCCCGATGTCAAAGTATGACACACCAGAGTAGTTCAATGGAACCCCACTCCCATCCTGATCCCCAAAGTTGCATTTATTGACCCTGGAAGTTCAGTGATACCCCTTTTAATTTCTTGAGCCCCACTATAAAATGGCATTGCTCCTCCTCCTCCCTAGCCCACCCATTAAGCACCCACCAACCTCCACCCTCCCCATCTAGCACCAGACTTACCCTACACCATCAGTTCAAGACTGCAGGTAGATCATTTGGTAGTGACCGGCACAGACTCTCCACTCACCACTCAGCTGGCCACCACCTGAATGACATGGACTGCATGTAGTGAATGGGTGCTCAGTCACCGTCATGCAGATAGTGGCTACTGAAGTAGTGACTGGAAGGTCTTTGTGCATCTCCACCCAATGATCTGCCTGCTGTCCTGGACAGGAGCTGTTGGATGAGTCAGGTGCGGGACGGGGTGGATGGTGGTGGGTTCTGATTGGGCGGGCTGTGGAGAAATGGGAAATAATTTTTCAATTTGGATCAGAGTGGAAAGGGATACCACTGAAATATAAGGGTGGGATTTTCTTCGAAAAACAGGAATAGGATAGGGTTACCTAGACTATAAGGGTGTATTTTACATTTAACAATGGGATCAGGGTTAGTGGGGGCACAGCTATACTACCAGTGTGTGTTTTACATTTAGCAATGGGTTTGGTGCAGGTCAGAGGACCACAAGACTTTCTGGGTGTGTTAAGAGATATTCTGCTTAGGTTTGTCATATCTGTAGGTTCCGACTGATATTAACTTGGCCATCTCCCATTTTAATTCTCTGGCCACAGGCCTCTATCTTAAGCAAGTTCCATTTACTAGGAGAAAGGTATGCTACCTTGTAACAAAATGGCTTGACATTTTCCACTTATTCTTGATTAAAGCTAGATATAAATGCTGTCTGAAATGGAAGTCTGCCTTATCTGCTTCTGACTGGGTCAACTACAGGACATCATGCACCATAAAAGCATGCATTGTAAACTGCTTTTTGATTCCATGGCTAGAACTCACACCAGTTCTGGCGGTGTATCAAACAGTATTTTAGCCTAAGTAGTCACTTTATTCCATCTGATATTGATAAAAATGGTATTAATTGTAAAGATCAGGCTACAATAGCTAATACCTTTCACCATTATTTTGTTGATCTCACAGCATATATTTAGTATTTCCCCTTCATGGTATCGCGTGAAGTGGGCGCATGGAGAAGGGCGCTGTCTGTAATGGTGCCTCCTTCAGCGCAATCCCCTAGCGATGGTGGGAGGTAGGGTGACCCGGATGAGGGAGTGGGTGAACTAGGCGACAGGATGTCAGTATGTGTATGCATGTGGGGGAGACACAGAGCATGTGCTAGGAGGGGGCAGAGAGGCTGTTGGGGGTGGTGCTGTGGTGAATGGCCAAACAGCGTCATGGCATCAGGGGTTGGCTCTTGGTTGGGGTGGGTGAGGTAACAGGCTCAGGTCCGGGTGCTGGTGGGATTTTATTGTGCCTGGCCTGAAGCTTTATTTTTTTAATGCTTTCACCCCCCCCAACATGCACCCCCCTGGAGTTGAGAATCCTTATGTAGGGGGTGCAGGGGCAAAGCCCCCCATGATGGTTGGGTGTGGGGGTGCAGCCTCCCCACAGAAAACATTAAAAAAATCTCCTGGCACCATTGTCTTGTGCGCCGGGGTTCTCAGAGTGCTGAATATGTTTTCGGCACTCTGTGTGATAATGGTGATCGCCTTTAGGCATTTGCCGTTATCACATAGACCCCCTTCATTCATCAGAACACTCTGGTGTGGGACTCCCTATCAGTCATCAACCAACCTGCTGTCTCAGATGTCTGTAAAAACTTTGATTCCAGAATCAGAATCTGAAAACTTAGATGGAATTGAACACAAAACCTTTAGAGATCCTGCATATGAACTTGCTTTACTGATAACCAGATTAATCAATTTATACTTGCCCTCTGGGGTTGTGCCTGTCCAATGGAAAGTATTGCAAGTCATGCCTGTATAAACAAGTTATGCCACTAGGTTCAAAATACCATTGAAATACAATAAACTGCATACCTGTTTCTTCAGTTCGTGGTCAACTTTGAAGAGTGAAGACATGCCTATGCGGTCCAGAGACAATTACAACTTTGGACCCCAGAGTGATAGGTAAGGGGATTTGGGAGTGTGTGAGGTGGTGGGTGCTGAGTAGGAGGGTCAGGAACGAGGGTCAGGAATAGCCGCAAAAGATATCGATGGATGGTTTTCTTTTTACAGATAAAACAAAAAAACAACCGAGGATTCCCAATGATGACACTGGGGGATTGGGCACCCTCAATGTCACTGTTCTGTCTCTGGTGGAGGCGCTGAGAGGGAGGGTCAAGTGGGGGGGGAAGACAAAAAATCATATATGGGAAGAAAAGGTCACTCAAAACATGATCGCAACATTGGGGGATTGGGCACCCCCCAATATCATTGTTATGTTTCTGATGGGGTAGTGAGTGCAGAGAGGGAGGGTCAGGTGGGAAGGAGGATATGTATAATTTAAAAAAAAGGAAATCAGTGGTCACAGCAGAACACAGCATAGTGACCAAAATGGCCACCACAATGTATTGCATGTACTCTAGCAGTCGCGCATGTGCAATACAGTTTGGTGGATATCTTGGACACAGCGGAGTGTGCCATGTTCTGACATGACTGCAGCAGACTAAAAAATAGTGCAGTGTAACTGCCAGTGCAGACAGCGAGCAGAGTGCTTCACAGACGTGAAAGCAACTGTGTTGCATCTCCAACATGTTGTTCAGTCAAAAGGAATGTGCTACCTGCTTTTTTGATAGCAAGAGGTCTGCAGGGCTATGCTTACTGCAGCCCTAAAAAGGTAGTAGGTCAGCAGTGTGTAATTACAGGCCAATAAGCCTGACATCGGTGCCATGTAAGATTATGGAAAAAATTTTAAAATCACATCTAGATAATGAAGTAATGGATAAAGGTTTGGTTTATACCACTCACGATGGCTTCCCTTCAGGGAAGTCATGCGCAACAAATCTTATATCATTCTATAACAGGGTCAGTGATAGTCTAGACAATGGTTTACCTGTGGATGTCATCTTTTTGGACTTCAGGGAGGCATTTGACATTGTGTCTAATTTTGAACTGGTGACTAAACTAGAGAGTATGGGACTTAGTTGAGTTCAAGACTGGCTGATTAATAGAACACAGCAAGTTTACGTTGGTGGGTATCTATCAAATGAGGGCTTGGTTACCAGCGGGATGCCCCAGAGTTCAGTCCAGAATCCTGCAATAGCTCTTTTTTTTAATCAATGATATGTATCAAGATGTTAGTAACCACATATCAAAATTTACAGATGATACAAAAATCTGTGGTGAAGTAGACACTGATGACATGTACCAGTTCATTATAAGTGACTTGAGACATATTGAACTATGAGCGAAAACAAACAAGATGCAGTTTAACACCAATAATTGTACCATCCTCTATATAGGAAAAAATAATCCCTCAAGGACATATTGTCTAGCAATGCACTCCTAAAACCAGTGCTAAACAAACGTGACCTGGGTATTATTTTAGACAACGCATTCAGATCCACCAGCCACTGTAAAAAAGTAACATAGACAACTAATGGATTGATAGGTTGTATCAAAAAAGTATTCATATCAAGGAACAAATGGTGTTTGATTCCTCTTTATAGAACATACATTAGACCACACTTGGACTATAGGTCCTCATTCTGGTTGCCCTACCATAGGAAGGCTATTAATCTGATTGACAGTGCTCAGAGGAGATTACAAGGCTGATTCCAAAGCTGCAGAACATGCTATATAGTGAGAGACTTAGGAGCTTGAACATGTATAGTTTATGGGATAGAAGGATAAGGGGTGATATGTTATTATTATACAAAATACTGAACAACCCAGCTCTCTCCACAGAATGTTGCATTGAACCAAAAGATAGTGGGATTAACCTAAAATCTCTCAAAAGACGATTAATAATTTCAAGGGTTAGTACCAAAAAGCATGACAACTTTTACACATTAAGGGCACCAAACTGTGGAACCTTACCACAGTATTTAGTCAAGATCAGTGTATTAAATAGATTCAAGAACGAACTAGACAGGTCCAGCTGCGAACAATAAGCCCACTAGGAATGGGAGACAGTCACAATTGGCTTATGGCCTACTTCTGTCTATCACACTGAGTAATACTGAGTAATTCTCCTCTTCCATTGTCTGGATCTACTATACCCCAACATGCCTCCACCCCCTTCATGCTCTTGTCCATCAATGTAGTGGGGAGGCAGGAGACTGTGGATGCTGCTACTAGTGTTGACATCTACGGGCATGTTGGTCTGTATCCAGATAAGCCCCTTTGGGCTCTATCCAGATGAACTCTGTGGACCAGGTCCCAAATGAGACAGAAAATTAATCTGATCACCAGACTGGTAGCATAGTAGGGTTGCTACCCACAATGCTTGAAATCTGGGCTCAGATTGAGCCCTGGACATTAGGGCTTGGATGAGAGAGGAGGACTGAGCATCTCAAAAGATGTTCTCTTCCGGCAGACATAGCAGACTCTGCTACTCTGTTGCCACCTGGGTGAAAACACGTGGCAGTGCAGTTGTAGCTGCTCATGGCAGGCAGGGCACCAAATGATACTAGAGCACAGTCATAACTCAAATGCATGCAAGCTCCTTGGCATCCTAGCTATTGGAATCTGAGAGGAGGGGAGAAACCTAACAGGGAAAACTGTAGAGTGAAGGAGCAAGAAGTCAAATCTCTTGGGTCCTGCCTGCCTAACTGGCCATCTCATTAATGTACACTAGAGGGACCTGCTGGGGGAACAGCCAACCTTACACTCAGATGAATCCACCATAGAGCAGGTGCTATTCTGCTGACCCTCCGGAGGAAGAGGTATGTGCCAGACAAGGTGAGGACTGGGCTGAGAGTTAGTCTGAGTTAAGCAAGGGCAGCACCAGTGACAGGACTAAATAAAAAATTATAGGAATAATTTTTAATAAATATACAGTTGTCTGCCATTCTAGTGACGGTTCATTGTGCTGACTCCGGGTCACTGGAGCTCCTGTGTGGTTCTTAGAATCCCACACTGTGGTCAGCTGGGGCACAAAAGCATTGCAAAGGTGAAGGGAGCTGTATGGTAGTTATGCACCCCTTGTTGACTAACCACGAACATCATTAATGTTGACTGTGAAGGCATCAAATCACCTGTGTTCTCAGCTGGGGTAAGGGTTTAGGCATGGGGACATTGATCAAAGGGGGGGATGGGGGGCCCAAAATTAAACATACAAACAGCAAAATAACAATAGAATGCTGTTAGGGCCATAAAATTCCCATATACTGTATAGCTTGTTTCCTTTATGCAGGACCAGGGAAAAATCAAGGACACTGCAGAGCCAAAGGCAATCAAGGAAGTATATGTTTAGATTTTTTTTAAACAGAGTTTCTTAAAAGTAAATCCCATCTCTTACACTTTCAATTAAAATGCAATGGAATACAAAAAGGTTTTGACATTTATCAAATGCCATGTTATAAGGATAATAACCAGTGTTACATAATCCATTCAGACCATTCATTCTTAAGCAAATCTTAAATTCATTTGGGTCGCTGATCTCAATATCGGATTCCATCCCTTTGGTCATGGGGTAATTACGATTTCTGATCACTCTAAAAAATTATTTTGTCAGAAGGGTTAACTGCAAGAAAAAATGCTGCTCTAACATAATGCATAATCTTGCTTTTAACAATAAATGTTTTTATTCTGTAAACAAAAAGAAGTGAGAACAAATAAATGTTTTTGTTCTGAAAGCAAAAGAAGAATAGAGAACATATCTTATTTGCAAAAATACATATCTATTTGCTTCATTATGGTATGCTACTGTAAGGTGGGCATTCTCATTCCTTTATTGATCAATATAGCACACTGTGTTTACATTGTGCATCATTTATCTAACATGCTATTCTGTAAAACGCAATCAAGTAATAAACCAGTTCAATGCAATATTTTTTATAGAATACATATTGTGTTGCATGGTTATAACTGAATATATTTCACAAGAAATCCAAGTTAATTTAAATCAGATTTCCTATGTTAGAGCTGCATATTGGTATTGTAAGGGGTCAGAATGGTTGGCTGTGGCGGGGTGCTGTAGGCACAACGGAATTGGGCAGGATAGGGGTGGTCAGGTGCTAAAGATGCCCTGGATTTAGAAGAACCCTAGAGAGAGACCAGACATGTTTGGTTTCTATCCCAAGGGATCCCATCAGACTGAGTGGGCAGGCAGCCAGAGGGCTACAACATCTACCAGTCCTCAAAGGGCAGCTCTTTGCAATGCCAGATCGATCAAGAACAAGACAGCAGTTATGGCATACTTGACTTCCTCAGTCAGTCTGGCTTGCATCACGAAAACCTGGGTCGGTGACAATGCTGGGCCAGTATTGGAGGCCGCCATCCCCCCTTGGGTATTCTGTAGTGCACTGCTGGATGGTGTATCGCAGGGGGTTGGCCCTTTGTTTTAGATATGATCTGGGCTTCACCATGCACCCAGTGGGAGCTACCTGGTCCTTCAAAAGTGTGGTAGTGCTTGGGGGACTGGGTGCAGGATTCTCCTCATTTACCACCTTCCTGGGGTTGGGGGAGAATTCCTGCAGGAGGTGGTGGATCTCATCGTCGGTGAGGTGTTGGGAGTCCCCCAGATGTTTGGTGCTGGGGGACTTCAATGCCTGGGCCAATGATGAATCCTCCAGGCTTGGTTCCAACCTCCTCCAGGTGATGTCATCTCTGGGCTTGACACAAGAATTTACTTCTATCACCCACCACGGCATCCACATGTTGGACCTCATGTTCTCGCTGGGGCATGACTTTGTTAACCTCAGGATTGATCAGGTCATTTGGTCGGATCACTGCACAGTGAGATTCTTGTTCAGGGCCCCCCACCAAGAGTCCTCCCCCTGTTGAGATGGTCAGCTACCGCCCTTTGAGGGTGGAGGGTTCCCTGGAGGGATTCTTGGTGGTAGCTGATCTAGCTAGTGTAGGTGTTGCATGTGTGAAGGGTACAAGTGAGGCGGTTGCTGCTTATAATACGGCAGTGTCCAAAGCACTCATTGCCCTCCACCAGTCTGTGTATGACCCAAATCTTCTCACTTGAGTTCTCCCTGGGTTGATAGGGATCTCAAGGTGATGAAGATTAGAGGTCAGAAGTTGAAGAGCTGCTGGCAGAAGATCAGGTCAGAGAGGAAAACGCCCCCATGCTCACTATTATTGTAAGTGCCCGGGGGCAATCAACCGTAAGAAGGCAGAGTTCCCATCCTGGAAGATTGTTGTAGGGAAGAGCTGACCTAGGGGGAATTGTTGTAGGGAAGAGCTGACCAGCTGTGCTATTTCAGACTGTCAACAGACTTCTACACCTGGTCTGTCTGCAGCTGAAAAAATCCTTTTCAGTCACCTTGTGTGACGAGTTTGCTCAGTTCTTCATTGATGGGGTTTCCTCCATCCAGCAGAGAATTCCATCAGTGAGCTGAAACATGACTCGCAGTAATCACCTTAGATGTGGTAGAGGTGCTCCACCTCTTTGGGAGGAGTTTAAATTGGTGAAGGTGGCTGAGGTCATTGAGGTTGTCTCAAAGCTGAAGCACACATACTGTGAACTGGATCTGGCTCTGACATGTGTTCTGATGAGATTTGTTGGTTCGGTTGAACCAGTGTTCACCCTAATTGTCTGATGTACATTGTCAGAGGGAGTTTTTCCAGATTCCTTGAAAGATGCTGTGGTGAGGCCCCTTCTGAAAAAAATCATCTCTCGACTCGAACATCCTGGCGAATTATCGACCGATCTCCAACCTCCTATTTTTAGAAAAGGTTGTAGAGAAGATTGTGGCACAGCAGTTCGAGAAGCATCTCATGACCTTTGAAATCTACCAGCCACTCAAGTCTGGTTTCAGCTCCAAAACAGCTACAGGTCTCTTCTGGGGCCTATGCCATTGTTGGCCTCCTCTAGGGTACAAGATCTTAGCATGTTCCTGGATGATAGATCGACATTTGAATCTCAGGTGTCATCTGTCATCCAAAGTGGTTTTTACCACCTGAGGAACATTGCCAGAATCAAACCTCTAATTCTACCTGAGGACCTCCCCACACTGGTCCATGCCTTTGTGTTGTCCAGGCTTGATTACTGTAATGCACTCTACTTTGGGGTCTCCGGAGGTACCGCTGACTGCAGCTGGTGCAGAACGTAGCTGCCAGGTTGCTGATCAGCAATTTGAGGTCCTGCCTTGTAATCCCAGAGCTGTGAGAACTGCACTGGCTGCCGGTCTGGTGGAGGGTTATCTTCAAAGTGGGTTTGCTCACCTTAAAGGCCCTACATGGACTAGGCCCTGGCTTCCTGACTGATCTCTTAACATTGGTCACCTCAGTCCATTTCCTCCATTCCTCTTCTACGGGTCTCATTGAGATTTCCAGGACTCAATTCAGAACTGCCGGTGACAGGGCATTTAGCGTCACCGACCCTGTCCTGTGGAATGCATTGCCACCATCGATCAGGGAGGCCCCATCAGGTGAGACCTTTATGTGCTGTCTAAAGATCATCTGTTTTCCTTGGCCTTCCCAGACATGGTTTTCTAACCCTGCATAGGTATTTTAAGTTGACTTATTTATTGATCTCATTGCAATTTCTGTTTTTATTACTGTTTTAATTGTATTCATTTGTTTATTGCATTTCCCTTGCTTATTTTGACTGTGAGGCACCCAGAGCCTCCAGGATATGGCGCCATAAAAATAAACTTTGCCTTGCCTTGCCATATATGTAAATAATGACTTGGACACATCTCTGGCTACTACTGTGAAATAAAGAGCTGGGTATGTGTAGTTTGGTATACTTTATAAGTCCTGATATGATGTTTAGGTAGTATAGCCTAGAGGGTCAAAGTACCAAATTGTGAATATGGAAACCCAGGAGACCTGGTTTTTGAAACCTATGACCACCACTTGCATACTTTACGACCCTGAGTAAACCATGTAACCTCCCTGTGCCCTTGGGGTGCACCTGGAAATGTGCCTAGGCTCAGTATGCCTTTCCTGGCCAAATATTCCAAATTAATAAATAGCTGAAGCAGCCTTCATGGGTAGGGATACATGGAGGTAAATACAAAACAGTCCATTAGGGAAGGGTAAACATGTGAGTACTTTGTAGATCGTTTCTGCATTGTGCCTCCATGTACTATACACAAATGGGTTGCAAGTTGTTTTGTTTAATAGCGCTCAAGTTAATATGCTAGCTCTGGGAAAGGGAGGAGCGTTATGACTTAATGAAGGCACAGGTATGCATAAAGGAACTATGCTATGCACAACAGGTTCCACGTGCCTTCACCCCATGTCACACAGTGCATTGCCCCCTGCCATGGCAGAACAACAGGGCCACAGGCTTGGGTTCTGAAATGTTCAGTTTGGCAGGGGAAAGGGATAAGCAACACATAGAACCTCTGGCAACAGTAATTGAAGTGAATTAAGCTATGTATGGGATAATCTTCTGGATGCCTGGGATGGGAACAATTATTTTACAGGTTTCCAGAGTGAATGGACAACAACAGAAGGCCAGCGAGGAATGATTCATATACACATTGTCATGGCCATAAAGCAGTCATCTGTGCACTGGTACAGGAGGGTGGGGGGCATCGCTGGCTGTAAAGTCATGTGACTAGAGTGCAGGCCATGGCACTACACCATGTGCCATATGCCATACCAGATACCAACCTATGTAGCTGTCACATTTTCAGTATGTTATTGGAAACACAGCTAGTTCCCATTGCCCTTACTCCCCAGTCAGAAGATGCAAAAGTTTCTTCCACAGTAGAACCACTTCAAGAGGCCTTGTATGTCTCATACCTTGTAGTCAGAGGAAAGGTTAGATAGCATTTACAATACGCACCAGTCAGGGTTCAGATAAAAGCAACAAAAGTAGGGAAATGTGGCATTAGGATTTCCAACCATAACTCCCCCACCTTCCAAGCAGCAAAAGGAAAAAACATTAAAATTTTCACTGTTCTAAATCTTGGTGAATCAGGGGTGGGGTCTTCCTTGGGATCCTGAACTGTAATGCTCACCCCATTGTGATGTAGTGTTGAAACATGCAGAACTGTGTCTCCTCACATGTTTTGAACAACCTCAAGTTCTGGCCGAATGAAAGAGATCACATCTGACATTTGGTGATAGATTGGGGCGTGCATCAAGGGGAGAAGCCCCAGGAAAACCCCACCCCAATTTGCCAAGACTCAAGACAATGAAAACTGTAATGTGTTTTCTTTTGCTGCTTGGGAAGGGTGGAGTTGGGGAATTAGGGTTGTAAACCCTAATGCCACATTTCTCTACTTTTGTCACTTTAATTGGAACCCTAACTGATGCATTAACAGTTTTTTTCAAAGAATTCCCTTACTCTATGAGATAGTAGAATCATAATCTCATTCACGCAGGTCACTTTGGGACCTACAATACATGAACACATCCATGTGATTATGGAAGCGCTCTGGGCCCAGCACTTTCATGCCTCTATTAATGCACACATGTGTTATCTCTGAGTTGAAGTACAGAGCTCTCTGGGCCATGCACTTCCATTCCTCCAGAAAAACAGTTTATCTGCTTTGCTGTATTTTTTTTTTGAGGGGACCTCTTCAAAGAAATAATTATATTAACTGTGGCTCTTCAGCCCTGGCAGTTGATTGCATATGGTCAAAAATATGTTTGAGTTTTTTAACCCATAAGTTATTAAATGTTTGTCACTTTGTTCTCAAAGTTGGCATGTCTGTAGTCCAAGAAGCAATCCACTCTTGGTGTAGTTTTGATGATTTTAGGTTAATTGTGGATTTGGCACCATGGTGCATTTGTGAGGTAATTCTGGGGTGCTGTGCATACCCCATGAATTTTAGGGAAGGGGGCTATTACATGTTTCTCTTGTACTACTGAGATCTTTCTTTTGATATATAGATTGTCCTTTTATGCCAAAGACTGACTGAGTTCCAGCTTCTTAAAGTTGCAGTGTTGTCCTATGACAATTTTACTCTTTAAAGGAAAGCTTCAAGATTCCCCAAATGCCTTTTACACATAGTATGCTTTTGCTCGACATCCTTCAGATGTCAAAGCTGCAATTAGTTTTGTAAAAAAAATCTATCATAGCTGTTTTTTCATGTTTTATCAGCGCTTTGTTTCTGCCCGCCCTCCAGTTTTCTGTGTGTATCCACACCCCCAAAATGATGTCATGCCAGAGAGTTGTCAATGATTTACATACAGCAACAAGGAATTCTGGGTATTTTATAATGTTGCCTTAAATGTGCCTTACTTAGACGTACAGTCCTATATGTTGCTGGTGGTGAGCAGTAATATGCAAATAACTATAGCAAGGCATTGTAGGTAAAATATGAACCTGTTTTACAATTTCCTTACTCTGATGTGCTGTCCCATATTAGTGTGGTGGTGTCAACATCATAATCTTTTGTATGTTTATTTTCACAACCATGCATTATACATACCATATATAACTACAAGACTTCTATACTGAGAAAATACAAAATCACACATGCCCCCATAATGCAAAGCATCATGGGCTGCATATGCAAATCACCACAGAATGTTATGCTGGTCCAACTTTAAGCAGAATTGCATGGTGCCGAAAGGCCTCTCACACAGTTTGCAAAGGGTGCTAACAGAAGACATAGACATGTGTTTCATCCTACCAGGACTCATCAGTATGCCTCATCTGTTTGACACCCCAGTGGAATGGGCCAGCTACCCCTAAGGCAGTGTGCCTGGGATATATTGTGGTGAACCCATTAAAATAAAAAACTATTTAAAAGACAAAGAACCTCTGTGCGTAAACACTGAGGCAAGGGTTACCCCAAAGGGCATTTGGCTGGGAAGCCAAGTTTCAAGAAAATACAATATCACACATGCCCCCATAATGCAAAGCATCATGGGCTGCATATGCAAATCACCACAGAATGTTATGCTGGTCCAACTTTAAGCAGAATTGCATGGTGCCAAAAGGCCTCTCACACAGTTTGCAAAGGGTGCTAACAGAAGACATAGACATGTGTTTTATCCTACCAGGACTCATCAGTATGCCTCATCTGTTTGACACCCCAGTGGAATGGACCAGCTACCCCTAAGGCAGTGTGCCTGGGATATATTGTGGTGAACCCATTAAAATAAAAAACTATTTAAAAGACAAAGAACCTCTGTGCGTAAACACTGAGGCAAGGGTTACCCCAAAGGGCATTTGGCTGGGAAGCCAAGTTTCAAGAAAATACAAAATCACACATGCCCCCATAATGCAAAGCATCATGGGCTGCATATGCAAATCACCACAGAATTGCATTCTCCTATTTCTGCATTGAGCACAGAAATATAATACCCCGTATACTAATTTACATTGTGAGGCATTGTGGATACAGTACATAGCTAATTTGGCCATCTAAAACTAAAAGTGACACTGTTCCTTCAATAACTTTATTTCCCCGGCATGATGTCACAGTTGGGGGTAGCAGCACTGAGAAAAAAGGGGTGGATTATGCAAATGAAGCAGAGCACCAAAATAAAAGGCTTTTTATTAGGGAAAACAGCATTATCTGGCAGTTTGAATGGTAGGAGACTGATTCACAACTCCTACAGGTTACTACTCCCATTTACTATGGCAAACTTACATCTTTACTTTAAATTGTTATGTTTTTTTATATGCCCCCTGAATTATTTTGGAAGACATTATGTGTTCCTGTTGTAGCACTCAAAGAAACCTTTCTTTTTTTTTTGAACTTTCTATTTATGCTCCTCCTGCCCTCTAGCCTCCTCCACCTCGGGAGTCACTAATTGCATCTACCCCAGCCTCATCTTACCTGCACCATGGAATTCCTCCATGTAGCTTGGATTGCCCCCCCATGCAGGGACAGGGATGGGGTGCCTACACCCCCGAACTACATCCATTTTATCAGGGCTCCAGACCAGGACAGGCAGGTGGGCTTATGGTGTCTGTGCTAGAGTGCTCCATCTTCCAGGAGCCTAGAGGGCAATTTTCTGGTGTTCTTGTGCTTGGCGTGTGTCTTTGATGTCAAGGCCCCCCACCGCCGTCCACCGTGCACTTCCCCACATTGTGGGACAAGGAGCTTGCTGTACCTCTGGCCTCCGCCAGAGGGCAGTCAAGCTCCGAGCCTTAGGTTCCCCACTCCTCCAAGGAGAGGAGAGCTGTCCTCTGGATGCTCAATCCTCTCCCTCCCTTGCCAACCACTGGTGGTCCGAGCTGGTTCCCAAAGCTGGGTTGCCAGCATAGTGTGAGGTGTGGTGTCCAGTTCCTCAACCCTCAGTACCACTGGGTCAGCTAGAAACCTTTCTTTTGATGTATAAATTGTCCCTTAACTACAAATATTGTGGGAGTTGTGGCTTGTTAAAATGCAAGTGTGAAAAAAAAATCTTATGTCTAATTTTTTCTTTCATTTGAACCAGTCCTCTTTCATTAGATTGCGTCATTCTCACAAAGGAGGATTGGTTCATACAAAAGAAGAACATGAAAAATACTAAGACCAAATTCTTGTTTCACTTGAACCAATCCTGTATCAGGAGAGTGTGTCATTCTCATGAAAGAGGTTTGCTTCATACGAAACAAGAATGTGAAAAGAAAGCTGAGTTTAAATTTTGATTTCATATGAAATTTGTCTTGTTTCGTATGTCCCTTTTCCTGTTTCATAAGGCCATACAAAACAAGAAAATCATCTCACAAAACAAGATTTTTAAAATGTTTTTAAAGTACAGTTCTTGGTCCTTTTCCCAAAAACTAATTGTAGAATCCACCTAATGGTGTCCCGCTCAGCAAGATACATATGTTAGTGTCTCTGCAAGATATGATTTTCATGAGTTTTCAAAAAATAATTTGTTTTTAAAACAGAAGCAAGATGGCCACCATATGAAAGAAAAATTTGTCATAAAATAGGATTATCCCCCCCCTTCATGGAACAGAATCCTTTTTTGTATAGCCAGATTTCTGTTTGTATGAAACAGCTATCCAAAAGACCATACAGAGCATGCTCAGACAAAAATTTCAAACCATCTGGGTGAAAGGAGATGACAAAAAAAAAAGATTTTTTTCACAATCTGGATCTTTACATCTGCACATCCACCAAAACTGAAATTTTGTACATCAAGAGACCTTGCCCCCCAAAATAAAGGTACAGGGTCATAATGTCACAGTGAAAACTGTGTGCATCGAGAATGCTGCACGCAAATCAGTGTGAGGCAAAATAACATCGGCACAACACGCTGACCAGGGCAAAATACTGCACACTGGAGAAATATCTTTGTGGTTGCTGGGGACTCCACCACCCGCACCCCTGATGTGGGAGGCTTCACCCCCACACCCCCTGGACTTATTTATAATCAACTCTGGGGAGTCATGGGCTTACGGGAAAAAAGAAACTCAGACCGGGGATAATTTAAAAAAATAAAATAAAGAAAGTTGTATCACAGTGGGACCTGGGAAGAACTGAACTGCAGTCCCAGGTCCCTGATGCTGTTGGAGGCAGGTGCTCGAGCCACTCCACCACAGGAGTGGCTCAGCCAGGCACTTCCCCGGCAGCATCCATAACATTCCCTAAAGGCAGTTTACAGTAACAGGGGTAGTGGTTCTTACCACACACTGAAAGAACCCCTGTCATTGTAGAACCATTCATGCTTCTTACAGTGCTGTATTTCATGCATGGTTTTGTCCATGCTATATTAATCCAATACCAAAAACAAACAAACTTTTGTGAAAATCCATTGAACAGAGGTAAAGCTATTAAAGTACAAAGTAAGGGGTTTGACATTAAACATCCTACTCAGCCCTAATTATAGTGGCACTACTACAACACTATAAATTGCATAGCTATTAAGCAGCCATTAAGGTATGAAGCATGGATGGGAAGAAAACTTTGACAACTCATACACGTAGTGCTATTTCATAGGTTAAGCCAGATATTTTTTCACTTCAGCATGTTAATGGCCAGACAGACTATTTGTGAGCAGTAATACCAAACAAGGTGGACAATACTGGACTATTCTGAGAGGGATTTTATTGTATTTATTTGAGGGGTTATTTTTAAGTTGAGGTTGGGGTGATGTGGGAGTATTTTTTAATTCATTTAAATGGATGTGTGTGGGGTTTTATTAAATTAGTTTAGTTGTATGGTGGTTTGGGTTTGTGCATGTATTATTTTGGGATAACTGCGGGCTGGAGTTTGGTTTTGCCAGTATGTGTTGTCAGTTTGCTCTCCCTATCAGGTGCTACTCCTCTTCCGATCTCTGGGATCTCCACCCTTTTGACTGCCCCCCATTGTCTGCGGCAGTTTATGGCCACTGCAGGGTGTTGAGATTGTGGGCAGAAGGTGGAAGGGTGGGGTCCTGGACCTGGGGGGGGTGAGCGGGCAGTCGGATTGGGGTAGTGAGAACCAGGAGATTTTCTGGGCTGAAATGGAACTCTGAGCAAGGTTCACCTTGCTTGGTGTCCATACTCAAGGACTCCACACTTAGTGGGCTGGTAGCTGGGTCGGTCCCGGTATCTCATCCCACTCGCACGATGTTATGCAATGCTTGATCTGTTAAGAACAAGATGGCTATTATAGCTGATCTTGTTGGGTCTACAGATCTGGCCTGCATCACCGAGACCTGGCTGGATGATAATGCTAGCCCTATTTTGGTAGCAGCAATTCTGGCTGGTTTCTCTGTGATACACTGTGTGAGGTCGGATTGCAGGGGCAGAGGTGTAGCTATCTGTTTTAAATTGGAATTGAGCCTTGTGGATGTGCCAGTTGAGGGATTCAGATTCTTCAAATGTGTTGTGGTCACAGGTGTGGGGTGCAGGATCATTCTCATTTACCGACCACCCTGGGATGAGAAGTTGTTCCTGCAGGAAGTCGCAGACTTCATCGTCGACATGGTGTTGGAGTCCCCCAGATTGATGGTGCTGGGTGACTTCAGTGCCTGGGTCAATAACAAACTCTCACCATTTGGTCAAGACTTCCTCCAATTTATGCTTTCATTGGGCCTCACACAGGTAGTTACCTGTATGACTCATATTAAAGGCCACTCGTTGGATCTGATTTTCCTCCTGGGGATGGAGACCGCCGACCTAGTGGAGGAACTGGTTAGTTGATCCAATAATCACTCCATTAGGTTCAATTTCTTTGCTGCCCTTTATAGAGCCACCCCTGTAGAGATGGTCCAATACCTCCATTTGCAGAGTGTGACCCCTGATGGTCTTCTGGTGGAATTGGTCCTATCGGGATTACTGGGTACAAGCAAGGGTTCTGAGAACCTTCTACAGGCCTATAACCATGCTGTGCTGAGGGATCTGGATGCCCAAGTTCCTGTCCATGTTTGAACTCTCACCCTCTGCCCTCAGTCCCGGTGGTTTGATGGAACCTTGAGGGAGCTGAGGCGAATAGGGCAAAGGTTAGAATGTTTCTGGTAGGGAACCAGCCTAGAAGCTGACAAACTTAGACTGATGGTACATTTTAGAGACTATCAGTTGGCAATCACCCATAAGAAGGCAGAATTCCTGTCCAGAGAGATTGCTGCAGCTCAGAATCGACCAGCTTAGGTCTTCCAAACTGTAGACAGACTGTGCAATCCAGCCTGCCTGCAAGTTTGGACAGCTTTTTCTCACAAAAAGTGAGAGGAGTTTGCTCAGTTCTTTGCTGATAAGGTTGCTGGCATCAAATCAGAGATCCATTTGGCTCATTCTTTGGGGGGGATGATGGTTGGCTGAATGTTGCAACACCACAGTTTTGCTGGATGGAGTTCGATCGGCTAGGGGTCGAGGATGTCATGAGGATTCTCAGTGATATGCGCCCGACAACTTGTAGTTTGGATCCGGGCCCTACTCGCCTTTTATTAGGCTGTTTTGATGTCATCAGCCCAGTCCTTGCTGAGATAGTCTGGTGTTCATTGGAGATGGGTGAGTTTTCTTGCTTTCTAAAGGAAGCAGCGGTGACTCCCCTTCTCAAGGAACCTTTAACTGACCCAGACTACCCCGCCAGCTACCATCTGATCTCTAATCTTCCATTTGTGGGGAAGGTTATTGAGAAGGTTGTAGTGCTACAGTTGGAGAACCATCTTACCATCTATGACATCTATGACCCTCTCCAGTCTGGAATTTGTAAAAGGCAGAGTACTGAGACTACTCTGGTTTGGATGCTCAATGATCTCCTGATTGTGAGAGACCACAGATCCCACACCATCTTGGTGTTTCTTGATCTCTCTTCAGCTTTTGACACCGTGGACCATGGGGTGTTGCTGGACCACCTGCATGTCATCTGCGGTCTGTGTGGTACAATCCTCAGATGGTTTTGTTCATTCCTCACTGGTAGATTTCAGAGGGTGGTCTCGGGGGTTTATTCCACTGAGGCATTCCCTCTGTCTTGTGGAGTACCACAGGGCTCTGTGCTATCCTCCATGCTGTTTGTGGTGTATATGCTGCCATTAGGAGACATTGTGAATCAGTATGGGCTGAAGTTTCACTGTTATGCAGATGATACACTGCTCTACCTGTCTTTTGCGCCTGATCAGGATAGTGTGCTCTCAGTCTTTAATAACTGCCTGGCAGAAATCCAGGACTGGGTGAATACTAGCTGGCTGAAACTTACTTCTGATAAGACTGAGGTGTTGGTAGTGGACCCTGGTCACCAGATAGAGGGGTCGGGGATGGGGTGTCCCTCAAGACTTTGGCTCAGAGGGTCCCAGTTACTGACCTCTGAATGGGTGCAAAATCTGGGGGTAATTCTTGATGATGGTTTGACACTTGGTTCTCAAGTGTCAGATGTCATTAAGTCCTCTTTTTTCCATCTCAGGAAAATTGCCCAGATTAAGCACCTGGTTCCATCTAGTGACTTGACAACTTTGATTCACGCCTTTGTAACTTCACACCTTGACTACTGTAACTCCCTTTACATAGGGCTTCCTGGGATTGATATCCACCGCCTGCAGCTGGTGCAGAATGCTGCGGCAATGCTGTTATCTGGATCATCTCGATCCAGTCATATTACACCAGTGCTGTGTGAGCTGCACTGGCTGCGAGTTCAGTGGCGGATCACCTTTAAGGTCAGCTTGCTGACCTATAAAGCCCTGCATGGACAGGGACTGAGCTACCTGCAAGATCTCCTGCACCCTTACTGCTCTCTCCAGCCACTCCGCTTGACTGATGAGGGATTGCTCTAGATTCCCAGGGTATGGCTAACAACATCTGGAGCTAGGGCGTTTTCATTTGCAGACCCTACCCAGTGGAATTCCCTGCCTCATCGGGTATGGGACTGCCTGATAGTGGAGAGCTTTAAGACTGCCTTTAAGATCTATCTATTTCAGCAGGCATTTGGTGCCATTTTATAATCTACTATTTTTATGGCACTGTAGTTTACTGAACTATTATTATATATAGTATTTTAATATTTTATTGCTGCAATTGTTTTGTTGTGAAGCGCTCTGATACATTATTGAAGAGCACTATATAAATAAAGTTTATTATTATTATTATTATTATTTATATTATGTGGAATTTGGTATACTATATTAGTCCTTGTATGCAGTTTCTGTGGGGATACTCTTGAGCAGGCAGGACTAGGTGGAGGAACATACAAAAGTAGTCTACAATTCACAGGGTAATTTTCCAGCTTCCTTCTTGTAAACCTACTCTGTGCCTACAAGAAGTCTGCTGGCTACTTCAAGCAGTCCTAAAAAGAATCCAAGGAAATCTGTGTATTGTGCAGCAGAATATCCTTAGTAGTAATAAAAGAATTCTCAATGGAAAACAAATCTTTACTTGTTGCTTAAAACAACTTTTTTACATAAAGATATAGGGTAACTTCCATTATTTTGCATCATTACTGTGTTATTTCCATTTTCATTAACAGTCTAATTTTCCAGATCAGTTTTGTGATAATAGCTCCATTTGCTCTTTTTCAGAGTTCATCAAGCTGGAGCTTAGAGCTGTACATTCTAACACCTCTGAGTATGAGTATGAATATGGTGACAATTATACTGATTATTCCCCCTGTGAGAACGAAGAAGTCAAGATATTTGGATCCCTCTTCCTGCCAGTGCTTTACTCCATTGTGTGTCTGCTTGGATTAGTGGGAAACACTCTAGTGATTTGCACCTTGTTCAAATACATCCTACAGAAAAGCAAAAGCATGACAGATGTGTATCTCTTCAATCTGGCAATCCTGGATCTCATCTTTGTTTGTTGTTTGCCCTTTTGGGCTTCCCATGCTTCAAAAGGGTGGATTTTTGGAACATTTATGTGCAAAACAATTACAGTACTGTCTATGATTGGTTTCTATGGTGGCATCTTCTTTATAACTCTTATGAGTGTAGATAGATACCTTGCAGTGGTTCATGCCATTTTTGCAATGAGAGCTAGAAAACCTGTCTATGGCATTGCTGCATGCATTGCCATTTGGTTTCTAGCTTTTTTAGCCTCCCTTCCAGAGATTTTATTTAGTGATGTTAGCCATAGCCTAGGCTCTAACACATGTGGTCTTTATGCAAATAATTGGTTACTTTTCTGTTACTTGGAAGTTAATATAGTGGGACTGTTCATACCAATGTTAATAATGGGTTTCTGTTATTCAATGATCTTAAGTAATTTACTAAGATGCAAGAACAGAAAGAATCGAAGAGCTGTTAAACTTATATTCATTGTAATGCTTGTGTTTTTCATTTGCTGGACTCCATACAATGTTGTTCTTTTCCTACATGCTCTGCAATCCCGTGGAGTCATACAACACTGTGCCACCAGTAATCATTTAGATTATGCCATTCAGGTAACAGAACCCATAGCATACACTCACTGCTGTCTGAACCCAATTATCTATGCCTTTGTGGGCAAAAAATATCAAAAATATATTTTTAGATTGTTACATAAATATGCCTCATATATATTTGTCTGCAAAAAAGCAGGCCATTCCGAGTCATCAGAACGATCTAGTTCAACGTACTCCAGGACCCAACTTACTAATGATCAGGAAATGTCTGCTATTATATAAACAAAAGTTTCTAATCCCACTGTTTTTATTCCATTGAGCTTAAACATATACGTATTGATTTGAACTCATGAAATTTTAACTTCGTTAACACTGCAGCCTGCAACATGCTGTAACACAGATGGTTATGCAGCTAGTATTGTTTCACAAACGATACAAGGCAATTAATAATTAATTGCATTTTACATCTAGCACTTAAAAATCATGAAGTACTTTGAAGATAAAAAACCTTTGATGACTTGGGACTGATTTTCAAATCCCTTCTTCCTCCACGCCTCAAGGTAAACTTATTACAGGGTCTTTATTTGTACCTCTCTGCAACTGTGCATTGGTGAACCCAGGAGCCCCAGACTAAGTTCCTGTGTCTGTTAATGGATACCAAAGCCAAGAGACCAGGTCAGCCAGATTGCTTTTTGTTACTGGTCTAGCCTGATATTGCCTCTGACAGCAGATCTATCTGGAGTTGCATGCATGCTGGCATAAAATGTGTCCTGTTGTTGTATTTAGATGACAGTTTCAAAAATAACCCTCTCTGTGAAGATGGGTGACAGGCACAGTATGGGGCTACTGCAGGTGCATCTAGAAAACATTCCTGTGGTCATCCCTCTGAAAATCCATCCTCCTGATGCTGTCAAAGTTGTTGAATAGAAAAGTCCTGATTATTGTTTTAAAACTGTTTATAGTATATGGTTAGGGTTTGTTGTGGATGGAAAACAATGGTTTTCCACATCCTGTTGTAGGACAGTTCAAAGGTCAAAAAAGTAGTTGTACTATCATTCTGACATCACATCAATAGTAAAACAACTTTTAAGACACAGCCTGCAGTTTGATTGGTGCAATCTACATTCTCACAGAACAAACTGAAAAAACATAGCGACGCGATTTAGCAAGTGCTGAGCTGTGTAGTGCTGTAGTTCAGACATGGTCAGGAACCCTCACATTTGTAAAAATAAAGTAAACCATTTTTTTTTGTCATAAAAAAAATCAAGAGAGCAGCCACAGGTGTTCGTAACCGCCGCACAACAGTTATTCTCCCTGACATGGTCGGAGTCTCTGCAAGCCATACCGAGAGGGACAGATTGGAGAGACTGGAGTGGGAGTGAGCATGAGCAAAAGTGTCAGCAGACAAATGCTGAAGGTAAAAAAAAAGAATGGGTTTTCTCTATCTTTGAATGGGCAACCATATACTATATAAAATAGTAGATGGGTCACCATCCTCAACGAAGGCAATGATTCAATCTCGGCAGTTGATAACATCATACAGACCTCTTGAGCTTTGCTCTCAAGGTCTGTATGATGTCATCAACTCCCTCAATGGAAACACAGCCTTGTTGTGGATGGTCACCCATCCACTATTCTATATATCTTTCCATTCTTTGATGGACTGATCAAGAAGGTGCAGCTAGATAAATTTTGTGGACCACCAGGGTACAAATGACAGTGGACATCAGGAAGGAACCCTGCAAATCTCAGCTCACATCTTCTCAGTCTGAACAGAATACAGGGAACAATATGAGACAAGACACTGACAAACATTTTCTTCCCTCCAGACTGAGCCTGAGACAACATCTCAACAGCAAGACCCCTCAACGCACCATGTTGGAGTTAAAATCAGTTTTGCAAGCAGTGTGGCACAAACCAGGAAACTGGGAAATCATATAGAAATATTGAATATATAGACAGAAAAGGACTGCTTGGCACACCCAGTCTGCCCAGAATAAGTTCACTGGTACCATATTCAAAGGTTCACTGTGTACAGCTGACAGCCCTATTGCAGAATATGTGCAAATGCCATCTGTAAAAGTAGTGCCATGGTATGAGAAGCTGCAAATGACAGTATTCAACTCATACAGAGAAACTGTGTAATAGCAGAGTGACCTCTGCTGGTGGTTGTTGAGCTCCCACTGCAGTCTGTGATGGTAATAACTCTGTCTAATTCCCAGCTTATGGAAATTTCCCTTTAGTTGAATAGTCCACTTTCAAGCTGCATGGTTCCAGACTTAATTTCTAGCAATTAACTTAGTATGTGCCTGTCCAGGCAGAGGGGGACATACTGCTGTACAGTTGGGCAGGAACATGACCCCATTTATAGTGAAATGTATTCTCTCACTTAATCAATCCAAAATATTTTGTAAAAACAAAGAGTAAAGCAGTTTAACTCAGATAAATACATCAATCCTACACATGTATAATAGGAAGCAGTACAACATTCTAACAAATGCCAATTGCGTTACACACTCTGTAGATGCATGTCCGCTATCTGACCTGGGAGACTGCTACTTGACTAGATTTCTAATAAACTTAGTAAAGTAGAATTATCCTCTGGTCAGATTTTTCTTCATAGTTCTCTATGCATGCTATTTTAGTCATATTCTACGCTCCCCCATGAGAGCACTACAGACACTGCAGTTTGTATGGTTATCTGGCACCAGCCTAGATCAAGACCTGTTCATAGCCCAACATTTTGACAGCAAAGAAAAAGACAGCAAATAGTTGTTTTTACCCCCAATGTGTGCTGTTTTTTATTGGTGCATCAAACTTTAATGTGGAAGAAAATCCTTCTTTACAACTGCAGAACCTCACAACATGGCTATAGATGGATTTAACATGAGTTTATATAAAACGCCAAGCTGACATGTCAGCCACCCAAGATCACTAGCAAGCCTAAAGCATTTCTCCCCAAAAAGCTTTCTCAAAGGCAACTGGGAAACAGTCAAGCCTCTCTTTCAAATAATGATATTTAAAGACACAGTAACCCAATTTACACAAAGAACAGAGTGTAAGTGAATAAATAACAATATTTAAAAGCAACTATACCATGCAAGATAAACTATTTTTTGTATTACAAATCACAGTTTACAACCACAGTATTAAAACACATTTACTGTTGATTAACAGGTTCAACTCCCATCACTACTGTATTGTAAGACATCATATGATGCATTTTTTCTGCAGTGTAGATTCCATGTGCAAAATATCAGCAACATTGAAGTAATAGATCAAGGCAACCTGAACTATTCATCTAAGGATTTAGAAATAGTCACTTCCGACCAAACGTCATGGGGAGTGAATCCTAATCTTGAACAGGGGTAAAAGAGTGCAGACATGCCAAAATCCATATAGCTCATGGTGGGAAAAAAGACAAGATTTGACATTATTTATTCATTTCAAAAGGCGCCTTAAGTGTACAGTACATTTAGGGTCAAAAGGGAACAAATCATCAACAACATAAGTCCTGGAGTAACAGTCATCCTTGAAGAGGGGCACTAATGGAGTTTTGTTAAGCAAAAGTGTAAGTGGTGCAGATATCAAATCCTCTAAGACTTATAAAATGTATATACAAAAGTATGATACTTAAGTAAAAGAAAATACATATATATTGAATTAACAAGATTAACTGCAATAAACTGATCACTTAACATACAATAAAAAATACAAGAAATCTACTAAAACTGCCAGGAGGAAGGTCTGGAGGGGATGTCTGAAAGTACTCTTCCAAGAGAGAGAGTGGTGGTCAAGTAGAACAGACTGCTGGAGAAGGTGGGGTGTGCCAAAACTGTGAGTGGAATTTAACATGGTTGAGACAGGCACACTGGCCTGATAAGGGCAGGTGGACATTAAAGAGGAGGATAAAAAGCAGATGCATTAGTAATACTATAGGTAAGGTTGAACAGACTGGATGGGACAATGAGGTACTGGGCCCTTTTCTGCCTAACACATTCTACGTTTCTATGTATGTGAAACCATCAGGGGCTTTTGACTGACTCACTCTACCAACTGGAGCTTGAGAAACTGTTGACATTAGTTCAACTCTGCCTTTGTAAAACAAATTTTGTAATAATACTTTGCTTGCTTTGTGTGAGGGGCCATTTGGCACAACTAATTATATAAATACAACATTCAATGGCAGATGAATTTGTTTTATCTTTGGAGTCAAGGGTAGGGTAGAGTAGAAGCCATTTAATCGGGGCAAGGATAATTGGGGCATCTGCTTTACTGGGGCATCCCACCGAGCGATGATTAAGTGGCTATATTATCCTATGGGGAATTTTTTTGCTAAAAAGGGATGTCACTGCCACCAAATGGGGATGATTGCAGCTAGACTTGCCTTCACATAGATGGAGTAATCCATTTTAGCACCCATTGTAACACCTGATTGTGTGGTAATAGCACCTGTTAGCTGGAAGGAGGGGTGTTACTGGAGCTGTTAGCTGCTGTTCTTTCCTCCCCTCCCCAGTTCCTCCTCTGTAAATGAATGATTCCCAGCAGTTAGAGAATGTGAACTCTTTACACCCTATTCCTTCCCTCCTCCATAAGTCCCATATTTTTTTACCAAACCTTTGTTTAGTGTGTGCTCTCTGACAGCAGACTCCTCCAGTCAACCGAGTTCTACCATACATTTTCTTTACTCTGTGTCTCAACTTCAAAAAAAAAAAAACTTTATCAAACACCAGCACCTTTTCCTTATATGCAGTCAGAGGTAGCGTAACCACTCAGGTGGTGTGGCATTGTGTGGAAACACTGTGCTTCCCTGATAAGTCATGGATAAGGATACCATTTCGAGAGAGCCTAGCTAAAAACGAAACAATATGAAAACAACAGGATGTACTGATTTATGCTAGCCTTTCCCTTACATGCAGTTGGAGGTGCTGTGGTTACTGAGGTGGTGTGAGCTGGCATGGCATATAAACTCAACGTTTCTCTGGTAGAGCGAGTATCAGCTGCCAGCTTCTCAGCCTGGCTACTGGCAGACTGCAACAAACTGAAAATATCCCACTTCAAACACCTGAGGTGACTGTTTAAAAGGGATGAAAAGCTTTCCATGGAGACGTCCCCTTTAAGCAGTTTCTACTCTTACCAGCGAAGACAAGTAATATTGTTAACAAAACAACCACTGTTTTCTGAAGATCCTGATTCAAGTCTGGAGGTTCCAATTTAGTTCATTTATTGTAAACAGGAAAAAAGGTGGGCTATATCCATGAACTGGTGGTGCTCCACAAAAACATCAGCGTCACCCATGATAGGAAGGGGAGGTGCACCCAGAGCCACTGATGGTGAAACAGACAATGCACAGAACACAGACAGTTCATCTAACGAAAAATCTTCTTTATTAATGCAGTTCAAAAGAAAGCTAAATTGTTGGTGATTACAAAATAATACAAGGAGTTGAGGTAGCCACAATGAATGTTCAACAGTCTGTACCTTATCTGTTTGACTGCTGGCAGTTGTGAGTGCACCCATCCTACCCACCAACCATGAATTTACCTGTGAATCCAGTTTCAAATCCCTTTACAACCATTAACTCTCTATTGATACTGAATAGACGTTAAATCCTTCTGAAAGCAGGGACAGTGGCTAAGCTGGTAGTATTCTCACCTCAGGGCTATGAAGACTAGGTGGTTATGGGTTCAAGTCCTGTGTTACGCATTTGGGTTGATAACTGACACAGCAAATGGGATGAGGGTTATAGGATGACAGTTTCCTTATGGGGAAGAAAAGCATAGGGCAGGAACTAGTTTTTCTACAGATGTTACCAAGCAGAAGGGAGAAAAACTGCATACTGTCAAACAAATATGTGTAAAATGGATTTTATTGTTGTTCAAATTAAAACTTTTGGCCACTTGTATACCATGCACCTCAGAAACTGAAATGTTAAGTACAGATCACCTCTCTATTAAAGAAGGTTGTCCTTTAATAAAACTAAACAAGTTTCTTTTTTTTTCTGTGAAGTAATCAATTTTGAAATATATTAACATTCTCCCAGAACATTTGTGTAAGATATAATTTAATGCAAAGTCTTCCTCCACCTGCTCATAAACAAATCTCAGGGTCATTTCTTTTGTTCTGGTTGAGCAATCCTTGTGAAGCAGTTGTTGAGCCGTGTAGTTCAGAGGGTTGAGGGTTGATGGCAACAACATGAGTCTTGGTGCAGTCGTTAGGCTGCTTGGCTATGTGAAGGGACAGAGCAGGTGTTTGTTGAGGAGCCATAGTTGGGAGCAGTGTACTGCATGCAATATATTGCGCTGTATTGGCAGCATGGTATATTGCTGCGGCATTATGTCTTGTGACAATATGACCCTGTGCCATTCAGCAGGAGGTAAAGAAGACTTGTATCACATCCTATTTCAGTGTATGTGGTGTGAAAAGATAAGGCTTGCATGGTTAACCAGTATATTGTCGGAGTTAAGTTACATACCAGATGATCTTCTTGGTTTACATTTTATGGTTAGTGATACAGTTATTATTAATAAACTTCCGAATTATTTATATTATTAAGAGTATCAGAAAAGGTAAATCCTTCAGATATAATGGAAACGTTCCAAATGGCTAAACTTCACTAGACACTGGCTGTGTTTCTATTTACTGTTTAACCTAGAAATGCAGGATTCATGTATCAGTTCAGATTAGAGCTGGCTATGGGTCTCAAGGGACGTCTAGTTCTTTTTGAAATTTCAACACAAAGGGCTGGAAGCCATTCCCATTTCCTGTGTGGATTATATGCAGGTAACTGCATTATTTATTGCAGTGTCCCTTTGGGTCCCCAGCGGTGTGATTTAAGTTGGGTCCCCACAGGACCAGTTGCATTTTACATCCCAATAGGTTCCTTTTTTATTAGGACTAGTGATTATTAGCTTGGTTCTGATTTACATGCCTTTAGGATAGCCACCACTCCCTACTCTGATCTGAATACTCTGACCATGGATCTTGTACTCATCTATGTGATTCTTTCTCATGACATGCGTTTGCATTTGTTCTTATTGTAATGCACAGAGATTATTGGCCCTCTAAATACATGCCATGTTTTATAGTGATTTTTCTTGGGGACTATATGTGTTTTTGTATCTATTTTAATCCTATAAAGGGTATTGTTTCTAATACTGCCTTTTCATTTTTCATATGAATAAGATGAATTTGTAATTGTGAAAGAATGTTTTTTGATATATATGCAGAATTTGGATATTTTAATGTATGTATCTTGTATTAAGCTGTAATGGCATACTGCCGCTCAATAGAGCTTTTTGTCTGACTAGAGGTACATGGCCTACACTTCTGTTTTTTCATTAGAATTAAATGCTCCTGCTGCTATTCTCCTAAATTCTGAAGTTAATTTCTTTACTGTCAAAAATAAATAATTAAATATTATAAGTATGCCAAAATGTTCCATCCATTTTATTTAACAACTCAGAAGGCAACTCAAAATTCATTCAGGATACCTCACCTCTATCCATAGTTGTATCCTTGTATCACTATCTTTTGTTCTAGGAACACAAAATCACAGTCTTACTCTACAATCTATTTTCTCAATCTGTTTTTATATGTGCACTGACAATCCAAGTCCAAACCACTTTTTCATTTCTACACTTTCTCTGTTTACCATTTCACATGCTTTATTCTTTTGTGCAACACCCTTCCAAAATACTTCCTCCATACCCACATTTAGAAGTGCAGGGTAGCCCATGGCAATGGCGACCATGATTGAGCGCTTTCAGAAAGGGTGACTCATTCATGGCACCTGTCCACAGGGCCACTGGGCAGGGAGGGCGACTGGATGGGGGTCCACGAATATAGTGGCAGGATGTTGCTATATGTACATACGAGGGGGGTGAGAATGCTGAGCAACAGGTGGAAGGGGACCGAGGGTTTGTTAGGCATAGTGCAGTGGTGGGCTGCCGAGCTGGACACATGGCATGGTGGGTGGGTGGCAGGCTAGGGTTGCGAAGGTTCCAGGTTTGGGTCCGGGCATGCATTCCTTTTGTTGTAGCCAGCCAATTTATTTTTCCAATTTGCACCCCCCGCCTGACATACACACCCCCTGGAGTTGAGAATCCTTTAGTAGGGGGGGTGTTGCAGGGGCACAGGCCCACTGCATAAATGCAAAAACCCAAGTCCCCAGTGCCATTGCCATTAACACATGGAATCAAAGTGCAGTCATTTTACAGAGGCAGTCTCTGTGATAGTCACATATATAAAGCACCAAAACAAAATAAAATAATCAAATACTTCCACAATATGCTTCAAGTGTCAGTGGCTTAGTAGGTAGCACACTCGCCTCTGAGGCCGGGAGATCAGAGGGCTGTGGGTTCAGTTCCCACATCTGGCACTTGGGTAAATATCCCAGTACTGACACTGTAGTGAAGCATGAGAGGGGTGCTGCACTTCTGAGGTGCCGTCTTTTGGATGAGATGTTAAACCGAGGTCCCATCTGCCTGGATTGGTGGTAGTTCAGGTGGATGTTAAAGATCCCATGGCACTTATTGAAAAGAGTAGGGGAAAATTTTATTGACAAGAAAATTAATTCACAAAACAATATACACATCTCATATAGTCACTCCAGTAATATCATAAAAGACTGTACTAACAATTCATGTTACAGGAACATCAGTGTTTGTGATCCAAGGTAAACATTTCCACAATTCTAAAATCATTCGGCTATGCATTGATTTCAGTTCCGAGTAATACACAGTTTTTAAATCAGCCTCAATTTTCTGCAGCAAAATCTTGATGGGACTGATCTATTTGCTGTAAAGTAAAGAGACGGGGTGCTGTCCAAATATGCCACTTTAATACTGTAAAAACAACATTCAAAGTGTCAGTGTTCCATTTGTGCCAGTTCCATGTGAAAACCCCATACATTAAAGTCATATAAGATACAGAAGCAAACAAAGGCTCATTCCAACTGGCCATAAGAAAAGCCTAGAAACCCTGTATATATGTACAGTGGAAGAATAAATTATCAATGGTTTCTTCTTGTTGTATACAACCCAATCTACTACAAAATTTGTCTGTCAACTGTTTGTGCTTTTAAGTTGCTTTTACATTTATTCTTTCATAGCAGCTCAGCCAATGCAAATCCCACATCCTTGGAGGGATCCTAGGGTTTCGTAAAAGTTTTGTAAGGCTGTTCCAATATATCTCTGGACACTTCTGGAAAACTATAGGCACAGCACAAATCTGATCTAATAAAAGCTTACACAAATTCTTCTTATAAAGGGTCACTATCATAGTACTCAAAATGTTCCAGTGTTTCAGCCTCAAGAAAGTCTCCCTAACATAGCTTGGAATGAAAGAAACACTTCTAACTGATTTTAGTCTGTTAGATTCCCATTGTCGAAACCAGGGATTACAGGACTCAAAAACCCATGGCTCCCATATTAATCAAAAGAGGTTTAATATTTGCCATCAAAAAATTACTATAATAAAAAAATAAGGGATGAACCATATTCAAATCACCCGTCAAATTGGTAAATAAGTTATATTTCTTTTAATTGGATTGAGGCGGCTGCCCCACAATGCCTGCAAGAATATACTTAGTAGTCTAGTTTCTAAGACTTTAGGAGGGGGGAAATATATAACTTAAAAAAAGAAAAACTGAAATCAAACATGTCAGTCATTGGATCATTGTCATTGAACATGTCTTAATCATTAATTATTGTCATTGGATATGGGAAAGGAAGGAGTGGAATCTGGCACAAGAGTGCTGAACTTCAGGAGGGCCTACTTTGGGAGGATGGGGGAAGTGGTAAAGGGGTACCTGGCCAGAATTCAATCTAGAAAGGACACTAACCAGAGGTGGGAGCTCATAAAGCTGGGGATAGTGGAGGCAACCAAAACCTGCTGCAAGGCCCAGAGCAAGAAGGCTAGGGCTAAGAAACCAAGCAGATTGAGCAAGGAGCTCATGGAAAAGGTAAGGAAGAAAAGAGCTGCCTTTAGGATGTACAAGAAAACTGGGAGTGGGGGAGGACAGGGAGGAGAACTTGACAGAACTGAAGGAGGTGACAAGGGCAGTAAGGGGAGCCAAAGCATCTACGGAACTCAGGTTGGCACAATGCATTAAGAAGGGGGAGAAGGACTTCTTTAGGTACATCAGGGAGAAAAGGAGCTGTAAGGACCACATAGTAAGGATTAAGAAGGAGGGGGGTTGGGTGGGAAGCAGGGTGCGATAAGGCAGAAGCACTAGATGAGTACTTCTGCTCAGTATTTACTAAAAAGAAGAGGGGGGCGACACCAAAGGGGGGAGAAATGGTAGAAACAGGGGGGGAAAGGGGTGACAGATGGGGAAATCATGGAGGGCAGAGTTTGGGAGGGTTTGAAGGCACTGAGGGTGGACAAGGTGCCAGGCCCAGATGGCATCCACCCCAGCGTACTGAAGGAGCTGGCAGAGGTCCTTGCAGGACCTTTGGCAGACCTGTTTAATGCCTCACTACATTTGGGGTGTGTACCTCAGGACTGGAGGGTGGCTCATGTGGTGCCCCTCCACAAGAGTGGCCCCAAGGATGAACCGGAAAACTACAGACCAGTGAGCCTCACATCCGCTGCGGTAAAGTCAATGGAGACTATCCTGAAGGAGAGGCTGGTGGCCCTCCCAGAGGCCAAAGGACTACAGGACAGCAGACAGCATGGCTTCATATGGGGCAGATCCTACCAAACCAACCTGGTGGAGTTCTATGACTGGGTAACTAGGCAACTGGTCAGGGGCCATGCAGTGGATGTCCTGATCTGGACTTCAGTAAGGCATTCGACTCGGTGCCGCATGGAAGGCTGGGAAGTAAGTTAGTAGGCACAGGGGCAGGTGCAAAGCTGGTGAAATGGGTAGGAAACTGGCTTCTGGGAAGGTAACAGAGGGTGGTGGTGGGTGGGGAGCTCTCACACCCAAGGGTAGTGACGAGTGGTGTTCCACAGAGCTCAGTGTTGGGACCAGCATTGTTTGGGATATTCATTGCAGACATATCATGGGACATCAAGAGCAAGATCAGTCTGTTTGCTGATGATACCAAGGTAGGAGCAGTGGTGGATGACCTAGGGGGGTGGCAGGGGTTGCAGGATGATCTGGCAAAGCTTGACACCTGGTCGGACACCTAGCAACTGGGGTTTAATGCCAAAAAGTGCAAAGTGCTGCATTTTGGGATGAAGAACCCAAAGAGGAGTTACCAGCTGGGGGAGTGCAACTAGCCCAGACAGAGGAGGAGAAGGATCTGGGGGTGCTCATTACAGGGTCTATGAACAACCTGGCACAATGTAGGAAGGCAGCTGCAAAGACCAACAAAATGCTGCGTTGTAATGCAAGGGGTATATCCTCGAGGAGGGGGAGGTGATTCTGCCACTGCATAGGTCATTAGTTAGACACACCTGGAGTACTGCGTCAGTACTGGTGCCCGATTCTGAAGAGGGATATTGTTACTGAGGAGGCACAGCAAGAGGCCACAAAGATGATCAAGGGGCTGGGGAACTTATCATACGAGAGGAGGCTGAGAGAGTTGAACATGTACTCACTGGAGGAGAGGAGGGACGGGGGGACATGATTG
Organism: Neoceratodus forsteri; assembly: GCA_016271365.2. Taxonomy (NCBI): domain Eukaryota; kingdom Metazoa; phylum Chordata; order Ceratodontiformes; family Ceratodontidae; genus Neoceratodus; species Neoceratodus forsteri. Next base: position 665,027,318 of record CM057456.1, on the reverse strand, counting down.
AAACCTTTAAGTACATGAAAGGAATAAACAAGACAGGTACAGAGGGGCTTTTCAAAGTAAGGGAGGGGATGGACACCAGGGGCCATGATATGAGATTGGAGGAAGGAAGATTCAGGAGGGAGATAAGGAGACACTTTTTTACAGAGAGGGTGGTGGCTGGGTGGAATGCATTACCTGCAGAAGTGGTATCCAGTAGAACAGTGGACTGCTTCAAAAGGGGATGGGACAGGACAAGGGGGAGGGTTAATGAAGGAGAAGGGTGGAAGGGAGGGGCAGCTGCAGAATAAGGGGTGCTAGCAAACTTGATAGACCTCTAGGCCTTTATCTGCTGGCAAATTTCGTATGTTCGTATGTTTGTATAAACCCTCTTCTGTTTCCCTAGTTTCCATTTATTCCAGTATGTCACTTTAGCTTGAGCAATTTCCATTTTAGGGCCCCAATTTAGAATGTCCAGTAAACCATTTCCAAACATAATACCCACAATTTTCACAGGATCTTGGCTTATCCTAATGTTTGAAATCATAGTTACCTTTTGGCCACTGTTCCCTAATTATCTACCTACACACTTGGTCAGGTTCAAGGCAGCCCCTGAAATAGTCCCAAACACCAAACACTGATGCACTGCTTCTTGAACCGATGGTACATCAGCCACAACCAAACTCATATCATTAGCATATGCCATGACATTATGGGGGGTGGAACGTATTGGGGTAGATATTGAAACAATCTGCTGAGAATCATTTATGTACCTTAACAGGGGATCCAGAAAGAAGACATAGCAAGAACAAGAGGGCACAATTTGAAGATAGAGGGGGGTCGGCTCAGAGGTAATTTAAGGAAGTATTTTTTCACATAGAGGGTTGTGGATGCATGGAACGGCCTTCTGGAGGAGGTTGTGGAGTCAAAATCAGTGGTGGAATTCAAGCATGCATGGGGCAGTCATAAGGCAATTCTGGGGGTGGGGGTAAGAAGAAGTAGGCTGCTGGTTAACTAGGATCTGCAGCTTATCCAGTAGATAGGGAAATGGGCAGACTGGGTGGGCCCAGCGGTCCTTATCTGCCGTCAAATTCTATGTTTCTATAAAGGATAGGGCTAAGTGGGCAGCCCTGCCATACCCCTCTCTCTAGCGGCATGATGGGTCCCCTCCACCCTTTTGCAATGGGGACTATTGTAGCAGAATGGTACAGTATTTTGATCCAGGAGATAGTTTTATCAGGTACATGATAGCGTTTCAAAGTAAGCTATAAAAAGGCATGATTAACAGAGTCAAAGGCCTGTTTTTGGTCTAAGGAGACCAAATTATTTATTTTTATTTATTTAGCTTTTGTTGACCGGGTAAGTGCACTAGACAAATCCTGCCTATTTTCAGGCATGACCCGGGGGAGGGGGATACAGATGAATGCCAACTGACCTTGAACCAGATTAAGCTGTTGGTGGTATTTTTAGTGAATGAGGGAAATTTGGCCAGGACACCGGGGAAATTCCCCTACTCTTTTCAATAAGTGCCATGGGATCTTTAACATCCACCTGAACTATCACCAATCCAGGCAGATGGGACCTCAGTTTAACGTCTCATCCGAAAGACAGCACCTCAGAAATGCAGCACCCCTCTCATGCTGCATTACAGTGTCAGTACTGGGATATTAACCCAAGTGCCAGATGTGGGAACTGAACCCACAGCCCTCTGATTTCATGGCCTCAGAGGCGAGTGTGCTACCTACTGAGCCACTGACACTGCGTAATTAGCCAGCAAGCAAATCATTTTATTTATCTTTACTAGTTCCCTCAACATAATTATATGGTCTGATATACTTTTACCTGGTATGGTGCTAAATTGTGCTGTAGAAATCACATGCTGTGCAATTTTCATCAAACAAAGTGCTATGATTTTGGACAGAATCTTGAAGTCAGTATTCAAGCGGCTGAAAGGCCTCCAATTTTGTAAAAGTCTTTTGTCTCCTTTTTTATATATATAAATCAGACCTCCCATATTCATTTCTAGTGGTAAAGTATCAGCTTGAAGAATATAATTAATACTGCAGCCAATTCATGTCCTAATTCCGTACCCAATATTTTATAAATTTTGTTAGAAAGGCCATCTAAGCCTGGTGTTACTCCCAATCGTAAGGTATTAATCACCTCTGCCACTTCTGTCTGTTGTATATCCCTTATGGTTAGATCTTTTAATGATGGAGAGATGTCCGGGACCTCAAGTTTGGAGAGATAGGTAGAGGCCCCTTCTATATTTGATATGAGAGGGCCAAATAATTTCCTGGTATATGTAGCAATACAATTCTGAATTCCTAAATTATCAGTATATTCATTTTGATATTCATCCAGAAGGACCTCAAAAACCTTATTGTCTATTCGTTTTTTGCAGCTTTCATAAGGACAAACAACAGCAAAGGATCCTGTAGTACCAAACTGTTGTTGTTGCTTTAACAATGTACATTTTTGTAGATGATATGCTATAAGATCAGCTTTTAGTTTATTAATTTGTTTAGCAAAATGTTGGCCTGTGGTATAAAGTTAAAAGTCTTTGTAAATGTTGTTGTTTCTTCTGGTAGTCAATATATTGTGTAGTATGATGCTGTCTACTAAACAGTTTCAACAAGCGTTGCAAGTCTGTTTTTGTATCAGACCACCACAGCTGTAAGTCATCATATAAAATAAAAGCAGATTTCCATGCCTGTAGAAAGAGCTTCAGCTGGTCCAATAAAAGTATATTGCCTAATAATGATGTGTTCAACTTCCACGTACCCGGACCATGAATCCTGTTTTGGTTATGACCTAAGGTGATGGATAAGAGATTGTGGTCAGAAAACTCCGCTTTTTCTACTTTTGCTGTAGAAAGCAGCAAATGCCGTGATACAAAAAAAAAATCTATACGAGTGGCCAAAGGCCCTTTATGAAAGGTAGGTGTTTGTGTATTTTTTACTGTGAGGTATGCATCCTGAAGTTTGACAGAGTTCAAGACTGAATGTAAAAAATTAGAGTCACAAAATAATTTTGAAGTTTTTGTGTTATGTGATCTATCTTTGGTGGATAAGCCACAATTAACCCCAAGATAACACAATGGGAAGTATACAGGTATGATTGTGCAATCTTCAGTAACTCAGTTCTAAGGGACTTCATTTGTGTCGCATAGATATTTAAAAATCTATAGACCACATTAGAAATTCTAACATCCAGGAGCAATAATCTACCTGGACATAAGTCCAGTACTTTGATAACTTCTATGTCATGCATACTAAATAAAATACCTAAGCAAGAACAAGTCTCCTGTCCACAAGACCAGAAGGATGGGACAAGAAACCATGCTTTGTGTGCTTGCTTTATTTCAATTAGGGAGTGAAATCTCATAACTTGTAACAATATTACCCCATTGTTAAACAAGATAAAAAGGAGAAAAACGTATCCCTCTTTGCCCATCTTTTGATGCTGTTAACATTCACAGTATGAATGGAAAAGGAAGGAGCCATTATTGTAGTTAGAAGTAAAGTACCCTATATGTCACATGTCCCATCAGCTAGGTTTTCCCCCTCTAGAAATACTTTCTTCATGTTTTACCTTAGCTTTTGCTTTCCTTTTTTGGGACCCCATATTATCTACAGGAACCTCTGTATCTGTAGTTTGTTCCAGATGAGAGGAAACCACAGATGAGTAATTAGAGTTTGTGTTTTCAGAAGGATCTCGCAATAATTCATATTTATTCTCCAATGGGATGTTATCTGTTTTCAGAACTTTAGGGAAGGGTGAACCTTGTTTCCTACTGCCCCTTGTAGTCCTGGTTCTAGGAGTAACAGTTTCTGGGGTGGAAGGGGGATTCATTCTGCCCGTAGACAAAACTGAGGGAGGAGCAGGTACCAAATTTTCCACACCAGAAATCCCATCTGAAGTATGGGGGAGGTGGAGTGCAATCTCAGGACTACCCGGGAGAGGGACTGCAACTACAGCAGTCTCCATCTCTTCCCCAGGGGTAACAGAGGTCTGGATCGAAGTCTGGGGTTGCAGTTCCAAGGACTGAAATAAAGGTCTCCACCTTGTTGAAACCGATTGTTGTTCAGTAAGTTTTGTACGTAGGGCTAAAGTAATAAAAAATCTTTGTTCTTCCCCATCTGCCAAGTTTGGGGAGTTGTGAGCAGCCCACATACACTGTTCAAAAGTGTGGCCAGATTCCTCACATAGAACACATTTAGGCTCTTCTACACATTGACTACCAGCGTGGCCTATTTCTCCACAGACTACACATTTGATTTTGTCACAGATACTGCTCAGATGACTAATGGAGCCACATTTGTAACAAGCTTTTGGTTGACCCGGGTAGAAAAGCACCCCTCTGTCCCTACCTAACATGAAGCTATTTGGTAAATGTTGTATCCCAGCATCTGTGGTTTTAAGCAAAACCCTCACTTTCCATCCCCCGTCCACAGATTCTCAGTATCAAAAATTGCCTCTTGGTCAGTCAAAACCACACATCTCTGTTTTAACCAAACAGATACAGTATATCATTTAAACTGACCCCTTCATTTCGAAATAAGATAGTAATGCTTTTTTGTGCAGGCTTAGTAAGGGGGATAGAACTGAAGGGGGCCCATAAAGGAGTATTTTTCAATTCATGAAATTTCATCCAAAATCTTTCCAACCCATTTAAAGTTTTAAAACTAATATCAAAATTTGGTTCCTGAGAAACATGAATTAAAGCGTGAATTTCGTAAGCAAAAAACTTCATAGACTCTAAGTAAAGTTCGCCCCACAAAAACGCGGTCTGGCACTTCCTCCATGCCCCCCACATATTGTAGTCTAACTGCATTATGTCTCTTTGCTTGTTGTGTGGGAACAGAAAAGCAAGAGGCGTATGTCTTAGAAGTAGATGGAGTAGTAGGTACAGAAGATTGCTTTACCCATTGTGGACGAGACCCAGGGCCCTGGGATTTCAAGCATGGTGCAGCTGTCACTATAGCAGAAGCGTTCCCTGCAGTAGATTTATCACTAGGAAGATGTAGAATTGGATTTTTCATCATTTGTAACTCCAGAGGCAAAGAAAGATCTGGAGGTAGAGAAAAACCCAGTTCCTCAGAAATGTCATGCATTTCACCTATGTTACCAATCCGAACAGAGACGGCCCTTAGAGCCAAGTTCCAGCATCAGGATCTTTTTCCCAGCCCGCCACTCACAGAGTGGAGTCTACGGATCAGTCCACACTCGGTTCTCCAGATTTAGGCAATGGGGTGCATCTTAGGCCGGTCTGTGTGTCAGCCATTACTGCCATTCCGGACGGTCCCCCACCGGAGAGATGTGCAGCCGCCTCGCGTGCAACTACTACTTGGCTGGGCAAGTGGGTCAAGGAAGATTGCGGAAGTGTCACTCCTGGTTCGGCCGTGTCAAAGATCAAAGCATTCCCAGTCAGCTGTGGTGAGCCATCAGTAGAAATGCTGTTTGACACAGTGTCCATTTGTATACAAGCCAAAAGTTCTTTTCTCTTTGCTAAATAATGCTGCTCTTCCAACGCTAGCAACAAGGCGATCTTTTCATTTGTAGGTCCTGAAGCATTAGAATTTAGTCCTGTAACAACACTGGACTGTTTTACAACTTGCTCATCAGCTTGTATAAAGACCATAGGTGTACCTTGCACATAATGTTCTTCATGTGTAGTGGAAGACATCTTAGTTTCAAAGTGCTCTGCTATCTTGCCGTTTTCATTTATTGTTAGTTTCCTAACCATCTCAGTTTCTCACTGTACAGAGGCAGGGGAGGAGACTGTCTCCCCTGCCTCCAACACCTCCATGTTCTCCACAGCACCTCCAGGATCAGCCATCTTGGCAGAATGCCAGGATGTAAGGGATCCCCTACAGGAGAGTAGGGGAATTTTTTATTGAAAATAATATAACAAAACAAAGTCTACAAAAAATAAATCAATACAGCAAACCTATACATTAGAACCTAAAACAAAGAAAAATAACAAACAAAAATAAAATTATAATGCACAATATTCAAAAAGAGAAAAACTAAGGACCAGATATTCAAAGCTTTGTGCCGGACAAAAAAACGTTTGCGCGGGTTTAGCACGGGTCTGCTATATTCAAAAGGCTGAATAGTGCAGGCAAACAGCATCAGCGCCAGGCAAACTATAATTATATGCAAGGGGCAAAGTGAACATGAATACAGGTGAAATGAGATATTCAGATACCAGCGCACTGAGGTGTTTAGTGCGACATAGTGCAACCCATAGAGCGGTACAATTTACCGCCCAGAAAAAGCTGATCTTAACCCTGGGAAAACAGCTTTGCATGCTTTGTGCAGTGCTATCTCAGCATTAGCAGCCCTAACATATGAGTATGACACTTAGAAACAGCCAGACATGGAAGACACATGCTGCACATTGCTGGCACCACAATGATGCCATCAGCTGTCACCAGTGCGAGCGAAGCACAAACAGTGAGGGGTGATCTGACTCACAGGGGACAGCATGGTAGTGTGGCCATATAGCACACACCTGCAGGCCATACATCTGTGTGTGTAACAGATGCCCGCACAGACATGCAGCACTGTGGGCATGGTGGCCAGTGAGGGTAGGGTGTATGGGTGGCCAGACCTCACCATAGCCCACGTGTGGTCACAAGGCTGGGACACATCACTCAGTGCACATGAGCCAGTAGTGGGATTATGACACCACCTGTGTGCCTGTCAGATCCTACATGCCCCCCGAGCCACCTACCACACAACTGTACAGATGTCACAGCACACACTGCCAGCCATATACATGACACTGTGTGCATCCCATGTCATAGCTGCAGCATCTGTGGATCACACAACAGCGTGATAATACTGTCCACTGTCAGTAATTACCTGCAAGCTCTGCCTGGCACTGTGTACAGTACAGTGGTCATCAGTGCCCTACATACCATAGGCAGTGTCAAGTCCCTCACACTACCAGCCCTCTTGCTACTGTAGTGTCTGCTGTGCACTGTAGCATGACTTATAGTGTGACGGTTACATGCAGCACTACCACCACCTGTGCCTATGCTGTGCTGTCCCCTGGGGTACGATATGCTATGCTGTACTGTTTACATGAAGCCTGCAGCTATCAACATGCACTGCCTGACTGACCTACAGGTGGAGCTGCGGTCAGATCTGGCCAGCCCCTGTGCCTCCAGACTGACCTACAGGTGGAGCTGTGGGACCCTGCAGTAACGCTGTGCAAACTGCATGCAAATCAGGGCATGATGAGATGCTAATGTGTCTGTTTGCCCACAGACTATCTAAGTAGGCTCATTTGCATGTCACTTTTGAATATGGCAAAGCTTAGCGTGGGGCTAACGTGTTTGCATCGGGCACACCGCTTAGCTCCGAGCTAAGTGGCGCTAACGGTTCGGGGAATATTATACAGTTTTGAGCACAGTTTTTCATGTGTGCTGCTGCCTGCAGCTGTACTGGGTCCATGCATTTGCCAGAACACACATTGGCCACATAGTTCCTTTCTACCTACCCTCACGTCTCTGTGCACTTTGTTGTTGTTGTGGTTTGCACTTCCTGGTTGCTGTCTTCAGTGCTGTCTTATTCCAGGGCTACGTTTGCCCTGTACTCCCAGCCCAGTTTGCACGGCCTCATTCCCATGCTATATTCAGAAGCTGTTTGCCCTGGGCTATTCTTTTTGAATATAGCTTGCTTTGTGCTCCAGGCTAAGTTTGCCGGCCCGGGCAGTGCTAATTTAGCCCTGGGGCAAACCTTTGAATATCTGGCCCTAAATGTAATACAATGAAAATCAAAGCCTTCACAGTTTCTCATTTCAAGTAACCCCTTCAAAAAGAATCAAAGAAAGTGCCCTCCACTAATATGCAACCAAAGTTGCAGGCAAAGACCACTTTTCAGAGGCATATAAATGTGAAATTTCTTTAGTAAGAAGACATATTAAACCAGTCAATGAGCTCTGTTTTTGTTGGAGCACAAAAAGGCATCTATTTTGCCAGATGCACCATTTAAAAATGGCAAAAAGAACTCTAAGAGTACCAGGATAAAAAGTCTTCCAATCAGACCCAAATTTCCCATATACCAGATCAGTATAAGTCATGGTGGCTAACACAGGTAAGGACCACTCATGAGCCAACCGAGCCCATAATGGTGAAATAAAGGGACAGTCAAAAAACAAATGTGCCATAGTTTCCATCTGACAAATACAGGTGTCTCTAATACAAAACCTTTCTTCCAGTTGTTTATGGGCTTGGTTCCCTTTAACATTTAGTTTATTGTGACAGCACAGCCATAAAGTGTCCCACACTTTCAGCGGAATTATACTATTCAATAATTGTTTTGTTAAGTAATGGCTATCTATAGGCAAATCAAAGCAGGATTCTAACAAAAGAAATCTGAGCTAAAACAGAGGAATAAAGGAGTTTTCTATTTTGTAAGCCTGGCAAATGACAGGATACCTTCCATTGTCTTATTTTTTTAAATACCTCAATGATATACCCAGAAGTCCCTTGTGGAATTTTAGTGAAGGGTTTCCAAGTTGGTGCTTTCCATTTATCTATAAAATATTGGGATCTAGAAGTAAAACTCTGTACCCAAGCCTCATGAGGACCAGCCAAGCTAGGGTAAACATTAGAGTTCACAAATATGGCAAAGAAAAATAGCATTGGATTCACCATATTCAAACCCCCTTGTTTTGTAGGCCAATAGGTAACTGATCTTTTAACATGGTTCAAACGACTACCCACTAAAAGCTGAAAACATAAATTTTACAGGCGTGCTTCTAAATGAAGCAGGAGTGGGAAAATATAACTAACCAGCAAAAAGATGAGAATAATGAAAGATTTCAACATGTATATACGTTTTTTCCAAGACATAGGAAAAGATTTCCATTTCTTAATTTTATCTTTGCAATGGAAAGTTGAGTGATCCAATTTCATTCTGCTGCTAAAGGATTACCAAAAGAAAGACCCAGAATCTGAATATGCTCAGACTGAATGTTTACCCCACCTATCTCATTCTGATCATCATGGAAGGGAATCTTCACAGCTGTGCCAAAACTATTCTGAGTGTCAAAGTAGACCCAGATATTAAAGAGAAAGAATGAACAATCTCAAAAGCACACAATCCTGATTCATGATCTGCTACTAGTATACATATATCATCTGCATAAGCCATAGCACTAAGAAAATCTAGGGAAGAATTGTCAAAAATATGCCTGATAGTAGAATCAGTATTCAGTCTCCTAAGGAGGGTGTCTATGGAAAAATATACAAAAGAGGACTTAAGGGACAACCCTGTGTACCCCTCTTTTGATTCGAATGTGAGAGCCCTTTAAACCATTCACCACTGGAGTCATGGAGGCATGATTGTACAAGTTTTTAATCCAGAAGACAAACCTCCTGTGGAACACCATACCTTTCCAGTACTGCAAAAAGGTAATTATGAGAGACCCGGACAAAAGCTTTTGACTGATCAAAGCTTAGCACATATTCCTTCGTACCAAACCCATCAAATACCTCCCTTATCAATTTCAGGTTATTAATCATAGATCTGTTTGGGACTGCGCATGTTTGTGTATGAAAAAATCTAATTCCGAGCTATGTTGGAAAGTCTAACATTAATAATCTTGCACAATATTTTCCAATCAGAATTCAACAGACTAATGGGATGCCAATTATCTAAATATTCTTTATCTTTACCTTTATATAAATAAAGTTGCTATCTGCAAAAGCCATAGGTATTGGCAATATCCCTTGGACAATAACATTAAATACTGCAGTTAAATAGGGTAAAAGCAATGATTTTGCTTTTTTATAAAATTCATTTGGAATTCCATCTGGACATGGGGTAACAGTACTTTTTAACTGACTGATGATAGAATCAACTTCATCAATAGTAATGGGTCAAACTAAATCTTCAGAACATTCAAGTGATATCTGAGGGATATGTATAGAATCAAAAAAGGCAGTTCAATCATTCGGCTGGAATTCTTGGCCATATAAAGTATGTGTATGATGAGAAACTACCTGCAGAATTACTGCATTATCAGAGATCCTGGAGCCAGTGTGAGACACTAATGAGGGCATATATTTAGTATGAACCTGCTGGTTACTGCTGTAAAAAGGGTTAACAACTTTCACTGATCCTTTCCTACCATATTTTTGTTCCAAAAAAAGAGAGGTGGTCCTGTCATATCAGTAGGTACACATTTCTGCTTTCAGTTTGCCGATTCTGTGCAGAGTAATCTAGCCAAAATTCAGTTTGCCAAGAAAGCAATATATGTAATTGGCGGCAACTATTCAAATATTTAAGATAATGGCCAGAAGAAAGTTTTAGAAAACTGCATACAAAACTTCCTAATTTCCATTTTGGTTTCCTGCCACCAAAAGGCAGGGTTATCAAATAATTCAAACACAGACATTTTATCCTGGTGAACTGTATGCAATTCATGCCATCCATGTTCCTCATCCAAAACAGAAATTTTCATTTTCCAAAAACTATGAGAATCTGGCTTGTTAAGTGGACGTCCCAAAGATAAAACAATCAAACAATGATTGGATGTCTCACAAGGAATAACTGAATACTGAATACCTGGTAGCCAGTTACAAATAAAAAAATAGTCAATCCTGGTGGACAGTCTCCCACGATGAAATGTATGTGCAGGAGGCTGTGGTCCAAATAGAGCCCCATCTATTAGGTTTGCTTTAGTGTAAAGTGAATTAAGAAAATTAGAATCAGTATATAACTTCTGAGTCACCCCTGTGTTATCAGAGAGAGCTAAAATACAATTAAAGTCCCCCCAAAAAACTATGGATTTAGATGAATGAAGAAAAGGCTGAATAGCTTTAAGAGTGGCTGTTCTTTGTGTTTTAATCTGGGGATTATAAATATTAATTAAGCTCCACTCTTGGGTTTGAATAATAACATCTAAAATGAGCACCCGCCCTTTGTATCAGGTCAATAAGTCTAATAACTTGGACCTCTAAACCATTAAAAAGGATACCTACTCCAGCACATACATCTTCTGAAAGAGACCAAAAAGACAGTCCACCCCTCAAATCACGAGATGCCAGACTAGATTCTCTAAGAGAGTGAAGTCTGGTGTCCTGTACAAAAACAACATGAAGTTTAACGGAAGTAAGCAAAGAAAAAATAGTCCATCTCCTTTTGGGATTCTTCAGGCTATTGGCATTCAAACTGCCAAAAGACAAGACCTCCCCCATTAAACTGGAAAAAATCAGGACTTCTTTTTACCTCTCCCTTTTCCCGGTGATTTCATTTCACATCTCTTTTTCCTGAAAGTTTTAGAATCACCAGAGAGCTGATCAGTATCAGTCCATATTTCTAGCTGAGAGGAGGCCATGGAGGAGGCATCAGAATCATCCTCAGTCTCCGTAGCCTGTTTGCATTTGTGCAAAACAGCAAATTTGTTTTTGGTAAGAAAATCAGAAACCTGATTTCCTTGAGAAGAAGGGGTTGCTTTAGAAGTAGAACTTCTTGTTTGCCTATGAGCACCCACTTGAACCCAGTCAGAATCCTCAGGAGGGGGCATAACATCTTTAGGGTCACACAATTGAGTGGAGGTGCTAGGAACACTATCTGTAGCAGACTGTAAAACAGTGTCTGCGGTGACAGTGAGAACAGAAGGAGGTATCACCCTTTCCACATCAGGAGCAGGGTCAGCAAGCGGCTGAGCCTCAAACAGGTTAGCCTGAGGCAAAGTAGGGGATAAGTTTGCAGTGTGGGACAGGGGATAGTGTGAGGTGGGAGAGAAACGCTCTAGAACAATAGGCCTAAATTGAGGCATGGCCTGAGCATTTTGTTGGGCCATAGGGACAGTTTCGTCCTGACTCTCATGTGGCATCTCTGGGTTATTGTGAGAGGCCCAAGGACACTCTCGATAGGAGTGGGAAGAATCCTCACATAAATTACAATAAATAGGTCGCGGACAATTAATACTGACATGACCAGAGCCCAAACACAGGGAGCATTTAAGCCTATCACAAGCATTACTCAGGTGTGTTTGAGCCCCACACCGAAAACAGGACTTAGGTTGTCCAGGGTAAAAAATAAAGCCTCTATCCTTACCTAGATGAAAGCAACTAGGCAAATGCTGGATAGAACCATTAACCAAAGGCAATTTTACTTGTAACTTCCAGCCACCTGTCCAAAAGTGTTCCGAATTTATAATCGGATCAGGCAATCCTAACACTGTGCATTTAGAGGATAACTATCTAATGATATCAGTAATTGCAACCCCTTCATTTTTGAACAAAACCATAATAGATTTTATAGCAGGCTTCATAAAAGGAATAGCAAAGAAAGGGGCCCATAAAGGAGTATGCCTAACCTCCTGATACCTATGCCAAAACGTTTCAATGCCTGTAGATGTTTGAAAACTGATATCAAAATAATTATCCCCAGAGGTATGGATAAGAGCATAGATTTCAGAAGGTGAAAACTGCAAACTGTTTTTTATCAATGACTTCCCAACATAGAGACGATCAGGAAATACATCGAGCCCACCACTTTATCTCAGTCTCACAGCATTTCTCCGCTTGGCCTACTCCGGAGGAGTATGAAAACGTACAGCATAAGTTCTGTTCCTCTGATGTCCACTAGGGTGTTCAGAGGCCTTTTTAGTCTGTGTCTGATCCATAGAAGAGGATTGTCCATCAAGCTGTGGCAAAACTCTGTCAGACAGAGGACCCTCAACCTCATGTAGTTCAATGTCTGGTATAATACCATCCTTTACTCCAGTATGAGGGACAGTAGAGTCATCAAAATGTAATAAATGAGAGGATTCTTTACTCTGCATAGTAGAAGGTGGAGGGCCTACCTCTGTACAGACCCCCATAGCAGAACCATGCACCCCGCTACCGGCAGGGGAAGCCAGGACCTTCGCTTTAGAATCCAAAATATGCCAAACAGGATTTTGCATTAATTGAAGCCCTGAGGGAATTTCAAGTGAGTCTGAAATATCCAGTAAATCTCCTTGAGGCTTAGAACAAGGTTGAGTAGGAGAGGCCCCGGTGTCATCCATGGGAGATTTTTCCCAGCCAGCCCCTTTTAGGGCTTCAGCAATCGTAATGTCAGAAACAGACATGTTATCATCAAAATTAGTAAAGGGCTGACCCAAATCAGAAGCCAGGTCCTATGTATAACACTTTAAATCTTGATTTATCACACCAGACCTAGGGCAAACAGTAGCAAAGTCAGAGGGAGCAGGAAAGTTTACAGTTAGTTGCTGAGTAGAAGAACCAGTACCTGAATCCAGAGCGGCAGTCCAAGTGGAAGGTGAGCCCTCAAACAGCTGGGCAGGGAGACGTTGTCTGTCCCCTAGGTTGGACCACTGTACTTGTAAAATTCCAGTGGTTGGGTCCAGGAGTAAAGGCTTCACTAATAAAGCAGAAGAACAGTCTTGAGATTCTAGGCACTTGCCAAAAGGTGAATTAGAGCTGCCAGTCTCTATAGAGACCATTGAAACAGACACTGTAGAAGCCTGCGAACAGCCGCCGAAAGACTCCATAGCCCAAACTTCATCCTGCAGCTGAGCCCTGTCAGTAGATGTCAGCATCTTAATGACAGGTCCACTGGAAGCTGAAGCTGCCGGTAACTGAATCCTACCGTGTGCAGAAACAGAACTAGGGTAAACCTTTGCTGCAGAAGCAAGGCAGGAGCTAGTATTAGCACCACCAGTCTCCCCTGTAACATCAGTAGACTACAAAACTGTGCCGGTTCCAGAAGAAGAATCGGAAGTGATACACAAAGAATCCTTCATTATCCATCTCAGTCTCCAGTAGAGGGGAAGTAGAGAAGGAAACCGACTCCCCTATCTCCAGCACATCTGCTCCGTCCAACGCCGGAATCTGAGTGGTCATTCCAAAGAAATGGCCAAGCTCCCTACAGTCAGAGGAGGGGAAAATTTTATTGAAGAAAACTGAACAATACATAAACTAGAAAATCATGACATTAATACACAGATTCCCACAATACATGCATAAAAACAAATAGACACTCAAACAACAAAGAATACAAAAATCCATCATAAGTCAAGACTATATAATTTTGTAACAGTTCATCCAATTTTGTCTTTCATAAAAGGTACCTCTAACCATCTAATGTTCCATACACTAGAATTCAGAAATTGTTGTTCGGAATAACAATGCCTGCTTACTTCTGCTTCAATAATATTAATAACTTTCTCTGGACTCTGGTATTTCTGTTGTAGAACAAATTTACATCTTGCTTGCCACTACACAAACTTAATATACGAAAGAAGCATAACTATCGTACTATGTGGCAAGTCAAGATTACTTAAGCTAAATCCTCCAACCACTTCAGCATAAGTAAGTTTCCCCCATTTGTCATTTCCCCACCTTGTGCAAGTAGTTTCCACATTTCTATTACAAAAGGACATTCTATAAAAAAATGGGTCATTGATTCTCCCTGAACCATACAGCTCAATCTTGGACATATTCTCTCCTCCTTTTTCCTATGTTTTGCATTTCCTTTAACATTTAGGAGCCCGTGTGCACTTAGCCAAGTAATGTGCCATATCCTGGGAGGAATGCCCGGATCTTGTAACGTTTTCAAAACTATTGGATAGGCTTGTGGGTTAACACCTTTAAATTCAAATAAAGGCTCTCCTATTTGAGTCATTATTTTATTAAACAAAACTTTATTTGATGTAGATGTCAATATATCTTGAGTTAGGTGCCATTGTTTCAATATCCCAAGTGCAGGTCTAAAAAACACATTTAGTTTTAATCTGAGCTGTAAAAGTGCATTGTATCTGCCATATTCTATAAGGAGGTCTGATCCAGTGTTCAGCAAAGAGTAACCATACAGCTCTAGTCGGTTTTGTCAATTCAAATAAATTATTATGAAAGAATACCGTAAAAAGAAATACAACAGGTTGTATAAGATTTAGTCCTCCCTTTTCTAAGGGTTGATTTAAGATTTCCCTCTTAATAGGATTTAATCTACATCCCCATATTATCTGAAACACTAAACTCAAAAGATATGACTCTAAAGTGCGAGGCAAAGGAAAGACTGCACTTAGAAATAAAAATATCGGCATTAAAAATGTTTTTACTACTGCTACTTTTTTCTTTTTTGTTTGATTCCAGGATTTCCAAATTGCAACTTTTGTATTAGCATAATCTAATTTAGAAGTCCAGTTTAATATATTATTGTCCCCTCTACCAAACCACACCCCTAAGTATTGAAATGAGTCTTGTGAAACTTTAATATTATGCCAGGACTCTTGCGAAGGCCCTAAATCATGTAAAGGATAGATTAAACTCTTTTGTTTGTTTAATCGCGCCCTTGTTGTTATTGAATATCTTTCAAGAACATGTAGTGCTCTATCTCCCGATTTTTCATCAGCCACAATAATACACATATCATCTACCTAAGCATTAATTTTAATCTCTACACCCCCTCCCCATGGTTGAATACCTCTAATTCCTAAATCTAACTGTATTACCCTTATTATGAGATCTAAACAAAATACATAAAGTAAGGGATTTAACGGACATCCCTGTCATACTCCCTGAAGGATGTCTATGTAATTTCCTAAATGCCCACTAACCAGTGGCATTGCGTTAGCATTACTGTATAATAAAAAGATCCAGTTTACAAAAGTAGATGGAATTCCATAATGAGTAAGGATTTTTTTGATAAATAGGTGTGGGACCTTATCAAATGCCTTTTCTTGGTCTAACGACAACATATACCCACGAAGCTGTCCTTCTTTTCCTTGCTCAACCAATTCTCTAATTATTAATAAATTATGGTGTATTGAACGTCCGGGTACCGTACACGTTTGAGCTGTAGATATTAAACATGTTGTAAATTTTAATTACCAGGTGTGTAGGATTTTCATAAGAATCTTGTAATCTGAGTTTAAGAGGCTTAAAGATCTCCAATTATCAAGGCTTCTTTTATCTCCATGTTTATATATTAAGATTTGGATGGCAATACAAAAGTGAAAATCCACCTTCATATTCTGTAACTTCCAATTAAAGACAATCAACAAAATTGGAGTCACTAAATCCTTAAAAGTGCTATAAAATTCGTCTAGAAGCCCATCAATTCTTGGTGCAGTATTTTTTTAAAGATTTCCAATTGTCTTTTCAATTTCAGGTATAGAAATAGGTTCAATTAACTCTTTAAAATACTCAGAGGGCACCTCAGGTAAATCCAACTTAAGAAGAAGAAGAAGATCTTTTAACACATCTTTATCGATTTGTGCTTCCTTATACATATTTGTCAGGTAAATGAACACCTTGTTCATAATACCTGATCCTTCAGTCACTACTTCTCCAGCTTCTGTTAGCAGTGAGGCCATAAACCTATCTGATACTCTTTTGGAACAACTTTTAAAAGCATCTCCAAATCCTGTTTTACCTGGAGAACATATTTTATGCTCATGTAATAAAGTTGTGGCCCTAGAATACTGAATCTCAGACATAGCATGTTTAATATGATTCACCTGCTCTATTAATTAAACTGCTTTTCATTTATAAATGTATAAATTTTCCCTGAGAACGCAATGCAAGGTACCGCTTATACTGAGTCTGTAGTGAGTTAACAGAATACTTTTGAAAGACTTTTCTTAAACCTTGTTTTGTGTTCTCCCATGAAGTGCTTAAATTATCATTTAAGATCACAAATGACATCCTAGCCCTAAGAAATTTGTTAACTTCAAACTGTAAATGACACCCTTGCAATACTAAAGTGTTTAGTTTGCAATAGCCTTTCCCATAAGCAGGACCATTAATACTCCCCAGGGAAACAACAAGAATTGAATGATCCGCAATTTCTAAAGGAATAGTTAAGGCTTTTATAAAACTAATATTTGATTTTGTAAAAATAAAATCTATCCTGGTAGCTAGTTTAGCCCTAAAATAGGTACGTCCTCCTTTTTGTTTTACTCGAAATGTGTCCTGTAGCTTGCATTGTGTTAGTATATTAAGAAGGCAATTTGAGTCACAGTGCATTTTTTTTGTCTGTGCATCTCAATCTTTACTATCTACAACACAACTGAAGTCTCCCCCCCAAATCACATTTTTTCTTGTAATCAAAAAAGGTTTGATTGTGGTAAATAATGTTGTTCTTTCTTTTTTCGTGAGGGGGGGATACACATTTATCAATCTCCACCCCACTGTTTTAAAAATAAAATCTATCATTAAGGCCCTCCCCAAAGAAATTTCTACAAGTCTTGTTACTTTGAACCGATCCCCCTTAAACAAAATCCCAACACCCTCACATACCTCGGTCCCAAAAGAAAAATAAGAAGGGCCCCAACACCATATTTGCTGGGCTGACTTTGCTAAAGAAGTTGTATTTAATCTTGTGCCCTGTATAAGACAGATATCACAATTTAAATCTTTTGAAACAGTTAAGGCAATCAATCTTCTTTTTGCATTTTTGATACTATTAACATTGATAGTACCTATACTAATCTTAGGGACACCCAGCATCTAAAATAAGAAGGGGAGGCTTTCAGGGTGGCTTCCTCAACCTTGTGCTCCTTCGTGATCTTGATCCTATCCTGGTTTTTCAATTTATTACTCCTCTCTGGTCCTGTATTTCCTCCTCTCTATCAGAAGAATGAGGCGCCAGAGAAGAAGTCTCTGATTCTCCCCCTGATCTGTTTCAGGATGCTGTTTTGATAAAGGTTCAAATTTGTTTGTTAAAATGATATCCTCACCTCCAGAAAAATTAGCTTTTGCTACCTTGGATTGTGGTTTAGTCTGCTTTAAGCTTCTTTTTTTTTGCCACACTTTTAAACACTCATCAGGGGGGCGTCTCAATATCTCCCACCTCCGAGGCATTTAACACTTTTTCTATTTGGACTTATAAAGGTAATTCTGTAACAGTATCTGGCACTACTGTTATATCTTCTGCTACATATTCAGCTACCTTATTCTCTGTTCCAGTTTTCAAAGAAGGGGCAGGAGGGTCCACATGAGTGTCTGGAGGGGGACCTTGAGATGAAGTTTTCCGTTTACTCATCTCTCGCTTTTGAGCCTCCTGAATGATAATACCCTGATTTCTTTGGTCAGTGCGATTATGGGCTGCCCATAGGCAATTTCTATACGTGTGTCCTGAATCAAAACAAAGATTACATTTCATTTCAGTTTGAGATTCTGAACTATGATGGCCAAATTCTAAACAGAAATTACATCTCCGTCTATCACAGGCTGATCCCAAATGAGTATAAGCCCCACACTTAAAACACGCTCCGGGTTGTCCTGGTTAAAGTAAATGTCCCCTCTCATTCCCCAAAAATACACTGTTTGGCAAATGTACCGGACCCATACTATTGTTTCATAAATGCACCTTAAAAACCCACCCCCCATTCCAAATGCATTCTTCATCAAAAATTGGGGAAGGGTTTCCTAATACTTCACATTTCCTTTGCAACCAATAAGTTATATCATGTACAGACACTGATTCATTTCTAAACAAAACTGTTACATTTTTTTATCGAGGGTTTAGTCAAGGGTGTAACTTTAAAGAGTAGCCATAGTTCTGTATATTTGAGAGCAATTAGCTCGGCCCAAAACCGATCTAGGCCCTGTGGGGTAACAAAACGTACATCATACAAAGCTGACCCTGACACATGAATTAATGCACGTATTTCATTTGAAAAAAAAAAACATTGAGCTTTTTAATAACACCCTCCCCACATACAGTCTGTCCAGTGCTAGTTCCAATCCTCCTACATATTCTAAACGCACTGCATTGCGTCATTGTCGGGGGGGGGGGACCCAAAAATGGGTCTTTTCACCTAAAGTTCTCCCAGGCTTTTTTTGCTTGTCCCTGTAAGTCTTTATCTTGTTTAGAATGTTGTTGTTCAGCTTCAACAATGTCCCCCTATTCTGCAGGACTAGCTGTTGAAGCCTGTGACCCCAATACAGAAGACTCCATACCCTCAGGTAATGTATGTTCTTCTTGATTTTCCATTTCAGACATATTGTTCCCCTTCCCACACAATTCTGTCTATACTGGAGAGTGGTTTGCATAACCAGTTTGTGTAGTCTCTGAAATCGTAGATTTGCCAGGGATTGGACTGTGCTCTGGGTCAAGGACCCAGATGCCTGCTTCTCCTTGTTTCCAGCCTGCATTCATCAAAGAACGCTTTAGGGAAGTTAATGTAGATTTGCGTGCTGTATTTTCAAAATTATCCATCTCTCTGCCTTTCGGCAACCCCAAAGACTGAATCTGCATATCCCCCATCATTTGTTTAGCCCATACAGAAGAAATATTTCACACCTCACTTTTCTCAGGCTGTGGAACTTTAGCTGTCTGTGTCATGATAGGCCTTACTCCCATTGTCAGTGTCTCTGCTGAAGGATGTGACTCAGTACTGCTGGATTCCTTTGATGCAGGTACATCAGCGTTCTGACTCACCCGCCTCTCAGCTGTTCTTTTGCTGAGTTCCTCTGTCATTAGTTCGTCTTGAATCAGCTTCACTGCAGCACTCACCAAACTGGAATCCAACATAGCATTCTGTGAATCAGGTAAATCACTATCCAGAGTTCCCGGTAACAGTTCACTGAACACAATTGTTTTATCTAAACAACGTGAGGCCTTATTTTGTTTAAAGATATTCTCAAGCCAGGTATCATCCGATGCAAATAAACCATGAGGCTTACTTTCTAAAGCCAAAACATTATTATCCTCCATAATTTCCACTTCCAAGAAACCATTTAGCATGGTTTTGGTCTCCTGCACTGGACTTTAAGGTGGGGAGACCTGCTCACCTCCAGGTACACCAGCCAAATGATTCTTCGACACATCCTCCTCCTCCATAGCAGTAGCTCCCCCTACTGACACAGAGTAGGAGAATTTCCCTGGTGTCCTGGCCAAATTTCCCTCATTTACTAAAAATACCACCAACAGTTTCATCTGGTTCAAGGTCAGTTGGCATTCATCTGTATCCCCCTCCACTGGGTTGTGCCTGAAAATAATCAGAATTTGTCTAGTGCACTTACCCAGTCAACAAAAACTAAATAAATAAAGTTTTGTTTTAAAGAGAGAGAGCCTGGATTAAGAGATAACCAGAGTTGCTGTTAAACCTGTAAACTCTAGTAACACAAGAACAAGAAAGTCAGCACCAGGAAAACATAGCAGTGCTATAGTATAAAGCATGAGTCTATGTGATAACGGTGAATGCCTAAAGGCGATCACCATTATCGCACAGTTAGTGTGCGGAAAACATTTTCTGCACTCTGACAACCCTGGCGCATCAGGACAATGGCGCCAGGACAGTTTTTTACTGCTTTCTGTGGGGGGCTGTGCTCCCCACACCCCCCTGCTTAATGATTCTCAGCTCCAGGGGGGTGCATGTCAGTGGGGGGAGTGAAAGTAGTAAAAACAATAAAGGTTTGGGCTGGGCACAATAAAATCACACCAGTGCCCGGCCTCAAACCGGTACCTCACCCACCCCAACCACTAGCCAACCCCCAATGCCACAATGCAGCTTGGCCAGCCACTGCAGTGCCACCCCCTACAGCCTCTCTGCCCCCCAGCCCATGCTCGCCGTGCTCGCTCCCACCCTCCCACGCATGTACACATAGCGACATCTTGTTGCCCAGTTCACCCATAGCCTCATCCGGTCACCCTACCCTCCCATCACTGTGAGGGATTGCATCAGGAAGGGGTTGCCGCTACGGATGGCGCCCTTCCTCATGCGCCCACCTCACGGGTTACCATAAAGCTCATATGAAAAATAAATCACCAAAGCACCCACTACAAAAAAAGAGTCCACTCAAAAACCGTCAAATAATCTTAACGTTTAATATAAAACATGAATCAGTTAACATCCGTATCAGCCAGTGACAGAATAAAAAAATGCTGACACACAAGTGTGACGTCACAGTATGAATGACAATATAGTTTATGGTGTCAGGCATGCTGTGACATCACATTTGTGTATCAGCATTTTTTTTTCGCCACTGGCTTATATGTATGTTAACTTCACAATGTTTTATAATAAATGGTAAAATTATTTAACCATTTTTGAGTGGACTCTTTTTGTACTGGTTGCTTTGGTGATTTCTTTTTCATATAAACTCTAGTAAAACACTTTCATCTCAGTTTTCTGTGTTTTAGCTATTTGCCGTTTCTTCCTGGCTATTTATAGCTTTAGAGTGAGAGGACATCTAGAGCCAGGAAGAGAACGTTAAAACTAATTATGTTGATTTATATTTATATTTTTTATCAGACTATTCTTAATCCTATATTTTTAATACTGAGATTCCAGAATTCCCAAGGAAGGAGTGTATATGCTCTGAAACATTCGAGTTATCATTCTGGATGTTTTGTGAATGGCCCACAAAAAGTGTCCCAACAATATGTCAATCTGCTAATTAATTGCTCAAGGTTATTACTGCTGTACAACCTACTCATCACTTTTTTGTACTGCTATTCTTCAGCTCTGATTTCCTAACTGTATTGTTGTGACTCCTGTAACCTGCACTAAAGCTGTATTTACTTCTTGTTTTATGTTATTCCTGGATCACCCCTGAAAAAGGGACCTCCGGGGCTCAGTGGGCTAACCCGGTCACCAAAATTTTATAAATAAATAAAAGAACTTTCAGATTAGATATTGGGCTTATCTGTAGCTAGAAGCACCCCAGAGATACAGACGACTGAGTCTGTTTAGTATTAATACTACATTACAGCCATTTTTAGAATCTTGTAATGTCAGTGATGAACAAGTTGTGCTTAAGTCAGTGCAGTTAGGCACAGCTCGTTCATCTGTGACATCACAATGTTCTAAAAATGGCTGTAAATGTAGTAATACTGAACAGACTCAGTCATCTGTATCTCTAGAGTGCTTCCAGCTACTGATAAGCCCAATACCTCATTTGAAAGAGCTTTTCCTGGACTTTCAGACTGTGATGGCCACTGGGCATGAATTTGTCCCTTTAAGTTTTGATGAGTGAGCCTTGCTTTAAATCCATTATCACCACTATTGTTTGGTGGCTTGATTGGATTTGACTCCTTCCTCTGATTGGGAATATTTTTGCTTATACTGAGGAGAGCTGTACTGGAGGACCTTGTTGGTTGACGCTCCACTGGCAGAACTTTGACCACTTCTCAAGCCTTTCTAGGTCCCTCTGAAGTCCCCTCACCCCTTCCTCACTGTTTACCCTGCCACAGAGCTTTGTGTCATCAGCAGAGAGACACACCTGGATACTTTCTCTTATGTCACTATTGGACATATCGAATTGGGCATGTCTCAAGACTGATTCCTGCAGTACCCCACTAATGACCCCTTCCCCAGATCTGACCATGTTTACTACAACCCTCTGCTTCATTTCCCCCTAACTAGTTTCCCATATAGCCACAAACGAAAAGACAGCTCAGGGTATTGATGCAGCAGTCACAAACTTGCAGAGACAAAAAAAACTTTGCACTCAAATACCTGGTTGAGTTAGATGTGAACTCATTTTTTAAGAGGCATGCTAGCAACATGAAGCAGCACAGCCCCACCAAAACTGTTTTCAATGTTTCCAGCAAAGTTCTGTGCCAAGAAACCAATTTTGTCCCCTGGTGTTATTCAATTTATAGTGTACAATTTAAAGACATATACACTAGGGGGAGACAAAACATTAACACCACAGTGATAGTGAAATATTTAAAACAAAATGTGATAGCATGTTGTAACTACACTGTAGTAGCCACCAACTTAAAACTCCAAACGCCCTCCCTGTGCTTCAAAATTCTGACCATCTCCTCCCCAGGACCAACATAATTGTTTTCAATATGCATACATTTCCAGACATGGTTTTCAGGTTCCCCTACTGTGTGATTATAGGCACCTGTAGCATATTCCAAATTCCCATTAGCTATTGCCCTCGAATGTTCCCCACCTGAGTTTTGTTCTGCCAACATAAAACCTCAAGTAAGAATAACTAGCTAGATAAACAACATGAGTTATGTCACTGTTAAAAAAATTTAGTAACTGTTTAAACTTCACGTGTAGTTAAATGTGTAAAAGTCTTGGAATGAATTATTGCCTCATAAAACTTACACTGGACACACTTGAAACTCACCGAAAGGTGGCAACCATGCTGTCAATCAGATTGAAGGTTATGTGTAAGCCAATCACCAAGATTTTCTGGGCATTTGAAAACCGTATGTGGGAAATGTTCCATCCACTCCTCCAGTTTAGGTTCAATTGACAGAATGCGCCAATTCCTTCTAGTGATATTTTCAGCCTTCCTAGAATGAGTATTATAAGTGGTCACAAAATTGCACCTTTTGGAGGACACATTTTCTTGGCATTCTTTGCATATTATTAGTCCCTGAGCTCAATTCTCAAAGGGTCAAAAATAATGCAAGGTGCTTGCGTCACTGAAACATGACGTAAGGGGCTCACTGTGCTGAACCTTGTGTCATTCCTGATTCTCAAAAGGAGTCTGTGGCATGGAGAGGACCCAGTGCACCAGATACCCTTGCACCCAGCTTGCAGCATGACACAGGCAGTGCCATGGGGCTGAGGGGTGTTGCAGCAGTTGATGGTTGTCATATTCATAGACAGAATTCTTGAAGGGCAGTAATGTTGGTGGTGCCAACCCAGAGTTAGACCAGCCCTGAGCTGGTCTAATGCCCAGTGCTCCAAAAGGGGTCCCACCTGCGAACCCCCAGAGCATGGCAGTGGCACTACCCCACAGCCATACAGGGGCACAGAGCACTGTGATGGTGGTGAGCCAGTTAGTCTAGCAATGCACAGAAATGCCTGTGGTGGTGCGTAGGGCATTGCACCATAACCCACACAGGTGACACAGTGAGGCTCACTGACACCTAGGGCCCACCACCTGAAGTTCTGCTCCCTGGCACTGATTGTGGTGGACTGCTGCCAGGCTTGAACCTCAAGTCTGCTGCACTGCTGGTGGCACGGCATGCTGTTAGGGGTGCCCTCTGTCATGCCAGGGGCACATGAGAGGAATACATAATGCCCTGTCCACCTTGCTGTCGGGGGGCAGGGTCATACCCTCCAAGTATTGGCAAACTGCATCTATGCCACCAGTGGGGCTGGACTGCTGCAGTGGACATCGGGCATGCCTTGGGGGCAACACATCCACTGGTGCTGTCAGTGCCGCATGACTGTGCTTCTTGTAAGCTGCTGACTTTGGACCCAGGACCACTGCTATTTGATAACTGGGTGCAGGATCCCAAGCACAGTGAGGATTGGCACAAGCCGCCATTGGTACAGCTTGCACTGATCTTTTAGAATCAATCTCCGCGCCTCTGTACAACTTTAGTGCTTTTAAGTGCCTTAAAAATACAGTAACCTGAATACCTCCTGTTTTTAAAATGATACATCAATTCACCAGGCTGTTTATCAAACTCCTTCTGTCGGCTACAGTTTCTGCTAACTCGTCAGAACTTTATGGGTATTGAAAAAGTTTATGCTGGTCCCACGGGAGGAGACTTGGTCAGAATTTTGAAACATAGAGATGGCTTTGGATTTTTAAGCTGGGGGCTACTACAGGGTTTGGGTTGAAAGACTAAATAAGTGATGAATCCTAACCTGTAAGTCTTTATGCTATCAGTTTGCAATTGTAGAGGGAATCTTAAATGTATTTTCCCCATTTTTTTAGCAAACAGATTTTGTAAGCAATTTTGAGTTGTGATATTGTTTCAATATTATAGCTTGATCTTCTAGCAAATGTTATGCCTTAACCTGTGATCCAATTTTGTTGTAACATGCTGCCAAATTTTGTTTTAAATATTTCACAATCACTAAGTACTCTTGGGTGCAGGCATTCTGGGTCTGCTGCCTTGTCCACCCTAACAGACACTAACTCTTTCCTTACTTGTCAGCCATTATCACCTCCCTTCCCATTTCTAGTGTCGGCCATGTGAGTGCCTTGATCCCACTTTTTGGTACAGGTCCATCATCCTATACCAAGAACACCGAACAGAAGTAATTGTTCAGGACATTGGCCATCTGCTCATCATCTTCCACCACCTTTCCCCATCAGCTAGCCTGACAATCCCTCTCCCAGCCTTCCTTTCTCTCCTGAATGTGTAAAAAATGTATTTTCTCCTCCCTTCACACCTTCAGTGATAACGCAGCTCTGTGTCTGCCATCACCTTTTTGCCACAACCTTCACCTCCTTTAATTTTGCCTGATATTCCTCTCTTTCCTTCTCCCCTTTGTCCACCTTGTATCTTATGAAAATTTTCCATTTTGCCCTCACAGCCTTCCTAACCTCACAACAGAAGCAGATTGGCCTCTTATGCTTCTGCCTTTTTGCAACCTTATTGACACAAGAGTTTGTTGCCTCCAGAACCAGCTGCACCAACAGACAGTCCTGTATCACGTCCAGCACTGCTTGAATCCTGGATCTCCAAGCCACCAGGGAATCTTAGTCTGTCCTGCATATTTAGGTCCCCAACCATCACTAGGTCCCCTTTTGCTACCTCATTATGATTTCCCCACCCAATTACTTATCTCCCAGCCCATTTTGCCCTGCTGGTTTATAGACTACTCTCATCCTAATCTTATTTTGCAGAAAGCCATGGTTAGCTGTACCCACATCAACTCCACTCCCTCTCCTTTCTTCTTGATGGTCCCATCTTCCACAGTTTTAATATGCTCCCTAATGTAGAGGGCTGCTCCACCCCTTTACCCTTCCCCATCCTTCCTGTGCAGGGTATACCCTGGAACTGCTAAATGCAATTTGTTGTTCTATGAAGCCTATGCTTCTGTGATGGCTACCACATCTAACTCAGTCTCAGCCACCACAGCCTGTAAATCACTAATCTTATTATTCAGGCTCCTGGAATTCAGACAGACCCCCTTCCAACCTCCACCTTTATTCTCCTTCCCATTACCTGCTCCCAGGTCCTAGTCCTCTACAACATTCTTATTCCTCCCTTTTCTTCTTCAGCTAGCTGAATTATTGTGACCCCAACCTCCCCCACACTTCCTAAACTGTTTTGATCATATGAACATACAAACATATGAAAATTACCAGCAGAAAAAGGCCTTTCAGTATCTAGTCTGCTAGAGTATTAAGACTCCTCAGTAACTACTGAGGGACCCACCCTCTCCATTATCCACTTCCTCCTCCCTTTCAGTGCTCCCTCAACTTCCCCCCTCTCCATGCAATTTTCCATTTTACCCTGTCCCAACCTCTCTTGAAGCTGTTTGCAGTCTTTAGGGAAACAATTTCCTCCAGCAACTCATTCCATTTTGCCACCACCCTCTCAGTGAAAACGTGTCTCCACATTTCCCTCTTGAAGCATCCCCACCCACCAATTGAGGTAGTGCCCCCTAGTGGTCCTGTTCCCAATAAGGCTGAAGTGGCACTCAGAGATCACTTTTTAAAACTGCCCCTCTCAGCCGGCCTGGTGGCACTGAGGGTTGAGGTGCTGGACACAACACCTCACTCCACACCAGTGACCCAGGTTCGGGAATGAGCTCGAGTTGTCGGGGGTCGGCAGCAGTGGACTAGGATTGAGAGTCTGATGACAGCTCTCCTAGTCCTGGGGAAAGGGGTGGGTGCACACCATGCTCTGGTGGTCCCTGGGGATGCCTGGAGGTACTGCAGAGGTGCGGGTGCCGAGGTTGGGGGGGGCATGGCAGACTTCTGCACACTAGTGCGCGGATGTTATTGCATGTCCGTGCCCCCATTGGGGAAGAACAAGGAAAACAGCAGCGCAAGTCCACAGCAGCTTGATGGCCGCAGTTCACCGAACTGATGATGCCTGGAGGATGTGCGCTGGTAGTAGATCCTCGCCGGGTGTGGGAGCATAGGGTAGCCCCTCTTGACGGTATAGCTGCCTATGCCATCTGGGCACGACAGCTTCAGGGTTGGCGGTGGATGAGCGGTGGCTGGAGATTGGCAGGACTGTGACTGCAGGTGAGAAAGCATTCAAGGATAAAAAAATTAAATAAAACCGCCCCTCTCCCTTCTATCCTCCAGGGAGTACATCTTGAGCTCTCTGAATCACTCCTCATATGGCCTGCCTTGTTGTCCCTAGATCATTTTGGTCATTCCTTTCTGTACCATCACCAGTAGGTTGATGTCCTTCTTTAGATAAGGGCTCCAATACGGCACATTGTACTCTAGATGCAGCTGAACCAGTGACCTGTACAGTGGCAGAATGACTTTTGGTTATATCCCTGGCTATACTTCCCAGCATCCCATTTCCTTTTGCCACTGCTCTCTTGTAGTCCGTTGAGTGCATCAGGTCACTGATCACACCCAACTCTTTCTTCTCCTTTGACTTCAAGACTTGTCCACCTCCGTGCTAGAGATGTTTCAAATTTTTAATTTGCCAGAGAAGTTGGCTCATCCACCATATTAGCATTCAGAAAAAAAAATATCTAATTAGGAGGCAGAACTGACAACTTTGCCAGCATATTTTTTTTTTATTGAAAACAATTTCCTCCATCCCACTGTGCTGTGAAATGAGCTCCTCGCCATTCAAGAACACAGATACGATTATGTTACCCCCCCCCCAAATATCACGCTGATGTGGCTGGTGGGTTGGCAGCTAAAGTTAAGTTAATCCCATCCCACCACCCATGTGCCAAATACACTTCACCTACCTCCCTCCACACAAATCCCAGTGCCTTTTGCAGAAATACCCAGACCCCACCTAACACACCTCTGTCCCTTACCACCCTCCACCAACAAAATCAATAACAGAAATGATTCCCCAGTGCACAACATCTGCTCTATTCAATGCCAACTCTCCATCTGGTGATGGTGCAAATTAATTAATAGTGATGTATTTGTTCCTAGTAAAAGTTAATTCAACCAATTAGGTTTTACTAGGAACAATGATGTCACCATTCATTCATTAAGCCTTTATGGCTAGCCTGCCAGCACAGTGACAGAGCTTCCGCTTGCTATGCTGATGGCCTGGGTTCGGGAACGAGCCCAGGAGTCGGAGGGCCAGCTTGAGGGGAGGAGAATGGAGCGCACTAGTGATTGATCTCCTCCTCTGGGTGGGAGAGTGGGTCAGCTGCTGGCATACTAGGATCCCCTAACGGAAGCTCATTGACCAACTGACGGGCCTAGCTATGGGGGGGGGAGACGTACATACATCAGCACACTAGCCATTGGCATCACCACAAATTCATGCCTCTGAACATGGAACTAAACAAAAACAACTGACTGCACCATTACTGGCCTGCCCCTCCCCAACCACACTTCACCTCTGCCCTGGGGTATCAGAGGTTGCCTCCAGGTGACCCTTCCCATGGGGGAAGGGGTTATCCACAGGGAACCGTGGGAGCAGGTTGGTTCAGTGATAGTTGCTGGTCCCCAAAAAGCATAATGTAAAAAAAAAGCCTTTTTGGGATACAGAAAAGAGCAGATGCTGTGCACTGGGAGACCGTTTTCTTTATTTGCAGGTTGATTTTGTGGGTGCTGGTGGGGGGAAGAGGGTGGGGGGATCAGATAGGGATTAGGTGGGAGTCTGGCTGTTCTGACAAAATACAGTGGGACTCAGGTGGGAGGAGGTGGTTGAAGTGTATTTGGTGCAGGGGTTGGGGGAAAGGCTTAACTTTTTAATGAGCAGCAGTGTGATGATCACTGAGGCAGGGGTGATAGGAGGGTGCCAGTAGGAGGTTAGGAAGGGTGATAACCTCAGTTTACACACAATTCACCTTGTTATTCTCCAGGTGAATTGGCCATTTGCCACATGAATTTGGTTAATCTGGCTTGTGAATAACGATGTGAACTGCAGTCCCCAGCTCCACAAATTTTCTGAAATTCCCAGATTTTTTCATGGAGCAAATTTCAGCAACTTTGAACATCTCTACTTCCAGCCAGTATGTGATCTCTAGGTTCTTCAACCCCAAGTGCATTACTTTACACTTTTTGGCACTGAATCCCAGCTGTCAAATCTCTAATCATAACTCTTGTTTAGCCAGGTCTTCCCTAATGTCCTGTCTTCCCTCTTCTGTGTCCATGCTCCCATTGAGCTTTGTGTCATCTGCAAAGAGGCACATTTAACCTTTTGCCCAATCTACAATGTCACTGATGAAGATGCTGAATACACTGGGCTGAGTGTCAAGCCCATTGTGACCCCACTAGTGACTGGTCAAGCTTCTGAGAAGTCCCTCCCCCTGACCACTATCTTCTGGTTTCTGTCTTGTAGCCAGTGTGCTACCCACCTAACTAGTTTCACTCCTACTCCCAAATCCTTCAGCTTCATAATTAATATCCTGTGTGTAACAGAGTCAAAGGCCTTGCTGAAATCTAGACACAGTTTGTCCACTGCTTGGCCTTTGTCCACTGTCCTGGTTACCCAATCAATGAAATCAATCAAGTTTGTTTGGCAGGACCGCCCTGACACAAACCCATGCTGCCTATTGTCAGGGAGCTCATTTTCATCCAGAAAACTTACCAATCACTCCTTCAGTGTTGTTTCCACGAGCCTCACCCTTATCGAGGTCAGACTTACTGGTTGATATTACTAGGGTCATCCTTCAGCCCACTCTTGAGTAGTGGCACTACTTGTGCGGTTCTCCAGTCCATGAATGCTACTCTCATCTCTAGAGAGATGTTAAACCAGTCAGCCAGGGGACCCACCAGTACATATACTTATTTCCTCAGAACCATCAGCTGTATGCCATTGGGTTCCAGGGACTTATCCATCTTCAAGGCCTTTAATCCTTTCCTCACCCTGTCAATTTCAATCTCCCTGTCTGTGACTCCTCCCCATTACCTCCCCGTTTCATCCCTGTGATACTGGGTCATCCTTTTTTTTCATGAAACTGAACAGAAATACTTGTTAACTACCTCTACCTTTTCCACACTACCCTCCACCCACCCCTCGCCCTTTTTCAGCCTGACCAACCCATCCTTGCCATTCCTCTTCTGCATAGTGTACTGGAAAAAGGCCTTCTCTCCCATTTTCACCCCCTCTGCCAGCTGCAGTTCCTTCTTGGCCTAAGCCAATCATATACCATTGTTCACCTCCCTTGCCTTATTGCTGTAGCCCTCCCCATCCTCATCGCTGCCGTTGCACTTATACTTTCTAAAGGCTGCCCTCTTGTTCTTTACTGCCTGGGCTGCCACCATGTCAAACCAGCTGGGCTTCTTGATTCTGGATTTTTTGCTCTTTATCTCCGCACACTCATTAGTGGCTGCCAACAGCCCTTCCTAGTTAATGGCCCATTTCTGGTCTACCCATTCCCTTCCTGATCCCAGTGAGTTGCTCTTCCAGAATTCTCCCCCTATTTCTGTAGCCTGCCCTCCTAAAGTCTGACACCCTTGCCTTTGGTCCAGTCTTATCCTTGTTCATGTCCAGGTGGAACCCCACAGTGTGATGGTCACGTCCTGCTAATTATATTACAACCCTCACATCCTGGACATGTGTTCCATTAGTCAAAACCAAAATCCAGTATAGCCTTCTCCCTGGTGGGTTCTAGGACACACTGTATCAGAACCCCACTCTAGAATGCTTCCAGCAGTACCTGAGTCCTGGTAAAGGTGGTAGCAAGGATCTTCCAATCCACTCCAGCTAGACTGAAGTCCCCCATGATCACTAACTCCCCCATGCCAGACACCTTCACAATTTTGGACCGCAGCTCCCTGCCCAAATCCTCTTCCTGGTTAGGTGACGTGTACACCAGATGGTCTACAAAGCCCTGACATGGGTTTGCCCAACACACAATAGCCCGACTCCATTCGCCCAACAGTCACTTGCCCAACAACAGAAGTCCATGCGCTGCGGAGGTGATTATATGTTAGTTATGGGGGTGTGAAGAACAATCCCCCCAGAATGGGGAGTGCAGGGGCCAGAGCCCCCACAACATAAAATCGCCTCATCAGCGCTTACACTTGGATTGTCAGCCAAGTGACTGTTGGGCAAATGGAGTAGGGCTATTGTGTGTCAGGCAGACACATGTTGGGATTTCATAGTAGATCCCTGTACACCACTCCTAGTCTTAGCTTTTTACCTATTTGATGACTGCACCTGTACCTACAGCAATTTAGTCCTTGATCGGCACGGGGTCATAATGTCACAAGACATTATGCCGCATGGCAAAATCACACTATCAATACATCGCAATATTGCCATGCGGCATAAGTCTTTTTTCTGTGGGGGGCACCACCACCCCCACACCCACTGTTACTACCCCCCCACTAAAGATTCTCAACTCCAGGGGGTTCCAACTTGGGGAGTGCACAATTTGTAGAAAAAAATAAAATGTCTGGGACAGAGAATCAAACCCAGTCCCAGATGCAGCACCTTGGTTCCTGCTGCTGTGGTTTAGTCCAGTGAGCCACAGCAGCTGCCCTGTGGAACCTACTCCCAGCAGAGTTCTTATCCTCTGTCTCGGATTATGTGAATGGTTCAATACCGCATACAGTAGTATACATGGTATTGCACCATTCGCTGTCATGGACAGCGCTGTTTTGGGTTAGCTATAATGTTGTACGCTATTACATGTACAACATTATGATCCGGTAGGTCCTTGGTCCGTTGTCCATGTTCTTGCCATCACTGGCACTCCCTAGCTTCCCCTAGTCTCTTTTCTATTTTGGGGAGGCCCTAATAAGTACTCCCTGTCCTTCAACCTTCTAAGAATTCCCAGCTTCTCTTTCCCCCTTCTTCAGTTTAAATTATGGTCCACTAATGCATAAAACTTTTGCCCTAGTGTACTTGTTTCTTCCCTCATGGTATAAAGGCTGTCTCCCTTATATACCCTTGTATCCCAGAAGTTATTATAATCCCCCACATATCCATAACCTTCCTGATAACACCCTTTCAATCAGGCATTTAATGTCTCAATTTCCTCCTGCCGCACCCTGTTCTCCTTGCTGTCTGCTCTGCCTTAAACTGGCAGCACTCTTGATGAGGCTAGCAAAGCTATCCTCCACTTGAGCTCCCCTCGCAGCTTTCAGAAGTTAGATTTAACTTCCTCCAATCTTTGATTTGCCAAGTCATTTGTACCCCCATTGTGTCGATCATCCTCACTATTCTCTCCCTCTCTAACAGCCAATGCACCAGGCAGGCATATGACATCCTTCCCCTCTTTTCTTCCCCCACAAACCACCCTCTTAACATCCTTAACTAAACAATTTCCTATTATAAACATTCTGTAAGCTATCTTCTTTCCTCTCGCTGCCCTGCTAATGATACTCTAGGCTCCCACTGTATCATCCTGCTTCATGACAGACTTGCAGTCTTGCCTGGTGAAGTTAGGTTACTGTGCCTGCTCCAGGGGTTCAAATCTGTTTGCAGTCACTACCAGAGGACACAGCTTCATATCTGTAGACTGTTTCTTCCTAACCTTCTCTTCCCACCGCCCACCATCCTATGGGGCAGTGGGCCTCTGGGGGAGGACAGGAGTGGATTGTGGTTCTGGATTCCATCTCTATTGTCTGCACAGCAGGAATATTTCTCCATGTGCTTCCCACATTTTGCACAGAGCTCCTTATACCTCCTGAAAATAGGGCAGTACCCCATCCTCCAGTGTATGGTCCAGGTGATGGTCGCCCCACTACCCCTATAGCTGACTAACTCTCTATGTCTACCTTCTATCCATGTGGGCTTTTTTCTGTACTCAGGTATTCAGTATACTGTATATACTCAGGTATATATAGCAAAATCCACAAATATCCCTGCTTTACCTAGTGGCTTACTCCTTTTCTGCAAGCCCCTGCATAACCTAACCCAGATAGGGAGCAGTGCCTGTTGATTTTATGCTATCCCCTACATTGGCCTACCCTAAATAGTGTGTAGTGCCTGCTGGTTTTATGCTATCCCCAACAAGGGCCTACTCAGATAGGGTGAAGTACCTGATGGTTTTATGCCATCCCCTACACAGCCCAGCCCCAGATAGGGTGTTGTGCCTGCTGGTGTTATACTAATTTTTAATAACAGTTTTTAATAATAGTTTTTAATTACAACAACAAAAATTGAAAGAAGCCTAGGAGTAATTATATTAGATGACCTAAAGGTGGGCAAGCAATGTGAGAAGGCAGTAAGGAGGGTTGGGGGGATACTGGGATGCATAGGAAGAGGCATCAACAGTAGAAAACAGGAAGTTGTCATCCTTCTGTATAGACAGTTGGTGAGACCCCTTCTGGAGTACTGCGTGCAATTCTGGAAACCTCATGTCCGCTGTCGGAGGGAAGTGGTCAAGGATAGACGCAGAGTCAAAAGGTATCAGGTTGGACCAAGCAATTGCTAGGCACATTTATTTTAAGCCAGCATGATAAGCAAAGCAAATAAACAAAAGGCGAACTGAATACAACAAAAATAAATAGAAGCAAAACAAAAAGAATATATCAATATACACTTCTCTAGAAATGGCTAGAGCAAAACAGCAGGACAGTGTACTATCAACCTCTCCACTCCCTATCTATCTGAGGAGATGCTTAAAAGCTGCTCCTTTTATCTCAGTGGGGGTCAGGTGATTTACTTGAAGCTCCGCCAACTTACTTCCAAAATCCTTAATTTTAAAACTAACCATTATTTTCACATTTTAAACACAGGACAGCTTCAATTCAGCATAAAACTATGTAATATAGCTTTTAATATCAACAAATATGCTTTATTTCTTTTATTGTAATGCTGTTCCTGGTAGCAAACTCCTCTCCTGAATGACCTAAGGTATAAGTATGGAGAGAAGAGGGCCGGCTGACTCCTAAGGATCCATTCATAATGATCCCTGCAAGGAGAAAACCTTCTAGAAGAGTCCCTCTGCTTATACCTCGGTAAGACCTTCCATTCTTAAATAATAAATAAACTAACATTGGAATTTTATACATTCTTTTAACCAAAAGCTGAAAGTTATGTAGAATTCTGTACATTTAAGAACATAAGTTTCCTTTTATATTTACAAACATGCTGCAGCACAGGTAAACACAGAGCTCTTATTGTAGAAACATTGTGTTGCTTTTGTATGGCCATTATCATCCTTACTTTATGCTTATTTAACTATAATACTTATGGAGATTCTGCAGAAAACAAACATCCCATGTTTTCTAGAATTCATTTTACAAGGTTACTAACAACAGAGAGAACTTCATATCATTCAGTGTTATGCTTGGATGCCTAGGCCTGAAGAAAACAAACAGAAAACTGTGTTTGTTTCAGTTTAGGTTTAAAATACAGCTTCTACTGAGGCAAACTCAACAGTTTAACAAATACCTCCACATGGAGGTCTCTTTGGACATCTCACAAGGGAAAAGAAGGAAAAGGTTTTTCACCTTGCAAGTGCCGGGGGGTCACTTCTTGGCAGCTTTAAACCGCTGCTTTACTGAGTATACTGTGTGCAGGTTTCTAAATGAGGCTAACAGGGCAAACACCCATACTGCTAAAATCTCGCTGCAGAATGCACTGTGCATAGAAATTCTAGCACTGTCAAAGTACCATAATGTTGCAATAATGAGTCACAAGTGAAGATATATTAGCTACATTAGCTACCTGGAGGGGGGCATGGAGACATTTTTCTTCCTGAAACCATAAAGAATCACAGGGATAGTACAAAGAGCTTTCCCAGGTGGCCTGTCTGGGAAAGGGGAAATAAAGCAAAGTCAATAGAGAGAGGATAGATACAGAAGGTGCTGCTGCAGCAGACTTGAAGCAGGAGAAAGAGAAGAAGGTTCCAGAAATACAAATGGTCTTACAGCTTCCTGTGACATCCGCAAAGACATAGACAGAGTGGAGGCTGTTCAGAGGAGGACAACCAAAATAGTGCAGGGTCTGCTACCAGAAGACATATGAGGAGAGATTAAAGCAGCTTAACATGTATACCCTCGAGGAAAGGAGACAGAGGGGGGACATGATAGAAACTTTCAAGTATCTCAAAGAAATTAACGAAGTGCAAGAAGGTAGCATCTTGCAGAAGAGATGTGCAAGAACAAGAGGGCACAATCTGAAGATAGAGGAGGGACAGTGCAGAGGTAATGTTAGAAAATATTTTTTCACAGAGAGGATTGTGGATGCATGGAACAGCCTTCCTGAGGAGGGTGTGGAGTCAGGAACAGTGGGAGAATTCAAGAATGCATGGGACAGACATAAGGCAGTTCTAGAGGGGGGTAGGAGGAAGTAAGCTGTTGACGAACTAAAATCTGCAGCTTATCCATCAGGTAGGGAAATGGGCAGACTAGGTGGACCAAGTGGTCATTGTCTGCCGTCAAATTCTATGTTTCTTTGTTTCTGTACCCTATTTAGGCCTTTCCCAGAAAGGGTGTAGTGTCTACAGTGACCTTTTTACTGCCTTTCCTATTACCTTCTTAGTCTGTACCGCTTCCCCCAGTCAGTGTTCCCTGCAGAACTGTGGGCTAACCTGCAGACATCCTGCAGATGTCCTAAGCATATGCCTTCCTCCTTCTCCTATGGTCCTCATGTTCCTGGTGGTGACACACTCCTGAGGGTCACAGACCTATGGGGTTTAAATCGAAAAGTCATCTGGTTTGCCCTGAAGTCAGACAAAATATTTCGTTGGGCATCTGTTACATCATAGAAAGTTTAGCCAAACAAAGAGCAGGCTGCGTTGGGCACAGACAGCCAGAGCCAGGTCCTAGCTATACCAAGAAAATTAGTGATATATGTATTAGTCATATAGGGATTCAAGCATCAAGATCAGGCTTATTGGCCATTATGCTATAAGTACCATTATGAGAAATCTTGAACTCTTTAGCGGCGTTCCATCGAGGAGGAAATGCAGGGGGTGAGAAGAGAAAGGACCGGGACTGAGCTCAACATCATCTGAAAAATAAAGTTTAAGAGTGACATAAATAAACTGGTAGATCACTGATGCAATCTTGAGATGAGCAAGGCAGATGAGGTAATACAGACTATGCCTAGATAGATAGATAGATAGATAGATAGATAGATAGATAGATAGATAGATTGATTGATAGAATGAACAGAGGTTTCCTAGATTAGAGGAGAGTGGCAGCCAATAGGTGCATGGGAGAATATTAATAAGGGTATTAGTAAAGAAGAAATCTGGGCAGAAAAAAGCAGCAGGATTCAATGATACCAGGATACAATTAAAGAAGTAACAAAGAAGACCAGCCCATTGGTGCAGTGGTTGGATTTCCGCTTGCGACGCTGGTGACCTGGGTTCGGAAGTGGACTCGGGTAGCTGAAGGGCCAGCTGGGAGATAACGCCTGAGTGTCTGATGACTGCTCACCTTCCCAAGGGGGGAGGGTGGGGATGTGGTCCAGCATCTGCTGACCCCTGGTGGAAACCGGTGGTATAACAGTGTGCTGACCAATTAACTGAGAGACTTAGCAGATGTCAGCATATGCCTATATGTCATGGCATGCTGTGCTCTTGGGGAGAAAACAGGAAAATGTCTCTTCTGCTTGACTTGATGATGGCCATCTGGTCCCTCTGCCACCACGAGTACCCTGGCTGGGCCCCCAGAAAGACCACATCAGCAGCACCCAAGGGGCCAAGTGTTGCGATGGCTGGCCCCTACCAGTGCCTTTCTCCTTGGAGGGGGAGAACCCATCCGGTGAAGGATTACACCAGGTTACCCCGAGGATGGCTGCTATATGAGGTGGTGGTGGATGGTGGCAATAGGCTGGGGTACAAGCGAGCGGTAGGAGGAATAAGACCATTGATGGCCGGAAGGACAGGCTGACGAGGGAGACACGGGGAAGGAGGAAAATAGATAATACAAAAAAGAAAGTAACAAAGAAGAGTGAGACCAGATAACATGGACATGAGTAAGAACAAGGGAGTCCTGGAATCCATATTGAGCAGAGGATAAAAATGGTAGGGTGAGTGGAACCCCCCAGATGAGAGAGGACTAGTCAAATGTTTATTTATTTTTGTATTTAAACAGTTGGTAACTGGGAAAGGCACAATGAGCTGAGGCTCCTTTCCAGATGTGACCCAGGGAAGTAAGGGGCAGTAAAATACAATGCATACACAACTACAGGATGCGATAAAAGGCACAGCTATACAGGATATACTAAGACATTAAGATAGGATACAATAAAAATCATATAAATAAGGATGTGATTACAAGGCAGTATCAGCAGTTACACATCAGAATACACATCAGATTTACAGTTACAATATAAAATTGTACAAGTGCTGTCAGTTGTTATGAGAGCAGGTAGGAGGGGACAGGAGGTGCAGCTGGGATCTGACAGAGATGTGAGAGAGGGAATTACGAAGGAGAGGAGGTTGAGAGTTCCAAAGTGAGAGGAGCCAATAGGTGTAGGCAGATGTGCCCATGCATGAGGATGGTATGGGAAGGGAGAAGGAGCGGGCATCTCCAGAACTGAGGGAATAAGATACGGAGGGAGTAGGAGTGAGGTGGGCAGAGAGGTAAGAGGGGAGAAGGTTGAACCAGTATTTGGAAATAAAGGATATAGAGTGGATGTATCATCAATGAGATAGGGGAAGTGAGTGAAAGATGTAGCACGTTTAATGGAACTCTCTTTTCACTTAAGGCCTATAGGCAGAAAGGAGGTAAAAAGGATGACAGGACCCCAACAGAGGCAGGATAATTGATATGCAAACCTGAACAATCTTTGCAAACACAGTTACAGTGAGTTCAACAAGGGAAATATGCATCTGTAGACTGAGAACAGTTACAGTAGCTAGAATACAGCACACTCTGAACAGAGAACTGTACTTTCAGGCAACAATTTAGTATTATGATTAGAGCACAAAACAGTACAGCAGCCAGACAAAGCACAGCTATTTATTGAGCAAGCAGCAATTGCACCTGGCACATAACACCTCGAAGGTACTCCACCTGCACAGAGAAGGCTGTCTATCAAAGTCTACTATGATCGAAGTCCACTACTATATAGTGCTCTTTTGGAATGCTCAGCAAAGGGCGGGCAGCACTGCACCTGTGACAGTGTTTCATTTATGAGATAGCATCTCCTTCTGACTGACTTCCCACACAGACATCCCCATGCAGTGTAATGTCCTTATGCTCCTGCCCTTTCACCACAGTCAGCTATGCAGAGGACCATTCGATAATGAAGTCCTTAAAAAAGGGTGGGGAGTGGGAGGTGCAGGCTTCTGAGCTTAGCCCGATGGACTGCCAGTCCCATGACCTGCCTCACAACCAATAACTTGCGGCATGTCCTCGATTGCGTCCTTTGACTTTCTCTGTAACTCTGTCCTTCTAGCTTGAAAGCTGCAGTAGCAAGCAGGACACTACTAATAGCAAAATGCTGCATCTCAGCTGGGTTATCATGTGATCCTGCGAAAATAAATAGTAAAATTAAACAATAGTAACTTGAAGTGAGCAATGTATTATGAAATTCTTAATTTTTTTTTCTTAATCTATTTCTTCCACAGGCTCCCCAGTCGGCAACCATCTCCAGCCACCCGTCTAGCCCTGTACCCCGACATCAGGCAGCAACCCCTCTTCCCCCCACTGATTACCCCCCATTGCAGGGTGGCAAGGAACCCCCCCCAGCTCAATTCACCTCTACTAGGATCCAGTTCGGGGAGTGTCATTCGGGGTCAGGGCCTGCGGCAGGCAGCTGTTTCATCCTGCATGACTGGCGGGACCATTTTCCATGTTTACTCCCTTACATGAGTGGGGCGTGCAATGACGCCAGTGAAGGGAGCACGCACGCATCCACATGCACTCCTGCCGGTGCCTGCCCCATCTCAGTCCCTCTTTACAGCATCAGCACATTGCCCCCCAGCCTCTGCTAGGGGCCAGATGCACGCCGACCACTGGAATCCCCCCTCCCTGGAGAAGGAGAGCAGTCCCTTGGACGCTCGTTCCCCCTCCTCCCCTGCTGACCCCTGGCAGTCTGTGCCCATTCCTGAACACGGGTCGCCAGCATAGTGTGAGGTAAGGCGTCCATCGCCACAGCCCTCAGCGCCACCAGGCCGGATGATATATTATGAAATTAAGCATTGTATTATATAAATGAGTTGACTTAAATCATAAAGGGACCGAGCAGAACTGTTAAGTCATGCAGGAATGATAGGGTAAATCAGCCTTTATAAGGAATCTTGGATTTGTTAGTATCAGTCAAATGGAAAAGGGTGCATTAAGTTAATGTGGCCTCAAACACATAGCTTCAATTTGACTTCAAACATGTAGTTTAACAGTTCCCATAAAAGAAAACTTACTATGTTTAAATAGAGCATCTGTCCTCTAGGCAAAAAGCTAAGTCAGCAAACTTTAACAGCATTTGGGGGTTTTTACAGCCAGCTACTAAAATGCAGAACCCACCAAGCTCTGGAAATCTTCAGTCTATCACTGGAACAGCTAGTTCTGTATTTGAAGGCAGCACGTCCTCTTTTTGTTATTATAATATTTTATTTTTAAATTTTGAAAACATCTAGGCATCTCAGGGGGAAGACCGTCAGACACATTCCTAAGAGTGGCACCAATAGTATCTGAGTACCAGGGATGAAGAGAAGGAACTATCAATAAATGAAAAAAGCCAGCTGGCCTATTGGCAGAGTGGCACAGCTACCACTTGTGATGCCAGCAATTCAGGTTTGTTCCCAGAACCTGGATCATCACAGGGCTGGCAAAAGGGAGAGAGGTTGACTATCCTAGAGGATGTTCTCCTTCTCTGGAGAGGGTTACAGCCTTACCCCGCCGCAGCTCTGCCACCTGCTGTCCCTACGTGGAAGTGCAGGTCAAGGAATCCCGGGATGTTGGATTCCTGACAGTTGTGTGTGGTAAGAAAACTGGTAGGTGAAAACAATACACACGCATACACCAGTTTCAGGTCTGAGCTAAAAAATTTATTTTACGCAAGGCAAACAAAAGTGCCTCTCAGTGCCCCTATGTATTGCCACACAAATTCGGTGTGTATGTTGTTTTCTCATTCCAGTATGGTACACAGTCCTGACAGTAGCACCTTTGGGAGCTGGGAATGCTCTTTATTGTACTTCCAAAACTGAGTGTGCGGTGACAACCAAGCTGCACACATTACATGAATTGGAGACTTTGAACAGGATATTCAAAGGACTTTAGTGAGTGCAAACTGGGTTGGCAACTTGCAAACACAACTTTGCAACCTTAAAGTAGGGAAGGACTGAAAAAGGCCATATTGCATGGTCTAGTCAGCGAGTTGCTAACCTGTTTGTGATGGCCCTAAAATATACTAGTGTGCTAATTTAAAGCTGGAAGGTGTATATGGGGCCTAATGTCTGCCCAATTAGAGAAAGGATTCAAGACCATGCACTTCCAAACTGCACATAATTGCAACCCACATGATTTTTGGCCTTAGAATGTGCCCTTGTTGGTGTGTGTTGGGGGGGGGGGTGGTAATAGATTACAGATGCTCTTACGATGAGAAACCTATTGGATTTTTATGTTAAACAGTTTAAGATCCTTTGGTGTAAATGAAAACTGGGACTACTGTGAATGAACCCCTGTTTTTGAATTTATCTTGACATTTTGACCTCCTTTGTGTGTGAATTATCTCTCCCATTATATCTCATTTGATCACTTTTCTCTATTCTAATCTAATGGTACCTTTATTGCTTCCCATCCTCTAGATCCGGGATGTTTGGATAAGCAGATCCCCCTTCCAGTAGGCATTGAGAGATCGCTCTGAAGGCTTCCCTAAAGTTAGGATCAGGAATTTTATTGAATGGAATCAGTACCAAGCTCTTCTAAATTGCTCTGTTTTCTTTTTTGCTAAAATGTATGTGTCTATTTGACAGCTGATTCTATGAATTTAATTTGGTACCTCTGTTTATCTGCTTAATAGCAACTATTTAGACATACATATGTAATTTCCCTGTATTTTTCATTTTTTACAAGAATCAGATCTGTTAGGGTGCTATGTCAAGACTGTGACAGCAAGAACAGTGCAGTCAGTAACCACGCCATGCAGTCAGTAAAAAATCTCACATTCCAAAACCACACTAGATGAGATATACAGACTCTGAAACTATGCAGCACTGTTATGACCATGTGGTTTTTGACTGCATATTTACTGTCGTGATTTTGACAGGACATCATGTGTTAGTTACTCAAATGTAGTCACTTAAATGTATTAGTGTCTGAATTAGTTTCTACCCCATATGCCAGTGAGTGTGCTAATCTGTAAAGATGTCAGGCCATCTGTTCCATGACATTTACATCCATTGCATTTAAATGAGTGTCAATCTGGCAAGAAGCCCACCCTTGCAGAAGCCTCTGTGGCGAATGAAATAAATCTTTCTGAAAGAGCTCCTTTAGAGTGTACTGTGTTTTGTTGAGTTTTGGACTTGGTTGGCAAGTCGGCACTCCCTGTTAGCTGCACCGGGACTAGCACCAGTGAATGCAGTCAGTACTGCTGTATTGGATTGTTATTCAAAACAGCTGATAGTGCCTTGCATATAGGCACACTAGCACGCTGGTAGGTTTGGACAGGCGGTAAGTAGCTGTCAGTGTCATGCAAATTACCCCCTCTCTCAACTAGGTCTTACAACTTGAACCCTATCCGCAGCCCTCCTCCTCCCCTGAGCACCCTGCAGATGTGGGATCACTATTTCTTTGGTGTCAAGTGGTCCCCCGCTGATGTGAAATCTCTATTTCCTTGGTAACCAGTGGACCCATTACCCAAACACACTGCTAAAATAAAATCACTATTTTCCTAGTGTCCAATGTGCAGATTTGAACCTGGTAGGCAGGGGACAACTGGGAACAAGACAACTAGTGATTTCATATTGGTGGGGTGCTAAAGGGCAGGGGGACAACTGGGAACAAAAGAACTAGTGATTTCATATTGGTGGGGTGCTAAAGGGCAGGGGGACAACTGGGAACAAGAGAACTAGTGATTTCATATTGGTGGGGTGCTAAAGGGCGGGGGGACCACTGACCACCAGGGAAATAGTGATTTCATATTGTTGGTGTGTTCAGGGGCAGGGGAACATTTGGATACCAAGGCAAATGGAATAAATGTTGGAGGGATATACAGGGTAGGAGGACACTAGACCACCAGTACGACAAAGAGCTGAGCATGCTTATGGGAGAGTGGGTGCTTGTAAATCCACATCCATATGCTACACAAAAAATGAG
This sequence comes from Neoceratodus forsteri, assembly GCA_016271365.2. Taxonomy (NCBI): domain Eukaryota; kingdom Metazoa; phylum Chordata; order Ceratodontiformes; family Ceratodontidae; genus Neoceratodus; species Neoceratodus forsteri. Next base: position 664,985,361 of record CM057456.1, on the reverse strand, counting down.
TATCCCAGTAGTTTCCAAAAATTTGCTTTATTGCATAGCAAGGTTGAACTGTGCTCAGGAGCACTGGCACTTCAGATCAGTTCTGTTCCTCAAGGGTCAGGGAGAGGGGAGTTGGGCCTTGGGGGGAGCACCGGCACAGGGCTGGCAGGTCACGTGGGGAGATGTGAGCCTGGGCAGATGAAGGGGTACACTGGATACTGGGGAAATAGTGATTTCATATTATCAGGGTGTTTGGAGGCAGTGGGATCACTGGAAAAACAGGGAAGTAGTGATTTCATATTGGCAGTGTGTATGGGGATGGGGAACCAATGGACACTAGGAAAATAGTGATTACATGTCAGTGGGGTGTTTGGAGCGGTGGAAGACACCGCTGGTTACCAAGGAAATAGTGATTTCTTATTGGTGGGGTGTTCAGTGGGCAGGGGGACTACTGAACACTAAGGCAATATGGAATAAATATTGGAGGGGTGTTTGAAGTGTGAGAGGCACTACAGCACCAGTAAAGTCAGCCATGACAGTCACTGGGGGGGAAGTTGCAAACTCTTTTTTCTCCTGTCTTGTAATGAGGCCTACATGTGATGCAAATGATCCCATATAGTGCCTTGCTAGTGCTATGGGGTCATTTGCATCTTAAGGTACAAATTTGGCAGATTGCTCCAGAGGAGCAATTACCAGTAGTGGACTATCACAGCCAGACTGTAACCCCAATCCCTATATCACCCAACTGGTCATATACCTCCTCTGTTCAGTAAAGGGCTGAGGTCATAATTGAGACAGTGCCTGTCAGATATATTGGAAGACACTTTTAGTGCTCGCAAAGTGCCCAAGTATGTTCCAATATACCACTGACTTGCTCCAGGTACTAAATTGCTGCTGAAGCGAACATTTAGTGGGCACAATCCACAACCTATGACTATTTCAGCCCTAGTGTGTAGGCATCCACAGGAAAGAACAGAAAAAAGGAATGAAATTGCCTAGCCTGTGGAGTGATGCCTCATGCTCTCAGACTCAGCACAGCCTACTGGACCCCTTACAACCCTTAGGTGATCCAAGGGGTGACCTAGTCCGCCCCGCTCTGGGTGGTGTTTTTCAGTGGGGTTGGGAAAAGCAAGGACTGCAGGGTGGGGAGATGAGGCTGGGTAGATTGCCTGGGGCTGCGTGAGTAGGACCAGGTTTGAAAAAGTGTAGATGAAAATAAAATAAATAAATAAATAAATACAAAAGACTTTGTAAATCTGAGATGACCGTGGCATTAAATACTATACAGGCAACTACAAACATTTCAAGAGGTATTTTACAAGGAAACTCACAGAGAGGAGGACAGGGAAGTGTACCAGATGAAGCAGAAGGAGGCAAGAAGGGCGATTAAAAGAACGAAGGCACAGGCAGAGGAATGGACTGCAGGGAAAGTGAGGAAGGGGAATAAGACTTTTTCTGATACATCAGCGAAAAAAGAAAATCAGGGGGTGGGATAGAAAGGATAAGAAGGGGGAGACTGTGCAAGCTGACATTTTGAACAGGTACTTTTGCTCAGTCTGCACAGTGGAAGGAAGGGTGGGTAGACCACCAGACAGAAGTAACAGTGGAGGTGGGGAGGTAATAGAAATAAGACTTTTTTCAGAGGAAAGAGTACTGAAAGGACTTGTAAGCCTGAAAGTGAATAAAAATACGGGAATGGCTGGGATACATCCCAAAGTACTGAGGGAGCTCAGAGAAGTGCTAGCCACTCCACTGACAGCCTTTTTTAACAGCTCACTGGAAAAAGGAGCTGTTCCAAAGGACGGAGAAGGGCTGATACTGTCTAACTCTCTGCATAAGAGTAGGAAGGAATCTAGTAACTACTGGTCAGTCACTCTACAGTAACTTCAGTGGTGGGGAAACTAATGGAAACCTTACCAAAAGAGAGACTGGCTGATTGCCTAGAATTTAATGGACTACAGGGCCACAGGCAGAATGTGTTCACAAGAGGAAAGTCATGCCAAACTAATCTAATAAATTTCTTTGACTGGTTGAGCAGGGAAATAGACCACGGGAGGGAAGTGAATGTAGCCTATCTGGACTCCAGCAAGACCTTTGTCACTGTGCCACACAGATGGCTGATTAGGAAGCTGATCAACTTGGAAGTGGAGGCAAAATGGTAATGTGGATTTAAACCTGGCTAACAGGTCTGAGGCAGAGAGTAGTGGTAAATGGCACACCCTCTTGGGATGGGAGTGATCAGCAGGGTACCACATGGTTCAGTGCTGGGAAAAGTCATCTTCAATATCTTAATAGGGTACATTGCAGAGGAACTGGAAAGGAAGGTCTGTCTTTTTGCACATGATACCTAGATCTTTAATAGTGCAAACACCCAGGACAGAATGGAGACTATGCACAGGTACAGTATGTAGGTAAATTAAAGGGGTGCTCAAAGGCATAGAAATTGGGATTTATTGACAAAAAATGTGAAAATCATGCACGTAGAGCACAGGAACCCTGGTGCTGAGTATAGGATGGGAAGGGAAAGTGTTAGCAGTCACTAGGCAGTAAAGGGACCTTAGAGTTATTATTTCAGAAGACTTCAATGTGTCACTGTGGTGTGACAAGACCATGGGCAGGGCTAGTGGGAGGCTGGGTTGTACAGGAAGGGGCATCACCAGAAGGAGAAGGAGAAGTTAGGTTGTGCTGCTACTGTACCACTCCCTAGTATGCCCCAGCTGGAGTACTGTGCACAGTTCTGGAGGCTGCACTTCCAAAAGGACATAGACAGGGTGGAAGCAATACAGAGAAGGGCAACCAAGATTTATTTTATTTATGTGTTTATTTATTTATTTATTCAAATGTTTCACCAAGAAGGCATACTGAACAAAGCTGCTATTTTCCAGAAGCGTCCTGGGGGAAGGGGAAATGGGAGTAGCGCAAATACAAAGTACATGATCACAGTGATAGCAGTAGAACATAACAGGCATACATACATACTTAAAATATTACAACTACTTACACAAGGTTACACAAAAATAATACATGCAGAATAAATACAAGGTAGAACTGGAGCTCTCATATGATCAATAATACAAAAATAATATAGTCATGGCAAAGTCAAGAGATATCTTAGGGCAAAAGAAGCATGCCAATTCGGATATCCAAGTTTAACAAATAACCCTAAGGAGACCAGGTAAGTGAGCTTCGTAGGTTGACAACCCAGTCAGACCAGAGGCCTAGATAAGCCAGAGTATACGTGTATGGTATAGGAGGGGAGACTTGGCAGTGTATGCAGTGAGGCCGAGAGGTTTTGACATGAGCAAGTAGGGGTTGTGAAGACACATAGCAGGGAGGAGATAGAGAAAGGTGAAGTGGCATTACGGATGGAAAAGGAAGAGCATTCCAAAGTTGAGGACAGCAGAAAGAGAGGGCAGATTGATCAGTGGTGGTAGCCCGGTAAGGAATGATGAAGGACCTTAAGTCAGAGTTATGGAGAGAATAAGGGTGAAGAGAGGAAGCAAAAATGCAGGAGGTGAGATTAGAAGGAAGGTTACCAGTCCAAAATTTTGCCATGAAAGTGGCAGTATGGGACAGACATCAGGACTCCAGGGATGGGAGAGATAGAGTTTTATAAAGGCACAATGATGAGTGCGAGGGGGGGGGCAGGATAGCACAAAGCGGCAAAAGGAGTTGTAGAGAGTATTCAATCTGGCTAGTGTAGTTTTAGGATTGGCACTTTAAATGATGTCAGCATTGTCAAAGGTGGGGAGGGTCATTTTCTGAACAATAGCTCTACAGGCATCATGTGGGATGCAATCCTTGTTCCTATAAAGAGCACCTAGCTTGGGGTGAAGATTCTTTAGGATAACATTCACATGGGAGGAATATTCTATGTGTGGGTCAAGCCAGACATCGAGGTATCTAAAGGCTGTGACATTTTCAATAGGAGAACCACCAAAGGTGTGGAAGATGGTGGGGGGGGAGGTTGGAATTTGACTAGCCTCTGTCTAGTAGTGAAGGTTATGGTGACTGTCTTTTTGACATTTAGAAACAACTGGTAAGCCTGGAAACATAGCTGGACATTATTGAAATCTGTCTGCAGTCTAGTCACCACATCAGAGGGAGAGGTACTAGATGCACCTGTATAGAGGATGGTGTCATCAGCATATACAGTATGTGGATTTGGGATGAGACACAGGCAGAAGGAAGATTGTTAAGGAAGACAGAAGATAGAATAGGGTTGAGGACAGAGTCCTGAGGGACACCAGTGTTGACAGGGAGTGGAGGAGAAAGAGAGGAGGCGATCTTCATCGACTGAGATCTACCTGAGAGATAGGACTGAAACCAAGCTAAGGCGGAGGAGGATAATCCAGCAGCTGTGAGTTTTAGGAGAAGGACATAGTGGGACACTGTGTCAAAAGCTTTCGCCAGGTCAACAAATATGGCAGAGGTGATATATATGTCCTTGATCCATACTAGTGAGTATGGAATCTGAGAGCCAAATAAGGGAGGTGGTGGTGGAGTGGGACTTATGGATTCCAGACTGGTAAGGGGTAAATGAGATAGATTCAAGGTAAGGGGTGAGCTGAGCAAGGACAATACGTTCTTGAAGCTTAGCAAGGATAGGAAGCAGAGATATATGATGATAGTTCCCTGGGACTGTGGAATCACCACATTTGGGAAGAGGGATAACTGTAGAGTGTTTTCAGAGTGCAGGAACTGAAGAAAGAGCAAATTATAGATTTACTTATTTATTTACTGAAATTTGTTAACCCAGTAAGCCCACTGAGACAAAAATGTCCCTTTTTCAGGGGCGACCCAGAGTGAATTACATTCATATGAACAACGTCTAGATACATTTAATATCAGATACAACAGTTTAACATACAGAAACATCTTTGCATAGGGGACAATGACAGTTACAAATAAACAGTTGTCAAGTATTAGGTAACAGGAACTAAACAGTTGTACAAATTGCAAGTATAACAGGACTGGACAATAGAAGTAGCTAACAAACACCCAATAAATAAATGCCAGAGCTTCCCAACAAGTAGCCGGAGGGAAAGATAAAATAGATTAGGGTCATAAAAGAGATGCACAAATGAAAATTCTTGTGGCGGCATGGGGACTACCCCCAGTGTGCAGATTGACCTTTGGGGAAGGGTAATCTATGTTAGAGTTAAAAACCCTGTGGATAAGTGACCACAGAGTGGGGCTAATTCCAAGAGAATGGACAATAGTGCGAGAAGCATATCAAGTGCCTCAGTTACACCTGCATATACTGGATACCTAGATATGGGATTTCAGGGTGGTTTTGAACATGCTAAAGGTGGAGCAGTTCATCACATCTGATGGCAGGCTTTTTCCGAGTGCCAGGGCCTAGAGGGAGAATGACATGTCACCTGCACAGGATCTGGTCCTCGGAACTTCCAGGGTGGGGCAGGTCGATGACCAAAGCTCACGCTTATAAGTCTTATTCTTGAGTAGTCCATTTAGGCTAGGTGATATAGATAGTTTGGATATATTGAAGGCAAGGCAGAGGGTGGGGTAGGCAAGTTGGGGCTTGAGTGCTGGCCAGTTGAGGGAGGTGGGGACGCCACAATGGTGGTCTTGAGGGTGAGCGCCATAGTAAATTGGGTAACTTTATGGTAGAGAACTCTAAGTTTGAAGAGTTCAGTACCTTGGAGAGATTGAAGGATGGAAGCACCATAAAGAAGAGCTTGGAGAAGAGTTCCTTTAGTGATAGTCAATCTGCACTTCATTGACGATATAGTCAAAAAGTCTATATAGTAGACCTATTTTTTGGTGGAGGGACTTGGTTAAGGCATCCACATGCATTTTATGGTAAGCTCTTGGTCGGGATGCACCCCGAAATATTTGATGGAGGAGCAGACCTCCATCCTGGTGCTGTTGGTCGAAGATAGGTGCAGCAAATTTTGTTGATCCGTTTACGGGTGTTTGGGACCAAAGAACATGGCCTTTGATTTCTTTAGGTTAACTACAAGTTTATTATCCACCAGCCATGGTTCCAAGAGTTGGAAGTCCACGTTGAGGTCCAGATTTATTTGGTTCACTTCCTTGGTGCTCCTGTAAATGATATGGTTGTCTGCATATAGTCGGATGTTGGCTCCTCTACAGTGGTTGGGCATGTTGTTAATGAAAACTGAGAAAAGTAGGGGCCCAAGGATGGACCCCTGGGGAACTACTGGTCTCACAGGTTTTAGGTCTGATGTCGTATCCAGCCATTTAACCAGTTGTTTCCTCTCACTTAGGTAATTGTGAAACCAGTTGCATGCATGGGTATCCAGACCGAAGTGTTCAAGTTTGCCAATGAGGAGAGCCTGTTTCACTAGATCAAAGGCTTTCATTTGATCTAGGACTAGTGCTCCAGTGGCCAGACCATTATGCATTTTCCCAAGAACCTCGGATGTGAACCTAACAAGAGCCGTGTTGGTCCCATGTTTTTTCTGGAAACCATGTTGCACATCTGACAGTATGTGATGAAGTTCCATAGGTTCTGTGTCATAAAGGCAATTGCAGAATGACGATCACCGTTTTGGCGAGTGTACATCAATGAAAACAAATAACGGCAATGTACACTCGCAGATACTTGAAATGTGGCAATGGGTTTACATGTTATGTGGGGAGCTGTACCCCCCCCCCGCACCCCCCTACTTAATGATTCTCAACTCCAGGGGATTGCACGTTAGGGGATGTAAAACTTGGAAAAAAATAACAATCCAACCCTGACGCAAAAAGCGAACACACCCAGAACCGAACCTGGCACACTCCCAACCCCAGCTTGCAACCCTACCCACCATGCCACACGGCCTGCTCGGCAGCTGCCTGCTGTACTACACCCCACATACTGTCCCACCCCTTCCGCCCATCGAGCAGCGTGGTTCCTCCTCCCCACACGCGTGTATATACACACATCATGTCACCTAGTCGCCAACCCCAGCATCCTGTTGCTACCCTGCCAGGTAGCCCAGAACACAGGCACCATGATTGAGCTGCCCTTTTTGCAGTCACTCAATCATGGTCACCATGTTCACTGGATACCATTCCATATAGTCCTGGATCTGGCTGTAGACCAGCTTCTCTAATGCTTTGGTGAGTGCACTTAGAATTGATATCAAACTGTAGTTTCCTACCAGAGAGTGGTTCTAAATGGAGAGTTACCTGATGTTAGGGTTGTAACTAGTGACAGTATCTCAGAGGTCTATCCTGGGGCTGCTACACCTTTTTTGACATGTACATACTGTAAGTGAGCCTGTTTGCAGATGACTTAAAACTCTGTGAGAGAGTAGAGTGCAAAAAATGAATCACCATCATAACCAAACTCTGGCCAGAGCCTATAGGACTGCAGCAGAGGAATTTGGAGTAAAAATAAAGAAAATTTGTTTTTAAATATTTTGACGCCAAATTTTCAACATACCCTTGTTAGGACCCTACCTCAAGAAGGGCAGACAAAATGTTCAACTTCTGGCCTAAAGGTGATTTTGCTCAGGGTCTGAGAAATCAACTTTCAGGACACAGAAACACATTTTGGGCAGGAGTCAAAAAATGACAGCTGTCATATTCATGAGGTGCTGTAAAGAAATGCCTATGTTGGAAATTCAGGATCAAATATTGACTATTACTACAGTTATGAGCCTGTATTTGTGAAATTAAACAATGCCTCATAACTTTTTTTTAAATATTTTTACACCAAATTTAAAACATAGCCTTCTTATGATCCCACCTCATGAAGGTCGTAGAAAATTTTCAACTCTTGTTCAAAAGGTGATTTTGTGTAGGGACCACAAAATCATCCTTCGGGGTGCAAAAAAAAAAAAAGCATTTTGGCCAGGATTTGAGAAATCACAGGTATCACATTCATGAGATGCTGTGAAGATATGGCTATGTTTTAAATTTGGGGTAAAACTATTGAAAATTACCAGCGTTACAAGCCTGCATTGGCAAAATTTAACACAGGCTCATAACTTTATTATTTTTTAAATATTTTTACACCAAATTTTAAACATAACCTTCTTATGACCCCACCTCATGAACAAGGGCAGAGAAAACTCCTGCCCAAAAGGAGATTTTGTGCAGGGACCACAAAACCACCTTTAGAGATGGATCTACCTAAAGACAGTGTGCCCGATTTTTGAACGATGACGCAGGGCTTGCACTGAGCCCTGCATCATCTGCCAAGTGTGGCTCAATTATACCAAAGCCCTTCTGTGCAACAAAGCCTGATTCAAAAAGGGCTGGCACAACTGTAACGGTTTATGATGTTTATGCAGGTTGCACCAAAGGTTTGGCATGACCCTGTAAACTCTATTCCCAGTGGCTGCAAAGTTAGACCAGGGGGGGGAGCTGATCTAGCTTGCAGCATGTGGTGCATCTGATCATGAACTGCCATTGGCATAAAAAGGCTGCCGCAGGCTCCCTGCACTGTCTGTACGGTGCACCAGGGACTTGCAGCAGTGCAAGTGAGTCCTGACTTGAGCCCTGTTCAAATGTTCCTGAGGTAGGGTACCAAAGAAGGCATGTTGAAAATTTGGGCCAAAAATATAAAAAAATGCCCAAGTTATGCCAATAAGTTCAACCCCCATTAAAATGCATTGAATAGTTTACCTGTTTCTTCAGTTCACAGTCCGGCTTTCAAGATTGAAGACGTATCTGTAGTTCAGAGAGAACTATGGTGTTGGACCCCAATTCGGTGAAAGTAAGGCTTGGGAGTGCGTGCTCTGGTGAGTGCTGAGTCAGAGGTTGGGTGAGGGCAGTTACGCCTGAAGACATTGATGGATTGTTTTCTTTTTCAGGGTTTAAAAAAAATGCAGTGAGGATTCCTCATCAGGACACTGAGGGATTGGGCACCTCCTGTGTCACTCTTATGTTTCTGGGAAGGGGGTGGGTTCTGAGAGGGACATTTGATTGGGGAGATATCTATCTGTCGATCTAGATATAGATATATATCTCCATGGCAAAAATCTCTGTTTAATGCATCAGATAGGGTCATTCCACAGCGACAAAAGCGAGTAAATTCGGTATTAGGGTTGCCACCCCTTGCACCCCAAGCCCACCCTGTCCCCACCAACAGGCATCGGGGTGTGCGCTGGGGTCATCGGTCCTAACTCTCACACCATTCCATGTGTAAACAAGCTGAGGTAGAGCAGTATAGGAGAATGGGGTGAGAGTTAGGACCAACAACCCCAATGCACACCCCGATGCCAGTTGGTGAGGATGGGGTGGGCTTGGGGTGCAAGGGGTGGCAACCCTAACACCAAATTTCCTCACTTTTGCCACTGTGGAACAACCCTAACTGATGCATTAAACAGATTTTTTTGCCATGAATTTCCCTTCTTTTTGAGAATGAGCACTATGAATAGTGAATGGAATGTGGTGGTGGGAGTGCAGGGCCCCACCGTGTGATTTGTTTTTTGTCACATAGTAAGGCTAACGGTAATGCAAATGCAAGCACAAATGGTAATGCACATGGTGATGCAAATGTAAATGATAAAGCAAACGGTAAGAGAAAAGCAAGTGCAAAGGTTAATGAAAACAGAAATGGTAACGCAAATGCTAACGGCCACAGAAATGCAAACGTTAATGAAAACAGTAACTTAAGCACTAACGCCAACTTAAACGCTAATGCCAACGGAAATGCAAATGGTAACACAAACACAAACAAAAATGCAAACGGTAAAGGCAACGGCACTTCAGAAGGAAACAGTAACGCAATTGACAACAGAAATGCAACTGAAAATGCAAACGCTAAGGCCAACAGAAACGTAAATGGTGACGAACACGCAAACAGTAATGGTAACACAATTGGAAATGCAAACAGTCACAGTAACGGCAACGATGATGCCAAAGCGAACAGTAACGCAAACGGAAATGCAAGTGTGAACAGAAACATAAATGGTAATGCGCATGGTCACTGTACCACAATTGGAAATGCAAATGCTAATAGTAACACCAACAATGATGCCAAAGGAAACACAAACGCAAATGGAAGCGCATATGCAAACGCAAATGATAATGCACACGGTGACACAAAATGAAATGCAAACAGAAACAGTAATGGAAATGCAAATTGTAACAGTAACGCAAACACAAGTGCAAATGAAAACACAAAGGGTAACGCACATGGTGGTGTAGACGGGAACGTTAACGCAAACGGTTATGGAAATGCAAGTGGAAACGCTAACTGTAACAGTAACTGAAAGCACACCCTTTTTCCCCAAAAGCTGCATTGAGAAACACAGTGAATACAAAGAATGTATGCATAATAATGAGCCTCGGAGCAGAAAATGAACACTTGGAATACTAAATTGCTTATATATCAGGAACCGTACGTCATAGAAAAAAAATTAAAATTTCATATAATTTATGACTTTCCTGGTTAGTTTTGCACTTTGCAGGGGGCTAAGAATTTCTCCAACGAAAAGCCCGTATCTCGAAGTGTTTCCGAGATACGGGCCCTGAAAGGCACAGCAGACACCGTAATGTTAGCCTATGGGGAAAGTCATCAACTTCAGAGTACCATAACTTTGCAGCCCTCTAATACTTTGTCACCAAACCACCAAAAGTCACATCTGTGGGATCTTGGCTTTCTTCCTTCCAAATTCCAGCCCAGAAGACCAAACTGTTCTTTTGCAGAAGTGTGGCAAAGATTTCCTATTCTTCTGGGCGTAGTGTCGCAAAGTAGTGCAGCAAATCACAACACTTTCTCAAAAAGAAATCACGAAAGTGTCGTAAGTGCGACACTACTTTGCAACACTACTGTTTCCAAAAATTTCAAAAACATATTTCTGGGGTGTTAAACCCCCCAAAAAAGACATGGCTATCATTCTCAGGGCTCGACTAGGTGAACACAAAAATAATTGTGTTCCTAGAGGGTCCCAAATTTAAATGCCAAGCACTTCTGTGACCAGTAACTGAAAACAAAATGATGGATTTGCGACACTACAGGGGTCATTTGCAACTCTAAAAACTGCATTTGCGACACTGTTAAACTTTTTGTTAACTTTTCCCATTGACTATAATGGGAAACGTGTTTTTTGAATAACTTTTGAACCATTTAATATTTTTTCATGAAATCTTTGAAAGGCACATTGAGGCCCCAGGATGCATGTTTTCTGAAGTTTTTGGACTTGTCGCACAAATGCAAACGCAAATGATAATGCACACAGTGATGCAAAATGAAACACAAACAGAAACAGTAATGGAAATGCAAATCGTAACAGTAATGCAAACACAAGTGCAAATGAAAATTCAAAGGGTAACGCACATGGTGGCCTAGATGGGAGCATGCCTTAGACAACTAGTATTGGAGCCCACTCGAGAGGGAGCAGTCTTAGACCTGGTTCTCTCAAATGGAGATGAAGAGAGGATCACAGATGTAGAAGTGGGTAGCCATCTGGGAACTAGCGGCCATCGAACAGTATGGTTCACAATAAACACAGCAATACAGTCAAGCCATACAAAGGCAAAAGTACTGGACTTTAGGAAGGCTGACTTGCCAAAATGGGTGAGCGCCTAAGGAATGCACTAGCAAATGGGCAGGAAGGAGGCGGAAGAACAATGGGAATAATAAAACTGCCATCACAGAGGTAACAAGCCTCTGTGAAGCAAATAAACAAAACGAACGATGTAAGAAACCACTATGGTTCTCAAAGGAAGTGGCAGTGAAGGTTCAAGAGAAAAGAAAGCATCAGGAAGTACAAGGAATCACAGAAGGAGCAGGACAGAGAACTGTATCAGTTACAGCAAAAGAAGCTGGGAAGGCAGTCAGAAGAGCAAAGGCCCAAACCGAGGAAAAGATAGCCAACTCAGTTAAGAAGGGGATAAAATCTTTATAGGTACATCAGGGAGCGAAGGAAGACCAAGGAAGGGATAGTGAGGCTTAATAAAGGGAGGGAGGGTGGGCAGAGGGTGACTGTGAAAAGGCAGAGATACTAAACAAATATTTTGCTCAGTATTTATAAAGGAAGAGGGGAGGTACCTAAAACAAACAGTAGAAACACTCTGGATGCAGAAGTTGATACCAGCCCATTTACAGAAGAAAGGGTTCTGAAAGAACTCTTAAAACTGAAGGTGGACAAAGCAATAGGGCCTGACGGGATTCATCCCAGAATTCTAAAAGAACTAAGGGTAGAACTAGTGACTCCACCGACTACTCTCTTTAACAAATCATGGGAGGATGGGGTGGTACCCAAGGACTGGAGGAGGGCAGATGTGATTCCTCTTCACAAAAGTGGGAGCAAGGCAGAAGCAGGAAACTACAGACCTGTTAGTTTAACCTCAGTGGTAGGGAAAATGACGGAATCACTTCTGAAGGAAAGAATTGTCGAGTATCTAGAGGCCAGAGGGGCACAGGACGCAAGGCAGCATGGATTCACAGCGGGAAGGTCATGCCAGACAAATCTGATAGATTTCTTTGACTGGGTGACCAAAGTAGTAGATCAGGGAGGGGTTGTGGGCATGGCCTACCTAGACTTTAGCAAGGCATTTGACACAGTCCCACACAAAGATTAATATAAAGTTAGCCAGCCTGGGAGTGGGTCCCAAGATGATAGCCTGGGTAAAGAATTGGCTGGAGAATAGGACACAGAGGGTAATAGTAAATGTAGTCCACTCTGAAGAAAGTGGGGTTACTAGTGGGGTACCGCAGGGTTCAGTATAGGGACCGGTCCTCTTCAATGTCTTTATAAGCGACATTGCAGAGGGACTGGAAGAAAAAGTATGTCTCTTTGCAGATGACACAAAGATCTGCAACAGAGTTGATGCACAAGGTGGGTGGAAAGGATGAGAAGGGACTTGGCAAGGTTAGAGGAATGGTCAAATGTATGGCAGCTTAGATTCAATGCTAAGAAGTGCAGGTAATGCACCTGGGAAACAAAACCAGGGAAGAGTACACAATGGGGTGAGATACTAAGAACAACAAAAATGGAAAGGGACCTGGGGGTAGTCATATCAAATGACCTAAAGGTGGGCAAGCAATGTGAGAGGGCAGCAAGGAGGGCTGGGGGGATACTGGGATGCATAGGGAGAGGCATCACCAGTAGAAAACAGGAAGGTATTATCCCTCTGTATAGACAGCTGGTGAGACCCCATCTGGAGTACTGCATGCAGTTCTGGAGACCCACTCTCCACAAAGACATAGACAGGATGGAAACTGTCCAGAGGAGGGCAACTAAAATGGTGCAGGGTCTTCACCGGAAGACATATGAAGAGACTTAAGAAGCTTAATATGTATAGCCTTGAGGAAAGGAGGGAGAGGGGGGACATGATGGAAACTTTCAAGTACCTCAAGGGAATCAACAAAGTCCAAGAGGGTAGAATCTTTCAAAAAGAGGTGTGCAAGAACAAGGGGGCACAATTTGAAGATAGAGGGGGGGCGGCTCAGAGGTAATTTAAGGAAGTATTTTTTCACGGAGAGGGTTGTGGATGCATGGAACGGCCTTCCAGAGGAGGTTGTGGAGTCAAAAACAGTGGTGGAATTCAAGCATGCATGAGACAGTCATAAGGCAATTCTAGAGGGTGGGGGTAGGAAGAAGTAGGCTGCTGGTTAACTAGGATCTGCAGCTTATCCATTACGTAGGGAAATGGGAAGACTGGGTTGGCCAAGTGGTCCTTATCTGCCGGCAAATTCTATGTTTCTATGTATGTTTCTAAACCATGCAATCTGTAGATGTGAGCAAAGAATGCACAAAAAAGTGTAAATATGACATTCTATGGTGCTACATAGCTCCTCAAACATATATCCGACCATTACGAGACTTGGCAGATCCAGAGATCTTTGGTACTGCTACGTGCATGCTAGATTTAAGGCAAATCTGTTATACAGTGGCAAAGGTATTAAGCTGCAAAATTTCACACTTTAACCTTAAATGGGGTACTCAACCCTAACTATAGTGGCACTACCGTGCCACTAATATATATGTATATGTGTATATATATATGTATGTAACACCCTCCCACCGGCCCCCCTTGTTTAACTAGCAGAGCTGCTCCTCTCACCACATAGCGTCTGGCGCAAAAGAGAGGGGTGGGGGTTTACAGAACATGTTTATTTACACATCTTTCTAAGCCTGCTATTACAGACAGGCAACCCAAGTGTGGCAACTACCTGGCACACACCTGGTGGGACCATTTACCACGGCCAGCAACCCAGGTCCCTGGGAAAAAACATCTGCTCATAATTGTGCTAGGTTTGTACTTCTGGACAGGGGCACCCAAGTAAATCCAGACACAGTGGAAGCAGTAACAGTACTGTCTAAACCAGGTTGGGATTCTAGAGTGTGGCTTTTATTCACATACACAGAGAATAATCACAAAGCGAAGATGGACCACCACTGGGTTACTCATACTGGTAATGCAGATTACTGAGATGCACACATTCCTGAACTTCCCATTTAACAAGGTATACTGAACACACACAGCGAACTCTCACGTTCTGAATTGGAGATTGGCACACACGGCCAGTTACTGGTACATTTCCTCTCGACTAGGCACATACAGCCAGTACTAGGACACTTTTCCCATATTTCATGAGGAATACTGAGGGCACACATGACCACCAAAGAGCACATACAGGCTCACAAAGAATCCAACCCACATCTGGGTAATTATTTCCATCAGGCACTGGCCAAATGCACTGACTGAAAACACAGGTGCCCAAACTGAACCTGGAGAGGTAAACTGGTTACTCCAGATTGGGGGGGGTCTCCCACCTTTTGCTTCCAGGTATATACTCAGACATTCATCTGGTTAATAACACCCTCACAGAAAACTTGTAGATGCTATCTTGAAATGTTTTTCACACTTAACATACTACATGGCACACCTCTGAGGTGTCAAAAAGCTAAAAGTTCTGTATTTGGACAATCTCTTCACTAGACTCCAACATAAGCAGACACTTTTAAACAGAAAACAGTCTAGGTGATAGGGTCCCTTTGTCAGAGAAAATTCACCAAGAGGAATGCAAGTGCCCCAGGGCTATTCCACACAAGAGTTCATAGGTACTCACAGAGCAGTTGAATCTCAGGCAGCTTCCAACAAAGTCCAGACTGGATCAGGGGATTGCCCCTGAATCCTGGAGTTCACCCCCTCACTCCTGGGACGGGGCACTATAAAAACCTCTAAGACAGGTTTCCACCACTTCACCTCTTGGCTGTACTGGCTCACACTACGGTGAGAAAACAAACAAAACTACTGGGTTGCTCTTTTTAAGAGCTGTCAGAGGAGCTGCAGCCTCCTCCATTGACTCTTACTCAGGACTCTGAATATTCTAAAGCTAACATCCCTAGAGCTAGCATAAATGTGGCTTATGCCGCTGCGAGAGTTCTAAGATTACATCACCCTCTAGCTCAGCTGAGACTGACACTAGAGCTTGACAGTGTGAAATTCATTTAACTGGCATTTCACTAGCTGCCTTTCCCTGCCTGCCACTGGTTCTATCTGGGATTCTAGTAACCCCTGGGAACAAGGGGCTTACATATATATATATATATATATGTAAAGAGGAAATAACCATGCATACACGGTGGTGAAGTGAATGCTGTAAACAAAAAAAAAACATTGAGGATTCCCCATCGGGACCCTTTGGGATTGTGCTCCTCCAGTGTCACTCTTACGTTTCTGGGGGTGTGGAGTGGTGGGTGCTGAGAGGGAGGGTCAGGTGAGTGGATAGCAATATATATATATATATATATATATATATATATATATCTATATCCATAGATATATATATTCAAGAAGAAATAACTGCACATGTATGGCAGTGGGGTTTAAAACAAAACAAAAAAAACACTTTGAGGATTCCACATCAGGACATTTGGGGATTGGGCACCTCAAGTGTCACGCTTAGGTTTGTGGGGGTTGCTGAGACGGAGGGTTAGGTGGGTGTGTGTATATATATATATATATATATATATATATATATATATATATATATATTCTATTTTTGTTTAAAGAAGAAATAACTGCACATGTATGGTGGTGGTGGTCACTTTAAACAAAAAAAATTGAGAATTCAATATCAGGACACTGGGGATTGGGCACATCCCGTGTCACTCTTATGTTTCTGGAGAGGGGTGGGTGTGAGAGGGAGGGGAGGGTTGGGTGGGGGACCACACTATATTTATAATGTCTTTAAAGAAGAAATAGCCATGCATGAATGGTAGTGGGAGGTGGTCACTTTCAGCAAAACAAAAATCATTGAGGATTCCACATCAGAACACTGGAGGACTGGGCACCCCAATGTCCCTCTTTTGTGGGGGTTAGGGTAGTGGGTGCTGAGAGGGAGGGAGGTGGGGGGTATCTCTAATTTTAAAGAAAAAACAAATGGCTGCCATGGCAGAACATGGCACATTCTGCCATGTGCAAGATGGCTGTGGTGCATCTCCAACACATTGTTCGGTAGGAAAGAATGCGGAGTCCTGTTTTGATAGCAAAGGGTCTGCAAGGCTCTTCCCACTGCAGCTCTAAAAAGAATGTACTGTAGTAGATAGGCTATAGAAGTGGACCAGTACTTGGCAATTGGAATTTAAGGCCATGGAAAGTAAAGACATGCACATTGGTATTAGACATCTGGCGTATGGATTACTGCATCAGTGGAGTAAAGGTGGATCACTCAAGGGAGGAAAGGGACCAGGAGAGGATAATTACTGCAGCAATAGTTCATACAGACCTCTTCTGAATGCAATAAAGTGTATGGGAAGGCAAGCAGGATGTTAGCATGCATCAGGCAAGGATTCATTAGTCGTAGGAGGGAGGCAACACTGTCACTGTACAGCTCATAGGTTCAACCATACCTGGAGTGCTGTGTGCTGTTTTGGAATTCACATCTATGAAACAGCATAGATCATTTGGTAACCATATAGCAAGGGGTGCTGACAATAATCCAAGGACAGCCAAGTAGGGCCTGTGAATAGAGACTGGTCGGTAAAGTTTCTATTCCCTGGAGGATGGGGGGTGGGGGTGGTAGAGGGTGGGTATAAAAGAAACATCCAAATTGTTTATGATGAGGAACAGTTCATCCACCAGTGGCACTATCTCAAGCTACAAGGGATGAAATTCAAAAAAGGACATTAAGAAATATTATTTCACAGAGCAGATGGTGGGCATGTGGAGTAATCTGTCCAGCAATGTGGTTAATGCTGGGACAATAGCTGGGTTCAAAACACAATGGGACATGTTTAAAGGGGTTATTAGGAACAGGAGGGTGCTAGAAGACAGGAAAGACTCATGGAAAAATAGAATTTTATGGCAAATAAGGACCGCTTGGCCTACCCAGCCTGTCCATTTCTCTCTATCTACACTATTACTGTAGACCATGTCCATTCTACAGCTCTTTCTCCTGCCCCTTCCTTTCCACAATGACTCCCTTGTGCTTATCCCATGCATTTTTGAACCCCACCACTGTTTTTGACCCCATGACCTTCCCTGGAAGGCTGTTCCAAGAATGCACCAATCTTTCTAATTTTTTCATTTATCAGGAAAGTGGACTCGATCAATGACCCATTTTCAGTCATGCCCGGGGGAGGGTAAAATACAGTGAAAGTACAAATACAAATACACAATACAAAAAGCAAAATCAGTAAATACACGTAATAAAATAAGAGAAATGCTTTACAGTTTTGTATCAATAGTTACTGTATGTACGATATATACAATATATAATCAATGTCTGCAGGGCTGCAGCTATGAATTTTGGGGCCCTGGACAAGTCATTTGAAATGGGCCCGTTTCCCAAACCATCTAATGCCAGGGGTAATGCCAGCTCCTCAGGTGGGCCCCTCCTGAGCTCAGGGCCCAGGACAACATCCACACTTTTCTCCCAGTACTGTGGCCCTGAATGTCTGTAGAAATGAGTTAAGATTCTAGCAAAATTAAATGACCTCATAAGAGCAACAAATGGATTTTACTTCCAAATAGTTCCTTATGTTTTGAAGAACTTCTTTACTCACATCTCTCCAGAATCTACCTCCCTCCCTCCCTCCAGCTTCATAACATATCCCGTTGTTCCTGAACACCTCTTCTGAAAAATACTTCCCTTCTGTACCTTATTCTCTCCGAGAGAATAATTAATTCAGAGTAATACACCATAGGGAAACTGACACAGCTGATGAACTAATAATTTTTTTCCCCGCGCTTATTCTTCTGTGTTTTTAATGTACATGCCTTGGAGAGTTCTTTTGGTGCATATACAAGATTTTTTAAAATATCTGATTAAACATTAAAAATAAGATGAAATGATTTTAAAGGATAAAAAAAGAGACTTAATTGAACCATGCTTCTATTTTAACTTAGAAGACAAAAATGTCCCTAACCTCGTCCGGGGGTATGACAGCTAGAAACAGTAAAAGACAAGGAAAGTTTTCTATGGCATTTACTCTTTTTTACTCTCCTCACCTGGACAGCTCTTCTTCAGAGGGGACCCCAGTAACATCACTGCGATGTCTTCCGGGACTTACCTGCTGCCGCCTTCCCGCAGGGCTTGCCTCCCTTGTGGAGTCGACTGGATCCCCCAAGCCTCACCACACAAAGCATCTGGTTCTGTTGGCAAGCCCAACTGGCAGGGTGTGGGGCCTGCTGGCACTCCTCATCATCCTTCTGCCAGTGTTTTCCTCTGGTTTTTGGCCCCCAAGGACGTGACATGCAATGACGTCATAGTGCCTGCCACATGCTCCCACATGACATCTACCAATGCCTGCCACATCCACAATCTGTCATGGCAGTGAGCTGTGTTTCCCCTAGCTATCATCAGGGGCCAGGCAAGCTGCAGCTCTGCCCACCTTCCCCCTGGTGGAGGACAGCGGTCTTGCATATGCTCAATCCTCTTCCCCCAGGCTAACCTTCCAATTCCCAAGGTCTCTCCGGATCTCCAGTCATTGGCACTGCAAGCGGTAGCACTACTGGTGCACCGGTGAGCTGCTCCTGTGGTACTTACTATTCAAAAAAAACATATTAGTTAACCAAATTGCATTTGGAACCAATCCAAGTAGCTTAAATGGAAAGGCTAACATGATCAAACCCAAAGAACCTACCAGGATGGTGGGTGATAAATGTCTGCTTTAACATGTTCATCCATTTCCGATTCAAATATGTTCTTTTAAGAACTACAAGCAGTGAATGACCTTTACCTTTCTTTTTGCACTAACCAACAGGATTCGCTGACTCAAAGTTACTCTAGCCTGAAGATGGTTATACTAGTCCACATTTAAAATGGAAAATTTTGCAGACCTACAGTACACAGTAAAAAATGTATTACAAACATAAGCATGGACAGGTGGGTGGTGACCCTGAGCATGGCCCCCACTGTTCTTCACCTGATGTCCAGTGTTCTCAGTTCACTAATATGGGTCAGCAGGCCACTGAACTCACTAAAGTATAAATGGCATTAATTAGAAATGACAGAGCAGCTCACTTCTGGGTTTTGGATGGGATTGGTGTTGGCACTGTGACTACAGTGCATTTTGGGAGTGTTTGCAGCCTTTCACAATCATATAACTTCTGTTACAGTAGAGAGACTGGTGATGTGGCTTAAAATGGGACTTTGAGGACAATTTCACCTTTCCTGGTGAAACAAATAAAAATAAATGTAAGCCTCCACTCCCAGCGTCTATGGGTATTCCAGATGGTAACTTTGGTGGGAAGGGGGGCACTATACAGCCAGAAACACAGTCACAGAAAATTAAAACTTGTTACCTGGGTCCCTAGGTGATGACACAGGGGGTGTCGGCCTTACTTAGCAGTGAGGGGCTACAGCAGCTGTGAGGGCAAACTTGATTAGGGCAAGCACACAACACCATGAATAAAATCCATTGTCCACTCCAGTTTAAAAGAAGAAGAAAACAAGATGATTTAATTGAATAAAATTTGATTAAATTGCTCCATGGAGCATGGGGTGCAAATTACATGATGGGTAACTATTAGGATGAGCAGCCCAATAAAGTCTGCAGAAACTTTTGGATTTCAGAAGCTCTTTACTGGAGTGCTCCCTCAGGGCTGAACAAGCTCCACCATCCAGGCAGTAGCATCAAACAAGAGTAGGCCGAAAGCAGGCCACAAACTGGATATTTTCTCCCTGAACTCCCTCCTGCACACAATTACTTTCTTTTCCTAATTCTGTAGGACCAATCTCACAGGCCACACAGTGCACTACCAGCTACAGGGTGTAGAGCAGCTGAACACTTTAAGTTATCCTCTCAGCGCCACGGTTTGAATCCAAAGCTCCTATTTTGGTGGTCTTAGTCTTACAGCAAACCAAGTCCCTCATAAAACACTAAGGCCCCTCTATCCCAAGCCTGGTGCAGCTCCAAGTGCCTCAAAGCATTTGTTTAGTAGCCCTGGCAACCATGGAGACCCGTGCACACTGTACTCTTGGGGTGAATAGACTTCCCAGCACCTCCTGGCCAGGCTGAAATGCCACTGGAAAGGAAGACAGACTACAGCTACTGTACTCTCTGCAACACAAGCTGCCACTACCATGCTGCCCCAGCAACCTGGCATAGGAACTTACTCCATGCTTGCCCACAGGTGAGGAAAAGGGGGACCCACCTGTGCTGCTCCACCAAGGTGCCAGAGAATCATGAGGCGGGCCACTTACATTCGTCCCAGGCTCTGGCTCCCACTGGCACAGGCAGTCCCCATTAAGCTCTGGACTTCTCCCAGTCCCCACTGCTACATTCTTTCAATGGTCTTTGAGGGCTGAGGGCCGAGGCAGTAAGCAGTCAACCTCAGCCCTCATGGTCAAAACATACATGGGCTGCCTCCTCTCTTCTCTGTCCTTGTGATACTCTCCTCTCCTTTCCTGCCAAAACCTCCCCATTTATAGCCCTAGACTGAGTCCCCCTACCCGCCCCCCTGCAAGCAGGCAGGGCCCCTGCTCCAGACACTATGGATACAAAACCAATTAACTAGTAAGCTTCCAAAGGGGGCTTTCATAAATTGCTTTGAACAAATCCATATTTGTGTGATGATCAGACAATGCAGCCTTAGCTGGCATCTGGGCAGAAGCTGCATAAAGGTGAAACCAACTCTGGATGACTATTCATTTAATACTTCTTCTTGCAGCACTTGGTAAGCTGCACAGGTTAGTTTTCTAGAAGTGTGAAAGTGATGAAGAGTTGTGCAAACTGATGCTCTTGCTCTATGTGGCAAGTTGGTAAGGCTGAAAGCCTGGGGTTTGTTATGGCAGCGGTTAACACTCATCACACTCCCATAAACATGTTGTAAATAAGTAGACCCCAAGCCTTCTCTGGATAACCATTTCTTTGTGGTGGCTGGGCAGCTTTGTATGGTGGCAACTTGCCTCCTGCTCACCCTCCCATCACCTTTGCTGAGTGGCTACTGCTCAGTGTCCCAGCCTTTGCCCTGGCAATGCTTCCTTTATGGCTGTGGCCATGCATGCTTGCTGTGTGATCCCTTTCTAACTCTTGCCTTACCTGTTTGCTTCTCTGCAGCAAGGTCTCTGTTGGCAATGGTCCCCTTGCTCACTTTTGTTTCTGCCATGCAACAGAGAAGTTCCTTTCCATCAGTTTCACCTGGCCTCCAGTTGACCCACTTGGCCTACCTAGGACCTCTGTGTATTGCACCCAGTGCTCTATGCTTGGTGCTTGAGGTCCTTAGTCCTTGCTCAACCTGCTTTACCATGGCTCTGCATTCCTGACAACTTCAACATTTGTTCTTTGATGTCTCCTTGCTCTATCAGCATCCATCTACTTGTGCTGCTATGCTTAGCCACTCCTGGTTCCCAGACATCCATGTTTTGACAATTCATCAGTCCTCTGTACTTCATCATCTAAAATGAGCAGTACAGGTGATTTCAGTGGACAGCCTTCTGGGACAGGGTCCAGCTCTCCCTTGTCAAAGTAGTTTTGCAGTATTGCTGACGCTGGTGCCTCATTGATGCTGTTGCATCAGTTCCACCATGTCACATCGATAACAAAGTTGTTGAATGACTTTACAGCGACACTTTCCTGATGGTGATCACATTGCAGAGGAAGTGTCAACAGACTGCAAGAGCACCAGAGGGAAGTTACTGTTTGCAGGGTGTAGCCTCCCACTCCTCATCTGGAGGGGGTTCCTGCCCCGAACCTCTTGAACCTTAAATTCTTAACTCCGGGGGGGGGATGTCAGGGGAAAGCAACCAAACCCGCTCCGATGATCCGTTCGACACTGCAGGTGTTGAATGGGTTGTGTCACTGTGGGAGATTCATTGTAACAGAATTGCTATAACAACGGTATATGCTGCAGTAGTATGACTGTCTACCATCTACTTCTGCCTTTGTGGCCTGTATCCTTCTCAGTGATATTTTATCTTTGCAGCTGTTTCTTACTTGGACTTCCTTCGAGGACTCCCTCAATGCCTGCTTGTTGCCTGTCTCCACTTTTGGCTGCCCAGGAGGGTGGGGTTGCTCCTGGGCATGCTTGTTTTACCTGCTGCCAGTTCTACTTGCCTTTAGGTTCTTCCTGGCCCTGGCTGAGCTCATGCTTTCTGCTTTTTTAAGGGGGGCCTTTCTTCTGCCCTTTCAGTGTGGGTATCCACCCTTCATTTCCCATTCAAGAGCCCAATGTGCTTTACCTTCAACTTTGTACTGCATCTCTGTAACTGTGGCTGGGCTTACTCAAGACATTCCCTGGTTCCACACTTTGCTGCTCCATAACTCCCACCAGCATCCAGTCCTCTCTTCATGGCTCACCTTTTCTCCTATCCCCTACTGTTTCTACATTACTTAATAAATTCAGGCAGTGTCTCACCAACCTTTAATGGGCATGTGCCCCCCATATCCCCATGTGTCCAGCACACTTCCCCTTTTTTGGCATCAGACTGCAATACTCAGTAAGCATTCAACCTCTATGGCTTTGTAATGCAATGATCAGTATGCTTTCACCCTCAGTGACTTTGTTCTGCACCAACCTGTCCTTCTCAATATCTATGAACTCTGTCAGGAGCATTTTGAGATGCTAGGCCTGAGGAAGCTGTTCCCAGTCTTCCACTTTTCCTTGAGGTCTTCAAACCCCAATGTTCCTTGGCAAGACAGCTGTGCGCCCATATGGCAAGTCTTCGGTTCCCCTGTGGTGGAAGACTGTCAGTCGGAAGGAGAAGCTTGCATATTGAGTAGCATGCAACAGTGCAAAGTAGAACCAACTAATGCCTGGGTCATTAATCAGTTCATCCAATGCCTGAAGGGATGATGACCTGAAGCCTTGGATCCCCAGAGGTTTCCTCAACAAGGGAGTTCTTCCTCTCCTATGTTCTAGGGTCATAAACTTAGTTAGCTGCCTAGTTTGTAGTTAGGGGGTTTTCTACCTGACCAGTTGGACCTGGGATCATGGCGCTTCTTCCATTTTTGACTGATCATGCTGCTTCTTGGCTTTCCCTCTATTTTTTAGCAGAATTCAATGTTCTGACAGTTCTACTACACAGTTTTGACTGTGACTTTTTGTCTTTTCTCTCTGGTACCTTTAACTAAAGGACCACAGTTCTGCAGCACCTGTAACAATGGAACACTCAGGAAGAGGGTTCATGTGCCTCTGGTACCCCTAAAGTGTTGTAGTTCACCCATGTAGTTGCCTGCTGAACCAATGAATGAAAAGGCTGAAAGACTGAGGTTCAGTGGGGCAATGGACAACCCCCCTTACTGATTGCTTTATAAGCATTCATAACCTGAGCATCCTCTGAATGCCAATTTCTTTACTCCCATCCTCCACCCCTTTGTCTTCTAGTGGCTCACCCATCTACTTTTTGGGTGTCTTCCCTAAGACACCTGTAGCCAAAGGACCACTGTCCTGTGGTACATCTAGGGATGGAACCCTCCTCAAGATGGTTCCTGTGCCTCTGTGCCCAGAAAAGGGTGGTAGTTCACCATGAACAATATGCACAAATGGCCACATAAACCATAAGCTATTTAGGCTTAAAATCCTCACACTGCACATGCGCAAAACTCCAAGCAACCAACTGCTCTAGTTACATCTTACATAATTGCCAGCTGAACCAGTGATTTTTTGGGGAGTGAGCTGGATAAATGGCTTCTCATTAAAAAATATAGTTGAAAATCAAAAGAGGTTTAAGGCAAAGAGACTTATTCAAAGTGAACAGAAATAAGCTTTTTTGAAAGGAGGGGCTGGCAACATTACTGGAGCTTTAAAATGTGTGAACATACATAATTTACAATGCATTAAAAAACAAACTCTGGTCAGAGCTGATAAGGCTGCTTAGTGCTTTTATGAGCACTGGACCATGTCCCGACTCTGCACCCCCATCACAGTCAGTCCCAGTCTCATCCATACCTGCAGTGGGCTGTTTGCCCAGAATCACCTGCCTAGGCACTGTTGTCCTCACTGTGAGTGTCTCAGTCTGTCACCGCACTGCAGTCTCCTATAATCAAGATGTCAGTGCCAACAGAACTATGCATGTGCGATATTCACACATGTGTAGTTTGAGTTGGCTGCCTTCTTGGATATGGCGACCATAACATCCACAGTTGCAGAAGAAAAAGAAGAGCCCTGTGAAGGGTGTGTGTTTATGCAATCTGCAGAGGGAAAGGGCCCCATAAACAGAAGCATTGGAAACTGTGCCAGAGCACTGTGGAAGCACACCGGACAGCAGTCCGGTCATGTGGTTCCACAGTGCTCTTTTCCAGATAATGGCATAACGTCTGTGAAGCTCCTCCCATGCAGCCATAAGAAGTCCTGGGAGAACCTACTCTAGATCCCTTGAACACTGAAGACTCTATCCATTATGTGCCCCCCTTATGTTTAGACTCTTTGCATGCCTCAAATGATAAGAAATATCCCAAGATACCTGCACGTTTATTCCACTCTTAGTGTGGTCCCTCACTTCCAACCACAGTGAAAAGACATGTTGAGCAGGCAGACATAGTCTGCCCCCTTTACACAGAAAAATGGATAGGTATGGGTAGAAACTGACTTGGAAGCCATCCAGCCTGCCCTGGAACCTTAACTGAAGATGACCTACGAAGGCTACATCCTTTAACTCTCCCCCCCACCACACTGCTTCTCTTCACCCTGCCCTGATTAGTAATTCCTTTATAGCTATCCCAACTTGTAGTGTCAGGGAGCTGACCGCATCCAGGGAACAGTGGTGCAAGGTTAAGAAATACAGCTAGTTGCAGAGATTGGGGTAACCAGCACATGCTTAAAGGCACACAGTTGTGTTGGCTCTGTTCAGAAACCAATGTGGACACTAGCTTCCTCCATAAAAGTGCTTTGCTTTAATATAAAGTGTCAAAATTCACAAAACAACACTCCAGAATCACCAGTTACTCACATATTTCAATGTCCTTTGGCAAAGAATAAAGTTCTCTGAGTCTCAAGTGAATCAAAGTCCACAGTTTCTGATAAAAACAAACAGGCCAAAGCAACAGGATGGAACACAGCTTGTGGTAACATCAGCAAGAGGTGGAGGGGTCCGCCTCCCAATGTCACCTGACACGTTTCGTACTATGGGCAGTACTTTCTCAAAGGCTATCCCAACCATTTTTTTTTCAAACACAGTAATGGTTTTTGTGTTTACTGTGCTGGTATGCTATTCCACTCATCTACTTCTCTCTCCGTAAAAAAAGTGTTTTCTAGCATCTTATCACCCCCAAACACACACACTTAAGATTTACATTGTGGTCTCTGGTGGATGAACTTTAATTCAAACAGAAAAGCTTTGATTAGTCCTCTTAGTTGTAACCCTGCAGATATTCATATATCTCTGTCATATCCCTCCCTCCTCCTCCCTCCCTCCCTCCTGTTCTCCAAATAGAGGATGGCAAAGCTCTCTAATCCGTTCCATTCTATCCCATATTGCTCTTTCTGTACCCCCAGCACTGACCCAGGCAATCTCATTGCAGCAGCAAGTCAGTCAAGTAGTTCCAACCCTACACACACATCATTCAATCAGCATCATTGTGCGTAAACTCACCCCAACCCACCAAGCAACACATAGAGTCTGAATTTTTATATCAGCAAAGGGACATGCAATTCTTTCTTTATTTATTGTAATTCATCACACTAGGAAATCCACATTTCAACATATTGCCTAACACGTCAAGACTGATAAAGTGTGTAAGGCATATACATATTTACACAAACATAATTATGCAATAAAGTGCAGATGATAAACACAAGGTAATATAGAGGAAGGGATTTAGAGGGGTGTTCTCTAACTGGGAGCTGCACAGCCATGTTGGTTCTGGCAGTGTCGGGAAGCAAGATGAATGGTGTACAAGGCTTGCATGAAGCTTTCAGAAGTAGATCTGGTCTCCACATCACTAGGGAGGAGTTCTAAGTATAGCTGAAGCAACTAAGGCAACAGAATACTTCCTGAAATTTCTGTGATGTCACTAGAAAATGTCATGCCTGACTCCATTGCCACTATGGGACTAATAGGGAGATTTTCTTTTGAAATATTATGAAATATCTGGAAATATCCAAATAACTTGATGGCTATAAATGAAGATAGCATGCAAAGGAAAATGCTTTCCTGTGAATTGACATGTGAGCACGGGGTATGTTAAGGAGATCCTTAGACTGAGAACGAGAGTGTATGACTTGGTGGGCTTGGTTAGTTGCCTGTATGGTTAGGCAGGGTGTTGTCTGAGCACACACTTACATGTCAAAGTAGCCCATTTAAGTTATCTTTTCTTGTCTGGAAGTAAAAGTCCAAGATCACCGAACATGAGGCTGTGGTTGGTTATTTTTATCATATACCAGGACAAACCTGGTCATACTGTTGTATGCCACTACTACTTTGTGCAGAGAGGTGGTAGGTGCAGATCTGTAAACCTCATTGCCATATCCCAGAGTAGCCAGGAGGAATCTTCATAGAATTAAGTCATGGTGTATGGGTTGAGGCTGTTTTGTATCCAGTGTAGAGCCTTGAGCTTTTGGCGATCTTTACAGTTTTTTGAACTTCTGGTATGAGATCCTTATAGTCCTAGTAATGACCTCAGTGAAGTTTAGCTGAGGGTCCTAGCAAAGCCCAATATACCTGATGGGTAGGACTGTTTCAAAGGGGGCCAGAACATGACAGGATCTGAAGGAAGTAGGGCCCTGTAGCTTTGCTACTGAGTGCCAATATTTAGGTATTAATGTTGTTGAAAATTAGTTAATTGGCATCCATCCACTTTTGTATGTTATCGAAGGTAGGCTGTAGTATATTGGTGAGATCAGCTGGGAAGTTGCATTTGGCATGGATCATGGTATCCTCTGCAAAAATGTAGGTTCTGATGAGAAGGCTGTTGCAGATGGAGGGTAGATCATTTACAAATATACTGAGCAGCAAAGGTCCTATGATGCACAGTGTCCTTGGGATATGCCTAGGTTCAGAGTTTTTGATGGAGATATTTCACCATATATTTTACTTAACTGTGTCCATCCTTCAGCTAGACTTGAAAGAAGGCCAGAGCATTTTGTAAGAGCATAAGCTGGCATAGGTTAAACCATAGGAGAATGTGGTCCATGGTGTAAAATGTCTTACAGGGTTCCTAAAGATGCCTCCCATGTGGTAGCCCTTGTGGATGACTAAATCAGATAGGTAGTTGTGACAGTGTGGGCGGTAATAGTAGAGTAGTTTGTCTGGAGACCAGATTCAACCTCCGAAAGACAATTGTATTTGAGGATGGGATCAAGAAGCTGTGTATGTATTAGTTTTTCTAGGAGTTCGCTGAAGTATGAAAGAACAGAAATTGGCAGGGATTGTTTGGGTCACAATGCAGTCCTGACTTGAGGAGAAGGGTGAACATGATTGCTTTCCAGGATACTTGGCTTTGCCCTGTGCACAAGGTGAGATTGAATAAGGTAATGACATGATAAGCCAGTTGCACTGCTGTGAATGTTAGGAGTTTAGGTGTGCCATTGAATCAGGGACTTTTAGAAATGTCAGCTTCATTCAGTAAATTAAACAGCTCATTTAAACTCATATCAACAGGGTTGATGTCAGTGAAGCAGATACACTAAATGCTGTTAGAGCAGAGAAAGTCAATGTGATGGGTAAGCTGGAAGTGGAGGTGACATGAAAGGGAGGCTGTGCTGGGCTGAGAAAAGGAAGGCTGAGGTTTGTAAAGTGAAGATTGAAGGTGTCAGCAATCTCTGTGTTTACCAAGAAAGTGGCATGAAAGATTTACGGCACACCTGCAACCACACTGTTGACCCTGGTTTGGTAGTGGACCATGGTTTCTGTGTGTTGGCTGGGCAGGGAAAGGATTTAGCATCCAGGGTGTTGGAATCCATGTCAGTGTGCACATATCATTAGTAAGATTTATGAGCAGAACGAATGTTCTGACAGCTCAGTGTATCATTAAATTCCATGATCACAGTACACCCATGCCAGATGTACAGTATTGTGACAGGTACATTATTCGTTTGATTCTATGAGCTCAGTGTATCTTTATAAGCACTGAGACAGGTAGAACTTCAAATATACTGTATAGATGCTTGTATGAAAGTTCCTGGGACACAGTAACTCTGGAGAGAGCTACAGGATTGGTGTGGGGGGGGGGGGGGGGGTTGCTGACAGTCACCAAAGAGGAAAGAGACCTGGGGATTACTATTTCAGATGACCTGAAAAAGTCACAGCAGAGTGCAAAGGCAGCAGGAAGGGCCAGTGGCATGCTGGGGTGGATAGCAAGGGGGTATCACCAGCAGAAGGCATGAGTCAATGATGCTGCTATTCAAAACCCTAGTTAGGCCTTACATGGAGTACCGTGTGCAGTTCTGGAGGCTGCACCTTCTAAAGGACATTAACAGGCTGGAGACAGTCCAGAGAAGGGTGACTAAGATGGTAAAGGGCTTGCATCACAAGACTTATGAGAATAGATTAAGGGACCTCAATATGTATTCACTGCAGGTGAGGAGGGAGAGAGGGGACATGAAAGAAACACTGAAGTACCTCAGGGGCATAAACAGGGTGTGGGGGTCTTCCAATACAGCATGAGTACAAGAACTAGGAGGAAGTAAGCTGTTGGTTAACTAGGATCTGCAGTTTATCTGTTAAGTAGGAAAATGGGCAGACTAGGTGGGCCAAGCGGTCCTTATCTGCCGTCAAATTCTATCTTTCTATGTTTCTGGGGGCATGACATGAAATTGAAATGTGGCAGGTTAAGAGGGAATGTGGGGATGTTTTTCTTCATGTAGAGGGTGGTAAAAGCATGGCATGGTCTGCCACTGGAGGTGATGGAAGCGAGCACTGTGGTTTGATTTAAACATGCATGGGACAAGCATCGGGGAACCATAGAGGGTTAAGTGGTGAGTGGGTGAAAAGCTGTAATCAAGTACAGGATTTACAGGCAGACTGGATGGGTCTAGTGGCCCTTATCTGCCAACAATTTCTATGTAAATGCATACTTGTAACCCCTCTACAAATTGGGGTTTACTATAATGTGTTCCTGGGCTCCCTAATGCCCACTGCCCGGCTGGTATCCTGTCGGCAGTAGTTCTGTTTGTCTGCATGAGAGCACCTTGGTAAGCCTTTGTGCTTGTGTCTTTAAGACAGTTATTATTTTGGGTCTGAAAATAAGTCTGGGCTGGGTCCAAGTAATTCAGACTTACGACCAGGCAGACAGCCTGTTATATTGCTCCATTCTGCAGTCGCCATTAGTGCAGAGGGAGCCTTTTTGTGAAATGTGGTTATTTACTGTTTAATTGTTGTAATAGTGATGATAGAGAATGTTTGTCTAACCTGTTTCAATTGCACCTTGAGCCATTGAAAAGGGGCCACTGTTTTAGTCCTGGAATGCCAGTGTTGGACCAAGTAAATCACTGGGGACCCAGGGGTTGTATGGGATAGAAATTCTGTAGTTTTTGTAGTTTTAAGGTTTGGCACCTAAATGGACTTGTAGGGGGAGCTCCTACTGTGAAAGACAGCTCTTCCAGCCAACTGAACCTTTTGGATCTAAGGGGAATACCCAGAACCGCCTGAAGCAGTGTGTCAGTCGTAGAGTGGAAGTTGGAGAGTGAACAGCTCAAGCGGTCGAGCAGCTGCTCCTAGGAGGAGTATAGAAGAATTGGTGGGAAGGCTCTGCTGGCCTGTCTGTCATGTTCTCCAGCCTAAGGAAACTGCCTATCGCAGAAGTCAGACGTTTTCAATTGCCGGCTTAGACCTGCAGTAGAGGAAGAAAGTGTGTGGTAATGGTTATTATTTGCAAGTAGGACTGAAGACTTGCTCCAGAAGCAATCGGCCTGCCTGAACGAGAGAAGATAGCCTCGGGCTGAAAGATTTGCGCAGTGAAGCTGTAATAAGCAAACAGACTAGATCCGAACTGTGGCTTAGAGAGATAACTGATTTAAGTGTGCTGAATGTATTTTGTGGGTCATGGTTTGGTTCCCCACAGTGTACTGTGTTATGCCTGCTGGAGGCTTTCCAGCCAAAGATCACAAACTTTTCACAGGACTATTCATCCTGCTTGAGCCTTGCCATCCCTGCCCAATCCCCGGCCACCATTCCAGAAATCATCTCGGTGAAAGACCGGCTTGGGGATTTGGCCCCCTGCTCAATACCATCAAACAGGTAGTGACCACCAAGAGATGGGTCGTGTAGGCCCTGCTTCACCTGGCCCATCTCATCACCAACATGAGGTCTTCATCTAGCCTATCCAACATCAAGGTTCGGGTTTTGTGAGTACAAACCAGGGTAGCTCCCTGCAACTACAGCTACAAATCACACTGTGTCATTTGATTATTTTGTTTTGGATTAATGCTAAGGGACTGAGCCATCTGACTCAGGATTACAAATAATTGGGTTGTGCACATGGTAACTGTTTTTTCTTTAAAGGTCCCCAAAAATAGCTGCAATGCCAGCACCCCAGGCAACACTTCAGGCTGGGCTGTTTAACACACCGGGTACACAGGGTCGTGGGACTGTTCAAAAAAGAGGACTTACAGTACCTGGTAATTCAGCCTGAATTTTATCAGAGTACCAATCATTCTTCTAAATTCACGCCCTTCCCTTGTACACTTCCCCTGAATATACCTGATCTCTTGTTTCATGGTTAGCCTGGCTAGTGTGCACGTGAGTGGCCATATTGCCACCAGACAAATCACCGTGGACAATATGGAGTGGACTACTGGTCACGTGGACTAAATGACGCCAGACTAATTGCTGAAATTTTATGCGGTCACGGCCTATAAAAGGCAAATTTAGAAATGCATAAAAATGGACAAATAGTCGCCTACTTACATCGCCCTTCTTCTTCTGCTGACCCAACAGCAACAACAGCAACCAAAAAACAAGAATTCTATTTATTTAGCCAGTGCCACTGTACTGAAAGCAAACTTCAGACGATGAGCCCAGCATGCACTGTTTCATTTAAAAATATTATTTATTCAGTGCCCGCTTCCTCAGGCTCAGGGCACTTTCCATGTCATACAGATAATAATAACTAATTAAACTGAGCTCTACTGAAAGGAGTTGCAGTAAAGGTGTAGCCTGGCACTATTCTAAAACACTGATCAATCCAGTCAGTAACTAGAAGTTCATAAAAACGTAGACAGTAACAGCAAGGGAAAAAAAATCTGCCCAGAATTTCTACCTGTTTCTCTGACTATGGTCTGTTTCATAGAACAACATCTTAGTTCCCCAGTCCCTCTCCACCTCATGTTGTTGCCCTCCCTACTCCACTTTTCAGCATCACTATTGTAGGTATTGCTTGCATGCCTTTATGTGCTGTACATACTCCCCTAGCTACCTATCCTACTGTGTGTGTTTCTGATATGGCATGCTAACATTAAATCTATAGAAGAAGTCCTGCTGAGGATATGTAATCGAAGTGCTGGGCCCTCTTAATTTCCATACCATAAGCAAGATTGTTAGCCCACTGGACTATGGCAGGGTGAGCTGGGGCAAGACAGTGCTGGGCAAGTAAAGAGTGTAAAGAGTGGCACAGACAATCGGAAGCTATGCAAAAGAGGGCCGCTATGTAATTGTTGTTTGTCGTCGCGGGGCAATTCAGAATATATGTGCCAAAATTTCTGTTACCAAAAATCTAGCAATGGCATGTCTTTTCAACATAGAGACTGCTCCGATTTAACCGCGCCTATTTGTACTGCGGCGTTCTGTCAGTATGTCAGTGTGCATATTATTAGTTGGGTCTAAATGACATGTGTTGCATAGTGCATTGCTGATCTTCTTTTACAGAGGGTCTCCAGGGAGATCGCAACATATCAACCCTGCTGGTAAGTGCAAGGGGGGGTGCATGTGTACTCTAACTGATATCCAGTGCATGTAAATGTTAGATGGTGTTACTGTTTAGGCCACTAGCAGGGTTGGTGGGTGGTTATAGTGTCCCGGAAGGTTATACCAAAGCAGTTAAGCTACCCCAATACAATTCCTCTGGGTGGTGGCACCTGTTCACATAACTCAGGCCCCTCAACCTGTGTATATCCCCACAGGCAGGTGTAGTAGCCCATAGGATAGCGCCACCTAGGGTTGCATAATTATTAGCACATTTTTATTTAGTAATAGGTCTTAGAAAGACACATACATACAATATGCTAGTTCATTAAGCCAACACATTTTTGTTTAAGATTAGGCACAGAATTTATTAATACTTATTAAGGCTTTAGAGGATTAAATGCACATATTACTAGGCACATTATAACTTTTCATCACATATGGATTAACACAGCTAAATGAGAGGAAAATTCCCTCAGTTTTTGAGAGACTTTGAGAAAGCTGTGGTGAAGGTTGTTTTGGGAAATGAGGTACATGTTTATGTATCCATTGTTATGGCTGTATTGTAACATGGTAACTAATACTTCAGAAAATCAAGCAGTACTATTGGGCTAAACAGCACAGCTGACCCCAAGCTAGCAGGGATTAATTCACTAGTAATGCTCGCTGAGGTAGTACTGCCAAAATACCTCAAAGGCTCCAGAGAGCATAATACCGCCTGCTTGTGTAATACCATGCAAGTACACAATATTTTAGCCAGCAAACGGTATATAAGCAGAATTTTGAGGCACATAGAAACTGCCAACAAACACTGTTTAATTGCATGTCAGTCACTTAGCGAGACCGTTACTTTATCTGTGCATATCTCAGTGTGCACATACAGTTCAGAAATACAAAAGTAAGTGTGCCTGTTCCAGCAATGGAGCAGGGAAAAACCCAAACACCATGCTGTGTTGCAGAACACAACGCTAACCCTGACAGCATGAACAATGCAAGTCACTCTCAAAAAGTGCCCCTCAGAAACCTGGCAAAACAACCCCAGAGTGCTACGGCAGTTAGGTCATTAACTACCATGGAGCAAAGACCACAAACAGCATTTGACAGAACTAACCTACCTCCCTCTCCAATGTTAGCGAATTCATTTCAGCGAGGATGCTGTGCTCTCCTTCCATCTTTGAGCTGCCACCACAAACCACTGGTTACTGATCCACGTTGAATAGTTCCAATGTGTTGCTTATATAGGAAAGTTGTTAAAATCGTGTACATCAACATGTGTATTCCAGTCAGTGCACGGCAAAGTTATAAACACCACTGCAATAAAAAAAACTTAGGCAAATCAGAGGCCATATGTCCCACAATGCATAGCAATCAGTGGATACAGGAATTTGTCGAGCTCAATTAAGTGTTGTAATAAAATTTTAGCATGTTTAAATGTGATGTACCAATATTATTCCATTAGTGGTTAAAAACAAGACAATTGTTGTAAATTGCTGAAATAGAAAACACTATGTTGATGGGGTGGTTCCTCTGAAATTCTTTGTGTTGTAATTTTGTAGCATAAGCCTACTATATATTAACATCAATTCTCAGTGTTCTTTGTATATGTACTTCTATTTATAGGGGTGTTGTAGTAAACTAACACCCACTTGCCATTTGATCATGTTATAAGTGCAGTAAGTCTCTTGAATAGAGGCTTCTACTAGGTGATTAATGCATGGTTGGGTGATTGGAGCACTTGGCTTTCAGCCTTGTGTGTTCTTATACTGTATACATTAATTCCCTAGTAGAATCCTCCTTTCTCAGGGCCTAATGCTTACTTATAGTTTTCGCTGAGAAAGTGTCTTGTGTAGGATAAATGCAGGTACCAATACTGTTTTGAGAAAAGATCTTGTTTTGTTCTAACTGTTGTGGGAAAGAGACCTAACTGTTATGAGAAAGGATTCCGTACATGTAGTCTAGTGGAAGGTCACACTGTCCTAAGTCTGTGAAGTCAGCAATTCAGCCCAATGCAGAATTGAAGGTATATGAGGGACTAACTTTTATTATTAGTTGGTCACACAGTTTGGTACAATGGTACCTTGACATTCCCCCCTTTGACCCTACTACTGTAAGTATAATTTTTATACTATGTGGTAGCTAGCTGAGGTGGCATCTCATAATGCAGGTCTAAAATGCATTAGATATTCTGCGTTTGTGTGTTTACAGTATACTGTCACAGTAAGCTGTAAATTTTATACTGACATCTATGTCTGATCTGTATAACCCTGTATAATAAATTTGGATTTTGTTACATCTTATAATTTTTGCAAGATCTTTATTGGTAATTCTAAAATTGTAAGTAAGCCCTCAGATATAAATTATAATAAAAATAATACCAATTCCATCCAGGGGACAACTCTTCTCTGCTGGGTAGGGAGGATATGGTGCCCAGTGTAAGTCTGGCCCCGAGCAATGGCCGGGGCAAGGCAGCCTGGGACCATAATGCAGGGAACAAGGGGGAGTGGCAGCTGCTGACGCCCTGTGCACAGGAGCATGCTCAGGGCAGTCTTGGGTTGCACTGCACACCCGCTCCCCTAAGGGGAGGAAAAATAGTGGAAAAACAGGGAGTTGCCAGTTCAGATGGCCATCCAGTCCACTTGCCAGCCCCTCACCAGGAGAGTACCTGGGCCACACTGCAGAAGCATGACTTTAACAGTGGAAAGTAGGGGGTAACAGAGTTGGAGTGGCTGGGGGCATTCAGCCATGCCAGGAACTGGTGAAGACAGAAACTAACTGCAACAAGCATTTATCTATGCCGAATGTTGCTTGCTGGCATTAGCAGTGGAAGTGCAGAAATTAGACAGATGCAGTATAGGAATGGCAGTGAAGTATTGAACCGATGCCAACTCCACCCCCACCCAGCAGAGATGGACAGGCATTGGAGAGTGCCTTTGGGTCGTCGCCCATAACGGTCATGACATTTCACCTCACCCCACCCTGCAGACACTTACAAGTGTCAAAGTGTGCTTTGGGGTGTTTGGGCTTTACACTCACCTCATTTCATAAGGAAATAAGCTGAAATGGGTGCAGTATAGGAGAATGGGGTGAACTCTGGGGCCAAAGAGTCCAAGGTGCACCTCGATGCCTGTTACTGGCTGCAGGGTGGGGTTGGGGGTAGAATGGCATGAGCATTACTGTCGACAATCCCAAGTCACACCCCTGACACCTGTCAGTCCCTGCAGGGTAAGGCATTATGGTTGAAAACCCTAATGCCCTGGGCATTTCTTGGTATTTTTACTCCAAGTTATCAACATGGGCTTTTTGTGACCCCACCGCATAAACAGTTACACTATCAGCTCATTAGCGGAAAGGTGATTTTGCACAGTGACTGCGCCATTTGGTGCCACAGGTGTGAAAACACATTTTAAATAGGATGTAAGAAATGACAGCTGTGCTGTTCATGATGAGTTGTAAAGAAATTGTAATGTTGAAAATCTGGAGTAAAAATATAAAAAAACTGGTGAAGTCACGAGTGTGCGTAGAAATTGTGCATCGCGGATCCGTAATTATTTTTGGGATTTTTTATACCAGATTTTCAACATAGGCATTTTGGGACCTCTGCTCAAGAACAGTGTCACTGTGATTTTCTTAATCTGTTCTGAACACTGATTTCCCACAGCGACTGCGTTATTTTGCGCTGGAAGGCAAAAACATATTTTGGTCAGGATGTGAAAAATGACAGCTGTACTGTTCATAAGGAGGTGTGGAAAAATGCCAATGTTGAAAATATGGAGTGAAAATATTATGAATAAGTGAAGTTATGCAGGTGCGTGGAAACTGCACAATGCACACTCGTAACACAGTCATTTTATTGACTTTTGTCACCAAATTTTCAACATAGGCATTTTAAGACCTCTGCTCATGAATAGTGTCACTGTGATTTTCTTACTATGTCCTGCACCTTGATTTTGCACACCAACCATGCCATTGTGTGCTACATGTGTGAAAACACATATCGGGTGAGATGTGAAAAATGACAGCTATACTGTTCATAAGGAGGTGTGGTAAAATAACAATGTTGAAAATCTGGAGTGAAAATATAAAAAATTCTCGAAGTTATGAGACTGGGTATGAACTGCGCAATGCACTCTTGTAAAACAGTCATTCTGGGGAATTTTTTCACCAAATTTTCAACATAGGGTTTTTGGGGGCCTACCTCATGAGCTGTGACACTGTCATTTCATTAATCGGTCCCAAAAGCTGGTTCTGTGCAGTGACCGTGAAATCACCTTTTGGGACAGAATAACAAAATTGACAGTGTACTGGGTTCATGAGGTGGGGGTCCCAAGAACCCCATGTTGAAAATTTGGTGAAAAAATTCCTAAAAATGGCTGCAATATCCACTTAAGTTGAAAAAAACCCTATTTATGCCATTATACAGCTTACCTGCATTTTTTCAGTTTGCAGTCGGCTTTGAAGAGTGCAGATGTGTTCCTGGTCCACTGAAGATCATTGCGCCGGCTCTGGAGGTAAGTATGGAGTGAGGGGGTGGGGAGGTGGATGCACAGAGTGTGGGCGCGGGTTGGGTGGGGTGCCACAGACAAAGGGGACCATTTTCTTTATTTTTACAGGAAATTAAAACAAAATAGGACACTGGGACTATTAACATGCTGGGGATGGGCTCCCAGCGTGCCACCTGGACATTTGTTGGGGAAGAGGCGTGCAGCTGATGGGGATTTGGCACTCCGTCTGCCATACAGTGTGCTGGGGGAGGACGTATGAGCCAAGGGGGGATTGGGCACCCCCCTCAGCACACAACAAATGAGGGGGGCATCATGCTGATGGGGATTGGGCTACCCCATCGGGTAATGAACTGGGAAGGGGATCATGCCAACAGGGGGATTGGGCACCCCTCATCAGCTTTTATTTATTTATTGAAATGTTCACCTGGAAGGCACACTGAATGGTGGGTGGTGGCTTTCCATCAGTTTTGTGGGGACTGTGAGAGGCAGACAGAGAAGCTGTCACCATGGGGACACCACACAATGCAGCTTGTAATTAGCTGCTGCAGTCATGGATGCCCCACAGCCAAAACAGCTTATTGCGTAGTGACGGGGTGCTCCCTGATTGCAGCAGCCTGTCTTTTTGAGCATAGTGGCATGCTCTTTAACTGCCATCATTGACAGCATGCTCCTCTATTTGACACAGCAAAGACCAGCCCTAGGATGGACTGCTGCCATTCAGCACAACACTGTAATGCCTCCACAACCCACTTTTGAAGGAAGCTGACACAATGTGCTTCTTGCACATGTGTGCAAGTAACACAAAAAAAGCAATTTTGGTTTCCCCTATGATTAGCATTTTGCTATGTAAATTGTGGGTAACTGGTTGGGATTTTTTTTCCCCCTAGTAAAGCATTAATGCCAGACCAAACATTCATAGGGTTTTTATTATTTGTCTCCCAGATGCTGGCATAGTATGCTGCTTTGGTATTCCGTGTTGCAGATATGGCAAGGTTATGCAGCTATGTGTAAGCTTCCCAATTACTGTCATCTAGGGTGGCCTTGCATCTTTCCCAGCCTTGTTTCATTTGCCAATGCAGTCAAGAATGGCAGGAGTTATCTATCTTTAATGAACATCCTATACCTTTATGAACTCTCAGTAGGTAATCTGTCACAGAGTAGTGTAAGCAACCTCTGGGTAGTTACTCATTACAAT
Source organism: Neoceratodus forsteri (assembly GCA_016271365.2). NCBI lineage: Eukaryota > Metazoa > Chordata > Ceratodontiformes > Ceratodontidae > Neoceratodus > Neoceratodus forsteri. The sequence goes on along the minus strand of CM057456.1, from coordinate 664,947,521 downwards.
TCTGAGTGCTCAGTGTAGTTCAGGAGAAATTGGAACTTTGGTGCCTTTGAGTCTGGGATGTAGGGCCTGCTTGCTGCCAGCAGGGTGCCATTTGTGTGGGATATAAAAGAGCAGGGATTTGACACCAAAGTGAGTGAGATCCAGGGCAAGTCCCGAGGAGAGAAATTGGGGGTTCATCCCACAAGTTCGGCCAGAGGGCAGTGGTGGGGCTAGGGTGGTCCACTTCCCACCCCAACCCTCCACCCTTGAAGAACCACATGATGAAAAGTGACAGTGTGGGTGTGGAACATGGGAGAGCAATGGAGCAAAGAATTGTGCCTATTGGTGCAAGTGGAAGCCAGAGACCAAGGAGAAGAAAGAAAATGTTGGCCCACCGAATGAACTTTGGCACCTTGGTAGGGTAAGCACTGATGGGGCCTAAAACCCAAAGAACTTGTGCCCATAGGTGAGTTCAGCAGCTGTTCAGAAAGTGTCCTGTGGGTGGGCCTGCTATGGCAATGGGCCTGGGGCTTGGATCAGCTCACAGGTGGCAGCCCAAGCAGTTGAGGGTGTTGCGGTGGCAGTGTTACCCCTATTCCCCAGGTTGGTAGCACCCACAGGGTTGGGACTCCCAGGTTGAGCAGCTTGTGGAGGAGGAGAAAGTCCATATGGGGTAGTGATGTTTGGGACCTTGACGAGGTGGCAGCCTGTCGGGTGCTCCAGTGTGGCACTAACAGCAGTCCCCCTGATAAGTCAGTTCAGAGGTTAGAATTACTGAATGAGCAAAAAATGCTTGGAGTTACTTGGATCAAGGCTGGGGGCACCCAAGGCTGATCAGAATAAGGCCCCACTGCTGTGCATTGGCATCAACGATTGGTGTCTGAAAGGGTTCTGGTGGTTCAGTTCTTGCCAAAGAACAACAAATGAAAAGCACAGAGCTAAGATCGTTCAGAGAAGAAATGTATGCTCCTCATATTATTAGCCCCCAGGTGGAGAAGTTGAGTGACCAGGCAGATGGGAAGGAAACGAGATAGATGGAATTGGTTAGGGACAGTAGAAATGTTTCATGCTGTCAGAAGCACTATGTGCCTGTATAGGAATGGAAATTTAAGAGGAGAGCCTGAGGGAGAAATTGTAACTACTGGGAAGTGAAGTTAAGGAATATACTATGAGATGTTAGAGTGGATTAGTACCAAGCTACCCCAAGTGTGGCCTATTCAGCCCCAAAGTGCTGCCAGGAATTTAGCCCTTATGGCAAGAGGGAGATCTGCATGAAAGGAATCAGTCTGTTAGCTCAAGAGACTGTTGCAGTAGATTTTCCAGCTGTGTCTGTAAAGAAAACCCACTGAATGTTATACCTCACTCTCCATGGAGTTGTTGTTACTGTTTAAAGTTAATTAAACTGTTTTATACTTTTGATTCCAGAGTGGACATTGAACTTAATAAATTAGACTGAGCCTGCTTGCTGATGAACATTACCCCTACAGGTTTGTAAGATCTGCAGTAAGACGGTGCCTGCTCCCCTATTTTTGGGACTCCTAGTAACTGCCATCAACAGACCAGCTAATGAGCTATTTTTGTTCTAATTCCTTGGACTGTGGTTGCTTAGTTTGTGTAGTGCCCCCCTCCCTCCTTTTACCATCCAGATAACCCTAGACACTAGAAGGGGGAGCTTGCAGTAGTTCTACAGCAGCTGCAATGTATGACCTAGTGGATTCAACAGCAGGCATGAGTGACAGTCAGCCCAATGTTGATTGTTCAGTTCAGCAGTAAGCTGGTTTACATCAAGCATTTTTAAACAATTAACTTTAATGAATCAGGGCATCTTTTTTTTGTACCTCCAGATGCAGTAGGTTGCATTATGGTCACAGAGGGAGTCAGAATAGAAACTTGACCAGACTATCCAGTGAGGCCTATTTGTCAGAATCCAGTCAATGCAAAATCCTACTCTGTATGGGTGCTGAATCTTGTTGGGTATGGATATTAATTGGGTGTGCTGATGTTATGTAGTCCAGTCTGTGGAAGTTGAATCCTGAGTGTTGATCTAATTTATGCTGAAGGCACCTAGCAGTCCAACTTGTGTGTTGCGTCTGCATGTGCACAACCATATTTGAATCCACCCTACAACTTTTCATAGCTTAATGAAAAAAACAAGGTCCAGTGCAGTGATCCAGGTAGAACATGATGCACCCCAATCTTCTGTATGTGAACACCCCTTGCTTTGGGCCTGTGGAATCATGGCAGCACTACTGGCAGCCCTCTCAGACTCTCGGGAGAGAGTTGTAGTATCTTCACTTTCTCAGCATGTTTAGTAGATGAGAGAGGACACAAAGTCTTAGATGAGCATAGTGCTCATGTCGGGATGCTCAAGAACCGTGGGTGATGGGTGGGCCATGGAAAGAGGGAAACTCTCATAAATGGATGATGTTGGCGCCGTAACCCCACATCATCTGCCCCACTCATGTCTCTCATCTCCCTGCAGTGCAGAAATGAACAACATTAAGCCTGGTGGGTTAGTATCAGTTTTTGTGGGTTTACTGCATTGGAGTACAGTTTTTGTGGGTTTACTGCATTGGAGTACAGTTTTTGTGGGTTTACTGCATTGGAGTACAGTTTTTGTGGGTTTGCTGCATTGGAGTACAGTTTTTGTGGTTTTACTGTATTGGAGTACAGTTTTTGTGGGTTTACTGCATTGGAGTACAGTTTTTGTGGGTTTACTGCATTGGAGTACAGTTTTTGTGGGTTTACTGCATTGGAGTACAGTTTTTGTGGTTTTACTGCATTGGAGTACAGTTTTTGTGGGTTTACTGCATTGGAGTACAGTTTTTGTGGTTTACTGTATTGAAGTACAGTTTCCTGCTAGTTGTTGCATTGCATGTATGCCCTCAACAATCATCACCCCCTCCTTGTTCTTCCCACAAAAAGCTTTATTACAAATGAAAAGTTGTGTGGGCCCAGGAACTGCAATAGATGTTGACACCATCTTTTAATAGCATCCCCAGAACTCAAAGGGCTATTTATAACAAGAGCCCTCCAGTTTGATGCCTGATCCATGATTTGGCAGGGAAGGGGGGCAATAGTACACAAAATCAAGACAGTATAGTCTGACCTATAGGAATACAGGAAACTTGTTTTTAAAGCAGTGCATACTAACATACTAACATACTATTTGCCAGCAGATTAGGCCTTATGGTCTGTCGAGTCTGCTCGAACCTCAGATCCTTAGTTGGGTGCCGAGGCCCTCCCCTCCCTTGTGCTCCAGAAACCCCTATCATCCATCCCCACCCCCCTGGGACAGGCCATCATTTGATACATCCACTTTCTGTGTCTGTCCCATCCTCTCTTGAAGCCCTCCACTGTGGATCTCTGAACCAGCTCACCATGCAGTGCATTCCAAGGGTCCACCACCATCTCAGTGAAAAACCTCCTCCTCTTTTTCCCCCTCACCCTTCCAACTTCAAACCATGCCCTCTGGTGATATCTCCCTGCTTTAGTCTAAAGATCCTCTCCATGTTTACCCTATTTATTCCCTTGAGGTACTTGAAGAACTCAATCATGTCCCCCCATCTCTCCTCTCCTCCAATGAAAACAGGCAGAGCTCCTCAAGTCTGTCCTCATACGTCAAATCCCCTAGCCCTCGTATCATTTTAGTTGCCCTCCTCTGTACCGCTCCAGGAGCTGTATGTCCCTCTTCAAGTGTGGTCTCCAGTACTGTACACAGTACTCAAGGTGTGGTCTAACCAGTCTATTGTACAGCCACAGAATCACTTCCTTGCTCCTAGAGGTGATCCCCCTTACATGCATCCCAACATCCTGTTTGCCTTGCTAGCCGCTTCTCCTGTACTGCTCTCAGAGTTATTCATACATGCATCCACCATGACCCCCTAGGTCTTTTTCCCCTATTGAGGCCTCCAGCGCCCTCCCAAGGTGTACCTGTGTTTAGGGAGTCTCCGACCAAGATGCAACACCTTGCACTGGTGATATTGAAATTTAATTTCCATGTGTGAGCCCAGCTTCCAGGGTGTCCAGATCCTTGCAGGCCAACCTCCCTCTCCTCCCTCAACTACTGCTCCCATCTTGGAGTCATCCACGAAGAGACTCATTTCACACCCTGTACCCTCCCTGATGTCCGATATGTATGCATTAAACAGGATCGGACCCAGGACCGAGCCCTGCGGTACCCCACTACCAACCTCTCTAGGGTTCGAGAGCTCCCCACAGACCACTACTCTCTGGGTGCGTCCAGATAGCCAGTTTTCAATCCATCTGACCATCAAAGGGCCTACTCCTAACCCCATCAGTTTCTCCACCAGACCATTGTGGGGGACAGAGTCAAACGCCTTGCTGAAGTCCAAGAATAATACATCCACAGGTTTTCCCCTGTCCAGTTCTGATGTTACCCATTCGTAGAACTCCACAAGATTGGTTTGACATAATCTACCTGGCACAAACCCATGTTGCCCACTATCCAGACCTCCCACCTCCTCCAAGTACACCCCCAATCATTCCTTTAGTATACTCTCCATTAATTTTCCCACCACTGAGGTCAAACTGATGGGTCTATAGTTACCTGGTACTTCCCTCGACCTCCCTTTATGGATTGGCACCACATGTGCCTCTCGCCAATCCCTAGGTACCCTCCCTGTCTCAAGTGACCTGTTGAAGAGCTCCGCCAGGGGTGCAGCCAGTATGTCCGCCAATTCCCATAGTACTCTCAGATGAATGCCATCCGGCCCAGGAGATTTGTCTTTCTTTAGGGCCTTGAGGGCTAACCACACCTTTTGGAGATAGCATCATCCGTCCCCTCCACCTTACTGGCCTTTTATCCTTATCCAGATGTGACACCCCTGGGGTACCTCTCCCTCCCTCTTGCTCCATTTCTGTTGCTCCCCAGTCCCCTCACTACCTTCTATCCCCTTCATGCCTTGCTTTGTAGATATCCCATCCCCCTCCCTAGTGAACACAGAGCAAAGTACTCATTAAATACCTCTGCCTGGTCCCTCGCCTCTTCCACCCACCCTCCTTCTGATCGCAATCTGCTGAGATGGCCCTTAGTTTTTCTCCACTCCCCAATGTACTGGAAGAACCCCTTTTCCCCTCCATGTATCCCCTGTGCCAGCCGCTGCTCTTTACTGGACTTTGCTCCCCTCACGATCTGGGTAACTTTTCTAGATGCAAGATGGTACATTTCCTTATCCCTATCCCCTCCTGTTGTTTTATATTTTTTGTAGGCCACCTTCTTTTCTCTGACCATTACCTGTACCTCACTGGACCACCTGCATAGTTTATGTGACCTTGCTCCCTTACGTTTCAACTTAGCGCAGATCCTGACTGCCTCATGAAGTCCCCGTTTTATGACCTCCCATCATCTTTCCACACTTGTCATTGATGTAATCCACTTCAAGTGATCCTTGAGAATATTTCCCAATGCCCACAAAGTCTGCCCCCCTGAAGTCCACTGCCAGTGTCCTAGATCTCCCCCCCCATGCTTATTTGAAACCAGACAGTATTGTGGTCGATCCCAGTCAGGGGGTCCTGTACAACCAGGTCCTTTACAGATCCCCATCTGCCAGAACCACGTCCAGGACATGCCCCTCCCTTGTGGGCTCCATCACATGCTGTGTTAAGCACATCCTGGAAGCAGTCCAGCAGCCTCTGCTCTTGGCCACCTTAGAGGACATGGTTCCCAGTTTGTACCTGGCATATTAAGGTCCCCATCAATACCACTCCTTCCCCTTTTGGTCCCACACTGGCGATGATGTTGTCCAACAAACCATCCTCTAGAACATCACTCATCCGTGGGGCCTATATACTACACCCAGCTTGACCTTATCTCCTGCTGGGGATTGTAAGGTGACCCATAAGGCCTCCACGTTTCCCTCTGCCTCTTCAACCCTAGCAATTTCTATGTCATCTCTAATGAACATAGCCACTCCACCCCCTCTGCCCTCCTTTCTATCCTTCCTAAGCATAGTGTACCCCCGCATGTTTAGGTCCCAGTCATGGTTTTTGTTGGCCCATGTCTCCATGACTGCCGCCACATCCACCCCAACAGCATGGCCTGGAACTCTGGCAACTTGTTTCCCAAGCTCCTGGCATTTACTAACACCAACCCCAACCCCTTATCCCTGATCCTCTTTGTCGAACCCCACCCAGATTCCTTATACTTCCATCCTCGTTTTGCTCCTCCTGAAACCTCCACCCCAGTCTGTTTCCTCCCTCCCTCCCCCACTTGGGCTTGAAGGCTACTCCCCTCATCTGGAGGAGAGGGCTTCTGGTCAGCCCTTCCCTTATCCCTTCCCCCCTCACAAGTTTAAACCCCTCCTTTCTTGAATGTAGTCAGCCATCCCCTGTTTAAGGACTTCCTTCCCTAATGGGGCAAGATGAAGCCTGTCCTTGGCATACAGTCCCTTATCCTCCCAAACTCCTTTCCAGTTCCCTAACACCCCTAACCCACTCTCTTCATCCCACTTCCTGAGCCAGTCATTAACCTCTGTGAGCTTCATTTTTTTCTCCACTGAGGCCTTTGGTACTGGCAATATCTCTGAAAAGGAAATGCTGCATCCATTATCCTGGCAGACTCTGGCAAGTTCTTGGAACCTTGCTTGGATTTCCAAAATGCTATTTCCCTCTAGATCGTTAGTTCCCAAATGCACCAGGAAATCCGGTTTCCTTTCACAATCCCTAACCATTTCATACACCATGAACTTTGCTCTGTGCACTGTCAGCCCAGAGATACCCACTACCTTCACCTGGCTATGGCATCCACCCCCCTGTCCCTCCCACTGGATACCCCCTAATCATCGAGTCTCCCAATAACAGAACCTAAACACCGTCATCATCCTTATGGTTACCTCCACTATGCCCTCTCAGCCCCCCATCCCCCCTTTTATTCGTGATCTCAATTCCATGGGAGTCTTCCTGCCATATTAGAGACCTCCTTGTTACCCTCCCCGTTCTGCCTCTCTCGTTATTTTGCCCACTTAACTCAAACCCCCTCTGAATAGGTGTCCCCTTTAACCCTCTCTTATCCGAACCATTTATCCTGGACCTGATGGTTTCCCCTTCCCCCACACCGTCATCCTCCCCCCTTGTAATAGTACCCCTGCCTCCAGAGGATCTCTGTGGGTCCCCTTTAGCTAGGGCCCCATCCTTGGTACAGACCCCTGCTGAAGGGGGGCTCCCTCCCCTCCTTGTCTCCCAGTTTCTCCAGTCATGCTCTCCTCCCTCATGTCTGCAATATGTTGCATCTCCCCATTTGCTTAACATTTATGTTTCCTTCTCCCTCTGGGACTATTTCTATCCTTTCCATTGCCAGTCTGTGATGCCCTATGGGTATCCGACTCCCTCCCCAAGTCTCTGTGTCAGTTTCCCATTTCCACCAACCCCTTCCTCCTCCTCTCTAGGTTGTTTAGTAGCTCAAATTTATTGTGACACTCTATGTCAGCCTCCATCAAGTAACCCAAGTTTCCCCTGACTGCACCTCTAAACTGCCCCTCTTCTTCCCCTCTTGCTCTGTTCACCTTAGGAGCTCCCTTTCCACAGTCTGCTGTTTTAGGCTTCCCCACAACAGCCCCTCCTGACTCTTCCCCCTCCACTCTCTTTGTATTCAGAATGTTCACCCCATCTGCGTTCCCCTTAACGTCAACATCCCTATCTAAGGGCCCTCTGTCCCTAATATCCCCCCTCCTGCTTGCTGTAACATAACGTCCTGTAATTTCAGAGCGTTGCCCCAGCCTCCCTCCAGCCCCACCCTTCTGCTGCCCATATCCACACCCTTATCCTTGGACACACCCCCCAGCTTACTCCTTAACCAATATACCTCACTCCTGATACAAGATAGCTGTCACAGAGTGGGCAGCTTCCTCTCTCCAGGCCCAATTGAGAATTATTGCCATCCCACAGCCTGTGCAGCCTACAACCTTCCGAAGATGCCTGCCATGGTGGAATGAGCACCCTGTTTATCCCTCTGTTTATAATGGCACACCCCTTTCTCAGTCCCTTTCCGGAATACAGCGTTTCTCCTCTATACTGACTGCAGTTATTTACAAACCCAATTTCAACCCCACCAATAAAGTTCCCAAGTCTCACAAACACATACAGTCCAGTGTGTGTCCAGTCCCACTAACAGTGTGTGTGTATGCAGACATCAGGTACAGTATGATGTCACAGGCCCACCAGTTCCTGTTGCTTCGAATTTCAGTCTCAAACAGAAATACTCAGCCCTTCAATCCCAACCCCCAGTGGCTTTTCAGTATTTAAGTAACCCTACAAAACCGGGTGGGTGCGAGGGCTCTTACCAACACCAGCCAAACAACACATTTAAATTTCACTCTAATTATCACTGCCAAACAAGTGTTCCCAGGCCTCAAAAGTTACAATGTCACAGCCCAAGTAACAGTTCTAACTCAAAGTAGTAGTTTTTAACACATAGAACTAATTTAATGTACAAAACTATTCAAATATTTCAGTTAAAACAGAATATAACCCCAGACCTCTGTCCTTACCAGCCTCCTGCTTATGTTCCCAAGTGAACAATGAAAAAATGTTTTTCCAAAAAGCTTAGATTCTACATTTAATTAACAAAAATACTAACATATATGTTAAATCTGCTTTTCTAGACGATTACTGGTCTATTCACCATATATTTTTAATGTTTTTATCCTCACCCATTGTCAAATGAAGCAGACATCTTTTTTCTTGAGGAAAAAAAGTTATTTAAAACATAAAAAAAAATGAATTCTGGAAAACAACATTTTTACCTGCAAAGGAAACTGGAAAACATCTGGAATATCTTACAGTTAAAAAATTTAGATTCATTTTTTCGCCCAACTTTTTTGCTCTATGTGCAAAATGTACTAAAAATGCAAATCTTTCAAATCCCACCCCCCCCAAAAAAATCAGCACAAAATAGTATCATGAGTCTGAGATGTGAGTGAGCAAAAATCAACATGTTTAATGAAGCAGTTGAAACAAAACCATACAGTGACTATGGGAACACGATTCTTCTCCCATAAGAGATTGCTTCTTATAATAAATTGGCAAGAAAATGCCCTGGTCCCTGTCTGGTCAGTGCTGACCTTCAAGTGGGATGTTATACCCACACAACATCATTAATATTCAATAAGCAATGGAATATGGATTTTAAACATGTATGTCTTCACCTTTATTCTTTTTTTTTCTATGCAAGCCATTTTATAATTGCAATAATACACTCTAGGGCATGTGTCATGGGAATAAATTCACTTCTTGGGTGTCAGACACACTTGGCCTGTGGCCTCATGCCCAACCACCTGTGACATAATCCCAGTATGACACATGCCATGTCATGCATTGTTGCTTGAAGCTCTGCAGAGTGTGGAATTCCATCCAAGTGAATTTGCACAGAATGACAAGTCAACATCCAAAATACTTTATTCTGCAGAATTTCGAAAAGCCTTTCTTTCTGAATGGTGGAATAATATTCTGCTGATCATGTAATCTGTGGAATATTGTTTGGTAGTTTGCAGATAATGAATCTGTATTCTACATAAACTGCAGAATATTATTTAAAAGTTAATATTCCTCTTTCAAGAATTTCAGAAATCCACTTTTGATGAAATGCTGCTGAATGAAACAGAATTTCCACCATTCCTCAGAATACTGATGGGAGTATAATTTGAAAATTCTGCACAGCTCTGCTTCTTTTAAAACTGACAATAAGTCAGTGCTTTAGCCATTTGTCTACAATGCAGTATACATTAGTGTCCTTTTCTACAATTCTATTTCAATATCCTGTCTTATTTTATGAATCTTTTTTAAGACATTCTAGACATACACAATATTTCCACACCAAACATTTCCCCCATTATGCAAGCTTTTTTGACTCTGACCTTCTCTTGTTCCTGTTTTAGAATTCTCTGGTTTGGCCTTGTCTCAGGAAGTTATTTCCTAGCCTGAGATCATAGAGTCTGCAGCTCTTTACGTCAGCGAGAACAATGCTGCTTAGTCGCATGTTCTTTCTCTACCCAAAGCAGAATATCAAAAGTCCCAAGGGAACTTCTCTTTGAATACTGATTTTTACAGGGTATTTCAGCTCTTTCATGTACTCGTGAGATCCCCTTTGAGATCACTGATACCCTACCTGATCACATATGCTACACGTTACACTATTCCCTGCACTCAGGCAATCCACCCAGCCCCCTATTCTGACTCTCCCCTCCTGCAAACATGTCTCACTAATTCAAACTACTCCTACCCCACACGTCCCTCTTTAGCTTCTGCTATTTTCTTTCTCCTTCTGTTGCCGGTTTCCTGTTACCTTCCTCCTTCTAAAACCTAGGTACTGTACTCCAAAATCCCATCTTCCCCACAAATGCTCTAACACATAAATAATGGTTAAAAAACAAGAAAGCAGAGCTCAGGCCACACACAGAAACATAATTCCAGATTCTTGAATGTCTGAATCCAATAGCTGCATTGATTCAAAGCATATAAAACATATAAAAGGAGCCAACACCACACACCCACCAATAATGGTTGTTTGCAGATGGGAGATGAAAAAGTATATTTTTTTTTCAGTCTTTACTGCACTGGCGTCATTTCACCAGAATCATGCAGGTTGCAAAGTCCCCTTTAAGCAGAATTATAGGGGATGCAGAGTCCATTTCACCTGAATAATAGGGGTTGCAAAGTTCTGTTTCATCAGAATCATAAGGGTTGCAAAGTTCCCCACTCACCACATTGTATATAAATAAATGCTAGTGAAGCCTTGCTTTAGGGGTTCCTTAGGATTGCAGTGGACATTATGGGGTTGCAAATGTGTCATAGAGGTCTCGACCGCAACCTCTGGCTACCCTAAAATGATGCCCCTTCTTTACAGCCATTTGAATTTAATCATATTTAGGACTACTGTAGTAAAAAAAGAATGGACTTATACACAAAGAAAAGCCAAGCTATGCTTTTTAATTCAAGCAATTAATAAAACTTGATTAATAAACAGCTTCTAATTGCCACTTTTGACAAGACAACTGTGGAAAAAGTTTTATGCAACAAGTTTGGATGTATACTTGGTAGTAATGGGATGTACAAATTGACTGCTATAAAGAGGGTTGGGCTAAAATGTGTTTTACATACGCCACATGTGTATTACAAAAGAAATCACTGTATTTTCAGTTCTAAGATTATGCAAATTTTACATAATGGAGATCTGGGGCTGGATTCACAAAGACAGCAAAAAAAAAAAAACACACGTGGGAAAAAAGGCTTGCAAAACTGCAGAAATGCAAGTGCAGCATATTCACAGTTCAAATTTTCACAGGTGCAGAAAATCGCAAAACAGGGGAGTTGCAAAATTCCAAAAGTGCTGCAAATCCGCACCATGTTTTCCACACCTGCAGAAATCATATAAAAGGCCCAGCAGACAGAACAATAGCAGGTGATCCATATTAAGTAGAGCAGGAAACCTTGACAATCTTGCAAATGTTGCAGCAAAAACAGCACTCCCAGCAAAGCAAGCAGCCAGTCCCACAACTGGGGCCATGGTAGCACTACCTGTAACAGCAGGACCTTGCACCCACTTGCAATATGTATCTGTTGGTTGTGTCTCTGTGGTGTTTCTTTCTCCTGCGTCTGTAGCACACACTTCTGACTGTTACCACCTCTGCCTCTACTGCCTGTGGGTTCCTTCACGGGCTGCACAGGGTCATGTGGTTGTGCTTTGTTGCCTTTCAATGGAAATGTGTGCTAGTTTTGGTGTAGCAACGGACACTACTATACAGCCCACAAGTTTGCTGTTGTTTGGTGCCTGAACCCCCACTATGATTGTTTCCCAGGTGCACTGCCTTTTGCTCAGGGTGAGTTACACTTCACTTTCCTTGGTGCAGCATGTGTGCAACATTTTTTCCGCAACTGCAGAAAAACAGTGGCTGAGAATAGCCTTTAAGGGGATATGCCATAATTTACAATGCCTTTTATTGCATTGGAATTTTCCACAGCTGTGCATTTTCCACAGTCCACAATGTATTTTTTCCCGCAGCTGTGGGCTTTTTGTGTGTATATGATGCAGTGCAATTACAGCCTTTTTCCACAACTGCACACATTTTGGGGACTTGTGCATTTTTCCCCTTCAAAGTGTTTTGTGAATCCTGCCCCGGTCTACTGATATGTTTCAGTGTAATCACTGAAAAAAATTTAATGTTACATTGTACACTGACAATATATATTTTTAAAATATACCAAAAGTTATACACTGTTCATTTGTGCCTTAAGAAATTAAGTTAGTTAACCTTGGAAATTAGTTGTTTTTATTGTAATTTATGCATTGCTGTGTGTCCAATGAGATCGCACTATATACAGTATAATAGCAACTTATTTTTGATTCATCAGTTGTGATCTGGATTAACATCTGCAAAAGGTTTAGACTTTATTTATCCAAACACAAAGAAGTGCTGATGGTAGACAAGCATTTACATTTATATACCCAATGGCATGGAACTAGCTACTAAGTGACTGGAGAAAGAGATACAATTAGTTGCCCTGTCAGAATGCAATAATAAAAGTGATTTCTGTTTCTCACTGATTTTCATCTCTGTAAACATCATTAATGTATTTTTTTTTTTTTATTATTGTCTTAGTTGATGATTGTTACATTTATTTTGATGCAAGTAGATTATTAACAATAAGCTTCATCAAATCCAGGATGTGTAATAGTTAAGCAATAATGCCTGACAGGGTGAGGGTTGTGCTGGGATAATGTCACGCCTCAGGTGGTTGGGCACGAGGTCGCAGGCCGAGTGCGTCCAATTCCTGAGGCATGATGTTATCCCAGCACAACACACACCCTGGAGGGCATTATTGCTATTATACAATGGCTTGTTGTAATACAGAATAAAAAAAAGCATTTTAAAGAATGTTTTTGTTAGTGTGGAAAAATATTTTTGTTTCTTAAGAGAAGAGGCAAAAAAAAAGAGTATGGTAATGGTCCAAATGGTCATCTACAGGTTCAGTGAGGCTGAGACTAGACCCCTGATGTTGTGCTGGGTTAACAGCACAGGTCCAGTCCCAGACTGACCAATCAGAGACCAGGATTCTTTCTTGCCATTGTATAATTTATTGTTAGCATTTAAAAATTTGATTACACAATACAAAGCCCCCTCAAATGCAAGCTGCCTTCAATACAAGCTGCAGGTTAAAAAAAATGTCATGCCTTCTATTCAGTGAAACATGATAGTAATTAGATATCTTAAAAAAATAATCAGGAATCCCTCACAAATGTTTCCGAAAATCTATATATTCCATGAATATACTGAACAGCGACAAAACAGTTTCAGAAGTGTTCATGCTGCAAAATGTTTTTCAAAATCTACATGCTGCATGATGGTTTTCGAAATATGTGTGCTGCACAGCGGTTTCCAAAATCTATGTGCAACATAATGGTTTCTGCACAGTGGTTTTTGCAAAACATTTGGTCACAAATCCTTCATGAAGGTTGTGAACATCTACCCCCTAAATGCTGTTTTTTACAATCTATATGGTACATGATGGTTTTAAAAATCTATGTGCAGTGTGATGGTTTCAATATAGTGTTTAACTGATACAGGAACAAAATGTTAAAGTAAGGTAATGTATTAAATACTTAAATGTTAAGGCATATACTAGTGTTTGTTAGGGAGGGGTAGAATGAAATACACAAGGTGAAGGTTAGCACAGCACTAATAGGCATAGTGCTGTGCTAACCCTACATAGGGCAGAGTCCATATCCAAACTGCCAGCCAGCTAGAGATTCAGCGACATTTTACTTCACTTGTGAATTTTCAACAAAGTCGCCAAATTTGCCTCCACAGATCAGTTTGTGAAGTTGTCCTGTTAAATGAAAATTGCACTTAAGAAAAAACAAAGCAAGAAGTTAGAAATTGTGAATCCTCCAAATCTCTTGTGCCTAGTGCCCCTTCCCCCATGATCGCCAGCTCCAATATTGAAAAAATATATTAAATCCCTACTGTCTAGTGGCCTCCCACCCCCACTGATCACTGACTCCAGTGTAAAAAATTTATACTAAATCCCTGGGGCCCGATTCGAATAGCGCGAGTATAGCATGTCGCAATCTGTGCTGTTGCATAAAGTTATGCCCAAACCTTTGCAACATGCGAGCTGTGCCCTATTCCAAGACAAAGGCCAGTCACAATGTAGAACAACCAAATTACGCATGCTGCAAGTTACACCCGCATCGCAAGACATAGCCCACATTAGAGGGTGTAGAGGTTACGCATGTCACAACCTAATGCCAATATATATTTGCACAAGTCACAGGCATGTCGTAGACAGTGATGCATGCATAAATGATGGCTCAGGCCGGTACTAATGCAGAGGTGGCATCTGCAGCAAGAAAGTGTAAAAGGAACTTTACCAATGAAGAGACAGATATGCTCCTAGATGAGTTAGAGGCACAGGCAGCCCTGTTAATGGGCAAGGGTGAGGAGAGTGACCTGTACAGTGAGTGTAAGGTGGCCTGGAATGACGTGGCCAAAAAGGTTAACATGGTGGCCAACACCAAGCGGAGTGTGAGGGACCTCCAGAAGTGGGTGAATGACCTGAAGCACCATGCAAAGGAGGCCTTTCAATAGGCTGCAGACAGACACCACAGGCAGTGGGCCATGGGAGGAGAAAACTGCTTACCAGCCATGAGGAGAGGCTCCTCATGTTCCTGAGCCAGCATAGCTTCCATGAAGACACAGACCTGGACACAATGTAGATAGCAGCAGGGACAGGTAAGTGGAGGACCAGCCAAACCACTCTGTGGAAAGGGAGGCATTGCACATGGGTCATTGTGCACCAGTGGTGCAGCAGAGCAGCACTGTAGTGCACGTGGGTCTGCACCCACCCTGGACAGCACAGCACGTAGTGCAGACAGTCACTGTGGAGGGCAAGGGCTTGTGCAGATGGCCGGGTGCAGGTGACAAGGACATCTATGGCAAGGGCAATGGGGCTGTGTGTCTGTGGAGCAGTGCCGTGACCCACAGGGGCCCCCCAAGGCAGCACTATGCACCATGGCATGTGCCCCTGGTGCGCAGGACAGCAATGCAGGGGTGGGCATGGTGGCATGTGCAGACGGCAAAACATGGGGGGGGTAGCACTGATGCTCTGTCATCCCCCCACAGGCACAGCAGCAGTAGCATACACGGGGGTGGAGGACAGTGGCAGCACAGGCAGTGAGCCAGAGCAGGACAGCACACAATTGATCACCCAACAGCCCCTATGACAGACCCCCTTGGGCAGCGCAGACACAGTACAGCTGGATGCAGCCCTGACTCTGGTGGTGGGACAGCAACAGACAGCGGTAGGACAACAGCAGGAGGATGAGGGACTTGACCTGTGTGACCTACTGAGTGTCGGCAGTATAGTGGACAACATAGCCCAGAAGCTCAGCCCAGCCTCATACGACCAGCTGCAGGTGACCCTGGATGCGGAGTCACAGTCCCTGCAGAAGAGCCACACAGATGCACCCACCAACGACACCGGCTTCTGCAGGACCCTGGTCACCACACATGAGGAGCAGTCAGAGATGCTCGGCTGTATCCACCTTAGTATTGATGCTCACCACACAGCAATGGAGGAGCACATGGGCACCGTCATAGGTGAAATCGAGTTGGGGACACGCACCACAGAGGCAACCATGAGGAGGCTGGTGGATGCCATGGTCACCTTCCAGGCCTGTATCAGGGTGCAGACACAGGTGCTCACCGAACTGGCAATGGCCATAGAGGGGTCAGTGGCTCAGCAAAGCAGGCAGATGGACATCATTTCCACGGCACTACAAAGTGCACTGACTGCCCGGCCTGTGTGCCACACGCAGTGGAGGGTTGCTGCCACACAGGCAACACCTGTGGTGCAACAGCACCTGAAGGGTGATGGGACACACACCACCACAATGGCAGGGGGAACGCTGCCACCCCACGAAGAGCAGCCCATGCCACCAACAGCCACAGGGGGCACAAGTGTGCATCCGCCAGCACTGCCACTACATCACCCACCAGCAGCGGTACTACTACCACCACCACCGTCAGGGGCACCAAGGACACCATCACCATCAGCAGCACCACCGCCACCACCAACACCATCACCAGCAGCACCACCACCACCACCAGTGGCACCACCGCACCCACCACCACCAACACCAGCAGTGGCACTCCTGATGGCAACAGCACCACCGCCAACAACAACGCCACCTGCCATCATGGCCGTGGGGTGTGCTGCAGTAGCCTCCAGCCACAGGACAAGTGCAAGACGTGGTGTGGTAGCACCTGCAGACAATGCAATACAGAGCACAGCTCAGGTGGCAATGTCAGCGCAGGTTGCAAAGGAAGGTGAAACACCCACAAAGAGGTAGGGGACTGTGCCAGGACCAGCACCTGCCACCACTGGAAGGTGGGGAAGGCATTGGAAGACAGCATTGCCTCAGGGACACATGGACAGTGGGAGACCTGCAGTCATGCAACCGGGGCAGGGTGGGCCCAGTGGTGCAGCAGGGGCAGCGAAGCTTGCTACAAAGGGTGCTGCAGAGGGCAGTAGTGCAAGAACAAAGTAGCAGCAGCGGGTGGACCAGTGACTGTGCCTATCTGGAGTGCAACTGTAAGGGCTGGTGGGCAGTGTACAGAGTGGCAGTAGGGGAGGGCACTGTGTGTGAACATGTGGTGTGTGTCCAGTGTGCGTGTGTGTGTGTGTGTGTGTGTGTGTGCATGTGCGTGCGCGTGCGCACACTGCATGCAGGTGTGTGGGAGATGTCAACCAGCATGAATTGGGTGTGGATGCTGTGCTATGTCACTGGGTATGGGTTTGAGTGTGTAGGGTATTTGCACTATTGTACTGTAACACTGCACCATATCACAACCTGTCAGTAGTAAATCATGTGCAGTGGCAATCTGTGTGGCGTCACTCATTCCCACATGCTTTGATAGGGCCTGTCACAAGCAGCATACACATGGTGCCTGGGATGGGTGCATGGCCCAATTTGCACATGCACATCTGAACCGAAGTCTGCAGTAGTGATCTCCACCAGATACGCAACTGCGTCTACTGAGGCCTGTACAGCAACACAACAGCATGCGATGCCACTGACGTAGGTCCGAATTTTCAGGCCGCAACTGAGGCCTGCGGCAGTGTAGTGCCCACATGTGGTCTGGGCATACGCATGCCACACATACGTGGTGCCACTGTAGGCTGCACGTGGGTCCTAGACATGCGCCATGTACTAGGTGAGGTCGCGAACAGGTCACACAGCGCTTCTGCTCCCCAGTGGCTGCAGACACAGAGCACTGAGAGGAGGACCAAGGTGGGACACCACAGCTGTACCACAACACTGTGCAGGACATATCACCAGCCTGTGGGGTGCACCAGGACTGAACCCACAACAAGTCCAGAGGTATGTACAAGGGTGTGGGCAGGCATACACACTGTATATATATGTGCACAGGTGTGATGTGTGGCTGTCACACATGTGCCATGCTGAGAACTGCAACATAACAGTCTGGAGTATTGCAGCTGGTGTAGGCCGCTGCATAGGGTCTCTGTGCAGGCTGCTGTTGTGTAGGAGACAGCTATATGTACAGCCCATCCGGTGAGTAGAGGAGGCAACTCCTGTACTACCCAGATGTGTATGGCAAGTGGCAGTATGGGGGGATGTGGTGTAGGCAGGTAGTTGGGGGTGTACCTGTTGCATAATGTGTGCAAAAGGCACTACTCTGCCCTGTCAGGCAGGGGGTGGTAAGTGGTGTGGATGTGTACACAAGTGGGGGGGCCCTGTTGCATACTGTGTGCTCAAGGCACTACTTTGCCCTGACAGGCAGGGGGCGGTATGTGGGAAGGATGTGTACACAGGTAGATGATGGGGGTACTGTAGCAAAATGTGTGTACAGCACAGCACTGCTGGGCTACACCCCTGGGACAGCACATGTGATGCAGTGCTGTACCCTTTGCTACTGTGCCCCACCACTGTACGGTATGCAGGCTAGGGGCAGCCATGCCATGTAGCATGTAGGGGAGTGTGACACTATGGTGTTCCCCACTACTGTGCCATGAAATGAGGTATATGTCATGCTGCCTTGCAGGACATTACCACCCACAGCAGGACTCTCCCATGCCAGGTTCATCAGGGTGTGACCATAGGCAGCAGCAGCAGCACACAAGGTGCAGACAGGGCCATGCCACACCACAGCAGCATCAGCCTTAGCGACAGGGCCCCTAACTATACCACAGCAGAGACAGCACAGCTGGTGAACCTTGTACAGCAGTGGGGGACAACACTGCTACCACCTGGGTGCAGAACACACAGCACAGTGGAGATGGCCAGGGCATGGAGGTCAATCCGGGCATGCCTCAGTGCCATCAGCGGCATGTCCCACAGTGTTTGTCAGCTGCAGCACCAGTGGCAGGACCTAGCAGGGTGGGACCAGGAAATCCTGCAGCGAATGTTGGCCATGGTGGAGAGGAGGGACATTGAGATGAGGACCGGCCAGGTCTCAGGTGCAGGTGGGTATGCCATCATGTAGCCGGACACTTACACAATGCTGTCACACAGGCCATGGCCAGCAATGGTGCACGCATGTAACTATGTTCCCCTTCCCCACAGGTGCAGGACGCAGCACCACAGAACAGCAGTGGCAGCAAGATGTGGTGTATCGGCATGGAGGGAGCCAGCAGCAGGTGCACGGCCACCAGAGGGAAGGTAGGTGCATGCACTGTCTACCATGTGTTGTGGCCATGCCGTGGGGGTCTGCGGTGGTGGGGGTGGGGGCTGTGTGTTGCATGGGTGTGCAGTGTGTTCCATCATGGCACTGACCTTCTTCTTTTCTACCTTGCAGGTGGGCGGAGCAGACTTTCCCCAAGGCACCAAGCATTGCTGCGGGCTATGACTGAACAGAAGGCCCAGGATGCTGCAGAGTAGTTGCACCGCACACAGCGCCAGCACGACAGGGCTTAACCCATCCCACCATAGCCAGAGGAGGCGGATGTGGATGCTGGCAACAGTGAGCCACAGGTGTCAGAAGACCAGCCAGTGGAGGTGCCAGTGGCGGACGACTGGCCTGCAGAGGTGTCAGGGGCAGAACACCAGCCTGCTGAGGTGCCGGAGGCAGAACACCAGCCAGCAGAGGAGCTAGAGGTGGAGGAGCAGCCAGCAGAAGAGCGGGAAGTGGAGAAGCAGCCAGCAGAGGAGCTTGTGGAGGAGGACCTGCCTGCAGGGGAGCAAGAGGCAGAGGGCATGATGCTGACTGCATGTGCTGCCCACCAGACCAGACCTGTGGACATGCTCCCACAGCACCCAGATGGACATGGTGCTGGACATGTGTCTCCTGGGGGACATCCTGGCCCGCAGGTTGTGGACAGCCAACAACAGCAGGTGATGCTGTAACTGGGGCAGCAGGTGGCAGGTGAGCAGCGCTGATCCAGCTGGTGTTGGCCATCATGGAGGATGTAGCATGCCTGCATGTCTCCCTTGGGGCACTACTATCAGCACAGCAGGGGTGATAGAGCAGCGAGTGTGTGGACTGGGGCCACGGACACTGTCACTGTATTGTGCCTTGGGGGCATGGGCCGTACCTGATATACATCAGGGTGGCCAGAGGGGGCTAGTGCTGTGTGAATATGGGGCAGAGGGTTGTGGTGGACTGTACATACTGTTTTGCGAGGGGGCTTGCATATCATGTTTGTGGGGGGCTATAGTTCAGATATGTGCCTGGGTGGGAGTCCATACATGCTGGGGGTGGGTCTGTCTGCTGTATGGTACTGTGGGTGGGGGGGCCTGTACATATGAGCTGGGTCGGGTGGGGGGTAGTGTACATAGCGGAGGACTGGTTTGGGTACTGGGGGGTGTTCTGTTAGCCATTATTGTTGTGTGCTTACTTGTTTGTTCCTTTACAACTGTTGCATGTGTGTACTTTTCCATTAATTATTTTTGCATCCCTGGCTCTGTGCATCTGTCGATGGTCTGTATGGGCATGTGCCTGTGTGTGTGTGTCACTGTGCACTGGCGGGTACACATGTGGCAGAGCTGCACTGTTGCCTGTGCATCCCCAACCTTCGCATGGTATCTGTGTGCTGGCTGTCCATCTCACAGCCTTGGGCGCACACCAGTGAGCATGGCTGCATGGTGCTCTGTGTGTGCATCAGCACAGTGTGCTGGGTCCAGTTCACATGCAGTCACACCGTGCATGTCATGGTTGTGTGGCAGCCATGGGCCGTTACGGCACCTTTCCACCCTGGGACACGGTGGGCCCTGTGGGTGACACCAGTAGCACAATGCAATGGTGCATCCTACTGCCATATGTCTGCAGGTCTGTGCCACCCAGTGCTGTGTCCCTGTTGTGGTTACACTGTTTTCATGCATCAGTGGCCACGGCAGGTGCATTGTGCCTGGTGACGTCATCAACACGGCGTTGTGCCTCTGTCCCGTGTGTGGCCCTCACCCACCTGTGTCTGCATGTCCACCGGCCATGTGTGCTGAGGTCCTCTGTGTGTTGCCTGGGAGGACTTCACTCATTCACAGTCAACCCTGGCAGATGCTGTACGACATGCATGATCACTGTTACTGCTCCAGTGCAGCCACGTGTGTCGCATAACACCTGTCAGACAGTATCCCATCCTCCTGTGGCTCGTCGATGGTGCCGTGGGTGCCATGCTGTTGTTAGGGGGCTGCATTGCACCACACTGTGTCCCCCATACTGCTGTAGGTGCCACCATGGTGGTGGTGGTGGTTTTGGGGGTGCTGGTGTTGGTGGTGGCAGTGGTGGTGGTGGCCATGTGCCACCTCAGAAGCACTGCTGTATCAGCTCCTGTCTTGCATGGTGTCCCACTGTTGCACCACCTTGTGACATGTGTCCCGCCATGCTGTCCGGCTCTCCATCACTCTTCTGCAGTGCATCTTCCTCCTGGTTGCTGTTGGGCATTGGTGCACAGTGTGCAAGTGTAATGATGTGGAGGATGCAGCAGGCAAGCACTACCCTGCAGGCCATCACAGGGCTATACTGAAGTGCACACCTTGAGGTGTTGAGGCAACAAAATCGGGACTTTAGTAGGCTGAAGGTGCACTCAATGAACCCTCTCATGCTGGTGTGGGCCCCGTTGTATCTCTCCTCAGCTGCTGTCTGGAGTGTTCTCACAGGTGTCTTCAGCCATGGCATCTGGGGGTATCCGCTGTCACCTGTTGGGAGGGGAAGACAGGTTAGCTGCATGTTGCTGTGTGCAGATCTGTCATCAGCATCTTACTATCCTCTGCACGGCATGCACTGCCGCTTGCACATGCTCACTCATGCAGGCATGCACTCTCAGTCATACACGCGTCCTTGGCTGTGTCCATGGCAACGTGTGGCCCTCCCAAGCCACTGTGTGTTACAGGGTGTGTGGGTCATGGCCCTGCCTGCTTTCCGTGTGTGCCATGCCACGTGTCTGCGTGGCCATCATATCTGACCGCTGCAATGCCTGTGCACCCTGCGCCCTTGTTGTGCCACGGTATCCACTCACACCTGCATACGCTGTCAGCCACTCACTCACACACTGCTTCTTGCACACATTTGCAGTTGACATTCCTCCCGGTACATACCTATGAGACATCCACCAGTGATGTCCCCTCATTCAAAGGCCTCCTGTAGCCCACAGTTCCTGTATATGTGGGAGTCATGGCAGGATGCGGGGTACTTGGCCACCACATCTAGTATGCAACTCCCACTGTCACATACCATCTGGATGTTCATTGAGTGGTACCCCTTCCTAGTTATGTACATGTCCCCATCTTCAGTTGGGGCCCTGATGGCCACATGTGTGCAGTCAATGGCACCTAGCATGTGGGGAAACTGTGCCATGTTGTAGAATGCCTGCTTCATATGGCGCTGCTGTTGGGCATCCCATGGGAAGCTGATGTGTTGCGTGGTGAGCCATATGTGGGCCACAAGGAACCTCCTCAAGTGCTTGGACACCGCCAGCTGGGAGATGCCCACTGTGTCCCCTGTGGGTATTTGAAATGTGCAGGTGGTAAGGAAGCACAGCGCTGTGCTAACGCACACCTCCAGTGGCAGTTGGTGACCCCTGTTGCTGGTGCTGCGTAGGTCCCCACTCAGGTCCTGGCATAGCTTCCTGATGCAGCTCTTTCTGAGCCTATAGCATGCTATGCACTGCTGTTTGGTCAGCTCCTCAGAGGTTTTCTGAGGGCGTCTCCTTCTCTGCACTGGTGGCCTTGGTACCATCATTGGCTGCTGTGGCTGGGTCCCCTGGGTCCTGGCATGTCTGCGCTCACAGTGCTCCACTAGCATAATGCCCAGTAGGGCTGAAATTGCTGACATTGTGCTGAGTGACACACTACATTGCTGTCTGCTGTCTGACTATGTGGGGGTGGGGGTTTATATATGCTTGTGCTCTGGTTATACCAGCTATTCCTTGGTCTATATTATGTTGTCCTCATCTGGTGTATTTACTTATGCCTCCTGTTCTGGAATAGCATTTCTGTTGTACTGGTGCATTATGCATGTTGCAAGCAGCATTATGCAGTGGTGCATGCTTTGTTTGGCATAACTGTATCGTAACTTGTGTTTGGTGTAGCGGTTGCAGTTGCAGCTTGTGGTGTAAGTGTTCTTTTGGAATCTCACATGTTGCAAGTCACAGGTGTAACTTGTGATTTGCATCATTCAGGGGTGGCGTAATGTGTTTATGTCTGGCATAGCTGTCTTGGAATCGGGCCCCTGGTGTCTAGTGGTCCCCCCAACATTGATTGCCGACTCTAATGTAAAAAAAAAAAAAATTAATGCCTGGGGCTGGATTCTCAAAACACTTATATGGTGCAAAAAAATGTGCAAGTCCCCAAAAGTTATGCAATTGTGGAAAAAAGGGGTAATTGAGCTAAGCGGCATACACAAAACTTCCGCAACTGCGAGAAAAATACACCGCGGACTGCAGCTGTGGAAGTTCCTGAGCAAAAAAAAAGCCATTGAAAAGTACGGCATATCCCTTTAAAGACTACTCTCAACCACTGTTTATCAGCAGTTGTGAAAAGAATTTTGCGCACATGCTGCACCACAGAGAGTGAGGAGTAACTCACCCTGAGTAAAAAGCAGTGTACTAACAACCGGGATACAATTATAATTGGGGTTCAGTCTCCAGCAACTGCAAACCTGTGGGATGCATAGTAGTGTCAGTTGTTACAATACAAATAGCACACATTTCCATTGAAAGACAACAAACCACAAATACAGGACCCAGTGCAGCCCGTAAAGGAGCTCCACAGGCAGTAAAGGCAGAGGTGGAAGTGTGTGCGATAGATGCAGGAGGAAGAAACACCTCAGAGAGAAACAACCAACAGACACATATTGCCAGTGGCTGCAAGGTCTTTCTGGTACAGGTGGTGCTACTATGGTCCCAGTTGTGGGACTGGCTGCTTGCCTTGATGGGAGTACTGGTTCTGCTGCAACTTCTGCAAGGCTGTGAAAGTCTCCTGCTCCACTTAACATGGAGCATATGCTGTTGTTCTGTCTGCTGAGTTTAATATTATTTTCACAGCTGCAGAAAAAATGTTGCTGATTTTCAGCACTTGTGGAATTTCGCAACGCGCTTGTTTTGCAATTATCCACAACAGTGGAAAATTTCTTTGTGAATATGCCACAACAAAATGTCTGCAGTGCTGCAAGCCATTTTTCTGCAACTATTTACTTTTTGGCTTTTTTTGAGAATCCAGCCCCTGCTGTCTAGTGGCCCCTTCCCCTTGCCGATCGCCGGCCCCAATGTAAAAGAAAATATATAATTATCAATTAAATCCCTGGGGCCTGATTCTCAAAACTCCCAGGGCAGAACAAGGGGCTTGCATCCCAATAACTGGCACAAAATGCCCCTTGCACCACATAATGTCCCGGGAGCAATTCACAAAGGCAGCATGCATCCACTGCAGGCTGCCTGCACCAAACAAGGCTTGCGCCACCTGTGTGCCATGAAATGGGCTGCAGAAAAGTGCTAAGGGCTGCCAAAACACCACCAGCGGCATTCGCAAAACTTACCCAGAAGGCAAATTTCTAAATGCCCATAGACCAGCCAGGGCTGGTCTAAGGGTGGTTAGAAAATCACTCCGAGGATAACGTGATGCAAGCAAGTGGATAGCAACTTTTCTGATTGGCTCCCACTAACCCCTTAGAAAAACTCTATATTTACCTTATCAGATGGTAATTTCCACTACCTTTTGGCAGGAGATGTCTTTTAGACCACAGAGGTGTGCCTTGGTATTTTAATTGTGGAATCATGGAAGCTGATATGAAACCTGCCCTGCCACGGCATAACCTGACAAGTACTCCAGATAAGGCCACTAAAAGATCGAAGGCCCAAAGCTCTGGGATGGGCTGCTCAGGCAATACCACTTTGCGCCAGACACCACTTACACTGGAATGCTTCTTGTCTGAATTTCACCCATTTTGTGACGAATTACAGGTGGTCACCAAGGACTTAAAATCTTTAAGGGTGTCATTAGAAAAACTGACTCCATGTTCCCGTGACAATGAAGTTTGACTTACCTCACTGGAGAAATGCTGTGACCAAACAGAAACAGCGATTGTGGAGATTCGGCTACAAAATGCCAAATTGGAGGCTAAGTTAGAAGACTTGGAGGGTCAGAACTGGAGGAACAATGATGTAATCTTAGGCCTTCCAGAAAAGGAAGAAGGCTCCAACCCTCTGTGGTTTATTCAAAAGCTGGCCCAGAAGCTTGAGGGCCCTTCACCATGTGGGGACACTTACATAATTGAGCGGGCGCACAGAACTCTGTGACCCATGCCACCACCTGGATCACCACCTAGACCCTTCATTTTTCGATTCCTTAGTTACTTGGAACACCAACATTTTTTATCTAGGACCAAGGAACTGAAAGAGGTGAAATGGGAAGACCAGCTGTTAAGGGTGGCACAAGACCTCCCAGGATCAGTGCGACAAAGGAGAGTTGCTTTTCACCCGATTGTCACAAAGATAATTGCTGTGGGCTTTAAATTTAGAATGGGGTACCCAGCCTGCCTTCAAGTGTTTTTTTTTAACTTTATTTTTGTACATTAATTGATAAACATACAAAATGCCATGTGTGATTCCAGGTATAGGATTTATTGGCTATATTATGATAGATAATTCTTAGCCCTTCTTTCATTGTTACAACACACAGGGGTGTATCTCCAATTATTAGTCTTATTTATTAAAGAAATGTCCAATGCAGCAAGACAATGGACAACCATACCAGAGTATTTTATATAAAGTCCAGAGAGTCCCTTCTTTACAGAGAGGCCATTGTCACATGACGTGGCCCAGAAGTCCATGTTAGAGTCAAAAGCAGAGAGAAACAAATTCTCTTTCATACAAGTTATTGAGAAGCCCTTTACAATTTGCTCTCAAACAAACCACAATTATTTTTCTAACAATTACTTAACCCAGTAAACAGTAAGGTGAATTGAACTGACTCAGTTTCACCACCAGATGGTGCCAACATTTGAAAAAGAAAATTAACTTATGCAGTTAATACCTGGTGCTATTAACTTTGATTGTGGTTTAAACCTCCTCACCATTAGATAATCAGCTAGTGCAATTGCAAAAGCAGAAAACCAAATAATATATTTAGTAGCTTTACTTATCTCAGGATAATCTATTACTGATTACTGTAGTGGTTCAAACCTAACTGTAGTGGACATTATTTACAAAACTGTCCAGCAAATGTCCTTTTCAAATATCCTCCTCTTCTCCCTCAACATCCAAAGCTCCAAATTTGGTAAAATCCGCATGGATCATGTCCAGCTAACGACCTGCGTCCACTGGATCGTTGTAGATATAGGTTTCCCCAGCGCAGAGGATCTTTAAACCAGCAGACATTTGGAGCACGTGGTTGACTCCCAGTTCTCTCAGGCCTGCCCGGACGGCTTCAAATCCTTGACGGTGCATCCTTGTAGAGCAGCTGAAGTCAGGGAAACAGTGAGTGTCCCTGCTAACTTGGCTTTATGTAAAACAAGATACCTTATTTGTATTCATATAGTTACCACCAGAACAGTCCGGGGGAGATCTGGGTTATTGGGCTTTCTGCGGGGGGGGGGGGGAGTTATGCGGTAGGCCCTTTGGATCAGACGGTCATCCTGTAATTGGAACCAGTCCTGCAGAAGTAGGTACATGTATTCCACCAAGTTTGAGCCTTCCACTTCTTCGGGTATCCCCAAAAATCAGAGGTTCTAGGCTCAAACGTTGTTCTCCAGATATTCTAAGTGAGAACTAAGCAGTTTATTCTCTCGGCGGATGCCATAAGTCATCATTACTGCCTTAGTCATGGAGGTAGATAGCTCCGTCTGATTTGTTTCTAGAATAAGAATTTTAGTTTCCACCTGCGAGAGGCTTGCATTGTATGTCTCAAGTTTTTTATCAATTTGCTGAACTGCATTAAGGACAACATTTACTGTGGTATCTAAGTCTCCCGACTTCCCGCTCACAGCCGCATTGCTCGGAGCTCCACTGGTAGTAGATGCAGGGCCTTTCCCTTTACCATTCCTCCATCTCTAGAAAAGCTCATTTTTGTTCTTCCCATGGTTGAAATCGCCTGAGAATTCATCGGTAGCATCAGAATAGCTTTAGCTTTGTGGTCCTGTTAGGAGGTCTAAACCTCACTTTCAGGTTCTTGGCAATATTGGGAATGCAAGTAATCACAGACACGTTGCATAAGAGTAATAAACAAGTTTATTACTACCAAAAGGATAAAATCACAGTTGCCCTAAGCAGTTCTTACCAATACGAACCGGGAGCCAGTGCTAAGCATTCCCTATACCTCGAGGTTTCTCTGTGTCTCCTGGGATCTCCGAGGTACAAGACTAGTGTATTACATTATATACCTATAATAATTACAACGGTTACTGTAAAATAGAAACATTTCTAGTTACAGAGATGAGCCCTATTGGCTAAACTAGATGTGGCTCCTCGGTCCAAGATACCATTATACAATTTTGATAGTCATCAGTTTATGAACAAAAGAGTTCTTATACCTAGTCTTACATAACTCAGTGTAATAGTACAAATCCCAAAAGGTGGCAATGCCGACTTACATATCATAATTATTCCAAGGACACAGATGCCTTGGCATCTTACAAGTAAGAAAGTAAGAGATACACAAAAAATACATAAAAGAATATATGTATTAGCAAGCAAAGTGTATTACAACAATATGCATTCATATCCTGACATCTACTCTTGTACGGTAGATGCCCTTAGCCCTATATACTAGTATAACACATACTTAAGTGCTAGCTGTCTACAATGTATCTCTGAGGGTACCAGTTAGGATGCAGGGACCGCGTGTGACATTCCCTCCTTGTTGCCTCCAAGGGCAACACAGGCAAATCTAGGGAAAGGCCAGAGAGCAGTGGTCATTTACAAACCTGACACGCAAGCTTTGTAAAGGAACTCAAGCTGCTCACGGTGTTGGGGCAGTGTGCGCCATTGGCAGCAAATCAAAATAATCAAAATGAAGATTAAAAATGCTTGTATAATAACAAAACCTTTAAAAGTAATCTCTAACCAGGTGTTAGTCAATGCGTCATTCATGTCACCATCGTTAATCAATGAGAGGATAGATTCATTGGCTTTGGTCATATTAATTCTGATGTGGATGAGGTGTGTGTCTTTCCTGTCTAAAAGTGATTTTAATGTAAGTGTCAGTGGGTCTATGTGTACATTAAAATATGGTAAGTATTCCGACAGTGTGAGCAGATAATCGGGGTTACCATTAATGATGTCTGCACCTAGGAGGGGGATGGGGATTATGATGGTATGTCCAATAACAGTCTTCTGGTGGGGAACAAAACAGAAATTGGGGTATTCAATAACACATGTAACAGATCCATAAGTTTAGCTTTTAAAGTTTGTTACCACACAGTACTCCCCATCTGAATTATACTGAGAGCGAACAGTAGGGAGTCTCCACTTTTGCAACTGGACAGGGCAGGTGTAGGCCATCTTTGAAATCTGTGTTGACAGGTGATGAACCTCCTCACGATATGATTGATAGAGCTTATCTGGAGCCAAAGTGCCAAAGTCGAATCCAAGGAATCAGTGCCATTCTTGGTGATGTCATCATCCATGGTGAAAGTCCAATCAATGCTATCTGGAGAATAACCACAAACAGGTTTAATAACATCAAATACATCACATTGGCACAAGTAAATGTATTGCCTCTTCACACAGCAGTCCATGTGCGGAGCCACCCAGGCGTCCAGGAAAGGACGGAAAACCAGTAGAGGTGGTAGATCCAGGCATTCTCTGTAGATGTCTTCGTCCAAATGTCTGAGTGAGTGGACCAGAGCAAGCTTGTTGAAAAAAGCTGTAGTGGGATCAAAACGTGGTAAAGAGACAGTAAAAGAAACAAACATGATATCTGTTATAGAACATTTCTTAGCAGCAAAACAAGGACCAGTATTAGCGTGTCTGGTCACAAACCCCAAATTCCTGGCTGTAGATAGAGGAATGGTTAAAGCTTGTTGCATACATATAGCAATACAGCCAGGGGTTTTACATCGTGGACAATACCATTTGGAAATGCGTCTGTCGTGTATGATATCAGGGATCCTTCCGAATTCTAGCTCATGAAAGAGATTGTTGATGGTAGTGATGATGTATAAGCCATAAGCAGAGCAGAGGAGAAGATTTCTCTAGCAATGTATTGTTTATCTGCCTCCTTATTATTTTGATGTATGAGTGCGTTGATCTTATCTCTTGAATCAGTGAATTCCTTAGCAATGTCGTGCATGTTGTATACAGTGGGCTGGATATTCAAAAGGGTTGCGCCATACGCAATAGGGTTGCGCCAGCGCAAGTCTGAAAATGCGCCATTCTGTGATATTCAGCAGGAGGCAGTTGCACCACCGAAAACATGCTGAGCAACAGCGCAATGATAATGAAGGCATGCGCAACTGAAGGGGGAGGAACCATGCATAAAGGGCGCAGTGCGATGTTCAAAGACTTGCGCAATGCGCAACAGTGGAGCAAGCGGAAGTTGCGCCATAGCAGAAATGAGCCAAAATGAAAAGGAGCAAGGAAAAGGTGCAAGAACGCTACAGGGAAGCCACATGAGGCAGGGGGAGAGACAGGAACAGAGAAACTGTGAGAAAGAGGGCAGGCCAGGGAAACCACACTGCAGAAGAGAGGCACAGGGAAGGTGCATGGTGACACACATACCAGAGGCCAGCACAGACAGGTGTACCCAGTGCAGGGGAGGTAGCAGTCAGGACAGCGGGGGGAACAAAGCAACAGCTGATGGGGAGACACAAGCCAGGGACATGGCCAGTGCCACCTTCCACATGGAAGCCATAATGAGGGGGGTGAGAAGGCATGCGGCAGGGGGACGTGGCCGTGGAAGGGCCCGTTGGCAGTATGCCCCCATTAGGCAGTACCGAGCCCGCACCAGCTTTGAACTGTATACATATATTGAGATTGTGGGCTGGTACTGCCTGAACAGGGCAATACTGAGGCGGCTCTGTGAGCTGTGCAGTGATGAAATGCAGGCACGCACACGACGGAGTCATGCCCTGTCAGTGGAGACAAAGGTAACAGCCTGAATGTGCTTGCTCACCACAGGTACCTTCCAGAGACCAACCGGGGACACCACAGGCATAACACAGTCAGCCACGTCACGCATCCTCACCCAATTCCTCAGTGCACTGCTGCCACATGCTGCGGAGTACATCCATTTCCACAACACTGCGGTGGAGCACACAACAAACACCCAGGAGTTCTACAGGGTAGCACGTATGCCTGGCGTGCTGGGGCAATAGACAGCACCCATGTGGCCATATGCACACCACCTGGCGAGGAGGGGGTTGCATACATGAACTGCAAGGGCTATTCCAGTGTCAACTGCCAGGTGGTGTGCGATGCAAGTGGGTGCATCATCAATGTCTGTGCCACGCACCCTGGGGGAGTACATGATTCATACATCTGGAACCAGTCGGCCCTGTGCCACTAATTTGAAAGTGGGGACATCCCCACAGGACATCTAGTGGATGAGTATGCAAAGCAAATGGACATATCGTGGGCCTGGGGGGGAATGGCCAGAGGTGCCATGGGTGTGGCCCACAGGGCTTGGGGTAGTCCAAAGCTGAACATAAAACTAACCTCCACTCTCTGCACACAGGTGACAGTGGATACCCACTCCTTCCCTGGCTGCTCACACCCTACCGGTGGCCCACAACCCCATCACAGCAACACTACAATGAGGCACATGCCACCACACGCAATGTAATTGAGCGGGTGCTTGGGATGCTGAAGACATGTTTCCGTTGCCCAGACACCTCTGGCGGTGCCCTACAGTACAGCCCCTCAATGGCCTGTGGGATATGCCTGGCCTGTTGCATCCTGCACAACATGGCCAAAGAATGTGGGATAGCTGTACAAGTTGAAGAGGGGATCAGTGATGGGGATGATGGGGACACCAGTGATGATGGTGATGGGCAGCCCCCCTTGGCCAACGGGACCCCCGACTGATCTGGCTGGCACAGCTTCACCGAGACACCATCACAGAGGAGCACTTCAGCCAACCCAGGTAAGTCATGGTGCCATGCAAAACCACCAGTGGCTAAGGCACAACCCACAAACACGCATGGAAACACACCAGGGGTGCATGCTGGCAAGGGATGTGGCAGGGCACAGAAGCACACACACAACCAGGGATGGGTGAACAGCAACACGCCACATGGATGGACACACACACGCACACACACAATGCACCAAACGTGCACAGAGAGCAGGTGGAAAACTGAGCCAGAATGCCAACACTAGCAACACACATGTCCACAGGCCACCACATCCACTGTCTGTCCATGTGCATGTGTCAGATGCTGGGCACCATCGCACTTTGGTATACAGTTCAATGCTGGCATCATCATGCACATGTACCTGCGGACAGCAGCCGGGAGGGTGTGCAGGTGGACCGTGTTTCCGCGTGCATGGCCGGGCACCCACCCATGCACTGCCCACCAAAACACACAATGCACACAGGGCAGCACCAGACAGTGCCCGTGCTGGGAGACAGGTCATTCTCGCGGCACAGTGCCACGGCCACCTTGGATGTGTGGGCAGCCCTGCCGAGACCCAGCAGCACTGGCAGGCTGATCACAGGCCTCATGGGGTGGCACCGATGGTCCCCCAGGGGTTCCACTGCACGAACGTGACCGTGCTCATGCAGGGGTCTGCAGCACACTGAACATGCCTGCACCAGGAGTGCTCAGGATTCCCACAGCTGAACCCAGCGTCGACAGGGTGGGTGTCGCACGACGCCAGGAATGGGGAGTGGATACGCACTGCATGGTGTGAGCGACGCATGGGCACCTGACTGTGTGCCCATTGTGGCCATGGCAGCAATGAGTGCCTGTGCATGCCTGCCAATGGCAGTGGTCACATCCTCCCGCAAACGGTCCATCCGTGACAGGATCCTATTGGTGTCCCTGCTGTGATGCTCCTCTGCCCACTCCAGAGCCACACACAGTGCCTCCACTGAAGTTGCAAGCCGCATCTGCTGCTGGACCGATGCCTGCAGTAGGCGGGTGTGCTCGTCAAAGAGGTCGTCTACCTCCTCAGCATCCTGTCCCTCAGGGTGTGCATGGGCCAGATGTTCAGCACCCCTTGAGGGTGGGTGCTGTGCACCAGAACCAGGTATGGGCAAGTCCACAGGCGTTGCACAGACGTCGCCGTCGAACCCTGAACCCCCAGTCCCTGTGGGCGACTGCTGCTGCCGCCCCTCTGGCCGCGGCGCCCAAGGGCTCAGTAGTGCCGCCCGCTGTGGTCGCTAGCTGTCCCACTGTGTCCTGACCAGCCACCGATGCTGACCCACTGGAAAGCACAGGCACAGCCTGGGACTGTGCTGACACACTGGCCTGCCAAGGTGGCACCAGCCAGAGCCATGGGCGCGAGCTGACCTGCTGTGTGTTCATTCCGTGGCACACACGTGTCACTCCCCATGACGGTCGTGTCTTTATCACTGGTGCAGGTCTCTGCCCCAGCCACAGCCATGGCGTGCTGGCATCCTTGGATGCCAGAATGCTGAGACACAGGAAGGGCTTCCCCCACACCTGTCTCAACGACATCAGTGTGGACAGCCAGGCGGCACCACTGTCGTGCCAATCCACAGAAACCTGTGGAGGTGGATGGTCCAAACTCCGACTCTGTCTGACTGTCCTCAGTGGACAGTCCCACTAACATTGACCCATGCAGACGCTCAGGATCTGTAAGGGAAAGCAAAGTCATGTTACTGCATGTAACCTAACTGGCCCCCCCCAAGGCACACCATGGCTTACCATGCAGAGATGGGCCACCACCTGTCTGGAAGCCACCACCTGGAACTCCCTCTATGGCACTGCAGTGCATGCTTGCAGCAAGCCTGTCCTCTGCTGGTGTGAGCTGCACCACCTCCGGCTGTCCACCGCCTGTTGCAGCACATGCCACCCTGATGGCAGCCACCTTCTCCTTCACTCTCCTCCTGTCAGTACCCATCTTCTTCTTACACTCCTGCACGGAGTGCTGGTGGCTGCCATGCAGGTTGACGGCACGTGCCACCTCCACCCATGCAGCAGCATGGGCCAGAGGGGTGCCTCGCCGTCCACTGAGCAGTGGCTCCTGATCCAGGTAGGCCTCGAAAAGTGCCTCGGTCTCGCCTTCATGAAATTGGGCCTCCTCTTCCACCCACCATCGTTGTCCTCCTCACCCAGACCTTGCTCGGTCATTATTCAGCCTGTAAGGATGGCAGTGGTTACCTGTGACTGTGCAGTCCAAAGCATGTCCCTGAATCCACAGTCCACACTCCCACACAGCATGCAACTCACCAATAAACTGCAGTAACTGAATATGGCCACTGCAGAACTTTGTCGCACTTTTATAGTGCAATCCATGCAAATTAGGTGAGGAGCAACTTTAATTAGATGCAAATCACGGTGCTGTGCCATTGAATGGCTGATCGGATGATTAGCATATGACGGCTGAATATCGCGCTTTTGCGCTTTGCGCAATTGTGTTGAATGGGCTGAGCCAATGGCGCAGTTCCATGGCATGCGTAGTACACCTCACTGCGCATGTCCAGGCTGCTGACACTGGCGTCTGCTGCACTGATGATGTGCTGTGCGCGATGGTCAATGCAGGGCATGGCCACCACTGTGCCAGTGGCACTATAGCGAGGGTCACTACATGGCACTGTGACAATGGGCCTCCATAGGCGCAATGATAAAACTGCCCGATAGTCCACTGTGGCACTGGCAAACAGGCAAGCAATCGCGCTATATGCATAGTCATCTGATGGCGCTGTGAGTGGCCTTGCACCAGAGACCCTTGACCCTGTGACCGACCTTTGCCCCCTTGGCGCCATGCTCTGTAACAGCGCGATAGGGAATGGCAGCACTGTACCGCGCAGCATTTGCACATGGGGTACCGCGCTGCAGAGCGTCATATTGCCTACTATAGTGGTTGAGATGGCATGCAGGAGAGCCCCACAGTGGACTGCCATAGAGTTGGCAAACCTTGTGGCCATTGTGGAGCCACACCATGGGCCTCTGTTTGGGGAGGAGCCACTGGACAGGGCCAGGACTCAGGTCTGGCAGGAGGTGGCCACTGACCTTGGGGAGGCCACCGGACAGAGGAGGACCACGGAGCAGTGCAGGCACCTCTATGGGGACCTCAGGAGGGGGGAGCCAGAGCTACTTGCCCGTCTGCAGTCACGTGCCAGGAGGGACATGGTGCCTCGTCCAGGTGGGTGATACATCTACACACTTGTATTGTCCATATGGGTAACAGTGTTTTATGTGTCCAGCACATAGGGAAGGGCTAGTTTAGGGTTGGCTGTGGTGGTGTTTACAGAGTGTGGGGTGGGTGGGTCTGGCTGGGTGGGTGGGTACACACATTGGGGCAGGGGGACTTTGCTTCAGGATTGTACTGATGTTCTTCTCTCCTTGTTTCCCCCACAGGCGTGGACGAACGGCGACGGCTGAGGGAGGAGCGGTGGAGGGAGGAGGACAGAGCGCTCAGGAGGGACGGGGACCATCACTGCCGACCTGACTGGCCCGATGAGGGTGAGTGCCCTGACTCCATGATTACTATTGCATGCTGTGTATCAGGGTGGGTAGTGGGGCATGGCCACCATCCATGGCCACCACTGCCATGCACATGGCTTGTGACAGTCAGCACTGTCCAGTGGCACTGCATGTTTGGGAGTGCATCAGTGGTGGTCCATGCGTGCACCAGGCACACGGCTGTGTCACTGCCTTCACACCGCATAGCCACATTACCATACGGCCTTGGTGGTGCTGTACAGGACATGGGCGGTGGGTGTGTGCAGTGGTCCACATTGCTGTTGCTGGCTGGGTGGGCAGGTCTTGTGGACACGGTCACTGTGGGTGGTCGCACACCATCACAGGGGCATGGCACATCATTGTATGCCATGCACAATTGGTGGGCTGCAGGGGGATGGACAGTCACACCTATTGACTCTGCTCCCTCGTCCTAGGTGACCGGAGGCTCCTGCAAATATAGCGGTCCATTCATGAGCTGCTACAGGTGGCCAGGGAGACTCTGCAGCTTCTACAGGACATGCACCGGCATGGGGTCAGGAGGAGAAGGAGTGCCAGACAACAGCACCAGGAGGAGGAGGACCGGGGTGGACGTTGATGTCCCCATGCCCTAACTACCACCTTCCCCCCTTTGACCCACCCTCACACCCCTTCTTTCCTCTCCTATATGTTCACCCCTGCCCCTTACCCACCCCCACCTTGTTTATGTCCCTCAACCCCACGTTTGTATATAATTCTGTATATAGTTATTTTTGAATATTGCAATACATCTATTTTGATATGAATACTGTGGTGGTCTCTGATTTGCAGCAGGCTATAGGTGCTCAGCTGCAGTGGTGTGCAAGGCGTCTGGGGTGGTGCAGTCATGGGTATGTGTATGTCCGTGGGGAAGTGACTATGGTGTGGGAGTAGCTATCAGTCGGAGTCTGTGGTGTGTGTGTTGTTCCCTGTGCATTGGATTACTGTGTGCAGTGGTCCATGGTGCATGCTTTGTGTCCATGGTGCCCCTGTCAACCCATCCATGGCCTATGCAGCTGACACCCTTGCATGTCTGTGACCCGCAAGGTCTGCTGCCATGTCACTGGTGGCTGTCCATGCAGGTCAGCCACTGTAACCGTCACAATGCTGAGTTGCCTCCTGTCACTGGTGTGGTGCATGTTTGCCTCAGGTGACACTGTGGCCTCTGCGGTTGTTGTCCCACCTCCATGCTGTGGCTTGTGTGTGTTGCAGGGGATGTGCTCCACTGTCTGTGACTTGTGCTCCAGGCATATGATGGTAGCGTATGGGTCCACAGTGCCTGCGCAGGGTGGCTGGCACTCCTGTGCCATGGAGGACTGCAGGCTGTGTGTGCACGGTTTCCATGGGCCCACACTGGGGGCTTGGTTGCCTCGCTACTGCGTCCCTGTGATATTGTCCCCTTGGGTATGGGTGTGTGTTTGTCCCTGCACTGTGTTGCATCCGGTGTGATGCATGCTTCCATGCACCACTGTGGGTGTCTGTGCTGGCTGTTGTGGCCAGTGGTGGTTTGGGGTGTGTCACTGGTCTACTGTGCAGGGTGCTGTATCAATGGTGGTGGTGTCAGGGGCACGCCCTGTCCTGTGTGGGGTACCTCTTGTGCCGATGCATGGTCGGTCTCTCAGCAGTGCCTCGGGGGGATTGTGCGTGTTGGCACTGTGTCTGCTGTTGTTGCATTGCCGTGAGCTGCCACCCACTGCTGGGTGCTCATGGAGGGGCTAGCTTGTATGGTTCTGTGGTACATGAGGTTGCAGTGTCACAGTGGGGTGGTGGTATGCATGGGGTTTCCTGCAGTGGAGGTCACTGCTCATGGGGGGGTGACTGGGGGTCATGGTGCAGGGTGTGCTGTGCACTGGGGGGGATGGTGTGGCATGGGGTGGTCCTCCCTCCTTGTGTGGCAGTCTCAGCTTGCCGGTGGGTGTGATGGGGCACCATGGCCCAGCTGTGGGTTGTTTGCTTGTCCCCATGGGCCGGTGGTTATTCCAGCCCTCCCCCAGTTGTGCTGAGCTTGGGGTGTGGGGGCACAATGTCAGTTCTGCTATGTGTTCCTGTGCCCATCTGTGGCATGGGTGGTGGGCCCCTACCTTCCTGGTTGTACAGTTACATTGCTCTGCAACTGGGGGGCTCCCTGCTTGCGCTATGGTGCCTCTGGACTGCTCAGCTGGACATCACTTGTTGCACCATAGCGCATCATATCTGCTCAGCTTCCCCTCCCTAGTTGCGCTATGGCGCAGGTTGTGTGATATTCAGACGTTAGCTGTAGGCGCAATTTGGCTTGCTCCTTTTTTGAATATCAGGTCTGTTGCACATGGGCGCAATGGACTTGTGCTTGCTCCTGCTATTGTGCACTTTTTGGGCGCAGTTTGAATATCCAGCCCAGTGTATCTTTCTTCCTGACTAAGGCCATCCACACCATGCATAATGGGGGTAGTAAATTATTAACCAAACCAGTGGAGAATTTGGCAGAATGAGCTTTGATAGCAGCAATGTCTGCTTTATTCCAAATAGACATAGCTGTACCAAAAAGGCCTGTGACAGTACCTGTTGCATCTGTAACATCAAAACTGTCAACTTCCGGCTCGGTGGCGCTGAGGGTTGAGGCGCTGGTTGCCACACCTCATGCTACGCCGGCGGCCTGGGTTCGGGGACGGACTCGGGTGGCCGGGGGTCGGCGGGGAGAGGGAGGATCAAGCGTCCCCAACGGATGCTCCTCCCTCGGGCGGATTACCAAGAGCCAAGACAGTGCCTGCATCCTCTCCGTGAGCGGTGGGAAGCACCGGCATTGGGAAGGGATGGAGGTGGCTTCGCTTGTTGGAGCCAGGGAGGGGGGACATTGCGGCACATGAGGGCCTGCGTGCATAAGCACGCTACCACTCGGGACGTACATCCCAAGCGCAGGCATCCTAGGGGGAGTGGGGATGTAAGGGGAGAAAAACCGGAAAATCCCCTCCGGCAGCCCTAGATGAAGGCCACCCTAAGTCCACCCGGACCACCTACAGGACAGACCCCACTATGTGAGGAAGAGGAGGATGGGCACTCTAGGGGCAGATCCCTAAGGTAGGTTATGGGGGACATGAGCGGACGGAAGGAGGGGGCACCGGAGGTAGGAAGGAGGATAAAGACGAAATTAAAAAAAAAACTGTCAACTTCACGTGTCTTACGTTTATGACTTTGATCATCAGGAGTGGGTCTTTTCCTGAAGTTGCCTCTATGTTCAGTAGAATGGACCCCAGCAATAGGGTCTTGAATATGAATCTGAAATGCAGCTAAACTATCAAGCAACAATGAACTATAAAATGCTGAAGTGTTAGTATTGTGACTCATACCAAATTCTTTCGTATTCCAATAAGTAAGATTAAACAAAACAGGTATATGCATAAACTGCAAGTTATTAATCAATGAACCCAGGAGGGCAGTGGCTGTTAGACCACTACAGGGACCAGGGGTATGCCTTGGACATTCCAAAAGCTGTTTATCAGTGGGTGGTAACATAGAGAGGTACATGGCTGCAGAAGCCATGTGGTGTATAACACTAAATTTTCGAGCAGAATCCTTAGACAAAGAATTACAATAAGAAGGATGAATTAAGGCAGTAATGTTGTACAAACCAGACTGTCTTACTGCAGTTTGTAACAAGGACAGAGAACCATTTGGGGATAATTTAGCATTGGGCCAACCCTGGAAAGTTCCTGTGGAGAGTTTGGCCACAGGGAGAATTTGTCCTTGCGATGTGGTTTGCCACTCAATTTGAAGGGTAGATTTATCAGGAGCAACAACCAAGGCAGTGAGGTAAGCATCGGAACCTTCCTGGACAGTGATCAGACTATCTGGTATATTGATGGATACTCTCTCTGGAAGAGGTGCTGGAGGTTTGAGGTGTTGTAGGAGGTTCGGTACCATGCCTTGGATGCAGGGGATAACTCCTGAGATGAGGAGACAATGGAACAAGATAGCCATCTTGTCAGTGTATCTGTAAAGGAAGATCAAAGATTAGTATGTTAGTACTATTCCACCCAATGGGGTGAGGAAAAGCAGTTAAGCTCCTTTCTACAGTTTCAGGTGGTTTGCATGTAACCATTTGTCAGTCAGCGTATTGTTATGCAGGAGTCTAACCTGATAGACTGCTGGATTGAGCTTGTTGATGATGGAGTATGGGCCTTCCCACTTGTTGGAGAAGGAGTGGGTGGGATGTGCAAATCGGAGTACCATTACCTGATCTCCAACCTGCCAATCCACTTCTTGTGTGTGTTTGTCAAACTGTATTTTGGATTGTTGCTGGGCCTTGCCCATGCAGTTGGCAGCATACAAGTGTGTGTGTATGAGGTCTTTTCTGAGTTTTTCCTAATATTGGTCTACAGACACACGGTCTGCAGCGGGGGTTTGCAGGTCAAACAACAGATGCTCAGGTAATCTCATCTGTCTTCCAGTCATCACCTCAAAGGGTGTAAGCTGGGTAGTGGCTGAGGGTGTACCCCTAATTGCCATAAGGAGTAACGGCAGTAGGGAATCCCAGGTTTTGGGATTGTTCTCAATGAATTTGGAAAGCATTTGCTTAATCCATCTATTGGCTCTTTCTACTTGACCTAAGGATTGGTGGTGGTATTGTATGTGGAACTTCTGTTGAACTCCAAGGAGTTCAAGGGATTCCTTCATCAGCTCACCTGTAAAACTGGTTCCTTTGTCACAGTCTACCGTAAGAGGTAGGCCCCACCTGGAGTAAATCTTTTCCACCAGGATTTTGGCAGTGGTCTTTGCCGTGCATGTCTTAGTGGGGAAAGCTTCAACCCACTTGGAGAAGAGATCAGTTACCACAAGAGCATACTTATTATTTCTGCTGGTGTTGGTCAGGGGACCAATAAAATCAATCTGTATGGCATGCCAAGGGCCAGAGTGTCATTGTGGTAAGAGTTTGGCATTTCATTTGGTAGGGATGGGGTTGTTTTGCGCACAAATGAGACAGTTGTCTATGTACTGTTTAACATCTTTGGTGACACCAAGCCACCAGGCGGTGGTCTTAAGCCTTTGGAGGGTATTTTCCATTTCCTGGTGTCCACCAGTGGGTGTATCATGCACTTGGTGTAAGAATTTGGATCTCAGGTGTCTGGGGACCACCCACAACTTGGTGGTGAAATCATCTGGTTGGTACCAGATGAGCTTGTCATCTGGTGACAAGTGTAACTTACCTTCATGCCTTCGGTAGGGGTTATGTGTGGGAAGTTTCTCTTCAGTACCTTTGTCAAGGAATCTGAACACTTCTTTGAGTTCAGTATCAACATGTTGGGCTGCCGAGAGGTCCAAGGGGGAGAAGGGTTCAGGTTTCTTCCTGAGTGCTGAAATCTGTATGGCCGCATTGGCCTCTGGATGTTCCATCATCCAGGTGTCCCCCTCTCGGGCCCCTTCCTTGGCAAGGGTGTCTGCTGTGTCACTGAAGGCATGGTAGGGGTCATGGAGAGAATGAGCTTTGACTTTATGTACCTAGAGTTTGTGTGCAAATTTCTGTGCCAGTGAATGTATGTATATTACCAATTCCTTGTACTTCACTGGGCTGCCATCAGAGGAGAGGAAGGAGTTCTTCTGCCAGAAAGGAAGAAATTTTGTAAGAGAACAACAAACCCAGTTAGTCTGTAAAAATGATAGTATCCTCGGTCCCATGTTGGATGAACTCGAGGGCACAGGCCACCGCTGCTATCTCTGCATATTGTGATGATGCTACACTACATCGCTTAGATATTTTGACAGTGTTCCCATAAAAGTAAATTACTAGAATACCCATCCCTGCAATTTGTTCTCTCTGATAGTAGGATGCTGAACCATCAGTAAAGACGTGACACAAAGAGGTGCTATCAAGTATTTGTGGCGTGGCAGGGAGGAAAGGACCTGGGTCCGGAAGATCAGGTGACTACAGTGTACAGCCATGGTGTTCTCCTTGGAAAAGGAGTTCATGAGCCAGCATAGATGGACTTTTTGTCGGCTGTACCTGTATGTCTCTATCCTGGAGAAGTGACCAGTGTGTCAGTCTGATGTTAGAGACTGACCCATCCTTCACTCTATCTGAGAGCAGAAAGGTAGTTGGGGTGTGGTTGGTGTTGATGATCAGTGGAGAGTACCCAATGATATACAGGAAGTGCTTGACAGCCCAGTAGGTGGCTAGAAGGTTCCTTTCACAAAGGCTGTACTTCTGTTCCACTGGGGTCAAGAGCTGTGATGCATATGCAATGGGTCTCAGGGTGCCATGTACCTTCTGGACCAGCACTGCTGACATGGTCATGTCAGAGGTGGTGCATTCCAGATGGAATGGTAGTGCTGGATTGGGGTTGACCAGAGCTGGGGCGGAGGCCAAGGCCTGCTTCAGTGACATCACAGTCTGGGTGTGTATGGGGCCCCAAGTCCATGGGATGTCCTTTTTCGGTGGCTCATACAGAAGAGCAGCTTTCTGAGCAAAATCACAAATAAAATCTCTCGAATAATTTGCCATACCTAGAAACCTTCGAAGAGTTGCCACGCTGGTGGGCAATGGCAAGTCCTGCAATCCCTGTACCTTCTTCCAAGTAAGGAATCAACCTTGGTCAGTTATTTTTAGACCTAGAAAGAGTACTTCTTTCTGACATAGTTGTGCTTTTGCTGGATTGCATTTCAAGCCTGCTCTCTGGATGAGAGTCAGTAGTTCGTCCAAGAGATCCAGATGTTGTTCCTGTGTGGCTGTTGCCAGGAAAAGGTCATCCACATATTGCAAGAGGCATTGGGGAGTAGAGAAACTTTCGTGGGCATCCATCATATGCAGATGGAACAGGGACGGACTATTATGGAATCCTTGTGGCAAGCAAGTCTACGTGCACTGTCTTCCTTCAAAGGTGAAGGCAAACTTATACTGACTCTTAAGGGCCAATGGTAATGACCAAAAATCATTGGAAATGTTCAGGGCACTGAACCATTTCAGGTCAGGGGTCAAGAGTCATAGCACATCGGGTGCTGAAGCCACAGTTGGAGAACAACTGGGGGTGACCTGATTCAGTTTCCGGTAGTCAATAGTAAGTCTCCAGGCACCTGTGGGTTTTTTCATGGGCCACACTGGGGAGTTGGCAGTGGAAACACAAGTTCTGATTACTCCATGCTTGAGGAGAGACTTGATTGTTTCTCTAAGAGAAAGCAAGGCCTCAGTTGGAAAATGGTACTGCCTTTGCCTCTCGTGTGCTGGGCCTGGCACTTTGATGACAGTGTGCATTCTAACCACAGTCATATTTGTTAATTGCAAATGCCTCCAAATATCATTGCAAAATGGGGAGAAGCTTTGGAAAAAGTTCATGAGTTTTGAATAAATCTATGACGTCATACTCCTTGTCATTGGCAGAGATTGTTGCCACAACATGTGAATCAGGAATCAAAATGGTATGGTATTGACCCTGAATCTGTATCAGTAGCATGTTAGCTAGGTCCACCACATAGCCGTGTGGTGCAAGGAAGTCAATCCCTATGATACTAGGATGATCATTCATTACCATTAGTTGGAAAGTATGTGAGGCCTTTAGATGGCCTAGCTCTACCGGTAAGTGTAGAGAACGGTATGCAGGTAGCTTAGTACCATCAACTCCTGACATGTTGGTCCTCCGTCCGGTAGACCAAGGGGATGTGTCCTGGTGTTCATAATGTAGCACAGATACAGCTACACCTGTATCTAACAAAACTACTAGTA
Organism: Neoceratodus forsteri; assembly: GCA_016271365.2. Taxonomy (NCBI): domain Eukaryota; kingdom Metazoa; phylum Chordata; order Ceratodontiformes; family Ceratodontidae; genus Neoceratodus; species Neoceratodus forsteri. The sequence goes on along the minus strand of CM057456.1, from coordinate 664,905,779 downwards.
GGCAGCCCCCGACCTTGGCCTCGGTGCAGGGCCTTCCGTTTGTATCCAAGACTAGGTTGTTTACAATCCAGACTGGGGAATGTAATTGTCAATCTGTACTGCTGGGAGCATGGAGATGTTGGGTCTGACTCTTGTGAATCACTTCACCATACTGCACTGACGCTATATAGGGAGGAGCTTCTGGGTTCAGGCCTGTATGAGCCTGAGGGCCAGCACCACCAGTGTCCCCATGGCCTGTTGGGGTCTGGGTCACCGGGTGTACCGCCGCAAGGGCCTGTGCGGGAACAGCATCTGTTACAGAGCACACTTGTCCCAGGAGCTCTCAGAATTTCTAATTCTCTTCAGCTATCTCCCTATATGAAGGACCTGTTCTTTGTTGTTGTGGTTTACCTTTACCCTTATGCTTTTTATACTTATGCCAATTCCAGTTCCCACCCCACTGCTGTTGCTGTTGCAGTTGTTGTTGATGGGTCTGTTAGGAGTGTTGGTTATCAGCTGGAGGGGCTTGCTGATGTTGGGTCTGTTAGTGTTGGGCCTGCCCTTCCACAGTGTAGTGCGTCATGGCCTCTGGAGCAGGCTCCACAGCGACTACTTTCTTGGAACTGGATCCCAGATCATGGATATAGAGTTGGTAAACTCTCTCAGTTTTCCGAAGGATGTCGGCAAACCTATCCGTATTGGGGTAAGTGGCTGGCTCTACCTTTTCTCGTACTGCTGGAATCATGTTCCTAAGGAACAGGGTCTTATATTCAATAAGATCTACAACCACTGCTTCTTGTGCCAAGTGCTTTACTGCTCGGTAGGCCATCCAAAGTCTCTGGTGGTAAGTCGCTGGACTTTCCTTTGCATTCTGTTTCAGAGGGTATGCAAGCATCATTCCTACTACACCTGGGTTGTGAGCAGAAATGAGCTCAGCTGCAACCTCATCAAAGGTGGCGTTCCCATCCTTGCGGAGGACATCAGGGAGTTTGGCCCACTGACTAGGATCGATGGTTTGACGTAGTATTTGGACCTGGTATTCTGTAGCGAGGCTAAGCATCTCGCATTTAGACCGCACCTTTTCCAAGTGACAGCTGAGGTTGTCAGATGGGTTCATCCGACTGATACTGTCAGCTATTTGCTGAACAGAGTAGGCCATTTGTAGGGGATTACTGGGTCGATCAGGCAAAGGTAGATTGTCTCGGGTGCCGTCTAGGGTGGCCCGAGCTGCAGCCTCAGCCGCAGTGCAGACAATACCCTCCTGAGTGCCAGCCTCCTGCAGAAGCTGCCTAATCTGGGTATTAATGGCCCGTTTACTTCTCTCAGGAAGAGGTACATTGCCTATTGCAGTTTCAATCATCATCTCTATCTCTTGCCTATCTTCCACATTAATAACAGCTATCGGTGGTGCCATCGGGACCAGGCCTGGGCATGCTCCCCCCCCCATCATGGGGGCCACCATGTTGGCGTCTCTCATGATGGGTGTCACGATGTCGATGATGTATGACATGGTGAGGGTGTAGTGGGGACCCGCCATGTTGTGAATGGCTGGGTGGGGTCTCTGGGCCATAGTAGGGGTGTGACTGAGCATTGTATTGAGAAATGTCATCATCTGATAACTCCCCTTCAGATGACGTATGTAAAGCAGGGGCTACGCCTCCCATTGCCTTAACATGGCCAGCCAGAACCTCCTGCTGATGGTGCAGTTTTGCCATCTTGGTTTGACATTCAGCATGACTCACAGATGCAACATCCATATCAACCTCATCTTGCTTTTGCTTCTGCAACACTCTGTATGTGGCGCTCAGTTCGCAATTGTCCCTAGTAGCCACTTCTAAGTCATTACATACCTGGTTCGTCTCATCCTGTAGCTCACCCATCTCCTTACTCAACTGAGCATTTGCAGCACTTAACAAATCATTCATTTGCAATGCCTGCCCCTTATCCTGTCTCAAACTTTCACACTCCTGCTTCAACATACACAATTCCTGTTCTCCAGCTTGAGCTGAATGATGCAAGAGTGAATCCTTTTCATTCTGCAGAGTTTGGAGTTCAGACTCCAAGTTCTGCTGCAGTCTAACACATTCTGCTTCCTGCAAACCCATCTGTTGCTTAAGAGATGATATTTGCAGATCAAGGGTTCGAAACTTCACTCCGGAGGCTTCCAGAGCAGCATAGAGAGCCACGACCATCAACCCTTTAGCTTAACGCTTATTGGCTGATTGTCTCATCTCCATGTACTGGGTTGAAATCGCCAGTATAGGGTTTTCGGATTGACTTGCACCTCACGCGAAGTCAGCCCATCCTCCATGGGAGGTAAGGAAGTTCAAGACATTGAGTCTCAGTTCTGCGCAGATATTTGATATGGTGGCCATTCTGTGGGAGGGAACAAAAAATCAAACTGTGAAAAAGGCGCCGTGCTGCGTATCGATCCACAGCAGGAGCACTTTATACACAGCCGGGCTACTGTAAAAGTTGTAGACTTACAAATCAAAGCTGTTATGGAGTGAGTCGAGTCGGCATCGACCACACCCGAAAGGATGACAGCCAGACTTTGTAAGTGACTACAAACCGGTTTAAAATGGGAGAGGTGATATGGGAATGTACACCTACTGTCCCCGTGGGAAAGGGAAAAAGTTTCAGCAACAAGAGAAAACTTGCAAACACCAAATATTGCCTACACACGGTTGTCAATTTGTTAGGAGGTCTAAACCTCACTTTCAGGTTCTTGGCAATATTGGGAATTCAAGTAATCACAGACTCGTTGCACAAGAGTAATAAGTTTATTACTACCAAAAGGATAAAATCACAGTTGCCCTAAGCAGTTCTTACCAATACGAACCGGGAGCCAGTGCTAAGCATTCCCTATACCTCAAGATTTCTCTGTATCTCCTGGGATCTCCAAGGTACAAGACTAGTGTATTACATTATATACCTATGATAATTACTATGGTTACTGTAAGATAGAAACATTTCTAGTTACAGAGATGAGCCCTATTGGCTAAATTAGAGGTGGCTTCATGGTCCAAGATAACATTATACAATTTTGATAGTCATCAGTTTATGAACAAAAGAGTTCTTATACAGAGTCTTACATAACTCAGTGTAGTAGTACAAATCACCAAAAGGTGGCAATGCCAACTTACATATCATAATTACTCCAAGGACTCAGGTGCCTTGGCATCTTACAAGTAAGAAAGTAAGAAATACACAAAAAATACATAGAAGAATATATGTATTAGCAAGCAAAGTGTATTACAACAATATGCATTCATATCTTGACATCTACTCTTGTACGGTAGATGCCCTTAGCCCTATATGTTAGTATAACATATACTTAAGTGCTAGCTGTCTACGGTGTACCTCTGAGGGTACCAGTTAGGGTGCATGGACCATGTGTAACAGTCCGATGATTGAATCTGGTCAGTTTTAAGTAAAAATTAGATTTTTTGAAGCAGTGGCAACTATCTTAGTCTGAAGCAAGTAAAGACATGTCTTCTCCTGTTGGCTGCCGGCCACGCCCCCACCTTCAAGTGTTAATTAAAGACTCTTGAAAACCTACAACACCCCCAAAAAGGCTACTAATGTCTTGAAACTCCTCCTGTCTGACTTATTTAAGGAGTGCTGATAAACAAAATATTCTGGGAACAGGAGTCCCTTAATGAATGCTTGATAATTTTAAGGGGTCTACTGTATTTACTGTTGGAACACTGTTTAAGATGGGTCTCCCCAACAAGTCCTAAAGGTAACGTTCTATGTTTAAACCATTTTACTTTGTGTGGGTAGCTGCCGATTTGACTTTAGCATCCATTTTTTGTTTAATGCAGACATTGCAACAATTGGGATGGAGTTAATATTTTGCCAACCCATTCCTTAAGTGCCTTCACAAGCAGAAGTACTTCCCAGATAAAGTGTGAGAGGAATCCTTTCTGGGCAGAGTTCTCTATGCCACATAGCGGTGTAGTCACTGGTTTAATTTGTAGTGGATTCACATTCTCGGCTTTGAACTGTAACTAGGTACTTGCTGGCTACAATTTTACTAACCTGCAACTGAGCAGCGGGCAATTGGACTACACAGGTCTTGTTATCTGGATACTGTACACTCTGCTAGTCCAGGAGGACTGTGCAATTCCTGACCTTCACAGGCAGGTGTACACGAAACTTTGATGGAAAATGGGTGATTTTCATCACAGGTCTCCATGCCATTCTCAGCTCAGTGGGTTCTGCAGGTAACACCCTTATTCTGCAAGGTTCCCCCAGCTATGTCTCTTGTGGGCACTGGCTGGACTTTATAAACCTGAACATTGCACTTTTGATTTATTTGAGTTTAGTTACTAACAGAAGTTGGGCCACCCACCTTGGGCAGAAGAATGTTTTGTGGTCATGTGCTTTTGTTATTTTTGGGCTTAATCAGGGTGGAATTTTTACCAATTATGTACCCCTAGGCAAGTAGAGCCTTTGGACTGATAGCTGACTGCTTGGACATTGCTCAAGTGTTCAACCATGTGCTCACTGGTTTCTGATGGACTATAATTCCTCTGTTTCTAGATGTGCCTAATTCAATTACAGACTGGGGGAACAGGTTAATAAAATGTCTGGGTCTCTGTTCTCCATTATTATACTGTTCTGAACAGTTAGTGATTGTATGGGGTTTTCAGGTTGAGTGGGAGGGAGGGGAATGGCACTATCAAATGCTGGGCATCTTGGATTCTGTCATTGTTTTGTTGGTGAGTGGGTGGAGTAAATATACTGCAAAAGGTATTTGTTGTGAGTGGTTTTGTTTAAGACAGGGGTGGAGGGGAAGTCTTTACTAATTTACTCCACAGATTCTATTTATATGTTTCTCTATTATTGTTCCATGTATTCGTGGGTGATAGATTTGTGTGTGTGGGAGGGAGGGGTTGGTACCAGGAGGGATGGGTGGGGACAGCAGAGGGGCATGGATGGGGATCCTACTTGTAGTCTGTATACTGCACTGAGTTTGCTACAAAAGGTCTTCTAATATGACTTATGGCTAACTCAAATACATTTTTGACTTGGAATGTGAGAGGAGCCAGGACCAAATTAAAAAGGTACTAAATTCTTAAACACATTCAGCACTTCAAGGGAGATGTCTCCTTTTTTACAGGAGACACACTTCCTCAAGCAGGAAGGGGATTTGTTTCACAGGAACAATATAGGACAGGTGTTTGTAGCTGGGGACAACACACAAAGCGGGGGAATGGCTATTCTGTTCTCTTGCAAGGTGCCCTTTGCTTGTATGCAATGCTTGTTGGACCCAGCTGGGAGACTTTTATTTCTGAGAGGGCACCTTGACAGAACAGGAGTCCTACTCAGGTGCATCTATAGACCTAAAGCAAACTGGTCTTTGTTGTTTGCTGAGTTAACTTCCTTGTTGGACCTGTTCCTCTTGCTTCCTATACTGATAGGGGTGACTGGAATCTCCCATTTGTGTCAGGGATGGATAAATTGGAAGGGTGCAGGGTTGGTCTGTCCCTGGCTCAGTACTATCCTGAGATATGGCTAATTTTTCCAGTCTATGTGACCCTTGGAGAGTGCTCCACCTGGATGCTGAGGAATACACTTTCCACTCTCCTGTTCATGGCACAGCCTAGCAGATTGATTACTTTTTCCTGAGTTGTTCTTCCCTGGGAGGTGTGTTGGGTTGGGAGATGGCCCTAGGGGTTATTTCAGTTCATGCCTCATTCTGGTGTAAAATAACATTTATGCCTCTATACGAAAAAAACTCATTATGGAAATTAAACAATCAGCTTCTTACAGAAGAATTGGTGGTGGTCCATATAAAAGACCAAATTGATGCTTTCTTTTCAGTTAATATGGATTCCGTGGGTAGGCCAGATATGGAGTGGAGTGCCTTGAAATGTTTTCTTTGAGGTGAATTTATCTGTCTTGTTTCCACTAGGAAGCAACAAAGGGAACAAAAGACTAAGGACATACTCGGCTGCATCAGGGAAGTGGAGTAGTATCTATTTTCTGCAACTCCCGATTCAGTGGAATTTGTGATTCTCAAGACCAAAGCCAAGTATGCTGACCAAGGAGAAAAAGCTAGCCATTTGCTGGCCCTGAGGATCTGTAAGCAGGCACCATCTCGCCTGGTGAATGCAATTAAACCCCAAGCCTATGGTTCTCTTAAAACTGAATCTAGAGACATTTCGGCTGAGTCTGAATGTTATTATCGTAAACAGATAGTCAAATGGCTCCTTTCCCATCCCTACTATCAGTAACAGATTACCTCAATGGTATTCAGCTCCTGGTTCTGACCGACTCCCAACAAGAGTCCTTGGTAGCACCTCTTACGGATGCTGAAATTAGGGATGTCATTAAAGCCCTTCCAGTAGATAAGGCACCAGGCCCAGATGAGTTCATGTCTAACTTCTGTAAGATATTTGTTGAACAGTTGTTTCCATGACTTACCAGGTTTTACAACAGTCTCTTTCTGGTAATCTATCACATACATCTTTACTGGAAGTTCTAGTGGTGGTACTTCCCAAGGCAAATAAACCACCAGAATCTGCAACTAGTTACAGAGCAATTTCCCTCTTAAATTACAATGTTAAAATTCTAGCAAGGATACTGGTAGTGTGTGTTGGGAAGGTTCTTCCTTCCCTAGTAGGCCCTGAGCAGGTGGGCTTTATGAACAATCGTTCCTCTGCCAATCAGCTTAGGAAACTAGCCCACATTTTCTCCACATCCAGGAATGCTGATCATCCTATGGTGCTGGTGTCCTTGATCGCAGAGGAAGCATTTGATCAGGTGAACTGGCAGTTTCTGTTTTGTACCCTATGATGATCTGGTTTCCCAGACCTGTTTGTGGACTGGATTAAGTCTTTCTATTCTCATCCCAGTGCCCGCATTTATTATAATGTAGTAGCAGTATTCTTTAATTGTTCAGTCTAAAAAGATCTTTACAGTAATATACACATACAAAACACAGTAAACATAAAATATCAAATTTAAAAGTACACTCGCTATTACATATAAACTAAAGTGCTCATTACAATGTTTAAAATAGCTTTCAGTTAATAATTGTCTTAACCCTCATTCTTCATATTTGTTGTGCATTTACTAAGAAATATGCCACTCTAGTTATGAGTTCATCTTCTGTTGTTCGCATTATATTTAATTTCACAGCTTCATCACATACAATGAGAGAGGAAAGGATATCTTTTAACCACTTTTTTCTTGCCCCTTCATACCATGTTCATCTGAGGATAACATGGGCACCTGAGAATAACATGGGTATGGCTATTATTTTCTACCTCTTGGACCCCACAGTAACAATATGAATGTACCAGATTTATGACTTTTTGAAATTTTGACAATACTAAATTTGACTCAAAAAATTCAGTCCTAAACTTTGTGTCAGTTTTTCTTTGTAGTAGATCCTGTAGAACATCTAGATAATATTTAAATGTATGTGTAAGAGCATTATTCCTATGCCAAACAGAGAATCAGGATAGTCTTAATTCCTTCATATCCTCCTGGTTATACTTCTTAACCAGTAACCTCTTTATATATTGTTTGTATTGCAATGAGATGATAATATCTTTAAATGTTAAGTCCAACAAATGTTCAAGTCCAATTGACCACAGCATGTCCTTAACTTTTATTAACCAGTGAGAGTTCCAATAACCTTTAACCATCCACTTTTGTTTTCCTCTAGACATTTTCCAACCCGTCTGTCACCTGATTGTCCACCCAATCTTATCCAAAAGTGTATCACCCTTGATTCTGCTAATGCTCTCAGGTTTGTAAGGTCTGTTTCAGTTCTTATATATGTGGAAGGGATAGTAGGGGGAAAACACAAGAAAGCTCTTAGCAAACAAATGATGGTTTTTTCTAATTGCTGAACATACTTATGTTCCCCAAGTTCTACCCCATATAATATTTGGAAGTTATATTTGTCTTCCACTGCTATTAGTAATGGTCTTATGGAATGGCCTCCATAATGTAGGCTGACTCTTTTCAGAGCCAGTGCTGTATTAGTGACCTTAGTCATCATTGAAGTACAATGTGATTTCCAACTCAGATTCCTGAAGGAAACAATGCATAGATAGGTATAGCTTTTTATAGTTTCTAATGGGTGTGATTTTAAATAGCATTTACCTGTATATTTTGTATTTCCAATAACATAATATTAGATTTGAACATATTTATTACTAAACTCATCTTATCTGCAAAAGAATCCAGTAAATTCAAATTTTCCTGTAAATCCTTAGCTGTCAATGAAAACAGTATGAGAACATCTGCATACACGAGGCCTGGACATATCTCCTTTCCTATTCTAGATGAATCTGTGTTTGATTTTTATAAAACATCTAACGGGGTTGATACAGATTGAAAACCATGAAGGAGCTAAGATACAGTCTTGTCTTACACCCTACTTGTTAAAAATGGGGCAGACAAATTTCCAACCAGATCAAGCATAACTTGCATCCAAGTATTAGAATATAGCAGTTTCATTATATTAATCGTGATTAAGTCCAACCCTTTACTTCCCATTACTTCCCATAACATACTCCTATTAATAGTATCAAATGCAGTCGAAAAATCAATGTATGCTGCAAAAAGTCTCTGTTTTCTCAGTTTTATGTATTTTTCACCCAAATTATGTAATATAAAACAGTTAGCTAATATTGAATATATTTGATGGAAGCCTGCTTGAAATGTTGACAGGCTTCCATTTTTACTTATATCCTTTATAATTCTCCCCAATAACATGCTACCAAAAATCTTCTCTATTATGTCTAAGAGACTAATAGCCCTGTAATTTTTAAGTTCTTGTTTATTACCTTTTTTGTAAATAGCGATTATTACCACTCCTCTCCAGGAGTCAGGGATATAATTTTCCAATATACAGTTGTTGAAAAAAGTACACAGAATGTGTCACCACCTTTGAGTCTCACACTTAAAAGTTCACCTGGCATCATATCTGGGCCTGGAGCTTATTACTTTTTAGATTTTGTATTGCATCCATCATCTGTAATTCAGTAATAGGAAGAACATTTATTTTAGTCATGGTTTCATCTAAATGGGGGCATGACCTATTCTCGTGTTTAATCAACATTACTTCCAAGAAATATTCTACCCATTTATCTGGGTGCAATATAATTTTCTGTTTCTGTTTTGAGATCTTTACACCCATGTGCCACCAAGGTCCAAAACCTTTTACTATATTTTAATTCAATAGCCTCTATCATACATTCCCACTGTAAGGAGTAGTATTCTTTCATTTTAACACCTAAAAAGTGTCTATATTTTTTCCTTGCATTTTTCAGAATATCTCTACTTTGTTGTGTACAGTTTTGTCTATAATCTCTTAAGCATTTTGTTAACTGACTTTTCATGAATTTACATTCCTTATCAAACCAGCCCTTAACTTATTTTTTTAGGTTGTAAATTACCATATTTATATAATTTAGATTGTATCTGTCTAAAAAAGGAAGTCTAATATTTCATAAGTCATTTTGGAGTCCCAATTCTCCATTTTGTCTAGTACATCTACCACTAAGTCCTCCAGATGATCTTTAATGTGAGGTTCAACCTGGTCTACCCATATCAGTCTTTTCCTGTACCTTATTTCTGTCTGTTTAGTAGCAATATCAGTCTTCACCGACTTGGCATTCCCTTTTATTAAGGTGGTGTACAGGATCACTGGAAGGTGGTCACTATCCACTCTAACTGGAATAAATATTTCCACCAATCCAGTGGACCTCTCCAACATACTAAATCTAATACTGTATTCCCTTTTTCTAATAAAAAAGTGACTGCGCCAATAATCTACCATTAAGTATATACAGACCATCATTCTTTAAAACTGTCTGTAATTGTTTCTCATTATTATGAGTCTTTCCATCCTCTGTGTTTCTCATCACTTCCCCTGCTTCTGGGTACATCTAATTCATAACTGCATTGTCCAGTATTCCATCAAAATTTCCTATCCTAGCATTCGTATCTCCCACCAGAAGTAAAAAATCTTCTGGATAATCTAGGGCAGTTTCAAAAAATGCTTTTTCCAACAGATTCCATACATTAGCCTTATAGTATCGAGATCTGACAGGTGGTATGTAGCAGGAAATCAATATTAAATTTTCCAAATTTGTTCCTAACCTAATGCCCATAAAAAAGTCATTTTTGCAAATTTCCTCCACAACAGTGAGGGCCCCTATCTTGACATGTGGTATTAATCCACCCACTTGTCTTCCTTGTTTAAACCCCTTGCTACTAGCACACTGGAATGTTTGATATCCAATTATATTTACATCACTTTTAGGGCAGTGCCATGTTTCTTGCAGGCACACTACTATAAATTGCTTAATACAATTCATACTGTCTAAGCTGCTGGTTTTAGTTTTGTATTCTGCTATATTCCATGTCAAAAAACTAGTATTATTACCCTCTTTCCCTATCTTAAGATGCAAGTCTTGTCCTGTAAAGGAATCTGTACACAATTCTCTATCTCTACAATTGGTCTCTGAATTTGTTTTGAGTCAGTTCATATCTTCCAATATCTGAAATCTGTTTTGTAATACTATTGATTCATTTATCTGAGCACCCAGCTATTTCCCCTTGGATGTTTCCTCTTTTCTTGTTCTAAAGGTTCTTCCTCCATTATCCGATACAAGTCAACCATATTGAGTCACATTTTATCCAATTTCTCAAAACTGTCCAGAATTCTACTAGCCACAATTTCATCTTTACACAGTATGTCTACCTGACTATCACTTCACAAACATTCGTGTTGATAAACCTTCGTTATACCCATTCTGCCCAGTCTAATCTTCAGTACAGAAGTAAAAAGATTACAAATTGACCAAAGTAGTTTCTTAGGCATCTCATTAAAGATCCTTGGATATCCAAAAATTGTTAAAGTCACAGGTTTTGTCTGCTTATCATTTTTGCTTTCCATGATATGATTCTCCTCCACCTGATTTCCTACTTCCACTTTTAGTTTCAGTTGCTCCATTAAATGTCTGTTTCTCCAGATATAGTGTGCCACTCTTTTCTGAGCAACATTAATCAATATCATATCTGCAAAACCAGGATTAAATTGTCTAGTAACTTTCAAAATATCATATTCTTCTATGTATAATTCTAGTTCTTTATTAAGGATTTTTTTAATACTAACCCTTTCAGATTATTTTCAGATTCATTATCTGTTTTCTTAAGACCATAAAGTCTCAAGCAACAGTCATTGTCCAACATTTCTTGCTTATTCTCATTTTTAACAGCTTTTGGTTTAACAATACTCTGTACATTGTCCATTCTATTTCCCCCAATTGGCTGTTCTTATTGACATTTTCTTCCTGGTTTTGCTTGTCATTACCTATACATATACAATCTAATACAATCTCGCTCTGTCCCTTTTGGTCCTTACGGTCCTTGTCTCTCCTCTTTTGTGCATAGCTCTCATTTATCATTGTGTTATTATTTTTCCCTTTTTATTTTTTTTTATTTTTAAGCTTCCTTTTTTCTTTCCCTTTTTTAATTGATCAATTTTGTAATGTGTACTTATCTTCAGCAGCCAGCATTTTGCCTTCCTTTCTATTTTTAATTTTCCCCTTAACAACAGATTCTTCTGGGATATCTATAACTGAAAAATCTGGTCTTCCAGTCATGCCAATTATTTCTTCCTCTACCTCCTTTAATTCATCTGTGATCAATGGAATTGATGATGACTCTCTCAGGGGTTTGATTTCATTTATGTAACACATTATCTAATCTAAATCCATTTACTGCAGTAGATTAGCTGCATGCTGATTATTCATTATAATGATTGTCTCCTCACTTATTGCTGTGGGATAATACATCTTTGACCCTTTCGAGTCTGTCTCAGCATAATTATCTGCTACTTCTGGTCTTTCATTATTTACCAAACTCTGTATTCTTACTTTTGGTGTATCCATAATACTTAATCTTTGGCACGCATCCAATGATTTTAAAACTTGTATTGTATTCTGAAATTCTACTAAAACATTTTTCATCTCATTTTGTTTTACATTTGTTTCATTTATATAATTAGTAACCACATGTCTGGTTGCTATTGGAGTATAAATAGTGTCATCTTTGTAGTTACCCTCTGATGAGGCCAATCCAATTAATTCTAAGCTGATATCACTATCATGCTCATGAGTATTCTCTGGATCTGAATTAGCAGATATCTGTTTGCTCTCCATTTTCAGTGTGGAGGTTAAAAAAACATTTATACCTACTATTCCTTTTCCTTTATTTGTTCCTTCTTTACTTATTTCTACTAAGTGTCTTGCAGGATGAGTAATCTTATCTTCCTCCTGCACTAATTTATTAACTATCGATTCCTTTTTTTATCAGTAGTAGGGAAATTCTTGATTGCTTACTATCTTTTATGTTTTTCTTGTTGCCTTTATTCCCCTCCATTTTATTCCTTTTACCAATGTTATTTTTATTTCTATTACTTTGATTCTTTAATTTATTTGATTTGTTTCCCTCTTGTTTCCCTTTATTTCCCTTTCCAGTTTTCCCCTTTGTTGCTGGTATATTAACCCCATGCGTATATTTTATGTCCCCTTTAACCATTTCCAATGAGCCCAATTCAGTCATATTTAATATCACCACAGAAAATGTGTTAGTAGTTATTGTTTGGGCCCTCATGATCACCATGTCCAACAAATGATCACTCAGATTTTAATTCTGCTACAAGAATGATGATTAGGGCTAAAACCTGTAATTTCTGTGTGGCAGTCACTTTTTTTCCTTTAATATCTGGCAAAACTTAACAACTAGTACTTAGTTCTTATAGAAGAGGCAATGGATGCTGTATCAGCTCCGAGCCTGCCTGTCCACCTGTGATGATGATGATGAGGAGGAGTAGGAGGATTTGGTATCTCTCACTCTCTATTGGAATGGATGTTGATCCTGGAGAACAAAGATGGCTCAGTGACATCTGTAACATCTGGGGACTACCACATGGCTGAGCAGTACAGCAGCCCACTCTCCCCAGGGACAAAATGGAGGAGAAGCACATTTATTGTAATGGTGTTCTCTCTGCCCCCTTCCTCCTCAAGTCTGCACAAGACAGGGTTGCCCGCTGTCCCCATTATTTTTTAACTTTTATCTGGAGCCTTTGCTAGTGCATCTTAAAGGGAATCCCACAGTCTGAGGGATACAAATTGGGGACGAAGAATTGAAACTATCGGCATATGCTGATGATGTTTTGTTACACTTTTCTTCCCCATCCGTGTCAGTCCCAGCTGTACCTTAAAATTATTATGGAATACAGTTCTTTTTCTAATTACAAATTAAACCTGGAAAAATCAGTGTTTGTGCATCAAAAGTCTAGAATTATCCAGTCAGACATAATCAGCTTCAGTCTATCCTGAGCACAGAGGCATATCAAGTACTTGGGAATTCACCTCTCCAGGAGTGGTGCAGAAATGTGGTGGCTTAATCTAGCTGAGTTAGTTCACACTATTTCACAAGACCTTTCTCACTGGAAAGCTCTCCCATTATCTCTCTGGGGCCGTATTAGTCTCAAGTAAATGAACCTTTTGCTGTTGCTTTTTAATCCGCTTAATTTAATAAATGTGCGGTTACCCCTATCTTGGTTCAGACATTTGCATGCTTTTATTTCCAATTTGACCTGTTTGGAAAGCCTTCAAGATAGGCCTATTTTAAATTGGTGGTGCATAAGCTTAGAGGAGGCCTTTGGTTGCTGCATTTTGGATTATGTTATTGGGTGAGTCATCTAAGTAAATATTTCAAATGGTTCACCCCAACTCATGATGGAGAATCCTCCTCTCACATTCCAATATGGGTCTCCTTGGAAAGAGACCTAATCCTCTCTGTGAGGGTAAACCCACAGGCATTGATATATATCTCACCGGGAGACCTTCCAAAGGCCCTGTGTGACTTGGTGATTGAGGTGTCAGTCAAAGTGCATGCACAATTGTGTATCTTCCTGAAATACTTACATAGGAGAGATGTCTCACAACCTCTGCTTGACAACCCCAACATCAGGGTTGGGAAGTTGGTGAATGGTGGTGCATGCCTCTCCTCGGGGGATATATTGAAGGCTCTCAATCTGAACAGCTCTCCAATATTTAAGATCTTCCAACTCTGTCATGTGTTAGTTACTACCATGGAGGATGGGCAGGTCGGCCCAGATGAGAGGAAGTTATGGTGATTACTTGGAGACTGTACTATCACACCTCATGCTGTTTCTAAGTTATATGGATATTTATATGATAAGGCATTCCCACAAGTGGATGGAATGTCACCCTACTGGAATTCTTGCTTTACACAGCCATCCCTTAACTGATGAAGCATTTGGCAAAATTACTTCATTTACATAACGCAAGATCGGCTTAGATTAATGTAATTTCAAATATTGAACAATTTATACTACACGTCAGTTAAATTAGCTCAAATGGGATGGACCACACCATCAGATTGTGTGAGATGTGGACAAAGTGAGGGCACTCCTTATCACATACTGTGGGACTGCCCTAAGGCTGCATCACTCTGGTCTCTCATTAGTCAAAGGGTGGATCCTTTATTAGGGATTTCCAAGTACTTTTTTCCCAGAAATTTGTTTGGTTGGGAATTATTCCACTGTGGATATTAGAGTGCGTAAGCACTAGCCTAGCCTTACCTACTGCTTTAGAGGTCTGCTTGGATGATTTTAGGTCATCAGTGATGATGATGCCCAAGTCTCTTTCTTCCTTTGTGACTGCTAGCAACTCCCCTCCCAGCCTATAAGTGGCTTCGGGGTTTCTCTTCCCTATGTGCATGATTTTGCACTTCTTTGCATTAAATCCCCAGTTGCCACTCTTCTGACCATTTTGCTAGTTTATCCAGATCTCTTCTCATTCTGCCCACCCCATCTGGATCATCTACTCTGTTGCAGATCTTGGTGTCATCTGCAAACAGACAAGCCTTACCCTCTAGTCCATCTGCGAGGTCACTAATGAAGATGTTGAATAGGACTGGCCCCAGGACTGATCCCTGAGGTACCCCACTTGTGACTTGCATCTCTTCTGACTGTATACCATTTACCACCACTCTCTGTTTTCTGCCAGTCAACCAGTTTGCCACCCAGTTGACCAACTTCTGACCCACCCGAGCCTACCTAGCTTATTTATCAATCTTCTATGTGGAACAGTGTCAAAAGCTTTGCTGAAGTCAAGGTAGGCGACATCAACTGCTCCCCTTGGTCCCACCACTCTGGTTACCCAGTCAAAGAAATCTATGAGATTAGTTTGACAGGACCTTCCTTTGTAAACCCATGCTGTCTTGGATCCCAGTGCCCCATGGATTCCAGGTGTTGCACTATCCTTTCCTTAAGGAGTGCCTCCATAATCTTGCCCACTACTGAGGTAAGACTGACTGGTCTGTAGTTCCCGCCTCCTCCCTGCTACCACTTTTGTGGAGCGGGATCACATGAAGCCCTTCTCCAGTCTTCTGGGACCTCTCCTGTGCTCAGAGACTCACTAAACAATTCTGCTAATGGCTCTGCTAGTTCCTCCTTTAGCTCCTTAAGTACCTGGGATGTATGCCATCAGGTCCCATTGCCTTATCCACCCTGAAGCTTAGCAAGCTCTTGAGGACCCTTTCTTTTGTGAAGGGAGTAGTGCTCACCTCCCTCCCCTGTGTCCATGATGCTGGGCTGTGGGCCCTGCCCTACCTTCTCTTCAGTAAATACTGAGCAAAAGTATCTATTTAGGATAGATGCCTTTACAGGGTCCTCCTCCTCACATGCTCCCTTTTCTCCATTAGCTTAGCAATACCCCTCTGGACTTTCTCCTTTCACTAATGTATGTATAAAAGTCTTGTCACCTTCTTTTACTGTTCGTGCTAGTGTTTCCTCAGTTTGGGGCTTTGCCTGCCTTACGCTTACCTGCTTCCCTTAGGGCAGTTTTGGTATGCCTCCTATCTTCATCCAGCTGTGTTCCCTTATATTTCTCGAAGGCCAGCCTTTTGGCTCTGACCTTTTCTGCTACTGTATTTGAGAACCAAAGTGGTTTCATTCTTCTTTTGCACTTCCTTTTCTGTCTAACACAATGGGATGTTGTTTCAAGTATTGTATCCTTAATGCTTGCCCACTTTGCCTGTACCTCCTCACCTGTGTTTCTTTTTGCCAGGGCTAGCTTAACTCTGTTGGCCATCTTATCAAAGTCAGCGCCTCTGAAGTCCCATATTTTTGCCTTGGAATGGGATGATTTAGATGTAGTAGCCAAATTGAACCATACCATGTGATGGTCACTGGCCCCAGGTGACCTTCTACCTGGAGATCTGTGATCCCTTCTTTGTTAGTCAGTACTAGATCTAGGATAGCCCTGTCTCTTGTGGGTTGCTGTACCAGTTGTTTGAGGCCCTCCTGCAGGAATCCACTATGAGTCTAGTTCTGGCAGATGTTCCTGCTGGTATTGACCAATCTGTATCTGGCATGTTGAAGTCTCCCATTATCAGAACCTCCTTTAGCTGTCATGTTTTGTATATCTTCTAACAGTAATGTGTCTATATGTCCTCCTCTGGTCTGGGGCCTGTAGACAACCCCAGTTCTTATGGCTGTCCCATTTCCTGTTTCAGGGTGACCCACAGTTCTTCTGGCTCCTTATTGTATTCTGAATTTCTGTAGCTTTGATATTTTCATTAACATACAGGGCAACTCCTCCCCCCCTTTTTGCACCTCGATCTCTTCTGAACAATACATAGCCAGGTACTGAAGTCTCCCAAGTGTGGTTACTGGTAAACCACGTCTCACTAATTGCTACTATGTCCAGTTTAGCCTCTGACATTATTGCCTGCAGGTCTGGGATCTTATTTCCCAGGCTGTGAGCATTTGTGTACATGATTTTCCATTGGCCAGATTTTGGTGTGTTAGTTGTTGGGTGAAGTTTGGCATTACCCCAGTGCATCGTATGGGGAGACAAACCTTTTTTCTTACCTGGTGATGCAAATGAACGGCAAACACGCTGAATTCCTGTTTGACCACTAGCTGAGGGGAGAGGGGTGTTCTTCCCATTCGACGTATGGGGTGCTGCACCCCTCTCCCCATTTGCTAGTTTAAATATTCTGCAAAGACGTCAAACTTCTGCCCCAATGCACTGACTCTCTTTAGTCAGATGCAGTCCATCAAATTTAAAGAACTTTCGCCTCCCAGAACTGTTGCCAGTTCCTACAAATCTGTGTCCTTTTCCTGGCACCAGTCCTTGAGCCACGTGTTTAGCTCCCCATCTCCCCTTCTCTGACCTTCCGTCCATCTGCTCCCTTCTCCCAGACTGGCAGGATCTCAGAGAAGGAGATGCCGAGCGAAATAGATGATAGTTTGTCACCCAGCTTAGTCAGGTGTTCCTTGGTCTCCACAACTGACCGGCTGGCGAGATCATTAGTCCCTATGTGTACTAGGACATCAATGTTTTCTCCTGCTTTGTGAACAATTTTAGCAATGGGGTCAGTGTCTCTCCATGCTGATGTACCTGGGAGACATCTGACCATCACCCCTGGCTGGAGATGGGTATCAACTCCCCGAATCATGGAGTCTCCTATGATCAGAAGTTTTTTGGATTTCCTTTGTGCTTGTTTAGTTTTGGTTCCTGATTTGGGTGAGTATTGTTGTACTAGCTCCTGTGCTGAGTGTCCTGTCTGCAGTGTCTTCTGCCTCTTTATTTGATTTCAGAGATAGAGGCAGATACCTGTTTGTAGTGTTTATATGGTTTTGGAGGTAATGTGTTGGATAGCAGAGAGTGATGGGGCACCTGATTTGTCCTCCTAACCACCTGCCAACCTCCTGGACCAACTACCCTCTGCGGTCGAGGTTTTCTGTTGGATGCTGGGAAATGGCGGTGGTTCTTATAATGTATTTCCTCTTCAATATGAAATTTGAGGCATGCAATCTCTGCCCATGCTGCCCGGAGCTGAGACCTAAGATCTCCAAAGGCCCAGCATGTAGGACAGTGTCCTAAATTCTGTAAGACTGTCCTTCTGAAAATTGTTCCACAGTACCTGCAGTTAATGAAATCCATTCCAAATAAGTTGCTGGGTTTGTAACCTAGTCAGAGTAATTAGAAGGAAAAAAAGGAAAAAAATGCAAGTAATGGTTTAATTGTGCTTTGTTTAACTTGTTATAACAAGTTAAATTACTAGTGCACCTGTAAATGAGATCACCTTGTGGAGGCCCCACTGATCCGCCCTTCCTGCTCTGCCACAGGAAATGTCACAACTGTGGTACCCTATAAAAGGAGTGTAGCGTGGGTGGTTGGGGATGGGTGGGTGGCTGGGCCCTTCCCTGCCTAAAAGAAGAACCACGGACGAAAGAACAAGGAGGTAAGAGCAGAAACAATCAGTCAACAACAAATGCAGTAACCCTGAAAGCTTATCCTAATGTTAGATAAAACTGTAAAACCTGTAAAGCACCACCTGTAATAATTTCAGAGAAGATATACCCTGTAAGAAACACTTTGCTCCAGAGAAAAATAAAGCAGTAACAGAAGATATACCTTGCAAAAGACAATTTGAATCAGAAGATTACAGCAGTAATCTGTTAGCACACACCTGTAGGCACACCTTGTAATAATGCAGAAGAAGGTATACCAGCAACAACAATTTGAATCAGAGAAAAATAAAGCAATGAAATGTTAGCAACAAACAGTAGCAATCCCTGTGAGTACAAAATAAAAACACCACCACACAGTAAATCTGCTTAGCCAAACTAAGTCTTAATCCTTCTCCCTTGCTCTGGTAAGTTTCTCTACTCTGCCTTTCAAGCAGTCTTAGAAGGAGAGAGCTCAGGTGAAGCGAGGTGCCTTGGCCAGCAAACCAAGTCTTCTACCTCCACTGGAGTGGATGGGCCTTGCGGTCCTCATCTGCCGTCAACTTCTATGTTTCTATGTTTCTATGTTTCTATATGGTGTCAATAGCTCTGATGGTCAAAAAAATTGGTTTTAAGACATTGGAGAGACTCAGTATGCCTTTCCTACATGGAGTGGTTGCAAGAACTCCATGCTATTCTCTGTGTTGAATGGATGATGGCTGGACTGACTAATCATCTTCCAAGGTTCAACAAGATATGAGGGAAGCTACATACCTTGTATGCCTTGCAGAATAGTCCTACTCTCGCCTCATAAGTCTTCAATATTGACAAATTTCATTATTGTGGGGAAATATCTGTAGGGAGTACAAACCGGTTCAGATTTTAATTCTCTCTACTGTTGGAGGGAATGGGGTATGGTAGGCAGTTTCAAGGGGGGATGGGGCAGAGTGAGGGGGAGGGTAAATCTAAGGAGGAGAGGAGTGGGAGGAGCAGATGTGAGATGAAGGGCTAGCTGCACAATCAAGCAGACTCGACAGACTGTAAGGCATATGTCTGCTGGCATTTTTGTACATTTGTATGTACTGGGTTTCATGAAGTATTAGTAGTAGTGTTATTAGTTTGTTGCTCACTTGTTGTGATTTGTTTGTATTGCTTTTTGAAACTCAATAAAGCATATTTATTTTTTTTAATCACCCTCTGGGCGAGTTTAGTACATTGGAGCAATGTGCCATGGACCCTCACCTCAGACTGTGCTCCAGTTATAAATACTAAATCCCACTGGTAGTCTAGTGACCCCCCAAGACCCTATGGCCCCTAAGTAATATTACAGTCTCCCTGGTCCATGTCTCAGTGGGCTGTTATTATTATTAATTTCTCCTTAGTAGTCTAGTTGCCCCTCAAGTCACGAATACCCAGTATAAATATTAAATCCTGCTGGACCAAGTCCAGCTGGCCCTTTATTAATATTATATTCCCCCCAGGTCCACGTCCCGATTGTCCATTATTAATATTAATTTCTCCCTGGTAGTGCCCACCCAAGTCCTGATTGCATGGTATAAATTTCAGACTATCCCTGATGGGTCTAGTGGACCCTCCACACCTCACCCTATAGTACCGTACCACCCCACCCCCAACCAATGAGGGAGCCCGTGACTGGCACAGCCCACCACTTACCACTATAGCCAGCCACCGACTAAGCTTGAATGAATGCGTACTGTATATAGTACATGCTCAGTGATTGACAGCAGCTGTCAATCACTGAGCATGTACTATATACAGTGGGCTGGATATTCAAACTGCGCCCAAAAAGTGCGCAATAGAAGGAGCAAGCACAAGTCCAATGTGCCCATGCGCAATAGACGTGATATTCAAAAAAGGAGCAAGCCAAATTGCGCCAACAGCCAATGTCTGAATATCGCACAACCTGCGCCATAGCGCAACTAGGAAGGGGAAGCTGAGCAGATACGATGCGCTATGGCGTAACAAGGGCTGCCCAGCTGAGCCACACAGAGGCACCATAGTGTAAGCAGGGAGCCCCCCCGCAGAAGAGCAATGTAACTGCACAACCAGGGAGGTAGGTAGGGGCCCACCACCCATGCCACAGATGGGCACAGGAACACACAGCAGAACTAACAATGCATCCCACACCCTAAGCACAGCACAACTGGGGGAGGGCTGGAATATCCACCAGCCCATGGGGACAAGCAAACAAAGCACAGCTGGGCCATGGTGCCCCAGCACACCCACTGGCAAGCTGAGACTGCCACACAAGGAGGGCGGACCACCCCATGCCACACCAGTCCCCCATGCACAGAACACCCTGCACCATGACCCCAAGACACCCCCATGAGCAGTGACCACCACTGCAGGAAACCCCATGCATACCACCACTCCCACTGTCACACTGCAACCTCGTGTACCACAGAACTATACAAGCCAGACCCACCATGAGCACCCAGCAGTGGGTGGCAGCACACAGCAATGCAACAATGGCAGACACAGTGCCAACACGCACAATCCCCCTGAGGCACAGCTGAGAGACCGAACATGTGTCTGCACAAGAGGTACCCCACACGGGAAGGGCGTGCCCCTGACACCACCACCATTGATACAGCACCCTGCACAGTAGACAAGTGTCACATCCTGACCCACCATGAGCCACAGCAGCCAACACAGACACCCACAGTGGTGCTTGGAAGCATGCAGCACACTGGATGCAACACAGTGCAGAGGCAAACACACACCCATACCCATGGGGACACTAACACAGGGATGCAGTAGTGTGGCAACCAAGCCCCCAGTGTGGTCCCATGAAAACTGTGCACACACACAGCCTGCAGTCCTCCATGGCACTGGGGTGACACCCACCCTGTGCATGAACTGTGGCCCTGTACGCCACCAGCATATGCCTGGAGCACAAGTCACAGACAGTGGTGCACAGCCCCTGCAACACACACAAGCCACAGCATGGAGGTGTGACAGCAACTGTGGAGGCCACAGTGTCACCCGAGGCAAACATACACCACACCAGTGACAGGAGGCAACCCAGCATTGTGACGGTCACAGTGGATGACCTGCAGGGACAGCCATCACTGACAAGGCAGCAGACCTCACAGGCCACAGACATGCAAGGATGTCAGCTGCACAGGCCAAGGACGGGTTGACAGGGGCACAATGGACACAGAGCATGCACCATGGACCACTGCACACAGTAATGCAATGCACAGGGAACAACACACACACCACAGACACAGACTGATAGCCACTCCCACACCAGAGACACTTCCCCCCCCACACACACACACATACCCATGACTGAACCACCCCAGATGCCATGCACACCACTGCAACTGAGCACCTATAGCCAGCTGCAAATCAGAGACCACCACAGTATTCATATCAAAATATTTGTATTCAAAAACATTTCAAAAATAACTATATACAACTATGTACAAACATGGGGGGGAGAGACAGGAACAAGGTGGTGGTGGGTAAGGGGCAGGGGTGAACATATGGGAGAGGGTAGGTGGGATGTGAGGGTTGAACAAAGGGGGGTAGTCGCAGGCTGCTCATGCAGATGTCAGTGCCCAGCCTGGTCCTCCACTTCCTGGGGCTGTTGCCTGGGCCTCCTCCTCCTCCTCACCCCATGCTGCTGCAAGTCTCTCAATATGGAGAGGGACTCTTGCACCACCTGCAGAAGCTCCTGGATGGCCTGCTGGATCTGCAGGAGTATCCGCACACCTAAGACAAGGGATCAGAATCAATAGGTGTGACTGTCCATCCCCCTGCAGCCCACCCATTATGCATGGCATACAGCCATGTGCCACACTCCTGTGATGATGTGTGTCCACCCACAGTGACCATGTCCACAAGACATGCCCAACCAGGCAGCAACAGCCATGTGTACCACTGCACACACCCACCGCCCATGTCCAGCATAGCACAACCAAGGCCATACAGTAACGTGGCTATGCGATGTGCAGGCAGTGCCACAGCCATGTGCCCAGTGCACGCATGGACCACCATTGATGCACTTCCAGACATGCAGTGCCACTGGACAGTGCTGACTGTCACATGTCGCATGCATGGCAGTGGTGTCCATGGATGGTGGCCATGTCCTGCTTCCCACCCTGTCACACAGCATGCAATAGCAATCATGGTGCCATGGCACTCACCCTCATTGGGACATTGATGGCGTTGGAGTTGGTCCCTGACATGCCCCTGTGCAGCGTCCTCCTCCCTCTGCTGCCGCTCCACCAGCCGCCTCCACTCGGCCACGCCTGTGGGAGACAAAAGGAGAGAAACACATCAGTAAAACCCAAAGCAAATTCCCCCTGCCACAATGTGTGTACCCACCAACCCAGCCAGACCCACCCACCCCATACCCTGTAAACACCGCCACAGCCAACCCTAAACTATCCTTCCCCTATGTGCTGGACACATAAGACAGTGTTACCCATATGGACCATACAAGTGTATAGACTTATCACCCACCTGGATGAGGCACCACGCCCCTCCTGGCACGCAACCTTAGACGTGCAAGTTGCTCTGGCTCCCTCCTTCTAAGGTCCCCATACCGGTGCCTGCACTGTTCCGCTGTTCTCCTGCGGCTAGTGGCCGCCTCCAGGTTAGTGGCCCCCTCTTGCCAGACCTGGGTCCTGGCCCTATCCAGTGCCTCCTTACCAAAGAGTGGGCCAAAGTGTGGCTCCACAATGGCCACAAGGTTGGCCAGCTCAAGGGCACTCCACTGAGGGCTATCCTGTGTGCCATCTCTAAAGCTATAGTAGGCAATATGGTGCTCTGCAGCATGGCACCCCACGTGGAAGTACTGCACGGTACAGCGCCGCCATTCCTTATCGCGCTGTCACCGAACAGCACAATAGAGGTGCAGCCATGCCTGACGTATAGCGCCAAGGGGGCAAAGGTCGGGCACAGGGTCATGGGTCTCTGGCGCAAGGCCATGCACAGCACCATCAGATGTCTATGCGTCTAGCATGATTGGTTGACTGTGTGCCATTGCCACAGTGAACTATTGCACAGTTATGCCACAGCGCCATGTAGTGACCCTCGCCATAGCACCACTGGCACAATGGTGGCCGTGCCCTGAATTGCCTACCGTGCACAGCACGTCATCAGCGTGGTAGATGCCTGTGTAAGCTACCTGGGCATGTGCAGTGTGGTGTACTACGCATGCCACAGAACTGTGCCATTGGCTCAGCATGTTCAACACAACTGCGCAAAGCGCAAAAGCGTGATATTCAGCCGTCATATGCAAATCATCCGATCAGCCATGAAATGGCGCAGCAGCGCAAATTGCATCTCATTAAAGTTGCTCCTTACCTAATTTGCAAGGATTGCACTATAAACCTGCGACACTGTTCTGCAGTGGCCATATTCGGTTACTGCAGTTTATTGGAGAGTTGCATGCTGTGCGGTGTTCTGGACTGTGGTATCAGGGACTTGCTTTGTACTGCACAGTCACAGATAACCACTGTCATCCATACAGGCTGAATAATGACCGAGCGAGGTCTGGGTGAGGAGGACAACAATGGTGTGCAGAAGAGGAGGCCCAATTTCACCAAGGCCGAGACGGAGGCACTCTTCGAGGCCTACCTGGATCAGGAGCCACTGGTCAGTGGACGGTGGGGCACTCCTCAGGCCCATGCTGCTGCATGCAAGGGGGTGGCATGTGGTGTCAACCTGCACGGCAGCCACCAGCGCTCCGTGCAGGAGTGTAAGAAGAAGATGGGTACCGACAGAAGGAGGGTGAAGGAGAAGGTGGCTGCCATCAGGGCTGCACGTGCTGCAACAGGCAAGGGCCAGCTGGAGGTGGTGCAGCTGACACCAGCACTGGCAGAGGACAGGCTTGCCACAAGCATGCAGTGCAGTGCCATTGAGGGTGTTCCAGGAGATGGCTTCCAGAGAGGTGGTAGCCCATCACTGCATGGTACGTCATGGTCTGTCGGGGGGGAGGGTGGATCACATGCACTAACGTGACCTTACTTTCTGTTACAGATCCTGTGCATCTTCAGGAGTCAGCGGTGGAGGGCCTGTCCACTGCGGACAGTCATCTGGTGTTGGTGGAGGGACCATCCACCTCTGCAGGTAGCCAGCGAGCATTGCAACAGTGGGTCCACCTGGCTGTCAACACTGATGTCATTGAGACAGGTGTGGGGGATGCCCTTCCTGTGTCTCTGCATTCTGGCGTCCATGGATGCCAGGACGCTGTGGCTGTGGCACAGACCTGCACCAATGATGATGACATGACCTTTATGGGCAGTGACATGTGTGTGTCATGGAATGGACACACAGCAGGCCAGATCACGCCCATGGACCTGGCTGGTTCCGGAGTGTGTGCCAGCGTGTCAGCACAGTCCCAGGCTGTGCCTGTCAGCACCCGTGGGGCAGCACCGGTGGCTGGTCAGGACATTGGCACTGTTGCAGCCACAGCGGCGGAACAACTGATCCCTTGGGCACAGCAGGTGGAGGGGCAGCAGCAGCAGCAGTTGCCCAATGGGACTGGGGGTTCAGGGTTCAGCGGTGGCATCTGTGCACCACCTGTGGACTTGCCCATACCTGGCCCTGGTGAGCAGTGCCCACCCTCAAGGGGTGCTGAACATCAGGCCCTTCCATACCCTGAGGGACGGGATGCCGAGGTGGCAGATGACCTCTTTGATGAGCACACCTGCCTACTGAAGGCATCAGTACAGCAGCAGATGCGGCTTGCAACATCTGTGGAGGCACTGCGTGTGGCTCTGGAGCAGGTCAAGGAGTGACACAGCAGGAACACCAATAGGATCCTGTCACAGATTGTCCAGTTGCGGGAGGATGTGACCGCTGCCATTGACAGGCAAACACAGGCATTGGTCACTGTCATTGCCACAATGGGCACACAGTCAGGTGCCCATGTGTCGCTCACACCGCGCACTTCGCTATCCACTCCCATTCCCGTCGTCGTGCGACACCCACCCTGTCAATGCCGGGTTCAACTGTGGGCATCCCGAGCACTCCTGGTGCAGGTATGTTCGGTGTGCTGCAGACTCCTGTGCTGGCACAGTTGCGTTCATGCAATGGAACCCCTGGTGGACCATTGCTGCCACCCCAGGAGGCCCATGGTCAGCCTGCCAGTGCTGCTGGGTCTCGGCAGGGCCGCCCACTAATCCGAGGTGGACGTGGCACTGTGCCGCAAGACTGACCTGTCTCCCAGCATGGGCACTGTCTGGTGCTGCCCTGTGTGCATTGTGTGTTTTGGTGGGCAGTGCACTGGTGGGTGCCCGGCCCTGCACGCAGACAGATGGTCCACCTGTACACCCTCCCGACTGCTGTCCACAGGTACATGTGCATGATGATGATGCCTGCATTGTGCTGTACACCAAAGTGCGATGGTGCCCAGCATCTGACACACGCACATAGACAGTCAGTGGATGTGGTGGCCTGTGGACATGGTGTTGCTAGTGTATGTGTTCCAGCTCTGTTTTGCACCTGACCCCTGTGCACTTTGTGCCTATTGTGTGTGCATGTGTGTGTGTCCGTCTATGTGGCGTGTTACTGTTCACCCCTCCCTGGCTGTATTTTTTTTTTTTTGAAACTCAAGTTTATTCAATTTTTCAATACAGAAAAACAACAACCACAACAAGATCATACAATATAACAATCAAACCCCCCTCCCCTCCTCCCCCCATCAGCCCACCCAACACCCATCCTCCAGTCTCCCTTCCCCCAACACATTAATTCCAACCCAAGTCAAACATGTTCTGGGTGCAGACCATCTTCTCAGTGGGATAGAGCAACCTATAATCCACATTTCTGGGCACATAAATAAACCAGAATCACTAAAAGAAATGGCAGACTACAGGATCGGGCACCGCTTACTAAAGCAAAGCCAGAGTCTGTAACTTACCCCACCTCTTTCTGGAACAAGTCCGCATGACCATGCAAACTAGCAATCAAACTCTCCGAGTGCAGAAGAGCGCTAATCTCAGTCATCCATTCAGCATAGGACAAGGCCAGGTGATCCGTCCAATGCCTCAGAACAAGCCTCTTGACAGCCATAGACACCAAAGCCATATAAAATGTCGCTCTACGCTATCTATCTGAGAGTAGTCCCCTAGAACACAGATCCCAGGAGTAAAGTAAACCGATAGACCCAGAAGGGGATCCAGATTATCCCTAATAAGGGTCCACAAGGGGGCAACCTTAGAGCAGGCCCAGAAAACATGGAGGAGATTACCTCTCATGCAAACACCTAGAACAGTTAGAACTGAGAGGTTCTTGAGTTTGCAAAGTTTCGCCAGAGTAATACAGGTTATTAATAATGTAGTATTGAGTTAGCCTAAATCTATCTTGTGTGTGAAACCTGTGCAAATCTTTCCAAATACGGGACCAATCTGGCGTACTCTCAGGTAGTAATGAGGACCAGACACAGGAACCTTCACTTATCTCGGGAAACTTATAATTAAGAAGATAGGAGTAAATTAAGGAAATAGAGTGTGGCTGAGAAGCAAGACGGATGATCTCAGAGAGAAAGGGGTGAGCCCTAGGCTCCTTGAAGGAGGTACCAAATCGGCCGACCAGAAGATGTCTCAATTGATAGACTTTAAAAATATCTCTCCTAGGAATGTCAAATTTGTCCAAGATATCCCCAGAGGTCAGAAGAGAACCTTGATGATAAAAGCTTTCGACCTTGGCCTCAGCAATCTGCGGAAGCCAATCAGGAGTAATCCATGAATTGCCCAGCTTGATACTAAGGTTGAGAACCACCGGCTGTCCAAAATCAGAGGGAGCCGGAATGCCTAGAGACACCAAACATTGAGCCAATGTCTTAAGAGACAGTAGGATCACATTATCAGGTATCCACCACTCTAACTCCACCAAGGGAACAAAGTATGTAGCATGGGTATCAAGTCTGGCTTTGGAAAGCATTGAGCGTTCCACCTGGAGCCAGGTCGGGCAGTCCATACTACGATCCGCCGAAAGCCACTTCCCAAGCTTCGAGAGGTGTGTAGCCCAATAGTAGAAAACAATGTTAGGGAGCTTAAGTCCACCCTTCTCCTTAGGAAGAGAAAGCTTGGTATAGGAGCGTCTAACTCCCTTCCCGGACCAAATAAAATCCGAAAACATAGTGTGAAATTGCTGGAGATAAGCGATAGGAAGCCACAAATTTAACAAATTAAGGTGATAAAAAATTCGGGGTAGGATGTTCATTTTAACGATGTTGATCTGGCCCCAGAGGGAGATGGGGAGCTTTTGACCACCACTTCAGGTCCTGCTGGATACGCTTTTATGCTGTCTAAATTCAAGTTCTTCATTATGGACGGTTCGGTAGCAAAATGGATTCCCAAATATTTGATAGATTTAGGGACCACCTCATACCAAAGGAGGCAAAATCTTGCCTACAGGTATAGACATTAAGTGGGAGAATCTCCGTCTTAGAAGTATTTAATTTATAACGGAAAAGGAACCGAACTAGTTAACAAGTTCAATTGCAGCACTAAGAGACTCCTTTGGGTACTCCAGATGGAGGAGAATATCGTCCGCATAGGCAGAGAGAACTGACTCATGTTGCAAAAGCCAACAGCCTTTAACCATAGGAGAAGCCTTAAGTTTAATTAATAGTGGTTCCAGATATAAATTAAACAAAAGGGTCGAGAGAGGACAACCCTGTCTGGTGCCCGTATATAACCGAAACAAAGAGGAAAAAACCCCATTACAATAAATTTTGGCCGAAGGGGCTCTATACAAGACTTTCACCATGTTAAGGAATGATTCTGGGAATCCCATTCTCCCCAAAACCGCCCACAAAAAGGTCCAGTCAACCCGGTCAAAGGCCTTTTCAGCATCTAACGAGACCAAAGCTATGGGATACTTAGACTGTTTGAGTACGATCGGGAGAGATGAGACAGGGTTCCAAGTGGTCAGCAGAAGTCCCACCAAGAATGAAACCAACTTGCTCAGGGCTAAGTAGGCCCAGCCAAACTTTTTGATTCTTTCGGCAAGAATTTTAGCGAAGATCTTCACATCATAATTCTGAAGGAAATAGGCCTGTAATTTGCTGGGTCCGTAAGAGTTTTATCCGCTTGGGAATCAAAATAACTGTGGCCTCAAACAGGGTGGGATCAATGTCAACGCATACAAAAAAAAGTGTAAAGCTTGAGGAGCAAGGAGCCAACTTTTGAGAAAGTCTTACAGAAATTAGCCGGAAGCCATCGGGCCCTGGTGCCTCATCTACAGTCAGCGAGGCAATGGTCTTTTCGATTTCCTCCAAAGAGATAGGGGCAGATCAAGATTTGGTGATGAGACAGAGCCAGGCAGGAATGTCCATATTTTCTAAGTATGAGGCAATGCTCGAAGTCGGCACGGACAGCGAGGGACTACTATAAAGATTTATATAATATTTCTCAAAAACATCAGCACACACTCTAGGGATGTAACAATAGAACCAGAAGGAGTTATCAAAGACGAATTATCCTCGAACCTTACGAGTCTTAAGGCGTAAGGCCAGGAGTTTTCCCACGTTTCCCCATGGTTGCAGTATTTGGCCTGAGTTCTCATAAAGCAATACTCTATCTTATCCTTTAGAAGTTCAGAATACTCCCGTTTAGCAACAAGAAGAGTCTTAAGAGAGGTTAGGGAAGAAGATAGGGAATAATTAGCTTCTAACTCCGTAATTTTGCTTAACAAAGAGGTGGCCGCTGTCAACCTAGCTTTCTTCCTAGCCGAGGCCATCTTTATCAGCTCTCCCCTAAGATAGCATTTCAATGAGCTCCAGACCATATCGAACCTCGGGGTGGAATCAAGATTATCCGCAAGGAAAAGAGAGATCTGGGACCTAATAGACGAGACAATAGAAGGGTCCTTAAGCAATTGAGTATTTAACCGCCAAATTGTATCTCTACCAAATTCGGGGTCCAAGGAGCAGGTAATCCAGACCACGGCATGATCTGAGAGAATAATCGGGTCGATGCCAGAAAGAAACACATTCGATAGTAGAGCCTTACTGACTAAAAAATAATCAATCCTCGACTTGGAGTTATGCGGCTGAGAAAAAAAGGTAAAGGCCCATCAAGGAGGATTGAAATTCTCCAGGGATCACAAACCCTAACATTGAAATCATATCCTGAAGAGACCTCTGAACCAGAGTAGGAACGATTATCCTGAGGTTCCTTATCTAAGGTAGATGAAAGGGGACATTCTAATCTCCACCCAAAATAAGGTGGAGGAAGGAGGCTACTGATCTTACCACCAGGGGCATAAAAGTCTGCACAGCCCCAACCGGGCCATATACGAGCCCAAGATCACTAAGCATCCATTCAGAGAACCCTTGACCAAAATAAACCGCCCATCGGATCAGAGACCACAGACTCTGTCACAAAAAGAACGTGTCTTTTAACCAAATTGCCACCCCTTACTCAGATTAGAAGCGCCAACCAGAAATACCTGTGAAAAGCCGAGGCGAGATAAGAGCTTGGTGTCCGTATGAGGCTCAAGTGCGCCTCCTGAAGCAAAAGGATGTCCACCTGAATTAACAAACAATGATTGAAAATCTGTGCCCTCTTAACCCGATCCCTGAGTCCACGCACATTCCAGGAGACTAGCTTGATTCTGTTAGTAGCCATTTATTAATCAATAATATAGTGCCAAATAACCAGAACATTTTAACGGTATGCCCAGGAAAACTACACACCAGAAGAGAAGGAAAGGCCCCCATACCAAATAAAACCCAAATACTAAGCCAGCCCATAATCCGAAATTACCATATCGTTGAGACAGACCCCAGCAAACAAAACCCAAAAAGACTACAACATAGCTAAGACTGGCAAACCATGATACTCCCCTTCCATCCAAACACTAATACAAACCCGACCACCCTATCCTCGTAAGTATCCCCAACATCCAAAACTTCTCATTTGCATAGTATAAAATAATCAAAGATGATTGATAACACGTTCACATATCACAGAACCAAGTAACAATGAGGATAGCATAGATAGGATACCCAACAATATCCCTAGTAACCCACCACCCACCCCCACAACCCAGATACTCCACCAACAGCATATGTCTGAATAATACAAGTACTACCCTCCCACCCCCCATACCCATGAACCATGAACCCCACACATAAACTATGTACATTGAAGAGCCAGAGCAGAAGCCCAACTAAGTGCCACAGAAAATAAAGACACTCCAGCCCTCCCACCCCCATTGCGAACTTCCAGAACCCCCCTAATGGAGATCAAGACCCTGAAAGGGTTGCGTTACACAGATATCCGCTGCAACGGACATCAGGTCCCGCCACCCGGAAAAGACCAACCCAAGATTTCCCCATCAGGGCGAAGTTGGCAACCCCCATTTTAGGCTCGCAATTACCCATCCAGCAAGCCACCAGAAGCCCACCCAGCAGCCCCCACTCCCCCGGCCCTTCCAGCCCCAAGTCTCATTTGGAGAGAAGAGGGCCAAACTAGAGATCAGAACAGTCAGAACATCAGAACCACCCCCCAGAAATAAAAAAAAAAACCCATAACCAACTTTACCATAAGCAAGCCCCCTACCCCCCCGACACAAGAAGGTACCAAAAGGGGCACTCACCCACGTAAACTCCAGCTCCCAAATTGTACCATTTTAGTGAGGAATCAGCTCCTATATAATGGAGCTAACCACATAGGCCCGGTGCTGTCGGGGCGAAAACCGCCATGGGCCAAACCGGTCCCACCACCAGGAAGTGCCCCCCGGGGAACCACCTCTGTGCAGTCAGGTTCCGGATAGGCGTGCCATAAGGCCCGGGAACGGAGCTCCGAGTCAACCTGGACATGCAGCAGCCTGGACTTCCCTACTCCAGCCCGAAGCGACCAGGTAAGACAGCCATTCGAAGGGAGGGAGCCTAACAGGACGAAAACCAGGAATAGCCCCAAAATCAAACAAAAATTGTTACAGGCAACGGGGAGAGGGGACATAGCCTACAGACACAAATGGGGGAAGCAGACAGAAGGGAAAGGAAAAAAGAGGGGGATCAATTCGGGAGGTGACTTTCGGCAAGTAGATAAAACGACAGTCTCAGCTCATATTATTTAGCCCACAGGTCATAGTCAGTCCAACCAGTGAAGTAGGAGAACTGCCCAGTGTCCTTCACCCAGCATACTTGAATAAATCCGGCAGCTTAACCGCGAGGTCTTTCAGGGCCGCCTCTGGGGTGTTGAAGGAGAAGGTTGAGCCTCCGATGGTGACCCCGAAGAGTCGCAGGGTAGGCCACTCTGAAGGGAATAGCTGCGGCGATCAACTTCTGGACCACACCGTGGTAGGCCGCTCTCTTCACTCTAATTTCTTTTGGCAGATCTTGGGTCACTCTAAGCTTAGCCGACCCCCACAATATTTCCTTCAGGTCCTGGGACTTATTGTATACATGCTGCCGCTCTATATAACTTAAAAACTTGATAATAATTGGGCGCGGAGGGGATCCCGACGGGGGTCGAGGCCTCAGGGAGCGGTGGGCCCGCTCCAGATGGTAAGAGGAGCTGACAGGCGAGGGCCCCACCACCTTGAGCAGCAGCTTCTGAAGAAATGCAAGTAAGTCCGGCCCCTCCTCGGCCTCAGGCAGGCCCAAGATCAGCAGATTATTTCTCCGGTTTCTACCCTCCAGATCCTCGGTCTTGCACTGCAGTTTGTTAACATGCTGTTTGAGCCCCTGAACCTCCGAGTCGATCCTGTCTCTCCACTGCTCCAGTGAAAAGGCTCTGGCTTCAACATCAGCCACCCGGGTGGATACAGAGACCAGGTCGCTCCTGAGGGATTTAAGCTCCCCACTCAACTCGCATAGAAGGTCTTTCAGCGGGGTTAATTCCTGTAAAAATTTTTCTTCTGTGAGAGGACTGGGCGTTTGGGTTTTCTCGATCCACGTTCGGTTTAGTATTCACCTAATTCCGTTGCTTTTGGCCACTTTTTCCAGGCGAGGCGGGTGGTGTGTGTGTGGACGGCGGCCTGTGATATCGACTCATCAGGCGCAAAAAGCGGTCGGTGGGTCCAAAACTTCTCCCGAGTGCCACTCGTTTAATATAAAGTGATATCTACACTTTTTTAGCCGTTTTGTATACCGGATGGCTTTAAAAGTTAATGGTGGAAGCGACCGGGGGGCAGAGCTCTAGGCCTCAGCTGCAGCCTAGCTGGATGCCATCACGTGACTCCCTTCCCTGGCTGTATGTGTTTGCTTCTGTGCCCTGCCACATCCCTTGCCAGCATGCACCCCTGGTGTGTTTCCATGTGTGTATGTGGGTTGTGCCCTAGCCACTGGTGGTTGCACATGGCCCCATGACTTACCTGTGTTGGCTGAAGTGCTCCACTGTGATGGTGTCCCAGTGCAGCTGTGCCAGCCAGATCAGTCAGAGGTCCCGTCGGCCAAGGGGGGGCTGCCCATCCCCATCGTCACCGGCGTCACCGTTGTCCCCATCGCTGTCCCCCTCTTTGACCTGTATGGCTATCCCACAGTCTTTGGCCATGTTGTGCAGGATACAACAGGCCAGGAATATCCCACAGGCCTTTGAGGGGCTATACTGTAGGGCACCACCAGAGGTGTCGAGGCAATGGAAACGCACCTTCAGCATCCAAGACACCCGCTCGATGACGTTGCGTGTGGTGGCATGTGCCTCATTGAAGCATTGCTGTGATGGGGTCATGGGCCGCTGGTAGGGTATGAGCAGCCAGGGATGGAGTGGGTATCCACTGTCACCTGTGTGGAGATAGTGGAGGTTAGTGTCTTGTTCAGGCTCAGACTGCCCCAAACCCTGTGGGCCACACCCATGGCACCTCTGGCTAACCCCTCCTTGCACACAGTTTGTCAGTTCTACATACATACTCACCCACTAGATGACCTGTGGGGATGTCCCCACTCTCGAATCGATGGCACAGTGCCAACTGGTGCCAGATGAAGGAATCATGTGCTCCCCCAGGGTGCGTGGCACAGACATTGATGATGCACCCACTGGCATCACACACCACCTGGCAGTTGACACTGGCACATCCCTTCCGATTCATGTAGGCGGCCCCATTGGGGCCAGGTGGTGTGCGGATGGCTACATGGGTGCAGTCTATGCCCCTAGCACACCAGGCATACGTGCTACCCTGTGGAACCCCTGTATGTTTGCTGTGCGCTCAGCCGCGGTGCTGGGGAAATGGATGTACTCTGCAGCATGTGGCAGCAGTGCACTGAGGAATTGGGTGAGGATGCGTGATGTGGCCGACTGTGTTATGCCTGTGGTATCCCCTGTTGGTCTCTGGAAGGTACCCGTGGCGAGCAAGCACATGCAGGCTTGTTACCTTTGTCTCCACTGACAGAGCATGACTCCGTCATGTGGGTGCCTGCATCACATCACTGCACAGCTCACAGAGCCGCCTCAGTATTGCCCTGTTCAGGTGGTATCAGCCCACAATCTCAACATCTGTGTACAGCTCAAAGCTGGTGCGGGCTCGATACTGCCTGTTGGGGGCATACTGCCGACATGCCCTTCCATGGCCACGTCTTCCTGCAGCATGCCTTCTCACCCCCCTCATTACAGCATCCATGTGGAAGGTGGCACTGTCCATGTCCCTGGCTTGTGTTCCCACCCAGCTGATGTTGCTTTGTTCCCCCCACTGTCCTGACTGCTACCTCCCCTGCACCAGGTATACCTACTGGCCTCTGCACTCTGTGGCCCCACACACCTTCCCTTGCCCCTCTCCTGTGTTGTGGTTTCCCTGGCCTGCCCTCTTTCTTCCTATTTCTCTGTGCCTGTCTCTGACACATGTGGCTTCCCTGTAGCGTTCTTGCGCCTCTTCCTTGCTCCTTTTTATTTTGGCTCATTTCCGCTATGGCTCAACTTCCGCCTGCTCCACTGTTGCGCATTGCACAAGTCTTTGAACATTGCACTGTGCACTTTATGCATGGTTCCACCCCCTTCGGTTGTGCATGCCTTCATTATCATTGCGCTGTTGCTCAGCATGTTTTCAGTGGCGCAACTGCCTCCTGCTGAATATCGCAGAATGGCGCATTTTCTGACTTGCACTGGCGCAACCCTGTTGCGCATTGCACAACCCTTTTGAATATCCAGCCCAGTATGTGCTCATTAAGAGCTTAGTCAGTGGTTGGCTGCGGTGGTGAGCTCTGGGCTGTGCCAGTCACCAGCTCCCTTATGGGTTAGAGGGAGCAGGGTGGTAGGGCACTGCAGGGTGGGTTGTTCACTAGATCACCAGGGATAGTTTGATATTTATACCAGGTGATCAGGACTTGGGGGGACACTATACTACCAGGGAGAAATTAATATTAATAATGGGCCATCGAGACTTGAACCAGTCTGGAATATAATATTAATAATGGGTCAACAGGACTTAGACCTGGCAGATTTAATATTTATACGGGTGTTCAGTACTTGGGGAGACTACTAGACTATGAGGGTGAAATTAATATTAATAACAGGCAATTGGGACATGGACCAGGGAGACTGTATTATTAATAAGGGGCCATGGGGACTTGGGCTTTGCTAGACCACCAGGTAAATTTATATTTTACAGAATGGGGGATCTGGGCTCCAGCGGTCCGCTAGACCACCAAGGTTCCCTTGATTATTATTACCAGAGTTTTGGGGTCAGGGCGCTCGACCGGTCTGCTTTTGCACATTGCTGTAAGCTTGCAGCAACCTGTCCAGGTGCGCCCTCTGGAGCACTGCTAGGGTTGCTGCAAGCCATGCGACTTTGCCACAGGAACCTGCCTAATAGAGAATTGGGTGTAGGGTCCATGGTACTTGAACAACAGTCACAAGCACCCTTTGGTATGGCTTGCACAGAGTTTTGAGAATCAGGCCTCTGGTGTCTAGTGGACCCCCACCCCATCAGGCAGTATCCCACCACCCCACTCCCCCCACCCTGACCCCAAGAAAGCAACCAGCACAGCCCTCCACTCTCCACCATAGCTTGCCACCCGACTGACCTGGAATGAATGAGCATGTACTTGTACAAGCACATGTTCATTCATTCCAGGTCAGTCAGGTGACCAGCCATGGTGGACAGTAGAGATCTGTGCTGGTCACCTGTTCAGGGTAAGGGTGGGATGGATCAGGGTGATGAGCACTACATGATGGGGTGGGGGGTCGTGGGGTCCCCTAGACACTTATAATTATATATTTTTTTTCCATTGGGGCCATAGATCAATGGGGAAGGAGACCACTAGACACCAAGGATTTGATATATATATATTTTTTTCTATTATTTGTTTATCCTTTTTCCCCATTTTTGTCTGCATCCCCCACCCTCATGTCCTTGGCATGAGTATGCTCACGTGGAGGCATGCATGTGGCACACACTGCAGGACTCTCCACCCTACTGGTTGCCCATACCTGCTTGTGCCTTCCACTGGACCTCCACCCGGTGGTGACGGGACTGCGGGTGGGTGACCCCTAATTGGGAG
Source organism: Neoceratodus forsteri (assembly GCA_016271365.2). NCBI lineage: Eukaryota > Metazoa > Chordata > Ceratodontiformes > Ceratodontidae > Neoceratodus > Neoceratodus forsteri. The sequence continues at coordinate 664,870,062 of CM057456.1, read as the reverse complement.
AGAAGAGCCGCAGCTCAATCCTGCTCCCACCCTCCACCCCCATGTTGGCTCCCCGATGACCCAAGGTTGTTCCCGAACCCGGGTCACCAGCATGGCATGAGGTAAGGCAAGTATGCCTCACCATCTGTGCCACCGGAGCTGCTAATATATATTTTTTTATCGTTGGGGACAGCAAGGGGGGGGACCACTAGATACCAGGGATTTAATTTTTTTTTTGTTTGCATTGAGGCTGGCAATCAGCGGGGGCACCCACTAGCTGACAGTGTCAGACACCAAGTTTTGGCTGAGAAGTGTAGAATTTTACCTGCAAAATTCAACACTTTGTGGTCAATCAGCACTCCGTGAATTGGTGAATTTCACAAATTGTAGAAATGTGCACCATTTGCAAAATTATTTGCTGATCAAATTTTGCTGACTTTGAACATCTCTACATCTGGCACCATGCACACAGTGGGCTGTGCAGATGCACAAAATACACCATTGTGCCTACACAAATAACAGTGCCATCTCACATACAGGATGCAGTGGCAGCATATATACAAACTTTTTATAAGTGCTAACAGGCTGCCAAAACAGCACTAATTTCTACTAATCAAACTCTGTTTTATCAACATGCACAGTGGTGCATGACCCCTTCCCCTCGCAGTACTAGTGCTGGCAATAGCTGCTTCCACCTGCCTCATTCCAATTGGTACAGAGCTTTATTTCAGATCTCAGCCATGGCAGTTTCATAGCCCCCCCATCCCTGCTTACTGTTGAAACTGCAGTAAATTTACTGTGCAACATAGAAGATCCTAACCCTTGTAGTCTAGTGGACACACTTCCCTCACCTGATCCCTGTCAGTATTGTAGAACTGTACTAAAGCTCTTACTAGGCAGTCTAGTGGATGTCCCTTCCTCAGATGAACCCTGTTGGTGTTCCAGAACTGTGCTTAAGCCCTTCCCTGGCAGCTTAGTAAATCCCCTACCTCACCTGATCCCTGACGGTAATGTGGAACTGTACTAAAACACTTCCATGACAGTCTAGTTAACCTCCATCGTATGGAACCAGCTACTGAATTCAATGAGTAAACCAGGTAGCTGTGCAAACAAACTGTGTGTGATTATCAAGCCAGTTGAACCTGTGTGCAAGGAGTGTGATTTTTGTACAAAGAAGGACTGCAAGTTGTAAAAGCAGGACAACAAACAGAAATTCTGAGCATAGACTGTGAGCAATGATAAATGGTATTAGCAACAGCAAATTTTTCTAAGCAGCAGGACTGTGAGTTGTATATGGATGATGCAGCAAACAGGCAATCCTGTGCAAAGAAAGACTGGGGCTTGCAAGTGACTTTGAGCATGTGTAAAGAGAGTTTTCTTGAACTCATGCTGATCACAAAGTCAAGATAAAAGTTTAGAAATTTATACGAATGTGCTAAAATTACCAGCGGAGCAATCAATTTCAGTTTAAAGTAAATTCAGCAGCCAGAAAGGTCAGAAACACAGTTTTAAGTACGTGGAACAGATTTTGTTGCATGAGAAAAGTTACAGACACCATGACAGGTCGGAGTCATCAATTGGAAAGGCTTTGCCTGGAGTTCAATGGCCAATCAGCCAGCCACTCCCACTTCCTGAGCTATATTCCCAGAGGGGAAGTGAAGTGTTCAAATAGTCACTATATGGTGTTATTTCAGTGTTGCAGTAGCAGTGTACCCTTCCTGCACACTTCTTTTCATAATGCAGCCCATCAGTGTTTAACTAGTGTATCTTCAGGTCTCTGCTGGTGTACCTGCAGTGCTGACACAGTGTGTGCAAATTAATTTAATTAGCACTGCAATCACACTGCAAAAGTACTGCAATTAGTGTTTTGTCATTAACACTGCCTGAAGCAGTGTTGGTGCAGCAATACTGGCTGAAGCAGTGTTATGTCAGCAACACTGCCTTAAGCAGTTTTGCACTGCTTTTTCAGTGTGTGCGAATTATGTTAATTAGCACTGCAATCTCACTGTAAAAGTACTGCAAGTAGCAGTGTTTTGTCATCAACACTGCCTGAAGCAGTGTTGGTGTAGAAATACTGGTTGAAGCAGCGTTGTGTCAGCAACACTGCCTGAAGCAGTGTTGCATTGCTTTTTCAGTGTGTGCTAATTATATTAATTAGCACTGCATCAACACTTGCAGTGCACTTCAGTGTGCAGTGTGATTTTAGCAGCACTCCCGTCAGCAGTGTTGCAGTTCTGTTTAAGTGTATTAGGCTGCATTAAAGAAGGTGTCACATAAAATTCAACAAAAACACAAGTATTCATCTGCAAGTATCTGCAACCTCAGCAGAGGGAGCTTTGCTTAAGTGTTCCAGAGTGATAAAGTTGTCTGTGAATTCCAAATAAGATGAAGATCTTGGGGGCTATGTCTATAGGAGGTACTAAAGTCTATTACCCAATGTTTGACTCAAAGTCACAAGAAAGGGGCTGGACATTTAGTTAAAGGAATGACCACCAATGGTTCTGGTTTGCAGAAAATGGATTTGTGAAAAATGGATGGTTCTGGTCTACAGAAAATGGCATGGGAGCCTCCCAGATATGCAGGGCCTCACCAGTATTTCCAGGTTTATCTTCAAAAGGAGAAGAGAGCCTCTTTGGATTGGGAGCACATGCACAGTGAGGAAAATTATTTTCAGTATCAAGGGGCTGTTCGAGTGAAATGTGTGTGTGTATGTTTGTATTATATCTATAATGTGATTATCAATCGCATTGGACAAACACCATTAGGTGACCATGCGTATATCAGAGTGCAACCACACACCTGCACTTTTACTCCCCTCCAAAACAATTTTGCCAATTTATAAGATAGATAACTCACTGTGGGGTGTGCGGTCGTGCAATGATATATGCACGGCTTGGGTGGTTGACGCACTCGGCCTGCGGCCTCATGTGTAACAACGCACACCAAGGCGTGCGCATATCAGAGCATGACTGCACACCCTACAGTGGGTTATCTATTACACATACACACATATATGAGACAGTACTTGTTGCAAAACAAAAACACAACATTAATGCAGGCTTTAGAATGCAAAGCGTACAAAGCAAGAAAACGAAAAGCAGGGTTTGAGCCTCACGAGTCTTGGCAGATTTGTTGTGTGGTATTCCTTGGAGTTCCCAACCTTAATGCCCATACCATACCCCCCAGCCCATGGCCTCCTTTCTAAAGCACAAGATACAGCTCCAACCCAATGTCTCCCACAGCAGTTTGTACCTGTAAAACAAGAACAGCAATGGGCTCACTAAGGATCTGCAGCACGTTATGAACCACTATATGTCAAACAATGTAGGGTAAACAAAAAAACAATACTGATCTGATACATATGGTCAGTGTCCTCCTACTCCTGGTCAATGTCCTGTCAGACCTGTAGATATAAAAGGGAAAATGGGTCAGTATGAAAAATGAAAATACTGATCAGCTGGGTCAGTTGGGAAGGCTCTGGGGAAGGGATACCAGACCTATACCACACCATCAACCTGGCTTTTAGAATGGATTTGGTCACTCAGGGGATGTCATGGTTGGGGAAGGGAGGAAGACTCCTTGCCTCTGTACCCCTAGAACTGATCTTTTCTTGGGGTAGGAGGTCATGTTGCTCCACACATGAACCAACACAGGGCAGGAAAAAGACACCAAGGGACAGATATTCAAGGCACAATGAATGCTTCCCTGGTGGTGTAGTGGATCCCCCCCTCCCTTTTCCCAATCTGCCTGTAGAATACATAGGAACACAGGTATGTGATGGCAGAAAGGGACCGCAAGCCCACCTAGTCTGCCCAGTTTGCCTAGATATCCACTAGGCCTTTTCTGTAGTCCTCCCCACCATGTCAGTTGCCCTCTGTGCTTATCCCATGCCCTCGTGAACCCTCCCACCATTTCCCTCAGCAGCCCATTCCAGTTGTCCACCACCCTCTCAGTGAAAAAGTACTTCCTAATCCTTCCTCTAAATCCCCCCCCCCCACCGATTTGGAATTTCCAAATACCACTCCATTGTAGTATAGCACATCGCAGCAGGCCAACTGTGACCATCTCTAGGCAGATATCCGCAGCCACAACCAGTCCCAGAACTCCCTGCAGCTGGCACCACAGCAACAGGCAATAGAAGTTTCAATAGCCTGCAGTACACATATGAGCTTCCACAATCTCTGATCAGATGTTTTCCACTTCTGCTCTTCTCCAGGGGATAATTCAGTCCGTAACAGAACTTAGCCCAGGGAGTACAGTGGGGCCAGTAAACAAAAGATGAGAGCCTATATAAACTCTTAACATGCACTATAGGACAATCTCCACCGCAAAGGACTCCTGGATCTGCTGCAAATGAAGCTGTCATTGCAGAATCAAGCAAACCAGTTCATCATAATCCACTGCACTACAACACACAGCAGGCAAACCAAAATGGCTCCACATGCAAAGTGCACATTGGCACCAGACCCACACTTGTGTGGGACCCTTGACACAAGCCAGCCAGTGGGTATTGTGGTAAGGAGGGACAAAACCTTTTACATGCAGGTACATCAGGGAGAAAAGGAAGGCAAGGGGAGATACTGAGTGTCTGAAAAGGGTGGATGGAGGGAGGGTAAAAGATGACCACCAAAAAGCAGAAATACTGAACAAATACTTAAGTTCATTTTTTACAAAGGAGGAGGCAGGAAATGGGCCAGCATTAAGTAATAAGGATGGAGAGATCACAGAAAAGGACACAGGTCCCTTTGCAAAAGAAAGGATCCTCATGGAACTGGCAGCAGTAAGGCTATGGGACAAATAGATGCACATCTGGACACTGAGGGAGCTAAGGGAGGTGTTAGTAGGGAGTCCGACTACCCTGTTCACCCTGTCTTTGTAAACTGATGACAATCACAGGGATTGGAGGAGTGCTGATGTGGTCCCACTATACAACAGTGTTAACAGGGAGAATGCAGGAATTACATACTGGTCAGCCTGACCACAGCAGTGGAAAAAGTAATGGAAATACTGCTGAAGGAAAGAATAGTGGAACACCTGGTTGTCAATGGTCTACAGGGAAAGTGGGGGAAGGGAACATTGTTTAACCAGGAGTAGCACACTAAGCTGAAGCTTGTTTCCAGATGCAACCTGGAGCACAAGGAAGTTAAGTAACTTGCTCAGGATCACACAGTATGCACTTAGATGGCTGTTGATTCAAACCCAGGTCTCCAGATCTGTAGACAGAGCCTTTACCCATGTGCTATCCTGCCTCCAGGACCCAAGGCAGTTTGGTTTTATGGGAGAGGTTGTGCCCGACAAACTTAACTGAGTTTTTGACTGGGTAACAAGGAAGGTGGATGGGGAGGATGTGGACTCAGATTTCAGCAAGGCCTTTGACACTTTGCCACATAGAAAGCTGGTAAATGAGCTGGAAGGCTTAGGGGTGGGACAGAAAATAACAAGGTGGGTGGAGAACTGGTTGAAAGACTGAAACCAGAGGGTGGTGGTAAGGCAAATGGGATGCATTCCAGGGTGGGAGTGGTGTGCCCCAGGGGTCAGTGCTGGGACCCATTCTTTTTTAATATCTATAGCAACGATTAGCCCAGTTGCAATCAGGGGAGGAGAGCTGTTCTTTCCAGACAGGGGTTGGGGCAGGCATTCTGGGGCTGCATCGGCAGTGGGAGAGGATGGGATCACATTGGTGATTGACAAGGAAGCTCTTGTTGGCAGGGAACAGGCCATGCATACCGGGGCCATATCGGCCACAACTTTGCAAGCTGGTGACTCAGGAAGGAGTGGCCAATCAGTGAATAGGGTGTGAACCTTTGACTGTGTGACTTGGCCATAAAAGGCAAATAGTCCAGTTGCAATCGGAGGAGGAGAGCTGTTCTTTGTTCCACACCACCCACTCTGGCCCCGACCTCTATTAAATGGTCAGTGAGGGTGGAGCCTTGGAGGAGGTCAAGTTGAGATTGGGTGAACTGGAACACTAGGAAGCTGGATTGTTATTGATTGGGGGGGAAGAGTCCTGTACGCTGCGCTGCTTGGGCAACACCGACTACTACCAGGAAGGGGCATAATGAAGCAGACTGTATAAATGACCCTGTATGCCAACTACATCCGAGGGAGTAGGCAATCTGTGTGTGTCTTGATTACTGCTAGAGCCTCTGAGCTGGCTAGTGTTGTGGTGGGCTAATTCTGCTAGTGAACTGCCTACTGCTAGGGTTAGAAAACTGGCTACTGTCAAGAAAGAGGGAAAATTGCTGTAATCAAAGGGGGCAAACTGCTTGGGTTTTAGTGTAACACTGACTGAATCATTTCTGTTAGAGGGCCGCATTGCTCACCTAAAATGAGGGTAGACTTGGGGGTGGCCAAAGCAGGCACCTTCGGTAGAGTGATTGGGTGTACAGGGTGTGAGGCAGCAATAATATTAAATTGGGCATGGAGGTTCAGAGGGTGCCCAGTGTGTTTTCAGTTGGCAGGTCTTAGGGAGGAAGTAGAGGGGATCAGAAGGCAGCTGGAAGGCAGGAGGGGTGGGGAGGAAAGGTGTGGAAAGGACCTCATGAGAGTAGATGGGGCCAATATGCCATAACCCAGGGAACAGGTGGACAAGGATCATGTGGTTACTCAGGAGGGTTGGGGCACGCAACAAGCAATGTACGGAAATCACTTCATAGGGAGGTGGCTGACCAGAAGGAGGGGGGGACAGGAGACAGCAAGTTGGGGGCAAGCATCACACTTACTAATTAATTCGCCCTGCTATATCCGAGAGATGAGGTGGAGAGGCTGCCGGGAGGAGGGGAGCAGGCAGACAGAGAGGGTTTGGTCAGTAAGCTGGAAGAAATGGGGCAGGAGAGATAGCCAGATCCACAGAAGGGGGGGAGACATTAGCCTAGGTGGGAGGGAGGTGGGGAGGAAGGGGGAGTGCAGAGTGAAGCCAGGGTGGGAGGAGGTAGGACTAGGGTTGGACAAGCATCCAGGTTAGGGAAGTCAACCAAGGATAAGGAGTACTCAAGATAGGCCAGCTTTGGGGCAGGAGAAATCAGATGAGGTGGAGAGGAGGGGGAAAGATGGGTGGGGTAGGGAGAAACACAGCTGATGGGGTGAAGGATGCAGAACTTGAGAGGGGGAGGCAAGGAGGGAATCAGTAGAAGGGAGCCTGGGTGGGGATCTGAGGATACCAGCCCAGAAAGAGAGAGTCCAGGGAGATCTGGGGGCAATCAGTGCCACCCAGGAGGTGGGGGGGGAAGAGGAGCAAGCTGGGAGCTACAGGTAGAAGAATGAGCGTGGTAGGGCAAGAACAGGCTTGTGATCCCCAGGCTGAGGGGGGCAAGAGAAGTAAGCTAGGGGTTGATGACAGAAGGAAGAGCCTGGACAGAATCAAAGGGCCAGTAAAGTGGGGGTGAAGGTGATCCTGCTGGTGACTCCATGACCTGGGGCATCCAGTGGGAGGGGGTGGGGGAGGGAAAAAGCAGCCCAGTCAAAGCTAAATGTATCCCAGGCCTATCTGTACACAAGGCCAAATTCCTGCTATACTCGATAGGATTGGAATGCGGGGAATCCCCAGACTTCCTAAAACATCAGGGAACAAATGACTTAGAGGAAAACAGTGAACTACAAATCCAGGCAAGATTCCGGGAACTGGCTAGGGTTTACCACTCTATAGGAAGCGCAATCTCCTTCTTTGAGATTCTGCCAGTACCTAGGGCATCCGGGGAGACCAAACATAAACTTTGAGGTGTGAACCAGTGGCTCAGGGACTGGCACAGGGCAGAAAGGTATGGGCTGGTGGGGGACTGGGGGAATACATGGGAGGACAAGGGGTTATATGCCAGGGATAGGCTACACCTCAATTTGGAGGGGAGGGAGATCTTGAAACTAAAACTTGCTGGATTCACAATCGAGAGGTGGAGTTTAAACTTGTAATGGGGGGGGTTAAGTAAAGGAGTGGCTCCAGGAAGGCTGCTCGAGGGTCCAGGTCTAGGGCATGAAAAGAAGGCAGGTGACTGCCATGTAAATCCATCCAGAGCTGTGCAAGAAAGGGCATCTAGGGACTGCTCAGGGCCGAGACGACTGGAGAAGGGTCGGGGGGGGAGGAATGCACTGATCAATGCTAGGAACATGGGCAACAAAATGCCCAAGCTCTAGGCGATGCTGGTTGAGGATCAGTGGAAGTGGCAGCAATTATTGAGACATGGGCCACTCAGAAAAATGATTGGGACCTAAATTTGGTGGGCTACAAAATATTCAGGAAGGATAGAGGAGAGGGAAGAGGAGGGGGTGTAGCACTGATGGTCAAAAATGACATAGTGGTTAGTGGAGTGGAGGAGGCTGTGGGGGGGTAGAGGAGATCTGGGTAACCCTACAAATGAGGGGAGGTAAAAGATTGAAAATAGGGGTAGTGTACAGACCTCTCCAATGATGAAAGAGGCCCTGGAGGACAAACTAGTTGAAAACATCAAGGGCCACTGTGACCGTAGAATGGGTATGGTGGTGATCATTGGTGACCTTAATATGCCGGGGACAGACTGGGACACTATGGCATCCTCTGTGGCCAGGGAACAGAGACTGATGGATGTGTTCCAGGATGCCTTCCTGGTCCAGCAGGTGGGGGAACCTACTAGGGAGAAGCGGATACTGGATGTTGTCCTAGCAGACAGTGACCAGATACGGGGCCTGGAGGTGTGCAGCCCGCTGGCAGGTGGTGACCACACTACGGTCTGGTTTCTGCTGTATCTGGGGGGGAGGATAACCATTCTAATACAGTAGTGGTGGACTTCAGGGGGGTGGACATCGTGGGCATGGGCAGGATTCTACAGGGGAGCTTGGACAAGATTAGGCGCGGACATGGATGCTGGCAGCTTGTGGGAGGCCATTAAGAAGGGGGTGCAGGAGACTACTAACTCCTGTACAAAGGTAAGGCATAAGCATGGTAGAGCCAACAAGCCATGTTGGTGGACCAGGGAGGTGCAGGAGGCAGTGAGGGATAAAAAGGCTGCCTATGCATGTTTTAAGTGCTCTAGGGGGGATAGGGAGAGGGGTATGAGTTGATGGCTAGAAGGGTCACCTCAGTGGTGAAGGGAGCCAAGGTGAGGAGGGAGCAAAACCTGGCTAGGGATATCCAGAGGAGAGAAAAGGGATTCTATAGATACACAAGAGAGAAGAGAAAAGGAAGGGCACAGATCAGCATGATTAGGACTGAGGAGGGATGGACTCAGGAGGCAGGTGAATCAGGCAGAGGTGCTAAATGAGTACTTTGCCTTGATATTTATGGGGGGAGGCAGGGGATCCCTCCAGCCCAATGGGAGGGAAGGGGAGCCAGCAGAGTCGAGAGGTCAGATGGAGTCTAGAGGACTGAAACATGTTGGGGTTCAGGCTGGGCCAAGTCTAGAAGGGGATGGGTGGTTAAATGAGAAGGTGGGCTGGGAGGGAGACATTACAGTGGAAAGTGTGAGGGAGGCCCTTCGGACATTAAAAACTGATAAGGCACCGGGGCCGGATAGGCTGCATCTGAGTGTTATGAAGGAATTGGCGGATGAGCTAGCAGCACCACTGGCAGCACTCTTTAACACCTCTCTGCTGACAGGATGGGTGCTTCAAGACTGGAGGGTGGCTCATGAGGTTCCTATCCACAAATGGGGGTCTAGAGAGGAGATGGGGAATTATAGGCCTGTCAGCCTAATGTCTGTGGTGGGCAATGTAATGGAGGGCATTATCAAGGATAGGCTCAGGAGGCAGCTGGAAAGGTTGGGGTAACTGGATGACAAACAGTACGGTTTCATCCTGGGGAGATCGTGTTAGACCAACCCCATAGATTTTTATGACTGGTACCCTGGACCAGCATAGACTGAAGGACATTCTATACCTGGATTTCAGTAAGACGTTTGATTTGGTACCCCAAAATGGGCTGCTAATAAAGCTGGGAGGGTGGGGTGAGAGGACAGTTGCTCAGATGGGTAGAAAATTGGCTAACAGGGTAAATACAGAGGGTAGTGGTGGGTAGTCTCCTCCCCCAAGAAGGTCACCAGTGAGGTCCCCCAAGGTTCAGTACTGGGGCCACTCCTGTTCAATGCTTATGTCTTGGATATGGGGAGGGCGGTTAAGAGTAGGATGAGTCTCTCTGTGGATGACTTGAAACTGGGAGCAATGGCAGACGGGGACGAAGCGAGAGAGACAGTCCAGAGGGACCTGGATACACTGGAGAGGTGGTCAAGGAGGTGGGGACTGAGGTTTAATGCAGGGAAATGTAGGGTGCTGCACCTGAGGGTCAGAAACCCGGGCCATGTATACAGCTAGGGGGGGGTTCATACTGCAAGCCACAACGAGTGAGAGGGATCAAGGGGTGGTGGTAGACGTCAAAATGAATAACACTGAAAATTGCAGAGGAACTGCGGCCAAAGCAAACTGGATACTGCATAGCCAGGGGGATTACGTCCAGGAGGAGGAAGTGATCCTCCCTCTGTATAATGCCTTGGTCAGACCACATCTCGAGTACTGCATGCAGTTCTGGAGACCTCACCTCAAGAAGGACGTAACACTGCTGGACAGTGTCCAGAGGAGGGCAACCAGGATGCTTCAGAGCATGGGAGGAAGGCCCTATGAGGAAAGGCTGGAAGAGCTTGGGCTGTACTCACTGGAGGAGAGGCGAGACGGGGGGAAATGATAGGGGTCTTCAAATATGTAAAAAGAGATGTTCAGACTAAAGAAGGTGGGGAACAACTAGGTGACATGAGTGGAAGCTAGAGGGGGAAATTACAGGGGGGAGTGCAGGAGACATTACTTCATTGAGAGGGTGGTGGAGCCCTGGAATGCACTGTCCAGGAGTCTGGTGGAGGAGGACACAGTGAAGGGCTTCAAGAGGGAGTGGGACAGGTACAAGGGTAAACTGAGGCAGAGGATGACCCTCTCTGGGGCTGGGTGGGAAACAAAGCACCCATTAGGAGGCTGGCTACCGAGCAGACACAACAAACCATCAGACCTATTCTGCTGGCTTTTAGTATGTTAGATATAGCAGAGGGACTGCAGGGGAAGGTGTGCCTATTTGTAGAGGATACGAAGATCTGTAATAGGGTAGACACCCTGGTAGGAGAGGTAGAGGCAGTGAGGGAGGGCCTAAAGATTCTGGAAGGTGGTCGGAAACTTGGCAGCTGAAATTTAATGCCAAAACATGTACAGTAATATACATGGGTGTAATAACCCACAAACCATTTACACAAGAGGGGGGGGGGTAAGGAAACTCAGAAGGAGAGAGATTTGGGGATTATAATTTCAGATATCCTTAAGGCGGAGAACCACTGCAGCACAGTGGTGGGCAAAAAGAGGGTTATAAAACAGAAAGAGGGAGGTGCTGATGTGCCTTTATAAATCCATGGTGAGGCCTCACCTGGAGTATGGGGTTTAGTTCTGGAGGCCTCACCTACACAAGGATATAAGACAGGATTGAAAGGGTTCAGACAAGGGCACCAAGATGGTGCACGCTATGCATAGGCAGCCCTATGAGGAGATGTGGAGGGAATCTGATCTGTACCCGCTGGAGACTAGTAAGGTGAGAGTGGGAAGCTTATTTGCAAGGAAAATAAGTGCTAGAACTAGGGATCATAAACTAAGATTAGAAGAAGGAAGGTTTAGGGGCAATGTGAGGGGGCATTACATCACTGAGAAGGTGGTGGAGTCCTGGAGCTGACTACCGGAAGAGGTGGTGTGCGCAAAAATGGTGAAAGGATTCAAGGGGGCATGGGACAGACACCAGGAGCTGACCAGTGGGCAGAGTGGGCTGTCTCTTGACAAAGATGATGATTGGGGGGGGGGGTAGGGGCAGACTCGACTGGCCAAAATGGTCCTTTTCTGTCACCAGATTTCTATAATTCTAAGGCAGTTAAGTAATTAGGACTTACCTGTTCCATCAGAGTAGGGGAGTCCAGAGTTGGGGTGTCCTTGGTTTGGGGTATTCTGGTAGGACCTGAAAGGGAAGAACAGAGAAGGTTGAAGGGACACAAAGGGTCGGAGGTGCTAGAGGAGAGATTAGAGTGTTAGAATTAAACAAAGATACTTATCTGATTTTTATGTTTGGCCAGTTCTGTAGAAATAAAGGGAAAAATAGATCAGTATGGGGAAGTTATAGTAGCAAGAGCAGAGAGATACAAAAATGGTATATAGCACAGGAGTAAAGGAAGAGAAGTTTCAGAGGAAAAGACAAACTCGGTCAAACTAAGGAAACTAGAGATGGAATAAAAAATGCAGACAGCTAAGAACAGAGAATAAAGTGGTATTTGGGACTCGGCAAAACCCCCTCTTAGCGCCCCTAGGTGACCTGCAGGTAGCCAATAAATTTAAGAAGTAGTCCAGATGGGAATGAATTAGGGCTAGTGGCCCCTATATTATTTAAAAAAGGGGACACTGGTGGTTCAGGAGTCTTGTGTTGTCCCAGGAGGCCAGTGGTTTGAAAGGTATAGGTCTGGTGATATAATGGGTCACTCCCTCATGGACAGTGGCAATTTTTTTTTTTTATATCATCTTTCCTAGAACCTAGTGTGGGGGTGGGTGGGTGGGAATGTCCTTGGGCCCAGACTATATGTAGCAGGCAGGAGGCTGTTTAGAAAACTGCTGACCAGAAGTGCTGTGGCTGTTGCTAGGCAGCCAGTTTAGTGCTACTGAACTACAGTGACAGTAATGGCAGGCACTTTCAACTGCCAGCCCAGAGGAGGGCAACTAAAATAGCGAAGGGTCTGCACCAGAAGCCATACAAAGAGAGACGAGCTGAATATGTATGCCCTTGAGGAAAAGAGGTGGGGGGACAGGATAGAAAATTTCAAGCACCTCAAGAGAATCAACAAAGTCCAAGAGAGAAGCATCTTTCAGAAAAAGAGATGCGCAAGAACAAGGGGCAAAATTTGAAGATAGAGGGGATGACTCAGGGGCAACATGACGAAGTATTTTTTCACAGAAAGGGTGGTGAAAGCATGGAATGGCCTTCCTGAGGAGGTTGTGGGGTCAAAAATAGTGGGGGACTTCAAGAATACATGGGACAGACATGAACCAATTCTGTTGGTGGGTAGGAGGAAGTCAGCTGTTGGATAACTAGGATCTGCAGCTTATCCACTAGGTAGGGAAATGGGCCGACTGACTGGGCCAAGCAGTCCTTATCTGCCATCAAGGTCTATGTGTCTATGATTCAGCCCACAGAGCTCAGGCTGTAGCCTGCTCCATGTGTGTGGGAATGAAGATGGGATATTTCTGGGAGGGGGAGGAGGCTATAGCAAATATGCCTCCCTCTACCCATCAGTCACAAAGTGACATGTGAAGGGCCCCCACGGGGCAGAGGTTAAGAGGGTCTGGAGGGTGGGCAGACAGCAGTAGGTGGCAGGAACTTTTAGCTAAGCCACATGGTGGCAGACTGTAGATGCCTTGAGGGGCATGGTAGAAAGGGACTGGGAGAGCAAATGCACAAGATAGGGGCCACAAAGAAAATCCACAGTGCAGCTGAAGGGCAATGCCTGAAATTGACTTAAAAGTAGCTGTGGGTGGGAGACAAACAGGGGAAATCAGTGGGCTCCCTGAGGGGACCATGAAAGCAGCAAGCACTGCATACAATAGAGTTGCAAAGCAGCTAATGTCAAAGTACCAGGGGCTAACAAAAGGATTTGGGGGAGGACAAGAACAACATAAGGTCCAGGACAGCTCACAATTAAAAACACAGAGCAGTAAAGAGAAAGAGCCCTGATGGGTTATAAATATTAAGTAAATTTATGCAATGGGGTGGACATAAATGGAGTGTGATAAACCCATTTTATCTGAGCATGTACGTGTATACATGCAGAATCTTACATTTACACATATATTTATTACGTCATCCTCGATTAATGTGCATAGTGGACTGTGTCACACATCCCCATCCCTCACCCCCATTGTTTGGCACTGCTTACTGGTATCTTGCTTTTAGTTTTGTTTCTTCCAGGTTGACCGTCCCTCAGCCACGCCACCTGCCATTTAGTCATACTTCTCCTCATTCTTCCCAGTATCATACAGTGGTCATTTGTTTCTGTTTCACAGTTTTAGTATTTTGCTTTTTTACCAAACCTTTTTCAACTGGCTGCTCCAAGCTGTGCTCCAGCTGTCACACTCCTCTGCATGTTGCTGCCGTGTCCTCGCCACATCTCTCGATATACAAAACAGATTTTTTTTTTACTGCTTCCTCAAAAACTGATAAGCCCTCACTCTTACTCTTCCACTCTGGTTTCTCAACCTCTCTATAACTGCTACAAGATCTCCCCCAGCATATAGAAACTGTCAGATATTTTTTTCCTTAAACTGCATGCTCGCAAACCCCACTGCTGATGAGCCCACACTCCAGGTCACACTTCTGCTCTGGTTTCCAGACCTCGCTACAACTGCAACCATAGGCTCCTGTGAAGTCCTTCTCTGTAAACTCTAAATGGTCTCTTGTGGCCCTTATGGATCTCCCTCTTCCCTGCTTATTTACTGAGATTTCCCTATGTCTATATACCACGCATGTTTTAAGCCCCCCTACCATTTTTCACTCCTGACCTCCAACACTATAATGCTGTCAGTCTGTTCCAGGTGTTTACTGCCCTTTTCAGTGAAGTAGTAATTCCTCACATCCATCTTACCCCCACCATAAGCTTCATCACATGCCCCATGGTCATTTTTCCTATTTGAAGGAGCTCCCCGAACCCTGTTCATCCTTGTAAGGTACTTGTGGGTCTCCATCATGTCCCCTCTCTTTCAGGTTTTGTATGTTGAGATCCCAGTCTCCTCACAGGGCTTTTGCCACAGCCCATGTACAATTTTAGTTGCCCTTTATACTGCCTCCACCCTATGGCCTTTCTAAGGTGCAGCCTCCAAACCTGGACACAGTACTCTAAGTCGGATCTCACTAATAAGGGATTACTTGCAACACCGTCACTTCCCTCCTCCTGCTGAAGATATCCCTCCTTATGCAGCCCCAGCATCCTCCTAGCCCTACCCACTGCTTTGTCATACAGCCCAGCAACTTTAAAGAGACTCACCAAGGTAACTGAGTTGGCCCATGCACCATACCAATCGGTGCCTTGCTGCCAGAGGACCACAAGTAAGTTAATATGTCCCCAAATTTTAAGCCATTAAAAAGTTCTGTCCCTCGTAAAAATATACAAACCAGGTCCCAAGGACTTCCCAATTGCTTGCTGCCACCCCAGCTCCTCCCATGCTCACTAGCAGGATGACGAGATGCAAGTGAGAGCATGGGGACGCATTCTTCTTCATCTGTAATGGGCGGCAGCTTTTCTATTGATTTTAAATGATCTAGTGGCCACCTGGCAATGAAACGTGGGCATCGGTCAAGTAACAAGGCCCTTGTTAGTTGAATGGTGCCCACATTTTATTGCCAGGTAGTCACTATATAGTTTAAAATCAATAGAAATGCAGCCACCCATTACATATAATGGAGTGCGCCCCCATGCCCTTACTGGCATCTCGTCATCCTGCTAGTGAGCATGGGGTTGGAGCTGGTGCAGCAGAAAAAAAACAGGAAGTCCTTGGGACCCAGTTAGTATATTTTTATGAGGGACAGAACTTTTTAACAGTTTATAAATTTAGGGACATATTAACTTCCTTGGGGTCTTCTAGCAGCAAGGCACCAATGGGTATGGTGCAGGGCAGTATCTTGGTGAGTCCCTTTAAGATCAAAATAACTCTAAGGTCCCCACCTGCTTAATGATCATCAGTACCACCCCCAACCCTATAAAGCAGCTCGCTCCTGGTTTCCTATGCCCTAGGTGCACGATTCTGCACTTTGTCATTGAACCCCAACTGTCTCAATCTTGATCACTTTTCACGTTTCTCCAAGAGGCATGTGCATACTATCTGCTCCCTTCTTAGTGCCCACCCTACAAATTTTGGTATTGTCTGCAAAAAGGCATTCCCTTCTTTGCTAGTTTTTCTACAATGTCACTTATGAAGACACTGAAGAGGATCTGCACCAGTACTGAGCTGAACTGCTCACTGTCCCATCACTGTAATGAGTGTCATTAACCATCACCCTCTGACACCTTATCCCCCACCCTCAGCTACTACTCTGTTTTCCAACCTGCATCTCTGCTCATCCCCCTTCTGTTCAGCTACCACAACACCATCTCTCTGGCATCTGCCAGGACTTGCTTCAGTGTAGAATGAATCCAATATGTGGAGCAGCTGCCTAAGTAGTCAGGATACGTTTACATGTTCTTCCATCCCCTAGGACATAAGCGGCAAGGGTGCACAAACATGTGCACAGACATGTGTGGCACAGTACCAGTCAATGTCTTCCCACCTATGGGCTGCTCCCACCTGCACTGCCACTTGTGGTCACTCAGTTGGCAGTACTACAGCTGAGCTGGCTGTCCTCCTTCCCCAGAAGAGAGCCTCTTGTATAACAGTTGATCCTCCTCCTCTCCCCAGAGAGCCCCTGACATGAGCTCATTCCTGAACTAAGGTCACCTCCGCCGCAGGTCATAGTGCTACTGTTAAGCTGAAGGTCATACATGTTAACCAGTTTCTAATTAATTTCACCACTTTGGATCCCTCCTAGGCTGATCAATCTCTTTAGCCTTGCCCACCCCCCCAAATAGTCAACCACCCTCCTCTCTACTAGATCACCCTTCCAGGGACCAGACTAACCTCCATGCAGCTGGACAACCCTTCTAGCCCTAGCCTTTCACATAATGAACACTGGAGCTAGAGCACACAGGCTCCAGGCCAGCCGCTTGCCCAGCCAGCCACCCTCCCTACATCTGGACCAGCGTCCAACTACATTCTATACAATCTCCATGTAGCTGGAGAACCACCCCAAACCTCCACTCTAACACAGACCACACATCTGAAGCTGTCCCTCCAAGCCCCTGGACCAGTAGTCCCCCACCCAACCACTCAACCTACAGCTAGATCCACCAGAAGTCCCATACCACCCTCACCATCCAACCACCCACCCTGCAGTTGGACCTCACTTCCAACCTTGAACTAGCCCCACCACCACCGGCCACCCTCTCTGCTGCTGGCTCACTCTTTCATGCCCTGGACTAGCCTCCCCCAGCAGACAATCCTCCCTGCAGCTGGACCCCTGTGTTCATTCCCACCCACAGACCAGCCCCCCTCCCCTCTGCAGGTTGAGTAACCTCCCCAGAACTGAACACCCTTTTCATAAGCTGGACACATCCTTCCATCCAGAGCAGAACCTCCCTACTCCTAGACCCCCCCGATCACCCTTCCTCAACCATGGACCCCATACTTCTTAACGTAGTATTAAAAAAATAAATACGTGGCACTAACATATTGCATTTGCAGTGTCAATGGCTCAGCAGATAGCACACTCTCCTCTGAGGCTGGGAGATCAGAAGGCAGTGGGTTCTATTCCCATACAAGGCACTTGGGTTAATATCCTAATACTGATGCTGTAGTGCAGCATGAGGGGGATGGCTGCACTCCTGAGGAACTGTCTTTCAGATGAGACGTTAAACTGAGGTCCCATCTGCCTGTTCTGGTGGTAGTTCAGGTGGATGTTAAAGATCCCATGGCACTTCTTGAAAAAAGCAGGGGAATTTTCTCTGGTGCCCTGGCCAAATTTCCCCCTAATTCACTAAAAATACCACCAACAGCTTAATCTGGTTCAAGGTCAGTTGGCTTTCATCTGTATCCCCCTCCCTCCGGGTCGTGCCTGAAAATAGGCCAGACTCTGTCTAGTGCACTTAGCCGGTCAACAAAAATGAAATAAAATAAACATAAAATATAAATTAATGCAGTCTTCAGCAAAAGAAAAAAAAAATACACTGATCCCCAGATTACAAAAAGGATTAACACATGCAACTGTTAAATACAAATATTAAATGCAAAAAAACAGTTCCCCAACAAACACACTCAAATATCTGCAGTAAATAATTCTTCCTTTATCTGCAGGTAACTCGAGATTTTCTCAAATTAAAAAAGTTGTAATCTTTTCTCTGTAAATATAGTTAAATAGGTTACTAAATGGATACACACAGAAAATGCATTCTGAATTTGCTCAGTTATACAATCTTCCTGCTGTTCATTCTCCTGCTGCCACCCCCACTACTTTAAAGTAACTAAATCAGCAAAAAATCCATAAATAACAAGTAATCTAGCGGCACAATGCATCCTAGACACTTTGGGGGGGTGGGTGAAAATAAAACGTGTATTTCAAAGTTTAGCCACGAGTTCAGAGAAGAGAAAATGTTTTCAAGACAAAACATTGATAGTGAAACCTGCACAGCATTTCATTAAGAAAAAAAAAACACCTGAGTGATAATTCCCTTACTGTATTTAACATTTCAGGGAGTTAAAAAGATGTACTTTTTAAATATAAGCTCTTACCTTAACATGTAAATCCTAGCTGTAGGAAACCCCAGTTGTTCAAAAATGGAGACCACAGAGCGCTTGTGCAGTTTCATCAGTCTGGACACAGACAGGAAGTGAGCTGGAAAATGTAGGTCTCTGACTGAGTAGACTTATGGGAAATGTAGTTTAGAATAGACTTTTAAAGGGACACTGCCAACTTTTTTGCACCATATTATTTCAAGGTAAAAACCCATATTTTATGATTGCTTACCTTCTCTAAAATTCATTAATATTGCTGGTTGTTTTATCTGTCTCCTTGCTTAGTAGAACTGAAATGCATGGTAATGTACCCAGCCTTGATAGGCTAATTTAAATCCTAAAACTACTCCGCTGACTGTAATCTTCATTTATGATTCAGTTGTATTAAAACAAATTGTACTTTTAAGTGCATTGCAGATCTATTTCTAATCTTCATTTAGCAATAACTTACTCTTGAACAACTAGTCTGCTGAAATACTTCTTAGAATTTAGTATTCTTAGAGGCTGTATTTTTGAATGATGATTAAAGATTATTAAAAAGGACTAAAATTAGTATTTGAAGGCAAACTAATGAATGTTTTAATACTAAATTTAGTATTTGACTTCAGTGAGGGTTCCCTTAGTACAGCCCTTTGGGCCTGCACCCCCCATGACCACTCACATCTTGAACACCCCCTGCCCAGATGACCACCCAGCTGGACAACCATATCAACATCCCAATAGTCCTCTCCCAAGCTGTGTACCTTGCCTGCAGCTAGTCCACCCTATAAAAACCAGCCTCTCCCCATCAACTATCACCCTCCCCGTAGCTGGCTGCTCCAGGCCATCCTTCCTACCCTCAGACAAGATAGCCTGCAGATGGAACCCCCCCATACCTGCCTCCCCACCTCAGTAGACCACCTTCCCTGCAGCTGGACCAACCTCCCAGCCTCACCAAACAAAGCACCCTCGTTAGAGCTGGACCAGCACCCCCTAGATAACAACTCTTTCTGCAGCTGGACCCACCCAGACTACCCATCTTGCCCAGATACCAGTTGCCCATCCCACCACTGACCACTCTCCTTGCACATAGAAAACCCTGCCCTGCTAGGTACCCTTTTATAATCCCAATGCTTACTAGTCTGACATGCTGCATCCCACACACAACAACCCAAAAGCCCCAGCAGCCCAACACACAATGGCCTGACCCAGGACAATGCCTGATACACTGTCAGGCCAGAGGAGGTCGGGATGCAGTGTGGCTGTTGAGTGGATTTTTCACAAACACATGAAACACCCGATCCCGACCTATCCCACCCATCCCAGGACCTGAGCCACTACTGAACAGCACAGATGATGTGAAAACACCCACCCCCTATGTGGTGCACCCTCTGAGGACACACTGACCTGATCACAGACCCCCAGTAAGGATGACTGTCTCACCATCCGTAGAACAGGGATGAAACAAATAGCCGTGCATGCCCCAGTGTGTTGACCAGCCATCCCAGGCAGCATGGCGGACTGTCCGTGCATCCCTGCTTGCATGATGATGTCAGCTTACAGCCAGTCAGCTGGGCATGCATGAAGGAATTACAGCACCATGTCTATTGGTCGGTGCATGCATGACACTGCAGGCACACAGCAAAGATGCACAGCAAGAGCATGGATAGCTTCACCAGGAAATGGTTCACAGCAACACCACATGTGGATGCTGGGACACAGAGCAGCATGCCATCTCACCAACCATGCATGTGTGCATGTGGCCGTATCATGCTAGCCCACTATGGGCTTGCAGTATCCACACAGAAAAAAAGTCTGGCAGTGTTTTTTTGGGGGGGCCTGTACCACAGGTGCCCATTGTGGCATGAAGGCTGCCAGGTGTGTTGTGGGGGGTTCCACAAGGACCCATTGTGGGAATGCTGTTACCACCCAGTTGCACAGCTGGAAGGATTGGGGGCACTCACAAGGCTTCAGACCTGTGCAACAAGTGACACACAGTGCAGATGTGGCAGTGTGCAGTGGGCTGCTTGGTAATAGCCAGCAGTGTTGTGATGAGACATCGCCACCAGGTTGGGGTGCTTGTGAAATGTGGGGGTGAAACTTTATTCAACAGTAGGGGGCCACAGTGGCAACCTGGTAGCTGTGCATGATGTGTACTGTGAGTGTACAACTGTCAGGTGCCATGTCACCATGGAAACCCTACAGGGTGGTGTTGTGTGCCATGCCACAGAGGAACTTCAGCAGCTTGCCCTTGTCCTTGGATGCCAGTACCATCCTTATCCACTCATCATAGCTCTTCTTGGGTGGTGTCCATGGCAGTTCACAACAAATGCCTTCCCTGGTGACATAGGTCCATTGCTGTTCCTTGCGGAGCTCTGCTAGCGTTGTCATGACCCCTACATGCACCTTCCTGAGCAGGGTATGGAGATGGCAGTGCCAGGTCTCGACATTGTTTGGGTCCACAGTATACCTCACTCATTGAGATCCGCAACCAACCACAGTTGAGGTGGGCACCTTGGCCACCCTACTGTACAGCTATATCCTGCCCAGCACAAGTGTCTGCTCGAAACAATAGAGGAGTTTGGTAGCATTGGGTGGAATGGTTGGCTTCAGGAGACTGAATGCTGCTGGAATGTCCTGTGCCAGGAGATGGGCGAGGGCCACGAGTTCATGGATCGTCAGGCTTAAGTCTGGGTCACTTCTGTATTGTGGTGCAAGGCCAAAGCTCTGGACCTTCCGCCACACAATCTGCCCAAAGTGGAACAGACAACCCTTGTTTATGGCTTGTGGAAATTCCATCATACAGGCATTGATTGCAGCCTGCTCAAAGTCAGTGATGATCGTAGGTGGTTTGAGGGTGCAGGACTGTATACTGGCATATTTATTCAGCTCCTGGAACAAGGTGCAGTAACGTTGCAAACTCTTTGTCGTCATCAGTGTGTACACCAATGACATGATGAGGTTGTTAGGGCCCATCCCAAGGGGTGCATGGATGGTGTACAATGAGTGAACAGGTGTGGCACAGTCTTGAACATACCATCCATCACCCAGAAGGGTACCTGTGCCAGGTACCTAATGTTGTCCTCTGTGGTGAGTAGAACGACCTGGTGGGTGGTGCTGCCAGTGATCCTGCTGTACCATGGCAGTCCAGTCACCATCTGTAGCTGCTTGGGGATAGTGAGGTCAGCCAGTGTCACTGGTTCTGGTGAGAGGTCCTTGCAGCGGGTTCTGTTCACAATGTGCAACAGGGCCTTCTTGCTTGGCAACTGTTGCCACAGCTCAGTGGTCATTGCAGTTGCCTCACTCTGCAGTAGCTATGCCGGGCTAGCCATGGTGCTGTGTGCCTTCTACATGATGCCAGCCAGCACCTGTGCTGGTAGAGCATCTGTCACCTCCACAGCATGATTGTGCTCATTCTTTTTCTTTAGGTGGTGCTGGCCATCCTGGAGCAGTGTGATGGCCTGGCTGAGGCAGGACTTGGACTTATGGTGCTGGCAGCACCATTACACTGTCTCAGGCCAGTCCGGTGGTGCTGAGGGTTGAGGCGCTGGATGCCACACCTTGTGCCATGCCAGTGACCCAGGTTCAGGATTGAGCCCAGGCCGTCGGGGGTCAGCAGGGGAGGACTGGGACTGAACATCCTTAGACTGCTCTCCCAGTCCTGGGGTGGGCTGGGGAATTTCACCGTGCTGTAGCAGCCCCTGGGGAAGCCCAGGGGCACTACTAGTGTTGGTGACACTAGATGTGGAGCACGGCAGATGTCAGCACATTGTGCCTGGATGTCATTGCACGTCCATGCTACTGGGGCCAATTGAAGGAAAATGGCTGGGCATGACCTTGCAGCTTGATGACTGTGCTCTGAGCCACCCGGAGGACTTTGGTGGAGTCCTGTTGAGGAGGGTCTGGAGCTGTCCTGGCTGGTATAGGCAGGGGGGAGCCCTTCAGCAGGATGGCATGATGGCCATTCCTGATCCTCCTGGGTGCAGTTTGAGCTACCCAGCTCTCCAGGTGGGTGGAGCTGGCAGCTGGATGCCCCAAGCCAGAGTGTGTGCCACAGCTGGTGAAAATATGATATGATAAAAAACAGTACACTGTCTCATTGCATGTCCATTCATGGACCAGGAGGCAGCCATTCATGTTCAGCTTGGACTTTCCCTTCCTGGAACCACCTCACAGATTGTCCCTGTTGTTGGGGTTGCAGTTGAGCACCCTGGCCTCTCCATGGCTTCCACGCTGTCCTCCATTGTGCCAGAGGACTGTGCTACTCTGTCCGGCTTTGGTTCCAGCTCAGGTATGTGGGTGTGACTGCACTTTGTTTGCACATCACACTCCATGGGCCACACCTTTGGCAGCTGCTACTTGCCTGTGGGTGGTTTATACAAGTACTGTAGTGCCACTGTCTGCCCACAGTCCCAGTGATTCATGGCTGTGCTGTGCACCATGGTCACATTCAAGTTCTGTGTCCACAGTATCCTGAGCCCCCATCAGCTACTGTGCTGCAGCGGGGCTATGCTTCATGGTACACTTCCCTGCTGTCCAGCATGCAAGGGTCCCTGTGTGTCATGCACTCTACCTACAGGTCAGTGTCCACCTTCCTAAGCTGGCCTTTGTACCCCCCAGCATTGGCATCACAGCATCTGTAGTTCCCATGCATGCCGTCATGAGTGCACGTCTGACGGCTGCCCCCATGCATCATTTTCTGATGCCTGCTTGTCCTCCATGTTCTCTTCAGCTGTAGTTCCCTGACCTGTGACTTTTCCGGCAAATGACCTATTGTAGCCCTCACTGTGCTCTTTCCAATGGGGCTTGCATTTTCTGCCCCATGCCGGTTTGTTTGTCAGAGTTCCAGTTCACCTGCTTTGTTTACTGACCACTCTCCCTGCATCTGAAATGGGCCCTGCCCAGCCAACCACTCTCCCTACAGCTGAACCACCCTTTCAGCCTCTGGAGAAACCTTCCCCAAGGAAAGCACTGTCCATGGACCATTCCACAGTTAGAAGGAGGAAGGAAGAGGCCCCCAACTGAGTAGGGAGCAACTGCTGGTGGGGGACTTAATTAGGGGGATAGACTTACAAGCAGGGTGGGGTAAAGGAGAGAGAGATGAAATACCTGAGAGGTACTTTGGGTTGGAGGGATGAGAGCAGATACAGTGGATCATTAGGCAGCAGGAGATGACAAGGCTAGATGTCATTGTCCACCTGGGGACAAATGACCTAGCAAGGGACAGGGTAATGCAGGGAAATTTCAGGGATAGGGGAGGGTCCTCAAGCATGCATGGTGGCTTTTGCCAAAATGTTGCCTACATACATCTGGGGAGAAGATAGTACTCTCCACACTGGCTTTCAGCAGTTGGTTAAAGGCATGGTGTGGGGTGCGTCTCAGTACTAGGAGTGGGCCACTTCAGTGTCTTCATACGTGAAATTGCAGAAGAACTGAATGGGAAGGTATGTCTTTTTGCAAATGCCACCAAAACCTGTTATAGGGTCGACACTCAGGAGCGTGTGGAGAAAGGGTTCACCCATGCTGGTGTGACAGCCATGTTGCTAATGCCAATTACAGCACAGGCTGCATTATAGCACCAGGCATAACGTATCCTGGGAGTGACACCACCAAAGCACCCTCCTGGGAAACAGTCTCCATTGGGCCCCTTCCCCTAATTATCCCACAAGTCCAGGTTCTTAATTTACCTGTTCTCCAGTCCTACCCCATCCTACAATCACCCTGCAGGTATACAGTAGATTGTTACTATCCCTGATGTCCACTGGTTCCTATTTATTTATTTATTCATTCATTTGTTTACTGAGTAGGTGCACTGGTCCGAGAACTATTTTCAGGCATGACCTGGGCCATTGAGGATGGCACAGGAATACAAGCAAGTACAAAGGAGGCTGGGACAAGGCATACAATAGTCAGTAATAAAAATATACAGGATATTTATGTGAAGATATATATAAACTTGCAGCACAATGGATAAATAACATTTATGACAATAGCAGGTACAGTAGTAGCCAAGTTGTAATACAAATTAGGCATGATCTGAGATGAGTAAAGGAAAAAGTGCATCATGGCAGTGTAGGTATGGACCAAGAAGGAAAAGGAGGGGAAGGGAAGTAGAGGCATGATAATAAGTTGGGAGGGCAGGAGCAAGGAGTGGAGGACAGAAGGTGAGATGCAAGGAGAGAGTGGAAGAGTCCTGGAGAGTCAGTGGTGCTAAGTGGAGTGAGCAGGTTGTTCCAAAGGAAAGGGCTGCAGATGAGAATGCAGCTTTACCCATACAGGTGGAGACTAGGGGGGCACTCAAGCATGGGGCCAGCAGTGAGGCAGAGCTCTCGAACAAACACTTTTGGCCAAAGGAGGTGGGATTGCGGATAGGTTGCTTGGTTTTGAATGGCTTTATTGACTGTGCTGGCCAGGAGATAGTTCCGTTGGGCTGATGGGGGAAGCCAGCCCAGGGCCTGATAGAGTGAGCAGTGGTGTGTTGAGTGAAAGTCCTTGCCCCCTGTATATCCAAAGTCCCCACCATGACCCAGTTAGTTCTTACAGCAAATACTACCCCCTGGTCCCCAGGCTTACTATATATTTGACACCCTTCCACATTTGGTACAGACCATCCTCTCAGCTCCTTGATCGGACACAAAATGGATGATAGTTCACAATCATGTGCTAACTGTATACAGCTGTTTATACAGTAGGCACATGAGCACAAAACTGGCATTCTGTCCTCAGATGGTCACAGAGGTTAGCAGAGTGTCTCTGCCAATTGCCACTGTGGGGAGAGTGCGTAAACATATGGTGGGGGCCATGAATGGTGGGAGTGGTGGGACTGGGTGGGCAGGTAGGTATTGGCAGTTTCTGATATATGGAATGGACAGCAGCACCTCTGAACACCAGACAAAGTGTGATATTGCTGATGGTGGGAGCTCAAAGGGGCAGGGGTAGGAGGCAGAGGTGATAATGCCTGGTTTAGGGAGGCAACATTTTTTAGAGCCATTCACCAACTGGTCAGAGACTCACTAATTATGCTATTCAAGATATCATTTTGTGATCCTACCCTGTTTTTGGGGTGCAAAGTGTTGTTTGAGTCACTTACCCATTTAGCGAATGCAAATGCTCTTTGAATGTTCTGGTCTATGTGAACAATAACAGTCCATTACCAGTAAGATAAAGACAATTGAACAAATAAAAATATGGAATGGAGAGCTGTTCTCCAAGAGGTTAATAATGTAATTTATCTTAACAATGCGTTAGAGTACAGAGTATAACGAGATTAGTACTGGTACCACTGTGCTACCACATGAGTCTAGGGTTGCTGTGAGAGGTACCAAATACTGAAATGTCAAAATAACCTAGTACCATTGTGCTACCAGTGTACCAGTATTTGTGGGAGCTGACAAAAATCTAAAAAATTTTTGATATCATTGCATTACCAGTGTATGTGTGAGAGATAGAGAAAATGGTAAAACATGCCATAGGGATACCATTCTGCCAGTGTACTATCAATACACAGAGGAAAATCTATATATCACCTGCCACTGTGATACCAGAGTACCACTGGGTAATACCATTGTAGATTTTTCAGCTGACCACAGTATTGCCCTTGCCATACCACTGTAATGCCATTGTGACAAGTTCAGTAAGGGTAACCAGATTGCTAAGACAATGCAGTGCTAAAGAAGTGTGATAAAAATTATAAAGTGTTGCCAGTACTACTGCAGTGTGCAGCAAAAATCATTGAAGGAAATACAGTGCTAAAGAAGTGTGCATGGAAATCGAATAATTATTTGCAGTGCTCTTATAGTCTGCATAAAAAAAATAAGAAAGATTGAGCAGTACTACTGCAGTGTGCAGCAAAAATTAGTGAAGGAAATGAAATTACTTGTCTATTTGGGATGTACACCCAGATTCCTAGCCAGACTTACGTGCACAAAAGGCGCATGTAGCCATGGTTGCCATGGTTACTAAATTGCTAATACTTAGACACTAGCAGAATAATTGGGAACCTTCGTTTAAAGAATGGTGGGACGAACTTTTAAATGCTGTAAATGCGGAGAGATGTGTAGCCCGGTTTTTCCAAACTAGTGAAAAGTTTCATAAATGCTGGGGTGGGTTTTTTTCAAGCCTCAGAAATAAATTTGGCTTCTAAGGGAAAATTAACTTTTAATTTTTTTTCGACTCCATGGGTCTTCTTACAAAAGGCCTTGGGGCATATTTATCCCATCGATTGATCAAACCCTCTCCAGAATAGGCTGCAATTTTGACCCCTGCTTTTTCATTGGTCTGTCTTTCCTTTCACATGTTTAGTATTTTCTTGGTAATATTTCCTCGGTTGTCTCCCCTCGCACCCTTTCCATAATATTGTTTTTTATTTGGTACTAAATCGGATTTTGTCATGGTTTTGTCTTTTCTTTTCAAACTGTACTCCATTTTACTGATATAAATTATCAGGGCCATAAAGAGGGCTATTTTATATATGGTTTCTATGTATCTGCTGCGAGGGTGGGGGCTGGTAGGGTGTTTGTTTTTTTTTTTTTTAGGTTGGTGGGGCTTATTATCTTATTTGAGATTTTATATATGTATTGTTTTGTATGAATATTGTGTACCATTACTCTGGACAATGTTGGTTATGTTTTGATTTTGCTTGTGTAGAGCTGAAAAATAAAGTTAATTGCAAAAAAAAAATTAGTGAAGGAAATACAGTGCTAAAGAAGTGTGCATGAAAATCTAATAATTATTTGCAGTGCTCTTAGAGTCTGCATCAAAAAATAAGAAAGACTGAGCAGTGGTACAACAGTGTAGCAGAAAGTCAATGCAGTGTATTAACAGTGCACTGATGAAAAGCAGTGCTTTGTCAGTCTGGACTGAAATAACACTAAAATGAGACTCAAGATGGAAGTGTGCACTCCACTTCCCTCTGGGTAAGCAGTTCCTCTCAGTCTCATTGTGAAGCACTTTTTCTTTGCAGCTGAAGACTGTTGGTCTGTCCTCTGAGCTGGTTGGGGGGGCCTACTCCCCCCCGCTGCTCCTGCTTGTCTTCTGGATTTCTGGGTTTATTTCTTGCTTCTGGTTTGTAGTTTGCCTTCAGCTGTGTGTGCTTCTTCTGTCTTTGTTCCCTGTTTTCTATATTTCTGTGTCTTTGGTTTTGTCTTTTTGGGGGCTTTTGTTTCTAAGCTCCTAGCGTATTGCTCCACAGCTCCTACTGTTTGCTCTGTTACTCACAACTCTCACACTACCACATGCAACTGTGGTCATTATCTGTGTGTTTCAACTAAACAATAGATGTTCCATGTTGCATACTCAATTGTTTTCACCTGACTCAGTTTACTCTGAACCTAGCTATGTAGCTCAATCATGCTCTTATTCTACTTACTTCATTGCAGCAGCTTCATTGCACTGTCTGGCTACACCTGCTTTCAGCAGCATTGTGTCTCACTATTTATGTTTATTGCAAGTTTAACAACTCAGTGTACTCCATTCAGATGTTGCTTCTATGCCATTCACCCTGTTATACTCAGAGGTCAGCTACAAGCTACTGCTGTGGCTGTTAAACTAGCTTTAATATCTGCATGTGGTTCTCGGCCCTTCCATCACTTTCTTGTTTGTCCTACGGCGGGGACTGGGAAGTGTTTGGGGAGTCATGGCCCCATGTGGTGAACTATTTCTGTTCTAAATCCTGCCTTCGCTGCCGAACATCCTCAGAGTATTTGTCACCTTAATTTGGCTTTTCATTGCCAGGCTGGCTTGCCCCTCTATTCAGTGCTGTTTCATTGCTGTTATCTTATGCAGACCTACATGCAGGTCCACTTACTACTACTCTGTTTACTGACCTATGTGCAGGTCCACACTTACTTACACAATCGTTGCTCATTGCTTATGCAAATCATTGCTTAATGCCTACTGCTATCCCCTCGGCTTCAGCCTCTGAGATTCTGCTGCACTCAGTTCTGCATTCGACCTTGCAAGGTCTCAGCACTCACTGCTCATTACTATCTCAGCACACCAGTGCTCAATCCACTGCTTGCCAGCGTTTCAGCTCTCATTCAATTTCAGGGGGCATGTTAGCCATTCTATTCTGGAGAAGGGTTTCTGCAGCCGATGGTCTCACTCTACATTTAGTCCGCATCTTGAGCATGTCCACCTTGAGGTGGGATCCTTCTCACCTGGCCCATAGCTGGGAATGTCCTCAACCTGGGCTTGGCTTTAGCTGCCTGCTATGCGACAGCAGCTCCTGGTGTAGAATTTAAGACTAACGCTGAAGGGTGGTTACTCTGATCTCCCTTAGCTCTAATGTTCCACTATAATGGTTATCCATTGGCTTTAGTGGTTTCCCTAGCAAGGCACCTTCACCGTATTCTCCCTATGACTGCCTCTGGTTCACTTGGTTTGAGTTTAGGGCAGGTAGATCAGGTGAGTGCTTTAGCAGTCGTTGATCTCCTTCTCCCACCTTGGTTGCACGTATTGTTGCAGAGTTTTCTCACAAACTTCCACAGCATTCCTGCTAGAGGGTTTTAGTGAGAGCCTTCCTCTAAATTGGAATATTTTCCACATCTCTTTCATTGGGTTTTCAAATTGCAGCTGCAGAGCCATCACTAACTAAAATATCCCAAGCCTGGAGGGAAGGCGACCTAGGCCTTGGTTCCCCAGAGATTTCCTCTTCGTAGTTTTTTTTACTCCTCCGTTGCCTCAGGTCATAACTGTTAGTTAGCATAGTTGTTACCTAGTTTCTTTGGGTAGGTTCTGCTGTAGGATAGAGGCGGATGGTGTCTCAGCCATTCCCTCTCTCCTTAGAGGATCCCCTCATTCTCAACACAAAACCTCAGACTCATGCTATGCAAACCTGGGCATTTCATTACATCATCAACCTGAGCATCTCAATATGTTATCAAACTACCTGATGCTTATCTACTACTACGTCACAGTTACTGCTACTATGTCACAGTTACTACTTGCTCATATGCTTCATGTCACCTCATTCTTTTTGGGATATGCTTGTACTACATTTCTTTTTGGGGATTCCTAAGGTACCTTTAACCATGGGACTCATCCCATGGCACCTCTAGGGGTGGAACCCTCTCCGAGGGTTCCTTGCCTTTGGTACCCCTACAGGGTGGTAATTCCTCTGGATAGAGAGTGCGAATGGCCCAAACCAAACTAACACAGTTGCATAAGCATAACACTATACTGGCTGCGTAGGTCACTGAATTGGAAAGGCTCTGCCTGGAGTTCGATGGCCAAGCAGCCAGCCACTCCCACTTCCTGAGCTATATAAGCAGTTCCTCTCAGCCTCATTGTGAAGCACCTTTTCTTTGCCCCACCATCCTCCCCTCCTCCTCCAGCAACAGCACTCTCTCCTTAGGATCATTCCTAAAGTACATTTAGCCATGGGAATTGTCCTGTGGCACCTCTAGGGGTGGAACCCTCTCCAAGAGTTCCTTGCCTTTGGTACCCCTACAGGGTGGTAATCCCTCTGGAACAGAGAGTGTGAATGGCCAAAACCAAGCTAACACAGTTGCATAAGCATAACATTATACTGGCTGTGCAGGACATTGAATGTAAACACAGCAGCAGGGAGCCATTTTGTGAGACAATATGTGACCAGTGAGAAATTCAGTAACGAAAAGTTTGTGTATTTGCTTTTAAATATGGCTACCGAGGAGGTGGCAGCACCAAGAGAGGCTGAGAGAGCCTATTATGGTGATGAGTTACCCTCAGATGAAGCAATTCCTAGTTATCCAGTGAGACTATGCATTCTGTGTCTAAAGGCTGGAAGGGATGTGTTTCTAATACCCCATTGCTTGGACTGCCTTGTGAAGTTTGGAATGACAGGGGTGCTGCACTAGAAGGGCAACAAGAATTTGACTGGCTCCCATGTGGACCTGGGCAGAGGACCCTGCCTGCAGCAGCATGCAGCACCTGGTTGAACCTGTTGGGGAACAATCGTAAAGTGTGTTACAGAAGGAGCAGGTAGAATTGATGTGTTTTTTTTTTGTGACTATGTTTACACCCCAGCACCGGAACTCTCTCTGACCGCTCTGCTCACCGGATATGCTCTACCACCCATTGTGGATCCTGCCTTCATCAAGGCCATTACTGTCTCCCTGAGCCCCGGGCAGCTATGAGCCTGAGCAGACCAAAGGAGCAGAGGCAGGGAACCACCGCTGTGAGTGTGGTGGTCCGGCACTGCGAGGGTAGTTGTCTATCCAGGCTGGAGGGTTTTTTCTGTATTGTTCCCCTGAAACCCCTTCTCCCTCCTGAGCATTGCACTTCACTAACTCCATGATGCACAGCAACCCTGCCGGCATCTGCCACACTCACTCGATGTGTGGTCCGCATCCTGCAGCACCCTCGATCACCACCGGAGGTTGCTGAGATGTTGGACAGGCCCACGACCAACCCCCTGGGAGAGAAGAGTAGCCCATTGGATGCTCAATCCTCTCCCTCTTCCGCTGACCCCCAGCATCTGAGTTTACTTCCGAAGTCGAGTCACCGGCATGGTGTGAGGTGTGGCATCCAGCGCATCAACCCTCAGAGCCACCAGGCTGGCTAAGTAGAATTGATGTTGATCCATACAAACATATGAATGTGCTAGCAGAAACAGACCTCCTGGTCTATCAATGTCTGCTTGAGTGTGCAGCCAGTTCCCAAAAGTTGCAGCTGCCCCACCCCTTCCCCTTTTGTTCACCCTCGGCCGTGCTCAGCCTCCCCCACCCATACTCTCCCCTGTTCCCTGTCCCATGCCCTCTTAAGGCTATCCACAATTTTGCATGATATCACCCTCTCTGGTAGGGCATTCCACTTCGACACCACTCTCTCTGTGAAGTAATGTTTCCTCATCTCCCTCTTAAATCTTTCCCCTTCTAATCTCAGCCCATGCCCTCTTGTGTCCCTTCCCCTTCTCTGCTTAAAATCCCCATCGGCTCCATTCTTGTTGATTCCCCTCACATACTTGAAAATTGTGATCATGTCCCCCCATCACTCCTCTCCTCCAGGGTGTACATATTCAGTTCCCTCAGCCTGTTTTCATAGTCTCTCCCCTCAATTCACTGTATCATCCTTGTTATCCTCCACTGGACTCCCTCCAGTAGCATGATATCCCGCCTCAGGTATGGCCTCCAGAACTGCACACAGTACGCCAAGTGTGGCCTAAGCAGTGTCCTGTAGAGGGGTAAGATTATCTCCCTCCACCCAGATGAGAACCCCCTCACTATACACCCCAGCATCTTGTTTACCTTCACTGCCACTTTCCTGTATTGGGCAGAATTGTTCATGCTCCCTGTTACCATCACCCCTAAGTCCTTCTCCTCTTTAGTGATCCCTTGCTTCACCCCCCCAATCAGTATTCTCTCATTGGGTCTTTGCCCCAAAGTGCATAACCTTACACTTCTTTGCATTGAACCCCAGCTGCTACCGCTCTGCCCACTCTTCTAGTTTGATTAGGCCCCCCTGCAGTTGCTCCCATCCCTCCTCCTTGTCCACCCCTGCACCCATTTTGGTATTGTCTACAAACAGACTCACCCTGCTCGCCACTCCATTTGTGATGTCAGAGATAAACAGCCCAAAAACACTGGGCCCAGCACCGAACCCTGTGGCACCCCACTTGTCACTGGTCTAGGGCTTGAGAATTTCCCTACCACCACCACCTGTTGAGGCCTCCCACGGAGCCAGTTAGTAATCCAGTTTGTCTTCTTTACCCCAACACCCACACCTGTTAGCTTCCCCCAAGCCACCCATGAGGTACTGAATTGAAGGCCTTGCTGAAATCCAAATAGAGGACATCCACTGCATGGCCCCTATTCAGCTCTCTTGTTACCCAGTTGTAATATTGTATTAGGTTTGTTTGACAGGACTTCCCCAATGTGAACCCATGCTGCCTCACATTCTGGAGGATATTGTCCTCTAGAAATGACACCAGCTACTTTTTCAGTATCATCTCCATAAACTTGCCAACTATGGAAGTGAGACTTACCGGCCGATAATTGCACGGTTCATCTCTTGAGCTGCTCTTGTGTATTAACACCACATGGGCCATCCGCCAGTCCTGAGGCACACATGCTGTATCCAAGGAGGTTCTGAAGAGATCTGCCAGTGGTTCTGCCAGCACCTTTGCCATCTCCCTCAGCACCCTGGGGTGGATACCATCTGGCCCTGGTGCCTCATCCACATTCAGTGCCCTCAGTCCCTCTAATGCCCTACTGCAAGGGCAGGAACAGAGGGAGGTTTAAATCAGTTAATCAATCATTCAAAATCTTTATTTAACCAGGTGGGCACCATTGAGCAAGCTCATTTTCAAGGTGGACCTGGGACAAACAATAGGTAATACAATACAGGTGAAATCAACATACGATTTCAAGTATGTGTACATCAAATTACAATTTAGGTGAGATCAACATACAATGTCAGTTATGAGTACAACAATTAGGCATTATAAATGCAAGTAAATGGTACAAAAGATTGTAAAAACATTAATTACAGATAGTCAATTTGTGCATCTTATACAAAGTGCAGAACATGGGGAACAGTAGGTACAGAGTATGTTCAGTTAAAAACAGATGAACAGACAAAAATAGGGGTTAAAATGTCACGGGTAAGTGGATTTAAAGTGTAGATGTGGGCAGGGGAGTGAAGGAGGAAGGCAAGGGTACAGCAATGAGTGGAGACAACAACAGAAAGAGACCTAAAGTCATGTCGAGGCAGGGGCAAGGTCAGAGAATAGAGTAGTAAGCTCTGAAGGAAAAGGGAACTAGGTCAGGAGGAACAGACACAGGATTCCTTGAAATGGTATGTATATAAGGTATTGAAAGCTGCCAGGTTAATGGGGTAATTGATTTTTAGATTCTTTTGTATCTTGTTCCACAAAAGAGGCCATGCATGGCTAATAGATGCCCTGCCAAACCGATATTTGGCCTTGGACACTTTCAGTGAAGTATAAGAGGCACTTCTCAGGGCATACTTACTTAATGAACAGAGAGGTAAGCAGTCTGAGATCCAATCAGGCAGTTTATTTAGGATGCTTTTGTAGATCCAGATCACAGCATTTCTCTGGCATCTAAAGCTAAGAGATGACCAACCTACTGCTGAGTACAGGGAGCAATGATGAGTGGAATAGGGAAGGCCCGTTATAAACCTTAGAGCTCTATGGTAGAGTGTATCAAGTTTGGAAAGAGCACCTGCAGGACCCTGGCTGTAGAGGAAATCAGCATAGTCTAATAAAGAGAGGAAGGTAGTTTGGACTAGCCTCAATTTTGCATCTCTGGTGAGGAGATTTTTTATCCTATTAAAAAGGCCAAGTCTCATTCTAAGTTTCTTTATCAGCTCTTCTATGTGAACAACAAAGGAGAGTCTAGAGTCCAGCCAAGCCCCCAAATATTTAAATTTTGATACGTACTCCAGCTGTTCACCCAGTATTGTAGTAATTGGGGAGAGTAGCCCCATCACAGCCGGGTTTGCTAGGTTAGGAAAGGGTGACAAGAACATCACTTTTGTCTTCTTGGCATTTAGAAACAGTTTCTGATTTAAAAGCTGAGACTGTAGTCGATTGAAATCATCCTCTAGATCAGAGCATGCCATTTGGGGGGAAGATCTGCTAGAATAAAGTACTGTATCATCTACAAATAAGTGAATGTTTTGACACCTGTGTCCCAGATGGACAGTGCAACAGAGGGATCAGTGGAAGTAGGGTCCGAGTCCTAACCTAGTAGGGGAGGACGAATTGTAAGAAACATTAAATTGAGAGGTGTTCACCTCCACACCCAATAAGGAATGTAATGTCTCAGGAGTGAGGATGTTTGCTAACTCTTGGTCACATAATGAGTGAGGAAGAGGAGGATGAAGAAGGGTATTTTCATGTTGAGGGCTACTGTGAGTCACCTCAAGCTCTTGCCTCAGAGGAGCCAGAGACAGTTGGAGAAGGCCCTAGCAACTTGTCTACAGAGATAGTAGGGGACAAGTTCTTTTGTTCTTTGAGTCTGAGACACTGGCTCAACCAGGACTGGCCACCCCCAAGATAGGCCATGGTCCGCAGACTAGTAAAGAGTAGTAAGGAGGAGAAACTGATATGTAGGAGGACTGAAACCACATATGGGAAGTCCTTTCCTACTTTTCCTCACTGAGTCTAGGAGGAAATGAAACAGAACAGGCAATCCTGGCTAATGGAAGAGGCAAGTAAGAATTTGTACCATGGTGTGGCAGAATGTGTAAGGGACAAAATCATAAGTGATTGCCTCAGATTCTGGAGACTGGGCAGGACTCTATTTATGGACACTGTGTGAATTGTGGATGAGGCTGGTAATGAGACATTTCACAACATCAACTCTGAATGCCCAAATGGGTTCATAGTCTTTGCCCCACACCTTGAGTGGTACTACCCTTAATGGTGCCACTCCCTGTGAATATGCCTATCATACCTAAAGGAAGCAAGCAGTGGCAGGCCAGTGTCTGTCATCCAAAACAGCAGTATCTATGGAGAAAGATGCAGCTCATCTAGTATTCCAGGATTTCTTTAGGTGTATCCAGGTTTGTCAGCCCAGCTGTTTTTCCTGTTTTATCGTCTGGCCTTTCAGAGGACATCAGCTCAGCAGTTTTCCTGTTTCATCATCTGGCCTTCCAGAGGACATCAATATAGCAGTTTTCCTGTTTCATCATTTTGTTTTACAGATGACATCATTCCAGCAGGTTTCCTGTGTCATCGTTTGTTATACAGAGCTATATAGGCTCTTTCCTGTCCAAGAACTGTTCTACAGCAGGCTTTGGCCCAGGAGAGACTCTTTAATGGACAATGCCTATGGACAACAGTGATCTTGCCACTAGATGGGACATTTTTGAGCACTCCATCCCCAAATGTGTTGCATAAATGTCTTCTTTCCATTTTGCCTTAGAGAGATTATTCATCTTAGACAAGCCACATGAACCCTTAGATCAGCCTCTCTCCCCCTTCTCATAAGGCCTTATCTGTGGCTCACTGTACCACACAGGTCCTTCTCCTTTGCAGAAGTTTCTGACTGGCACTCCCTGTCCCCCCATCCTGTCTTGCTCTACCCTCCCCTCATTCCAAATCTCCCTATTAGCTGTTCTCTCCACCACTATGATATGTAATTGATTCTGTTAATCCTCCCTCCCTCCCCCTTACTGTATTGTTGTGCCCTACTCTCATCCCCTTTCCATGCCCCTTCCTTAACCCTCACTAGCTGCCCATCTGTACAGTCTGACAGCCTCTCTTCCTGCTCCCTTACATATCCATGCATACCTACATTCTGATTCTGCTAACAGTGCTCCCTCTATACTGTATCCTATTCTGTATACAGCAAAATTATATTCTATATATATCAAAGTTTGTAAATAGTTTTGTTATATAGTGTATAGTGACACATTTTGTATGTACTTTGTTATTTTTTTTATTTATTTATTTAGCTTTTGTTGACTGGGTAAGTGCACTAGACAAATCCTGCCTATTTTCAGGCAGTCAATCTATTCAATCTAGTTTATCGACTCTTGTGTGTACGTCCCTACTGCCGCAATCTTGTCTCCCCCGAGTTGTTGTATTACACTGTATGTTACCTCTGTTGTCTGTCCCGGGTTGACCCTGAAAAAGGGACTGTAATTGTCTCAGTGGACTTACTCGGTTACCAAAATTCAAATAAATAAATAAATTAATACTTTTTTTTACTTTTGTTCTTTTATAGAAAAAAATATTTTGGGGGTTCTTTAGTGTTTAGGTGAAGGTTTAGGCACTGTGTGGAATGCAGAATGTGTTTTTGTGCTTTTCTTCTCTTGCAGGTGTTCCTGAAGAAGAAAATAAGAAAAGAACAGAAGAGGATGTTGGAGCTCATCCAAGTTCCCCTTTTCTTAGAGTTTTTAGAATTGTTTATGGTTAACAGGGTGTTATGTTTTTCTTCGTAGGTGTGAAATTTTGAGGAAAAGTAATGCAATGCAATGTAATGTATGATTCCTTTTGTTGTTCACAGATACCCTGGGAAGTTTGTGGTATTGGTTCCTGGTAGGCAGCATAGTCAGATAGATTTTCCCTAGAAGGCTAGGGGGATAGGCAGTTTGGTGGTCCTGATTTGTGATAGGGGTCATCAATTATGTCAGTTAGGGTATGCTTCAAGCAGTTCTCTTGAAGTCACTGAGCATCCATAGATAGATCATAGGATAGGGGCTGAAGTTTCATCAGCTGGCCTCTGTTTCTTTATTGTTCCCTGCCTGTGCCTGGCACATGGTAGGGGAGGGCCTTATCACCCCTCCCCATAGGTAACATGGAGGGTAAGGATGGCCTAGTGCAAGATGGAGATATGACTGTGGACACTTATTCATCTGGTTGAGGTGAGTGTGACCACCCAGTCCCCTGGGGTTACAGTACTAGAATCCCCTCAGTATCAGCGCCATGCAGGGAAAGGCAGCTGGTGATTAACTAGTTATCTGGGTTTATCACCTGCTCACTTCTCTGTTTATTTGGCTTTAACTGTGGTGGAATGAGATGAGCTAATTTGGAACTCTCGCAGCAGCATAAGCTTTTACCAGCAGTGAGGAGGGAGTTTAGAATCTTGAGATGGTAGTCAGTTGGAGTCAGTGTGTGAGTCTGTAGTTGGAAGTGAGAAGAGTGAGAACTGCTCAGCTGAGGGCTCTGTGGAGGGCATTGCTTTCTCACTCTAGTCCTAGTAATTCTCCAGCCTGCCAAGAGAAGTGGTGGAAACTGTTGTCTACAGCAGGATCTCCAAATTTTCATTCCCAGAGGGGTGAAAAGGACTGCTAGTGGATGGATCCAAGAGGCAATCCCATTTTTGATCCAGGATGTTTTGAAGCTGCCTGTAATGTCCAACAGTGAGTAGGATCTGACTTTCTGCAGCAGAAAGCAACTACCTGTGTTATCGTATTCTCTGTTTAAATGGGAAGTACACAACTCTTCTGTGAATTCAGAAGTTCGAGACTGTTCTCAGTTAAAGTTGGCTGACAAGTGTGATGTCCAGAAGTATGACTATATCACATTGTTTGGGACTTTAGTTCTTCCACTACCAGTGTAGTGTTTTAAATGCTGGATGCAAAAGTTTGTTCAATTACATATATATCCAAGTATGTTCAAGATGTTTAAGGTGTAACTCTGAAGAATGGCTGGGTATGGATTTGGGAGCAAAGGGTGGGTAGATCCCCATCTGAAGTAACCAGTTCAGGGTTACAGGTTCATTAAGGGCACCTGTTTACTTTAGACATAGGGCCAATGTCTGAAGAGGAATTTGCCCCCTGAAGTAGGTTGTGCTAGTTATTAGCCAAATGTATGTTCAGTTGTGGCCAGTGCCACCAGAAGCAAGTCCAATTGTGGCCAGTGCAACTGGAAGAAATTTTAAATGTCCAACGAAATATGAGAATACAAGGTGAAAGTGTTCTGTTAGTAAAAGTGTTTTCAGTTGTAGTCAGTGCCACTGGAAGAATGGTAAATGTCCTATGAAATATGGGAATATGAAGACTTTTCTGTCAGATACAGTCATTTTGTTGTTCTGCAAGTTCCTAGTGCCATGATGTGCAAACCTTGGGGGTCCATCTTTTGGAATAAAGTCACACTCTAGGACCCCAACTATGGTTTGGAAAGTTACGTTATTGCTTCCTGTGTAGAGTTACTGGATACCACTCTGGAAGTATAGATCTACAATAGCCCTAGCAAGAAGTTGTCTCCTCAGGACCTGATTTTTGTAAATACATAATAGGTCACAATTTGCTTTTGTACACCCCCACCACTTTTGATCTCTAGAGTAATGAGCCTGGTCTACATTCCCAAAGCTAGAGATGGTACCAATTGTCTAAATGTACCTGAAGTCTATGCCCAGTTAATGTTGCCAGGGGTAGCTAACTGTGTAAAGTAGTGGGGGTAAACATGAATTCAGTCTCTATCAGTCAGATGGAGATTGGCTGAGGTGGTGGGCAGAGGGTCTGTGCCAGTCACTGTCTGAGGACTTGATAGGGCTTCTCTATGGATGAATGGGTGAGTCAGGAGCTGAGTGGGAGTGAGGGGGTCAGAGCTTAGTGAATGGGCTGGTAAGGGGGACTTTGACAGCAATTCAGGGGTGTGACAGTAGCTGCCCTTGATGGGCTTTTGCAGATTTCCATAACACCTTATTGAGTGGGGAAGGGAGGGAGGGTCCACTAGTCTGCTAGGGAATTGCTTAAGTACAGTTCTACAATACTAAAAGGAACTGGGTGAGAGAAGGAGTCCACTAGATTGCCAGGGAATGGCACAGTACAGTTCACCAATACCAACAGGGATTGGGTGATTGGGGGGGGGTCTGTTTGACTGCCAGAAACGGCATAGGTAGATAGACCTATGTAGTGGAGGGGATGGTGTTAGTGCATGAATGCATTGTGCAGGTCTGCTAATGGTAATTTAATACCATGCAAAATGTACCTTAGCTCTATGCATTGCCATACAGTACAGTATATGATTATAATAACTGGTAACCATTTTTTCCCATAAGGAAACCGGGTCATAATTCTGTCATTATAACCAGCCAGTTATAATGACAAACATGTCCCAATTTTCCCTACTTTGGTGCATGCGCCTACCTTGAACTTCCTGTTGTCTGTGACGTCCCTCCTTGCTCTTCAGTGCTGCAAGCTTCCCTGACAGAAGTCGGTGGTAAGTAATTTTTTTAAAACAAAAATTACTGGACACAAAATAAAAAAACAACTACCTATTCAGACAAAATAAAAGCGCATCAGTTCAGGAGCCAGCCACTATGGAATGTGTTAAAACCCCAACAGTCCACAGCTGGACTTTGTAGAGAAATCCACTTGTTTTGTATAATTGCTGTGGTTAAAAAATGATCCCCAGCAATTATACATAATAATGGATGGGTAGGTGTGTAAAACTCAGATTTTACACACACCCTCAGGATGGGATGCCTTAATAATCCTCGTTATAACCACCTACTCATCCATTATTCACTATGTTATCATGCCAGTCACTGAATATGGCTCTTATAAGTTATAAAACGGTGTCATTTGGGACATGTTATCTCCCTTTGCTTTTGTGAGCAAGTTGC
Organism: Neoceratodus forsteri; assembly: GCA_016271365.2. Classification (NCBI taxonomy): domain Eukaryota; kingdom Metazoa; phylum Chordata; order Ceratodontiformes; family Ceratodontidae; genus Neoceratodus; species Neoceratodus forsteri. The sequence goes on along the minus strand of CM057456.1, from coordinate 664,830,739 downwards.
TGGCAGGGGGTTGTGGTAATGATGCACATTTGCAATCTGCATGGTACTTGTAACAACTGGGTACTGACTATATAAAATAACCAGTGCTCCCACATTTTCCAGTTCAGCAGCGCCACTTAGTAGGCAAGAATCTGGTGATGGCTTCCCATGCTTGTTTTATTTTTTTATTTATTTATTTAGGAAATCGGAATTACAACCCTTTGAGCCATAGACTCATTTCCAAAGGCTCTACGTCAGAATAAAACATAGGCATTCATACAGTACATACATAGAATAAATGTGGGTGAACAATCATACAGAGTATAAGTACAATGAGTGCGGGTTAATGCCTATACATTTGATAACAAAAACAGGGCAGAGCAAGTGACATATTTACCCAAATGAGTGGTTAAGACCTATACAATTAGTAGCTAAAGCAATGCATGATATGAGGTGGTAGTAAGCCACCTCAGGGAGGCCTTGTCTTACACATAATACAATGCATTCATAGTCCAATGCAACTATATGGTACTCGAGGGAGGTGAGGAGGCTGTAGGCTAGAAATAGTGAGGGCTCTCCACTGCCTGGCCAAGGGCGGGTGCGTGGCCTAGCAGCATGGTGCAAGATCCACAGGTTACTGGTTACACTGGCATTGATGTGAGGAGAGGATATGGGCCCTTAAGGCAGCTTTAAAAGGACCTAGATTGGTGATTGATGTGATAGCTGGAGGAAGGGCATTGTACCAGGATGGAGCTCTAATGGGGACAGATCGCTGGGCCAGGGTGGTCCTGACCCTAGGCACCTTCCAGATAGTTTTTGGGGAAGCCCTTGTGGATGCTGAGATGGTGGCTGCCTGATGAGAAGCCATGGCACCTATTGGGGTTAAACCAGGTGGATCATTTTGGTGAAGAGACAGGTCTGGTATAATAGCCTTTCCTCAAGGGAGAGGATATTGGTGAGCTCGTATAGGGTGCAGGTATGTGTATTTCTGTCAGCACCAGAGAGGAGCTGGCAGGCCTTACTGATGACTACTTGTATCTGATGAAGCACCATAGGGTCGGTGGCAGCACAGATTGTGAGGCCATAGTCTACCAACGATAAGAATGAGGAGGTAATGGCTAGGTGAAGTGCTTCAGGTGGTAGGCAGTCTTTATGTCTGTAAAGGAGACCAATGTGGGTGTTGGTGGCGGAGGTGAGAATTTTTATATGTTCGTGGAATGAGAGGGAAGAGCCAAATGTAATACCTAGATACTTACACTTTTGGACCTGTTCCAGTGGGATGAAAGAGGCAGAGAGTATTTCCAGCGGGAATCCTTTGATCTGTTTTGGCAGTGGGCATAGAGCATCATCTTTGTTTTTTTAATGTTGACCACCAGTCTGTGTTCAGGAAACCAGTGTTCAATCTGAGAGAAGGAGTTTTGTAAGGTACGCTGGAGAGAGAGAGGATCAGGATGTGCGGCATAGAGAACAGCATCGTCCACGTAGAGGGAAAGGTTGCTGGGGCAGGAATTAGGCAGGGCATTGAGGTAGATGCTGAATAGCAGGGGACCCAGGATAGATCCCTATTTAAAATCCTTGGGTGCAAGGGCCTTTTCCATGGGCACCTTGCATATGTTGAATGCCTTCTCAGATCAGCTTCATCAGATCTCCTCTATTGAAGGTTTTAAAAGGGGTCTCAGCAACTATGTTTTTACCCTAGTGTTTAAGGAGTCATTAAGATATGGTATGTAAGGAAGGGATTCCACTGTGTTTGTTATTTAATTTTAAAACTGTTGTTTTGTTGGTTAAATTGAATTGTATATACAGCGCTTTGTCTCCTCAGGATAAGGCACACTATCAAGTAAACTTTACTCACATGTTATCACAGCCCTATGTTCAGATGGTTCCACGTCATTAGAGTGCCAGCAATTCACCACCAGCATTACAGCACTGGCGAAGTGACGAAAGTTGAAACAATGACCTGGGCACAGCAGCATCTGCCGAAGAGAGCAAAGGGTGGGAGGCGGTATTCAGAGGCACTGCACATAAAGAGCCAGGGTGGGGGCTGCTGTCCACTTCTAGTTCCCAGTGAGTGTTCAGAATGGGTTAGTGTGTGTGGGGGCATACCTCCAGGTGACTGTTGGGGGGACATTCCCTGTCATGCTACAGGGCAGTGTCGGGTGGGTGGACTGTGGCCACCAGGTCTATGGGCATTTACATGGGTTGCTGACAGGCACCATGGCAGGTTGACTGTTGGCATCAGCACGCACACTGTTGCAGTGCCTGCCATTTGCTCTTGTGTGTGCTGGGGTGCATGCAACTCCCATTGGCATGCCCCTGTTCCTGTTGCATTATGGCCATTTGTACTTCTTGCGGGCCACACTTATGTTTGCAGTGCTGTGTGCCATTAGCATGTTGCTGGCATTCTAATTACTGGTGACAAATTCACTGGTGCACCAGCATGGGTGAACCTATTTAGATAGCCTGCACATGATGGACAGGACATACTCTCTATTTAAATATCACTCCCTGGCAGCCAAGTGCTATTTTAATGCAGCACTGAGATGGCATGGCATAAACAGTTGCAACTGAACCAGGGGAACAATATGTGTTTTCTTTTAAAGAGGGACTCCCGTCAAAAGTGCAGCATTGCAGAATTAGAATAAGCATAACCCCAATAAATCTCATACCAAAAATTAGGATTGTTCGTTACTTCGTTTTAAAGTTATGAGCTATTTTGTAACCCTGATTTCACTACCTGTTCAAAAAAGCCAGAGTCAGTGAAGAGCAACTGATGATGTCATCTACAGAACTCACACTCTAGACCTTCCTGTCAGCAACTTTATAGGACCTGCTTCTTCAAAGTTTAAGAAACTGTAGCTATAGAGATCTTTTAAAAAAATGACATAGGAATGACTGCAGTGCTCGCATTTTCAGAATGTTCAGATGCATGGCACTCTACTTTAGAACATGTCAGAAGGTGGTTTAGGAATGCAGCTCTGAACCATAGATACAAAGATACACAGACACTATCAGCAGATAAGGGCCTATGGCCCACGCAGTCTGCCCATTTAAGCTTGTAAGTTCACTGTATGTTTTTCTAGAAGTCTGTTGCCCCTTAGCCCTGACTTCCAAAATTCCCTAATGTCTGTCCCGTGCATTTTTAAATCCCATGATTGTTTCAGCCCCCACCACTTCCTCTGGCAGGGTGTTCCACTTGTCCACCACCCTTTCTGTGAAGAAATCCTTCCTCATGTTTCCCCTGAATCTCCCTCCCTCTAACTTCATCTCATGCCCTCTAGTCCTGGAACACCTTTTTTGCTGGAAATTAGTGTATTCCTTCTCCCTGCTCCTCTCTGTAAGGTACCTGTTTGTCTCTATCATGGCATAGAATGTCAAGGTGGTGCACAATTTTAAAATGGTGGGAGGGACACAGAATCTCAGAATGTGACAGGGATGTACCATCTCAAAATGTGGTGGGCCAATCAGTCTTGGAATGTGACAAGGACACACATTGGGGAATTTGGTTGGGACAGACAATTTGGGAATATAGTGGGGATGCACGCTCTCGGAATGTGACAGGACACACCATTTATTCTGAAATTGCTTGTCTCTGCCACATTCCAAATGTACGTTCCCACCATATTTCAAAATTATTCATCACATCCCCACCACATTCCAACATTATTCATCCCAGCCTCATTCTAAAATTGTGCAACCCTGCTGTATTCTGAAATTGTACATCCCTTTCACATTCCCAAATTGCGCATCCCTGCCGCATTCTGAAATGGTGCATCCCCACCAAATTCCATAATTGCACATCCCCACCAAGTTGTGTTTCAATGCCATATTCGCAAAATTGTCACTGCCATGATCACAAATTGTGTGTCACGCCACATTCCAAAATTATACGTCACCACCACATTCCAAAATTGAACAACACAGCCACAGTCTGAAATTGATGGTCACCACCACATTCTGAAAATATGCATCACTGTCACATTCCGAAACTGTGCATCACAGTCACATTCTGAAACTGCACAGCACCACCACATTCTGAAATTATACGTCATCGCCACATTCCAAAATTGTGTGTCACCACCACATTCCAAAACTGTGCATCACCACCACATCCAAACTTGTGCGTCACTGCCACATTCGGATCCTGTGCATCACTGCCGCATTCGAAAATTATGCATCACCACCACATTCCAAAACTGTGTGTCACCACTGTATTCTGAACCTGTGTGTCACAGCTGCATTCCTAAACTGTGTGTCACCACCACATTCCAAACCTGTGCGTCGCCACCGCTTTCTGAAATTGTGCATCACCGTCGCATTCTGAAATTGCACATCACCGCTGCATTTCCAGAATTGTGCATCACTACTGCATTCCAAAATTGTGCATCACAGTTGCATTCCAAACCTGTATGTTATCACCGCATTCCAAATCATTATATCCCTGCTACATTCCAAACCTGTGAATCACCACCGCATTACAAAATTGTTCATCACTACTGAATTCTGAAATTGCTCATCTCCACTGCATTCTGAAATTGTGTGTGACTTCTACATTCTGAAATTGTGCATCACCACCACTTCCAAAACTGTGGGTCACTGCCAGATTCCGAAATTGTACTTCACTGTCACATTCTGAAAATTATGTGTTCCAGCTACTTTCTGAGATTGTGTCATTGTTGTATTCCACAGTTGCCACCTGGTGACATTTCAAAATTTCATACCTGCAGTATTTTAAAAATTGCACACAACTTTGTTATTCTAAAGCCATGTTTGCCACTGCATTCCATCCCCCCATCACATTCTGAAGTACTGTACCTTGCATCTGCACATTATGGAAGTACATGTGCTGCCCCTCCCCCCATGCCAGTTCTTCTTTTTCAGATGTTTACTACACCTGCAGTTTTAAGTAACATAGGAGAAATAAGTCATATAAGATAGCATGCAGGGAGGACTAGGTTGTGAGTTCAGGAGATGATATCATCAGCGGCTTTTCACTGAAACTGGCTTTTTTGAACAGGCAGTGAATTAAAGGTTGTAAAATTACTTTTTAAGTGAAGCAACTTAGAGATCTGATTTTTGGCATGAGGCTGACTGAGCATGTGCTGATCCAAATTCTGACTTAATAGATGCCAACAATTTTGGCCTCGGTCCCTCTTTAAGTTAAATTTTAATTAGCTATTTTTAATTCAAATCCCTGAATCTACATACTGCAAGAATATTTTAAACATCTGTATGATGGTTTTCAAAATCTTAATGCTGCATGACATTTTGCAAAAATCTACTTGCTTCATGGCGGTTTTCAAAATCTATGTAATGCATGCTGTTTTAAAAAAAAGTCTATGTGCTACACATTTGTTTAAAAAAAAATTCATGCAGAAATCCTAAATGAAGGTTTTGAAAATCTACACAGCATGCAACAGTTTTCAAAATCTGTGCGCTGCACAACTGGTTCCAAAATGTATGTATAGCTCCTCTTTTTTTTTTTGTTACTCTGACTCTCCCTCTGGTCATCTTACTTTATAAACTAGATGGCATGCAGTCTAAAAATCCCATTCATCTGTGACTAATGTCACTGTTCTTTGGCCTGGGAGACTGATACTAGATGGTAATCCTCTCTTAGCATCAGGTGGAAAGAGGTGGGCATAGTCCTTGGGGTACCTTGTATGTCTAGGGAAGGTGGTAACTGCTCACCAGGAGCATCCCCTGTTTCAAACAAATACACACAGCTTCTAGCTTTTTATGGTTCCTTTCCTTTCCGTTTCCTCCTTGGTGAGCTTTTCTCAGTGACTCTTCAGTCATGTCAGAAATAAATCACTCTGTTACATGATGGGTTATTGTTGTTATGCTTACTTGCATAGTTACAGTTACACATAAGAGCATGGTCCCCCCAAATGTCTCACCTTGTCAGCACTGCAAGACAGGCTCGATTCTGACCATGGATATACTGTAAGTTTGAATCTTAGGGCCCCTTAAAGCGGTTCTTTCTGTTACATATCTTTTACAGGAGCCCCATGGCTCCCCATATGCCTTGCAGTTCAGTGGTGGGGAAGGTGATGCCTCAGGACAGAACCTTTCCTACTCTACCTTCTGAATTTTTGAGATCCCTCAGCATGCAATATGCTTCGTATTCCTCATTTCTCTTATAATACCATGGCACTGCAGCATCAGTTAAGGTGATGTGTAGGAGGTAACACCACTATAGGGACTTTCACTCAATCATTCCTGGCTAATCTCGTCAGCCGGTTCCTTACTCTCACCAGACGATATGCAGGCACCACCACATCTGTGTGTACCTCGCCCTGCCTCCAGACAATAACTGGCAATCTCCCTAACCTCTCTGCCTGAGGCATCATCTCCATATGTCCATACTAACTTGGGATTCCCCATGCAAATAGTCAGCCCATATCTTACCTATTTCAGCAGTTCAATATTTGGTACCAGATCTCTCACCATTTTCAGCACAGCTGGTAGCTTTTCTAAGGCACAGACAGGACCACAATTGCCCCCCCCAAGAGAAAACACCTGCTTTGTTGAGATCCTCTGGGCATTTCAAAGCTGCCAGTGACCTCTCTTAAGGGGCAGCCTCCTGGGATACTCACATCTGCCTCATAATCCCTTACACACCACCAGAGCTAATGGTGATCTTCACTATACGTTCTTCAGATTCCAGGCTATCAGAGTCAATACTGCTGTCCTGGTGTCTGTCCTTGGAGGCTACCAGATGAGACAAGGAGCTCTGCTGTTCTTACACACTGGCTCTAGAGAAAGCAGCTGCAAGTGAGGGTCCCTTTCCTCCTCAGGGGGTATAGCAAGAGGACTGATTCAAGGGTACCATGAGGGCACACCTGTATCCTCCTATTACTCTGCCATCTTGACACTTTTCATGCCATCACCCATCTCACATTCTAAACTCCCCCCCACTGGCTGTCAGAGGTCCTATCAATCAGTAGGCTCCATAGTCTGACATTCTAGTACACATCCCTTCTCCCCTGCTAGCAGGAGAGGGTTATTATATAGGTGCTGTACAAAGGTTTTTAGTTATTGTTTAAGTACACATAAACAATAACTTTAATATATGATAACTTATTAAATACCTAAATACTTGGGGCGACACTTCAGAGTTTGTGAATGAGAGGTATAATCATACAAATATTGAGTTTTTTTATTTAATGTAATTAGCAATTTGATGTTCTTAAAACACAAAGCATTCATAAAGAAATTCACATGAATTTTGAAACTCTATATGCTGCATAAAGATTTTGAAGATACCCATTGTGAAATGTTACATGAACAAAATTCTGAAGGCTAAGAAAGAAGAAATCAGTCAAGAATGCAAAGCGACTAAAAAAATTGCATGCTTTTTTTTCTAGATATACATAAAAACATTGTAAGAAAGTTTGGTCTCATCTTATGCTTTGTGCAGGTCCTGCAGGGCAATGTACGCACTAAGTTAGGATTCACATGCAGAAACCAAAGTGCCCTGCAAATATTGCCTTGCAGGGCACAAAGGGGCGTTGTGCAAAATAATTGAAAAGTCATCTCCTACACAGATCAAATTGCCACTCTAATCTCTTAAAAACTAAGGAAATTCTTTGTAAAATACTACATTAATGTAGTTTTGGGGTGCGATTGCAGAAAATTCAAATCCCTCGAAGTTTGGAAATGTGCTTGTATAGTTCTAAACCAATGCTCATAACTGGAAATATACTATTAATGTTGTCAAGCCTAACTCCAGCTCCCTCCCTTCCCCTCATTTTCAAGGTTACTGCTGCTGCTCTTGGCCCTTTTAAGATACAACTCCGACTTCATCTAATTTCAACTAGTCGTTGTGACTGCCTCGCCTAATCGGGGGCCCACCGTTCACTGCCCTCCACCTCAGTCTTGAAAGCTATCTCTCCCCGCCTTGCCTCCTTCTACCTGCCTACCCCCTTGCCCCCTCTCCCTTTCCTCCCCCGGGCATTTCCTGACTTTTATCCCTCCTCTCTCTCTCTCCCCTTTAGAGCTCTTACCCTCACCCTCACCCTCTACCCTCCGACAATGGCCTTCCTGCCTGCATACCCCCTTCCCTCTCACCTGCAGTGCTTATTTCCAAGATTGCCCTTGGCTGGTTATGTCATGCTACCTAACATTTGGCACATTTTGAATTACTGGAATTTCCTAAGCCTCAGTCTCTTACTTCTTGTTATTGTGTAACTATGTATTATTATGTTGCCTTTGTATGTATATATACCCCCCATTCCTTCGACGTGGAACCTCTGTAGACGAGCAGTTCCTGCTCAAAGGTATTTGTAATCCTAGATTTCAATAAAATAAAAAAAATAAAATAAAAGCCACAGGTATGGGGCCAGGCATCAATGGTATGATTCCTCATATAAGGCCAACATATTTGGAATTTACAAATATCAACCCTAATTCCCACATGCTCCCCATCCTCTACTCTCCTGACATATGGCCATGCTACAGGTCTGGAGCCAGATATTCAAAACTTTGTGCTGGGTGCAAACCGTTTGCACAGGGTTAGCGCCAGGTTTGTACTGGTCCACTATATTCAAAAGGTCAAATAGCGTGGGCAAACTGCATTAGCACCGGGCAAAAGTATAATGTATGCAAGGTGCAAACTGAGGGGGCATGTACATGAATACAGGCACAATATTAAATTCAGCACATTAGCGCATTGTAAAGTGTTTTTGTGTGACTTAACATGACACATTGCGTGGTGCAAATTACCACCTAGGAAATGATAGTCTTAACTCTGGGCAAACCAGCTTTGCTTGACTTTGTGCTGCTTTGTATGACTTTTGTGCAGCTTTGCGTGACCCTAACTAGTAAATATTAAACATAGAAAGAAACCAGACATGGAAGAAACATGCTGCACATGGATTTCATCTCCTATGATGCCATCATCTGCCACCAGTTCCAGCCATGCCAGTCAGTTAGTGGTGACCTGGCGTCCAGTGGACACCATGGCAGTCTATCCATACATGCAGCACCACCACCTGTGCCTGAGTTGTGTAGTCCTCTGGGGCACAATAGTCTATGCAGTTCTGTACAAATGTAGCCGGCAGCTACCACCATGCGCTTCCAGACTGACCTACAGGTGGAGCTGTGTGACTCTGTAATAGTTTTGGACAATCTGAATGCAAATCAGGACATAATGAGATGCCACTCTGGATGTTTGCCCACAGACTGCCTAAGTGAGCTCATTTGCATGTCACTTTTGAATATAGCAAATTTTTGCCCCAGGCAAATGTGATAGCACCAGGAAAATGCTTAGCTCCATGCAAAACCTGTGCAAATGTGTCTGTGCCATGCAAACATTTCAGAAACATGGTACATTTCTGCAGATTTTCACATGCTCTGGTGCTTGCAGCTTTAATGAATCCACTTCTTTGCTAGCAAACACATTGGCCACATGGTTCACCTTTACCTTCCTTCACGTCACTGTGCACTGGGCTGCTGTTGTGGTTTGGACTTTCTGGATGCTAAATTCAGAGCTGCCTTATTTCCTGGGCTATTTTTGCACTGTATTCCCAGCCCAGTATGCCTAGCTTCCTTAGCATGCTATATTCGGCAGATTTAGCACCAGGGCCATCCCTTTTGTATCTATTGGGCTATTGGGTCTGGGTTAATTTAGCACACCGGGCAGTGCTAATTTAGCCCTGTGGCAAAGTTTTAAATATCAGGCCCCTGGAGTCCTACCACACATGTTTTGTGATTATATATATATATTATATACACATATATATATATATATATATATAATACATATATATACACATACATATACAGTATATCATATATATATATATATATATATATATATACATATATATATATATATATATATATATATATATATATATATATATATTCATGCAAAAAGCTCCATTTAATGCATCAGTTAGGGTTGTTCCACAGCGACAAAAGTGAGGAAATTCAATGTTAGGGTGCCCACCCTTGCATCCCACCCCACCAACAGGCATTGGGGTCATCGGTCCTAACTCTCACCCCATCCCATGTGCAAACAAGTTGAGGTGGTGCAGTATAGCAGAATGGGGTGAGAGTTGGGATGACACATTAACGCTACCAATGCCTGTTGGTGCAGGGGGCCGGGGTGGGTGGGGTGCAAGGGGGTGGGAACCTAACATAGAATTTCCTCACTTTTTTCGCTGTGGAGAAACCCTAACTGATGCATTAAATGGATTTTTTTGCCATGAATTTCCCTTCTTTTTGAGAATGTGCACTATAAATAGTGAAGTAACGGCAATGCAAACGCAAGCGCAAATGCTAATGCACATGGTAAAGAAAACGGAAATTGTAATACAAACACAAGCACAAACATTAAAGAAAACAGAAACACAAATGCAAGTTCATATGGAAATGCAAACCGTAATGCACACAGGCACGGTAACATAATTGGAAATGCAGAAACACAAACACAAATGGAAATACACATGGTGATGCAAAAGGAAACACAAACAAAAACAGTAATGGGGACGCAAATGTTAACAGTAACGCAAACGCAAGCTCAAACAAAAAGGCAAAGGGTAGCGCACAAGGCGGCATAGACGGGAATGGTAACTAAAACAGAAATGCAAATGCAAGCACATACAGAAATGCAAATGGTAATGTGCACAGTCATGGTACCACAATAGGAAATGCAAATGCTAATGGTAACAGCAATGATTATGCCAAAGGAAACGCAAACAGAAGCATGTATGTAAACACAAATGGTAATGCATACAGTGATGCAAAATGAAATGCAAACAGAAACAGTAATGGAAACACAAATGGTAACAGTAATGCAAATGCAAGTGCAAATGAAAACACAAAGGGTAACGCATACGGTGACATAGACCGGATTGCTAACGTAAACGGTTATGGAAATGCAAGTGGGAATGCTAACCATGACAGTAACAAAAGCACACACCCTTTTTTTCACCAACAGCTGCATAGATAAACACAGTGAATACAAAGAATGTATGCATAATAATGGGCCTTGGAGCAGAAAATGAGCACTTGGAATACTAAATTGCTTATATCTCAGGAACCGTACGACATAGAAAAAAAATTAAAATTTCATATAAATTATGACTTTCCTGGCTAGTTTTGTACTTAGTCCACTAGTGGGGGGCTAAGCATTGTTCTGACAAAAAGTCCATATCTCGAAGCGCTTCTGAGATACGGGTCCCTAAAGGTGCGGCGGACACCATAATGTTAGCCTATGGGAAAAAGCGTCACCTTTGGAGTACCATAACTTTGCATCCCTGTAATATTTTGTCAACAAACCACAAAAAGGCATCTGTGGGATGTTGGCTTTCTTCCTTCCAAATTTCAGCCCAAAAGACCAAACCATTCTTTTGCAGCAGGGTGCAAAGAATTCCTGTTATTTTGGCCTTAGTGTCACAAATCATAACTCTTTCACAAAAAAATCATGAAAGTGTTACAAGTGCAACACTACTTTGTGACACTACAGTTTACAAAAATTTCAAAAACATATTTCTGGGGTGTTTAACCCCCCCAAAAAAGACATGGCTAGCATCCTCAGGGTCCTACTAGGTGAACACAAAAATAATTGTGTCCCAAAAGGGTCCCAAATTTAAATTCCAAGCATTTCTGTGACCACTAACTGAAAAAAAAAATGGCTGACTCACGACAATACAGGGGTCATTTGCGACATTAAGAACTGCATTTGTGACACAAACTTTGTGTTAACTTTTCCCATTGACTATAATGGGAAACTTGTTTTTTGAATAACTTTTGAACCGTTTAATATTTTTTCACGACATATTTGAAAGGCACATCGGGGACTCTGGCCACATGTTTCCTGAAGTTTTTGAACTGGTCGTGGGAACCGTGCACCCTGTAGGTGTGAGCAAAGAATGTGCAAAAAAGCATAAATGCACTACGGAATGGCGCTTTATAACTCCACAACTGTATATCCAACCATTACAAAACCTAGCAGGTCCAGAGACTTATGGTTCAGCTCCATACCTGCCAAATTTCAGGCTAATCTGTCATACAGTGGTAAAGTTATTAAGATGCAAAATTTCACACTTTAACTTTAAATGGGGTACTCAACCCTAACTATAGTGGCACTACCGTGCAACTATAATATATATATATATATATATACACCAGCATATATATATACACACACACACACACACTCACACACATATATATATATATATATATATATATATATAGACACACGCTCACATAGCCAGAAGAGGAAAGATCCAGATTTATTTCAGTGCACTAACTGCTCATTGCTGTTTTTGTTTTAAACAAAGTTTTGAGTGCTTTTAGTGTTGATATTATTTATTTGCTGTCTTTACTTGAAATTATTTTGGGGCTGTTGAAACTTTGAAACCTAATCTGGTATGCTTTTAGTGGTGCTGTTATTCCTTGCTGTCTTTAGTTGCCGCAAATTTTGTCTTGTCTGTCTTGACCTGCTGTTTGGGGAAGGGGGTGCTAATTGTCTCACCTCTGATCTCAGCTACATGATAACTGGAGGCAGAGCTAAGTCAAATTTGAAGTCGCAGGTTGATTTGGGGTTCTCAGATGAGGCAAGAAGGGGAAGGATCCAGATTTATTTCAGTGTAGTAACTGCTCATTGCTGTTTTTGTTTTAAACCTAGTTTTGTGTGATTTTAGTGATGCTGTTATTTCTTTGTTGTATTTACTTGGAATTGTTATAAGGCTGTTAGCAATCTGAAACCAAATTTGATGTGCTTTTAGTGGTGCTGCTGTCCCTTTGCTGTGTTTAGTTGCTGCTACTTTTGTCTTGTCTGTCTTTCCCTGTAGCTTTATTTTATTTATTTGTTTAGTTTTTGTTGACCGGGTAAGTGCACCAGACAAATCCTGCCTATTTTCAGGACGACCCAGGGGAAGGGGATACAGATGAATGCCAGCTGACCTCGAACCAGATTAAGCTGTTGGTGGTATTTTTAGTGAATGAGGGAAATTTGGCCAGGACACCGGGGAAATTCCCCTACTCTGGTGGCACTCTGTGGCCAGTAGAGGGCTGCGATAGCTCTGCTGCATGGCAGAAGCTCTGCAATTCTGCGAGGAGATGGACGCTAGCGAGGAAGCTCCCGCTGGCAATGCTCCACTGTTTAGTTTGGAAACCACTGTTTCGAATGAGGACACTGTGGGTACAGACCTGGAGAAGTCACCTGCTGTTCCGGAGATGATTGGTTCGTTACCGATTCGGGAGGTATTTCCCAATGCATCCAACAAGTCTGTACGTCTTGATTCTGTTATGGGGTCTTCGGATTCTGCGCTCACTGTTTACACTACGGATGGCTCTTTGCAACGTACGCTTCTGGCTACGACGACGGAAGGTCTGACGGATTTGGAGGCCTACGCTGTCCCTGATCGACACTCTTCCACGTCGCAGGTTTTGAGGCACCGATTTGGTTTGCCATTTCAGGACTCTTCTGATTTTAAGGACTGGTTGGAGGAAGATTCTTTATCTAAAGCTGGATGGACACAAAACACTTCGGGGACTTGGGTGCCTGACCCTACTTGGAAACCAGTTTCATATTTCTCACCTAAGCATGCCACCTCCCTGAGCTCAGGTATAGACATTGCTCCTTCTGTTTCTCATGATGTTACTGGTGCGCACCTATTGTTAAAGGACGCTGAGGTGGAGTGTAGCCCCAGTACGTCCTGGGGGGGGAGAATTAAGGCTACTGCTGCAGCAAATGATGGGTTTGGCTCCTGCAAGGGCCTTGAAAACCTTCCTTGTGTCCCTATGGCTGACTTGTTCAAAAACAAACTTGAACAGGCTCCCAGGAAGAACGCAGTTCGACTAAGATATAGAGGGGGTTTGAGTACACATCCAGATTGGTATTATGTTGCTAACACTTTGCTTAGAGGTTCCATGTCATTTCTTCCTTCAGACCTGTTTGCACTTATTCATGTTTCTGGGGAGGATTCTTTCGATGTAAGCTTTAGACTTAATCATAGCTTAGAAAAATTTTGGGAAAAGTACTCCATTCTAAAAACTAATCCTTTATGGCTTCCCTTTTTAGCCATCCCACTGACTAGGCCACAAATTCGGTATATCACTGTCATGTTCAGAAAAGAAGGGGTGAATGTCAACGACATTTACCATTGGCTCCAAAAACGTTGTGATATCCTTGGTCCTCCTGAAGCTTTATTGGACTTAGAGGGTATTTGGACTGGGGGTTGGAAGTTCAAGGTTAAACTGTTTCAGGTGAATTCTGATATCGTTCATCTCCCAAATAGTTTTTTTTAGGAAAAAGACGGGGGTGTGCTTTTATAGTGGTCAGCCCCAAGCTTGCTATAAATGTGGCTCACACACTCACATTAGTAGTTCTTGTGACATGATGAAATGTTCACTGTGTGGGGGGTATGGACATTCGATGGACCTGTGTCAGAATATTTTTCAGTGTAACTTATGTGACGAAAAGGGGCATGCCTTTCATCAATGCCCCTGGGCTAAACGAAATAGAACCGAAGGATGGGATCATGATGATTTAGTACTTCAAGCTCAGGTTAAATTGAGCGATCCTGATCCACATGCATCGGCTGTACCGAAGCCTGTGCCCATGGTGGATACCTCTGGCCTTCTTCTACTCCAAATCAGGCCTCTGAGATGGAGGGTGTGTCTGACAGGCCCAATATGCCTCCCCCCCACCTTTGAGACTGTTAAGGGATGAAGATTTACAAGGTCTTCATTGAAAATCCCCACTCCCTGCCCTATTCCCACTTCAAATATTTTTTTACCCCTACAAGAAGATTTTGGAGATTCGGATTTAGAATCTGACACATCTCATAGATCTGAGATAGTCACAGAAGATGAAGAAAGTAAATCCACAGAATTGGCTAAAGAAAAGAAAGGAAAAAAGGAAGAAAAAAAAAAGGAAAGCAAGCAATAGTTTGAAAGGGGGGCTTTGCTGAACAATAACACCTTATGGCCACTTTACGACTACTATCCTTTAATGTCTGCAGCTTAAAATCATATAAAAAACAAACTTCTGTCTTGGCCTATTTTGCAACCCTTCCTGTGGATATTATCTTTATTCAGGAAAGTTGTTTTTCCTCACTAGCTGAGGTAGATAATATTAAAAGACGATGGCACTGGGGACCTTCGTTTTGGTCCTTTGGACTGGAACCTGCGGATGGAATCGGCATTCTTTTTAAATCCACCAATTTTCACATTTTTCGGTTAATGGATATTAGTCCTGGTAGAGCCCTAATTTTGGATGGCTCTCTAGAAGACTTTTCTTTCCGTCTTATCAATCTTTATGCCCCACAAACTAAATCAGCCAGGGTTGCATTATTTGGGGAAATTAAACCATTTCCCTTCGCTAGAATGCATGTTGTTTGGGGAGGGGACTTTAATTGTACTTTGGATACCCCTTTATCTGGAGCTACTCAGAAGAAAGTATATTGTGACTCTAATGCTTTGACACAAGTTCTTGCTGACTCCAGTATGAAGGATGCTTATCGTACATTACACCCCAGGGGCCCCGGTGCTACTTATCATAGGTTTATTTATGCCACAAGAATTGATATGTTTTTTTTCTCTCAACACTTACATCCCATTTCTTGTAAATCACAGCCCTCAGAATTTTCTGATCATAACATTCTTTTTTGCACTTTTAGTTTACATTCTCTCCCCCCCATGATATTCTCAAAATATAATCGATGGAGATTAAATATGTCTCTTCTTGATACCCCTTCTCTTTATTCTCAGACTGAACTTTTTTTTTGCATATAGGGAATCTGTTTTCTGTGCATACACAAATTCTTTGAATTGGTGGATGGACACAAAATGGGAACTAAAAAAGCTTATGCTTTCTTTTGGAAAAGCTAAAGCTAATTCTCATTATATACATTACCTGCTTATACGTAATCAACTATACAAATTGATGTCCTCCCCTTTTGAACATAACTGTGATTTGCTTCCTCAAATTAAAGTCCTGAAAGAACAGATGAAATCCTATCAATATGATAGAGCAAAGTCCCTAGAATTAGAATTTAAATTTGGAACTAAGAATATGCCAGCTTCTGACCCCTTTATGGCATGTAAACAAAGACTAGAGGCCACCCTTATGACCCAGCTGGTTTCATCTACTGGTCTCTTGCTTACCAAAGATATGGACATGTTGACTTTGGTTCAACAATATGTTAAGGCTTCTTTTCAGGATAGATCTGATCCTACTTTACCTGATCTTTCTAGTTTCACTGCCGCTCTTCCACAAATACCTACCTCTCAAGTAATTTCATTAATACAACCTATTTCTTCCCAGGAAGTAGAACAGGCTATATTACAATTAAGTAAGGGTACTTCACCAGGGTGGGATGGTATCCCTAATGAATTCTATAAACTTTTTTTGCCTCACATGATTTACTTTTTGCCAAAGGTATTTAATTTTTTATTGTTTTCCTCTATGGCTCTTTCAGGGTTTAACACCTCACTACTTTTTTTTCTATACAAATCAGGAGACAAAACCCTATTGTCTAATTGGAGACCTTTGAGTTTTTTAAATAGTGACTACAAAATTCTGACTAAAATTCTTAATAATAGATTGTTACTGGTAGCAGGGTCTCTTATTCACCCGGCCCAAACATGTGCTATCCCTCATAGGCGCATTCAGCATAATTTATATCTTTTAAGAGATTTATTCGAACTAAGTAATACAGGTCATATTTCTAGATATATTGTCGCTTTAGATCAAGCTAAAACCTTTGATAGGGTCAGACATAATTATTTATTCTCCATACTTTTACGGTATGGCATCCCCACACCATTTATAAAATGGATTTCCATCCTATATGAGAGCGCTAGTAGTGTTCCCATGGTTAATGGCCTTTTTGGTACAGAGATACCTGTATCGATTGGAGTTAGACAGGGTTGCCCATTGAGCCCACTTTTGTATTCTTTTGTTTTGGACCCTGTTATCAGGCAGATTGTCTGGGACACAAATATTATTGGACTAACGCCCTCTTCTACTTTACAAGTTGAAAAAATAACTGCTTACATGGATATCACTTTATTACTTAAAGATATCCCTTCTTTAACTACTGCATTACACATTTTTTCTAACTTTGAGACACTTTCAGGAGCCCAGATTAACATGCATAAGAGTTTTATTTTTCTATTACATCCTACACATTCGGATCCTTCTGAAATTAAGGGTATTCTGGTGGTTTCTTCTCCTCATAAGATTCTGGACATTTGGTTTGGAGCAGGGGACTTAGCCACTTATAATTGGGAGAAACAATTATACATTGGAGAATTTAAAATACACCGTTGGAAAGGATGGAAATTTTGAAAAAAAAAAGGGTTGCAATTATTAAAAAATTTTTGTTGCCTGTTTTTTTTATATTTAAGTTATATGTTTCCATCCCCTCTTCATCTGGAAACCAGAATATTAAGTATTTTTTTCCAGATGTTATAGGGCAATAGACTAAACCCAGTGAGCAGGGATATTACTTATCTCCCCATTAATAAGGGAGGATTAGCCATGATCAACCCCATTGTTTTTTATCACTCATTATTCTTGTTTGAATCTTTTTCTTATATTTGGTCTTCTACCACTATGACCTGCCAATCCTGGTCCAATTTTTTGTGGTCTACATATCTAAATAAATGGTCTCTGTTACCTCCTAAAATATTATTATCAGATTCCTTGCCATCTTATGGTATAGCTACTTTGAAGAAATTACAGCAGTGGAAAATGTCATTTCCACATTTGCTTACTCTTTCTAGAAAAACGTTTTACAAATTTATTGTGTTTGAGGTACAAAAATGTGTTCCTCTCTTCCCAGAATGTATACCCTCTAAAATGTTTTTTTCTTTTAGGAAATTGACAGATTTTAGGATTCCCCCACATATATGGGATATTGTATGGCTCTCTATACAGGGTAGGTTAGGGGTTTGAGGTAACCTGAAATATAAACCCACTACAGAAAGATTTTGCCTATGGTCCATCTGTACTAATTGCGAAGAAACTATGGTTCATTTTTTTGTTACGTGCCCTTTTAGTCAAAAGTTTTGGCAGGATGCTGCTGTACATTGGAACCTCCCCTTTTTAGTCACTGTTACCTATCAAACCATAATTTTGGGTGATTATACAGGGATTTGGCGCCTATATCACAGAAGTACCTTGAATGTGTTTTTTGCTTTTATACAATATTATCTCTGGCAAGCTCGTTACCAATTTATTTTTCAGCAACAGACAGTTTTGTCTAACACCATGTTTGTACAAATTGAGAATGGCTTAACCTCTGTTAAAACTAGAGATTTGGTTAAATTCTCCAAATCTAAAGTTGATTCCTTTCAGCAAAATTTTATATCTGTATAACAAGATGTTATAACATGTAGTTTTTTTTTTTTGGATGTCCTTTTTCTCTTTATTGATTGCTTATTTTCTTTATATAATATTGTATTTTGCCTATACTTGTATTTCCTTTTTGTGATGTTATGTTTTTCTATAATAAAACTACCCCTACTCTTTTCGATAAGTACCATGGGATCTTTAACATCCACCTGAACTACCACCAATCCAGGCAGATGGGACCTCGGTTTAACGTCTCATCCGAAAGATGGCACCTCAGAAGTGCAGCACCCCTCTCATGCTGCACTACAGTGTCAGTACTGGGACATTAACCCAAGTGCCAGATGTAGGAACTGAACCCACAGCCCTCTGATCTCCTGGCCTCAGAGGCGAGTGTGCTACCTACTGAGCTACTGACACTGACGCTTGGGGGAGTGGTGCTAATTGTCTGACCTCTGACATCAGCTACATGATAACTAGAGGCAGGGCTAAATCAGATTTGAGGTAGCAGGTTGATTTTTGGGTTCTCAGAAGAGACAAGAAGGATACAGATTCATTTCAGTGCAGTAACTGCTCATTGCTGTTTTTGTTTTAAACCTAGTTTTGTGTGCTTTTAGTGGTGCTGTTATTCATTTGCTGTCTTTACTTGAAATTGTTTTGGTGATGTTGAAAAATGTAAACCTAGTTTGGTGTGCTTTTAGTGGTGCTGCTATTCCTTTGCTGTCTTTACTTGGAATTGGTTTGGGGCTGTTGATCATTTGAAACCTAGTTTGGTGTGCTTTTAGTGGCAATGTTATTCCTTTGCTGACTTTACTTGGAATTGTTTTAGGGCTGTTGAAAATCTGAAACCTGGTTTGATGTGCTTTTAGTGGTGTTGTTATTCCTTTCCTGTTTTTAGTTTTCATCAAATTTTGTCTCGTCTTGTCTGTCATGCCCTGTAGTTTGGGGAAGGGGTGCTAATAGTCCGACCTCTGACCTCAGCTACATGATAACTGGAGGAGGGACCAAGTCAGATTTGAGGTAGCAGGTTGATTTTTGGGTTCTCAAAAGAGACAGGAAGGGGAAGGATCCAGATTCATTTCAATGCACAAACTGTTCATTGCTGTTTTTGTTTTAAACATAGTTTAGTGTGCTTTTAGTGGGGCTGTTATTTCTTTGCTGTCTTTACTTGGAATTATTTTGGGACTACTGAGAATCTGAAACCTAGTCTGGTGTGTTTTTGGTGGTGCTGTTATTCCATTGCTATATTTAGTTCCTGCAAATTTTGTCTTGTCTGTCTTGCCCTGAAGCTTGGGGGTTGGGGCGCTAATTGTCTGACCTCTGACCTCTGCTACATGATAACTGGATGTGGGGCGAAGTCACATTCGAGGTAGCAGGTTGATTTTGGTGTTCTTAGAAGAGGCAAGATGGGTAAGGATCTAGATTCATTTCAGTGCAGTAACTGCTCATTGCTGTTCTTTAACCTAGTTTTATGTGCTTTTAGTAGTGCTGTTGTTTCTTTGCTGTTTTTAATGGAAATTTTTTTGGGGCTGTTAGAAAATCTGAAAACAAATTTGGTGTGCTTTAAGTGGTGCTGTTGTTCCTTTGCTGACTTCACTTGGAATTGTTTTAGGGCTGCTGAAAATTTGAAACCTAGTTTGGTGTGCTTTTAGTGGTGCTGGTATTCCTTTGCTGTCTATAGTTTCTGTAAAGTTTGTCTTGTCTTGTCTGTCTTGCTCTGTAGCTTGGGGAAGGGGTGCTACTTGTATGACCTCTGACCTCAGCTAAGTGATAACTGGTGGCAGAGTACGTCAAATTTGAGGTTCCAGGTTGGTTTTGGGGTTCTCAGAAGAAACAAGAAGGGAAAGGATCCAGATTCATTTCAGTGCAGTAACTGCTCATTGCTGTTATTGTTTTAAACCTAGTTTTGTGTGCTTTTAGTGGTGCTGTTAATCATTTGCTGTCTTTAGTTCAAATTGTTTTGGGGCTACTGAAAGTTTGAAACTTAGTCTGGTGTGCTTTAGTTGTACTGTTATTCCTTTGCTGTCTTTACTTGGAATTGGTTTGGGGCTGATGACAATCTGAAACCTAGTTTGGTGTGCTTTTAGTGTTGCTGTTATTCCTTTGCTGTTTTTAGTTGCTGCAAATTTTTTCGTGTCTTGTCTATCTTGCCCTGTAGTTTGGGGAAGGGGTGCTAATAATCAGACCTCTGACCTCAGCTATGTGATAACTGGAGGTGGGGCTAAGTCAGATCTGAGGTAGCAGGTTGATTTTTGTGCTTTCAGTAGAGGCAAGAAAGGAGAAGAATCCAGATTCATTTCAGTACAGTAACTGCTCATTGCTGTTTTTGTTTTAAATCTAGTTTTGTGCGTTTTTAGTGGTGCTGTTATTTCTTTGCTGTCTTTACTTTGAATTGTTTTGAGGCTACTGAAAGTTTGAAACCTAGTCTGGTGTGCTTTTAATGATGCTGTTATTCCTTTGCTGTATTTAGTTGCTGCAAATTTTGTCTTGTATTTTTTGTCTTGCCCTTTAATTTGAGGGAGGGTGTGTTAATTGTCTGATGTCTGATCTCAGCTACGTGATAACTGGAGGCAGGGCTAAGTCAAATTTGAGATAGTGTGTTGATCTTTGGGTTCTTAGAAGAGGCAAGAAGGGGAAGTATCCAGATTCATTTCAGTGCAATAACTGCTCTTTGCTGTTTTTGTTTTAAACCTAGTTTTGAGTGCTTTTAATGGCCCTCTTATTTCTTTGCTCTTCTTACTTGGAATTGTTTTAGGGTTGTTAGAAAATTTGAAATGAAATCTGGTGTGCTTTTAGTAGTGCCATTGTTCCTTTGCTGTCTTTACTTGGAATTGTGTTGGGGCTGTTGAAAATTTATAATCTAGTTTGGTGTGCATTTAGTGATACTGTTTTTGCTTTTGCTGTTTTTCGTTGCTGCACATTTTGTCTTGTCTGTCCTGCCCTGTAGTTTGGGGAAGGGGTGCTAATAGTCTGACCTCTCAGTTAAGTGATAACTGGAGGTGGGGCTAAGTCAGATTTGAGGTAGCAGGTTGATTTTTGGGTTCTCATAAGAGGCAAGAAGGGGAAGGATCCAGATTAATTTCAGTGCAGTAACTGCTCATTGCTGTTTTTTTAACCTAGTTTTGTGTGCTTTTAGTGGTGCTGTTATTTCTTTGCTATCTTTACTTGGAATTGTTTTTGGGCTGTTAGAAAATTTGAAACCAAAGTTGGTGTGTTTTTAGTGGTGCTGTTATTCCTTTGCTGTCTTTAGTTTCTGCAAATATTGTCATGTGTTGTCTGTCTTGCCCTGTAGTTTTGGGGATGGGTGCTAACTGTTTGACCTCTGACCTCAGCTCAGTGATAACTGGAGCTGGGGATAAGTCAGATTTGAGGTAGCAGGTTGATTTTTGGGTTATCAAAAGAGACAAGAAGGGGAAGTATCCAGATCAATTTTAATGCTGTAACTGCTCATTGCTGTTATTGTTTTAAACCTAGTTTTGTGTGCTTTTAATGGTGCTGTTATTCATCTGCTGTCTTTACTTCAAATTGTTTTGGGGCTGTTGAAAATTTGACACCTAGTTTAGTGTGCCTTTAGCAGTGCTGTTATTACTTTGCTGTCTTTACATGGGATTGTTTTGAGGCTGTTAATAATCTGAAACCTATTTTGGTGTGCTTTTAGTGGTGTTGTTAGCCCCTTGCTGTTTTCAGTTGCTGCAAATTTTGTCTTTTGTCTTGTCTGTCTTGCCCTGTAATTTTGGGGGAAGAATGCTAATAGTCTGACCTCTGATCTCAGCGACATGATACTTGGAGATGGGGCAAAGTCAGATTTTAGGTAGCAGGTTGATTTTATGGTTCTCAGAAGAGGCAAGAATGGGAAGGATCCAGATTCATTTCAGTGCACTAACTGCTCATTGCTGTTTTTGTTTTAAACCTAGAATTGTGTGCTTTTAGTGGTGTTGTTATTTCTTTGCTGTCTTTACTTGGAATTGTTTTGGGGCTGTTGAAAATATGAAACCTAGTTTGGTGTGCTTTTAGTGGTGCTGTCTTTCCTTTGCTGTCTTTAGTTGCTGCAAATTTTGTCTTGTCTTGTCTGTTTTGCCCTGTAGTTTGGGGGAGGGGTGGTGTTAATTGTCTGACCTCTGACCTCAGCTACATGATAACGTGAGGTGGGGCTAAGTCAGATTTGGGGTAGCAGGTTGATGTTTGTGTTCTCAGAAGAGGCATGAAAGGGAAGGATCCAGATTCACTTCAGTGCAGTAACTGCTCATTGCTGTTTTTGTTTTAAACCTAGTTTTGTGTGCTTTTTGTGGTGGTGTTATTTCTTTGCTGTCTTTACTTGAAATTGTTTTGAGGCTCTCTCCCCTGCCCCAACTCTTAATTAAATGCCCTGTTAAATCTGATTGACAGGAGCATTGGAAATAGCAGGGGTTGTGGAGTAGGAGGGGCATAAAGGGAAGGAAACACGCCCTCGGCACAACAAGTGTTTTGACTCATTTTTGTTGTCGTTTTCCTTCTTTTTAAAAAAGTATCTTAGGATCAGTGGCAGAATTTTCAGGACAGTAAGCTAATAAAGAGGGAACTAGAAGGAGAGCTTCAGTAACAGACAAGTACTGGAATAGCAGTATAAGTTCAGTATAATGTGGTAAGTGGTGCAATGCTGTGGATGCAGGACAGTCATATTCAGGCAAAAATTCTGAATACTGAGGTGCTGACCTATCTGCTGGCATCTCTCTGGACTGCAGGATGAGATAGCCAGACTCAGAATGGAAGTAAACTAGGTCAGGAGTACCTTTGTCCCTATCCAGAGACCATCCAGTCCAACACCGCTGCCTCAAAGGATGCCAAGAATGAAGAGCACTTGGATGACGGTAGGCTCAGGGAGGGTTAGGACAGTCAGGCAGAGGCACATCCCAAATTCCAGGACCCATTCCACCCCAGAACTCATGTGCTGCACTGGCAAATGGGGACAACCAAACAGAGGCACCCAGAGAAGTGGAAGGGAAGGATGTGGAGGTCAAATGAGGAGGTGACCTCAGTGCAGAGAGTAGTAGACCTCAGAGGAGGAGGAAGCTAATCCTTGTGGGTGAACCTATTGTAAGAGGGATCCAGCTAGCATAGTCTGTGGCTACTACTGTAACACACAAGGGGGATGATAGGGAGGTGAGGTGCCTACCAGGTGCTACAGCATAGACAGATGGAAGGAAGATCCTAGGGCTCACTGGGAAGGCAAGATGGGAGGGTGAGTTTGATGTCATTATCACCTAGGTACTAATGACCTGACACCCAAGGAGCCTAAGGAAGTTCAGGAAGAGTTTATAAAATTGGGGAGGGGTCTCAAGCAAGTAGGTACATCTGTCACCTTCTCAGAAGTACTACCTGTGAGAGGTATGGGAGAGCATAGGGGTGCATGCACCAGGAACTTTAACACATGGTTGAAGAACTGATGCTGCAAGGAAGGGTTTGGATTCATTGGTGACTGAGGACCCACCTGGAGGGATGGGGGATTGTTCAAGCCTGATGGCCTGCATCCATCCTGGAGGGGAATCCAAGCACTTAATGATAAGTTTAAATTATACATGGACAAGCATTTAAACTAGTTAAGGGGGTGGCAGGCCAGCAAGGTGGGTACCTAAATTCCCCCCCACCATTGCTAGCAGTGGGACCAGTGAACAGGAGGAGGAGGAGATATCTCTATTTAGCACAGTGCAAAAGAGGGAGATAGGCACCCACGGGGTGGATAGGCAGAAAGGGGACAAACTTCAACAGAAGGAGAGACAGCTGGGAGAACCAGGGATTAAAGGACAACCAAGGAGGGGCTGGAGTAAAATAGCTAAACAGTCCAGGGAGTTCACATCATGGAAAGCCATGTGTGCCAATGCCAGAAGCCTTAGCAACAAGATGGAGGATCTGGAGGCTGCCATGGTGTAGTGTGACCTGGACATTGTGGCCATCACAGAGACCAGGTGTAATGATAACCATGACTGGGAGATGGCCATACCCGGCTACAACATATTCAGAAAAGACAGGGCAAGCAGGAAGGGAGAAGGAGTGGCACTTTATGAGAAAAATGGCATAAAGGCCACAGAGATCCAGGAGGAAAAAATTGGGGGAGAAATACTGTGGGTTTAGTTGGAAAGGAAAATGGGATCAGCTGTCTGCACAGGAGCGGTCTACAGACCACCAGCCCAGGAGAAAGAGACATATAGGGAGTTAATGTTAGCCATCCAAAGGATAGCGGGCATAGGGGAGGTGGTGCTGGTTGGAGATTTTAATATTCCCAACATGGACGGGAGCCTCGCTGCAGCAGCATCAACCAAGAGCAGATTTATCTTGGACTCCCTTCAATGTGCCTCCCTTAAGCAACTGGTCATGGAACCAACTTGGCAGAAGACAATACTGGACCTTGTGCTCACAAACAGGGACAGTGTGATGGGGGTAACAGTGAGGGAGCACCTTGGGAACAGTGACCACCAGTAATTGTGGTTTGAAATCACAGAAAGTGCAGAACCAAACCACACGAAAACACGTATCCTGGATTTTAGGGGGGCAGAATTTGGGAAAGTGAGGACATGCTTGAAAGAAGCACTAAATGGAATGGGGAGAGTATCCGGGTGAAGGAACAGTGGGCAATATTTAAAACAGGGATTACAAGAGCAACAGAATTATGCGTTAAGCAGGTTAGCAAGGGGAAAAGGAAGAGGAGACCATTATGGTTTTCCAAGGAGGTAACAGAGTAAGTGAAAGCCAAAAAGATTGCATTCAGGCATTAAAAAAAGATGCAGGCAGAAGGAGATAGGGAGAAGTACCAGGAGAAGCAAAGGAAGGCAAGGAGGTCACTAATGGAAGCCAAAGCTCAGATAGAAGAGTACATCGCAAAACTGGTAGCACGTGTATTAAGCAACCGCGGATTGAGTGCTTTCAAAAAGGGTGACTCAATCATGGCACTCTTAAACAGGGCTACCTGACGGGGATCGGCTAATATAGCGATGGGATTTATTTATTTATTTGTAAAAATCAGTTTACAACCTTTGAGCCAGAGGCTCGTTTCCAAAGGTACCTCGTCACATTAAAGACATACATAGAGATTTAGGTTACGTAGCATAGGTTTACAAAACAATAGTCATTCAACAGAGGCGCCACGTCACACTGAGGTCAGACAAAATGCCGCTATATGTACTCATGCGGGGGGGAGAAAACGCACCATGTGACGGACAAAGGGAAGGGAGGGTTTGTGGGGTGTAGTGTGGTGGTAGGTTGCCGAGCATGCCATGTGGTGTGGTGGGTTGGTAGCAGGCTAGGGTTGGAAGGGTGGTGGGTTTGGTTTTGGGCACCCACTCATTTTTTGCGCCAGTTGAGGATTTTTTTCCCATTGTTTTGCAGCCCCCCGATATGCACCCCCCCTGGAGTTAAGAATCCTTTAGTAGGGGGTGTCCAGTGCCCTTTTGCTTTGCGCAACGAGTCTACATCACTGAAATTCATTTTCAGCGATGCAGACTTGCTCAAATGGCTATCGCTGTTACACGGTCACCGTTATCACATGGAACTACAAAATCAGTAGGTACGTAGAGGGGACAAAACCTTTTACAGGGACATAAGTGAAAAAAGAAGGGCAAAGGGAGGGATAGTGAGACTGAAGGGGGAGGATGAGGGCCACATGGAGGATGACAACAGTAAAGCTGATATACTGAACAGATATTTCTGCTCAGTTTTTACTGAGAATGAGGAGGGTAATGGGCCTGAAGGGAGTACAAGTAGTGGGATGGCACAGTAATGGATGCAAGTCCCTTTAGACGGGAAAGGGTCCTAAAGAAACTGAAAGAATACGAGTCGATAAAGAAATGGGGCCAGATGGGGTGCACCCCAGGGTCCTAAAGGAACTAAGAGAGGAGCTGGCTGAACCTCTGGCAATCCTGTTTAGCCAATCATGGGAAAAAGGGGAGGTACCCAAAGACTGGAGGACACCAGATGTAGTCCCCTTATACAAAAGCAGGAACAAAGAGTAAGCGGGGAACTACAGACCAGTCAGCCTGACCTCGGTAGTGAGGAAAATCTGGAAGCACTACCGAAGGAGAGATTGGTGGAACATCTGGTTGCCAACAGACTACAGGACCTAAGGCAACATGGTTTCACTTAGGGGAGATCATGCCAGACCAGCCTCATTGAATTTTTCTACTGGGTGACAAGGGAGGTGGATCAGCAGAGGGCAGTTGATGTGGCCTATCTGGACATCAGCAAGACCGTTGACATTGTGCTGCATAGAAAGCTATTTAACAAACTGGATAATATGGGAGTGGGCAGGACAGTAGTGCTGTGGGTGGGTAATTGGCTGGGAAGCAGGACAAAGAGGGTGGTGGTAAATGGCTGTTACTCCACAGATGGAAGAATGACCAGTGGGGTACCACAGGGATCAGTGCTGGGACCGATCCTGTTCAACATCTTCATCAGTAACATTGTGCAGGACTAAGAAGGCAGAATTTCCCTGTTCGCTGATGACATGAAGCTCTGTAACAGAGTGGACACGCCAGAGGGTGTAGACAGAATGAGGAGGGACCTGCTGAAGCTTGAAGAATGGTGGAGGGTTTGGCAGTTGAAATTCAATGCCAAGAAGTGCAAGATAATGCAAATGGGACACAAAAACCCTGAAACAACATTTCAGTTGGGGGGGGGTGAGGTTATAGCATGCACCAAGAAGGAAAGGGACCTTGGGGTTATATGAGCATACAAATATACAAAGGAGCCAGCAGAAGAAGGCCATTTGGTCTATCAAGTCTGCTTGTACTGCAGGGTCCACAGCTTGAGCTAATGTCCCTGCCATCCCTCCCCACTCCTCCCATCCTTCCTACCCATAATACTTACCATCCCCCTATGTTTATCCCAGCCTCTCGTAAAGCTGCCCACTGTCTTCAACGAAATGACCTCTTCCGGAAACGCATTCCAAGTGTCCTCCACCCTCTCTGTGTACAAGTGCTTCCTGACCTCCCTCCTAAACCTTCCACCCTCCAGCTTAAGACTGTGCCCCATTTTGTTATGGTTGCCACTCAGCTTAAAGAAACTCCCCTTATCAATCCTATTTATCCCTTTCGAGTACTTGAAGGTCCCAATCATGTCCCCTCTCTGGAGGCAGTATAGCATAGTGGTTAAAGGCACTGAGCTGCAAACCTGGAGACCTGGGTTTGAATTCTATCAGCCCCCACTTGCATACTGTGTGACCCTGAGCAAGTCATTTAACTTCCTTGTGCTCCCAGGTCGCACCTGGAAACAAGCTCTGGATTAGTGTGCCTTTCCTGGTTAAACACTTTCCCCTTCACCCCCCATCTCTCTCTCTCCTGTCTTCCAGTGAGTACATGTTCAGTGCCCTTAACCTCTCCTCATATCCCTTACCCTGCTGACCTACTATCATCTTTTTAGCCCTCCTCTGTACCTTCTCTAGCAGGTTAATGTCCTTTTTGAGATACGGGCACCAGTACTGAACTCCATACTCTAGATGCAGCCTTACCAGTGACCTGTTTGAGGGCAGTATAACCTCCTCTCTCCTACTACTGATCCCCCTAGATATGCATCCCAGCATCTTGTTTGCCTTTGCTGCTGCTTTCTTGCACTGCATGGAGTGCTTCAGGTCACTAGTGATCATCACTTCTAGGTCCTTCTCCTCCGCTGATGCAGATACTCAGACTCCACCCAGGTAGTACTCTATCTGTATGTCTTATCTCTGATGACCTCAAGGTAGGGAAAGAGTGCAACAAGGCAGCAGGTAAAGTAAATAGGATGCTGGGATGCCTAGGATGCATAGGCAAGGGCATCACCAGCAGGAAAAGGGAGATCATAATTCCACTATACGAGACGCTACTGAAGCCCCACCTGGAGTACAGGGGGTGGCCAGTCCTGGTTGAGCCAGTGCCACATACCTAAAGAACAAAAGAACTTATCCCCGACCATCTCTGTGGGCAGGTTACTGGAGCCTTCCTCTTCTTCTCTCTCTCTCTCTCTCTGGCTCCTCTAAGGCAAGATCTTGAGGTGACTCACGGGGACCCTCAACATGAAGATACAGATCTTCATCCTCCTCTTACTTATTCAGGATCTGAGCCCAAGAGTGAGCAGATGTCCTCACTCCCGAGACAGTCCACTCCTCACTGGGTGTAGAGGAAGACACAACCCAATTCAGTGTCTGTTGCAGTTCATCCTCCCCTACTAGGCTAGGACTTGGACCCTCCTTCCATGGGTCCACAGATCCTTTCATTGCACTGTCCACCTGGGACATGGGTGTAGAAACCCTTCTTTGTCCCTGCCCTTGCAGTAGATCAACATTGCTCTCTTCCTCTGTGCCACACTCTATGGTACTTCCCCCAACATGTTCAACCTGGTGCTGCGTGCTGCTACTTGCAGAGTTTCCTACTCTGGTCCATGTGGGAGCCAAACAAATTTGTGATGCCCTCTCTGGCGCTGCAGCCCTGCTCATACCACACTTTACAATCTGAACAGTGAGATATCAGAAACACATCCCTTCCAGTCTTGAGGCACATAATGCACAGTCTTACTGGATAGCTAGGGACTGCTACATCTGTAGGCAACCCTTCACCATAGAAAGTTTTCTCTATTTCTTTCAGTGCTGCCACCTCCTCTGCTATTGTAGCTTGGGCATGATCCAGATAGCAGGGATTTCCTGAAGCCATGTCTGAAAGCAAACATACAAAAGTTGGTTGTTGCTGATTTGTTCACTAGTCCCTTTACAGTCTCACAAAATGGCTCCCTGTTGCTGTGTTTACATTTGCTAACACCACCCTGTAATGGTGGCGGTAGCTCTCCTCATGCAATCAAATCTGTTTCTGACTCAAAACAGTGTTTCCAAGCCTTACTGGCTGCTGATTTTGCTCAAAACTGTAATCGATTGCAATACTTGTATATCTCAGCACATTCATAAGATTTTAATGTGACTATGAGTTCAGCATTGAATCAAAGAACTATTCATACATGCTCAAAGTCACATAGTGTTTTGCAAGCCTACAGTATTTCTGTTGCACAGGACTGCCTTCTTGCTGCAGCCTAATATACAACTCACAGTCGCTCTCTCGCTTAGAAACACTTTACTGTTGCTGAACCCATTATAAATGCTCACAGTCTATGCTTAGAATTTTTGTTTGCTGTCCTACTATTACAATGCGCAGTTCTTCTTTGAAAAACAATCACACTGCTTGCAGACAGATTCAGCTGGCTTGAAGATCACACAGTTTGATGCTCAGTTAGCTGGGTTTTACTCACTGAAATCAGTAGCTGGCTTTCTCCGGTGGAAATTTTTGGTCTGGTGCCAATCCTGGAAGGCCTCTGGGGTGAACCGAGCTGATGGTCCTGCAGATCATAGCCACGAACACCATGCTCACTTTCCAGTCATTAGGACAATGGGCAGAGCCCAAATTTACACAGCAAAACTCTGTTTTCTACAGATTAGAACATTCACAAGCCCCTTGATGATCCTGGTCTTACCAGCTCGCACGCCACTTGCTGGCTCCTCCTCAAACACTCAGCTGCACACAGGCGCGCTGGCTAGAGGGTGGAACTGACTGCAGTCACACCAATCACTCGACGCCATGCAAAGGAGTCTCTCCCTCTCTCACTCTTCCTTCACAGCGATCATCGAGCAGGAGCAAATTTAAACTGCAAATTGTAACTTTTTTTCTCAACTACAATTTAAGTGGGGGGAGTTCCGTTTCAACTATTTTCTCCACAGATTTTGACGATTTCTTTGGCAACTCCCCCAATTTGCACACAAAGCACATGAAACTTTCAGGGCACATCTCTCTCTCTCTCTCTGTTTCCCAAAGTTCACACTGCTTTTGGCATTTGAAAATTGCAAATTAAAAAAGTTCTGTAAATGTTCCTGATGTAGAGACAAGGACATACACCTCCAGGCTTTTACTGTCCATTGCAAGTTGACAAAACACACAGTAACACTCTGTTCTTTCTGTACTAGCAGACATGCAAGCAGCACATTTGGATGGCACTCTTCTGGGTAAAATCCTTTTGTGCAAGGCTTCACTTCCTGTTTGAGTTACCATGCTACCAGACAGACAAACACTATCCATACCCTCAGCAAAAATCACTAGTCCTCTCCTCAAATTAAACAACATCCTGGATGAGCCCCAATTTTTTGTAACCACCACCCAGCTACTTTGCACATTAAGCTACCCCTTGGTACCCTCGACTGGGCACCAAAACTATTTTGGACACTTTTGTGGTACCATCCCTAGCTTTGAGAATGTATACCAGGCTCATTACTTCTAGAGGTCAAAAAGGGGTGGAGGTGTACAAAAGCAAATTACACACAAATGACCATTATACCCAGATCCTGAGGAGAGAACATTTGCCTAGGGCTATGCTAGGTCTGTACTTCTGGAGTGGTACCCAGTAATTCCACACAGGAAGCAGTAACATGAATGTCCAAACCAGGCTGCAGTTCTAGAGTGTGGCTTTATTCCAAAGATGGTACACAAAAGCAAAGGTGGACCCCCAAGGGTTTACACTCCATGGCACAAGGCAATGCAGAATAAGAACAAGTCTATAGCAGACAGAAACTCTAAACATCCCATATTGCATAGGATTTAGAACTCTTCAGCGGCAATGGCCTCAGCTGAAATACATATTTCTTCTAGTGGCACTGGCCACAACTTAGAACATTTCCCATATGGCATAGGATTTAACATTTCAGCAATGTGGCAACTGGCCATGATGGAATACACTGGTGCTCAAAATTAGCACAACCCACACCAAGGGATAAACTTTCTCTTCAGCCATTGGCCACCATTTCCTGAATAAGCAGGTACCCTTACAGAACCTGTAGTGCTGAACTGATCACTCCAGATGGGGGTTGCCCACCTTTTCCTTCTACAATCCATACCCAGCCATCCTTTCAGAGTTACACCTCAAACATTTAGTAAAACAGTAGAGCTATGCATCCTGCAATGTCTGTCACATTCAGCATTAAAACACATTACTTCTGAGTGTAACTTAAAGTCCTAAACAATGTGCCAAGTCTCTCTGGGGACTCCATGATTGTCAGCCAACATTAGGAAAAGATGAGAACAGTCCCAAACAGAACAGAACTTGGTGCATGAGTCCCTTTGTCAGAGTACACTCCCAAACAAAAACAGGTACATTCCTCCTGGGATATCCAAAGTCAGATTACTCACGGTTGTACACAAACATGCAGCTTCAATGTCATGGATCAAAGTTAGGGGATTGCCTTCAGATCCATTCTATAGTCCATCTCATCTCAGAGGGGATGAGAAAATCAAGAACTCCTGCTAGATGGTTTCCGCCACTTCTATTGACAGGCAGATGGTTCTTAGCACTAGGGTGAGAAAAATAGGCTCTCCTCAGAGCCCACATTGCAGATCCTCACTCCTCCAACTGCTCACACTGAACTCCAATCACAGACTCACTGAAAATTCTAAAGCTCCCAACTCACAGCCAGCCACCATGGCTTATGCTGCTGCTGCAAGAGTTCTAAATGACATCACCTCTTTCAACTCAGCTGAGACCAAGTAAACAGAGAGGGAGCAGGTGAAAACCATTTAACCAGTTATTCAACATCTGCCTTACCTACCTAGTACTGACACTGATGGGATTCTAGTAACCCTGGGGGACCAGGCTCTTACTTAGGGAAATGTGGTGTTAGGGTTTCCAACCCTAACACCCCCCACCCAGGCAGCACAGCATCTGTGGGGTGAGCATTGGGATTCTCTCGTCTAACTCCTCACCCAATTGGCATACAAGTTGGTGTGTACACAACTCATTCATTTATGGATGGAATGGGGTGAGCATTAGGCTGAGAACCCCAATGCACACCCTACAGCTGCTGTGCTGCCTGGAGTGGGGGGAGGGGTGTTAGGGTTAGAAACCCTAATGCCACAGTTCCCTACTTTTGTAACTTTGACCCTAACTAGTGCATTAACAAAGGTTTTTGCAGTTTATTTCCTTAATTTTTGAGATAGTATAATTGTATCCTTATTTCACTGTGGGAGCACAGGCTGCACTCCCAACCATACAAAATTTATCAGATACTGTAATCATATCCATATTTTCATGTGGGAGCACAGTCCCCTATGGGTCCTATGTTCACATCCCTGCATAGATGATTCTCAAAAGAGGTGGTGGGGAAGGTTAGGGAGAAGAAGATAGCATTCAGGAAGTACAGGGAAACATAGAAGAAGCAGGACAGAGATCTGTATCAGTTAAAGCAGAAGGAAGTGGGGAAGACAGTCAGAATAGCAAAGGCCCAAACCAAGGAAAAGATAGCCAACTTAGTTAAGAAGGGGGATAAAACCCTTTTATTGGTACATTAGGGAGCAAAGACAGACCAAGGGATAGTGAGGTTTATTAAAGGGAGGGTGGGTGGGCAGAGTGACAGTGAGAAAGCAGGGATACTGAATGAATACTTCTGCTCAGTATTCACAAAAGAAGAGGAGGGGGAGGTACCTAATCCAATTAATAGAAGCACTCTGGATAGGAGGGTTGATACCAGTCCTTTCACAGAAGAAAGGGTTCTGAAAGAACTCTTGAAACTGAAGGTGGACAAAGCAATGGGGCCTGATGAGATTAACCCAATTCTAAAAGAATTAAAGGGTGAACTAGTGACACCACTGACTACTCTTTTTAACAAATCATGGGAGGATGGTGTGGTACCTAAGGACTGGAGGATGTGATTCCCCTTCACAAAAGTGGGAGCAAAACAGAGGCAGGAAGCTACAGAACTGTTAACTTGACCCCAGTGGTAGGGAAAGTGATGGAATCACTTCTGAAAGAAATAATTGTTGAGCACCTAGAGGCCAGTGGGGCACAGGACCCAAGGCAGCATGGATTCACAGTGGGACGATCATGTCAAATGAATCTTATAGATTTCTTCGACTGGGTGACCAAAGTTGTAGACCAGGGAGGGGCTGTGGACATGGCCTACTTACACTTTAGCAATGCATTTGACACAGTCCCACACAAAAGATTAATAAACAAATTAGCCAGCCTGGAAGTGGGACTCGGGGTAGTAGCTGGGTAAAAACAATTGGCTGGACAACAGGACACAGAGGGTAATAGTAAATGGAGTCCACTCCAAAGAAAGTGGGGTTACTAGCAGGGTACCACAGGGTTCAGTACTGGGTCTGGTATTTTTTAATGCCTTTATAAGTGACATTGCAGAGGGACTGGAAGGAAAAATAAGCCTCTTTGTAGATGACACAAAGATCTGCAACAGGGTTGATACACAAGTGGGGTGGAAAGGATGAGAAGGGACTTGGCAAGGTTGGAGGAATGGTCAAAAGTATGGCAGCTTAGATTCAATGCAAAAAAGTGCAAAGTAATGCACCTGGGAAACAAAAACCCGGAGGAAGAGTACAAAATGGGGGGAGGAGGTATTAACAACAACAAAAATGGAAAGGGACCTGGGGTAGTCATATCAGGTGACCTAAAGATAAGCAAGCAATATGAGAAAGCAGTAAGGAGGACTTGGGGGATACTGGGATGCATAGGGAGAGGCATCACCAGTAGAAAACAAGAAGTTGTAATCCCTTTGTACAGACAGCTGGTGAGACCCCATTTAGAGTACTGAGTGCAGTTCTGGAGACCCCATCTCTGCAAAGACATAGACAGGATGGAGGTAGCAGTCCAGAGGACGGCAACTAAAATGGTTCAGGGTCTGCAACAGAAGCCATATGAAGGGAGACTTAAGGAGCTTAATATGTATACCTTTAAGGAAAGGAGGGAGTGGGGAACATGAAGAAACTTTCAAGTATCTCAAGGGACTCAACAAAGTCCAAGAGGGTAGCATCTTTTGGAAAAAGAGATGTGCAAGAAGAAGGGGACACAATTTGAAGATAGAGGGGGGACAGCTCAGGGGCAATGTGAGAAAGTATTTTTTCAGAGAGAGAGGGTGATGGACGCATGGAACAACCTTCCTGAGGAGGTCGTGGGGTCAAAAACAGTGGGGGAATTCAAGAATGCATGGGACAGACATAAGGCGGTTCGGGTGGGGGGTAGGAAGAAGTAGGCTGTTGGTTAACTAGGATCTGTAGCTTATCCAATAGGTAAGGAAATGGGCAGACTGGGTGGGCCAAGTGGTACTTATCTGCCATCAGGGTCTATGTTTCTATATATGCTAATAAGACTTCATTTTCCAGTAACTGTGTTTTAATAAAATAATCATGTGAATATTGCAATATTTTTCCTATTTTTGTTTATGTTTCCTAGCAGCCATTTTATTCTCTTAGTATTATGTACCTCATATGCTTCATCAACACTGGTTATTATTTCTGCCCATGATTTAAAACAGTTTAAGTGAATTTTTTACAGAAAATGTGGGGATGCTATAGAATGCTCCACTTTTACATCAACTGCTTTCCCTACTGCATTTACATTTGTAAAATATAAAGCAATTAAAGATGGCCCATTATGTGAATTGAATATACATGCTCCGTTTGAATCACTCAGATGTTTTCCCATTTATTAATATCAAGTAGAAATCCAATGCTGTGTTGTTTGATGTTATTCCTGCCATGTTATTTTTGCCATCCTGTGTTTCTCCCCCTTAGGTTTTCATATGTATCTCTGGTGTCTAGTGGCCCCCTTCTGAATTTCCCTGTGTGTTGACTAATATATTTTCCCTGGTGTCCAGTGGTACCCCCCACTATTCCCTGCCTGACCCTGTTAATTATTTTTTATCACTGGATCACTGGTGTCTAGTTGTGCCCCCCACCCACCAATGCCCATTGGCATCTTGCTGTTTCTTTGCCCTGGTGTCTAGTGGTAAACCTCCCCCCTCCCTCCCATGTCCCAACCTACCTGCAAATAAGAAAACGGTCCATCCTGATGTCTTTTATTTTTTGTCACAATCTTTAAAAACCCAAAAAAGTCCACCGTTGAAGCTTACCTGACCCCCCAATCTCCCACTGTGCACCTACCATTGGCACCTCCCCTAGAACCCCCAACACACCCTCACTCACTTGAAGTGGTCCCACTGTGAAGATCCACTTTTATCAAAGACATGTCTTGCTGCTGTAATGGGTGACTGTTGTATGAGAAGTAAGGTAACTGCAGTTGAAAATCCCATTGAAATACACTGAACCACAGGTACAGTACCTTCTTTCTCATACAGCAGTCATCGGTTCAAGCAACAAGACGTGTCTTTGATCAGAGAGTGGATCTTCACAGTGGGACCAGTTCAGGTGAGTGAGGGTATGTGGAGGGGTCCAGGGAGGTGCGGGTGGTGGGTGCACAGTGGGATATGGGTTGGTGGGGTAGGCGAGCATCATCAGTGTATTATTTTCTTTCAGATTAAAAAAAAAATCAAGACAACAGGGGACAGTTTTCTTATTTTTCAGTAATCCTCAGACCTGGGAGAGTGGGGAATACCACTAAACACAGAGCAACCATAAACTAGATGCTAATGGGCATTGAGGGGGGGGTGCCACTAGGCACCAGGGACAAAAAGACTTAAAGGGTATCTAAACAAGCAGTTTTCTAAAACTGCAAACTCCAAAATCTGGCTTCATATGGAGGTAAAGTAAAGGCTGCTGTTTACATGTATGCTAAAGCTGCATTTATGTAAATAACATAAATGCAGTTTCAAAGCTTTTGAAAAATGTAAACATCAGCCTTTCACATTCAAAAAACAGCCTTGGCTTCTCCCTAAGATGTCTGCCAAGTGAGTTAAGTGATGAGTCATGATGACATCATTTGAGCCAGAGACAGAGATCAATGTACATTTCTATAGTGCTAACTAGTTCTTCTTTCCCTCTTTATTTTGAATTGTTGTACCAGAATGATCAACACCATGTATTACCTCATGGATTATTTTGATCAGTAGACGTTAGGCTATGATTTTGTTCATTTTGTGTATTTAACTTGCAGAAAATGTCTTGCAATCCAGCTGATTTTTTCTTTGGCAGACTGCATTACAGTACAACACTTCAAATACCTGATGATCTAGTGGTCATATAATGCACTGCATTTTGTTTTTTGTTAACCAGGAGAGAAACACTAAGCTGACAGCTTGTTTACAGGTGTGGCCTAGGAGCACAAGGAAGTTTAGTGACTTGCTCAGGGTCACACAGCAAAGTACTGGTCTGATTCAGTTCCAAAGCTCATGCTCTCTTGTTAATCCACAAATGAGGCTTTCTTTTTCCATGTGAACCCCCTGCACCTAGCCTGCCTTCTGTTGAACACCCCACCATCCATACCCTGTCCTTAGTACTGCCTGGGGCCGCATATGAGCTTGCGGTCTCATGAGGAGAATTATC
Organism: Neoceratodus forsteri; assembly: GCA_016271365.2. Taxonomy (NCBI): domain Eukaryota; kingdom Metazoa; phylum Chordata; order Ceratodontiformes; family Ceratodontidae; genus Neoceratodus; species Neoceratodus forsteri. Next base: position 664,794,184 of record CM057456.1, on the reverse strand, counting down.
ACACCTCAGATTGTAATCTTGTACCTCAGAGGGTTGTGCACACCTATACTGATTCGCATCATAAGGTGGCACTGTTAAAAAAATGCCTCCCAAATCACTCTCCAGTTCACGTTCTCAGTGTCTGACTTCTGCTTCCACAGTAAATATTAAGTGGATTACCACCCTTCTGCACAGTGATGGTAGTATGTACAGTTCCCTGTTGTGTTTTATTCTCACCTTCCCAGCAATTCTTCTCCAGTACTTTTCTGTACTCTACTCCACAATGCGAGTTGGTTGGCTACCACCCTTCCAAATCTTGAATAAACTATACACAACTCCCTCAATACTGTCCTAACAAATGTCAACATCCCCCCCATAATCTCCCTACACTGAATTCAAGTAACAGTTTAGGTGCAGCCCTGCCACTCTGAGTATTTGTCATCACTGGCTACTCTCATCCACAGTCAGGTAATGAGCACAATGCTGGCAGCCCCACATTTCAGATCTCACAGTGATCTGCTCAACATCCTCCTTCATGTCTTCAGCTAACCTGAATATAGCTGTACCCTGCTGGAATGTCCTCTTCAGTCCCTCTCTGGCATTCATTCTTCTCACCTGCTCCCCACACCAAAATCTGGTGAGTTCACTACTGTTCTGCATCATGAATGTGGTTAGTACAGTCTCCCGTATTATAGTTACATATTAATAATAAACATGATCTTCTGGTAAGCCAGGCTGATAGCAGCATGGCACAAGTGGAAAAATAGGCTTTCCTGCTCATATGAGATCTAAGTCACCTATGATTAGGCACTATTATATGATGTGTATAATGATGTACACACCTGTCATTTAATAGTGCCAAATCAAAGGTAGCCTAGATCTTTTAAGGCTAGGAAAGCCCATCATTCCCCTTGTTCCCTGCTGATATGAGCCTAACTTACTGGAAATATATTTTTATATTTGATATGTCAAAATAAAATGGGAACTGTACTACTTGCATTCATTATGCAGAAGGGTGATGAGCTCACCTTTTTTCGGTGTAAGGAGGAATAGTGAAGATTGAATACCAGAGGGGACTAGAAAACCACTCTTGCAAGGTACTGCTAAATTCAGGGAAGGAAGATAGAAGGAGAAATATGAGCAGATTACTGTGAGAAATAAGATGTGGGGCTGCCAGCACCTTGATCACTACCTGACCTCATTGTCCTGGCCAACATTCCCCTTCCTATAAAACCAGTGCATGCAATTGTCCAAGGATGTGTGTGGATATTAATGTATGGAACAGCTGCTACTACACATTCAGTCACTTCATTATCAGTCTAGTATTGCTGGTAAAGCACTTTGGGATACAGTGGGTATGAAAACAACTATATAAATGCTGATTCTTATTCTTATTCTTATTCTTATTTCCCATGGAAAAAGTGGACAAGACAAGCATATATTTGAGATTCGAGAAAGTATGGACTTTAACATTGGACTGCACAAGAACTTTGCTACAAAAAAGTAGTGGCTCTAGGGGTTGGTGAAGGGTATGGCTGCAACCCCCAACATAGTAACGTACTTGCTTGCAGCTACTGCTGCATTTCACTTTGTTGAAGAAGTCTGATTTATTGATTGTACAAATGTTTACATTCAAACTATGGATTACATTTGTAGGTTCTGTCAAAAACATACTAGAAACGAATAATAGCAGAAAATATAAAGGTTTAATAAAAATGTTAAAAAGTGCATATTAAGCATGCACACCACCCCATCACCCCCATTGTAGCATCCTGGATCCACTATAACCACTAGACCACCAGGTTATTCAAGATTTGTACTGCACTGTGGTTTGCCACAGAGAAAGTTGGTTTGATTAAAACACATTTTCAGCATGTTAAAGTAAACAAAATGAGCAGAACCATAGCCTAACACTTGCATTATGCAAAATAATGCACATGGTTTTGACCATTTGGTTGGAACACTTCTATGCAAAGGGAAAAAAGAACTAGTTAGCACTACAGAGAGCCATATATCTCTCTGACTTTGGCTGAGATGATGTCATCATATCACATTTGTCGGCCATTTTAGGAAGCAGGTATGACAGTTTTTTCTAAATTGGAAGGCTGATTTTACAATTTTCAAATGCTCTGGAACCACATTTAGGTAAATTATGTAAATGTAGTTTTAGCATTAATGAATACAGCAGCCTTTCCTTTAGTCACCTACAGAATCAGATTTTTGAATAGGTTGTTGTCAAAATATTGTTTAAGTATCCTTTAACAGGATTGCTCAGGGTAGGGTGGGGAGTACCACTGGACATCAGAAAAATATAAATAAATAAATATATATGGAAATTTGAGGGTGGGGAGTGCCACTAAATACCATAGATACATAGACCAAAGTCACAGGGAGTGGGGCACAATCAGAGGGTGGGGAGGGGTACCACTAGACACCTGGAAAAATCAATGAAACAGTCAAGAACAAAGGGGGTTAAATTATTTTTGCAGGCGATAAATACTTTTTTGCCAGCCTTTTCAGTTCTGTTGAAAAATGATTTATTGTCATGAAAAAGGATTTCAGACTTAGTTTTTTGGAAATCCTTTTTCGAAATATATGATCCTTTTTCACAATTCCTTTTTTGTTCTCATGAAAAAGGATCCTGTCTCATGAAAAAGGATTTCAGACTTTGTTTTTTCTGAAATCCTTTTTCATGAGATGTACCTTTTTCACAAGAAAGGAAAAAGACTCGCGAAAAAGAATGTTAGCCAGTCTACAAGAAGGATTTAAATAATATGAAAAAAACAGTCCATGGTCATTTTAATGCTAAACCACTAAATAATCCATGTAATGAAGCCTTATGAGCAAGACACATATTTTGGTAGCTGTGGACGATGTCATTTTGGCCAGTTTGGGTATTCTTTTATTGCCAGCACAGCAGAAAACAAGATGGTGACTCACGGAAAATGATTTTTTGTCAAGGAACTAGGAGTGGCCACTCACAACAAAGAATCCTTTTTCATGAGACCAAATTCTTTTGACGTTCCAAGAAGCTATCCAAAAGACTGAATTTGGAGTGCTCAGAACTCAAAACTTTAAAATTAAATAAGTTTGGAACAGATTATTATTTTTATCTGATTTTTTTTATGATGGGGGGATGTCCAAATCATGATACATACATATACAGTATTTATAAATATATATATATATATTTCTTCTGTTTATTTTTTGTTGTTGTTGTTGTTGTTGGTTTTTCTTAACCAATTGCATCTTTTTCATTTATTTTAAAATGTTGTCACTTTTTTATTTTCCCAATCAAACCTGGCTAGACCTGATGGAACCTGAATATCTAACCCGCACACCCCGATCCATATATGGCTCATCATAAAGGTTTGAGTCTAATGCATATAAATGCTTGCAGCATTTTAAAGAAATTTGACTCCATACACTACTGGATTTGCCATACTAAGCCTGATGTTTTGGTGGTTACTGAATCCTGGCTTAGACCCTCTACCTTGGATAGCGAGATAGATATCCCATCCTATAAAATGTTCAGAACCGACAGACTAGAGGGGGAGAGGTGGCTATTTACATCCAAGACAAATTTACTGCCTCCACTGTTGACTCCACTTCAAATCCCAAAGAGTATGAGAGTCTGACTGTTAAGCATCAGCTTTCTTCCTTGGCATCTCTCTTTATATTGGGATGCTACAGACCCCCATCAGCGGGTTACAGGTATTAAATTACTTGAGTAGCACCCTGAGTACACTGGCTGCAGAGGTTATCATTATGGGAAGATCTTAATCTTAACTGGTTCTCTGAATGTTCCAAACCTCTCAAAGACATATGTGATGCATTTGGGCTTACACAGCTTATTACTGAAGCTACCCACCCCAATAAGAAAACTCTAGACAATAGCTCCTTACTTAACCTTATTTTAGTAAGCAAACCTCATCTAATCACTCATTCCGGAGGTTGTTTCATTGATTTTAGTGACCATTGTCCTATTGTATGTGTGAGGTCCATAATCAAATCTACATCCATTTCCAGATACATTTTCAAGAGAAATTGACGTAACTTCAACACTCTTGTATTTCTTTCTGACCTACAGAACTCCTTGCTTTGGCAGGCTTTTTATCTGGCCAAAGCAGTTAATGAGGCTTACAAGTTTTTTCCAAAAATTGTACTTGAGGCTATTAACAAGCATGCTCCCATGGTTAAAATCCACACCAAGAAAAAATTGTGCCCTTGGTTTATACTAGGTCTGTTTATTTATTTATTGAACTGTTTCATCTGGAAGGCATGCTGAGCAACAAGTTGCTCATCTCCTGGTGTGACCTGGGGGGTAGGGGAACATGAGGATAGCTTACAGAGATTTGGTATACAATATAAATTTACAGCACATTACATTCAAATAATTTGAGCAGACTGTACAGGAGTAATGAAATAGTAGGATGTTAACAGTTTTGAACTAGATAGATACTATGCCAACACTTTTGGACTAGAGAGATATGTTATAGCTGGGATTCCTGGAGCACAGGGAGGTCAAGGGGCCTGCTCAGGGTCACACAACCTAAAGATTGCTTTGCTTGCCAGAGACAAACTTTGGAAATTGGCTTGAAAAACTAACTCTCCTGCTGATTGGGCAGTCTTTAGAAGGGCTAGAAACACTTGAAGAAAACTAGTCAGGGCAGAAAAAGCTAGTAACTTCCAAACTTAATTAGAATCCTCTTCCAAGAGCTCTGCGAAATTTTGGAAGACCATAAAGTTTACTGAAGGGCATGCATCTTCAAACTCCCTTTCTGTTAAAATCTCTCTGCTGGTTCATTTACCACTGATATATCAACAATTCTTGACCTCCTTAACAACCATTTCCCTATCGCAGGGTTAGCATTTGAGTCATCCCCTGCCAATATGCTCCGTACACAACTCTGCACCCACGACTCATCAATTCCAGTTAGGAACTCACCCACTCTAGATGCAGCATTTTCATTTCATCCTGTATCAATGAAAGAGGTAGAAGACCAACTTCTACAACTGGACATTAGGAAACATGCAGTTGCAGATCTCATTGATTCCTATTTCCTAAAGCTCACTTACCATGTCCTGCTGTACCTATTACACATCTTTTTAATTTGTCCGTTGAGCAAGGGAACCTTTCACCAATATGGAAGACTGCTCAAGTCATCCCACTATTCAAATTGGGTGACCCTAGTGACCTAAACAACTATAGGCCAATTTCCCTTCTCATCATCCTTTCCAAACTGCTAGAGAAACTGGTTAATTCTCAACTTAGAAATTATCTTGACTCCTCCAACCTTTTCATCCTGTGCAATCAGGATTCTGATCTGACCACAGCACAGTGTCTGCACTTACAAAGGTTATGAATGACTGGCAGAGGGCCCTTGATATGAAGAATTATGTGTGCACCATATTCCTTGATATAAGCAAGGCATTTGACACCTTGGATCATGACTTACTTCTGGACACTCTCCACAATATTGGCCTGTATTCAGTTGCACTGATATGGTTTTCCAGTTACCTTAATGGTAGACTACAGCAGGTCAAAGCTGGGGGGGGAGCGCTCCCCTCTGATATCGTTACTGAGAGGTGTGCCTCAGAGATCCATACTGGGACCTTGCTTTTTACCTTATATATTAACAATATCAATGCTGGAATCCAATCAGCCAACATTCACCTTTTTGAGGCTGACACTGTCCTCTAAATTGACAGGCCTACATCTGAACTCGCCTGTATGGACCTTCAAATTGATTTTAATCATCTACAATTAAACCTACTTAACCAAAAACTTCTCTTAAATGCCAAAAAAAAATGAAGGCCATGCTTTTCTCACCACTTGTCAATGCTACAAATCCCTCCACTATGTGTACAGTACCCCAAATTACCACACTCCTTGGAAAATCTTTGGGGTTCATGGGCAAATTCAAATATTTGGGGGTATGGCTAGACTATAAGCTTTCATTTTCTAACCATATTGAGGCTCTTTCTAACAAACTCAAACAGTGACTTGGCCTTTTTTCCAGGATAAAACATCTACTAACACAGGAAACAAAAATAAAAGGCTGGTTCAAACCACCTTTCTTTCTCTCTTGGACTACGCGGACTTCCTTTATGGTCAAGATCCTTCCTCTGCACTGGCCAAACTTGACATTCTCTATCACAGAGCCATCAGATTTATCACAAGAGTGCCATATTCCACTCATCATTGCTCCCTCTACTCCATAGTAGGCTGGACTTCCCTTAACTATAGAAGGCAAAGAAATGCTACTCTGTGGACCTTCAGAGCAGTCACTAAAAAACTTCCACACTATATCTCTGACTGCTTGCCCAGTTGCACTACAGGTAGTTACTCACTGTGAAGTGTCTCCTACAGTACATCTCCCTAATAGTACCTAAACTTAAATCATGTTTTGGCAGAGCTTCCATAAGCACTCCCCCAGCTTTGGAATAAACTTCAAAAAAACCCTAAAGCTGACCACCCCTGTCAAAATGACTGTCTTTAAAACACTTTATGCACAATCCTTTAAGGAGTCCTGTGACTGTTTCCCCTGATGGTGAGCCATATGCCCTTGGGCTTCAGCTCCTTTGGTTCCATGTGATAACAGTGATCATGGAATAGCAATCTTCGTTTGAGTGACTGTACATTGCCGAAAATGAATTTTGACGATGTACACTCGTGGCATACTGAAAAAGTGTGCCCGAGATCTGTTTTTTTATTTTATGCGGGGGGCAACTTTGTCCCCCACACCCCCCACTAAAGGATTCTCAGCTCCAGGGGGTGCGTGGGTGTGTGTGTGTGTGTGTAAAACTTAAAAAAAAAAAAAAAAGACCCGGCGCAAAAACACTAGCATGCCCAGAACCAAACTCAGCACCCTCCCAACCCCAGCCTGCTACAACCCACCACACCACACATCCAGCTCAGCAGCCCACTGCCGTACTACACCTCTCAAACCCTCCCTCCCCTTCTGCCAGTCACATGGTGTGGTCCCCCTCCCTTGTGTGTGTATACATAGTGACATCCTGTCATTATATTCACCTACTCCCTCATCCGGTCACCAATCCTGCCAGGTAGCCCTATGCACAAGCACCAATTAGGCCGCCCTTTATGAAAGTGCTCAATCAGACTCGCCTTGTACACAGGATATCACTCCTTCTCCTTTGGCTGACATCTGACCTTTCTATTATGTTCTGCTTCATCCTTCCTCCTCCATTCTCATCATATTATTCATGTATATATATATTGTATTTAATTATCATGCTGCATTTTCTATGTTTGTGAATATTGTATATATTGGAATTGGTGTCACATTATTGTTATCCTGTATTTATGCTGTATCTCTGTTATTTTGTATTTTTACACTATTGTAATGATTTGTGTATTTTCCCAGGTCTACCTTGTAAATGAGTTTTGCTCAAAGGTTTTTCGCCTGGCAAAATAAAGATGATTGATTGATTGATATATAGATAGCTACTGCATAAGTAAATTAGGATGAGAATGCCTTTGTTACATGTATGTGTGAATCTGATGCCATTCTATTTCAGTTGTTCTTTTCTACTTTTAAGCCTTTCCCCTCGCAAACTGAAATATGTTTGTTTAGTTATTTCACACCAGGATAGCCTCATATAGATGTAAGACATCATTTCCAAGTAGGTCTTGGGGCAGTGAGCTTCACCACCCAGTTTACAGCTGTTTCATAAGTACATTTTCTGATAGATCAAATAGCCTATTTACAAAAGATGACAAGACAGTGCATGTATATAGTAAGCTATTAACAGTTAGTCAATTGAATTCGTTTTGAATTATGCCAGATATTCCAAAATGCATGTACTAAAAAGGAAAAGTTACAGAAGAAATTGGAAACTGGCTAGTTGAATGAATGCCTTAATCTTCACTTTATCTGAATGTAGCCCCTGTCACAGATGTGGTCGCAGCTCACCCCCTAGTGGACACAATGTTGAATCACACCATAGCTGATGGCTGGGTCTCTTTCAGCCAGTCAGCAGCCATCACTCAGATGGGATAAAGAATACAAAAAAAAAAACTGCATATGGGCTTATCCATAATAAAGAATCCCCTGCAAACATGGGACAACAATTATGACTAATATCATGTCTGAAGCAATAGTATTTAATTAAATAAAGTACTGCACCTTCCTATTGCAAAACCTAGTTATAACCAAATGATTTACTTCAGAAAGACCACTGGAAGCATATGAATAATAGTCCAGGCAGCACAAATAGGCAGTTATACTGTATTTCAATTTAGAAAGAAAGCTGAAGAATATCCATGCCATATCACAAAAAGTCAGGACACAGGTTTATATCAGTGTGATTTTATTGCTTGTTATTGAGATGTTTGTCTGTTGACATTGTGATTTTAATTATGTTAAGGTGCCTTGGTTTTTGAAAGGCGCCATACAAATCAATCAATCAATCAATCAATCAAATCAAATCTTTATTTATCCAGGCGGACGCCATTGAGCAAGCTCATTTACAAGGTGGACCTGCATCACACAAGGTCAGGGCAAATACACTTAAAAACAGGCAGTAAGACAAAACTTGTGAATACACAATGAGGCAAGCTAGGTAACAGTAAGACAAACGGTCTAAATTGGGCACATATTATAATATTTCTAATTATATACATATCACGTTCAGGGAGTAAAAAAGGGGTTGATGATGGGGGGCTATATAAGGAGAAGGGGATACAGTGTCAAAATTAATTGGAACCTCATGCTAAGTGAAGTTATCAAGGGGTGAGGGGGCATGGGTCGTAGTGAAGCAGGGAATACACACTTATGGATAGGTTAGGAGATTTGGGAGATGGAAGGAAGGGCAGGGTAGGGGGTAAGAGTTAGGGTATAGGGTTTCTGGTTGATAATGTTTGTTGTGTGTAAAAAGAGGACATAGGATGATAGTATGCAGAAAGGGAGCAGCTATAGGCAGCGAAAACAGTGGCATACTTCTGTAACTGTTTTTGCATATAAAGTCTTGAACACTGCATGACCAACTGTGGCTCTTAATTTCAAAGATTTCTGCAGCTTATTCCAGAGAGTTGGGAGTGAGAAGCCTATGGCCGCTCTCCCAAAGTGCGTAATGACCCTGGGAGTCCTCAAGGAAACTATGGAGCAGCTCCTTACGGCATAGTTTCAGAGCTCACTTATAGACAGTAAATCAATGATATACTGTGGTAATTTTACGGTGACTGCACTGAATGTCCATACAACTGCATTTCTATTGTGCCTGTATTGTAGGGGAGGTGCACCCCACTGCAGCATATAAAGAGCAGTGGTGGGTGGAGAAGGGGAGGCCGATAATGAAATGCAGTGCTCTGTGGTATAGGACATCTAATTTGCCCAGATATAAGGCATTACAATGACTATAGATGAAATCAGTATAGTCAATTAAGGAGAAGAATGTGGACTGGACTAGCTGCTTTTTTGCCTCTGTAGTTAGAAGGCAGTTTATCCAATAGAAGAGGCCCAGCCTCTGCCTCAGTTTTTTCAGCAAGTCTTCCAAGTGTTCCACAAAGGAGAGTTTGTGGTCTAACCAGACCCACAGGTATTTAAACTTAGTAACAAACTCCAAGTTTTCTCCCAATAAGGTGGTAATAGGGGGGTAGAGTGCCAATAATAGCAGAGTGAGCTATGTGGTTGCCAGGTAACAGTATCATTGCCTTTGTTTTCTTGGCATTGAGGAGCAGTTTTTTGCTAAGGAGCTGGTACTGCAAAATATTGAAATCAAGTTGTAGGTCTTTACAGGCAGCTTCAGGTGTTGTCCAGCTTAGATAGAGTACTGTGTCATCCCCAAACATGTGAATGATGGCCTCCTTGATTCCAAAATCAATGCTGTTAATATATATAGTGAATAGTAGTGGTCCCAGGATGGAACCCTGAAGGACACCTCTTAGTAACGGTTTGAGGGAAGAAAGCTCCCCTTCTGCCTTGACCTGCTGGTGCCTATCCGTTAAGTAGTCCTGGAACCAGCCCATCGAAATAGTGTCTAGACCTAAGGCTTTTAATGAAGAAAGAAGTAGACAATGGTTGACAGTATCGAATGCCTTGCTGAGGTCTAGCAAGACAGCACATACAAACTTTTTGTTCTCTAGATCACATTCCCAATCATTTGTTACCTTGGCCAGTGCCATAACCATACTATGGTTAGTTTGGAAACCTGACTGTATAGGGTTTAGGAAGTTTGTGTTTTCTAGGAAGGCTCTTAGCTGGGCATTTACTATTTTTTCTAAAAGTTTTGACAGTATGGGGAGTAGCGAAATTGGCCTGTAATTGTTTAGATCACAGGGATCACCAGATTTAAATAGCGGGATAATGTGAGCAGTTTTCCATAGATTAGGGAGAGACCCCTGGGACAGTGACAGATTAAATAGATGGGTAATTAGCACAGCTAGAACATGCCAGGCAATCTTTAGGCAGTAGGGGTCCAGGGAATCTGCGCGAGCGCTTTTCTTAGTGTCCAAATGTAGGAGAAGGTCTTCAACCTCTTTCAGAGTAGCAGGTGAGAAAGAAAAGGTGGCATTTGTTAGGTTGGGCTCAGGAGGCAATACGGTCATCCGGGAGTTCAGACAGCAAGCGGGCAAGTTGTCGAATGCTAGTCCTGCGGAGGCAAAATGATTGTTGAAGGCTTGTAATATTTCCTTTTTATCACTGATAATGGCATTGTCTGAGGAGATTTTTGAAGGGAGTACATTTCCTGTCGTATGGCCAGATAAATCTTTTTTTGTGGTCCAGAATTTGGTTGGGCATTTTGAGGCGGCGTCTAGCTCTGTACGCTGGAAATTAGATTTGGCCTCTCTGATCAACTTAGTTCAGGAGTTTCTCACAGTTCTGAAGAGACAGCATTCTTTGGCTAGCTGTGATTTGTGAGCATTTTTCCAAAGCTTGTCTCTTTTTTCTAATGCAGCCTTTAGATCTGCAGTGAACCAACAAAACATTCTAGGCTTTATGCGGGTTCTGACCAGCAGAACGTGGGTACTGAGGGCATTAGTTAAAATGTCCTGGAAGATGGCATATGCTTTATTTACTGATTTAGCAAGGAAAAAGCTCTGCCAAAGCAGAGAGGCTTTTAGATCGTTGATGTAAGCCAGGGGGTCAAAATTCCGTTTTGATCTTTTAGTAGAGAATTTTGTTGTGGATGTAGGCTTAGGTTTGGCTCTTACACCAGCAATAAAGCAGTGGTCACTAACATCGGCATGGAAGATGCCAGCATGGGAGAAGAAGTGTGGTTTGTTTACTAGTAAAACATCTAAAATGGTGCTGCTCAAGGGTTTTTTCTTGCTAATGCATGTTGGTTCGTTGATGAGTAGTGAAAGTCCGTGGGAGTCACAGAAAGATTTGAGAGGTTATTATTATTATTTAATATATGGATTTCTATTTTAATATGCTACAAAAGCATACAAAAAATTATCTGTAATATTATCACTCTCGAAGTAATAATACTACACTTCAAGAGTGATAATACTATTGTTCACGAGTGGTAATGCTATCATTTGGGACCTCAACGATAGTATTACCAGCAAAAGACAACCACGCAAGCGCAACTTTCCCTCATGACATCTTCAAAAGTGTGCTTCTGATTGGCTGCTTTTCCTGTATAGCCGGGGAAACAGCATAGAAAAAATGGCGTCTCCCTCGCTCGCTTAGCGAGAGAAATCCTCGTTGTTTTGAACGTTTTTTTTTTCCCCTCAGCTGTAGTCCAATTTTCTCTCCCGTTCTCGATTCTAGATGAATCAGCCGCCCACTCACCATTTCCTCTTTATGGCCACCGATGTGATGATGTGGACGAGTCACTGCAGCCGCTTTCTCCATACTCATCTAGCCCTAAACTGGAAACTACCTCGCCTGCACTGTAAGTTTTAAATTTCCTCCTACGCCACACAAAAGGGGAACATTTCCAGATTAGATCCTTATATTAAATAAAATAATAGACAGGTTACAGTTTATTACTGGGGACTCAAACCATCTCGAGGTTCTAGACACATTGGAACCTCTCGAGCTTCGCTCTTGAGGTTCATATGTCCAGAACCTCTTGATGGTATTACTCCTCAGTAATAAACTGTAACCTATCCATTATTCTCCCTATATAGGTTATTATTATTATTATTATTATTATTATTATTATTATATATTGCAAGACATCACACTGTGGTGATTGTCTGCATTTGTTATACTTAGTCTGAACAAAATCTTTTTAGATAAACAAAATTCTGTTTGCAAAGAAAAACTATGCTATTTTATTTATTTGAACTTTTTGGCTAGGAAAGGAAAACTGAGCTGAGAGAGCTCATTTCCAGACATGTCTGGGGGTGGGTTGCATGGGCATGTTTTACTGAGAGGGGAAATTTGGTCAGGGTATTGTGAAAAATCCACTACTCTTCTGATAGTTGCCATGGGATCTTTAACTTCCACCTGGACAGTCACTACAGATGGACAGAAGGGACCTTGGACTAGAACCCACAAGGTTCCAATCTTCCAGCCCCAGCGGTGGGTGTGCATGTCACTGATACTGATAATTCACTTAACTGGAATTGGTACAGATAATATTACATTTGGCCAAATGTTTTGGTCATGTCTTGCCACAGACATGATCATAAACAGCAGTGCAGAAGTACTGTAAATACCATGCTTAAAATATTACATGCAGTAACGTTTCCCAAAGATATATAAGCATGCTTTAAGAGAATACTTCCAAGCAGTGTTGTCTGAATATTTTATTGTCTCCACCATCTGGGGGCCTTCAGGATCAACACCTCTGAACCCTGCAAGGAGGCCCACCTGGGTTGCTTTAACATTGCTGCACTGAGCACTAATAGCTGTCATTTCATTGAACTGTAAGTACCTATATAAATTTGTAATTATCTATGTACACAGTTTAGAACTCTGATATGTGGTATTACTTACGTAAAATTGAACCTGTTATATGTTATGCTGTAAGCTAATTTTCTTGTTTAGAGCTGTAGTATCTGTTGTGTATATTGTCTTTTCACGTACTTTGTGGTATTGAATTGTTTTAACCTGTTGTTATTTCTATGCTATCGAACTGTAATGTGCTGTTTATTTCATGCTGTGTATTCTAGTCTGAATTCAAGTTAAGTTTATTGATTGACTAGTATTGTCACTACAATCATAAAAAATCATCTTTAACAATAAATACATAAAAAGATTAAAACCTACTCATGACACAATCCATCTTACGATTAATAAATAGCTATTGATAAATAGATTTAAAAAAGGTAATGAAGTCTATACCACTATGTTTGTGTTTCCTTTCCCAGATGTAATTTCTTGCTATCAATAACACTGAGGAAGGAGGCCACAGCTTCTAATACTTCTATTCTATTTGTCTTTAATGATATACTGTATGTCACTAAATAACATGGTTCCATTTCCAACGTGTTGGGGATCCCTCTCAAATGCCTTTTCCTATTGTTTTCATATAGTGGACACAGAATCAGTATAAGGTCATTTTTACCAAACCACATTTACAAACATTTCTTTCTATTTTATTCTTGCTACATAAATTTGTTAGCCAGTTGCTTTCAAAAATTCAAATCTACATCTTGTTATAAGTTTCCTTTTGTCATTTTCTGTATTGTATTCTGTCTTGCTCAGGACCTCCTTGTAAATGAGTGATGCTCAGTGGAGCTTTTACCTGGTAAAATAAATAAATAAATAAATATAAATAGATACAAACTTGCAATGACAAGGTGCCTTCACTTTAGGTAGCAACAGGGTACCTGGCTGGTTGCACACTTTCTAACACCCCAAGGAACAAATAGAAATATAGTTTTGATTTTCCTCACAGTTGCTTCCCAACACTGTGACTCTGTACACAATATTAGCCCCACACCTGTAAAATATAGTTTAGCTAATATTTGTATTAAGAGACTAGAGAAGGGAAAAGACAAAAGAGCAAAAGGGAAACATTTTAACACATATAGGAGCAGCTAAATACTTATCACCCTATGCAATTTAGTAAATTCCCCACAACTGTTCCAACACCAAACAGTTCATGTAGTTACCTAGGCTGTGTGTGGGTGATGATGTGCAATATGGCCGCCACCACACATTCAGTCACATCACTACCAGTCTAGCATTGCTTGTAAAGCACTTTGGATGTCTGAAACGTGCTATATAAATGCTGATTCTTCTTCTTCTTCTTATGTCTCCAAGCAGATGAACCTGACTTAATCTCCATAGTGAGAGATCTCTCTAACTGCAGTGGGTACCACACTGAGGATGTCGAGACTGCCAGCAGGATGGTGGTCTCGGTGGCGTGTTTCAATTGGGATCTGTAATGTTTGCAAATATAACTTGAGAATAAACATCAATTTTACTTTAATTGATAAAGAAGGGAGGGGCCCCTATTAGTTGTCAAAAGAGCGTTCCAGTGGGCCTCAGCAGGGTTTCACCTGGGCCTAGTCGTCCACCCAGGACTTGTTTCAATAAGGCAAATACACAACGTCCAGCTCCCAATGTGGGGGCAAACTCCAGTGGCTACTCATGGTTCAGTTGTCTACAGGATACCTTTGGAGGTTGATAAACTGATGGTAGATGCTGACTGCATCTCCCAGCTGAAGACAACTTTTCTCTGGGGTAATTTGGATGCTCTCTCTGCATTGGCTGCAAAGTACTCTCAGATTGTCTCTGTTCCACAGAGGCATGGGGTCCTAGATCCCTGATCAGGCTGTTGCCTAGTTTGTAGTCTCTGTTCATGGAGTGGTTCTGTAGGAGGAAGAAATTATTTCTGGGTCAGTTCAATTCACTGATCCAACCTCTTTGCCTTTTTCAGAGCCAACAAACTTTATCTTTTAAGCACCTCTTGTGGAAATGTATGTATTTTTCTGCATTTAGTCTAGTTTAAGATTATGTTTAGTCTGAGTGACTTGGCTGCATGATAGCATTGATAATATCAGTGATAGGGCTCTTACAGCAGGTTTTGGTGTAGTGTTTCAGACCTACACATGCCTGGGTTTGAGCCCAAATGTGGAACATTCTTTCTTTTTTAGTACAGTTTTTGCAGTATGAGAGAAATTGCAGATGTCATTGCAGATGTTAGCAATACAGTTTCAGCAAGTTCAAAACACAAAGGCACGTCTGGGCCACCAGCACAGTGGTAGTGCTACAACTTGCGACACTGACAAGACAGGTTCAAAGGAATCTCAGGGCACTGGAGGGCTGGCCGAGGGAAGGAGGATCAAGCATCTATAGGATTCCTCTCCTTCTCCTGGGGTGGGGGGGAAGTTGGCCAAAGCTCAATGCTTGCCTGGCCCCTGGTGAATGCTGGAGTAAGGTAACCTGGGCCAGTGCATCAGGGAGCATGGCAGAAGTTGACACAAATCATGCAGGAGTGTGTGGCATGCATCCTGATATCACTGAATGCCATACTTCTTGGGGGCACTGAAAAACAGAAAATGCCAGTAGCAGGATGGCACTGAGTGCTTGTAGGCCCTGCACCCAACTAGCTGGACTTGCCAGCCCAAACAGGATCAGTGACCACAGTAGGGATTGGAGAAATTCAATGACCCTGCTGTGGGAGCAAGCCTTGGGGACTATGTCTGGCAGTAAGTTCTGGTGGAGGTCAGGGCTGGGGCACTCAGCAGATGGGGATCAACTAGATGGGGGATAAATAGAAAATAAAAAAAAAGCATAGAAGTTTACCAATGTTTTTTTCCTCACTGAGATGTGTCAGATACAGTGCAACTTGCCAATAAAAAGTTCAATTTCCAAACCAAAACCACATGATGGAGGATCACTTGTAGTGCGCACACATTCTTGCAATAAAGTTTCATTACAGCTCTGATGCAGGTGTAGTCCGAAGCATCACCAGTATGTACGGTATGCACATCTCTTCCTCATGTTGTCAAGACTGCAAGAAGCACTTGTCCTGATATGACGTTTTGGAAGTGGATTGCAACAATAAAAAGACCTACAAGAAATAGGCTAAGGAAAATGCATATGCTGCCATTGTGAAACTTTATTGCAAGAGTGTGCATGCACAGCAAGTAAGCTGACATCTTGCACTTTCTGGTTTGTAAAGTTTCAGCAAGAACTGAAGCAGACTTTCAGAACATTGAACTGTTACTTTGTTGCAATCAACTTACTTAAACAAGGCGCTGCGTCAACATGTGGTCTAAATGCAAAACAAAATGGTTATATTAAATGCATGCTGAAAATAGAAAATAGAGATAAAAATCTACGCTTTGACCTTAGATCTTCTTCAGGAAATAGCTAAAAAGAAAAAAACAAAGTTTGTTCCTGCAGAGACTTTGAGACCTGTCTAAGTTTAAATGCAACTTGTTGGAAAGCTTTGGCAAAAAAGTTCATTGCTACCCTTACAAAAAGTTCTTCGGAATACCACTGTAATACCACTCATTTGCCATTGCAATACCACTGTGATCACCACTGTACTACCATTAAGTTTTTCATGGTATCACAGTGGATTGTTTCAATTCCATTGTGATACCATTGTACCACTGTCCTACCATATCAACAAAAATAATCAAAATGTAAACTACCATAGTACAACCATGGTACCACTAGGTAGTACCACTGCACATTTTGTAGCTCACCACTGTGTTGCCATTGTGATGCCATGGTGTTGCCATTGTGTCACATTTGGTAAGGGTAAACACCACTGCAGTTGTGTTTGGGGGCTGGCTCTGAACTCATTACAGGATGTGCTTTCTCATAACATGGATCTATTGTGTAAAAACGTCCCTTTTACCATGTGAAACAATAATACAGTGGCAGAGCACCAAGACAGTAGTGGAAGAAAACCTAGGTTGATGCCCAGTGTGGAACCTTTTGTCTTTCTCACCACAATATATGTAATATGAGAGAAATTGTTCAATATTATTGCTGATGTCAGTGATAAACTTCAGAAAGGGTTGAAGCAGGCTTTCCAGACATTAGCCTGTCAGTTTTTCATTGCTGTCAACTTAATTAGTTCTGACTGTGACTTTCAAGATTGTCCAGGTTTGAATACAAGTTAGTCAGAAGCATTACTTCAAGACAGCAAAGTTCATTTCTTAACTCCCTTGCAGCTGTGTATGACGGGGAGAATGTGCTCAGTGCAAGATGTGCATTCTCACAGCACTGATCTCTTGTCTAGAAACCTTCTGTCTCACCATATGGAACAATAGCACAGTGGCAGAGCATCAAGACAGTAGTTGGGAGGGGTCATGTGTTTGATTTCAAGTCTGAAACATTTTTTTCTTTCTCACTTCAATTTACATTGTTAGCATGCATCTATGTCTAGAAACCTTCTGTCTCACCATGTTAAATGACAGCACAATGACAATAGTTGGGATGGCCTAGGTTTGATTCTCACTTGTGAACTTTTTTCTTTCTCACTACAATTTATGTTAGCGTGTATCCCTCTCTAGTAACCTTCTGTTTCACCATGTGGAACAATAGCAGAGAGGCACATGGAACAATAGCACAGAGGTAGCGGGGGCTTGGGTTTGAGTCTCAATTGTGAAAATGTTTCTCTTTCTCACTACACTTTATTTTTATTAGCATGCATCTCTCTCTAGAAACTTCCTGTCTCACCAGCAGAATGATAGCACAGTGGCAGAACACCAGAACAGAAGTTGGGATATGGCCAGGGTTGGATTTCCAGTCTGGAACATTTTTTTTCTTTCTCACTGCAATTTATATCTATTTGCTGGCCTTGCCAGATTGAAACACTGAACTTCGGGCCCAACTGGCCTTATGTCAGCACTTTGTATTATGTATCAAGTGCTCTCTTGTATTAGTGCATTGTGTTCTTTATCAGATTGTGACACTAAACTTTGGGCCCAACTGGCCTTATGTCAACACTTGGTGTTATGTATTAAGTGCTGTCCTGCATTAGTGCATCATGTTCTTTGTATATTCCTGTGCTTGTCTCCTTCTCTGTAACTAATTCCGGGTCGCCCCTGAAAAGGGGGCCTTTGGGGTTCAGACAGCCTACCCAAAATTCATTATTCAAAATTGAATAAATAAATAAATAATGTTAGTAGTATGCATATCTATATCTAGAATCCTTCTGTCTCACCATATGCCACAGTTCCCAAATAGAGCCGTACTCACAGGAATAAGTAGCAATAGTAGCACAAAATGAGATTCAAAACAATAATGTATTGCATCTTAGCACAAATAACAATATAAATGCCCTAATGCTTGCAAAATCACACCACTGTGGAGGACACGACCCCAACTCTTTAACATAAGGCTTTGTCAGTGGGCGGGGACACAAAAATAAGATGCTCAATTAAAATTACCTCATCTGTGACATCATACTCTGGTGACAGCACAACTTCATAAATACCAATAGTTCAGAAAAAAATGATTTAAACAAAACAAACCAGAACAAATAATTGCAAGTCATATACAGTAGACATACAATAACTAATTAAAGCTTGGTAATCATGCTTAAATAATTAATAATATTGCCATATGGTTTCGAAACAAAAAGATAGCAGCCAGCACACTGACACCTTCTTGTATACATTCAGCCTGTGATCACTCTTAAGTATTCAAATCCCATAGCTTTGTTTGGAGGAACTGGGGATCCAGAGGTTTTCTACCTTCTTCTTGGGGATCTCTTCTATCTATGCCAGCATACCAGCTATCTTATCATACCTGTGGATCCCCAGTTAATTAGTTATTGTATGCATACTCTGTATGACTTTCAGTCATTTGTTCCGGTTTGTTTTGTTTATATGAATTTTTATTTTCTAAACTACTGGTGAAATACTAGGCTGTGTGGTGGTGTGTGGTTAGTGTCTATTTTCACACTGTACAAAATTATCACTAATGCACTTAATCAGATTTGATTGTGAAGTGTGTCTTTTTTGATCACGAGTGCAGGTTTTATTTGGATCTGTATTGGTAGTTTAAGAGGCCTGGGCTTGCTTCACAGTCAGGAACATTTTGTTCATTCTCACCACAATTTATGTTGTTAGCACGCATCTCTCTCTAGAAACCATCTGTCTCACCACTTTGAACAATAGCACAGTGGCTGAGCACCAGGACAGTACTGCAGCGGGGGCTTAAGAACGATACCCTGTTGGGAACATTTTTGCTTTCTCACTACAGTTTATGTTGTTACATCCCTAGAAACCTGTGGAATGATAGCACAGTGGCAGTTCACCAGAACAGCAGTTTAGAGGGAGCCTGGCTTAAATTCCCAGTTGTGACTATTTTTTTCTAACCACAATGTATATTGTTAGCATGCATCTATTGTACAAGAGAAATTCTTAGAAGTCATTGCTAATATCAGTGATAGGGCTTTCAGGGATTGGAGTAGGCTGTCAGACCATAGATCTGTTAGTGACTCAGGATCAAAGAATATGGAACACAAAATTGCCCCATTCCATTAAGATTAATCAGTTTACTAGAGAGAGAAGTGTATGCTCATCTGTCAAAGTTCATGAGACCATTTCTTTTTTTAAAAAAAGATCATGCTGACTCTAGAGGCCCTAGTGCAGTAAGTGATCAGGTTAAAAGTTCAAAGTTGTGCACTGTATGGGGTGTCCTTGTTTATTTTGTGAAATGCACATGTGTGCTTGTATTCAAGAATGTGTCTGTATTGTGCAGCATCTGTGTTTACATTGTTTAGCATACAAACATATGAACATACAAAACATGCCTGCAGAAACAGGCCTCACAGTCTATCAAGTCTGCTCGAATGCTTAACTAGCACCCCTATACTGTAGCTGGCCCATCACCCCTCTCACCCATGGAAACTGCTCAGTGTTGTTTACCCAGCCCCCCTGCCCTCTCTCATTCTGTTTTGAAACTGCCCACCATTCTGCATGCCACCATCTCCTCTGGCAGAGCATTCCAGTTTGACACCACCCTATCAATAAAATAATGTCTCCTCATCTCCCTTCTAAATCTGCCACCCTCCAGTCTTAGCCCATGCCCCCTAATGTCCCTTCACTTCCTCAGCTTAAAGAATCCCTCTGTGCCAGATTTGTTCATCCCCCTCAAGTATTTGAACATTTATGTCATATCTTCCAAATCCCTGCTCTCCTCTAGGGTGTACAAACTCAAGTGACTCAGCCTTTCTTTGTAGGTTCTGCCTTCCATCCCTGTATTTTTTTTTGTTGCCCTACACTGCACTGCCTCTAGCAGCCTGGTATCCTTCTTCAGATACAGACACCAGTACTGCATGCCATAGTCCCAATGGGGCCTGACCAAGGACCTGTACAGGGGTAGGATCATATCCTTGTGTCTGGATGAGAACCCCCCACACAATGCACAACAACAATCCTATTGGCCTTAGCTGTAGCCTTCCTGCACTGATCAGTTGTTCATGCTCCCTATTACCATGACCCTTAGATTCTTCTCCTTCTCAGTGACACCCAGCCCACCTCACCCAACCAATATTCCCTCTCTTTGGGTTCTTAACCCCAAAGTGCATAACTTTGTACTTCTTTGCATTAAAACCCCATTGCCACCTTGCTGACCATTCCTCAAGTCTTAAGTCACTCTGTAGCTTCTGCTACCCCACTATGTCATCCACAACAGCCCCCATCTTGGTGTTGTCAGTGAACAAACTGATCTTGCTCCAACACCGGGTGCAAGATCCAGTATGAACAGACCGAATATCACCAGTCCTAGCACAGAGCCCTGCAGCACACCACTGGTCACTGGCCTAGGAGATCAGAGCCCCCCCCAATTAAAACACCCATTGCAGTCCATCTTCCAGTCAGTTCTTGATCCAGTTAGTCATCTTAGCTCCAACCCCTATGTATTTCAGCTTTGCCCCCAGTCGCCTGTGATGGACTGAATCAAAAGCCTTGCTGAAATCCAAATATAGAACATCAGCTACAATGCCCTTGTCCAACTCCCTTGACCCAGTCGTAGCATTTTATTAGGTTGGTCTGGCATGAACTTCCGGAGATGAACCCATGATGCTGCCCATCCTGGAGCTCAGTGACCTCCAGGAAGGTCACCAGTCTCTCCTTCAAGATTGCTTCTATAAGTTTACCCACTATGGAAGTGAGACTGACAGCAAAAAAGCACTGTTTTCTCTGTACAGTGTCTTTTTATATGTAGGGCTACCCAGTCCCTGATGGTTCAGCTTTTCCTGGGCTGATGTATGCAAAACCTAACCATGCAAATCCTGGGTCTTTTTTCCTTTTTACAAACTGCTAATTAATTCATTTCCATGGTTTGATTCTCTGCTTGCTTCAAACCCCTTCCCATCAGTCTCTCTGGGATCAGAGGGCTCGATTCTGTGTGGCATATTTGTTTACATTTTGCTGTTCTCTAGGGCAGCCTCCTGCCACCAATCACCATGACAGGAACAATTGTAAAATATTAAAAATATGATTGGTTGTAAAGCCTGAAAGCTCAATTTTGTTCAGTATGCCTATGCACCATGTATGTGTGGCATATAGGTATGCCTATGACTGAATGCCGTGCAGCAGGGGTCATTCACTACAGGGGCAATAGTGCCTTGCACACCAGATCCCCCCACTGCCTGTCCAGCTATGCACCATGGATGTTCTGAGGGCATACCAGAGGGCATACATGCAGTCTGTGCCATTCACTAAGGTGCAGAGTGCCAGGTTGTGAGTGCAATGTACATAGTGGGGGACTGGGACATAACTCTTATGCATCCCCCAACTGACACCTACTGGCTGCGTTGTAAACAGGACCCCCACCACATTGCTGCCCAGCCCACCAAGCTGCTGGGGAGGGCTGAAGACAGCCATTTGGGCAATTGCCAATCAAACTCCACTTCCCAAGGTCCACACCTTCCCAGGATCCCCTGCACATGCACAGCAGGGGATCCAATTTGGGCCACAGGCAAACATCTGGTTGGATGCCCACCTGGGTCCCATGATCCACCCCCAGGCAACTTTGCACTGGGGAGCCAGGGTAACAGACAGGTGACTTGCAATGGTGAATACCAACCAGTGTGTGCCTGTCCCAGGATGCAGAGCTGCACAGGCTCTGTACACGCGAACCGTGCATACATCCCGTACATTAGTGAATACAGCTCAGTCTCATTAAGCCTTGTATCCCCTGCAATTATATGTTGTTAAATATTGTCATCTACTTACAGGGCTCATACCACTGTATAGGAAGGGGTACCTATAGTACTGGTCTCTACTGAAAAGCAGTCATGTATCTTTTTCTAATCAACATGTGTTAGTCGCACAGAGATATAGTAAGACTGTATCAACATGCTGCTCTCTGCCCCAAATGCTACTTGAAATGGAGCAGACAGCTGAAAGCAGAAGAGAGGGAATTTGGAGCTGAGACTGGATTGACATGTTGTTGTACCTCCCCCCCCCCACCATGCTACCAGCTATATTTTAAAAATCAGCTTTAATAAAAGAAAAAAAAACAGAGGTACTTTTGAAAAGGAGCAGACAGCTGAAAGTGGGAGAGAGAGGGAAGCCAACCATGAAAGAAAGTGAGAAAATGTGGTTTATGATGTTTAATTTTGCAACATCAGGTGTGAGAAAGCAGTTGTACTGCTGTGGTCCTGAGGAAGAGGCCCAGTTGAGGTGCAGTGCACATTTCTGGATAGCCTCGAAATGTTGACTGTTATGAAGCAGGCCCTTGTTATGCGTATGTTTGTAACCCCCCTGCAAATGGGGGTTCCCAAAAGACTTCCTGGAGTTTGCTTGAATGCTCCAAGCCTGAATGGTGTTTGGCGTTTAAGCCATTTATCCGTGAGTGTTTTTAGAGCCTCTGGTACTGTCTCTTTAAGAGCTGTCTGCTTGCAGACATAATTAGTTTGTATGGGGGGACTGTGTGTTTCTCTGCTTGAGTATCACTCGAGCTGCTGCCAATTCACTCCATTTTTGCAGTCACTAGGAGTGCAAAGGGAACCTATCTGAAAGATGTAACTGTTTGCCAGAAATCATTTAGAGTAATAATAAAAATAGTTTGTCTAACCTGCTTTCTTTGCAGTCAGAACTGTGTTTGCCTAGTTCCCCATTCTAGTTTTGAACTGCTGAACTGGACTAATCAGTGTGGGTTAAGGTAGCTCTAAAATGGTGCCTTGGACGAATCAGAACTTGGACTCGTAATCTGAGCCAGCCACAAGAGGATTGTATGGGCAGTGACTCTGGGAGATGTAGTTTGGACTTCAGCGCCTTTTTGGACCAACAGGGGCAGTCTATTGTGAGTGACAGCCAATCCAGCCAAGAACTGGGAGGAACTCAAAGGAAGTGCCCGGTTTTGTCTGCTGGAGTTTCAGTTGAGCTCTGGCAGTGAAGAGAGAAGGAGCCCTGTGCTTTTTCGGTGTGCAGTTTTAGTCGGAAACGCTTATGGCCCGAGTTCCAGTCTGCAGCTTGTGTAACTGCTTGTTAGGACTGAATCCATCCTGTGAAGAGAATCAAGGATATCTGAAGAGTAAACCAGGCTCACCCTGTAGAAGATTGGAGAAATTGCTGAATTGCGCTCGGTCTGTCAGGAACTGAATCTGCTGTGTGTTCTCCCAGGTATTGTGCAGTAATTGTGATCAGGATAGAGCAGCCTGCCTGGTATAGTACTTTTTTTACCATATAAATGTGTAGAGGCTTGTGTAGCTCAAGTGAATCCTGCTGCCATTAAAGGACTTTGCCTGTTACTGTTTACCATATAAATGTGTGAGGGAGGCTTGTGTAGCTCAAGTGAATCCTGCTGCCATTAAAGGACTTTTGCCTGTTGCAGTTTGTCATATAAATGTGTGAGGAGTCTTGTGGAGCTCAAGAGTAGCCCTGCTGATGTTGAAGGACCCTACCTTGTTTGGAGGTTGTGAGTACTAATTCAGGGTCGCTCCCTGTTGAATTGCCACATTGAATCCAAATGGAATTACTGTACTGCTGACTATTTAACTAATTTTTCTTTTCTCTGTGTGAAAGGGCCCCTACCAGCTGCCACGGTTTGGACTAGGGCTTGGGTACTCAGGGACAGTAACTGGTAGGGATAGGCCTGTGCACAGAGCCATAGGTAGATGAGTAAAGTGATAAGCTAATTAACCTGATTTCCCCCTGTCTTTGTTATATCCCCCTAAATAAATCAGAGCTGCTTGTTTCAGCAAAGTTATACTGCCTGAGGTATTTGTCTATGTTAAAGTATTGTACTGTGATTGTTGCACTGTATCTTCTTATTTTACAGGGGGTCCCAGTGCCTGAACCAGTCCTGGGGGTAAGTGTATACTGTGAAGGTAATTCTGATATACTGTGTGGGCCACTAGTGGGAAGAAAGGGGGGTTGCAGTGTCCCAGAGGGCTGTGGCCAAGTTAGTTTAACTATTGCAAACCCTGACCTCTGGGTGGAGGCACCACCATCAGATCCAGGCCCCTCAACCTGTTAGTGGCAAATCAGGCAGGGGTAGTAGCCCCTGGGATAGCGCCATCTAGGGGTTACATCTTGGAGGCTCACCGCTGGGATTGTGTGTCCTCTAGTGGCCATATTTATGAACCACTGTTAAGAAAAAAATGGGTACCCCGACAGAAGTGGCTGTGCACCGGATGGTGGAGTGGTGTACTGGGGAGGAGATCGACCCCCAAAATGCTATGCTTATCCGGGACATCCCCCTGGGTATCAACACGGACACTGTACAGGGAGTACTTTCCAAGGTGGAAGGTTTACAAAACCCTGTGGTGGTGGGTTGGCATGCTAATCTGCTCACCCACACTTTCCTGGCTCTAGTAGCGTTTAAGGATCCCATAGATAGCTCCAAAGTGCCACAGACCATTACCCCAGAGGGAGTCCTCACTGCCTGGAGAGTGATAACTAAGGACAGTAAAGATCTGGGGGGGGATAAGCCCCCACCACTGTCTGAAACTTTTGAGGAGAAATTTGCTAAATGGTTGCTGGGGGAAGGGAAAACTGTGGAGGACTTGAAGAAACTATTCTTGCCACCTGGGGGTGTTCCTCCCCCAACACCCTCTCCCGCTCCAGTACCCATAATGGTGGCTGAACCAATGCAGACTCCTATTTCTGCACCTGCCATTAGTCACGACTCTTACCGAAGGTTGAGGATCTTCTCTGGCACCCTCCCCACCCCCCAAGGGGAGGATGACTGGGAGACCTGGATAGACTATGTTGCCCCCCAAGTGCTAGAATGGCAATGCTCGGAAGCTGAAAAGTGAAAGAGGGTTAGTGAGAGCCTCTGAGGTCCTGCCCTGGCTACCATCCATGTTAAACAGGCCAGTAACCCTGAAGTGACTGCACAGACCTATCTTGAGGCCTTGGAGAAAGTGTATGGGAGCCCAGATTCTGATGAGGACCTATGGTGGAGAGTAAGAAATGCACAACAGTACCAAGGGGAGTTGTTGTCTGTGTATGTATCTCGGCTGGAAAAATTGTTGCAAGAATGCCTCAGAAAGGGTAGTTTGCCAGCGATTGAACTGGACCGAACCAGGCTGGACAGGATCCTTAAGTCTGCCCCCTTCTCAGAACTGCTGTTGCTTCAGTTACACCTGGCAAATCGACTGGAATCCCCACCCTCCTATGATGAGTTAATGAGAGAAATTCGAGGAGTTGAGAAAAGGCGACCTCGGGAGGGACCTGCACCAATAGCTGCAGCTACGACCCGAGTGACTGAGGGTGACCCATCAAGTGAAGTTCAGGGACAGAGGTTGGCAGTCAATGAGTGCTCTGACAAGGAAAAGATATGCCACAATGGGTGAACTGTTGAGAGAGATCCGGAATTCAAAAACAGTCCCTTTATGAAGGCCACGCCTGCAAGTACGGACCCCGACCTATATCCGACTGCATCTGCTATGGAGGTGGGGGTACCCACCCATGTATCTCCTGCTGATAACAGCTCCAAACTCAATTCCTTGACCATGAAAGTGGAGAAACTGATGAGATGTCTCCAAATGCTTATCGTGCCACAGACAGAGATGGCACCCAGGTTTCCAGTTAGTAGTACCCCCGCCCTGGCTCCCAGTGTGGCGCCTTGGCCAGCTCAAACTCCAGAAAGTATGTTTTGCTATAATTGTGGGAAGGATGGGCACATGAAGAGGGAATGCCGGTCCCTAAAAGACACTGACAAAGTTGCATATAGGCTACAAGGAGAGCTTCGGAGAACAAATCAGTGGTTAAGAGGTGCACAAAATGATCCCAGTGAGGGCACCAAAAATGCTAACTCACATCCTTTTGTGGCAAGGTCAGTTGCCCAGGCCCCTGCTACCGCCTCTCTAGACTGGTCCAGAATAGTGGGTCCCTCCATGGAGACCACTGTAAAGGTGAATGGAGTATCTACAAGAGCTGTATTAGACAGTGGCTCCCAAGTGACAATTATGTTCCAGGATTGGTATCAGAAGCATTTGTCAGATGTACCCTTACAACCATTAGAAGGACTGCATGTATGGGGTTAGTGAGAAGGCCTACCCTATTCCGGGTGTATCGAATTTGGCTGTCTTTCCCCACCTCCGTGGCTGGAGTGGCTGAACAAGTAGAGACCCTAGCCTTGGTGTCCCCCACTGGACTGTATGATGGTGTCCCTTTGTTGATTGGAACAAATGCTCATATGTTGGAAGGCTGGCACAGTTGTGTTATGAAAAACAGGGGTCAAAGACTAGTAGAGCTTTAAGAGTTCCGGCTTTAATTAAGAAGGCCTGTGAGGCACAGAGAGATGCTGAAAAACAGAACCAGAGGAACCAGTGGAATTGTATGGAAGAGGATCCTGAGTCTCTGATCCTGGCGCCAAATGCCCAGTGTACCTTACAGGAGAGGTCCATATCAGAAAGGATGTTAAGAATAAAATATTAATGTTGGATGTACCAGGCGATGGAAAATTGCCAGAGGGACTGCTGGTCAAGCCTAGTATTTTGCCGCTAGAGCCCATGCTTATGCCAGAAGGGTAATGGTCCAAGTTCATAATGTGTCTGAAAGAGACATTCGAGTAAATAGAGGTTGCATCCTGGCTAATGTGCATTGTGCAGACACTGCAGTGCTACCCAGCAGCAAGAGTTTGAGTAAGAATGACAGAGTAACGCCTGACTGTTTGATTTTGGCGACTCCCCGTTGCCAGCTGAATGGAAAGTGAGGATCAGTGAGAAGCTTGCCCAGAGAGACCAGGTGTTTTCTTTAAAGGAATGGGACGTAGGATGCGTGCACGGAGCTGAGCAAAATATCCGGCTCGCATGACGAAAGACCATTTCATGAGAGGTCTCGACGCCTAGCACCTGCTGACATAGATGATGTGAGACGGCATCTGCAAGAGATGTTAGCTGCTGGTGTAATACAAGAATCCAGAAGCCCTTATGCTTCCCCCATTGTGGTAGTGAGGAAAAAGAATGGGACAGTAAGGATGTGCGTGGATTATCGCACCTTAAACCGGCGGACTATCCCTGATCAGTACACAATGCCCAGCATTCAGGATGCTTTGGACTGCCTAAACGGGAGCAAGTGGTTCTCTGTGTTGGATCTCCGCAGTGGGTACTACCAGATCCCGATGGCCCCAGAGGACCGTGAGAAGACAGCCTTTATCTGTCCGCTTGACTTCTGAAATCATGAGGATGCCTCAAGGTTTCAGGTGCCCCAGCCACTTTTCAACGATTGATGGAGCGTGCAGTGGGACATGAACTTACTAGAGTGCCTGGTATACCTAGATGATGTTATTGTGTTTGGCAGCTCACTGGAGGAACATGAGAGCAGATTATTAAGGTATTGGACCGACTGGAGGACTTTGGCCTTAAACTGTCCATTGATAAGTGTCAATTCTTTCAAACATCAGTAAAGTATGTGGGACACATAGTATCCACCGAGGAATAGAGACCGACCCAAGTAAAGTTGAGGCCTTGACCACCTGGCCACAGCCCAAAAATCTAAAAGAACTGCAAAGATTCCTGGGATTCTGTGGTTATTATCAGCGTTTCATCAAGGACTATTCAAGAGTGATCCGCCCTTTACTTAACCTTACTCAAGGGTAACCCCCAACCCACAAAAAATACCAAAAGTCAGTCCCTCAAGACTGAAAGAGCGTATTTTCATCCGAGTAAAGTATTTGGGGCCCGCTGGACTCCTGATTGTGAGACTGCTTTTCATGAGATCATATATCAACTTACCCATGCTCCAGTGCTGGCCTATGCTGATCCAAGAAAACCTTACGTCTTGCACACTGATGCTAGCTTGCAAGGGTTGGGAGCTGTGTACCAAAGCACGAGAATGGCCTGAGACCAGTGGCCTTTGCCAGTAGAAGCCTGCCCATCCGAAAAGAACTATCCTGTACATAAGTTAGAGTTCTAGCTTTGAAGTGGCTATTGTTGACCAATTCCATGAGTACTTGTATGGGGCTAAAATGCTAGTAAACTGACAATAATCCTTTGACCTATGTGCAGACCTCAGCTAAGTTGGATGCCACTGGCCATAGGTGGCTTTCTGCATTATCTACATACGACTATGCTCTGAATACCAAGCAGGTCTGAACCACATAGATGCTGATGCTCTCTCCCGGAGGCCTGTTTCCCAAAATGATTGGGTCAGATTAGCAGAACCTGACATTTGGCACTCTGCCGGAAGTTTGACGGGAGGAACAAATGTCCACGGACGAGTGGACTGCATGGTGGTTGCTTGGGACCCTCTGAGAATTGCATACCAGCTGCTTATTGCCACTTTTCTGCAATAGACATTGGTGCACTGCCTCAGCTGGACAATGACAGTATTCGGCGGGCTCAGTCCCTCGATCCCATGATCAAATCAGCTTTAGAAGCCCTCTGTGCAGGAAAAGATGTGTCTAAATTACGCTCCACTGATTTGAGAACTGCACTGTTATACAAAGAAGGTTCTAAGTTGAAACTGATCAAATAAACTGTTATACAGAGAAACAGTAGACAGAGGGGGACAAGTAGACAAACAACAACTAGTGCTGCCCACTGCCTTTCGAGACTCAGTATTGAGGTCCTTGCGCAACCACATGGGGCACCTTGGTATAGACAGAACACTTGACTTGGTGAGATCCAGATTCTATTGGCCTAAGATGGGGCTGATGTGGAGCAACACATTCAAACTTTAGATCGCTGCTTACAGAGGAAAGCTTTTGCCCCAGAGGGCTGCCCCCCTTGTTAACATCACCACCAGTGCACCCATGGAGCTGGTCTGTATTGATTTTCTGAGTTTGGAGTCAGATCAAAGAAATATCAGTAATGTGCTGGTGGTCACTGACCATTTCACGAGATATGCCCAGCTTTCCCACAAAGACCAGAAAGCATCCACTGTGGCCAAAGTACTTGTAGAAAACTTTTGTTCACTATGGGGCTCCACAAAGAATCCATTCTGATCAAGGGAGAGACTTTGAGAGTCGTCTGATCAAAGAGATGCTTTTGCTGTGGGGAGTGCGAAAGTCCAGAACCACTCCTTACCACCCCAAGGGGGACCCACAGCCTGAACGTTTCAACCACACTTTGCTAGATATGCTAGGCACCCTGCACCTAAAGGACAAGCCTAGATGGAGCCAACAAATTAGCACCCTGGTACATGCTTATAACTGCACCAAAAGTGAAGCCACTGGGTTCTCCCCCTACCTCCTGATGTTTGGAAAAGAAGCTCGACTACCGGAAGATGTGTGTTTTGGGGTCTCTCCTGATGGGGTTCAAGCTGACAACTATTTACAGTATGTGCAAAAGTTAAAGGCCCAGCTATCTCATGCGTACCAACTGGCTCAAACCATGGCAGCCAAAAGAAATCTGGCCAACAAAGAAAGGTATGATAAAAAGGTGAAAGCACAAGAACTCCAGGAGGGAGATCGGGTATTGCTAAGAAATCTGGGACTGCATGGCAAACACAAGATTGCTGACAGATGGCACCATCTCCCTCACATTGTAGTGGGCAAACTAGATGATCTGCCAGTGTACAAAGTAAGGCCTGAGAATAATTCAAAGGATGTAAAAACAATGCATAGAAATCATTTACTGCCCATTGGACAAATCTTGATTGAGTCTGAGCCCCAGAAGATGCCCCTCTGGACCAGTGACTAGAGCTGCTGCTAAGAAAAGATCAAGAAAGTCTGCACCTACAGAAGCAGAGTTAAAGTGTTCCCCTCCACAAGTCCCAGTTGAGCATGGCTGTCAGTCCATATCAGAAGAAAGTGAGAGTGACTTTGAATACTATCCTTCTTACGAACTGAGTGAATTGTTTTGGGGCAATCCCCTAGTCAATACTGGAGATGAAGCTGGGCCTTCTGGACTGTCTAAGCCCCCAGCTTTGTCTCTGGAGCCAATGCTCCCAGAAAGTGAAGTGCAAAGCATCAGATCAGATGAAATGGAATCATTGTGCATGGTTGAACTGTTTGAGCTTTCAGGGAGGAAAATGATGGATTGGGGCAGACTGGTGATACACCAGAACAAGAAGAGTATTTTGAGTGCCCTGACAGTCCACTGCCAGTGTCCAAAAGCTCTCCATGTGAGCCAAATGTTGTGGACTCAGAAACTATAACTCCTGGAGCTGAAAGTGCCCCAAGTTGTAGCCTCTCTACCCCCATGGAGACTCCCCTGACAAGTGAGGACAATGCTGAAAATGAGGCTCAGAGTGCAGAGACTGTAACAGTTCCCCCTAGAAAGACTGGTCGAGCTGTAAAGTCTGTGGTGCACCTCAGTTATGATTCCCTTGGGAGGCCTGTGGACTTGCCTCTCAATGTTGTCCATAAAGGAGTGTATGTGTCCCTGAGCTCATTGCCCAAACTGAGCGTCAGTGCTAACTCCAAGTTACTTGTGTTGCCCTCTAAGTATGGTGCCCTTGCCCCATCCAGCCCCAAGGTAACTGATAGGAAAGGGCCCCTGTGTGCGTAATACTCTGTAAAGAGTGACGTACTGCAATGTTTCAGAAATGTGTTCTTGGTAAAATGATATATTGACTGATGATTACATGTGTGAGCCTAATGCAAATGTATATGGTTGCGGTTGAAACTTATGGGGGTACTTGCTTGATGCGGACGTCAAGCTTTCCCAGACCAGGAAGGGTGTAACCCCCCTGCAAATGGGGGTTCCCAAAAGACTTCCAGGAGCTTGCTTGAATGCTCCAAGCCTAAATGGTGTTTGGCGTTTAAGCCATTTATCTGTGAGTGTTTTTAGAGCCTCTGGTTCTGTCTCTTTAAGAGCTGTCTGCTTGCAGACATAATTAGTTTGTATGGGGGAACTGTGTGTTTCTCTGCTTGAGTACCACTCGAGCTGCTGCCAATTCACTCCGTTTTTGCAGTCACTAGGAGTACAAAGGGAACCTATCTGAAAGATGTAACTGTTTGCCAGAAATCATTTAGAGTAATAATAAAAATACTGTTTGTCTAACCTGCTTTCTTTGCAGTCAGAACTGTGTTTGCCTAGTTCCCCATTCTAGTTTTGAACTGCTGAACTGGACCAATCAGTGTGGGTTAAGGTAGCTCTAAATGGTACCTTGGACGAATCAGAACTTGGACTTCGTAATCTGAGCCAGCCACAAGAGGATTGTATGGGCAGTGACTCTGGGAGATGTAGTTTGGACTTGGCCTTTTGGTCCAACAGGGGCAGTCTATTGTGAGTGACAGCCAATCCAGCCAAGAACTGGGAGGAACTCAAAGGAAGTGCCCGGTTTTGTCTGCTGGAGTTTCAGTTGAGCTCTGGCAGTGAAGAGGAAGGAGCCCTGTGCTTTTTCGTGTGCAGTTTTAGTCGGGAAACGCGTGCAAGGCCCCGAGTTCCGGTCTGCAGCTTGTGTAACTGCTTGTTAGGACTGAATCCATCCAGTGAAGAGAATCAAAGGATATCTGAAGAGTAGAAACCAGGCTCACCCTGTAGAAGACTGGAGAAATTGCTGAATTGCGCTCGGTCTGTCAGGAACTGAATCTGCTGTGTGTTCTCCTGGGTATTGTGCAGTAATTGCGATCGGGATAGAAAAGAAGCCTGCCTGATATAGTACTTTCTTTTTACCATATAAATGTGTGAGGAGGCTTGTGTAGCTCAAGTGAATCCTGCTGCCATTAAAGGACTTTTGCCTGTTACTGTTTACCATATAAATGTGTGAGGAGTCTCGTGGAGCTCAAAAGTAGCCCTGTTGACGTTGAAGGACCCTATCTTGTTTGGAGGTCGTGAGTACTAATTCAGGGTCGCTCCCTGTTGAATTGCCACATTGAATCCAAATGGAATTACTGTACTGCTGACTGTTTAACTAATTTTTCTTTTCTCTGTGTGAAAGGGCCCCTACCAGCTGCCATGGTTTGGACTAGTCACTAGGGCTTGGGTACCCAGGAACAGTAACTGGTAGGGATAGGCCTGTGCACAGAGCCATAGGTAGATGAGTAAAGTGATAAGCTAATTAACCTGATTTCCCCCTGTCCTTGTTATATCCCCCTAAATAAATCAGAGCTGCTTGTTTCAGCAAAGTTATACTGCCTGAGGTATTTGTCTATGTTAAAGTATTGTACTGTGATTGTTGCACTGTATCTTCTTATTTACAGGGGGTCCCAGTGCCTGAACCAGTCCTGGGGCTAAGTGTATACTGTGAAGGTAATTCTGATATACTGTGTGGGCCATTAGTGGAAGAAAGGGGGGTTGCAGTGTCCCAGAGGGCTGTGACCAAGTTAGTTTAACTATTGCAAACCCTGACCTCTGGGTGGAGGCACCCGCCATCGGATCCAGGCCCCTCAACCTGTTAGTGGCAAATCAGGCAGGGGTGGTAGCCCCTGGGATAGTGCCATCTAGGGGTTACATGTTCATTAGCAATACTGAATTATGAAGACTATAAGCTTAACTTGGTGAGTGAGTCTTCATTTCCTAATCTGGATGTCTCGCTTGCTGGCTTGTTGGGAACAGACTCCTCCTGCAATTCTTTTTTGTTTTCCTACAGGGGCAGCCCACTGGAATTACCTCCACCTTAAATATATCCCATCAGGGATCTAACTAATCAGCTGTGGAGTGACACTGACTGATGCAGCATCTGCTACTTTAGCTCCCAAGAGGAAGTCACTGCTTCTCTGATCCAGTCCAAACATATTTATTTATTTATTTATTCAAGTTTAAAGCTATCCTTGCACTGGAGTGGTTGTCACTTTGCACCTCCTGTTGCATGATCTGGTCTCTTCTCCAGTCGCACCCCAGAGCATTTGCACTCTGCCATGGGGTCTAGCAGGACCTGTAAGTGCAGAGTCAGCTACCACCTGCCTTCTGACCCACACCCCAGCCAGCAAAATGTTCCACAATGAGGCAGTTTGTTTATTAGCCTCCCTGCCCTAATGCTGCTCTCTGAATACTAAACACACACATGCCCCTTCTGGAGTTCTGCAACTGTCAAGCGCTTGTAATCTCTTACAGTGCTTGCCATTTTGCTTCCCTCCCCAGGCTTTCAACTACTACTGCTCAGGATGCAAACATTTGCAGCACCCACCTCCTGTTACTTGCTGCCTGATCAGTGGCCTTCACAAATCTGATCCTACACAATAGGGTGTTTCTGTTACTTGCTGCCTTATTGATATCTCCCATGGATCCAGCCCTGCACAGAAAGGCATGTCTGTTACTTGCTGCCTGATCAATGGCTTCCAGTGAATGGTTAGAATTGCATCAAAGCTACTTTCTACGTTCACTTGCACGTATGCTCAAGGAACGTTTTGGGAGAGTAGCACACTTTGGAGGTGTGCCTGTCCCTTTCAATCCATTGCTCCATTGAGCAGGCGTGGTGGTCCTGCACCAATGGGCGCAGGAGCTGTGTATGACAGCAGTGGTCTTCGCTTCAAAGGAAACCACCGCTGTCATACAGAGCACTGCGTCACGCTGGCCCCCCGCGTCATGCCACCCCCCCAAATCTTTGCTGCCATGCTGGGAGCCCACCCCAGTGTGGCAAACATCCCGCATTGTTTGCTGATGGGGGTGCCCAATCCCCCTTTGGCTCCACTGCCTCCACAAGCCATCCTTCTGCCACGCCGAGAGCCCACCCCAACGCGGCAAACGTCCCGCGTTGTTTGCTGATGGGGGTGCCCAACTCTCGGCCGGCTCTCGGCCCCCCCAGCCATCCTTGTGCCATGCTGAGCTCACCCCAGCGTGGCAAACATCCCACGTAGTCTTTTTTTTTCTCCCACCTGAAAAGCAAAACGGTCCCACGGGCGCTTTCTCCCAGTCCTCCCTCCCACAACCCCCACCCACCCACTGTGCACCGAGCCTCCCACACCCCTACACCATACTTTTACCTCTGAGCTCTTCGAGACGATCTTCGGTGGACCGGGAACACATCTACATTCTTCAAAGCCGACCACGAACTGAGGAAATGCCGGTAAGCTATATAATGGGCTAGATAGGGGTTTTCAACTTTATTGCATATCTCAGGCATTTTTTGGTATTTTTGCACCAAATTTTCAACATGGGGTTTTTGGGACCCCTTCTCATGAATGATGTTGGGCCTGAAGGGTGATTTCACAGTCACTGCACAGACACTGCGCAAAATCACCCTTTGGGCCCAAATAACACCTTGACAGTGACATCATTTATGAGAAGGGATCCCAAAAACCCCATGTTGAAAATTTGGTGCAAAAATTCCAAAAAATGACTGTTTTACGAGCGTGCATTGCACAGTTCCTACGCACGCTTGTAAGTTTGCGAATTTTCAATATTTTCACTCCAGATTTTCAACATTGCCATTTTACCACACCTCCTTATATCACAATCACTGCACAGACACTACACAAAATCACCCTTTGGGCCTGAATAACACCTCAACAGTGACATCATTCATGAGAAGGGATCCATAAAACCCCATGTTGAAAATTTGGTGCAAAAATTCCAAAAAATGACTGTTTTTCGAGCGTGCGTTGCACAGTTCATATGCACGCTTGTAAGTTTGTGAATTTTCAATATTTTCACTCCAGATTTTCAACATTGCCATTTTACCACACCTCCTTATGAGCAGTACAGCTGTCATTTTTCACATCCTGCCCAAAACGTGTTTCCGCCCACGTAGCACACAATGGCGCAGTCGGTGTGTGAAATCAATGTATGGGACACATTAAGAAAATCACAGTGACACTGTTCATTAGCAGAGGTCTAAAATGGCTATGTTGAAAATTTGGTGAAAAAATTTCTAAAAATGACTGTTTAGGTGCATTCACCGGTTCTATACTGCCTTTCAGTATGTTTAATTTTCAATATTTGCACTCCAGATTTTCAACATTGCCATTTTACCACACCTCCTCATGAGCAGTATAGCTGTCATTTTTCACATCCTGCCCAAAACATGTTTCCGCCCATGTAGCGCACAATGGTGCAGTCAGTGTATGAACTCAATGTATGGGACACATTAAGAAAATCACAGTTACACTGTTCATGAGCAGAGGTCTTAAAATGGCTGTGTTGAAAATTTGGTGACAAAATTCCTAAAAATGACTGTTTTATGAGTGTTCATTGTGCGGTTCCTATGCACGCTCTTAAGTTTTCGAATTTTCAATATTTTCACTCTACATTTTCAACATTGCCATTTTACCATACCTCCTTATGAGCAGTGCAGCTGTCATTTTTCACATCTTGCCCAAAATGTGTTTCCACCCATGTAGCGCTCAATGGCACAGTCGCTGTGCGAACTCAGTGTATGGGACACATTAAGAAAATCACAGTGTCACTGTTCATGAGCAGAGATCTTAAAATGGCTATGTTGAAAATTTGGTGAACAAATTCCTAAAAATAACTGTTTTATGAGCATGTGTTGTGCAGTTCCTTCGCACGCTCGTAAGTTTGCAAATTTTCAATATTTTCACTCCAGATTTTCAACATTGCCATTTTACCACACCTCCTTATGAGCAGTACAGCTGTCATTTTTCACATCCTGCCCAAAACGTGTTTCCGCCCATGTAGTGCACAGTGGCGCAGTCGGTGTGCGAAATCAATGTATGGGACAGATTAAGAAAATCATAGTGACACTGTTCATTAGCAGAGGCTTTAAATGCCAATGTTGAAAATTTGGTGAAAAACCTCCTAACAATGACTGTTTTACAAGCGTGCGTTGCACAGTTCCCACGCACGCTCGTAGGTTTGCAAATTTTCAATATTTCCACTCCAGATTTTCAACATTGCCATTTTACCACACTTCCTTATGAGCAGTACAGCTGTCATTTTTCACATCCTGCCCAAAACATGTTTCCGCCTACGTAGCGCACAATGGGGGTAACAAAAAGGTCATGCTGAAAATTTACTGTGCAAATACCAGCAATCGCACAGGGCATTAGGGTAAAGCACTGTACATGCCAAACACCACTGCAAATACCTGCAAGTGAACGTTCGGCATTGACAAATGCTTGTTCACAGTGTGACTGATCATGTCACCACTTTCCTTCAAAGTGTATCTGTCTAACCAGTAGTAAAATGGGTACAAAGTAGTACCCCACTGAAAATGGAACATTGTATCTCAGCTGAGCCATCCTGGTTAAAAAAAAAATGCTAAAAAAAATGAAAACTGAATTCAGTGCTTGTATATATTAGCTGTTTCGTTGGCTACCAGACTTGGAAGCCGGAGCCACAAAGAGGCAGATAGTGGACTTGGAGATACCTAAAGCTGCTGCATAGCATTACGATCCTGCCTGCCATCTCCTCACTGGAAAAAAAAGCAGCATTGGCTTCACTAAAAGCTGCTGTAACACACTGATCCTGTCTGCCCCACAGCCCCCAAATACCAACAGCACTGGTTATACTAAAAGCCACGCCAGAGCATTGTGGTTCTGCCTGATTAACTCCTGATTCACCCAGTAGCATTCCTAACACAGGAAAACTGCCAGCAGGTTTCACGGCCTTGAGCCTTCCATGTTGTTTCCTTTTCAGTGGGGTACTGTATCTACATCAGAGTGAATTCAGCAATAACAGGTTAAGTAAATTGCTCATGGTCACACAGTGAACTTTATTTTATTTATTCAGTTTTTGTTGACCGGGTAAGTGCACTAGACAAATCCTACCTATTTTCAGGCACAACCCAGGGTAGGGGGATACAGATGAATGCCAACTGACCTTGAACCAGATTAAGTTGTCATGTTTGGCCCTGTCCACACTACCCCTCTGTAACATTACAGGGTGCCCAAACCGTTACCGCAACGGTTTTCGTTTGCACCAAGAAGGCGTTTTCATAACTGCTGTTGTAACCACATATCGGGTGGTTTCAAAAAAGGTTATGAAATCGGTTACGCCTCAGTAATGTTACCGGGCATATTGTGGACGCGTGGCACTGGTCTCCTAGCACAGCATGAGCTGCATTGTGGGATCAGGTGCCACGGTAACGGTCGCCCAGCTCCTGAAGTGTGGACCGGCGGTGCCAGTCCTCTAATGGACAATGCAGCAGTGTGAACACACTGCACCGCTCCCCGGTTGTAATGGTTTCTATACATTATGAGGTCTGAGCGGTGCAGTATGGATGGGGCCTTTATGTTTCATTTCAGTGTTATGTGCAGCCAGCACTGGCCAATGGGCTGAAGAGTTGATAAGGTGAGAAAATGTTTAACTTGGTGGGTGGCATGCAGCGAACACAGCCCTCATTTCTTTCGAGGTGTTTACATGTGGGTCGTGATGGTCTCGTCTTGCATACAGTAGCACATACACTCAGAGAGTGGCCCAGCTCATACTGGTACATCTCAACCTGCCCACATCCCCACCTGCACCCAATAAGGCAGTGCAGTATTGGCAGTACACACTGCAAGGAAGCCCACATAGAGATTTCTGGGCATTTACCCTGGCCAATCTGACCCTGGATTGATCTGACTCAATGAATGATTTAACCTATTTACACAACAGTGTAAAGCAGTGTGCTAGTCTGTACTCATGCCTCCTAGGCCCTGTCTACACTATACTTGAAAATACCCTCTGTAACATTACAGAGTGCCTGTAATGTTACCATAACAGATAGCATTTACACTGGTAACATTACAGAAGGTGTTACCGTAACCGTTGTTGAAACCTGTTAGCAGGTGGTTTCAACAACGGTTATTGTAATGTTTGCAGGTCTGAAACGTTACAGAGCACCATGTAAATACACAACCATGTAGTCACGGTTCCCCCCCCCACTCTGCCAGCTTACCATCATGCTGTGTAGTGGCTCCATGATGCCAACACCTAGCTCCCATCATGGGATGCAAATATGGAAGGGGGCATGGCACTCTGCACCCAACAATGCATTCCCACATCAGTAGACCCCTCAGACAGCCAGCTCCCTGACAACCCACCCCCATGAACATGTCCTGTACAGCCCCAGTGCAATACCGTGTCACAGCTGCTGAGTGCAGGTGACAGGCCCCACAGGGGATATGTCGGGGACTGTGGCAAACAAACTACACACCCATATTCCCCACCCCTGTGGCACAGCCCTCACTCTGGTAGGCAACTATACTTGGTTGCACACAGAGAGCCATACGGAGTATACATGTCCATGTCCAGCAATCACAGCCTGGGAAAGATACCACAATTGGAGGGATGATGACAAGCAGAGTGTGCAGCAGACGTGACCATGGACAGGGTGGATTGGGGCTGGGTAAGGGTAGGCAGGGGCCAGTGGGGGAGGAATGTGAACTGGACATATGGCCCACATTGTGGCCACCTGGACACCAAGCACATGACGTGCTGTATCTCCCTACTCCACAACTGCTGCAGGAGCATAGTGACTGGTGTGTACAGTACTGGTATGAGCCAGCACCAGAGTGAGATGTAGGGAGTGGGTTGTTGGGGAGTGCAGAGATGTGGCCGATGTGTCATGGACCCATTGCTGCCACAGGATGTCTTGTAGATATGTCTGCACTTGTACTTGCAGGCACTATACAGTCTGGTGCCCTTCTGTGGTGTGGGGCAATTCTGCACATCTTTGCCGCTGCTTCTCTGCCACATGCTCATGGAGGTGTAGAGCAGTTTGGATCACTACTGCATCCTGGGCTTGTGGCAGAGGAACCACAGCACAAACGTGTGGATTGGCCCCGTACCGCATATGGGCACCAGACTGCTCCTTGCCTGCTCCTATAGACACTGCCTTATCTGCAGAATGTCCCATGGCAGCATTTAGTGGTGTCTGGCACAGGGGGGCAGTGACCATGGCAGCTCACTGACCTGCCATGCTGGATGTTCTGCTGTCATGGTATTTAACTGCAGCAACTGCACCCAACATTTCAGCATGGCACTGTGGCATGCACTCCCTTGGGGCTTGGTAGTGCCATTGTGCTGGGGGTGGATATACTGGGGCTAGGACTGGTGCTTTGCACACTATTGCATCATGGGATGTGCCCAGCTCTGCACAGGTTGGAAGTCATTTCTGATCCATTAGCAGTATGGACGGGCTGTAACGGTTTGCCATCGTTTTCATATATAGTGCGGACACACTGTACCGTTTTCAGTCTGTAATGGTTCTGAATCATTACAGCATTTTCCAGTATAGTGTGGACACACTACACCCAAAAATGCTGAAATGGTTCTGAATCATTACAGACTGGAAATGGTACAGTGTGTCCACACTGCCAGGGAACATGTGTGAAAGCAGTCCAGAACAGTTACAGCCCATTCACATTGAGCTGTGAACAGTGAGTGGACACAAACCCATGAATGGAGAGCGTATCCCAGGGTGCACCTGGTGAAGATAGCTGTGATGACAGATACCCACCCACACGGCCATCTGGCAGACAGAGCACAGCAGAACATAGAAAGGAGGCCAACAGCAATGTGCGCCCTGTGGCGGTCATGGTGGACCAATGGTGTGATGCAGCAGAAGGGGTGGAAATGAAACCAGAGGAGGGCCCTGATGCCTGGCATGGAGGAGGGATGTTATGCACCCATGGAAGCTGGGAACTGTGACCCCACTGTGTGCCATGGTCAAGTACACGGTGCACCACATGGGCAAGGCATGCCATGCACAGCAGCCACCGTCTGGATGCATGCTGCATGTGCCCAGGCTGCACACCCAGTCCCACTACACCCATGAGCCATGGCAGTGGAAGTCCCTCAGTGCCCCCATATAGCAATGTGCGCATGCAAGCAACCTGCCCAAGCAAAGGAGCAACACAGTGTGGTGTCACATGACAGTCTTTATTCCAATGTCGCCATGGCCTCTGGTGGCTGTAACACAAGGAAATCAACATTAGATGACAGCATAAACATGCAGCATACCCTGTGCATTGCTGCAGCACACAAAGGATTTGAAAATAACATACATTGTCCACCACCACAACCCCATGCAGGACTGAGCCCATGACATATAGAACACTGTAATGGCCCCATGACCACTGCAAACCCGCAAGTGGACGCATAACATAATGCTGAAACAGCACCACCCTCCAAGGTCCCCTACAGTGATAGGCATTGCCCGGTGGATGCAGGCAACCCACGAGACACAGACCCGGACACGTGACCCAACCATGCAATACACTGTGCAAGACAACAATATGGGTAAAAGTGTACAACCAGACAGTACCCAACCCAATGTCCCCATGCCCCAATATAACAAAACAAGGTAACAAACACAGGATGGGCAAATACCCAGCCAGCCGTGTGTCCCTCATATGCCCAAACCCCTGCTGACCATGAGATATATATGCCATGTAACACTGCAGAACACCCCAGTGGGAGCAAACTATATACAGGTGTGCCACTGTGAGCACACAGCCCTGTGCCAGACCACATCTGGCACTGGCAACACTGGTCCACCCCCAGTGCCGCTGCCATAACATGGTGGAATATGCAATGGGTGACCCAGGTGATGGCCCGCGGGACACATGGGATGCCACTCCTCTGCAGGTGGCTCATGCCATCACAGTGTGGTCCACTGGAACTCATCACTGTACAGGTCCTGCGTGAAGCTCAGCATGCCCGTAGTGTGTGCCGTAGGAGCAGCACTAAGCTGGTCAGCAGCACCATGCATCAGGGGTAGGGGAGCGGTGTGCAGACTGGCTGTGGCGGTCATGCCACCTGTGGGGCACTGCTGTGCCATGCCAACACAATACTGTGGTGCCTGGGATGTGGTGGGCAGAGTGTCCCAGGTGGTGGTGCTGCCTGTGTACACACTGCCTGCACAGGGGATGCACATCTGTGGGGCACAGGCATGGTTGGGGGCAGCACGTCAGTGTTGGCCAGCGGTGCCCTGCGGCCTGCCTGCCCATTATCAGTGGTGGACTGCTGCAGGATGGCTATGCCGTGCACACCAGTGGGGTTCCCCATGGACATGGTGGGATACCCACTGGTGGGCTGCGCCCCGGGGAAAGGGGCAGGTGGGGATGGGGTGACAGTGGTGTGTGGCATGGCAGTGGCACCCGTACAATGTGATGCACCCACAGGGTGTGGCTGATGGCATTGCATGGCAAGAAACTGGGCCATCTGTGTAAAGAACTGCTGTGTCTGTGCAGCCGCCTGTTGCCCCATACGCTCCTCCATAGCCCTCTGCTCCCTTGCCCACTCCCTTTCCAGCTCAGACATTTCCCTATGGTGCTCCTGCAGCATTTTACGGGCCGGTTCCAGCACCGTCCCAAGCACATCTGCCATCCATGCCACCTTGGACTTCCTCTTCCAGAGGTTCAACAGGGGTTCCTGGCCACTTCGCCGCCTCACTGCTCTGCCCCTTCCTGCAGTGGAGGTGTCACTGGAGGTGCCTGGCATCTCGTCCTGCATGCCAAAGGACACTGAGGATGCAGCCGCTGCATTGGTGTCCACAGATGTCCCTTCCTCTGGGTCTTGCCCTGGAATGGCAGAACACACCAATCACCATTGTACACATGCAGTCACCCCCCACACACACCCCACACCCTACCCCCATCTCCTCACCACTGTCTCCCCCAGCACCCATGGCCAGACCCACACCCCAGGTGCCACTGGCTTGTTGCCTGGCCATGGGCCACGGCATGTCTGCTAGGCACCACCATGCACACCCATGCCACCACCTATCCCTGTGCTACCTACACCCATCTGTGATCACCATCTGCCTCATGCCCAGGCAGCACCTCCACCAGCTTGCCATGCTGTGCCCCCCATGTCCCAGCCACCATACAGGTACGGTGCACATTGTATGTACCAGTGTTGGGTGTCTCCTGATGCACACTGACTGCACCTCCAGGCCTCTGGTGTGGACGTGGGTCCCCGGTGGCATCCTCTTCATCTTCCGACTCCGGTTGTGAGCTGTCCACCTGTGAGTTTACCAGGATGAATACTGGTGCTGTGGTTGGCCGTGTGCCTAGTACGGTGTCCAACTTGTCATAAAAGGGGCATACCACACGTGCACCCCTGAGCGTCTGTTGCTGTCCTTGATTTTGTGGTAACACACCTCCATCTGCTTTATTTTGTCATGGTATTGCTTTGCCATCCTCTCCATGCCATTCTCGAACAGATAGTCCAAAATCTTCTGGTAGACCTTTGTGTTGCGCTTGGCACTGGCTAGCTCCTCCTGCACCATCTCCTATGACCAAAACTTCACTAGCAATGAGGTGGCCTCGTCTGACCAGGTGGTGCCATGGTCCATCATGGTTCCAGCTGGCACACAGCACAGGGGGGTGGTACCATAGTGCTGTGGTCACCAGCGACTGGGTTGTATTTGGCCCCTGCATTTGTGTTTAAAAGTTTAAATTCGGTCCCCCGCTGGCGGCAGAGAAGCGTTGTATCGCCACAAGTTCGGTCAGCCCTCCGAGGCGCCTATTCATCCCCCCAGCTGCCTGCAACACTCCCTCCTTCCCTCTGGAAGCATACCTCTCGCCTCCCAGTACCTCGTAACAGCCTTCCAGCAGCCCAAGGAGCGGTGAGTCGGCGGCAGCACACGCAACATGCTGACTGCCTGTAAAGAAAAAGTTATTGTTTTTATTTAAAATAGTGCTGTAGGCACAAAGAAAGGTGGCCAAGAGCTACAGGGACATCGGGTCAGTAGGACCCTGTATTTAAATATTTAATAGGGAGGCGGGATAGCGACATCCTTGGGGAGGGTCCAGAACAGTGAGGCCAAGCAAGGGCCTATAAATATTCGTAGAGGGGGTAGGTTTAGGGGAGGCGACCTGCCGAAAGACTGGCAGCAGGCTTTGAGAGCCTTTCAGATTTAAAGGGGCAATCCAGGCCCAGTTAAAAGGGCACCAGGCCCAGTTAAGAGGACACCAGACCCAGACTGAAGAAGGGCACCAGGCCTATTTCGAAGTGCACCAGGCCCACAGCTTAAAGAGCACCAGGCCCAGTTAAGAGAGCACCAGGCCCAGAATGAAGAAGGGCACCAGGCCTATTTCAAAGGGCACCATGCTCACAGCTAAAAGGGCACTGGGCCCAGTTACGAGGGTACCAGGCCCAGACTGACGAAGGGCACCAGGCCCATTTCGAAGGGCACCATGCCCATGGCCAAAAGGGCTCCAGGCCCACTGTATTTAGGGCACCAGGCACAGTTTTAAAAGGGCAATTAGGCTCACAGTAAAGTAGGGCATTAGGCCCGAGGTAAAGCAGGGTTCAAG
Source organism: Neoceratodus forsteri (assembly GCA_016271365.2). NCBI lineage: Eukaryota > Metazoa > Chordata > Ceratodontiformes > Ceratodontidae > Neoceratodus > Neoceratodus forsteri. The sequence continues at coordinate 664,750,868 of CM057456.1, read as the reverse complement.
GCCAGCCTAGGGGTAGTAAGGGCAGCCTCGGTCCAGAGGATTAGAGCAAGCCAGCCTAGTGGTAGTAAGGGCAGCCCTGGCCTAGTAGATTAGGGCAAGCCAGTCTAGTAGTAGTAAGGGCAGCCCTGGCCTAGTGGATTAGGGCAAGGCAGCCTAGTGATAGTAAGGGTAACCCCGGCCTAGTGGATTAGGGCAAGCCAGCCTGGTGGCAGATAGTAGGGCATATGGACCCCATAGAAAATAAGGCAATAAGGCCATTACTGTCCCGGACAATTAGCATAGGGCAAGTGGTACCCTCAGTATAGTGGCTAGGGCATCCGCAGCAAAATGTTCAGGGGTAGCCAGATCCTATTCGGAAAGGCCCTACAGTCAGGAAAAAGGGTCCATCCACGGGTGCTCAGCTCACAAATACTGCAAAGTAACTGTAACAACTGTACTGTTCATGCAAATGTTTGTTGCTAAAGCATCTGAAAGGCTGTGAACTTGCTATGGAGCACCAAGACTGTATTGTATATGGATTGTGGTTATTTGCCCCTGGTTGTCCGAACTATTGCCCTAAGCATTTGAACTATTGCCCTAAGTATCTGAACTATTGCCCTAAGCATCTTAACTATGGCTCCAAGCATCTGAACAATTGCCCCACCTGTAATAATCACCCTTAAATTTATAATTTGTCCTTCTCCAGGCAAATTATCTGATCATTCTGCAGTTCTCTTGGCATTGCAGAAAGGTGCATCTTTTTAGCTACATTGTTAACAGCGTATGGGGACAGTCTCAATCTTCTACCACACTGCAGTCCTATGGTGTAGTCTGTAATACTACATACTCAGAATCAGTCTCTACCCAGAAGGGGACATCTTTCCATCATTCTTCACCCAAGTGGGACTGACCATCAGATCATCTCCTCCGTCTGTGTCGTCCGCCGAAGTCGAGTCCGTCGCCATTCGTACAAGTCGTACCTGCCATTTCTTGTTTTTCACAGCTCAAAGTTATGTCCGCCAAAGTACAAGCGCATCATGACAGCCGTGCCAGTGTCATTTCTTATGGTTCCTGATCCAGATGTCCTGAAGTTGGTTGCTCTCTACAGAAGAGTGTGGACATCCTGGAGAACCTGGTCTGCGCCCCTAGTCATTCACCGAAAGTCGAGTCCGTCGAAGCCCCTGTTTGGGATGTGTCTGCCGTTTCTTTATTTTGTTCTAGTTTCTGGTGACAAGATTGCAGAATCAGCCATCCTCTCTACAGATTCTTCTGGTTCCTGGTCCTATCAGAGATCCTTCTTCACCCCAGATCCTTCAGAGTCTAGCTGGCCCTTGGAGTGCTGCAGCATCGTTTAGGTCGTGGTAGTCCTCGAGTGAATTTGTTGCCATGCAGATCCTGGTTCCTTTTCATCCTTGGCAGTCCTGAGTGTGGGTTTTGGCCAAGGTATCTTTTGTTTCAGTTTGGAATCTGACAGCTTGTAAGTGGGTTATTCCAGGAACCAGTTGCTCTGGTTCTTTCATTCTGGCAGCCTTGGAAAGGGAGGGCTTCTGCCGAAGAATCATATGGTCTGTTTACCAAACCTCTCACCACCCAGTGGCCTTTACAAGGTCCCTGCTGGGAACTGTGTTTAGTATCGACTGTTCTGTTTGCTCCCCTTTGTAGCTACCATCGTAGAACGATGGTGTACACGAAGAAGTCAGACCTTTGGACTTAGGTGACATTTTGACTTGGGTAGAACTGTGTGATCATAGCTAAACCAAATATTGTTGTGGGTAGTACATATCATCTGATTCTCACCTAAGTTTAGTAATAAGTATAGGAACTGTTGAATAATTATAGAAGTATAGTGGCAGTAGGCCTAAATACATATGCTAATACTGTTTGAAGTTATTTTAGCAGTCATAGACAAAAGTATTCTGCCCTCTTTACCGCCCTATTGTTCTGGGTGTCTTCTCCTTCTCTTGTGACTGTGTCTCCCTACCCACTGGTACTAAATAAATGCCCTGCGGGCACTGAATCTCTAGGATGACTCCTACCTCTCTTTGTCTGGATAACAGTTATCTTATCCACTATAATTCGGACCTTGGTGTCTCACTCATCTCATTCCACCATCTTTAGAGCAGAGTACCACAGAGCACCACAGACCATCACATGAGTGGTAAAATTTTTGGCATAGTTGGCATGATTCAGATAATTATTTATCGAAGGAGTCCAAAGTGGGGTTGCCTAGGGAGAAGTACAAATGGAGCCAGGATATAGTAGTGGATTGTCTGGTGGAGATAGAGAGTCAGTTGGAAGAGACCAAGATGGACCTCAAGGGACTATTCCGCCATCTCCCTTAACCATGCCATATTACTTTGGAGTGCCATGGCTTCCGCAGTTTTCTGGAGAAAAGGATGGAAATGGAACCAGCAATATTGGGGAGTTCTGCTCGAAGATGTAGGCTATGTTCAGGTTATATCAGATCCCCGAGCAACAGAAGGTTGAAATCCTAACTGGGTAACTAAAAGGAGCTGCTCACTGAGAAATTCTATCCTGGCCAAATGGAGCAAAAGTCACAGCAGAACAGATTATACAGAGGCTGCAGCAAATCTTTGATGCTCGAACTGTGTCCAACCTAAAAATGAAGTTCTTTTCTTGCACCCAAAAGCCCCAAGAGACCCTGAGGGAGTTTGCATTGAGTCTGCAAGAGCTATTATGAGCTATAGAGAGGGTAGATGCAGCAGAAGTCCGAGATGCAGACTGAGTGCTGGTAGAAATGTTCGTTGAAGAGGTGCATAATGAAGCCCTGAGGAGAGAGCTCCACATGCTACACTTGCAAGACCTCGAGGTTGATTTCCTAGACTTTAAGGAGAAAGCCATTTGGGTATTCTGTTCTGGACACTCCAGAGATGAAGCTCAGGTACATCCGCAAATGGCAGCCTCAGTGGGAACTCAATGGCCTGCAAATCCTACAAAAGAATGGAAGGAAAACAACTCTTGGAAATTGAGACTTTGGCCTGAGGAAATGTCCCTACAGAGATTGGAGAATGGAAGAGAAGTGGTTGCATACCTGAGCCAGTGTTTGGAGTATGAACAGATGTGCGGACCGAGGATACAGACACTGATCTGTTCTGTGTGAGCCAGCACCAGTCAACACTCTGAGCTGACCGAGCAGATTGCCACCCTGACCCACCAGATGGTGGAGATGTGCAAGGAAATGCAAAGCTGAAAAGCAGGATGGAAGAATGAGAGATGCCTTAATCAGCTGAGAGAAAAGAAAGAAAGGGGAATGATCAAATAAATCATCCGAGAAGGAGTGAAGGGAGACACCCCATGAATGAGTTTGATGGCCAAGGAAGGCCCATATGTCATCGGTGTGGTGTTAGTGGCCATATAGAATGAAGATGCAATCAGCCAACAGATGCCTCCCTGAATTTAAACAGAAATTCTTTATGGATGAGGACCGACCCTCGAAGAGCAGACGGTCAGGTCCAGCAGTCCCATTAGAACAGTCCTGTTTCATTAGCAGAAGTCTGATGATACCGGTCAAGATAGACAGTATTGAGCTTATGGCATTGTTAGATACGGGATCACAGGTTACTACGTTACAAGGATGAGAGTTCCGGAGATACTGGGCACCTGATGATCTTAAGCCACCTCCCAGATCTTGGGTGAAGTTAATAGCGAGCAAAGGTGATGATATATATGGGATATATCTAGAAGCTGATATCTAACTGGGAAGAAACATCCAAAGCAACCAAGGCATTATTGTTAGTGACCTAGAAAGCAATCATTTGCCACCACTAATTTTGGGGATAAATGTTTCACAGAATTGCTTTAACAAGCTAGTACACATTCTCTAACAGCAAGCCAAGCACATACCCCAAGTAGAGAAACATGCCCTGCAACAAACCATCTATCATCTACAATGCCACCAACGGTTTGCTAATGCTGAGGGTGAGATTGGCAAAGTACGAGTGACAGATGCCAGGCCAGTAACATTAAAGCCGGGCACCAAAACCACCCTTTGGTGCAAAGCAAAGGTGGGCCGGAACAAAGAAGAACCTATCATAGTGGCTCGGAGTATAGCTACCGTGACCAGAGGTCAGATTCCAGTTAGAGTGTTAAATTACTGGACTCATGACGTACAACTTTACAGAAATCAGCCAGTCGCCCAGATCCACACTGTGTGTTTGCCAGACATTATTGAGGCTGAGGAAGAGATAAAGATAGAGCCTGAAGAAGGAATGGAAAGTGATAAGATACCAGAATTGGCTAAAGAGATTAATGTAGGCAATCCTAAGACCACTGCAAAGCAAAGAGCTGATGTGCTGGAAGTGGTTTGACACCTTAAAGAAGCTTTTAGCCAACACCCCTTGGATTTTGGCCTAGCTCATGGGGTACAGCACCACATCAGTACCCATGGACATCCGCCTATTGGGGAACGATTCAGACCTATCCCGCCAGCCATGTTCCAACAAGTAAAAGAGATGATCAGAGAAATGAAAGAGGCTGAAGTGATCAAGGAAAGCCACAGCCCATGGGCTGCGCCGATTGTCCAAGTGAAAAAAAAAGATGGTAAGATCCATTTCTGTGTCGATTACCACAAATTAAATGCCATCACCCATAAAGATGCATATCCTTTGCCTCGAATAGAAGATTCTTTCATGGCTCTCCAATCTGCTGCTGTATTCTCCACTCTAGCTTTAACCAGCAGATACTGGCAAGTTCCTATGGCACCAAAGGATCAAGATAAAACAGTCTTTATTACCCCCATGGGACTTTTTGAGTTTACAAGGATGCCTTTTGGACTTTTGGACTGTGTAACGCCCCAGGAATTTTTTAGAGACTGGTTGAACATTGTCTTGGAAGCCAGAATTTTGGTATCCTTTTGTTATATCTGGATGATACAATTGTATATTCAAAGACTCAAGAAGGCCATCTACTTCACTTGGGCGAGGTGTTCCAAAGACTGATCCAATATGGTCTTAAAATAAAACCCTCTAAATGTCATCTGTTGCAAACTGAAGTAAGTTATCTGGGACATATAGTCTCCACTGAGGGAGTGATGCCAGACCCAGAGATGATTGAAGCAGTAAAAAAATGGCCTGTTCCTTCTACTATTGGAGGTGTCTGAAAGTTCTTAGGTTTTGTGGGATATTATCATAGATTTATCAAGAATTTCTCCGAAACTGCTGTGCCATTGCACAAACTTTTAAGAGGATCAGCAGAAGGTCGAGTTCCAAAGAATCATTCGGTTAAATGGGCAGCTGAACAACAGGAAACATTTGACCAGTTGAAGAAAATACTAACTGAGGCTCCTATATTGGCGTATCCAAATAATGCAAAACCTTTTCTTTTATATACCGATGCCAGTAACAAAAGGATTGGGCGCGGTACTCGCACAAGAACAGAATGGCGTGAAAAGAGTGATAACATATGCAAGCCGAGGGTTAAGAGGCTCTGGGCAGAATGATACCCACTACAGCTCTTTCAAACTTGAGTTTTTAGCAGTGGTATGGGCTATCACAGAGAAATTCCGGCAATATTTGGCTGTCACCCCTTTCACGGTTTTCATGGAAAATAACCCTTTGGCACACTTGAATACTGCAAAGCTAGAATCCCTCAAGCAGAGGTGTGCCTCTCATCTTCCGAATGATCAATTATCTTTAAAATATCGTTCTGGTAAAAGCGAATATGAATGCAGATGCCTTGTCTCGGATGCTTGGACAAGAGGAAGCAGAAGTGGATGACACCTTGCTAGAAAACACAGAAATGCCACATTTCCTGCAAGTACCAGCTGAAATTGTACAAGCATGTTGTCAAGTTGCACCTGACCATGAAGTAGAAATTCAACCAGAAGTAGATGACACAATTGCAAACCCAAAAAGTCTATGGGTGAAATTACAAGACCAAGATCCTATTGTCAACCAAGTAAAAGCTCTAGTTGCTGCACAGAAATGCATGAACCAATGAGAATGAAAGAAGCTGAACATAGAAGTAATGAAACTTTGGAGACACAGAACTCATCTGGCCAGGAGATCACATGATGTAGATAACCGAGTGCTAGCTCTATTCGCTCACTCTAGCCACCCGATCGTTTTTTCTAGTTTTTTTCCCAACTTAGCTAAAGTAAACAGCTGGATAATATATTAGAGGATGCCCAAAGTGGTTGTCTCACCTTTGGCAGTTTCAATTCTCAAATGGATGTCAAGATGAAAAAAGCGCTGCCAAAACGAATGCCCCCTCAACTCCCAAGAAAGGCCCAAAGAAGCCCATGCCTACTAGTGCAGCTGAATTAGTGGAGACACCTTCCACATCTACGGACCAGGACCCGCTAACACTGGCATAATTCTTAGCCAAATTTATACAGTTTAAGGAGGAATTGTGATCTCTGACCTCAGAGATCAAATCCATAACTCGAGCTCTGGAAGATGTTTCACGGCGAACTTCAGATTCTGAGGCAAAAGTGTTTTCCCTGGAAAAACACTTAGATAAAGTGTATCCGGAGCTGGTGGCAATCAGGCAGAAAATTGACAGGATGGAGCTGAAATTAGAGGACCTTGAGGGTCATAGCTGAAGAAACAACGCCATCCTGCTCTGCTTGCCAGAGACCGAGGAAGGTCAGGATGTCATCTTATTCGTACAAAAGTTTGTTGAGAAGATCGCCGGACCCCGCCATTTGGATCAAAATATACCATTGAGAGGGTGCACAGGGCTTTAAGACTGGTCCCCCCAGCTGGATCCCCATCTAGGCCAATAATTTTCTGGTTTTTCAATTTTTTGTAACATCAGCATTTTTGGAGGAATGTTAGAGAGATTCAGGACATCTGCTGGGAGGGAGCCAAAGTGAGGCTTGCCCAGGATCTCCCCGCTACCATCAGACAGCGCCATACAGCCTTCCATCCATTGGTTTTGAAGCTCATAGCTGCAGAAATCTGCTTCAAACTGCACTACCCTGCTCAACTGCAAGTGTTAGTCTCAGGTGCCTGGCTAACCTATGAAGATCCAGAAACAGCACACTCCGGGCTAAAGTTTACTCTACCTGATCTCTTTCGAGGAACATGAACTTCATCTGTGGTCAGGTTTGCTGTTTTGAATAAGAACTCTATTGTCTAGTTAGGTAAATGACCTCGGGAGTAAGGTTAATTTTGCCTAGGGAGGAAGTGAAGCAGTGAAAATAGACGGTCTGCAAGCTTTTCCCTATTAATTGGATTTCTTCCCCTCAGTGCTGGGAGATTGTAGTGTGTTATTTGAAATAGTATCTGCTTAATTCTCCAAACTGGGTCTGCAGGGATTCAGATAGATGCAGACATTTGGGGGAAACTTGTGAGAGAGTTTTCAGGGGCGATTCTTCACTTCACTTTCAGATCTTGATTGCAGGACTCAAGCAGCTCTTCTGAGTGGCCACTAGAGGGACCCTGGAGACCATTCTTTATGCGCATGAGAATTGCTAGTTCATTGTGTTTAAATCAGTAACAAGATTGTTTTTTGGAGTTACTTTTTGAAGGGATATGTTCAAGTTCAAGTTTATTACAGGAAAACTCCATTGAACAAGCTCATTCACAAGGAGGTCCTGTGCACATTTATAAGCAAAATAAGCATTACATAAAGGAAATAATATAGCAACACATTAAGGACATATTTACAAGTGAAATACGCAGTACATGTAGGTAAAGGCATGACAATGCATTAGGGTAGACTAGGTCCTGCAAAAATAACTTGGTCCACTATCAGAATCTGAAAATATCTAGTGCAACTTCCAAAAGTTCAAAAATAGCAGTGCAGTAAGAGGAAGCAAAGGGGGAGTGGGGAAGGATGGGGAAGGGGATTCAAAGCAGTTATAGGTATCCTTTATTACTGAGGCCACTAATCTTTTGAAGAAATTCTCAGAGACTACACTGGATAGTTTCTGAGTAGATTGCAGCTGGTTCCAAATAGTTGGTAGGGCAATTGAGATGGCTCTTCTCCCAATGAAGGTGTGAGTCCTGGGAACGTCAAGTAGGACAAAAATCTGCTTTTCTGAGGGAATAAGGACTATGGGAGGTACGGATGAGAGCTGTTAAGTAACTTGGAAGTTTGTTCAGGAGAAGTTTTAGGGTCCAAATGCCAGCATGAAGCGTGCATCTAATGGTAAGTGATGTCCAGTCAACAGCTACGTCAAGCTCACAATGATGGTTTTGGAATGGGTAGTTTGTAATGAAACACAGGGCATGGTGGTAGAGGATGTCTAGTTTGTTTAGGCTGGTAATTGCTGAGGAGGTATAGATGATGTCCCCGTAATGAAGTAAGGGAAGGAAGAGTATAGGACCTAAGATGGAGCCTTGCGGGACTCCCCTGGTGATAGGTAAAGAGGCAGAGAACAGCCCACCTGCTTTGGTTTTCTGCATCCTTCCTGTTAGGTGATTGGAGAACCACTGGGAAGTAACTGGGGTGGCGCCTATGTTGGTAAGGTTGTTTACAATTAGATTATGGTCAGTGGTGTCTAATGCTTTGCTTAGGTCTAAGAATACTGCACCCGTGATTTTCTTAGCATCCATAGCTGAAATCCAGTCGGTGACTTTGGCCAAAGCAGTAATGGTGCTATGTTTAGAATGAAAGCCTGATTGTCCTATGTTGAGGAGAGAAAAGTTTTCAAGATGGATCTTCAACTGTTTATAAATCAACTTTTCGGAGACTTTAGAAAGGATTGGTAGGATTGAGATCGGTCTGTAGTTATTTAAGTCACATAGGTCCCCTGATTTAAATAGGGGTATGATATGAGCAGATTTCCAACATGATGGAACTACAGCAGATGAAACAGAAAGGTTGAATATATGGAGGATGGGGGCAGTAAGATAGTGGTAGCCAAGTTTTAGAAAAAATGGTTCAAGGCCGTCATCTCCCGCACTTTTTGTGGTGTCTAACTCGATGAGTGAATCCTCTACTTCTTTGAAGCTGAAGGGTAGCAATTGGAATGGGTAGGCTGTAGTTTTCTGAGCAGTAGTGGGGCTATCATAATTGCTGGTTCGAGCTGCATAAGGTGAGGCATCGAAGGCTAGACCAGCTGTGACAAAATGGGAGTTTAATTCTTCAAGGATTTGGCAACTGCTTTGAATAACTGTGCCATTCATGTGAATCTTAGATGGGATGGAGGGGAAAGACGGCCATCCTTCGATTACCTTGATGGTCCTCCAGATCTTTTGTGAGTTTCCTTTTGCTTGTTCCAAAGTGGAAACATAATAGTTTGCTTTGGTCGCATGAATGCGTTTTTCGAAGGAATTCCTAGCTGCTCTAAATGTTTGCCAATCTCCTGGATTCTTGGTTCTTCTTGCTGAAGCCCAGAGTTCATCTCAGTCTGTAAGTTCCATCTTGAGTTCCGGTGTAAACCATGGGTGGGAGACCTTACACATGCGCACTTTAATGAAGGGGGCATGGTTATTTGCCAAGGTGATGAGATTTTTATTTAAGGTAGAGACGGCCTCATCGACTGTTTTGGAGAGGTACGAATCTTGCCATTTGACCTTGCTAAGGTCAGTCAAGTAACTCAGAGTACTGAACTTTCGAAAGGTTCACTTGGTTATGAACTTGGGCTAGTGGTGAGCTTTGGTTAGAGATCTTGTACAGACTGCAATTCTGTGATCACTCATGTCATTGTGGAAGACTGCTGCGTGCATTAATCTGTGGGAATGGGTGGTAAGTATGACATCAGTGAGAGAACTGTTAGCAATATTAATGGTGTTATTTATAATAAGCAAATTTATGCTACTTGTTTTACTTGGCTTATAGTATAGTTGAGAATTTGGATCTCTAAGGGTAACTTTCTCATGACTGGTTAGAGTATTTGTGTGTTATCATAGCTGTTTCTACTTATATAATGGGAACTGGCTCACTTAATTTTTAGTTATTTATGCATTATGATGTTATGTCCCATACTCTCCTTAAGAAAACAATATGTTAGAGTTACCTAAGGGTAACTGGAGAGAGAGAGCTATAGTAAAGGTATTATGCGGATCACAACCTGTAGCAGTTTGGGGGATGGGTGGGTTGGGTTAATAGTTTAGACATGTTTGATTTTGAAAGGAATGTTTGTTGTTAGGATGAGGGATGGGAAGGGGGGATTATAAGGGTTTGGGGGATTCAGCACAGTCTTATTAGGAAATGTGTCGTTGCTCAAAATGGGGACTAAGTTAATAGTACTGTTTAATTTACACTGTAAATGCAATAATGTCTAATGCCATTAAGATTGCAACTTGGAACATCAAGGGCCTTTGGCAACAAGTAAAGCAATATAAAGTTCTCAGACATTTAGCCCTGTTATCATTAGATGTCATTTTTGTACAGGAATAACATTTGTCAGATACAGAGGTAAATCGCATGAGAAGACAACAGATTGGTCATGCACTTTTTGCAGGGGCTACTTCCAACAGTGCTAGAGTCTTGATATTGGTAAATAAAAAGGTTTCTTTTGTTCTTAAACAGGTTCTCTGGGATCTGCAGGGTAGGTTTGTGTTTATTCACTGTATTTTATATATGACAGAAATACTGTTTGGTAGTCTTTATGGGCCCAATGTAGATTCGCCAGGCTTCTTAACGCAGCTGGTGGAGCACCTATATCCATTTTTGTCTCTACTATTTATTCTGGGGGGAGATAAAAACACAGTTATGGATCCTTTATTGGATCGTTCTTCCGATATGAGCAGAGATTGCTCACCGGCTCTAAGGGCCCTTCAGGAGTTTTTAGAACATTATGGTCTTTGTGACGTCTGGTGAGTGTTACACCCCTCGGAGAAAGGATATACCTTTCTATCACCAGGCCACAAAACAGCTTAATGTATTGATTATATTTTCCTATCCCATGCTCTTTTACCAGGTATTTTTGAGGCCTCCATACAGTCTGGCCCACCCTCCGACCATTCTCTTCTAATCTGTCATCTTACCCTTTCATCTCTCCCCAAGAGAAGTACCCGATGGAGAATTAATAATCAGATGTTGAAGGACCCTCTAGTAGTTACATCCCTTAATTAACATATTGAGCAATTTATCAATACCAACCTCCACTCTATTTCTTGACCAGGTCTTATCTGAGGTGCATTTAAAGCTTTTATCAGGGGGATATTAATTAGAACAGCTTCTCAAAGGAAAAAGTTAAAGGAAAGAGAGCTTAATACCCTCCTCTCTCAAATTCGCTCAGCCGAAGCAAACCTTTCTCTTAATTTTTCGGATGCCCTTTGACAAGATCTTGCCAAATTAAAAGATGCTTATCTTGAGATTCTGACAGACAAGGCAGAATTTGCTATTCTGAGAACTAAGGCAGCTTATTCAGATCAAGGAGAAAAGGCAGGTCGCTTATTAGCGCTTCGAATTAAACAACAGGAAGCTACTAGATATATCTCATCAATCCATTCTTAATCAGATGGCACCTTAAAAACATCCCCTACGGATATAGTATTGGAATTTAGTGGGTATTATACACAGTTATACAATTCTAAGACAGATCCACCGTCAGAACAAATTTTAGATGCTTACTTAGTTGCATCTGACTTGCCTTCACTCTCTGATTTTCAACAAAACCTGCTTATATCCCAGATTTCCTCCAAGGAAATCCTTAGTGTTATTAAAAACTTACCTTCTGATAAATCACCAGGGCCAGATGGTTTTTCGGCTAATTTTTATAAAATATTTCAAAAGCAGTTATTGCCCCATTAGTCCCCTTATTCCAATATATATTGTCGGGTGTGCCTACTAACCCTATGTTATTAGAAGCCCTAATAGTTCTCATACTTAAAACAGATAAGAACCCAGAACTAACCACATGCTATCGTCCAATCTCCCTGATGAACCAAGATGTTAAAATATTAATTAAGCTATTGGCGTCGGAATTACTTTAGTTTTGCCTGACCTCATTGGTCCCGAGCAGGTCAAATTCATGAAGGGTCGTTCCTCGGTTGATCATCTTTGAAATCTTTCACACGTCCTTTCAGCATCCAGAGATACCACTTACCCTGCAGTTTTGGTTTCTCTGGATGCAGAGATGCTGTTCAATAGGGTGGATTGGAATTTTCTGTTTCCTACTCTCAATGCTTATAATTTTCCCTTACAATTTCAAAATTGGATTAAGGCCCTTTATAGTACTCCTTCAGCTTGGATTACAGCTAATGGGGTGGTATCCAATCTCTTCATGTTACATTCTGGTACTAGACAAGGCTGCCCTCTATCCCCTTTTCTTTTAAATTTATACCTGGAACCCCTTATTCACCGCTTAATGTCCTGTCCGACGATTCAGGGTATTACCATTCAGGGTCATGATATTAAGGTCTCAGCTTATGCTGATGATCTTTCTGTTGCAGTTATCATATCCAAACATGTCAATCCCTCCTATGCTTTCAAGTATTGAAGAATATTCCTAACTATCTAACTATAAACTGAACATAGATAAAGCCCTTGTTTTTCCTCTTAATCACAAGGTCATTAAAAGCATCATTACGGACCTGGGTCTTTCTTGGATACAGAATTCCTTAAGGTATCTGGGTATTCAAATTGACAGAAATCCAGCTTCACTTCAAAAATTAAACATAGATGCCCTGGTACACACTACTGGCTCAGATCTAAATAGGTGGTCCAAATTACCCATCTCTTTATGGGGCTGAGTTAATTTAATCAAAATGAATGTTTTTCACAGGCTCTTCTACCCCCGTACCTGCTTAATATCTGGTTACCTTTGACCTGGTTCAGTAAAATCAGTGATCTGATTATAAAATTTATCTGGGCCAATAGGCAGCCTATGATTGCTTATCACAGACTAACAGCACCCAATGATAAAGGAGGTCTCCGAATCACTCATTTAATATTTTATCATTGGTCAAGTCATATTGCTAAATATACTAAATGGTTAGGACACAAAGAAGAAACTACTGCTTCTGCTTTTGTTCCTAATTGGCTTAAAATTGAATTGTCCCTCATTCAAGTAAATGGTCTAGCCCCGGTTGCCCTGCTCCATATCAAACCTTGTGCTCTCCCCCTAAATTTAAAATCAACCCCCATCGCAAATTCTGTTAGAGTTCACACTCAGTTATGCACCTTTATTAAGTATAATCATATTTATGATTTAACACAACCTATTAGGGGTAATCTAAATTTAAAAATAGATAACAAGCTGATCACACTTACTTGGCTTCCCCAATTGGAAGACATGTGACTTTCCTATTTTGTCACAATGGATAATTCATGGTCTACTTCCATTGAGATATTAAAAAATCTTAATATTCCCACTAAATTTACTTTTAAAATTTTCCAACTAAGACACTTAATAGTGAAAGTATTTGGTGTGACACCTCCCTCCCCAAATGGGTACTAAAACTTTCCTGGAGGAACCGACCCTTACAGGTCAACTCATCACATTCTGTATCTAATATTTACAGGACCTTATATAACTGGGCGTACCTGACTTGCTTTGCACCTGAGCATTACTGGACTACTTTTTTTCACAATCAGGAAATTGATTGGAATACCTTATGGTGTAATTGTCATAAATATATCACACAGGATAGGTTACAGGTTACCCAATTTCATATATTACACAATATATATTACACCCCTCAAAAATTACATAAATATAGTCTTATTGATTCACCCATTTGCTCTCATTGCCAACAGGCAGAGGGGTTCTATTTATCACAAAATTTTGGACCTGCCCTAAAGCCACAACTCTCTGGACTGACATCTAGCAAAGGACTGAACCCCTGTTAGGTTTGTCCGATGTTTTTACCCCTGAAGTGTGCCTTTTAGGTGATTATGCCAGAATTTCAGTATCCACCAGACGATATCACATAGACCTGATGACCCTGTCAGTCAAAAAAGTCATTCCCCATCATTGGAAGGACAATACTGACATTTCTTATTCTGAGTGGCTAAAAGCATTACTTGCTAATCTCAGGACAGAAAAAAATGGTAGCAAGTCTCAATAATAGGTTGGACAGATATAGAAAGATATGGGAGCCTTTTCATGCACTGTTCTCTATTTAATTTATCTTATATTGTACCTGGTTAATAGCTTGGGGGTTAATATGTTTATGGGGAGGGTGAGAGGGAGTGGACTGGGAGGAGGGAGAGGAGGGAGAACACTTCCAGAGCATATTGTGTTTTATGGTTTTATGTATAACTCAGATTGTTTTTTCTGGATCTGTTCTCATTATTCTTAAAAATTAATAAACTTTGATTTGAAAAAAAAAAGAACTTGTCTGGCCATAGAAGAATGCCACTTAGTAAAAAAAAAGTAGAGATCCTACTACGCACATGGAATTGACCCAGATCATGGTTCCAAAGACCAGCGCGTCCATAGTATTAGAGGCGTACCATGATAACTCAGGACATTTTGGTCACAAAAGAACCAAGGCTGTTATCAGAAGAAGGTTTTACTGGATAGGAATGTGTAGCGATATAATAAAGTGGTGTGAGGAATGTCCAGCCTGTAATTTAAAGCACAGAGAAAAGAGTAATCAGAGAGCTCCTCTCCATCCAGTAGTTAGTAACGCACCATTGGAACTAGTTGCTCTTGATCACTTGAAGTTGGACCCAAGCACAAATGAACACATCTATGTTCTCACTATGGTTGATCACTTTTCTAAGTTTGTGGTTGTGAGTGCAGTAAAAGACCTATCTGCTCAAACTACTGCTGAGACCTTTTTGAGATGTTTTGTACAACCTTTCGGATATCCTACAAAAATCCTTACAGATCAAGGAACCTCTTTTGAATCCAAGCTGTTTCATGAACTTTGCACCCTTTATGGAAGCCATAAGTTGAAAACCACTGCTTACCACCCCCAAGGTAATGGACTCTGCAAAAGAACAAATCAGACTCTACTGGAGATGCTGCGAGCCCTACCAGAGTATAAATGTCCCTACGGGCCAGCTTTGCTTCCCGAGCTTCCATATCTATATAACAATACCATCCATTGCTCTACTGGCTATACACCTTATCATTTAATGTTTGGACGTCACGGAAGACTTCTGATGGACCTAGTGTTAGAGGTGTCACTGGAGGAAACTAAAGTAAAGAAAACAGTTACGAATTGGGGCAGGAACATAACCAATGTTTGCAGGAAGTTGGACAAATTGTCAGCAAACACATAGAGCAAGTATGACAAAAGGAAAATGCAAATTATGACATCAAGGCTAAGGCTATACCTTTACTTATTGGAGAAAGAGCAATGTTAAAGAAAACCCCAAAATGCAGCGAATTGCCTTCGAAGTGGGAACCCGAACCATATTGCATCATTGAGATACCTTATCCCAAACTACCTGTATACAAGATCCAGCAAGAATTAGGAAACAGTACCAAGATTGTTCACCGTAATCTCCTAAAAGCTTGCACTTTCAGAGATGCTGTTCTTGCTAAAGATCAGGACAATCCTACACCAAAGCAGAGGCAGGAGTCCATAAAAGACAGAATGTTGGAACTAGAATCGCCGACCAGTTGGTGTAAAGAACCATGGATTCGCACTTTGTATGTAAATTCTCTTGACCGTCCAAATGGTGTACCAGTGATAGATCCTGAAATGCTAGATTTCCTAGAAAGAGAACACATTGTCCAAGAACCCATAGGTTTCCAACCCCACAGGTCCCAAAGATCAAATGCAGGTGTTCCCCCTAGAAGGTATAGCACAGAAGCCTCACAACTTGTACCATGGTACCGTATGTAGATCTATTCAAAGTAATTATCCAGACACAGTCATTTTAGTGTAGTTAATTTAAAGATTTACAATAATAGTAGAAGTTTTAAGGATATTTTGGAGAATTTAGGAGTGTTTTATTAACATAAGGTTTCATAAAGTGTTAAGTAAGATTTTAGAATGTTAAGAAAGTGTCTTTTATAAAGTGTTTAAGGGAATACATGCGGACATGTATTTTTAGGCAGGTCCAAATCTGTAATGTCCCAAAGTTGAGGCATCCCAGAATTTTAAATAAAATAAAGAAAATTAGGGGTTTACAGGTGCCCAGGGTGCCTGCCTTAGGTATAGACTGCAGGGTAAAGGTAGAAAGGGGCGCTTTAAATGTGAATTTCCCCTCCCAATAGTGGGGAAACTGTAAAATATTAAAGAATAGTGCCTTGCTCTCTTAAAACCTGGTTAAAAAAATTAGATTTTGTAACAGCTCAGTAACAATGGCCTGGATATAATGCCGTGCTGAGCTGCTCATGCACAGCATTCCACTCCAGCCTCTCTAGAATCCTGGTGGGTTTAAGTTTTAAAATTTTTTAACAGTTGGGGCAGTTGAGAGTTGTGGTTGATCCTGGGCAGAGGTAGAGGAGAGTGAGGACTCACTAAGACCAAGGCACAGTGTTTAGGGATTACCTGTTGGTTGAAGCCATCCCTGTGGGCTTAACTGTGCTCCTGCTCTGCCTCCCCTGCCAGAAGACTCCTGTTTTGGCTGTTTGTCGCAGTCAGTGGTGCCATCGGGACACCACAAAGAAAAGTAAGCCTCCAGACCAGTCGTGTTGGGCTGAAGAGCCCCATCATTTATTTATTTTTCACCTTCATTTGTGTTTAAAAGTTTAAATTCAGTCCCCCATCGGTGGCAGAGAAGGGCTGCATCAAAGCAAGTTCAGTCATCCCTCTGAGGCCCCTAGTCATCCCCCCAGCTACCTGCAACACTCCCTCCCTCTGCCAGCATACCTCCCACCTCCCGGTACCATGCAACATCCTCTCAGCAGCCCAAGAAGCAGTGAGTCAACAGCAGCACATGCTACGTGTTGACCTCCTGTAAAGAAAAAGCATTTTTTTTATTTAAAAGAGTGCTGTAGGCGTGAAGAAAGGTGGGCAAGTGCTGCAGGGCATCAGGTCAGTAGGACCCTGTATTTAAATATTTAGTAGGGAGGCGGGTTAGCAACGCCCTCAGGAAGGGTCCAGAACAGTGAGGCCAAGCAAGGGCCTATAAATATTCATAGAATGGTGAGTTTATGGAAGGCAACTTGCAAAAAGAGTGGCAGCAGGCTCAGAGAGTGTTTCAGAGTTAAAGGGGCAATCCAGGCCAGCAAAAAGGGCACCAGGCCCAGTTAAGAGGGCACCAGGCCCAGAATGAAGAAGGGCACCAGGCCCATAGCTTAAAGTGCACCAGGCCCAGTTAAGAGGGCACCAGACCCAGACTGATGAAGGGCACCAGGCCCATTTCAAAGGGCACCAGACCCACAGCTAAAAGGGCACCAGGCCCATTTTGAAGGGCACCAGGCCCACAGCCAAAAGGGCACCAGGCCCACTGTATTTAGGGCACCAGGCACAGTTTTAAAAGGGCAATTAGGCCCACAGTAAAGTAGGTCATTAGGCCCAAGGCAAATGTAGGGCATTAGGCCTGAGGTAAAGCAGGGTTCAAGGCCAGACTAGTGGTAGTAAGGGCAGCCCCGACCTAGTGGATTAGGGAAAGCCAGCCTAGGGTTAGTAAGGGCAGCCTCAGCCTAGTGGATTAGGGCAAACCAACCTGGTGGCAGTTAGCAGGGCATCTAGGCCCCATAGCAAATAAGGCATTTAGGCCTTTAGTGTCCTGGGCAATTAACATAGGGCAAGTGGTACCCTCAGTATAGTGGCTAGAGCATCCATAGCAAAACGTTCAGGGGTAGCCAGATCCTATTCAGGAAGGCCCTACAGGCAGGAAAAAGGGTCCATCCAGGGGTGCTCAGCTCATAAATACTGCAAAGTAACTGTAACAACTGTACTGTTCATGCAAATGTTTGTTGCTAAAGTATCCAAAAGACTGTGAACTTAAGAAGCACCAAGACAGTATTGTATACGGATTGTGGTTATTTGCCCCTGATTGTCTGAACTATTGCCCTAAGCATTTGAACTATTGCCCTAAGAATCTGAGCTATTGTCCTAAGCATCTGAACTATGGCTCCAAGCATCAGAATAATTGCCCCACCTGTAATAATCACCCCTAAATTTATCATTTTCCCTTCCCCACGCAAATTATCTGATCATTCCACAGTTCTCTTGGCATTGCAGAAAGGTGCATCTTTTAGTTACATTGTTAACAGCATATGGGGACAGTCTCAATCTTCTACCACACTGCAGTCCCGTGGTGTGGTCTGTAATACTTCGTACTCAGAATCAGTCTCTACCAGAAGGGGACGTCTTTTTATCATTCTTCACCCAAGTGGAATCAACCATCAGATCATCTCCTCCATCTGTGTAGTCCGCCAAAGTCGAGTCCATTGCCATTCGTACAAGTCGTACCCACCGTTTCTTGTTTTTCACAGCTCAAAGATATGTCCACCGAAGTACAAGTGCATCATGACAGCCATGCCAGTGTCATTTCATATGGTTCCTGATCCGGATGTCCAGAAGTTGGTCACCCTCCACAGAAGAGTATGCACATCCTGGAGAACCTGGTCTGCGCCCCTGATCATTTGCCAAAAGCTGGGTCCGTCGAAGCGCAGTTCGGGACGTGTCCGCCGTTTCTTTATTTTGTTCTAGTTTCTGGTGACAAGATTGCAGAATCAGCCATCCTCTCTACAGATTCTTCTGGTTCCTGGTCCTATCGGAGATCCTTCTTCATCCCAGATTCTTCAGAGTCTAGCTGGCTCTTGGAGTGCCGCAGCATCATTCAGGTTGTGGTAGTCCTCGAGTGGATTCGTTGCCACGCAGATCCTGGTTCCTCCTCGTCTTTGGTGGCCCTGAAAGTGGGTTTTGGCCAAGGTATATTTTGTTTCAGTTTGGAATCCGACAGCCTATAAGTGGGCTATTCCAGGAACCAGTTGCTCTGGTTCTTTCTTTCAGGCAGCCTTGGAGAGAGTGGGCTTTTGCCGAAGAATCATATGGTCTGTTTACCAAACCTCTCACCACCCAGTGGCCTTTACAAGATCCCTGCTGGGAATTGTGTTTAGTATCAACCATTCTGTTTGCTCCCCTTTGTAGCTACCATCGTAAAATGACGGTGTACATGAAGACGTCAGACCTTTGAACTTACGTGACATTTGGACTTCGGTAGCACTGTGTGGTCATAGCAAAACCAAATATTGTTGTGGGTAGTACATATCATCTGATTCTCACCTAAGTTTAGTAATAAGTATAGGAACTGTTGAATAATTATAGAAGTATTGTGGCAGTAGGCCTAAATACATATGCTAATACTGGTTGAAGTAATTTTAGCAGTCATAGATAAAAGTGTTCTGCCCTCTTTACCGCCCTATTGTTCTGGGTGTCTTCTCCTTCTCTTGTGACTGTGTCTCTCTACCCACTGGTACAAAATAAATGCCCTGCAAGCCCTGAATCTCTAGAACAGCTCCTGCCTCTCCTCATCTGGGTAACAGTTATCTTATCCACTATAATTCGGACCTTGGTGTCTCACTCATCTCATTCCACCATCTTTATAGCAGAGTACCACAGAGCACCACAGACCATCACAGACTACTATGGGGAGGAGTATAACCTCCCTCGTTCTGCTTAATATACCCCCTTGTATGCATTGCATCATCCTATTTGCTGTCTCCCACAGCCATCGAACACTGGGCCACAACTTTCAGGCCATCTGAAATTATAACTCCAAGGTTCCTTTCCTCAAACGTACATGTTATTTTATTTATTTGCTTTAATTTACCAGGTAAGCACACTAGACACCAAGTGCCTATTTTCAGGTGTGACCCAGAAGATTACAAAGGTACATTCAAGAACATCAGGCAAAGAACAAGTACAAGGTATAAACAAGAGCAACAGACAAGGCAAGGTCAATACAAGAACACCAAAGGGATATGCATGGCAAGTGGGAGGGCTACAACAGCATGATAAAGGCAGTAGACAACATACTAGAGAAACATCGTCCTAAAGGTAGAAGAGTAGATACAACAGTATCGTAAACATGATTAGTGAGCAGTCGGACCAGAGTGGACCCATCATAGACATTTCAGCTGATAGCAGAATGCTTAATTCGCGGATAAGGTGTAGAAACCCACCACCTAGGCAAAAGAGAAAGGTAGTATCTTAGCCAGATCGAGTGGAATGGTCAAGAGGGTTCATTAAGTGCTGTGGCAGGAGGAGGCTGATTTGAGGAAATCCCAGTGGGAGGCTTTAAAGCAGGGATGGGAGGAGAAGGAGCAAATGCCTGCTGGTAGGGAATTCCATACCCTGGACACGTATGCAGCGAAGGCCCAGTCGCCCATCTGGGTTTTTGGAACCTGGAGGACATGAGAGTCACTGGATCTTAGATTGTAGGAGGGGGTAGCGGGTAAGAGAGATGCAGCAAGGACAGATGGGGTGGCATTTCTGTTCACATTATCAATGAAATTGCCTAACACAAAGGTGCGGTGCTTTTTTGGTGGGAGCCACTCAAGCCAGCAGTGGAGCTCACAGTGATGGGAGAGGTGGGGAGCTGAAAGTGCAAAGCGACAAACACTGTTGTACACTGTGTCCCATTTTGAGAGACTGTTTTTTGTGATGAGGGTGAAGGTGACAAGTCCACAGCAGAGAATGGGTAGAATGACCCCCCTGGCTAGGGTGAGTCGGGCAGCCAAGGTGAGGCAGCTTTTAGCTCTGTATGCAAGGCCCAACTTACAGTATGAGGTCTTGCAAGCATTGTGAATGTGCTGAGTGAGATCCAGTAGAGGGTCAAGTGTCACCACCAGATACTTGACAGTATCTGCAACATGAAGAAGGGACCCATCGGCACATGAGATCTTTAGAGTGGCAGGAGTGACTTTTGTTTTGGCTGCAGAGCCAAAGAACATGGTCTGAGTCTTCTGCAGGTTGATAATAAGCTTGTGGTCCCTTAGCCAGGTTTGAATTTGTTCAAAATCGGTGTCTAGCTTGATGTTGATGACAGAGATGTCCTGGGAGCTGATCAGGATGACTAGGTCATCTGCAAACATAGTAGCTCACCCATGAGCAGGGACCAAGGGCAGTTCATTTATGAATAGAGAAAACAGGAGCAGTCCAAGGACAGAACCCTGGGAAACCCCACAGGTAACCATAGAGGGCTCAGACAGGGCCTTATTGAATTTGGTGTACTGCTGTCTACCTGAGAGGTAGTTCTTGATCCAAGCAAGGGCAGGGGAAGAGAGGCCAAGGGACCAGAAAGAGGAGCACAGGAGTGAGTGGTTAACCCAGTCGAAGGCTTTCAAGAGGTCCACAAAGATAGCTCCAGTCAGCTTGCCTTGGTCGGCAGCAGACCTGATCTCAGAGGTGACAACAGCTAAGGTGGTGGAGGTACTGTGCCCTTTTTCAAAGCCATGTTGTGCAGGGAGGGTAGATCATGGGTCTGCAGGTAGTGGGTGAGCTGTGAGGCAACCACCTTTTCAAGAAGATTGCTGATCGCAGACAGTATCACTAAAGGGTGGTAGTTCTTGAGATCTTTGGGGTTGCCTTGTTTGTGAACAAAAATGACTTTGGCCACTTTCCAGATGTCTAGGATGGTACCTGTCATTATTGATCTATTAAAGATGTGGGTGATAGGCCAGGCAAGGAAGGAGGCTCCTAGACTGAGTAATTTTGGCTCAAGGAAATCATGCCCGGCCCCAGAGTTAGGGAAGAGCCACGTGAGGAGCCTCTGGGTCTCCATGACAGAGATGACCCTGAGGTAGAAGGGAGGTTGGGAGGTTCTCCCATCTGAGGGGGCTGGTCCTGCAGTTGTGGGGCTGATAGGGGAGATATGGCAAGTCAGTGAACAGGGAGTTAAAGGCATTGGCAATTGTGAGGGGATTGTTGCAGTTAATCCCGCCAATGTGCATGTCGGTGACCTGTGCTCTGGTGGACCCTCCCACCGTGTTTTTGATGTTCTGCCAGAAACTCCTTGAGTTTCTGGCTGAGTACAGTAGGGAAGATTGACAGAACTCACTATTTGCAGAGCAGATGGCTCTTTTGCAGGAGTTTCTCAGGTGTCTGTACTCAAGGAGGTCTGTGCTGGAGAGAGAGGCCTTGTATCTAGCCCAGCATTTGTCTCTTTGTTTTATGAGGGAGAAGAGGCCACTGTGAAGCCACTTAGTGATGGTGCCCCTCACCCTCCTTTTAGTGAGGGTATCATGCTTTGTTTTGCAGCAGAGTGAAGACAGAGAAAAAGTTGTCAAGGGCCCCAGCGGGGTCATTTCCTGCAATGACCTGGGACCAGTCTGTTTGTGGCAGGCCTGATAGGTAGTCTCCAATGTTAAGTTTGGAGTAGTCCCTCATCTGGATCACTTTGTTGGGAATCTTGGGAGAGGAGATGCCCCATATACAGTAGGTGGGAGAGTGATCCGAGATTACATCAGGGAGAGTACTGCAGGAGACAATTCTATCCGGTCGGTTGCTAAGCACCCAATCAATGAAGGAACCCTTGTCTCTGTGTGAAGAGAGTCTTGTGGGTTCAGTAATGAGTTGACTGAATGCAAGACCAGCCAGTAGGGGCTCATCTTGCTGGACATTGCGGCCCACCCAGTTAAGGTTGAAGTCTCCTAGGACTAAGAGCTCATTCGATCCAACCATGTGACTTAGACTGTCGAGGAGGGAGGAGAGGCCCAGCACATCACCCTTAGGTGGATTGTAGGCACAGACCAGGTGAACCTTTCTGGTGTTTCCTAACAGGAAGAGGGTGTGTAAGAACTCACAGGTATGGGATGGTTGAGGAGTGTAACCTATGGTAGATATGTTTAAGTGTACCTTGTAGTATAGGAGCACCCCACCCTCTATCTTATCCCCTACTCGGTCTTGCCTAACAAGGTTGTAGCCCAGGAGGGCACAAGCAGAGTCAAGGATGTGGGGCTTCAGCCAGGTTTCTGAGACCACTAAAATATCAGGGTTATAATGTGCCACCAAGCTATTAGCTCTGCTAGGTTTGGTAGCAAGCTGCGTACATTCAGGTGTGCCAGTTTCATGCCTTTGGCAGATAGCCAGGCAGGGGGGACTTCAGAGAAGGCTCAGGGAGCTGAGAACCAGGGTTTTGGGTGAGTTCATGGCCAGACCATGAAGCCCAGAACAGACGGTCAGAGGTGGCATCCTGTATGGCCATGGGGAGAGGGGCCCCTGAGTGTGATTTTGTTCTGTGGCAGTGCCCTTGCAGAAGACATGGGGAACTTTGGTAATGCACCCTTGCTCAGTCTTCCCCTTGGCTACTGAACAGGGCCAAGCAGCTCAGGAGAGTTCAAGTTCAAGTTTATTGTTGGAAAACTCCATTGAGCAAGCTCATTCACAAGGAGGTCCTTTGACACAGACAGGTAGTTACATATTGCATAATTGAAAAACAGTACAAACCGAAGTACAGAATTATGGGCAAGCATTAACATGCTGCATAAAAATGACAATGACATAGAAAAATACAAGTACAGAAAAAAGGTACAAAGATAGATGGGAAACAGGTAGCGTCACACTGGTACAGGAAGCGCTGGTAGTTAGCCTCACTCTAATATATATATTGTCAGAAAGGTTGTTAAACACACGTACACAGGTGGATTAATTCACCCTAGTTTTATAATACAAGAGGATGTGGTTCCTGGCTCAGGGTTGCAGCATATACATAGATAGTAATTAGTTAATGCTAGCTGTAACAAAAATACAAGGTGAAGCTTTACATGCACATCTAATGGGTATATTCAGTGTACCAGTAAGCCTGATGCTGGGCCACTCAATGGAAAGAAGCAATAGGCTCCCCAGGCTAGAGGAAAGGGCTAGAGAGCATTTAAGGGGAGGAGGGGATGGGTCGGATAGGTGGAACAAATTACTCCCTCAGCCACCACGGAAGAGCAGCTCCTGTTATGAAAATTGGCAGTCCAGGTGAAGGATGGGCGATCCACTGCAGAAGGGTCTCCTTGACCTCCCTCAGTCCCTCACAGTAGGGTGGAATGAGCCGTGGGGCTCTGGAAGCAGCCCAAGACACAGCTGGGCAGACGTCACGGCAGACTGAGGAGCCAGTTGGGCACAGGAGCAGACTTTTGAATTTGGCACCCAAAGCTCCTTTGTATCGGTTCCTCTGGATTCCTCTCAAAAGTCAAGAAAATTACACCCTCAGCTGCTGCAGGAGAGCAACTCCCAGTGCAGATTCTAGAGCAAATAAAAATTAAGTCCACAGTACACACTTTTGTGTGTAAAGTCCACAAGGGGAGGTCTGCCCGACCACGGCAACCAGCCAGTGTCTCAGACCACAGGTCTTAATGTGAAAATTGGCAGTCCAGGTGAAGGAAGGGGGACCCACTGCAGAAGGGTCTCCCTCACCTCCCTAGGTCCTTCACAGTAGGCTGGACCTCTTCTCCCATCCTGTACTGAGCTCTGGGGTTTTTGTGTCCCATGTGCATGACTTTGAACTTTGTGACATTGAATCCTAGCTCACAAATTCTGGACTACTCTCCTGGCCTTTCCACAACCCTCCTCATGGCCTCCACTCTCTCCATTGTGTCCACTCAATTGTAGATCTTGGTATCATCTGTAAACAGACAGACCTTTCCTTCTAGCCCCACCCCTGTGGCCCTATGAAAATATTCAAGGGTACAGGGCCAAGTACCAATCCCTGGGGTACTCTTCTTATGACTCCCATGTCCCTCAAGAATTCCTCATTTACTACTATCCTCTGGGTTCTGTTGATTAGACAATTTCCCACCCATTTGGTTTTACTGTGTATCCCACTAGTAGACCTTTTCCTTATGTAGTAACCTCTCATGTGACAATATCTCAAAAGCCTTCCTGAAATCAAAGTAGATCACATTGACAGTTTGTACTCTGTTCAGTTCCCTTTGTCACCCCATCAAAAAATTCTATTAGATTCATCTGACACAGCTTCCCACTGGTGAACCCATGTTTCTTATTGTCCTATAATTCATTAAGTTCCAGGAATTCTGCTGATCTCTTTCAACAGAGGCTCCATCATTTTCTTCCACCACAGAGGTTATGTTCTTTGGCCTGTAATTCCCTGCTGCTGTTCTTATGTAAGTGGGACAATATTTGTCCTTTTCTAGTCCTCTGGGATCACTCTTGATTTCAGGAGTTGTTGAACAAGTTCATCATAAGATGGCCAATAAAGTTATGCCAGCCCAGGCAAGAAGAAATACAAGTGAGGGGGTACAGGCAAAGTGGGCAAGCATTAAGAATGCAATACTTGAAGCAGCATCTCATTGTGTTAGAGAGAAATGCAAGAGCAAAAGAAGGAGGAAACAACTTTGGTTAACAAAAACAGTAGCAGAAAAAGTCAGAGCCAAAAGGCTGTCCTTCAGGAAATATAAGGGAACACAGTGGGACAAAAACAGGAAAGCATACCAAACTTTCCTAAGGGAAGCAGAGAAGGCAGTAAGGCAGGCAAAGGCCCAAACTGAGGAAACACTAGCACGAAAAGTAAAAGATGGGGACAAAACTTTCTATAGATAAATTAGTGAAAGAATAAAGTCCAGAAGTGATACTGCTAAGATCAAAGGGGATAAGGGGGAGTGTGTGAAGGAGGACCAAAGAAAAGCATCTATCCTAAATAGATACTTCTGCTCAGTATTTACTGAGGAGAAGGTAGGGCAGGGCCCACAGCTCAGCACCATGGACACGGGGTGAGGGAGGTGTGCACTAGTCCCTTCGCAAAAGAAAGGGTCCTACAAGAGCTCACTAAGCTCAGGGTGGACAATGCAGTGGGACCTGATGGCATACATCCCAGGGTACTAAAGGCCATTAGCAGAACTGTTTAGTGAATCTCTGGGCACAGGAGAGGTCCCAGAAGTCTGGAGAAGGGCTCATGTGATCCCGTTCCACAAGTGTGGTACCCGGGAGGAGGCAGGAAACTACAGACAAGTCAGTGTTACCTCAGTAGTGGGCAAGATTATTGGGGCACTCATTAAGGAAAGGATAGTGCAACACCTGGAATCCATAGGAGCACAGGATCCAAGACAGCATGGGTTTACAACAGGAAGGGCCTGTCAAACAAATCTCATAGATTTCTTTGACTGGGTAACCAGAATGGTGGACCAAGGGGGTGCAGTTGATGTCACCTACCTTGACTTCAGCAAAGCTTTCAATATTGTTCCACATAGAAGATTGATTAATAAGCTGGGTAGGCTCAGGTTGGGTCAGAAGTTGGTCAACTGGGTGGCAAACTGGTTGGTGGGCAGAGAACAGAGAGTGGTGGTAAATGGAATACAGTCAGAAGACATGCAAGTCACAAGTGGAGTACCTCAGGGATCAGTCCTGGAACCAGTCCTCTTCCATATCTTCTTTATTGACATTGCAGATGGATTGACGGATAAGGTTTGTCTATTTGCAGATGACACCAAGATCTGCAACAGCGTAGATGATCCAGATGGGTTGAGCAGAATGAGAAAAGATCTGTATAAACTAGCAAAATGGTTGTAAGAGTGGCAACTGGAATTTAATGCAAAGAAGTGAACCCCTGAAACCACCTATAGATTGGAAGGGGAGTTGCTGGCAATCACAAGGGAAGAAAGAGACTTGGGCATCATCATCACAGATGACCTGAAATCATCCAAGCAGACCACTTAAGCAGCAGGTAAGGCTAGAGGAATGTTGAGGTGTATTAGTAAGGGGTTTCTCAAGTCATAAGAGGAAGGTAATAATCCCTCTTTACAAGACACTGATTAGGCCTCATCTGGAGTACTGCATGCAGTACTAGAGGCCACATCTGCACAAGGACATTAACAAAATGGAGGCAGTCCAGAGAAGGGCAACCAAAATGGTGCAGGGACTGCATCAGAAAACATATGAGGACAGATTAACGGAGCTCAATATGTATACCCTAGAGCAAAGGAGGCAGAGAGGTGATATGATAGAAACATTCAAACATCTTAAGGGCATTAACAAGGTGAAAGAGTCTAACATGTTTCAATGTAAGAAAAATAGCAGGATAAGAGGACACAGCATGAGATTAGAGGGAAGCCGATTAAGGGGTAATGTGAGGAAGTTCTTTTTCACAGAAAGGGTGGTAGATACATGGAATGGCCTACCTCAGGAAGTGGTGGATATGAATACAGTGCAGGGCTTCAAACATGCATGGGATAGGCATAAAGGAGCAATAAGAAGAGTATGAATAGATAGGCCATTGACAGAGTGCAGGTCTATGGCACATTCATAAGGTTAAAAAAATGGGCAGACTGGGTGGGCTTTGCGGTCCTTATCTGCGGTCAACTTCTATGTTTCTATGTTTCTATCAATGGGGCTGCCAGAACCTCACTTAGTTCATTGGTACTTTGTGTTCAATCAGTTGGTGTCCATGGCCTTGTTAACCCTTACAGCCCTTAACCTTCCATACCCCCCCTTCTGAAAATGGTGTAGTGTCCATCTCCCTACTTGCCTTTCCCTTACCAGTGAACACCCCTCCTCTCTCCACTGTGAATATTGAGCAAAAGTGTTCAGTATTCCTGCCTTTTACCAGTCTCCTCCACTCATTCTGACCCACTCTTTAGTCTTGCTATCTCTGTTTTGTATTCCTTTTCTCAATGACTTATCTTCAGAATGTCTTGTCCCCCTCTCTTACCCCCTCCACTCTCCCTCCATCTGTGCATTTGCTCTCCTCACTACTACCCCCAACAACTCCCTTGAAAACAATAGAATTCTTCTCTGTTTTCACTTGCTACCCTCCCTGATGCTATGATTAGCAGCTGCAAAAGCTCAATATCCCTTCCATGATCCTGACCCTTTTCTGCTCCACTCCTCCATAGCAACCCCCACCCCAAGCTTGTCCTTGAGCTGCTCCCTTATGGCCTGGATGTTTGCACCTCTGAAATCTAGCACCCTTGGCCTTGTGCAGTTATTCTTCACCTTAGTCCTAATGTGGACACTATTCAATGGTCCCTGTTCCCCAGATGTGTCCTAATGGTGACCTTCCTAATGCTGTTCCTGTTTGTCAGCACCAGGTCTAGCAGTGCACCTTCCTCATCATGTTTCCTAGCTAGCTGACTCCAGAAGACCCCTAGAAGTGATCCAGCACGTCTTGCATTCCAGTAGATACTACTGTGGGTATGCTAAAATCCACATTGGGCAAACTGAAGTCTCCCAGCAGCAGCATCTCTGCCTGGCTTTCCATCTCCCCATTTCTTTCATTCATTCCCCATCCATCTCCTCTCCTCTAATGGTGGCCAATACACCACCCCAGCTCTTATGTTTGTGGGCTACAAGAAAACTTCTGAAGTGTGATCCCAGCCTACAGAAGCAATTTGATCTTGTGGTTAGAGAACAGAGCTGTGAAACTGGTAATCTGGGTTTGAATCCCATAAGTGACATTTTCTCCCTCTCTTTACCTGAGCAAGTCATTTAACTTCCCTGTGCTCAGCCTGACTTTACCTTCTCTCTTAATCTAGCCCTGTGCTTTTTTAACCTACCTGTTTGTTGAAAACATTAGCACCATGCTCCCCTTTACCTTCCTGGATTGAAAAGCACTCTGTGATACAGCCTGTAAAAAAGTTGCAATATAAAACCTAATTCCTTCCCTTTCTTTCCTTTCCTAATATACTGTAGCTTAAGGAATGTGGACATACTGTAATAAGAGATCTGATAAATGGATTCCATGAGCCTTCAAATTTTATTTGCATTTATTTATTGGCTCGCATGCTTCATTTACAGAAGGACACACACCAGGATGAAACGCACAGCAGGGAACAGTTTCACAGAAAAGTCCCATTTACTGCAAAATAGAATTAATTGCTGGCAAATTCACATATCTAAATTCACCAGGAGGCAACAAAGATCCAGCTGGTTAAAGTGCCATGGCAGCTCATCAGTGTTTTTGTTTCACTGCTGCTGTTCTATATGTGTATTTTCCAGCATTAACTCCTATTTTGCAATTAATCTGACTTATCTGTGAATCTGTTCCCCAATATTCACCTCATCCTGGTGTGCATTTTCGAGTTTAGGGGCTTTGCTTACCCAGCTGTGGCTCCTGAAATCCTGCACTGGTGAGCTTGGGCCGTTTCCTATAATCCATTTGCAGCAGTGACCAGGAATTCATATTCAAGTACAACATTTCAGAAATACAACATAGCAATATATTTAATCATAAATACACTTAAGAAAAAAGTCATCAAATTTAAAAACAAACACTGCTGAAACTGTCATTAAAAAAATTATTTTAACCTTGTTTTAAACATAACATAAGATGTTATTTCTCTTAGGAACTGAATCCCAAACCTTTGTATGCTGCCTGAATTTGGATTGAATTTAGGTCCATTTAGGCATACATGAAAAGAATCTGTAAATCATTTTTCCTATTCTGTCAAGGATTGTAACTTGTTTTAATGTCAGTCCTGGTTGAAAAAGGGATTTGTCCCATTCTACGTACTGGCAAAAAAAAAAATGATATAAAAGGTGCTTTCAGAAAGTACAAATCCACTAAGTACAAATGGGTTTTACTACTTAACAGTATTTCAATTTAGAATTTTGTTCAAAGAGGACATAAATTTAGATGTTGTCAAAAATAAAGTGAGACACTTTAGTGATACACAGGAAGAGTATGTAAATTAGATAGTAGCTAGAAAGAGTTATGAGCTGTTTAGCACTTTGTTTTAGAGAACAGAATAGAGGAAGAACCAAAATAATACTTGAAACCACATGTTGTACCACGTACTACAAATGAAAACTACATGTGCAAACTGTGTTGTACAACAACAAATGTTTTTGATCAGTTAGAGGATGACTTATTTCTGAATATTCCCAAATATTGGGTTTTGTGTTGACCGTGGGCTTACCCTTCCATGAAATAATGTTCTTGTTTTCCCTGTAACACAAAACATTTTAGTTTGAAAATGAACTCCTTTCATCTGATATAAAAGAAAGTACTGAAACAAGATTTATTTCATTACATGACATAAAAATGTCAACTTCATTTGTTCACAGCAGAAATTCATATCTGTTTGTAGTTCTCTCACTGAAAGGACTCATGAGAAACCTTTTGTAAAACCAGAAGACCAGTTCTTGACTCATTGGTGCATCCATTTCTCATGGACAAAATTATCATCATTATTAAAGTACTGCAGTGTGTTCCCATCTTTGCAATGTACAGATCTTCTGATGGAAAACACTGCATCTGTAGGATCCAGTAGCTTTACTAGTGATGAATTAGAATTGTTGAGAATGAGAATTTTGCATGACCCAAGATGGACTTCGAGCATAGTATTATAGCTTGCAGCAGAATGTACAAAAATTCAGAGAACTAAACTGCATGCTACATTTTCCCTTCACATAAAACAAGCATTTGTCAATGCCGAATGTTGCTTGCTTCTATGTGCTGTTTAGGTATTTGGAAGTCATTGGAGTGCAAATATTGAAAATTTGTGAACTTACGAGCGTGCATAGGAACTGCTCAACGCACGCTTGTAAAACAGTCATTTTTAGGAATTTTTTCACCAAATTTTCAACATAACCATTTTAAGACCTCTGCTCATGAACAGTGTCACTGTGATTTTGTTAATGTGTCCCATACATTGAGTTTGCACACCGACTGCGCCATTATATAGCTTCATAGTGAGAAACAAGTTTTGGGCAGGATGTGAAAAATGACAGCTGTACTGCTCATGAGGAGGTGTGGTAAAATGGCAATGTTGAAAATATGGAGTGAAAATATTGAAAATTCGCAAACTTACTAGCGTGCGTAGGAACTGTGCAATGCACACTCGTAAAACAGTCATTTTAAGGAATTTTTTCACTAAATTTTTAACACAGGCATTTTTAGACCTCTGCTCATGATCAGTGTCACTGTGATTTTCTTAATGTGTCCCATACATTGAGTTCGCACACCAACTGCGCCATTGTGCACTACATGGGTGGAAACATGTTTTTGGCAGGATGTGAAAAATGATAGCTGTACTGCTCATGAGGAGGTGTGATAAAATGCCAATGTTGAAAATCTGGAGTGAAAATATTGAAAATTCGCAAACCTCTGACGTCGTAGGAACTTCGCGCCAGCACTTGCGGCTAAGTAAAACAGTCATTTTAGAATTCCCAAATTTTCCAACATAGCCATTTTAAGACCTCTGCTCATGAACAGTGTCACTGTGATTTTCTTAATTTGTCCTGTACATTGATTTCACACCGACTAGCCATTCTGCACTACATGGGTGGAAACACATTTTGGGTGAGATGTGAAAATGACAGCTGTACTACTCATAAGAGTGTGGTAAAATGGCAATGTTGAAAATCTGGAGTGAAAATATTGAAATTTCATGAACTTACGAGTCTGCGTAGGAACTGCGCAATGCACGCTCGTAAAACAGTCATTTTTTGGAATTTTGGCACCAAATTTTCAACATCGGGTTTTTGGGACCCCTTCTCATGAATTATGTCACTGTCATGGCAGTATTCAGGCCTGAAGGGTGATTTCACATTCACTGCACAGTCACTGCGTGAAATCACCCTTCGGGCCCAAATAACGCCATGACAGTGACATCATTCATGAGAAGGGGTCCCAAAAACCCCATGTTGAAAATTTGCTGCAAAAATTCCCAAAAATGCCTGAGATATGCAACAAAGTTGAAACCCCCCTATCTAGCCCATTATACAGCTTACCGTCATTTCCTCAGTTCGCGGTCGGCTTTGAAGAGTGCAGATGTGTTTCCAGTCCAACGAAGATCATCGCGCCGGAGTCAGAGGTAAGTATGGGGTGTGGGAGGCTGGTGCGCAGTGGGTGGGTCTGGTTGTGGGAGGGGGCTTGGAGGCGAGCTGGGACGTTTCGTTTACAGGTTTAAAAAAAGACGCTATGGGACGTTGGCCATGCTGGGGTGGACTATGGCACAAGGATGGAAGTCAGTGGAGCCGACGGGGGATTGGGCACCCCCGTCGGCCAAAGAACTGCTTGCCATGCTGGGGTGGGCTCCCAGCATGGCACCTACTACTGGGGGGGACGCAACTCAGCCGACGGGGATTGGGGACCCCATCGGCTATACAGTGTGTGCGGGAGTGTGCATGCCTGCGTGTGTCTGGGGGGAAGCTGCGCGTGAGCAGCTGATATCTTATCGGTGCTCACTGAAGCGTAGCTCCCCCTTTCAACTGTATGCCACTGCATTTTGGAGCTTGTCATAGACAGCTCCAGAATGTATTGGTTTACAGGGGCCGCGCCTGCCAGCACACTGACTGAATTGGAGGAGGAGGTGACACACCGCCGAAATCTCCGATGATGGCACTATGTTTCTTGCACATGCGTGCAAGCAACATAAAAATTAAATGTGAACTGCAGTATATCTTTCTTGTAATAGCACCCCACAAATGCAAAACCTGAAGAAAAACCTGACGTGTTATATGAGGCAGAAAAAATTATACAGATCTTCATTCTGTGATATGTCAGAACTATTATGTAACAAAACATACTTTTTAACTGTTACTAGCTCTTTTAGACCTATCATATGGTGTGTACCCAATTTTTATTCTTCTTATTTCCACCTACAAGTCATGTGCTTGAATGAGTGAGGAGAACAAACACACATCCCTATTCCCCGTATCAACAGCATCAGCTCGCCAAACAACTGGAACATGCTAATTATCAATGTGCTAATTGAAAGCTGCACACAACACCGGTAAGGTGCATTTGCACCTTGTAAATGATCAAATATGTAAATAAATACTCTATGCTCTGGCTGACCCTGTAATATGAAGGATTGAGGCCCTGGGAACCTTATCTACCACTAAGTCAGTGAACCGACTTTGGTAACAAGTTCAGGTTGCTGGGGTCAGTTGGGGGGAGAGGATCGAGCATCTGTCACACAGGTCTTCACTTCTGGGGTGGGGATACATGCTGGCTCAGCCCTTGGCTTCCAACACATGAAGGCCTGTAGATAGCAACAGTGCTTGTGCAACATGGAAGGGAGAGGTTGTGGTTCCATAGCATGTTTGTGCCTCCATGTGCACATATCTACATGCTTCCATACCGGGGACCTAGAGGAAAAAAATGAAAAATGGTGAGTGCAGGCTTCACAAAGTCCTGCTTGCAAATCCCCATCCTACACCACCAACTGAACACTGGCCCATTACTGGATAAGAGTCTCTGGTTGGGGGAAGGATTGTCCTCCCCTTCCTGGACCCTCCTCAGGGTGATATCTTTGAGGGCTTTCAGGAATGGTGAGTCTGGGGAGGTCGGTGCCAAAGTGGGAGAGGCAACGCAGGGTCAGGGCTGAGTGCCTGCCTGTAATGGCTACCAGGAAAAAATCTTCAAAAAAGAAATTACTCTATTCTCCATAAGTTGCCCAGGTAGGTAAATGGTCACACATACATGTTAAGTAAGAGTCAGTCACTTACATTTACCACAAGCATTTCTGTAAAAGTGTTTCTGACTTTAATACACACTAGTGGTATTCAGCCTTGAATATTAATTCCCAAATTCTATGAAAAACAAAATACTCAGTACTGGGATCTAGGTATCAAGTATGTTTCCCTATGTGTGGGTATTCAGGCAAAATATATGGGTGCACTAAAAAAATCATCTCTCTCTTTTTCTCTCTCTTGCTTTCCTCAGGTGGTCAGAGCTAGTCCTTTGACCACTCTCCTCTCAATCCTCAGTCATTTCCCATGCTTCATCCCATCTTTGTTCTTCCACACTGTTTTAAGAAAGTATGCTGGCTCCTGGCACTATGCCAGGAGATAACAAAATCCTTTCAAGGACATCCCCCTCACTAGCCCACATCCATGTCCCCAAAATATTCTTCTTTAATAGAGAGATCCTCTGCCTGACCTCCAGCCGAATCAGTCTACCTAGCATCATCAGTAACACAGGCCACTCCACTTCCCTACCTCTAAGCTATGTGCCCCGCTCATCCAATCAGTCAAATGACTGAATCAGTTAATGGAATTAGGCACACTGTGGGAGGGGGACAACTAAAGTAGCTGGGATTTTGGACTTTTTGCTTCTCCCAGTCGTGGATTGAGGTTGTAGAGGTTTATTAAAGGA
The DNA here is from genome assembly GCA_016271365.2 of Neoceratodus forsteri. Taxonomy (NCBI): domain Eukaryota; kingdom Metazoa; phylum Chordata; order Ceratodontiformes; family Ceratodontidae; genus Neoceratodus; species Neoceratodus forsteri. The sequence goes on along the minus strand of CM057456.1, from coordinate 664,717,127 downwards.
TGATATTTTAGGGATCTGGGAGGGTCAGACTGGGTAGGGAGATGCCTTTGAAAAGACATTGTCAGCTTCTTGCATGTTGTCAGGAACAGGCATTTCAGAAAGCATGGGGAAATGAGGAAGGGGTGGAGTGTAGGGATTGGCTGGGGAGAGGAGGGCCCAGGGACTAGCTCTGGTGCACTAGAAAGTTTTTATTTGCCCTAATACAAATACCAGGTTGTGAATAGTCAGGTATCTGGATGCTGCCAAGTATGAATAGTCACCAAGTATTGAAAAAAGGGTACTTGCACCCCTGAGACACACCTGTTCCATGTACGTCAAAGCCTAAAACATTAGTCCTCCTCTTTTGGAGAATGTTAGTAAGAACAGATTTTATCTGAAGGCAGTGGTTTCTAATAAGAAAGTGAAATACACACTAGAATAGAGCTTTGCAGACGTGAATGCAGTAGAGATGAGTCTGCAGAGACTAGTTAATCATCGGTGATTTCTTATAATTGTTGAACTCATTGTTATGTTTTTATTTATTTATTGAATTTTGTTAACTGCATGGGACCACTGAGACAAAAGGTGCATTTTTCAGGGAAGACCCAGAATTAATGAACCCAGCACAAAGCAGAATTATACAGAGTCATTGAATGCATAGGTACACTGTAGAAATATACAGAATCACAAAAAGTACTAGCAAAATAAATACACTGTATTCAAAGGGGTAAAACACATTAGCAAACAGGCAAGAACAATTACAAAACAAAGGCAGTGCATAAGAGAATCCATACAAGACAGGTACCATAACTGGCAGCAGTGGAGCAAAATGCAGATAGATCAGTACAGTTCAGAGGCATAGTATAATCAAGTGAAAACCAAGGGCAATGAGAAAAGGCAGCAGCTATAGGTCAGTGACTCCAGGAACATAGACTGCTCAGGTAAATACACCTTAAATCCCTTTTTAAAACCTCCAAGGGAGGAGCAATTTTGGATGGATGCAGGGAGAATGTTCCATAGGGAAGGGGCTGAGCTAGCAAAGGATCTCTCCCACACTCTAGACCTAACCCTTGGTATTTCTAATAGTGAACAGCCAGAGGACCTTTGTATTCTCCTTAATGGTTTAGGTGTCAAGAGATCTTGGATGGAGGGGGGGAGAGGTAGGACCCTTTATAAGTTTGTAAGTAGAGGAGAGGATACTTGAGGCTACCTCCCAAAGAAGGACAATTCTGTGAGCAGAAAACATTGCAGTAGTGCATTCTGGGTAGGGCACCAGAGGTGAGGAAGACAATCTTACTACAAAGCATGTCAAGCTTATTAAGTTTGGGGCTTCTCAAAGACTGGAGAACAAGGGCACCATACTGTATGCAAGGAAGGAATGTCTTATTGGCAATAACCAGCCATGATTCCCTGGATAGGCTGTAGCCTAAATGGTATAGCAATCCTGTTTTATGATGCAGAGATTTTGAAACATGTTCAGTGTGGGTTCTGAAAGTAACGTTCACGTCCAAGTAAACTCCAAGGTACTTAATCACCTCAATCACCTAGTTATGGATTCCCCTTGATGTGGATAGCTCTAGAAGGTGCTGCCTAGCTACACCCAGGTGTCTAGGACCAAACAAGATAGTGTTAGTCTTCTTGGCTTTGAGTACCAGTTTATTGGAGGAAAACCACTTTTCAAGTGCCAGGAAGTCCTCCACAAGAAGACTATTAATGAAGTGGACATCACAGGAGATCCAATAAATTATTGCATCATCAGTAGAAAAAAATATGTTATCTGTGCCACAATGACCAGGCATATCATTTACAAAAAGAGGAGACAGCACAGGACCCAGGATTGACCCTCAAGGGACACTATCAGTAATAAGTCTTAACGTGGATAACAAGTCTTTCAATTTCACTTTATGAGAACTGTAAGTTAAATAATGACTGAATCACCAGAAAAGACAGGTTGTCAACACTAAACCTTCTGACTTATTCTAGTAGGATACCATGATTAATAAGATCAAGTGCTTTAGCAATCTCTACAATGATTGCACCAGTCATGTGCTCCCTGTCCATGGCACCCAATATACTGTATCAACAGTCAGTCCAACCAGGATGGTGTCAGTTTCATGAAGTTTTCTGAATCTTCACTGTCAATCAGTCAAAAGCTGACATGGAACTAGATGGAGCAGGTTATATATTAATTTTTCTTAAATTTTAGCAAGAGAGCAAAGTAGGGAAATGGGTGGCAATTTTCTACAGGATCTTTAGAGCCACTCATGTACAGGTACAAAAAGGGCACTCTTCCAATTATCAGGGTTTCTACTCTCAATAAGAGACTTGTTGAAGAGCATTGCAATAGGGAAGGTAATTCAGGAGTGACTATTTTTAGCAGCTTAGGTTCTGATTTATCCACCCCCCCGATACTTCTGTTTTTAACTGCTTTAAGAGAGTCAGCATCTCTTTCCTAGTTATCCATCGAAAGTGAAACTCTGGTGTGGGGTGCCCTGTTTCAGTCTGAGCTGGGGTGTCCAGAGAAAATCCAGGAGAGGAACTTTGAATCTACTCATATCAGTGAAAACTTTTTTAAAGACATTGGCAGCAGTTAGATAATCATTAACTTGCTCACCCTCAGTGAGTATATCCCATTCAGAAGGACTGGCATGATGACCCTTTAGGAGGGCATTGATGAGAGACCAGAACTTCTTTGAGTTAAACAAGTTTTGTCTCACAGATTTCTAATGTACTTTCTTTTGGCAACCTAGAGGTTTGTCTTACATGTGCTCCTGAGCTCCATATACTTACTCCAGTCAGACATAAGCCCAGATGTTTTCAAGACTCCCCACGCTTTATCTCTCAGCTTCAGCTGTTTCCTAAGATCAGCATCCATCCATTTAAACTGTTGGCCTTTTACCATGTTTTCCTCATATGGGGCATTTCATTTGGCAGTTAAAAGGAGGTCATTAATGAAAAAGTCAAGCACGGCATTTAGTATCAGGAAGAGATTTACTAGAGGCCCAATGTACACTTGTGAGGGCAGTGGTTCAAATTGAGACTGCATCAAATTTATAAACCCAGGCAAAGAAAATCCTAGGTGGATGTTGTGGAGCATTGTTTTTCCAAATACAGAGGTATTCCACAGGGATCAGTGCAGGGACAATTATTGTTTAATTTCTAGGCAAGAGAGCTCAGTGATGAACTCAAGAACTGGGTAATAATGTGCTAAACTGGGTGGGGTAGAGGACTATCAGGAGAGACTAGAAAGTATTCAGAGGGATCTAGACAGAGAAATCAGGCAGAAAAATGGGACATGAGATTCACTGTGGGGAAACAGCCAGTTCTGTATTTGTTGAAAAAAAATAGGGAGATGGAATATTACTTGAATGGGGCCAAACTAAAAAGTCTTAATTAAATTGTACTACAGTGATCAAACGTGCTACTGAGAGGAGGGATGGAGTAGTTAGTACCACTGATGACACTAGTGTTATCAACAGTGCTAACTGTTCAACTCCTCGCTCCTGGTAGTATAGCTCATCATTTTAATACAGTCAATGGGCTTGTTCAATGAGATCAGGTGGGTTATGTGAAGGGGCAACTGAGTGAGTCTGGATTTGATTATTGGCAAAGATCAGGGGTCAGGAGGGGCCACCAGTTACAAACTGGTATTTGAGGACTGGGGGTGTTGGTTAGGGGAGGGCATTCAATAAAATACATCATTCTTCCTTGTACGGTACCAGGAGCTCACAATTAGGATTTTGTAATGCTGCACCTGGGAGGATTGGAAAGGGGGTAGAGGGTGGGAAATGACTCAGATAGGAGGGGTAAACCAGGGTCTATCTCTAGCTGCCTGGAGAGGACATATTTTTTTATTGAAATGTTTCACTGGGAAGGCACACTGAGTGACAAGTTGCTCATCTCCATGGTGCAACCTGGGGAGAAGGGGTACAATAGGACTGAAACTTACAAGATCAACATTAACATACAGTTTTGAGGCAAATGCTAAAAATACTGTTTATTTGACTTAAGCACCTGTCTAACCTTGTGATTCCTGCTGCCCCTGTACTCCATGTATGTTACCCACTCCCTGACCTGTACTTGCTATTAATCTACTGTACCCCAATGTTTATATATGCACTCACTGTAACCTAGTATGTATTTCACTCAGTTGTACTGTATTTTACATCCATGTACGTAGTCATTGTAACTAACTCAGGGTCGCCCCTGAAAAAGGGATCTCTGGTCTCACTGGGCTTACCCGGTTACCAAAATCTAAATAAATAAAATAAATAAAGGTGTTACAAGCAGTGGTACAACAGTGCTGTGCACAATAGGTAGAAAGAGTGGTCAATAATAAGTGCTGGGTTAATAAGTAAACAAGTGCTTACATAAAAGTAAAGAAAAGGGGTCAGGAAAGCAGGGAAGGAGAAAGAGTCATGTTCAAGTTACACTCAAGTTACAAGATCAACATTAACGTACAGTTGCAAAACAGGTGTTACAAACAGTGTTAAAACAGAGTTGTGCATAATATGTAGAAAAAGTGAATCAATAACAAGTGCCAGGTTAGTAAGTAACAAGTGCTTATATGTAAGGAAAGGGTGAAAGGAGAGGGAGGGGTGAGTTGGAAGTGGAGGAATGTGCGTATGGGTGCTTTTGTTTATGCTTTTTTTAAACTGTTTTGCTGAATGCCCGAATTGCAGAGTATCTGGGTTGCACAATTATAATACTTGCTGAATATTCAAAAAATGTTATTCACACACCCCTACCACACAGTCGTGTGACGTGGGTCAACCTATCCAATTCTTTGTTTTCATACGGACATTTAGCAAATGTTCACAGAAGACTCTAAACGGGATTCAGGAAATCTTATCACAAAGGTTCAAACCCTTAAATTTGCTAAAAAGATGATACCACTTCCTCAAAATTGAATAAAGGAATACAGTTCATATAAAAAAAATCCTGGTTTACAGAATATTAAACTTCAGCAGGTTATGTAATGATGTAAAACAGTTAAAGCAACAACTAGGAGAGAGATCTTATGAATGTAGTAGACTTGCAGGCTAGATTCAATTGCTCAAAACACAGTTAGATATAAGTAATATGAAAATATCTGACGGAGACTGTGTCCTAATTAACCTAAAGACTGCCATTGCTGCCTTGAAAAACTTGAATGAACAGCTAAAAGAGCAGTGCTTAGCTGCAGAGGCAGAGAAGGCCAAAATATTAAAGACTAATGAGAAGCTCAAAGAGTGGGGCACAACTTTGGAAAGGGAAAAAGCAAAATTAGCACATGCTGTTGAACAGGTTACCAAGGAACTAAATGAAATGGTACAAATGTATAATGACGTAAGGGAGCAATATGAAAGTGATAAGAAACAATGGGCAGACAGGAAAAGATGCCTCTTAGCCAAAAGGAAGAAAGAAACCTTGGAACAAACAAGCATGAGCTGTTGATCCCTAAGGTATCTACCCCAGGGTAATGAAAATGGGGGCTTATCCTTCTTGGGATTTATGTGATGCAGGACCCACAAATGGAACAGGCCCTTGCAACTACACTCACCTGTTCATTCTAGTGATGATAAAGAGTTAAAACAAGAAATAGTGCAAAAAGAGAAAATACATAAAGACAGAGATCAGTGCACAAACAGAAAAGGAGAGACGTGAAGGTGCAACCTCACAAAATGAATTAAAGGAGGATAGTCAATGGAAAGAGAGGTGAACCCTTTTGGAGCAACACCTCTGTAAACTAGGAAAAGAAATCAGAGATTTAAAGGCCCAAAAAGGTGGTACCAAAAGTGAAAGTAAAATTCATGTACGAATAAACGCATATGAGGAATCAGGCCCAGATAGCTCCTGCCCTGAAAAGGAATATTTCTGTTCAGAAGAGGAACTGCGTGATAGGCATAAAAAATATATATAAAATTAGACAAAAAAGAAGCTCTGATTCCAAAGATGAGTCATCTTATGGGTCCAGAAAAATTAAAAAGATTTCAGAAAAGGAACAGGGGTATTTAAAATAAAAGACTGTTACACAAGCTTTGGAATTGGTAGGTGAGAAGTATAATTTAAAATCTGCGAAAGGAGGCATTGAGCAGCATATTCGAAAACTAAAAGAGTGTTTTGAATCTTTGGCTATAACTGATGAGGGAGAACAGAGTTTTGTGATTAGGTGGTCTGTTGATGATCCTCAAGCAGAGTGGTCAAGAATGTCTAGAGAAAGTAGGAACAAACCTGACAAGCTGTGTAAATTCCTAAAGAAAGAGTCTGGTAAATATCGTAAGGGGAAGCCAGACGTGCTGCCTGCTGAATGCAGTGTGGGGTTGATCAAAGTACTAGGGAATATTATTGCAGGCTGAAGGATGTGTACTTTAGAGCAGAAGATCACTCAGACAGTGATTTAGATGACTTCCAAGAAGCATATTACCCAGGCTTTCCCCCTGCTATCAGGACACAATTGGCACTTGAGCTTAACAGGAGGCCCAGGGACATTCACTGGATTGCCAGACAGGCAGAACACATCTGGGACTCTGGAACAGGCAATGACTCTCCTCCACAGAAAGGGGAGGAGCCCAATCACAGGGTCCAAGTGTCTGAAGTAACTACTTCAGATGCTTTGGCCATGGAAAGGAGTGAGTTATCTCCTCCCAAAAACAGGAGATAAAGGAAGAAAAGAGGTAACAGCACTCAACCAGGAAGAGCTGGGGAGCAGCCCAAAATGGTGCCTGACTCCACAGTAGTAATCCAACCTGCCAACCCTGCCCAAGCTTCCCCTGTGGTGGTTCCACCACCTGTCTCTGAGTTACAGTTCTATCAAAACCCTCAGCAATTCCCACCACCTCAGCCACACCAAAACCAAGGACCTGCTTATGGAGGTTATGATCCTGGTAGAGGGTGTGGCTGAGGGTATGGGAGAGGATACTACAGAGGATACAACAATGACTATAGGAGTGGTCAAGGTGCCTATAGGGGGTGTCTAAACTATAACAATGAGCAAGATGGTTACCGGTTCCAAGATAGACGTTGACCTGGTTCCCCAGTCATAGAGGAAATACAGGAAATGAAGGAGCAGATGGGAGACTTAAAAATGCTTCTCCAATTTTTGGTCCCACCCCCTCCTCTGCCTCCTGGGTTCCCTGCACCTATGCAGAACCCACCCTCAAACTCAAATGACAATGGAACCAATAATAATGGCAACTGACTAGTGCCTTCTGTCCCTCCTAATGCTGCCCAGGTCAATGAAATTGCAATTGTTGATGATGGTAATAAAACTGCTATGATTTTGGAAAATGAGAGTGTTAATGCAGAACCTGACCTTACCCTAGAGGAGTCCTGAGTTACTGCTGCAGGCAGTGTAGAGTGTCACAGTGAACCTGCCATGTTGCCAGGAGTTAAGAAGAAATTCTACCTGGGCAACTTAATCCCCAAAGTGGGGGCAGATAGGTTTTTACTTTGACATAAACATTGTAAACAGCCTAAGTCATGAAGCTTTAGTTGACTGTGGAGCAGAAGTTATCTTGATGTCCAGAAGCTTTTATGACAAACTGATTAATGCAGTAGGTAACTCTAAGGAGTTGAAAACCCTCTCTGATGGCTTACAAGTAGTAGGTTATGGAAGGGGGGCTCAACAGACCCTAGGTAAAGTGTGGGTGAAATTGATGTTTGGCAAGATCGAAGTCAACCACCTGATGTAGATCACTAATAGAACTGGGGATGATTTCTTGATTGGAAATGACCTCCTGAAAAGATTTCAGCCTATCATTGACTATTTCCATGTAATCCTGTGAGCACAGGTAAACAGGCCCATTCCATTTGGGAGGACATTAATGTTGCTAAACAATCAGAATCATGTTATCATGAGAGAAACGATGCAATTATTAAATTGAATTTTGTACATTCTAATGTACCTGATATATCTGTACTAGATGATCCTGAAAATTCGGCTCCATGGAGAAGCAGAGCTCATGTGGTTTTTCTGTCAAAGCATGATGTGGTAAAGTCTGAGATTAATGAAAGAGGCCTCACTTTCTTCACCAAGGAAGTGGACACTGCTATCTCAGAAGCACGCCCGCAGTTGACACAGAGACGTTAAATTCTGAGTACCCAACACCCTCTGGGGATGGTGGAAATGAAACGTGGCTACTAAGTCACGGGTCCTTATTCTGCAATATAAGGTCAGAGGAAGTCAGGTTAAAGGTGCCCATCAAAGCAGAGAATTTTCAAAAAGTAAATTCTATGTTATGCTTAGGTTATGAGCACTATTTAATTACTGAACTGTTTTACAAGACGTTAAAGAGGCAGAAGCCTAGTTTCACATGTGTAAAGAAACAGGAGTGGTTGGAAAATGTCCCATATCAGTCCACTAGCATCAAAAGCATAAGTATCTGTGTTTTTAACCTCCAAATAGGGCAAAATAAAATACAACACCCTGTAAAGGTAGTACAGGGCCTAAAATCTCCCATGCACCTGGGGCTAGAAATCCTTGTATGACTGGGTATGTATGTTGACCTAGCCAATGATGTTCTTTGGTCACAAATAAGGGGGGACCCTTATCCAATAAAACTGACACCACAGGCCTTGAAGTCTGGACAAACTATTCCTCAAGTGTGCCAGGTGGTAAATGAATTCAGTATAAGAATTCCAAGTAATGTCAAGAATTTCTGTCTTAAAGGTAATGTAAAGAAAGACCAAGAAATGCCTGACAGGACTGCACTCTTAGTGTTTGACAAGTAACTTAGTGAAATTGGTTTAAAAATCCACTCCATACCTTGCTTGGACATGAGCAGCAGAGTAATGCACCTCTTAGTACCTAACCCAACAGCAGAGCCTATCACTATAGCAGCTAACTGTGAGTTAGGGGTAGCGATAGGGAATCATTTTATGATTTGGAGTTAGTTGTTCCAGTTATTGGGGAGTTACCAGAAGACATTGTTCAGGATGAAACAGATGAAGAAATCAGATCCATACCAAATGGTTTAATTGCTTTACATGAGATTTGTCTAGTGGATAAGGAAGAAATACAGTCATGTAAAGTTGACAGTGATTACCTTGTACTGTCCACTATGGTTAATGAAACAAAATGATTTAAAGAGGTTCCTGTGATTGATGCTGAAAATGTTTCTGAGATAATAGAAGATGAGGTAGAAGTAGGTAAAAATGTTCCTTTCCCAGATTTTAAAGAACAAATTGAGCAAGCTATACAAAATTGTAATTGTGAAACAGAAGTAGAAAAAGAAAAAGAAAAAGGTTAGTGAAATGTTCCTTCAGTTTAAGGACATGTTTGCAAAAGATGCTCATGATTGTGGGGTAACTGACCTCCATGTTCCAAGGGTCCCACCGACCCTAGTAAAGGTCCAGTTTGTGTACACCAGTATAGAATACCACTAGCATCTTATGAACGTAAACAAGAGATACTGGATACCTTGATGGAGTGAGGGATTATAAGACAGGTAAACTCTATTTATAATTCCCCCATTTGGCCTGTACCAAAACCTATGGGAAAGTGGAGACTCACTAGTGACTATAGGAAGTTAAACCAACAGGTGCCTTTATATCGCTGGCCAATGACATATTTGGGCCAAAGTTTGGCCAACGTTCAAAGTGCCAAATATTTCACTACCCTAGATATACCAAATGGATTCTGGACATTAAGAGTAGTCCCAAAAGATCAATATAAACTGGCTTTTACCTTTGGAAGGAGATGGTATACGTGGAACAGGTGTCCTATTGGGTATTTAAATTCGCTGGCAGATTTCAACATCTTTCTGCACAAGGCCATGCCTGATGCTGACAGCAGAGGAAATTGGGTTTGTGTGGATGATGTACTAATCAGAAGCAACACTTTTGAGCAACACCTAGCTGAGGTCACCTATGTGTTAAACCAGTTGAAAGCCACTGGTGCCAAGTTGTTCTTACCAAAGGAGCAATCGTTCAGGGATAGGGTAAACTATCTTGGGCATGATGTTGGTCCTGATGTGCTACATCCTCAGCATACCAAAATCGAGGCAATCCAAAACATTGGTCCACCCAAAACTTTAAAAGAGTTATGCAGTTTTCTAGGGATCTGTAACTACTCAAGACAGTTTATCCAGGACTATGCAGAAATTGCCTATCCTCTCATTAGGCTGCTGAAAAAACAGAACCCTGGGTGTGGGGAGGAAGCAAGAGAAAGCCATGCAAGTTTTAAAAGATAGTCTGAGTCAAGCACCATGTCTTGCTTACTCACAAATGGATAAGGATTTTTATCTAGAGGTAGGACATACTAGTAGCAGCATCTTTTTTTAAAATGTATTTATTACTAGGATTACAAATACCTTTGAACCAAGGGTTCTTTTACAAAGGTTCCACGTCAGCAATGGGTGCAAGCAAAACAGTGGTAAGATACAATACAAGGTCAGGAGGTTAACATAGAAGTAAGCAGAGGTAAGATACAATGCAGGTCGGGAAGTTAACTTAGTAACAAAAGACAGTACTTGTGTATAGACCAGCACAGTAGCAAACAGTCACTGGAAAATAACAATGCACAATTAACAATACGGGTGTGTATATATAGCAAGACACAGATACAAATGAAAACCATCCTGGGATGACATAAGTGGAGCAAGGGGTGGGGGATAAGAGAGGGAGGGGTGGAGAAAAGTGGGGTAGGCAGTCAAGAATTTGACACTGTCATAAGAGCAAGAACAGAAACATAAGTACTAGGTAGTCTGGGGTGGAGCAACAGGAGATAGGGTGATAGGGAGGTGGAGACAGGAGGAGAGGAGCGGGAGAGGGGTGGAATGAAAGGTGGTAGGTGAGAGGGGGTAGAATGGTAGGTGGGTTGGGAGAGAGATGGGGAGTATCAGGGGATGGAGGGGCAGAGAGAAGTGGGGAGGATAGCAAGGGAGGAGGAGGGAGAGGTGAAACAAAGCCGCAAGCCTAGGCAGAGCAGTCACAACTGCTGTGGTCAGTGAGGTGCTGGCAGAGTTTACATTTGAATGGGCCAAGCTTGTTTTCAGCTGCAATTTCATGGGGAAGGTTGTTTAGCAGTGGGGGGCCCTGATGTGGAAAGCATGTTGAGCCTGGTTGGTATGGCAGAATGGAACGATAAATGTTGGTTTGAGGGAACTGCGCGTAAAATGTGCAGTGACTGTGGCAACATTAAGGCATGAGTTGCAGGGGGTGTAAGGTTAAGACAAATTTTCTTAGCCAGTAGGCAGGTCTTGTAGGCAAGTCTACTATTTAGATTGAGCCAGTTGGATTGCTTGTAGAGATCACAGGTATGTGTATGCTTCCTTGCACCAGTGAGAAGTCTACAGCATTTGTTAAGGGCTGTCTTGACCTGTTTTAGGGTGGTATCAATGGCAGCCCCATAGAAGACAAGCCCATAATCATTGATGGGTAGGACTGAGGCAGTTATGGCTGTGTTCATAGCTTCTTTGGTAAGACAGTGACGGTGGCGGTAGAGGACCCCAATTCTTCAGCTGACTGATTTTGAGATGTGTTGAACATGTGAACTGAAAAACATTATGCAATCAAGGGTATACCAAGGTATTTTAACTGCTGCACTTGCTCAAGTGGCTGTTCAAGTTCCTTATGTGTGGTGAGGTATATGGATCTGTATTTGCTGTGAGAGCTATGGAACAGCATGGACTTTGTTTTTTTGTAATTCATCAACAGCTTATGTTGGAGAAGCCATGTTTCAATTAGGCTGAAGTTCATCTGCAGTACCTTGGAGAGTGAGACGGGATCAGTATGGGAGGAATAGAGGACTTCATCATCGGCACAGAGTATTAAGTTATTATTGCAAGCTGCAGGAAGAATATTGATGAAAAGGCTGAAAAGTAGAGGGCCAGGGATGGATCCCTGGGGTACACCAGAACGGACAGGAAGGGCAGTTGAGAGACAGTCAACAATTTTGACTTTTTGGCTCCTTGCCGAGAGGTGGCTTTCAAACCATTTGGTTACATCATGTCAAATGTCTTGGTCAAATCAATGAACACTGCACCCAGTAGGTGGCCAGTGTCAATCGCCTTATGAATATGGCTGGTGAAGTCAAGCAGGGCAGTGGTAGTACTATGGGCTTTTCTAAAGCCATGTTGTTGTGGGCAGAGTAAGTTATATTGTTGAGGTGTTCAGACAACTGGTCAGCTACAATTCATTCTAACGCCATGGAGAGCGGTGGGAGGATAGAGATAGGGCAGTAGTTAGAGAGAAGAGACCTATCACCACTTCACTGCACTGCATCAGTGCAGTGTTATATCAAAAACATGATTCAGACAAACGTGTTATTGCTTATGCAAGTAAAACCTTGAGTGATGTTGAGAAAAACTTCTCAGATTGTGAAAAGGCATTGTTTTCCACCATGTGGGCAGTACAATGGTTCAAAACTTACATTTGCGTTAAAAAAGTTGTAGAGACTGGTCACCAACCCCTTACCCTTCTGGGGAGCCAGAAGCTTAAGGATGGTAATGTGTCTAGCAGCAGAATTGTGACCTGGACCTTAGCACTCCAGGGTCTACCCCTAGAGGTTAGGTATGCAAAGAACAAAAGGAACACAGTAGCTCAAGGGTTAGCAGACCTGGAGATGCATAATTGTACTGTAGATGAAATTCTGGTACAAGACCCTGACCTATCTTCTGAGTCGGATATGGTGCACCAACATAACAGGCACCGTCACTATGATGAAAATGTGTGTGAACATTTGCCTAGAGCCTATGCTGATGGTTATTCATTCCAGCAAGGGGAAGACTGATGTTGTGGTTTAGGAGTGGTATGGCAGAACAATGTACCAGGTACTCCTATCAAGTACAAGCTCAGTCCTAAGTCTAATCAATGTGCAGAATTGGCAGCCACCTATGTAGTGGTACAGACTGCAGTACAGCATAAGTTACAAAACATTGTAATTTGTACTGACTCTGATTATGTTAGGCAGGACTTCCTTACACATTTACCAGGGTGGAAGGTAAACGGTATAAAAAAGCAGTAAGGTGATGCATGCAGACCTTATCCTAGCCATAGATCAGTTGGTTCAGGAACATAAATTGGTTGTTTATTGGAAAAAGGTAAAAGGACACTCCAAAATTCAGGGATCAGACAAAACAGGAAATGACCTAGCAGATGCTCTGGCTAGGGAGGGTGTTTTAAGTGGAGAAGAATGGAACTTTGTCCCTCCTCTCCAAGCTAAGGTGGATGTGATTACCCACAGACAAAGGCAACAGGAACAGGAAAATAAGGTTCTACACTTGTATAGTGAGAAACCTGACTTTAAATTAATGAAAATGCAACAAGAAAATATTATTGTTTCATTAAGGATCCCAATGAAAACATGACCTACAGGATAGCCAGGACGTGAAAGCCATGTATGACCAGAAAGAAAAATTCCAATTAAGGAGTGATCTCTTGGTAAGAATTGGTAAAAACCCACATGAGGTCCAATGGGTGGTTCCTTTAGGCCACAGGGGAATTATGTTACAACATGACCATAATGAACCATCAGGAGAACATGGGGGGATAGGAAAACTTATGAAACTTTAAAAGAGATAGCCTTCTGGCCCTACATGTATGATGATGTTACAGGGTATGTACAAGGGTGTATAACCTGCTGCAAGTTCCAACCAGCTACTCCGAGACACAGAGCACAACTACAGTCAAAAGGCATCGCTATGCCATGGTCAGACACCCAGATTGATAAGATTGGTCCTGTTACCAGATCTTCAAGGGGTAACCAATATCTTTTGACAGTTAATGGGTTGCGTGTATATCTGCTCCAAATAATACTGCTAAAACTACTGCTTTCTTATTAATAAACTATGGGCCGGATATTCAGACTGCGCCAGGTAGTGGCGCAAGCCTGGGCGCAGTGCAACTGGGCTGCACCGGGTCCAGGACCAGGCAATATTTAATGGTGATGTGCCATGGCTCAGCACCATTGAATATGATACTGAGGGTGCACAAACTGCGCATGGCGCACTGGCCCTCGCCAGCACAAGACAGAGAGAAGCATGGGGATAGCCGGTGCAAGTACGTTGCACTAGGCGCATCACCACATACTCAACTGAGGGCATGCAAATGAAGCCATAATATATACAAGGCACGTTCATTCACATATCTGGTCCTGTGTAGTGAAGTATGGTCTGCAAGCCCATTGGTCCACACTGTGGATCAATGGGCACACAGATCATACTGTACGCTGCCATTCAGTGGACGGACAGGCTGTATGTGGGTGGGGTGCTGCCACCCACTGATGACGGGGGGGTGCTGGGTGGCCAGGGGTCCTCAGTGGGTGGGTGGGAAGAGGGGTACCACTGGACCATCAGGTACATCTAGTCTATACAACAGCCTGCGATCAGGCATGGGGGGACCGCTAGACCACCAGGATTATATTATTATGTCAATTGCCAATGATCGGGTGTATGGGGGGAGAGATGCTAAACCACCAGGATTACATTTGTATTACAACTGCCTGCGATCGGGAATGTGGGATGGCGGGGGGACACTGGACTATGGGGGGACAGGGTGCTTGTGGACAGTGGTCCTGCTGGGTGGGTGACCACCCATGGCTGGTGGCTGTTGTGTTGCACCTAACAATACAGCCACCCACTTGTGGGTGGCCAGCATTTGAGCCTGTTATTTTTGGCTCAACTTTGCTCACCAGTGTGCAGCACATGTCGGGGTTGCACCAGCATATGCACCGCACATCCTGGGCTGAATATCAGGATGTGCCGCATATGTATGGGCACGACCCTGCATCTGTGCTGCATACATTAATGATGCACCCCAGTGCATCTGATGTTGTGCTGCACAACATTCTCCTTTGATTATCACGCAACAGGAGCAACCCCTTTGAATATCCCAGCCTATGTGTTTAGTCCATGGGGATTACCATTAAGAGTAAAATCTTATAGAGGTCCTCATTTCGCAGGAGAGGTAATACAGAATGTGTGGAAAAATCCTAGGAGTAGAGAAGAAACTACATGTGTCCCACCATCATCAATCATCTGGACAGGTGGAACACACTAATCAAACAATTGTGTATATACAGAAGGTGCACATAGATGAAAGAAAGAAAAATTGTTTTATATCAAAAATGGTTTTTGAAAATAAGGTCATATTGATAAAAAAAATGGCTTAGGAGAGGCTAAAAGTAACACCCTCAAAGAGTACTCAGACCAATCATAATTTGATGATGATGTCGCCCAGCAAGAGGGACATAAATGGGATGCTGGCAAAGTCAGGCCAGACCTGCCTGATCCTTTGGTGTGTGAGAACCTGTGTGGTCTGCCCTGACAATTCTGGATGAGCTTGGGACTTGTACTAGGCCAAAAGCCTGAAGCCACGCCTGCTTGGAACCAGCATTTGGGTTGAGCCATTGCCACCACCGGGGGTGTAAGGTACAAGCTTGAAAGCCTGCACAATGCTGCAACAAAGTCCAGCTGCTAAAACTGCTTGTTATGGGAAGGACTCTCTTCCTGATATTGGAAGAAGCAAGGCTTAAGTTTTGCATACTGAAAATTTGGACTAAAGTAGTGTTTTGGAGTTTCTGTTAAAAGCCTGAACAAGAGACTAACTTTAGAATTTACCTGCTAGCAAGCCTGCAGTGCTGTTAAATAGCAGTGAGTCCAGAGTTGCAGGTTCAAGAGCAGAAATGAACTGAAACAGAAGAGTCATGGAGTCCAGTTACCAAAACAATATTGCTGTCCACAGGGAGAGATCTTTCTACAAACTGTGTTGCTAAACTGCTAAAATCTTGCTGTCTAATTTTTCCCACTAAATCCTGAAGTGACTTTTGATGATTCCTGATGTCAAGCAAGAAGGATCCAGCCTGCATTGCTTCATTGATGTCAGAAGATGCTACAGTTCCAGGTTCCAGGTGAAAAGGCAGAAGACTACAGCCAAACCAACCTAAGGAATTTTGCCATCCAAAATCAGAAGTTCTCACCAAGATTTTGAAAGTTAAAAAGTAGAAGACCACATCTACAGATAACTAAAACTTAAGTATTCCTTTATTCCACTTTTAGTACTTTTATTTGACTATCTGAGGTGGTAACTTAGTGCATTTTGGCTCCAAAATCAAGGGTATATAGTTAAGCTAGAATTTAGATGTAAAGAAGTACCTTCTTGCATGCTAAAGTTTAAAACAATTCTTATACAAAGATATAACCTGAGACACTAGTGTAATGAGTTGCAAGTTCTCGTACTAAAAAGGTCATGATATTTATAAGTATGCTGATGAAATAGTACAATGCCATTTATTACGCTGAGTATTGCTTATTCATTTGCATTGCTTATTTGTTGAAATTTGTTTATTTGTTTTATTTGAGTTATTTGATTTTCTAAAACCTGTTGTTTTGTTTACATTACAGTTTAAGTTTACATTATTTTTATTATGCTTGATATTCATGCTAATTATGAATATTTAGGACTTGTACATATGTGAATAAAATATATATTTATCTCTTATATAATCCAAAGTGTGGCAACTGTGTTTTTCACCATCATTTTTTAATCTGGAGAGTATAGGATAATATCATATCTGAATTTTTATTATTTTTGGTAATTTATTAAAAGAATTTTTGGGTAAGGCCCAAGGTGAATCCAAGTGCTTCACTGTAAAAAGTGATAATATAGCCTTTGTTCTGACATATCCAGAGGTAAATTGATTGCTTCTTTTGTCTGTTTCCTACCAGAAAGCTTAAGCCCTGTCACTGGAGGGGAAAGGACCTTGTGAGGTAGCATGCAGGCATATAGAATTTCCGCTAAGAATCTGCCCAAATCTCCTCACTGTCCGCGGAGATGCCCCTCATAGCTCCATCCAGCAGCCACATTCATCCATTTGTAAGGTGCTCTATTGCTAGGCCACTGAGCGTGTGCTTCTACAGGAACACTTGCAGAGAAGCAGGAGCATGCTCTTGACTGGGAAAACTGTTCTTGTGTATGCAGGCACGCTTACAGCAGATGGCTGTAGAAACTGTAATGGAATCTATGATGAAAGCCATGTAATTTGGGGCACACTAAAATGTGTGGCAGAGCTACAAGTGTAAATGTATTTCTTGTCTCCCTCAGACAGCATAATGAAAGGAGCATATTTCTAAAACCTGAATGCATTTAAACTGGTGTACATTCAGTTCTACATATAACATTTTTTTCTCTTGGGCAACATATAAGGGTACACTTTTAAAAGCTATAGCATGCTTTTGAAACCAAATGAGGGAATATTTATACCATAAAACATAGCAGAACCATTCCCAGTCACTAGTAACTGTTTCTAAGTAGTTACTTTTCAGTGCCTTGTGTTTAGGGTTGCCACCTGTCAGTTTTTTTTAACCTGGTGATCAGGTTTTCAGGGTCCCTATCAGGTTTTGCTCAAAGATAGTCAGGTTTGTGAGCCATTTGGAGTGCCCACATACCTGAGAAACTTGGCTCACTAGGGTTGGATTCCCCTTCACTCAATTGGTTCAAGTGCTATCTATCAGATAGGTCACAACTGGTAAAAAATGGAAACTACCTATCCACCTTAAAACCACTGTTAAGAGGTGTACCACAAGGCTCTATTCTTCGCCCCATCCTCTTTGCCATCTATATTAATAATATTGATGTTAACCTCATTCAATCCAACATCCATCTGTTTGCTGATGATACTGTATTATATGTTAGCAATCCTTCATTATCTAAAGCCTGTGAACTGCTACAATCTGAATTTTCCATCTTACAACACAACCTACTGGATAAAAACTACTTCTAAATGCCAAAAAACAAAAGCTATGTTCTTTACCTCAAAGGTTGCTCTGCCACTACCCCACCATCCACCACCCTACAACTAACCACCTTACTTGGAGAAGCTGGAATTAGTTGATAACTTCAAATACCTTGGAGTCTGGATTGATAACAAGCTTGACTATTCTGTCCATATTGAGGAGCTACTAAAGAAACTGAGACAAAGGCTTGGTTTATTTTTAGAATAAACACTACCTCAACAGAGACTCCAAAAAGATTAATCCAGGCTTCATTCCTATCCCTCATTGACTATGCTGACTTTCTGTACGGACATTGTTCACGCCCCTCTTAAATAAACTGGACACCCTATACCACAGGTCCATCAGATTCATTACTGACCTTCCTTCAGCACCCATCATTGCTCCTTTATAAGGCAGTTAACTGGACATCATTACAACACAGAAGAAATAGGAATGCTGCAATTTGGATATTCAAAGCCTTATCAGGTAAGCTACCTACCTATATCTCAGACTGTTTTACTCAAATTACTTCTAGAGCCATACAACCTAAGGATCAGCAAAATTATCATTCTTAAGGTTCCCAATGTCTGCACCCAGTTTGGGAGGGCTGCTATCAGCTACTCACTAGCAATTGTTTGAATTCACTCCAAAAACCATGAAGCTAAATAACCTCCTACCCTTAATATCCTTCAAAGATTATTCACCACCCTATTCCCAGAACTCTGCAACTGCTTCCTAGCGCCTAAACTCCGGCCCTACCTACCCCCCTTTTGTGCCCATTGCCTTCTGTCTCACAGATTAAAAGTTTTAATGTGCCTTGTACATATGTATATTGTTATATATTAGCACTTATGTCATTGTATTACTGTTTATGTTACCCCTGTCATTGTATTACTGTTTATGCTACCCTTGTCAATGTAATAACACTTGCACTTCTTGACCACTCAGGTCCATCTTGTAAATGAGCTATGCTCAATGATGTTCGCCTGATTAAATAAAGATTTTGATTGATTGATTGATTGATTGACCTGAGAAACAGATTTTGTCCTATCATTAATTGCTTCAGATGCATTTCCAGGTTACAAACAAGTTTTCTTGTCAATATAGCCCTTTCTTTATAAAAGCAGTCAACATGGGAGGTGTAAAGTATGGCCATTATGACCATTAGCAGATACATAATCGAATCTACTCTGCATCTCAAAAGCAGAAAAGCAGCAAAGCTGGGCAAAAAGTCTGACCCTACTTTTAGCAACAGTAAAAGATTCAGTTATCTTCCACTTTTACTTGCTTGTAACCTTTTTCATCTCTAAAAGAATTTTAGTATTTTGAAATGTTTTTAACTATTTTTTTTTATGAAATAGTTGTTTCTTCCAGTAAAAAGTATGTTCACTTCTTTTGGCTTCAAAATAGTATTGTGGACACGTAAAGGAATTGGATCCAGGAAAAATATAAAGTATGCATTACAGAAAACAAGCAATATGTTTATCATATATAATTGTATACCATTTGCAGGATGTCCTTGCCCCTCCCAGATATCTGTAAAATTTCCTTTATCCCTGCATGTTTACCTGGTAAAATAATTTCAGTGAGTAAATAAATAAATAGAAAGAAAAAAGAAAAGCAAATTTAACAGGTACAGCATGTTAACATTTTTGTTGAACTGCTGCTTTAAGTGTTGTCTTTTACTGTTCCATTAAAGTCTTCACAGATCTCACAAATGGCTTTTTAGGGGGAGCAATGCACGATCAGTCATGAAACAGGTGGGGTTAGGGGCATAGTGCAGGGTGTGGTTTAGTGCCTGGTTTTTCCCTTTTCCAAAAGTGTCAACCCTACTTGTGTTATGTGGCTGACAAGCAAAACAGGAGTGGTATGGGTGAAAACTAGATTCCTAGGACCAGAACAGACTAGTAAAAGCTGAACAATCAAAATTCACCCAACTTGCAACCAGAACAGTCGGTCTGGCATGTACTAATCTGGTCTGGTCTAGATCCTGCAGTCCAGTTATCATATCACAAAGTCCCAAAAAGTAGTCATAAGCCTTCACCTTACAGCTAGCACAGTTGCAACTGGGGAGGATTGGGGTTAGGGACAAGGATTTCACCAGATGTCAGGGTGTGTCCATGAACAATGAGGGGCCACTTCACTACAAGGAAAATGTGATAGTGGACAGTAAAAAACTGAAAGTCTCTGGCTCAGAAGGGGACAGACTCCTTTTGGGTGACTGGGAAGGAGACATATATTGTTTGAACAAGCTGTCAGCATGACATAGCATCACCATGCAGTTGATGCTATGTTGTGCTTAAACCTCATAGATGTTAACAAGAACATTAGCTGGTGTTTGTACCATCAACAAGTGGTGGTCCTATTTGTATGTGATTTGCTAATAGGAGTGAATCCTAATACATGTGGCCAAGTAGGGCCTGGGTGCACTGCTTCCCCAGATAAATTTTTATTTTATTTGTGTAAAGGTGCTTTGAGCTTTGGAAGGGCATCTAATATAAATAAAGTTTTCTTGCTTGCTTGATAGTGTATGCTGTGTGTTGTGTCACAACACTTTGTGAGTGTGATCACGTGTGCAAAACAAGCCCCAGGGCAATCTATGCTAATAGTACAGGAGCAGCAAGGGAACCCATCCTAATAGTATTTGGGCCCCTTGAGGAAATTGTGGTTCTAATACAGAAGCCTAGGAGAACCTGTGCTAATCATATTGCAGCCCATGGGGAAACTGTGATTCTAATGCAAGAGTCCTAGAGGAACCTGTGATTACAGTACAGGAGCCCTGGGGGACCTGTGCTAATAGCACTGGAGCTCAAGGGAAATCTGTGCTAATTGTACTGGAGTCCAATGGGAACTTGTGCCAATTGTACTGGAGATCAAGGGAAACCTGTGCCAACTGCAATGATGATCAAGGAGAACCTGTGCTAATTGTACTGGAGATCAAGGGAAATGTGTGCTGATAGTACTGGAGATGCAGGGGAACCTGTGATTATAGTACAATAGTCTGACAGGAACCTGTGCCAATAACATTGGAGCTCCAGGAGAACCTGTGCTGATAGCACTGAAGCTCAAGAAGAACTTGGGTTACTACTAATGGAGATCCAGAGTAAGCTGTGCTGTTAGTACTGGGGTTCCGGGGGAACTTGTGCTGATAGTGCTGGAGCACCAGGGACACCTGTGCCAATAGTACTGGAACTCTAGAGGAACCTGCTCTAATAGTACTGCAACCCCAGGGGAATCTGTGTAATAGTACTGCATCTCCAGGATAACTTGCACTAATAATACTAGAGTTATAGGGTAACCTGCACTAATAATACTGGAGCTACATGGGAACCTGCACTAATAATACTGAAGCTCCAAGGGAACCTGCACTAATAATATGGGACCTCCAGGGGAACCAGCACTAATAATACTGGAGCTCCAGGGAAACCTGCACTAATAATACTGAATCTCCAGGGGAACCTGCACTAATAGTACTGTAACTCCAGGGGAACCTGCACTAATAGTACTGGAACTCCAGGGGAATCTGTGTAATAGTACTGCATCTCCAGGATAACTTGCACTAATAATACTAGAGTTATAGGATAACCTGCACTAATAATACTGAAGCTCCAAGGGAACCTGCACTAATAATATGGGACCTCCAGGGGAACCTGCATTAATAATACTGGAGCTCCAGGGAAACCTGCACTAATAATATTGAATATCCAGGGGAACCTGCACTAATAATACTGAATCTCCAGGGGAACCTGCACTAATAATACTGTAGCTCAAGGGGAACCTGCACTAATAGTACTGGAGCTCCAGGAGAATCTACACTAATAGTACTGGAGCTCCAGGGGAATCTACACTAATAGTATTGGAGCACAAGGGGAATCTACACTAATAGCACTGCTGCTCCAGGGGAACCTCTGTCTGTAGGACTGGAGCTCCAGAGAAACCTGTGCCAATAGTACTGAAACCCCTGAGGAATCTACACTAATAGCAATGAAGCTCTAGGGTAACCTGTGCTAATAGTACTGGTGCTCCAGGGCAACCTACACCAATAGCACTGGAGTTCTGCAGGAATCTCCACTAATAGTACTAGAGCTCCAGGGGAACCTGTGCCAATAGTACTGGAGCTCTAGGGGAACCTGTGCCGATAGTACTGAAACTCCAGGGGAACCTACACTAACACTGGTGCTCCAGGAGAATCTACACTAATAGCAATGGAACTCCAGGGGAACCTGTGCCAGTAGTACTGGAGCTCCAGGTGAACCTGGGCCAATACTACTAAAACTCCTGAGGAATCTGCACTAATAGCATTGGACCTCCAGGGGAACCTGTGCCAATAGTACTGGAGCTCCAGAAGAACCTGTGCTGATAGTACTGAATCTCCTAAGGAATCTACACTAATAATACTGGAGCTCCAGAGGAACCTGTGCCAATAGCACTGGAGCTCCAGGGCAACCTACACAAATAGTACTAGAGCTCCAGGGGAACCTGTGCCAATAGTGCTGGAGCTCTAAGGGAACCTGTGCCAATAGTACTGAAACTCCAGGGGAATCTTCACTAATAGTACTGGAGCACCACAGGGACCAGAACTAACAGTACTGGAGCTCCAGGACAACCTGCCCTAATAGTACTGGAGCACAAAGGGAACCTGCGCTAATAGAACTGGAGCTCCAGGGAAGTCTATGCCAATAGTACTGGAGTTCCAGGTGAACCTACAGTAATAGCACTGAAGCTCCAAGGAAACCTGTGCTAATTGTGCTGGAGATCCAGAGGAACCTGTGCTGATAGTACTGAAGATGCAGGGGAACCTGTGATTACAGTACAATAGCTTCAGGTGAACCTGTGCCAATAGTGTAGGAGCTCCATGGGAATCTATACCAGTAGAACTGGAGCTCCAGGGGAACTTCTGCTAATATTACTGGAGCTTATGGGGAACCTGTGCTAATAGGTACTGGAGATCCAAGAGAAGCTGTGGTAATAGTACTGGCACTGCAGGAGAACTTTTGCTGATAGTACTGGAGCTCCAGGGGAACCTGTGCCAATAGTAGTGTACCTCCAGGGGAACCTACACTAATAGCACTGAAGTTCCAAGGGGACCTATGCCAATAGTACTGAAACTCCAGTTTAATCTACACTAATAATACTGGAGCACCAGGGAAACCTGCACTATTAGTACTGGAGTTCAAGGGGAGTCTATGTTCATAGTACTGGATCTCCATGAGAACCTTCACTAATACCACTGGATCTCCAGGGGAATCTACACTAATACTATTGGAGCTCCATGAGAACCTGCACTAATAGTACTGGAGCTCCAGGGAAACCTGTGTCAATAGTACTGAAACTCCAGGGGACTCTATAGTAATAGTACTGGAGCTCCAGGGGATTCTGTGCCAATAGTACTGGACCTCCAGGGGAACCTATGATAATAACACTGGAGATCCAGGGGGATCTACACTAATAGTACTGGAGTGCCAGGGGTACCTGCACTAATAGTACTGCAGCTACAGTGGAAACTGCACTAATAGTACTGGAGCTCTTGGGGAACCCCCACTAATAGTACAGGAGCTCCAGAAGAACCTACACTAATAGTACTGGAACTCCAGGGGAACCTGCACTACTAGTACTGGAGCTCCACAGAAACCTGCACTAATGATATTGAAGCTCCAGGTGAACCTGCACTAATAATAATGAGCTCCAGGGGAATCGCACTAATTGTACTGGAGCTCCAGGGGAATCTACACTAATAGTACTGGAGCTCCATGTGAACCTGCACTAATAGTTCTGGAGCTCCAAGGGAAACTGCATTAATAGTACTGGAGCTACATGGGGACCTGTAGTAATAGTACTAAAGCTCCTGGGGAACCTGCGCTAATGGTACTGGAGCTCCAGGGGACTCTGCACTAATAGTGCTGGCGCTCCAGGGGAATCTACAGTAATAGTACTGGAGCTCCAGGGGAACCTGTGCCAATAGTACTGAACTACTAGGGGAACCTACACTAATAGCACTGGTGCTCCAGGTGAATCTACACTAATAGTACTGGAGCTCCAGGGAAACCTATTCCAATAGTACTGGACCTCTAGGGGAACCCATACTAATAGCACTGGAGCTGCTGGGGATCTACACTAATAGCACTGGAGCTCAAGGAGAACCTGTGCCAATAGCACTGGAGTTCTAGTGAAACCTGTGCCAATAATACTGAAACTCCAGGGGAATCTACACTAATAGTACTGGAGCTCCACGATAACCTGCACTAATAGTACTGGAGCTCCAGGGGAACCTGAACTAATACTATTGGAGCACCAGGGGAATCTGTGCTAATAGTACTGGAGCTCCAGGGGAACCTGTTCCAGTAGTACTGGACCTCTACAGGAATCTACACTAACAGCACTGGAACTCCAGGGGAATCTACACTAACAGCACTGGAGCTCCAGGAGAACCTGTGCCAATAGTACTGGAGCTCCAGGAAGTCTGTGCCAAGAGCACTGGAGCTCCAGGTAAACCTGTGCTAATAGTATTGAAACTCCATGGGGAATCTACACTAATAGTACTGGAGCTCCAGGGAAACCTGTTTCAATAGTACTGGACCTCTAAGGGACCTACACTAATAGCACTGGAGCTCAAGGGGAATCTACACCAATAGCACTGGAGCTCCAGGGGAACCTGTGCTAATAGTACTGCAGCTCCAAGGGAACCTGTGCCAATATAGTGTACCTCCAGGGGAACCTACACTAATAGCACTGAAGTTCCAGGGAGACCTGTGCCAATAGTACTGAAACTCCAGTTTATTCAACACTAATAATACTGGAGCACCAGGGAAACCTGCACTATTAGTACTGGAGCTCCAGGGGAGTCTATGCGAATAGTACTGGATCTCCATGAGAACCTCCATTAATAGCACTGGAGCTCCAGGGGAATCTACACTAATACTATTGGAGCTCCTTGAGAACCTGCATGAAAAGTACTGGAGCTCCAGGGGAACCTGCACTAATAATACTGAGGCTCAAGGGGAACCTGCACTAATAGAACTGGAGCTCCTCTGGGATGTGCACTAATAGTACTGGAGCTTCAGAAACCTGTGCCAATAGTACTGGAACTCCAGGAATCTATACTAATAGTACTGGAGCTCAGGAGACCTGTCCCAATAGTACCGAAACTCAAGGGGAATCTACACTAATAGTACTGGAGCGCCAGGGGATTCTGTGCCAATAGTACTGAACCACCAGGGGAACCTACAATAATAACACTGGAGATCCAGGGGGATCTGCACTAACAGTACTGGAGCTCCATGAGAACCTGAACTAATAGTACTGGAGCTTCTAGGAACCTGCACTAATAGTACTGGAGCTACACGAGAACCTGCACTAATAGTAC
This sequence comes from Neoceratodus forsteri, assembly GCA_016271365.2. NCBI lineage: Eukaryota > Metazoa > Chordata > Ceratodontiformes > Ceratodontidae > Neoceratodus > Neoceratodus forsteri. The sequence goes on along the minus strand of CM057456.1, from coordinate 664,692,092 downwards.
TGAAGCTCCAGGGGAACCTGCACTAATAGTACTGGAGCTCCTGGGGAACCTGTGCTGATAGTACTGAAACTCCAGGAGAATCTACACTAATAGTACTGGAGCTCTATGGGAACCTGCACTAGTAGTACTGGAGTTCCAGAGGAACCTGCACTAATAGTACTGGAGTGCCAGGGAATTTTTGACAGTAGCACTGGAGCTCCAGGTAAACCTGTGCCAGTATTATTGAAACTCCATGGGGAATCCACACTAATAGTACTGGAAAACCAGGGGAACCTATGCTATTGCACTGTAGCTCCAAGGAAACCTGTGCTAATTGTGCTGGAGATCCAGGGGGAACATGTGCTGATAGTACTGGAGATGCAGGGGGACCTCTGATTATAGTACAATAGCTTCAGGTGAACCTGTGCCAATAGTGCAGGAGCTCCAGGGGGATCTGTGCCAATAGTGCTGGTGCTCCAGGGGAACTTATGCTAATAGTACTGGAGCTCCAGGGTAACCTGTGCTAATAGTACTGGAGCTCAAGGGGAACCTGTGCTAATAGTACTGGAACTCCAGGGGAATCTATACTAATAGTACTGGAGCTCCAGGGGAACCTGTCCCAATAGTTCTGAAACTCAAGGGGAATCTACACTAATAGTACTGGAGCACCAGGGGATTCTGTGCCAATAGTACTGAACCACCAAGGGAACCTACAATAATAACACTGGAGATCCAGGGGGATCTGCACTAACAGTACTGGAGCTCCATGAGAACCTGAACTAATAGTACTGGAGCTTCTAGCGAACCTGCACTAATAGTACTGGAGCTACACGAGGACCTGCACTAATAGTACTGAAGCTCCAGGGGAACCTGCACTAATAGTACTGGAGCTCCTGGGGAACCTGTGCTGATAGTACTGAAACTCCAGGAGAATCTACACTAATAGTACTGGAGCTCCATGGGAACCTGCACTAGTAGTACTGGAGTTCCAGAGGAACCTGCACTAATAGTACTGGAGTGCCAGGGAATTTTTGCCAGTAGCACTGGAGCTCCAGGTAAACCTGTGCCAATAGTATTGAAACTCCATGGGGAATCCACACTAATAGTACTGGAAAACCAGGGGAACCTACGCTATTGCACTGTAGCTCCAAGGAAACCTGTGCTAATTGTGCTGGAGATCCAGGGGGAACATGTGCTGATAGTACTGGAGATGCAGGGGGACCTCTGATTATAGTACAATAGCTTCAGGTGAACCTGTGCCAATAGTGCTGGTGCTCCAGGGGAACTTATGCTAATAGTACTGGAGCTCCAGGGTAACCTGTGCTAATAGTACTGGAGCTCCAGGGGAACCTGTGCTAATAGTACTGGAGCGCTAGGGGAATCTGTGCTAATCATACTGGAGCTCCAGAGGAACTTGTGCTAACAGTACTGGAGCTCCAGGTAAACTTGTGCTAATAGTACTGGAGCTCCAGGGGAACCTGTGCTAATAGTACTGGAGTTCCAGGGGAACCTGCACTAATAGTAGTGCAGCTCTTGGGGAACTTGTATTTGTAGTACTGGAGCACCAGGGGAACCTGTACTAATTGTACTAGAGATCCAAGGAAACCTGTGTTAATAGTACTGGAGCTCCAGGGGAACTTGTGCTGATAGTACTGGAGCTCCTGTGGAACCTGTGCTAATTGTACTGGAGAAGCAAGGAAGCCTGTGCTAATGTGATAGGGTTTCATAAACTTTTCAGAGACCCCCTTTTTTTACCTTTCATTTTTAAAGTCTGCTGCAACAGCAATTCTACTCTCTTGTTTCTCTGTTATCTTCCCCTGCTCTCTGTTCCCTATTAAACTGGGAGGCCACCAGTTTAATGTTCTCCTTGTCCCTACAACTCGGGTATCTGAGTCTTCAGCTTGTAGCCCCCATTCCATTACTCCTCGACAGTGCGCACACTCGTCTACACGACCATTCGCACAAAACCTTGGGCGAATATGTGATTGGCGCGGTAGCGAGTCTGCGTTGAAAATACACAAACAATCTAAAATTAACTAGGAACATAGCGGAGGAAGTGCTTACTGCTAAATTTAAGTCTCGCTCCATTTTCTTTTTGTTTCTTGTGAGCTTTTCTATCCCCTGCACGGCATGTTAAGCCTGTGCTGTTCAAAGACAAATGAGTCTATGAAATAAAAAGAAAAAGCCTCAGCTTAGGCTAAAGTCATTATTGGGACTTCAGCTTGGTACAAAATCACAGTACAGTGGACAGTTTTAATCTAGCACCCCTTTGAGAATGTTTTGCTTAAAGAAAATAAATTAAGGGAATTAAGTCCCAGGAAACATATTTTTGTTTTGCAAGCGAGCGGTATGCAATGGACGCCGTGGAGCACTCCAGCCCTGCTTAACCGCTCGCTGTCAAGGGAAAATTAGTGTGACCTGGTTTAATATTGCAAGAGCTGTGTAGAGAAGTTAGATTAGTACAGCTTATTTGTGGAGTATTTACCTTATCAGAGTAGAATGTGTGTTAAGGTTTCTATAAGATTGTAGCAAACTGTCTCACGCCTACAGGACTCCCTCAAGTCATTATCTGTTCTTAAGAGCCGGCCGGCTGAATCAGTGCTAAATTTATACAGAGAGAAAGTGTGAGAGGAGCTTACAGATCATGAAGGACAGCCTACATTTCCATTAAAACGGTCTAAAACGAAAATAAATATGTTTAAGGATTCCCAGCATATTGTATATATTAAATCAGTGTAATTGGTTATAAGAGATGAAAATAAGGCTCAGTTAATAAAGAGTTTTATTGTAAATATGCAAGAAAGGGAGTGGCTTCCCTGGTGATATGTTGAGATAGCACTATAAATGTAGGAAGTCTACTGGTTATAGTTCAGTTCGCTGCAGGGGTCAGCAGGGAGCTGACCCTACTCTGCCCCCTAGTGTTTTCTAGTGGGTGAAAATTGTTTTGTTTTCTGATTGATGTATTTGAAGTTTTTTTTTTCTTTGGATGAACCTATCCTCTTTTAATTTCTTTGTTGAACAGTTCGCTTATAAGTATTTTTGTTTTTTGCTGAACAAAAACTGTTTTATTTTGGTACGTTACAACTGGTGTCTGAGTCTGAATCCCATGAGCCTACTACACTGGTGTGAGAAGTGGGATTCTTTGAGGTCCAAAATATTGATTTGTGGTCTGGAAGTAAGAATACTGGACCAGGTATTCAGGACTCATGATGATGGACCAAGCAGCTGCCAACCTGCCAGTCACCAGTCAGCCCTCCTCTGAGGGTATGCAGACTCGTAGAATGACTGAGTTGATGCAAGAACCTTTATGGACTGGTTTACCTGATGTTAAGAGGAGAGAGACAAGGAGAGAGGATGAGGAAACTGGAAAAGGTGCCACAACTGCTGAAATCAGTATGTCTGAGGAGAGACCCCCTGTGCTGATGCAGGACCTCCTAAGATGGCTATGTATCAGGCAGATAGACTTAGAGAAGCAACGTGAGTTCGACCGTAGACAAAATGAAGCTCGATGGACAGATACACTACGAGCAATCCAAGCGATGGGTATGACCAGACCACCTTCATCTAGAGAAGTGGAAGGGCCAAAAGACATAAAAATCTCCAAATTAACAGAGGCTGATGATATTGAGGCCTATATAACAACTTTTGAGAGGGTGGCTAAGGCATGTAGATAGCCCAAAGAACAATGGGTAGTGAGGCTAGCCCCATATCTGTCTGGAAGAGCCCAGCTAGCATATAGCCACATAGATAGCAGACATGTCAATGATTATGACTACATTAAACAAGCAATTTTAAAGAGGTATTATATCAGTGTGGAACCCTACCAACAGCAATTTCGGACTTTCAGATACCACTCTGCAGAATCACCTCAAGAGGCATTTACACAGCTCCAGGATTTGTGCTATAAATGGTTACAACCTACCACCAGGACCATAGATCAGGTAATGGAGGCTGTGATATTGGAACAATTCATTACAGTTTTGCCACAAGAAGTCCAAATGTGGGTGAGGGAACACCGCCCCGAGACTGCACAGAAAGCCATCGATTTGGCAGAAGATTATATAACTGTTAGACCTTCTAGAGCCAAGGGACAGTACAGTACTCGTGGACCCTCACCCATGGTAAGACCTGTTTCTTCTTCTACTGCTACTACTAATAATATTGCAAATACTGGGGGAACTGTTGGTGGAACTGTAACAGGGCCTACAATGCTGGGAAAGGGACAGAACCCAGACATTATTTGCCATGAATGTCAGGGGAAAGGACATATTGCATGGTATTGTCCTAGACGGAAAAAGGAATATTCCCACCTAGCTCTTGCCAACTGGGGACAGTATATGACAATTGTATAAATTGATGGAAAGGAGGTGCCTGCATTGTTGGATTCAGGCAGTAAACAAACATTGATACAATCTACACTACTTCCTCAGGGACATAGTGAAGAAACTACAGGGGTTACATGTATACGTGGAGATGTCCATTTTTATCCTGTCCAAGGAACTACCATCGGTGTGCAGGGCCAGACACATCATATGGATGTAGGTCTGGTACCTAGATTACCTGTGCCAGTGGTGATAGGGCATGATTACTGGAACTTTGACTCTTTAATAACTTTGAACACTAAGGTATCTGCCATCACCACTAGAGCACAAAGTAAACAGAGCACTTCTTTGTCCCAGATATTTCCTTTTGAGGAGGAGATATATGATACTCCAGGAAAAGACTGAAAATCTAAACTCAGGAAGGAAAAATTGTTATGGAACTGCAAAATGACATTGTGAAATTGATGGACAAATGTATAATATGGTTACCTTTAGTCCAGAACAACCTGCTTATAGTACTTTAACTCCTTGCTTTTCACAGGTTGAAAAGAAAAATAAAGCAACCCTGTACCTTAGATATGTGATGTATGATGATTTGTTATACCAGGAATGTAAAAATCCCATAGTGGGAACAGTGGTAGAACAATTAATAGTACCCACTCATTACAGCTAACAGTTGATCTCTATGGCACATGACATTCCTATGGCGGGTCACCTGGGCAGGGATAGAACCCTAAGCCAGTTATTACACTGTTATTTCTGGCCTGGTATCCATGAACAGGTGTCCAATTATAGCAAAAGTTGTCCGGAGTGTCAAAAGGTAGCTGCTGTGAACAAAACAGAAAAGGTACCCTTGTAACCACTCCCATTAATAAACACTCCATTTGAATGTCTGGCAGTGGACATAGTGGGCCCTCTACCTGGCAGTATTAGAGGTCATCCTGGTAGTGTGTGATTACACCACCCACTACCCAGAGGCCATTCCATTATGTACTATAACTGCCCCTCATATTGCAGATGAACTACTGAAAACTTTTATTAGAGTGAGAGTGCCCCGGGAGATCTTAATCGACCTAGGTAGTAATTTCCAGTCTACTTTGTTGACCCATCTCTACCAGTCCCTGAATATCGGGCACCTGTACACCTCCCCCTATCACCCCAAATGGATGGATTGGTCAAGAGAAGATTTGACAAAACCATGAAAAAAATGTTAATGAAATTTGTTCAAGACAAAGGGAAGTCATGGGATGTACAGTTACCATTTTTGATGTTTGCCTACAGGGAGGTACCCCAAGCTTCCACTGGTTTCTCCCCATTTGAATTACTTTACTGAAAAAATCCCAGAGGTCCATTGGACATTATTAAAGAACAATGGGAGGGGAAAAAGGGACTTGAAGGTACCCTGACTGTGGAATATGTCACCCAATTAAGGCAAAAACTCACGCGTTATATTCAGTTGGCTCATCAGTGCAATTTGGGAAAGCAGATTATTCAAAAGCAACATTATGATCAGGGAGTGGGACATAAAGTTTTACAGCCTGGTGATAAGGTATTATTGCTCTTGCCCTCTACCGATAATTAGCTTACAATGAAATGGCAGGGTCCATATGTGGTACAGAGGCAGGACGGACCTGTCAACTATGAAGTGGACATTCCTGACAGAAGAAAAAGGTTGCAAATATATCATGCAAACCTTTTAAAGAAATGACAAGATAGAGAACCATCTCCTGTACTGTTCATATACCCAGAACAAATAAACTGCGAATTGGAACTGGCCAATCAGAGACTGGAGGGTGTAGAAGGGTATGGAACTTTGACCATAAATCCTGATCTTGATAGACAAAAAAGGAATGAACTGAACAGAGTATTAGAGACATTTAAGGGGTTGTTCTCATACCAGCCAGGGAAAGCACATGGAGTAGAACACCATATCCACATAACTCAGGAAACCCCTATTAGGCAAAAAAACATACCAACTACCTGAGAAAGTACGTAGTGAGGTTATGAAAGAAGTGGAGAAAATGCAGATGTTAGGAGTCATAGAACCATCTGCTAGTGAATGGAGATCCCCAATTTTCATAGTTGAGAAAAAAGAAGGGAGCATAAGATTATGCCTGGGCTTTTGTTGTCTTAATGCCTTCTCGAAATTTGACGCATACCCTATGCTTCGAATTGATGACATTATTGACCAGTTAGGGAAGGCTCATTATATCAGTACCCTGGATCTCATCAAGGGGTACTGGCAGATACCCCTTGACCCATTAGCTAGGGGAAAAAACAGCATTCAGTACTCCTTTAGGACACTTTCATTTTAAAACCATGCCTTTTGGGCTCCATGGAGCACCTGCCATGTTCCAAAAATTTATGGACAATTTACTCAGGCCACATATGGGTTATAGTACTGCGTACCTGGACAATGTAATAGTGCTCAGTCCAAATTGGGAAAATCGTTTACGACATTTGAACCAGGTCTTGGACACCATTACCCAGGCAGGAGTAACCATAAACCCTTCGAAATGTGCCCTGGCTATGAGAGAGGTTAGGTATTTGGGATTCCAAATAGGAGATGGCCAAATAAAGCCAGATGTGGGGAAAGTTGATGCCGTGGCTAATAGCCCCCGTCCACTTACAAAATGCCATGTGAGATCGTTTTTAAGACATACTGGGTACTATAGATGTTTTGTCCCCAACTTGTCTATGATAGCAAGTCCTTTAACAGATCTGACAAAAAGGAAAAATCCCACCAAGGTTAAATGGACAAAGGCTTGTGAAGAAGCTTTTAGTACCATAAAAGAACATTTATGTGCCTCACCCATTTTAAAGAGTCCTGATTTTAACCTTCCCTTTGTAGTACAGACAGATGCCTCAAATACAGGGGTAGGAGCTGTATTAACCTAGATAGTCAAAGGAGAAGAACATCCTGTTATTTTCATTAGCAGGAAATTGCACACCAGGGAAACCAAATATTCGACTATCGAAAAAGAATGTTTGGCCCTAAAATGGGTGACAGAAAGTTTGAAATTTTATCTTTGGGGAGAGGGAATTTGAGGTTTGGACAGACCATAACCCTCTATGTAGGCTTCAAGCTATGAAGGAAAAGAATCCCTGTATCATGCAGTGGTACTTGGCTTTACAGCCATATAAATTTATCATTAAGCATAGATCGGGTCCTGATAACAAAAATGCAGACTTTATGTCTTGGTATGGAGCAGGACCAGATGACACTAATCAGGTAGCAACTGACCTCGGGGTAATGAAAATATCATTGTAATGTTGGTTATAAGAGATGAAAATAAGGCTCAGTTAATAGAGTTGTATTGTAAATATGCAAGAAAAGGGAGGTGCTTCCCTGGTCACATGTTGAGATAGCACTATAAATGTAGGGAGTCTACTGGTTATAGTTCAGTTCGCTGCAGGGATCAGTAGGGAGTTGATCCCACTCTTCCCTCTAGTGTTTTCCAGTGGGTGGAAATTGTTTTGTTTTCTGATTGATGTATTTGAATTTTTTTGGTTTACTTTGGATGAATCTATCCACTTTTAATTTTTTTGTAGAACAGTTCGCTTATAAGTATTTTTAATTTTTTGCTGAATAAAAGCTGCTTTATTTTGATATATTACAACTGGTGTCTGAGTCTGAATCCCATGATTCTACTACAGCTAATAGTACTGGAGCTCCAGGTTAACTTGTGCTGATAGTGCTGGAGCGCCAGTGGAACCTGCACTTATAGTACTGAAGCTCCAGGGGAGCCTCTGCTAATTGAACTGAGCTCCATGGGGACCTGTGCTAATAGTACTGGAACTCCAGTGGAACCTGTGCTAATAGTTCTAGAACTCCAGGGGAACCTGTGCTAATAGTTCTGGAATTCCAGGGGAACCTGTGCTAATAGTACTGGAACTCCAAGGGAGCCTGCATTAATAGTACAGGAACTCCAGGGAAACATCTGCTAATAGTACAGGAACTCTAAAGCAGCCTGCACTAATAGTACTAGAACTCCAGGGGAACCTGTGCTAATAGTACAGGAACTCCAAGGGAGCCTGCACTAATAGTACTGGAACTCCAGTGGAACCTGTGCTAATAGTACAGGAACTCCAAGGCAGCCTGCACTAATAGTACTGGAACTCCAGGGGAACCTGTGCTAATAGTACAGGAACTCCAAGGCAGCCTGCACTAATAGTACTGGAACTCCAGGGGAACGTGTGCTAGTAGTACTGGAGATCCAAGGGAACCTGTGCCAATAGTATTGGAGCTCAAGGGGAAACTTCACTAATAGTAGTGCAGATCTACAGGAACTTCAAGGGAGCCTGCATTATAGTACAGGAACCTGTGCTAATAGTTCTGGAATTCCAGAGGAACCTGTGCTAATAGTTCTGGAACTCCAGGGGAACCTGTGCTAATAGTACTGGAACTCCAAGGGAGCCTGCATTAATAATACAGGAACTCCAGGGAAACCTCTGCTAATAGTACAGGAACTCTACGGCAGCCTGCACTAATAGTACTAGAACTCCAGGGGAACCTGTGCTAATAGTACTGGAACTCCAAGGGAGCCTGCACTAATAGTACTGGAACTCCAGTGGAACCTGTGCTAATAGTACAGGATCTCCAAGGGAGCCTGCACTAATAGTACTGGAACTCCAGGGGAACCTGTGCTAATAGTACAGGAACTCCAAGGCAGCCTGCACTAATAGTACTGGAACTCCAAGGGAACCTGTGCTAATAGTGCAGGAACTCCAAGGCAGCCTGCACTAATAGAAACATAGAAACATACAATTTGATGGCAGATAAGGACAGCTTGACTCACCCAGTCTGCCCATTTCCCTACCTACTGGATAAGCTGCAGATCCTAATTAACCAGTAGCCTACTTCTTCCTACCCCTACCCACTAGAATGGCCTTATGACTGTTCCATGCATGCTTGAATTCCATCACTGATTTTGACTCCACAACCTCCTCCGGAAGGCCGTTCCATGCATCCACAACCCTCTCTGTGAAAAAATACTTCCTTAAATTACCTCTGAGCCACCCCCCCTCTATCTTCAAATTGTGCCCTCTTGTTCTTGCACACCTCTTTTTTTGAAAGATGCTACCCTCTTGGACTTTGTTGATTCCCTTGAGGTACTTGAAAGTTTCTATCATGTCCCCCCTCTCCCTCCTTTCCTTGAGGCTACACATATTAAGCTCCTTGCGTCTCTCTTCATATGTCTTCCGGTGCAGACCCTGCACCATTTTAGTTGCCCTCCTCTGGACAGCTTCCATCCTGTCTATGTCTTTGTGGAGATTGGGTCTCCAGAACTGCACACAGTACTCCAGATGGGGTCTCACCAGCTGTCTGTACAGAGGATAATATACCTGTTTTCTACTGGTGATGCCTCTCCTATACATCCCAGTATCCCCCAGCCCTCCTTGCTGCCCTCACACATTGCTTGCCCACCTTTAGGTCATCTGATATGACTTCCCTAGGTCCCTTTCCATTTTTGTTGTTGTTAGTATCTCACCCCCATTGTGTACTCTTCCCTGGGTTTTGTTTCCCAGGTGCATTACCTTGCACTTCTTAGCATTGAATCTAAGCTGCCATACATTGACCATTCCTCTAACCTTGCCAAGTCCCTTCTCATCCTTTCCACCCCACCCTGTGCATCAACTCTGTTGCAGATCTTTGTGTCATCTGCAAAGAGACATACTTTCCTTACAGTCCCTCTGCAGTATACATAAAGACATTGAAGAGGACAGTCCAATACTGAACCCTGCGGTGCCCCACTAGTAACCTCCTTTCTTCTGAGCGGACTCCATTTACTATTACTCTCTGTATCTTATTCTCCAGCCAATTCTTTACCCAGGCTGTCATCTTGGGACCCATTCCCAGGCTGGCTAACTTGTATATTAATCTTTTGTGTGGGACTGTGTCAAATGCCTTGCTAAAGTCTAGGTAGGCCATGTCCACAGCCCCTCCCTGATCTACTACTTTGGTCACCCAGTCAAAGAAATCTATCAGATTCATCTGGCATGACCTTCCTGCTGTGAATCCATGCTGCCTAGGGTCCTGTGCCCCTCTGGCCTCTAGATACTCGACAATTCTTTCCTTCAGAAGTGATTCTATCATTTTCCCTATCACTGAGGTTAAACTAACAGGTCTGTAGTTTCCTGCTTCTGCCTTGCTCCCACTTTTGTGAAGGGGAATCACATCTGCCCTCCTCCAGTCCTCGGGTACCACCCATCCTCCCATGATTTGTTAAAAAGGGTAGTCAGTGGTGTCACTAGTTCTACCCTTAGCTTTTTAGAATTCTGGGATGAATCCCATCAGGCCCCATTGCTTTGTCCACCTTCAGTTTTAAGAGTTCTTTCAGAACCCTTTCTTCTGTAAATGGGCTGGTATCAACTTCTGTATCTACAGTGTTTCTACTGTTTGTTTTATGTACCTCCCCCTCTTCATTTGTAAATACTGAGCAAAAATACTTGTTTAGTATCTCTGTCTTTTCACAGTCACCCTCTGCCCACCCTCCCTCCCTTTATTAAGCCTCACTATCCTTCCTTGGTCTTCCATGCTCCCTGATGTACCTATAAAGGTTTTATCCCCTTCTTAACTGGGTTGGCTATCTTTTCCTCGGTTTGGGCCTTTGCTGTTCTGACTGCCTTCCCAGCCTCCTTTTGCTTTTACAGATACAGTTCTCTGTCCTGCTCCTTCTGTGATTCCTTGTACTTCCTGAATGCTTTCTTTTTCTCTTGAACCTTCACTGCCACTTCCTTTGAGAACCATAGTGGTTTCTTACATAGTTTTGTTTTGTTTATTTGCTTCACACAAGGCTCGTTACCTCTGTGATGGCAGTTTTATTATTCCCATTGTTCTTCCACCCTCCTTCCTGCCCATTTGCTAGTGCATTCCTTAGGCACTCACCCATTTTGGCAAAGTCAGCCCTCCTAAAGTCCAGTACTTTTGCCTTTGTATGGCTTGACTCTATTGCTGTGTTTATTGTGAACCATACTGTTTGATGGTCACTAATTCCCAGATGGCTACCCACTTCTACATCTGTGATCCTCTCTCCATCTCTATTTGAGAGAATCAGGTCTAAGATTGCTCCCTCTCGAGTGGGCTCCAATACTAGTTGTCTAAGGCATGCCCCCTGTAGGGCATCTAAAATAACTCCACTCTTCAAAGTGACTGCTGCAACTACACTCCAGTTAACATCTGGCTAATAGTACTGGAACTCCAGGGGAACCTGTGCTTGTAGTACTGGAGATCCAAGGGAACCTGTGCCAATAGTACTGGAGCTCAAGGGGAAACTTCACTAATAGTAGTGTAGATCTACAGGAACTTCAAAGGAGCCTGCATTATAGTACTGGAACCTGTGCTAATAGTACTGGAACTCCATGGGAACCTGTGCTACTCACAGAATCATAGAAGCTTGAAGACAGAAAAAGACCATACTGGCCCATCTAGTCTGCCCTTTTTTCCCCCCTACACTTCCCCCTAATAGTACGGGAACTCCAGGGCAACCTGCGCTAATAGTACAGGAACTCCAAGGAACCTGTGGTAATAGTACTGGAACTCCAGGGGAAGCAATGCTAATAGTACTGAAACTCCAGGGGAACCTGTGCTAATAGCACAGGAACTCCAAGGAACCTGCACTAATAGTACTGGAGCTCCAGGTGAAACTATTCTAATAGTACAAGAGCCCTTGGGGAAATCCGCTAATGGTACTGGAGCTGCGGGAGAACCTTTGCACATAGTATAGAAGCCCTGGGGGCAGTGTCAGATCCAGGATTTTACAATGGGGGGTGCTGTGCATCCTTGATATGCAATTAAAAAAAATGTAATCCTTTCTATTGTCTTCTGTCTTTTTTATTACATTTTTGACAGAAAATACAAATGCAATCTATTTTTCACTGTATATTTTCTTACAATCTATAAATCAGACTCCTTCAACAAAGCGAAATGTAGCAGCAGCAGCAGCAAGCAAGTAAGTTACAATGGGGTTGCAGCTGCATCCTTCTTGCCCACCTAGATCCGCCACTGGTCCCTTCGGTATGCACTGTTTCTCCTGAACCTCTCCTTGTAGTTAGGCACAGCCCAGCATTCACAGGATTGTCTCCACCCAACCAACAAATGCCATGTCACCCAGTGGGCTCTGATACCCTCTGTCAGCCCACATCCCTTGGGTTGCTACCTACCTGAGCCCATGTTTACACTGTCTCTGCCAGTAACCTATCCCTGCTTATCTAAGGTGGCCCCTTCCCCCCTTTGTGAAAAGAGTGCAATCAAGTGCTTAGAAATAAATTTTGTCTTTGCTGCGCATCACAAGCATCATGACAGTTTACCATGGCCACACAGTGATTAAACGTTGGGTTATTCTTATATTATAACTGTACTGGGCATTTATACAGGTAAAATGCTCATGGGGTACTCCCCCAACTGTACATAGGCAGGGATCAGGCTGGGGAACCTGTGCTAACTCAATAGAAGCCTGGGGGAACATGTGATAATACTATAAGAGCCCTAGGGGAACCTGTGCTAATAGTATTGGAGCTCCAGGGGAACACGTGCTAATAGAACTGAAGTTCTAGGGAAAACTAATCTGATAGTACAGGAGCCCCGCAGCAACTGTACTAATGGTACTGGAGCTGCAGGGGAACCTTTACACATGGTACTGAAGTCCTGGGGAAACCTGTGCTAATTCTGTAGAACCCCCAGTGGAACATGTGATAATACTATAGGAGCACTAGAGGAACCTGTTCTAATAGGGCCCTATGCACTAAGGTACTGTGGACATTATGCCACCCATACCATTGGTGTGCAGGGACATATGTGCCTCCCAAAGTGGGGGTGGGCATATCCCACATGCACAGTGGGCATACACACTGCACACAAGGGCCAGATGTACAACTGCAAGGTGTCCTGTGGGTAAAGCAGCCTGCCCCATCTCACTCAGTTACTCTGTATGCTCCCAATTTTGTTTTTTTTATGTATATGTATCTTATTTCATTGTAAATACTGACTGTACATACTGTTTTGTAATCTTCACCATATGTTACTTTCTTTTCTCTTTACTGTACACTCTGTACCCGGGTTGCACCTGGAAACGAGCCTCGGCTCAATGTGTCTTTCCCGGTCATCAAAATTTTAAATAAATAAAAAAATGTCCACATATGCAACCCCTGCAACACATATGCATAACAGTACTATTGGCACAGGTTCCTCTGGAGCTCCAGTGCTATTAGTGTAGATTCCTCTGGAGCTCCAGTGCTATTAGTGTAGGTTCCCCTAGAGGTCCAGTACTATTGGAACAGGTTCCCCTGGAGCTCCAGTACTATTATTGTAGATTCATCTGAAGCTCCAGTACTATTAGTGTAGATTCCCCTGGAGTGCCAGTGCTGTTAGTGTAGGATCTCTTGGAGGTCCAGTACTATTGGCACAGGTTCCCCTGGAGCTCCAGTACTATTAGTATAGATTCCCCCTGGAGCTCCAGTACTATTAGTGCAGGTTCTCATGGAGCTCCAGCACTATTAGTGTAGATTCTCCTGGAGCTCCAGTACAATTAGCGCAGGTTCTGCTGGAGCTCAGTACTATAAGTGCAGGTTCCCAGGTATGTGGTCCCCATGGGAGAGTCAGGAATGTTCCCCCGTGTGTTAGGGGACTGTGGCAGCATGGGGCTGCAGCTGGCAAGGGGCAGTGGCAGTGAGCTTGGCTGTGGAGGGGGTGGACCACTGTCTCTACTGGCCTGATTCGTGACATGTTCTAGCATGCCCTTGAGTAAGTCACCAACTGTCCTGCACTCTGTCCTTCCACCTTCAAGGCATGGAGCTGGGCATTGTTTTTCTTGCTGGCTTGTAACCTGTCCTGCTTCAGCCATTGCACCTTGGGGAAGTACCTATTGAGCAGATGTGTGGCAGTGCTGCCCCATCTTTATGGCCCAGTCCTGTACAATGGACCCTCACTGCTGCTGCTTGGGCCAGGGTCTCTGTTTAACTGGTACTGTGCCAGAGTCCGTGGGTGCCCCCTCCATTAGGTGCTGCCCAAGTGGGTGACACAGCTGTTAGCGGGGGTGTCAGTGTGCATGGCTATGTCAGTTACCAGTGCACCGGGTGGCTGTGGTGCATGCCCCTACCCATCCGTGTCTGTGCCATCCCTCTGACATGGATGTGCACACTGCTCTCGGATTATGTTCCAAAGATTGGGGGTCAGTTGCTTGGAGCCCTGTGATCTGGCTGGCCATCCCTTTCTAATGATGCTGTCATCCTCCTCTTCCTAATGGTCTCTCTCTGTGCTTGCATCACTGGCATCTGTGGAGGGATATCTTATGGTTAGTGGTTTGACCAGTCACTGTGGCACTGTAGTTGGTGCAGACTACCATTAGTTTACTCATCTTCATATATTGGCAGGGTACTGTCTTGGTCAGCAATGTACAGTGGGTTGGCCATATGGACATTAGTTGCTGTGGTCATGTCATTCTCCTACTCATTCAGCAATGACATGGGCAGGTCTGATGCAGGGTTAGAGAGTATGCAAGGATTACTGTCACTGCCACTCAAGTGTGTACCGTGTTACTTGTGTATGGCTGTGGTTACCCACCGGGTATGGTGTCCAGTCCATCCGCCATGCCATCCACTGCCATCCATCTGATGGTGTTTGCCAACATGGCTCCACTGGTGCAAGCTCAGGAGGGGATGTGGGCCCCTACCAGTGGCATTTTTAGAGTGCCACCTGCCTGCAGGTTTTTCCTGATGGCCATCCTCAGGTCCTGCCACTTGCGCTTGATGATCTTAGTTGACCTGGACACACACCCTGATGCATTTACGGAAGTCTGGCTAGCCTTCCATATTTGGGCTTTGATGGATGTCAGTGCTCAGAGTGATGCCAGGCCATACATGGTGGCATAGTTGGCATGTATCTCTGAGACAGATGTACTGAGTTGCTCAGCAATTAAGTTTTCTGCATGGTGGCGCCTGAAATCACCAGTGTCAACATTGCTGCTGTTGTGTGGGTGCGGTGGTCTGCACCGGGGAGGGAACTCTTGTAGTGCTGGTTCTGCCAACTTATTGGCTGTGGGGCCAGATTGCACCTGATTGCCACTGCACAGGTCAGGAGTGTCCTGCCTTGGTGTCCCTGTCCCCACCCATTTCTCCATTTTGCTGCCTGTACCTATCCCTAGCACCCTGTGCTCCACCTCAGTACAGTGGGCTGTTCCTGTCCTACCATCCAGTTATTGCACATTTCCTCTGCCGCCTCTGTTGGTCTCCGCACCATAGTTATTCAACATGCCTGTGTAGTAGGTAAGTGTCCCAGGCTGTGGTTGCCTATATACGATGTGGTCACTGGGCATTCTCAGCTAGACCCTCCCTACAAGCTGCATTGTGTTCAATTGTGTGGTCGGTGCACATCCTGATGGCCAGCTCCCACACCATAGTGCATGCCATGTTGGGCTACGCATTCGTTGCCTGAATAGTTGCACACTAGCAGTACATGGCTTGGCCATGTGCAATGGAACCATTAGTGCATATGGCCCATAGCACAGGAGCCTGGGGGAACCTGAACTTATTCTACAGAACCCATGGTGGAATCTGAGCTATTAATACTGGACCAAAGGGGAGTCTGTGGTACAACTACCAAATCTAATGGGGAACCTGAGCTAATAGTACTGGAGCCCCACAGAAACCTGTGCTTATATTATAGGAGCCCAGGGCCCCGTGGGAACTTGTGTTAACCTTGTATTCATCCTTCTGTACTAGAACCAACATATTTAGTGTCCTGCATTTACCTATCAACCAGGAATAGGAACTGTACTGTAACATTCTAATGTATCTTGACTCAAATGTACTTCTTCTATTACCTGTGAAGTATCATCGTAATGGCTCAAGTTGTGCCTGAAAACTGTCTCTGGGATCTGTGAACTCAGCTGGTTAATAAATAAATAAATAGTACTGGAGCCCTGGGGGTGGGACCTATGATACTAATACAGGAGCCCTGGGGAACTGTGCTAATAGTACTGGAACCCCGGAGAACCTCTGGTAAAACTATACGTGCCCCAGTGGAACCTGTACTCACAGTACAAAAGTCCAGGGGAACCTAAGCTAATAATATAGGAGCTTGGGAGGAATCTGTGCTAAAAGTACTGAAGTCCTGGAGTATCTGTGCTTATACTATACGAACCCTGTGAGAACCTTTGCTAATAGTACTGAAGTCCCAGAGGGACCTGTACTAATAGTAAAGGTGCCACAGGGGAACCTGTGCTAATAGTACTGAAGCCCTGGGGCATCTGTGCTAATAGATATAAACCTAATTGTTTCCTGCCTTTGTTTTTCAGCTTAATTGTGATTGAATCAAGCAGCTTTATTTTCATTACTTATCTTCACAATACGCTGGCCCCACATCTATTAAACCCGCTCACCCTCCCACACTTGCTGTCACCTCCCTCCCCCTTTGCTGTATTGTACCCACTCACCACAGTGCCCTCTCTTTCAGACAGGCTGGCCTGGATCTCTGCTTGTAGCTCACACTTATCCCAATATCATACACTATGCACACAGCCACAGTATTTTTACTCCTCTCTTTCAACTCCTTCCTGCTTTCATCCCCCCCACTCTAGCAGCATAAACCCTGCCCACCTCTCTGCTCCTACTGCCCCCTCACCCAGTTGCATCATCTCACACTTGACCTACCATCTCCAACCCCCCTGCCACTGCCCTCCTTTCATGTGATGTCCCCTGGTGTCTTGCCACCTTAGATGTCTTCCTGCACTACCCTGCTAAAATGCTCCCGTAAGGTGTCAAATGTCCTCATCATCACAAAGAGGCGGAAGCTCCCAGCCACATTCTCTATGTTACTACTCACCTTGCTCCTTGCAGGCAATATTGAGCAGAATCCAGGCCCCCCTGTAGTCCATCAGAACTTGACCTCCCCACAAAGGTCTCAAAATCATGCACATGAACATTAGGAGTCTCCTGCTAAACCTGACCTCCTAAACTGTTGGTTAACTCAACGCTCCCATGATATCCTCTGCCTCTCTGAAACATGGTTATCCACCAAGAGTCTTGACTCATCCCTAGTATTCCTCAACTATTCCATCATTAGGCAAGATCACAGAAAAAGAGGGGAAGGAGTTGCAATTCTTATAAGGCAACCCCTCTCCTGCTCAGTTATCAACAAAGAATCCTGCCACAGCTAGCACAAATTGATTCTCACCCAAATCACTCTTCCCTCCAGTCTCCCTATTTTCATTGGAGTGATATATGCCTCCCCTAAGCTTACCCAGGATACACTCATCACATGTGTCTCTACCCTACTCCCCCCCCCCCCCGGCTACATCTGGTAAATTATCACTCCTGGGTGATTATAACCTTGATTGGTGCTCTCCCCCTCCTCCAAGTCCACCACCTCCAAAACTGAATCCTATAACATAACCCAGTTAATTACAGAAGCCACCCATTATAATAATCGCTCCTCAGACCACTCCTTTATTGACTGGATCCTCTCTTCCCATCTTCACAGAATATCTACAGCTGGGGTACTGGATGCAGCCCTAAGGGGCCACTGCATCATTTTCTGCACCAGAGAGACCCATCTGCCCAAATCAGCCCCTAAATATATTAAAATTCACCCTCTAAATTCGCTCTGTCCCAACTTTCTCCTCTATGACTTGAAGCACGCAGACTAGGATCCAGTCTATTATGCTCCAGACATTGACACAGCCCCAGCCCAGTGCCTGCATATCTTCACATGAGTTTGGGATTCCCATGACCCCGCTAATAAAAGCCTGAGTCAAAAAACATCACCACCCCTGGGTCTCTGCCCCATTAATTGCCCTCTGCAAAACCCGTGACAAGGCTTGGTCCCTCTTCAAATCCTCTGACTCCTCAATCCAAACAGACTTACAACACCATCAGGAATGCTTGCACTAAGGCCGTAAGACGAGTAAAAGCTTACTACTTCAGGTCCCATCTTCACATCGTTCGCCCCTCTGCCTGCTTGGCACTCATATGATACCCCTGACACTGCCAAACAGGACGTGACTCAGACTACCTGAACTGTTTAAAGCTACTTGATAAGTCTGCTTGAATATGCATAATTTTGTACCTGATGTGGTTGGTTGCTGTGGTGGGATGTTGCTTTCCCGCTAGGGAGGTCTGGGCTGGTTTCTTTTTTCCTGGGCTCATGGTCAGAGGGGGTTTTGTTTTTGGTAGGGAGAACCAGAGTGATTCACCGGGTAACCTGGCTAGAGCCATGGGTTGTTATTTTGTCTCCCTCCTGGGAGTGGCAAGGGGGCATGGTTAGCACTGTTGGCCTGCTACATCCCGGTTGAATAGGAACCATGAGGGGTAGGGCAGTTCCTGGGGGACTGCTTTAAATGTGGACTTGTCCTGCACTCTTTAGGTTCTCCCCTTGACTAGGCCCTCACATTGCTCACTCCTGCAAGGCATATTTCCTTCACCTCTCTCCTGCTGCCCCTCGCTATTAGAGGGGCTATAATCTCCCGCTTGATCACCAGGATTCTCACTGTACCTTGGTTGCAGGCTGCACTCCCAACTTCTAGGATGGTCTAATACTTTGATTTCTCCTGATCTAGCATTGCTGGCACAGCTCATCTGTCTGTTAGTGAGTTAGTGAGCTACCTGGGCAGCCGCAAATGGATGGTCTTAACCCCTGGACAGTAACCACTGGGGGCTATCAGGTATCGCTGCTGTTGGGGGTGGAAGGTGAACTGCTTCCCCATGTGCTTTTCTCTCTTTAGATAGGCAGGGATCTTAATAAAAGTCTCATTAAGGGGGTGGGGGGGCTCTGGGAGGAATTGCTGTCACTCTGTGGGTCACCACACACTGGTATATGGCTGGTGTCTGCTCCTTAGCATCGAATACCTAGAGACTTAGTGCTATTCTCACTTTCTTTTCTCGTATAGCAACTGGGGCTAGACACACCTGGGTTTATCAACACCTACCTTCGTTCTTTTGTACTTGTTACAGAACCAGTTCTCCCGGGGGGGGTATTGTAAATAGTTTTCTTGTTGGGGTTATGAGGGTCACTAAAGGGGGGTTATTATTGGGTGGTCCTGGGAGGGAAGGGGAGATCATGTTGGGATCCTTTAACTGTCTTTCTGGGCTTAGGCCTTACCTGTTCACAAGAAGGTACAGTATGTTGAATTACTGCTTTGTTGCCTGTGTTTTATCCACTCAGTCTACACTGGTATTAGTTTGGATGATTGGGGGGGTGGGATGGGAGAGCAAGGGGGGATGAAGCGAGGGGAGGGGGAGGTTTGGAATGTGCCCAAGAGTTATACTGGGTTAATGTATACAAGTGTTTTCTTAGAGTTACTGTATGTACATTATGATGAGTCAGTCTATTAAATTCCTTACGTGGAATGTTAGAGAAGTTCGGGACCCCACTAAGAGATTTCAGGTCCTGAAACACTGTTCTTTATTTAATGCTGGTATCATTTTTCTACAGAAGACACATCTGTTAGCGAAAGAGGCCACCTGGTTGTGTAGACAGGGGATCTCACAGGTTTTTGCCTCCGGCAACTCTTCCTCGAGCAGAGGAGTGGCCATTCTAATTATGGGCAACATTCCATTTCAGGCTGAATCTACCGTTTCTGATCCTGAAGATAGATTTATCCTGATCAAGGGTTCCCTTCTTCATACTGAAGTTGTCATAGGAAGTGTTTATGGTCCAGTCGGGGGAGACCCCCCCATTCCTAATGGATTTGGCCAATAGGCTAGCATCTCTTCTACCCACACCCCTAATCCTGGGTGCGGACTGGAATATCCCTCCCACACAAGACCTAGATAGGTTTTATCTTCCGCTGAAACCCCCTTCTCCATCCCAAAGAGCATTGAGGGAGTTTACAGACCTACTTGGCCTGTGTGATCCATGGTTTATCCTCTACCCTACCCATCGTCTCTATTCTTATTACTCCAGTCTTCATCAATCCTGGTCCAGACTCGACTATGTTCTGGTTAGTCTTCCTTTTCTGGGAGCCCTGTGCCAGACAGGGATAGAACCCATTGTTTTATCTGACCACTCAATGGCCTTGGTTGTTCTTGCCTCTGACCCCACACTGCAAAGAGATAAAGCTTGGAAGCTGAATACTCAGCTCTTAAAACACCAGTCTGTCATTGACAAAATTCAATTCGTTATACAATCCTCCATCGAGTCGAATAGAGGGCCGGTAAGCACAGAGGATCTTGTTTGGTGTGCACTTAAATGCTATCTCCAAGGGAAGTTTATTAAACTCACCTCTAGAAGGAAAAGGCAGAGAGAAGCAGGGTACTTATCGCTCCTAACACAAATCAGATTGGCCGAACATAATTTTTCCTCATCGACTTCTCCCAACACATTGATGAAGCTGCTTTCACTCAGAAACAATTATGCAGATCTAATGAGAGAAAAACCAGAATGTGCCATCCTTAAAACACGGGCCAAATATGTGGAACAAGGTGAGAAAGCGAGTAGGCTCCTCGCACTGCGCTTGCGTAAGCTGGAGGGTTCCAGGTTGATTCCTTCCATTTCAGCTCTGGATGGCTCCATTAAGACCATACCTTGGGACGTAGCTTTAGTATTTGAAAGCTTTTACAGTGATCTATATGGGAAGAACCCCTCTCCACTGACTCCCTCTGAATTAGAAGATTATTTAGATTCAGTGGATCTCCTTTGTCTTCTCACTCACCAGCAGGTGCTCTTCTCTACCCCCATCTTTTTGGGAGAAGTGAAAGATGCAATCAACAATTTAACCTTGGATAAAACTCCAGGACCGGATGGTTTTCCCTCTAATATCTATAAATCTTTCTCTACAGCACTCTGTCCCTTACTACTCAGATTATATTCATATATGTTTACTGCTAACATTCTTGATCCCTCATTACTAGAAGCTATGATTGTCCTCCTCCTTAAACCCAACAAACCACACCTTAGCCCAGCAAGTTATCATCCTATTTCTCTTCTTAACTACGATGTCAAGATCCTTACCAAAATTCTCACCCTGTGGATTAGGAAGGTTTGGACACACCTCTTAAGTCCAGAACAAGTTGGGTTTGTCCCACGGCATTCCTCAGCGGATCATCTAAGGAAACTGAAGCATATATTCCAAGCTACTCAATCTTCCCCTTTTCCCATGGTCCTGGTTTCATTAGACACAGAAAAGGCTTTCGACAGGGTTGACTGGGAGTTTCTCTGGTCAACTCTGTGGAAGATGGGGTTTCCACAGACATTCCTTCAATGGATTAAAATCATATACTCTTCCCCTTCTGCTAAAATATTTTGCAACAGGGTTTTTTCTTCTCATTTCTTTCTCTTCACTGGCACCAGACAGGGCTGTCCATTGTCTCCTTTTCTTTTTAATTTATGGTTGGAGCCTCTCTTGAGACACATTAAAATGACCTCCCAGATACAAGGCATTCAGGTACATGGTTCCCCTTTAATTTTTTCTGCATATGCGGATGACACCCTTCTTCACTTAGAGCACCCTGCAGTTTCTCTTGAACATGCACTAAAAGTGATATCCCGGTTCAGTAATCTCTCTAATTACAAACTGAATGTTAATAAGACTGAAATTGTTCCCCTCAAGCACTACACTCACAAGGCTGCTTTCCACCACTTCGGTATGGCATGGTCTCCTAAATCCATCAGGTACCTGAGAATTCTCTTATCCACTGACTCCTCCCTCTCTAAGAAACTAAACCTAACTGATCTGGTGACCCATATCCAACACAATCTTCAGAGATGGGAACCCCTTCCAATATCCTTATGGAGTAGAGTTAACATAGTAAAGATGAATATTATCCACAGGCTCTTTTACCCCTAAAATATGTTAAACCTCTGTCTTCCTATTTCCTTTTTCTATCAGATTCATTCTCTTATTTCCAATTTTAATATGGTTACATAAGCATCCCCAGCACGCTTATAGTAAGTTGAGCCTTCCCAAAGACATGGGGGTTTGCATCTCCCCAACTTCCTAATGTATTACTGGGCTAGTCATTTTTCTAAATGTGGTAGATGGCTCTTGAATGTCGAAGAACACTACACCCCAGCCTGGCTACAAATTGAGAATCAGATCCAGCATGCTCACAATCTCACTATCCCAACTATTTTCTACCTTCCTTGGAAATCCCTGCCAGTTACACGCCATCACTCAGTGATTGGTACCTCACTTACAGTATTTTCTCAGTTTTGTTCCTTTCACAAAATTATCCCTGTAAGGATTCTAGTCAATCCATTATTTTAAATCCTAACATTAAGATAGGAGACTCTTGCATTGTCCCTAACTGGATACCACAATTAATAGAAGTCACTGTAGCTGACCTCTACTTTCAAGAATCTCTTCTCTCTTCTCTCTTCCCCAGACATCCTCCTTAAATATAGCATAGGCCGGGTACACATCTTCAAGATCTTCCAGCTTAGACATCTGCTAAACCATTAATTTGGCACTATTCCTAAACCCTCTGCACTGTCCCCTATCCTGGAGCAGCTGAAAGCTCTGGCTTCCAAACCACATGCTATATCTAGTGTATACTCCTACCTCCTAGCTATTGGCCACCCTGAGCCCCTTGCGGGTTCCAAGGTCTGCAGCCTTTTGCTCCCAGATGTTACTTTAGTCTGGTCACAGATCTGGAAGGATCTGTACCTTTATAATACCCAAGATAGGCTTAGACTCACCCAGTTCCATATCCTGAATGACATGTATTATACTCTGGTTAAACTGGCCAAAATGGGCCATCTCCCCTCTTCTCTCTGCTAAAGGTACGGCAAGACAGAAGGTAATATCCTGCATATTTTCTGGTTTTGTGATAAGGTTTCTCCTTTATGGAAGCTAATCCGGGAAAACATCAACCCTCTGCTCAGTCTAGATGATCTATTTACAGCAGAAATTTGTATCCTAGGGTTATTCCTGTATTCAAGTGAAAGAGAGAAGATATGCTATGGTCTTAATTGCCATGGTGATAAAGTAGCTGATGCTCAAGCACTGGATGGACCAACTAGTTATTTCTTACAATGAATGGTTGAAGGATCTCTTAATGTGCTTCAGGACAGAATGTATGATTGCAAGCTCCTGTAATAGACTCAAACTCTTCAGCAAAAGATGGGGCAAGTTATATGCTCTTTACTTGCACTAATTGTACTAGATTTACCCGCTCCTCTTATGTTTTGCCTTATTGTCTCTTCTTTTGCTTAGTATGTTATACTAGTAATTGTCTCCTAGGGGCACACTCCAGGGGATTCTTGGGTGGGGGTGGGGGTAAGGAGGATTGAGTGGTTAGATAGTAATTAGTGTTGTTATTTTGTTCAACCTCTGCTTTATGTATGTTGGATTTATTATTATAAAATCAATAAAAAAGTTGAATTTCAAGTTCTCTTTTGTGAGGGAGAAATCCACATTGTCTCATTGCCCCTGGATCTCTCATTATCCCAAACAATGTTAGCATATCCTGTCTTTTTCTTCTCAGTTCCAGACTATGTAACCATTGATCTGATACTCAATCCTGGTATGACTTATTTCTTACTCTGGGTATTAATTTAGTCAACCATTGCTGAACACTCTCCAGTAGGTTTATATCTTGTCTAAGCTAAGGGGACCAAAACTGGGACCCATAGTCCAAGTGGGGCCTGATATATGCTCTGTACAGTGGCACCAGGCAGTAAACATTTCTCAGTATAAATTATATTTTTATACAATTGATTAGTCTATTTGCATTCTGTACAATCTTTTTACAATGACTAGCTGAAATGGATGCATTATTGACCATTACTCCTAGGTCTTGCTCATTTTCTACTGCTTTAATGGGGTCCCATTTAAATAATATTGTCTCACTAGATTGTGTCTACCAAGATGTAATACAGCACACTTATCAGTACTGAACTCCAATTTGTTCTCCAGGGCCCTTAGTTCAATAAGTTTCAGGCCATTCACTAAGCAGTTGTAGTTGTCATCTGTATTTAGTGTTTCACTTGTCTTGGTGTCATTGCAAATTTTGACAAGTTACTTGACACCCCATCATGTACAGCCCCAATAAATAACCCAAACAAATTAGGGCACAGGATGGAGCCCTGCAACACTCCACTGCCAACTGAGCCTTCCTGTGATAAGTGCCCATTAATCAGCACCTTTTGTGTCCTTCCTTTCAAACATGACTGTACCCATTTAACAAGATGTGCCCCAAAGCCCATATTCTTGAGTTTGATAATTAATTCACAGTGTAGCACACTATCAAATGCCTTTTTAAAATCGAGGTAGATGACATCAACTGATTTGTTATTGCCTCAGTTGGCATTAACTGTTTCATAAAAAGTGATCAGGTTTACTGAACATGATCTCTCCTGTGTAAAGCCATATAGTGTCAGATCCTGTAGGCCCTTTTCCCTTATTTCTTTGCCAGATTTCATTTTGATTAATTTTTCCATTATCTTGCATGTAATCAATGTTAGGCTTATAGGCCTGTAGTCCCTCACATATGTCCTATTACTCTTTTAGTATTCTCTTGCATGCATGCACAAAGAATGTCTTGTCACAGTACAACTTTTTGGAGGTGTGTGACCCTCCTAACCAATGCAGTGCTCAGTACGGCAGGCATGACCCTACTGCACCAATAGATGCTGAGCTGTCTATGACAACAGTTCAACTGCAGCAGTCTTTACTTGAAAGAAAACCACCACTGCAGTTAGTGGTGGTAACCTGTATATATTTAGCATATTGACATCAGCATTTTTGCTTGCTACTCGAAATCCCTCCTGCTTCCTCCCTCTGCTGCTGTCCTCCTGGCTTCCTCATTATTGCCCTCCCTGTTGTGTGCTGAAGGGGGTGCCCAGTCCCCCTCTGCTCATGCACCTCCCCAAGCACACTGTGTGGCCAATGGGGGTGCCAAATATCTCCCATCAGTTCTAGCCCCCATCCAACAAATACCCAGGTGGCATGCTGGGAGCCCACCCCAGCTGTATGCTCATGTGCCCCCCAGCACACTGCATGGCTGATGGGGGTGCCCAGTCCCTGTCATCTCCAGCCACTTTGCCAACAAACACCTACCCCAGCATGCCAAAAGTCTCCCATGTTGTGTTTTTTTTCCCCCTGTAAAACCGATCCCTCACTGTCTGTGGTGCCACCTCCCTTAACCCACAGCCACCGTCTGTGCACCCCACATCTTCACACCCCCCTCACACCATACTTACCTTCTGAGCCCAGCACGATGATCCACTGGACCGGGAACACATCTGCACTCTTCAAAGCCGACCGTGAACTGAAGAAATGCTGGTAAGCTGTATAATGGCATAAATGTGTTTTTTTTTCAACTTAAGTGTATATCTCTGCCATTTTTGCAAATTTTGGCACCAAATTTTCAACATGGGGTTCTTGTGACCCCACTTCATGAATTCAGTTACTGTCATGTCATTATTCGGTCCTGAAAGGTGATTCCACGATCACTGCACGGAATCACCTTTCAGGACTGATTAACAAAACAACACTGTCACTGTTCACAAGGTGGGCTCTCAAAAAGCCTATATTGAAAATTTGTTGAAAAATTCCAAGAAATTACTGTCTTATGGGCGTGCGTTGTGCACTTTTCATGCACACTCTTAACTTCATGAATTCGTAATATTTTCACTCCAGATTTTCAACATTTCAATTTTTTCATACCTCCTTATCAACAGTACAGCAGTCATTTTTCACATCCTGGCCAAAATGTGTTTTCATACTTCCAGAGCAGAATAGCATAGTCACTGTGGGAAATCAGTGTTCAGGACAGATTAAGAAAATGACAGTGACACTGTTCATGAGCACAAGTCCTAAAATGCATATGTTGGAACTTTGGTGACAAAAGTCCCTAGAATGACTGTTATGAATGTGCATTGAGTAGTTTCCACACACACTTATAACTTCAAAAACGTGCAATATTTTCACTCAAAATTTTCAACATTTTCAATTTTGTACACCTCCTTATGAACAGTACAGCTGTCATTTTTCACATTCTGCCCAAAATTTGTTTTTGCACATCTGGCGCACAATGGCGTGGTCGCTGTGGGAAATCAATGTTTGGGACAGATTAAGAAAATCATAGTGATAGTGTTCATGAGCAGAGGTCACAAAATGCCTGTGTTGAAAATTTGATGAAAGAAGTCCATGAAATGACTGTGTTTTGAGCGAGCATTGCGCAGTTCCCATATATGCTCCAAAGCCCAAGAATTTTTTATATTTTCACTCCACATTTTCAACATTGCCATCTCTTCACACCTCCCTATGAATGATGCAGCTGTCATTTTTCACATCCTACCTGAACTGTGTTTTCACACATGTGGCATAGAATGGCACGGTCACAGTGGGAAATCAACGTTCAGGACAGATTAACAAAATCACAGTGCCAATGTTCATGAGTAGAGGTCCAAAATGCTTTTATGAGGTGGGGGGTCACAAAAAGGCCATGTTGAAAATTTGTAGTGCGAATACCAGCAAACGCCCTGGGCATTAGGGTTTCTACCCATAAAATCCCACCCTGTACAGATTGACAGGCATCAGAGGTGTACCTTTGGATTGCTGGCTGTAATGCTCATGGCATTCCACCCCTACCCCCACCCTGCAGCCAGTGACAGGCATAGAAGTGTGCCTTGGATTCTTCACCCCCCCACGCGAGTTCACCCCATTCTCCTATACTGCACCCATTACAGTGTATCTCCTTATGGAATGCGGTGACTGTAAAACTGTACACCCCAATGCACACCTCAACACTTGTCAGTGACTGCAGGATATGGTGAGGTGAAGTGCCATGAGCATTATGGTTGATGATCCAAAGGCACATCCCAATGTCTGTCCCTCTCTGCAGGGTGGGGGTGGGCTTGCCGTCACTTCAGTACTTCACTGCCATTCCTATTCTGCATCTGTCTAACTCATGCACTTCCAATGGTAATACCAGCAAGTAAACACTTGGCATTGACAAATGCTTGTTACAACTGACACTGCTACAGCAATTGACGAGTACATTTGAAGTGGATGCTGTAAGAAACTGCTGTATTGGGAGTCTGTGACGTGGGCATTTCAAAACTTGCCACCCAACTCCTGATACAAAAACACACAGGGGCAAGCCAATGGTGCTTAACATAATGAGCATAAACATAAATGTGAACTCTAAACATTGAAACATACAAAAAACACACACAGATGCCACTGCTTTTTATTTATAACGTATTTAATAGTTAATTTCAGCAGACAATTGTTTCCTATCAATGAAAATTAAACTTTGCAGCAATAAAGGCACGTGTTTCCTCAGTGTTCCCAAATTCTACCTTACTGTTTGATGATGTGTTACAGGTTGTTATTTGCTACGTACCTGTGCTTTGATATTTTGAAAAGTGCATTCACAAATAATATTTGATTTGATTTTAATTTGAGTTGATTTGATTTTGATTTGATGTGTCTCATACTGTCCCCCATTCTGACCATCAGTATCCCATATTTTGAAGACAGACAGTTAAGTAGTATGAGGCTGAAATGTAAATGAGATGCAAGAGGAGTTGCAGAGAGGTACTCTGTTGGGACATGGGTGCTAAATGCCAAATACCACTGTAAATACCTGCAAGCGAATGTCTGGCATTGACAAATGCTTTTAAAGACTGGAGTAAGAATTGCTTTTTTAAAAAGACTTTGCCTTTTTCCAGGGATTTATTAACAGTTTTCTAAATGGAATACATAAGGATGTAGCTTCTAAGTGCAGTTTTGCCTTCCAGCTTCTTCGACTCCACCCCTAAAACCCCAGAACCCAGCAATGCCTACCCCCCCTTCTACCTCAGGGTTGTTTCTATGAATGAAGCAAGTTCTTACCTTAAAAAAGCCCTAGGGGGTTCAGACTATTGCAAAAACTAATTTGACATGAAAATCCTTAAAATGGTACTTGACTCGGTTTTCTCCCTCCCCCCCCCCGACTGACCTCCTTAACCTCTCCCTATGTCTAGGGCAATCCCCAAATGACTGGAAGGTGGGCACCATCACACCTATACTAAAGAGTGGAGACCCCACATTACCTAACAACTACAGGCCTATCTCTATACTCCCTTCCCTCCCCTCTCGAAAGCACTGGAAAAAATCATTGCCACCCAACTCACAGACTACTTAATTATGCACAACGTCCTATGTAGGAAACAACATGGTTTTAGAGACGGGCACAACACAACCACTGCCCTCATAGAGTTCTCCAACTCTCTGCACAATGCCCTAGATAAGACGTTGCTTGCAGGAGCAGTTTTCATCAACCTGTCGAAAGCGTTCAACAGTTTCCCACACCCTGCTTCTAAATACTCTTCGCCGCTCTGGCCTGTCCCCTGGACCCGTTGCTTGGTTCACAGGTTACCTCACGGATAGGTCCCAATGTGTGAAAATACACAACACCTTCTCACCCACTCTGCCAGTCCACTCATGGGTACCCCAAGGCTCCATCCTTGGCCCACTGCTTTTCAGCATCTTCCTGAATTCCCTGCCTAAATCCTGTCCATGCAACCTTCTGCTGTACACAGATGATGCAGTAATGTATGCCTCCCACTTGGATCCCACCATCCTGCAGTCTTCCCTACAACTTGCCTTCAATCAAGTTGAAAACTGGTTCATTGACCACATACTTGTGGTCAATGTAAAAAAGACTAAATCTATGCTGTTTACACACCGGCAGAACAAGGAACACAAGGCCCAGCTAACAATCTTTTCCAAAGCCTTCCTCCCACTAGAACAGGTCTACACATATAAACACCTGGGCATTACCTTTGATCCTAACCTATCATTCCACCCGCATATTACTAATCTCTCCTCTGCCATAAATATATGCACAGGACTACTCTTTCGACATAAAGCCTGCCTACCTCCAGAGGCCCTAAATATTGCAATTACCTCCTCTATTCTCTCCCTTGTAGACTATGGACTAACTGTCTAGTCGGCCGCTGACTGCACGGCACTAGATAAAATACATCAATCCATTAATAAAGCCTGTAGGCTCCTCACTGGTTTGGATAGGCATACCTACAGCTGTACCGTGTATGAAAATCCTCACCCTGGATGAAAGAATGCATTACCAAACATGTCTCCTTGCTAAGAAAATCCAGCTAGACCTCAATCCCGCTGGCATCTCAGTCTCCCTCTGTATGGCACATACCTCTACAAACACCCGTGTGGTAGATACATTAATATGGACTGTTCCCAGAGTCAACAGCACCCTAGCACAACGGTCTTTTTCCTATAGAACACCATCCTGGTAGAATGCTTTCTCCCAGGCCATCACCTCTATCCCTAGGCTAGGCCCCTTCAAAACAACCCTCAAAAAACACATAATCTCTGCCTGTCACTGTCATTGCTCCCACTAGAACTGCTACCTGTCTATAGGCAGCATGATAATGGGATAATATGCACTTATACTGTTACTGTGAACTAATGACAATGTTGGTAACCAAATGCTCGCACCTCCTGCTAGCGCATATGTTACACCATATTCTGTATAAACAGTTCGCTGACGTTCACAGGCTCCCAACAGGACTTGTATAGCTACCCAACTGTATAGGACTAGCAACTTCACATTCCTTGCTGTGTGCCTTGTCTCCTACACTCACTGTAATATTGTATACTGCCTACTACTTGTCATACATTGTTAACCCTGTTGTTATCTCTTACCCGCCCCACTGTAATTTTGTATAAATGTCTACCTCCTACTTTGTTGTGTACCATGACAAGGAGCCTTTGGAAATGAGTCCATGACTCAAAGGTTGTAATCTGATACTCTCAATAAATAAAATAAATAAATCATTCTCTAATGCAGTTGGGATGAATAACATCCGGACCTGGTGGCGTATTGGATTTCACTTTCTTTAGCACTTTTAGGACTTCAGTGTCAGTAAAGGCTAAGTTGCCCGCTACTGGGAGTTTGTTTACAACATTGCAGTCCTTTTTTACCCCAAAATAGTACAAAAATAATTATCTAATGCATCAACTATTTGTGTTGGGTCATTCACTGCCACCCCATGTTCCACTAATGGACCTATCAATCTAGTACTAGTATTACTGTATTCTTCATGGAATTAACATAGGAAACAAATGGTTTCTGATTTTCAATAGTGAAGGTTATTCTCGTGTCTAAGTTCCTTCTCTCTTCTTTAATAAGATACTTTGTTTTAATTCTGACTTGTATCTTACTTTATTTGTGTCAGTCAGATTTTTTTAGTATTTTGAATACCTTTTCCTTTCTCTCTATCTCTTTATGCAGTTTTCTTGTTAGCCACTTGTGTATTTTTCATTTTTGGTTGTTTATTTTCTTCATTGGAATACATTTTCCTTCAACATCACATAGTATGTTTTTTATAACATCCCAACTGTCTTCCGGGGATAAATCCTTTATTATGGGTATAGTACTGAAGTCCTGGAGGGACCTGTACTAATAGTACTGAAGCCCTGGGGGAACTTGTACTAATAGTACTGAAGCACTGGGAAATTTGTGCTAATAGTACTGAAGCCCTGGGGAATCTGTGCTAAAACAATAGGGGCCCTGGAGGGACTTGTACTAATACCATAGGAGCCTTAGAAGAACCCATGCTAGTAGTACTAAAGCCATGGGGAATCTGTGCTAATACTATAGGGACCCTTGCCGAACCTGTGTTAATAGTACAGAAGCCCTGAGGAATCTGTGTTAAGACTATAGGGGACCTGGTGGAACCTGTGCTAACAGTACTGAAGCCATGGGGGGAGCCTTCACTAATAGTACTAAAGTTGCAGAGGAACCTGTGAAAATACTACAGGATAGATAGATAGATAGATAGATAGATAGATAGATAGATAGAATTAGATAGATAGACAGACAGATGGACAGACAGACAGATAGTTAGAATTAATGGATATTTATATAGTGCCTCTTTCCAGGGACTCAGAGCACTGAACAAAATTTAAAAATCAGCAATAAACATCCTCATAACTATACATAATACATAAAAAGAGAACATATAGCAGAGCACAACTTAAAATTCTATCTACCATTATTAAAATACAACAGTAAAAATTAGTCAGTTCATTTGCAGCTTACATATTAAAAGCCTGGTTAAATAAAATCATGTTTTAACCTTTTTTTAAAGGTTTCCAGCGAGGCTGCCTCTCGTAGATGTCTAGGCAGAAAGTTCCACAGGGTTGGCATGGCCACTAAAAATGCACAGTCCCCAGAATGCTGCAACCTTGCCCAGGAAACCACAAGGAGGCAACCCTGGGAGGAATGGAGAGACTGGGATGGGCAGTGAAGAACAAGGATGTCCTACAGGTAGTATGGTCCTCCTTCATGCAGAGCTTTACAGGTCAGTAACCTGACCTTGAAGGCAATCCTCCACCAAACTGACTGCCAATGCAGTTCATGGAGGATAAGCATATGTTCTGATCTCAATGTGCCTGTTAATAACCTGGCCATCATGTTCTACACCAGCTGTAGTCAATGGAGATTGCCTCCAGATAGCCCCAGGTACAGTGCATTGCAGTAATCCAGCCTGGATGTGACAAAAGCATGCATCAGGGTGGACAGGTCCTCAGCTGGTATAAGGGCCCATTGATGATGTCCGACACCAGTGCATCAAGTGCCAGCCCATCATTAAGGACCATGCCCAGATCCTTAACCTGAACAGAGGGGGTCAGTGTAGTACCCTCAATACTAAACTAGGGGTATCTGTGAGTCCCCCCCCCATCACTGTAATGACCAGAATTTGCCACCATTACCTCTGTCTTGTCTGGATTGAGTCATAGCCAATTGCGAGTCATTCAGGAGCCCTTAGAAGCCATAGG
Organism: Neoceratodus forsteri; assembly: GCA_016271365.2. NCBI lineage: Eukaryota > Metazoa > Chordata > Ceratodontiformes > Ceratodontidae > Neoceratodus > Neoceratodus forsteri. The sequence goes on along the minus strand of CM057456.1, from coordinate 664,660,045 downwards.
GGAACCTGTACTAATAGTACATGAACCCTGGGAAGTCTGTGCTAATACTATAGGAGCCCTGAGGGAACTTATGGTAATAGTGCTGATGCCCATAGGAATCTGTGCTGATAGTACTGAAGCCCCAGAGGTACCTGTGCTAATAGAATAGGAGTCCTGGGAGAACCTGTGCTAATAGTACTGAGCCATGGGGAATCTGTGCTAAGACTAAATGGGCCCTAGGGGAATCTGTGCTAATAGTACTGTAACTTGATAATAAAATTACCTTGCTCAGATTCTTGTTGGAACTGCACAAAAGGGAGAGACAACAGACAAGTGGTTTCCAGATAATAAATGTAATTTATTACTAGTAAATAATAGTAGTACAGGCTTACAACTGACAGTATAATTGCTGGAAAAGTAACCAGCTTCCTTATCTACATAGGTACAGTTTCTAGCTTCAGTAAAGCTACGCATTGCAAGGGATCTCATACCCTGATAATCACTAAGGTAACTATTACAGAAGATACCTAAAATGTATATAATTGGCCAAAAACAAGTGGCCCGAGTAATTATCCTAACAGAAGAAGTTGCTTAGCTTGCAGAACATAACTGAACAATAAGGTCTGTGATGCTTCCAAGGTCACTCGCAGTTCCAGTTGTGCACAAGCACTAAAGATGGCACTATTCCCTAACCTATAGTTATACAGCAAAAATATAATGGATAACATCTCCCAGTGGTAAGATACATCATAAAAATATCGTGGAGCATAATATGCATTAGCAAAGATAAACTAGAACTCGGATTCTGGCACTTATGCTTATATGATAAGTGTCTATGCCCTAAGGGTAGTACATACTCCTACTGCTGTCCACGAGGTGGGGATACAATCAGGGGTGCTGGTCATGGATAACATTCCTCCCTTGTTGCCTCAGAAGGGACAACAATCCCAGGTAAGTTTTGGGATGAAGCTAAAAAGTCATTTATACGCTTGACGCATGAGCCTTTTAAAGGAATTTGAGTTGTTCTCGGTGTTGTCTTAAAGTACGTTGCAGACAGCAAAGGGTGAGGATGAGAAAAACAATCAAAAACATGTGGATACAGATCTGGGGGAGTCACGTGATGCTGTTTCCTTGCTAGCTGCACTCTCTGTATGCTCCGCTTAACCCCTGCCTAATTTTAGTGTATTCTGCTCACCTTTCTACAAAATTGTACCTGGACGAACCCGTTAAGGTTGTGGACATCAGGAGGCAGTCGCTGGTTTTGCTAATGGAGGAGGAGATGCCGAAGGTTTGCCAGCGCACACCACCGCAACTCGAGAAGGCGGCGAAGAAGTCGCGGGCCCTGCCATCACAACTCTCCCAGCCCTGTAGCCCAGGTAACGGAGGGGAAGAACCGCTGATGGTGTCGCGCTTCCTGGAAGAATTCCGTCCCTTTAAGGCAGAGATGGCAGAGATGGCCTCAGAAATTAAAAATATTACAAGCTCTCTGAACGACCTGTCTAGAAGAACCACGGACAATGAAATCCGGGTGAAATCGTTGGAGAACAGAGCGGAGAAGTTGGATGGGGCGCTCACATTGATTAATCAGCGTGTTGTTAAACTGGATATGAAGACTGAGGATTTGGAGGGTAGGAGCCAGCGCAACAACGTTGTTTTAATCGGCTTACCTGAGAGAGAGGAGGGAGGGGATCCAGTTAAGTTTTTTCAGCAGTTTGTGGAAAAGATTGCCGGCCCTTCGCCCTTCGGTTCCTGTTACAACATTGAGAGAGCACATCGCGCCTTGCGACCTACCCCCCCTCCAGGAGCACCTCCTCGCATTTTCTTGGCTAAGTTTCTGAGCTACCAAGAAAGGCAGTTGTTTCTTCAGAAGGTTAAGGAGGTCAAGACGCTGCAGTGGGAGGGTGCGAATCTCAGGGTGACACAAGATCTGCCACTGTCAGTGCGGCAACGGAGGGCGACCTTTCACCCGCTGGTTTCCAAATTAATAGCGGCGGGCATCAAGTTTAGGATGACCTACCCTGCGAAGCTGCATGTCCTCGTGGATGACACCTGGAAGGCTTTTGAAGATGTGGATTCAGCCCTAGAAGTGCTTCAGAGGGTCCTGCCTGACCTGCTCAAAGCTAAATGAGTGTGATAATGGGCCCCCCCAGGAGAATGGATCTAGCTGGATGTGACTAGAGGGAAAGCTGGTGCAAATTATTGTTTGAAAGGGTGCAGACCCTCCCAGTATGTCTGCCTAGTCTTGTGAAGCCTCATTAAAGGGAGCACCGGAACGTTTGCCTGTCATTGTTTTTGTTCATGCTGCAACCCGGGAGTTTCTATGCCCAAGGACATGTTGGGTGTTTGAGAGACCGGATAAAGGAAGCAGATCGTTTTGAAGGCTGAATGGCGGTGCAACTCCCTTTTGGGTGGTGTGGGAGAATTTAGTGACACTAAGGGAGATGCTCACGGTGGATGTTGGACACTTTTGAGAGAGGAATGAATGATGAGTCTCTTTAGCATGTGTTTTTAATTTTTCTTTTCGGGGGTATTCTAGTCGGGCAACTGAAATGGGTAAAGGTGGTATTTAGGGGCTAAAATAAAGCTCCGAGTTTATTCAGGTATTCCGGGGTTGCATATCTAAAGGGTGCAGGAGCTCATGTGCATCTGGTGTTGTTATGCACAGGGTTTTGCTAGTTGGAATGGGAATTTGAGGTCTTTTTTCCCTGCACCGAGTAATTTAAATAGGGTTCTGGTGGAGGGAGGCTATCAGGGGGCAGTTTGACCATGTGGAATTTTGCAGGTTTTTCTTTTTGTTTTTGGGACTTAGGGCAAATCAGAATAGTTGTTTCAGGATATTTTTTCTGGAGTGGGGATGGTTAATATAGTGTGGGAAGATTAGGTTGGATGGTCTATAACTGGGTAAAGTTATTGATAGAGGTAGGAAAGGCTCACCTAGGTATTGGGTTCTGAAATGGAGGGGTGGCGGTTCCCGGCATAGTCTAGCCGGATATTGGGCTAGGGGTGGTGGGGCAGTGGATGAGGCGGCGGAGGCGAGCTGTCATCATGGACCACGATGTTGTGGGAGGGTCTATTAGGGTGTTTTTTGGGGTATGGGGTTTTAGTTTCTTGGCCTGGGGTGTTAGGGGTGGGTGGGGAGGTGGGTAACACAGAGCTCTGAGTGTAGCAGGTAAGGGTAATTTGATGAAGGATGCTAAAGCTGATTGCTGGCTTATTGTATGGGTCTATGGCATCTCATAAAGTTTTTACATTTTTAAGTTGGAACGTTACGGGGGCAAGACAGAAATCCAAGCAGTACAAAATTCTAAAGCACGTAGGTGCTTTAGGAGCAGATATAGTGTTTTTGCAAGAGACACATTTATTAAATGCAGAGTGTAATAATATGAGGCGCCTTCAGGTTGGACAAGTTTTCGCTTCACAAGGAAACTCCCAAAGCAGAGGGGTCTTGGTTTTAGTTCACAGGGCCGTGCCCTTTACTCCCCTTCAGACAGTGCAAGACAAGTCGGGTAGATACATATTGGTTCTTGGGAAGTTACAGACTATAGAGATTCTAATTGGTTCGGTTTATGGTCCCAATTCGGATACTCAGAACTTTTTTCGTGCAGTTAGTGGAAGTTTTGGCACCTTTTGCCAAAGTCCCTATTATTATTGGTGGGGATTTTAATTTGGTGGTGGACCCTTTATTGGATAGGTCTAAGCCCACAAACTTAGGACTTTCGCCAGCCCAAAGAGCCATGAGGGACTGGGTGGATCAATTTGGTCTATCAGATGTGTGGAGGGTTCTTCATCCTGGAGACCGTGAGTATACTTTCATATCTTCCGCTCATGGCACAGCCTCCCGTATTGACTACATTCTGCTCTCTCGTACCCTCCATTCCGGGGTATTAGGCTCGGAAATACAATCAGGGCCCCCCTCTGATCATGCAGTTGTATCAGCATCGATGACCTTTCGCTTCCCTACCTAAGTGTAGTAGCAGATGGAAGTTAAACAATCAAATCTTGAGAAACCATAATATAGTCAAATATATCTCCTCTCGAATAGATGAGTTTGTCCTAAACAATGTGAAAGAAGATGCCCAGCCAGACATGGTTTGGGGGCGTTTAAAGCTTTTATAAGGGGGGTTCTGATAGGGCAGACAGTTAAAAGGAAGAGAGAAAAGGAGCGACTCATGTCGGATTTACTGGCTCGAATACGACTCAGGGAGATCAACCTTTCTCACTACCCCTCAGAAAGAGATAAACAAGAATTAATTAAATTGAAGGATCTTTATCTTACATTATTAGGGGAACAAGCTGAATTAGCTTTAATCAAAACTAAAGCTAGTTATGTGGACCAGGGGGAAAAGGCGGGTAAGCTTCTGGCAAGGCGTATCAAACAACTTGAGGCCTCCCGTTATAATTCAGGCGGTCCAGTCCGAAAAAGATGGTCAGATTATGACCTCCCCGAATGAGATAGCGGAGGAGTTTAGAAGTTATTTTGAATCCCTGTATAGTCCAATGGCGGAAACCCCCTCAGAGGAGGAAATATTGTCCTCTCTTGAGGAGTTAAATCTTCCTTCCCTTGCAGAGCAACAGAGGCCGGTTCTTACCACTGGGATTTCTCAGGACGAGATTGAGAAGGTTATCAAGTGGCTCCGTCTGGACAGAACACCAGGACCGGATGGTTTCTCGCCTAATTTTTATAAGGTATTTTCAAGCAGTTGTCACCACTCCTGGTGTCCTTGTTTCAGTATATTCTTAGTGGTCAGGCTGTGGATCAATCCTATCCGAGGCACTTATTGTTTTAATCCCGAAACCTGATAAACCTCTTGAGCAACTTGCTAGTTACAGGCCCATCTCTCTGCTTAATTATGATATTAAAATACTGGCAAAGGTGTTAGCAGACCATTTAAATAAGGTTTTACCTGATTTGATTGGCGTAGAGCAGGTTGGATTTTTGCAGGGAAGGTTAATAAGTGATCATTTGAGTACAGTGGCGCATGTCTTCTCTGCGTCTGAGGAGAACAGTGACGCCATGGTTCTGGTCTCGTGAGACGCGGAGAAGGCATTCAATAGGGTCCACTGGTGGTACTTAATAGCCACAATGAGGAAATTTAGTTTTCTGGATCTATTTTTGCAATGGATTGGATCTCTTTACCCTTAATCCCACAGCTAGGATCTCTTGTAATGGAGTGACGTCGGATCCCTTTAAATTATACGTTGGCACTCGTCAGGGGTGTCCGCTGTCCCCCCTTCTTTTTAATTTATATCTTGAACCCCTTATTAAAAGTATACTATGTAACCATGATATAATTGGTATTAAGATTCGGGATAGTATTGTCAAGGTAACAGCCTACGCGGACGATCTCCTGGTATATATTTCGCACCCGAGTGCCTCTATACCTGTCCTATTGAATACGATACAAGAGTATAGTTCTTTGGCCAACTATAAGCTGAATTTGGGTAAAACTGTGGTGTACCCTCTTAACAGGAAGGTTTTCAACAGGAGATGACGGAGCTGGGCCTGACGTGGAACTCGGAAGCCATCAAGTATTTGGGTCTTATTTTATCTAGGGACACGGGACGAGTAAGGCTCCTAAATCTGGACGCCTTGGTTCATACAATAGATTTAGATTTAAAATGGTGGGCAAAACTTCCAATTTCGCTGTGGGGAAGGATAAGTTTGGTCAAAATGAACATGTTTCCTAGGATGTTTTATCCCCTTAGTGCTTTGAATATTTCGCTCTCGCTTTCTTGGTTTAGGAAGATTCATGGGCTTATTGCCAATTTTGTGTGGGGTATAAGAACATAAGAATAGCCTATCATAAGCTAGCAGCCCCCAAACCATTAGGCGGACTTAGACTGCGCATCTGGGACTCTATTATTGGGCGGGCCAGGCTAACAAGTATCTGAGGTGGGTGCAGGGTGCCGAGACTTCGATATTCCTTTATGGTTACAGATTGAATTAGCCCTCATTAAGGGCAGGTCTTGTTCCTGAGGCTCTGTTGTATAATAGTCCCAATTTTCTCCAGTGTCTTTCAGGAAATCCCGATTGAGATTTCTGTGAGGGCTCATCGCATGCTCATGGTTTCCTGAAATATTCTCATGTTAATGACCCATCCCAACCCATAAGGGGTAATCCAGGTTTCACATCGAGGGCAGATTTCAGGAAGGCTACCTGGGTAGCGCAGGGGGAGAGTGTTGTATAAGAGATTTAATCTCAACAGATGGATACGTGCTTCCTGCATCTGAGATTATGAGCAAATTTAAGTTGTCAACCTCGCGATTTTCAGGTTTACCAGCTCTGCCATCTCTTAGTTAGTAAATTGGGTAGTAGGTTAACACAGATTCCGAAAATAGAATTCTCGGAGAAATTAAGGCCATGGCAGGTCTACCTCATGCTGTCTCAAGCATTTATACTACGTTATTTAATTGGGCCTATTCCCAGAATTGCTCCATCTTCTTATTGGCCTCCATTTTTCCCAGTAGGGAACTGGATTGGACAGCGTTGTGGCATAGTTGTCATAAATTGATCTCTCAGGATCGCCTGAGATTGATTCAGTTTAAAATACTCCATAATATTTATTATTCCCCTCAGAAGTTGGCAAGTTTGAGGATAACCACAGCCACATCTTGCATGAGGTGTCAGCAAGGGGTGGAAGATCTGTTGCATATATTTTGGAGTTGTCCGAAGATAGTGCCACTCTGGACTAGTATCAAGAATGGGGTAGACCCGTTGTTAGGCTTGGGTGACCTTTTCACCCGGAAATTTGCCTGTTGGGAGATGTAGCTTCTATTCCATTTAAAAATAGGAGGTTTCATATATCTTTAATCTCGGCATCCCTCAAGAATGTGGTTCTCAGACACTGGAAGGACTCTGTTGTGATCAGCTATACAGAATGGTTAGAAGAACTTCTGGCCAATCTCAGAATTGAGAGAATGATTGCCATTCTTCAAAATAAACTTCCTAGGTTTAATAAAATCTGGGGCCCCCTCTATACTTGTTACTCAATGTAGAGATGGATTTTTCTGTTTTCAGTGTTTGGCAGGTCCCTCAGAGCCTTGTGTGGGGTGGGGGGGGGGTTTGGATGGGGGGGCAGAGGATGTACCGTAATCTTGTTGTTCTGTGCATGCATGTTCATTTTATATGGAGGTGTTGTGTCTTACGGATACATTCTCTGTACAAAAACTGTTAATAAAATCTTAATGGAAAAAACGTGTGGATAACAACAAAAGCTTTGAAAGTCATTTCTAGCCATGTATTTCCTAGAGCAGTGCTTAAATCACCATCATGAATAAGATTGTTCAGAGTATCATCTGCTTTAGAAATATTATTGCTAATATAAATCAAATGAGAATCCTTTCTAGCTAAAAGAGATTTCAAGGAAAGAGTCAAAGGGTCAATGTGCACGTTAAACATGGGAAAGTATTGAGACAAGGCAAGCAAGTATTGCGGATCGGTATAAATGACATCTGGTTCAGGGAGAGGAACAGGAGTAATAACAGTGTGTCCGATGACTGTTTTCTGCTGTGGAGTAAAACAGAAGTTAGGATTTGAGATAAGACAAGATTTTTGACCATAAGCAAAGGATTTGTGATTTGTCACTACACAAGATTGTCCATCGGAATTGTAAGTAACTCTGACAGTTGATATCCTCCATCACTGTAGACGTATAGGGCAGGAGAAAGACTGGTTGGTGAGCCATGAGGAGAAATGATGTACCTCTTCCAGGTAGCTTCGGAATTTAGCTGTTTTGGCATCAGGCACAGAAGATGCAGCTTGTGGAGATTCAGATTCATCATCCCCATCAACATCAGTAAGATTACACGGCATATCATCACCCAAAGATAGGGACCAGTCCAGATGCTCAGGCGAGTATCCACAGACAGGTTTCACAATGTCGTAAATGTCACAGTGGCACAGGTAATAGTATCCTTTCTTGGCACAACAGTTCATGTGGGGTGCCACCCAGACTTGGAGCATAGCATGGTAAACAAGTAATTAGGGCAAGCCAATTCTTTCATGATAGATATCATCATCAGGTGTCTGACGGAGCTGATAGCAGCAAGTTTGTCAAAAACAGATGTTTCAGGATTGAAGCATGGTAGAACACAGTGAAAGTGATGAACACATTATCATGGGTAGAACATCTTAATAAAATAACAAGGTGCTTGATTTGGATATCTGGAGACATACTCAAGATTTCTAGTGGTAGACATAGAGATGTTAACAGAGTTTGCTAAACAAATATCAATGCATTTAAGAGATTTGCAATAAGGACAATACCATTTACCCATTCTTCTATCATGGATACGGTCTGCAATGTGGCCCGTTTCTAAAACCCTGAAGAGATTGTTCACAGTTGCAAGTACATAAGAACCATAAGCAGAATATAAAAGTTCACAGGCAATATATTATTTGTCTGCCTCCTTATTGGTTTGGAAAATCAGTTCAGTAAACTTATTCTTAGTATCATTGAATCCTTTGGCAATTTCCTGCATATTTTAGACTGTAAAACGTTCTTCTTTACTTAAACCATCTACTCCATGTAACAGTGGGGGTAATATAGCATTCTTAATAACTTGCTGGAAATTAAGAGTTTGGATTTTAATAGCAGCTATATCTGCTCTATTCCAAATAGACATGCCTGTGCCAAAAAAGCCTGAAACGGTGCCTGCTGCACCAGTACCATCTGCAGTGTCATGCCTAGTGCATGATCTAGGTTTAGCATTAGGCGCGGGTGAGAAGATCCCTACATGATCAGTGGTATGTGGCCCACTGACTGGATCATTAGTGCATGTTTGGTACAGCTACAATACCTGTAAGCATCATACTGAAAAATTTAGATGTATTAGTCATGTAACAGAGACCAATTTCACCCATATTCCAATGTGTAAGATTAAAAATAACTGGGACATGCATAAATTGTACATTATTAATCAGGGCTCCTGGAAAGGACGTGGTGGTCAAACTACTAGTAGGGCCTTCCTCCTGTGGAAGGCAGTCAGTCATTTCTTCTTTGGTGGGCAGGACTACAGAAAGAAAAAGAGCTTTAGCATTAGGTGTGGGTCAGAAGACCCCTACATGATCAGTGGTATGTGGCCCACTGACTGGATCATTAGTGCATGTTTGGTACGCAGCTACAATACCTGTAAGCATCATACTGAAAAATTTAGATGTATTAGTCATGTAACAGAGACCAATTTCAGCCATATTCCAAAGTGTAAGATTAAAAATAATTTTGACATGCATAAATTGTACATTATTAATCAGGGCTCCTAGAAGGGATGTGGCAGTCAAACCACTAGGAGGACCTTCCTCCTGTGGAGGGCAGTCAGTCATTCTTCTTTGGTGGGTAGGACTACAGAAAGAAAAAGAGCTTTAGCATTAGATGCTGGTCAGAAGACCCCTACATGATTAGTGGTATGTGGCACACTGACTGGATCATTAGTGCATGTTTAATATGCAGCTACAATACCTGTAAGCATCATACTGAAAAATTTAGGTGTATTGGTCATGTGACAGAGATTGATCTCAGCCATATTCCAGTGTGTAAGATTAAAAATAACTGGGACATGTATAAATGTTACATTATTAATCAGGGTTCCTGGAAGGGATGTGGCAGTCAAACCATAAGGAGGACCTTCCTCCTGGGGAGGGCAGTCAGTCATTTCTTCTTCAGTGGGTAGCACTACAGAAAGAAAAAGAGCTTCAGTAGCTACAGAGTTGTGAAGACAGACAGCATGTGATTCCTCAGAGATAAGGCTGTCACACCAAGCAGGATCTATAAGAGTGGTAAGGTTGTAGCGACCGATATGTCTGGGGGAAGTCTGTCGAATAGAGAGTACCATTTTTAGATATGTCAGTGTTGGGCCATCCATGGAATGTACCTTTGGATAGGTGGGCTATAGGGAGTGTGTAGCCATTGATATCAGTTTCCCATTGAAAGGAAAGTGAGGATTTATTTGGAGCAACTACCATAGCATCAAGATAGGCATCTGAGCCTTCCTTTACAGTATTCATTTAATTAGTTACGTTAGTGTGAACTCCCATTGGGGCTGAATGTTCAAGTTTGCTAAGAAAAAGTTCTACACATTGTTTGTGGGTTGACAGGGGTTTGTTCTGACAGTCTGTCAATGGGAATGGCAGTAGTGGTCCCACCAAGATGAATAGGAGCAAGATAGCTATCTTGCCAGTGTGCCTGAAAGAAAACAGTAAAGGTTTGTTAAGTGTGGGGTACTATTCCACCCTAAATGGGTAGGAATAATAAGTTTAGTCACCTTTGTACAATTTGAGCTGATTAGCATGGAACCACTTTTTGGCGGTCTTCTTTTGCTGTTGAACTTGGACCTGATAGACAGCAGGGCTGAGTTTGTTGACGATGGAATATGGGCCTTCCCATTTACAGGCAAATGAATGAGTTGGTTGTCTGTATTGGAGAAGCATAATTTGGTCCCCAGCTTGCCAGTCGACTTCTTTGACGTGTAATCAAAATGAGCTTTAGCTTGTTGTTGAGCTTTACCCATTTGATTGGCAGCAAACAGGTGTGTTTTCATGATACTATCATGAAGCTTTTCAACATACTTATCTACAGATACTCAATCTGCAGTAGGGTCATGACCTCATAGGGTGTACACTGGGTAGTGGCTGCAGGAGAACCCCTGATTGCCATTAGTAGTAGTGGCAAGAAGGAATCCCAATCCTTGGGATTGTCATTGTTGAATTTACATAACATCTGTTTGATTCATCTGTTGGCTTTTTATACCTGGCCTGATGATTGAGGATGGTAAGGGATGTGGAATTTCTGATCTACTTCAATGAGTTGGAGTGTCTGCTTCATTAGCTCAGCTGTAAAACTGGTTTCCTGGTCTGAGTCTACCTTTAGAGGTAGGCCCCATCTGGAGAACAGTTGATCCACCAGGATCTTGGCAGTTGTCTTTGCCATGTTACTCTTAATGGGAAATGCATCCACCCACTTAGAAAACAAATCTGTGACAAGTGCATACTTGTTGTTCTTGCTGGAGTTGGTAAGGGGGCCAATGAAATCAATCTGTATCACACTCCACAGTCCAGTTTGCCTTTGTGGCAGTAATTTGGCTTTTCTTTTCACTGAAATTGGATAGGTCTGGGCACACACTATGCAGTTGTCCACATAGTGTTCTACAACTTTGGCCATGCCAGATCACCAGACAGTTTTGAGACTCTGGAGGGTATTGTTTACCACCTGTTGTCCACCAGTAGGGGTATAATGAACCATATGGATGAATTCAGTTCACAAAGATTGTGGTACAACCCACAGTTTGTCACCTGTATTCTCTTTCCGATACCAGATGAGATTGTGATCACTAGACAAGTGAATGTTGTCAGAGTGTCTCTTATACGGACTACCAGCAGGTAATGGTTGTTTCATTCTTTTGTCCAAGAATTTGAACACATCTTTTAGTTCTGGGTCTGATTTCTGGGCTGCACAAAGGTCCAGTGGAGGTTCTGGTACTGGTTTCTGCCTAGTATTAGCAGCTAAGAAAATAACTGTCACAGCTAATGGGTGAGTCATTATCCATGTCTCCCCCCCCCCCCGAGAGCCTGCTTTGGCAAGCAAGTCTGCTCAATCATTGAATTCATGGTAAGGGTCAGATTTACAATGAGTCTTTACCTTGTGGATATACAGTTTATGAGTAAACTCCTGTGTCAGGGTGTGGATATATACAAACAGATCCCTGTATTTGACAGGTGTGCCATCAGAGGACATAAAATTATTTTTCTCCAGGAATGGTAAAAACTCAGCAAGAGATGAACAGACCCAATTGGAGTCTGCAAAAATGATGGCATCCTTGTCACCATGGGACATAACCTCCAAAGCACAGGTCACAGCTGCCAGTTTGGCACACTGCGATGAGATAATGGTGCACTTCCTGGAAATGCACCTGAAATCACCATCTTTGTCAAGAATGAGCACCCCATATCCTGCCACCTGTTCCACATCTACATAGGAGGTGGAGCCATCTGTCAAGATATGGTACATGGTGTTATCTTCTAGAACATCTGGTGTTGCCGTTAAGAATGGTCCTGGTTCAGGTAATTCAGGGGGTTGGAATGCACAGTCATGCGGTTTGCCTGTGCAGAGTAGGCCTTGGGCCAGAATCAAGGGTATTTTAGCATGGAGTACTCTAATGTCCCTGCCCTGCAAAAGCAAAGACCAGTGAGTAAGTCTGGTGTTAGAAACTGAACCACCTTTTACTTTATCTGAAAGTAGAAAGTTAGTTGGGGTGTGGTAGGTATGCAAGACAATAGGAGCATACCCAGTGATGTACATGAAATGTTTGACAGCCCAGTAGGTTGCGAAAAGTGTCCTTTCACAGAGACTGTATTTTCTCTCTACTGTGGACAGCATCTGAAATGCTTAGACAATGGGTCTGAAGTAGCCATTGTACCTTTGTGCCACCACTGCAGACATTGCCACATCAGAGGTGGCAGTTTCCAAGTGGAACAGAAGGTTTGGGTTGGGGTTGATCAGTGCTGGGGCTGAGGCTAAGACTTACTTTAGCTGAGTGACAGTTTCAGTGTGAGTGGGGCCCCATGCCCATGGCATGTCCTTTTTTAGAAGTTCATACGAGGGAGCAGCCTTCAAGGCAAAGTCAGGAATGAAATCCCTGGAATAGTTCACCACTCATAAGAAGCATCTGAGTGTTGCCACGCTAGTAGGAAGTGACAAGTCCTGCAAGCCCTGGATCTTTTTGAGAGCTGAGCTTCTACCTTGGTCTTCAATGCGTAGGTCTTTTTCTCACAGTTGTGCCTTAGAGGGGTTGCACCTGAGGCTTGCTCTCTTGAGGAGAGACAGAAGTTCATCTAGAAGGGCCAAATGATCTTCCTTCATGGTGGCTGCTAAAAGCAAGTCATCCACATACTGCAGGAGACACTGGGGTGTGGAGAACCCCTGCAGGGCATCCATCATGTGGAGATGAAAGAGGGAAGGGCTGTTGTGAAAGCCCTGAAAAAGGCAGGTCCAGGTGTACTGGTGTCCATTAAAGGTGAAAGCAAATTTGTACTGGCTTTCTTGTGCTAATGGGAGTGACCAGAACCCATTAAAGATGTCTAGAGCTGTGAACCACTTATTGTCAGGTGTCAACAGCTTGCATACATCAGGTGCTGATGCTACTGTTGGGTGCAACTGGAAGTAACTTGATTAAGTTTCCTATATTCAGTTCTGAGTCTCCAAGCTCCATTTGGCTTCTTCACAGGCCAAATAGGTGAATTGACAGTAGAAACACAGGTCTGAATTACTCCCTGCTAGAGCAGTAATTGGATGGTCTCTCTCAGTGAGGGTAAGGCGTCAGCAGGAAATGGATACTGCTTCTGCCTCACTGGGTTAGATCCTGGAATCTTGATGGTAGTGTGCATCCTATCACAATCATGCTTGTTGGTAGCAAACACATCCAGGTGTTTCTGCAACAGAGGTGCAAGTTCAAAAAACAAGTCATGACTTTGGACTAGAGCCATGACATCATAATCCTTGTTGTTATGGGAGCTTGCTGCCACCACATGTGAGTTTAGGATGGTGTCAACATGGCACTGTCCTTTGATTTGAAGGAGTAGCCTATTGGCTAGATCTACTACACAGCCATGTAGTGCAAGAAAGTCAGTTTCCAATATACTGGGGTGATGATGTAATATCATAAGGTCAAAGACAAAATTAGTCCTGAGGTGGCCTACCACCACAGGCAGAGGAACAAATCTGTAGGTGTGTAGCTGGGTACCATCTACACCCTGGGCACTGGTCTTCCAGCTGGTAGACCAATCAGATGAGGCTGGGTCCTCATCATGGAGGACTGATATAGCTACTCTGGTATCCAGAAGCATGATAAGGTGGTGGCCCCAGACCATAGCCTTTACACAAGGCTGTCCATTTGTGTCAACAAGCAGGTCACCCACAATCTGGACTAGGGCCTGTAAGTGTCAATCTGTACTTTCAGAATCGTGCCCATCATCCTATAGCTGAAATCTGAGGCTCGCAGGATCTTTCTGGGCCTCCTGTATGTTTTGCATGCAGTATAAGTGTGTCCATGCCATCACAGGCATGACAGCGGCCTGTTCAGTTGCCACTTCCTCAATCATAGCATCAGCCTGGTCAGTAGCTAAGGGCAGGAAAGTACAGTATTTCCTTGGTTGCATGACTGCCCAGCAGCTGGAGCGAGGGCTGCTACAGTACATGTAGGCATATTTACTCTCTCAGCATGGAGCTTTTCCAGCAGTTTGTGGAGGGTCTCATTTTCATCCTTTAGACTCTGATAGCTGGGACCATTATGGTTCTGGCCATCAAACTGGGCATTTGGATTTTTCCAGTTACTCTTATCTCTGTTTCTGTTGTTCTTGTAGTTCTGGTCCCCCCCATGTGACTGCTTTTCATCAGAAGGGGTACTGGTCTTCTTGTTGTTACCTTCCACAATATAGTGGGTAGGCATATCGAAGGTGGCCTGCACTGCTGCTACCTGTGTTGCTGGAGTTTGAATGGCAGCAGCTTTGCTCGTCTTACCGGAAGTGAGGTTATGGAGGTACACTTGATAGGCATGCTCTGTTTTGGTGAGGGTATTCGTAAAAGTTTCGATACTTGGGTAGACATTGAGCTCAGCCTTTTCCCATAGGCCCAGAGTCATGTTCTGGATGTACAAATCCTTATACACAGTCTGGTTACAGTATGTGACTTCATTTGCAAGGGCTTTCCCAGCTTGATATGGAGCCATAACCTTTGGTGGTAGGCTGCGGGACTTTCCTTTGCCTTCTGCTTAACCTTGTAGGCCAAACGTGCTCCAGTGACACCCAGGGAGTTAGCGGCGATGATGGCTGCAGCAATATCATACATGAGCATCTCACAGTTGCATGCAGTCTCTAGGAACTTGGCCCAGAGGGTAAGTTCAATCATCTGTCATGAGACCTGAACCTGGTACTCAGGTTGGAGAAAGAGCTTCTCACAATGGGAGCGCACCTTCTCCAGATGGCAACTGAGATTGTCAGTGGGGCCCATCTGTCCAATACTTTGTGTAATTTACTGGACAGAGTGAGTAACTTGTAAGGGGTCAGAAATACAAGAAACCATGTTCAAATCAAGATGCTCAAAGGCGCCATGAAGGGCAGCTTCTGCCACCGCATCAGCGACTGACTTAAATGCATGACACTGGATGACAGTATCCTCAAGCATTCTGTCAATTTGATCCTGGAGGGCATTCCTTCAGCCCTCCAGTGTAGCAATATTGGTAATGGCCTCTTGAATTAGGCTGCGGAACTCCGCTGTGTCATCCCTGGAGAGGGGAGCAAGCAGAGATGCACCATTGAATACAGGCCGTCTGCCTGTGTCATGGGGGCTGCCATCTTGGCATTGTATCTGGCTTCCACCATATTTGTGGAGCCATGGCAACATAGAGGGTGTGCCTACATGGGTGCCATCTTGGGGATGGCTGGAGAAGATGACAGCCCTATGGGGCTTGATTTCTGTGTGATGTGGCATGCCTCATCATCAGTCAGAGTCATCATTGCCGGATGACGTAATGTCAGTGGGCATATACTGGAACCCTTTCATAGCTTTAACATGGCCGGTGAGAACCTCACACTGATGGGGCAGTTTTGTCATCTTTCTTCTACATCTCTTGTGGCAAACTCTTGCAGTGCCCTGCTCAATACCATTCTCATCCTCACGATGCAATACTCTGTATGCAGTGCCCAATTCAACGGTTTCCCTAAACTCTTTGTCTAACTCACAACTCATTCTCTCATTCTCCTCTTTCAAGTCAGTATTCTCTTCTCTCAAACCTTCATTTGTGTCACTCAGAATATCATTCAAATATGTTAACTGTTTCTTATCATATTTCAATCTTTCACAATCATCTCAATATACAAATTTCTCACTCAGAGTCTTGAGCAGTACAATGCAACAGTCTGTTACTGGAATTGCAGAGTGACTGTGGTTCCTCCACAAGTTTCTGTTCCTTTTTCTGTAACTCTGATGCCTGCAAGCCCATCTCTTTTTTTAGAGACACATTTTGCAGTTCAAGGGAGGCACTCTTCGCTGTGAGACACTCAACAGCAGTATATAGAGCTGCAACCAAAAGACCTTTGAGGTTGTATTTCTTGGTTGTTGTTTTGGACTCTAGGTAGTGCTCTGATATTAAGAGCAAAGGGTTTTCTGCAGACTTCGTGTCCAGCACAAAGTCCGTCCATCCACCATGGTATGTCCGGTAGTTCGAGACATCCAGTCTCAGTTCAGTGCAAAGTTCAGGCATGACAAAGAAGTGGTAAACAAACAAACAAAGAAGCAGACGAAAGACTGGATAAGATCCTTGGAGCTTTCTGGCCCCCTGTGGGCAAACAGTGGTGCCAAGTCGGTACACTGTCACTTGCAGAGGGAGTGCAAAGGGGTCCGGTGGGGATATGCCACGCCCAAGACCAACAACCACTTTAAGTATGAGTAGGTCCAACTAGGTAAAAAATGCACTACACTACTCAACATTCAAACTTAATTTTTTAATTTTTTTTATTTAAATCTCAGATTACAAATACCTTTGAGCTTGAGGCAGCTCATTTACAAAGGTTCCACATCAAAGGAAAGGGTTACAATAAGGTAGGGAAGTATAGACAACATTTATGGAGTCAACGGAGGTACAGACAACATTCATGGTATCATTGGAGCACAGCAAGTCAATTGGTAAATAAGTGGGAACAGTGCTATACACTCAAGATTACAAGCAAGCATTGAAAACCATAAGGTACATTTAAAGCAACATTGCTAATCAGAGGTGGAGGGGAAGGAGAAGAGTAAGGAAGGGGTAAGGGAGATGACAGGGCAGAGTTCAGAAAAAGAAGGAAAAGAAAATATGGCAGCCAGAGGCCTTGTCGTAGGGTGAGAGGAATGGGAAGCTAAGATGGGAGAAGGAGGAGTAAAAGAGGGGAAAGGAGGGCAGATGAAGGGAAAGAAGAAAAGGGAGAGTGGGAACCAGAGGGCCTGGACAGGTCCAGGAAGAGGGGGGTCAGTGGGATAAGAGCAAGGAGCGGGTGAGGTAAGTGAGGAGGTGGCAGGGGGACAGGGGAAATTGTTCTGTCAGGAGAGGTGAAACAAACAGGAAGCCAAGCAAGAGCCTCAGAGAGTGAAAAAAGTGGTATAAGGGTGTCTGCAGAAGTGGAAAACTAGGTGTAACAATCACAAGTGCTTTCGACTAGGAGATGCTGATGAAGCATAAGTTTAAACTGGGACAGACTAGAAAGACTGCTCAGTTTGTTGCTTAGATTATTAAACCACAGGGGTGCTCTGTACGGAAAGGATAACTGGTATTGAGCAGCCTGACAGTGGGGTACTAGAAGGAGGTCAGAAACTGAGGTACGTGTGTGGTAGATCTTAGGGGATTTGTTTAGCAGGCAACCAATGCTCGGGGGTAGTAATCAAAGTAGAACTTTTTTGGAGAGGAGGCAGGTTTGATATTTGATCCTGTTACTTAGTTGAAGCCAGCCAGATTGAGCATATAACTCACAGGTATGAGTAAGGCACACAGCACCTTTAACTAACCTACAGGCTTTGTTCATGGCCACTGTGAGTCATTTAAGAGATGTGGAGGTTGCAGCACAGTATATGATTAGACCATAATCAATGATTGAGAGGACCGAGCTGTGAACTGCAACCTTCGGGGCTTCTTGGGTAAGACTTCGTCTGTGTCTGAAGAGGAGCCCAATTCTGATATTAACATCTCTGGCAACATTTTCAATGTGATGCATAAAGGTAAGGTGACTATCCAGGGTAAGACCTAGGTATTTGAAAAGGTGAATTTGTTCAAGAGCATCTCCGTGGTTGTTGGTGATAGTGAGTTGATGGGCCTTAAACTTATTTCAAGAGGACGAAAACAGCTGGACTCTAGTTTTTTTGCAGTTTAGCACTAGTTTGTGATTATTAAACCATCTGTCTGCTTCTGTGAAGCCTTGTTGAAGACTGCTTTCAAGAGCGTTGGTATCCAGGTGGCTAGTAAAGATGACCGCATCATCTGCATAGAGGAGAGTACACTGGTTGCAGACAGCTGGAAGGTCGTTCAGGAAAATACTGAACAATAAGGGACCCTCTGCTCAGAAACTATGTTTGATATCCTCACCCTCTGCAGTCTATCACTGAGGTAGCTTCCAAACCATTTCAGGGTGTTTGGAGCAACACCAGTTTTAGAGAGTTTGCCAAGCAACAGTGTGTGATTCACTGTGTCAAAGGCTTTTGTTAAGTCAACAAAGGCTGCACCTATAATCTTGCCTTGATCAATGGCCTGTTGTATGAAGCTTGTGAATTCTAATAATGCTGTGGTAGTACTGTGCTTCTTTCTAAAGCCATGTTGTTGTGGGCACTGGATGGAGTATGCGTCCAAATAAACAAGCTGGTTGGTAACAATTCGCTCGAGCACCTTGGAGAGTGGAGGGAGAATGGATATAGGCCTATAGTTACCCTGTAAGGAACCATCACCGGTTTTATGCACCGGAGTTATGATGGCCATTTTCCAGGCATTGGGAAATTGTCCCAGTGTAAGAGAAAGGTTTAGAATCTTAGTTAAAGGTAGGAGAACTTCATCTAGTGTTAGGGTGATAAGCTTAAGGTCTAGTCCATCACTACTGTGTCTTGCATTTTTTAAGAGCGTAGCTAGTAGTTTTCTAACCAGGTTGCATGATACCCTTTTAAAATAAAAAGGGGGGTGCTCATGACTATTTTCATCATCGTGGCTTGTGGAGCAGGCATCATCATCATCGAAAAAGTCAGGTGGGAGAACACAGCTCAAATTGGTAAAAGCATTGTTAAAGGCATTAGCAATTTCCAGAGAGGGTCAGTGGTAGGGGTCCCATTTATATTTAGCATTGTAGGTGATACTTTAGGTTTTTTGCCAGTGACATTATTTACATTAGACCAGAACCTTCTGTTATCTCCCCAGGAGTTGGTAAGCATCTCCCTATGGTACTTGTTTTTTGCCTGGTGAGTCTCCCTCATGCAGTTGTTTCTAGCAGCTTTATAGGCTTGTAGGTCCTGCTGCTTACCAGTGGCTTTTGCACAGTGCCAGAGATGGTCCCAAAACTTCATGTGGTAAAGGAGCTCAGGAGTGATCCAGAGGTTAACCATGCCAGAGACCTTAATCTTTTTGAGAGGGGCATGCGTATCACAAGCAGTGTTGAAAACCCTTATAAAGTGACAGAGGGCTACATTAATATCATTGGTTGAGTCCAGGATGTTCCAATTTTGGGCACAAAGCTGTTGTTTTAGGAGGTCCAGGTGGCCCCTTCTGAGAATCCTGCTGTAGATAGTTTGAGGAGGGGGGATAAGGAATTTATTAGTCCAACTGCATGTGAAACATAGAAACAAAGAAGCTGATGGCAGAAAAGGACCGCAAGGCCCATCTAGTCTGCCCATTTCTTTTTCTACCTTATGAATGTGCCATAGACCTTTGCTCTGTCAATCGCCTATCTATTCATACTCATCTGTACTGCTCCCTTATGCCTATCCCATGCCTGTTTGAAGCCCTGCACTGTATTCATATCTACCACTTCCTGAGGTAGACCGTTCCATGCATCCACCACCCTTTCTAAGAAAAAGAACTTCCTCACATTACCCCTTAATCAGCCTCCCTCAAATCTCATGCTGTGTCCTCTTGCCCTGCTAGTTTTCTTATATTGAAACATGTTAGACTTTTTCACCTTGTTAATGCCCTTAAGGTGTTTGAATGTTTCAATCATATCGCCTCTCTCTCTCTCCTTTGCTCTAGGGTATACATATTGAGTTCAGCTAGTCTGTCCTCATATGTTTTCTGATGCAGTCCATGCACCATTTTGGTTGCCCTTCTCTGGACTGCATCAATTTGGTTAATGTCCTTGTGAAGGTGCGGCATCCAGTACTGCACGCAGTACTCCAGATGGGGCCTAACTAGTGTCTTATAAAAAGGGATTATTACCTCCCTCTTCCGACTTGTGATACCCCTACTAATACACCCCAACATCCCTCTAGCCTTACTTACTGCTTTAGAGGTCTGCTTGGATGATTTCAGGTCATCGATGATGATGACGCCCAAGTCTCTTCTTCTCTTGTGACTGCCAGCAACTCCCCTCCCAGCCTATAGGTAGCTTCAGGGTTTCTCTTCCCTATGTGCATGATCTTGCACTTCTTTGCGTTAAACCCCAGTTGCCACTCTTCTGACCATTTTGCTAGTTTATCCAGATCTCTTCTCAATCTGTCCACACCATCTGGATCATCTACTCTATTGCAGATCTTGGTGTCATCTGTAAACAGACAAATTTTACCCTCCAGCCCATCTGCAATGTCACTGACAAAGATATTGAAGAGGACTGACTCCAAGACTGATCCCTGAGGTACCCCACTTGTGACTTGCATCTCTTCTGACTGTATACCGTTTACCACCACTCTCTGTTTTCTGCCCGTCAACCAGTTTGCCACCCAGTTGACCAACGTCTGACCACCCTGAGCCTACCCAGCTTATTAATCTTTCTTCTATGTGGAACAGTATTGAAAGCTTTGCTGAAGTCAAGGTAGGCAACATCAACTGCTCCCCTTTGGTCCACCACTCTGGTTACCCAGTCAAAGAAATCTATGAGATTAGTTTGACAGGACCTTCCTTTTGTAAATCCATGCTGTCTTGGACCAGGTGTTGCACTATCCTTTCCTTAAGGAGTGTCTCCATAATCTTGCCCACTACTGAGGTAAGACTGACTGGTCTGTAGTTCCCTGCCTCTCTACCACTCTTGAGGACCGGGATCACATGAGCCCTTCTCCATTCTTCTGGGACCTCTACTGTGCTCAGAGACTCACTAAACAGTTCTGATAATGGCTCTGCTAGTTCCACCCTTAACTCCTTTAGTACCCTGGGATGTATGCTATCAGGTCCCATTGCCTTGTCCACCCTGAGCTTAGTGAGCTCTTGTAGGACCCTTTCTTTTGTGAAGGGACTAGTGCGCACCTCCTTCCCTCCCTCCTATGTCCATGGTGCAGAGCTGGGGGCCCTGCCCTACATTCTCTTCAGTAAATACTGACCAGAAGTATCTATTTAGGATAGATGCTTTTACATAATCCTCCTCCTCGCACTCCCCCTTATCTCCTTTGATCTTAACAATACCCCCTCTGGACTTTTTCCTTTCACTAATGTATCTATAGAAAGTCTTGTCACCTTCTTTTACTGTTTGTGCTACTGTTTCCTCGGTTTGGGCCTTTGCCTGCCTTACTGCCTTCCCTGCTTCCCTTAGGGAAGTTTGGTATGCCTCCCTATCTTCATCCTGCTGTATTCCCTTATATTTCCTGAAGGCCAGCCTTTTGGCTCTGACCTTTTCTGATACTGTGTTTGAGAACCAAAGTAGTTTCCTTCTTCTTTTGCACTTCCTTTTCTCACTAACACAATGGGACGTTGCTTCAAGTATTGCATCTTTAATGCTTGCCCACTTTGCTTCTATCTCCTCGCCTGTATTTCTTTTTGCCAGGGCTAGCTTAACTCTGTTGGCCATCTTATCAAAGTCAGCTCCTCTGAAGTCCCATATTTTTACCTTGGAATGGGATAATTTTGTTCAAGTGGCAAAATTGAACCATACCATGTGATGGTCACTGGCTCCCAGGTGATCTTCTACCCAGAGATCTATGATCCTTTCCCTGTTAGTCAGTACTAGATCTAGGATAGCCCTGTCTCTTGTGGGCTGTTGTACCAGTTGTCTGAGGCTTTCTCCCTGCAGGGAATCCACCATGTTTCTAGTTCTGGCAGATGTCCCTGCTGGTATTGACCAATCTGTATCTGGCATGTTGAAGTCTCCCATTATCAGAACCTCTCTTTTTGCTGTTATGTTTTGTATATCTTCTAACAGTAACGTGTCTATGTACTCCCCTGGTCTGGAGGCCTGTACACAACCCCAGTTCATATGGCTGTCCCATTTCCTGTTTCCATGGTGACCCACAGTTCTTCTGGCTCCTTATGTGTATTCTGAATTTCTGTAGCTTTGATATTTTCATTGACATAAAGGGCTACTCCACACCCCTTTTTGCACCTCAATCTCTTCTGAACAGTACATAGCCAGGTACTGAAGTCTCCAAGTGTGGTTACTGGTAAACCATGTCTCGCTAATGGCTACTATGTCCAGTTTAGCCTCTGTCATTATTGCCTGCAGGTCAGGGATCTTGTTTCCCAGACTGTGCGCATTTGTGTACATGATTTTCCATTGGTCAGATTTTGGTGTGTTAGTTGTTGGACGAGGTCCAGCATTTCCCCTGTGCATCGTATGGGGAGCTGGACCTTTTTCTTTACCTGGTGATGCAAATGAACTACAAACATGCTGAACTCCTGTTTGACCACTAGGTGAGGGGGGAGGGGTGTTCTTCCCATATAACATTTCCGGTGCTGCACCCCTCTCCCCATTTGCTAGTATAAATATTCTGCAAAGACATCAAACTTCTGCCCCAATGCACTGACTCCCTCCTTAGTTAGATGCAGTCCATCAAATTTAAAGGGCTTTCACTTACAAAACTGTTGCCAATTCCCTACAAATTTGTGTCCTTTTTCCTGGCACCAGCCCTTGAACCACATGTTTAGCTCCCCTATCTCCCCTTCTCTGACCTTCCATCCATCCATCTGTCCCCCTCTCCCAGACTGGCAGGATCTCAGAGAAAGAGATGCCGGATGAAATGGATGCTAGTTTGTCCCCACAGCCTGGTTAGGTGTTCCTTGGTCTCCACAACTGACCGGCTGGCGAGATCGTTAGTCCAAATGTGTACCAGGACATCCATGTTTGCTCCTGCTTCCTGAACAATTTTAACAATGCAGTCAGTGTCTCTCCATGATGATGTACCTGGGAGACATCTGACCATTACCCCTGGCTGGAGATATGTATCAACTCCCCGAATCATGAAGTCTCCTATGATCAGAAGTTTTTTGGATTTCCTTTTTTACTTTTTTTGTTTTGGTTCCTGTTTTGGGCACATTTTGTTGTGATATATCCTTTGCTGTAGTGTCCTGCTCTGCAGTGTCCTCTGCCCCTTTGTTTGATTTCAGAGATAAAGGCAGATACCTGTTTGTAGTTTTTATATGGTTTGTGGAGGTGGTATGTTGAAGAGCACCGAGTGATGGGGCACCCGATTTGCCCTTCCTAACCACCTGCCAACCTCCTGGACCAACAACCCTCTGTGGTCGAGGTGCTTCTGTTGGATGTTGGGGAAATGGTGGGCAGTTCTTACAATACATTTCCTCTTGAATATATAATTTGAGGTGGGCAATCTCTGCCCATGCTGCCAGGAGCTGATCCCTTAGATCTCCAATGGCCCAGCATGTACAACAGTGTCCTAAGTCCTGTAAAACTGCCATTCTGAAAGTGTTCCACAGTACCTGTAGTTAATGAAATCCATTCCAGGTAAGTTGCTGGGTTTATAATCTGGTCAGAGTAATTAGAAGGAAGGAAATGAAAGCAAAAGTTTGATTTTGTGCTTTGGTTGTTTTTCTTTGTATAACTTCTCATAACAAGTTAAATTACTAGTGCCCCTGTAAATGAGGTCACTGTGTGGATACCCCTCTGATCCGCCCCTTCCTGCTTTGCTACAGGAAATGTCACAACTCTGCTACCCTATAAAAGGAGTGTAGTGTGGCGTGGTGATTGTGGAATGGTCACTGATGGAGGGTACACAGTTACATTGGAAAGGCAGTTAGGTTGGTTAGAAATTATCCAGTTGAGTGTGGTGCTAGTCCCTGTTTTATAGTTTATCCTAGTGGATGCATTAACAGTTGAGTTAGGTGAAGGGCTGTTATTGTGTCCTTTAGTGAGTTGGTCACAGGTGACTGCCAGTTTATGTTAAAGTCTTCCATGATAATTGTCTCCATGAGGAGATTTTGTGAGCAGAGATGGTCAAGAAGACTGAAGAGGCCAGTAGCTGGGTCTTTGGGAGGTATGTAGACCGAGAGTACTGATATTGTTTTATGGTGAGCCCCCAACAGCATTTTTATCACCAGTAACTGGGTATTGCCACTGAGATCAACTAGTGGCATAGCATACCCCTTTAGGGAATTTTTTAGAAATATAGCACATCTATCCCCACATTTAGTCATCCTGTCCAGCCTGAATATAGTGTATCCAGGTATAGCTACTGCAGAATCTGGTATTTTGGGGGTCATCCATGTCTCAATGACAGATAGTGTTTCAGGGTTGTGCTGAGTTACTCAGACTTTCAGGACATCAATTTTGCTTAAAAGGCAATGGATATTAATTGTGGCCAGTTTAATGGTACCTTGTTTAGGGCGTGCATTGTAGGTGGGAGGTGCTTCAGGACCTGGATTAGGATGAATGTTTCCAGAAAGCAGAAGTAGCATAATGGCTATCCTGAGTAGGAGTTCTCTTTGAGCCTTGGAGAAACATTTAACCAACACAGCGAGGTTTTGTCTTTTCCCTGTATAAAATGAGAATGGTGTGGTCCTTAAGGACATGTTGACAGGGATGTGATCCACCTGGGGGCCAAATATTTATAAGGGGCAGGATCATTGAGGTAGACCAAGGTCCTTCATTAATAGTGAAAAAGTTCCCAGATGAGCAACCTAGGTTGACATGAAGGTTTTCAAGATTTCAGTATTGGGTGAGTAAACCAAACTATGGCTTGTCTTGCTTGTGGGAGTGGGCAAAGGCAGAAATATGAGAATGGGAAAGGCACTCAGTAAGAGTTTAAAATTTGGGGCCATGGTTACTTAGAGAGTGAGCAGGGAGCGGTAGCAGTGTACATTTAGGATGAGACAGACCAGGGTTCAGAAAAAAAAAATAGTCTGTGTTGATCAGTATGCAGCCAATGGTACAGGAGGACTTGAGAAATGGGTGGGAACTACACGTATTTAATAGCGACCAGGGTTGGTGAGGTGGTCTCTATGGCATAGCGGTAGGGTGACGGACTATGGTTTGTTAGGGTGTAATAATCTGCTTTAGGGAAGAAGGACCCAGGACAAGAAGTGCTTAGGGGATAGCATTGGGAAAAGGAATGCCACTTACAAGAGTTGTTACCCTCTAGTGGCTTTACAGTATACTTTGCAAATGGAAAAGTAGACACTTAAAAAAAAAAAGCTAGAAAAATTAAAATTCCTGATTCACTAAGAGTTGGTACTGGTAAACTCAGCATTAGCAGTTCTTGTATTAAAAAAGAGGTCTCAGGAAGGCTAGAGTCAGCAGCCAATAAAAGAAAGGGGGAATGGCGTTATGCCTAATCAGAGCTCAGGAGCAGTAGTAGTGCGGCCAAATGGCCTGAAAGGCAAAAAGTGCCACGTTCAATCCTGTTGGTAGCTGTGGACTGCTCTTCAAAATGTGTACCTGGTTGTAAGCTTAGAGGCAGGTGGGTCAGTGCAGAACAGTCACTGGGTTCCGAGCAGCTCCTGCGGCTTGCAAGAGGAGGCATTCACCCATACCGGGCAGGATGCCTGGTTGTAGGCCAAGAGGCAGGCAGGTCAGCGCAGAACAGCCACTGGGTTCCAAGCAGCTCCTGCGGCTTGCTGGAGGAGGTAGTCACCCGTACTGGGCAGGATGCCCGCTACGGGTGAAATACATCATAAAAATATCATGGAGCATAATATGCATTAGCAAAAATACAATAGAACTCGGATTCTGACACTTATGCTTATACGATAAGTGTCTATACCCTAAGCTTAGTACATATACCTACATATTTGTTGCTGTCCATGAGGTGGGGTACAATCAGGGGTGCTGGGCTATAGATCAGTACTGAAGCCTCGGGGAACCTGTGCTAATAGTACAGGAGACCCAGGGTAACTTGTGCTAATAGTACAGGAGACCAGGATAACCTGCACCAATAGTACAGAGACCCAGGGTAACTTGCACCGATAGTACAGGAGTCCCAGGGTAACTTGTGCTAATAGTACAGGAGACCCAGGTTAACATGTGCTTATAGTACAGGAGACACGGGGTAACTTGTGCTAATAGTACAGGAGTCCTGGGGGAACCTGTCCTAATATTACAAATGTCCCTGTAGAACCAGTGCTAATAACACAAGACCACTGGCAGTGCTTTTTATTGGGAGTTTTCCTATGTACCAAATTTGGCTGCCAGTTGAAATGTCACTAGACAAAATCAAAGTCTGGCTTGCCAAAAATGTTTGTTTTCTGCCACCAGTCTCCCCCCTACACACTCCAAAGGTGAACTGCTTCACTGGTTTCTGCTGGTCCCAATCTCCCCTCCTCCCAGGCTTTCCTGCTCTCCCTCTGTCTCAATTTTCCTCATGCATTATAAAACTTTGTCCACCAGCCAGTCTGGAAAGCCCACAACCTCTGACATACAAATTGCCGCACTGTACACCACCAGTCCATTCAGTGGAGACTGAATCAGGGTTGTCCGGGTAGTGGTGCACCTACTGCATAATTAGCATATCTGCGCTCCCACCTACAGTCCCCAATGTGTGCCTCACTGTTCCAAACACACTGAATTCAGCAGTGGAATGTAAGAGCAGAGGCAGTGGTGGTGTATAGCAGTGGAAAGAAATTGTTGGTGAACTCAAAGTCAGTACTCCGGCAATTATCAGATAAGGGCAACCTACAGTAACAGAGCAAGTAGGTGGGCTGACAAAGCAAATGTCAGGTTACCATAGTGTGGGAGTGGGCCAGACTGCAACAAAAGGCAGCATTTCTACACAGAACAGAGTTTTTTTTTGAGAGGTAAAATGAGAGACAACACTCCTAATGTTGGAGCATTGAGAGGCATACTGTAGGTGGGGGAGGTTACGTTTACATTGTGTAGCATAGGGCTCTGTGGTTGAAGAGAGAAGGTGGAGACAGTGTTACTTGGAGATCTCAGCACAGTGGTTGTTGACAACTGATGAGGAACTGAGGCAGTTATACAGGGGAGGTCTAGGTATTGTTGTGAGTTGGGGGTGATGGTTGTGGATGTGTTATTACAGGTCAGGTGTGCTTCTGACTGGTGACTTGCTTCTCTTTATTATGTTGGCTCATGCTTGCCCAACCAACATATTGCATTAGTAGCAGATTTGGAGGTGTGGTCACTGTGGATGAATGCATGGCATGCATCAGTAGGTGCATCCCTCATTTCCCAATAAGGCAGCTGCAGGCGCTTACACCCATCAACATGTAAACTGGCCACCATATCAAAGAAAAGGTCTGCAGCAATGACAGCCAAGCTTCTCATGCACCGGCGTGCCTATCCTGGTGAACCAGTTTACAAAACATGGTGGCATGCCACCGCAGAGTGCCCTGACCCACTTCATTTGCTGTCGGGGGAGCCCACTTTCCTTTGGCATAATGCAACCCCCCTCCCATTTAAAGTGTATGCCGAGGGGGTGCCCAATACCCCTCAGCATTATGCCCCCCTTCCCAGTTTAATTTGCCAATGGGGGAGCACACTCCCCATCGGCATGATGTGCCCCCCCACTTGTTGTGTGCCAATGGGGGGTGCCCAATCCCCTGTTAACTACAGAACCCCCACCAAAAAAAAACACTCAGGTGGCACACTGGGAGCCCACCCCAGTGTGACAAATACCGCTGTAAAAGAAAAATCGACCCGCAAGTTTTTAATTTTTTTTAAACCTGCAAAGCAGAAAATGTTTCCTCGACTCCTGTGGCCCCGCCCCAACCAGTGCCCACCCTCACCCCATACTTACCTCCAGAGCATGGCACGATGATCTTCAGTGGACCAGGAATATGTCTGCACACTTCAAAGCCAACCGCGAACTGAAGAAATGCCAGTAAGCTGTATAATGGCATAAATAGGGTTTTTCAACTTTGGTGCATATCTTGGGCATTTTGGGGAATTTTGGCACCAAATTTTCAACATGGGGTTATTGGGACCCCTCCTCATGAATTCGGTCACTGTCATGGCATTATTCAGTCCCAAAAGGTGATTTCGCAGTCACTTTGCGGAATCACCTTTTGGGACCGATTAATGAAACGACAGTGCCACTGTTTATGAGGGTGGACTCTCAAAAAGCCTATGTTGCAAATTTGATGAACAAAATGAAAAAAAAATGTCTGCTTCATGAGCGTGCTTTGCACAGTTTCCAAGCATGCTCATAACTTCCTGAATTTGTAATATTTTCACTCCAGATTTTCAAAATTGACATTTTTCCACACCTCCTTATGAACAGGACAGCTGTCATTTTACATATCCTGGCTGAAATGTGTTTTCGCACGTCCGGTGCAAAATAGCGCAGTCGCTGTGTGAAATCAGTTTTCAGGACAGTTTAAAAAAATGACAGTGACACCGTTCATGAGCAGAGGTCCTACAATGTCTATGTTGAAAATTTGATGATGAAAGTCCATAAAATGACTGTGTTACATGTGTGTGTTGTGCAGTTTCCACACACCCTTGTAACTTTCCATGCAAGATTTTCAACACTGGCATTTTTTCACATCTCCTTATTGAACAGTACAGCTGTCATTTTTCACATCCTGCCCAAAATGTGTTTTCGCATCTGTGGCACACAATGGCGTGGTCGCTGTGGGAAATCAACTTTTGGGGCAGATTAACAAAATTACAGTGCCACTGTTCATGAGGGGAGGTCCCAAAATGCCTATGTTGAAAATGTGGTTAAAATTCCCAAAAATAATTGGGTTAAGGACATGTGTTGCGCAGTTTGTATGCCTGCTCATGACTTCACCAATTTTTCATATTTTCACTCCATCTTTTCAGTGTTGCCATTTTTTTACACCTCCTCAAGAACAATACAGTTATCATTTTTCACATCTTGCCCAAAATGTGTTTTATGCCTGTGACGCCAAATGGCATAGTCGCTGTGCAAAGCCACCTTTCGGCTAACAAACTGATAGTGCCGCTCTTCATGAGCTGGGGTCACAAAAAGTCCATGTTGAAAATCTGGAGTGAAAATACCAACAAACACCTATGGCATTAGGGTTTCCAACTGTAACATCCCATCCTGTAGAGACTGACAGGCGTCAGGGTGTGACTTGTGTTCATTGGCTGTAATGCTCATGCCATTTCCCCACCCCCCTGCAGCCACTGACAGGCATTGAGGTGTGCCTTGGGTGTTCCAGCCTAAAGTTCACCCCGTTCTCCTATACTGCACCCATCTCAGCTTATTTCCTTATGGCATGGGGTAAGTTTAAGGCCCAAAGACCTCAAAGCACACCACAATACTTGTCAGTGTCTACAGGGTAGGGTGAGGTAAAATGACATGAGCTTTATAGCTGATGATCCAAAGGCACGCCTCAACGCCTCTCAGTCTCTGCAGGGTAGGGGTGGGGTTGGCGTCAGTTCAATACTTCACTGCCATTCCTGTTATGCATCTCTAACACCTGCACTACCAATGTCAGTGAGACAACATTCAAATGCTTCTTGTTATTGGATTGATAGTCATCAGTTGGTATCCAGGCTACATTACCAAGACTGTGACATAGACAGTTGGATGATGGGAATGCATGTGTGAGAATCCCTGGTGTAATGACTGGGTGTGAGGCATGTTATGTGGCTGTGTCGGTCCACCATGGTGTGAGAAAATGTGTGTACAGTGTGTGTGTGTGTGTGTGTGTGTGTGTGTGCGTGTATGGTGTGCTTGTAAGAAAGAAAGAAAGAAAGACATTGAATTTGTTCCCCAGCAACTCGGTGGCAACACCCTGTCACGTGTTTTTGTTCAGTGAAATCTGATATTGTGAATACATACATGAAAGAGAATCTGCCACTGATGAAAGTGTGATATTAGCAAAAGACACTTTTACAACTGCATTTAGGAGAGTTAAACCAGAAGGAGTTTGTGTTTTAATGAAAGCCAGTTGTGTGTCAGCATTTTACTTCTTACTTGTACTTGTATCTGTGGATTAACTGTTTTTGTTTGGCTTTAATGTTGTACTCCTGTACTTTGATGTTACCTACTGTAATGGGTCTTGTAACCGTAACCCTTATTTCTTGTTACTGATGTGTTTTTTTGTCTATAATATATAAACATACTATTTTCCCATGTTGCCTTTTCCTGGGTCACACCTGGAAACGAGTCTTGGCTCATTGGTGCTTTTCCCAGTTATCAACTTTTAAATAAAATAAATGACTTGTTAATTTCATAAGTTACCTTCGAACATTAGTGGCTGGCATGACAATCCTCTGAGTTAGACTGAGGTTTCAGGTTTTTGAAAGGTGTGACTGAGCTTGTGTGGTTTGCACTTAATGCCTGACGTGTGTGTGTATGTGTTTTTATTGTAGAAACATAGAAACACAGAAATGTAGAATTTGATGACAGATAAGGACCACTTGGCCCACTCAGTCTGTTCGTCTACCTACAGTGCCACAGCATACCCTACTTAATCTCCAGTGCCCCCCCACACTTTCTATTAAGATTCCCTTTTGCCTATTCCATTCATTCTTCAACCCACCACTGTTTTTGCTCCTATCACTTTTGCTGAAAGACTTTTCCAGACATCCACCACTCTTTCTGTGAAGACGTACTTCCTTACATCTCTCCGGGATCTACCCCCTCCAGTTTCATTGCATGCCCCTTATTTTTGAGCATCCTTTTTTTCTGAAAAATACTCCTCTCCTGTACCTTATTTACTCCAATG
Organism: Neoceratodus forsteri; assembly: GCA_016271365.2. Taxonomy (NCBI): domain Eukaryota; kingdom Metazoa; phylum Chordata; order Ceratodontiformes; family Ceratodontidae; genus Neoceratodus; species Neoceratodus forsteri. The sequence continues at coordinate 664,629,544 of CM057456.1, read as the reverse complement.
AGGTATTTAAAGGTCTCTATCATATCCCCCCATTTCTCTCCTCTCTTCCTGGGTGTACATATTGAGGTCCTTCAGTCTCTCCTCATAGAGCTTCTGATGCAGACCCTGCATCATTTTAGTTGTCTTCCTCTGGACAGCCTCCACTCTGACTATGTCCTCCTGGAGATGCAGCCTCCAGATTGGGCACAGTACTCTAGATGCGGTTTCACCCCTGATCTATACAGAGGCAATACCATCTCCTTCTTTCTGCTAGAGATACCCCTCCCTATGCAGTCCAGCATCCCACCAGCCCTCCCAAGTGCCTTGTCGCCAGGTCATCAAATATGATTACCCTGCGGTATCTTTCCTGTCTGGTGGTTGTCACTACCTCTCCACCCATTTTGCACTCTGCCCCTGGGTTTCTCTGCCCTAAGTGCATGATTTTACCCTTTTTTGCATTGAAACCCAGCTGCCATACCCTTGACCACTCCTTGAGTTTTCTCAGGTCTCTGCATATACTTTCCACACACACCCCAGGTATCCACCCTATTGCAGAATTTGGTCTCATTCACAAAGAAGCAGCCCTTCCCTTCCAGCTCATCTGAAATATCACTTATGAAGACATTAAAGACAACCAGTCCCAGTACTGATCCTTGAGACACCCTGATTGTCACCCACCCTCCCTTCTCTAGAATTAATTCTGTTTACCACCACCCTCTGTGGCCTATCACCCAACCAGTTTCTTACCCAGTTTACCACCTTTGGACCAACCCATAAGCTGCTCAGCTTCCCTAAGAGTCTCCTTTGTGGAACAGTGTTGAAAACCTTACTAAAATCTGGGTAGTTCATGTCCACTGCTCCATTCTGATCTAATTCCCTGGTCACCCAGTCAAAGAAATTTATCAGATTCATTTGACATAAATCCCCCCCACCCCAGTGAAGCCATGCTGCCTTCGGTCCTGAACCCATTGCATTCAAGATATGCTACAATCCTTTCCTTCAGCAGTGATCCCATTAACTTTCCCACCACTGATCTTAGGCTGACTGGCTGAGTTGCCAGTCTCCTCCCTGTTACCACTTTTGTGAAGTGGGACTACATCTGCCCAATTCCAGTCCTCCTGAACCACTCCTGTTTCCAGTGAGTTGTTAATTATAAGACTGTTAGAGGTGCAGCTAGTACCTGCCTGAGCCCCCTCAATACCCTTCGATGCACCCCATCTGCCCCATCATTTTGTCCACTTTCAGATTTAAAAGTCCCTTCAGGTCTCTGTCTCCCCAAAAAGGATTAGTGTTCACCTCCTCCCTCCCTCCCTCCAAAGCTCCTGTTACTTTTTTGCAGACCCTCCCCTTCTCCTTCTCCTTCCTCTGTAAACACGGAACAGACATATTTGTTCAAGTTATCTGCTTTTTCCTGATCCTCCTCTTGCTTTTCCTCACTTGCTTGGTACAGAGGTTTGTTGCTTTCACTGTGCCCTCCTTTTGCTTTGCCCACTGTTCCTCCACCCAACCCAGGTCATCCCCCCACTACGTGGTCATCATGAGGCATTCAATCAATCTTTTTAAACTCTGTTGGCATGCATGACATACTAGTGTGTGCATGCTGGTGTCAAACATATTGCCAAATCCACTGGTCTCTAGGTACCACTACAGCATTCATTTAACACTTTCAAGATAATTCACAACTGTACTCATCATACAGTATATACTGAAAACTCCATCTCATGTTGGAACAGTTCACTAAAAAGTCTTAAAATAAATAAATAAAATTAAAACAGCAATTCATGTTTGCCATAAAAACAACACCCTGTGGTATTTGATTCAGTAAAAGAGCTAGCAGGCTCCCTTACTGAATCACTACTGTGAACTAAAAATAAATTCATAGAGAATAGTGGATGAGCAACTATGCACAGCCAGGGTGCTGTGCCATAAAGGGGTTTTGATTCCCTGTGACTTCGAGAGTGAAGCTCAAGAGGTCCATGGGAATCAGAACCCTAAGGTGCCACAACACACTGGTTGGGCATAGAGTTGTGCATCCACTAGTTTTTATAGTGTATGGCATCACGGCAATGATTTTTTTTATATAGTTTGAGTAGTTTCTTTTTTTTTTTATAGAACTCTTTGCCACCTGAGAGTTGCTAGAAAGAGTTTCATGGTTGTTAGGGACCAGACATCTCTATGTTTGTATCAAGCACTCCCAATGTCTGATTATTGGTTGTGGGAGGGATTTTAAAAGAAATAAAAATGGCACCTGTATTTCTCACCAGATATCTTAAATTACTTACAAAAAAAGACTCGATCCCTCCTCATTTGAGCATAGCTCAAGAGGTCACAAGCCAGAGAGGGCCACAGAGGGGTCAAACATTCCCTTTTGCTACTTCCTCTTGTAACTGCGAATCAGCCACTTTGAACTTCCAGTAATAGGGGTCATAACAGATAAGGAGTAAAAGAGGAAGCAGTATACAGTTTCTGTCAAGAGGACCAGTAGAAACTGAGTGTTCATTCAGAGGGAAGTGAACGGCAGTGCAGGGGAAGAATCCTGAAATATTACAAGGCCCTGGTTAAACTCCATCAGGAGCACTGCATGCAGTCCTTGGCTCCTCAGTACAAAAATGGCACTGAAGTAGTCAAAAGAGTACAAGGCTGGAGTACTTAATGGTATTGACAAGCTGGAATATGCAGGGATGTTTGATCTTCAAAGGCCACAGTGAGTTTCTGTGGGAAATGGCTCCTTCTTACATACAGTTCATTTTGAAACCCACAAGAGGTCTGCTCAGGCAGACAAAAATGTAGGAAAGTGTGGATTCAACTTCTGTGCCACAAGAGTCTCCCTACCATCAGATACTCAATGTGTACAGTTGCTTGGCAACCACCGTGGGTTCACTTAGGCGTGTGGATGCAAGGTCAGCATAACATAAGCACATTATGCTGCATGTGGAAGGTACATGCAGGCTTAAGAGGAATCAATGCACTGTTGGGATTCTCTCTGAGTAACACACCAAGAGACATCAAGACAGGTAAAACTGTGGTTTTAAATTTTATTAGAAAACTAGCATTAGCTTTTGTTAAAAAAAAATTGAAATGCATATGCTGAGACTTGGTCTTCTAGTATCTTTTTTATGTCTGCTCGCGTGCATGCGCAAGAAACATTATGTGACTGCTTAGGAGAGAAGTGGGTTGTGGAGGTGCGGCACTGTGGCAGCCAAGAGAGGCACAGCATTTGTGGGCTTAGCAATGGTGGACCAATGGAGATACATTGTGCTGATGACACTGGCTTCCAAAAATGCCACCAAGTTCTAACGATTTTGCCGCAGCAATCAGGGGCCACCTCATCATTGCAGTGTCAGCCATTCCGCTGCAATGAGGGAGCAACTCATCATTGCTGGGCGGGACGCTGGTACTTTAATATTGTTTGTGAACATGGCGGTGGCTTGCTGCCATATTCACAAACAATATTACTGAGGCCCCAGTGCTGAGGGGCTGCTCAATCCCCCTCGGCAGCATGTGCCCCTCCCAACAGTGTTTGTTTGCCGACGGGGGCCTCAATTCCTGTCAGCTTCAGTCCACGCATGAGTTCAGGTTGCCAATGGCAGAGCCCACTCCCTGTTGGCATAATGGTCCCCCCCACTAAAATGTTTGGTTTGTGCCAAGGGGTGCCCAATCCCCCTAGGCTCTTGTTCCCCCCAGCACTCCATATGTGCCAATGGGGGTGCCCAATCCCCCGTCAGGCACAGCCCCTCCAAACATTCAGGTGGCATGCCCAATGCCCCTGTAAAGAAAAAAAACATCCTGCAATTTTTTTTTAAACCTGTACAAAAGAAAATGGTCCCTCACGGTATCCCTGCCCCCTCCCTCAACCCGAGCCCACCCACTGCACACCCTGCCTCTCCACACCCCCCTCACCCCATACTTACCTCCGGAGCCAGGCTCGACGGTCTTCGGTAAACTGGGAACACATCTGCACTCTTCAAAGCCGACCTCGAACTGAGGAAATGTCGGTAAGCTGTATAATGGCATAAATAGGTTTTTTTCAACCTGTTTGCATATCTCAGGCATTTTCTGGAATTTTGGCATCAAATTTTCAACATGGGGTTATTGAGTCCCCTCCTCATGAATTCAGCCACTGTCATGGTGTTATTTGGTCCCTAAAGGTGATTTCGCAGTCACTGCGTGGAATTACCTTTCTGGACTGATTAATGAAACAACAGTGCCAGTGTTCAAGAGGTAGACTTTTTAAAAAGTCTATGTTGCAAATTTGGTGGAAAAATCCCAAAAATTACTGTTTTATGAGTGTGTGTTGCACAGTTGCTACGCACGCTCGTAACTTCACCGATTTGCAATATTTTCACTCCAGATTTTCAACATTGCCATTTTTACACACCTCCTTATGAACAGTACATCATTCATTTTTCACATCCTGGCTGAAATGTGTTTTCGCAGTTCTGGCTCAGAATAGTGCAGTCGCTGTGGGAAATCAGTGTTCGGGATGCAACAAGAAAATCACAGAGACACTGTTCATGAGCAGAGGTCCTAAAATGCCTATGTTGAAATTTTGGTGATGAAAGTCCATAAAATGTCTGTGTTATGCTCATGTGTTGTGCAGTTGCCATGTATACTCGGAAGTGCGAGCATTTTTACTATTCCCACTACAGATTTTCAACATTGCCATCTCTTCATGCCTCCCTATGGTTGGTACAGCTGTCATTCTTCATATCCTGCCTGATCTGTGTTTTCATACATGTGGAGCAGAATGGCACGGTCGCTGTTGGAAGTCAAAGTTCGAGACACATTGACAAAATCACACTGCCACTCTTCATGAGAAGAGGTCCTACATGCTTTCATGAGGTTGGGTCACAAAAAGGCTGTGTTGAAAATTTGTAGTGAAAAATACTAACAAATGCCTAGGGTGTTAAGGTTTCTAACCATAACATCCCACCCTGTACAGACTGACAGGCATCGGGGTGTGCCTTTGGATTGCTGACTGTACTGCTCATGCCATCCCACCCCCAGCCCACCCTTCCAGTGACAGGCATCAAGGTGTACCTTGGACTCTTTGACCCCACAGTTCACCCCATTCTAATATGTTGTACCCATTTCAGCATACATCCTTATGGAATGGGGTGACTGTAAAGCCAAACACCCCAAGGCACACCTCAACACGTGTTGGTGTCTGCAGAATAGGGTGAGGTGACATGGCATGACCATCATGGGCAACGACCCAAACACTTACCCCAATGTCTGTCCATCTCTACAGGATGGAGGTGAGGTTGGCGTGAAGTTCAATACTTCACTGCCATTCCTATACTGCATCTGTCTACCTCCTTCATTTCCAATGCTAATACTAGCTAGCAAACATTATGCATTGACAAATGCTTGTTTAGTAATTATTGTGACGCTTGGCCAGCTGGTTATGATTGTTGTATGATATTGTAATATAAAAATATAGTAGGTGATTATCTCACATAAGACATCCTGTGCTTATGGGTGTTCCCCAGGTTTCAGTGAAGCAGGAACCATTTAATTAACTGACTTACTCTAGAATGGCATTTTATTACCTTTCTATGATGTGCCTAGGCTCTTTGAAGTGGAAACGAAATGAGACTTTATGAGTCTGCCAGAGAATGAGCCTAATAAACTTTATGACATCTTAAGAGGAAGAACATTTGATACCAACGTGGTGTTAAACATTGTAAAACCCTTTGATATGCCTTGGGAACAGGACCCACACAAGGTCAAAGAGAAAATGTTTAATTAAGGAGTCATATTTAGGAAGTGCTTTTCCTTCTGATGTGACATTTTTTAACATACCTCCTGATAGGACATTATGTTTTTTTTTTAAATATAATAGGAGGAGCTAGATGACTCACCAAGGGGGTGTGGAGGTGGGTTTGAAATGTGTCATTGTAACTGGGGAATATGACATATTATTTTGGGACTCTGAGAGAAACTAACTTAGGCACTTACAGAGGTAATACATTAGATAGAAAATATCTAACTTTATGTTGGTAGGAGTTTGTTCTGTGGTTTTCCTTGTTTTTCTTTTATGTGATTGTGATGCTCTTTGATATATGGTTTTGTGTTTACATTTTTCATATTTTTATCATCTTTTAGGAAAATCTTCTTTTCAAGATATGGTCTGGGTGTGTCTTCCAAGTTCTTTTTGCATGTGATGTATATGTGGTTAAGTTTGACAGCTTTTCTGAAGGGCTTGATGGTGTTACTAAACTGGGAAAAGGTAAGAATATACCTAAGGTCTCTTACAGTTTTAAAGGTTCATTTTGGAAGCCTGGCTTGGTGCCTCTGGTGAAAGATTGTCCCGCAATCCCCGAAGAGGGTACTTATCTAAGCCTGTACATTGGGTACGTTAGCATAAAGTTCACAGTTTGAATCCCCCTAGAACTTGAGACTAGAGGTGATTCAGACCCAAAAGCAGACAGGAGGGTTACCCTGTCTGTTACCTGTTCACACTATTTTGCTCAGAGGTTGGCATTGTGGGAGCAGAGGGCCTGACCTGCTGAGTGTGTTTGTGACAATTATTAGCAGACGTTGTCTGTAAGGGAAACATACAGGAAGATATAAAAATGCTTTACATATTCATGCAGATGCAAGTTTTCATTGAAACATAGAAATATAGATTTTGTTGGCAGAAAAGCATTGTTAGGACCATCCAGTCTGCCCTTTATCCCTGCCTGTGCCATCACCACTGACCCTTGTTGTCATAGGTGTCAACTCCCTCCCATCATACCTCCACCTAATTTGCCCTGGTGCCTATCGCACACAAGCCTGAAGCTTCCCACAGTCTTTGCCCCCACTGCCTCCTTATGCAGGCTGATTCATTCATCCACCAACCTTTCCGTGAAGAAGTATTTCAGTATAGGTAACTTAACAGCTTTCAAAGCGATGTAAGAATACCTATGTAAGCGACTTTTAAAAAGCATGAAAAGTTTATAAGTGAAGTTTGTATGATGGTGTGACACTTGACCTATGGAAGATCTTAGATCCTAGCAGCATATAAAGTATGTTAGGAATGTAATTAAAGAATTGATAGTGTTTTCAAAAGTAAGAGAGTCATATGTTTTTAGTTAACCATGCAACATAATTTATTTAACTCATTCAGCATTTGGAGGAAATATGCAAGCAATATGAAGTAACAGAATACTGAGATAATAGGTATTTTGTTCCATAGGGAATTCTGAGCTGTGTCATTCAGCTACAGGGGAATAGATACCTTTATTGTGTTTAAGGGGAACACAGGCACAGTCGATGAGCTCATCATTTAAATAAATATACAATTAAACATTTAGAGTTAATGTCTATAAAAAAAATGTAAATAAAGATAATTTTATTTGGGTTCACAGAGAAATAATAGAGCTGAATAGCAATATTTAGGACCCTAAACAAAAGTGACAACAGTATTACAGGTATAACAGCAATGTATTATAACTAAAAATGTATGTATTGCAGCGTCTAATCATAGAATTCTTATGTGTAAAACTGCAAATTAATTGTATATTTGTATATATGTGTAACTCCCCTACAAATGGGGGTTCCTAAAAGCCTTCCTGGAGCTTGCCTAAGTGCTCCCTGCCTAACTGGTGTTCAGCGTAATGCACTTAAATGTGGGCACTGTGAGTGCTTTTAGAGCCTCTGGTACTGTCTCTTTAAGAGCTGCCTGCCTGCAGGCTAGATTAGTTTGTATAAGAGGGGCTGTGGGTTTACTGCTCAACTCCCACCCAAGCTGCTGTTTAAATTGCTCCACTTCTGCAGTCACTAAGAGAGCAGAGGGAGCCTAATTGAAAGATGTAACTGTTTGCTGGGAAATATGTAACATAACAGTAAAAATGTAGTTTGCTTAACCTGCCTTTATTGCAGCTGGGTCTCTGTGTGTTGGCCCCTCCATTTTGGACCTGGACTGCTGAGATGGGCCAATTGGGGAAGGGGGGCCTGGAAATGGAGACCACTTGAGCCAATCAGGACTTGGACTCCCATTGGGAGCCTGCCCAAAGGGGGAGTATATGGCAGGTGCTCCTGGGAAGTGTAGTTTAGACCCTGGCACCTTTTTTGCACCAATGGAGGGCGTATGCTGTGACTGGCAGAAAGAATCAGCCAATTGGAACCTGTGGAGATGAGAGGAAACTGCCCTGAAGTGTCCTGGAACGGCAGAGTCGTTTGTGGTCATGAAGAGAGAAGGAGCTCTGGCTCCTGCACTGTAAAAGTCTTCACACGGGAAGCACGCATGCAGGCCAAGAAGTTGGGTGACAGTATTGCCAGAAGGAGTGGACAAGATCCGTGGAGGCATGCAGGCAGAGGAGGCTGTACGTTTACAGCTATCTACCAGGCTCATCCTGTAGAGGACTGGAGAATCTGCTTCAATCGTACTCAGTCTGTCAGGACAAGTGAAGCTGCATTGCATCACCTGGTTTGTGCAGTGAAAGCGATCAGGAGTTTAAAGCAGCTGCCTGGTATGGTACCCCTCTGTGCTACATATAAATATGTGGAGAAGTGTCTGGATCACAGGCTAAGTCCTGCAAGTGGTGTGAGAGGGATCTTTCTGCAGGAGTCATGAGTACTAAATCAGGGTAGCTCCCTGTCAGATGTTGATTTTGAGGGCAAGATTTGTCTGGTGGCTCCCTTGGCTGCATGAACTGAGCCCGCAGGCTCTTCTTAATCAATTTAGGTATCAAATGCTTGTTTTCTTCGTCAGGGCCCCAACCAGCTGCAATGAATAGGCTAGCCTTGTATTGGCTGGGTACCCAGAGACAGTGACTTATAGGTTTGGCCTGTGCACAGTGCCCTATATATTAGAGTGTTAAGCTAATCAACCTGATCCCCTCGCCCTTGTTACTTCCCCTTCAATAAATCAGATTTGTTGTTTGCAAGGTATGCTGTCTGAACTGAGTGTTAGTGCCACCCTCTTGTGCATGGGTTATTGTATCACTGCAACTTATTTTACAGGGGATCCTCCATTCCAAGTTGGCCAATCCATCCTGGGGGTAAGTGTAAGTAATCATGGTGATGTGGGAAGCATTTGTGGGCCACTAGTGGAAGGACAGGGGGTTGCAGTGACCCAGAGGGCTGTGACCGAGTCATTCTCAACTGTTCCAACCCCGACCTCTGGGTGGAGGCACTCGCCATTGGATCCAGGCCCCTTAACCTGTTAGTGGTAAGGCAGGCAGGGGTAGTAGCCCTTGGGATAGCACCCCCGGGGGTTACATATGTATATATTGCAGATGCAGAAAAAAAACCCTATGGAAAAGCCTTATGATGGGGTGATAAGTTAGGGTAATTGCAAGAAGTGATATACCAAGATTGGAAACTTATATACAGAGTTGCTTCTTTTTGTTGAAGGCCAATTCTGAATCCAAACTTTTCTACATTTTTGTCAGCCTGAGCAAACCTGTTGTGGGTATCAAAATGAGGTATATGTAAGAATCTTCTATTTCCTGCACACACTGTGGACTTGATTACTGGACCCTTTCTAGTAGGTGGGAAGGTTTACCTGTGGAAGTTGACCACATCATATAAACTGCAGAAATCACATGTAGATTGTAAGGGAAACTAGAGTTCCCAGGAATAAGATATTAAAGACTCATTGCTAACTATTGCTGTTGCTTGGTACACAGTCAGGGTGAACAACTGGGAACTGAATGCACTTGCTGATATAGGCCATAGTGTACCTAACACACTTCATTTTGTCTCATGCAGTGATGAGAAATGAAAAAAAAAAAAACAGCTCTTTGCTCAGTTGAGGAGAGAAATCTGAGAACCCAGACTGGGATACCACAAAAAATGTGGCCCAAAAAACTGAAACTCTAAAATCTAAGGATTGCAGACTGGAATGGCATGGGTTCACTTATAACCAGTATCAAGAACATCGGAAGTTACCAAGGGTCTCTGGATAAATACTGAGCCTAATAGTGGAATGAATTCTCAAAAATTAACAATTGCTAGGAGGACATGCTCTCTAAAGCTAACTGTGATTTTATGTATGCATTAATTGAGGCTATTCTAGACGACAATGTTAAGCTAGAGGAAGCAATCAAGGAAGAACAGAAAACCTTAAAACTTAGACTTTAGGAGATACTTTTTTGGGGGAGGGGATTTTGGAGGCTATAAAGAAAAAAATTACTAGAATATGAACAAAAAATAAAACAAACCAAGACTACAAAATGTTATAGAGACACAGCAGATTTTCAGAAGAATAGGGTGTTACAAGAAATTCAACCCTAGAAGAAATTATCATTGGCAGGAGAGTGGTAGTGACAGTGACTCCAGCTACGCTAGAGACACACAGACATCCAAGTATGAGAGAAGACAGCCTTTTATAGATACTGCTGCCCCTTAAGCTGAGGGGAACAGAGAGGAAGAACAAGAATCTAGATACAATTTATGCAGCACACTACAAACCATCACACATTTGGCTAGAGAGATAGAACTGGGGGAGGGGGAGTAGGGTTCAGAGGCACTGGCCCCAAAGGACAAAGACAACCTGAACCAGTGGTTGGCAAAGTCAGATAAAGTCACTCCATGGAGAAATTCACAAATCTTCCAAAATTTGTAAATTTAATCTAAAAGGTAAATTTTTACTTCACATAAAAGGAGAAGTTTATGAATGGTGAAAATGCAACCATCACCTGCGAGTTATTGCTCTAGTCTAAGGCAATGTTTGCTGGGATCCATGGGATAGGAGGCTACATGGTGCTGTGATGAGCTGTATTGCTATGCATAGGCTGAACTGAGTGCAGTGTGAGGAAGAGAGACTTGGAGTTAATTGTGCTCTGTTGCTCTGTAGCTTTGTGCCTAAAAACCTTTGTAAATTGTTAAAAACATGCAGTTTTTGTTTCAAAAAAATCACTCCATGAAGCGTCTACTGTGCTTATGCCTCTAGATCACCAAATATTTTTGGATTTTTTGTTATTTCATTAGTTTAAAGTTATGGTTTCATTTTCTGTGTTCTGTGTATTGAGACAGCACTGTCTATGTGGAGGGAGGGGAGCTTAACTGCAACAACATCTAGGAAGAACAAACTCTGGCCAGAGCTAATACAGCTGTGGAGAGCTGTCAAATGACCCAAGTTACATGTGTGCATAGAAAATCTTGAACACCCAGGTGTAATTCAGCAATTTTTACATTTGCTTGCGCGCATGCGCAAGAGCGTTGGGAGAGTAGCACACTTGGAGGTGTGCCTTTCCCACCCAATGCACTGCTCCCTTGAGCAGGCGTGAGTCCTGCACTAATGGGTGCAGGAGCTCAGTATGACAGCGGTGTTCCTCTGCGCTTCAAGGAAAGCACCGCTGCCATACTAAACACCACCCGTGTCATCGCTACCTCCCAGCGCCGTCACGCCGCCCCAAAGCTTATGGTGCCATGCTGATCCCACCCCAGCATGGCAAATGTTGTTTGCCGACGGAGGTGCCCAATCCCCGTCGGCTCCTGGCCCCAAAGCCATCCTGCTGCCATGCTGGAGCCCACCCCAGCGTGGCAAATCCATCGTTACTTTGCCGGCAGGGGTGCCCAATCCCCCGTCGGCTGCTCGCCCCCAGTAGTTTGCTGGACGGGGTGCCGAACTCTGCCGGCCCTCGGCCCCCAGCCATCTTCTCTGCCATGCTGGGAGCCCACCCCAGCATGGAAAATGTCCCACATTGTCTTTTTTTTAACCTGAAAACAAAACGGTCCCGCTAAGGCTCTCCCAGCACCCCCTCCCACAACCCGCACCCAGCCACTGCGCACCCAGCCTCCCCACACACACACCCCTCACCCCATACTTACCTTCGGACTCTGGTGTGACGATCTTCGGTGGACCGGGAACACGTCTGCACTCTTCAAAACTGACCGCGAACTGAGGAAATGCCGGTAAGCTGTATAATGGGCTACATAGGGGGGGTTTCAACTTTATTGCGTATCTTAGTCATTTTTTGGAATTTTGCACCAAATTTTCATCATGGGGTTTTGGAACCCCTTCTCATGAATGATGTCACTGTCATGACATTATTCAGGCCCGAAGGGTGATTTCACAGGCACTGCGCATTCACTGGGCAAAATCACCCTTCGCCTCAAATAACGCCATGACAGTGACATCATTCATGAGAAGGGGTCCCAAAAACCCCATGTTGAAAATTTGGTGCAAAAATTCCAAAAAATGACTGTTTAACGAGCGTGCGTTGCGCAGTTCCTACGCAGGCTCGCAAGTTCGCAAATTTTCAATATTTTCACTCCAGATTTTCAACATTGCCATTTTATCACACCTTCTTATGAGTTGTACAGCTGTCATTTTTCACATCTCACCCAAAACGTGTTTCCGCCGATGTAGAGCACAATGGTGCACTCGGTGTGCGAACTATTAAGAAAATCACAGTGTCACTGTTCATGAGCAGAGATCTTAAAATGGCAATGTTGAAAATTTGCTGACAAATTCCTAAAAATGACTGTTTTATGACTCTGCGTTGTGCAGTTCCTACGCATGCTCGTAAGTTTGCAAATTTTCAATATTTTCACTCCAGATTTTCAACATTGCCATTTTACCACACCTCCTTATGAGCAGTACAGCTGTCATTTTTCACATCCTGCCCAAAACGTCTTTCCGCCCATGTAGTGCACAATGGTGCAGTCAGTGTGTGAAATCAATGTACGGGACAAATTAAGAAAATCACAGTGACACTGTTCATTAGCAGAGGTTTTAAAATGGCAATGTTGAAAATTTGGTGAAAAAATCCTACAAATGACTGTTTTACGAGCGTGCATTGCACAGTTCCCACGCACGCTTGTAGGTTTGCGAATTTTCAATATTTCCACTCCAGATTTTCAACATTGCCATTTTACCACACTTCCTTATGAACAGTACAGCTGTAATTTTTCACATCCTGCCCAAAACGTGTTTCCGCCTATGTAGCGCACAATGGGGGTAACAACAAGGTCATGCTGACAATTTATTGTGCAAATACCAGCAATCGCACAGGGCATTAGGGTAAAGCACCATACATGCCAAACACCACTGCAAATACCTGCAAGCGAACGTTCAGCATTGACAAATGCTTGTTTTGAGTTGTTTCACCACATTTTCGGCATGGCCTTTTTGGGATCCCAACTCATGAAAAGTGCCACTGTCATTTTGTTCACTCATACCAAAGGGTGATTTCACAGAGCAACTGTGCCATTCTGTGCCACAGGTGTGAAAACAAATTTTGGATAGGATGTGAAAAATGACAGCTGTACTGTTAATAAGGAGGTGTACAAAAATGGCAATGTTGAAATCTGAAGTGAAAATATTAAAAATAGTGATATTAGAAGCGTGCATAGGAACTGTGCAATGCATACTCATAACTCAGTCTTTTTTGGAATTTATTCACTAGATTTGTAACATGGGCTTTTTGGGACCCCTCCTCATGAACAGTGGCTTTGTTATTTCATTAATCAGTCCCAAAAGGTGATTTCTCACAGCAACTGCAAAATCATCTTTCAAGACCAAGTAACAAAATGACAGTGACAGTGTTCATGAGGTGGGGTCCCAAGAACCCCATGTTGAAAATGTGGGGCCACAATTCCTAAAAATGGCTGATATAGCAACATAAGTTGAAAACCCCATTGACTGCCTTTATATGATGCTTAACCTTGATTCATAAGTTTGCGGTTCGGCTCGGAAAAGTGCAGACGTGTTTCGGTCCAGAGAAGATGACAGCGCCAACCTCTGGAGGTAAGTATGGGGTATGGGGGGGGTTAAGGGGAGTTGGGTGCTCAGTGGGAGGTTGGGGATGGGGGAGTGGGGACTGTGGCAAAAACGAGAGATTGTTTTCTTTTTTACAGGTAAAAAAGCAACAAAAGATGGTGGGGAATGGTTTTCTTTATTTACAGGACAATAAAAGAAAAAAAGCATACATTTGGGCACACTGGGGTGAGCTCCCAGTGTGCCATATGAGTTGGGGGGTATATGATACTGACACAGGGATTGAGCAACCCAATGCCAGCACAGGAAAAAAAGGAAACAAACAAATTTGGGCACACTGGGGAGGGCTTCCAGTGTGCCATATTATTGGGGGGGTACATGATGCCAACACAGGGATTGGGCACCCCGATGTTTTGGGGGAACATGAACACATAAATATGGGCACACTGGGGTGGGATCCCAGTGTGTCATATTATTAGAGGGGTACATGATGCCAACACAGGGATTGGGCACCCCGATGTTGGTGTGGGAACATGAACACATAAATATGGGCACACTGGGTGGGATCCCAGTGTGCCATATTATTGGGGGGGTACATGATGCCAACACAGGGATTGGGCACCCCGATGTTGGTGGGGAACATGAACACATAAATATGGGCACACTGGGGTGGGATCCCAGGGTGCCACATTAGTTGGGGGCTACATGATGCTGACACGGGGATTGGTTATCCAGATGTGGGTGTGGGGATGGGTAATGGAGGGAGCAGGGAAGACAGCAGCAGTGGGAGGGAGCGGGACGGTTTTACTTGCTACCAGTTGCACGTGTGCATGCACAGTTCTCACCCTGGAATGTGGAATAACAGCCAAAATAGTGTGGCTGTTACTCTGTAGCAGCAGAACATGGCAAAGTGGTTCAAGCTCCATTGGACTTTCAGAAGGATACTTCCAAAAGTCCAATGGAAGGTGCCACGAACAGCCATTTTAAGGCAAGACATGCCAAAATGGCAGTAGGCTCTGCCCACAGCCATAAAAAATCAGGCAGGGAGTGTTTTCTGTCTTAGCAACACATCATTCTAATTAACTGATATGTTGTGTCTTACATGTGTGACCTAGTCCCATAAATCCCTGTTGTGTATTGTTTTGTAAAAAAAGAAAAAATATTTCTCGTGTTGTTTACTGTCTGCGTACCTCAGTAAAGTAGTCATGTAGTCCTGCATGTGTCCCCAGTTACTTAAATCCCTATTGTGTATTGTTTTTGTTGAAAAAAAAAAGAAAAAAAATATTTGTTGTGTTGCTATAGTATACGGTCTGTGTACATCAGTAAGGAATTGTCAATTGTTGTGTTTTGTTCTGAAAACTACACATGTAAGAAAATGCCCATAAAGAGACACTCCACTAAAGGAGTTTCCGGCAGGGGTGCTGATGCCAAAAATAGGGTCATTTCCATGGCTCCGAAGGGCACTGTAACCACTTGTGATGTCGCTGGTTCATTGGGGGCCAGTCCTGCTGATAGTACTTGTTGGCAAGGAGTAGCTGCTGCGGGGGGGAGGGGCATTAGTGTGGCCAAATGTTTCTCAGAAAAAACTATTGCATCAATGCTGGTGGGTGCTGGTGGTGGCAGTGCAGATGGTGGAGGCAGGGACAACAGGTGCTGTCCAAGAACCCCAGAAATGTCCTTCTCTGAGAATGTGGTTTAGGATGCGAACTCAGAGGTGGTTGATGTTCCCAAAAGTGTTTTAGAAGAGCCTGAGTGTTTCTTCATGGGAGGGCCAGGAAAGCAGATGCTGCTGAGAAGGAAATACAGGGTGGCAAAAGTGAAGATGAGGAGCAGACCAGATCTCAGGAGGTTAGTATCCTAGGTTGTTGTGGGGATGATAATCTGGACCCTCTATGGGAACCAGAGAAAAAGAAATGTAAAGGCCAGAGAATCACTAAAGCCCCCAGCCTCAGTTTTCCAGCTGTTGGCTCTGTCGACACAATAAAAATAACATAGTATGAGTCAACAGTTGCAGCAGTGCAGACATCACACCCCCAAACACCCATTTCTAGCCCTTCAATGACCCAGTACCTGGCCAACTGCCATGTAAAAACAAGGGCTGCAAAATGCCTAGGTTGGGATTTTTATGTTCTGGACCTGGCAGATAAAACAATGGCTTTCTGCCAGTTATGCCAAGTGTGCATGAGCCATGGGAAAAAGGTTCGCCACTTTGGCACTGGTGGGCAACACACACAAACACACACACACATCTAAAGTCCAGGCACCTGATATGCAAGACTCAGCACCAAAGGGAAGGTGGTGTGAGGGGCCTTCTCCCTTATTGACCTCAGTGAGCAAGACTTCCAAATATGGCACAGATACAGACTGGGGTGGGATTCCAAAATGACTGCAGAGAACTACTACAGACATAAGGAGGAAGACTTGGTGGGATTTCATAGTAGTGGGCAGAACAGCAGTAGTGGTTTGAGTATTAGCAGCCAGAGTCAGCAAAGCACATCAACCTCAGTCCCTAAAACATTCAAAATCACGTCATTCATTTGTTCGGCATCTGTGACCCCCCCAGTCCAAACCTACTCCACTATCCATGGTGCAAGTGTGCAGACCCCACCTCCAGCCCAGTTCCCCAAATGATGCAGCCTAAATTGCAAAGCATGTTTGAGCATCTCACCAAATACCCACTCAGTCATGTTGTTGCATGTAAACAATGCAGCAATGGCAGAAATGCTGGCAATTGATCTATTGCCATTCTCCTTTGTGGAGAATGTAGGTTGATGGCGCATGCCTGTCCAAAATGGAAGATTCCATCATGCACGTATTTCTCTACCTATGTCATTCTGGTACTATATAGAACTATGACAAGCACAGTAAGACATGCCCGCCAGCATTCATCATTACCATACATACTCCTTAGTATGGATCTGTGGCCCAGAGGCCAAACAGCTGGTAACGCTTATATATGTATTACAGCCCATTGGGCACAGATACCCAGGGAAGCATTTGATGCTGAGATGGGAAAAAAAGTGTAAGAAGCCCAACTTTGCTGGTAGCAACATTCTCGGTATTCACCAGCATGCCACGTTGGTATTGAGGAGTATAACAGGCTCACACACAGGTAAAACAAAATGACAGAAGTGCTCCTGAGCAAAACTGATGAGTGACTGCACCCACTGTCTCTGAAAGCGGGTTTAATATCAAGCGATCATGGCTCTAATGTGGTGAAATGCATCACCAATAATGTTTTTTTCAGGGTTCCCTGCATGGCACACTATCTTAACCGTGTAGTGCAAGAGTTTCTTGCATACTCTGAAATCAAGTTATTGTTGACTGTGGCCCGTCACATTTGTGCCCACTTTGCTAATTCTGGGAAAGCCCATGACCATCTTAGGCAGGTGCAGAGTCAGAAAAAGCTACCTCAGCACCATTTCAAGCTGGAAGTTGTCTCAAGATAGAACTTGTCACTGTACACGATGAAGCGCTTGTTCTAGTAGTACAAAGCCATCTCGGAATACGTGCTGCTGCACACAAGCTGTCCCTCACTGAAGTGGAATACTACATTTATTATTAAAGCAGTCATTAATTTGTCCTCAAAGATGAATTTTAATAATTTTTAATCATCTTTAATCATCATCAGAAGAATACTGCCTCTAGGAATATTTAATTCTAAAAAGTATTCGACTGACTATTTTTTTAAGAGTAGATAATTACTAAATGAAGATTATAGATTTGTGATCTCTAGAAAGTACAATTTTTGAATACTTTTGAATGATAACTGAAGACTGCAGTCATGAAACCAAAATTAATGTGCTGTTGAAAATATATTTACTGAAAATGAAAATAGGATTTAATTATATGTCAAGTCCTATTCTGCACTATAAATCAAACTTATACAGTGATTATGTACAGTCCGAAGTGTTTCCAAAGCACTTGTCAATATTTTCATTTTGTATCACACTTCTATTTTTTACCCTAATTTATTTTGTTCAATAAAGAATGCTAGGTATGAGTAATAGGAAAGATGCCCGTCAACATGCAGCTCTCTCAAATATATATGCATACAACAGTGCAAAACATTTATACTGGTAATTATTAAATCTAATTTTATTTTTGATCTTTCAACTCCCCTGACCATTAAGCAACAGAATTTTCATGCTGCTATTATTAGTGCAAGTCTCAGAGTGTTCAGTAAACTCTTTGCAACCAATCCATTCCCAAATTTCTAAAACCACAAAGCATGTGGCAATAATCAGATTTGGTACTAGTGTTCTACATCAGTAGAGTGGTGGGAAGAAAGTATTCTGCAGTGGATATCAAGTTCAATACTCATAGTCCCTTACCTTTTAACCCATTGCCTTACTGTAAGAGCAACACTCGTGTTTCCCTATGGTAACAGCAAGTATGCAGTATGGTCTATTTCTATCTGGTAACTGATCAAAGGGGCAGTGTTAAGTGTCTTACAATGTTATTTTCTGTTGCTATGTGATGTTGGCAGTTGTGGAGTAAAATGGCAGCTCTGCTATGCACAGCAGACAACATGAGTGAGCACGCAGCTGATTTTACAGATAGGGTGAATCAGAGACTTTAGCAGCAGGTGTGTAAAATGTGCTCCCCCGCCCACCACCACCACTCCTTAAAGTACATGGCAGCTTACCTTGTCAATGAACTTGTGCATAGTATGTAATTTTTTTATTGATGTTTTTAGAGAAAAAAATGCTGATAGAATTGCTTTGTGGGGCTGTCAGCCTAAACTCTGTGTTAGCCATTGAATCACTTTATTGCTTTCAAAGTCTTCTGAATATGCTGCTGCACATTGTATGCAAGAGGATCCCCTCATCTGCAGGTGTGTAATGGTGAAGTCTGCACGACTGTGCAATCTATTGAGCAACATGCACTAAGGACCTCTGAATATGGCCTCTGCCCAGCTCAGATTTGCTCCTAGCACATAGCTATTCAGTTCAATGCCATACTGACCTTTTAAATATCAAGGCCTCAATACCTGTGTAGAATCAGGTACAAAGAAAATTCATAAATGTTCAGTTCTGTGATCACATGACCTTGGCCATGTTGGCAGTCCCCTTTTTTTTCATCAATTCCGTTCTCACCATAATCCTTATTATTTGTCAGAATTACAGTCATTAACATAAGGGAGATCCAGCCCCAAAAATGAAAATGTGAGACACATCAGTACTGTTCACTGGTCACTGTGCACAGTCACTACGAATACTTATACGTAAATCAAAATCATTGTTCTGGACTGTCAGTCTGTGGAGGTACAGAGAGATAAGCAAGACAGTGCTGGGGATAGCACACACTCTGACAGAGCTCAGTCAGTGGCCAGCCGTGGTACTGAATTGAGGGCTGTGCCAGTCACCAGCCCTTGGAGTTGGGATGGGGGAGGAAGGTGGTGGGACACTCCCTGCCAGGGTGGGAGGAACCACTAGACCACCAGGGATGTTTTCTTTTCATCTATGTGGGACTTAGAACTTTGGGGGAGTTAGGAACTGCTAGACTGCCAGGGATGCTAATTTCATTTTGTAAAGGCTGGGGTCAGGGTTTGTGGAGGTGGAACCACTAGACTACCAGAGGGGACTGTATTATATTTAGACAGGGGCTGGGAAGGGAACTGCTAAACAACCAATGCTGTTGTGTGAACACTGGACATTGATTGGGGCTTGCGGAGGGACCGCTGGTCCACCAGTGTTGGTTTTTTTACAACTGGATGGGGATCAGAGTTCAGGAAGGGATCACTGATCCACCAGTGTTTTTTTGTTTTTAATCCTGAATGTGGATCTGGGCTGGGGAGGGGGATGTGGCCTGGCACACCAGGCTACTGCGCCAGCATGCAGATGAGTCCGTAATGAGCATACAAATGGCCCACTAGCACCATGCATACCCAATGGGCTCATCCACATGTTTGGGCTGAATATCACCCATAGGAGTAGCGATGCTACCTATTTTGTGCCACACTTTCCCCCGTGGGTGGTCTTTGGCCCGGCGCCCTGGTAGCATGGCACAAACATGGCAACTGATGGCTGTGCACCATGCTATCATGGCCCAATATTCAAACAGATAGCATCGGTCAATTTAGATCATGCTAACCACTTGAATATGGCACCAGAGCCATCTGGCCTTATATTTTCATGTGGCACCCCTGTGTATGCGTGATGCCGGACGGCTCTAAAAATGAGGCCCTAAGTGTGTATCAGTAAATAGGCAAACTATACTCTTAGAGTTCTCAATCTGTCTCAGCTGAGGTGAGAGGACAGCCCATACCATTCATTGCCTCCTACCCATAGAAACCCACACACAATCAATATTGTGATCCCATATCCACTGCTAATGTTGTATGACTCATTCTCTTTCATAGCACTTCGGTAGCGCACAGATAAAGCTATTGCCTCCATATTCCAGAAGGCAGCAAACTGAGACAATTGAAGTGACTGGTATAACTGTTACTTGATTCCAGCATGGTCAAACAACATGAATATCGTGTTCATCTGAATATGTTGCAGAATACGTAAATGGATTCAGTAGTGCAAGGTTATGCTCAGATGATGAAATGTCCATGGCTTGTATGAATTTCACAACTTTTCCAAAGAAAGTATTTTCTTGTATGTCATACTTGATTTTATTCTGATCCTTTCTGACCATTTTATTTATTTATTTTATTTAAATTACGTCTTTGGTAGCCAGGTAAGTGCACTGATCCAGGGGACCATTTTCAGGCATGACCCTGGACACACAGGCAGCAGTTACAGAGGTAACGACAAGTTATACAATGAGTACGAGCCATGTGTATATACAGACATCATTGGTGATCAAAGTGGATATACAGACATCATTGGGGAACATAGAAAGTGACACAGGAAAGTAAAATTAATGAGAGGCTGAAAAAATAATCAAGACATCATGATAAAAACAATTATTATACAATTGTTTACTATTGATAAGTGGCCAGTGCAAATGAATGCATCATGGAAAACAAACAAACACGCAAAAAAACATACAAGACAATAGCCAAGTGGGAGAGCCCTAGAAGCAGGCAGTGAGGGATGTAAGACAGGAGTCCAATGAAATGAAATTATTGTAATCACTGCCATAGACATAACAATGCTGTTTCTTTAAACTGATCCGATTAGTAGCCGAAAGTGGGTCACCATTTCAGCAAGCGCCAACGTCCTACGTGCCTCTATCACAGGATATCTTCAGTCACATATCGGGTAGTGATGTCTGACTGAATATCATACAAACATACAACATGACATCAGAAAAAGACTAGAGGTCCCACCAGTATGACAATATTCCCAATAATTCTAGGAACCTTACATGAAACCTGTTGCACCTCCAGGTTACTAACCCTCCCCATCCTATCCCTGTTCTCCTCTCTGGTCTTGTCACCCCTCGGTGACCAGCATTCCCTTCATTCCATGCCAGCTTCAATACCCTCACTGTGTTTGCTCCCACCACCTCAGTTGTCAGACCATTTTAAGTTTCCACCACCCTTCCCATAAAGAGTTATATCCTCATGTTCCTCCTGAACCATGTTAATGTCCTCTCCTGACCATATGACCGTGAGTTGGTATTCTGAATAAATAATTCCCCACAGTTTACCATCTTAATTCCTATACAGGGACACTGTCTCTTTAAATACTCTCTGTAAATGATTGTTTTGTCAGTGTGACAATGCTATCATTTTACGTCATTATGTAAGATGTTAAGGAATCGCTTTGGGAGAGTAGCACACTTTAGAGGTGTGCCTCCTCCCACCCAGTGCGCACTGCTCCCTTGAGCAGGCGTGGCGGTCCTGCACCAATGGGTGCAGGAGCTCAGTATGACAGCGGTGTTCCTCTGCTTCAAAGGAAAGCACCTCTGCCATACTGAGCGCCGCCCCCCCTGGCGTCACGCGCTACCTCCTCCCCGCATATGTCACGCCGCCCCCCCAAAGCTTTGGTGCCATGCTGGGAGCCCACCGCAGTGTGGCAAATGTTGTTTGCAGACGGGGGTGCCTAATCCCCTGTCAGCTCCACGGCCCCCCCCAAGCCATCCTGCTACCACGCTGGGAGCCCACCGCAGTGTGGCAAACCGTTTGTTTACTTTACCACGGGGTGCCTAATCCCCATCGGCTCTCGCCCCCCCTGAGAGTTTGCCGATGCGGGGTGCCCAATCCCCATCAGCTCCTCACCCCCAGCCATCTTCTGCCATGCTGAGCCCACCCCAGTGTGGCAAAGGTCCCAAGTTGTCTTTTTAACCTGGAAAACAAACGTCTCACGGGCGCTGCCTCCCAGCCCCTCCCACAACCCGCACCACCCACTGTGCACCCAGCCTCCTACACCCCTCACCCCATACTTACCTCCGGACTCGGGCGTGATTATCTTCGTGGACTGGAACACGTCTGCACTCTTCAAAGCCGACTGCAAACTGAGGAAATGCCGGTAAGCTGTATAATGGGCTACATAGGCGGGGTTCAACTTTATTGCATATCTCAGTCATTTTTTGGAATTTTTGTACTGAATTTTCAACATGGGGCTTTTGGGACCCCTTCTCATGAATGATGTCACTGTCATGGCGTTATTCGGGCCCGAAGGGTGATTTCGCAGGCACTGCGCAGTCACTGCACGAAATCACCCTTTGGCCTTGAATAACGCCATGACAGTGACATCATTCATGAGAAGGGGTCCCAAAACCCCCATGTTGAAAATTTGGTGCAAAAATTCCAAACAGTGACTGTTTTACGAGCGATGCGTTGCGAAGTTCCTACGCAGGCTCGTAAGTTCACGAATTTTGAATATTTTCACTCCAGATTTTCAATATTACCATTTTATCAAACCTTCTTATGAGTTGTACAGCTGTCATTTTTCACATCTCACCCAAAATGTGTTTCTGCCCATGTAGCGCACAATGGCACAGTTGGTGTACGAAATCAATGTATGGGACACATTAAGAAAATCACAGTGACACTATTCATGAGCATAGGTCTTAAAATGGCTATGTTGAAAATTTGGTGAAAAAAATTCCTAAAATGACTGTTTCATTTAGGCAGTGCTAGTTCCTACTCACGCCAGACGCTTTGCGAATTTTCAATATTTGCACTCCAGATTTTCAACATAGCCATTTTACCACACCTCCTCATGAGCAGTACAGCTGTCATTTTTCACATCCTGCCCAAATGTGCTTCTGCCCATGTAGCACACAATGGCGAGTCGGTGCGAACTCAATGTATGGCACACATTAAGAAAATCACAGTGACACCGATCATGAGCAGAGGTCTTAAAATGGCTGTGCTGAAAATTTGGTGAAAAAAATTCCTAAAAATGACTGTTTTATGACTCTGCGTTGCGCAGTTCATATGCACACTCGTAAGTTTGCAAATTTTTAATATTTTCACTCCAGATTTTCAACATTGCCATTTTACCACACCTCCTTATGAGCAGTACAGCTGTCATTTTTCACATCCTGCCCAAAATGCCTTTCCACCCATGTACTACACAATGGCGCAGTCGGTGTGCGAAATCAATGTATGGGGCACAGTAAGAAAATCACAGTGACACTGTTCATTAGCAGAGGTTTAAAATGGCAATGTTGAAAATTTGGTGAAAAAAATCTCTGCAAATGATTGTTTTATTTAGCATTGTATAGTTCCTACTACATTGTGGTTGGCGAATTTTCAATATTTCCACTCCAGATTTTCAACATTGCCATTTTACCACACTTTCTTATGAGCAGTACAGCTGTCATTTTTCACATCCTCCCCAAAACGTGTTTCCGCCTATGTAGCGCACAATGGGGGTAACAACAAGGTCATGCTGACAATTTATCGCACAGGGCACTAGGGTAAAGCACCATACATGCCAAACACCACTGCAAATACCTGCAAGAAAATGTTCGGCATTGACAAATGCTTGTTGTTATTTACATCACTTATGTGTAATCTAGTGAGTGACTCTGCCCTTACATTTCATGGTATGTCACTGTGTTCCATTCAGTCGGGCCACCTTCTGTTTGTTTACAAGTTCATAGCTGAGCGTAGTCCTGGTCAATGTTGGGATCCATGGGTGTGTGAACAGTCATGCACGGTGATGCTTACCATCACTCTCAAGCCTGTGTGGACCAATGTGTAGCCCAGTGTGGATATCTCATACTGTAAGCTATCATTTGGCAGGCAGCTGGGTGGTATGCAGAAAGGCTGCAGCTGCCCACCGATCATGGGGAGCTGGTGGTGGGGTGGGGTTACCGCTAGACTACCAGGGACCCGTGGAATAATACTGTTGGAGCGATTGCAGCTATGGAAGGGGCAGGGGTGCCACTAGACTACCAGGTTTATTTCTATACTTCTGTCACGGCAATCAGGGCTATGGGGAGGGGGGTACCACTAGACCATCAGGGAACATATGGGTGCTTGTGGACAGTGTTCTGGGTGGGCAGGTGGCCACCCACAGCTGATGGCTGCTGTGTTGCACCATGCAGTACAGCAACCTGCCTGTGGGTGGCCAGAATGTGAGCCATTTTATTTGAGCTCAACTTTGTACCCCAGTATGTGGTGCATCTAGGGGGTTGTGCCAGCAGATGCACCGCACATCACGGGCTGAATATCAGGATATGCCACATATGCGCCCCCTTCAGATGCGCCACACACAGTAACACTGTGTCCTGGCACACCAGGACTTGCGCTGTACAAGTCCCCCTTTTGAATATTGCCCCAGGGCACATTACTGGGGTTGTGCCAGTGCAACTTGATTGTGCCAGGTGCAACCCCTTTGAATATCAGTAGGGTACTTAGAAGGACATTATCTGCTATTATTAATGTGTAATTTACTGTAATGTATGGGAGCCTTATTACTAACTGAAATCAAACAGATTACAACCTTACAGTACATGATGGAACATGGGTATTCATAGAAATCCATTACTTTCATAATGTTGTAATGCTGTATTAGCAATGTCTTCATAGCTGTTATGCTGCACCAGCTATGTAGCTGCTACAGCATAACAACATTGAATGTGTTAGCGCATGCATGTCATACAACCAGGAAGCAGCCACTGCAGTGAAAACAAGAGTGAAGGAGAGCAGCACAGTGAAGGAAAAACAAAGCAAGTCTCCCAAATAGTCACGTAAAGTGTTTGTTTTAGAAGCTGTTGTCATCCTACACTATAAAAAACAATGAATATCCAACTATCGATAACTAGCTATTCTGCTTTGAGAAAAATGTTTAAAAATGTTGGTATTAAATTCATTGATTTGCGCCAGGCAGTACCGATGAATAGTGTTGAAAAAAGCACACAATAAACGTTGTTGAGGAATCTATCTGCATGATTTACAACTGCTTAAAAGGATTTTCTGATGTTTCACAGAAGCCCTTTTCACATAGTATGTCATTGCCGCCCATGCTTCAGATGTTGATGCTGCAATTTGTTTTTAAACAAATCTGTCATAGTCATTTTATTGTTATGTTTTATTAACGCTTTGTTTCTGGCTGCCTTCCAGTTTCTTTGTGCGGCCACAACCCCTGAGTAATGTCATACCAGGGATCTGTCAATGTTTCACATACAGTAACAAGGAATTATGCGTAATACATAATGTTAACTTAAATATACATTACTCAGAAGTACAGTCCCATATGTCAGTAGTGGTGAGCACCTAATATATAAATGTCAATGGCAAGGCATTGTGGGTACAATAAGAAGCTGTTTTCCTATTTCCTTACTATGAGCTGCAGTCTCGCATTTCTGTAGTGACATCAACAATATAAGCTTTTATATGTTTATTTTCAAAACAAGGCATTGTGCATACTGTACCTAGCTACAAGACTTCTATACTGAGAGATGTACTCTCCTATTTCTGCTGTGAACACAGAACTATAATAGCCTGTATACTAATTTACATAGTGAGGCATTGTGGGTACAGAATATAGCTGATTTGTCCACCTAAAACTAAAACCTGACAGTGTCCCTTTAATAACTTAATTGCCATGGTATGATGTCACAGTTCGGGGCTGCAGCACTAAGAAATAAAGAATCGGGCAATGCAAATGAAGCAGAGCACAGAAATAAAAGCTTTTTTTTTATGGAAAACAGCACTTTTTGGCTTTTTGAATGGTAGGAGACTGATTCACAACTCCCACAGGTTACTATTCCCATTTGTTATTGCATACATCGGAAAATCACTTTAAGGTAAGAATTACTCAGAAAAGTAATTCAATCCGTGATTACACAATCTTGGGAGTCCATACACTATAAAATATGATGTATGGTCTTTTGTTAATAACCACCCTGAAGCCAGCTCCGCGATGCCGAGCAAAGGGATTCACTCGGCATGCTGGCGACCCTGGTTCGTTCCCCGAGCCTGGGTGCCAGGAACGGAGAGAGGCAGAGAGGGGTTCCAAAAGTGTCCATTGGATGCCTTGACATGCCACCATACACCCCCACCCTGAACGCCCCCGGACTCATGCAAGGCTGAGAACTGCAGTGGGTGTGGCAAAGAAAACCAGAAAATGCCTCTGACTGACCAGATGATGAACACCCTGGCCCTGTCACCTGAAGCCCTAGAGCCAACCCAGATCCAGCCCTACAATGCCTGAGGTGCATAGTCAGCCTTTGAGGCCAATTCCTCTCAGAAGAGAGGGACCCTCCTGGCAGAGGGATATGCTGGGCTACTCAAGGTAGGCTGCAATGGGGAGTTGGTGGAGGTAACAGGAAGTCAGAGGGTGGTGGGATGGCTCTGGCGCGCCAAAGGAGTGACCAATCGAGGGGGTGAAAGGTGCAAAAATAAATAAATAACCACACTGAAAACACTCCTCAAGGTTGCCATGACATAGGAAAACCTCTCAAGCTACGCTCTCCAGGTTTACAATTAATGTCATGGCAACCTCTTGAAGTGTTTACAGAGTGGTTATTAACCAAAGATCATACATTATCCTTTATATTGGTAATATTCCCAGGTTGGTAATTGCCAGCCTTTTTTTCTGCAATTAAATAACTATGAAACATGTATAAGATTGTAATTTTAATATGTGTTCTAGATGTAATGGTTTGTATATGTAGCACAAAGTTCAATGTACGGTGGAATCCAATGTAACTCCCAAATATTCTATATTAGTAACATTTTCGTATAAAATCCCATATTGAGAAGCAACCTGCAAACTATCACCTCTGTCACTAAGTTTAGCATGTATGCCAAATACCATTGTTTTGTTTTTTATCTTACTTAACACAAGGTTAGAAGACTTGGTTTGCTGGCCAAGGCACCTAGCTTCACCTGAGCTCTTTCCTTCTAAGACTGCTTGAAAGGCAGAGTAGAGAAACTTACCAGAGCAAGGGAAAAGGATTAAGACTTATTTTGGCTAAGCAGATTTACTGTGTGGTGGTGTTTTTATTTTTTACTCACAGGGATTGCTACTGTTTGTTGCTAACATTTCATTGCTTTATTTTTCTCTGTAGCAAAGTGTTTCTTACAGCGTACATCTTCTCTGAAATTATTACAGGTGGTGCTTTACAGGTTTTACAGTTTTATCTAACATAAGGATAAGCTTTCAGGGTTACTGCATTTGTTGATGACTGATTGTTTCTGCTCTTACCTCCTTGTTCTTTCGTCCGTGGTTCTTCTTTTTCGGCAGGGGAAGGGCCTGGCCACCCACCCCCATCCCCAACCACCCCACACTACACTCCTTTTATAGGGTACCACAGTTGTGACATTTCCTGTGGCAGAGCAGGAAGGGGTGGATCAGTGGGGCCTCCACAAGGTGAGCTCATTTACAGGGGCACTAGTAATTTAACTTGTTATAACAAGTTAAACAAAACACAATCAAACCATTACTTGCATTTTTTTTACCTTTCTTTCCTTCTAATTACTCTGACTAGGTTATAAACCAGCAGCTTATCTGGAATGGATATCATTAACTGCAGGTACTGTGGAACAATTTTCAGAAGGACAGTCTTACAGGATTTAGGACACTGTCCTACATGCTGGGCCTTTGGAGATCTTAGGGCTCAGCTCCGGGCAGCATGGGCAGAGATTGCACACCTCAAATTTCATATTCAAGAGGAAATACATTATAAGAACCACCCGCCAGTTCCAACAGAAAAACCTCGACCGCAGAGGGTAGTTGGTCCAGGAGGTTGGCAGGTGGTTAGGAGGGGAAAATCGGGTGCCCCATCACTCTCTGCTCTCCAACATATTACCTCCAAAAACCATATAAACACTACAAACAGGTATCTGCCTCTATCTCTGAAACAAAGAGGCAGAAGACACTGCAGAGCAGGACACTGCAGCACGGGAACTAGTACAACAAAACTCACCCAAATCAGAAACCAAAACAAAAAAAGCAAAAAGGAAATCCAAAAAACTTCTGATCATAGGAGACTCCATGATTCGGGGAGTTGATACCCATCTCCAGCCAGGGGTAATGGTCAGATGTCTCTCAGGTACATCAGCATGGAGAGACACTGACCACATTGCTAAAATTTTTCACAAAGCAGGGAAAACATTGATGTCCTAGTACACATAGGGACTAATGATCTTGTCAGGCGGTCAGTAGTGGAGACCAAGGAACACCTGACCAGGCTGGGTGACAAACTATCATCTATTTTGTCTGGCATCTCCTTCTCTGAGATCCTGCCAGTCTGGGAGAGGGGAACAGATGGATGGAAGGTCAGAGAAGGGGAGACAGGGGAGCTAAACATGTGGCTCAAGGGCTGGTGCCAGGAAAAAGGACACAGATTTTTAGGGAACTGGCAACAGTTCTGGGAGCGAAAGTTCTTTAAATTTGATGGACTGCATCAGACTAAGGAGGGAGTCAGTGCATTGGGGCAGAAGTTTGATGTCTTTGCAGAATATTTAAACTAGTAAATGGGGAGAGGGGTGCAGCACCCCATACGTCGAATGGGAAGAGCACCCCTCCCCCCCAGCTAGTGGTCAAACAGGGATTCAGCATGTTTGCAGTTCATTTGCATCACGAGGTAAGAAAAAAGGTTTGTCTCCCCATATGATGCACAGGTGTAATGCCAAACGTCACCCAACAACTAACACACCAAAATCTGGCCAATGGAAAATCATGTACACAAATGCTCACAGCCTGGGAAATAAGATCCCAGACCTGCAGGTAATAATGTCAGAGGCTAAACTGGACATAATAGCAATTAGTGAGACGTGGTTTACCAGTAACCACACTTGGGAGACTTCAGTACCTGGCTATGTATTTTTCAGAAGAGTCCGAGGTGCAAAAAGGGGGGGAGGAGCGGCCCTGTATGTCAATGAAAATATCAAAGCTACAGAAATTCAGAATACACATAAGGAGCCAGAAGAACTGTGTGTCACCCTGGAAACAGGAAATGGGACAGCAAAGAACTGGGGTTGTCTACAGGCCCCAGACCAGGGGAGGACATAGACACATTACTGTTAGAAGATATACAAAACATGACAGCTAAAGGGAGGTTCTGATAATGGGAGACTTCAACATGCCGGATACAGATTGGTCAATACCAGCAGGAACATCTGCCAGAACTAGACATATAGTGGATTCCTGCAGGAGGGCCTCAAACAACTGGTACAGCAACCCACAAGAGACAGGGCTATCCTAGATCTAGTACTGACTAACAAGGAAGGGATCACAGATCTCCAGGTAGAAGGTCACCTGGGGCCAGTGACCATCACATGGTATGGTTCAATTTGGCTACTACATCTAAATCATCCCATTCCAAGGCAAAATATGGGACTTCAGAGGAGCTGACTTTGATAAGATGGCCAACAGAGTTAAGCTAGCACTGGCAAAAAGAAACACAGGTGAGGGGGTACAGGCAAAGTGGGCAAGCATTAAGGATGCAATACTTGAAGCAACATCCCATTGTGTTAGACAGAAAAGGAAGTGCAAAGAAGAAGGAAACCACTTTGATTCTCAAATACAGTAGCAGAAAGGTCAGAGCCAAAGGCTGGCCTTCCAGGAAATATAAGGGACACAACGGGATGAAGATAGGGAGGCATACCAAACTGCCCTAAGGGAAGCAGGGAAGGCAGTAAGGCAGGCAAAGTCCCAAACTGAGGAAACACTAGTATGAACAGTAAAAGAAGGTGACAAGACTTTCTATAGATTCATTAGTGAAAGGAGATAATCCAGAGGGGTATTGCTAAGCTTAATGTAGAAAAGGGAGCATGTGAGGAGGAGGACCCTGTAAAGGCATCTATCCTAAATAGATACTTTTGCTCAGTATTTACTAAAGAGAAGGTAGGGCAGGGCCCACAGCTTAGCATCATGGACACAGTGGGAAGGGAGGTGAGCACTACTCCCTTCACAAAAGAAAGAGTCCTACAAGAGCTTGCTAAGCTCAGGGTTGATAAGGCAATGGGACCTGATGGCATACATCTCAGGGTACTTAAGGAGCTAAAGGTGGAACTAGCAGAGCCATTAGCAGAACTGTTTAGTGAGTCTCTGAGCACAGGAGAGGTCCCAGAAGACTGGAGAAGGGCTCATGTGATCCCGCTCCACAAGAGTGGTAGCAGGAAGGAGGCGGGGAACTACAGACCAGTCAGTCTTCACCTCAGTAGTGGGCAAGATTATGGAGGCACTCCTTAAGGAAAGAATAGTGCAACCTAGAATCCATAGGGGCACAGGATCCAAGACAGCATGGGTTTACAAAAGGAAGGTCCTGTCAAACTAATCTCATAGATTTCTTTGACTGGGTAACCAGAGTGGTGGACCAAGGGGGAGCAGTTGATGTCGCCTACCTTGACTTCAGCAAAGCTTTTGACACTGTTCCACATAGAAGATTGATAAATAAGCTGGGTAGGTTCGGGGTGGGTCAGAAGTTGGTCAACTGGGTGGCAAACCGGTTGATGGGCAGAAAACAGAGAGTAGTGGTAAATGCTATACAGTCAGAAGAGATGCAAGTCACAAGTGGGGTACCTCAGGGATCAGTTCTGGGGCCAGTCCTCTTCAACATCTTCATTAGTGACCTTGCAGATGGACTAGAGGGTAAGGCTTGTCTGTTTGCCGATGACACCAAGATCTGCAACAGAGTAGATGATCCAGATGGGGTGGGCGGAATGAGAAGAGATCTGGATAAACTAGCAAAATGTTCAGAAGAGTGGCAACTGGGATTTAATGCAAAGAAGTGCAAAATCATGCACATAGGGAAGAGAAACCCTGAAGCTACCTATAGGCTGGGAGGGGAGTTGCTAGCAGTCACAAAGGAAGAAAGAGTCTTGGACATCATCATCACTGATGACCTGAAATCATCCAAGCAGACTTCTAAAGCAGTAGGTAAGGCTAGGAGGGTGTTAAGGTGTATTAGTAGGGGTATCACAAGTCGTAAGAGGGAGGTAATAATCCCTCTTTACAAGACACTGGTTAGGCCCCATCTGGAGTACTGTGTGCAGTATTGGAGGCCACACCTTCACAAGGACATTAACCAAACTGAGGCAGTCCAGAGAAGGGCAACCAAAATGGTGCAGGGACTGCATCAGAAGACATATGAAGACAGATTAACAGAGCTCAATATGTATATCCTTGAGCAAAGGAGGGAGAGAGGTGATATGATTGAAACATTCAAACACCTTAAGGGCATTAACAAGGTGAAAGAGTCTAACATGTTTAAATATAAGAAAAATAGCAGGACAAGAGGACGTAGCATGAGATTAGAGGGGGGACGATTAAGGGGGGAATGTGAGGAAATTCTTTTTCACAGAAAGGGTGGTGGATGCATGGAATGGCTTACCACAAATAGTGGTGGCTATGAATACAGTGCAGGGCTTCAAACATGCATGGGATAGGCATAAGTGAGCAGTACAAATGACTATGAATAGATAGGCCACTGACAGAGCAAAGGCTGATGGCACATTTATAAGGTAGAAAAAGAAATGGGCAGACTGGATGAGCCTTGCGGTCCTTATCTGCCGTCAACTTCTATGTTTCGATGTTATTGTCCCATAGCCACCTTTGTATTGAGCACATCTCTTTTGTTAAAGTCCCTTCTAATTTCTTAATTGTCTCACATGTAGTGTAAATTACTGCATCATTGGCATACAAAATTAATTCTGTGCCATTAACAGCCAATGTTACAGAGTCAAAAAATAATGAAAATAATATATGCCCCAATACTGAGCCCTGCAGGACTCCACATTTCACTCTCACCTTATCTGATTGACAGACCCCATATTTAACTGCTTGAAACCTCTTTGTTAAATAATCAGTGAACCACTCTAGAACTGGTTTTCCCAATCCTAGGTTTTTTTTATCTTTTCAA
This sequence comes from Neoceratodus forsteri, assembly GCA_016271365.2. Classification (NCBI taxonomy): domain Eukaryota; kingdom Metazoa; phylum Chordata; order Ceratodontiformes; family Ceratodontidae; genus Neoceratodus; species Neoceratodus forsteri. The sequence goes on along the minus strand of CM057456.1, from coordinate 664,597,680 downwards.
TAACAATTTATGATTAATGAAGTTGAGTGCTTTGGTTAAGTCCATGAATGCAGCACCAGTCGAAGCTGAAGAGGAAAGGACCATGGACAGATCCCTGTAGAACCTTGTTCATAACCTCCCTTTCCTCTGAGTTAACCCCATTGACCACCACCCTCTGCTGCCTGCCTTCTCTGCCTTCTAGCCAACTACTCACCCAGCTCACAACACTTGTACCGACACCCAGGCCTTCCATATTTTTTTTGCATTATCTGTTTATACCCCCCCCCGCATCCAGTTGGCCTCTCCTTCAGCCACCAGGGACTGACCCACCACCCAGGGAACCCCTATCCCCACCTCAAATTGCAGCCAACCCAGGGTAACCCGATGTATCCCTGTGCCGAATGGGTCCTTCTCCTTGCGGCTTACCTTTCTTGGCCCTGGGTGCTACTGAGGTCGATCCTGGCTATCCAGGGGCTCTGTGGTGGTGAGTGTCCAGGTGGCCATCATCCAGTCAGTCAAGATGACATTTTTCTCTGGTTTTCTTAGCCCCACCTGCTGTGCCACTGCTGTAGTGCTCCTGGTCTCCACCAGGAGCTGCTAGAGAGTGAGGCAAACTCCCCAAACCACCCTAGGAGAGGAGAGGAGAGCAGTGCTCAATCCTCTCCTTCCCCTACAGACCCTGGGCATTCCGGGTCACTTGTGTGGCGCAAGATGTGGCGTCTAGAGCCTCAGGCCTCAGCCCTACTGGGCCATGGCCTTCCATCTTTTTGAACAACCTTTTGTGTGGTACCGAATCAAAAGCATTGCTGAAGTCACAGTACAGCAGATCCACAGCATATCTGGCCATGTTGGTGCACCACTAAGTGAAATTGTGCTGCATTGACATGGACCTGACATGAACATGGGCTGTATATACACCCCAAAGGGATGCACTGCCCAAAACAGGATAGCACCAAAATCATTGTGGGCTCAGCAGGCTCAATACGCCAATGAACCCACTGGCCGTGCATGGCATTAAGATACCAATTACATACCCATTATGGGCTGATTTGCATGAGGCACAGTAGCCTCATACTAACCTGTTGGCTACCGACTCTCCCACCCTGATGGACTGTACAATAATATACATATTTCTGGTGTCCACTGGTCCCCTCCCGCAGTGCCAATAGTGCAGTTATACACATAATCATGGTGTCTATTAGTTCACCCCCCCCCTTTTCCTGAAGTAGAATAATACATATATGCCTGATTTCTATTGTTATCCCTCCAATTACCCTTTAGTCTGTGGAAAGTCATTTCCTGGTGGTCCAGTGCTTCCTCCTCGAAAAGCCCCACACCAGAACCACCCACTGCCATCCCACTTCTCTGGATCCACCATCCCAGCGGCTGTGGTTCTTGCCAGACCAATACTGCAAGCAGCACAGCCCTTCTCTCACCTCTGCAGCTGGCCACTGCTTGAGTTATCAGTGAGTGTGCACACATATACTGTATGCATGCTGACTGACAACTCAGATGGCAGCAGCCTTGGAGGTGACAGGAGGTCCGGCTGGTCACCTTATCAAGTTGCCAGTAGCCACAGCTTCTAGGAGGAAGGGGTGTGTGGAGATGTGATGGCAGCATACTAACATATGAAGATATGAAATTTGCCAGCAGATAAAGGCCTAGAGATCTATTAAGTCTGCTCAAATGTGCAGCTAGCACTCCTTATTCTGCAGCTGCCCTTCCCTTCCGCCCTGCCGCTCCATTGACCCTCCCCCTTGTCCTGTTCCATCCCCTTTTGAAGCAGTCCACTATTCTACTGGATGCCACTTCTGCAGGTAACGCATTCCACCCAGTTACCACCCTCTCTGTAAAAAAGTCTCTCCTCATCTCCCTCCTGAACCTTCCTCCCTCCAGTCTCATATCATGGCCTCTGGTGTCCCTTCCCTCCCTTACTTTGAACAGCCCCTCTCTACCTGTCTTGTTTATTCCTTTCATGTTCTTAAAGGTTTCAATCATGTCCCCCTGTCCCTTCTCTCCCCCAGTGAGTACATGTTCAACTCCATCAGCCTCCTCTCGTATGACAAGTCCCCCAGCCCCTTGATCATCTTTGTCATCCTGTGCTACACCCCCTCCAGTACCTTGATATCCCTCTTCAGATACGGGCACCAGTACTGCACGCAGTACTCCAGGTGCAGTCTAACTAATGACCTATACAGTGGCAGAATCACCTCCTCCCTCCTCGAGGATATACCCCTTGCAATGCAACCCAGCATTTTGTTGGCCTTTGCAGCTTCCTTCCAACATTGTGCCAAGTAGTTCATTGACCCTGTAATGAGCACCACCAGATCCTTCTCCTCCTCTGCCCCCCCCCCAAGCTGGTAACTCCTCCATGGGTTCTTCATTCCAAAATGCAGCACCTTGCACTTTTTGGCATTAAACCCCAGTTGCCAAGTGTCTGACCAGGTTTCAAGCTTTGCCAGATCATCCTGCAACCCCTGCCATCCCCCTAGGTTGTCCACCACCACTCCTACCTTGGTATCATCAGCAAACAGACTGATCTTGCTCTTGATGTCCAATGATATGTCTGCAATGAATATCCCAAACAACACTGGTCCCAACACCGAGCCCTGTGGAACACCGCTCGTCATTACCCTTGGGTGTGAGAGCTACCCACCCACCACCACCCTCTGTTGCCTTCCCTGAAGCCAGTTCCCTACGCATCTCACCAGCTTTGCACCCACCCCTGTGCCTTCTAACTTACTTCCCAGCCTTCCATGCAGTACTGAGTCGTATGCCTTACTGAAGTCCAGATACAGGACATCCACTGCATGGCCCCTGTCCAGTTGCCTACTTACCCAGTCATAGAACTCCACCAGGTTGGTTTAGCAGGATCTTCCACATATGAAACCATGCTGTCTGCTGTCCTGTAGTCCTTTGGCCTGTAGGAGGGCCACCAGCCTCTTCTTCAGGATAGTTTCCATTAGCTTACCCATGATGGATGTGAGGCTCACTGGTCTGTAGTTCTCCAGTTCATCCTAGGGGCCACTTTTGTGGAGGTGCACCACATGAGCCATCCTGCAGTCCTGAGCTAAACATTCCAAGTGTAGAGAGGCATTAAATAGGTCTGCCAAAGGTCCCGCAAGGACCTCTGACAGCTCCTTCAGTACCCTGGGGTGGATGCCATCTGGGCCTGGAGCCTTGTCAACCCTCAGTGCCTTCAAACCCTCCCAAACTCTGCCCTCCATGATTTCCCCATCTGTCACCCACTCCCCCCGTTTCTGCCATTTCTCCCCCCTTGGGTGTCACCTCCTCTTCTCTTTAGTAAATACTGAGCAGAAGTACTCATTTAGTGCTTCATGTATTGCACCCTGCTTCCACCCAAACCCCTCCTTCCTAATCCTTACTATGGCACTTGCAGCTCCTTTTCTCCCTGAGGTACCTAAAGAGTCCTTCTCCCCTTCATAATGCCTTGTGCCAGCCTGAGCTCCATAGATGCCTTGGCTCCCCTTACTGTCCACGTCACCTCCTTCGATTCTGTCAAGTACTCCTCCCTGTCTTCCCCCTCCCCATTTTCTTGTACCTCCTAAAGGCAGCTCTCTTCCTCCTTACCTTTTCCATGACCTCCTTGCTCAACCAGCTTAGTTTCTTAGTCCTAGCCTTCTTGCTCTGGGCCTTGCAGCAGGTTTTGGTTACTTCCACTATCCCCAGCTTTATGAGCTCCCACCTCTGGTTAGTGTCCATACTAGGTTGAATTCCACCCAGGTACCCTTTTACCACTTCCCCCATCCTCCCAAAGTTGTCCCTCCTGAAGTCCAGCACTCTTGTGCCAGATTCCACTCCTTCTTAACCATATCCAATGTGAGCCATACTGAGTGGTGGTCACTCCCTGACAGCAGTTCTTCCACCGTAAGTTCTCGGACAAAGTCCCCATTTGCCAGCGCAAGGTCAAGGGTATTCCCTAACCTGGTTGGTTTACTGACCATTTGCAGCAGGAAGCTGTCCTGGAAGGCATCCAGCAGTACCTGCTCCCTTGTGTTCCTGGTTGTTGGGGTACTCCATTCCACTCCTGGCATGTTGAAGTACCCCACAGTCACCACAATACCCTTCTTGCTGGTCTTCCTGATCTGTCCTACTAGTTCCCTGTCCTACTCCTCCATCTGAGATGGCTGCCTGTACACCACTCCCAATCTGAGAATCCTATTCTTGGAATCTTGGATTTGCATCCAAAGTGACTCTGTATTACCCTCCTCCCTTACACACTTCAGTCCTTCCTTCACATATAGTGCCACCCCCCCCTTTCCCAATCACCCTGTCCCTACGAAATAACCTGTACCCTGGTACAGACAGGTCCCAGTCATTGTATTGGGTGGCCCATGTTTCTGTGATGGTTGCAATGTCCACCTCTCCCTCTGCCATGAGCACCTCTAACTCTGCAGTTTCCCTCCCAAGGCTCCTAGCATTAAGGGTAAGCACCTTCCAATCTTCCCTCCCTGCCAGCCTGCCCTCCTTTACTAGCATCACCAATAGTACATGCCATTTGTCTTTTGTCACTGTTATGGGGGTAAGCTCATATGGTTTCCCCACCTGTGGTCTCTGCATGTCTCTTGCCCAATTGCCACCCCCCGCTCCTAGTTTAAATTCCCAACTTCCTCTATGTACTCTCCATCCTCTGTTTCAACACTTTCTTTCCCTCCTCACTCAAGTGTAGTCTGTCCTTGGCATAGAGACTGCTGTCCTCCCAGGTCCCTTCCCACCCTCCCCAACAGCCCATACCCTTTAGCATTACACCAGGTTCTTAGCAATCTGTTAAATTCCTATATTCTCACCTTTCTTGTTGTGCTTGCCTTGGGCACTGGAAGCATCTCTGAAAAAGTTACTGATCTTCCTGCACCCTCACATAATTGTTCTAGTTCCTCAAACCTCCTCTGCACTATATCTACTGTCTTGTCAGCCAGGTCTTTTGTCCCAAGATGTATAATTAAATGAGGCTTGTTCCTACTCCTTCTAGCATATTTCAGAACAGATTGTCCCACCCTTTCCGCTGTCATTCCTGGCATGGCCTCCACCCAAATGCGACTATGCTTCTCCCCCTTGCTACCCCACCTGACTCCTCTTAGTATTGAGTTCCCCAGCACTAAGATTCCACCCCTCATACTCTCTGCTTGCTTTCATTCATCTCCATCTCTCATTTCCGGCTCCTCTTCTTCCTCCTGCACATTATTTCCCCCTTTAGCCCCTGTTGCAATTCTTCCAGCAGAACTTCCCCCCACTCTGGTTTGGTCCAGGCATTTATCGATTATCATTTGCCTCCTCCTTCTTCCCCTCTTGCAATGCAAAACTATTTTCTGAAGACCCTTTACAAATGCTCACTCCCTCTCTCTTCATAGTAACCTGTTCTCTCCTTTCCATTCCATGACTTTTGCCACTTCTTGTCCTCCCCTCACAAGTCCCTATCTCCTACTTCCATTTGTCTTTTGTCTCCTGACCTGGTTTTCCTGGCAATCGTTCTTCCTGGCCTGGGCCCCTTTGTCTCTGCTTCCCTTCTTCTGACCCTCTCCTCACCACTGTTGGCTCAAATCATCCTCCATCATCTCCCCTCCTCCTTCCCTCTATTATTGGGCTAAACTCTCCCTCAGTCTGCCTTGCCTGTCTTAGTTCCTCCTGCAGACCCTCGATCTCCTAAGTTTCTCTGTGTGGTTGTACACTAAACATCCCCCCACACTCCAGGCAATTTTTAGAAAGATTGGTACACTGCAGTTGTTGCAGTCTGCCACCCTACCCATTGCTGTCATTGCCCACCAGCGACCCTCCTCCCTTCCAGATGAAGGATACCAAACACTCCCTCAAGTCCCCCCTCTTCCTCCTCTATCAGTGCAAAACATTGTTTTCTTAATTTCCCTTACCCCCTTTGTTGTACATGTTTAGATAGATTGAGCAACTGCTATTTACATTCCTATCCTTCCTATCCACACCCAAAAAGAGATTATATGATCATTTTGCACTTATCATGCATGATACATTATACCACACTATAATGCATTTACCTAGGTCATGTTTGTCTTTTATGTATTCTATACACATATATTCTGACCCATATCATTGATAAAATAGCCTTTATGGATTGTCAGTGATTGTTATATATTCTTATATATACTCATATAATGATATGTAGTTTGTGTCTTATACTTAGGCATCATGCCACATGAATTTCTGATTACTCAGCATTCTTTTTGTCTGTGATTATTGCTGACAGAGGCATTTTCTTTGTCTAACTTCTTACTCATTAGTAATTCTGTTTCCTAAGTAACTGCCCAAGGGAGACATCTTGTCTACACCTTATTTAGGATAACACATCCAATGTGTTATGTTAGTCATATCTGTAACTATGGTGTTATCACTGTAACTATGTAGTTATCACTACTATATAACCTTCTGTAAGCCTGTTCCTCACAGAGAAAATTATACCTTCCTCGAGGACTGGTGAGAAACCGGCTCCCTTGTGATTTTCTCTGTCACATATTTGGTGTGAGTATTGTAGTAAACTTTCCTTTATTACTTACTTTGGCTAACCCTATAGACATACAAGAACCTGATAGATCTAGAGCTGGGCTCTAGGTAACAAATTTAGATTTTCTAGATAACAGTACATCAAGTGGCAGGCTTTGGAAACATAGAAACATAGAATATTTAGCAGATAAGGACCACTTGGCCCACCCAGTCTTTCATTTCCCTATCTAATGGATAAGCTGCAGATCCTAGTTAACCAGCAGCCTACTTCTTCCTACCCCCACCCCCTAGAACTGCCTTATGACTGTCCCATGCATTCTTGAATTTCTCCACTGTTTTTGACTCCACAGCCTCCTCAGGAATGCTGTTCCATGCATCCACAACCCTCTCCATGAAAAAAATACTTCCTCACATTACCTCTGAGCCATCCCCCCTCTATCTTCAAATTGTGCCCCCTTGTTCTTGCACACCTATTTTTCTGAAAGATGCTACCCTCTTGGACTTTGTTGATTCCCTTGAGGAACTTGAAAGTTTCTATCATGTCCCCCTTCTCCCTCCTTTCCTCAAAGCTATACATATTAAGCTCCTTAAGTCTCTCTTCATATGTCTTCTGGCGCAGACCTTGTACCATTTTAGTTGCCCTCCTCTGGACTGCCTCCATCCTGCCTATGTCTTTGTGGAGAGTGGGTCTCCAGAACTGCATGCAGTACTCCAGATGGGGTCTCACCAACTGTCTGTACAGAGGGATAACAACTTCCTGTTTTCTACTGCTGATGTCTCTCCCTATGCATTCTAGTATCCCCCAGCCCATCTTTCTGCCCTCTCACGTTGCTTGCCCACCTTTAGGTCATCTGATATGCCTACCCCCAGGTCCCTTTCCATTTTTGTTGTTGTTAGTATCTCACCCCCCATTGTGTACTCTTCCCCTGGGTTTTTGTTTCCCAGGTGCATTACCTTGCACTTCTTGGCATTGAATCTAAGGTGCCATACATTTGACAATTCCTCCACCCTTGCCAAGTCCATTTTCATCCTTTCCACCCCACCTTGTGTACCAACTCTGTTGCAGATCTTTGTGTCATCTGCAAAGTGACATACTTTTCCTTCCAGTCCCTCTGCAATGTCACTTGTAAAGATATTTAAGAGGACCGGCCCTAGTACTGAACCCTGCGGTACCCCACTAGTAACCCTCCTTTCTTCAGAGTGGAAGCCATTCACTATTACCCTCTGTGTCCTGTTTTCCAGCCAATTCTTTACCCAAGCTACCATCTTGGGACCCACTCCCAGGATAGCCAGCTTTTTTGGAGTGTTGGGAAGAACTGCTGGACAACCAGGAAATGAATTGGAATTGCTGATGGGGTGTACCAGTAGACATCAGCGATATGTGTATTATTGTATTACGGGCAACTGGGGGAAAGGACCACATAGTAGCAGGGATTTGATACTATTTTGGTTCAGGTAATTGGGGTGGGAAGCTGCAGTTTCACCACCACATTTGTATGCCATTTGGTTTTGGAGAATGCAGGTATCAATCCAGCTACTTCTTACAGTAATGCAAAATACTTTCAGTCACATGCAGGACTGCAGTGTGCATATATATGGAAGAAACAGAAGAGAAAAAAAGTAAGTGCCTCCATTGGGACTTGAACACAGGCCACCTGTAATTGAAAACACTCTGCAAGTGCTCCACCAGTAAGCTGTCTATGTAGAATGAGTTGCATGTAGTTGGAAGCAGATCATGACAAAATACTGAGACACGTCTTTTCAGAACCTTTGTACCATTCATATACCCTCATACCTTGCCATATACCCACAGACACATCCATACAGCTTTGCAGAACTTTATGCAGACATAGAAATGCCATCCTCATCTCCAGGGGTGAAAATGGGATTTTCTGATGAGGTGAAACTCTGGCTGTTTGGAAAAGAATTATAGTGTGCATGGAGATGCAGCAAAGTAAAATTTTGCCTGTGAAGTGGCTGCAAAGTGGGCACTTCATGCTGTCATTTCACTAGGTGAAGTGTCCATTTTAAACCCCACTTCACCACTTCGTGTTGTAATTATGACTTTGCGTTGTTCACGTTGCCTTATTTCACTCTAAGGTGGAGTTAGACATAATTGGCGGGCCACACATATTACATGACTTACACAGTGTAAGTCACATGCTTCAGGCAGTCAGACAGGAAGTGACTCATGCTTGAAAGAGAGTTTCACTTTCACCTTGCATTAGGAGAAAGAGGTTGTGTTGGTTAGAGTGAGAGAGGAAAATCCGTTTGAAAAACTCTTTAAATATTTTAGGTTTTTTTGCTTTAGGTGCTTATTTTTGAGTATTTGTGTCTGGATTTGTGTTTGTGCAGTATTTTTGTTTAGTATTTGTTTATTGTTAATTGTTTTTGTGTGTCTGTGTATGTGTTATTGTGGAGAGGAAGAGAGAGCCCACAATGAAGGGTGAGCAACGCGGGGGGTTTCGTCGATGTGGCAGCGATGGATGATGGCAGCATGCGCACGTGTGGTGGCTGGTTTCATCTGGACCAGAACACAACTGTGAGTGTTCCCCCCAAAGCAATACACACTGGAACTGGTGTCATGGAAGCACCACCTCCTGTGGCACCAACCAGTGCCCTCCCAGTGCCAGCAGCACCTGCTGTGTTCCCTGTGCCAGTGGTTCAGCAGCAGCAGCAGTAAGTGAGGGAGGAGGAGACATAGCAGCAGTTACAGCAGCAGGTTTCTGCATCCCTAGCCTCAACTGTACAACTGCAGCTCCTAGCTACCATGCCGCCTGGCCCCCCCCACCTATGTCTGGTCCTTCTCACATCTCCTTAGTGTGGGATTTTTATGCTTGCTTGCACACATGTGCAAGAAACATAGTACCATCATCCGAGTTTTCGGAGGTGTGGCAGCCCTTTTCCAATTCAGTCAGTGTGTTTGCAGGCGTGGCCGCAGTTCTCTAATGCCTGCTGAGCTGTCTATGACAGCTCCAAAATGCAGTGGCATACAGTTGAAAGGGGGAACTACGCTTCAGTGAGCAGCTATCAGATATCACCTGCTCATGCGTGCTCCCCCTACACACACACACACACACACACACACACGCACGCATACTGCATGCTGCCCCCCCCACGCACACACTGTAGAGCCGGGGGAGAGCCCAATCCCCATTGGCTGTGCTGCATGGCCCCCCTAAAGCCTTCTAAGCATAGCACACTGGGCAACTCATTGTATAGCCGATGGGGGTGCCCAATCCCCCGTCGGCTCCATTGTCCCCCCCAGAGTACAGGGTGCCACGCTGGGAGCCCACCCCAGCATGGCAACAGATGCTGTGACTGACAGGGTTGCCCAATCCCCCGTCGGCTCCATGCCCCCCCAACCAGCCATCCTTATGCCACACTGGGAGCCCACCCCAGCGTGGCAAATGTCCCGCGTTGTCATTGTAAAAAGGAAAAACCTGCAAATAAAAAACTGTCCCTCTGCACTTCTCCCTGCCCTCCTTCCACAACCCGCACCCACCCACTGTGCACCCTGCCTCCCCACACCCCCCATTCTGTACTTACCTCGGGAGCTCGGCATGACGATCTTCGGTGGACCTGGAACACGTCTGTACTCTTCAAAGCCAACTGCAAACTGAAGAAATGCTGGTAAGCTGTATAATGGGATAGATAGGGTTTTTTAAACTTTACTGCATGTCTCAGGCATTTTTTGGAATTTTTGCACCAAATTTTCAACATGGGGTGTTTGGGACCCCTTCTCATGAATGCTGTCACTGTCATGGCATTATTCGCGCCCGAAGGGTGATTTCGCAGTCACTGAGCGTAAATCAGCTTTTGGGACCGACATTAATGAAATGACACTGCCAGTGTTCATAAGGTGGGTTCTCAAGAAGCCTATTTTGAAAATTTGGTGGAAAAATTCCAAAAAATAACTGTTTTACGAACGTGCATTGCGCAGGGTCCTACGCAGGCTCGTAAGTTCGCGAATTTTCAAATATTTTCACTCCAGATTTTCAAAATTGCCATTTTACCACACTTTCTTATGAGTAGTACAGCTGTCATTTTTCACATATTGCCCAAAACGTGTTTCCACCCATGTAGCGCTCAATGGCACAGTCAGTGTGCAAAATCAATGTACGGGACAAATTAAAAAAAATCACAGTGGCACTGTTCATGAGCAGAGGTGTTACAATGGCTATGTTGAAAATTTGGTGAAAAAATTCTTAAAAATGACTGTTTTACGAGCGTGCGTTATGCAGTTCCTACGCACGCTTGTAAGTTTGAAAATTTTCAATATTTTCACTCCAGATTTTCAACATTGCCATTTTACCACACCTCCTTGTGAGCAGTACAGCTGTCATTTTTCACATCTTGCCCAAAACATGTTTCTGCCCATGTAGCTTATAAATGGCACAGTCAGTGCAAAATCAATGTATGGGACACATTAAGAAAATCACAGTGACACTGTTCATGAGCAGAGGTCTTAAAATGGCTATGTTAAAAATTTGGTGGAAAATTCCTAAAAATGACTGTTTTACGAGTGTGCGTTGCGCAGTTACTATGCACGCTCGTAAGTTTGTGAATTTTCAATATTTTCACTCCAGATTTTCAACATTGTCATTTTATTACACATCCTTATGAACAGTACAGCTGCCATTTTTCACATGTTGCCCAAAATGTGTTTTTGCACATGTAGCGCACAATGGTGCCGTTGGTGTACGAAAGCAATGTTTGGGACAGATTAAGAAAATCACAGTTACACTGTTCATGAGCAGAGGTCTTAAAATGGCTATGTTGAAAATTTGGTGACAAAAGTCCATATAATGACTGTGTTACGAGTGAGCATTGCGCAATTTCCACGCACCCTCATAAGTTCATGACTTTGTAATATTTTCAGTCCAGATTTTCACCAGTGGCATTTTTCCACACTTCCTTATGAACAGTACAGCTGTCATTTTTCACAACATGGCCGAAATGTGTTTTCACACTTTCAGCGCAGAGATGCTTGGTCTCTGTGGGAAATCATTGTTCGGGACAGATAAAGAAAATCACAGTGACACTTCATGATCGGAAGTCCCAAAATGCCTGTGTTGACAATCTGCTGTAAAAATTCCCCAAACTAATTACATTATGGGTGTGCGTTGCACAGTTTCTATGCACGCTCGTGACTTCACCATTTTTTTAAATATTTTTACTGCAGATTTGCAACATTGCCATTTTTTACACCTCCCCATGAACAGTACAGCTGTCATTTTTTACATCCTGTTCGGAATGTTTTTGCACCTGTGTTTTTGCCGTAGTCGCTGTGCATAAGCAACTTTTGGCTAACAAACTGATATTGCCACTGTTCATGAGGTGGGGTCGCAAAAAAAAGTGTTGAAAATTTAGAGTGAAAATGCCAACTAATGCCTGAGGTATTAGGGTTTCCAACCATAACGCCCAACCCTGTAGAGAATGACAGGCATCAGGGGTGTGACTTGGGATTCTTGCCTGTAATGCTCATACCATTCCACACCCTGCAGCCAGTGAGAGGCATCGAGGTATGCCTTGGACTCTTCGTCCCTAAAGTTCACCCCATTCTCCTATACCACACCCATCTCACCGTATTTCCTGATGGAATGGGGTGCGCATAAGGGCCAAAGACCCCAAGGCACACCGTGACACTTGTTAGTGTCTGCAGGGTTGGGTGTGGTGAAATGGCGTGGCCGTTATGCCTGATGACCCAAAGGCACACCCCAATACCTGTCACTTTCTGCAGGGTGGTGGTGGGGTTGGCTTCAGTTCAATACTTCATTGCCATTCCTATTATGCAGCTCTGTAACTTCTACACTACCACTGCCAATGCCAGCAAGCAAACATTCGGCATTGACAAATGCTTGTTTTTACTGCACTGCATAGGGACAGCAGTGTAGTAAAGTACAATTTGTGCAGTGTTGAGGTGCGCCGTGGCCCCCAAGGAAGTCACCTTGGCACAGTGGGGTCAGCGCACCCATATATATAATCACCACCACCTAGAGTAGCAGGCTAAGGTCACCAAACAGGCCAGTGATGCACCTGTTGGCCCTGCTGTGGAAGACGGGGCAGAACGGCGTCCACTTGCACGTGGTGTGAAGCGGAGGAGAGCCATTGCAGAACCTGCTGCTCTACCACCACAACCTGCAGCACATCCTGCTGAGGATGGCAACCCTCTCCTACTACCTGCCACACAGGCCAACTTGGGCCTGCTATAGAGTAAAATGGATGCTGCAAACCACCAGCTGGAGAATGTTAAGCAGCAGTTGGATTGCACCGAGGGGCACCAACTTCAGATCATGGGGATGCTTCAACTGCTGCTGTCCCATCACAACACTGAATATTAGTTTTTTAGTTTGTCCTTGCACCCACCACCACTACCCTCTGTGTGAAAAAATATTTCCCAATGTTACCCCATACCCATCCCCCCTCTGTCTTGAAATTTTGATCCCTTCTTCATGCCCATCTTTTGTTCTGGATGCAGCTATCCTGTTGTTGAGTCCATTTCTGTACTTTGTAGTTTCTAACATGCCCCCCCTTCCTTGTGTTTGTATGTAATGTCCTTTAGTGCATTCTTCACATGGCTTCATTCTGGTGCATACCCTTAATCATTTTACTTGGTTCCCCTCCTTTGTACAACCCTTTTTATGTTTGCTTGCATGCATGTGCAAGAAACATAGTGCCATCATCCGAGTTTTCAGAGGTGTGGCAGCCCTCTTCCAATTCAGGCAGTGTGTTTGCAGGCATGGCTACAGTTCTCCAATGCCTGCTGGAGCTGTCTATGACAGCTCCAAAATGCAGTGGAGTACAGTTGAAAGGGGGGAGCTACACTTCAGTGAGCAGCGATAAGATATTGCCTGCTCATGCGCGCTCCCCCTACACACACACACATGCACGCATACTGCGTGCTGCCCCCCCCACACACACTGTAGAGCTGGGGGTGCCCAATCCCCCGTCGGCTGTGCTGCACCCCCCCAAAAGCACGCTGGGTGCCCTCCCTAGTGTGGCAACTCATCGTATAGCCGCTAGGTGCCTAATCCCGTTAGCCCCACTGTCCCTCCCCGAGTACAGGGTGCTACTGGGAGCCTACCCTAGTGTGGCAACAGATGCTATGGCCGACGGGGTGCCTAGTCCTCATCGGCTCCATGCCCCCAACCAGCCATCCTGGCCACACTGTGAGCTTCCAACCCAGCGTGGCAAATGTCCCACGCCGTCATTTAAAAAACCCTGCAAATAAAAACTGTCACTTGGTGCTTCTCCTGCCCCTCCCCCAACCTGCACCCACCACTGCGCACCTGCCTACCCACACCCTCCTCACCCCATACTTACCTCTGGACCTTGGCGTGACGATCTTCTGTGGACCGGTAACACGTCTGCACTCTTCAAAGTTGACCGCGAACTGAGAAAATGCCGGTAAGCTGTATAATGGGATAGATAGGGTTTTTTCAACTTTGCTGCATATCTCAGGCATTTTTTGGAATTTTTGCACCAAATTTTCAACATTGGGTTTTTGGGACCCCTTCTCGTAATTGCTGTCACTGTCATGGCTTTATTCGGCCCGAAGGGTGATTTTGCATTCACTGCACAAAATCATCTTTCGGGGCCAATTAATGCAACAACACTACCAGTTTTCATAAGGTGGGCTCTCAAGAAGCCTATTTTGAAAATTTGTTGGAAAAATTCCAAAAAATGACTGTATTACAAGCGTACGTTACGCAGTTCCTACGCAGGCTCGTGAGTTCGTGAATTTCCAATATTTTCATTCCAGATTTTCAAAATTGCCATTTTACCACACCTTCTTATGAGTAGTATAGCTGTCATTTTTCACATCTCACCTAAAATGTGTTTCCACCCATGTAGCGCACAATGGTGCATTCGATGTGCAAATCAATGTATGGGACAAATTAAGAAAATCACAGTGACACTGTTCATGAGCAGAGGTCCTAAAATGGCTATGTTGAAAATTTGGTGAAAAAATTCCTAAAAATGACTGTTTTACGAGCATGTGTTGCGCAGCTCCTACGCACGCTTGTAAGTTTGTGAATTTTCAATATTTTCAATCCAGGTTTTCAACATTGCCATTTTACCACACCTCCTTATGAGCAGTACAGCTGTCATTTGTCACATCAACCACAGAGTCAATGTAATCTTCTAAATGGTTTATGTCGGTTTATGTTGAAAATTTGGTGAAAAAATCCCTAAAAATGACTGTTATACGAGCGTGCGTTGCGCAGTTCCTACATACGCTCATAAGTTTTCGAATTTTCAATATTTTCAATCCAGATTTTCAACATTGCCATTTTATTACACTTCCTTATGAACAGTACAGCTGTCATTTGTCACATCTTGCCCAAAACATGTTTCCACCCATGTAGCGCACAATGGCGCAGTTGGTGTGCGAAAGCAATGTTTGGGACAGATTAAGAAAATCACAGTTATCCTGTTCATGAGCAGAGGTCTTAAAATGGCTATGTTGAAAACTTGGTGACAAAAGTCCATAAAATGACTGTGTTACGAGAGCATTGCGCAGTTTCCACGCACCCTCGTAAGTTCATGACTTTGTAATATTTTCAGTCCAGATTTTCACCAATGGCATTTTTCCACACTTCCTTTCAGAACAGTACAGCTGTCATTTTTCACAACATGGCCAAAATGTGTTTTCACTCTTTCAGCGTAGAGATGCGTGGTCGCTGTGGGAAATCATTGTTCGGGACAGATAAAGAAAATCACAGTGACACTGTTCATGATCAGAAGTCTCAAAATGCCTGTGTTGACAATCTGCTGTAAACAATCCCTAAACTAATTACATTACGGGTGTGCGTTGCACAGTTTCTATGCACGCTCATGACTTCACCAGTTTTTTTAATATTTTTACTGCAGATTTGCAACATTGCTATTTTGTACACCTCCCCATGAACAGTACAGCTGTCATTTTTTATATCCTGTTCGGAATGTTTTTGCACCTGTGGTGCTAAATGCCGTAGTCACTGTGCATAAGCAGCTTTCGGCTAACAAACTGATATTGCCACTGTTCATGAGGTGGGGTCACAAAAAAAACATGTTGAAAATTTGGAGTGAAAATACCAATGAATGCCTGAGGTATTAGGGTTTCCAACCATAATGCCCAACCCTGTAGAGAATGACAGGCATATGGGGTGTTACTTGGGATTCTTGCCTGTAATGCTCATACCATTCCACACCCTGCAGCCAGTGAGTGGCATTGAGGTATGCCTTGGACTCTTCTGCCCCAAAGTTCACCCCATTCTCCTATACCGCACCCATCTCACCATATTTCCTGATGGAATGGGGTGCGCACAAGGGCCAAAGACCCCAAGGCACACCGTGGCACTAGTCAGTGTCTGTAGGGTGGGGTGTGGTGAAATGGCATGGCCGTTATGCCTGACGACCCAAAGGGACACCCCAATGCCTGTCACTCTCTCAGGGTGGTGGTGGGGTTGGCTTCAGTTCAATACTTCACTGCCATTCCTATTACGCAGCTCTGTAACTTCTACACTATCACTGCCAATGCCAGCAAGCAAACATTCGGCATTGACAAATGCTTGTTTGACTTAATTTTAATATGAAGGCTCCCAATACATCCCAGTATACTCTGTCCCCCATCCCTCCCTAGTTCCTACTGGCATTTGTCTTGCATACCTTTAAGTAATCTGGCACAGGTCACTTTTCATTTTTGTTGTTGTTTGTCTCCCCCCCCCCCCATTGTGCACTGTTATGTGTATAAAATATAAAGTATGTGTTACATTTTTCTTTTGCATAACCTTGTTTAACTCCAAAATGGTAATAACTATGCCCAAAACAGCTGAAATAAAATTAAGTAAAAAAGGGTTGTCCTTGCCATCATTATATTCCAGCTTAACAAAACCAGAAAGCCATAACTCCACATGAATAAATGCCAATAAAATATTTTCACTGCTAGTGCAAATGTATTTCTGACAACACAAGGTACACAGTAATGACCCTTGCACTTTGGTGGTTAGGCCTTCATTAGTGTGCTCCCTAATGAAGGCCTAAGCGCCAAAGCACAGTGGGCATTTGTGTGTTTCTTGTTTTGCCATTAATAAAGTTGCATTAACATTGAACGTTTTTCCTTGGCATGTATTCATATAGAGTGGTGGTTTTGTGAGTATGCCTTTTACTTTTGGAGCTAGCTACTCTGTACTAGCACCCATCCACAGTGTTAGTGCAGCGTGCTTCTGGTGGTCAAGTTATATTCCTACTTAACAATGTGTGTTTACCATGAAATATTTTTGGTGCCTCAGTAATGTTTCCTTTCTGTTGTGGGGTGTTTGTTTGTTGAAAAACAGGATTGAGCAGTGCAATAATCTGCTAAACAGCATGTGTGCAGTGCACTGTCATGTGCACACACTGTCCAGTCCCCTGAAAACATATATGATAACTTGTTCCACTGTTGATGGTATAAAGAATAAAGATAAGAATATATGACATCTATTTTATTAGTACCATCATCAACAGTGGACCAACTCATATAATACAATGGCAGTTATGGAAAAGTATCCTCTGTAACGCGGTGCACAGATCAGCATTGCTCTCTGCGGTGCATTACAGAGGTGGTACCACATTACCCCGGTGTTATATGTTCAATTGTAATACTTGTTTAAATGCTGTTCCTCAGTTGACCACAGGGTGCATACAAGAGCTGTCACAGCAATATAGCAGGCAACACTGTGTGTCTGTAGCGTAAATACATTTTCTCACCCAAAATTCTCCAGCAGATGGCGTGTGGGGTTGTTAAGCAATCTGTTGCTAATTGTTTTAAAATGGATAGTGTCAGACTGAGCAATGTTTTTTTAGATTACAATAATATAAAATAAAGATTTAAACGAGTGGTTTATTTGTTTCTTTATTCTGATGTAATTTATTTGTGATTGCTTTCACATTGGAATATGCTGCTGATACAGTATCTGCCCATCCCAGCCCATTTTTTCACATTTTAAATGGTCAAATGGGTTAGAATGTCATTTACTTTTGATTCACATAAAGAAGCTCCTAAAAAAAAAAATTTAAACTCCTAAATACATTTTTTAATCTTGCCTGTAAGAATATTTAAAGCAGAACTACTGTGAGTTTCAAGCAACAGTGCTGTACTGTATGTGAGCTTTCTTTAATGGGGAAGAGAGGGACACAAAATCAGTCCCTTTCTGTAACCATATACCCGATGTTAGACACTATATTTGGTTTGAGGGTGTGAAATTATTTGGAAACTGATGTGCTCTGCTTTTGCCATCAGCATCTGCAGTACTATTAATACAGTATGTGCTGCTAACTGCATAAGCCACCACATTTTTTCAGTTAGTAAATGCCCATAAAATAATTCAAGCAACATAATTAGGATATGCCAACTTAATTATGTTAAACATGTTATGCATGTCTTAAGAATGGTGTTGCACAGTTAAGCGCATTTGATTGAGAAGCTAACAAACACTGTACAACTGCAGAAGGCAGCATCTGACAATAAATAAATTTATATAAAAATGATTTGTCACCCTAAGGATAATCAGTGTTGTCCCTCGAATTACCCGAGTGAGATAGCTTGCATACTGTGTGACTCTAAGCAAGAAAATAAAATAAAAAAAAAAAACTTGTTGTACAGAATGTGACATCCCTGATTTTGCAGTCCTCTCACTTGTGTCCATCCTGATGGTAGGAAGTGGGAGCAACCCCTGCCCCCAACTTTTCTGTGAGAAAAAACAATATTAAATCATCTATGTTTTACCCAACAAGATTTAGGGTCAATTTAATTGGTCAAACTTTCATTTTTGGATTCATTGATTGCTGATATATTTTACAAAGATAAGGGGCAATTTTGTAACTGGAGACTTAAAATGAATATGAAAAGCACAACACTTCACTGAACAGAAGCGCTATGTGTAAAACTATCCAATTTATTTAGTTGATTTATTCATATTATGGAAAAGAATCTTCATGGCTAGTAAATTTAACAATGCTATTATTAAATAGTACAGTCTGCTGCAATAAATAAAATTAGGCAGTGTGTCTCTTTGAACAATCTCAGTTCTGATGCTGGGCAAATACCTTTTCTACCAGCTGCACGAGTTGTTTCTTTTTATCTGGAATGTGTTTTAAATAAAAGCAAAATTCATAATGATGCTTACAGTTCATAATGATGCGTACAGTATGGCCCAGATATTCAAACTGCGCTAGGCTGTGGTGCAAGCCTGGGCACAGCGCAACTTGACTGCATAGGGGCGTTGACTGGGCGATATTCAACAGAGCTGTGCCATTGCACAGCATCGTTGAATATTGTACCCTGGCCACCCACAGTGTGCATAGCGCAGTGGCAAAAGTGGCCAGAGTGGAGCAGCGGGATGCACTAGTGTAAGTTCCGTTGCTCCATTCGAAGCAACCGCGATATTCAAAAGTGCACATGCAAATGGGGCCATAATGTATGCAAGGTGCAAACAGGGCCATTTGCATGTCATTATGGCCCCATTTGCATGCAGGTGTACCAATCCCCGGCGACTTGCACCTGGCGCCCTGTCAGGCAGCAGCCATCAGGGACCGACGCCCCCTGCACAGTGTGGCAATGTGCACCACAGCCAGATCACAGGCTTCAGTAACTATAAATCACATCCAATATCCCTGGTGGTCCAGTGGACCGCTGTCAGCCCGATTGCGGGCATTTGTAAAATAAAATAAATTCCTATATCCCTGGTGGTCCAGTGGACCGCTGTCAGCCTGATCATGTGCTTAAGTAAGAATAAAATAAAGTCAGATATCCCTGGTGGTGCAGTGGACCACTGTCAGCCTGTTTGCGGGCTTAAGTATGAATAAAATAAAGTCAGATATCCCTGGTGGTCCAGTGGACTGCTCACAGCCCGATCATGGGCATTTGCATTAAAAACAAATGACGTCCAATATCCCTGGTGGTCAGTGGTACCCCTCCCACCGCCCACTGGGCCCACTGCCACGCTCCCCGGTCAGCAGTGGGCGGCAGCACCGCACCACCTGATGCCCGCCACCCACCAGCTGACATTGTAGGTGGGCTGTCGCCCATTGGACCACGCGTGAACCAATGGGCATGCAGTATGCATCATCTTACATTCCAGATATGTGAATGGATCCATTCACATATCTGAATGTAGTGCGTATGGCTGCATGCCCATTGACTCACTCTGTGGACCACCGGGTACAGCCCTCCCTACAGTGTCAGTCGGTGGGTGGTGGGGCATCAGGCGGTGGGTGCTGCCGCCCACCGCTGACTAGGGAGCAGGGCAGTGGGGCTCAGTGGGATGGTGGGATGGGGGGTACCACTGGACCACCAGGATATTGGATGTCATTTGTTTTAATGCAAATGCCCACATCATCCTGCGAGTGGTCCACTGGACCACCCGGGATATCTGACTTTATTTTATTTTACAAATGCCCTCGATCGGGCTGTGAGCAGTCCACTGGACCACCAGGGATATCTGACTTTATTATATTTTACAAATGCCCGTGATCAGGCTGACAGCGGTCCACTGGACCACCAGGGATTTTGGAGGATCATGTTTCTATGTATGCCCGCGATCGGGCATAGGGGGTGCCACCAGGTGCAGCTGGAGCTCGGGTGGCCACCCACAGGTGGCAGCTGGCGTGTTGTGCCCTGCAATATGGCAGCTCACCTGTGGGTGGCCAGCCATTGTTCCTTCTTTTGGCTCACCTGTGTGCGGGGCGAAGTAGGGTTTGCACATGCATGGACTCAGCACATCCCAGGCTGAATATCGGGATGTGCAGAGTATGCATGGGCACCCCCCCCACCTGCACCGCATACATTACTGATGCGCTCTGGTGCATCGGGATTTGTACCAGGCACAATCCCCTTTTGAATGTCGCGCTGGGGCGCATCCTTGGGTTGCACATGGCGCAACACTGTTGTGCCATGCGCAACCCTTTTGAATATCTGGGCCTATGCGTATATTTGAATATGTGTCTTGATTTCTATGCGTAAATTATTTTGATATGTAATGTGTGTAATGCAAATTGGAGGGACACTATCAGAAGTTCTTATAAAAACGTCATATCGGATGGAAATGCTCTTTATTTCTGTAAGTCTCTATCCTTGAAGTTGCTTATGATTTGTCTGTTGGCTTTAGTAACTACATAACCCATTAATTTATAATTTATTCCATTATTCATTTATATTATAATGATTTTCAAAAATATTCTTTTTGTTATATTTATTTGATATTTGTGTTTTGTTTGATCATGCCTTACTGTGTGGCATACTATGTGGTTGCATGAACTAAAGAAGCCATGAATAGCTTCCTGCCCTTGAATTAGTCTTTTCAAATTATGCTGTCTTGATTGCATTTGTAACAATAAAGTGCACTTGTTTTTAACTGTAAGATGCAATGCATTACAAAATGTATTCTTCCTGCAGACAAACACATTTCTTTACATTTTGTATACAAAAAAAATGCACCTTCAACTAGTTGTAACCGGTTTTGAATATGAGATCAGCTTAATGGGAAATAATAAGAAGAAGAAACCTGGGAAATAATCTTTGATAAACAGTTTATTTAAGGCATGCTGTGTTCTAGGTCCTAAGCTACCAAACTACTGAGGAATATGGTGTCATTTCTTGTGTAGATCTCATATTATTTATTTAGTTTTTGTTTACCAGGTAGCTGCACTAGACAAGAATTTTGTCTTTTCAGGCATGACCCAGTACAATAATTATATTATTATAATTAGCCTTGGCTTCTTTATTCCACACTATAAATTTGCAAAGGCTTGACTTTTTTTGTGGAATGCCACATCCATAAAATCTTAAGTTGGTGGCTCACACTGTATATTACTGGATCCAGGCAACTGTAACCCCCTCCCCACCCAATATATTTCTATTGGTGTTCAGTTGCTGCCAAGGGATTCTAGTGTTTCCAACTCCCTAAAGGGATTTTGTAAATAATCTTTTGATGCCACTAAACCTGGGAGCCGAGAGGAAACCTATTAGTTTGCAAAGCAAATACCAGGTGTGGAAGGGCCAGCATCCATATACAGTAGTCTCAATGGGGTCCCACAATCATATGGATAGTTAATACCATTATTTATTTAATGTTCTACATCATGCTTCTTCCTTCTGGAAAAGAAGAAATGAGTTTTGTTTCCACTTGCATGCCATTGCTGTACTTGAATCATCCCCAGTGTGCACATTCTAGGGTAGAATAAATAACATGTAGTCAAGTCCATTGTTTCCTTCTCTCCCTCACTTTTTCATTACCAAACTGTTGCCTGATGGTCTCAATGCCAACAAATAACTTAATGACAAAATGGGACATAATGCAAAATCCACTGATCTTTTACTATGCTATTCTGTTCAGAGGTGGCTCGGTCAAAACCAGAACTCAAGGAAGACTGAGTTAGACACCCTTCCCCCTCAATCACACCTACCCCTCAGTTGTTAGTGCAGGAATGAGTGGGTGAGGGAGGCTGGTTGTATGTTGCAGGAACCTCAAAGACCTGCAGTGCACTCCCTCGCTCTTTGGTTGACTAGTGATAAATCAAGCATGTATTTATATATTGTGCTGTAGAGTATTTTACTTACATTATTGCATTCCTATATTTCACACATAGGTAGGTGACCTTTGGGTGAAGCTATGCTGGGGGTAGGGGGCATGCTATGACAGACAGCAAATTAAATAACATATACTGTACCAGGAAAATCCTGCCTCAGCTGACACCAAAACTCACCAGACCGTAACAAAAACAACTAAATACAGACACATTGACAAACAATCACTTGACCAGTAAGTGAAATACAGTACTGCTCCATATACAAATGCCGGTTTTATCACCATTTTAAAACAAGTGGGGCATTTTTTTCTCATGTCCCAAGATATACATCTAGGGAAGTTAAGTGACTTGCTAAGGCCACACAGTATGCAAGCGGGGGCTGTGGGATTCACACCCAGGTCTTCAGATTTGCAGCTCAGAGCCTTAATTTACTGCACTATACTGCTTCCCTATTGTCAGACAATCATTTGGATGATCCTGCAGAATGGAGCAATCCCATGATGTCATTTGTCAGGTACTTCTTACCTACATATTAGCTTTTCTGCCATGCCAGTTCGGTGCTTGCCTTCAAAGTTTGATTTCGGCATGGCTACACGGCTACTGTACCTCTCGCTATGAGCATGCTCAGGGATTGCTTTCAGAAGAGCAGACTCCCTTCTCATTAAGGAAGTCCAACATTTGCATACATGGAGATTATTGGTATGCTTCTGATCTCATGCTGTGTTACACACAGTGTGTGTGTGTGTGTACTACTTGAAAAATGCAGGCATTGTATTCTGCCTGTAAATGAATTTGCCTCATCCAGCAGACTGAGATGAAGTTTTCATACCCATGACCTCCACATTTACCAACGACCTCCACTTTCATGATGCGTGACAATGAGCAAATAATTTACCCTCCGCATTGATCCTGTGTCACCCAGAAATATAATAGAAACAGTGAATACAAACTAAATTAAAAATGAATTAGAAGCAATGTGTTAAGGTACAAAATATCTGAGGGACAGCACAACCCAACCTATAAGTTGGACAGGAAATGCAGCAATATCACCACCTTTTGTATATAAAAGCATCAGCTGGAAAGCACCAGTGCTGACGAAGAATCATGCTACGGATGCAAAGAGCTGGTGCATTAGTGTTGAGGCTTTCATTTATCAAAATGCAAAGTACAACATAATTTTTTTTCAAGGGAGTGTACAGTAGGTGACTGTGCAGTATGTTTAGCTTCGTGGAGTACGATGCTCTTTTTGGTCATGCTTCATTGATGTTTTGGCAGGACATGTTAGTCTGTGCCTACTGGAACTGACACGGGTAGTCAAAATAAAAAAAAATAATGCCATTAACATGCTGCACCACACTGTACACACGGGTGTACAAATGCCTTTCAATCCCTTTAACTGTTGAACTGAATGGAGTTTGCATGTACTGTACAACTGAGTGGCACAGTACAGAACAGTTGTACAAAATACACAGCATAAGAATAGAATACGAATAAGAATAGAACACAATGTTGTAAATTAATACCTCTAAAGGTGTGCAGTTCTGAAGAGTGAATGAAGTATATAAGAAGGATGACTGTGTCTAAATCTGTAGGTCAGCAATAAAAAATTAGGCAGCCAGTGTAATCAGTCAGTCACAATTACTTCAGGGACCTTTACGTTTTACATGGCAAATGCAAAATATAAAAATAAACAAATGACATGATATAAAGCACCACCCCTTAATCCAGTAGAAAAACTTCCAAAACCATGTGAAAACTGAACACTAGGTACAGAATTATTCTATGTGATGTGTGTGTATGTGTGTGGGGAAGGGGTGAAGCTAGCAGCAAGAACAACAAAAGCAACCTGAAGACTAGATAGCGGATGTTAATAGACTGTATGTGATAAGCATCAAACCAATAAGGCAAACTTAATTAGAAATTAATTAGAAGCAATGTGTTGAGGTACAAAATGTCTGAGGGGTGGCACAACACAACCTTTAAGTTTGAGCAAGAAATGCAGTGATCTCACCACCTTTTAAAATCCCCATCTACTGTAAATGACATCCATGAGTAGTAATTCAAGAATGACAGTTAAAAGCGTGTAGAAAAAAATGGTACTTGTAAAATAAGAGATACAAAAAGCACAACAGAGAACCCAGCAGTTTCTTTGGGGAAATTGACAGTCTGTGTGGTGGCTTTTCACATTCAAGCTTTAGAAAAAATAGATGAACAGCTCATGCAGAGTCTCTGGGGTAAATGCAGGAATTATTATCCTATTCAATTAATTTGTACATTGCTGTGCCATACCTAGAGTACTGTATACAGTATATTATCTAAGTGCTGCACTGGTAGGTGCCAAAACAAAGTTTGTGTGGAGTTAGACTACATAACAATATGTGAAGTGACCATATAATGAACTTTTGGTATAAATACAGATGTCTATTTCTTTTTTTTTAAGCTATGATGTTGGATTTTTTTTTTCGTAGGTGTAGGAGAGCCACAGTATGCCTGGTTATGCCAACTGAACTCCTCTTTTGGGTCTTGCAAACATTTCAATGGATCAGTTATAAGGGCATAGGAGAGGGAGGAGTAAGGAAATTTTAGGTCAGACTATTTGCTAGGCTGTCTGTCAGGATCAAGGGAGGGAGCTGGGTAGCACTTAAATATAACAATTAAGGGATCCATTCTTGATGCTGTCAAAGGCATTGCTTCAGGACAGTTTTATTTGTTTTTTACAGGACAGCAGGAGAAGGGGGAGGGTGGAGGAACTTGGAAGAAGAAGACTGTGGGGAGACCTGCTGGAGACTTGAAACACACATGGGCAGATTACCTGGAAACAGCGCCACCTGGCACATTTAAACTGCCCACTAATGGAAATCAATTAATTCAGGACTCACATACTACAAACACATAGTTAGCACCAGAGTGACTGACGCGGTAATGAGGCATACCTTTTTACCACCTGTCAGTAACTTATCTGCTGAGGTATACTGCGTTACTGAGGATACTTTTCCATAACTACCACTGTATATTTTCAGAGGACTCGATGGGCAGTGTGCACCTCACAGTGCACTTATGCTGTTTAGTAGATCACTGTACTGCTCATTCCTGCTTTTCAACAAACTCAACAGAAATGAAACATTGCTAAGGCACCAAAAATATTTCAGGGTAAACAGACATTATTAAGTAGGAATATAATAGGTCCAGTAGCATGCTGCGGTTACACTGGGGCCGGGTGCTGGTAGAGATGAGCAGCGAACTGCAAAAGTGCCAGACTAAACCAGAAACCCACCACTACTTGAGTCCAGATGAATGCATGCATGCCAGAAATAATGTTCACAATCTGCTAGTGCAAATGTATTGATGGCAACACAAGACACAGAAATGACCCTTGCATTTAGGTGGTTAGGCTTTCTTTTGGTGGTCCAATAAAGAAGGCCAAAGCGCTGAAGTGCAGGGGTCATTTTTGTGTGTCTTGTTTTTCCATCAAGAAATTTGCAGTAGCAGTGAAGATTTTTTCTTTGCATTTATTCATCTGTAGTGCTGGCTTTCTGGTTTAGTCTGGCAGTGGCAGTTTTGCAGCTCACTGCTCTCCACCAACACCCAGCCCCAGTGTTAGCGCAGCATGCTACTGGGCCTGTTATATTCCTACTTAGTAATTTCTGTTTACCATGAAATATTTTTGGTGCCTCTGCAATGTTTCATTTCTGTTGGGTTTGTTGAAAAGCAGGAGTGAACAGTGCTAAGATCTGCTAAACTGCATGTGTGCACTGTGAGGTGCAGACTCCATCTGCCATGGCATGGGCAGGACACAGGATGGAAAACATCAGCGTACTGTGGTGGTCATGGGGGCACATGATGTTGACATTCCCTCTCACTGTCTGGTGGCTTTGGCTAACAGCAGTTTTCTGGTGGTGGTCATGGAGGCACGTGATGAGATTTCCTCTCACTAGCTGGTGGCTTTGGCTGACAGCAGTTTTCTGGTGGTGGTCTTGGGGACACATGATGACATTTCCTTTCACTGCCTTGTGGCTTTGGCTAAAAGCGGTTTTCTGGTGGTGGTCATGGGAACAGCTACAGCCTGCAACACATTCTCTATCACTGTCAGACACACATGGGTGGGTGGGGGGAGGGATATGGTGTGTATTGTGTTAGTATTTCACTCTCAGTCATGAGGCAGATATCTTGAATCTGCAGGTTTTAAGCAGCTAACACCTAGTACTATAAATGGGCAGTTGTTTCTAACAGCAGGCTAACTATGTTTGCTAATGACAGCAGGACACATTATGTCTAATCAGTAGTAATACAGAGGCATGGAAGGTAAAACAGAAGGTCTGTAAATTTACTTGCGCCACATTGCCAATATGACATATGGAATTTGAGTCATTCTGAGTGGGACACTGATTTAACTTTATGAAAAATAAATCATGTACCATGGAAAAAATGTGTCAGCCTTTTAACCACTTCACTTAATACCTACCAACATCAGCCTCATCATCATCATACAGAAAGCCGCCCTTGTAGTCATCAATGTCTGAATTGTGCATACTAGGAAATTCTTTCTCCATCATGTCATCATCTACCTCACAGGTAGGCCGTTTCATGCTGCCAGTGTCACCAGGATGGTCCTTTTCTCCAACATCAGCACAACCATGACCATGCCGGGGTATGAATACAGAGGTTGCAGTTCAAGCTGGTATGTGCCCCTGATTCATTTTTAGGGCTGTGGACAGAGCCTACTGGTTTTTTGCGAGACCTCTGTAGCTCTGAAAATTACCGATCTTACAACAGTTTCCGTTGGACTTTTGGAAGTATCCCTCAGAAAGCCCAATGGAGCTTAAACCCCTCCACCACGATAGGCATACAGAACAACAGCCACACTATTTTGGCTGTTACTGCCGCATTCTGATGTGTGAACTGCAGAGTCATGCACAGTTCTGTGGGTTCTGCTATGTTGCAACTGACAAAATTCCATTCGCTGTAGTACAACACACCTCCAATTCATGTCACATACTGGGAGCCCACCCCAGTGTGTGAAAATTTAGTTTCTTTTGTTTCTGAAAAGTAGAAAATGGTCCCTCATTGTCCCGTTTTATGTTCCCTGCTGCACCCCTCCCCACGTCATGCCAGATATCGGGGTGCCCAATCCCCATGTCGGCATCCTGTACAACCACCTTTCCCATTCATGTGGCACACTGGGAGCCCACCCCAGTGTGCTGAAATGTGCTGGTGTATGTTTTTTCCTGTAAATTAAAAACGGTCCCTCGTTACATTTTTTTCCTGTAAAACTGAAAATGGTCCCTCATCGTTGCTACAGTCCCCTTCCCTCCCCACCCTCCCACGAAGCACCCACCTCCCCACTACCCCTTACCCCATACTTACCTCCAGAGGTCAGTGCTGTCATTTTTCTGACCAGGACACGCCTGCACTCTTCAAAGCCTAGACTCGAACTGACAAATTAAAGGTAAGCATGCTATACAGCCATTCAATGGGGGTTTCAACTTATCTGTTAGCCATTCAATGGGGGTTTCAACTTATCTGTTAGCCATTCAATGGGGGTTTCTACTTATCTGTTAGCACCCTTTGTAAACTGTGTGAGAGGCCTTTCGGCACCATGCAATTCTGCTTAAAGTTGAAACAGCATAACATTCTGTGGTGATTTGCATATGCAGTCCATGATGCTTTGCGTTATGTGAGCATGTGTGATTTTGTATTTTCTTGAAACTTGGCTTCCCAACCAAATGCCCTTTGGGGTAACCCTTGCCTCACTATTTGTGCACAGAGGCTCTTTATCTTTTAAATAGTTTTTTATTTTAATGGGTTCACCACAACATATCCAAGACACATTGTCTTAGGGTAGCTGGTCCATTCCACTGGGGTGTCAAACAGGTGAGGCATACTGATGAGTCCTGGTAGGGTGAAACACGGGTCTATGCCATCTGTTAGCACCATTTGCAAACTGTGTGAGAAGCCTTTTGGCACCATGAAATTCTGCTTAAAGTTGAAACAGCATAACATTCTGTGGTGATTTGCATATGCAGCCCATGATGCTTTGCGTTGTATGGGCATGTGTGATTTTGTATTTTCTTGAAACTTGGCTTCCCAGCCAAATGCCCTTTGGGGTAACCCTTGCTTCAGTGTTTGTGCACAGAGATTCTTTGTCTTTTAAATAGTTTTTTTATTTTGTTGGGTTCACCACAACATATCCAAGACACATTGTCTTAGGGTAGCTGGTCCATTCCACTGGGGTGTCAAACAGATGAGGCATACTGATGAGTCCTGGTAGGATGAAACACGTGTATATGTCACCTGTTAGCACCCTTTGCAAACTATGTGAGAGGCCTTTCGGCACCATGCAATTCTGCTTTAAGTTGAACCAGCATAACATTCTGCGGTGATTTGCATATGCAGCCCATGATGCTTTGCATTGTGTGGGCATGTGTGATTTTGTTGTTTCAACTTATGCTGATATCTCAGCCTTTTTTTTGAATTTTTGCCCCAAAGTTTCAACATGGGGTTCTTGGGACCCCACCTCATGAAAACTGTCACTGTCATTTTGTTACTCGGTCCCAAAAGGTGATTTCGTGGTCACTGCAGGGAATCACCTTTTGGGACTGAGTCATGAAATGACAGTACAACTGTTCATGAGGTGGGTTCCCAAAAAGCCCATGTTGCAAATTTGGTGAAAAAATTCCAAAAAATGACTGCGTTATGAGCATGCATTGCGCAGGTTCTACACACGCTCCTAATGTCACCAATTTTTAATATTTTCATTCCACATTTTTAACATTGCCATTTTTACACATCTCCTTCACAACAGTACAGCTGTCATTTTCCACAACCTGCCCAAAATGTGTTTTCGCACCTGTGGTGCAGAATAGCACGTTTGCTTTGCACAATCACCTTTCAGAATAATGGAAAAAAATGACACTGGCACTGTTCATGAGGAGGGGTCCAAAAAAGGCCATGTTGAAAATTTGGTGAAAGAATTCCAAAAAATGACTGCGTTATGTATGAGTATGCATTGCTGACTTTCTATGCACGCTCCTAACATCACTAATTTTTAATATTTTCACTTTACATTTTTTTTTGTAGTTAAATTGTTTATTAGCACCTTTTAACATATTTATTACAATCACAGTACAAGTTAGGTCTTCAAATATATGGTAATACAATGTGTACAATATGGAAAAATAGTTATTAGTAGACCACCTAGTTCTACCAAAAAGAAAGCATATGTTACATAAATTGCAACAGATTTTCTGTGGGACATTCCATTCCAGTGTATTTAGGTACATGTATGAGTGAGATGCCTTGTACTGTAATCAAGAAAAGAAAAATGAAACTGAAATGAACCCTAGCCTACATATGACTGTAACAAACAAAAGCTGCATGTAAGACCTATATGGACAAATGAAAGTAGGGAATCTGTTAATGTTTTACTTATGTGTTTGAAGGTATTTCATATAGTCCTGCCAACAAAGATTATATTCATTCATTCGGTCCTGGGCCAAGTAAGAGAGCTTTTCCAAGGAAGCTGTATGGGTTAAGCTGTTCAAAATGTCAGTCAGGGTTGGTATTAACTGAGTTTTCCAATGCATTAAGATTAATTTTTTAACTTGCATGAATAAAATATGTAACCATCTGTGTTGGTATTTGGATAGTTTTATATCTTTATTTATAATACCTAATAAGAAGTAATTAGGTTCAAATGGAATAGGGTGGCCGATAATGTTTAAAGCTTATTGGTGAATCAGTTGCCATAGTTTTGAAATCAGTTTACATAACCAAAGTTTATGTAAAAGGTCCCCATAGGGTGAGTTACAACGCCAACAATTATTATGAGGTAATAGGCCAATTTTATGTAGAGTTGTTGGGGTTCTATACCAGATATGAAAGATTCTACATTCAATAAGTCTACTGCGTACATCTTTAAAGGTATTATGGTAGAATCTCCAGCACTCGTCCCATTTAGAATCTGTTATTTTATCCTTTAAGATAGTATTCCATTTGTTTTTGGCTGCGAGGGATTGATTGGGTAGGCGGTCCCATAATAGTTTATAAATTTTGCTAACTTAACCAGATGTGGTTTTGGTCCATATATTAATATATGTAGAGGCCAATTCAGACCCATTAATTTGTTGTATGATAAGGAGGGTAGCCGAGCGAACTTGTAGGTATTTCCAGAATTCCTGTTTAGGAATATTCCATTTTACTTGTAGGTTGCTAAAGGAGTTTAATGTATTGCCATTCTCGGTTGAGATGTCTTTTAGGAAAAATATGTTCCTTTGCAGCCAAATACTACAAAATAATGGTTTGCCTTCTAAAGAAATGTTTGGGTTTCCCCAAATAGGGATATATGGTTTAGGAGTTGGATTGGTTTTAAGCCATTTATGCATTTTAAACTGGTAATGAACAGACGCAGCAATTGTGGGATATTTCTTCACATTTGAGGTTGAGGGTAAGTATATGAAACTAATAGGAACATGCCCCGTGGTTAGAGAGGCTTCTATATCTAACCATAATGGGGTGTTATGATCAGATTTGGAAAACCATTTAACAGTTTGTGAGGCTCTAAATGACCATAGATATGCCAAAAACCATGGTCACTTTACATTTTTAACATTGCCATTTTTGTACATCTCCTTCACAACAGTACATCTATCATTTTCCACAACCTGCATTGAAATGCGTTTTTACACCTGTGGCACAGAATAGCACGTTTGGTCTGCACAATCACCTTTCGGGACAATTGAACAAAATGACACTGGCACAGTTCATGAGGAGGGGTCCAAAAAAGACCATGTTGAAACTTTGGTGCAACACTTCCAACATATGGCCAGGTCACACCTGGGGTTGAATAATTTCTAAACACATGTGTAACTTTCATCACCTGGTAGCACTTCACAGGCCTATTGGCTCTGGCCAGAGTTTGTTATGAATGTCAGCAAGCTGACATTTGAAGGAGAGAGGTTTGTATAATGATCCCGAACTATTGCACTCGCAGAACTGAATACCCTCTCGACACTTACACTGGAGGGTGGGCATGTCAGGTACTTCAGTGCCATTGAGGTCAGCTCTGGCCATTCACTGACCTTTCCACTCCAGTATAAAAGAGGATCATCAGTTACTGACAGATACCTATTTTCAGCCAAATATGAGTCAGCCATTCGCTGTGCTGCACGAAGTCCGGTGGTTGAATCATCATCCAGTTCTCCGGATTCATTTATGTCACAAACCCCGACTTGGGACAAAGCACCCCAAAGTGGGTTATGACAACCGGTTTTGATGACAGACTACCTGGAACTACAGCCCCCATACAGGATGTCCTTGATACTACTCCAAACTAACCTTCAGCCTTGTCATGCTGCTGAGATTTGCTGACCTTGGCATGTGACCTCTGTGCCCCATGACCCAAACGCACCAGTTACCCACTGACATTTTTTACCTGCTCAGGCTCTCCCTCCAGTAGTGCAGCAATTCCACTTTTGTATCGTGGGTCCAACATGGTTGTTACTGCAACGTTGTCACTGTGCTGAATGCTCAAGATGTGCCAATTGCAGTCAAACAGTGTCAGATTGCAGTCAAATGGTGTCAGCATGTGTTTCAGCAACACACTGCTAGCAGAGTCTCCAGAACCATCAAGGCTATGCTGTAGATTTAGCAATGTCTTCTTCAACACCAGCAGCAGTGGAATTGATTGGCCAATGGAGGCAGACTCACCACTCACTGCCTGTGTAGTGTGTTCAAAAGGCCTCAAAATTGGTCTTACAGAGTCCATGAGGCACCACTGTTCAGTCACGAGAGAATGGAGGCCCCAGAAGTGTCACGGCTAGTGTGCATGACAAGATATTCTGAGACTGCTTTGTACTGTTCATACAACCTCTCTGCCATGTATAAAGAGGAGTTCCACCAGGTGACAACTTCCAGCTTGAGGTGGAGCTGTGGGAGGCTGTTTTGGATCTGCAACTGCCGAAGATGGTCATAGGCCTTTGCAGAGTGTGAAAAGTGAGAACAGATATGACATGCAACTGTCAACATTTCCTTTATATTAAGATGCTGCAGAAACTCCTGGCCCACAAGATTTAAACAGAGGGCCATTCATGGAACCCGAACAAAGCCACCATTCATGTTGCATTTAATCACATTTGACCCATTGTCACGTGCTATAAATCCAGCTCTCAGAGATAGGGGGTTCAGCCACTCATCAATTTTGGTGAGTAGCAAGTCCAGCATGTTTTCACCAGTGTGTGAAAAGGTCATACTGCCCATTGCAAGTGTTGCATGCTGTCAAATTCCTGAAAGACAGCTACCACAACAGTCCACCTTACTACTCGGATTATGCACATTACCACCAGCAAAAACAACCCCCGGCACCTGCACCCAATGTGCTGTTATACACAAATATGAACTCCCAGCTGTTTTGCTACTTGTCCACATACCCATACTTACATAGATGAATGGAGAGGAGGAATGTTGAAGGGCATGTCTTACAGAGTTGGCCACAGTACAGTATAACTCGGGGACAGCACGGGTGAAAAAGTATGGCCTGGATGGGACTTTCCATTCTGGACAGACGCATGCTGCAAACCGCCAGACTCCAGAATTCTCCGTGAAGGAGAAGGGCAAAAGATCAATTGCCAGAATTTCAGCTACAACAACATTAAGTTCACGTGACACTGCATGATTGGGTGTGTACTTCAGGTTACGGGCAAAAACAATCTCCAAAGTGGGCTGACTTTCATGTTTTGCATGAGGTGTGACAAATGGCTTTGTTCTGCGAATGGCCGGGGGTGGGGTATGGATGTGTGATGAAGAGGGCTGCACAGGTGATGAATCCACAAATGAAGTTATTTTCCCAATTTTATGTACAGGAGTTGATGTACCACTTGCACTAGACATACTGCATTGACCGCCAGCACCACCACTGCTACTCCAACCACCACTTGACAAGATTTCTAAATCATAATCCTCCCCCTCATCATGCCTGTAGTAATCCTCTGCTGTTATTTCATCACTACTGCAGACATTCCTACTTGGTCTTACACTCATGGAAGGGGATAACATGCTCAGTAAGGCTGATGATGAGGGTGAACGCCCCACTATGGCATTAGCGGTTTACCTACAGTGCGTCAACAGCGCTAGTGCTGACATCCCCTACCATGACAGCTACAATACTGACTGTCAGCATTGTAGCCACAGGATGTCGACACTCACAATCAGGTGGCTGCACCCCCACCCCACCTTGTGGTGGGCTCCACCCCCCACACACCCCAGTCTCTAGGATTCTAACTCCGAATCGGAGTTGGGCCGGGGGGGGTAAACACCCAGCGACGCAGTCCAGATTGCTGCACAGACCACCACAGTGATGGGTGGATTTTGTCTGATTTCTGGCGCTGTGGTGGTCTTTGCGATCGGGGAGTCGCTGCGGTGATGGTACACCGGCATGAGCTGACATCTGGTGCCAGGTCCACAGTACCATGTGCCTGTTCTTAAGATGTGTATGCTGGCCCTCCATGCCAAGATGAATCCCCTTCTTTTTACCTCAACTCATGCGCATGGCGAAGCTGGCAGATTGCAACTGACTCATCATTTACATCTCGGACAAACAAAATCCCAAACAAGGGATTGTGATCCCTTACTTTTAATATGTCCCTGCTGCTGCTTATTAGACTCAGTTTTTTTAACCCCTGAAATGGGGGGTGTGCTACATGATTTTTCAGGCTGGACACACTTGGACTCCAACTGACCACTACAATTCCCTATGATTACTACTGGGTCATCATCATTATCACCAACAGGAACCACTACATCACAACATTTTTTTTGGGGGGGGGGTTTAACATCAGCAGACCCAGACACAGCCATCTTGACTTTCTTTTTTCTCTGGCTCACAACAGGGGTCACTGACATCATCATCATATTCATCAACATCATCCGCATCCACATTTTCCGCTTGGATGCTCTCATATGGACTACATGTTGCAACCACAGCAACAACATCATCACCTGATATTTTTGCACCACACTTTGAATCATTGGATGGAAAAGGCATGACCTCAACCATGGTGGAAGAAGTATGACAATGTGAGTTATTATCGCCATGATCAGAATCATGTTCAACTACCATGGGGATGTTAATGGGGGGTATAACATCATCTACACTGTCAGTCATAGATTTAGACTCAATTATATTTTTTGAAATGGTTAAAGGGACACTGTCAACCCCCTTTAGGCCTCAAAGAGTCCCTAGTTTAAAAAACACATTTTATGATTGCCAACATTCTGTAAAGACTGCTGATGTAGCTGGTAGTTTGATTCTGACTCTTTTTTCTTTAAAGAAAAGTGAAACACAGACTGCCAACCATACTGGTGTTACTACACAAAAACAGATTTGTTTACATTTCTTGATCAGCTCCAACTTCTTTCCTGGACGTGGGAATATCCACAACACAGTCTTAGCCACTCATGCTGCAGTGGGAGGAAAGGAGCCTAATGAATCATGAGTGACTGCACTGTTTGGGTGTGTTTCTAATGCTCAGGATGTATGCAGTTAGAACAGATACAGGACTGTAAACAAAACAAAGTTGTTTATAAATATACATTAGCATGCATTTCAGTTCTACTAAACCAGGAGACTGACAAAACAAACAGCAACATCAATGAATTTTGGAGAAGGTAAGCAATCATAAAATGTGGGTTTTTAACTAGAAATAATATGATGAAAAACAGGTTGACAGTGTCCCTTTAACTGGTCAGAAGTGGAACTTGAGGCAGCAGTACTCATGCCAGCAGAAACTACACTAACACCACCACCAGCTGGGACAACATGATCTCCTCCAACTATGAGTGAAGCTACAGATTGCGCTGAAACAAACACTGATGGAGAAATCCCTTTTCTCACATCAACTATGCACTTCTGCATACTGCCACACCCACAATCTTTCCACTGGTGGCAGAGCCATAACCAGAAACAGCTTTGCTTGCGCATCTCTTTGCAGGCATTTTGGGGAATCATCAAGAAAATTGTAAACAAATTTGGATTTTGGAACTTTTAGTCTGGCCTGGTAGATGTGAAGCCAAAAATAACCAACTGTGGCTTACAAATGGAGATTGGGCATTAAACAGATGCAAAGGCACAGACAGATTAAGACTGCATTGCGCAATCAAGAAGAGATGCAGACGCAAAGTCATAACAACACCTTAACCACTGCTGCTTACAAATCACAATCCAATATGGAAAAGGACATCTTTTGCCAGTTGGGGGGGCAGTGCACTGCAGTAACAGTCCAAAACCAAAATACCACAATCCACAAAGCAGCACAAAATCACGCAGCTGCGGTGGATAGCAGGTTCACACTGCTGCAATTACTCTGTGGCACAATAAGAGGTGTCTGTGATTTGATAGCACGTGTCACACACACACACACACACTACAAGTAATGCGTGGCAAATTGAAAACTTCAGTAATATAACAAAATCTTTTCAACAAACTGAAATTATGCACTGCTGCACCACAAAAATCAGCAAATAAATGTCAAGAATTACTGAAAATATTACTGTGTGTACATTTATAGTTATACAACAAAAATATAACCAAAACACAAAGACTGCCTTTATCTCCCAGTTAATCTACCTACACTACACAGACACGCCCTTCCCCCAAAACACACTTCAAGTGTCTGTCAGTACACAGACTGAATGTTCAAAATTAACATTCAAACTCCACACACAAACAATAAACACTCGATGATATGCACACAGGAGGGTTTCCTATGATCGATGTACTCTGTTTTGAGCAAAACAAATGGCTCAGAAAGGCTTTTTTAACAGCTTTTGTAAGGTTTGAATCACTGAGCTCTGACAGCAAACTGTCTCCAGCTACCACTACACACACACTACACAGAACTGAGGCTGTGCAGAACAATCTAGAGCCCATGTGACCTACAATCCCATGAATTACTGCAAAATTCACCTTGAAGCTCAATAACAAGGCAATATGATCCGAAGTACATTGATTTCAATGTACTTCACATTAAAATTGGCACAGAAGAGGTTGGGGGAATGCAGAGTAACACAAAGTGCATTAAAATCAATGACTTTGCATTCCTCATTATGACACAAAGTACTCCACTTCACATTGTGGAATACTTCATGGATTCACCACTACTCCGCAAATTGCTTCATGGAATGAATTTCGGCCACTTCGCCCACCTCTAGGCATGCATTGCACATCATGGGTAGCATAATAATATTAGTAATCCCAAGAAAGGGGGTTTACAACTAACATAACAATGCTTATAATTATGAAGTACAACTGTTTTTTACATGCCCACAAAATTAAATGTCATAACTAGTTCATGTCCCCCCCTTCTCCTCACTATAGGGTCATGTGGGGCTTTGGGACCATTAACTGCATAATATTCTGTTCTTTGTAATACATTTTATCTGTTCGGCTGTAGGTTGCATGCATACCTGTCAACCTTCTGCCCAGTTCTGTAGTTTATGGCATGGCAGGCTGCCCCCTCATGAGCAATCAGAGCGGGACTTATGATTCCCTGAGTTTTTTTTTCTTGAAAGGCTTTGCCTGTAGTTCGATTGGGTGGGACAACCAACCACTCCCCCAGCTCGGTCCATAAAAATCCATGCCTATAACTGTCTCCGAGAAACTTTTTTTCACTGCAGTCAGAGGCTCTGTTGGCCACTACATCTCCCTGCTCCCTTCTGTTCACTTGTCTTTTGTTGCCATCTGTTGCTTCTTTGTCTTACCTTTGGCCACCCCTGGTGCTTTGCTCTGTCCTCCCTGTTCCCCCTCTCTCTTTGTGTTCACCCCTATTTGTTGTGCCTGCCACTTGCAGCTGCCACTCCTATTATTTGCTTTCTTTGCCACTCCATGGGATGCATGTTCCTTTCTGGTTGCTTCCTCTCCTTTTTCTCCTCCCTGGGGCTGTCTCTCCCCCGGCTCCATTGTGTTCCTCCTCTCCTGCCGCTCACCCTGCAGCTGTCTTCTTGTTTCTGCTTGTGTCACCCCCCCCCCAGCATTTCTGTTCCCCTTCTGCATTTGTTTGTCCTCATTGTCCTTGTGCCTATTGTAGCCGCCGCTGTGACTGTTGCTCCTGTTGTTGGTTGCTTCTTCCTCTCCATGGCTTGCTTGTTCCTTTTCCCACCCCTCCCATTTCTGTTTTCCCCAGACCCGCCTTCTCTCCTGCTCTTTCCCCTTCTGCCGCCACCCATGGCTCTCCCCTGTCTGTCCTGTGTCCCCCCCCATCCTTATCTGTCTTTTGGGGAAATTATTTTCCTGCTGGCAGCTTAGTCCTCAGTGGTGCTCTCTATTTGCTACCCATATTTCCCTGTATTTTAGTCCTCATACAGGTAGATCAGCCAGCTTACAGTGCTGGCATTTAATGTATGTATTTATTCAAAACCTTTCTTTCCCTTTCTACTGAATATTTAATCTTTCTTCTGGGGGGCTTGGGTTTTGCAGCTCTTGGGGGTCCAGTATCTTCCTTGTTGTGCTCGTTAGTGTTTCCCCATTTCCATGCTTGTTCTTCATGGACGGCTCATCTGCTTGTTTCCATTGTGCAAACCTCCTTGCTCTGGCTGTGCATCTGGTCTTGCTTGCCTGCAATCTCCTTTACTCGCCGCCTGGCTATTCCTTCCCTTGGTGAGTCTCACTTCTTCCTCTGGCTATCTTGCTGCTCTTTGCACTTTGCCACTCACCGTGCAACATCCACATTGTTGCTACTCACTCCTCACCCCTCACTACCCACCCCACGGCTGTCTGTGCAGTTGCCTCTCCTTCCATCTGTCTGTGCTGTTGTTGCTCACCCCAAAGCTGTCTGTGTTGTTGTTGGCATTCGCTCCATGGTCGTTTGTGTGTTTGCTGCTTGCCCTGCAGCATTTGCTTTGTTGCCACTCGTCCAGTGGTCAACTGTCCTCTAGCCACTCACCCTGTGGCATTTGCTTTCTTGCAGTTTGACCCACAGCCATTTTTGCTGTCTTTGCTCGTCCTGCAACTGTCTGTGCTGTTGTCTCTCCTTACATCTGTCTGTGTTGTTGCCACTCACCCCGCAGCAGTCTGTGCTGTTTCTGCTTTCCCCACAGCTCTTTCCTCTGTTGCCTGTTGCTGCCATCCCACCACTGTCTGTATTGTTGCCACTCACCTCACAGCTGTCTGTGTTGTTGCAATTCACCCCATGTCTCTGTGTTGTTGCCACTCACCCCGTGGCCTTCCATTATCGCCTCGTGGCCCTCTATGCCATTGCTGCTCATCCTGTAGCCATCTGCTGTTGCCACCCACCCTGCAGCCATCTGTGCTCTTTCTGCTTGCCCCACAGCCACCCATGCTTTTGCCTGTTTCCCTATGGCTGTCTGTGCTTTTGCTGCTCATCCCTCAGCCTCTGTGCTTTGCCACTCACTCCACAGCTGTCTGTGTTGTTGTGCTCATCCCATTGATGTCTGTGCTGTTCCCGATCATGCCCTGGCTCTCTTGTCCATTGCCAGTTGCCACCGCACCACCACTCTCTTTTCTGGTGCCCCTTGCCCCTCGGCTGTCTGTGTTGTTGACATTTGCTCCTCGGCTGTGTGTGTTGTTGCTGCTCCCCCAGCAGCTGTCTGTGCTCCCCTTGCTGCTTACCCTGTGGTTCTCTGCTGATTCCCCCTTTCTTGTTCCCACATCCTTATTTTTCTCTGCATTTTTGGGGGGTTTCTCCTGTTGCTGTTTGCTGTCTTGCCCAGGTTCTATTAGTGTAATGGTCACCTATCAACCACTATTGTTGGTCTTATGGTTTATACTGCTCATCCAGAACCCTTGTTCTGTACAACGTCATCAGTCCTGTCTCATTTGACATCCTGTCCACTGTCACTAAACAAACTATCCCAAAGCCTGGAGGGAAGGTGACCTAGGCCTTGGATCCCAGAGGTTTCCTCCTCAAAGGGGTTTTTTCCTCTCTTCTGTGCCAATGGGCATAATACCAGAGGGTTTAGTAACATATTCCTTTGGTTATTTAGGTAGGTTTCCACTGTTGCATGTGGATGGATGGTGGCCCTCCTTTGCCGTTCCTTCTCTTTTAGAAAGATATTCCCTCTCACTATAAATCCAGACCTATGAGAAGGTCACTATTTATTCCTGTAATTGTCTCTCGCTACCATATGTCAGCCCCTAACTATGCCATTCTTACTGATCTATGTGCAGGTTGTCAATATCTATTCATATTCATCACCTCAGTGATACTTTCACTCCACATTTTTGGGCTCCTTCCTTAGGTACCACTAGCCAAGAAAACAATTCCCACAGCACCTATAAGGGTGGAACCCTTTTCTAGGGTTCCTTGCCTTTGCACCCCTACAGGGTGGTATATCCCATGGATAGAGAGGTGAATGGCCACAAAGATCTAATCACAAGTCACAGAAGCACAACATTATACTAAGTTGTGTAAGCCCACTAAATTGGAAGACTTTGCTTGTAGTTCAATTGGGTGGAGCAACCAACCACTCTCTCTGCACAGGCCATAAAAGTCCATGCCTCCCATATTCTCCCTGAAGCATTTTTTCATTGCCCTACCATTCTCCCCTACTCCTCTAGTGACACATCTCTCTCTCCACAGGGGATCATTTCTTAACAATTGAAATGTAGGTATCTGCTTAAATCTTGTTATTGATAAGTGTTATAGAGAAATGCTTACTGTCGCCCATCTCCCATGGTTGCCCAGTGTGCGTGTGTACCCACAAGGCACTCTGATGGCAGCAGAACTCATGCAGTGGTTGGACCATGATGATCAATGTGTCTTGTACTGCTTGCATGTGTGTGGGGGGGTGGGGTGGAGTGCAGAGTTAGGGATTTGAGGATGGGGTTGGGGTGGTGAGGTGGGAACCCTAACATTGCATTTCCATACTTTTGTCACTGTGGAACTGATGCATTAATGGAGTTTTTGCCATGAATATATATATATATATATATATATATATATATATATATATATATATAGATATAGAGAGAGATAGAGATATAAAATATATATATATATATAAAATACATGATGGGCAGGATGGAATACGGAAAATATTTTCACTCCTCTAGAGTGGCCTGGATATTACGCGAGTGCTGAAGGCACAAGTGAAATATACAGTGCTCACGATGCAGGAGTGAACATATTTTCCATATTCCATGATGTGCACATCACGGCCCAGATATTCAAAAGAGTTGCACCAGGCACAATAGGGATGCACCAGCGCAACTCCGAAAATGCGCCATTCTGCGATATTCAGCGGGAGGCAGTTGTGCCCCCCAAATCACGCTGTGCAACAGTGCAATGATAATTAATGTATGCACAACTGAAGGGGGAGGAACCATGCATAAATGGCGCAGTCCGATATTCAACAACATACGCCATGCGCAATGGGGAGCAAGCGGAAGTTGCGCCATAGTGGAAATGAGCCAAAATA
This sequence comes from Neoceratodus forsteri, assembly GCA_016271365.2. NCBI lineage: Eukaryota > Metazoa > Chordata > Ceratodontiformes > Ceratodontidae > Neoceratodus > Neoceratodus forsteri. The sequence goes on along the minus strand of CM057456.1, from coordinate 664,557,234 downwards.
AAAAGGAACAAGGGAGAAGTGCAAGAACGCTACAGGGAAGCCACAAGTTGCTGAACTATAGCCAGCCACACAGGCAACACACACACACACACACAGAGAGGGCAGGACAGTGAAAGGGCACCTGGAACCCACAGGCTCAGGGGAAGGTGTGGGGGCCACAGTGCAGAAGGGGGAAGTGCCACACAGCAGTGAGGCCAGCACAGTCAGGTGTTCCCGGTGCAGGGAAAGTAGCAGCCAGGACAGCGGGGGGAACGCAGAAACAGCTGCCGGGGGGGTGAACACAAGCCAGGGACATGGCCAGTGCCACCATCCAGATGGAGGCAATAATGAAGGGGGGTGAGAAGGCAGGCAGTGGGAGGGCACGGCCATGGAATGGCCCAGCAGCTGTATGCCCCCAACAGGCAGTACCGAGCCTGCACCAGCTTTGAGCTGTATAGTGATATGGAGATCGTGGGCTGGTACCGCCTGAATCAGGGAATTCTGAGGCAGTTCTGTAATCTGTGCAGTGATGTGATGCAGGCACTCACATGATGGAGCCATGCTCTGTCAGTGGAGACTAAAGTGACAGCTTGCATATGCTTGTTCGCCACGGGTACCTATCAGAGACCAACAGGAGACACCACAGGCATAACCCAGTCGGCCGTGTCACGCCACCTCACCCAGTTCCTCAGCACACTGCTGCCACATGCTGTGGAGTACATCCATTTCCCCAGCACACCGGCGGAGCGCACAGCAAACATGCAGGAGTTCCACAGGGTAGCACGTATGCCTGGCATGCTAGGGCCAATAGACTGCAGCCATGTGGCCATCCGCACACCACCTGGCCCCGAGGGGGCTGCATACATGAATCACAAGGGCTATGCTAGCATCAACTGCCAGGTGGTGTGCGATGCCAGGGGGCACATAATCAATGTCTGTGCCACTCATCCTGGGGGAGCATGTGATGCTTTCATCTGGCACCAGTTGGCACTGTGCCACAGATTCAACAGTGCGGACATCCCCACTCGCCACCTAGTGGGTGAGTATGCAAACCATATGGACAAACATAGGGCTTAGGAGGGGCATGGTCAGAGGTGACATGGGTAGTGGCCTACGTAGCCCGGGGCAGGGCGAAGCTGATCACCAAACTAACCTCCACCCTCTACACACAGGTGACAGTGGATACCCACTCTGCCTCTGGCTGCTCACACCATACTGGTGGCCTGTGACCCCATGGCAGCAATTCTACAATGAGGCACACACCACCACATGTAATGTCATTGAGTGGGTGTTCAGGATGCTGAAGGCACATTTCCGTTGCCTGGACACCTCCGGCGGTGCACTACAGTACAGCCCCTCAAAGGCCTGCGGGCTATTCCTGGCCTGTTGCGTCCTGCACAACATGGCCAACGAATGTGGGATAGACATACAGGTCAAAAAGGGGGACAGTGATGGGGACGATGAGGACGCTGGTGACAATGGTGATGGGCAGCCCCCCCATTGGGCGATGGGACCCCCGACTGCTCCGGCTGGCACAGCTGCACTGGGACACCATCACAGAGGAGCACTTCAGCCAACCCAGGTAAATCATGGGGCCATGTGCAACCACCAGTGGCTAAGGCACAACCCACAAACATGCATGGACACACACCAGGGGTGCATGCCATCAAGGGAAGTGGCCGGGCATGGAACCACACACACCACTAGGGATGGGTGAGGTCTAACATGGCACATGGACAGTCACACATACACACACACACACACACACACACACACACACAACGCACCAGACATGCACAAAGGGTAGGAGGCACACCGACCCAGAACACCACTAGCCACACACATGTCCACAGATCACCACGCCCACTGCCTGTCATTGTGCATGTGTCAGATGCTGGGCACCATTGCACATTGGTGTACAGCACAATGCAGGCATCATCATGCACACGCAACTGCGGACAGCAGCTGGGAGGGTGTGCAGATGGACTGTGTGTCTGCGTGCAGGGCCGGGAACCCACCCGTGCATTGCCCACTGAATGACACAATGCACACAGGGCAGCATCAGACAGTAGCTGCGTTGGGAGACAGGTCAGTCACGCGCCATGGTGCCACGGCCACCACGGATGCATGTGCGGCTCACAGAGACCCGCCAGCACTGACAGACTGACCACTGGCCTCATGGGGTGGCACCGATGGTCCCCCCCAGGGGTTCCACTGTGTGAACGCAACTGTGCTCATGCAGGGATCTGCAGCACAGCGAACATGCCTGCACCAGGCATGCTCGTGATGCCCACAGCTGAACCCGGTGTTGACAAGGAGGGTGTTGCACGATGCCGGGAATGGGGGTGGACATTGCACTGCTCGATGTCTGTGCCGCATGGGCAAATAACTGTGTGCCCCCTGTGGCCATGGCAGCTGTGATTGTATGTGTCAGCCTGTCAATGGCAGCGGTCACATCCTCCTGCATCCGGTCCATCCCTGCCAGGAGCAGAGCGGTTTCTCTGCTGCAATGCTCCTCTGCCTGCTCCAGAGCCACACTCAGTGCATCCACCACCGTTGCAAGCCACATCTGCTGATTGACTGATGCTTGCAATATGCGGGTGTGCTCATCCGAGAGGTAATCTGCCTGATTGGTATTCTGTCCCTCAGGGTGTGCACGGCCCTGATACTCAGCACCCCTTGAGGGTGGGTGCTGCACACAAGGACCAGGCCTGGGCATGTCCACAGGCAGTGCACTGATGCTGCCCCCTGACACTGTACACCCAAGTCCATTGGCCGACTGCTGTTGCTGCCCCTCTGGCTGCCACTCCCCAGGGCTCACTGGTGCTGCTGCAGTGGCCGCAACAGTCCCACTGTCCTGTACACACACCAGTGCTGCCCCACTGGTGCTGACAGGCGCAGGCTGGGACTGTGATGACACGCAGGCCTTCATGGCGGCACCACCCACAGCCATGGCCGCAATGTTACCTGCTGTGTGGCCATCCTGTGGCACACATGTGTCACTGCCCATGACGTTAGCGACATCATCATTGGTGACGGACCCGGCACCAGTCTGTGTCACAGCATGCTGGCATCCATGGACGCTGGCACGCTGGGACATGGGCAGGGCCTCCTCCGCACCTGTTCCAACAACATCAGTCTGGACATCCAGGCAGGCCCACTGTCACACTGAGCCATGTATTCCTGTGGAGGTGGATGGGCCCTCCTCCATCTCCATTTGACTGGCCTCAGTGGAGAGGCCCACCACAGCTGACCCATGCAGACGCTCAGGAGCTGTAAGGGAAAACAAAGTTGTGTTACTGCATGTGACCTACCCTCCCCCCCAATAGACAGACCATGACCTACCATGCAGTGACGGGCTACCACCCGTCTGGAATCCACCACCCGGAACACCCTCAATGGCACAACGCTGCATGCTGCCAGCAACCCTCTCCTCCTGTGGGGTCAGGTGTAGCACCTCCAGCTGTCCTCCACCTGTCGCAGATCATGCTGCCCTGATGGCAGTCACCTTCTCCTTAATCCTCCTCCTGTCTGTGCCCATCTTCTTCTTGTACTCCTGCACGGAGCACTGGTAGCTGCCATGCAGGTTCACAGCACGCGCCACTTCCTCCCATGCAGCAGCATGGGCCTATGGTGTTCCCTGGCGTCTGCTGAGAAGTGGCTCCTGGTCCAGATAGGCCTTGAACAGGGCATCTGTCTCGGCCTTTGTGAAATTTGGCCTCCTCCTCCTCCCACAACTCTGTTCCTCTTCGTCCACAACTCGCTTGGTCATGATTCAGCCTGTGAGAATGACAGGTGTTACCTGTGACTGTGCAGTCTCAGGCATATCCCAAAATCCACAGTCCACACTCCCAAACAGCATGCAACTCACCAATAGACTGCAGTAATGGACTATGGCCAGTGCAGCCCAATGTCGCACATTTATAGTGCAACCCATGCAAATGAGGTGAGGAGCATCTTTATGTGGATGCAAATGCAGTGACTGCGCCATTGAATGGCTGATCAGCTGATTTGCATATGACGGCTGAATACCGCGCTTTTGCACTTTGCGCAATTGTGTTGAACGTGCTGAGCCAAGGGTGCAGTTCTGTGACATGCGCAGTACACACCTAACAGCGCATGCCTGGGTTGATGACGCCGGTGCCTGCTGCACTGCTGATGTGCTGTGTGCGGGAGGCAATGCAGGGCATGGGCCACCATTGTGCCAATGGTGCTACAGTGCTGTTCACCTATATGGCTCTGTGACACTGGGGCGTCATAGGCGTACAGGGGCAACAGCGTGGTAGGCCGCTACAGGAGGTGGCATACAGGCACCCAATCACATTACACGCAATGGGTTCCAATCACGCTGTGGCTGTCCCTGCGCCAGAGACCCTTGACCTTGTGCCTGACCTTTGCCCCTAGGTGCCATGTGTCAGGCATGGGTGCACCACTATCGCACTGTTCGGTGACAGCATGATAGGGAATGGCAGTGCTGTACCGCGCAGCATCTGCATGTGGCGGAACCACACTGCAGAGTGCTATTTTGACTCTACTGAACAATAGAGATGGCATGGAGAAGAGCTGCCCAGTGGAGCCAGGTAGAAATGGCAAACTTGGTTGCCATTGTGGAGCCACTTGTTGACCCACTGTTTGGTGAGGCACCCCTGGACAGGTCCAGGAGTCAGGTGTGGCAGGAGGTGGCTGACGCCCTGGAGGAGGTCACAGAAATGGGGCAGACAGTGGAGCAGTGGTGCCACAGATATGGGGACCTGAGGCGGAGGGACCTGGACCTGCTTGCCCACCTGCGGGCACGTGCCATGAGGGGTATGGTGCCACGGCCAGGTAGATGCAACATCCATACACTTTTATCTTCCATATGGGTATCATGATTGCATGTGTCCGGAACATGGGGGGGACCATCCAGTGTTGGCTGTGGTGGTGTTATCAGGGTGTGGGGTGGGTGGGTCTGGCTGTGTGGGATTGCACACACATGGGGGCAGGGGGACTTTGCTACAGGATTGTACTGATGTTCCTCTCTCCATGTTTGCACCTTAGGCCCAGATGAGCGACAGCAGTGAGGGAGAGGAGGCACCAACAGGAAGACCACCACTCCAGGAGGGGCGAAGGTCCACAGAGGCAGAGGGACCAGCCTGATGATGGTGAGTGCCTTACATCCATGATTACTATTGTATGCTGTGTAACAGGGCAGGCAGAGGGGCATGGCCACCATCCATTGACACTGCTGCCATGCATGCAACTTGTTACAGTCAGCACTGTCCAGTTGCACTGCATGTCTGGGAGTGCGTCAATAGTGGTCCATGTGTGCACCGGGTACATAGCTGTGCCACTGCCTTCGCACCACATAGCCATGTCACTGAACAGCCACGGTGGTGCTGTACAGGACTTGACTGGTGGGTGTGTGCAGTGGTCTGCATGGCTGTGTGCGCCTGGGTGGGCAGGTCTTGTGGACACGATCCCTGTGGGTGGTCACACACCATCACAGAGGCATGTCCCATGGCCGTATGTCATGCACAGTGGTGGGCTGCATGGGGCTGTATATTCACACACCTATTGACTCTGCGTCCTTGTCCTGGGTGGATGGCAGCTGCACGACATCAGGGTGGCACTGTGGGAGATCCACCAGGTTGCCAGGGCATCACTGGAGATACTGAAATGCATCGACAGGCTCGGTGTCAGATGGCGTCATGGTGGGAGGAGAAGCCAGAGGGGGGAACGGGGCTCCAGCTGAGCTTGGTAATTCCCCTGATTTCCCCTACCCCCCCTGGACACACCCTCACACCCCTCCTTCCCTCTACTGTTTGTTCACCCCTGCCCCTTACGCACCCCCACCTTGTTTGTGGCCCTCTCCCCAAACCTTTGTAAATACTTGTATATAGTTTTGTTTGCTGTTTTTTAAATACATTTCCTTTGATATACCTACTGTGGTGGTCTCTGATTTGCAGCAGGCTATAGGTGCTCAGCTGCAGTGGTGTGCATGGCGACAGGGTTGGTGCAGTCATGTGCATGTGTGTGTGTCCGTGGGGATGTGAGTATGGTGTGGGAGTAGCTATCAGTCACTGTCTGTGGCATGTGTGTTGTTCCCTGTGCACTGGATGACTGTCTGCAGTGGTCCACGGTGCATGCTCTGTGTCCATGGCACACCTGTCAGACCATCCATGGCCTGTGTAGCTGACACCCATGCATGTCTGTGACATGCACGGTCCACTGGCATGTCAGTGGTGGCTGTCCATGCAGGACAGCCACTGTACCTAGCACAATGTCGGGTTGCCTCCTCTCACTGGTGTGGTGCATGTCTGCCTCGGGCAACACTGTGGCCTCTGCTGTAGTTGTCCCACCACCATGCTGCCACTTGTGTGTGTTGCACATGATGTGCACCACTGTCTGTCACTTGTGGTCCGGGCAAATGCTGGTGGTGTACAGCTCCACAGTGCCTGCGCAGGATGGCTGGCACTCCTGTGCCATGGAGGAGTGCTGGCTGTGTGTACACAGTTTCCATGGCCACATGCTGGGGGCTTGGTTGCCCCGTTACTGTGTCCCTGTGTTGGTGTGCCCTTGGGTATGGGTGGGTGTTTGTCCATGCACTGTGTTGCATCCTGTGTGGTGCATGCTTCGATGCACCACTGTGGGTGTCTGTGCTGGCTGTTGTGGCCAGTGCTGGGTTGGGGTGTGTCCTTGGGAGGGTGTGCAGGGTGCTGTACCACTGGTGGTGGGGTCCGGGGCATGCCCTGTCACGTGTGGGGTACCTTGTGTGCCAACGCATGGTCAGTCTCTCAGCTGTACCTCGGGGGGGGATGTGCATGGTTGCACTGTGTATGCAGTCACTGCATTGCTGTGTGCTGCCACCCACTGATGGGTGCTCATGGTGGTGCTGCCTTGCATGGTTCTGTGGTGCACAGGGTTGCATTGTCACAGTGGGGGTGGTGGCATGCATGGGGTATCCTGCACTGGTAGACACTGCTCCTGGGCAGGGTGTCTGGGGCTCACGGTGCAGGGTGTGCTCTGCATTGGTGGGATTGTGTGACATGGGGTGGTTGGCCCTCCTTGTGTGCCAGTCACAGCTTGCCAGGGGGTGTGATGGGGCACCATGGCCCGGCTGTGGGTTGGTTGCTGGTCTCCATGGGCCAGTGATTATTCCAGCCCTCCCCCAGTTGTGCAGTGCATGGGGTTTTGGAGGACAATGTCTGTTCTGCTGTGTGTTCCTCTGCCCATCTGTGCATGGCTGGTGGGCCCCTGCATCCCTGGTTGTGCTGTTGCATTTCTGCCCTACTGCTGGGGGGCATCTCTGGTTGTGCTATGGTGCATCTAGACTGCTCAGCTGAACATTCCTTGTTGTGCTATGGTGCATCAGATATGCTCAGCTACACCTCTCTAGTTGCGCTATAGTGCAGGTGGTGCGATATTCAGTCGACGGCTGTAGGCACTTCTTGGCCAGTGCAGTTTTTGAATATCACGCCTCTTGTGCATGGGCGCAATGGACTTGCACTTGCTCCTGCTGTTGCGCACTTTTTGGGTGCAGTTTGAATATCTGGGCCCATGTGTCCTGTTCATACCATGGGGGTGAGATCAGTTCCAGTGAGAAAACTATGTTTGGTGTTGTGAGGTTCCTGTTGCTTTAAATGATGTTGGTAGTGTGTGTTTTATGAATGGGTGTTTGTAGTGATCTGTGATTGGTTGATGTGTGTTTGTGTTGATTAGGTGTGGTGTGCTGTGCTTATTGATTGGCTATGTGTGGGGACGTTCTTACGTTTGGTGCTGGGAGAGATTGTGATTAGATCTGTTTGCTGGTATGTGTCTTTATGTCTGTATGTCAGTATAATGTTTATTTTACAGGTTTTGCGATGAAGGTTCATAAAATTTGATTCAGATTTCACATTTGTTGCACTGCTCGCTGCCTTATTATTACAAGAGCGCTTGTTACAGACGTTTTCATATTGCGAGAGAGTTTGTTTATTTTTCACTTCTGGAGCAAGTCTGTTAAAGTAAAGAAGTTTCTAAATGATAAGTTTAAAGCATTGAAAATGTATTGTAATGTGATATGTGTGGTTCTACTTTTGGAGATGTAAATGATACGACTGTTGACAGCTGTAGTGTGCTTAAATGTGAGTCAGAATCCGATGAGTTTTGAAATGCAGCACGAGACATCTGCAGCTCACTACAGTGAAAAGCAGTGCTGCAGGTGACTGTAATAATGTATGTTAATACTTTTGTTTGTTAGATTACAGGGACTGTTTGAGAAGTAGGTAAATTAGAGGGTTGTTTGTTAGTTCTTTCACATGCAGGTGGGTGACATCAGCAGAGTAGGTATAAATGGTATTTATTGTAACTCTGCTGACGTCATGAGTATTTATTTCACTGCAGTTAAAATAACAAGATTTATCTCACTGGAATTGATCTCACCCCCATGGTGTATATATATATATATATATACATATATATTATAGTGGCGCAGTTGCGCCACTGTAGTTAGAGTTCAGCGGTCACTTACATACTAAATTCAAAAGTTTGGGCATTAATAACTTTAAACCCATTCAACAGATTTGCTGAAATTTGGAATGCACAGTGGGGCATGGTAGATCTCTTGATTTGCCAAATTACATTTCGGTCAAACGTACGGTCTTTGCATACGAAAACATAGAAAAATGCAAAATTATCCATTTTTGGAGGCAGCTTTTGGGATTTTGGATGTGGCCCTGCACGGCCATCGTGTGGCATGCTACTCTGCAGTATAGCTCATTTGAAAGAAATTTGGTGGCCAAATATGCTGCTTTTTGTTTGGTGAAAAAATATTAAGGCATTCAAAAGTTATGCTACTTTTAAGTTCCCATTGTAAGTCAATGGGAAAATTTATACATCTATTTTGTGAACAATGAATGGGGTTCTAGCCATCTCGTCCCGCCTGGTGATCAAAGAATTTGTAGCCTCATGGTTCAAGAATTTTTGTCCCTGAGGATTTTTAAAATTCTTTGATCGTGAGGTCCCCCATCTTGTTTTGCAATTTTCAATCAGAAAAACACAAATATCTCAGCTCAGGGGTCACCTCTGAAGTAAAACTTGGATGGGTTTTACTCTAGGGACTCCGATCTATCGATCCATGGCTTTGGTTCCATCCAAATTGATCAAAAAATAGAGTTTTGAGGTTTTAAAATCTCAATTCACAGCTCACTAATGATCTTTGATCGCGAGCCTGCAAATTCTTTGATCGCAAGATTCTTTGATCACGATTGTGCATCGTCAGCGAGGGATGAGATGGCCAGTTTTATAAATGCATTTTCTCAGCCCAGGAGTGTCCTATGAAGTAAAATGAGAGTATGTTTTGCTCAGGTGGCTTCATTCTGCCCCATCTGAATAAAATACATCACATTTACAATATTCCTGGTAGGCTAGCGCCCCCCCCCCAATCATGATCAAATACATAATGATCTCTAATTCCCTTATAGTCTAGTGGCCCCCCGATGTGTATAAAATTATCATTGTTGTTCATATCCCTGGCAGTCTAGTGGCCTCCCTCCATCATAATAAAATAGATAAGGATCTGCAATTTCCTGGTAGTCTAGTGGCCCCCCAAATGCGTATTTCTTTTTGATATCTCTGGTAGTCTAGTGTCACCCCGGATATGTATGAAATTATTATTATTGTTCATATCCCTGGTAGTCTAGTGGCCCCCTTCCATCATAATGAAATAGATAAGGATGTACAATTTCCTGGTAGTCTAATGGCCTCTACCCCCCACCCAGCCATGCCAGCCCACCCAGCACCCCTCCACCCTTCCCCAGCCGGCATCTGGCACAGCCCACCTCTCACCTCCACAGCCAGCCACCAACTGTGTGTATTAGCAGCGCTAATCCAGAGGTCTTCAAAAATTATTTCTGAATGACTCTTTGCATTAGCACTACTAATACAGCAACTTTCTACTTTTCTATTCTTTCTTAAAAAGTAAGGAAATGCTATGCAAAAAACTCATTGGTAGTCCAGAGTCCCTCCCCTGCCTAAATCACAGTTCGCATAACTAAGTAAATACACTTCAGTTGTCTAGTGTCCCTTCCCTTCCTGAATCCCTGTTCTTCACCTGCCCCAATCCCTGTCTCTCTCTCTCTCTCTCTCTCTCTCTCTATATATATATATATATATATATATATATATATATTCTATGCAAAAAATTTCATTAATGCATCAGTTAGGGTTCTTTTACAGTGAAAAAAGTGAGGAAGTTTGATTTTGGGGTTCCCACCCTTTGCACCCCAGCCTGCCCCCACCAACAGGCATTGGGGTGTCGTTGTGTCATCTGCCCTAACTCTCTCCCCATTCTCCTACACTCACGCCACCTCAGCTTGTTTACACATGGGATGGGGTGAGAGTTAGGGTTTATGATTCTAACGCACACCCTGACAGCCTGTTGGTGGGGGCGGCTGGGGTGGGGTTGTTCCAAAATGAGACAAAAGCGAGGAAATTAGGTGTTAGGTTGAATGCCTCCCTTGACCCCCCAGCCCACCCTCAACTGGTACCAGGGTGTGTGTTTCATTGTCACAACGAAAATGTCATAACTTGCACGGTTTTCGAGATACGAGCCCCGAAACGTGCGGCAAACGCCACCATGTTAGTCTATAGGGAAAAAATGCCAACTTCAGAGTACCGTAACTTTGCAGCCATGCAATATGTTTTCACCAAGCCTCCAAAAGGCACATCTGTGAGATGTTAGCTGCCTTCCTTCCAAATTTCAGCTCAAAAGACAAAACTGTTCTTTTGCAGCAGGGTGGCAAAGAACTGCTGTCATTTTGGCCATAGTCTGAGAAAGTGGTGTCGTGATTTGCGAAAAATTTTGCAAGAATTTGTGAAAGTGTCATGAGTGTGACACTACTTTGATACACTACTTTTTCCAGAAATTTGAAAACATATTTCTAGGGTGTTTAACCCCAAAATAAAGACATGCCTAGCATCCTCAGGGTCCAACTAGGTAAACACAGAAAAAATTGTGTACCTAGATGGTCCCAATTTTAAATGCCAAGCACTTTTCTGATCACCTATTGAAAACAAAATGGCAGATTTGTGACGCTACTAGGGCCATTTGCAACAGTAAAAAGTGCATTTGCGACACTGTCAAACTTTTTGTTAACTTTTACCATTGACTTATAATGGGAACTTGTTTTTTGAATAACTTTTTAACCATTTAACACTTTTTTCATGAAATCTTCAAATGGCACATTGGGGACCACGGCCACAAGTTCCCTGAAGTTTTCAGACCGGTCGCACAAACCATGTGACCTGTAGGGACGAGTAAAGAATTCGCCAAAAATCATAAACATGTGCGCAGATCTCACTTAATAACTCCGTAGCCGTATATCCAACCACTACAAAAGTTGTCAGATCCCAAGATGTATGGTTTTTGATCATGCAATCCAAATTTCAGGCAAATCTGTTGAATGGTGGCAAAGTTATTAAGGTGTAAAGTTTGACCCTTTAACCTTAAAAGGGCTACTAAACCCTGACTATGGTAGCACTACTGTGTTTCCATAAGATATATATATATATATATATGGTTGCTGCCACAAAAGGCAGGAAATGAGGTGTAAGGGTGTCACCCTAACACCCCACCCCTGCCCTGTGGAGACCAGGAGACATCAGGGGGAGGAGCGGTGGCATTGGGTCACCAACACTAACACTCACTCCATTCCACTGTAAAATAAGCTGGGTGGTCACAGTATAGAAGAATAGGGTGAGTGTTACGGTTGGTGACCCCAACACCACCCCGATGCCTTGTGGTCTTCACAGGGCAGGGGTGGGGTATTAAGGTGAAACCCTGACACCTTATTTCCTTCCTTTTGTCACTGTAACCCTAAATGATGCATTAACAAAGTTTCCTTACTTTTTGAGATAATACAGTATAACAGTATCTTCATTTTACTGTGGGAGCGGAGGGTCCTTCAGACTCTGCGCTCCCATCACTCCACAAATACGCATATATTCATAGCTGTGTAAGAGTCTTTAGGGGTGGGAGTGCATAGTCTGAACACACAGCATCTCAGGTACCAGCACAGTACCCCATAAACCCTGCACTACAAAGTGCACCACAACATCTTTAAGGGTGGGAGCACAGGATCCTTCAGACTCTGTGCTACCACAGTATCTCAAGCACCAGCACAGTGCCCCACAGACCCAGTGTTACAAAGTCTTTAAGGGTGGGAGCACAGGATCCTTCAGACTCTGTGCTACCACAGTATCTCAAGCACCAGCACAGTGCCCCACAGACCCAGTGTTACAAAGTCTTTAAGGGTGGGAGCACAGGATCCTTCAGACTCTGTGCTACCACAGTATCTCAAGCACCAGCACAGTGCCCCACAGACCCAGTGTTACAAAGTCTTTAAGGGTGGGAGTGCCCACAGTATCTCACGAACCAGAACAGTACCCCATGGACCCAGCACTAAAACATCTTTAGGGGTGGGAGGCAGGGTCCTTCAGACCCTGTGTTCCCACAGTATCTCATGAACCAGAACAGTACCCCATGGACCCAGCACTAAAACATCTTTAGGGGTGGGAGGCAGGGTCCTTCAGACCCTGTGTTCCCACAGTATGGAAGGCACCAGCACAGTGGCTCACAAAGTCTGTGCCACAATGTCTTTAGGGGGTGAGAGCGCAGGGTCCTTTGGATCCTATACTCCCACAGTATCTCAGGAACCAGCACAGTGCCCCATCAGACCCTATGGTAAAATGTCTGTAGGCCTGGGAATGCACATTATTTAAAAAAAAAATCTTCTTATGTGAGCTGTCAAAATCCTCTTTTGTGAGCCATTTCTTATTTGGCAAGCTATAAAAATCCTGTGACCTCATGGTAAAACAGGATTAGGGCCATCTGGTCAGGACCCTAATCCTGTTTTGCCATTAAAACACAGGATTTAGACAGCTCGTGAAATAGAAATCGGCTGCCAAAACAGGATTTTGACAGAAACATAGACTTTGACGGCTGATAAGGACCACTTGGCCCACCCAATCTGCCCATTTCACTACCTATTGGATAAGCTGCAGATTCTAGTTAACCAACAGCCAACTTCCTGCAACCCCCCCACTATAACTGTCTTATGTCTGTCCCATGCATGTTTGAATTCCCCCACTGTTTTAGACCCCACAACCTCCCCAGGAAGGCGGTTACATGTGTCTACCACTCTCTCAGTGAAAAATAATTTCCTCACATTACCCCTGAATTGTCCCCCCTCTATCTTTAAATTGTGCCCCTTGTTCTTGCACATCTCTTTTTCTGAAAGATGCTACCCTCCTGGATTTTGTTGATTCCTTTGAGGTACTTGAAATTTTCTATCATGTCCCCCCTGTCCCTCCTTTCATCAAGGGCATACATATTAAGCTCTCTCAGTCTCTCTTCATATGGTTTCTGATGTAGACCTTGCACCATCTTAGTTGCCCTCCTCTGGACTGCTTCCATCCTGTCTATGTCCTTGGGTAGATGGGGTCTCCAAAACTGCATGCAGTACTCCAGATGGGGTCTCACCAACTGTCTGTACAGAGGGATAATCACTTCCCTTTTTCTACTTGTGATGCCCTCCCTATGCATCCCAGTATCCCCCCAGCTCTCCCTACTGACTTTTCACATTGCTTACCCACCTTTAGGTCATCTGATATGACTACCTTCAGGTCCCTTTCCATTATTGTTGTTGTTAGTACCTCCCCTGCCATTGTGTACTCTTTTCCTGGGTTTTTGTTCCCCAGGTACATTACTTTGCACTTCTTTGCATTGAATCTAAGTTGCCATACGTCTGACCATTCCTCCAACTTTGCCAAGTCCCTTCTCATCCTTTCTACCCCGCCTTGAGTATCAACTCTGTTACAAATCTTTGTGTCATCTGCAAAGAGGCATACCTTTCTTTCCAGACCCTCTACAATGTCACCTATAAAGACGTTAAAGAGGACAAGACCCAGTACTGAGCCCTGAGGTACTCCACTAGTAAACCCCCTTTCTTCAGAATGAGTTCCATTCACTCTTACATTCTGTGTCCTGTTGTGCAGCCAGTTTGCTACCCAGGCTACCACCCTGGGACCCACTCGCAGGCTGGCTAACTTGATTATTAATCTTTTGTGCGGTACTGTGTCAAATGCCTTGCTAAAGTTTAGGTAGGTGACATCCTCAGCCCCTCCCTGGTCTATTACTTTGGTCACCCAGTCAAAGAAATCAATTAAATTCATCTGACATGACCTTCCTGCTGGGAATCCATACTGCTTTGGCTCCTTGGCCCCCCTGGCCTCTAGGTACTCAACAATTCTTTCTTTCAGAAGTGATTCCATCATTTTCCCTACCACTGAGGTCAAACTAACAGGTCTGTAGTCTCCTGCTTCTGCACTGCTCCCACTTTTGTGAAGGGAAGTCACATCTGCCCTCCTTTAGTCCTCAGGTACCACCCCATCCTCCCATGATTTGTTAAAAAGTGTGGTCAGTGATGTCACTAGGTCACCCCTTAGTTATTTTAGGATTCTGGGATGAATCCCGTCAAGCCCCATTGCTTTGTCCACCGTGAGTTTTAGGAGTTCTTTCAGGACTCTTTCTTCTGTAAATGGACTGGTGTCAACCCCACTACCCAGAGTGCTTCTATTGTTTGGTTTAGGTAACTCCTCCTCTTCTTCTTTTGTGAATACTGAGCAAAAGTATTCATTCAGTATCTCTGCCTTTTCACTGTCTCCCTCTGCCCACCTCCCCTCTCCTTTATTAATATTTACTATCCCTCCCTTAACCTTTTCTATGCTCCCTAATGTACCTCTAAAAGGTTTTATCCTCCTTCTTAACTGAGTTGGCAATCTTTTCCTTGGTTTGGGCCTTTGCTAGTCTGACTGCCTTCCCCACTTCTTTCTCCTTTAATTGATACAGTTCCCTGTCGTGCTTCTTCTGTGATTCCTTATACTTTTTGAATGCAGCCTTTTTCTCCTTAACCTTCCCTGCCACCTCTTTTGAGAACCATAGTGGTTTTTCACTCTGTTTTGTTTTCTTTGTTTGTTTCACACAAAGGCTTGTTGCCTCCATGATGGCAGTTTTGATTTTTCTCCATTGTTCTTCCACTCCTCCTTTCTGGCCATTTGCTAATGCATTCCTCAGGTATTCACCCATTTTGCCAAAGTTAACCCTTCTAAAGTCCAATATCCTTGTTTTTGTATTGCTTGTCTCCATGGTTGTGCTTATTGTGAAGCACACTGTGCAGTGGTCGCTTGTTCCCAGATGTCTACTGTCTTCTAAATCTGTGACCCTCTCTCCATTTGAGAGTACCAGGTCTAATATTGCTCCCTCCCGAGTGGGTTCCAACACTAGCTGTCTAAGGCATGCTCCCTGTAGGGCATCGAGAATGACCCTGCTCTTGGATGTGGCTGCAGTACATGTTGTCCAGTTAACATCTGGCATATTCAGGTCTCCCATCAACAGTATCTCCTCCTTTTCAGCCATTTTGAGAATGTCCTCTATAATTTTCTTGTCCATTTCCTCCCCTTGAGACGCGGGTCTCTATACAACCCCTGTGTGGATTGTGATGCCATTCCCTTTCTCCAAGGTAACCCACAGTGCCTCTTGTCCTCCCCTTTACCTTTTAGTTCTGTAGCTTTCAACCCTTCCCTTATGTAGAGAGCTACTCCACCTCTTCTTCTACCCTCCCTGTCCCTTCTGTAGATTGCGTACCCTGTTATGTTGACATCCCAGTCACAGCTCTCCGTGTATCATGATTCCATGACTGCCACAATATCCAAGTGTTCCTCTTCCATCAGGGCTAGCTGGGCATTGGTACTCATTGTCCTCCATTTAACGTTGGCCTTATCCTTTTTTCCCCATCCCTGCTCCTATTGCCTTTGTCTATTTCTCCATTTACCCCTGTCCAGACCTCTGTCAACCTCTGTACCTCAGTGTTTACCTTACTACCTGCCATGTTTTGTGGGGGAAGGCTTGAAATTTCCTGCTTCCTATCAGCACCTCCCTCCTTTGCTAGTTTAAAAGCTTGCCCAGGAAGCATTTAAACCTATCACCTAGGAGCTTGGTTCTCTTCCTGGACAGATGCAGACCATCATGCCAGTATAGACCTTCATCTCTCCAGGTGGACCCTCAGTCCCCAATGAAGACAAAGCCCTGTGCTCTGCACCAGTTTTGCAACCATTCATTAAACTGCATGGTGTGCAGTACCCTAGCCTCACCACTGCCATAGGGTCATAAACAGGATTAGGGCTGCTGACCAGATGGCCTTAACTCTAGTCTTATTTTGCAATGATGATACAGGATGTTAATAGCTTGAGAAAGAGGCATCAACTTGTGAAAGAGGATTTTGACAGCTTATGGAAAAAGATTTTGTCAGGCACCAGCACAGTGGCTCACAAACCCACACTACAATGTCTTTAGAGGTGGGAGTGCAGGATTCTTTGGACCCTGCCCTCCTACAATGTCTCAAGAACCAGCACAGTGCCCTAACAGATCCTGTGATGAAACGGGTGTAGGCCTAAGAATGCACATTATTTAAAAAAAAAATCTTGTTTTGTGAGCTGTCAAAATACTCTTTTTCTAGTTGATTCTTATTTTGCGAGTTGTCATAACCCTATGCTGTCATAGCAAAACAGGATTGGGGATATCTGGTTGGGATCCTAATCCTGTTTTGTTATGACGACACAGGATTTTGACAGCTTGAAAAACAGAAATCGGCTCATGAAACAGGATTTTGACACCTCACAAAACACGATTAGGGTTGCTGACCAGATGGCCCTAATCCTAATCCTGTTTTGTAATGATGACACATGATGTTGACAGCTCGCAAAAGAGGAATCAGCTCCTGAAACAGGATTCTGACAATGCATGAAAGAGGATTCAGAAAAGTAATCCTCTTTCACAAGCTGTCAAAATCCTCTTTCATGAATCAATTCCTATTTCACGAACTGTCAAAATCCTGTGTCATCATCACTAAACAGGATTAGAGTTCCCGATACTGATGGCCCTCTCCCTAGTCCTGTTTCACAATTGCAAAACATGATTTTGACAGCTTGCAAAATAGGAATCGGTTTGCAAAAGAGGATGTTGACTGCTCACAGAAGAGAATTTAGAAAAGTAATCCTCTTTTGCTAGCTGTCAAAATCCTCTTTCGTGAGCCAATTCTTGTTTTGTGAGCTATCAAAATCCTGAGTTGTCATGGAGAAACAGGATTAGGGTTTTCCAGCCAGATGGTCCTACCCTAATCCTGTTCTGTCAGATGAATTTATGTTTCATGAGCTGTCAAAATCCTGTTTCATGATCGCGAAACAGGATCTGAAGTGAGCTGCGAAATAATATTTTTTTAAATAAAAAAGAAGCATTCTGGTGCCACCAAAAATAAACTAAAGGCACTAGAGGACATCCCAATGAACAGAACACATGCTTCCTTTACTGCAGAGGGCTTCCTTAGGCACAGTTATAACAGTTTGTGCCAAAACTAAAAAAACAAGATGGCGCCTCCCAAAAGATGAATTTTTTCTAGCAAAAGAGGGCTCTAACAATCCTCTTTCATGAGCTGTCAAAATCCTTGTTCAAGAGACCCAAATCCTCTTTCATGCTGTACAGCTATCCTGAAAAAAAAATAACACACTGAAAATAATAGGAACTTAAAAATGCTATAATGTTTGAATGGATGCATATTTTTTTCACCAAATGACCTCTGGCCTCTTCTGTGACTAAAGCTCTTTCTACTGTAAAAATGACAGACCAGTATCCCACACCATCGTTGTACAGTGTGACGTAAATCAAAACTGCAAACAGTTGAGAAGTTTAAGGTTTTTTTCACTATCTGGATCTCAGAATCTGCAAATCCGACCAAAACAAAACTTGGCACATCAAGAGACCTATCCCCAAGAGACCACTTATGCAAAATTTCATGCAAATTTGTTGAACAGTTGCCAAGTTATTAAAGTTATTATAGTGGATCTACTGTGCCACTGATATAAATATATATATATATATATATATACACACAGACACACACACACATATATATATATATATATATACACACACACACACACTTATATATGCTTGTGTGTGATATATATGTATGTGTGTATATATATATACACACACATATATGTTTGTGTGATATATATGTATGTAGTGTATGTATATATATATATATATATATATATATATATATACACATATACACACACATATGGCAAAAAACTCAGCATCAGTTAGGGTTGTTCCACAGTGACAAAAGTGAGGAAATTCAGTGTTAGGGTTACCACCCCTTGCAGTCCACACCCACCCCGCCCCTACCAATTGGCATCAGGGTGTTCGTTGGGGTCATCGGCCCTAACTCTCACCCCATTCCATATGTAAATAAGCTCAGGTGGTTCAGTATAGGAGCATGGGGTGAGGGTTAAGCTCAATGACCCAATCGCACACCCCAATGTCTCCTAGTGGGGAAGGAGGGTGGGCTTGGGCTGCAATGGGTGGTAACCATAACACCAAATTTCCTGACTTTTGTCATTGTGGATCAACCTTAAGTTGTGGATCAACCTTAACTGACGACTAATGGATTTTGCCATGAATTCCTCTGTTTGAGATGTGCACTATAAATAGTGAATGGTATGTAGTGGTGGGAGGCCCCATGCTTCCCATTGTTCATAATAACCCTAACAGTAATGGTAACACTAACAGTAACGGTAACAGCAATGGTAATGGTAATGCTAATGGGAATGGTAATGCTAATGGGAATGTTAACACTAACAGTAGCGCTAACGGTAATGCTAAAAGTAACAAGAACAGTAACGGTAACGGAAAAGCACACACAAATGGTAATGCAAATGGTACTGAAAATGCAAATGGTAATGGTAATGCAAACGCAAGTGGAAATGTTAACACCAATGGTAATGCGAAAGGAAACAGAAACACAAACGGTAAAGCAAATGCAAGCTCAAAAGCAAATGGAAACAGTAACGCAAATGATAATGGAAATGCAAGTGCAAACATGAACGCAAACCCAGATGGTAATGCCAACAGCAACAGAAATGCAAATGGTAATAGTAACACAAACGGAAACGCAAGCGCAAATACAAACACAAACAATATACGCAACGGTGACACAAACAGTAACACTAATGAAAGCGGTACCAGAAATGCAAATAGTAAAAGGTACATGTAAAATGGAAATTATAACAACAACAATTGGTGCAAAAGGAAACAGTGATACTAAAGGTAACGCAGAACACAGGCTAAAAATGTAACGTAACACACATACGGTGATGCAAATGGAATTGATAACACAAGTGGTAACAGAAATGTAAGCGCAAATGTAAACACAAACACAAATGTTAATGGAAATGCAAATGCAAAACAGTAATGCAAACGGAAATGCAAACGCAAATGTAAATGGTAATGAAAATGGCGATGCACAAGAAAACAGTAACACAAGCAACAATGGAAACACAAATCGAAACGCAAATGCTAACAGTAATGGAAATGCAAATGCAAATGGTAACGAAAATGCAAACAGTAACAGTAGGACAAATGGAAATGCAAATGCAAATGGTAACGGTAATGGCAACGGTGATGCCAAAGGAAACAGTAATGCAAACAGAAATGCAAACACAAGCGCAAGTGCAAATGCAAATGGTAATGCCCACGGTGATGCAAATGGAAAGGCCAATGAAAATGGTAATGGAATTGCAAACAGTAACAGTAATGCAAATGCAAATAAATGGTAATGCCAATGTTGATGCAAAAGGAAATAGTAACACAAATGGTAAGAGAAATGCAAGTTCAAATGCAAATGATAACGCTCACAATGATGCATACAGAAACACTAACACAAACGGTAATGGAAATGCGGAAATGGAAATGCAAATGCTAACGGTAACAGTAAACACACATGCTTTTTTTCCTAAAAAGATGCATTCAGAAGCACAGTAAATACATAGAATGTGGCCATAATAATGGCCCTCGGAGCAGAAAATGAGCACTTGAAATACTAAATTGCTTGTATCTCAGGAACTATACAATGTAGAAAAAAAATTAAAATCTCATATTATTTATGACTTTCCAGGCTAGTTTTATAGTTAGCCCCCCAGTGGGGGACAAAGCATTTTTGCAACGAAAAGTCCATATCTCAAACCATTTTTTGAGATACGGGACCCGAAAGGCACGGAGGACGCCGTAATGTTATCCTATGGGAAAAATCATCAACTTTAGAGTGACATTACTTTGCAGCCCTGTTATATATTGGCACCAAACCACCAAAAGGCACATCTGTATGATGTTGGCTTTCTTCCATATAAATATTAGCCCAAATGATAAAACTGTTGCTTTGCAGCAGGGTGGCAAAGATTTCCTTTTATTTTGGCCATACTTTCTCAAAGTACTTTCGCAAATCACAACACTTTCACAAAAAAAAAATCATGAAAGTGTTGCATTTGCGAAAGTGCTTTTTGACACCACTTTTATAAAAATTTAAAAAACATATTTCTGGGGGGTTTAAACTCCCCAAAAAGACATGGTTAGCATCCTCAAGACTCGATTAAGTGAACACAACAAGACTTGTGTCCCTAGAGGGTCCCAAATTTAAATGGCAAGCATTTTTCTGACCACCAACTGACAAAAAAATGGCTGAATCACGAAAGTAACAAGTTAATTTGCGACAGTAGAAACTGCATTTGCAGAAGTATCGCATTAGTTGTTAACTTTTCCCATAGACTATAATGGGATTCAGGTTTTGTTTGAACAACTTTTGAATCATTTAATATTTTTTCACAAAATCTTTGAAAGGCACATCGGGGACCCTGGCTGCATGTTCCCTGATGTTTGGGGATCAATCGCACAAACCGTGTGGGCTGTAGGCGCAAGCAAAGAAAAGTGCAAAAATCTGTAATGTATGCATTTTTGGCATGTAGTAGCTCCACAACTGTACATCTGACCATAACATAACTTGCCAGATCCAGAGATGCATAGTATCAGACTCTGCATTCCAAATTTCAGGCAAATCCGTTGTACAGTTGCAAAGTTATTAAGGTGCAAATTTGAGATTTAACCTGAAATGGGGTACTAAACCCTAACAATAGTGACACACACACACACACACACACACATATATATATATATATATCTCACGGAGAGCTCAGCCAAATCCAAATCCAGTGCTGTGATTATATAAAACACATCACATGACTGTGCATATATCAGCGCGTAACCGCACACCTGCACTTTTACTCCCCTCCAAAACAATTTTGACATTTTATAAGATAGATAAACCACTCTGAGGTATGCGGTCGCACGCTGATATAAGCACGCCTTCAGTGGTTGATGCACTCGGCCTGCAGCCTCGTGCATAAGAACGCACATCAAGGCGTCGTATATCACAGCACGACCGCACACCTCAGAGTGGTTTATCTATTACATATATATATATATAATGTGTGTGTGTGTGTGTGTGTATATATATATATATATATATATACACATACACACTGTATACATATTTATAAAATGGGTAGGGAAAATGCTAATATTTTATAGCATGAAAAGCATCACATGACTGTGCGTATATCAGAGCGTGACCACACATCTGCACTTTCCCCCCTCCAAAACAATTTTGACATTTTATAAGATAGATAAACCACTCTGAGGTCTGTGGTCCCACTCTGATATACACATGCCTTGGGTGGTTGACACACACCAAGGCGTACGTATATCAAAGCATGATCACACCCCCCCAAGTGGTTTATCTATTACATATATATGTGTGTGTATCTTTATTGTGGCTTGAAATGGTCCATTCACCCAGCGTAATATAACAGAATTTGTAGTAGAATTGGGGAGTCAGTCAATGGGGGGCATCCTAGTTATTCATTGCATGCTTTCTTAATGACATGTAGTTACAGCTTCTGGCTGGAACTTATTTTTCATCAATAGTTAGGTAAGTGACAAGGGATCTGTTGCTGAGTTAGCAACAATCCTGATGCATAGCTGGGCAATTATCTGCTTGAGTTCTTATTGATAAAAGTTGCTTTTAGAATATTTGTCTCTGCTGGCATACGGGCTGGCTATCCTATGGTATAGTATGGGGGTAGTTATGCTGCTGCAGTCAGAGTTTAGCCTGTCAGTAAATATCACTGCCATGCTGCTGCATTCTGCAGTAGTAGAAACTACTGTTTGTTTTTTAAAGTCCACCACTAAGTGGTTGAATAATGTAAGGAAACTTGATACAGCACAGGGAACATTAATGAATAACTAGGTACATGGTGTGGTGTTCTGCGAGAGCTGGTTGTGAATAATGAAGAGTAAAAATACATTTTTTTTATAAAAATATACTGTGCTCCTGGAAGAGTCAGCAATGCTTGAGTCATGAGCTCAAGTCACAGGCCCCAACCCTTCCTCTCTCCTGCCATTCCCAGCCCAATAATTCCCTCCTCAACCCTCGGTCAGGCTTCACTGCTCTTCAGCATCTGTCCAGGCCTCCCAGGCAAATGGAGCTAGTAGGTAGCAAGCTGCTGCTGATGACTGCACAATTCATCACAAAGACAGTTACAAAAATTACATCACTCTGAATCCTAGGTGCCCTTTCTGTCATTCATCACCACTTATTTTATACCGCTTGCATAAGTGTCCTCTCCTGACTGGTTCTGTGGCTCTCAATCTGTCCATCCAAGTCTGATAAAAAGCTAGGGCCATTCCACTCTGCAGCATCTCATCCTCAGCTGCACAATAAGTTCCGCAGGAGCCCAGCAATGACAGGCAGGCACTTTCCTCTCCACAAGGCCACATGGTTAGGATCACAGTCATGGATGGTAACTCTAGCACGGATCACTCGGAGTTGGCCACCATGACCCACAAAACAGACATACAACAGCTAGACATTGCTTTGTTTACCACTCAACAAGGAATAGATACTGCCATCACAGAGGTAACAAGCCTTTGTGTGAAGATGGCAGTATAGCCTAGAGGTTAGAGGAACAAGATGTGAATGAGCTTGATGCATCCAGAAGACCAGACCTGAGTCTGATTCTCACAACCTCCGCTTGCATACTGTGTGACTTTGAACAAGTCACTTAACTGCCCAGTGCTCCCAGGTCGCCCCTGAAAACAGGCACTTATGCCTAGTGGGTCTTATTCAGTTACCAAAGACTAAAACAAAACAAATCAAAACGAAATGAAAGAAAAAAACACTATGGTTCTCAAAAGAGTTGGTGGGGAAGGTCAGAGAGAAAAAGATAGCGTTTAGGAAGTATAAGGAAACACAGAAGGAGCAGGACAGAGAACTGTACTTGTACTGTACCAGTTAAAGTAGAAGGAAGCTGGGAAGGCAGTCAGATTAGCAAATGCCCAAACTGAGGAAAAGATAGCCAACTCAGTTAAGAAGGGGGATAAAACCTTTTATAGGTACATTAGGGAGCAAAGAAAGACAAAGGGAGGGATAGTGAGGCTGAATAAAGGGGATGGTGGGTGGGCAGAGAGGGACAGTGAAAAAGCAGGGATACTGAATGAATACTTCTGCTCAGTATTCACAAAAGAAGAGGAGGGGGAGGTACCTAATCCAATCAATAGAAGCACTTTGGATAGGGGGGTCGATCCCAGTCCTTTCACAGAAAAAAGGGTTTTGAAAGAACTCCTAAAACTGAAGGTGGACAAACCAATGGGCTTGACAGGATATACCCCAGAATTCTAAAAGAGTGACACCACTGACTATCCTTTTTATCAAATCATGGGATAATGGTGTTGTACCTGAGGACTGGAGGAGGGTAGATGTGACTCCCTTTCACAAAAGTGGGAGCAAGACAGAGGAAGGAAACTACAGACCTGTCAGTTTGACCTCAGTGGTAGGGAAAATGATGGAATCACTTTTGAAAGAAAGAATTGTTGAGTACCTAGAGGCCAGTGGGGCACAGGACCCAAGGCAGCATGGATTCACAGCAGGGAGGTCATGTCAGATGAATCTAATCAATTTCTTTGACTGGGTGACTAAAGTAGTAGACCGGGGGCTGTGACATGGCCTACCTAGACTTTAGCAAGGCATTTGACACAGTCCCACACAAAAGATTAATAAACAAATTAGCCAGCCTGGGAGTGGGTCCCAGGGTGGTAGCCTGGGTAAAAAAGTAGCTGGACAACAGGACACAGAAGGTAATAGTAAACGGAGTCCACTCTGAAGAAAGAGGGGTTACTAGTGGGGTACTGCAGGGTTCAGTACTGGATCTGGTCCTTTTTAATGTCTTTATAAGTGACATTAAAGAGGGACTGGAAGGAAAAGTATGCCTCTTGTGCAGATGACACAAAGATCTGCAACAGGATTGATACACAAAGAGAGGGTGGAAAGGATGAGAAGGGACTTGGCAAGGTTGGAGGAATGGTCAGAAGTATGGTAGCTTGGATTCAATGCAAAGAAGTGCAAAGTAATGCACCTGGGAAACAAAAACCCAGGGGAAGAGTACACAACAGGGCGGGTAGTAACAATAGTAACAACAACAAAAATGGAAAGGGACCTGGGGGAAATCATATCAGATGACCTAAAGGTTAGCAAGCAATGTGAGAAGGCAGTAGAGAGGGCTGGGGGGATACTGGGATGCATAGGGAGAGGCATCACCAGTAGAAAACAGGAAGTTGTTAGCCCTCTGTACAGACAGTTGGTGATACAGGCAACGGTACCTCAGGGATCAGTCCTGGGGCCAGTCCTCTTCAACATCTTCATTAGTGACCTTGCAGATGGACTAGAGGGTAAGGCTTGTCTGTTTGCAGATGACACCAAGATCTGCAACAGAGTAGATGATCCAGATGGGGTGGGCAGAATGAGAAGAGATCTGGATAAACTAGCAGAATGGTCAGAAGAGTGGCAACTGGGATTTAATGCAAAGAAGTGCAAAATCATGCACATAGGGAAGAGAAACCCTGAAGCAACCTATAGACTGGGAGGAGTTGCTAGCAGTCACAA
Source organism: Neoceratodus forsteri (assembly GCA_016271365.2). Classification (NCBI taxonomy): domain Eukaryota; kingdom Metazoa; phylum Chordata; order Ceratodontiformes; family Ceratodontidae; genus Neoceratodus; species Neoceratodus forsteri. The sequence continues at coordinate 664,532,350 of CM057456.1, read as the reverse complement.
AGGAAGAGAGACTTGGGCATCATCATCACTGATGACCTAAAATCATCAAAGCAGACCTCTAAAGCAGTAGTTAAGGCTAGGGGTGTTAGGGTGTATTAGTAGGGGTATCACAAGTCGAAGAGGAGGTAATAATCCCTCTGTACAAGACACTGGTTAGGCCCCATCTGGAGTACTGCGTGCAGTATTGGAGGCCACACCTTCACAAGGACATTAACCAAATTGAGGCAGTCCAGAGAAGGGCAACCAAAATGGTGCAGGGACTGCATCAGAAGACATATGAGGACAGATTAACGGAGCTCAATATGTTTACCCTTGAGCAAAGGAGGGAGAGAGGTGATATGATCGAGGCATTCAAGCACCTTAAGGGCATAAACAAGGTGAAAGAGTCTAACATGTTTAAATATAAGAAAATAGCAGGACAAGAGGACACAGCATGAGATTAGAGGAGGCCGATTAAGGGGAATGTGAAATTCTTTTCACAGAAAGGGTGGTGGATGCATAGAATGGCTTACCACAAGAAGTGGTGGCTATGAATACAGTGCAGGGCTTCAAACAGGCATGGGATAGGCATAAGGGAGCAATACAAATGACTATGAATAGATAGGCCACTGACAGAGCAAAGGCCGATGGCACATTTATAAGGTAGAAAAAGAAATGGGCACACTGGATGGGCCTTGCAGTCCTTATCTGCCGTCAACTTCTATGTTTCTATGTTTCTATGTTTCTATACCCCATCTGGAGTACTGCATGCAGTTCTGGAGACCACATCTCCGCAAGGACATAAACAGGATGGAGGCAGTCCAGAGGAGGGCAACTAAAATGGCGCATGGTCAGCAACAGAAGCCATACAAGGAAAGACTAAAGGAGATTAATATGTATACCCTTGAGGAAAGGAGGGAGAGGGGGGACATGATAGAAATGTTCAAGTACCTCAAGGGAGTCAACAAAGTCCAAGAGGGTAGCATCTTTCAGAGAAAGAGATGTGCAAGAACAAGGGGACGCAATTTGAAGATGGGGGAGGGGGACAGCTCGGGGGCAATGTGAGGAAGTATTTTTTCCCAGAGAGAGTGGTAGATGCATGGAACGGCCTTCCTGAGGAGGTTGTGTGGTCAAAAGTAGTGAGGGAATTCAAGAATGCATGGGACAGACATAAGGCAATTCTTGTGGGGGGGTAGGAAGAAATAGGCTGTTGGTTAACTAGGATCTGCAGCTTATCCAGTAGGTATGGAAATGGGCAGACTAGGTGGGCCAAGCAGTCCTTATCTGCTTTCAAATTCTATGTTTCTATGTTTCCATGAATCGACACATGCAGATATGCATGACCCTGCACGGCAGATTTTGAACGGGTTTCAAATTCCTGTGAGAAACAGCACCATGCCAAAGACCTAATACAGTCATGTGGCTTGCTTTCCTCCTGATTGGATGTCTGCAGGTGACTGAAAATGGCACAGGGTCATTATGCTGCATGCAAAAATCGTGCTGCCAATACAGCATGATTTTTGCATGTGGCATAATTTTTTTTTTTTGCTGGGAGCTCTGCCTCCTGCACCCCTCCCATTATGGAACCACCACCAAATGAGGATTCTCACCTCTGTTGTGGGGGTCAACACAACATTGAACAAAGTGCAAAAGAAAAAGTTTCTGGAACCAGGAATCAAACCCTGTTCTAGACACAGCACATGGGTTCCCTCCAGCAGTGGCTCAGTCTGCTTGGTGGAACCCCATCCCAGCAGAGTTCTTATCATCTGCCTGGGATAGTGGGAGTGGTGCAATACCACAATCAGCAGTATTAGCGGCATTGCTCCACTCGCTGTAATTTACAGCGCTGTTCCAGGTTATCCATAATGCCATACGCTATTAAGCAAACAACATTATAACCCAGTAGGACTGAAAATCAAGGAGTGGCCAAGTGACTGGGAACAAAAACCATGTTTGCAAATAGCCCCATAGGTTACTAATGACATCAAGGCATAAGGTCTCTAAACTACAGTTTCAGTGAACTGGGCATGATTCACATAGATAGGTTCATAGGTCAGGTGTTACAAGTCCAAGTAGCTGCATGAGCCGTAAACGGACTTGCCACTAATCAGTGGACAAACTCCCATTTTTTTCAGCCATGTGCTGATCTAACAGTTGCTTAAATATTTCTATGCTACTAGCATTCACCACATCTAATGGTAGCAAATTCCACATTTGCACTATCCTCTGGTTGAACCAGCGCCCTCTTTTGGTGGTTCTATATAATTCACCATGTAATTGATAATTATGGACCCTAGTTGCCCTATCCGGCATTACCTTTACATTCAGACCCATACATTCCCAGAGCATCTTGTTCTTGTAGAACTCCTGAATGCCATCTATGTGCACACTGCTGCCAACAATAGGTCCGATGGTGCGGACCAATCAGTGAAGTGTGGTAGATCTGGCACCATTTCCACCTGCCACCATTTCATGCAGCTGCATGCACAGAGATAATGTGCTTTGGGGAGTCAGGGCAAAAACTAGACTTAATTCCCTTTGGACTGTCCATCCAATTGCATCGAGTTGGCTTTTCCAGTACACGGTAGAGAGACCATTAACTTTTAACTGATTATCAGCATAAATCTTTTCTTTTCCTTTTTTCATTTAAGAGTTGCCATGCTTTATAAACAGGAATATTTGATATTTCAAATGTTTGAGTTTGGCAGTTTAGAGTAGAACTCATGGCAGGTAGAAATTTAAGGTACTGCAGGGGCTTTTTCCTTCTGATTGCTTCTGTGTGAAACATCTGTGGAGGAAAACTTTTATGCCTGGTCTGGAAGATTTTATTAGACTTCTTTGCATATCTATTAAAATTGTTTCACCATGTCTTTATCGAGATTGTTAGCATGCCGGTATACAGAAAGAAATGTTTTCAGATGGAGAGCTATAGGAGTGAAAATGTGATTATTTCTTTTCCTTCAATAAAACAAAAAGTATAAAACAAAATAAACACCCACTTTATTGATAGCAATCAGTAGGATCTGCCTGTGGTTCCTGGGATAAATTGCTTATGCAATAATATACTGGAGTTGCATTTACCGTACTGCTGATGAGCTGCACTGACAAACTGCAGTGAGTCCCTGAGGTGGAGGTGGTGTTGGTCCTGCAGAAGTTCAAGCCAGAGGTCGGAGGAGTGTGTGACTGGTGGAATAGTGATGGAGAATGGCAGAGGTGTCTGGATGGCCAGGTTGTTCATCAGTAGCTGGGAGCGGCTGGAGGAGAAGAGGGCTGCCCAGAGGGTTTCCAGTGGACAGGTGTTCAGTGAGATACATGAGAACTGCTGGGTCAGAGGCAAAGTGGTGGAATGCTTGTAGCCTGTGGCGGTGTTTTGGCAGAGTGAGAATTACCTTTGGGGGACTGGCGGAGTGCCTGATGGGTGCATGCGGAAGCATTCTTGTACAGTCCTGAGAACTGACACCTGAAGGTGAGCACAGGGCTGTGAGAGGGCTGAAAGTGTTAACTATCTTGGGACTGTGCCTTAGTATTAGTGCAGTTTAGGGGATGAAAGACCCCTGACAAGACTTAAATTTGAGTGAGGCATGCCAGCTCTCCTTGGGTGAGCATGGCTATCTGTGGATCTGGTCTGGGCTCTGCCACTGCCTGCTGGTTGGACTGTGGATTCAGGTTAGGGCACTTCTAGTGAGAGGAGAGGTGGTCACCCAGATTTAAAGGAGAATTGTGTGTCGTTATAACATCTCTTTTTGGACACTAGGTAATGCTGCTTTGGACACTGGACTTCCTTGCTGTTTACTCTTAAATTTTTCTGGATTTGACTATTTGAATTTTTAGGGTTGATTGTTATCTTATGGGTTTTTAGTTGGGAGGATCTGGAGAGAGTGAGGGGAGAGGGTGGGTAATTCTGAGTGTTGTGTGTGATATAGTTGGGATTGTGGTGGGGGAGGACCTGTTTGGTTTGGGTGAATTGTATTGTTGTTGGCTTGATGGGCTGGGAGGGATTGTTACCTAGATTTTAAGTGGATCTTAATATAAGTAATAGTGTAATTGAGTCAGTGGCGGATTAAGGCAACATAGGCACAGGCCTTGGTCCCCTGCCTGCTAGGTGGCCCCCAACAATTACCAACATATATTTTCAGTACATCTTTTTCTTCCTGCTCAAGCTGCATTTTTTTTTGTAAAGGACCAAGTCACTAAGTAATCTGAACAAGGTAGGGGTTGAACTGTGACTTGACTCTCACCTCCCTGATTAGGTGTTAAGTACAGCTGATGACTCAGGGGTCCTGGCCAGGCTACAATGAAAGTGTGAACAGGCCCATTTCCTTTGCTTTGTCTACCACCCCCATTTAGAATCCCCATTTAGAATCAAGTCTTACTCTTACATATAAAAGATTAACAGTGCAGTTTCATGTGTATGCTTTATATTTAATCATGCTCCTAAAATGAAAAAAACTACAATGCGTTTCAATGGTACAATTAACAAGCATTTGTCAATGCCGAATGTTGCTTGCTTCTATGTGCTGTTTAGGTGTTTGGAAGTCATTGGAGTGCAAATATTGAAAATTTGTGAACTTACGAGCGTGCGTAGGAACTGCGCAATGCACGCTCGTAAAACAGTCATTGTTAGGAAATTTTTCACGAAATGTTCAACATAGCCATTTTAAGACCTCTGGTCATGAACAGTATCAGTGTGATTTTGTTAATGTGTCCCATACATTGAGTTTGCACACTGACTGCGCCATTGTGTGCTACATGGGTGGAAACACGTTTCGGGCAGGATGTGAAAAATGACAGCTGTACTGCTCATAAGGAGGTGTGGTAAAATGGCAATGTTGAAAATCTGGAGTGGAAATATTGAAAATTCGCAAACCTACGAGCGTGTGTGGGAACTGTGCAACGCACACTTGTAAAACCCATTCCCATTTTAAGATCTCTGCTCATGAACAGTGATACTGTGATTTTCTTAATGTGTCCCATACACTGAGTTCGCACACCGACTGCGCCATTGTGCGCTACATGGGTGGAAACATGTTTTGAGCAGGATGTGAAAATGACAGCTGTACTGCTCATGAGGGAGGTGTGGTAAAATGGCAATGTTGAAAATCTGGAGTGAAATATTGAAATTTCGTGAACTTACGAGCCTGCGTGGAACATGCATAGCATGCGTAAAACAGTCATTTTGAATTTTTGGACCAAATTTTCAACATGGGGTTTTTGGGACCCCTTCTCATGAATGATGTCACTGTCATGGCGGTATTCAGGCCCGAAGGGTGATTTCACAGTCACTGCGCAGTCACTGCGCGAAATCACCCTTCGGGCCTGAATAACATGACATCATTCCGAGAAGGGTCCAAAACCCCATGTTGAAAATTTGGTGCAAAAATTCCAAAATGCCTGAGATATGCAATAAAGTTGAACCCTCTTATCTAGCCCATTATACAGCTTACGGTATTTCCTCAGTTCGCGGTCGGCTTTGAAGAGTGCAGACGTGTTCCCGGTCCACCAAGATCGCCGCGACGGAGTCTGGAGGTAAGTATGGGGTGAGGGGGGTCTGGAGGCTGGGTGCGCAGTGGGTGAGTGCGGGTTGTGGGGTGGTGTCAGGAGATGCGCCATGAGACTGTTTTGTTTCACAGGTTTAAAACAAAAAAGCGTTGTGGGACCATTTGCCACGCTGGGGTGGGCTCCAGCGTGGCACAAATAGAGGCCGTTCAGCCGGCGGGGTTGGGCACCCCATCGGCTAAAGACTGATTGCCAGCTGGGGTGGGCTCCCAGCGTGGCGCCAGCAACTGGGGGCGACAGCAGCTCAGCCCGGCGGGGATTGGGCACCCGTCGGCTACACAGGGCGTGCGAGGGGTGCGCACGCCTGCGTGGCGGGGGGAGCTAACCATGTCGGTGTTCACTGAAGCGTAGCTCTTTCAACTCAAGTTACTGCATTTTGAGCGTGTCATAGACAGCTCCAAAATGCATTGGCTTACAGGCGCCGCGCCTGCCAGCTCACTGACTGAATTGGAGGAGGAGGTGACACACCTCCAAAATCTCCGATGATGGCACTATGTTTCTTGCACATGCGTGCAAGCAACATAAAAATCATACTCGTTTTAATTCCCTTATCTCACTCATATTGAAGTTCTGATCTTGATATAGCTCCATTTTCATGGTGAATAAATGAATGTATTTCCAGATTCCCATCAGTAAATCTTGCCATTTATTTATCCTGCCTTTAATTCAGTTTTGTTGACCGGGTAAATGCACTAGACAAAATGCTGCCTATTTTCAAGCATGGCCCAGGAGGTTACAGAACTGTAGTAGAACAACAGTCAGTAGAAAACGATACAGTTTCAGGAAGGATGAGTTACAAAGCATAACATTTTGAATAACACAGTTTCAGGAGGATAAGGTACAAACCATAACATTTTGAGCATCAGCTGAGTCAGTGAGTACAGATGACTCTGGTACAGAAGACTAGTGAATATATTCACACAACCAGGAGAATTTAGAGGCAGGGAATGCTTATTACTTATCAGTAACAGAAATGTTTGATACCGGGAAGGATTTCTTCCAACAATCACTTGCTTTGCGATATAATCTTTAAAGTTCACAACTCCTCTAGTAATCCACAGACCTGACTCTTACACCTGGTAGGACCTAGCCTCTTTTAAAGATGGGTCCCTACCCTACCCAACAAAACTCCCACATCCTGGTTCATACTACCTGACAAGTCAAAAGGATAACACCCACACTGCAAGCACATACGTGTGTTTGTGGGAGGGGGCCTTTAGAAAGGTGCAAGTCATGACATTTCACACCCAAAAAATTATTTTTACCAGGCCAATTAGTAATTATTTTATCTAAATGATCAAAACTCAGACTATTGTAATTTTTCCATACTGATATTATTAGTTTCCATTAATTTTGAAGCATTTTAGTTAGGATATTTGCATTTTATGCAACTTTTTCGGGACAGTAAGGTATATTTTTTTTCAAGTATTAGTAACTGATATTCAATGGCCAACTTGGGCTGCAGTCACAGAGAAGGGGCATAGTTGTAGTAAAGGGGTGTGGTTGTGATGAGGGGGCCCCCATACGTCCCTTGGGCCTAGGGCCCCAGCTTGCCTTAATCTGGCCCTGAATTGAGTTTTAGTAGTAGGTTTTCTAGTTTATGTTCCAGTGATGGGTTTCTTGGTCAAATCCCCTGGGCTTTGTTACTCCCTATCCCTTCGTAAGGCCTTGTGCCCCTTCCATGACCCATCCCTGCCAGCCACAGTTTACCAGCATTATAGGAAGCTGGGAATCAGGTAAGAAGGGTGGAAAGTGGAGCGGGATTAAAGGGGAATGTAATGGAGAATGTCAATTGGGGTTGTGGGGACCAGGAGATGCCCTGAAATTAGGGAACTCACTAGATTGAGGGGGCAGGTAGCAGTGGAGTCAGCCTCCACCTTTTGTCCTCTTCAGGTGGTGTTGTGTAATGCCAAGTTGATGGTGAACAAGATCACCATAATGACGGATCTTGTGGCTTCTGTCTACTGGCATGCATCACAGGGAGCTGACTGAGGAGGGATGACTCCGATCTAGTTGTTGAGGAGGCAGTCCAAGCGTGTTGGTCCATGGTACACTGCCCAAGGAAGGATCGTAGGGTGGTGGGGGGCATTTGTTTTAGGTTGGAGCTGGGTTTGGTGGTGCATCAGTGGGGGACACCAGGTCTTTTGAGTGCATGGTAGTGCATGGGGGTCCCAGGGTTGGCCTTAGGATTGTCCTTGTTTATCATCCACCTGGACTGGACAGAGATTCCCTACAGGAGATACATAGATACATAGATACTGTCAGCAGATAAGGGCCTATGGCCCACCCAGTCTGCCCATTTAAGGTTGTAAGTTCACTTTATGTTTTTCTAGAAGTCTGTTGCCCCTTACCCCTGACCTCCAGAATTCCATTATGTCTATCCAATGCCTTCTTAACTCATTCAGGCCTAGATACACCTGTAGGTGGCATCTGAAAGCATAGCCACTCAGGCCAATAACGCCTGTAGACGTACTCAGCTGACTTTCACTCAGGCCTGGAAACATCGGAGGAAGTCAGCAGTTTTTACCTAAATATTAAACAAACCAAATTGCTTAGAATTGATTGCATAGCAGTGTTAGAAAGGTAATTTTGTGCTGAACAATTTTCCTGCTGATACTTTGTGTCTATCATGTATACTTTACAAGTTATTTGCATTTGTTGAAGGTATGGTGCGCATGGCTAACATTCGTCTCTCAAGCCTCCCCTAAGCACCTTGAATAAATCTGAAAACAAAAACACAGTTGTTTCGTATTTCAGCTAGTATAAAATAAAAACTAAATGGATTACAATTGATTGTATAGCACCATTGGAAATGTAATGTTGTGCTGAACAACTTTGCTGCTCATACTTTGTGTGTAGCATTTACGGTTCAAGAGGTATTCACATTCGTTTGCAGCATGCTGATTATGGCTTGATTTTGCTTAGAAAGGCCCAGGAAGCAGTGCTAAGAGTATACAGGGCATAAGTGGTAGACGTCTCGAAGAGCTCTTGTGGTGTGAATGAGTTAAATCCCATGATTGTTTCAGCCCTCACCATTTCCTCTAGCAGGGTGTTCCACTTGTCCACCACCTGTTCTGTGAAGAAATTCTTCCTCATGTTTCCTCTGAATTGCCCTCCCACCAACTTCATCCCATGCCCTCTAGTCCTGGAACATCTTTTTCACTGGAAAATAGTGTATTCCTGCACTCTGTTCCTCCCTGTAAGATACTTGTATGTCTCTGTCATATCCCCTCTCTCCCTCCTCACCTCCAGGGAGTGCATATTCAAGTCCTTCAACCTATCCTCATAGGACTTGTGATGCAATCCCTGAACCATCTTTGTTGCCCTCCTCTGAACCTTCTCTGTCCTGTCTATGTCCTTACATAGGTAAGGTCTCCAGAACTGTATACTGTACTCTAGGTGGGGCCTCACTAGTGTCTTGTATAGTGGAAATATGACCTCCCTTTTCTTGCTGGTGATGCCCCTGCCTATGCATCCCAGCATCCTATTTGTTTTACCTGCTGCCTTGTCACATTGTTTCCCTACCTCATGACTTTCATCACCAAGAGGGTGTTGGAGTCTCTGAGATGGCTTATTCTGAATGACTTCAACACCTGGATGGACAATGGAGGTTGGCTGTATGCTAGAGACGTCCTTTCTAACATGGAGACCCTGGGTTCATCTCTTGTGGCCACGAATGGGACCCATCGCTCTGGACATGTCCTTAACCTGGTGTTCTCCCTGGGGCTTGAGATCAATAATTTCAAAATTGATCTGGTCATTTCGTCAGATTATTGCACTGTCAGATTTAGTTCCGGAGATTCCCCCACCCCATGTCCCTTCCCCTGTGGAACTGGTACAGTTCCACCCTTTTAAATGGTTACAATGAGAGGGATTGTCGGCTGAGCTGGACATTTAGTCTGTATGGGAGGCATGCACGGAGGGGTCCAGAAGATGTCATGGTGGCCTATAATAGGGTCGTCGTGGCAGCCTCGGACCTTCTGGCACTGGTCCACATATACCCGCTCGTTTCATGTCTTGGCTTGCATTAGTTTGATGGTGAACTGAGGGAGCTGAAGACAGCTTTTATATCTAGGTCGATTGCAGCTGGGAAGAACCGACCAGCTCTGCTCTTTTGGGTTGTGGACAGGCTTTTACATCCATCCTGTCTGGAGCCTGTGAGAGCATTTTCAGAGCAAAAGTGTGAAGAGCTCACTCAGTTCTTCTCAGACAGGGTGTCCTCCATCATGGCAGGGATTTCACCAGGTGGAGTGTTACAACCTGACAGGGTTGGGCCTTGTGGTGACATCTGCGGTCAGCCTTGCTCGGGAGAATCCTGGCCTTTGACAACAGAGAAGGTCTGTAGGGTGATCTCGGGACTGAGACCAACATGCTGCAACCTGAACCCAGGTCCAATGAAATTACTTGTTTATTGTGTCAGAGCTCTGGGCCTGGTTTTTGCTGAGATTGCTAGGTGTTCCTTAGCAACAGGTATTTTCCCAGACTCTCTTAAAACAGCCCCTGTTGAAAAAACTCATCTTTGGACCTGGACATCCTGGCAAATTGCCGAACTGTTTTTAACCTTTCCCATTTAGGGAAGATTATTGAGAAGGTAGCTGTGGAGCAGCTTGGCACTCACCTCACAGCCTTCCAGATTTATGAGTCTCTACAGTCCAGAATTAGGGCTATGCACAGAGTGGAAACTGCACTAGTATGAGTGCTGAATGACCTGCTCAGGGTGAGGGTTAGGGGAGAATGATCTATTTTCATCCTTCTTAATCTCTCATTAGCATTCAACACTGTGGATGATAGGTTGAAGCTGGACAGACTGAGGGATTATGTTGGACTCACCAGCAAGGTCATCGGCTGGTTTGAGTCCTTCCTCCAGGGCAGGACCCAGAGGGTGATATTAAGAAATTATTCCTCAGTCCCAGTGTCCCTGTCCTGCAGAGTACCACAAGGTTCAGTCCTCTCTCCCATGTTATTCACAGTGTATATGCTGCCACCGGGTGAGATCATTAGGTGGTATGAGCTTGGGTTTCATTACTATGCTGATGATACTCAGCTCTACCTGTCTTTCACATCAGGAAGAACAGATGCGGTTGATGTGCTGAATAAGTGCTTGGCTGAGATCTGGTCTTGGATGTCGTTGAATTGGCTGGGCCTCAACCCAGGAAAGACTGAAGTGTTGGTGGTGGAACCAGGTCGGGGGGGAGTATAGGCCTCTGGGGAGGATCTGGGGCTGTATATCGGTACATCCAAACTGGAGACCTCCACCAAGGTGAAAAATCTGAGCATTCTTCAGGACAACAAGCTGACACTGGATGCCCAGGTGTTGGCGGTGGTCTGGAATGGATTTTACCATCTCCAGAATGTTGCCCGGATAAAATCCATTGTCTCTCCATAAGATCTGACCACACTGATACATACATTTGTCACCTCAAGGCTCGATTACTGTAATACACTCTATGTCGAGGTCAAGGGGTGTGCTCTGTGGCACCTGCAGCTGCTGCAGAATGCTGCAGCTTGGCTTTTGATGGATCTTCCAAGATCATGTCATATTTCGCCAGTGCTATGCGAACTGCACTGGCTGTCGGTGCACTGGCGCATCTCCTTTAAAATAGATCTATTGACTTATAAGGCCCTGCACAGGCTGGATCTGGGTTACCTGGTAGAGCTACTGCATACCTACAGCCCCAGTGGCTCTCGTGATCTTCAGGGGAGGGCCTCCTGGAGGTGATTGAAAACTTTTGGGGATCGGTCATTTGAGGTGGCAGCACCGATCCTCTGGAACTTGTTACCTGGGTACCTGAGGGAGGCCCCTTCTGTTGAGATATTTAAAAGCAGATTAAAAATGTTTTTATATCAACAAGCTTTAGGGGATTAACATAGTAAATAGAGTTAGTTATTGTTACTGCTCTGAGAGTATGGGGAACATAATACAGATTGTATTATTTTGCATATTTATAATTTTATTGGTGTCAGATCCGCTACTTGATTTGATGTTTTATGTCGTAAGTGCACCCTGAGCCTTCAGGGAAGGGTACCTTAAATAAATGAAATCTACTACTAATACTACTAGTACTTATGTGAACTTTCATGATCTTTGCGCTGTTCTTCTTCTTTCACAAGCTGTTGATATACTTTTCTCAAGTCAACATAAAAGAATACTACGGGAGCAGGTGAGTATAAGAACACCAGCTGGTAGTAGAAAACATGTTGACTGGCTAAAGACAGCAAAGTTTCATTTCAACACTTAAAGTATGTCTGTCCCAAATTGATGCCACCCCATCAAGAACTAAATCATCCCATTCCAATGCAAAAATATGGAACTTCAGAGGAGCTGACTTTGATAAGATGGCCAACAGAGTTAAGCTAGCCCTGGCAAGAAGGCATACAGGTGAGGGGTACAAGCAAAAGTGGGCAAGCATTGTAGAAGAACCGCAGCCAAAGCAAACAGGATACTGGGCTGCATAGCCAGGGGAATTACATTCAGGAGGAAGGAGGTGATCCTCGCTCTATATAATGCCTTGGTCAGGCCGCAACTCGAGTACTGCATACAGTTCTGGAGACCTCATCTGAAGAAGGACATAGCACTGCTGGAGCGGGTCCAGAGGAGAGTGACTAGGATGATTCAGTGCATGGGGGACCCTATGAGGAGAGACTGGAAGAGCTTGGGCTGTACATACTGGAGGAGAGGAGAGACAGGGGTGACATGATAGGGGTCTTTAAGTACATAAAAGGACTAACCAAGAACAGAACCAAGGAGTTGTTCAAGCTAAAGAAGGGGGGAACAACCAGGGGGCATGAGTGGAAGCTGGAGGGGGAAATTACAGGAGGGAATGTAGGAGACATTATTTCACTGAGAGGGTGGTGGAGCCATGGAATGCACTGCCAGGGTGACTGGTGGAGGAGGGCACAGTGGAGGGCTTCAAGAAGGGGTGGGACAGGTACAAGGGGAAACTGAAGCCAAAAAATACCCTCTCAGGGGCTGGGGGGGCAGGAAGGTGAGCGCTCACTAGGTGGCTGGCTACTGAGCAGACGTGACAGACCATTAGGCCTATCCTGCTGGCTTTTAGTATGTTAATATGTAATACTTGAAGCAACAACCCATTGTGTTAGGGAGAGAAGCAAGAGCAAAAGAAAGAGGAAACCACTTTGGTTTTCAAAAACAGTAGCAGAAAAGGTCAGAACCAAAAAACTGGCCTTCAGGAAATATAAGGGAATGCAGTGGGATGAAGATAGGGAGGCATACCAGACTTCCCTGAGGGAAGCAGGGAAGGCAGTAAGGCAAGCACAGGCCCTAACCGAGGAAACACTAGCACGGACAGTAAAAGAAGGAGACAAGACTTTCTATAGATACATTAGTGAAAGGAGAAAATCCAGAGGGAGTATTGCTAAGATCAAAGGGGATAAGTGGGAGGGTGTGGAGGAGGACCAAGGAAAAGCATCTATCCTAAATAGATACTTCTGCTCAGTATTTACTGAGAAGAAGGTAGGGCAGGGCCCAGAGCTCAGCACCATGGACACGGGGGGAGGGAGGTGTGCACTAGTCCCTTCACAAAAGAAAGGGTCCTACAAGAGCTCACTAAGCTCAGGCTGGACAAGACAATGGGATCAGATGACATACATCCCAGGGTACTAAAGGAGCTAAGGGTGAAAGTAGCAGAGCCATTATCAGAACTGTTTAGTGATTCTCTGAGCACAGGAGAGGTCCCAGAAGACTGGAGAAGAGCTCATGTGATCCCGTTCCACAAGAGTGGTTGCAGGGAGGAGGCAGGGAACTACAGACCAATCAGACTTACCTCAGTAGTGGGCACAATTATGGAGGCACTACTTAAGGAAAGGATAGTGCAACACCTGGAATCCATAGGAGCACAGGATCCAAGACAGCATGGGTTTACAACAGTAAGGTTCTGTCAAACTAATCTCATAGATTTCTTTGACTGGGTAACCAGAGTGGTAGACCAAGGGGGTGCAGTTGATGTTGCCTACCTTTACTTCAGCAAAGCTTTTGATACTGTTCCACATAGAAGATTGATTAATAAGATGGGTAGGCTTGGGGTGGGTCAGAAGTTGGTCAACTGGGTGGCAAACTGGTTGGCAGGCAGAAAACAGAGAGTGGTAGTAAACGGTATACAGTCAGAAGAGATGCAAGTCACAAATGGGGTACCTCAGGGATCAGTCCTGGGGCCAGTCCTCTTCAATATCTTCATCAATGATATTGCAGATGGACTGGAGGGTAAGGTTTGTCTGTTTGCAGATGACACCAAGATCTGCAACAGAGTAGATGATCCAGATGGGGTGGGCAGAATGAGAAGAGATCTGGATAGACTGGAAAAATGGTCAGAAGAGTGGCAACTGGGATTTAACGCAAAGAAGTGCAAGATCATGCACATAGGGAAGAGAAACCCTGAAGCCACCTATAGGTTGGGAGGGGAGTTGCTGGCAATCACAAGGGAAGAAAGAGACTTGGGCATCATCATCACAGATGACCTGAAATCATCCAAGCAGACCACTAGAGCAGTAGGTAGGGCTAGGGGGATGTTGGGGTGTATTAGTGGGGGTATCACAAGTCATAAGAGGGAGGTAATAATCCCTCTCTATAAGACACTGGTTAGACCCCATCTGGAGTACTGTGTGCAGTACTGGAGGCCACACCTTCACAAGGACATTAACAAAATGGAGGCAGTCCAGAGATGGGTAACCAAAATGGTGCAAGGACTGCATCAGAAAACATATGAGGACAGATTTACAGAGCTCAATATGTATACCCTAGAGCAAAGGAGAGAGAGAGGTGATATAACTGAAACATTCAAACACCTTAAGGGCATTAACAAGGTGAAAGAGTCTATACATGTTTCAATATAAGAAAAATAGCAGGACAAGAGGACATAGCATGAGATTAGAGGGAGGCCGATTAAGGGGTAATGTGAGGAAGTTCATTTTCACAGAAAGGGTGGTGGATGCATGGAACAGCCTACCTCAGGAAGTGGTGGATATGAATACAGTGCAGGGCTGCAAACAAGCATGGGATAGGCATAAGGGAGCAATACAGATGAGTATGAATAATTAGGCCATTGACAGAGTAAAGGCCTATGGCACATTCATAAGGTAGAAAAAAAAATGGGCATTCTGGATGGGCCTTGCGGTCCTTATCTGCTGTCAATTTCTATGTTTCTATGCCACTAACAATCAAGTAGCTGCTGTCAAGCACTGACATTGCACGGTTCTAAAAAATCTTGACAATTTCTGTCTCAAGCAACAGCTGTGCTCGCTCCCACTAGGACTATATAGGTTAACAGTACCCAACCACTGCTCTCTTAAAGGATTTAGTGTGGTGTACTCCTCTGGGCATGAGGAGCAGAGTTGATAAAACTTCCTCCAGAGTTGGATGGGTGCATGTGTCATCATGCTGGCAGACAACCCCCCCCCACCAAGGTAGAGAGCTGGGTCACTCATCCAACCTCGCATAGCTGCCCCTCTGACACACTGTGCCCACTTCAGAACAAGAGTCATCAGCACCACAGCCAGTGGTGCAACTGCTGCCCTACTGGGACAGTAAACATGGTTTTGGATTTGTGACCAAGGAGTGACTAACAGACTGTAACAAAACAAAGAGCTTTATTTATCTTGACTTCTGTGCAATGCAGTAGTTTAAAAATAATGTTCCTCTACTGTTTCTCATTTATGTTTCTGGTTAGCATAGTCCTTTGTTTTGCATAGTATCTGCTTATACCAGCTATTTAATACCCAGGGAATCAGAAGAAAGTATATCTCATCGGGACGTGCTTCTTGATCATTCATCTTTTGAATCAGATCTTGTCTTGTTCCCTTAGCTATACCTGCTGCCAGTCATACTGACACTTCACCACTGTGACCCTGGGGATCCACCACTTTCAGCCACTTGCAATCATCAGAGTCCACTTGGTCATTTATGCAGCTGCAGTTTTCAGGAGACACAAGTCTGGGAGGTAGGTCCAACATGTGAAATCCAGTAATGCATGTCAAGGTGATGTAACACAATGACATTGAGTTCACATGATTGTCAGATGACTGCTGATTCAAGCAGAGGAAGACAGGGCAAAATTAATAAGTTGCCTTCCTGTTGCTAGAGAGACTTTTTTTAATTTTTTTATTTGTATACATTCTAGGAATTACAACCCTTTGAGTCAGGGACTCATTTACAAAGGCTCCGCGTCATTACATTTAGTGAGAACATATACAGAGTAAGAATACTGTACAGAGACAACAATGGGCTAAACATATACAGGGCCCCACCAAAGGCCCATGATGCGTTTTATACTGAGAAAAATGCCCCTTTTCTCTTACCACTGCCTGTATATTGGCAGTGCATCAAATTTGCTGCTTGGCCCTTTTTTCCTGTCCATGCATTTGAAGTTGAGATACCTGCTGTGTCTAGCACCACCTTTTTACCTGCTGCCCACTTTTGTTTGGCACCATCTTACTTCACTATATAATTTATGCATTTCTCTACTTTTGTTTCCCTGAAGTAAGTGCTCCAAGAATGCCCCTTGATAGGCATGCACTGGAATCTGATTTCTAGTGGCTGCAGTTGTAACTTCCCAGTCCATTGAAACCATATAAAAATCCCTAAGTACAACATCTTCACACAGACTGGCTGACCCATTAAGTGTGTCTTTTAATTCCTTGTATCCCTTGTTCCTGACCTGGTGGTGAGCAGACCACCCTGATCTGGATTTCTTTTCTCTTCCGTAGTGCCACCAGTACCAACACTGTTTACCTTCCACCCAAGGCAGATAGCAAGCTCAGACCATTCTCCACTGTCTGCCATCTGCGTATTTAGCACACCCAGTGCTGTACAAAGTTTGACAGAGCGAAAAAGCAGGTGATTCTTTGCTTATTACATGGCTTACCTTGGTGCACAGATCAGTAAATGGTTTGCACTGCTTGTGCCAGCTGTTCACGTGTTGGTATCTTGCAATAGGACCTGTGTGGCTTCCGCTCTCCCACAGTCTCTACTCTCCCCTGACTGCCACTCTGGAGAGTCTGGCTATGTAGGCCTTGGGTTCCACTAGCAGACTAAAGGTCACCTACCCACTCCC
Source organism: Neoceratodus forsteri (assembly GCA_016271365.2). Classification (NCBI taxonomy): domain Eukaryota; kingdom Metazoa; phylum Chordata; order Ceratodontiformes; family Ceratodontidae; genus Neoceratodus; species Neoceratodus forsteri. The sequence goes on along the minus strand of CM057456.1, from coordinate 664,515,749 downwards.
ACACCCACTCAGTGGCTGCCATTTTGTGAGAACTCATGCTTTACATTGACAAGCAACTTATTAGCTGTTCCTCCTGAGAAAAGGGGAGAATGAATATCCTTTCTTGGGGACCTGCTACAGCCAGGGATCACCCATATGGACTCTTATAAAAATCTCTAAGGTCATTACTCTTGGCACCAAATTAATTTTTGGTAGGTTTTACAAATGTGCACCTTGGTGAGTTACAAAAAATATTGGGGGGGGGCGTTGTCACAGTATAATGGCTTACTGCCCTCTACTTTAGCAGTGTGGTGTCATTCATCCAAGGGAACAGCTTGGAAGCCACTCATCAGTCAGAACTGCTGCAGAAAATGTGAAATGTGGCATACCACAGGTTCAAATCCCACCACAGCCAATGTCACAGAACTGTGAGTTCTGGTGACTATTATGTTCAAAATCTACAACAGCCCTAGACAAACAGCCCACACCTTGCAAGCTGCATGATCAAGCCACCCAGCTGTCAGAACTACTGCAGAAAATGTGAAATGTGGGGCACCACAGGTTTGAATCCCACCATAGCCAAGGTCACAGTTCCTAAATTTTGTCCTTCATTCACAGTCTTGGATACCTTTTTTGTGTTTCATACCAAGATGGCATGCAGAGTTCCACCCTGCAGCTGTAAACAGAGACTGTTTCTGAACAAATAACTGAAGTAGTGAAGAAACATGATGAATGCAGACCTTGAAAAAAATTTCTTCTGCGTTTATTTGGTATATGAAAATTCCATTGTTGTCAGAACCTACAAGGAAATAAACTTTTCAGATAGTAGTGACATTCAGCTGTGATCATTACATCAGTGCAACTTTAAAACTTTTGACATTGATGATTTTGGCAAGAAGATCACCCAGGATTTACTATACAGTATGATGGTATTGTTGTTTCTTACTGTGAAACAAAAACGTGCATTCAGGTACAGAAAATGTGTCAAGCTTTACTATTGAAAAACAAGAGAAATGAGAGCAATGCTTCCAGCGTGGTTGCCCTTGGTAATGAAGAGAGAGGGAATTTATCAAAACTGAGCAAGTGAGGGTCAAATGAAAAATTAGTGAAAGCACTGGAAGAATTGACTGAAACTTGGAGCAATATATCATTAAAAAATGGAAAAAAAATCAAATAAATGTGACTGACACAAAACAGTGAAAATGTACAGACTGCAAATAAAGGTACCCACCACAGGCGAGAATGTAACAGTGAAGCAGTGTAGACACCATTTCAAACATAGTTCACCCAGATAGAAATATAATGAAAAATGCAGTCGCAAGATTCCCAAAAAAGACAAACTAGTATGAATCAGAAAACTACAGAGCAAAGTACAAAACAAAATAAAATATATCCATCCCTTCCAGCTCAATGTAAAAATTGTTAGGGAAAATAAAACAAGACCGTTCTGGAGTGCTGATGGATTAATTCCTAATCTTCTTCAGGAAGCTACAGATGAACTGGCCTACCCAATTAGTGTTATTATTAATGTATCTTTTATTATTGGAAATGTCCCTGATATTTAGAAACAATCTTTAGTTGTGCCTATACACAACTCTGGCTCAGTTTCTTCATTTGGAAATTATAGACCCATTTTAATCTTGTCTGCCTTAGCTAAGGAGGTTCATGATAAATTTGTGTGCCATCAGTTCAAGGCATTTATTGAACAGCATAATCTTCTTTCTGCGGCCCAGCATGGATTTAGGAAGGGTTGAGGAACAGACACAGCCTTGGGCGAGTTCACAGTTGTGGTCCTGGAGGGTATGGAGAAGGGTTGACCTTACTGAGGCTGCATTTGTGAACTTGACAAAGGCGTTTGATCTGGTAGATCATGATTTTTTGGTCTTTTCTCTTGACTCTTTGGGAGTGGGTAGTCCTGCCCTCAGGTGGTTTCATAACTATCTTGATGACAGATTTCAGAGAGTAAACTACTGTGGAGTTATTTCTGATATAGCACCAGTCAAGTTTGGAGTACCACAGGGCTCCATACTTGGTCCTGTATTGTTTTCCTTATTTTTTGACAAAATTAGTTTAGTACTTCAGAAAGCTAGGTTCACATTATACGTAGACAATGCAGTTATTTACTTCCATAGCGCTTCTGTTGCTGATTTAAGCAACACACTATCTATGGAAATGTGCGCCATGCAACAGTGGCTTGTAGTTAACAGACTGTCCTTGGATACGGTGAAAACCAAAACTATGTTATTTGGGACTAGAGCTAGGGATCTTGATAGAGAGCTGAGCTTGCATGTTACTGCTCTTGACGGATCTTGCTTTGAACGTTACTAATTTTCATTACTTAGGTGTCATATCAGATGCTACTTTGAGTTTTGATACACATTTTGCAAAAGTTATCTCCACAATTCATTTTAGAATCTCGTTACTACACAGGATACATTCTTTTTTAACTGTTGAAACTAGAACAGTAATTGCTAAGCAATGTCTTGCACCTATAATCAACTATGCCACTTTGATCACTGACAGTGCCTCTGCGACGGTGGTAGCAAAGAAATCGACTCTGCTCCATTTAACTGGAAAACTTCCACTAATAGTACCTCATTCTACACATCATTATGTAGTTTTAAATTTCATGGGATGACTGCCAGTCCATTTAAATTTTCAGTTTCTGATGGCAAAATTTTCATTTAGAAACTTGAAGTTTGGTGCTCCCTTAAGTTTGTATAGACATTTTCAATCATTTGGTTTGGGGTTTTTACTCAAGCAGTAGAGTAGATAATAGATCTTTGAAACTATGCCTTATGAGAACTGTCAGTGGTTAGAGGGCCTTTACTTATTCTGGGCCATTTATCTGCAATAATCTTCCCCTTGTCTTACAGGAAATATTGATTGGCTCTACCGTTAAAAAAATGTTGTTAGAGTATTTTAAAGGCCTAGTTAAATGTGGTTGTTTTTTCTTGCTGTAAATATCTTATTTTCATTGTACCTTGTATTGTAGCTTGTTTTGTTATGTTTTATTGTGAGTCACATCTGCAAATAGAACTTTTGTTCTAGAGTGCTAACTCATTAAGCAAATAAACAAAGAAACAACAAACCAAGAATTTTCAGGCTTCAGGTGTATCCTCAACAATATAAATAATAAATATCAGCCATTAAATAGTACTCCTTCTGATGACCAACACATGGATGTTCCAGTCATGGATGGCAGTCAACCTGAGTCGAATCAGTGTTGCCACACACACAGAATCAGAATCAGAAAAAAAAGGACAATATTCACACTTAAGGAGGGACATCCAACTCCTGGAAAGGGTTCAGAGAAGAGCAAGCAAAATGATCCAGGGCTTGGGGGTTATGACATATGAGGAGAGACTAGAGGAGCTCAGCCTGTTCTGCTGGAGGAGAAGAAGAACCTGGAGGATATGATTGAGATCTTCAAGTACCTCAAGGGAGTCAATAGGGTAAACTGAGACAGGATCTTTTTGCTGAATGAGGGAGGAATCACCAGAGGACACAGTTGGAAGCTCAATGGTAGGAAGATCGGGGGGAAAGGAGGAGGAGATACTTCACTGAGAGAGTGGTGGAACCGTGGAATGCTCTGCCCGGGGAGCTGCTACTGGCTTCTATGGTGGAGGGGATCAAGAGAGGGTGGGACAGGCATAGGCAAGAGGTGAAGCAGAGAATGGCTTGCCAGAGTGGGGCCAGGATGGAAGGAGGGAGAAACAAGGATAGGGGCATGGAGGATGGCTATGGTACCCATTCAGGGTGCTGAAGCCTAAGCAGACTAGATAGACCATGAGGCCTACTCTGCTGGTGTCTAGTATGTTAGTATGTTAGTGTCCACAGGAGAAATGTAAACATCTTCTGTAGTAAACAACCAACATGATGAATGCAGACCACTGAAAGAAAATAGGACAAGATTCTCTGAACATGCAGTTGCTGGGAATGGTCATCTTGCAACACATAAAATGTTGAGTACTGTGCCTGGCCCTTCAAAGAAGAGTGTACTGGTAAATACGAGCCCACAGCAGGTGTACAATTGTGAATACATCGGTCTTGGTCTTCCAGCAGATCATGGGACACTCAATATGCCTTCCCTTTCACAGAATGGAAGAGATATAACATATTCAATGAGAAATTCAAGGTATTTTGACAGCCATACTTCTGTGGAGCAAAGTTTTTATTTAAGGCACTTTGAACAGTGCCTGGAAATGATAGGCTGAGTCCATCAATTTCATCCTCAAACACAGGACATTTAAAGCTCTCACAGCAATTTGAACAGTGATTTTGGTGGTCTAAGAAATTCCCTCGATCATCTGCACAATTCTACATTTCAGGATGAGGATAACATAGATACATCACATATTCATGATGACACAATAAAAGAAATATATGGCGTGTCTGCCATCTACAATGATAATACCCAAAGTGAATTGGATAACAGTCATGATACTTTGCAGACGGAATCCTGTGATATGACCTAGCCGCAAGTGGGCACCTACCAAAATGGTGACCCACTTGTGGTGCAGAAATAACAGGGTGAGGGTGTGAGGAAGGCAACTGGATGGGGAAGGTTCATGCATATAGTGACAGGACATCGCTATATGTATACGGGCACTGTGGGGAAGTGAGTATGATGGAAGGGAGGAAGGGTAGGCATGGTGTGGTTGAAGTGGGGCTGCCAAGCTGGCCCTGTAGCATAGTGAATGGGTAGCAGACTAAAGCTGCGAGGGTTCTGGGTTTGGGTCCGGGTCTGGGCATGTCTGAATTTTTTTGTACCCCAGTATTTGCACCATCCCCCCCAACATGCACCCCCCTGGAGTTAAGAATCCTTTATTAGGGGATGTGGGGCTAAGCCCCCATGGGGGAGCGGGTGCAGGGCACAGCCCCCAAATTAACATTGAAAATCTAAGTCCCTGGCGCCATTGTGCGCCGGGGATGTACATTGTCAAAACTGATTTTCAGTGATGTACCCTCACCATACTGATGATCACCTTTCGGTAATCACCATTATGACATAGAACCTTTGCAGGCAATCTCTAAAGAGGACACTTGAAAGTGAGCCACTGGAGAAAAGTGACATTGCCAAACCAGAGTTAGGGGATACCAGCACAAAAAAAGACATTGGCAAAAGGGAGATACTTACAAAAAGTGAGACTTCTTTCTTAAGTAATTTAATAATTGAATGCTTTAAATAACATGAGCACGTTCGGGAAAGGACTTGGGTCATCGGGGGCTGGCTGGGGAAGGAGAGGATTGAGCGTCCGATGGACTGCTCTCCTCTCCTGGGGAGGGGGCATGGGAAGCTCTGCTCTAGTAGTGGCCCCCGGTGGAGACCAGGGGTACTACATGTTGTGGCACAGGCGGGTTAACCAGAAAGCCAGAAAAACAACTTCGGTGCCGCCGGATGATGGACTCCATGCTCCATGGTCCCTGGAACCTCTGGTAGTATCCTCCACCACAGCAGTGCCTCCAGACCATGGAAAAATAGTTTGCCAGGATTCCCTGTTACCCAGTGCCTTCCCCCTTGGAGGAGGCAGATCTGCCCGATGATGGGATATGTCAGGGACAAAAATCGGGGGTTGGCTGCAATGTGTGTGTGGAGGAACTCCAGAAGAGGACAAGCGGGGCATGGAAGCACTAGGTGGCCCGAAGGAGAGGTGGATGCCGGAGTGTGAGGGGAGGTAAAAAGATTAAACACACAAAAAAAAATAACATGAGCCCAATGGTCACATATTCTAACATTGTGTGTGTGTGTGTGTGTGTGTGTGTGTGTGTGTGTGGTTTTGACTTTTTTCCCCATATGCATTCCATCTTCTACTGACGGGCCCCCCACACCATCACATGTCATTTCTGGGACATACCTCTGGCCTGGATCAATTCTCCAATGCTTTCCATCTGTGGTTGTGCCAGAAGGGGTAACCCAGTTTGCCTACAGGTCACACAAGGTCACTGAAGCCACCTATAGGCTTTGAGGGGAGTTGTTGGCAGTCACAAGGGAAGAAAGCTTGGGCATCATCATCACCGATGACCTGAAATCATCCAAGCAGACCACTAAAGCAGCAGGTAAGGCTAGGGGGATGTTAAGGGTATTAGTAGGGGTATTACAAGTTGGAAGTGGGAGGTAATAACCCCTCTTTACAAGACACTGGTTAGGCCCCATCTGGAGTACTGCATGCAGCACTGTAGGCCACACCTTTACAAGGACATTAATCAAACTGAGGCAGTCCAAAGAAGGGCAACCAAAAAGGTGCAGGGACTGCATCAGAAAACATATGAGGACAGATTAATGGAGCTCAGTATATATACCCTAGAGCAAAGGAGGGAGAGAGGTGATATGATCAAAACATTCAAACACCTTAAGGGCATTAACAAGGTGAAAGAGTCCAGCATGTTTCAATATGAGAAAAATAGCAGGACAAGAGGACACAGCATGAGATTAGAGGGAGGCCGATTAAGGAGTAATGTGAGGAAGTCCTTTTTCACAGAAAGGGTGGTGGATGCATGGAATGGCCTACCTCAGGAAGTGGTGGCTATGAATACAGTGCAGGGCTTCAAACAGGCATGGGATAGGCATAAGGGAGCAATACAGATGTGTATGAATAGATAAGCCATTGACAGAGCAAAGGCCAATAACACATTTATAAGGTAGAAAAGAAATGGGAGATTGGATGGGCCTTACGGTCCATATCTGCCGTCAATTTCTATGTTCCTATGTTTTAAAGGTCTGAGCACACCCAGAGCCTGGTAGGCAGGTTGGGGTCTCTGGAGGGACATTAGCTTTATTTCACTGAACCAGGCAAACTTTTCTGTCCTTTACCTCCTCCCATAGCATGATCCATTGAGCTAGCACTATGACAGTGCACACAGAGCAGGCTGATGTCTGCCACAAGGAGTGACCAACACCCCTTAACCACTCTGCTGTCTCAACCACCTGTGGCCTCCTAGGTGACGGTTTCATGATACAGCTTGCTGCCCACCCACACTGGAGGATGGCAGATGGGGAGTCAAAGGAAGTTCAGGAAAAGTTTAGGAAATTGGGGAAGGGTCTGAAGCAAGTAGCTGCTTATGTCACCTTCTCAGAAGTACTACCGGCGAGAGGCATGGGAGAGCATAGCAGTGCATGCACCAGGAACTTTAACTCATGGTTGAAGAACTGGTGCTGTGAGGAAGGGTTTGGATTCATTGGTGACTGGGGACCCACCTGGAGGGATGGAGGTTTGTTCAAGCCTGACGGCCTGCATCCATCCTGGAGGGGAATCCAAGCACTCAATGATAAGTTTAAATGCTACATTAACAAGCATTTAAACTAGCCAAGGGGGGTGGCAGACCAGAAAGGAGGGTACCTACTTGCTCACTCCCCACAGCTAGCAGTGGAACCAGTGAAGAGGAGGAGTGGATATCTCAACAAAGCAGTGTGCAAAAGATGGAGATTAGCACCCAAGAGGTGGATAGGCAGAAAAGGGGAAAAAATCAGCAGAAGGGCAGACAGCAAGGAGAACCAGGGATAAAGGACAACCAGGGAAGGGGCTGGAGTAGAACAGCTAAACAGTTTAGGGAGGTCAAATCATGGAAAGCCATGTGTGTCAATGCCAGGAGCCTTAGCAACAAGATGGAAGATCTGGAGGCTGTCATGGTGCAGTCAGACCTGGACATTGTGGCCATCACTGAAACCTGGTGTAATGATAACCACAACTGGGAGATGGCCATACCTGGCTACAACATATTCAGAAGAGATAGAGCTGGAAGGGAGGAGGAGGAGTGGCACTGTATGTGAAAAATGACATAAGGGCCACAGAGATCCAGGAGGAACAAAATGGGGAAGAGATACTGTGGGTTAAGCTGGAAAGGAAAATGGGGCCAGCCATCTGCACAGGTGTGGTCTATAGACCACCAGCCCAGGAGGAAGAAACAGAGAGGGAGCTGATACTAGCCATCTAAAGGATGGCAGACAAGGGTGAGGTAGTACTGGATGGAGACTTCAATATTCCAGACGTGGACTGGAGCATCCCAGCAGCAGCATCAGCTAGGAGTAGATTTATCCTGGACCCCCTTCAGGGTGCCTTCCTCAAGCAACTAGTCATGGAACCAACTCAGCAGAAGGCAATACTGGACCTTGTGCTCACAAACAGGGACAGTGTAATGGGGTAACAGTGGGGAAGCACCTGGGGAACAGTGACCATCAGTCACTGTGGTTTGAAATCACAGAAGGAGCAGAACCAAACCACACAAAAACACGTATCCTGGATTTTAGGGGGGCAGACTTTAGGAAAATGGGGAGATACTTGAATGAGACATTAAGGGGAATGGGGCAGGAATCAGAGGTTGAGGAACAGTGGGCAGTATTTAAACCGGGGATTACAAGAGCAACAGAATTATGCATTAAGCAGGTTAGCAAGAGGAAAAGGGAGAGGAGGCCATTATGGTTTTCCAAAGAGGTAGCAAAGAAAGTGAAAGCCAAAAAGATTGCATTCGGGCAATACAAAAAGACACAGGCAGAAGAGGACAGGGAGAAGTACCAGGAGAAGCAAAGGGAGGCCAGTAAGGGAAGCCAAAGCTGAATGAAGCTCACCGCTATATTACTGCAGCTATCTATAAATCTAGTAGCGACACCCTGGACCTTAAGCTTCTGTTGCTCACACTCAATGAGGTAATTCATCCATTAACAAAAATCCTAAACCTCTCTTTCAGCTGTGGAAAATTCCCAGACCTATGGAAAACAGCCACCGTGACACCCGTCCATAAAAGTGGGGATAAGATGAATCACTCAAATTATCGCCCTATCTCCATACTGCCCCAACTCTCTAAGGCACTCGAGCGCATCGTGGCTGATCAACTTCCCAACCACTTGGATAAATACAATATACCTTGTCCACAACAACACAGCGTCTGGAAAGGTCACAGCACCAGCACAGCCCTTCTTGAGTTCACTGGAGCTTTGCACAAATCCTTGACAACGGCCTTCTCATATCAGGTTTTTCGTCGACCTCTCCAAGGCCTCCGATACAGTACACCATGGACTACTAATTTACCAACTACTGAATGCCAGGCTATCACCTGACTCTTCTCTCTGGTTTAAAAGCTACTTAGAAAACGGGTCACAGAGAATAAAAATTGCAGACACTTTTTCTGAAACCCTGCCTGTTTGCTCGGGTGTCCCACAGGGATCCATACTGGGCCCCCTCCTTTTTAGCCTTTTCCTAAACTCCCTCCCTTACCACTGCTCTGAGCAGATCATACTATATGCCGATGATGCTGTTGTATTCTCCACCCACAAAGATCCTACAACTCTTCAACACAATCTTCAACTTGGTTTTAGTTCTGTAGAGACATGGGCCCAGATATTCAAAAGGGTTGCGCCATGAGCAATAGGGATGCGTCAGCACAAGTCCGAAAAGGTGCCATTCTGTGATATTCAGCGGGAGGCAGATGCACCCCCCAAATCACACTGTGCAAGAGCGCAATGATAATGAATGCATGTGCAACTGAAGGGGAAGGAACCATGCATAAATGGCGCAGTGCAATATTCAACAACATGCGCCATGCTCAATAGGGAAGAAAGCGGAAGTTGCACGATAGCGGAAATGAGCCAAAATAAAAAGGAACAGAGAGAGGCACAAGAACGCTACAGGGAAGGCACATGTTGCTGAACCATAGCCAGTCACACTGGCAACACACACATATACAGGGCAGGACAGAGACAGAGCAACCTGGAACCCCCAGGAACAGGGAAGGTATGGGGAGCCACAGCCGCAGTGCAGTGCAAAAGGGGGAAGTGCCACACAGCAGTGAGGCCACCACAGGAAGGTGTTCCCATTGCAGGGAAAGTAGCAGCAAGGACAGTGGGGGGAACACAGAAACATATGCCGAGGGGGGAACACAAGCCAGGGACATGGCCAGTGCCACCATCCAGATGGAGGCAGTTATGAGGGGGGGTGAGAAGGCAGGCAGCAGGGTGGCGTGGCCGTGGAAGGGCCCATCGGTGGTATGCCCCCAACAGGCAGTACTGAGCCAGCACCAGCTTTGAGCTGTACATTGATACTGAGATCGTGGGCTGGTACCACCTGAACCGGGCAATTCTGAGGCAGCTCTGTGAGCTGTGCAGTGATGTGATGCAGGCACCCATACGTCGGAGCCATGCTCTGTCAGTGGAGACAAAACTGACAGCTTGCATGTGCCTGCTCACTATGAGTATCTTCAAGAGACCAACAAGAAACACGACAGGCATAACCCAGTCAGCCGTGTCACGCCACCTTACCCAATTCCTCAGCGCACTGCTGCCACATGCTGCGGAGTACATCCATTTCCCCAGCACCCCGGCAGAGTGCACAGCAAACATACAGGAGTTCCACAGGGTACCACATATGCCTGGTGTGCTAGGAGCAATAGACTGCACCCATGTAGCCATCCGCACATCACCTGGCCCCAAAGGGGCCGCATTCATGTATCAGAAGGGGTATGCAAGCATCAACTGCCAGGTGTTACGCGATGCCAGGGGGTGCATAATCAATGTCTGTGCCACGCACCTTGGGGGGCACATGATGCCTTCATCCGGCACCAGTCAGCACTGTGCCACAAATTCAAGAGTGGGGACATCCCCACTGGCCACTTAGTGGGTGAGTATGCAAACCACGCAGAAAGACATGGAGCTTGGGAGGGTCACAGTCAGAGGGGACATGGGTATTGGCCTAGATGGCCCAAGACAGGGCAACGCTGATCACCAAACTAACCACCACCCTGTACACACAGGTGACAGTGGATACCCACTCCATCCCTAGCTGCTCACACCATACCGGTGGCCCGTGACCCCATTGCAGCAACGCTACAATGAGGCACATGCCACCACATGCAATGTCATCGAGTGGGTGTTCGGGATGCTGAAGGCACGTTTCCGTTGCCTGGATATGTCTGGCGGTGCCCTACTGTACAGCCCATCAAAGGCCTGTGAACTATTCCTGGCCTGTTGCATCCTGCACAACATGGCCAACGACTGTGGGATAGCCGTACAGGTCGAAGAGGGGGACAGCAATGGGGATGATGAGGACCCTGGTGAAGATGGTGATGGACAGCCCCCCCTTGGGCGAAGGGACCCTCGACTGATCCGGCTGGCACAGCTGCAGTGGGACACCATCACAGAGGAGCACTTCAGCCAACCCAGGTAAGTCATGGGGCCATGTGCAACCACCAGTGGCAATGGCACAACCCACAAACACACATGGACAAACACCAGGGGTGCATGTCGTCAAGAGAATTGGCTGAACATAGAACCGCACACACCGCCAGGGATGGGCAAGGTCTAACATGGCATGCAGTCACACACACACACACACCTCACAAGACATGCACAAAGGGTAGGAGGCACGCCGTCCCCGACCGCCACCCCTAGCCACACACACTTCCACAGACCACCACGCCCAGTGCCTGTCATTATGCGTGTGTCAGACACTGGGCACCATTGCACAGTGGTGGACAGCGCAACACAGGCATCATCATGCACACACCACAGAGGTCAGCAGCTGGGAGGGTGTGCAGCTGGAACGTGTATATGCGTGCGGGTCCGGGTACCCCACCCGTACATTGCACGCTGAACAACACAATGCACACAGGGCAGCATCAGACAGTAGCCGTGCTGGGAGACAGGTCAGTCACACGCCACAGTGCCACGGCCTCCACGGATGTGTGGGTGGCCCCGCTGAGACCCGCCAGCAGTGACAAGCTGACCAATGGACTCATGGGGTGGCAAAGATGGTCCCCAAGGGGTTCCACTGCGTGAACGTGACTGTTCTCGCGCAGGGGTCTTCAGCACACCGAACATGCCTGCACCAGTCATGCTCAGGATGTCCACAGCTGAACCTGGTGTCAACAAGGAGAGTGTCGCACGATGCTGGGAATGGGGGGGTGGACATTGCACTGCGTGGTGTCTGCGATGCATGGGCAAATAACTGTGTGCCCATTGTGGCCATGACAACTGTGATTGCCTTTGTCTGCCTGTAAATGGCAGTGGTCACATCCTCCCGCAACCGGTCCGGTCCATCCCTACCAGGAGCAGGCGGTGTCTCTGCTGTGCCACTCCTCTGCCTGGTGCAGAGCCACACTGAGTGCATGCACTGCCATCACAAGCCACACCTGTTGATTAACTGATGCGTGGAGTATGCGGGTGTGCTCATCTAAGAGGTCATGTGCCTGATCGGCATGCTGTCCCTCATGGTGTTCGTGGCCCCGATGGTCAGCACCCCTTGAGGGTGGGCACTGCACACCAGGGCCAGGCCTGGGCATGTCCACCGGTGGTTCACTAACACTGCCCCCTGACACTTTACCCCCATGGCCATTGGCTGACTGCTGACACTGCCCCTCCAGCTGCCGCTCTCCAGGGCTCAACAGTGCCGCTGCAGTGGCCGCAACAGCCCCACTGTCCTGGACACACACCAGTGCTGCCCCACTGGTGCAGACAGGTACAGGCTGGGACTGTGATGTCACGCAGGCCTCCACAGTGGCATCACCCATGGCCATGCCCGTGATGTCACCTGCTGTGTGGCCATCCTGTGGCCCACACATATCACTGCCCATGATGTTAGCTCCATCATCATCAGTGATGGATCTGGCACCAGCCCGAGTCTCAGCATGCCGGCATCCATGGATGCCAACATGCTGGGACACGGGAAGGGCCTCCTCTGCACCTGCTCCACCACCATCAGTCCGGATGTCCAGGCAGGCCCACTGTCACCCTGACCCTCATATGCCTGTGGAGGTGGAAGGGCCCTCCTCTATCTCCATGGTACCGCCCTCAGTGGAGAAGCCCACCACCACTGACCCATGTAGATGCTCAGGAGCTGTAAGGGAAAAACAGTAGCATTAATGTATGTGACCTATCCTGTCCCCCCCCCATTGACAGACCAGGACCTACCATGCAGTGATGGGCTACCACCCATTTGGAATCCACCACCTGGAACACCCTCGATGGTGCAACATTGCATGCTGCCAGCAACCTGCTCTTCTTGTGGGGTCAGGCATTGCACCTCCGGCTGTCCCCAACCGGTCGCAGATTGTGCTGCCTTGAAGGCAGCCACCGCCTCCTTAATTCTCCGCCTGTCCATGCCCATCTTCTTTTTGCACTCCTGCATGGACCACTGGTGGCTGCCATGCAGGTTAATGGCACATGCCACCTCTTCCTTATGCAGCAGCATGGGCTTGTGGTGTTCCCTGGCGTCCGCTGAGCAGCGGCTCCTGGTCAAGGTAGGCCTCAGACAGGGCATCTGTTTCTGCCTTGGTGAAGTTGGGCCTCCTCTTCCGCCCACGTCTCTGTTCCTCTTCCTCCACCTCATGATCGGTCATTATTCCTCCTGTGAGAATGACAGGTGTTACCTGTGACTGTGCAGTCCCATGCATGTCCCAAACACAACAGTCCACACTCCCAAACAGCATGCAACTCACCACAATAGACTGCAGTAACCGACTATGGCCAGTGCAGCCCAATGTCGCAGTTTTATAGCACAAAGCATGCAAATGAGGCAAGGCACATTTTTAAGTGGATGCAAATGCAGCGTCTGCACCATTGAATGGCTGATTAGGATTTCATATGCCGGTTGAATATCACGCTGTTGCGCTTTGCGCAATTGTGTTAACATGCTCAGCCAAGGGTGCAGTTCTGTGACATGTGTAATACACACCTAACTGCACATGCCTGGGGTGATGATGCAGGTGCCTGCCACGCTGCTGATGTACTGTGTGTGGGAGGCAATGCATAGCACGGCCACCATTGTGCCAGTGGCGCTACTGCGCTGTTCACATATATGGTGCTGTGGCACTGGGACGCCATAGGCGCACTGGGGCCACAGCGCTGTAGGCCTCTACAGGAGGTGACACACAGGAACCCAATTGTGTTAAACGCATTGGGTTCCAATCTCGCTGTGGCTGTCCGTGCGCGAGAGACCATTGACCCTGTGCCCAACCTTTGCCCCCTAGGTGCCATGCATCAGGCATGGGTGCACCACGATCGTGCTGTTCGGTGACAGCGTGATAGTGAATGGCAGCACTGTACCGTGCAGCATCTGCACATGGCAGGACGGCGCTGCCGAGCACCATTTTGAATCCAACTATCTGCTGAGATGGCTCGGAGAAGGGCAGCTTTGTGGAGCCAGGTGGAACTAGCGAATCTGGTGGCCATTATAGAGCCACATGCTGGGGCTGTATATGGTGATGCACCCCTGGACAGGGCCAGGAATGCAGTTTGGCAGGAGGTGGCTTATGCGCTGGAGGAGGCCATGGGAATCTGGCGCATGGCAGAGCAGTGTCGCCACAGGTACGGGGACCTCAGGTGCAGGGACCCGGACCTGCTTGCCCGCCTGCGGGGACATGCCAGAAGGGGTATGGTGCCATGGCCAGGTAGGTGTCCCATCCATACACTGTTATCGTCCATACGGGTATCATGGTTGCATGTGTCAGGCACATGGGGGGGGCCGTCTAGTGTTGGCCGTGGTGGTGGTATCAAGGTGGGGGGGTGGATGAGTATGACCGTGTGGGATTGCACACACATAGCGGCAGTGGGACTCTGCTACCAGATTGTACTGATGTTTCTCCTCCATGTTTGCACCTTAGGCCCAGAAGAGCACAGGCTGGCAAGGGAGAGGAGGCGCCTCTTGGATGACCAGCAGGCCAGGAAGGGTGATGGTCTGCAGAGGCACAGGGACCAGCCTGATGATGGTGAGTGCCTTACAACCATGATTACTATTGCATGCTGTGTCACCGGGCGGGCAGCGGGGCATGGCCACCATCCATTGACACCACCGCCCTGCATGTAACTTGTTACAGTCAGCACTGTTCAGTGGCACTGCATGTCTGGGAGTGCGTCAATGGTGGTCCATGCGTGCACTGGGTACATGGCTGTGCCACTGCCTTCACTCCGCATAGCCAAGTCACTGTACGGCCATTGTGGCGCTGTGCAGGACATGGGTGGTGGGTGTGTGCAGTGGTCCACATGGCTGTGGGTGCCTGGGTAGGCAGGTCTTGTGGACGCGGTCACTGTGGGTGGTCGGACACCATCACAGGGGCATGGCACATGGCTGTATGCCATGCACAATGTGTGGACAGTCACACGTATTGACTCTGCTCCCTCATCCTAGGTGGACAGTGACTTCAGACCATCAAAAGGGGACTGCAGGAGCTGCTACAGGTGGTGAGGGTGACCCTGGAGCTCCTCCAATGGATGGACCAACACGGGGTGAGGAGGCGTAGGAGACATCGGCGCCATGTGGAGGAAGACTGGGGTAGACAATAGCCCATCCATGCCCCTAAATACACCTTCCTCCC
This sequence comes from Neoceratodus forsteri, assembly GCA_016271365.2. Lineage (NCBI taxonomy): Eukaryota > Metazoa > Chordata > Ceratodontiformes > Ceratodontidae > Neoceratodus > Neoceratodus forsteri. Next base: position 664,500,470 of record CM057456.1, on the reverse strand, counting down.
TGGACCTACCCTCACACCCCTTCTTCCCTCTCCTATATGTTCACCCCTGCCCCCTACGTGCCCCCACCTGGTATGTGGCCCTTCCCCCATTGTACATACTTGTAAATAGCTTTTTTGATTTCCTGTTTTAAATACATTTATTTTGTTATGACAACTGTGGTGGTCTCTGATTTGCAGTGGGCTACAGGTGCTCAGCTGCAGTGGTATGCGTGGCATCAGGGGTGGTGCACGCGTGTTGTGTGTGTGTGTGTGTGTGTGTCGGGAAGAGAACCGCCTATGGTGTGGGCAGGGGGATCAGTCACTGTCTGTGGTTTATGTGTTGTTCTCTGTGCACTGGTTACCTGTGTGCAGTGGTCCATGGTGCATGCACTGTGTGCATGGCACCCCTGTCAAACCGTCCATGGCCTGTGCAGCTGACACCTTTGGATGTCTGTGATATGCACGGTCTGTTGGCATGTCAGTGGTGGCTGTCCATGCTGAATAACAACTGTACCTGGCACAATGCCAGGTTGCCTCCCATCACCAGTATGGTGCACGTCTGCCTCCGGTGGCACTGTGGCCTCCGCTGTTGTTGTCCCCCCTCCATGCTGTCACTTGTGTCTGTTGCAGGGGGTGTGCTCCAGTGTCTGTCACTTGTGCTCCGGCAGCATGCTGGTGGCATACAACTTCATGGTGCCTGCGCAGGGTGGCTGGCACACCTGTGCTATGTAGGGGTGCTGGACATGTGTACACAGCAGCCATGGCCACACGCCAGTGGCTTGGTTGACCAGCTACTGTGTCCCTGTGTTGGTGTGCCCTTGGGTATGGGTGGGTGTTTGTCCATGCACTGTGTTTCATCCTGTGTGGTGCATGCTTCCATGCAGCACTGTGTGTGTCTGTGCTGGCTGTTGTGGCCAGTGCTGGAATGGGATGTGTACTTGGGAGGGTGTGCAGGGTGCAGTACTACTGGTGGTGGGGTCTGGGGCATGCCCTGTCACATGTGGGGTACCTCGTGTGGCGATGCATGGTCAATCTCTCAACTGTACCTCGGGGGGGACGTGCAGGGTGGCACTGTGTATGCTGTTGTTGCATTGCTGTCTGCTGCCGCCCACTGCAGGGTGCACATGGTGGGGCTGCCTTGCATGGCTACATGGTGCACAGGGTTGCATTGTCACAGTGGGGGTGGTGGCATGCATGGGGTGTTCTGCACTGTTGGGCGCTACTCCTGGGAAGGGTGTATGGTGATAGTGGTGCAGGGTGGGCTCTTCACTGGTGGGATGGTGTGGCACAGGGTGGTCAGCCCTCCTTGTGTGCCAGTCACAGCTTGCCAGGGGGTGTGCTGGGGCACCATGGCCCGGCTATGGGTTGATTGCTGGTATCCATGGGCCAGTGGCTATTCCAGCTCTCCCCTGGTTGTGCAGTGCATGGGGTGTGGGGGACGATGTCTGTTCTGCTGTGTGCTCCTCTGCCCATCTGTGGCATGGGTGGTGAGCCCCTGCATCCCTGGTTGTGCTGTTGCATTGCCACCCTGCTCCACGGGGCATCCTGGTTGTGCTATGGCACATCTGGACTGCTCCACTGAGCATCCCTTGTTGCGCTGTGAGGCATCAGAAATACGCAGCTGCACATCCCTGGTTGTGCTATGGCACAGGTGGTGCAATATTTAGTCGTGTGCCGTAGGTGCATCTTGGCCTGCGCAGTTTTTGAATATTGCGCTTCTTGTGCATGGGTGCAGTGGACTTGCGCTTGCTCCTGCTGTTGTGCACTTTTTGGACACAGTTTGAATATCTGGGCCATGGTTTCTTAATCATAAACTGGTCCTCAATGACAAGAAAACCAAATCTATGCTCTTCTGCAGCTCTCATAGCCCACACAAACTACAGCACTTGGCTATCTCCACCACCCAGGGGAACACTCTAGATCACGTGGGGTCCTTCAAATACTTAGGGATACAGCTTGACCCTAATCTCTCTTATGGACCTCATGTAGATAATGTAGCTAGAGCTGATAATACATGGCTTGGTCTCCTCTACAAACACAGACCACACCTCACGCCAGAAGCTTTGAAGGTTGCAGCCCTGAGCTTCGTGATCTCTGTAATAGACTATGGTCTCATCATTTATGGCTCAGCCACAACCACAACCCTTAGACGCCTCTCAACTGCCTTAAATAAGGCATGTCGGCTCATCACTGGTGCTCACTGTCTCACCCACACATGTGACCTGTACACTCAGATCGGCTGGCTCCAACTATCAAACCACATAAAGTTTCTCACCTGCTCCATGGCGAAAAAATCTATCTTGGCCTTGCACCTTCTGGGTTCTCAACTCTGTTACAACACTGAATTAACAAATGGTGACTTAGGAGATCCATGCTACAGCTACTGAAAGTCCCCCACTGTCACACTTCACAGGGACAACGCTCTTTTACTTACCGAGCACCACTCTGGTTCGATGGCCTCAGCCCCACCATCTCCTCTGCCCCAACAATTGGTATGTTTAAAACTAGGCTCCGGGACTATCTCACTACCAACAACTCCTGTGACTGCCCAATTTAACCTTGTTTCTCCACTTCCCTTCCTTCTCTAGTGGTTCCCCCCCTCCTCACTGGTTTCTACCCTCACATCTTGGTATACCCAATGCTGCACTTTTCATCCTCTCCTCACCCTTCCTACATTCCTTCTTCCCCCCCTCCACTCTTCCCTCTCCCTATGACTCTGGCACTTCTTATCTGTTGTCTATTTTCTCTGACAAATGCCGCTGGCTCCTTGTTACAATGCTACCCTTGAATTGTATTAATCTCTACTCTGTTTCCAATGTCCACATTGTTGTAATGTCTGTCTTGATGTTCCCTATAATTTGTATTTCTCTGAAGTGGAACCTTTGTAAAAGAGCCAAGGCCGAAAGGTATTTGTAATTCTAGACTTGATAAATAAATAAAGCTCAGACAGAAGAGTACATTGCAAAATCAGTGGGTAGAGGGGACAAAACCTTTTACAGGTACATAAGTGAAAAAAGAAAGGCAAAGGGAGGGTAGTGGGACTGGAGGGGGAGGATGGGGGCCACGTGGAGGATGACAACAGTAAAGCTGACATACTGAACAGGTATTTCTACTCAGTCTTTACTGAGGAAGAGGAGGGTAATGGGTCTGAAGGGAGTACAAGGGACGAGAATGGTGCAGAAATAGACATAAGTCCCTTTACACGAGAAAGGGTCCTGAAGGAACTGGAAGTAATAAGAGTTGATAAAGCAATAGAACAAGATGGGGTGCATCCCAGGGTCCTTAAAGAACTAAGAGAGGTGTGGCTGAACCTCTGGCTATCCTGTTTAACCTTTCACTGGAAACAGGGGGAGGTACCCAAAGACTGGAGGACAGCAGATGTAGTCCCCTTATACAAAAGTGGGAACAAAGAGGAAGTGGGGAACTACAGACCAGTCAGCCTCACCTCAGTAGTGGGGAAGATCATGGAAGCACTACTGAAAGAGAGATTGGTGGAACATCTGGTTGACAATGGACTGCAGGACCCAAGGCAACATGGTTTCACCAGGGGGAGGTCATGTCAGACCAACCTTGTTGAATTTTTTGACTGGGTGAATAGGGAGGTGGATCAGGAGAGGGCTGTGGACATGGCCTACCTGGACTTCAGCAAGGCCCTTTGACACTGTGCCACATAGAAGACTATAGCACAAACTAAGAAATATGGGTGTGGCCAAGACAGTAGTGTGGTGGGTAGGTAACTGGCTGAGTGACAGGACACAGAGAGTGGCGGTAAATGGCTGTCACTCCACAGAGGGAAGCGTGACCAGTGGGGTACCACAGGGATCAGTGCTGGGACAGGTCCTATTCAACATCTTCATCAATGACATTGCGCAGGACCTAGAAGGCAGAATTTCGCTGTTCGCTGATGACACAAAGCTCTGTACCAGAGTAGACACACTAGAGGGTGTAGACAGAATGAGAAGGGACCTGCAGAAACTTGAAGAATGGTCAGGGGTTTGGCAGTTGAAATTCAATGCAAAGAAGTGCAAGATACGGGGCACACAAACCCTAGCACAATATATCAGTTGGGGGGGGTGAGGATATAGCATGCACCAAGCAGGAAAGGGATCTTGGGGTTATCATCTCTTATGACCTCAAGGTAGGGAAACAGTGTAACAAGGCAGCAGGTAAAGCAAATATGATGCTGGGATGCATAGGCAGCGGCATCACCGGCAGGAAAAGGGAGGTCGTAATTCCACTATACAAGACACTAGTGAGGCCCCACCTGGAGTACAGTGTACAGTTCTGGAGACCTTACCTATGTAAGGACATAGACAGGGTAGAGAAGGTTCAGAGGAGGGCAACAAAGATGGTACATGGATTGCATCACAAGTCCTATGAGGACAGGTTGAAGGAATTGAATATGTACTCATTGGAAGAGAGGAGGGAGAGAGGGGACATGATAGAGACATACAAGTGTCTTACAGGGAGGAACAGGGTGCAAGAATACACTATTTTTAAGCAAAAAAGATGTTCCAGGACTAGAGGGCATGGGATGAAATTGGAGGGAGGATGATTCAGAGGAAATGTGAGGAAGAATTTTTTCACAGAACAAGTGGTGGACAAGTGGAACACCCTGCCTGAGGAAGTGGTGGGGGCTGAAACAATCACAGGATTTAAGAATGCATGGGATAGACACAAAGGAATTCTGGAAGTCAGGGGTAAGGGGCAACAGAATTCTAGGAAAACATAAACTGAAGTTACAAACTCAAATGGGCAGACTAGGTGGGCCATAGGCCCTTATCTGCTGACACTGTCTATGTATCTATGCATCTATGTAATATACACTGGGGCTCTTGAGCCTCCTCCCCCTGTGCAGTCTTGGTCTTGCTTCTGAACCTGTGTCAGCATAGTTGTGCATGGTAGCATTACTGCTATGCTGAGTGAGAAGAAATTCTATGGAGAAAGGATTGCATCCAGAAAATATTTCAGCATGCAAAGTACTTAACAGGCAATATATTTCATTCATACATAATTCTTTGTCAGTAATAAGATACAGTAAACTAGTGCCAGCCCAATGGTGTAGAGGGCTGAGGCTCCTAGCAGCTTACCTCTTACAATGCCAGCAACCCTGGATCAGTAGCAAGCTGGGTTAACAGTGGTTAGCTGGGGGAAGAGGATTGCGTGTCCGATGACAGCTCTCCTCTCCTGGCTTGGGGTGGATTGTGGCTCCTGGAGATCAGTGACTCCCAGTGGAGACTAGGTGTGCAACAGCCGGGATCACATTAGGGATGGGGAAGGAGCTGTCCGTGGGTGTCCGCGTGTCATGGGCAAGAGCACACCTGTCACACACTAAACATCATTGCACATCCACGCCTCTGGGGGATTCATGCTCTTGAAACAAGGAAACACCCTGGGATCCAGTGGAGATGATGATCTGCCACCAGCCCCACACACCCCATCAGACCCCACCCTCCCTGGGTCATGATATCCTCCAGCCTTCACCCTGCCTGCATGAAACTGGTGTCAAGGAGCACCAGGAAAGTGGTTGGTGGCCCCGCCCTGTGGGATACAAGCCAGGAAGTCTCCTGCAGGTCAGGGGTAGTGGGTCAGACTTCCGGAGGGACCCAGGGTTGAAGGGGGTCTCAGACCTGTCAGGTGCAACTGGGGGATGTCTGAGGGATGCCCCATGAACTGGTGACCAGAGGGAAAAAGAATTGAAAAAAAAAAACGATACATCAAACTGTTTGAGAAACACAGTAGTAATTAAAGAAGTGTACATTTTTATTACTTTATGGCACAGTAATTTATTGCTGACATTGACCACTTGCTAAATCATGACATCATGTTTGTAAAGTACTGCTATTATATAAGGAATCTCCTGCTGTTCTTGACTATCTCATTACTGACAATCTTCACAACCACAGAAGGAAGTTGACAGGGTACTTGTAACATGTGAAGAAGAATATCTCAGATCTATTAGAAATATCTGGCTCCTCTTCATCTCAGTGCCTATCCCAAGTGGAATTATACTGATTTGTAGAAGCCTGATCATGCAAAGACACTCTTACTCCATTTGGCCAAGGCAGAGGGAGCTAGAGGATCTGTGTCTTCAGGCAGCATTGCACTTGTTCAGCAGCCCTGTTAAGTACACACGTGTGTGGACATTATTTTTTTTGTAATGGGCAGAGAAAGCGCTGACTGGATTGATGTGAAGGTTCCAGTGAAACACTTGGTAGATGCTACTGACATTACTCAGCTATGATTGACAGTTCTGTATCTGAAAGCACTTCACAGTGATGACGGGAAACAAACTGCTGCCGTATAAGAGTGAGAAAACTCAGTGCATTATAGTTTAACAGCAACATTCTGAGGGCAACATTTTTCCAGCAATGTTATCTCCATACTTCATCTGTTGTTTAGAACATTTATTTTCGTGGCTATGCACAAAAACAGGGAAATGGACTCTGTATCCCCAATAGCAGTTTTTCTCTTAAAGGAGATAGGAAATTATTTTTACATAGTTAACTGCAGTTCCATCTTCCTTTCAATGCCAGTTATGCATTCTGGTATGCGTTGATGAATTTTTGATAAATAATCTCACTTTGGGGTACCCTCATATCTACATAGAGTTCTAGTCACCTCACTAACTACTGCTCTTCCTTTTCATATTTCTAAGACATTCTGTGACATCAATAACTCCCATTCCATGCTTTTCACCAGAATGGCCTGGAATGGGAGTTTCTGATGTCATAGAATATTCAAGCAGTATAAAACAGAGAGAAACATAGAAACATAGAAACATAGACTTTGACGGCAGATAAGGACCACTTGGCCAACCCAGTCTGCCCATTTCCCTACCTACTGGATAAGCTGCAGATTCTAGTTAACCAACAGCCTGCTTCCTGCAACCCCCCACTATAATTGCCTTGTGTCTGTCCCATGCATGTTTGAATTCCCCCACTGTTTTAGACCAAACGACCTCCTCAGGAAGGCTGTTCCATGTATCCACCACTCTCTCCGTGAAAAAGACTTTCTTCACATTACCCCTGAGCCGTCCCCCCTCTATCTTTAAACTGTGCCCCCTTGTTCTTACACATCTCTTCTTTTGAAAGATGCTACCCTCCTGAACTTTGTTGATTCCCTTGAGGTACTTGAATGTTTCTACCATGTCCCCTCTGTCCCTCCTTTCATCAAGTGTATACATATTAAGCTCTCTCAGTCTCTCCTCATATGGTTTCTGATGTAGACCCTGCACCATTTTAGTTGCCCTCCTCTGGACTGCTTCCATCCTGTCTATGTCCTTGTGTAGATGAGGTCTCTAAAACTGCACACAGTACTCCAGATGGGGTCTCACCAACTGTCTGTATAGAGGGATAACCACTTCCCTTTTTCTACTTGTGATGCCCCTTCCTATGCATCCCAGTATCCCCCTGGCTCTCCTTACCGACTTTTCACATTGCTTACCCACCTTTAGGTCATCTGATATGACTACCGCCAGGTCCCTTTCCATTTTTGTTGTTGTTAGTACCTCCCCTGCTTTTGTGTACTCTTCTCCTGGGTTTTTGTTTCCCAGGTGCATTACTTTGCACTTCTTTGCATTGAATCTAAGTTGCCATATGTCTGACCATTCCTCCAACCTTGCCAAGTCCCTTCTCATCTTTTCTACCCCCTCTTGTGTATCAACTCTGTTACAGATCTTTGTGTCATCTGCAAAGAGGCATACCTTTCCTTCCAGACCCTCTGCAATGTCACTTATAAAGATGTTAAAGAGGATTGGACCCAGTACTGAGCCCTGAGGTACTCCACTAGTAACACCCCTTTCTTTGGAATGTGTTCCATTCACTATTACCTTCTGTGTCCTGTTGTGCAGCCAGTTCGCTACCCAGGCTACCATCCTGGGAGCCACTCCCAGGCTGGCTAACTTGATTATTAATCTTTTGTGTGGGACTGTGTCAAATGCCTTGCTAAAGTCTAGGTAGGCCATATCCACAGCCCCTCCCTGGTCTATTACTTTGGTCACCCAGTCAAAGAAATCAATTAGATTAGTCTGACATGACCTTCCTGCTGTAAATCCATGCTGCTTTGGGTCCTGTGCCCCTTGGCCTCTAGGTACTCAACAATTCTTTCTTTCAGATGTGATTCCATCATTTTCCCTACCACTGAGGTCAAACTAACAGGTCTGTAGTTTCCTGCTTCTGCCTTGCTCCCACTTTTGTAAAGGTGAATCACATATGCCCTCCTCCAGCCCTCAGGTACCACCTCACCCTGCCATGATTTGTTAAAAAGTGTGGTCAGTGGTGTCACTAGGTCCCCCCTTAGTTCTTTTAGGATTCTGGGGTGCATCCCGTCAGGCCCCATTGCTTTGTCCACCTTGAGTTTTAGGAGTTCTTTCAGCACTCTTTCTTCTGTGAATGGACTGGTGTCAACCCCCCTACCCAGAGTGCTTCTATTGTCTGGTTTAGGTAACTGCTCCTCATCTTCTTTTATGAATACTGAGCAAAAGTATTCATTCAGTATCTCTGCCTTTTCACTGTCTCCCTCTGCCCACCTCCCCTCTCCTTTATTGATCTTCACTATCCCTCCCTTAACCTTTCTATGCTCCCTAATGTACCTATAAAAGGTTTTATCCCCCTTTTTGACCGAGTTGGCTATTTTTTCCTCGGTTTGTGCCTTTGCTATTCTGACTGCTTTTCCTACTTCTTTCTGCTTTAATTGATACAGTTCCCTGTCGTGCTCCTTCTGTGATTCCTTATACTTTTTGAATGCAGCCTTTTTCTCCTTAACCTTCCCTGCCACCTCTTTTGAGAACCATAGTGTTTTTTACTCCGCTTTGTTTTCTTTATTTGTTTTACACAAAGACTTGTTGCCTCTATGATGGCAGTTTTGATTATTCTCCATTGTTCTTCCACCCCTCCTATTTGGCCATTTGCTAATGCATTCTTCAGGTGTTCACCCATTTTGCCAAAGTCAGCCCTTCTAAAGTCCAGTATCCTTGTTTTGTATGGCTATCTCCATGGTTGTGCTCATTGTGAAGCACACTGTGCAGTGGTCACTTGTTCCCAGATGTCTACTGACTTCTAAATTTGTGATCCTCTCTCCATTTGAGAGTACCAGGTCTAGTATTGCTCTCTCCTGAGTGGGTTCCAGCACTAGTTGTCTAAGGTCTGCCCACTGCAGGGCATCGAGAATGACCCTGCTCTTGGATGTGGCTGCAGTACATGTCCTCCAGTTAACATCTGGCATATTCAGGTCCCCCATCAACAGTATCTCCCCTTTTTCAGCCATTTTGAGAATGTCCTCTATCATTTTCTTGTCCATTTCCTCCCCTTGAGACGGGGGTCTCTATACAACCCCTGTGCGGATTGTGATGCCATTCCCATCTCCAAGGTGACCCAGAGTGCCTCTTGTCCTCCCCCTTTACTTTTTAGTTCTGTAGCTTTGATCCCTTCCCTTATGTATAGAGCTACTCCACCTCCTCTTTTACCTTCCCTGTCCCTTCCGTAGATTGTGTACCCTGGTATGTTGACATCCCAGTCATGGTTCTCAGCGTACCATGTTTCTGTGACTGCCACAGTATCCAATTGTTCATCTTCCATCAAAGCTACTCGCTCAGAAAGTTTGTTTCCCAGACTACGGGCATTGGTAGTCATTGCCCTCCATTTAATGTTGGCTTTATACTTTTTTCCCCCATCCCTGTTATTATTGCTCTTATCTATTTTACCATTTACCCCCATCCTGCCCTGTGTTGTGCTCTGTACCTCAGTGTTTACCCTACTACCTGCCATGTTTTGTGGGGGGAGGCTTGACTTTTCCTGCCTTTTATCAGTACCTCCCCCCTTATCTAGTTTAAAAGCTTGCCAAGGAAGCATTTAAACCTGTCACCTAGGAACTTGGTCCCCTTTGTGGACAAATGCAGATCGTCATACCAGTATAGACCTTTATCTCTCCAGGTGGACCCCCAGTCCCCAATGAAGCCAAAGCCCTGTGCTCTGCACCAGTTTTGCAACCATTCGTTAAACTGCATGGTGTGCAGTACCCTAGCCTCACTCCTGCCATGGACTGGTAGCACCTCTGAGAAAGTTACTGTGCTTGCTACCCATCTGAGGCCCCTCCCCAACTCCACAAATTCATTCTGCACTGCACTGATACCATGCCTAGCTAGGCCATTTGTCCCAAGGTGGACAATGATATCTAGTTTTCTCTCCTGTGATGCTGCTTCTGCAATTGTGAGGATTCGCTTCTTGTCCCTCCAAGCCATGGCACCAGGCAGGCAGCTTACTTCCTTCTCTCCCTTCCCCAGTTCTACTCCCCTAACAATTGAGTCCCCTATCAGTAGCTGTTTCCTTCCCCTGTGGTGTCCCTTGCCACCCTTTTGTGAGTCTCCCTTGTAGATGTCCTCAGCATTCTTCTGGGTCTCCACTGAGGGTGCCATCATAGAGGAACCTTGCTCTGCCAGAATGGCATATGATTTGTGTAGAGGTACAACTGGGGGGCTTCGCCTCTGGTCCACCACCCGCACCCTCCCAGAACCCACTGTGGTCCAACTGCTCTTCACACTCCGAAACCTCTGACTCAGTGGTTGTGGCAGTGGTGCTCTTTGGGAGAGGGAGGCCTCCTTAGTCCTTGCTAGTTCAGCCTGGAGGTGGGCAACCTCCTCTCTCAGAACTGACAGTTGCCTACAAATAGGACAGCAATGCAGTTTCCAGAATTTCTGCTGGAAAACTGCTGCCCCACAGCCAGTGCATTGCACCACTCCCCACATGTCCCGCTCCCTTATTATATACAATATGTCATTATATATGTATTATTACTTGTTCTGTGTACCTACTCTTTATGTACGTTGCAGGGTTATTAGGAATATGACAGTTCTGCCCCAAGACCTGTTGAGGAAGTGATGTCAGAACTGTGTCTATAAAGGAAATGTCACGCCTGGGGGGGTGGGGTGGGGAAGGGTGGGTGGGTAGTGCACAGCCACTGGTGACTGTTAGAAACAATCAAATACACAACTGCTCCACCACCCTGGTAAGTACTGTCCTTTATAGTAATACAACTAACACCACAATTTACCAGACCACGGCTCCAACACAAACCACTCTACTGAGTCCAGGGATAAAAATGAACTCACTCCTCAGCCAGCAGGACACTTAAAATGTTACAAAAATATCCTTCCAAATCCTAGGTCTCAACCCCAGCACGCAAGCAAATTCAGTTGTATCTCACTCCCTCTGGTTATAAAATTACTACACTTTTAATGGAATCCTGCAATTTTCTGCTTAATGCCAATAAGGAAATATAAAAATAAAATTTTGTAGAAAGCGTAGCTCCCTTTCCTACCAAGTGCTCTGCAGTATTATGCCTTAATCAGGTTTCCAGGTCCAAAATGGAGTTGCAGTTTGTTCTTTGCAGTAACTTTCTCAGCTTCCAACAGACAATTTAAAGTCAGTGTGAGAGCAGCAACTGCTGAGGATATAGGGATTCAGGGCAGTTAAAAAGGCAAGAAAATGTGGTTATTCATTTACAACAAAAGGTCAAAAACATATCAGAATACTGGGTAGCCAATAAAAGAACAACTGGAAGGCATGTAGAGGTGTACAAACTATTTTATTGTACCTGTAATTCTTGCACACAACTTACCTCATGACTGTTTGCATATGATATCATTAGCATGTTTAGACAGTGGTACTAGCTGTAGACAAGCATCCACAGCACTAAAATTGAAGTGCATTAAGTGGCATGTTTTGAATGTGGGTATGTGGTGATTGATGGACATTCATGGTGCCTGATGGGTAATGCTGTAATGAGTATGGAACAAGTCCTCATGTCCAGTGTTTTGCAAAATGATCATGTCAGAAATATACATTGAGTTACATTGTTTAGCCAGGGATGTGCCAGTGGAGCGTGCAGCTATGAATTACCTCCTGAGAGCACCTCCATGTGTCAATCATTAATACAAGACATGGCTTCCCAAAATAACGAGCAGGAATTCTTTTGCTGTCCTGACACTGCATCCTTTTAGGCATATCTAAGTGTCATTTTCAGTTTCATTTTCCAGGCATACTGCATATGCCATTTATCAAGTGTGATATTTTTAAGAAGGATGTCTAATGAAACTTTTTCTTTTACCAGAACTCTTATGTTGCATATGCAAGGAGAAGCAGTGGAAGTCATCTGGGAACATTCAATAAATCATTAATGTCAAATGTATGAATGCAAGAGGACAGCTAGTTTGTAAGACTGCGTTAAAAGGATATTCAAAGCAGAACTCTGACTGATACTATTTCTGAAAGGGAGGGCTTAAATGGATGCGGATAATGGAATTTGTTATATGCTTTCTTACTGTCAATGATATCTGAGATCCAGCAACACAATTTTTAAAACACTGTAGTTGCTGAATGATTACTTTGTTGAACTGTAATGAACCTGTACAATAATTTTACCACTGCAAGCTGTTTTTAGGTATGCAGTGGGCAGAACCCTGCAGATCTCTTGCTACGAGAAAAGCACTCCTGCATTCCTTGCAAATGAACAACTTGATAAAGTGACAAAAGTCGCCTCCACGTCTCTGGAACACTCCACGCTCACTCACATTAAATGTTTTTTTTCAGTGGTCCATGAATGCTGAAATACATAACCCCCCACCCTGCACTCCCTCGCTCTCAGCACCAACCACCCTACACACACACAGAAATGTAATAGTGACATTGGGGTACCCAATCCCTCAGTGTCTTGATCACAACTCCTGTCACTGCCTCGTCCCCCCTTGTTGACTACCACACATGCACAATAATTTCTACTTTTTTTTTATATTTAGTTTACTCCCCCCACCCAACTCTCCCTCTCAGAACCCACCACCCACACCTCCCTCCCCAGAGACATAATAGTGACACTGGGTGTGCCAATCCCCAGTGTCTTGATCATAACTCCTCACTGCCCCATCCCTCATCCACTACCACACATGTGTGGTACTTTCTGCTCTTTTTTTGAATATTTAGTTTACTTCCCCCACTCGACCCTCCCTCTCAGCACCCACTACCATACTCCCCCTCCCAAAAAATGTAACTGTGGCACTGGGGGGTGCCCAATCCCCCAGTCCTGGAATCTGCATTTGTTTCTTTTTTTTTCTTGTAAAAAATTAAAAAGTCCATCAATGTCTTTTGTGTTGTCACACTGTCCCACACCTGACCCTTCCACTCAGTCCCCACCATCCCACCCCCAAACCCTTACTTACCTATGAGGGGGTCCAATGCAGTAATCCTCTCTGGACTGCAGACACATCTTCAATCTTCAAAGCCTAACCGTGAACTGAAGAAACAGGTATGCAGTTAAATGTATTTCAGTGGGGTTTTGAACTTAGTAGCATAACTTGGGCATTTCTGGATATTTTTGACCCAAATATTCAACATGCCTTATTTGGGATCCTAACTCATGAACAATTGCACTGCTATTAGGTAGATCTGTTCCAAAAGACGATGTTATAGTCCCTGTATGAAATCACCTTTCAGGCAGGACTTGAACATTTTCTCTGTCCTTATTCATGAGGTGGCTATGTTGAAAGTGTAGTGTAGACATATTAAAAAACAATAAAGTTATGAGCCTACATTAAATATTGCAAATGCAGGCTCATAACTGGGATAATTTTCAGTATTTTTCCCCAGATTTACAACATAGCCATATCTTTACAGCACCTCATGAATGTGACAGCTGTCATTTTTTAAATGCTGGCCAAAGTGTTTTTTTGCATCCTGAAAGGTACTTTTGTGGTCTCTGCATGAAATCACCTTTCGGGCAGAAGTTGAAAATTTTATCTGCCCTTGTTCATGAGATGGGGTCATAAGAAGGCTTTGCTGAAAAATTGGTGTACAAATATTAAAAAACTATTCAGTTATGGGCCTACATTGAAAAGAGCAGGACAAAAACAGCAGTGTGGCTGGCAGCACGAGTTCCAACTGTGACTGCACAAGTCCAGAAAATCCCACTGTTCTTATATAGGGAATGCCAGATGCAGTCCTCTCACTCCTGGGATTTCAGGTGACAATAAAAGGTGTTTCTGACCAGTTTACAAAAAAAAGAAAACATCAGAATTTAACAAGTGGTGAACAGTTTAGGTGCATTCTGATGTTTTCTTTTATTGAAAGTGCTGAATATTACAAAATATCAGGTGCTAGGATGGTGACAGGACAGAGTGCCTGCTGTTTCATCTGCTACAACTAGGGATGTAAATTTGTCATGGCAGTCATACACATCCTGATTCCATGATGCTTGGACTTTATTCAGGACTTCCATGACTTTCACTTTTGTCATCAAAATGTAGCAATGATGACAGTGCCACAAAGTTTACTAATGATATCATGAACAACCGATGAGTTATTAAAACCTCATCCATGACAAACTTACATCCTTAGTTACAACAGTACTGTCCTAGGACTGTTGGCTCCAAAAGCTAAGCATTATCTTGTTGTGCTTCTGAGGAAAGACATTGACAGAGATATTTCCTTTGTACTTGAAAGGCTTAGTAAATATGGAGTGTGTGAAAAATACAGTGACAGTACTTTTCAGACTTTTCTTATGAACGGATGCAATGTGTGGGAAATATGTGTACGATAAATAGGGGAAATGCAGTTTTCGCATGGTAAATGTGGTGTGTGCGAAAAATACGGTAAAGGTTCTCTTCACACTTTCAAAAAATTGGAATGTGAGTAGATTTGAACCTGGGACTGTCGGCTCCAAAAGGTAAACATCATTTCATTGTGCTACTGAGGAGAGACATTGACAGATGCATTTGCTTTGTACTTGAAATGCTCAGTAAATATGGTGTGTGTGAAAAATACGGTGAAGGTATTTTTCACACATTCCTTGTGAACTGATGTGATACGCGGCAAATATGATATGTGCAAAAAATAGTAGTTATATGTAAGTGGGAGCCCAGGGCTCAGGGGGCCTGTGGTGTCACATGCACATACCATTATACAAAAATAGGCAGAATGAAGGGAGCGTTGGGAATGGAGAGCCTACGCTCCCACAAAAACATACCAGTTACCACTTACATTACACTTTCTCAAAAAGAAAGGAAATTCGTCACAAAAAACTTTGTAATACATCAGTTAGGGTTGACAGCACAGCAACAAAAGTTTGGAAATTTGATGATAGGGTTAACACCCCTACCACCCCACCCCAACCTCACCCCACCCTCCACATACACCACCCAATGTTGGAGTGTGCCATGGGGTTGTCAGGCCTAACTCTCACCCTGTTCTCCTATACTGTAGCATGTCAGCTTGTTTACATATGGAATGGATCAAGAGTTGGGCCGGACAACCCCATGGCACACCTCGATGTTGGGTGGTGTATGGAGAGTGGGGGGTGGTAGGGGTAGTAAACCTAACATTGAATTTCTAAACTTTTATTGCTGTGCTAGCAACCTTAACTGATGCATTATTGAAGTTTTTGCAATGAATATATATATATATGTATGCATATATATATATATGTATGATATATATATATATATATATATATATATATATATATATATATATATAATAGGATATGACATGGCCCAACTGAAGATATCATATTTATCTTCACGAGAGGCCAATGATATCATGATATCTCACGGTGGAAATCGCCGGTGAGATATCATGATGTCATTGGCCCTGAAGAAGATAAATATGATATCTTCAGTCGGGCCATGTCATGTTCTGTTTATACTATGTATGTTTTGGGTCCCACTCAACACAACCCACAAATGGCCCCTCAATACAATCACTCACATAGAGGTGATGGTTGTTGCAATTCAGGTGTACATATCTCTCCCAACACATGGCATATGTTATTGAAAAAAAATATATACTGTATATGTTTGAGCCTGCCACTTTGAAATTGTGATAAAACAAAAAAACTTGTCTGGATTGTGGTTCCCCACACACACACACACAACTCAACAAATTACATATATTTAAAAAAATCTGATTATATTTAATAAAACACACACATTTGGTTGATCTTGTCTGTATCTTTAAACAAACAACATTTAGAAACATACCTGATTGATTGTGAAATTTTGTTTACACTTCCACACCTGAAACTAGTGTGACCAAGCAGCTATCCCCAGAAATGTAAGCGTCACGGCGCTATAAACATTGAAATGTAAGGCATTGTCAGACTTTTAGAAAAATGTAACGGTACTGAAACACCAAGGATGTGCCTTTTGTTAATTTTAGATTTATTTTCAAAGAAGCTGCCGACAGTGCTGAGGACATTGAGGAGTTGGCAGCTTCAGAATACCAGACAGAACGCAGTAGCTGTATTGCTATGGCAACAGACGCTCGCGCTTCCTTCTGGTGTTCTGAAGCTACTGACTCTCTCAATGTCCACTTAGTACTATCGGCAGCTTCTTTTGAGAAAATAAACCTAAAATTAACAAAAAGGCACACTTTCCTTGGTGTTTCAGTACCAATTACGTTTTTCTAAAAGTCTGACAGTGCCTTACATTTCAATGTTCATAGCGCTCGGTGACGCTACATTTCTTGGGAAGGCTGTTTTGACTCGTTATGTTCCAGGTGGAACTGGATAAAAGAAAGACGCAGGAGCAGCAGGATCATCCAGATATGCTTTTTAAATATTTGTATGTTTAATGATATGGGGAGGATCAAGGAAATGTAAGCAATGCATGTGTGTTGGGGGGAGAGTCCTGCTCGTAAAGAGAGACAGTCACAGAATGGAAAGTGAAAGACTTTCACTTTCATTAGAATGACGATAGGAAAATGGAGATATCAGTGATATCTTCACATGTGAAGATATCATTGATATCTCCACGACTAACTGAGATACTATATTTTATTCTGACATTTATCCCAAAACATACATTGTATAAATATATATATATATATATATATATATATATATATATATATATATATATATATCATAGTAGCACAGCAATGCCACTATAGCTAGGGTTGCATGGCCACTTCTATGTTAAACCTCAAAGTTTGCACTTTAATAACTTTACAATCATTTGGTCAATTTGCATGCAATCTGGAATGCCCAACTGCCTACCATAGATCTCTAGATCAGGAATTTTTTGTTCCGGCTGGATGTATGGTTGCGGGACCACAGGGTGCTCAAAAAGTGAAAAATCACACTTTTTGTGAATTCTTTTGTAAGCCATAATGGACTGAAGAATGCCTTTGAGTGACTTCAGATTTGTTTGTCTACATGTGGCCTGTGTTGAACTGCAGCCTTTTGAAGATTTTGTGAAAAAATATTGCTCTGTTCAAAAGTTATTCCATTTTTTCTTGTCCCATTATAGCCTATGGAAATATTTAAATGTGCACTGCCAACATTTTCATGATCATATATTTTGTTATTGAGTTGTCTGGAATTGTTTTTGTGCTGCAGCCATCTTGTTTTCAGTTAGTGAGAGAGAAAAAACATTGTCATTCAAAAAGTACTGTACTTTGGTAAACACAGACAGTTGTGTTTACCTAATTGGGCCCTGAGGAATATGACCCTAGCATTAGGCTTTCACCATCTGGTCTAGAAATGTGTTTTTCAAATTTCTTTCACCATTTTGCCATTTTTTGTTCATGGCAATATTTTATGTTACCACAAAAATAATTGCCATCATAAGAAAAATCACTGCGGCAATATTTCTTGTGTTCATGGACACATTCTCATTACAGAGATAGGAGTGTCATGAAAACATTTAAAAAAATCATGGTAACAGTGCACAAACACATTTTTAAATGTGTTGTTTCCTTTGTCGCTTCATTGTGGCAAGGTGGATTGTGTAATTGGTCTGAAATTTTCAGGGTGGCAAGCCCTAGTCCCACAGATGTGCCTTTGTTGATTTGTTGGTTTGGTGTCAAAACATTGAACAGGCCCATAGTTACAGCATTCTGAAGTTCCAAAATGTTCCAATAGGATAGGATTGTGGCACCCGTGATGCCTTTCAGTGCCCATAACTCTAAAGCTGTTCGAGATATGGATTTTTCATCACAAAAATTCTTTGTCCCCCTACAGGGAGACTAAGTACAGAAGTAGGTTGGATTTGCATGAATTTTAGAATGCACAGTCTGGTATGGTAGATCTCTTGATTTACTAAGTTGTGTTTTGGTCAGATGTAGTTTCTGCACAGCAAAATGCTAAATAACATGTTTTTCACCACTTTTGACACATTTTTGTCCATGACGCTGAGACCACACCGTGAGGCCTTTTGGTCTGAAATTTGAAATATAGAAAGAGTTTGAGTGGAGTAACAGTCTAGCATTGGGTTGGTTAAAAAAATATGAATCTGTTCCAAAGTTATTACATTTTTAATTTTGGGGTTCTGAGCATGCTCAATTCACTCCAAGACTTATATGTATATTTTTCAGACAAAAAATGGGCTCACGGTCAAGGATTTTGTAGCTCGCAGACTAGGATCCTGGTCCACCAGAAAATTCCTTGTCCTTCAAATCGCCATCTTATTTTTCAGTTTTTCCCCCTGAACAAAATGTTGTAGCTTTCTGCACGGGTGACCTTTGGGCCAAATAAGGCATGGGTTTTCTTTAGGGTGACACCCTCTACAAAGTCATGCCATTGGTTTGGCTCATTTTTGTCAAAAAATAGATTTTAAAATTTGCAAATTCTTTGACTGTGACTTGCTAACTATCCTAGTCTGCAACCTGTCAAAATCCTAGTCCACGACCTCATGGTCAAGGATTTTGCTACCTCACAGATAGGATTTTAAAAACGTCACCTTTATTTATTTATTTATTAGAACATCAGTTTAACAACCTTTGAGCCAGAGGCTCATTTGCAAAGGTACCTCGTCACAGAGAGGACAAAACAGTGCAAGAAACAAACATCAGGGCATTGCTATTGAACGGTTTGGTCTTTTTACTTGCAAATTTTAGAAATTTGTGAGGGGATGCCCTACAGGTATGAATTATGTTGCTTAGGTGTTGGGGAATTAAGCAGTTCCATAGATATGCCATCACAAAGTTGAGATGTTTGCCATAGGATAACATTGTGGCATCCATTGTGCTTTTTGGCACCCATATCTTGGAAACAAAGTGAGATACATACTTTTCACTACTGACAGCTCAGGTCATCTTAGGTGACCTAACCCACTGGAACAAGATTGGAAAATGTAGACTACATCTGCAGTGGAATTGTTTCTGTTGCTTGTACGGTTCATGAGATATTGGCAAATTAGTGTCAGAAGGGTTCAATGGGTGCCTTTCCAGTGCTTTTCAGTGCCTGTAGCTCATAAATGATGCAAGATACAGATTAATTCAACTACAGTAGTAGCCACAGACATTGCCAGCTATTTCCAGATATTTTGCGAAATTTCTAAAGAGTTTCTCTCTGCTGATCCTACTGTAGAAATGGAGAAAGCATTAGATATTTCTGGAAATATCACAGAAATTTTGTGAAATAGCTGGCAGTGTCTGTGGCTGCTACTATATATTGCATGCAATACTTGCTGTCATGATTACAACGACACTTGAATTGTTTTTTTCTAGCAGTTACGGTTCCCAAGATATCAGCAAATTAGTGTTACAAGGGTCCCTTGCCATATAGGGCTACTGTATGGCTCTGAAGCTATGTGTAAGTGAGAGTACAGGGCCCAGTGGGCCCATGCTTCCACAGTTGCATATCGTTATGCAGAAATGGGCAGCTTGGTGGGCCCCGTGCTTCCAACAACACATGCTATTTAGTAGTTACTAACATACTAACATACTAAAATGCCAGCAGAATAGGCCTAATGGTCTTTCGTGTCTGCTCGTTTGGTCAGCCCCCACCCTGGGTGCTGACCTTGCTGTCCCCCTCGCCTTCTCTGGCTTCTCCCTTCCCAGTTCCGGATATTCTTGCTGCATTGGATTTTGCTTCCTGAACCCTTCCCCTGTACCTGTCCCACCCCCTCTTGAACCCCTCCACTGTCTCTGCCTCCACCAGCCCCTAGGTAGTGCATTCCATGGCTCTACCACCCTCTCAGTGAAGTAGCACCCCTCCTTTCTCCCTGAATCTTCCCTCCAGCTTCCACCCATGCCCTCTAGTGGCCCCTTCCTCCTTCCTTCAAGCACCCTCACTGTTCCTCCCCTATTTACCCTCTTCATGTACCTGAAGACCTCTATCATGTCCCCCGGTCCTCTCTCTCTTCCAAAGTGTACATATTTAGCTCTTCGAGCCTCTCCTCATAGGTCCTGTCCCCAAGCCCCAAATCATTTTGGTTGCCTCCTCTGGACCTCTCCAGGAGGTTAATGTCCTCTTTAAGTGTGGCCTCCAAACTGCACGCAGTACTCCAGGTGCGGCCTCACCAAGCAGTTATACAGAGGAGTATCACTCTCCTTCTGGAGGTGATCCCCTAGCGATGCATCCCAGCATCCTGTTGGCCTTGGCTGCTGCCCTCCTACAAGTCTCAGAGTTGTTCATCTTGACATCCACCACCACCCCCAGGTCCCTCTCAGCCATTGAGACTTGTAGTATTTCCCCCAGGGTGTACACTTGGCCTGGGTTTCTGGCCCCAGGTGGTGGAGTACATTTCCCTGCATTAAACCTCAGCTTCCACTTTCTAGACCATCTTTCCAGAGCCTCCAGGTCCCCCTGCAGGGCCACCCTCCCCTCCTCCCCATCCACCACTGCCCCCAGTTTCGAGTCATCTGCAAAGAGACTCATCTCACTCCTGATTCCTATCCTTATGTCAGACACATAGGCGTTGAACAGAAGGGGCCCAAGGACTGATCCCTGTGGAACCCCACTAATGACCCTCCTTGGGGAAGAGATTATCCCACCAACTACGACCCTCTGGGTCCGGTCCTGGAGCCAATTGCCTATCCATCGGATCATCTGGTTTCCCACCCCCATTTATACACCCCCAGTTACATTACACTTTTTCAAAAAGTAAGGAAATTCATTGCAAAATTCCCTGATCTACTTTCAAACATAACATCAGCCTGAAATATACAACACAGCTGTCATTTCTTAAAGACAGGTTTGTCATATAGTACTTGCACTACACAACACAGCTGTTGTTTCTTAAAGACAGCTGTTTCATATAGTACTTGCTCTATATGACACAGGTGCCCTTGATAAATGGCAGATCAAAACAGGTAGTTCTTAGGCTCAGTTTGAAAGGCGGTTCTCTGTAACAGGGCAGCCAGCCTCAAGCAAAAGCAAAAGTCCAAAAGAACAGCGCTCCAAGAAACACAGACCAGAGATTTCAACTAGACTCCTGTTTAATAATTCACCACGGCTCTCACCGTGGTGAATAATTAGACAACAATCTAGTTGAAATCTCTGGTCTGTGTTTCTTAGAGCGTTGTTCTTTTGGAGTTTTCATAAATGACAGCTGTGTCATATAGTACTTGCACTATATAACACAGCTGTCTTTATTAAAGACAGTTGTATCGTATCTGTCTACATCTTTGTGGGTAAGTATGGGGTAAGATGGGGGTTGTGGGTATTCACTGGGAGGTTTGGTTGGGGATAGAGAGGGGGTGGCAGACAACGAGGTACTGTTTTCTTATTTTCAGGTAAAAAAAAAGATGTGCTAGGACTGTTTTTGCCCTTTCAGGTTATTTCACTATTTGTGACACTGGGGTAGTAAATGCCGACACCGGGATTAGGCCCCCCCTCGATGTCGGCTGTGTCAATTCAGCAAGACACTGCACGAGGGGAAGCATCAGACAAAGGGGGTGGGCATCCTGGTGTTGGTAATTAATAAATAAATAAAAAATACACTGTCACCAGAGATTGGGGCCCCAGTGTGCGGAGATACAATTGAGTGTCACAGGATGGTCAAGATGGTAGGGCTACAATGACAGCAGCCCCATCCCTGACCTATGATTGGCAACAGCAGCAGAAGTTGCACTATACAAAACAGCTATCTTATATTAAAGATGGCTGTGTTGTATAACAGGCAGTATAACATAGTGGTTAAGGGCACTGAGCTACAAACGTGGAGACCTGGGAATGAATCCCACAACCCTCACTTGCATACTGTGTGATCCTGAGCAAGTCACTTAACTTCGTTGTGCTCCCAGATTGCACCTTGAAACAAGCTCTGGCTTAGTGTGTCTGAACTGATTAAACAGTTTCCCCTTTCTTGTAGTGCAAACTGTGGTTTTCACAAAAATTCATTTATGAATAGAACGTTGATTTGTTGAACTGTGCATGCTCAGAAAAAGAACATTTTTACTAACTACCAGTATTTTAAAAACTACTTAACTATGGTACCTACAAACAAAAAAAGCACATACCTTGTGAGAGTTAGGACTGACGACCCCATCGAGCACCCAATGCCGGTTGGGGGGGAGGACTGGGGGGTCCATGGGGGGCTTTCAACCCTAACACAAAATTTCCTCACATTTGTCACTGTGGAACAACCCTAACTAATGCATTAAACTGAGTTTTTTGCCTCTAATTTCCCTTCTTTTTGAGAATGATGACAAGAAATAGAGAAAGGGCCCCACGCTCCCACCACATGATGTCTTGTGACATAGGAACAGGAACAGCAATGCAAACAGAAGCACGAACAGTAGCGCACATGGTAATGCAAACTTAAATGGTAAAAGAAACATTACTAGAAACGCAAGCGCAAAGTGACGCCGAAGCGAACAGTGATGCAAACAGACATTGAAGTGCATCTGAAAACACAACTGGTAATGCGAACAGTGATCGCAGCAGTATTTTAAATGGAAATGTTAAGTGTCATAGCAAAAAGAACGTGAAAGGGAACAGAAACGAAAACATGAACGCAAGCGCACTCGTAAACGCAAACCGTAATGTGCACAGGCATGGTACCTCAATTGTAAATTCAAATGATAAAGTTGACATGAAGAATAACACCAAAGGAAAGAGAAATGGAAACAGGAACAGAAGCACGTATGGAAATGCAAACCTAAACGCGCATGGGCACAGTACCGCAATTGTTAATGCAAATGTTAATGGTAACAGCAACAATAATGCCAAAGGAAAGAGAAATGCAAATGTAAGCAAGTACAGAAATGCAAACCGTTACATGCACAGTCATGGTACTACAATTGTAAATGCAAATGCTAACAGTAACAACAAAAATAATGCCAAAGGAAACAGAAATGTAACAGAAACGCAAGCGCATATGGAAACGCAAACTGTTACGCACGTGCATGGTACCATAATTGCAAATGGAACAGGTAACGGTAACAGCAACAATAACACCAAATGACACAGAAACACAAGCGCAAGCAAAAACGCAAACCATAATGCACACGGTGGAGTAGACAGTAATGGTGCCACAAACGGTAATGGAAACGCAACTGGAAACACTAACTGGCACAGTAATGAAAGGGCACACCCTTCTTTTCCCCCAAAAATGCATTGGAAAACACAGTGAAAACAAAGAATGTATACATAACAGGGGCGAAGGTTAGAGCGTTGTTGGTGCAAATCCGCCCTTGATGCCGACCACCTTAGATTGATGGAACATTATTCTGTCTATTAATCTGCAATCACTCATAAGAAGGCAGAATTCCTGTCCAGGGAGATTGCAGTTGCACAGAATCGACCAGCTCAGCTGTTTCAGACTGTAGACAGACTGTGCAACCCAGTCTGTCTGCAAGTGCAAAAAGTCTTTTTGCAAGTAGAGTGCGAGGAGCTCGCTTGGTTTTTTGCAATTAAGGTGGCTGACATCAGGGCGGGACTGCGTCCAGCAATCTCTAAGGGTGAGGTTGTGGAACAGTGTGAGTTCACAGTACCTTAATTCTCTTGGAGTTCCTTTTGCCGACTGGAAGTCGTGGATGTTATGAGGATCATCCATAGTGTGCGGCCTATGAGCTGTAGTTTGGACCCTGGACCAACTCCCCTAATTTTGGGTTGTCTTGAGACCATTGGTCCAGTTATGGTGCAAATAGTCTGGTGCTCCTTAGAGTCAGGTGAGTTTCCTAACTCCCTGAAAGAGGCGGTGGTGACAACCCTCTTGAAAAAAGCTACTCTGGACCCAGACTGTTTTTCAAACTACAGACCTAACTCTAACCTTCCCTTTATTGGGAAGGTTATTGAGAAGGTAGTGGCAGCCCAATTGGAAGACCATTTAACCATCCATAGTGTCTACGAATCCTTCCAATCCGGTTTTCGTAAAAGACACAGCACCGAGACTGCTCTGGTTCGGGTGCTTAATGATCTTCTGAGGGTGAGAGATCAGAAGAGATGTTCCATTCTAGTTCTTCTTGATCTCTTGTCAGCTTTTGACACTGTGGATCACTTGGTGTTGTTAGCACGCCTGAGGTCAATTTGTGGAATGTCAGGAACTGTTTTAAAATGGTTCACTTCATTCCTCACTGGGAGATCACAAAGAGTTGTGTCGGGGGTTCATTCCTCTGGCTCAACTCTTTTGTTGTGTGGGGTGCCTCAGGGTTCAGTGCTATCACCCATGTTATTCGCAGTGTACATGCTGCCCCTCGGAGACAGTATAAGATGGTATGGGCTGAGGTTTCACTGTTATGCAGATGATACCCAGCTATACTTGTCTTTTGCATCTGACCAGGATGGAGCACTCTCGGTGTTTAATAACTGTCTAGAAGAAATCCAAAGGTGGATGGATTCTAGTTGGTTAAAGTTGAACTCAGAGAAGACAGAGGTGTTAGTGGTGGACCCAGGTGGTCAGATAATGAGGTCGCATGATGGCACGCCCCCTGGAATTTTTCTTGGGGGTGTGTCACTTTCAACCTCTGAACAGGTGCGCAACCTTGGGATTGTCCTAGATGATAGGCTGACCCTTAAATCTCAGGTGTCAGCCATTGTCAGGACTTCCTTTTACCATTTTAGGAATATTGCCAGGGTGCGTCACCTCGTTCCGTCTGACTCCCTACCAATGTTGGTCCACGCTTTTGTGTCCTCACGCTTGGACTACTGCAACGCCCTTTACTTTGGGCTTTCTAGGGTTGAAATCCATCACCTTCAGCTGGTGCAGAACACTGTAGCCCGGGTTTTGACTGGGACAAGGAGATCCAGTCATATAACCCCGGTGCTGCGCGAACTGCACTGGCTGCCTATACGGTGGTGGATCACCTTTAAAGTCATTTTATTGACTTTTAAAGCCCTTTATGATCAGGGTCTGACCTATCTGAAAGAACTTCTGGTACCTTACTGCCCTGGCAGATTGCTCCGCTCGGCCGACGAGGGGTTGTTAGAGATTCCAAGAGTGAATTTAAAATCCTCTGGTAGTAGAGCATTTTCATATGCCGCACCCACTCTCTGGAATTCTCTACCATGCCAGTTAAGGGAGTGCACCTCCGTGGAGGTATTTAAGAAAGATTTGAAAACCTATTTATGGGATCTGGCCTATCTGGATGTTTAATGGTAATTATTTATAAATATTTGTGGATTGTATGGTAGATCGTATGGTCTGTTTTAACTGAGTGATGTTTCAATGAATTCATTTTATATGTTTAAAATCGATAGTGTATATTGTGTTTTGATGTAAAGCACCTTGATATTCCTGAAAGACGCTTTAAAAATAAAGTTATTATTATTATAACAATTGGCTTCGGAGAAGAAAATGAGGACTTGGAATATTAAATTGCTTATATCTCAGGAACTGTACGATGTAGAAAACAATGTAAATTTCATATGAATGATGACTTTCCTGGCTAGTTTTGCACTTTGCCCCCATTTGGCGGGGCTAAGTGTTTTTGCGATGAAAAGTCCGTATCTCACACTGTTTCCGAGATACGGGTCCCGAAAGGCGCGACAGACTCCATAATGTTAGCCAGTGGGAAAAAGTGTCAAATTTGGAGTGCCGTCACTGTGCTGCCCTGTAATACTTTTTCACCAAACCACCAAAAGGCACATCAGTGAGATGTTGGCTTTCTTCTTTCCAAATTTCAGCCCAAAAGACCAAACCGTTATTTTGCAGCAGGGCTGCAAAGGATTCCTGTAATGCGGTGGAGACCGTAATGTTATCCTATGAGAAAAAGTGTCAACTTTGGAGTGCTGTAACTTTGCTGCCCTGTAATATTTTTTTCACCAAAACAGTGAAAGGCACATCCGTGAGATGTTGGCTGCGTTCCCTCCAAATTTCATCTCAAAAGACCAAACCATTCTTTTGCAGCAGAGTAGCAAAAGATTGCTGTCAGTTTGCCATAGCCTGAAAAAGTACTGTCAAACTTTGCGAAAGCTTTCACAAATTAATTTGACAGTGTCACAAGTGTGAAAGTACTTTGTGAAAGTACTTTTTCCAGAAATCTGAAAAACATATTTCTGGGGTGTTTTACCCCCAAATAAAGACATGCCTAGCATCCTCAGGATCCGACTAGGTGAATACAAAAAGAATTAGATTGCTAGAGGGTCTCAAATTTAAATGTCAAGCATTTTTCTGGTCACCAACTCAAAACAAAATGGCACGTTTGTGAAAGTAAAAGGGCCATTTGCAAAAGTAAAAACTGCATTTGCAACACTTTCAAACTTTTGTTAACTTTCCCAATGACTTATAATGGGAACTTGTTTTTTGAATAACTTTTGAACTGTTTAATATTTTTTCACGAAATCTTCAAAAGGCACACTGGGCACCCTGGCCACATGTTCCCTGAAGTTTTTGGACCACTCGCACAAACTATGCGACCTGTAGGCGAGAGCAAAGAAATCACCCGAAAGCGTAAATGTGTGCACAGATCACGCTTAATAACTCCTCAGCTGTATAGCTGACTGGTACAAAAGTTGGTAGATCTCAGGATATATGGCTCTTGATCATGCATGCCAAATTTCAGGCAAATCTGTTGAACGGTGGAAAAGATATTAAGGTGCAAAGTTTGACCCTTTAACCTTAAAAAAGGCTTCTCAACTCTAACTATGGTAGCACTACTGTGCTACCATAATATATATATATATATATCTTCATGGCAAAAAAACTCCATTTAATGCATCAGTTAGGGTTGTTCTACAGTGACAAAAGTGAGGAAATTCGATGTTAGAGTTCCCATCCCTTGCACCCCACCCCCACGCCGCCCCCACCAACAGGCATTAGGGTGTGAGTTGGGGTCATCGGTCCTAACTCTCACTCCATCCCATGTGTGAACAAGCTGAGGTGGGGCAGTATAGGAGAAAGGGGTGAGAGTTAGGACCAATGACCCCAACACACACCCTTATGCCTCTTGGTGGGGGTGGGGTGCAAGAGGGGTGGGAACCCGAACATTGAATTTCCTTGCTTTTGTCGCTGTGGAACAACCCTAATTGATGCATCAAACAGAGTTTTTTTGCCATGTATTTCCCTTTTTTTTTGAGAATGAGCACTATAAATAGTGAATTTTTTTGTCACAGTAATGCTAACAGTAACGCAAACACAAGCACAAACAGTAACACACATGGTGACACAAAGGTAAATGGTAACGCTAATAGTAAGAGAAACACAAGTTCAAACATTAATGAAAACAGAAATGGTAACACAAACGGTAATGCAAATTCTAACGGCAACAGAAATGCAAACATTAACGGAAACAGTAACGTAAATGGTAATGCCAGTGGAAATGCACACAGTAAGAAAAATGTAAACAGTAACAGAAACATAAATAGAAATGCAAACGTTTAAAGCAATGGTGCAGCAGAAGGAAACAGTAATGCAATCAACAATGGAAATGCAACTGAAAACACAAATGATAAGGGCAACAGAAACGGAAATGGTGACGAAGATGCAATATGGTAATGCAACTGGAAATGCAAACAGTTACAGTAACAACAACAATGACACCAAAGTGAACAGTAACGCAAAGGGAAATGCATGTGCATACAGAGACACAAATGGTAACATACACGGGCATGGTACCACAACTGGAAACACAAATGCTAATGGTAACAACTACGATGAGGCCAAAGGAAACACAAATGCAAACGGAAGCACGTAGGCAAATGCAAATGGTAATGCACACGGTGAAGCAAAACAAAATGCAAACAGAAACAGTAATGGAAATGCAAATGGTAACAGTAATGCAAATGCAAGCACAAATGAAAATGCAAAGGGTAAAGCATACCGTGGCATCAACGGTAACGCAGACAGTTATTGAAATGCAAGTGTAAGCAGTAAGTGTAACAGTAACGAAAGTGCACACCCTTTTTTCCCCAAAAGCTGCATAGAGAAACACAGTGAATACAAAGAATGTATGCATAATAATGGGCCTCGGAGCAGAAAAATGAGCACTTGGAATACTAAATTGCTTATATCTCAGGAACTGTACAACGTAGAAAAAAAATTAAAATGTCATATTATTTATGACTTTCCTGGCTAGTTTTAAACTTAGCCCCCAAGTGGGTGGCTAAGCATTTTTCTGATGAAAAGTCCATATCTCAAAGCGTTTCCAAGATATGGGCACCAAAAGGTACGGCAGATGCCGTAATGTTAGTCTATGGAAAAAAGCATCAACTTCAGAGTACCATAACTTTGCATTCCTGTAATATTTTGTCACCAAACCACAGAAAGGCACATCTGTGGGATGTTGGCTTTCATCCTTCCAAAATTCTGCCCGAAAGACCAAACTATTCTTTTGCATCAGGGTGGCAAAGAATTCCTGTTATTTTCAACATTGTGTCACAAAGTAGTGTTGCAAATCATGACATTTTCACAATAAAAATCACGAAATGCGACACTACTTTGTGACACTACAGTTTGCAAACAATTCAAAAACATATTTCTGGGGTGTTTAACCCCCCCAAAAAATACATGGCTAACATCCTCAGGGCTCAACCAGGTGAACACAAAAAGAATTGTGTCCCTAGAGGGTCCTAAATTTAAATAGCAAGCATTTTTGTGACCACTAACTGAAAAAAAATGGCTGACTCAAGACACTGCAGGGGTCATTTGTGACACTAAAAACTGCATTTGCGACACTGTCTAACTTTTTGTTAACTTTTCCCATTGACTATAATGGGAAACTTATTTTTTGAATAACTTTTGAACCATTTAATATTTTTTCACAAAATCTTTGCAAGGCACATTGGGAATCCTGGCTGCATGCTCCCTGAAGTTTTTGGACCAGTCGCACAAACCGTGTGACCTGTAGGCGCAAGCAAAGAATGCACAAAAAAGCATAAATGAGCTACAGAATGTCACTTCATAACTCCACAACTGTATAATTGACCATTACAAAACTTGGCAGATCCAGAGATCTATGGAACTGCTCTGTGCCTGCCAAATTTCAGGCAAATCCATCATACAGTGACAAAGTTATTAAGATACAAATTTTCACACTTTAACCTTAAATGGGGTACTCAATCCTAACTATAGTGGCACTACCATGCCACTATAATATAATATATATATATATATATATATATATATATATATATATATATATATATATATATGGGATATGCAAGGTTCAGTGTGTGATAATGCATTTCTCTTGTACAGTTTCCAGTGACCTCAAGTAACTTCATGAGTGCCGAAGGTATGAGTGAGAGTTACAAGAGGTCACTGGAAACTGTACAAGATAAATGCATCATCACAAACTGAACCACTGCATATTCCATTTATGCAACAGGTTTAGATGTTGTGTGAAAGTTTTGATTTTGGTAGGTGTAAATAATTTGTCAAAAAAGGGAAAAGAAAATTGAATTTCATGCTGTATTTTGCTAATTATAAAAAAAACAAAATGGTGTCTGTAAATAAAACACCACTCATTTTTTTAGATATTTTTATGCTGACATTTTTTGTGCTCACAGTACCATGCTATAATTTTTTTGTTTTAAAGTTATTCACATTTGTTTATCAAAAAAGTGAACAAAAAATACATTTTCTTCTTTTTTTTTTGCTTATTATAAAAAATATTTAAGGTATCATGAAACACCTTTCACTTTGTAGATCATTTTGTGCAGAACAATATTTGTGCTCACAGTTCCATGCTATCTTTTTTCTTTTTAAAGTTATTCCTATTTGAATATGGTTAGTACTGCTTCTAAGGCCGAACATCCTAAATGAATTCTGAAGAGAACTCAGTAGATAAATGAGATATTATGGTGATAAATAAATATATCACTACAGTATCATAAATAAATGGTTTTATAAAATGGGCAAAAAAATATGCTAACGGTAACAGTAACGATGATGCCAAAGGAAACAGTAACGATGATTCCAAAGGAAGAGAGTACGCAAACTTAAATGCTAATGCACACGGTGATGCAAAACGAAATGCAAACAGAAACAGTAACGGTAACAGTAATGCAAATGCAAATGAAAACGCAAAGGGTAACGCACACAGTGGCGTAGATGGGAACGCTAACACAAATGGTTACGGAAACGCAAGTGGGAATGCTAATTGTGACAGTAACAAAAGCACACACCATTTTTTTCACCAACAGCTACATAGAGAAACACAGTGAATACAAAGAATGTATGCATAATTATGGGCTTTGGAGCAGAAAAATGAGCACTTGGAATACTAAATTGTTTCTAAATTGTTTATAAATTGTTTATATCTCAGGAACTATATGATGTAGAAAAAAAATTAAAATTTCACATAAATTGTGACTTTCGTGGCTAGTTTTGTACTTGGCCCTCAGTTCGGGGGCTAAGCATTTTTCCAACAAAAAGTCTGTATCTCGATGCATTTCTGAGATACGGGGCCCGAAAGGCGCTGCAGACGCCATAATGTTAGTCTATGGGAAAAAGTGTCAACTTCAGAGTACCATAACTTTGCGTCCCTGTAATATGTTATCACCTCAAAAAGGCACATCTGTGGAACGTTGGCTTTCTTCCCTCCAAATTTCAGCCCAAATGACCAAATCGTTCTTTTGTAGCAGGGTGGCAAAGAATTCTTGTTATTTTGGCCATACAATAGTGTCGCAAAGTAGTGTCCTGATTTGCGACACTTTCGCAAACAAAATCATGAAAGTGTCTCAAGTGCAACACTACAGTTTACAAAAATTTTAAAAACATATTTTTGGGTGTTTAACCCCTCAGAAAAGACATGGCTAGCATCCTCAGGGTCCGATTAGGTGAAAACAAAATAAATTGTGTCCCTAGAGGGTCCCAAATTTAAATGCCAAGCATTTCTATGAACCATTAACTGAAAAAAATGGCTGACTCATGACACTACAGGGGTTATTTGCAACACTAAAAACTGCATTTGCGACACTGTCGAACTTTTTGTTAACTTTTCCCATTGACAATAATGGGAAACTTGCTTTTTGAAAAACCTTTGAACCGTTTAATATTTTTTCACAAAATCATTAAAAGGCACATCAGGGACCCTGGCCACATGCTCCCTGATGTTTTTGGATCAGTCACGCAAACCGTGCGACCTGTAGGTGTGAGCAAAGAATGCTCAAATAAGTGTAACTGCGTTATGGAATGTCACTTTATAACTCCACAACCATATATCCGACCATTACAAAACATGGCAGATCCAGAGATCTATGGTACTGCTCCATGCCTGTCACATTTCAGGCAAATCCATTGTACGGTGGCAAAGTTATTAAGATGCTAAATTTCACACTTTAACCTTAAATGGGGTACTCAACCCTAACTATAGTGGCACTACCATGCCGCTATAATATATATAGATATCATAGTTCAGTTATGTAAACTTTAACTTGTTTTTACACAGTACAAATCTAGTCACTTTTCTGTGAGGGACACCAACTGTTTGAAAAAGAGGCAGTTGTGATACTGGTGTGTGCAGCTTCAGTACTGTGAGTTTGATGGACAGCTGGCAGTTACACATGCCCATTTGTAACCCAAAATTACAAGTTTATTTAACTATTAGAAATTCTAGTCACTGGTTATACAGAGAATAAAGTATGGGTAGGGGCAGGTCATTTTTAAAACACACCCAAAGTATGTGATGCCTCACAAACCAAGAGAGGGAAACATAGAAACATAGAATGTGACAGCAGACTGTTGGGAGGTCTAAACCTCACTTTCAGATTCTTGATGATATTGGGAATGCAAATAATCACAGACACATTACATTAGAGTAATAAACAAGTTTATTACTACCAAAGGGATAAATCACAGTTGCCCTAAGCAGCTCTTACCAGTAAAAACCGGGAGCCAGTGCTAAGCGTTCCCTACACCTCAAGGTTTCTCTGTGTCTCTTGGGGTCTCTCAGGTCTCCGAGGTATAAGGCTTGTGCATAACATTATATACCTATGATAATTACTATGGTTACCAAAAGACAGAAACATTTTTAGTTACAGAGATGAGCCCTATTGGCTAAATTAGAGGTGGCTCCACGGTCCAAGATAACATTATACAATTTTGTAAAGTCATCAGTTTGAGAACAAAAGAGTTCTTATACAGAATCTTACATAACTTAGTGTAGTGGTACAAATCACCTAAAGGTGGCAATGCTGTCTTACATATTATAATTACTCCAAGGACACAGATATCCTGGCGTCTTACAAGTAAGGAAATACACAGAAAATACATAGCAGAATATATGTATTAGCAAGCAAAGTGTATTACAACAATATGCATTTATATCCTGACATCTACTCTTGTACGGTAGATGCCCTTAGCTCTATATGTTAGTATAACATGTACTTAAGTGTTATCTGTCTATGGTGTACCTCTAAGGGTACCATTTAGGGTGCAGGGACCTCGTGTAACATTCCCCCCATTCAGACCTGAACCCAGAGGCTCTTTCCTATATAGCATCAGTGCAACATGGTGAAGTAATTCACATGAGCCAGGCCCAGCCTCTACATGCTTCCAGAAGTATGGATTGACAATTACAGGCCCCAGTCCAGATTGTAAACAAGCTAGTCTTGGATACAAACAGAAGGCCCTGCACCGAGGCCAAGGTCGGGGGCCGCTTACTAGTAGTTTTGTTGGATACAGGTACAGCTGTATCTGTGCCACATGCTAAACACTCAGACACATCCCCTTGGTCCACCGGATGGAAGACCAACATGTCAGAAGTTGATGGTACCAGGCTACCTGTATACCGTTCTCTACCCTTACCGGTAGAGCTAGGCCATCTAAAGGCCTCACACACCTTGCAACTAATGGTACTGCATAATCATCCTAGTATCATAGGGATTAACTTCCTTGTGCCACATGGCTGTGTGGTGGACCTAGCTAACATGCTACTGATACAGATTCAGAGCCCATATCATACCATTTTAATTCCTAATTCACATGTTGTGGCAACGATATCTGCCAATGACGAAGAGTATGACGTCGTAGATTTGTTCAAAAATCATGAACTCTTCCCAAAACTCCTCCCTATTGTGCAACAACATTTAAATGCATTTGCAATCAACAAGCATGACTGTGGTAAAATGCACACCGTCATCAAAGTGCCAGGCCCAGCACATGAGAGGCAAAGGCAATATACTTTCCCAACTGAGGCCTTGCCTTCCCTCAGAGAAACAATAAAGTCACTCCTCAAGCAAGGAGTAATCAAAACTTGTGTTTCCTCTGCTAACTCCCCAGTGTGGCCCGTGAAGAAACCCACAGGCACCTGGAGATTTACTATTGACTACAGAAAACTAAATCAGGTCACCCCCAGTTGTTCTCCACTGTGGCATCAGCACCAAATGTGCTACAACTTCTGACCCCTGATTTAAAATGGTTCAGTGCCCTGGACATCTCCAATGGTTTCTGGTCATTGCCATTGGCCCTCAAGAGTCAATATAAGTTTGCCTTCACCTTTAAAGGAAGACAGTATACGTGGACTTACTTGCCACAAGGATTCCATAACAGTCCATCCCTGTTCCACCTCCACATGATGAATGCCCTCGAGAGCTTCTCTACTCCCCAATGTCTCTTACAATATGCAGATGACCTGCTGCTGGCAACAGCCAAACAGGAACAACATTTGAATCTCTTGGATAAACTACTAACTCTCATTCAGGGAACAGGCTTAAAATGTGACCCAGCAAAAGTACAACTGTGTCAGAAAGAAGTACTTTTTCTGGGTCTAAAAATAACTGACCAAGGTCAAAGCCCTACCTAAAAAAAGGTACAGGGATTGCAAGACTTGCCATTACCTACCAGTGTGGCAACTCTTCAAAGGTTCCTAGGTATGGTAAATTATTCAAGAGATTTCATTTGTGATTTTGCTTAGAAAGCTGCTTCTCTGTATGAGTTACTCAAAAATGATGTACCCTTGACTTGGGGCCCTATACACACCCAGGCTGTGATGCCCCTAAAGCAGGCCTTGGCCTCCGCCCCAGCTCTGGTCAACCTCAATCCAGCACTACCATTTCATTTGGAATGTGCCACCTCTGACATTGCCATGTCAGCAGTGCTGGCTCAAAAGGTGCATGGTACCTTAAGTCCCATTGCATATGCCTCACAGCTCTTGACCCCAGTGGAACAAAAGTATGGCCTATGTAAAAAAAAACCTTCTGGCCTCCTACTGGGCTGTCAAGCACTTCCTGTATATCATTGGGTACTCACCACTGATTATCAACACCAACCACACCCCAACCACCTTTCTGCTCTCAAATAGAGTGAAGGATGGGTCAGTCTCTAACACCAGACTGATATACTAGTCACTTCTTCTCCAAGACAGAGACATACAGGTATAACCGACTAAAGTCCCATCTATGTTAGCTCATGGTCTTCTTTTCCAGGAAAAACCCCATGACTGTACACTATAGTCACCTGATCTTCCAGATCCAGGTCCTTTCCTCCCTGCCACGCCACAGATACTTATTAACACTTCTTTGTGCCATGTCTTTATTAATGGTTCAGCATCTTACTATCATGGAAAACAAATTGGAGGAATGGGCATTCTAGTGATCTACAGTACCCTTATAAAAACACTCAAAATATCTAAACACTGTAGTGTAGCATCGTCACAATATGCAAAGATGGCAGTGGTGGCCTATGCCCTCGAGTTCATCCAGTATGGAACCGAGGACACTATCATCTTTACAGATTCTAACTGGGTTTGTTGTTCCCTTACAAAATTTCTTCCCTTCTGGCAGAAGAACTCCTTCCTTTCCTCTGATGGCAGCCCAGTGAAATACAAAAAAATGGTAATATACATACATTCACTAGCACAAAAATTTGCATACAAACTCTATGTACACAAAATCAATGCCCATTCTCTCCATGACCACTATCATGCCTTCAATAACACAGCAGACACCCTTGCTAAGGAAGGGGCCCGGGGGGGGAACGTCTGGATGATGAACCATCCAGAGGCTAATGCAGCTGTACATATTGCAGCACTCAGGAAGAAACCTGAACTTTTTCTCCCTTGGACGTCTCTGCAGCCCAGCATTTTAATTCTGAGCTTAAAGAGGTGTTCAGATTCTTTGACAAAGGTACTGAAGAGAAACTTCCCACACATAACCCCTATCAGAAGCATAAAGGTAAGTTACGCTTGTCACCAGATGACAAGCTCATCTGGTTTCAACCAGATAACTCCACCACCAAGTTGTGGGTGGTCCCCAGACATTTATAGTCTAAATTCTTGCACCAAGTGCATAACACCCCCACTGGTGGACACCAGGAAGCAAAAAATACTCTTTAACGACTCAAGACCACTGCCTGGTGGCCCGGTATCACCAAAGATGTTAAACAATACATAGACAACTGTCTCATTTGTGCACAAAACAACCCCATCTCTACAAAACAAGAAGCCAAACTCTTACCACAATGACACTCTGACCCTTGGCATGCCATACAAATTGATTTCATTGGCCCTCTGACCAACACCAGCAAAAATAATAAGTATGCTCTTGTGGTAACTGCTCTAGGGTATACATATTGAGTTCCATTAATCTGTACTCATATGTTTTCTGATGCAGTCCCTGCACCATTTTGGTTGTCCTTCTCTGGACTGCCTCAATTTGATTAATGTCCTTGTGAAGGTGTGGCTTCCAGTACTGCACGCAATACTCCAGATGGGGCCTAGCCAGTGTCTTGTAAAGAGGGATTATTACCTCCCTCTTATGACTTATGATACCTCTACTAATACACCCCAACATCCCCCTAGCCTAACCTACTGTTTTAGTGGTCTGCTTGGATGATTTCAGGTCATCAGTGATGATGATGCCCAAGTCTTTTTCTTCCCTTGTAACTTCCAGTGACTCCCCTCCCAGCTTATAGGTGGCTTCAGGGTTTCTCGTCCCTATGTGCATGATCTTGCACTTCTTTGAGTTAAACCCCAGTTGCCACTCTTTTGACCATTTTGCTAGTTTATCCAGATCTCTTCTCATTCTGCACACCCCATCTGGATCATCTACTCTGCTACAGATCTTGGTGTCATCTGCAAACAGACAAACCTTACCCTCCAGTCCATCTGCAATGTCACTGATGAAGATATTGAAGAGGACTGGCCCCAGGACTGAACCCTGAGGTACCCCACTTGTGACTTGCATCTCTTCTGGCTGTATACTGTTTACCACCACTCTCTGTTTTCTGCCCATCAACCAGTTTGCTACCCAGTTGACCACCTTCTGACCCACCCCCGAGCCTACCCAGCTTATTAGTCAATCTTTTATGTGGAATAGTATCGAAAGCTTTGCTGAAGTCAAGGTAGGCAACATCAACTGCTCCCCCTTGGTCCACCAGTCAAAGAAATCTATGAGATTAGTTTGACAGGACCTTCCTTTTGTAAATCCATGCTGTCTTGGATCCTGTACTCCTATGGATTCCAGGTGTTGCACTATCCTTTCCTTAAGGAGTGCCTCCATAATCTTGCCCACTACTGAGGTAAGACTGACTGGTCTGTAGTTCTCCGCTT
Source organism: Neoceratodus forsteri (assembly GCA_016271365.2). Lineage (NCBI taxonomy): Eukaryota > Metazoa > Chordata > Ceratodontiformes > Ceratodontidae > Neoceratodus > Neoceratodus forsteri. Next base: position 664,463,850 of record CM057456.1, on the reverse strand, counting down.
CTTCCCTGCTACCACTCTTGTGGAACGGGATCATATGAGCCCTTCTCCAGTCTTCTGAGACCTCGCCTGTGCTCAGAGACCCGCTAAACAGTTCTGATAATGCCTCTGCTAGTTCCACCCTTAGCTCCTTTAGTACCCTGGGATGTATGACATCAGGTCCCATTGCCTTGTCCACCCTGAGCTTATTAAGATCTTGTAGGCCCCTTTCCTTTGTGAAGGGACTAGTGCACACCTCCCCCACCCCCCGTGTCCTTGGTGCTGAGCTGCGGGCCCTGCCCTGCCTTCTCTTCAATAAATACTGAGCAGAAGTATCTATTTAGGATAGATGCTAATACATGATCCTCCTCCACACACTCCCCCTTATCCCCTTTGATGTTAGCAATACCCCCTCTGGACTTTCTCCTTTCACTAATGTATCTATAGAAAGTCTTGTCACCTTCTTTTACTGTTTGTGCTAGTGTTTCCTCGGTCTGGGCCTTTGCCTGACATACTGCCTTCCCTGCTTCCCTTAGGGAAGTTTGGTATGCCTCCCTATCTTCATCCCACTGTGTTCCCTTATATTTCCTGAAGGCTAGCCTTTTGGCTCAGACCTTTTCTGCTACTGTTTTTGAGAACCAAAGTGGTTTCCTTCTTCTTTTGCACTTCTTTTTCTCTCTAACACAATGGGATGTTGCTTCAAGTATTGCATTCTAATGCTTGCCCACTTTACCTGTACCACTTCACCTGTATTTCTTTTTGCCAGGGCTAGCTTTACTCTGTTAGCCATCTTATCAAAGTCAGCTCCTCTGAAGTCTCATATTTTAGCCTTGGAATGGGATGATTTAGTTCTAGTGGCCAAATTGAACCATACCATGTGATGGTCACTTGCCCCCAGGTGACCTTCTACCTGGAGATCTGTGATCCTTTCTCTGTTAGTCAGTACTAGATCTAGGATAGCCCTGTCTCTTGTGGGTTGTTGTACCAGTTGTTTGAGGCCCTCCCCCTGCAGGAAATCCACCATGTGTCTAGTTCTGGCAGATGTTCCTTCTTGATTTGACAAATCTGTATCTGGCACGTTGAAGTCTTCCATTATCAGAACCTCCCCTTTAGCTGTCATGTTTTGTATATCTTCTGACAGTAATGTGTCTATGTCCTCCCCCTGATCTGGAGGCATGTAGACAACCCCAGTTCATATGGCTGTCCCATATCCTATTTCCAGGGTGACCCACAGTTCATCTGGCTCCTTATGTGTATTCTGAATTTCTGTAGCTTTGATATTTTCATTGACATAAAGGACCCTTTCCCTGCTGAAAAAGAAGAACCACGGATGAAAGAAACAAGGAGGTAAGAGCAGAAACAATCGGACAGCAACAAATGCAGTGGCCCTGAAAGCTTATCCTAATGATAGATAAAACTGTAAAACCTGTAAAGTACCACATGTAATAATTTCAGAGAAGATATACCCTGTAAGAAACACTTTGCTACAAAGAAAAATAAAGCAGCAACAGAAGATATACCTTGCAAAAGACAATTTGAATTAGAAGATTACAGCAGTAATCTGTAAGCACACACCTGTAGGCACACCCTGTAATAATGCAGCAGAAGGTATACCCAGCAACAACAATTTGAATCAGAGAAAAATAAAGCAATAAAATGTTAGCAGAAAACAGTAACAAACCCTGTGAGTACAAAATAAAAACAACAGCACACAGTATATCTGCCTAGCCCAGGGGTTCTCAAATGGTGAGGCGCGCCTCCCTGGGGAGGCTCAAGCTCGTTCTAGGGGAGGCGCGGAGACGCGATGCCAATTTGCGTTGATATACCGTGCTGTACCTTCTGCATCTCGGATCCCAACCAAGTTCAATACTGCAGCTAGAGTAGTAGGCAGGGGGATTCGGAGCCAGCCAATGCCTGTGCAAAACAAGGTCTTCGGCAGACCAATAGAAAGCCCAGAATATGTGCCCAATCAGAGAGAAGTGGCTGTAGCCAATCGGTATTGTGCATTTGCAGCCAATCATCACCCGGCTCCCTCAACCAATGAGCAGCTTTGTAACGTGCAATGACGTCATCAACCCGGAAATAAAATGCCATGCCATGCGTGCGGTTGAATGGAGACTCCGACCGGAATTTATATTGCGGTGGGTTTTTTTTTGATCCCCAGCAAGTCGCTTTTAACAGCGCTCGTCTTCCGACTCCTGAAGCCGCTACCTGCCGACTCCGCCTGTCAACTACCGCCTTCCAGCTGCTATAATCGCCACCGTGGAACGCTGATTGCCGCAGACAGAGCTCCTTGAGACTACTGGTGACATCCTTGCAGACGGATCCTTCCTCAGACTTCTGGTAAAATTCTACTGTACTTTTGGAAGCTCCAATGGGGTTTGGTCTGGCTGGCCTCACCGGGTGGGGGGCGCATGCCTGATGGCCTGACTTGGATGTGGGGGGTGCTTGATGACCTGTCTGGGAGATTTGGGGGTGCTGCCTGATGGTCTGTCTGGGAGGTTTGGGGGTGCTGCCTGATTGATGGCCTGACTGGGAGGTGGGGGTGCTGCCTGATGGCCTGAATGGGAGGTGGGGGGTCTGGTGGCCTGACTTGGAGGTGGGGGGTGCTGCTTGATGGCCTGTCTGGGGGTGCTGCCTGATGGCCTGTCTGGGAGGTTTGGGGGTGCTGCCTGATTGATGGCCTGACTGGGAGGTGGGGGGTGCTGCCTGATGGCCTGACTGGGAGGTGGGGGGTGCTGCCTGATGGCCTGACTGGGAGGTGGGAGGTTCTGATGGCCTGACTTGGAGGTGGGGGTGCTGCTTGATGGCCTGTCTGGGGGTGCTGCCTGATGGCCTGTCTGGGAGGTTTGGGTGGTGCTGCCTGATTGATGGCTTGACTGGGAGATTGGGAGGGTGTTGCCTGATGGCCTGACTGGGAGGTGGGGGGTTCTGATGGCCTGACTGGGAGGTGGGGGGTGCTGCCTGATTGATGGCCTGACTGGGAGATTGGGAGGGTGTTGCCTGATGGCCTGACTGGGAGGTGGGGGTGCTGCCTGATGCCCAGCCTGATGTGCCTCATGCCTCTCATGTGGGGAGGAACTGTATTGCCTCACAGCTGATCTGGCCTGAGTGGGAGTTTGGGGGCTGATGCCTCTTATGGGGGATGATGCCTCTTGTGGTGGGGTGTGGTAGCTTGAGCAGGTGTTCAATGCATACCTCTCAACCTCTTCCTCATATAGCAGGGTCAAGGCTTAAAAAAAAATCGGAGACACATCTTCAAAATTAGAGATCCACCCATAAAGCTGGTAGAATATGGGGCTTGTAGTAAATGCATTTTCTAAAGAAGAAGAAGTCAGTAACTTTAAGGCTTGACCTTGTTCTGTGCTTATGGTTCCCACTGAGCCACAAAACACAAATTTAGGAGGAACACAGTAAAATTTTGAGGCAAAATCAGGGACGTCCGTGAAAATCAGGGACACTTGAGAGGTATGGTTCGATGTGGTGATTGGGGGGACTGATGCCTCTCAGCTGGTCTGTTCTCAAGCAAGGATTTGCAGTGTTGGGGATGTGGGAGGTGCCTGTACTGCCTCGCTGGTCCAGTCTGGTGGGGGGGCAGTTATACAAAATGTCTCTTGGCTGCTTTGCCAGGGGTAATGCTGCTGCTAACAGAGCCTGGGGAAGGGGAATGCATTTCATGGTCGTGGTGATGCTGCCTCAGTGATAGTTAAAGCAGGTATTTGATGTGGTGATTGGGGGGGGACTCTGATGCCTCTTAGCAGGGATTTGTCGTGGTAGTGGCAGGTGGGGGAGGGGTTGGCTGTAATATCCCGCAGCTGGTCTGGCCTGAGTGGATGGTGGTGGTGTCATGCATGAGTCTGAGCAGGGGGAATGGGTGAAACCGTGCTTGGGGGTCATGCCCCTTAGCTGGTTTGCCCAGGATGGTAATGCTAAGCTGCATGATGTCTCTGCGGTGTGCCATTTTATTCTTGGTTCGGCTGTTTCAGCAGTGGCCCAGAGCCGGGGTCACACAAGATGCCTTTCTATGCTGTGCAAGCCTGAAATGGCCCCTATCCTATTTATATGGTTGTTGAATGAGAACCTCTTTAGGGTGGGACACTTTGGAGTGAAGGGCCTGCTTGTCTTGCTTGGGTGTGGGGACCTTACCTAGGTCTGTTCAAGGAGTGCCATATCCTCCACTCACACCTATGGCATGCAACTGCAAAGCAGCTGCATCTGACTGAACCACCAGTTTATGTGGTGGTGTGTTGAAATGGTGGCATGGTTTATATGTGATGCTTCTGTGTGGGTTCAAATGTTAGTTTTGTAACTGATGTTGGGATGGGGGTAGCCCGTGTGTTTGGGCAGGGGTTTTGGAATGAATAACCTGATGCTGTTGCCTACTACCCACGTAAGTCCAATTTACAACGTTGGAGCTAACGGAAAAGGAAATTGTGGTAAGTATAATTGTTCCTGTTCTCCCGCTGATACCCACTTCTGTCTGAGGAAAAGAAACCTACATCTGGCCTGTATGGTGGGAGTGGGGCGGGAGTGAAGGACCTGCTGTACAAGTTTTTGGAGTGATTTGCTGGGTGTGTTTTGACCGAAGGACCTGCTGGCGTGGCACCAGTGCCACTGGGTAACTACTGAAGCACCGTCCTACCTTAGGAAGGAAGTGCTTTTATTTGTTTTGTTTGGCATCCTTGTGTCATTTATAATTGTTGCTGCTGCTGGCCCAATATGATTTGGGCCATTACTACAGTAGTGTTGTCCTTGTCCTGAGAGATTTAAGTGTCAGTATCAGTGTGGCTCAGTTGGTAGCACATCCATCTCTGGACCAGAGGGTTGTGGGTTTTGATACCACATTGGGATTGGAAACGTAACGAAGTGCTGGCACCATTGCAGTATTCAAGGGGTGGTATGCTGCACTAGTGCTGTCCTTTGGATGAGACGTTAAAACAGCGGTCCCCTGGCTTCTGCCTGTCCTGGTGGGTGTCCAGGTGGAAGAAAAGTCATAGAACCCTGCATTCTTTGCAAAGAGTAGGCGAGGATATTCTGTATGTAGCCAATAGCCCCTTCACATAACGGATCCATGCAATTGTCAATGATTGTGAATGGGCCTGCATCTGGGGAGCATATAAGATGTATTTTGGGGGTGTGGGGTTGAAATGGCTCATGTTTTTGCTTATTTATTATATTGATTTGGGCTGGGTGGTGGAATAAGACTTGTTTCCTGCAGATTTAAAATGGTGCTGTTATGCATATGTGATGTCTCTGACTTGTAATGCATGGTTTTAAAAGTACACACTTTCTTTTGCCTTTCTGATGTGGGCGGGTGTGAATGAGGAGCCAGCATTTTTGGGTGGGGGGGCTTTGAAGCGAGGGTCAGTGAGCTTTGCTAGCTCTTCCCACATATATCTCCCATTGACAGTGGACAATGTTGGAGCTAACAGAAAAGGAAATTATGGTAAGTGACAGAATTTCTCTTATCCTCCTGTGTACTCAATGCCTTTGCTAGTTTAAAAAGACCTGCGTATGGATCTGGCCTTGGGATGGTGGGCTTGGACTCTGAGCAAAAGGGTTTGCTGGGCTCTGGAGGACACAAAGGACCTGCACTAAAGTCTGAATGCACAGTACATTTATCTGCATGGGTAGCACCTTTGACATGAAGGACAGATGAGATGTAGCAGAGCAGTCTTGAGAAGTAAATGAAGGGCATCCTCCTGGCTGGTCATGTGTCTGCGCATAAGGATGGAGTGCTGTTTTGGGACTACGGCCTGCGGACTACAGCTTGTGATGCTGGGCCTCTGTGTATGAATGCCTGTGTTCTGCAAGTCAAGGCAGTCTGGGGTTTCAAAGTGTGGCAAGGTGGTCACTCTGCAGTGGTCCTGCCTGAACTTTGTCTGGGGGGGGGGATGATTACAAAGTGCTCGTTCTGATCTGGTCCTGCCAGAGCTGTGTTGGGGTGGCTGATTACATCTTACAAAGTACTGCTGCTGCGTAGCTGCAGTCCTTCACTAATGATCCTGTCCTACTGGAGATCTGTTGGGAGGTACATTTACAAGGTGACGCAAAGCAACAATCTTGATCCTGCCAGAGCTGCTGCTGGCAGTTGCCTGATTAAAAAGGGATGCACCTGCCCAGTCTTGATATTTCAGATATTGCTTTTTTATGGCTTCTTCGTTCAACAAATTGTGCTTCAATTAATAAGTGGTGTTCTTCTTGTCAGTGTGCCTCAGTTGGTGGTACATCTGCCTGTGGACCAGAGGGTTGTGTGTTCTCATCCCACACCAGGATTGGACGCATGCCAAAAACACTGGCATCCGAGTGCTGTATTTGGGGGGGGCAGTACTACTAGGAGTTCCGCCTTTCGGATGCGCTGTCAAACTGAGCTCTTCTTCTAACCTCCTGGTGGGTGTCCAGGTGAAAGTAAATCAATGCACTCTTTGCAAAAGTAGGGTTCAGCTCCGTATTCCCCTTGTTTAACCATAAAATAGGTTCATGCAATTGTCCAGGCTGTGTCTGGTTGCTGATGTGCGATATGGTCGCCACTTCAAATTCAGTCACTTCACTACCAGTCTACCATTGCTTGTTCAGTGCTTTGGGATACACTGCGTATGAAAAGTGCTATATTCTTCTTCTTCTTCGCGGGTATTGTGTCTGTAGCAGTTGTACTGTAGCAGTTCTGGCGGAACATTTGGGCATGCCCAGGATGGTCTGGCCGCAGACTGGCTTAACTGATGTCAACTTCTCATCAATATGAATTTTTCGTTGCATTGTAGACAAAGAATGGATCGCTTTCTGATTGGAAAGAAACGTGTGCATGAGGAGATGGAACCTGTTGGGCAGAGAGAACCTCAAGCAAAACGCAAGGCCAGAAGATATGATGAGGACTATCTGAAACTAGGATTCACCTGGATTGGGATTCAGTGATGCACCCACCCCAGTGTGTGGTGTGTGCTGAGGTTCTGGCACAAGACAATATGCGGCCCTGCAAGCTAAGGCGTCATCTGGAAACAAAGCACCCCAGCTTACTTTCAAAACCAGTGGAGTTCTTCAAAAGAAAACTGAGTGAACTGCGAGGCCAAAAAAAAGTTGTGGAGCACCATGGGACTGTTACTGTAAGCGGTTGACATCATATCTTCTATCTCTGAGAATTGCCAAAGCTGGGAAGCCACACAACATTGGAGAAGAGCTGCTAATTCCTGCTGCAAAGGAATATGTTCAGTGATGCTTGGAGAGAAAGCAGCTGCACAGCTGGAAGCAATCCCTCTTTCAAACGACACAGTTTGCCGTCGTATTGAGGTCATGTCTGCAGATGTGAAGCATCAGATCGTAGATTCCATTCATCAAAGCCCATTCTTCTCTCTGCAGATAGATGAGTCCACTGATATAGCAGATGCTGCACAGCTTCTGGTGTATGTTTGGTATGCCACGGACACAGATCTTCGGGAGGAGTTTCTATTCTGCCATGCACTTCCCACGAGAGCAACTGGGGAAGAGCTGTTTCGTCTGCTGAATACTTTCATTGAGAATGAAGGCCTTGATTGAGTCATTGTGTTGGTATCTGCAGTGATGGAGCTCATGCAATGACTGGAAGACACAGCGGAATGGTGACCAGGGTACAAGCAGTGGCTCCCAATGCTCTCTGGAACCACTGCATGATTCACAGGGAAGCTCAGGCAGCCAAGAGGATGCCAGATGAACTCAACAAAGTTTTGACTGATGCAGTGAAAGCCGTGAACTTCATCAAGGCACATCCAGTGAATTCCAGACTGTTTTCAGTACTGTGTGAAGAGATGGGAGCAAAACATACACAGCTGCTCTTGCACACTGAGGTCCGCTGGTTGTCCCGGGGGAAAGTGCTGACCCGCCTCTATGAACTGCGTGATGAAGTCCGCATATTTCTTGCAGACTGTAACTCTCCACTTGTGGAACATTTCCACAATCAACAGTGGCTTGCTTTGCTTTGCGTACTGGCAGATATCTTTGACAGACTGAACTCTCTTAATCTGTCACTTCAAGGACGGGATGCCAGTGTTTTCACAGTCAGGGACAAAATCAAGGCATTTGGTTCCAAGCTTGAACTTTGGTCCACATGAGTGCAGCAAGGATCAGTTGCCACATTTCCAACCTTGGAGGATTTTCTTCAGGAACATGAAATTTCAGTCGACTGTGTCAAAGCAGTAATTACAGAACATTTATGTGGGTTGCAAGGCATGCTACGAGACTACTTCCCTGAACATAGCAGAGAGGACAGTGGCCAGTGGGTCAGGAATCCCTTCATTTTCAAGCCAAGTTCTGCAGACTCCTTATCGCCAGAAGAACAGGAGAGCCTCATTGACCTGGCTACAGACCCAACTCTGAAGGTCACTTTTGCCCAACAGCCCCTTGCAAAGTTTTGGCTGTCAGTTGGACTTGAATTTCCAGCACTGAAAAATCGAGCTCTTGCTGTACTTATGCCTTTTGCCTCAACATATCTTTGCAATCTGGATTTTCAGCACTGGACTGCAATAAAACAAAGTATCGGGCTGTCTTAAAGTTGAAGATGACTTGCGCCCTACCTTTCAAATGTAAACCAAGAATATTACAGCTGACTGCACAAAACAGGCTCACAGGTTGCCCTCTTAACAGACTGGCATTATTTGATTAACAGGCAGCAGAATTTACAATACATTTTACTACACAACAATAAACATACTTCTTATTTAACAGTGGGTGTGTGTGCTTTTGTGAGTTATTCATCATTACTGGTATCTGGCAAGGTACAGTGGTAATGATGCAAAAGGTGACCGGAAGCGCAATTTAGTCAATGTGCAGTGCGCTAATGATCAATTTTTATGCGATTACCGCCATATGCAAATGAGGTCATGATTCATGGGGAGGCCTGGAAGTCTTCCAAGTCCAGTAGGGGAGGCTCGCCATGGCAAGGTCTGAGAACCCTTGGCCTAGCCAAAAGAAGCCTTAATCCTTTCCTTGCTCTGGTAAGGTTCTTTGGTCTGTCCTTTCAAGGAACCTAGAAGAAAAGAGCTCAGGTGAAGCTGGGTTCCTTGGCCAGCAAACCTGGTCTTTCACCCTCCCTTTCTTATCCAAAAAATCCTCTTGTGTCTGTCCCAGGCATTTTTGTACCTCTTCACTGTTTTCTCCCACACTACCTGCACCGGGAGGCTGCTCCAGGGATCCATCACCCTTTCTGTGAAGAAGTACTTCATTACATTCCTCTTGGATTTGCCCCCCCTCCTGCTTCACAGCATGCCCACTTGTTCTAGAGCACTTCTTTCTCTGAAAAATACTCCCTTCCTGTTCCATATTAATCCCTGTTAGGTATTTAAAGGTCTCTGTCATATCCCTTCTGTCCTTCCTCTCCTCCAAGAAGTACATTTTAGCTTCTTTAGCCTCTCTTCATGGGGATTTTGATGCAGACCCTGTACAATTGTACTGGCCCTCCTATGGACCTCCTCCACTCTGTCTATGTGTGCACTCCAAAACTGGACACGGTACTCAAGGTGTGGTCTCACCAGTGATCTATACAGGGGCAGTATCACCTCCCTCTTTCTGCCGGTGATACCTCTTCCTATGCACCCCAGCATCCCATTTGCTCTTCTGACTGCATTGCCACTCTACCTGGCCACCATCAGGTCATCCAATAAGCTTACCCCTAGGTCTGTTTCCTGCTTTGTCTTTGTCAGTATTATTCTGCTCATTTTGTACTCGACTCCCAGGTTATTATGGCCCAAGTGCATTATTTTGTACTTTCTTGCACTGAAGCCCAGCTGCCATACCCTTGACCACTCCTCCAGTCTTTTCAAATGTCTACCCATCCTTTCCACAACCCCTGGAATATTCTCTCTGTTGTTGATCTTGTTGTTATCAGCAAGGCAGCAGACCTATTTTTCCAGTCCCTTTGCTGTTACTTATGAAGACACTGAAGAAGACCAGTCCCAACACTAATCCCTGATGTACCTCTCTGGTCACCCTCTCTTCTTTGGCGCAAACTCCATTTACCACTACTGTCTGTGTCCTGCCTGCTAACCATTTTTTTACCCATGTTGCTACCTTATTATCCATCCTTAATCCCTCCAACATGCTTACCAGTCTCCTATATCGAACAGCATTAAAAGCCTTACTGAAGTCCAGGTAGGCCACATCAACTTCCTTCCCTGATCTAATTCCTTGGTCACCCTGTCAAAGAAATCTATTAGATTTGTTTGGCATGACCTTCCTCCTGTAGAACCATGCTGCCTTTTATCTTGTAATCAGCTGGATACAAGATATTCCACAGTCCTTTCCTTGAGTAGTGTTTCCATCAACATACCCACCACTGCTGTCAGGCTGAGAGGCCTGTAATTGCCCGCCTATTACTTGCTACCAGTTTTATGAAGTGGGATTATCTCTGCCATTCTTCAGTCCCCTAGGACCATACCAGTCTCTAGTGGTCTGTTAAATAGGTCTGTCAGAGGTTCAGCCAGTACTTCCTTGAGCTCCCTTAACACCCTTGGATGTACCCCGTTTGGCCTCATAACCTTGTCTACCTTCAGGTTAATGAGCGCTTTAACAATTTTTTTCTTCAGAAACAGACTGGTGTCTACTTCTGTTCCCTCAAAATACCTAGTGCCTTTTCAAGGTCCCTCACACTCTCCTTCTACTGTGAATATTGAGCAGAAATACTTGTTCAAGATGTCTGCCTTTTTTTGATCCCCCTCCATACAATTACCCTCACCCTCTTTAGCTGCACAGTCCCTCCCTTTGTCTTCCTTTTGTCACTCACATACCTGAAAAATGTCTTGTCCCCTTTTGTTATTCCCTGAGCTGTTCTTTCTTCAGTCTGTGTCTTTGTTCTCATTACAGCTTTGCTTGCCTCCAGTTGTTTTACTAGTTGCAACTCCCTAACTTCCTCCCGCTGTGTCCCCTTATACCTTCTGAATAATATTCCTTTGTCCTTTACCTTTTCTGTCACCTTTTTGGAGAACCATAGCAGTCTTCTCTTTCTTTTACTTTTGCTTACCACCTTGATACAAAGGTTTGTTGTCCTCACTATCCCTTTTTTAGTTTGGCACACTTGTCTTCCACCCCCTGCAGGTCTTCACACCCTACCAGGTTATTTCTGAGGGATTCTCTCATCTTTATAACATCAGGCCTTCTGAAGTCCAGGACTCTTGCCATCATGTGGCTGGATTTCACAGCAGTTCTTATGTGGAACCACGCTGTATGATGGTCACTGGTCCCCAGATAGTTCTCATCTCAACATACTCAACCCTATCTCCATTTGTAAGCAACAGATTCAGTACTGCCTCATTGCGACTGGGTTTGTTGACCAGTTGTCTGAGGAATGCCTACTGCAGTGATTACAGGATGCCCCTACTCCTGGCTGAAGCTACCGCAGGAAGGCACCAATCCACATCTGGAAGATTGAAGTCCCCACTAGCAACACCTCCCCCTTGTTAACCATTTTGTTAATTGGTTCCTGGGTCGCCCCTGAAAAAGGGACCACAAGGTTCCAGTGGGCCTATCTGGTTACCAAAGTTTAAAATAAAATAATTGCTGCTAACATTTCCTTATCTAAGTCCTCCTCCATGCCAGAGGCCTGTAGGTTACCCCTGTCCAAATAGTGGCTGCTAGGTTGCTGACAGATCTTGTGAGGTTTTGCCATGTGTACCTGGTGCTGCGGGAGCTGCATTGGCTGCCAGTCAGGTGGAGGGTTATCTTCAAAGTAAATTTACTGTCCTATAAGATCCTACATGAACTTGGCCCTGGCTACCTGTCCGAACCTCTGACACTGGCCACCTCAGTCTGCTCCCTTTGCTCTTCTTCCAGGGGCCTCCTTGGAGTTCCCAGGACTAGTCTTAGAATTGCCAGTGACAGGGCATTCAGTGTCACTGGCCCAGTCCTGTGGAACACGTTGCCACCATCTGTCAGGGAGGCATCATCAGTCAAGTATTTCAAGGGCGGACTCAAGGCCCATTTATTTTCTTTGGCCTTCCTGGACGAGGAGTTCTAACCTTGTTTAGATATCTTGCCTTAGTGATATCTGCTGACTTACTGCTTTATTACTGTTTATTACTGTATCTATTTTTTAATTTTATTTCTATTGTGTTTGTTAATTCTCTTGCTTGTCTTCCTGTGTAAGGTGCCCAGAGCCTCTGGGATTGGGCACCATATAAATAAACTTTGCCTTGTCTTGCCATTGCCCAACTCAATGGTAACCCACAGCACCTCTGCCTTCCCCTGAATATCTTGTATTTCTGTTGCATTTATGCTATCCTTCACATAAAGCACTACTTCCCCACCTCTTCTTCCTACCCTGTCCCTCCTGAATATTGAGTACCCTGATATGACCATTTCCTGGTCATGGCTGGCTGTGCACCATGACTCTGTAATGGCCATGATATCCAGGTTAGCTTCTGCCATGATGGCCTTTAGGTCTGGGATCTTATTTCCCAAGACTTCCAAAATTTGTACACAGAACTTCCAGATTTTGTTAACAATTTGCTTGCTGCTTCCCCTCTTTCCTTTTGTGTCCCCTGTCTCCTTCCTCTTTTCCAATCCCTTTCCCACTTTACTAATCCTCTTTCACCTTGATTTACTTGCTCCATGGTGGGACTCTCATCCCTCAGACTTCCTCTACACACTACCTCAAACTATTGGGGGGGGGCAGATTCTGCCACCCTCTCTGTTTCCACCTCCCCATTGGCTAGTTTAAACACTCATCAAAGTAATGTTTAAACTGTGCACTAAGGACTGTGGTTATCCTCCTGGGTGGATGCAAGCTGTCACCACTGCATAGACTCTTATCCTTCCAAGTGGGCCCCCAGTCCCCAATGTAGCTTTAACCTTCCACTCTGCACCATTCTTTCATTCATCAGCTGAAGGTGTTGGTATGGAGCTCCCTCTCCTTCCACCTGTCATGGACAGGTAGTACCTCTTTAAAAGCTACAGAGTATGCTACATGTCTTAAACATCTTCCCAGCTCCCTACACTCCCCCTGCATTGTGCCTGTGCCATCCCTAGTCAAGTCATTCATCCCTATGTTGACAATGACATCTATCTCCCCTTCCCTCCCATCCCGTCCTTCTGCCCTAGTGATCCATTGGATATGCTTCCCAACCCTCCATGCTTTGGCACCAGGTAGGCACCTGACCTCCCTCTCCAGGCAGCTCAGTGGTGTTTATCAACAGATCACACACCAAAGGCATGTGTATGAAAAAAACATTATTTCCATATCAATACTTTATTTTTTTATAATTGCTGATTTTACAGACCTCCCATTTGTTTCCTGTGGTGACTTGGCACTGAGTGAGCATATTTCCTGTTTACCAGCCCCACTGATCTATGAAAAATAGTTCTAATTTTTACCTCAGTTTCCCCAAAATCTGGTCCCATCTCTGCTGCCTGATCTTGAGTCTGAGACCCTCTAATGCTGCATGCAGTATTTTCAGTAGCTGAAAGTGATTTTAGTTCTTGAAAGTTTTCTCAGAGTGCACAAGGGCTACTGTATGATTGACAGTTCTCAGCTGTCTTATATTAGCCATTATAACGGGCCTGTTATAGCCAGTCAGTTATAATGGTGGATTACACCACAAGTTATCCTGGTGTCATCAAGACTAGTCAGCAGTTACATGCCTATTCTGTCTCAGGAAATCAGTGGCACACCAAACTAAGTTTGCCTCAGATGTATACCGTATATATAAACACAACTGTGGGGCTAGACACTAGGGGAAAGTTTTACTGGAAAAAAGCAAGGAATAACACAACAATGTTTGATGAGGTTTATTTGGGGGAAGCAGTATTTGACAAATGTCTTTCTACATAGTAATTAGCCATGATAAAGTTTAAATAATCCCTGCATTTCTGTTTGACCTGATGATATTATGTATTCATGTTGTTGTTGTTCATATGCTTAATGTATTAGAATTCATTATTGTACTTTACCAAGGAAGCCTTTATCCTCTTCCAGTAGGACAGACAGCTCTTCAGCCCTGTCCCCGTCTCCTGTAGCCATTTTCTACACCACCACCGGGTTCTCTGTAAGGGTCTTCTGCAGATTACACCCCACAGCAGGGCTAGGAGGAGGAGGAGGAGGGCCGCCTCTGCCCCTCAGACAAACAAAATCCATAGGTTCCTGCTCATGGCTTGGTGAAGCAGGCCACAGGGAGATGGGCAGGGCTTCATTTAGACCATGTCCCTATTTTCCATTTTTGTTCTCTCCCTGATGCTGGGGTACACACATCACAGCACGGATGTGGACGCACGCATGCACTGCTGAAGTTCCAGAGCACCCACCCTTGTCTGTCACTTTTGGATATCCTGCCACCAGGTCTCCACCTGGTGGCAGTCACATGGCGGAGTAAGGAGCCACCCTCCTCCAGGACAGGAAACCAGTTTGTCAGACATTCAGTCCTCTCCCAGCCCAGCTGACCCCCAGCAACTCGAGTCTGTTCCCAAACCCAGGTTGCCAGTGTGGGAAAAGGTAAGGTGCGCACGCGGTGCCTCTGCCCTTTTCACCTCCAGGCCATCCAAATTTATTATTGTAGCATACAGAGTTATTTTGGATCTGCCTCATTTTCTAATAATCGTAATTACCTTTGTCTTTTAAATGATAAATGTACTTCTGCTTGCAAAAGCGCACTCTATTTATAACAAAATATTTCTATTATAGTTTATAAACCCATGGCTTAGAAAGCTGAAAATACCTACAAACATGATCTTTTTTACAAATACTGATGTACAGACTTTTTTTTTACACAGTAGAAAAAACAGTCTGATCATAAGAAGACTGTGTCTGCACTGAACTAACACTCTCTCGCCAGGAGGTATCACAGATTTTACAAATAATGAAAGATGGAAGCCATTTCTTTAAGAGTTCAAGCAGATAATGCTTAAACTTGACTCCAACAAAGACATAGATGACTGGGTTCAGGCAACAGTGAACAAATGCAATGGTTTCTGTCACTTGCAGTGAAATGTCTAGGTTCTTGCTCAAAGAGCAATCTTCATACACTTGAAATATTTCTAAGGAACACAGCAAAAGAACAATATTGTATGGTGTCCAAAAGATGAAAAATACAAGCATCACAATAAAAATGAGCCTTACAGCTCGACGTCTTTTCCAATCTTGAGGACTAAAAGAACACTTTTCAAATAAAGCCTTGATAATGCGTGCATAGCAGAAGGCCATTATAATCAGAGGAATGAACAGTCCTATGATATTGATTTCAAAATTATGAAAAAGTTTCCATTTCTTCATCATATCATTAGCATGGCTTGGTCTACAGGTCATACGACTGTTCTCGTACTGTACTGTGTTGAAATGCACCTCTGGAATGGAGATTGCACAGGCCACTACCCAAAAAATGAAACACACAATAATGCCTGATTTTAGTCTTGGGAATTTTTTTGCTTTCATGCCATGAACTATTGCTACATATCGCTCTATGCTCATGGCCATGATGAAAAAAATGCTGCTGTAAAATCCAATCACATAGATCCACGAGATTAATTTACATAAAGCTTCTCCAAAAATCCACTCGTGTGCAGCAGTGTAAGCCCAGAACGGCAAGGTGATGACGAAGAGCAGATCTGAGACAGCTAGATTGAAGAGATACACATCTGTCATTGTCTTCGTTCCTTTGCATAGGATCGGGCACAGGACCCGGACAACCAGGGCGTTCCCCACTAGTCCAATTATAAACACTAAGGAGTAAAGTGCTGGTAGGAAGTGCGATCCAAAATCCCTCACTCCATCCTTTTTACAAGGTTCAGTATCATCATAATCAGTGGAGTAGCTGTAATTGTCACTTTCATAATTTGTGGTGCTAGATGTGGACATCCTGAGGAAGAATGAAGGGTGGTTAATGAGGTTGCTATCATTTGTATTCAGAATAAAAACAACGGTGGCATATTACTTTCAGAGTCGACAGAAGTTATAACATAAAAACAAATGGTACTGTACCAACTGGATATGTGCTGCAACTGATGGCATTTACTGTAACTTTGTACCATTCTATGCATACCATGCTACTAACATCTTTAAACTAGTAACATTTTAAAATGTGCAAATAGCTGACATGGAAACCCACTATTATTGATTAAAAAAAATAAGTTTTAGCTCTGCTCTTTAAATAAAGACATCGCTACAGCTGCATGGGCGGAGCCATGCTGACGTATTGCTATGATATAGGACGGAGAAGGTACAGTGGAAGCACGTGACTGGATACCTTCACTCTGCTATTCCACAGTGATGCAGTCAGTGCTGTTCTGTTGTTTCTCCACTGCCCCATCCCTCTGCTGGTGTACTAGCCCCCCCCCATGCAGGCACACTATTTTCTTGCTGCCCATCGCTTCCACTTTACTCCTGCAGTTGTGGCCCAAAACAAAGAGCCCGCCATGCCCATGATGGCCACCATGAGCTCAGTGCACATGCACAAGATCACTTCTGCAGTTGCAGCCAAAGAAGAGGAGCCCACTGTAGCCAAGATGGCCACAGCGTGCTCAGTGCACATGCACAAGTATCAGTGGTTGCATGGCTTCTGTCATGGTGGGAGCTCCAAGTAATGTTTGACTCAGACTGAGTGCTCTTAAAGCAGTAAAGCAGCTGTTTTGGCTCTGACTAGCTCTTGTTTTTTTTACTAACTTATTAAGGACAGCCAAGAACGTCCCACAGTGAACTAGTTTACAAATGAGTTCTCTGTTTCATTATTTTCCATTTGTTTAACCAGGAATAGCACACTAAGCTGAATGTTTGTTTACAGGTGCAACCTGGAAGCACAGGTAAGTTAAGTGACTTGCTCAGTGTCACAGAGTATGCAAGTGGGGGCTGTGGGATTCAAACCCAGTTCTCCCGATTTGCAACTCAGAGCCCTAAATCACTGCACTATACTGCCTCCCTCTGCATTCTAACTGTATTCTAACTTTATGATACTCTTCCAATGTAGGGAAAGAAAATGACCTGTTTGCCTTTTATCAACACAACTGAAATTACTTCTTTAAATGCCAGCAGATGTAACAATGAAATGATGTCCAGTTATGCCTATCAGTTACATACAGTATAATATAGAGGTACTGTAAAACAATGGTCACAATTTAGTTACGAAGGAGGGGAGGACATGAAAGGCCTAAAGTCCCTTCCCAATGTAAATTTCTATGTTGTTTTTTTCTGCTGAGTCCCAACACTCCTTGAAACCTAGCAGACATATTTTCTTTTATTTAATTTTCTCTTACTTTAGCCTGGCTACCTTTCATCAATAGAACTAACACTCTTACTACTGTTTTGTACAAGACTATGAATACAAAGGGTAAGATTCACTGGGAGAATCTGTAACATTTTGGTGGATTTATTAAAAACTGAAAAAAGCCATGGTAAATCTGCTTTCTGTACTGAGAGAAACAAGGATGGATCAATCTACAAAATTGAATTACTGGATATGAAAGTGTCATGCTGCTCCGAAGAACAAAAACAAAAGGGCAAAATTATAGTGTTCTCTTTCAAAGGTTGTTTACCCACATTATCTGTTAAAGAGAAAAACGGTTCATTCTTGAGTCTGTATAAAACTTTTAGTTTCTCAGTAGTCTTTTTTTGCAAGATACTTGACTTTCCTATAACTCTAACTTGTTGCCTGTTGAAAATTCACAAGTGTTAATACTAGTTGCCACTGCTGAATATAAATATGTGGTCAGCTGCCAAAATTCACCATTGTGACGTCAGCGATCCTGTCATTTACAGCTGTTGTGGCAGAGCTATTTATTTTGGCTTTTCAGAATGTCTGTCACTCAAGCTTTCTGAATGTCCACTTAATCTACAAGATTCTAAGATTAAACAATACCTACTTGATTCATATTCTATTGTAAATCATGGCATTGTTTTTGGCCAGTCATGATTATTTATTTCAAAACTGTCAGGTACAATTATAACCACAAGAGGGTGCCTCATGCAAATGGTTTTAACATTCTTAAGTTCTATGTTTAGTTGGCATAGTCAATTTCCCACTCTGAGGTTTCTCTGATTTTCAAGAAAGTAAAGCAATTTAATTTTAAATTCCAACTTTAGTTTTTAAAAATCAGAACTCTCCACCATGATTTATAATATGCACAGTTCCTGTGTCTCTTTGATTATAAGGCTTTCCTCTTAAGTCTTTTGTGTGACAGCACTGTTCAGATTTGCTTTGCTTCACTATTCTGTCACTCAGAATACTTCAGAATACACTCACGTAACCAAAGCAATGTAGTAACTGCACATATAAACATATATAAGAAAACAGTTGCATTCATATGGATTAGTTTTAATCCTATTGCCAGTGTATGATCGTATATTATACAACAATAGTGCAACGGTAAATGACAATGCTTTTCATTCTGTCCTGGGATTTTAGTGATGTACAAGCCATTCTAGCTTTGCCCTTCTGGTTGATGATGTCCTAAAAACTCTGTGATGGAATTATAGCATTCTAATTTCCAGTTACCCATTCTCGAGTCTGTGTGTGAGAAAACTGTGATGTGAAACTGAACAGTTCTTTAATACAAAGGAGCTGAGATGAAAGTCTTACATCCAAAAAAGACACAGGAGCTGTATGTATAAATATTATGAATTGCTTGTTTGTTCATTTAATTTTCTTCAAAGCTCCCTTACGGGGCTCAGAGAACCTGTACAATTCAGATAATAAATAAATTGATAGTAAGTGGCATAAATCATGTTGAAGCATTCTATTTTTAAAAGGTGAAACTTAAATTTAGGCAGGGCAAGACAAATTTTAGTTTTAGGCACCCAATCCCAGAGGCTGTGGGCGCCGTACAGACAAATGTACAAATAAACGATAAGTAAAATTACACAAAGTAATAAATAAAACACAGCAAAGATAAATAAAAGCAGGCCATAATACGGTGAAAAGGTAACCTGCAACAAACAGCAATTCCTAAAACAGGGCAATCATTAAAAGCAATATCTAAAAGACAGAATCTAAAAAACAGTGTCTGGGAATGCCTAGTTAAACAGAAAGGTCTTGAGGCAGGTTTTAAATATCTCAACTGAAGTAGCCTCCCTTATAGCTGATGGAAGCAAATTCCATGGGATGGGGCCAGCGACACTAAAGGCTCTGTCACCAGCCGTTTTTAGCCTCATCCTGGGAATTGTAAGGTGGCTGCCAGATGAGGAACGAAGATTGAGGATCGAGGCAGCAGGTTTTAGAAGGTCCAACAGGTAGCAAGGGCCCAGTCCATGTAGGGCCTTAAAGGTGAGCAATCCCACCTTAAAGAGGATCCTCCACCTAACCGACAGCCAGTGCAGTTAGAATCAAAATATGTTATTTTACAAAAAGATTTGAAAAGCCCGGTGTTCAAAATGGGGTATGCCAACTGAACTTTGAACTACAGAATTTTAGAACTACTGTATTAACGTGAGACACTCTCTTATGGTTATGTGAGTATCTAAAGTGTTTAACAAGAAGCAGTTCTGTTTGTATGAAAATGTTGCCATCATTTATAATTTATTAAATAAAATATTCCAAGAATGCCCAGACTGGGCTGTAGTGATAGCTTTGCACCTTTTAATTCACAAAAGTCTTCCTAGGAGATAAATTATTATATACTGTATATTACATTATTATAGTACTGTGATAATACAAATTAGTATACATTGAGACTGCTTTAAAATTAAGTTACTGCACATAATTTTATAATGGCAATGTTTCTATATTCATTTAAACACATTCACTCAGTTTCAAGAGTCACTTAAATATTTAGGAAAATGATTCCATTATTTGGAGCAATTGTCTAAAAATAGATCCCTTCAGGTTTATATACAGTAATATTTTGTTTTTCTCCCATTTTATTCATCACTCTGTGAGCCCCACTTCTCCTTAGAAATGGCAGTGTGCCCTTTGTTTTTGTGAAATTTGACTTTATCTCCTTAGAGGAGTCTCATGGAATGACAAGTGACATGTCAGTGAGTATTGGGTCAGAAATGTATACCAGATAGATGAGTGGTCAGGTGAACAGACTGACAGGCAAACAAGCAGGCAGGCAGGTGAACAGATGGACTGGTATGCAGAGAAACAGTCAGATACAAAGAATTTTTACTATGCACTTTACTGTTCATGTTAAGGTAACTGAGAGCTGACAGTAATTTATCTTACTCTGAACTGAACAGTAAATTATCCTGCAACTGATAAACTCCAGATGATAAACACTAATGCATCAAGGTACACTGCATTACATAATCTTAATAATTGTTTACTGTAACATAGTACATGTAATTATTTGCAATAATTAGCTGAAATGACATAAAAGTAGAATACATCTTTTGCACACAGTTACAGAATTAGATAATCCTTAGTTCTAGTCTTAAAAAGAACTAACCATGGTATAGAGTATTTGAAAAATGCCCATACTTGCTTTTTTTGTAGTCCGCTTGACTTTTCTTGTCACTGTGTTGTACAGTAGTTCACAGTTGTCTCTGTTAACCTTTCATTTGATGAGGTTAGCAAATGACTTGTCTAGGAAGTTGAACATTTCCTGCATTATGCTTGCCTATTCTTTAAACATGTGGTTCTATTAACATTCATGAAGCATTTGCTTTTTAAGTTACCATGTCTAATATCTTTCTACACATATATGTGTATTACAGTGGCACAGTACTGCTGCTATGGTTAGGGTTCAATGGTCATTTCTATGTTAAACCCCAAATTTTACACTTTAATAACTTTGCAACTGTTTGAGGGATTCATGTGAAATTTTGCATGCACCATTGAGGATCAAAGATCTCTTGATTTAGCAAGTTACTTTCTGGTCAGATGTGCGAGTGCAGAGCTACAGAATGTCAAAAATTGTCTGAATTACCATTTTTGTGTAAATACTTTGTCACTCCATTTCTCAGAAACAGATTGGGGGGGTTGGTCTGAACTTTTTAGGCTATATCAGGCTCAGTTTGCAGATGTGCCTTTTGAAGGTCTGGTGAAAAAATATTAATCTGTTCAAAAGTTATTAATGTTTCAATTTTCCCATTATTTCCTATGGGGAAAATTAGATGTGCCATGCAAAGCAACTTTTTGTTGCTGCAAAAGCTGTATTTATTGTCGTAAACACAGAATGTAGTGCCAAGATTCCAGCATCTTGTTTTCTGTTAGCTAGGCAAATAAATTTGAATATTTCAAAATTACTGATGTAAGATAAACACCAACAGTTGTGTTTACCTAATCAGGGCCTGAAAAACCTGATTCTGGGGTCAGTTTACCCAAAAAGTGTTTAGAAATATATCATCCCCATGGAGATTTTACTGCTGCAAATTATGACACTATTTCCATGAAACATGGGAGGGCTTCTGCCGCAAATTGTAGCAAAAGGACTCAGTGTTGCGGCAGAACTCCCCCTTGTTTCACAAAAATACTGCTCAAAATTTGTCACACTACAACCTCTGTGGCTATAGTAAACATTTCTGCCTGTTTTTGGGGCTAACACCACAGAATCCAATTCTTCAGCCCCTGATTAGGTAAACACCTGTTGGTGTTTACCTAACTCTAGTATTATTTAAGGGTTTGTAACCCTCTAAGAGGAAGAGAGCAGAGGCATGGTAGTAGTCATATTGTTGACATCAGGGAGCTCAATGCATGTGTTGGCACTAGAAGCCCCCCATCCATGTGGGACACTGGGAGCCCACTAGCAGTGTCCCAAAACACGTTCCCCCCTAACAGTGCAGGACACTAGGGAGCCCAGTCACACCGTCCCAAGAGATGTATCCTCTAGCAGTGTGGGACACTGGGGAGCCCACTCACAGTGTCCTGAAATATGTTCTTGTTAAAACCTGTGAAAAGAAAATGGTCCCAAACATCTTTTTATTTTTAAACCAAAAAAGAAGAAAGCAGTTCCTTGTTGTTCCCATCCCCTTCCCAACCCTCCCACTGAGCACCCACCTCTCCATGCCCCCCTTACCCTATATTTACCTCCAGAGGTTATCTACTGTTATCTTCTGTGGACTGAGACATGTCTACAGTCTTCAAAGCTGAACCGCAAACTGAAGAATCAAGATAGGTGCAGTATAATGTATTTTAATGGCATTTTGAACTTATATTCACAACTTTGGCATTTTTAGGTATTTTTTCACCAAATTTTCAACATAGGCTTTTTGGACCCCATCTCATGAACACTGGTCCCGATTCCAAGGCAGCCAGTGTAACTCACATGCAGTTGTGAGTTACGATGGTTGCCTCTTTCCTATGGACCCTGCTCCGCATTCCAAAAGCAGCAGGGTCCCAGCAATTGTGACTTGCGAGATGCGCCATGTGTGTGGCAGTAGCCCATGCATGGCATATCAATGTTGCAGGTCACATCTCACAGTGAGCATCAGGCAGCCCCCCAGAGCACCCCAAACCCAGACCACCACAGAACACATCAAGGGGCATGGGGATCAAGGACAGATGGCACAGGCATTTGGAGGGTGCTACTGACACAGAATCCCAGGGTCCCTCATGGTATGGGGTTTGGGGGTGGGGGTGCTAATGGGGGCCAGGGGGACAGCATGGCACCATTACCATGGTGCTGCAAGGCTTCACCCAATGGTGCCAGCCATTGGATGTCAGTTATGACAGTTCTGAGCTTTTGGAAGTCAGCTATGCCACTGAAAATCCTGGAATCACAATTGCAGGTTGCTACAGTGGGCCTTCTAGAATTGGGCAAAGTTGCTGTCACAACCCTCAGTTGCACCAAGCATTGCAGGCTGCAGCATATGTGTGGTCGTATCTTGTGATTGTCACAGCCTACAGATGAAATGGCGTAGGTGCCCTCCTGGAATAGCAATGGGTATATCGCATGGTGTAAGTCGCAGGATACGCCATGGGGAATGGCATATCCTGCCTTATGCCAGTGTAGCCCATTTTGGAATCGGGCCTTCTGTCACTGTCATTTCATTAATCAGGCCCTGAAGTTAATTTTGCAGTCACTGCATGTTATCACCTTTCGGGAATGATTAGCAGAATGACAGTGCCAGCGTTCATGAGGTGGAATCCTAAAAAGTCCATGTTGAAAATTTGGTCAAAAAGTTCTTAAAAATGGCTGAGTTATGAGATTTTGTTGAAATGTTTCTATGCACATGTTTAACTTTGGCAATTTTTAATAATTTGACTAAAAATAACACTAAGAGCTTAATTTGGTTCAGTTTCAGTTGGTATCCATCTGTCTCCCCCTCCCCTGGGATGAGGCTGAAAATAGGCAGAATTGTCTAGTCCTCCTTTCCCAGTCAACAAAAACAAAATAAATAAATAAATACATTTTCAACATAGCCATTTTTTTCACACCACCTCATAAACAGTGCAGCCGTCATTTTTTACATCACGCCCAAAACGTGTTTTCACACCTGTGGCATGGAATGGCATTTTGGCATGGGTTTGAAAATTTTCTCCTACAGAGTTTATGAGGTAGGGTCATAAGAAGACTATGTTCAAAATGTGGGGTCAAAATACAAAACAATGCCAAAGTTATGAACATTTGTTGCAATTTCCTTACATCTACTCTTAACTTCAAAAATGTTTAATATTTTAACGTCAGATTTTCAACATAGCCTTCTTATTACCTGACCTCATGTAAGTCACAGCTGTCTATTTTCAAATCCTGCCCAAAATGTGTTTTTGTACCTATGGCACAGTATGGCATTGCAGTTACACAGAATTACATTTTGATGTGGACTTTTCTGTACCCGGGTACATGAGGTGGGGCAATAAGATGACTATGCTGACAATATGGTCACTGTTGTATTATGAATGGAAGTGCAGGGCCCAGAGGGTCATGTCCTTCCACACTGCATACATATATGTGTCTATGGAGGGATAAGGATATGATTATACTATCTGAAAAAGTAAGGACATTGATTGCAAACAAAGTCATTAACGCATCAGTTTGGGTTGTTACTAAAGTGACAAGAGCAAGGTAATGTGGTGTTAGGGTTTCCAACCCTAACACCCCACCCTACCCTGCAGACACTGACAGGCATCAGTGGGTGCCTTAGGCTCGTCAGCACTTACACTCACCCTAGTCACCTATACTGCATCCATCTCAGCTTATTTTCTTATGGAATGTGGTGAGTGTTAGAGCAGATGACCACAAGGTACACACCCAATGCCTGTCAGTGTCTGCAGGGTGGTAGTGGGTGTTAGGATTGGAAACCCTAAAACCACATTTCCCTGTTTTTGTCACTTTAGTAACAACCCTAACTGATGCATTTACAATGTTTTTTGCTATGATGATATATATATATATATATATATGGCAAAAAAATCCATTTAATTCATTAGTTAGGGTTGTTCCACAGTGACAAAAGTGAGGAAATTCAGTGTTGGGTTGAAAGCCCCTTGGACCCCAGCCCACACCCCAACCTGCATCAGGATGCACTTTGGGGTTGCTGGCCCTAACTCTAAAGAGAACTCTGAGCAGGATGACTCTCTCATGTCATCCTGCTCAGCCCCCTCAGGGATACCCACTACCCGAATATTGTTGTGCCTAGAACGCACCTCCGCATCTTCTGCTTTGGCCGTAAGTGCTTTCTCCCTGCCATACAAGAAGGCCAGTGATCTACCAAAAGCCATATGTTCTGACTGTACCCCTCCATCTGTTGCTCCACTGCTGCAGTTCTTGATTCCAGTTTTTTAAAGTCCTTTTGAATGTCAGATACTTTAGCGTCTATCTTATGCAGAAGTTTAATAATTTTTCTAGGCTCTGCCCGCGTGTTTGTTGATCCAGAATCTGAGCACAAGTCTTCCACTCCTGATGTGGAGAGCACTAAAGAGTGCGAAGGAGCTGGGCTGAGGCTGGCCGGTTGTCTGCACGGTGAGTTTAATAGAGCCATTTTAGCCACTTGAGAACCCCTTTTCTTTGTGCGAACCATAACGGAACCTTGCTTGCAACTTACCAAGGTCTAGGGATGCAGGATGCATTTGGTAAATGGTGGATTCTCTTTTAATCTTAGCGTTGGTGACCAGTGTGAGGAGTTAGGCAGCCATTCCAGCCTGCTACGTCACCGGAAGTCAGACTGCATTTTCAAGGACTGTCCAACATCGGGAGTTTTTTGTAAGCATACAATAATATTAAATGGAAAACTGATGTGGCTATAATGTGGGCAGTACTGGAGTATAAACATAGAAACATAGAAACATAGACTTTGACGGCAGATAAGGACCACTTGACCCACCTAGTCTGCTCATTTCCCTACCTAGAGGACAAGCAGATAAGCTGCAGATCCTATTTAACTAACAGCCTATTTTTTCCTAGCTTCCACAAAAATTGCCTTATGTCTGTCCCATGCATTCTTGAATTTTCCCACAGTTTTAGACCCTACAACCTCCTCAGGAAGGCTGTTACATGCATCCACCACCCTCTCTGTGAAAAAAATACTTCCTCATATTGTCCCAGAGCCATCAGCCCTCTATCTTCAAATTGTGTCCCCTTGTTCTTGCATATCTCTTTTTCCGAAAGATGCTACCCTCTTGGACTTTGTTGATTCCACTGAGGTATTTAAATGTTTCTATCATGTCCCCCTTCTCCCTCCTTTCCTCAAGGGTATACATATTAAGCTCCTTTAACCTCTCCTCATATGGCTTCTTTTGCAGACCCTGCACCATTTTAGTTGCCCCCCTCTGAACTGCCTCCATCCTGTCTATGTCCTTGCGGAGATGGGGTCTCCAGAACTGGATGCAGTACTCCAGATGGGGTCTCACCAACTGTCTGTACAGGGGGATAACAACTTCCTGTTTTCTGCTGGTGATGCCTCTCCCTATACATCCCAGTATCCCCCAGCCCTTCCTACCACCTTCTCACATTGCTTGCCAACCATAATGTCATCTGATATGATTACCCCCAGGTCCCTTTCCATTGTTGCTATTGTTACTACCTCCCCCCATTGTGTAATCTTCCTCTGGGTTTTTGTTTCCCAGGTGCATTACTTTGCACTTTTTTGCATTGAATCCAAGCTGCCATACTTCTGACCATTCCTCCAACCTTGCCAAGTCCCTTCTCATCCTTTCCATGCCTTCTTGTATATCAACCCTGTTGCAGATCTTAGTGTCATCTGCAAAGAGGCATACTTTTCCTTCCAGTCCCTCTGCAATGTCACTTATAAAGACATTAAAAAGGACTGGACCCAGTACTGAACCCTGCGGTACCCCACTAGTAACCCCTCTTTCTTCAGAGTGGACTCCATTTATAATTATCTTCTGTGTTCTGTTGTTCAGACAATGTTTTACCCAGGCTACCACCTTGGGACCCACTCCAAGGCTGGTTAATTTGACTACTAATCTTTTGTGTGGGACTGTGTCAAATGTCTTGCTAAAGTCTAGGTAGGCCATGTCCATATCACCTCCCTGGTCTACTACTTTGGTCACCCAGTCAAAAAAACCAATTAGAATTGTCTGACATGACCTTCCCGCTGTGAACCCATGCTGCCTTGGGTCCTGTGCCCCATTGGCCTCTAGGTACGCAACAATTATTTCCTTCAGAAGTGATTCCATCACTTTCCCTACCATAGAGGTCAAACTGACAGGTCTATAGTTTCCTGTCTCTGTCTTGCTCCCACTTTTGTGAAAGGGAATCACATCAGCCTTCTTCCAGTCCTCAGGTACCACACCATCCTCCCATGATTTGTTATAAAGGGAAGTCAGTGGTATAACTAGTTCTCTGCTTAATTCTTTTAGAATTCTGGGGTGAATTCCATCTGGCCCCATTGCTTTGTCCACCTTCAGTTTTAGGAGTTCTTTCAGAACCCTTTCTTCTGTGAAAGGACTGGTATTGACCCCCCTCTCCAGAGTGCTTCTGCTAATTGGATTAGGCACCTCCCCCACTTGCTCTTTTGTGAATACTGAACAGAACTATTCATTCAGTAACCCTGCTTTTTCACTGTCACTCTCTGCCCACCCACCATCCATTCTATTCAGCCTCACTATCCTTCCCTTTGTCTTTCTCGCTCCTGATATACCTATAAAAGGTTTTATCCCCTTCTTAACCGAGTTAGGCTATCTTTTCCTCAGTTTGGGCCTTTGCTATTCTGACTACCCTCCCTGCTTCCTTCTGCCTTAACTGGTACAGTTCTTTGTCCTGCTCCTTCTGTGTTTCCTTATACTTCCTAAATGCTATCTTTTTCTCCCTAACCTACTCCTCCACCTCTTTTGAGAACCATAGTGGCTTTTTCTTTCATTTTGATTTATTTGTTTCACACAAAGGCTTGTTACCTCTGTGATGGCAGTTTTGATATTTCCCCACTGTTGCTCCACCCCTCCTTCTAGCCTGTTTGCTAGTACTTTTCTAAGGCACTCTCCCATCTTGCCAAAGTCAGCCCTCCTGAAGTCCAGAATCCTCACTTTTTTATGGCTTGACTCTGTAGCTGAGTTTATTGTGAACTACACTGTTTGGTGGTCACTTGTTCCCAAATGGCTACCCACTTCTAGATCTGAGATCCTCTCACGGTCCCCATTTGAGAGTACAAAGTCTAAGATTGCTCCCTCATGAGTAGGTTCCAAAACTAGCTGTCTGAGGCATGCCAGCTGAAGGGCATCAAGAATGGCCCTGCTTTTGGATGTGGCTGCTGCAAAGGTGCTCCAGTTAACATCTGGCATATTAAGGTCCCCCATCAACAGTACCTCCCCTTTCTCTGCCATCCTAAGTATGCCTTCTATCATATCCTTGTCCATTCTCTGCCTCTGACATGGGGGTCTGTATACAACCCCTGTGCGGATTGTGGTGCCATTTCCAGTCTCTAAGGTGACCCACTGTTCCTTCTTCTCCCTGTTTACTCTTTTGTTCAGTTGCTTTTATCTCTTCCCCTACATAGAGAGCTACTCCTCCCCCCTCTTCTGCCCTCCCTGTCTCTCCTATAAGTTGTGTACCTTATTATGTTAACATCCCTGTCATGGTTCTCTGTGTACCATGTTTCTGTGACTGCTACGATATCCAGGCATCCCTCTTCCATCAAGGCCACCAGTTCAGGGAGCTTGTTGTCCAGACTACGGGCATTGGTACTCATTACCCTCCATTTCTTGATGGCCATACCCCTTTTTGCCTCACCCCTGTCCTTATTGCGTTTGTCACTTTCTCCATTTACCCCCGCGCTTCTCCCTATTGACATCTCTATGTTGGTATCTACCTCACTCAGTACCCTGATTTTTTGGAGGTGGCTAGGATTTCCCTGCTCCTTTCCAGTGCCTCCCCCCTTGGCTAGTTTAAATGCTTGCCAATGATGTATCTAAACCTATCACCTAGGATCCTGGTTCCCCTCCTGGACAGATGCAGACCATCACGCCAGTATAGGCCTGCATCCATCCGGGTGGACCCCTAGTCCCCAATGAAACCAAATCCCTGAGCTCTGCACCAGTTTTTCAACTACTGATTGAATCCCATGGTGTTGAGCACCCTAGCCTCATCTGTGCCATAGAGAGGCAGCACCTCTGAGAAGGTTACCGTGTGTGCTATTTGTCTAAGGCCCCTCCCCATCTCCACAAATGCTTCTTACACTGTTCTAATCCCTTTCTTAGCCAGGTCATTTGTCCCTAGGTGGACAATGACATCCAGCTCTCCCCCCTGTGCAGCTGTTCCTGTGATCCTGAGTATAAAGCCTCTTTTTTTTAACTAAAGGGGTCCATGATATAAAGTCACAAATCCAATTCCAGTACAATTGCTGCTTGCAATTCTTAGTAAGATTACAGTCTTAAATCCTCAAGTCATGGTTTGTTATTATTCTTTGTTTTAATTGGTGAACAGTGTTTTGGAAAAAAGCCCAGCAAAATAAGTAAAAGGAAAAACAGCTGCTTATTTAAATGAGGTTGTTTTAACAAAAGTGTTATTGAAGTGGAGAGGGAATGGGTGCAAGGAAAATGAAGAACCTGCAGTATGTTTGCCCATGTAGGTGTGATTTGTGGTGGTAGAGTTTTTTAAAAAAGCATACGAGAAAGGGATTTTAAACAACTGAAGTGAGAGAAAAGCATTAATAACCTAATTCTAAGATGGAGTTTCCACATCTTGGGGGGCTGGATTCTGGCAGGAAAATCAATTAAGGATGATGTACAGTAGTAGAGAGATTATGAAGCAGATAAGGAAATATACAAAAATATTTTTTTCATCTGATCATTTTCTGTAGAAAAAAATGTAAAATAAATGTCTGCTGCTTTTGAGTAACTATTTGGTGCACCATGTGCTCAGGCACGTAAGGCCCTGCATGACATTCCATGTTGAAAAAATATGTAAAATAAAGTTTTGTAACTGGTGCTGACTTTAGCCTGTATCTGGCCCATGGATAACTTAAATGCTAGCGTTTTTTAAAATTTCCTTGGCTTTCTTGTAACATTTGGACTGTTTGGTTGTCTCACTTGGTGTTCAGTACAGGGGAAACTAAAATGGCTGTTTCCTTTGTACTGAACATAAGCTTGGGCCATCTCACAGCTTTAAATGCTGAATTTATATCTCTTTCACCAGATGCCTACAGAGGTCTTACAAGTTTGTCTGTAAACACTTTTTTTTTTTTTGCAATGTGATTTTTTAATACATTTTGGAGCAAATTCATGTGATTTTGAGTAATTGTTTGGTGTACCATGTGTTTAAAGTAAGGTCCTGCATGGCATTTTCTGGTGAAAAGAGATGTAAAAGAAGGCTGTTTATCAGGGGCCAGCTCTGGCCTGTAACTGACCCATGGTTACCTTTGATGCTAGTGTTTTTTCCACATATTTCTGGCTTTTTGTAACATTTGGACTGTATGGTTGCTTCAGTCGATCGATGCTCAGTACAGGGGAAACTAAAATGGCTGGTTCCTTTGTTTTGAACGTAAGCTTGGGCCATCTCACTGCTTTAAATGCTGAATTTACATCTCTTTTCCCCAGATGGCTGCAGAGTTCTCATCAGTGTGCCTGTAAGCACCTTTTCACTGCAAAGTTTGATTGTTTTAATGCATTTCAGAGAACATTCTGGTACTTTTGAGTAATGTTCTGTCTTTTTTGTAACATTTGGGCTGTTTGGTTGTTTCAGTTGATGTTCAGAACAGGGGAAACTAAAATAGCTGTTTCTTTTGTTGTTCTGAACATAAGCTTTGGCCAATCTCATAGCTTTAATTGCTAAATTTACATCTCTTTTCCCCAGATGCCTGCAGAGGTCATACAAGTTGCCTGTGCGCACCTTTTTCTTGGAAAATGTGACTTTTTGAATGCATTTTGGAGCTAATTCTGGTACCTTTGCGTAATTCTTTGGTGTACAATGTACTGAAAGTAAGGCCCTGCATGGCATTTTATAGTGAAAAGAGATGTCAAAATAAGGTTTTGCTTCAGGGGCCAGCTCTGGCTTGTAACTGTCCCATGGTTACCTTTGATGCTAGTGTTTTTTCCACATTTTTCTGACTTTTTTGTAACATTTGGACTGTATGGTTGCTTCAGTTGATGTTCAGTACAGGGGAAACTAAAATGGCTGGTTCCTTTGTTCTGAACGTAAACTTGGGCCATCTCACTGCTTTAAATGCTGAATTTACATCTCTTTTCCCCAGATGCCCACAGAGTTCTTATAGGTTCCTCTCTAAGCACCTTTTTATTTTTAAAGTTATATTTTTTTCTTAATTTCAGAACAAAGGATGATGCTTCTCTGTAATGTGTTGTGCACCATGTGCTGCACATAAGTCCCAGCAAAGCTTTCTGTTGGGAATGGGCTGGCAGTATAGCCGTGAAAGTTTAAGTAACAAGCTGCGAATGAGCTTGGTACATCCAGCAAACCAAACATGGGTTTGATTCTCACAACCTCCACTTACATGCGGTGTTACTCTGAGCAAGTCACTTAACTGCCCAGTGCGCCTAGTTCACCCCTGAAAACAGTCACATGTGCCTAGTGGGTCTTACCCTGTTACCAAAGAAATAAATAAATGATAAAATAATTGTTTGGAACCTGACCCAAGACTGTCTTTTTATGAGTGCATGAAAGTGTGCCAGACCATCAATAAATGTATCACTGTCACCAACAACCCCAAAGCACATTTTCATGAATACCCCTCAGCTGCTATGAATTCTGCATAGCGCTATGATTTTCACAGTCAAATTTACCCTTGCTCATCACATGTTTACTGATGTTACTCATAATGTTAGAGCTATTTCTGGACACACAAACTATGAATCATTGAACCAAGGTTCATAAAAACATTCCTTATCACTATTTGGGGCTCACTATCTGTAGCTATAATATTCTTTAAAATAAGAATGTGCTACACATTCTGGCCCTGTGCTATGAGTTTTGAAGGCCAGTGCTATGATTTTTAATGCTGAGAGCTTGAGAGATATGTTTTCGTGTGTAATTTGAAGAGTCATACAAACTCACCCAACCTTTGAATCAAATTCCATTTATTTATTCTTTGGTAGCTGGATAAAGCCCACTAGGCACAACTGCCTGTTTTCATGTGTGACCTGGGAGCATTGGGAAGGTTAAGTGACTTGCTCACAGTCACAAAGCAATGCAAGTGGAGGTTATGGGAATAAAACACAGGTCTGCTGGATGTAGCAAGCTCATTACTCTAAACTCTATACAATATTTCCAGCCCCATTCAGACTGAAAGTACTTCTTGACAGAAACTTGGTGTGCTATTCAAAAGCATGCTTTGCAGTTAATTGTCCATTTAGCTAAATGGTACAAGTCACACATTTTCTCACACCTATTGTTTCAGGCTCAGGGCAGAAAAAAATGTTTCTGATAGTCTGCCCAGCACAGATTAAGTATTTAAAGCAGCAGTAACTCTTAATATTAATTTAAATAACTGGTTGAGTGGTTAAGAGAAGCCAAAACATCAAGATACATGACTTTCTTTTTGCTTTATTTCACTCTTAAGGCAAGAAAATTGATTTTTAGGTTCTTAAAAGTTGATGATCTTTTGCCATGTCAACAACCATGGATGTAAGCAAATCAAGGTGGTGTGCTGCTAGTTCACAGAAACATGTGCAGGCAACACTGTGACATATTTGCATTTTAAATGGGAGCAGAAGGAAATTAAGTGACTTGCTCACGGTCACACAGAATGCAAGCATGGACTGATGGGATTCAAATCAAGGTTTCCATGTTTAAAAACATAGAAACTGATGGCGATAAGGACCATCAGGCCCATCCAGTCTGCCTGTATACCTATACTTAATTAGCTGCCACTGACCCTTTTGGTCTACTGCTGCTGCCTCTCCTTCCCCATTCTTGGGATTCCTCAAATCGATCCCATGCCTGTTTATATCCCCAGTTGTGTTTACCCGCAGCACTTCCTGGGTCAGGTCGTTCTAAGCATCCACCACCCTTTCAATGAAAAAGTACTTCCTCATGTCCCTTAGTCTACCCCCTTCCAGTCTCATGTCATGCTCTCTTGATTTTTTGAGCAGCTTCAGTTCTGAAAGATGCTGCTCTCCTGTACCTTATTATTTCTCTTGAGGTACTTGAAGGTCTCTGTCTTGCCTCCCCTTTCTTTTCTCTCCTCCAGGGTGTACATATTGAGTTCATGTAATCTATCTTCATATGACATGTGTGCAGGCTCTATCCCATTTTTGTTGCCCATCTTTGGACTGTCTCCACCCTGTCTATATCCTTCCTGAGATGAGGCCTCCAGAAATGGATGCAGTACTATAGATAAGGTCTCAACAATAACCTGTATAGCGTCATTATACCTTCCTTTTTTTCTGTTTGTGATGCCTTTCCCTATGCAGTCCACAATCCCACTGTCTCTTACCACTTCCTTGGCCCATTGATTGGCCAACTTTAGGTCATCAGATATGATGACCCCAGATCTCTTTCTTATTTTGTGTCCACTAATATCTACCCCTTCATCACGTAGTCCTCCCCAGGGTTCCTGCACCCCTAGTGCATTTGAACATACAAAATCTGTGAGCAGATAAAGGCCTAGTAGTCTATCAAGTCTGCTCAAATGTACAGCTAGCACCCTAATTCTACCCTTCCTCTCCCTCCCACTTTCCCCCTCCTTTGACCCTCCCTCCTGCCCTGTCCCAGGCCCTTTTGAAGCAGCCCATTTTTCTACCGGATACCACTTCCGCTGTAAATGCATTCCATCCAGCTACCATCAACTCTGTAAAAACTGTTTCCTCATCTCTCTCCTGAACCTTCCTCCCTCCAGTCTCATATCATGGCCCTATAAGTCTCTCCCTTCCCTTACTTTGAACAGCCCATCATACCTGTCTTGTTTACTCCTTTCATGTACTTGTAGGTTACAATCATATCTTTTCTGTACCTCCTGTCCTCCAGTGAGTACATGTTCAACTCCCTTAGCCTACTCGCCTATGGTAAGTCCTCCAGCCTCTGGATCATCTTTGTCACCCTGCACTGCACCACCTCCAGTAATTTAATGTCCCTCTTCATATACTGATGCCAGTACTGCATGCAGTATTCCGGGTGCAGTCTAAACAGTGATCTATACAGTGACAGAATCACCTTACCCTTCCTAGAGGATATACCCCTAACAATTCAACCCAACATTTTATTGGCCTTTGCAGCTGCCTTCTTACATTGTGCAGAGTGGTTCATTGATCCTGTAATGAACACCCTCAGATACTTTTTTCTGTCTTGGCTAGCTGCACCCCCCCCCCCCGATCTGGTAAGTCATCCTTGGATTTTTTTGTCCCAAAATGCAGCACCTTGAACTTTTTAGCATTGAACCCCAGTCCTAATAGATTTCCAGACTTTCCAGATCATCCTGCAATCCCTGCCATCCCACCAGGTCATCCACCACTGCTCCCATCTTGGTGTTGTCAGGAAACAGGCTGATCTTGCTCTTGATGCCCAATGATATAGCTGCAATGAATATCCCAAACAACACAGGTCCCATCACAGAGCCATTGCAGAACAACACTCATCGCTGCCGTTGGGGCTGACAGCTCACCACCCTCTGTTGTCTTTCCTGAAGCCAGTTCACTACCCATCTCACCAGCCCTGCACCCATCCCTGTGCCTTTTAACTTTCTCCCAGCCTCCCATGAGGCACCAAGTCGAATTCCTTACTGACGTCCAGGTACAGGACATCCACTACATGGCCCCATCCAATTGTCTAGTTACCCAGTCATAGTTATCCACCAGGTTAGTTTGTCAGGATCTACCACTTATGAAGCCATGCTGTCTGCTGTCCTGTACCCTTTAGCCTCCAGGAAGGACACCAGCTTCTCCTTTAGGATAGTCTCCATCAGTTTGCCCCATGATGGATGTGAGGCTCACCAGTCTGTAGTTTCCCAGTTCATCCTTGGCGCCACTCTTGTGGAGGCACAGCATGTGAGTCATCCTCCAGTCCTGAGGTACACACTCTGAGTGTAGTGATGCATTGAATCGTTCAGCCAAAGGTCCCACCAGGACCTCTGATGACTCCTTTAGTACCCTGGGTGGATGCCATCTGGCCTTGGTGCCTTGCCCACCCCTAGTATCCTTAAACCCCTCCAGAACCCTGCCCTCCATTATTTTCCCATCGGTCACCCCCTCCCATTCTGTCCTTTGCTCTAGAGTATACATATTGAGCTCCGTTAATCTGTCCTCATATGTTTTCTGATGCAGTCTCTGCACCATTTTGGTTGCCCTTCTCTGTACTGCCTCAATTTGGTTAATGTCCTTGTGAATGTGTGGCCTCCAGTACTGCATGCAGTACTCCAAATGGGGCCTAACCAGTGTCTTGTAAATAGGGATTATTACCTCCCTCTTCCAACTGGTGATACCCCTACTAGTACACCCCAACATCTCCCTAGCCTTACCTACTGCTTTAGTGGTCTGCTTGGATTATTTCAGGTCATGGTTGATGATGATGCCCAAGTCTCTTTCTTTCCTTGTGACTGCCAGCTACTCCCCTCCCAGCCTATAGATGGCTTCAGGGTTTCTCTTCCCTATGTGCATGATCACACAGTTCATCTGGCGCCTTATGTGTATTCTGAATTTCTGTAGCTTTGATATTTTCATTGACATAAAGGGCCACTCCACCCCCCCCCTTTTGCACCTCAGTCTCTTCTGAACAGTACATAGCCAGGTACAGAAGTCTCTGAAGTGTGGTTACTGGTAAACCATGTCTCACTAATGGCTACTATGTCCAGTTTAGCCTCTGTCATTATTGCCTGCAGATCTGGGATCTTGTTTTCCTGACTGCAAGAATTTGTGTACATGATTT
Organism: Neoceratodus forsteri; assembly: GCA_016271365.2. NCBI lineage: Eukaryota > Metazoa > Chordata > Ceratodontiformes > Ceratodontidae > Neoceratodus > Neoceratodus forsteri. Next base: position 664,428,789 of record CM057456.1, on the reverse strand, counting down.
TCCATTGGCCAGATTTCAGTGTGTTAATTGTTGGGTGAGGTTTGGCATTTCCCTATGCGTCGTATGGGGAGCCTGACCTTTTTCCTTACCTGGTGATGCAAATGAACTGCAAACATGCTGAATCCCTGTTTGACCATTAGCTGAGGGGGGAGGGGTGTTCTTCCCATTCGACATATTGGGTGCTGCACCCCTCTCCCCATTTGCTAGTTTAAATATCCTGCAAAGACATCAAATTTCTGCCCCAATGAACTGACTCCCTGCTGTCCTTAGCATGAACAATACTGTATTATGGTCTCTTGTGCCTAGTTAGGGATCACACCATGAAGAGTATGATCCCTAATATGGTGCTCACCAACTCACCCACAGTTGGTGTTGTTCGTGAAGGGAGCCGCTGGGGAACAGTCACCATAACACAGTTTTGGGAGAAATGGTCACTTCATCCCTATTCCTTAGTTATCTAGTCTTCAGGTAGCCAGACTTATTAACACCATTGTGTAGTCTTATTCCACCTGGAACCACACTAGTCAGCATGATTAGCTGTCTTTTGTGATAATTGAGTGGGACTGTTTACACAGGCCCTCTACTTTAGCTGTTGTCTCTTGTGTACCTGCTAGTGTCTTGTGGTCACAGAATGGTCTGGATAAATAGGACAGCTTGTCTGGTACTATTTGTCATTGTTGATATAGGACATTATGTTTAATGGATAGAGCCATTGTTTTCTCGCCGCCAGAATCATCCAACTTTTCACAGTACAGAGTTGCATGGAACATACCACCGTACAGGGTGTTTGCTAGACTGCACCTGGAAGCCTGTGTACAGTTGGAAAGCAAGCATCTAGAAAAATATGGAGGCTTAGAACTGCCCCGGGTCATTATTTTTTTTTAACACCCAACTTCTCCATTAGCTCCTTATATTGTTTTGCCACTAGAGAGAGCCTGATTAAGTTCGAGCAATTTGCTCCCAATACCTCACTTGTCACATTTTACTGCTCTCTAGTAGCTGTTTTCACTTGGTGATTTATATTAAAGGAGCCCTCTGCTGTCTCTTTCCTCTCTACCTCACTCCTTTCTCTAGTCAAAAATGTCCCCTCCTCCCCTCCTAGTGCTCCTCATGGGAATATTTTGCCTTCCTGTCCTCTTTGAGCTTTACTGCTTGAACACATCAACAGCTTCTGCAATACTTATACTCAGTTTGACTTCTACTGCTCCAACATGCTTGCTATTGCCACTCCACTACCTCTACCCCTCTGCTCTCATCAGCAAGCGTGATGCCCAATAGTCAGATACCTTCACCTTCATCTGAAGCTGCCACCCTGCATCTCTATCAGGGTGTACCTCATCACCCCACTATGGTTACTAACCCTATCTCTTACACTATCCGGCGACATTGAGATCAACCCTGGTCCATTTCTGCGTCCCGTCATAACCTTGCCCCTCCCCCAGCCACCACTCTCCCTAAAACCGATGGACTAACTTTCGCCCACCTGAATGCTAGGAGCCTTATGGCCAACCTCCCTGACCTCCAGGCTTGGATCTATACTAACGTCCCGGACGTCCTCGCCATCACAGAAACCTGGCTTAAGCCCCACAGTGCCTGACTCTCAGTGCCACTTTCCGGATACAATAAAAGCCAGTATCTACCAGTCCTGGCACTAAAAGGGAGATGGCCTTGCCCTCTACTTCAAAACTCACCTAAACATTACCCTTCTGCAGGACCCCTCCACCAAACTGTGAAATCTTACACTTCCTACTGCTTCTTGGGGTGTAAAGAAACTCCATATTTTTGTACTTATATCCCCAAAAATGCTACACAAGGCATCACTGAACTCCTAGGGTTTCTGCGCTCAGTTACAGGCAAGAATGACATTATCTGCCTTGAGATTTTAACCTTGACTGGTCCGAGAAAACTCAGCTAACCTATCCTCCTTAGCTAGCAAGGCAAATCTATCCCAGCTCATACATGAACCCACAAGGGTCTCACATGGGGGCAACTGTGCCACCCTCCTTGACTGGATACTTACTAACAGGACGGAATATGTTGCCTCAGCCGATGTGCTACCTGACACAATTAGTGACCACTATCCCATCTACTGTGTCTGGAACACTGTCATTCCTCCCCTCCCTGCTAAAACTGTAACTTTTCCTAATCTCTCCCACCTAAGTCATGAGGACTTCTTAACTGACCTTAACCAGGTTGACTGGTCCCCTCTTTACCAAACAGAGGACATTAACATAGCCACAGAATATTTCAACTCCGTCCTCCTCTCTCTTCAAAACCTTCACATCCCGGTCACTACACGTAGGATGGCAGGGAAAGTAACCAAGTGGCTAACACGCCCCCTGCTTCAACTTCTCAAATCTAGGGACAAACTTTGGTCCAGGTGGAAGATCTCCCACCTCCGTGCAGACTTTGAAGACTATCGTGCATTACATAACAACTGCAAAAGACAAATTCGTATTGCCAAAAGCACCTACTATAGGAACCTACTAATAACATCCTCTACAAATCCGCGCAGGTACTGGTCCAAAATTAAGGACATTCTCGGCAACGACAAGCAACAGAATCCAGCTGACATGAACATTCAAGGTGTTCACTGCACCAATCATGACACCATTGCCAACGCCTTCAATGCCCTTTTCTTCTTCTCCACCAGTCGCTACTCTAACTAGCCCACAACCTGACTGTCCCTCTTCCTCCCCGCCCCTCCCACCCCTCCCTTTCATTCTGGCTCCAACCACATACCTTGAAGTTCTGGCTACTTAACTCCCTTCCGGCACGTGGGGGTCAAGGGCCTGAGGGCATCCATCCTTGCATACTTAAGCAGTATGCACCTTGGCTGACCAGACCTATCACCTGGCTTTTTAACCTCTTGATTCGTACATCTACTGTCCCATCCACCTGGAAAACTGCCAGAACCATTCCTATACACAAAAAGGGTGATGTCAAACTCATGTCCAGCTACCGTCCTATATCTCTTCTGCCCACTCTCAGTAAGCTGCTTGAAAAAATAGTCCACCGCCAGCTTGCTGCTCACCTTGACATGTTTAATCTTCAAACCCCATGCCAACATGGTTTCCGGCCCGGTCACAGTACCACCTCTGCACTTACACAACTTACAAATGACATCAAAAATAATATGGACCATGGCCTACTCACTGGGGCCGTCTTTATCGACCTGTCTAAAGCCTTCGACATGGTACACCATCCTCTCATGTTAAAGAAGCTCCAATCCATTGGAGCATCTGACATAAACCCTCTCCTGGTTCCATAGCTATCTTGACAATCGGACTCAGGTGGTAGCATTTCACAAGGCCCTTTCCTCCCCCCTAAACATCTCCCGTGGAGTTCCCCAGGGATCCACTCTTGGACCTCTACTCTTCTCCCTCTTCCTAAATGATATTCCCACCATGTCCCAGCATAGCTGCACTCTTATGTATGCAGATGACCTTGTTCTCTACTCTGGGTCAAAATCGGTTGCTGCCATCAACTCCACTCTCACTAATGACTTCCAATTCCTGCAGACCTGGCTCTCTAGCAACCACCAAGTCCTGAACCTAGAAAAAACCTGTGCTATGCTATTCGGATCCTCTAGAAACTGTCTGCCCCTGCAAACAGGCTCCAGGTTCAATGCCTTGATGGCTCCCTCATCTCAAACACTGAGTCCTTCAAGTACCTTGGGGTCACTTTGGATCCCACACTTGACCTGTCTCAACATGTCAATATGGTGTGCCGTGCTGTCAATGCTAAAATTAGGCCGGAGCTTATCAGCGTCGCACACTCCCTCACTCCTTCCGCTAGACTTTCTGTTGAGAGGTATTCTCTTACCCCAGCTCCAATATGCTCTGCCCCTCCTCTTTGCTGCAAACTCTGCTACACTCCACAAATGGGACACTGTCTACAACAACATCTGTAGATTTGCCTTAACTGCCCCGTCTTACCCATCATTGTCTCCTTTACGCTGGCTTAAATTGGCTGTCACCTAAGGATATTCGAGCCTACTCCCTGGGCTGCTTTATCGACTCCCTGTCTAGACCCCTCGGCCCTGTCTATCTTGCCAACCTCCTGACTCCTGCCTCATGCACCCGTACCCTCAGGTCTTCCTCTGTCCCAATGCTCTCCACTAGACCTTGCATGACAAAAATGGGTGAACAGGCATTTGCCCATTTTGCTCCCAAATTCTGGAACTCACTCCCCCTTACGGTGAAAACTTCAGCCTCCCATCGAGAATTCAAAAACTCGCTGTTCACCCACCTCCTAGCCTCTGGCCAATGCAAATGCTCTTAATTTGCTTTGTCCCACTGCAGGCTGTCGGGTCTGACCCTGAGTACTACACTAATGTTCTCCCATGCAATACGTTTGTCTAGGTGGCTATGAACCTTGATGTCTTTACTGTCCTCAGCTGTCTTATGGTTACCCTAATTGCTTTATTTTACATCCTTATTATGATCTATGCCTAAAATGTACCCTTATGTAACTATTACTGTGCTACCCAATGTATATCTTGTTTTGCTCCTGTACACCTATATTATGTCTGTGCATTTCTGCATATTGTAACCAATGTCCTGTGCTCTCCTGGGTCGTGCCTGAAAATAGGCAGGTCTGTTTCCTAGCACACTTACCCAGTTACCAAAAGCTAATAAATAAATAAATAAATAAATTATGTCGGGCTTTTTTTCTGCTGGCAGAGCTGGACTGATTATGCAGGCTGTCTACTTTGGCAATTGTCTCTTGCTGCCCTGATACTGTCTTCTGGTCATGAAAAGGTCTATGGATTAATAGAACTGATTGCAACTTGAGTACCATGCACAGGTTGGAAGCCCATATATGAAAAAAGACAGAGAAACACTGAAATCTTTATGGAGGTTAGAAACACAAGTAAATGTTTAAATTCATGATGAGTATTAGAGTGGGAAGATTATGTATTTTTTTTATAGTTGTAGTCTGGAATCTAGATCAAGCCAGGCATTTAGCCAACTAGATGGGCTTGGCGTCTTGTTCTTTCCATTACATTTTTTCATTTAGTGCTCCCTTGATTATGTCTACATGCTTGACATGTAGGAGAATTCTGTTTCCAAAAAAAGTACAGCCTGTAAATCCTTCTTCTGGATCTTAAGTTTCTGCAAATTTTAGATGGAATTCCTGAGAAACAACCTGAGACAGCATCAACCACGGCATGATGTTGTGGCACCCACATCTTGCTGTGGCAGTGGTAGTGAGACTGCTTGCTTGAATTCAATGAATACAACAGGTGGTCAAAAGACACAACCAAGATCGCATAAAGAGTACATGAGAGAGTACCGTGCAAGAAAGAAAAATTATCCCAAAAGATACAAAACTTATTGTAAGAAAGAAACAGAGAGGGTGAAACAGTATAAAATGTCAATGCCTGAAGAGACCAAAGTACAGTACAGGGGAAAAGATAGGCTTTGGACACAAAGGTATAGAGAAAATAAAAAGGTAAGTCAAGTACCTGATGGCACAGAAAAGAAGAAACATATAAGAGCAGAAGCAGAGAAGATGAGAGCTTTATGGCGGAAAAATAAAAAGAATCAGAGAGCAAAAATGACAGCTCAAAAAAGAAGGTGGATTAATGAATGCAGACGGTTTCTATATGCTCAGAAGAAAAGGGCCAGACTGCAAACTATCACTGTGGAATCAAATGCACATAACTTGGATGCAGCTGAAATGCAGTATAACATCGTGGCCTCAGATGCTTCCCCTTTGACTAACCCACAAATAGACAGTCCACAATCAAGGATACCACAGACTCCATTTAGCAGTGATGCCGCGAAAAGAAAAGCCATCTCACGATCACTAAAAGCAAAGCCAAAAAGCCCAAATAAATTTGCTGAAGTTTTCTCTGCAATGCTACTTAAGTCAACACCATGAAAGCACAAAGCTATTGAGGCGAAATCTATATTAACGCATTCCAAAAAGAAACAGTTGGATTTTCTTGAGGAAACAAGCTTGAAAGCCACATTGGAAACAATTAAACACTCAAGACAAAAAGATTATATTCAAATCCATCGACTGCTGCACAAGTCACTGTTGATGAAGAAGTTCAGAAAATTAGACTTACACAGAGAACTGGATTTAGCTGGAAATGTTTGTGTGCGTACTTTGTATATAGCGATGACTTCATTGAGAGGTGTAAGAAGAGGAACAATGCTTTGCCAGAATTAATAATTCAGAAGGTACAGGACTTCTACCAACATGGGGATATCTCTCGAGAACTTTCCATTGTGAAAATAATTGGGAAAAAAAAACTTCTACCAAAGAAGGCACTGGAATCATCAGTCCTAACTACATATAAACAGTTCAAGGAAGAAAACCCAGATGCACAAATTAGTTATAGTAAATTTGCAAAACTTTGCCCTAAAAATGTTTGTGTCATGTCCAGACATAAGCTTTTGCAGTGCCTATGCAAGTACTGCCTGAACATAGACCTTAAACTGAACAGCATTGCTTTACAATGTGCACAGTTAAAAATACCAGACAGTGCCATAAAGCACAAGTATGAGGCTTTGACCCTTACAATGTGCTGCAGAGTTGGTGAATTTCACAACAAACAATGCATCAACAGGGAATGCTTGCAGTGTGGCACCAAAGGCATAGAGAGACAAAACTGATGCCACTTTTAAATGAACATGTGACCTCTCCAGTCACCTGAAGAAATGGCAAAATGAGGATGTCACCATGAGAAAGGAGGGGAAAGTGACACATTCAAAGCAAATGAGAATGCAAAATAAGACTGGAGTCATCAGAGACCTAATAAAAGAACTGCAAGAAGAGCTGGAGCCACATGCTAAGCACTTAGCAAATGCAAAGTGGCAGTCACAACAATTTCATGCTACTAGAAACAAGCATTTGTCAATGCCAAATGTTTGCTTGCTGGCATTGGCATTGGTAGTGTAGGAGTTAGAGAGCTGCATAATAGGAATGGCAGTAAAGTATTGAACTGAAGCCAACCTCGCCACCACCCTGCAGAAACTGACAGGCATTGGGGTGTGCCTTTGGGTCATCAGGCATAACGGGCACCCCATTTCACTGCACCCTACCCTGCAGACACTGACAAGTGTCACGGTGTGCCTTGGGGTCTTTGGCCCTTATGCTCACCCCATTCCATCAGGAAATATGGTGAGATGGGTGCTGTATAGGAGAATGGGGTGAACTTTGGGGCCGAAGAGTCCAAGGCACACCTCAATGCCTCTCACTGACTGCAGAGTGTAGAATAGTATGAGCATTACAGGTGAGAATCACAAGTCACACCCCGATGCCTGTCAGTCTCAACAGGGTGGGGCATTATGGTCGGGAACCCTAACGTCTCAGGCGTTCGTTGGCATTTTCACTCCAAATTTTCCATCCCTCTTTTTTTTTTTTCAAGTTAATGTTTATTGAAAGTTTTAGATACATAAATGAGACAGAACAGGACAACTTATCACAGTGTACAATCCTTCCAATACAATGACTCTGTCTCACCCCCCATCCTACTACCCTCCACACTTCCCTAAACTTGTCACCCCACCCCAATCAAACCACAATGTACATGACACAAGCAATAGTTATCTGTCAAAACAATCTATATTCTGAACCGGTTAAATAGAATACAGCATATGAAAGGGATCTTCCATCCCTCTTGAATCTCCCCTTCCCCCACCGTCTCAGCATGAATAACTTTGGAAGTTTGTTCCATTCTGCCACCCTTTTGGTAACAAAGTACTTTCTGAAATATTTTTTTAACCCCCCCTGAATGTTTTATAGAGTGTCCCCTGGTGCAAGTATTGCTACTTAAAGTAAACCGGTCTCTAGCATCTACTCTATTTTTTTCTAACTCAAGTTTATGTAACAAATGTACAGGTATGGGTACATGACAAACTTGCACTATTACAAGTGACACCCAGGCTAGTCACAAATAGAAAGACTTAACTTTGTGACAACTTTCTCTGCCAATGCCAACAAGTTTGAAGTCTTTATTAAGAAACACAGGCATGTCTTGCAAGGAGATGTTGCACTAAGGAAGATGTGGCTGTGCCTCGTGACACACCACACAAGGTGGGGTCAAATCCCCCAATAACCCACACCCTGTTGTGCCTTATTGCTTAATTAGACAATTTACAAGCAGTTGTCAATGCCAAATGTTTGCTTGCTGGCATTGGCAGCGGTAGTGTAGAAGTTACAGAGCTGCGTAATAGGAATGGCAGTGAAGTATTGAACTGAAGCCAACCCCACCACCACCTTGCAGAGAGTGACAGGCATTGGGGTGTGCCTTTGGGTCATCAGGCATAATGGCCATGCCATTTCACCACACCCCACCCTGCAGACACTGGCAAGTGTCACGGAGTGCCTTGGAGTCTATGGCCCTTATGTGCACCACATTCCATCAGGAAGTATGTGAGATGGGTGTGGTATAGGAGAATGGGGTGAACTTTGGGGCTGAAGAGTCCAAGGCATACCTCGATACCTCTCACTGGCTGCAGGGTGTGGAATGGTATGAGCATTACAGGCAAGAATCCCAAGTCACACCCCTGATGCCTGCCATTCTCTACAGGGTTGGGCGTTATGGTTGGAAACCCTAATACCTCAGGCATTCATTGGTATTTTCACTCCAAATTTTCAACATGGTTTTTGTGACCCCACCTCATGAACAGTGGCAATATCAGTTTGTTGGCAGAAGCTGCTTATGCACAGCAACTACAGCATTTAGCACCACAGGTGCAAAACATTCAAACAGGATGTAAAAATGACATCTGTACTGTTCATGGAGAGGTGTAAAAATGGCAATTGCAAATCTGCAGTAAAATATTAAAAATCAGGAAGTCATTTAATAAGCGATAAACTGTGCAACACACACCAGTAATGTAATTAGTTTAGGATTTTTACAGCAGATTGGCAACACAGGCATTTTGGGACCTCCGATCATGAACAGTGTCACTGTGATTTTCTTTATCTGTTCCGAACAATGATTTCCTACCGCGACTACGCATCTCTGCGCTGAAAGTGTGAAAACACATTTCGGCCATGTTGTGAAAAATGACAGCTGTACTGTTCATAAGGAAGTGTGGAAAAATGCCACTGGTGAAAATCTAGACTGAAAATATTACAAAGTCATGAACTTCTGAGGATGGTGGAAACTGAGCAATCCTCACTCATAACACAGTCATTTTATGGACATTTGTCACCAAATTTTCAACATAGCCATTTTAAGACCTCTGCTCATGAACAGTGTAACTGTGATTTTCTTAATCTGTCCCAAACATTGCTTTTGCACACCGACTGCACCATTGAACGCTACATGTGCGAAAGCACATTTTGGGTGACATGTGAAAAATGGCAGCTGTACCGTTCATAAGGAAATGCAATAAAATGGCAATGTGGAAAATCTGGAGTGAAAATATTGAAAATTCGCAAACTTACGAGCATGCATAGGAACTGGGCGCAACTCCATCAGAAAAGTTATTTTTAGAATTTTTCACCACCACATAGCTATTTTAAGACCTCTGCTCATGAACAGTGTCACTGTGATTTCTTAATGTGTCCCATACATTGATTTCGCACACCGACTGCACCATGGTGCGCTACATGGGTGGAAACATGTTTTGGGCAAGATGTGAAAAATGACAGCTGTACTGCTCATAAGGAAGTGTAATAAAATGGCAATGTTGAAAATCTGGATTGAAAATATTGAAAATTTGTAAACTTACGAGCGTGTGTAGGAACTGCGCAATGCATGCTCTTAAAACAGTCATTTTTAGGAATTTTTTCACCAGATTTTCAAGATAGCCATTTTAAGACCCCTGATCATGAACAGTGTCACTGTGATTTTCTTAATTTGTCCCATACATTGATTTCGCACACCGACTGTGCCATTGTGTGCTACATGGGCGGAAACACGTTTTGGGTGAGATGTGAAAAATGACAACTGTACTATTCATAAGAAGGTGTGGTAAAATTGCAATGTTGAAAATCTGGAGTGAAAATATTGAAAATTCGCGAACTTATGAGTCTGCCTAGGAACTGCGCAACACACGCTCGTAAAACAGTCATTTTTGGAATTTTTCCACTAAATTTTCAAAATAGGCTTCTTGAGAGCCCACCTTATGAATATTGGCAGTGTCGTTTCATTAATCATTCTGGAAAGATGATTTTGTGCAGTGGCTGAGAAATCACCCTTCGGGCCCAAGTAACGCCATGACAGTGACAGCATTCACGAGAAGGGGTCCCAAAAACCCCATGTTGAAAATTTGGTGCAAAAATTCCAAAAAATGCCTGAGATATGCAATAAAGTTGAAAAACCCCTATCTATCCCATTATACAGCTTACCGGCATTTCTTCAGTTTGCGGTCGGCTTTGAAGAGTGCAGACGTGTTCCCGGTCCACCGAAGATCGTTGCGCCAGACTCGGGAGGTAAGTATGGGGTGAGGGTGGGTGTGGGGAGGCAGGGTGCGCAGTGGGTGGGTGGGGGCTGTGGGAGGGGCCATGGAGAAGCGCCAAGGGACAGTTTTTATTTACAGGTTTTTTCAATGATGATGCGGGACGTTTGCCACGCTGGGGTGGGCTCCCAGTGTGGTACAAGGACGGGTGGTTGGGGGCCGTGTGTAGCTGACAGGGGATTGGGCACCCCCATTGGCCATATCATCAGTTGCCATGCTGGGGTGGACTCCCAGCGTGGCACCCTGTACTCTCGGGGGGAGGACAGTGGAGCTGATGATGAGTTGCCACGCTGGGGTGGGCACCCAGCGTGGCATGTGGAAGGCTTTGGGTGGGAGAGCAGCACATCTGATGGGGGATTGGGCACCCCCATTGGCTATACAATGTGTGCGTGGGGGGGCCGCACGCAGTATGCATGTGTGTGTGTGTAGGGGGAGCTGAGCATGAGCAGGTGATATCTTATCGCTGCTCACTTGAAGCATAGCCCTGCTTTCAATCTCACATACGCCACTGTAGATTTTGAGCCGTCATAGACAGCTCCAGCATGCATTGGTGGACTGGGGCTCGCCTGCCAACACACTGACTGAGTTGGAAGAGGGGGTGACATACCTCCGAAAACTCGGATGATAGGACTATGTTTCTTGCACATGCGTGCAAGCAAACATAAAAATGTACCAAATAACTGGGTAGTTTTCTGTCTGGACTTTGGAGAAAACTATAATTGCCACTACCAAGACGAAGCTCAGAGTGCACACTGGGCAAACAACCAAGCTACAATTCACCCAGTTATGGCCTATTATAGATGCCCTAAACCAAACTGTGGCATAAACATGCATAGGGCACTTATTTTTATTACTGATGACTAAAAGCATGACTTCCATGCTGTTCACCACTTCACAAATATGGAAACAAAATACCTTAAAGGACAGGGAGTTGCCTTGGTTAAGCAAATTAATTTTTCTGATGGGGCACCAACACAGTACAAGAGCAACGGTAACTTTGCCGATGCATTATTTGTTGTGGTGGATTGTGGTGTCTCCATTGAAAAACACTTCTTTGTCAGTTGACATGGTAAAGGACCATGTGATGGAGAAGTGGGTGTCTTGAAAAAGAGTGCATTACTGGCAGTAAAATCATGAAAAGCCATCATTGACAGTGCCTTTGAATTATACCAATATGGCAAAAAATACCTTACATGTCCCAAAAATGAGGAGGATCATGTGCAGTGACATGCAGTTTCTTTTTCATCAAGGAGGGCAAAATAAACAGGTGAAGACTTACTAGAACAAATGTGAAAACATTGCCAAACACACGATTGGTACACTGTGTGAAAGGAATAGATCCACATATTGTATCTGTTAAAGAGAGAAGCTGCTTCTGCCCACCATGTGTTACAAATGAAGGACAGTGCCCTAATGTATTATTCACAGGAGATTGGAGAACTTTTTCTTTGAAATATGGGACAGAGGTGCCTCCACCACCTTTGATACAGTCTCCAACGCCACCAACAGCAGCACTGCAGTTAACGTTGCCATCAATGACAACATGGTCTCCAGCTCCACCACAGTCAAGGTCTCCATCTCCACCACCTTCAATGCATGAAAGGTCTCCTTCTAGACCACTACCAGCATCAGTGCAGGACAGGTCTCATTCTCCACCACCAGCATCAGTGCAGGAAAGGTCTCCTTTTACACCACCAGGAACACCACAGGAATGGTCTACTTCTCCACCACAACCCGATTCACTGCAAGAGAGGTCTACTTCTCCACCACCTCCAGCAGCATCAACAGAGGCAACGTCTCCATCTCCACCACCACCACCAGTGCTGCAGGCAAGGTCTCCATCTCAGCCACCACCACCACCACCACCAGTGCTGCAGGAAAGGTCTCCATCTCAGCCACCATCATTACCATCAGCAAGTTCTCAACCATCAAAGGACACATCACCCTCAGTGTAGGTACCCATGTGATTAACATTTTGTTGAAGCCACCTACTGGCCTCTTCACCTTATCTGTACAGTTTCTGGTGTGCAAGACAGCACAAAATGCTAAAGTAATAATGTGACTTACTGGAGGAGATGGGTGTTTTAATCCCTGGATATGTGTTCATGCATGCATTCATGTGTGTGCTACTGCATGTACATGAGACCCAGATATTCAAACTGCGCCAGGCAGTGGCGCAAGCCTGGACGCAGTGCAACTTGGCTGCGCAGGGGCGTTGACTGGGTGATATTCAATGGAGCTATGCCATGGCTCAGCACAGTTGAATATTGCACCCTGGCCACCCACAGTGTGCATGGCGCAGTAGCACTGCACAAGCACAAGTGGCCAGAGTGGAACAGGGGGATGCGCTAATGCAAGTTCCATCGTGCTATGCGCAGCAACCGTGATATTCAAAAGTGCACATGCAAATGGGACCATAATGTATGCAAAGCACAAATGGGACCATTTGCATGTCATTATGGCCTCATTTGCATGTAGGTGCGCCTATCCCTGGTGACTGGCGCCTGGCCCCCTGCCAGGCAGCAGCCATAGACCGACACCACCTGCAGCTGGCAATGTGCTCCACAGCCCAATCGTGAGCTGCAGTAAAAATAGAAAATCAGAAATCCCTGGTGGTCCAGTGGACCACTGTGTGCCTGATCGCGGGCATTTGTAATAAAATAAATAAATATGTCCAATATCCCTGGTGGTCCAGTGGACCTGCCAGCCCGATCGCAGACTAAGTACATAAATAAACCCCATCAATATCCCTGGTGGTCCAGTGAACCCCCCACCCCACCTGCCCACTGAATCTCACGCTTACTCCCACCCCCGGTCACGGCGGGCAGCAACCAACCCACTGCCGCCTGCCGCCGACGACTGACACAGTGGTGTGCACGCCGATTGTCCACAGTGTGAGCCAATGGGCATGTAGTCATACCGTACTACATTCCAGATATGTGAATGGGATCCATTCACATATCTGGAATATGTAATCTGGCATAGCTGCACACCCATTGCCTCACACTGTGGCCCAATCGGTGTATAGCCCTACTGACTGCCGGAGTCAGCAGGCGGGTGGGGTGCTGCCGCCCGCTGCTGACCGGGGGTGGTGGAGCAGGGCGGTGGGATTCAGTGGGCGGGTGGGGTGGGGGTCCACTGGACCACCTGGGATATTGATGGGGTTTATCTATGTACTTAGCCCACGGTCGGGTTTGCAGGTCCACTGGACCACCAGGGATATTGATGGGGTTTATTTATGTACTTAGCCTGCGACTGGGCTTACAGGTCCACAGGATCACCAGGGATATTGATGGGGTATATTTATGTACTTAGCCTGTGTTCGGGCTTGCAGGTCCACTGGTCCACCAGGGATATTGATGGGGTATATTTATGTACTTATCCCACGATCGGGTTTGCAGGTCCACTGGACCACCAGGGATGTTGGACATATTTATTTCTTTTATTACAAATGTCCGTGATCGGGCACACAGTGGTCCACTGGACCACCAGGGATATTGGACAGCATTCTTCATTTTTTTAACAAATGGCCATAATCGGGCATAGGGGGAGCTGATAGGTGCAGCCAGAACTCGGGTGGCCACCCACAGGTGGCTGCTGCCGTGTTATGCCGTGCGATGCGGCAGCTCATCTGTGGGTGGCCATCCATTGTTTCTTTTTTTTTTGGATCAACTTTATGCTGGTGCAGGTAGGGGTTGTGCATGCATGGCTCTACATATCCTGGGCTAAATATCGAGCTGTGCAGAATATGCATGGGCATGACCCCCCACCTGCACCTGCATACATTACTGATGCACTCCGGCACATCGGGATTTGTGCCGCGCACTTTTCCCTTTTGAATATCGCACCAGGGCACATCAGTGGGTTGCGCATGGTGCAACACTGTTGTGCCATGCACAACCCTTTTGAATGTCTAGGCCTAAGTGTTACATGGAAGGCCTTAATCAAGGATCTACTGTTTGTCTGAGTTAATTACAGCCATAGTTGCTATATTATATCCATTTTATGACGGTTGAGGAAAGAAATACAGGTTATTACATAGAAGTGCAAAATCATAAGGATGCTTTCATGTCTTGGAAGGTGAAAGCTTATTATGAGATCAAAGTAGTGTCATTTGAAGAACATGAATTATGCTGAAGTAGCAGAATATAATACTTTAAGAAAACATTCTGTTTTTGGATAAGATATATATTTTTTATATATTCTGACAGAGGAGGAGCTAGATGACCTCACACAAAAGGGGTTGGCAAATACAGTTTGCTTAAGGAATATTCTGTTTTATTTCAGACAAACTTTTATCTAGATTCTGACAAAGACACATCTGCGAGCACTTTCAAACAGGTATTTAGAAACAGAGTCAAATCTAAGTACTGTAAGTAGGAATTTGCACTGTTTAAACCTTGTTCTGTTAAACTGTTCACAAGACAGCGGTCGGAGGTTGGCACTTTGGGAGTAGAGGGCCTGAACTGCTAAGTGGGTTTGTGACAGATTAGTTGGCAGCGGTGGCATAATATTGGTATTATAAGCTTTTATTGTTCGGTGTCAGCGGAGACTGTAGCTCTCTTATTAAAAAGAGAAAAAAGGCAGTTTTATTTTAAAAAGGAAACAGAACTATCTATCACTTGGCATACAGTCAAGTTCCTACCCATTTTATTTTTTTCCTAAAGTGCAAGTCAGAGTAGCCGTAGTCAGGGAAGAAGATGGCTTCTGACTACAGCAGGCACACTGTAGATTACTTGAAGCAGTTGTGCAGGGACAGAGGAGTCCCATTCAAGGTGACAGCCAAAAATCAGAACCTTATAGAGGCCCTTATGGTAGCAGAAACCCAGAGCAGCAAGTCACCGACCGTGACTGAAAGGGACCAGACCTTGAGTGTGGCAGGGCTAGTGTCCAGTGCTGTTTCCAGGTCTGGTGAGGAGGACAGCAGAGCCACTGTCAGTGAAGGGCCACAGCAGCAGGGGATGGTCACCAGTATCCTGAATTCAGAGGTACTCAGGCTGCAAACTGAGTTGTGCAGGATGGAACTGGAGGCAGAGCAAGAACAGAGAGAGGCGGACCATGAGGCAGAATGAGAACACCGAAAGGCAGAGTGAGAGCAGAAAGACACAGGCCATGAGGAATGTGAGCACCAGAAAGATGCAGAGGAGAAGAGAGAGAATGAGAATGCCGAGATGCAGACCATGAGGAGCAGGACAGCCAGAGGCAACACGAACTGGAGAAGATATGACTCCAACCAGTGGCACCAGAGCAGGTAAGTGGCTTGGGTTTAACTGGGACAGCAGGACTGGGTTACAAATTGAACTCCAAATTAATAGCCAAATATAAAGAGGGAGAGGATATGGACGGCTTTTTAAATTTTTTTTGAAAAAGTTTGTATTCAGGCTAAAATTCCCAGAGATCCCTGGAGCTTCCAGCTATCCCCACTACTTTCCGGGAAAGCTTGGGATGCATTGTGTCAAATGGACAACAAGGACAGTAATAATTACAGCAAACTAAAAGCTGCACTGTTAAAAAAGTTTGAATTAACTGCTGAATCATACAGAGCTAAATTCTGTAAGCTCAGGAGAAGCCCTGATACTGTATGAGCTACGAGGAGCTAACCATGAAACAACGCCAGTTTTTAAAATGTTGGTGGGAAAGAATTGAGGCAAATTCTGTTGATAAAATTGAAAATGTAATTTTATTAGAACAGTTTTATTGGGCTTGCCCAGCAGAGCTAAAAACCTGGCTAGAGGACTGAGATCCCAAAACAGTGCAAGAGGCTGCTGAACTCTCAGACCGCTATGCCAAGAGCAGACCTGCTCTGAGAGTGAATGGGGCAGGCGTGGCAGCGCAGAAAGGGAAAAGCGCACCTTCAGGGCAGCTAAAACTCTCACTGCCTCCACTGAAACCAGCTAGCCACAGGTTTCAACGAAAATATTTCTCTGAAGTAAGAAATGCCTGTTGGTTATGTAAAGAAACTGGGCATATTGCCAGACAGTGTCCCAAAAAGGCAAGCAATAATACACAACAGGGTGCTAGAAAAGAAGTGGGTTGTTTGTGTGTCCCTGGAAGCATGCCAGTGAACATAAGAGAACACATGCACCCAGTCATGGTAAATGGTGTGCAGACTCAAGGGTTAAGGGATGCAGAGGCATCCCTGATCTTGGTAAAGGGGATCTGGTACAGCCTGATCAGTGTATACCAAATAAATACGTCACTGTACAAGGGTTTACTGGTGAAGAGAAAACATTACCCCTCGCTAGTGTTCTCTTAGACTGCGGTGAAACAGGGGGAACTATACAACAGGTGGCTGTAGCCAAAATGTTAGCTGTGGATGTGATCCTGGGTAACAATCTCCAACAAGGGATGGTATGTGCAGTTATCCCCATAGCCAAGTGGCAGGGAGAAATTGTAGTTCCCTGAACCCCACAGAAACCAGTGCGGAAACCACTGAGAGGCTGGTTCCCCAGCCTGTATCTCCAGATGGGGAGACTGATAAAAAAGAGGTAGAAATTTCCCCGGTAGCAAGTGACAACACAGCAATGGAAGGTTACTGTGAAGAGGGAGGAGTGACCCATTGTCAGAGGGTTGGGATTGACAGTGATCCTGAGGGCCCTGATGCTAGTGCTAGGGTCCCTAGCTTAGTGACTGAAGGGGACCTGTCCCATGCCTTGGGAATGTGTGAGGGGTTCTCAGCTGCTCAGAGAAGTGACCCTAGTTTAGAGAAGATGAGGGCTTGGGAAGACTTGGACGGCACACAGGGAGGTGATGGCAGATGTAAGGTTTATTGGGAAAATGGATTTATGTATACTCAGGCAGTACAGACAGAGGGAGGGATGCTAGGCAGGCAGCTTGTCATTCCCTAGGGTATTGTGAGCAATTGCTCAAAATTGCACATGATATTCCCTTGTCTGGTCATCTGGGAATCATGCACACTATGCAGCAATTAGTCCAGAATTTCTACTGGCCTAAATTCACCCAGCAGATGAAGGAGTATTGCAGGTCTTGTCACCAGTGCCAAGAAATAGGGAAGGTGGGTAAGAAATTCCAAGCCACCCTGATTCCATTGCCCATAGTGGAGGAGCCATTTCAGAGGGCAGGAATGGATATTGTGTGGCTTTTAAATTCCCCCAGCTCCTCAGGTAAGAGATTCATCCTGTCTGTGGTGGATTATCCCACCTGGTACCCACAGGCAGTTGCCCTATCCTCACTGAGGATAGACAAATTGGCAGATGCCTTACTTGGGATTTTCTCCCATGTTGGGTTTCCGCAGGAAGTTATCACCGATTGAGGGGGTTCCTTCATGTCGGACCTGATGAAATGTTTATGAGAGAAGTGTGGGGTGGTGCAGAGATGCACGACACCATATCACCCACAAGCCAGTGGACTTGTGGAATGATTCAATGGTACCCTAAAGCCAATGCTTCAGATGTTTTCTAAACAGTATGGGAGGGACTGGGAGAAATACCTTCCCCGCCTGTTGTTTGCATACAAGGAGGTGCCCCAAGAGTCAACAGGATTTTCCCCCTTCAAACCCTTATATGGATGCTGGGTATGTGAGCCCCTAGACTTGATCCAGGAGGACTGGGAAGGTAAGCACGCCACCCAGGGAACTCCTATTGTGGATTGTGTCCTTAGGTTTAGGGAAAGGCTGAAGGAGCTTATGGGGACAGCCCAGAGTAACCTGGCAGCTGCCCAACAGAAACAAAAAGTGTGGTACGATCGCAGAGCCAGAGCTCACTCATACATGGTGAGTCAGGAAGTCATGGTCCTTATTCCAGTCTGGAAAGACAAGCTACAAACCGAGTGGGCAGGACTGTACAAAGTGGTTAAAAAGGTACTGTAAATGACGTGAACTACATTGTAGAGTTGCCTGACAGAAGACAGACAGAAAGGATGTACCATGTCAACACGATGAAGCCATATGCAAACAGGGCTGACATGGTGTTTGCAGTGTTTGCTGCCCTCTCACATTGCTTGCCCACCTTTAGGTCATCTGATATGACTACCCCCAGGTCCCTTTCTATTTTTGTTGTTGTTAGTATCTCACCCCCCATTGTGTACTCTTCCCCTGGGTTTTTGTTTCCCAGGTGCATTACCTTGCACTTCTTAGCATTAAATCTAAGCTGCCATACATTTGACCATTCCTCTAACCTTGTCAAGTCCCTTTTCATCCTTTCTACCCCACCTTGTGCATCAACTCTGTTGCAGATCTTTGTGTCATCTGCAAAGAGACATACTTTCTCTTCAGTCCCTCTGCAATATAAGCTTATAAAGACATTGAAGAGGATCGGTCCTAATACTGAACCCTCACGGTACCCACTAGTAAACCCCTTCTTCAGAGTGTACTCCATTTACTATTACTCTCTGTGTCCTATTTTCCAGCCAATTTTTACCCAGGCTGTTATCTTGGGACCCACTCCCAGGCTAGCTAACTTGTATATTAATCTTTTGTGTGGGACTGTGTCAAATGCCTTGTTAAAGTCTAGGTATGCCATGTCCACAGCCCCTCCCTGATCTACTACTTTGGTTACCCAGTCAAAGAAATCTATCAGATTTGTCTGGAATGACCTTCCTGCTGTGAATCCATGCTGCCTTGGGTCCTGTGCCCCTCTGACCTCTAGATACTCGACAATTCTTTCCTTCAAAAGTGATTCCATCAATTTCCCTACCACTGAGGTTAAACTAACAGGTCTGTAGTTTCCTGCTTCTGCCTTGCTCCCACTTTTGTGAAGGGGAATCACATCTGCCCTCCTCCAGTCCTCAGGTACCACTCCATCCTCCCATGATTTGTTAAACAGGGTAGTCAGTGGTGTCACTAATTCTACCCTTAGTTCTTTTAGAATTCTGGGATGAATCCCATCAGGCCCCATTGCTTTGTCCACCTTCAGTTTTAAGAGTTCTTTCAGAACCCTTTCTTCTGTAAATGGGCTGGTATCAACTTCTGTATCCAGAGTGTTTCTACTGTTTGTTTTAGGTACCTCCCCCTGTTCCTTTGTAAATACTGAGCAAAATATTTGTTTAGTATCTCTGCCTTTTCACAGTCACCCTCTCCCCCCTTCCCCCTTTATTAATCCTCACTATCCCTCCCTTGGTCTTCCTTCGCTTCCTGATGTACCTATAAAGGTTTTATCCCCCTTCTTAACTGAGTTGGCTATCTTTTCCTCGGTTTGGGCCTTTGCTGTTCTGACTGCCTTCCCAGCTTCCTTTTGCTTTAACTGATACAGTTCTCTGTCCTGCTCCTTCTGTGATTCCTTGTACTTCCCGAAAGCTTTCTTTTTCTCTTGAACCTTCACTGTCACTTCCTTTGAGAACCGTAGTGGTTTCTTACATCGTTTAGTTTTGTCTGTCTGAGTTAATTACAGCCATAGTTGCTATATCATATCCGTTTTATGATGGTTGAGGAAAAAAAACAGGTTATTACATAGAAGTGCGAAATCATAAAGATGCTTTCATGTCCTGGAAGGGGAAAGCTTATTATGAGATCAAAGTAGTGTCATTTGAGGAACATGAATTATGCTGAAGTTGCAGAATGTAATACTTTGAAAAAACATCCTGTTTTTGGATAAGATATATATTTTTTATATATTCTGACAGAGGAGGAGCTAGATGACCTCACACAAAAGGGGTTGGCAAATACAATTTGCTTAAGGAATAATTCTGTTTTACTCCACATACACTTTTATCTAGACTCTGACAAGGACACATCTGTGAGCACTTTTAAACAGGTATTTAGAAAGATAGACAAATCTAAGTACTGTAAGTAGGAATTTGCACTGTTTAAACCTTGTTCTGTTAAACTGTTCACAAGACAGCACTCGGAGTTTGGCACTTTGGGAGTAGAGGGCCTGACCTGCTGAGTGGGTTTGTGACACTCAGTATGTGATAAAAAAATATGTTTACATGAATTTCTTATGATTGGCTATGTCTCCAAGTGTCCACACCATTCATAAATGTGTGCATCTGAAAAGCAAGTGGAAAGCATCTTAAGAAACTTGCATCTGAAACCAAACATTCTGAATCACTGAGTTAATTCAGGTTGGGTCTAATATCTCATTTAATAGAGCATTGGGTAGCATTCTGGCCCTGGGTTCTATTCCCAGTTAGTTCTAATTTTTTTGACCGAAGTGGTGCTAGCTGATAGTGAGCCACACTGCAAAGTAGGAGACCCGGGACCAGCTCCTGATTCTGATTCCCATCCACTGGGTCAGGAAGGCCACTATAGTACAAGGAGGTAATGTCCTGTGACTCTGGCAAAGGAGGGTGTGACCAGTCCACTCTACTGGTTACACTTTCAACACAGCTGGAGTATATCACTGTATGTGAGGAGGGTGCAGGCAGCCTTCTTTTCTAGTAACACATATGGCACAACTGGAGTATGGCATTGGTGCTGTTAACCCACAGTGGGCCAGATATTAAAAAATGCACACAGTGGAGTGTAAAAAGTTGTGGTCCACTTTGTGATAGACTGGGTGCCCGAATATGCTATTTTCAGTGGAATAGTGCACCAGTGCTATTCAGCTGAGAATATGTCCATGTTGGCCCAGCGCTAAGCCACTTACTGCTGCCTCAACATGACTCCCGAAGTAAACACCACAATGGTTTGCACTAAAGTGCAAATTTCAAATGTATCTATGCAAATGAGTCAATTGGTCATGTAATGCACTAAAGGACAAGTTTCTTGGGTAGCCAGGTGATTTAGCATAGAACTGCCATCCCAATTGCCTGGTCCCTGGTGCAGAGCTATCTCTGGTGCTAGTGGTCCCCCACCCAATCCCTTGCTTGGTAAATACATACAATTTCCATGGTGTCCTGTGGTGGTACACAAGTTCCCTGATGTTCAGTGGTCCTTCCTCCCCCACCCGTTACCATGCCAGATACTGAAAATCCCTGTTCTTGGTGTGCAGTGGTTCCTCCCCTTGAGTATCCCTGTCCCCAAGAAGCTGCTGTGATAACTTAAAGGCTGTTTGTGTATTCTCCCCCAAAGGTTGCAAAGGAAGGCATACTGAGGTAAAGCACCCCCAACCGTTCTGCTGGCACCCTCATCTTCCAGGAACCCTCCTTCCCACCCTATGATCCCTGTTTCAGCAGTCTCAACCAGTCCTCAGCTACAGGGTGTGGACTGGGGACTAGAGCAGTGCCACACAGTGGAGTATTCAGTTACCAGCCACAAGAAATCCCCCCCCCCACAAATGTACTGCGGGTCACAGTCCAGGTCCCTGGCACCTTGTACCCCTCGCCCCACCACATACACACACAGCATCTCCCATACACCGGTGATGCGGTCAGTGGAAGGTGAGCAACACAGCCCTCCACACACCACCTCAGCTGCCTACCATCTGACATAAGCAGGGAGAGTGCTGCTTATTTATAGCGCAAGGGTGATGTGCCTTGCCTTAAAAATAAGCAGAACACTCCCTGCTTCTGTCAGACAATGGGTGGTCAAAGTGGTGTGTGAAGGGCTGTGTTGCTCAACATCCACTGCATGCAGCACTAGTGCTTGGGGGACAAGTGGGGAAAAGGGGTTGGATGTTTAGTGCTGCTGGGGATGGGCACTAGATGCCAGGAACCTGGACCACAACCTGCGGTACATGGGGAAGGGGGGATTTCTTCTGACTGGCAACTGAATACTCCACTGTATGACACCTCAACAGTCTCTGGTCTGCACCCCATAGCAAGGGACTGGCTGGGGCTGCTGAAATGGAGTCAGGAATCATCAGGTAGGGGTGAGAATTCCTGGAAGATGGGAGCACCACTTCTGGTACCACTTGCAGGCCAGCTGGGGCAGGGGCACTTCACCTCAGAATGCCTGCGGCCTTAAGACCATCACAGCAGCTTCTTGGGGATAGGACTACTCAGGAGGAGGGACCGTTGAACATCAGAGACAGGAATTTTTGGTATTGGGCATGTTATTAGGTGGAGGGAGGGAACACTGGATACCAGGAAAACTGGTTTCAAACATCGGACAAGGGAGTGGATGGGGATAGGGACCACTGGACACCAAGGAAACTGGTTTCAAACATTGGGCATGGGATCAGGTGGAAAAGGAACCACAGAATACTGAGGAAATGGGTTTCAAACATTGGGCATGGTATCAGGTGGGGAAGGGACCACTCGACACCAGGAAACTTGTGCCTGTACATTAGGCATAGGTGCGAGTGGGGAGAGGAGGATTGAGCATCCTACAGACAGCTTTCCTCCTTCAGATGGAGGGTGGGGAAGAACTCTGTGCTCCAGTGACCTCTAACGGAGGCTAGGAGTGACTAATGACCAGAGACTGGCTTTATATTGTGGTATGCTAGATGTTTGGTCATGTGCCTCATGTCACTGCATGCCCCCCGGGATAGCAGTCAAAAAATAAATAAAAAAAAAAGTCAGGCTGAGCAATGGAAGACATCCATTCCGCTGTGCCCCACACAGCTTTCAGAGGCAGTCACCCTCCCGGATCAAGTTCAGGCTTTTGTCAGGGAGCTGAGAAGGCCTCCTTTGCAGCCTCACCCTGGGGGTAAGCCAGGGGCAGTCCCAAGGGTAAGGGGTAAGTCCCTGGGGATAGGTAGGAGGCTAGAGTTTGGACTGATGACTGACCAGCTGGCAGGAAAAAAGTATACTAAAGAAAAAAAGAAAAAAAGGACAGCTAGGCACTACACATGTTGTGTTTTATAATCTTTGGAAATTAGAATAACCAAACAGTTCAACAGGAAACTTAACAAGCAAATAATGATAGCATTCATCTCACTGTTTGTTATGCCTGAATTATAAAGATGATTTTGTTTTGTCTGGTGTATTTCTTGATATAACATTAATAACCTCTTTCAGCAGATCATACATATCCGCATGGCCTCTGTGGAGGCAGGAAATATATATACCCTCACCAAAGTCTGCATACTAATTTTCGTCTTCATTTTGTCTTCTTTGCTAGTACTGAAATAATAATTTTATGATCATTTTTGGCTAATATTCAGTAGTAGTAAAGTAGTCTGCCACAAGCTGAAAAATTTAAATGAACAATGTATTTGAAGACTAACTTAGTACTAAGTAAGTATTCAGTTAGTAGTTAGGTAGTCTTATATGCAAATTAAAGCAGTTCTGTGAAGATTAGATGATTAAATGATTGCTTCTGAACTGTATAAGTGAATATCAAAGAAGACTAATGAAGACCAGTTGAATACTTTTCAGTAGTGGTAAAGTAGTTCTACTGTAGTACTTGATTAGTATTCAGTTTATCCATTAGGTTGGGAAATGGGTAGACTGGGTGGACCAAGTGGTCCTTATCTGCCATCAAATTCTATGTTTCTTTTTTTTTTTTGTAGACTCTATTTCTGCACCCTACCCTCGGGGCATCTCTCAGGTTCTCACCGACAGCCACCACACTCAACTGCCCACCTGAACTGGCTGCTCCGGGGACTACACCGGGTATGCAGGATCTGGGGCTCTCCTGGTCCTACGGAAAGAACCCCAGACCCCAAGGAGAACCAGAGAGTCAGCTGGTATTGGGCGTGTGGTGGGTCGGCTTGCTAGAGATTGCCGTCACTTCACCTGAGGGCAGAGAGATTTTCTTCGTGTTTTTCCTCCCCTGAGGCATGGACGTGCAGTGATGACCCGCCTGGCATATGCACGCTCCTGTATGCACCCTGAGGACATCTGCCACTGCCCCAATCCCCATGTTTTTGCATCGTGCATTGCAGTGCCCTCAGCCTCCACCAGGGGTTGCCAGTGCAACAGAAGCCTCTAACCCACCACAGAACTAAGACAGCTGTCTACAGATGTTCAGTCTTAGTCCTTCTGTGCTGACCCCTGACAACCTGGGCTCAATCCTGAAACCCGGGTCACCAGCATGGCATTCAGAGCCTCAACCCTCAGTGCCACCAGGTTGGCTAAATTCTATGTTTCTAAATATGTAATTTGTGCAGCATAGACCACATGCTGTGCTCCAGCTAGCACAGCTGTAGGTTCTGCTCACAGGGACAGGTTTTGAGCAGCAGCATGCATATGGCCTGCATACAGCACCAGTGCATGGGGGCAGGCTATGAACTGGCACTGTATACAGGCCATATGCATACTGGTCCTTACTCAGAACCTTTCCCAATGAACCACACTTACAGCTGGGCTAGCTGGCAGGAATAGTTGGAGTACAGCATGCAGCCTATATGCCTGCAAGCATCCTGCTGTATGTGCCCCTCAAAGCAGAGGATATCCCATCACGGCTTGAGGGTATCCGAATCCTCTTATCCCCATCCCTCCCTAGTGTAAAAGAAACAAACTGACAGTGTGCTTTTGTAAGCGCTGCAGATGTGACTGTACTCTATCCCTCTATGGCACGCAGAGTCTATATGCTGCTTTTGTAATCCTCATGTGGCCATGGTTTCATGTTGAGTTACAGTTTTGGACTGTACCAATTTTACCCATGTCCACACTGACAATGTGGAGCAATACAGAAATGCTGTCGCCCTCACCCTTCATTTTCCAATTTATCTGCCTGTGTTAGTGGTCTAAAATGTACTGGCACTTTTACACAGCTCCTTAATGTAATGGTACACCAGTACCCACAATCCCCTACTCTGCATGGTTCAGGGGATCCAGTCTGCCGGCAGAATGGAAATCCAACTGGATGCTCAGTGGTATACTCCACTCCACTTTCATCTGTCTCCCTGTCCTTCTTTGTTCCCACTGCGCTCCTATACATATGTGGGCCGGGGCAACACACAGGCACCGCATTAAGGCATATAAAAAGATGTTTTCCCAGCTTCTTTAACTCCCAAAATGAAAGTCCATACAGCAATAAAAATGAACTTATCTTTGCTGACATTCGACCAATTTGAAAAGATTACACCAAATGGAAGGTCCAGATCTTTTGTGTATAACCACCTAAAATGAAAAAATAATTATTGAAACAGCATAGGCGTGTTATTTTATGACCAAAATGAGAGAGGACTAAATTAAACATTAAAACACAACTGCATAATACATCTTTATTATGCTCATTAGAAAAAAAAACTGCAATAAATTGACACTTTTTTTCTAAATCATGCTTATACTGGAGGTCTCACAATATTTGAGTATATTTAACATGTAATATTACATGTCTGTGCCTGCACCTTAAAGCCAGCAATTACAGTGCGCTCCATCTACTACAGTTACTGATCAGTAAGCAAGTTATTTACTGGATATATATGAAATTTGCTTACCCAAAGCAGACTTTACAACAAAGAAAAATTGCCAATGTGTGCCAGAATTTCTCAGAAACATAGAAAGTATTGCAGAAGTAGACTAGATGGTGCTGTATGTGCCTCCCAATTACCGCCAAAAGAATCTGTAAATATATACAACCACCACGTGGGTGGAAAGTGCCCCCCACCACCTCACCTCCAATCCCCACCAAAGGTATCAGCTCCCCCTGCTAAGGGCTACCTAGGCCAACCTGCCTCACCCCGAGCTCCCATAACTCTGCCCCAGGACAAGGTTACACTAGCCTACATTGGCCATCTCAGTTCCCATGGACCTTCATCTGGACCACATAAGCTACCCTTATCCTACACTTACCCATCCCCCTCCAGAGTTGCATGGCAATGCCCCTGTTCAGTACCAGTACCAATCTATCCTGGTCCAAGCTGTCCCTCTGGACCACCCCAGTTCCATTGGTCCTGCCTGTGGATCACCCTAGCTCCTCTAACATGCCTGAGGCACACCCTCATTCCCTCTGCCCAAGCCCACCCATTGGCCCCTACTTATCCCAGCACCACCTTGCACCATCGCTGGGATATCCTGATCCTTGTTGTTTCCCAGTTTCCATGGCCCTGCCCCTAGAATACTGTCTTCCACCTTGCACCAGCCACCATCTGCCCTGGTTCTATTCCTAATCTACCTTGCTCCCCCTGCCTCGGACTTCCCTGGTCTACTTTTCTCCCTAGCTCCTATTGCCCTGCCCCAAGAAAACCCCAGATTTGGGCAGCTCTGGCCCACTGTGTCTCTTTCTGTTCTCATGGCCATTCCCCTTGACTACTCCAGCCCTCCCTGCCCTGTACTTAACTGGCCCTCCAGGCCTTGCCTCTATTCCACCCCTGCTCCCCCCATCCCAAGCAGGGCTCTGCAATCCCTCCCCCAGGAGGAGAGCAGCCCTTTAGATGTTTGATCCACCACCATGACCCCCAGTGACCCTCCAACACCCCAAATTTGTTAGCACCGGAATGCTACCACTGTGCTGGTGGGCTGGCCTACTCTGAACTTTCTGAGATATTTCTGTGTCATGCTCCTAATTCAGAGGCTCAAGATTTGAATTTCTATCCCTGATGCTCCTAGTCCATAATCTACCACTGAGCTAAAGTAATAAGAATTATACATTTGGAGGCAGTGTAGCATAGTGGTTAAGAGCATTGCACTGCAAACCTGAGGATCTGTGTTTGAATCCCACAGCCACTGCTTGCATACTGTGTGACCGTCAGCAAGTAACATCACTTCCCTGCACTCCTATGATACACCTGAAAACAAACCTTGGTTTAGTACGTCTTTCCTGGCCAAAAATTGAAAAACAAAAATAAATAAAAAAGGAAACATTAAGGGATTTCTCTGTTCAACAAGTCTGTATGCACTAACAATCCAACTACAATTCTAAAGATAAACATTAATAAGAAAAAGACGCAGACATACTTACTGTGAACACACTGCAGCACCTGCACTAGAAACCAACAAACCACCAGGCAGCATCCAGGCAGAGCCCACACTGCAAAACAAAAACAAAAAGGATGTTTAACCCACGCAGACTAACAAGATTAATGCAAAAGGACAATCATGAGGTTACCCACTCCAAGGAACCAGTAGGCAAAGTCAAGAAAGGGCAAAATGAAAATGACGAAACACCACATACCCTCTCAAAGGTGGTATTTTTTTTTAAAATAGCTAATTCTTGGTCTTCAGATAATAACACCCTTCTCCAAAGCATATGCTGCCCACCCAGGACATGTGTCACTTCACATACCACTACCAACCGACTAAGCCCCAGCTTGATCACACAACTTTCTCTAGCTGCAGCACTTCCCACCTGCCTCCTAATAGTCCTGACCCAGCAGCACGTGGTCTCCTGTGTCCAGGGGAAACTCGGAGCTCTTCTTGATTTATGTGGTCCCTCATGCCCAAGCGTGTCCCCACTCACTCTCCCTGACTGACAATGAGCAGACACTGGTGTCCAACAGTCCACCAGCCCTGTCCCTGACCTATTCCAAGCAGCCCCTGGTGTTGAGCAGTACCCCTCTTTGACTGGTACCAAGCAGTACCACCTCACTGTTCCCGACCTGTACTAAGCAGTCTTCTGGTGTCCAACTGTACCATCTCCTTCTCCTAAGAACTGTTCCACCTTGCACTTTCTCTGCTGCTGTTTGGGTAGAGGGATCATGGCAGACCATTCCTTCATTAAGTGGTGAAAGGCAAGACCCCATTTGGAGACATCAGCAGCCTGTAAAATAAATAAATATATATGTACGTATTTATGTAGTGTGTGTGTGAGTGGCCCCCACTGGTCTATACATGAGACTGTAGCACTGAATAGTGGTGTATATGTGTGTATATGAAGTGGTCTGTGTGCATGTATCTTGTGGAGTGTCTAGTAAGTGGTCTGAGCGTGAGTGTGTGAGTGAGTGTGTGTGTGTGTGTGTGTGTGTGTGTGTGTGTGTGTGTTGAGCATGCATTAGTGTTTATTGTCGTGTATGCATGCTGTGTTTGCATCCGTTTCCACTGGTGTGTGGGTCTTTATGTCTGTGCATCTTCACAGATGCTGAGATCTATATGCATGTGTGTGTGTGATTTTTGAACACTATCAACCCACAATAGACCCTCTGTCATACACTATCTCATTTTCACAGGTGTCCTGCTCTTACCCATTTTTATAGCTTGACTAGTCTGACCATTGATCAACTTAATTGGTTCAACCATCTGTGAGTATTGGGTGGGTTGTACATGTGTACTGCTTTGCGAGGTATCTACGAAGCCAGTTCGACAACACTTTCGTCGACCGGCATCAGAGCAATGGGATTTATGTCACCCACAAGTTGCGGTTGATATACATCCCGAATATCTCCCAGACCCCCCGTAGTAAAGATTCTCAACTCTAAGTCGGAGTTGATTCAGGAAGGGGGTGCAGGACCCGGAGACAGTGTGCCCCTGTCTCAGGCACACTAACACAGTGACCTGTCAGCAAACCTGTCAATCTTATTAAAAGCAACGTAGGTCACTGTGTTGGTGTCACTGTCGGGGAGGCATACTCTTTGCTAGTGCATCTGTGTAGTAGTAAGAGAATGCTTCTGCCTGCCATTGTATGTGTAGTAGTGCATGTGTCCATATAGCAGTCTGTTTGTGAACCACTAGACAACCATTTAACCCACTGGACCATGATGAATGAATATTAGTTTAACAAAGGCACCACTGGAAGCTGATGGGGTCTAAAACCTGTACCACCCTCCCAAGTGTACCTCCTCTGTCTTCTCCCTTTACTTCTTCTTACAAGTTTTGCTTTCCTTTGACTACAGTAGTGTATAATGTCATGTTCCTTCTTATCTAGTTGTGTTGTGACACTACTGCCCTAATGCCAAAGGATGACTGGGGCTGGCTGTATAGCCTAGAGCAATAGTTCTCAGACTTTGGCACAGTGAGCCTCCCCAAATCCATGGAAAAGATTTCGAGCCTCCCCCCAAAGCTGAAATAATCTTGGGCCTCCCCAAACAAAAATAACATACTGTACTTTGCGCAGTACACCATGAATAAATTGAAACCCCTTTGAGTACTTGGCTCAAATTCAGTTCTTTGTCTTGTACTGAAATGGAACCTTTGAAAAAGAGCTCATGTGCTCAAAGATGTTATCTGAATAACAAATAAATAAAATACATATTATTATTCAGCTTATTGTAACCCCCATTCAATAGGCCAGCCTACTTGCTCTTCTATTTTCTTTCTTGAACCATTGTTACCCCTTGTTGCAGTGCCTTCATGGGTCAGAGTACTTTCTGTATTTCCTCTCTATATGAAATAAACTACCTACATACTTTTCCTCTCCCCCTCCTTCCGTGCTCCTAAGCAACTTCTCGGGGATTACTTTGCTTCTTCCTGCTGTTGTTCTTAGCACTTCTGTGCTCAACCCTTATATTTGTTCTGCTCTGCCATCAGTCTACAAATTGATCAATTACCACCACTCATTATTAGTTTATTGTTCATATTTGTTTACACTATTGTTCATTGTGTATTTCTTGATTGTTTTGCAGTTATCTTTTGAAATGTATTCACTCCCTACCCTTCCTGGGGTACACCTGAAATGAGCCTTCCTTGTCACCTATTAGTAAATAAATACATAAAATTCACCTACTACTATCCTCTTTCAGTTTGTTTCATCTCTTCCACAAATATATAAAACTCAAATTTAAATACAGTACTTTTTCAGACTTGCTTGAGCCTCCCCTGGAACAGGTTGGGGCCTCCCAAGGGAGGCTGGCCTCACCATTTGAGAACCCCTGGCCTAGAGGTTTCAGCAACCAGCTGTGAAGGAGCTTGGTACATCCAGCACAATTGGATTTGATTCCCTCAACCTCAATGTGCATGCTCACGTAACCACCCCACTGGTCCCAGGTCACCCCTGAAAGCAGGCACTTTTTTGCCTAGCCAGCCTTACTTGATTACCAAAAAATAAATAAAATCTAAATAAATGACTACACATAATAATGACAAACCACACAGCAATTAAGCAATTAACAGTGATGGCTTTGTCCATTCTTGCCAGTTTATCTCTGCTGATGCTGACTGACATTTATTTGAATTTTGTTACCCAGGCTGGCTCCACTAGACAAGAAGAAACATGACACTAAGCACCAGTGTACTCTCACTTTCACCTATTGTATTTTTGGCTCATTTCTGCTGTTGTTGACTACCTTTTTGCACCTTTCTGTTTCTGCTTTCACTATTGACACGTACCCTATACTAACCTACTTTTCTCTTTATTTCCCCATGTCTGACTAAAGTTGACGTCTGTTTAGCAGATATGTATGATCTTTTTATTGATCTGTCCTGTCGCGTTTCTCTCCATGAAAAACAAGAGATCTTTTGTGACACTTTATTTTCATCTACAGGTCCTGCCAGTCTTCACGGTCCTCATCCAAGGATCATGCTAATCAAGTAAGAGCTACCTTTACTTATTGCCAATTAAGTAGTTGCACTCTATCCAGCAGGTTGCAACTTCTCTTGCTGGCCCAAATAATGTGTTTTTCACACAGCCACTAGAAATAGCTATCACACAGTGGGAAAAATGTTGTGGTAGTATTTGAACCTGGCTCTACTGTTCCCAAACTTCTTCCCTAGCCACAACCCCAAACTACTATGTGTACATGCTCTTCTTTGGCTTGGTGGTTGTGCAGCTGTGAACCCTAACACATAGCTTTGAATCTCATTATTGCTACTTACATTATGACCTTACAAGGCAAAAGCACAGAAGAAGACTCCTACTCGGTAAGCAGGACCCAATCTGCTAGAATTGGAAGCTTCATATCTATCCCCCTTCCAGTCACTTCTAGAGTCCCCCAATGCTCAGTCCTTGGCCTGTTCCATTCCTCCACCTTCCTAAATGACCTGCCCACACACATCCATCCACATATATGCGGATGACATGGTACTGTATGCATCAGGCCCCTCAACCACTGTGTGGTGACCAGACTACAGCAGGACTTCAATGATGTTCAGCTTTGGTTTTGCACAAATCAGCTTTTTCTTAATGCCAAGAAGAATGTCTCCATGACCTCTGGCAAGAGGCAGGGACTCTCTCAGCTCCCTACCATCCTCTCCTTCCATACCATGAATGGGGCTAATCTGGAGGCTTGCTCCTTCCTTAGATACCTCTGGGTCTGGCTCGACCAGCACCTCGACGTTTCTGTACATGTTTATGCCATTCACAAAAAGCTTCACCCTAAGTTGGGTGTCTTATACTGCAACCATAGTTGCATCCCGCTGCCAGCCCGCCACTCACTTGTACAGAAAATGATTCTCCCTATCTTCGACTACAGGAATGTAATCTACAGTGCTGCTCCTAAGTCCACTCTAGCCAGACTGGACACACTTTTCCACTCTTTCTGCCACTTCGCTCTTGATTGCCTGCCCTCCACACATCACTGCGCTGTCTACTAGACACTAGACCTCCCCTCACTTCAAGATCATAGATTATCCCACTGCATGAATCTCTTGGTCAAGTTCTGGTCCAGTGTCTGCCACTCTCTCTCTCCTCTGCCCTATTAGCCCAGATCCCTCCAGCATACCTCCTCATAAATTTTGACACCCATCTCCTGGCAGTACCGTGCATGTCCTCCTCTGTTGATCAGGCTGCCTTCAGACATAAAATGCCTAAACTGTGGAACTCCCTCCCTGCTGACATCCGGCACATACTCCCAACTCAGCAACTCAATCAACTCACCAAAGCGCACTTCTCTTCCACCTGTGTCTGTGACATCTGATTAATGAGTATGCCCAACTCTGCTGACTCTGTTCTGTTCAAATGACTAGTCCACTATCTTATTGCAGGATCTGCTTGAATATTGTTACCCTGTCTCATTACCACTTGTACTAATTGTGTATGTACTGATTGTATTTGTGTATGTTCTGATTGTATTTATCCTGTTCCTGGTGTATGTACTGATTGTATTCATTCTGTTCCTGGTGTATGTTCTGATCATATTTATCCTGTTCCTGGTGTATGTACTGATTGTATTCATTCTGTTCCTGGTGTATGTTCTGATCATATTTATCCTGTTCCTGGTGTATGTACTGATTGTATTCATTCTGTTCCTGGTGTATGTTCTGATTGTATTTATCCTGTTCCTGGTGTATGTACTGATTGTATTTATCCTGTCCCTGGTGTATGTACTGACTGTATTATTATTTTCCTTGTGTCATAGTCATGATTGTATTTGAATATTTGTATCTCCACTGTCATCCTCTCCCAGGGTGCACCTGGAATCGAGCAGTACTCTGCTCAGTGTGCCTTCCTGGCAAAACTCTTAAATAAATAAATAAATCAGCAGTCTGACTAGTGATTACAGCACAGAGCTGTGAACCCAGATAACCAGGTTTAAATCCAACTTATTCATGAGGGAAGGGGGCAATAGAAGGAAGCCAGCAATATTATGTGGTGGCTAGATTGCTGAGCTGTGAAACAGGAGAACCAGGTTTGAAACCCTTGTGAATCTGGAGGTTAAGGGAGATATAATAGAGGAGGAAAGCAGTTTGACTTAGTGATTATATAGTCCAAGGTCATTAACCAGTATAACCATGGTTTAATGCCAAGTCTGTTGCTTGCTCACTGATTAGTAACATTATGATCTCTTCAGTGCAGTAAGATATCTGTGACTCCTCTTGTCCCCCATTTCGTGGTTTCTCTTGTCCTGTATTACCACTGTCAAAGCAAACCCACTGACTGTAGCCAGCTCTAGCTTAATTGGGAGGCATGCACTATGCCCGCTGGCCCTCAAACAGCTCTCCACATTCCAGTAGCACTCAGAGGTTGTGGGACAATGCCACTATTGGCAGGATATCATTGTCACTGTCTCCCTGGACCTTATGTACCCACCATCTGGAAACCCAAAGGGGCATCATAAGATTTCACATAAGATCCCTGGTCTTTAAGCTGGAAGTAAACTCTGTAATTTTCTGACTAATTTTCACCTGAATTTTTAGCCAAATTAAAAGCAAAAGTTACATTGCAGACAATTGGTCATGTTAAAGGAGGATACCTTTACCATTAGACACCCCCCCCCTTAACATAACCGCTTCCTGCAAAGGAACCAAATACTGTCCAAAAGCTACATCTGTCCCCGATTACACTGGAACCCTATCTGTACTACTGCAGCCCCTTTTCTGCCTTGCATCATTAAAACACAGTTTGGTTGATAGAGATGTGGCAGGTGCTTAGATGCTGAAATGTAGTAAGGAAGTGAGATTGAGCTTCAGATAAGTTAAATAAATTACAAATAATTTGTTAGAAAAACATAACTTGTGGCTGACTAAGGTTCTTGGGGGGGGAAGCTCCTTGCCATGAGTTACTCGCCTTGACTGTGTCAGCTACTCTTCAGCAAACTCCAAAAGTACATACTTACATACTTACCTGTCCCGGAGAGGGGATCTTTGTGAGATCCAGATCCTGAAGGAGGAGTACGTGTAACTTACCTGCCCCAGAGATGGGACCATTGTGGGGATCCAAATCCTTGAGGAGGGGTACCTATAACTTACCTGCACCACATAGCAGACCTTTGGATGGAAACAGACCCTGGAGGAGTGGTGCCTTCAACTTACCTGTCCTAGAGAGGAAGGGGACCATTGTGGAGTACCTGCAACTTGCCTGTCCCAGAGAAGGGACCTTTGTGGACCATCCAGATCCTGAAGGGTGGGCACATGTAAGTTATTTATTTTTTTATACTGGAGGGCATGTGCGCATGACTTCCCATTTTCAAAAGCATCCAGTGACAAAACTTGGCATATAATTCCAATGGGGCAATAAGAGGAAATGGGTGCAGAAGACATAGCAAACAATCAAATAAAGTTACATACAAAATACAGAGGTCAGAGCATATGGTCAAGTGCATTTACAAGCAGATTTGTAAGATAGTTAACACTTTTGATTACCTGTCCTGGAGAGGGTACCTTTGTGGGGAATCCAGACCCTGGAGAAGGGTTACCTGCAACTTACCTGTCCCAGACAGGAGGCCTTTGTGGAAAATGCAGATCCTGGAAGAGGGGTACATGTAACTTATCTGTCAGAGAGAGGGGACCTTTGGGGGATACCTGTAACTTATGTTTTCTGGAGAAGGGACATTTGTGGGATCCAGATTCTGGAGGAGTGGTGCATGTAGATACCTGTCCTGGAGAAGGGACTTTTGTGGAGATCCAGATCTTGACAAAAGGATAACTGTAAGGTACCTGTCCTGGAGAGGGCACTTTAGTGGGGATCCAGATCCTGGAGATTAAGTAACCATAACTAACCTGTCCTGGAGAGAGGACATTTGTGGGGATCCAGATCTTGGAGGAGGGTACCTGTAATTTACCTGTCCTAGAGAGGGAACCTTTGTGGAGATCCAGAGCCTGGAGGAGGGGTACCTGTAACTTACCTCTCCTGGAGAGGGGACCTTTATTGGGATCCAGATCCTGTAGCAGGGGTACCTCTAACTTACCTGTCCTGGAGAGTGCACCTTTGTGGGGATCCAGATCCTGGAGGAGGGGTACCTCAAACTTATCTGTCCTGGGGAGGAGACCTTTGAGGGGAATGAGGTCCTGGAGGAGGGGTACCTGTAAGATAAAAGGGTTCACAAAGGATCTGTAGTTCTACAACATGTTAAGTATGTAGACAACAGGCAAACAAAATAATACTTATCTGGGAAGTAGGAGGAGACTGGCACATCTGGTCAGACCTATAAAGTATAAAGGAAACTATCAGTGATTTAGATATAAAGCAAATGTTGACAGGTATAAGAAAGAAGGCTAAAGGAAGAGAGAGGAGAGGTAAGTTAGTAAAAGAAGAAATGAAAGTTAAAGGATGAAAGAAGAGGAAAGCCAGAAAGAAAGTGTAATATTGAGTTGGATGAGCGGAATTCAAATGACTACCCCCTCAACTCATACTGCATTTATTATCCTTTGTGGGCCATGTTTGCACAGTAGGAACATTCTCTGTGACCTCAGTGGCCTGGCCTATATTTATTTTTCTGTGATGATACAGTTGGCCAATTTGTTGTTGCTTAAGGATATCCCATATATCTAGTGGGTGTGGAAAGGGACATGTCATTCTTGGAAAACTGGTTAAGTCAAGAAAATTCATGAAGAAGATCAAGAAAGTAGAGAATCTAGCTAGGGTTTCCTCTGAACTGGGGAGCTAGAAACATCAGGGAGGAAAGAACAAGGCAAGAGTTCATAAAAGGGTTGGTAAAGATGTTAGGTGGTGGGGTCTCACCCAGCCTGCAAAACAGAGAAAAGCAAGAAATTAAGGAGGCTAGAGAAAACTAAAGGGAGAGGGTCCTGTTCCCTAGAAGTCCTGTAATAAACAAAAGGGGCTTAAGCACAAGATGAAAAGTGGTTAGCCTTATTGCTAGCAGCATAAGGAGAAAAATAAGTGAGCTCCAGGCAATGTTAACAGAAGCAGGGCTGGACCTTGTAGCCATTATAAAAACTTGGGCCACAAAGAATAACAACTAACTTTCTTGTCTCTGTCTCTGTCTCTGTCTCTGTCTCTGTCTCTTCTCTCTCTCTCTCTCTCTCTCTCTCTCTCTCTCTCTCTCTCTCCAATTTTGATAACTGGGTAGACCCACTGAGCCCCGAAGGTCCCTTTTTCAGGAGCGACCCAGAATTAATTACACAAAGTAATAATATTTTACTTATACAGTACATAAGAGAGCAGACCACATTTGATTAATATCAAACATGGACCTCGTGGTCCCAGGCTTTACTATGTTTAGATAAGACAGAAGGGAAAGATAAAGGAGAAGGGGTAGCCATTGGAGTAGCAAAGGGGATAGTAGTGGTGGAGGGTGACCTGAACCTGCCCGATACCTATTGGGATGTTCCAGCTGCCAGGAGCCCCAGAAGTCTGGCCCTGATAGATACATTCCAGTACTGTCTGCTAGTTAAGGAGCACACCCGGCAGGCTACTGTTCTCAGTGTGGTGCTCACTAACTTGGAGGTTGTAGGAGGTGTACTTGTACAATAGGAGGAGCCACTAGGGTCCAGTGACCATAACTCTATTTGGCTTGAGCTGACCCTCGGGACCGGAAAGTCATAATCAAGGGCTGAGTTGCTTGATTTCGGAAGGGAAGAAGTCAATGCAGGAGTTGGTCAGGAATAAATAAGTCCCAAGAAACTGGCAGCCTGCACAGTCCTTCTCATACTTCCTCTGCCATCTGCTGACAGCCATGAACTGTGATCATATACAGTACATGAGCAGGTGGTGAGGTCCATGTATGGTTGGGGAGGGCGACCACCGAATCACATGGGAATATTATAAACCATGGTAATAGGCAATGAGGGAACTGTTGGACCACCAGGAAATAGTATAAACCTTGGCAAGGGGGGTTACTGAACCACCAGGGTATACTGAAATGCTTGACACCGGGCGATTGCAGGGTGGAGGACCACTATGCCACCAGGAAATATTATTGAACATGGCAACAGGTGATTGGGGGAGAGGGTGGTTTAGCACAGGGGCAGGCGACTGTAGTACAAGTTGCCTTGCCTTCAGGGTTGGGGGATGCAGGCTTAGTGCCCAGTTACAACATGGTTTTCAGTAGTAGTAATCAGCACCTGTCAGAGGAAGGGGCTGTTTATCAGCACTGCAAACCTTTGAATGTGCCACTGTGCTGTAATGCATGTGTTGACCCCTCATTTATATAGGTACAGTGGTATATGTAGCAGCTTTGCACTACTAGGTTTGAGGGGGTGATAGGGGACCTCTGAATATAACCCCACTTGGAGCAGTAGCAAAACCCAGGTTAGCAACAGCACTAACTACATTTGTGCCAGCACTAAACTTTGAAATTGAGGCCTTCTCTATGATGCTAGGCCTCTTTTACTGCTGCGTGCCTGATATCAAATCCAGGTCCTGCAGTGAACAAACAAAAGTATGCTGCATGGGGTCAGTATATTAAAAGAGTACTTATTCAAAATAAAAACAGAGAAGCACTGGAGTATGCAGCAGCTAGAAGCAGCATAAACAAATTCTAACCAGAGCCAATACAGCTGTGATGAGCTGCCAAATGATCAAAGTTACACGTGTGCGTAGAAAAGTTTAAACAACCAGTGTCAGTGGCTCAGTAGGTAGCACACTCGCCTCTGAGACCAGGAGATCAGAGGGCTGTGGGTTCAGTTCCCACATCTGGCACTTGGGTTAATATCCCAGTACTGACACTGTAATGCAGCATGAGAGGGGTGCTAAATTTCTGAGGTGCCGTCTTTCGGATGAGACGTTAAACCGAGGTCCCATCTGCCTGGACTGGTGGTAATTCAGGTGGATGTTAAAGATCCCATGGCACTTATCGAAAAGAGTAGGGGAATTTCCCCGGTGTCCTGGCCAAATTTCCCTCATTCACTAAAAATACCACCAACAGCTTAATCTGGTTCAAGGTCAGTTGGCATTCATCTGTATCCCCCCTCCCCCGGGTCGTGCCTGAAAATAGGCAGGATTTGTCTAGTGCACTTACCTGGTCCACAAAAAAGCTAAATAAATAAACTGGGTGTAACTCGGCCATTTCTTGGAGTTGTTTTACTAAACTTTCAATATGACCTTTTTGGTACCTCACCTCATGAAGAGTGCCACTGTCATTTCATTCACTTGTCCAAAAAGGTGATCTCACAGAGTGACCATGCCATTCTGTGACACAGGTGCGAAAACACATTTGGGGCAGGATGTAAAAAATGACAGCTATACTTTTAATAAGAAGGTGTGCAAAAATGACAATGTTGAAAATCTGGAGTGAAAATATTAAAAATTGGTGAAGTTAGGAGTGTGCATGGAAACTGCGCAACACGCTCATAACACAGTAATTTTTTGGAATATTTTCACCAAATTTATAACATGGGCTTTTAGGGACCCTACCTCATGAACAGTGGCACTGTCAGTTTGTTAATTGGTCCCAAAAGGGTATTCCATGCAGTGACCCTGAGTAATGAAATGACAGTGGCAGTGTTCACAAGGTGGAGTCCCAAGAACTCCATAATAAAACTCTGGGGCCAAAATTCTTAAAAATGGCTGATATATCAACATAAGTTGAAAACCCCATTGACTGCCATTATACCATGCTTACCTTTGATTCTTCAGTTTGCAGTTTGGCTTTGAAGAGTGCAGATGTGTCCCAGTCCATAGAAAATGACAACACCGTCCTCCAGAGGTTAGTATAGGGTAAGGAGGGTAAGGGGAGGTGGGTGCTCAGTGGGAGGGTGGGGATGGAGACTGGGGGGACTGGGGTGATGACAAGGGGCAGTTTTCCTTTTTTATAGGTAAAAAAAGATGTCACGGGATGGTTTTCTTTATTTCCATGTAACCCCCTTGTTTCCAAGGGGTTACTAGAATCCCACTTAGAATCAGTGGCAGGCAGGCAGGGGAAGGCAGCTGGTGAAATGCCAGTTAAATGGATTTCACAATGTCTCACTCTGTTTTTCAGTCTCAGCTGAGCTGGAGTGATGATGTCACTTTAGAAGTGTTGCAGCAGCATAAGCCACATTGGAATGCTAGCTGAGGGAGAGTGAGATAGAATGCTGAGCTAGAGTTCAGTAGTCTGTAGAGTGGAGTGCCAGGAGGAGAAGGACGCAGTAGGCAGCTCCTCAGTTTTTAGCTCTGACAGAGAGCTACCTCTGTGGTTTGGGTAGTTTGTTCTCACCTTAGAAGAAGAACATAGAAGACAGAGAGTGAAGTGGTGGAAACTGTTCCAAGAGGGTTTTCCAGTGCCCCATCCCCGGACGGATGAAGGGGGTTCCAGGATTCAGGGGCAATCCCCTGGTCCAAGCCTGGACTGTGTTGAAGCTGCCTGAGATTCATCTGCTCTGTGAGCACCCAAGACATTGGAGTGGAAAAAGCCTGGGGCACCTGCATTCCTGTGGTGAGTTCTCTCTGACAAAGGGACTCTGTCACCAAGACTGTTTTCTGTTTAAAAGTGTCTGCCTACTATGGGGTCAAGAGAGAGACTTGCCAAGTACAGAACTTTTAGTTTGTGTCTGTTTAAAAGTGTCTGCCTACTATGGGGTCCAGAGAGAGACTTTCCATGTACAGAACTTTTAGTTCGCATCTGATTTATAACTGCCTACTAAAGTTGGGGTCTAGTAAAGAGACATTGCCAATTACAGAACTTTTAACTTCAGGACACCTCAGAGGTGTGTAATGTGGTATGTTAAATGTGAAAGACATTTCAAGATAGCATCTACAAGTTTTCTGTGAGGGTGTTATTAACCAGATGAATGGCTGAGTATAAATTTGGAAGCAAAAGGTGAGGAACTCCCCCCCCCCCCATCTGGAGTAACCATGTTTACCTCTCTGGGTTCGGTTTTGGCACCTTTGTTTTCTCTCAGTGCATTTGGCCAGTGCCTGAAGAAAATAGTTTACCCAGACATGGGTTTGGATTTTCTGTGAGCCTGTATGTGCTCTTTGGTGGTCGAGGGTGCCACCAGTAATTCCTCATGAAATATGGGAAAGTCTCCTAGTACTGGCCGAGGGTGTCTAGTCAAGGGAAGTGTACCAGTTCTGGCTGTGTGTGACAATCCCCATTCAGAACCAGAGAGTGTTCGCTGTTCCATTTTCAGAACCTGAGGGTTCGCTATGTGTGCTCTGTACCTCAGTAATCTGCATTAACAGTGGGAGTAGCCCTGTGGGGGTCCATCTTCGCTTTGTGATTATTCTCTGTATATGTGAATAAAAGCCACACTCTAGAATCCCAGCCTGGTTTGGACAGTACTGTTATTGCTTCCACTGTGTCTGGATTTACTTGGGTGCACCTGATCAGAAGTACAAACCCAGCATAATTGTGAGCAAACGTTTTCTCCCAGGGTCCCAGATTGAGGGTCATGGTAAATGGTCCCCCCAGGTGTGAGCCAGGTAGTTGCCACACTTGATTTGCCTGTTTGAGGATGGCAGGCTCCAAAGTAGACTTATTCATAAACTGAACTGTTGCAGTGACCACACCATCTCTCTTGTTGGAGCCATGTGTGAGAGGAGCAGCCCTGCTAGTTGAACGGGGGGGGGCTGGTGGGGCTGGGTTACATACAGGTACAGAAAAAAAACATATATTTGGGCACAGTGGGTTGGGCTCCCAGTGTGCCAAATGAGTTTGGGGTACATGATGCCAACTCGGGGACTGAACACCCCAATGATGGCATGGGGACTGGGAACAGAAGGGAGCGGAAAGGACAGCGGCAGTGGGAGGGAGGAAAAAAACATAAATTTGGGTACACTGGGGTGAGCTCCCAGTGTGCCACATTAGTTGAGAGGGTACATGATGTTGACACAAGGATTGCGCACCCCAGTGTCGGCACGGGGATGGGGAATGGAGGGAGTAGGGATTACAGCAGCAGTGGGAGGGAATAGGAGGGTTTTATTTGCTGCTGGGGGTGGGATGGGATGGATTGGAGGGAGTGGGGAGGTCAGCAGCAGTGGAGGGAGTGGGAGGAGTGCCATCCACAAGGTGGTGGTGGAGATGCAACTGCACACGCACGGCATTCGCGCATGCATAGTTACTGTGAATGGCATTCTGCCATTCCCAAAATGGAAGCACCTGCAGAACTGCACATGTGCATGAGGCATGCATGTGCAGTTCCCATACTGGAATGTGGAAGTAACAGCCAAATTAGTGTGGCTTTTAGTCTATAGCAGCCACCCATGGTGGAGTGCTCCCAGCTCTACTGGACATTTGGAAGTATCCTTCCAAAAGTGCAATGGAAGCATGCCACAATTGGCCATTTTTAGGCTACAGATTCCAAAATGGCTGTAGGCTCTGCCCATAGCTGTAAACATTGGGAGAATTTTGAGAAACAGCATTGCAGCCAGAAGGAGGCTATACATTGTAGTGGAAGTAATCAAACTGTACTGTTGAATGGCTGTAAGAAATGGGGAGTGAGTACTTGTGTTGTGCAGCTGAGAAGGGAGCTATAAATAGACGGAGACAAAAAAAGCAGTTCTGCAGTTAGGTGAGGGAAGAAACAGGGGAGGAGGACATTTTTTTAAAGTCAGTCACCTTATGCAGTTGGGAGGCAGGCATAAGCATGGATAACCTATCTGCATGGGATGGACTGACTGTTCCACTGAAAATCAAAACCTTCACTCAGGATTCAACACTTTACTATGAACTTAGAAAAATATGGACTCCACAATGAGTCCATTCCAAGCTCAGAAGGAAGTGGCAGAAAAGCACGGAAACAGGGCTTGGATTAACCCCCCCAGTGATGGCACTACATGAGATTTTTAAGGATTTTAAACACTGCTGTGTTGCGGCATGTGCAACCCTTCTGAATATCCCACCCTAGGAGTACAAATACACTCCAACAGATTTCTCATCCTCCCCTTTGCCATACTGTCCCAAATTCTTATTTATTTGTAACCCCCCTCATTACCCGGGATTACAAAAATCCCAGTAAGACCTAGTGGTAGGCAGGGAAGGCAGCTTGTGAAACTCCAGTTAAATGGATTTCACAATGTCCCACTCTGTTCTCAGTCTCAACTGAGACTGAAGGATGACATCATTTTAGAACTGTCACAGCTGCATAAGCCACACTGGAATGTTGCAGCTGGAGGCTAGAGTAGAACTTTGGAGAATTTGAAGTTAATTGAGTAGAGTCTGTTGCAGTCTGTAGTAGAAGTGCTGTGCTGTAGGCAAGCCTTCAGAGCTCTAAACTCTGTCAAATAGCTATTTTTGGTATAGATGTGTGTTCTCACCTGAAGAGGAACACAAGAAGAACACATTGAAGTGGCAGAGACCGCTTTCAGTGGTTTAGGGCCCCATCCCTGTGGGGATGGGTGGAAGGAATCAGCCTGCTTCCAGGGGCAACCCCCCAGTTCGGCTAGGAAAAAACAAAGCTGCCTGATTTAAGGTCGTGGTGAGGCACCAGAAGTTCTGGATGAGATTTCCTTTGAGGAGCAAATGCCTGTGGGGCACCTGCAACCAAGGGGTGAGTTTGCTCTGCTAAGGGGCCATGTGTTTTCACCTGAAACAAAATAAAACTAAAGTGACTGTTTCTGTGGGGTCAGGAAAAGACAGCCAAGTACAGTTTGGAAGATGTGGGGATTGGACTGCTTAACTCTGTGAGGGGTCTAGAGTAATGAACACATCCACTTAATTTAAGTATGTTCAAGTTCAGCACAAATAGGATGTAAAGACAGTAGATTGAATGTGAATACATTTAAAAAGAATCTACACAGCAAAGTGTTTTAATTGATGAGGTGTTACAGCCCACAGAAATGGCCGGTTATGCATTATGGGAGTGAGTGGTGGGAGACCCCCCCCATCAGTAGTAACCTCTACGGGTTTACTTTGGGACGCCTGTTGCTTTCTCTCAGGTACTTGGCCAGTGCCTGAGAAAAGTACCCAGGCATGGGACTGATGAGGAAGATTCCCTTATGGAGCAGAAGTGCTCATTGGTGGTTTAGGGATCCACCAGTAAATGTTTCCATGCTATATGGAAAGTGTCCAAGTGGCTGGCAAGGGAGCTGAGCCAGGGGAACCCAGAACAGAGTACAAGTTCGGGTTGTGTGCCCAGTGTGTTTCAGAGCCTGAGGGCTAAAGTGAATAAGGATGTGTTTTGGTCTCCTTAAATCTGTATTAACAGGAGTGTAGCCCCGTGGGGGTCCATCTATGCTTTGTTTATTCTGTTGGATGTGAATAAAAGCCACACTTTAGAATCCCACTTCTGGTATTGGGCATTACAGTTATTGTTTCCTTTGTCCAGAGTTACTTGGGTGCCCACGAGCAGAGTAGCCAAACATAGCCAATGTGCAGAGTGACATATTCCTCCCTCAACCCAGCCCACCTGGTATTGCTGTCAGATGGGAACAGTATACCTGAGTAGGGGTTACAAAAATGGAGGCACCACTGAGGATTTGGGTTTGGAATTTAGGGAGGAATGTAAGAAAGGCTGCTCAGACAATGGTTAGCATTTTGGCTATCTGGCAGAGGGTAGCCCAAAAAGCTGAAGCAACTAATGTGCCGCTGTGTGCAGTTATCCACGTGTTCCTATTTATTTATTTTATTTATTTAGTTTTTGTTAACCGGGTAGGTGCACTAGCCATAAAATGACTATTTTCAGGCACGACCTGGGAGAGTACAACAAAAGGAGAACAGTTGAACAACAGCAACATGGGTACATTAATACAAATAGAGGAACAGTATAGCAGTGCTACAAAAACACAATGGGTAGAAACAACAAAACATAATGGCAAGTATTATACAGATAATGGCAATAAGGTATATAATAAGTGCAGAAACCATGGACCCGACCTGTAGAGTGAAAGGGTTAATAAGATATTAAGGTTATATAGAGAGAAATGTGAGGAATGTTCAAACATAACAAGAAAGACTGACAGAAGCAAGGTCAGGGGTGGTAGTTGGCAAAACAACAGTGGATGGTCAGCAACAAGGTTCGAGAAGGAAGAGAGCCAGTAGTCAAGAAGTTATTTACAAAGAGAAGGAAAAATATGGGGAGGGGAAGAGGAGACAGTCTTGGAGCTGGATTAGAGCAGGGGTGTCATTACTGGTAAGTCTCAGGAGCTTCAGGTTGGGTCAAAACATGTACAAGCATCAGCTAAGGATAGACAACGACGATATTCACTTTTAAATCCAAAGTGAGACTGAGACAGCCGGAGGTTGAATGGAAGAGCATTCCATAGCCTGGGAGAAGAGAACTGGAAGACCCCTGTGCCTTTAGTCATCCGACATCTCAGAACATAGAGCAAGGATTTGTCAGCTGATCGCAAGCCATGGGAGGATGGTTGAGGGACCAGCAACATCGCCAGCTGGGATGGTTTTTTTCCCCCAGATAATCAAGTCCATTAGTGATCCAAGGTAGTATTGTCTACTGGCAGAGGGTGAGAGCCTATTCAGATCCTTATAAAGAAGGCTGTGATGTTTGAGTCGA
Organism: Neoceratodus forsteri; assembly: GCA_016271365.2. Lineage (NCBI taxonomy): Eukaryota > Metazoa > Chordata > Ceratodontiformes > Ceratodontidae > Neoceratodus > Neoceratodus forsteri. The sequence continues at coordinate 664,384,771 of CM057456.1, read as the reverse complement.
GGCAACGAAGAGGAAAATCAGCATATATTGTTATAAGTTAAAATGCCAACTGTTTATCAAGAAGCAGTAAAGTCTGCCAGTGTATGCCCTTGTCCTGCATCAAATTACAGCATTTGCCAGCTTTTAAAAGTGTTTTTGACAAAGAAAAGTGTTGAAAACTGTGGGTAGCAAAAGAAAAATTGTGCCCTAGACATTGGAAATGCTTTCTTGTGAACTGAGAGACTTGTTGTGCTTAATGGGCACGAAAAATTGTTGAAATGGGCTCCCGCCGTGGAGTCAGTTGAAAAAAAAAAGTGTGGTTTTGCAGTTTAAATTTGCCTGCTTGTCGATCGCCATGATGAGATGAGCACAAAAGGAAAAGAGGCTCATTTGCATGGCGTCGAGTGATTGGTGAGACTGCAATCAGTCCCACCCCCAAGCCAGCTCTAGAGCAACTGCACAGCATTCAAGAGGGACAGTAGTGGAGTGTGCGAACTGGCTTACCAGGAGGAGTGTTGCGGTGACTGAAAGCACTGTAAAAAGTTTAAAAACTGACTTTTCTCTGTGAATTCGGGCTCAACCCACATCTCGATAACCTGGACTGGGAGTGTGGTATTCAGAGGGACAATCAGCAGGACTGCCAACCCACTTCTTTCCAGAGGCCTCCAAGACTGGCTGCAGGTCGTTTTTCCATCGCAGCAAACAGCTACTAATAACAGTGAGTACTAACAGAAATAATTGCTCAAACTAAGTGATTTTGACAAAAGCCAGCTGAATCTGTGTGTAGAAGTGTAATCGCTTTGCAAAGAATAACTGTGTTAAGTTTTACCAGCAAAAGCAAGCATTCTAAGCAATCGACTGAGCACAATTATAGGTTCAGTGTTATTATAAGTTTCAAGGCCATGAGAGAGACTGTGAGTTTGTATCAAATATGCAGCAAGAATTACAGGCAGTCCTATGCTATGAAATACTGAGGCTTTAAGGGACTGTAAGCTAGAGCAATGTCTTTAGTGAGTGAAAAGTCCATGGTAAATCATATAAATGTGCTAGGAAAAAGAACAGTGCAAGTTTGTGCAGTTTGAGCAAAGTTATCAGTAGAGTGTGTAAATCGGATGTGCAGTGGCTTGACCCAAATACAGAATGTTGATGCGTAGGAGTGCTGCCGCCACCATTACAGGGTGGGGTAGTAATGTAAACACAGCAGCAGAGGAGTCATTTTGAAGAGAAAGAAAGTTTTCAGTGATGTGGGACTTGAAATAACAGTGAGTGTTGCTTGTTTTTCTCTGCAGTTATGCCTTCAGGACCAGTCCGCTACCCTGATCATGCCTGGGCTGTGATAGCAGTAGAAGTTAACAAGTTAAGGGACATTGAGAGATGTTACTACAGGGGACAACTGCCTCCTCACATGGCGATTCCTGGATATCCAGTGTGAGTATGTGTGATGTGCTTAAATGCTGGAAGGGACGTCTTCATAGTACCTCACTGTTCTGGATGCCTAGAGAAATATGGTTTGTTTAAAGCGCCCAAGATTCATTTGGCTCCCACATGGACAAAAAGTTCAAGAATCTGTAGTTGCAGCACACAGCACCAGGTGGAGCCTGTTGGAGAAGGCCTCTCAGAGTGTGGCATGAAGCAAGAGGGTGCAGATTTACAGACAGAACAATGTGCTGATGTTTCAGAGTCTAGGTCGCAGAGAGACATTTCAGGAAGAGCATCAGTATACCCTTGGAGAGAGGGGCCTAGCCCAAGTCTCATAGGTGAAGACGAGATGAGGGAGGCCTTTGAATGGGAGGTTTTGACTTCCACGCCCAGTGAAGAGTGGACAGTCTCAGGAGTGAGGATGACTGCTCACTCCTGGGTACAGATGCTCAGTGAGGAAGAAGAAGAGGGGGAACCTATGTGGCCTTATGAAAAAGGAACTGGTACACAGCCTCAAGCTCTTGCCTCAGAGGAACGCATGGAAAGCAGAGCAGTGGTAGCCACTGCTGCCACTCCAGCCAGTGCCATACCTATTTTAATTTGTCTGTTGGAGGCTGAGAACCTTGCTACACTGCAAAGAACAAACTATAACTTTATTTAGGACCTGGAAACCTGATAAGGCATAATATTGTTGGGGACTTGTTAAGAAGGGGAGCTACACTTTCTACAAAAAGTTTCATTTTTTGCCTTATTGGCATTAAGCAGAGAATTGCAGGATTCCATTAAAAGCGTAGTAATTTTATAACCAGAGGGAGTGAGCTACAACTGAATTTGCTTGATTCCTGGGGTTGAGACCTAGGATTTGGAAGGATATTTTGCAACATTTTAAAAGTATCCTGCTGGCTAAGGAGTGAGTTCATTTTTATCCCTGGACTCAGTAGAGTGGTTTGTGTAGGAGCAGTGGTCTAGTAAATTTTGGTGTTAGTTGAATTACTATAAAGGGCAGTTTTGTATTTGATTGTTTCTCAGTCACCAGTGGCTGTGTACTACCCATCCACCCTTCCCCACACCCCAGCCCCCCAGGCATGGCATTTCCTTTATAGCCAAAGTTCTGACATCACTTCCTCAACAGATCTTGGGGCAGAACTGTCATAGTTTTAATAACCCAACACAGTGCATAAAGGGTAGGTACACACCACAAATAATAATAATATATATATATATATATATATATATATATATATATATATATGTATATATTACATATTGTATATTATAAGGGAGAGGGACATGTGAGGAGTGATGCAATGCACTGGCTATGGGGGGGGCAGTTTTCCGGGAAACATTCTGGAAACTGCATTGCTGTCCTATTGCAGGCAACTGTCAGCTCTGAGGGAGGAGGTTTCCCACCCAGGCTGAACTAGCAAGACTAAGGAGGCCTCCCCACCCAAAGAGCACCACTGCCACAACCACTGCCTCAGAGGTTGCTGCATGAAGAGCAGCTGGACCACAGTGGATCTGGGAGGAGTGGGTGGTGGACCAGAGGCAAAGCCCCTAGTTGTACCTCTACACAAATCATATGCCATTCTGGCAGAGCAAGGTTCCTCTATGATGTCACCCTCATGGAGACCCAGAAGAATGCTGAGGACATCCACAAGGGAGACCCACAAAAGGTTGGCAAGGGGCACCACAGGGGAAGGAAACAGCTTCTGATAGAGGACTCAGTTGTTAGGGGGGTAAAACCGGGGAAGGAAGAGGAGAAGGAAGTAAGGTGCCTGCCTGGTGCCATGGCTTGGAGGGACAGGAGGTGAATCCTCAGGATTGCAGAAGCAGCATCATAGGAGAAGGAACTAGATATCATAGTCCATCTTGGGACAAATAACCTAGCTATGCATGGGATCAGTGCAGTGCAGAATGAATTTGTGGAGTTGGGGAGGGGCCTCAGATAGGTAGCAAGCACAGTAACCTTCTTAGAGGTGCTGCCAGTCCATGGCAGGGGTGAGACTAGGGTACTGCACACCATGCAGTTTAATGAATGGTTGCAAAACTGGTGCAGAGCACAGGGCTTTGGCTTCATTGGGGACTGGGGGTCCACCTGGAGAGATGAAGGTCTATACTGGCACCGTGGTCTACATCTGTCCATGAAGGGAACCAAGCTCCTAAGTGACAGGTTTAAATGCTTCCTTGGCAAGCTTTTAAGCTAGCCATGGGGAGAGGTGCTGATAAGAGGCAGGAAATGTCAATCCTCCCCCCACAAAACATGGCAGGTAGTAAGGTAAACACTGAGGTACAGAGCTCAACACAGGGCAGGACAGGGGTAAATGGAAAAATAGACAAGGGCAATAAGAGCAGGGATGGGGAAAAAAGAATAAAGCCAACATTAAATGCAGGGCAATGAGTACCAATACCCATAGTCTGGGAAACAAGCTTCCTGCACTAGTAGCCCCGATGAAAGATGAACAATTGGATATTATGGCAGCCACAGAAACATGGTACACAGAGAACCATGACTGGGATATCAACATACCAGGGTACACAATCTACAGAAGGGACAGGGAAGGTAAAAGAGGAGGTGGAGTAGCTCTATAACTAAGGGAAGGGATCAAAGCTACAGAACTAAAAAGTAAAGGGGAGGACAAGATGCACTCTGGGTCACCTTGGAGACAGGAAATGGCATCACAATCCGCACAGGGGTTGTATACAGACCGCCATCTCAAGCGGAGGAAATGGACAAGAAAATGATAGAGGACATTCTCAAAATGGCTGAAGAAGGGGAGATACTGTTGATGGGGGACCTGAATATGCCAGATGTTAACTGGATGACATGTACCACAGCCACATCCAAGAGCAGGGTCATTCTCAATGCCCTGCAGGGGGCAGGCCTTAGACAACTAGTGTTGGAACCCACTCGGCAGGGAGCAATACTAGACCTGGTACTCTCAAATGGAGAGAGGATCACAAATTTAGAAGTCAGTAGACATCTGGGAACAAGTGACCACTGCACAGTGTGCTTCACAATGAGCACAACCATGAAGATAAGCCATACGAAAACAAGGATACTGGACTTTAGAAGGGCTGACTTTGGCAAAATGGGTGACTATCTGAAGAATGCACTAGCAAATGGCCAAAAAGGAGGAGTGGAAGAGCAATGGAGAAAAATCAAAACTGCCATCATAGAGGCAACACGTCTTTGTGTGAAACAAATAAAGAAAACTAAGCAGAGTAAAAAAACACTATGGTTCTCAAAAGAGGTAGCAGGGAAGATTAAGGAGAAAAAAGGCTGCATTCAAAAAGTATAAGGAATCGCAGAAGAAGTACAACACTGAACTGTATCAATTAAAGCAGAAAGAAGTGGGGAAGGCAGTCAGAATAGCAAAGGCCCAAACCGAGTTAAAAATAGCCAACTCAGTTAAGAAGGGGGATAAAACCTTTTATAGGTACATTAAGGAATCTAGAAAGGTTAAGGGACGGATAGTGAAGATCAATAAAGGAGAGGGGAGGTGGGCAGAGGGAGACAGTGAAAAGGCAGAGATACTGAATGAATACTTTTGCTCAGTATTCACAAAAGAAGATGAGTAGGAGTTACGTAAACTAGACAATAGAAGCACTTTGGGTATGGGGGTTGACACCAATCCATTCACAGAAGAAAGAGTCCTGAAAGAACTCCTAAAATTCAAGGTGGACAAAGCAATGGGGTCTGACGGGATTCACCCCAGAATCCTAAAAGAACTAAGGGAGGACCTAGTGACACCACTGACCACGCTTTTTAACAAATCATGGCAGGATGGGTTGGTACCTGAGGACTGGAAGAGGGCAGATGTGATTCCCCTTCACAAAAGTGGGAGCAAGGCAGAGGCAGAAAACTAAAGACCTGTAAGTTTGACCTTAATGGTAGGGAAAATGATGGAATCACTTCTGAAAGAAAGAATTGTTGAGTACCTAGAGGTAAGAGGGGCACAGGACCCAAAGCAGCACAGATTTACAGCAGGAAGGTCATGTCAGATGAATCTAATTGATTTCTATGGCTGGGTGACCAAAGTAATAGACATGGAAGGGGCTGTGGATATGGCCTACCTAGACTTTAGCAAGGCATTTGACACAGTCCCACACAAAAGATTAATAATCAAGTTAGCCTGCCTGGGAGTGGGTCCCAGAGTGGTAGCCTGGGTAGCAAACTGACTGCACAACAGGACACAGAAGGTCATAGTGAATGGAACGCATTCCGAAGAAAAGGGGGTTACTAGCGGAGTACCTCGGGGCTCAGTACTGGGTCCAGTCCTCTTCAATATCTTTATAGGTGACATTGCAGAGGGTCTGGAAGGAAAGGTATGCCCCTTTGCAGATGACACAAAGATCTGTAACAGAGTTGATACACAAGGGGGTAGAAAAGATGAGAAGGGACTTGGCAAAGTTGGAGGAATGGTCAGACATATGGCAACTTAGATTCAATGCAAAGAAGTGCAAGTAATGCACCTGGGAAACAAAACCCAGGAGAAGAGTACACAATAGCAGGGAGGTACTATCAACAACAAAAATAGAAAGGGACCTGGGGGTAGTCATATCAGATGACCTAAAGGTAGGTAAGCAATGTGAAAAGTCAGTAAGGAGAACCAGGGAGATACTGGGATGCATAGGAAGGGGCATCACAAGTAGAAAAAGGGAAGTGGTTATCCCTCTATACAGATAGTTGGCAAGACCCCATCTGGAGTATTGTGTGCAGTTTTGCAGACCTCATCTATGCAAGGACATAGACAGGATGGAAGCAGTCCAGAGGAGGGCAACTAAAATGGTGCAGGGTCTGCATCAGAAACCATATGAAGAGAGACTGCAAGAGCTTAATATGTATACTCTTGATGAAAGGAGGGACAGGGGGACATGACAGAAACTTTCAAGTACCTCGAGGGAATCAACAAGGTCCAGGAGGGTAGTATCTTTCAGAAAAAGAGATGTGTAAGAACAAGGGGGCACAATTTAAAAATGGGGGGATGGCTTAGGGGTAATGTGAGGGAAAAAATGTTTTCATTAAGAGAGAGGTGGATACATGGAACCGCCTTCCTGAGGAGGTCGTTGGGTCTAAAACAGTGGGGGAATTCAAACATGCATGGGACAGACATAGGGCAATTATAGTGGGGGGTTGCAGGAAGTAGGCTGTTGGTTAACTAGAATCTGCAGCTTATCCAGTAGGTAGGGAAATGGGCAGACTGGGTGGGCCAAGTGGTCCTTATCCGCTGTCAAAGTCTATGTTTCTATGTTGTTCCACCAGTCTGGACGTCCAGGACCCAGGTGCCCCACATTCATCAGCTCTACAGCATATTGGCATTCCAGAATCCATCGACTGGCCCACCAGATGACTTCAGATCCAGAGAGGACACCAGTCCAGCTGTATCCTGATTCATTGCCTGGGTATCGGAGGACTTCAAACCAGCTGTTTTCCTTTTTGTTCCTGTTCCAAGGTTCCATCTCGAGAGATGACATCAGCCCAACACTTTCCAGATATGCCCTCCTGTCATTTCCCAGAAGATGTCCACCCAGCTGTATTAGAAGAATGCTGCCAGGGACAGTCTTCAGTTGAGGACCAGGTGTGGTATTGTGTTGTTCTACAACAGACTGGTATGTCCAGACTTTTCTATTCTTATGATGTTGCAGTACACATCCTATATTAGTAGACTCCAGATGTTTGAACTGTCCTCAAAGACTCTCCCCTTAGGGACTTTGGCCTGCTAGAACTGTGCTTCACTGGGCTCCGGCCCAGAAGAGACTCTTTAATGGACTTGCCTTCGCCCACTGTGGTCACTAGACGGGACTTTTAGGGCACTCCATCCCCCAAATATTGTGTATAGTAAATAATGTCATTGTTTTCTACTGTTTGCTAATGTTTATACTGTTTTTCTACTTTTCTAAAAAAAATATTTTTGGGGATTCTTCAGTGTGTAGATGGTAGGGTCTTAGATAGACTGTGTATGCAGATTAGGAGTGTGTGTTGTCTTTCTTTTTCTTGCAGGTATTCCTGAAGAAGATAGAAGAGAATACAAGAAGAGGAAGAGGAGGGACTCAGTGGAGTTCCTCAATAGTACTTTTGAGTGTAGTGTTTAAAGTACTGTTGTTGTTTTTGTTACTGTGTGTAACTTTTTCTTCTACAGGTATGGTTGTGGGGGAGCGTGGGAGTAATGCATAGTGTATGGTATTAGATCCTAGTGTGTGGTTGCATGGTGTCCAGGGCCAAAGAGGTCCAGAGTTACTTGGGTGCCCCTGTTGCAGAGTAGTCAAACCCAGCCAATGTGCCGAGTGACATATTCCTCCCCGAACCCAGCACACCTGGTATTACTGTCAGATGAGAACAGCATACCTGGATGGGGGTTACATATTGTATTTATTTCTTTGAAAGAGATTTGAAAAGACAATTGGTAGAAAGTGAGCCACTCACAAAAATGTGTATAAGCATAGCATTTTTATTTTCATTTTATTCTTGCATTTAAGCTAGGTTCATAAAGTGCAGGGATACAGCATCAATATATCTTAAACGTTTCGGACAATGTCCTTCCTCAGTAAGACTGTACTGTATCTAAAAATAAATAACTAATGTTTATAGTAATACATCAAAACATATTTCTAGAAGTGATATAATAATTAATAAATTATGTGGTGGGCTTGTCCTCTCTTACCATGTGCACCACCTTAGACTCAGTTATTTTTCAAATCATATTAAGTCCAAACAGTTAAGCTCCCTGTGAGAGACATTCCACAAATAATTAAAGGAAATTCCCAAAACAAACAAACCAGTCAATATTTATAACAACTAATAAACACCAGTTAAAACCACCAATAATGTATTGAAACAAGCTTACTAAGCATCCATAGGTTTATCTATTGTCAAATACAACTTGCCAAACCTTTTATCAAGCCTCATTTCACTATAAACCTGTCACCACATTAATTATGTACTAAACAGTTCCTCAACTATGTCCTTTAACAGTTTGTAATAAACATTCTTGTATGTACCTGAGCAGAAAATGCGTAGCTGCTTATGTGCTGAAAAAGGTCAAAGCAAATCTAATAAACATACAGGGTTTTCAAAAAGTTTTTTTCTCTTCAAAAAAGGGAGAGCTGTTTAAATTGTTTACGTTATCCAGTTAGTCCTAAAACCTCTGTATGTAAATATTGTGTTCTCACAAATGAAGTATTTCTAACACCTGTATAAATACTTCAGAGATAAACTTATAAAAGTTTCACTTCATTACTGTTATATCCTCTATGTGCAACTACTCAGAACAAGTTTGGCATCTGTTTCCATTAAACATCTCTATTTCAGCTTCTACTTTATATATAGTACAGTGAGTTACGACATCTCTCTGGTTTCTCTGCTTAACACATTTGTATAACCACTACAAGCAAGTTTTTGTATTGTTTTCATTTTAAAATATCTCTATTTCAGCTTCTAAATTCTGGGCAGTACAGTGAATTTAAACACATCTTGCTCATTTCTTTACATGAACACATTTTTTTAAACTCTCTCCAGCACATACGTTCCCCAAATAGGTTATCTTCTCAGTCCGACTTTTACAAATTAAACATCATGTCTGATGTACCACTCAGTCTAATTTGCACAGTGTGTGAATTCAGCTTTTTCAGTTCCCCTCATAAACTTATTTTGCAGCGTGTTCCCAAATGGGTACCTGTCTGCTTCTTGTTTGGGGTAGTCCCTTAATAGTCTGTGAAAATAGTTAAAATAAATATTTTTACTCGGTTGCTGATAAAGTAAATCTGTCTTTCAAAACAACATGGGCTGAGTAAAAAATAGTCCCTATCTAACAAGTTTACTCAAAACATAGAGAATGTTCCCTTACTTTGTAGATGTAATTGAAATCTTTAGAGTGTATCTCGCAGACACACTGCCTCCCGCTGCTCTCTCTTGTAATGGAGGTTAAAATTCAGCATCTGGCACAGTGTTTAAAAAGTAATTCCTTCTGTACCTGTAGCCCTACATGCATGACTTGTTAATAGTAGCACCCAGAACAAAGCACAAAGTGCATGTCTTGGTGTCTCAAAAAACTTTGTATTGTAATTGTCAAAGTGCAGACTTACTAAATTTCTATCTTTTTTTGTTTTTCTATTTTTATTCTACTATGGATAAGCCAATAAAGGCAGGGGAGATGTTGGTCAGACTGAAGAAGAACCAGAGAGTTGGGGTTAACAATACAAACAGGCTAAATTACAAGGTCAATTATTTTGGATATTTGTAACCCTTTTATACATGGAATATATTATTTTAATGTTAGATCACACCTTTTTTGTGTAAATAGTCAAGTAGGAACACCTGAATAGACAGGATGAGTAAACCACTAGGCTCACAAATTCTCACTCTTTCAATAAGCCATTTTAGTTCCTGAGTACCTTTAAAGAGTGTATTTTGGTTACATGGGACCTTAAAGATCTATACACATCAATTTCTCATCAGCAGGGATGCCAAGTAATAGCTGACACACTGGGTACACATAGAACAGAAGACAAACCACCGAACACCTTATTGGTTAAGATGGCAGAATTAGTACTGAATCAAAATTTCTTCAGAGTTGAAAAATTATTTTCTTTGCAGACACGGGGCACAGCAATGGAGTCAAGCATGGCGCCTTCCTATGCTAATCTGTACATGAATGATTTTGAAAATAAATATGTGTTCTGTGATGGGAAGGTTTTTCAATGCTTTATAGATTATATTTTCTGTATCTTGTTGGAGTTCGATGAGGGAAGCATACACTCTGCAAGGCAGTCTCGGGCACTGCTCAGACTATCACAGTGAAGTGCGGGTTTTGCCCGATTCTTGTCACTGTGATGGTCTTCACGGTGGAGGAATCGCTGCGGTGATGGTATATCATTTATTTGTATGATTTTAACACTAGGATTGTTGTAGTGTTGTTTTGTACAGTGCTCAGAGTCCTAGGAACTGGGCACTTTATGAATAAAATATCTATCTATCTATCTATCTATCTATCTATCTATCTATCTATCTATCTATCTATCTGTCTATCTATCTATCTATCATATGCCTATGAATGTGGCTGGACCCAAACCTTACCAACCACAGGCCTACCAACCACATTAGTGTCACAGAGAGCTGTAGGCTAGGCACTATCTAAAGTGTGTAGAACTACAGTACTTATTCATGTCCCATTGAGTAAGTGAAACTGCAAAGGAGTGGAACAAGTAACTGGCAATGTAGACATTAACAGATGCCAGCAGAAAGAAGCAGAGAAGCATAGGGCTCTGCTGGTCGACTAAGGCAAAGCAACTATTCATTACTGTGTGTAGCAGTTGCTGCTAAGAAAAACAGAAGGTCAGGGATATGCCAAAACTGGGAATTGGTGCAACACCTTATCTCGAGTAGGATTATAAAAAGATTTAAACAAGGCATGGGGAAACACAAATAGAAACAATCAAAGAAAGGGAAAACTAGAAACACCTTATCAGGGGTAAGGGTACAAAAGTATTTCCAAGTAACATGGAGAAGAGAAGTTGAGAAATTCTGGGAGTGGTACAGTGAAGTGCCGGATGGGTGGCAATTTTCAGAGAGAACTTATGAAGTCTGCAGTGCTACTCTATCTGCACACACCTATCTGGGCTGATGTACAAAGTTGCTAGATTCCAGGCTAAATTGGCAAGAATTTAGAAAACCTCTTTCCTCACCAAGGGGCCACCAAGTCTGCCACCATTACCTCAGAGGATGCTAAGCAGGAGGAATGGCTGGACTATGGTGGGCTCTGGGAGGGCTGGACTATGGTGGGCTCTGGGAGGGTGGGATGGTGGTACAAAGGCACATTCCTCAACTGGTACCACTATGTAATTGCTACACCTCTTTGGTGGGGTGGGACTGCTAGGAGACGATACCCATGGTAGTGATGAGGAAGGTTGTGGAAGCCCTCCATAGTGAAGACCCCATTGAGGGTGGTAGAGGACCCCAGAAGAGAAGAAAGCAACTTGTAATGAAAGACTCATTTGTGAGGGGACAAATTTGGGAATAGGAAAGAGGGAAGAGATGGGTAAGGTGCCTATGTGGTGCCGTGGCCCGGAGGGATGCGAAGCGGACCATGAGGATCATTAGGGCAACAGGACAGAAGGGCGAGCTGGATGCCATTGTCCACCTGGGCACTAATTACCTGGTTTGATATGGGGCTGAGATAATGCAGGGTGAGTTTAGGGAGTTGCAGAGAGGTCTTAGACAGGTAGATCACTTAGCAGCTTTCACTGAGGTTTTGCCTGTCTATGATTGGGGGAGGAGAGGGATATCTGCCTCATGAGCTTCAAGTCATGGCTGAAGGAATGGTGCAGAGAGGAGAGATTTGGCTACACTGGGGACTCACCTGAGAGCAGAAAGGCCTATATAGGGGTAATGGCCTGCACTCATCCAAGTAGGGAACCAAAGTCTTTAGTGGACAGTTTAAATGTTACTTTGATGAACATTTAAATTAACCAATGGAGGCAGTAGAAGGAATCAGGGAAGCAGAAACCACTCTCCCCACAAGCTGAAGTAGAGAGTAAGGAAAATCCGAGGAGAGAAGAATCCTCAGGGTGCAAATCAATAAAGTAAGTAGGGTGGTTGAGATAAAAGGGAAGAGAATGGCAGCATTAAAAAGAGAAAGGGGAAAGAGGGATGGAAAAAAGGTGGGCAAAAAAGAGACTGGAAACAAAAACATGGAAGGCCACGTGTGCAAATGCTAGAAGTCTACGAAATAAGATTCTGAGCCTAGAGGCCATGATGGTAGAGGCTACCCTGGATATGGTAACTCCATTCAGGAAAGACCATGTGGAAGGAAAGGAGGGGGGGTGTGGAGCTTTATGTGACAGAAAGCATAAGCGTGAAGGAGATACAGGGAACACAAGGGGAGGCAGAGGTACTGTGGGTCACCCTGGAGACAGGGAATGGAGCCAATATTCTCACAGCAGGGATCTACAGATCTCCAGCACAGGGGGAAGAAATAGATAAGGTATTGGTGGAATCCATTTGCAAGATGGCAGAAAAGGGGGAGGTGCTGCTGGTGAGGAGGGACTTCAACCTGTTGGATGTAAACTGCATCTCCCACCAGCTTTAGCTAGAAGCAAGGGCATCCTGGACTCTCTGCAGGACGCATTCCTCAGTTATCTAGTCAGTGGACCCGCTTGTGGTAGGACTATACTGGAACTGGTACTCACTAACAAGAACAGTACTGCAGATGTCACGGTGGGAGACTACCCAGGGACCAGTGATCACTGTACAGTGTGGTTCAATATAAGGATGGATGCAAAATCAAACCACACAAGGGCAAGAGTCCTGGACTTCAGCAGAGCAGATTTCATAAAGATTGGTGAATGCCTCAAGGGTCACCTGGCAGGGGAATGGCCTGGCTGAGGTGGAGGAACAGTGGGTGAAGCTGAAAAGAAGCATAGTAAAGGCAACAAACCTCTGCATCAAACAAGTGAGCAAAAGCAAGAAGAAAAAGAGACCACTATGGTTTGGTAACCATTATGTTTCTCAAAAGAGGCGGTTGATAAGGTAAAGGCTAAAAGAGTAGCATTCATAAGGTATAAGGAGATGCAGAGGGAAAAGCATAGGGAGGTGTATCAGGGGAAACAGAGTGAAGCAGGGAAAGTAATGAGGAGTTTGAAGACACAGACTGATGAGAGATTAGCCAAGAGATAACAAAAGGAGACAGGAAATTTTTTAGGTATGTAAGTGGAAAGGGGAAGACCATGGGTGAGACCGTAAGGTTATAAAGAAAAGGGGGAACTTTTCGGGGTGGGGGCTAGAAAAGGCAGACACTGAGAACAAATACTTTTGCTCAGTGTTCACAGAGGAAGGAGAAGGGAAGGGACCACAGAAATGTAACAGAAGCTTGGGAGGGAGGTGGACAGAGAGCACTGAGTAAGAGCAATTTTGCTATCAGAGCAAGGCCAAGGAGGCAGCATGACTAAGACAGCTAGAACCTTTCTGCGAAGACACTTCTGACTATGGGGTAAGTAGGAAAATACTTTATTAATAGTGTAGGGTCTGCAAGGTAAATTTGGATCTTCTATTACTAGTGACATAGTGAGGGAGTCAAAGCATGTTGCATGACGTGGTTTAGGCAGAAGTAAATCAGGTGTCAGCATTTAGACTTCGCTGTAGTTAACTTTTGGCTAGAGAGCAATCTTGTTATCAGAGCAAGGCCAAGGAAGCAGCTGACTAAAGCAGTTAGAACATTTCTGCCTGGACACATCTGACTAGGGTCTGCAAAGTAAATTGGGACCTTCATTTGCGGAGTCAAAGCCTGTTACATGATGTTGCTTAGGCAGAAGTAAACAAGGTGTCTGCATTTAGACTTCCCTGTGTTAGCTTTTGGCCACAGAGCAGCCTTGTTATCAGAGCAAGGCCAAGGAAGCAACTAAAATCTTTCTGCTAGGACACTTTTGACTAGGAGATAAGCAGAGAGACACTTCATTAGAAGTGTAGGGTCTGCAAGGTGAATTGGGACCTTTGGTTACTAGTGACTCAGCGAAGGAGAAAAGGCTGTTACACAATGATATTGCTCTCCCACCCATGCCTCCACACCCTCCCACATTTAGTCAGTTCCGCTTTTATAAGCACTGGATTTGACTAACAACAGGAATTTCTTGTTTGGGAGCAGGTAGGGAAGGATTGCCAAGACACATAAGACTCACTATCCTTGATGAGAAAGAGTAGCACTCCCTCCCCCTTAACTGCTGGAGGTCTGACGCTGAGCAAGGAAGGACACTACTAAGGTACATAAACACCTGACTCAGAGGAGGGAGGGAGGAGGGACACTACTGAGGCACACTATCATCAAGGCAAAAGCTTCTCAAGAGTCAAGGTAGGGACCTCTGTGCAAAGGACTACAGAAGAGGGACAACATAAAAGAATTAACCAGATCACACTACGCAGGCAGGAAGGTGGGTTATTGAGAACTGATTTGTTAGACAGAGTTTTCTTGGCATGAAGCTGTGAAGTTGGGATTGTGCTGAATCTTGCTAAAGGGTACTTGTCTATTTTTGGAGGACTTACTTGGGAAGCTGTGTTTGTGTTCAGATCTTTTACAGCTACTTGTGAAACTGTCATATTGAATACCTTCTGTGATTAGTATTTAATCTCTCTGTGGGGGGGTTCTCTAGCATGGGATAAAAAAAGATGTAAGATAACAAAGCTAAAACAGATAGGGGTGTAAGCTAACAAAGCTAAAACAGGAGGGTCAGAAATAGACATGACAGGAGTGGTGCAGTGCAGTGGCTGTGAGGCGGCAGTCTTCAGGGAGGCTTTCTGGAGGCTGTGGTGCTGCCCCATCTGAATGTACCTCTCTGAGCTGAAGGCAGAGGTTGCTTGTCTCAAGGCAGAGTCGGCTAGGATTCAGGGAGCCTCCTCCCTGTTCCAGGGACCATCAAGTCCACCTACACTTCCTCAAAGGATGCTGAGAAGGAGGAGCAGCTGGACCACACAGGTCTTGGGAAGGGTGAGGGCAGTGGGACAGAGGCACATACCTCCTACAGTTCCACTCCACAACTACACCAATCTGGCAGAGTGCGAGTGTCCCAAGGAGGCTTCCACAGTGGAGACCAGTTGGGGGATTCTATCATTAGGGGAGTAGAGGGCAGAAGAGGATGGAGTGAGGGAGGTCAAGTGACTACACAGCGCCATGGCTTGCAGAGATTGAAAGTGCATCCTAAGGATTGCTGGGGCAGCAGAACAGGTGGGTGAGCTAGATATCATTGTTCACCTGGGGACAAATGACCTGGCTAGTGATGAGGTTAGGGTAGTGCAGGAGGAGGAGTTCAAAGAGTTGGGGAGTGGGACTTAGACTGGCACTCTCAGTAACCTTTTCAGAGGTGTTACCTGTCTGTGACAAGGGGGAGGGCAGGGTACTCTGCACCAGGACTTTCAATGCATGATTGAAGTACTGGTGCAGAGCCAAGACATTTGGCTTCATTGGGGACTGGGGTCCCACCTGGAGGAGGGAGGGAGGGAGGTCTATTCAGGAGAGATGGCCTGCATCTATCCAGGGAGAAAGGATCCTCAGTACAGGGTTTAAATGATTCATTGGCAAGCATTTAAACAAGCCAACGGGAGAGGTGGAAAAAATCAGGAAGAATCAATGTGCCCCCCTCCCACAGGAGAAAGTAGTCAATAAGGAGGACCCTAAGAATAGGAAATCACCAAAGGCACCTAGAACCAGGTAAGGTAGAATGGCAGGGAAAATGTGAAGTGGTAGCAAAGATAGGAGGGATAAAGAGGGAAGGAATGAGGATAAGAGGGGAGCTGATAGTAGGGGAGGTAGCATAACTTGGAAGGCCATGAGCACAAATGCTCACAGCCTGGGACATAAAATCCTGGACTAGTGGCCTTGATAGCAGAGGATGGCCTGGACATTGTTGCTATTACTGAGACATGATACAATGGGAACCATGACTGGGATATAGTCATACCAGGTTATATTCTATTCAGGAAAGACAAGGTGGGTAAAATGGGAGGAGGAGTGGCTGTTTACATCAGAGAGGGTATAAAAGCAACTGAGGTAGAGGGAATGCAGCTAGGGATGGAGGCACTTTGGGTTACCCTAGAGGTGAGTAATGGCACCTCTATTCACACTTGTATGATCTACAGATCTCCAGCAGAAGGGGAAACATTGGACAGGATTCTAGTGGAAGCCATCCATAGGATGGCAATTAAATGGGAAGTGCAGTTGGTGGGAGACTTCAGTTTGCCAGATGTTAATTGGAACATCCCAGCTGAAGCCTCATCCAGGAGCAGGGATATCCTGGATACCCTGCAGGGAGTGTGCCTCAAGCAGTTAGTAGTAGATCCCACCAGGGAGGGAGTGATACTTGATCTAGTACTCACCAATGAGGACAGAGTTGCAGATATCATGGTGGGTAGCCACCTGGAGTCTAGTGATCATTGTATGGTGTGGTTCAATGTGAGAACAGTGGCGGAGTCAGACCACATGAAAGCAAGGGTCCTGGACTTCAGAAGGGCCAACTTTGTAAAGATGGGGAAATGTGAAATGTCTCAGGAAAGCCCTAGTGGAGGGGGGGACAGAGGGGTGTAGAGGAACAGTGGGCAAATCCAAAAGGAGCCATAGAGGAGGGAACAAATCTTTGCATTAGGCAATTAAGCAAAAGCAAGAGGAAACCTTGCAAGGCAGCACTCCAAGCAGGAGCTTTAAAAGACACTGTGTATTGTGTTATTGCATAACTTTTAATTGCACTGCTTAGCGAGTGCACATGAATCCTGCTACCTAAATATGAAGTTAGAAGAGAGGCTGGGTAGTTCAGTTAGGGCAAGGGATGAACTACTAGCATACAGGCAGCATACACCTTTAATTTGGGGAGGGGGGCACTATTGCTTAGGAGCATGTGCCAGTGACACATATGAGTGGCTCTTACTGGTTTTAAAGCAAGAAAAACAGGCATTTGTGGTCTGGAGAGTCTGTGACCGCTGGAGAAACTTCAGGTCACCAGTCAACTTAAAACAAGCCCTGCTGCGAGCGGGCAACTCAGATATTTGCAGCGGATTGTGCAAGGCTGCACTACAAGCATGTGTTTTTAAAGACACTGTGTATTGTGTTATTGTCTAACTTTTAATTGCACTACTTAGTGAGTGCACTTGAGCCCTGCTACCTAAACAGGAAGTAAGAAGAGAGGCTGGGTAGTTCAGTCAGGGCAAGGGACGAACTACCAGCCTACAGACAGCCTACACTTTTAATTTTGGAGGGCACTATTGCTTAGGAGAGCATGCCAGTGCCATGGATGAGTGGGTCTCGCCCATTTTAAAGCAAGAAAAATGGGCACTTGTGGTCTGGAGATTTTGTGACCCCTGGAGTAACTTCCAGGTCACCAGACAACTTAAAACAAGACCTACTGTGAGCAGGGCAAGTGCAGCTCCATGCATGGAAACACACGTCGAGACACATGTGGTCTGAAAGTGTGTCAGGTTTGTCTGGTGCTGGATGTGTGGATGGGGGCCATGTTTTTTCTGTTAAAGAACTAAGGTAGGCTATAAACTTGTCCCACTAAGGCAGCATTGCTAACGTTAGGCCTGAAATTGTGCAGGTCATTGACTTGACCTGTTTTGTTTGCTTATTATCTCTTTAAAACCTCCCTATACTATTACGAACATATGAATTTGCCAGCAGATAAAGGCCTTATGATCTATCGAGTCTGCTCGAGTTTGCAGCTAGCAACCCTTATACTGCAGCTGCCCCTCCCTGTTGCATCTAGCAACTGTACCCTAATAAAGATGTAAGTTTATCACCTGCGTACAGCCAGCCAAGTATTAAACTTACTGCTGGGGTAGTTGGAAACCTTGTATGTATAATGTCACTAAAGATGGCCGATACTATTATGATGTAGGAAGGAGAGGGGGGAGTAAAATGCACAGGTTGTCAAATATATACTTTGACTAATGCACCAATCCCAGAACAGCCTCACACATCTCAAAAATGTCAGCAGAACTCAGAATTGCTGATAAAAATCTATTTTTTAACACTAGGTTTGCAGCCCTAGAAACAAGCCAGCAAGACGTGGTAAAAAGGTTTAGGGAAGAGAAAACCAAATTCAGGTTATAAAACCGACTTTGGTTCATGCCAAAGATACCTTAAATATGGCTAGAACAAATACAGAAAACCCAACGCCAGGCATATTACCCCCCCCCCCAAGTAAACATAACACAGACGACAGATAAGGAACATGAAATCTGGGCCACAGACACAGCTAATAAAAAGTGAGTAGGGGAGGAAGATCAGGACGATAATGCTGATAATGAGTGGTATAATATTCAAAGTAACGGGGCGACAAAAAAGGGAGACAGGCAGGGCACTTTGTTCTTTCTGTGTGTAACAGATTTGATCCCCTAATCACCATGGCTCATGATGATATGCTCAACATGAATGATAATCCCACCTCAAGCACTTGTAAAATGAGCACAGATTTAGGCATCAATATCACACCTAACTTCAATATTGTACCCCAAATGCAGGTGTTAAAGATGATAAGTACTACTGAAAGTGATGTAACAACTATAAAGAGGAATAATGAGGGAAATCCAACAGAGATGGGTGAAAGTAGTAATACTGTAGAAACCCAAATGGAGGATGATACCGGAGAGAGAAACTTAGAGCAGATATTTATGCTGGGAGACTGCATTACAAAAATATATGGACAGATTTATGACTTGTGGAAATAAGGAGACTATATCTAACTGTAGCTATAGTGGAGCAACCATCAATGACATTACTCAGATGTTACCCAGCATTTTAGAGCATGTCCAATGCCCAAAAATAGTACTTTCACATGCAGGCACCAATGACCTTAACAGGCAGGCGGTAGATGAAACTACTAAAGATATGCAACAAGCAATAAAAGTTCTAAAAAACCATAATGCTGAATCAATTCTTTCTTAAGTTCTCCCAGTACCAAGGGCAAGTTGGAGTAAAACCCCAAATATTAAATCCTATAACAATTGGCTTCGTAGGTGGTGCCTGTCGAATGACATAGTATGCATTAGGACTTGGGAGCAATTTTTGGATAATAACAATCTTTTTTGTCAGGATGGGCTACACCTCAGCAAACGAGGGACTAAACTGTTGGGTAACACTTTTAGCTAAGTATTAAAGGGAAACCAACATGTACCATAAAACTAAACAGCAGGGGGTGAAAGGGGGAACAAACAATTGGGAAAACAACAATTAAAAAAAATAAATCAAACTATAACAACATGGGGGAAATATCTTTCCTGCTAACTAATGCCAGAAGCTTAAAGAAAATCAAAAGAGATGAATTGGAACTATTTCTATATCAGAAACATATTCACATTGCAGCAGTCACAGAAGCCTGGTGGGATAAGACATCTGGATGGAACAACAATATCCCTGGTTATACTGTCTATCATAAAGATAGAAAAGGACAAAGAGGGGGTGGAGCTGGCTTTTACATAAAGAAAGACATCAAATACAACAAGCAGGTCAATGATCCTGATATGCACAACACTCCGGAAAAACCTGGATTGAACTAATGAGGGAAAATCAAACTAAAATTTTAGTAAGCCTACGTTATAGAGCCCCAGATGCAACTGTACTTGAACATCGGCAGCTAGTTGAAAGCATAGAAAGTAGGTTAACTGACACGAAGGTTATACTCTTGGGCAACTTCAATGCCCCTGGGATAAACTGGGATACTGGAACAGCTATCACTAACCAGGAACAAATCCTTTTGGATATGTGCTCAGCAAATAGGCTACAACAGAAGGTTAAGGAACCCACTATGGATACGACATCCTAGACTTAGTCGTAACAGATATACTGGATAAACTAAACAAACAAATGATTTACGAACCCTTAATCAATGGGGATCATAACATTATTACCTTTGCCCTAAACATCAAACTAAGGATTGACGACAGCATTACAATAATCAAAGATTATAAACGGGCAAACTTTAATCTGATTAAACAAGAACTTTACCAGTGGGAATGAGATAATTTATCTACCACACTTGCACAACTGTGGTCCAGACTTAAGAACAAATTACTAGAAATTAGAGAATAAACATATTCCAAACAGAACACTTTAGAACAAAGAATGGAAAATACCACTATGGCTCACCAGCAAGATTCTAAACTCCTAGCAAACAAAAACAGGACTTATTGGACCCTAAAAAGGGATAATAACGAATACAACAAACACGTGTATAAGGTAGCCCAAAGGAAATGCAAAAAAAGCATGAAAGATGAAAAGAAAAATATCAAGTTTAGGCTTACCCATAATAATGATGGCAGAAAAAGCTTCTACGCTTATGTGAACAACAAGAAAAACATAGACAAATCCATTGGTTCCCTTAAAATTAATAATATTGAGGTATCAGACCCTCAAGAAATGACAGAGAATTTTAACGGGTATTTTTGTTCAGTATTTAACATGGGGCAATCCATAACTAGGACATCACACAATGGAGCCAATACTGAAATGACCAAAGCATTCTCCAAAAATGAAATAAGGGACAAACTAATAATGAGCATTTGTCAATGCTGAATGTTTGCTTGCTGATACTAGTATTGGATGTGCAGGAGTTAGATATTGCTGTCCTCAGCAGTACACATATAAGAAGAATGTAATGTAGGTAATAGCGCCTACCCAACACAGTTATGTCCATGGTGTGCTCATTCCACAGTACATGGGCAATGCCAGGCATACGTTACAACACAGCTGGGTCACCCCAGTGCCAATGAGCTGCACAGGCTTTGTATGGGGTGACCCCTATACTTAGGGTGGGACCAGCATCAGCTGGATAGAGGGTGCCTCCAGACAGCTCTGCATCTCACACAGGTGTTATGGTGACTGCGGTACAGTGTGTCAGTGACTGTGGTACAGTATGTCAGGCACTCATTTGCATATCACACTGACGCACTTGCATGTTACCCTACCTGCCGCACACAGTGCTGCACACTGTCTCATCCATATACAGCTGTGCTGTGTATACCACATGTGTGTGTGCCGGAGCCCTACCCCTGCTGCTGACCAGAGTGGCTCATAGTCAAGGCCCTTAGAATTATGCGGCTGCAGAATTTTGCGCCAGAACTTCTGCGGTGCCACAGAATTCACTCTTCTTGGTGATTTTTTATTAATATTTCTGTTTATATATAGAATCTGGTTTCCTTCCCCTCTTTTTATATCCAACCCCCCCATATGTTCAGAATGTGATGTTATCATTGCTATAACATCATACATTAGCTAATGAAATGGCTGCATTCTGCAACAGAAATGAACAGTCACTTATCTACCACAGCTCCCACTGCCAGAGATGGTGGCACAGCACATCATGCATGATGATATTTGCTCAACCTGCACTACAGCCTAATACAATTTTCAGTCTTACATTGTTGCACTATGGCCAACTTAAACAAAACCTTGTCAATAGCACAGACCTGTTAAGTCCATACCTTACTTTGTACAAACCTATTTGTGCCTTTAAGGTATAGAGACACTATCTGAAATGAATAACTGGTAAAATGAATTTAACTGTCTAAATTTCTAAGAAAAATAAAGTATTTATACCCAGAAAAGTTAAATATAATAATGTGTAGACCTGTTGAAAGAATAGACCTGATAAATAAATAATTGCACTGTAAGCATTTTTGCTAGGGTTATTGATTACATATTGTCATCGGTTGATAGAATCACCTAAAAGTTATGGAGAAATGTTGAGTGCAGGGACAGCTGTTGGGCCAGAGGGTAGCATGCTGTGTTTCCATGCCAGCAACTCAGATTCAGAGATTAGCTCAGGGAGCTGGCTGGGCAGCACAAGGATTGATGGAACACATCACTGCATGGAGCCTGGGAAGGTATGGTGCAGTGTTTTGTCACATGGTGGACACATTACGATGGACTGGAGAGCTCTATCTCACAATTGGTTCATGTGCATGTCATGGCCTGATGGTGTTATGTAGTGTGTCAGGGAAAGCAGGTTGACATGAAAAATGAGTTTTGCAGTAACTCCTCTATTCCATTTCCAATGGGACCTGTATGAATAAGGATGTAAGTTCATGGAAATTAAAACACATAAAAAATATATAATTATATATATATATATACACACATATATATATACACACACACACACATATACAGTATCTCTGTCTCTCTCACCACACACGCATTATCTGTATGTATGTTACAGATTGCATATAAATATATAAATTATACACAGTGGGAACTTCATGAGTGGTGTAGAAAGCACATACAAATATATAAGTGATAGAGAGTCGAATCCTCATTAGTGGGATAGAAAGCATGCATATAGAAATGCCTTATTTATCACATAAGATCCCCTTTGCATATGTCATTTATGCAACAGCCTAGGACCTTAAGGGAGAGACATTTGCTTTACCTTTTTAGGCATAAAATTATTTTTATAAGTCTGTTATTTTTTGAACTAGTGTTGCTGTGCTTTCTACCATCCTGATTGCTATAACCACTGCCATGAAAGTGAAGTCAGGATGACAAGCTTACACTGTGATGTGGTAGTTTGTTAGTGCTGCAGAACTTCTGCAGAAGTACAAACCACGCAGCAAAGTTCTAAAGCAATGGCAGTCTTGCCGCCAGAACTTGGTCCCACTGTGCCGCAGAAAAGTAGGGGCCCTGCTCATAGCCGTTTGCTGTCCTATACATAGCTATTGCCAGCAGATAAGGATCTCCTGGCCCAGTTAATCAGCCCCAGCCTGCCCTATACATTTGTGTAGGCCTGTATGCTGGATGTCTGCTCTGCAGGGTGTGTGGGTGCAACTCACAGTCACTGCTTATTACGTACTTGCATGGCACTGCTTATTACGTACTTGCATGGCACTGATTTTGCATGTGCTGCATTTTCACATCTGGCTTTCCTGCTGGTGTTGTGTGTCCCATGCACAGTTGGGCCATTCACTGTTGTAGCATGGTATGCTCATTATATGTGCAGTAATCTACTGTTTGGGTGAACAGTGCTGTCTCTGGTATGCCACGTACATTCCTTTGTGGTTGTGTGACTCCATCCACCTCTATGTGGCATGCTGGCCCATGTGTTGCCTGATTGTACATCTGTGCATGTTACACCACACCTGTGTCCCTCATCATGTGTGCACAGCTGTCTGAGTTCAGTGTATTGCTTCCCATACATGCCCAGAATGCTGTATGAAGGTGGCAGGACATGCTAATTCAGGAGGGGAGGGACAATCTGCTCCATTGCCAGGTCCAACTGCTGAGGATGTTGGTCAAGATGGTGGAGAACAATACCAGAGCCATCCAGGACCTTCCAGCAGTGATACAGCACCAGTTGCAACACCTGCAACCACCACCCCACCTGCAGCTTCTTGATGTCAGGCAGTGGACATTGTTTTGGTGGATGGGCGGGGGGGGCAAAGAGGGCCATTAGGGAGGTGAAAGCAGACACAACTGTGTATCACAGAGTGAGTCAGGAACAGAGAAAAACAGTTTTTCAGCTATATTAGTGAAAAAAGGAAAATGGATGGGGGAATCACAAGGCTACCTGAGGGGGTAGGGTGATAGAAGAGGATGGGCAAGAAGCTGACATCCTGGATGACTACTTTTGTTCAGTATTCACTAAGGAGGATGGTGGGTCCACACCAGAGAGTGGCATCAAAGCACCCACTAAGAGAGACCCAGAAATGAGACAGTCATTGCTTACTAGTGAAAGGTTCCTGAAGAACTAGCTTCCCTTAAGATATGTAAGACCCCAGGACCAGATGAGTTGCATCCAAGGATATTCAGGGAATTAACAGCAGAGCTCACTGAACCACTGGTAGGTCTGTTCAACAGCTCACATAGGTCTGGGAAAATTGCAAGGGATTGGAAGGTGACAGGTGTTGTACCACTTCATAAGGGGGTATAAGAAGCAACCAGGGAACTACTGGCCTCTCAGGCTAACCTCTATCATGGGAAAGCTGATAGCGTCCCTAATCAAAGAAGACCTCATAGACTATCTGGAGAGCAACAGGCTCCAGGATAGTAAACAGCACAGTTTCATGGCAGGAAGGTCTTGTCAGACTAACCTGATAGTTTTCTTTGACTGGGTGACAAAGGAATTAGCGAACGGCCATACTGTGGATCTGCTGTACATTGGCTTCTGACTTACTACCTCACAAATGATTGCTCAAGAAGATGAGAGTCCTTGGTGCAGCTAAACCCATAGTGAACTAAGTGGGTCACTTGCTAGAGAGGAGGCAGCAGAGGGTGGTAGTCAATGGGGTTAAATCAGAAGAGAAGGAGGTTATTAGTGGGGTTCTACAGAGATCTGTCCTGGGTCCAGTCTTCCTAAATTTGTTCCTTAGTAACACTGGAGAAGGAATGCAGGGCAGGGTGTGTCTCTTGGAATGTGATACAAAACTATGTGGGAGGGTGGATAGTGATGAGGTAATAAGGGAAATACAGAGAAACTATAAAAGCTAGAGGAGTGGTCAAAGATCCAGCCATTAAAATTCAATGCCATGCCAGCCTGCCAGTGCAGTGGTAGCACCACCACTTGCAACGCTGGAGACCCAGGTTCGGTATTAGACTCGGGTTGTCAGAGGGCCAGCAGGGGGAAGGAGGCTTAAGCATCTGTAGGACTGCTCATCTCCTCCAGGGGGAGAGAGGAACCTTGCCTTGGTGCATGACTAACCTCTAGTGGAAGCTGGAGGTTCAGCATGTGCAAGCAGGCAGAGCTGGGGTGGAGTATGATGGATGCCAGCATATGCCATGGTGTCATGCACATGGCATGCTGTTGGTGGTGCACTCAGTTAAAATGCTTGGCCCCAGCATGACACAGGTAAGAGAGTTGGATATATGGCTCTCGCCACTGGCACCCTGATCTACGGAGGATGGACCTCGATGAAATCAGAAGGTATGGCATGGGGAATTGTCCCTGTAGGGGGGTACTGCCATGACTCTGGGGGGGTCCTCCCATGGTTCGGGCATGGAGGGTTAGCCAGGTGGCAGTGCTGGCATTAAAGGAGCAAAAACAGAAATTACAAAAAAAGAAAAAAATCAATGCTAAAAAGTGCAAGGTACTGTGCATAGGGAAAAAAAAACCCAGAGGGAGTATTGGATGGGATGGGAGAGCCTTAGCAATACAACTGGAAAATATCATTGGTAACTCACTTACGCAATTCAGTCAGTTCAACAAAGCCTATAGCAAGGCTAACATGATGCTGGGATCTATCAGGAGGGATATTGACAGCAGAAGAAAAGAGGTAGTACTTCCACAAATCCCTGGTGAGGCCTCACCTAGAGTACTGTGCCCAATTCTGGAGTCCTCATCTCAGAAAGGATAAGGATAGGTGGGAGACAGTGCAGCACAAAGTAATGAAAATGATTCAGGTTCAGCAGGACTGATTCTATGAGGAGTGCCTCAAGGCACTAAATATGTACTCACTGGAGACAAGAAGGGAGGCAGGAGATATGATAGAGACCTTCAAGTTCCTTAAAGAAATTAACAAAATGAACTGCGGAGAACTATTTAGCCTGAACACCATCTCGCAGTCACATGAACACAAATGGAAATTAACAGGAGAGAGATTCAGGAGGGACATGAGCTAGTACTACTTTACTAAATGGGTGGTGGAACCTTGGAACAGTCTCTGGGGTAGGTGGTGGGTGCGAAAATTGGGGATTCAAGCAGGCCTGGAATAGAATGAAGGGAATAATAGTTGCCTAGAGCGACAGGACCAAGGAGGTGAATGGGGATAGGAGGGGGAGGGTTAGCACCCTGGAGGAACAGTGGGTTCCAGCGATTAGAGGGAACTTGGGCAGAATGGATGGATCTCTGGTCTTTGTCTGCTGTCATTGTCTATAGTTCTATGTTTTTATGTTTCTATTACTGGCGGTGTCCTTTTATTTTGTTTTTCTAGAACAGGTGGGTTCCTTTTTTCTGTTTTTCTGTAATAACTGGCTGCCCTTTTTATTTTGTTTTTTTGTTGTTTTCTACAGGCCATTGTCCCTATTGTTTTTCTTTAATAATTGTTTGTGATACCTTTGCTGCTGTAGTATGTGTCTTTCATTGGTGCCTTCATCTCCCACCACCTCTTACCCTGTTCTCTAACCTACCTGTCCTGTGTCTGTGTACAGTGCTATATTCAGCACTGTGCTTGTGTCCTGCTGTGAGTTTTAAAAAAGGTAATAAAAAACTATAAACAATACACTATAAAAAATGCTGAATGAGCAACCACATGCCCGTCCAGCCTGATCTTCCACCTTGGGGTTCTTGGCTTAGCTCTGGGGGTTCTAATGTAATTAGACCCCCTCTGTGGCAGCGCAGGCTGGTTTTGCATAGTTGCCCATCAGCATTCATATTATCATATTTATTCTTCTTTCCAGGGTCTCAATTGTGCCCTCTTCCTCACTTCCTAAGTAGTGTTTTTTTTTTTGGACTGAGGAAGGGTGTAACAGTATAGTTTAGTGTTTGCCCTAGACTAATTAGTCAATGGTGACACTCTCAGCCATTGTTTGTCATGACGCCCCTGCTATCACCCTTTATTTTTTTAGAAAGGCTGTCATGTTTCAGCATAACATGTAAGTGCTGTTTTATGTCAGTCCCACCAACACAAGCACCCACCTTCAGCCTGGACCAGTCTTTTACACTTTTCTTACCCCGACCTTCAAGGTGCAGCTGGCCATGCTGCACACATCATTCCTTTTTTCTTCTTCATTGTTCTCTTCTCTGTAACGTGGAATCTGCTAAATCAGCCCAAATGAGTTGAACAGTCACTGAGTAATGTAATGGCAGGTTTTGTCATCATTAACAACTTGTTACCTGTGTTTCTCTAACTGATATTTAGCAGTAACTTTTGTAATTTGTTGTTTTGCAGCACATACTGTATGAATGCATTAAAACATTCGATTACGCTAGGCTTTTGCTCATGGCATGGATTTTACCTGGGAGAAGGTATTGTTTTGGGGCTGTTGGAATTTTGAAACCTATTTTGGTGGCTATAAGTGGGCTCATTTGTTTGATGTTTCACTGTGCAGCAGACTGTGTTTGTGGAGGCCTATTTCTTCTGATTTAAAACCTACTTGGTATGATTTTATTGGGGCTGTTTCTTTCAATTGGAGACCTATATCTTCTAATTTCAAGCCTATTTTGATGTGTTGTTGGTGAGGCTGTTTGAATTGGAGACCTGTTTCTTTTGGTAGCAAACCTATTTTTTGTGCTTTGAGTGGAATTACAATTGCTTTTTGCTAGCTTCACTAGCTGCAAAGTTTAGTGCATAGTGGGGGGAAGGGTGCTAATGGTCTGACCAGGGGTCTCAGCTACCTGATTGTTTTGGAAGGCACGGGCTGGTCCCACCCTCCTGCCCTCTCCCACCCACCCACCCCAAGTCCATGATTTTCTTTATACCAGGGTTCTGACTTCCCCAAGGGCATAGGACATGCACCTGTCATAGCAGAAGCAGACATCCAGGAAAGGAACAGCAGTGAGTGAAAAGGTGACTGCTATCTCAGTGGAAGGGAAGTAACTGCAAAACAAGGAGCTTTCATTGTTACTTCTTTGCATTGCCATTTGCATTGTGGAAAGGAGGAGTTGGAGTTTAAAGAAGGTTGTGCAATAGTTATTTAAAGTCTCTTTTTGGGTGCAGACAGGAAGGATAGGAATGTAAAAAGCAGTTGCTCAATCTATCTAGACGTACGACAAAGGAGGTAAAGGAAATTAAGAAAAGGAGAAGAATGCTTTTCACTGATGGGGAGGGGAGAGACTTGAGGGAGTCTTTGGTATCCTTCATCTAGAAGGCTGGGGGGGTCACTGGTGGGCAACAAGAGCAATGGGTAGGGTGGTAGGCTGCAACAACTGCGGTGTACCAATCTTTCTAAAAATTGCCTGGAGGGTGGGGGGATGTTTAGTGTGCAACCACATAGAGAAACTTAGAAAGGGGATTGAGGGTCTGCAGGAGGAATTATGACAGACAAGGCAAACTGGAGGTGGGTTTAGCCCTATACTCAAGGGAGGGAGGAGGGTAGATGAGGAAGGGTAATTTGATCCAACAGTGGTGAGGAGAGGGTCAGAAGAAGGGAAGCAGAGACAAAGGGACCCAGGCCAGGAATAATGATTGCTGGGGAAACCAGGTCAGGAGGCAAAAGACAAATGGAAGGAGGAGGCAAAAGACAAATGGAAGGAGGAGGAGACAGGGACTTGTGAGGGGAGGAGAAGAAGTGGCAAAAGTCATGGGGTGAAAAGGAGGAAACAGGTTACTATGAAGGGAGAGGAAGCAGGCATTTATGAAGGATCTTCAGAAAATAGTTTTGCACTGCTAGGGGGAAGAAGGAGGAGGAGGGAGGTGATACAATTGAAGGAGTAATTGATAAATGACTAGGGGAAGTTCTTCTGGGAGAATTGCAATGGGGCAAAAGGGGAAAATAATGTGCAGGAAGAAGAAGAGGAGCTGGGAATGAGAGATAGAGATGAGTAGAAGCAAGCAGGGAATAAGAGGGATGGAATCTTAGTGCTGGGGGACTCAATACTAAGAGGAGTCAGCTGAGGTAGCGGGGGAGAGGCATAGTTGCAGTTGAGTGAAGGCCATGCCAGGAATGGTAGCAGAAAGGGTGGGACAATCTGTTCTGAAATATGCTAGAAGGGGTAGGGACAAGCCTCATTTAATTATACATCTTGGGACAAATGACTTGGCTGACAAGACAGTAGATATAGTCCAGAGGAGGTCTGAGAAACTAGGACAATTATGTGAGGGAGCAAGAAGATCAGAAACTTTTGCAGAGATACTTCCAGTGCCCAAGGCAAGCACAACAAGAAAGCTGAGAATAGAGGAATTTAATGGATGACTAAGAATCTGGTGTCATGCTAAAGGGTATGAGCTGTCGGGAGGGTGGGGAGGGACCTGGGAGGACAGTAGTCTCTATGCCAAGGATAGACT
Source organism: Neoceratodus forsteri (assembly GCA_016271365.2). NCBI lineage: Eukaryota > Metazoa > Chordata > Ceratodontiformes > Ceratodontidae > Neoceratodus > Neoceratodus forsteri. The sequence goes on along the minus strand of CM057456.1, from coordinate 664,355,970 downwards.
ATACTTAAGTGAGGAGGTAAAGAAAGTGTTGAAACAGAGGATGGAGGAATGCATTGAGGAAGTTGGGAATTTAAACTAGGAACAGGGGGTGGCAAGTGGGCAAGTGACATGCAGAGACTACAGGTTGGGAAACCATATGAGCTTACCCCCCATAACAGTGACAAAGGACAAATGACAAGTACTATTGGTGATGATAGTAAAAGAGGGCAGGATGGGAGGGGGAGGAAAGGGTGGAAGGTGGTTACCCTTAATGCTAGGACCCTTGGGAGGAAAACTGCAGTTACAGGTTCTCATGGCAGAGGGAGAGGTGAACATTGCAGCCATCACAGAAACATAGGCCACCCAATACAATGACTAGAACCTGTCTGTACCAGGGTAAAGGTTATTTCGTAGGGACAGGGTGATTGAAAAAGGAGGGGGGGGTGACACTATATGTGAAGGAAGGACTGAAGTGTGTAAGGGAGGAATGGGAGGAGGGTAGTACGGAGTCACTTCGGATGCAAATCCAGGATTCTAAGAATAGGATTCTCAGAATGGGAGTGGTGTACAGGTTGCTCTTTCAGATGGAGGAGTTAGTCAGGGAACTAACAGGACAGATCAGTAGGACCTGCGAGAAGGGTAGTGTGATGATTGTGGGGGACTTCAACATGCCAGGAGTGGGCTGGAGTACCCCAACAACCAGGAATAGAAGGCAGCAGGTACTGCTGGATGCCTTACAGGACAGCTTCCTGCTGCAGATGGTCAGTGAACCAATCAGGTTAGGGAATACCCTTGACCTTGTGCTGGCAAATGGGGAGTTTGTGAGAGAACTTACGGTGGAAGAACTGCTGTCAGGGAGTGACCACCACTCAGTATGGCTCACATTAGATATGGACAAGGAAGGAGTGGAATCTGGCATAAGAGTGCTGGACTTCAGGTGGGACAACTTTGGGAGGATGAAGGAAGTGGCAAAAGGGTGCCTGGCCAGAATTCAGCCTGGTATGGGCACTAAGCAGAGGTGGGAGCTCATAAAGCTGGAGATAGTGGAGGCAACCAAAACCTGCTGCAAGGCCCAAAGCAAGAAGGCAAGGGCTAAGAAACCAAGCTGGTTGAGCAAGGAGGCCATGGAAAAGGTAAGAAGGAAAAGAGCTGCATTTAGGAGCAACAAGAAAACAGAGAGGGGGAAGAACAGGGAGGAGTACCTGACAGAATAGAAGGAAGTGACACAGGCAGTAAGGGGAGCCAAGGCATCTACAGAGCTCAGGCTGGCACAAGGCATTAAAAGGGGCAGAAGGAGTTCTTTAGGTACATCAGGGAGAAAAGGAGCAGTAAGGACCACATAGTAAGGATTAGAAAGGAGGGGTTGGGTGGAAGTAAGGTGCGATAAGGCAGAAGTGCTAAATGATTCGTCTGCTGGTATTTACTAAGGAAGAGGGGTGATACCAAGGGGAAGAACAGCAGAAACAGGGAGGGAGGGGCTGACAGATGGGGAAATCATGGAGAGCAGAGTTTGGGAGGGTTTGAAGGCACTGAGGGTGGACAAGGCACCAGGCTCAGATGGCTTCCATCCCAGGGTACTGAAGGAGCTGGCAGAGGCCCTTGTGGGACCCTTGGCAGACATATTTAATGCCTCACCACACTCAGGAAGTGTACCTCAGGATTGGAGGATGGCTCATGTGGTGCCCCTCCACAAAGAGTGGCCCTAAGGATGAACTGGGGAACTACAGACTGGTGAGTCTCACATCCATCGTAGGTAAGCTGATGGAGACTAGCATAAAGGAGAGGCTGGTAGCCCTCCTAGAGGCCAAAGGACTACAGGACAGCAGACAGCATGGCTTCATATGTGGCAGATCCTGCCAATCCTACCTGGTGGAGTTCTATGGCAGCGTAACTAGGCAACTGGGCAGGGGTCACCCAGTGAATGTACTGTATCTGGACTTCAGTAAGGCATTCGACTCGTGCCACATAGGAGGTTGGGAAGAAAGGTAGAAGGCACAGGGGCGGGTGCAAAACTGGTGAGATGGATAAAGAACTGGCTTCAGGGAAGGCAACAGAGGGTGGTGGGTGTGGGGAGCTCTCACACCGAAGGGTAGTGATGAGCAATGTTCCACAGGGCTCGGTGTTGGGACCAGTGTTGTTTGGGATTTTCATTGCAGACATATCATTGGACATCAAGAGCAATATCGGTCTGTCTGCTGATGATACCAAGATGGGAGCGGTGGTGGATGACCTAGGAGGATGGCAGGGGTTGCACTATGATCTGGCAAAGCTTGAAACCTGGTCAGACACCTGGCAACTGGGGTATAATGTCAAAAAGTGCAAGGTGCTGCATTTTGGGGTGAAGAACCCAAGGAGGAGTTACCAGCTATGGGGGGGGGTGCGGCTAGCCCAGACAGAGGAGGAGAAGGATCTGGGGTGCTCATTACAGGGTCAATGAACAACTCGGCACAATGTAAGAAGGCAGCTGCAAAGGCCAACAAAATGCTGGATTGCATTGCAAGGGGTATATCCTTGAGGAGGAGGAGGTGATTCTGCCACTGTATAGGTCATTAGTTAGACCGCATCTGGAGTACTGCATGCAGTACTGGTGCCTGTATCTGAGGAGGGACATTAAGTTACTGGAGGGGGTGAAGTACAGGGTGACAAAGATGATCAAGGGGCTGGGGGACTTATCATCTGAGAGAAGGATGAGGGAGTTGAACATGTACTTGCTGGAGGAGAGGAGGGATGGGGGGACATGATTGAAGCCTTTAGGTGCATGAAAGGAATAAACAAGACAGGTATAAAAGGGCTGTTCTAAGTAAGGGAGGGGAGGGACAACAGGGGCCATGATATGAGACTGGAGGGAGGAATGTTCAGGAAGGAGATGAGGAGACATTTTTTTTACAGAGAGGGTGGTAGCTGGGTGGAATGCGTTACCTGCAGAAGTGGTATCCAGTAGAACAGTAGACTGCTTCAAAAGGGGTTGGGACAAGACAAGGGAGAGGGTCAATGGAGGGGAAGGGTGGAAGGGAGGGGCAGCTGTAGAATAAGGGGTGCTAGCTGCACATTTGAGTACACTCGATAGACCTCTAGGCATTTTTCTGCTGGGACTAAAGTCTCTGCTGGGACTAAAGAAGAAGAACTCTTGTACTTGGACCTTTAATTTAGGGTAAAAAAAACCAACAAACAAAACAAAAAAAAGTGTGTGTCTGAGTTAACTGAACTGAATGGTTATCTGAACAGTTATCTAGGTGTAAATCTCAGGTGATTGAAAGGACTTAATAGCTGTGAGGTTTAAATTACTTGTAGAAAGATCTAGTAAGTAGGGGGAGTGGCTTAGCTAGAAGGAAGCTACATTTAAAGACTGCCTTAGAAAGATTCTGCTAATAGCTTGGCAGAAGACACCAGGAGAAAGGGCTGCTGTGTGACTGGACTTCTCTACTGGGACTATATTGCCCTCCTTCCCTCCTCCCACCCAAAGCTAGTTCTACTTTTATAGGCACAGGATTTGACTGACAACAGGAACTTCCTGTTTGGGAGCAGGAAGTGAGTGATTACAGAGCCACCAAATAGCCACTATCCTAGAAGGGCAAGAGTAGCTCTCCAGCCCCCTCTAGCTGCTGTAAGTCTGCCTCTGAGCAAGTAAGGGGTCTACTGAGAAATATAGGATATTCCTGTCTCAGAACAGGACAATCAGGAGCTTAAAGGGCACATAGACAGAAAGTAAGGAGAGAGAGAAAAAAACAGAAGAAAGAGTAAGGATTGCAAACACTTAAGGGGTCAGAAATAAGACATGATTGGAGTGGTGCAGTGCAGTGGCTGTGGAGCAGCAGTCTTCTGGGAGACGTTCTGGAGGATGCAGTTTTGCCCCATCTGCAGGCACCTCTCTGGGCTGAGGAAGGAGGTTGCTCATCTCCAGGCTGAGTTGGCCAGGATTTGTGGGACCTCCTCTTCCATCCAGGGACCACCTGTGCCACTGCCATTGCCTCAGAGGTTGCCAAGAAAGAGGAATGGTTGGACCGCAGTGGGCTCAGGGAGGGTCAGGGTGATGGAACAGAGGTGCATCCCTCCAGTTGTACCTCTCCACAATTCCTATCCATTCTGGCAAAGTGTGGTTCCTCTATGGAGGCACCCGCAGTGGAGACCAAGGAGGATGCTGGGAACCTCCACAAAGGAGACCCACAGGAGGGTGGCAGGGGACCCCACAGGGGAAGGAAACAACTCCTGGTGGGGGACTCCATTGTTAGGAAGGTAGAACTGGGGGAGGAAGGAGAGGGAGGTAAGGTGCCTGCCTGGCACCATGGCTTGGAGGGACAGGAGCAAATCTCAAGATTGCTGGAGCAGTTGCACGGGAGGGAGCTGGATGTCATTGTTCACCTAGGGACAAATGACCTGCCTAAGAAAGGGATTAGAGAAGTGCAGGAAGAGTTTGTGGAATTGGGGAGGGGCCTTAGACAAGTAGCACACACGGTAACCTTCTCGGAGGTGCTGCCCATCTATGGCGTAGGAGAGGCTAGGGTGTTCCACACCATGGGATTCAATCAGTAGTTGAAAAACTGGTGTGGAGCTCAGAGATTTGGCTTCATTGGGGACTGGGGGTCCACCTGGAGTGATGCAAGCCTATACTGGCATGATGGACTGCATCTGTCCAGAAGGGGAACCAGGATCCTAGGCGATAGCTTTAAATGCTTCATTGGCAAGCATTTAAACTAGCCAAGGGGTGAGGCACTGGAAAGGAGCAGGGAAATCCTAGCCACCCCAAACAATCACGGTAGTAAGTGCGGTAAACACCAACATAGAGGTGTTGATAGGGAGAAGGGCAGGGGTAAATGGAGAAAGTAACAAAGACAAGAAGGACAGGGATGGGGCAAAAAGGAGTAAGGCCATTAGGAAATGGAGGGTAGTGAGTACCAATGCCCGTAGTCTGGGCAACAAGCTCCCTGAGCTGGTGGCCTTGATGGAAGAGGGATGCCTGGATATCGTAGCAGTCACAGAAACATGGTACAGAGAACCATGACTGGGATGTTAACATACCAGGGTACCAAACCTACAGGAGAGACAGGCAGGGAGAAGAGGGGAGGTAGTCTCTATGTAAAGGAAGGATAAAAGCAACTGAACAAAAGAGTAAACAGGGAGGAGAGGAGGCACTGTGGGTCACCTTGGAAACTGGAAAGGGCACCACAATCTGCACAGGGGTTGTGTACGGACCCCCATGTCAGGGGGAGAGAATGGACAAGAATATGATAGAAGGCATTCTTAGAATGGCAGAGAAAGTGGAGATACTGTTGATGGGAGGCCTGAATATGCCAGATGTTAACTGGAGCACATTTGCTGCAGCCACATCCAAGAGAAGAGCCATTCTTGATGCCCAACAGGTGGCAGGCCTCAGACAGCTAGTTTCGGAACCCACTCATGAGGGAGCAATCTTAGACCTCATACTCTCAAACGGGGGCAGTGAGAGGATCTCAGATCTAGAAGTGGGTTGCCATCTGGAAACAAGTGACCATCAAACAGTGTGGTTCACGTTAAACTCAGCTTCAGAGTCAAGCCATACAAAAGTGAGGGTACTGGACTCTAGGAGGCTGACTATGGCAAGATGGGAGAGTGCCTCAGAAAAGCACTAGCAAACAGGCTAGAAGGAGGTGTGGAGCAACAATGGGGAATTATCAAAACTGCCATCACAGAGGCAACAAGCCTTTGTGTGAAGCAAATAAACAAATCAAAATGAAAGAAAAAGCCACTATGGTTCTCAAAAGAGGTGGCTGTGAAAGTCAGGAAGAAAAAGATAGCATTCCGGAAGTATAAGGATACACAGAATGAGCAGGACAGAGAGCTTTACCAGTTAAGGCAGAAGGAAGCAGGGAGGAAAGTCAGAATAGCAAAGGCCCAAACTGAGGAAAAGATAGCCAACTCAGTTAAGAAGGGGGATAAAACCTTTTTATAGGTATATCAGTGAGTGTAGGAAGACAAAGGGAAGGATAGTGAGGCTGAATAGAATGAACGGTGGGTGGGCAGAGGGGGACAGTGAAAAAGCAGGGATACTGAACGAATATTTCTGCTCAGTATTCACAAAAGAGGAGGGGGAAGTGCCTAATCTAATTAACAGAAGCACTCTTGATAGATGGGTCAATCCCAGTCCTTTCACAGAAGAATTGGTCCTGCAAGAACTCCTAAAACTGAAGGAGGACAAAGCAATGGGGCCTGATGGAATTCACCCCAGAATTCTAAAAGAATTAAGGGAGGAACTAGTGAAACCACTGGCTACTCTTTTTAATAAATCATGGGAGGATGGTGTGGTACCCGAGGACTGGAGGAAGGCAGATGTGATTCCCCTTCACAAAAGTGGGAACAAGACAGAGGCAGGAAACTACAGACCTGTCAGTCTGACCTCTGTGGTAGGGAAAGTGATGGAGTCACTACTGAAGGAAAGAATAGTTGAGTACCTAGAGGCCAGTGGGGCACAGGACCCAAGGCAGCATGGGTTCACAGCGGAAGGTCATGTCAGAAGAATCTAATAGATTTCTTTTGACTGGGTGACCAAGTAGCAGACCAGGGAGGGCTGTGGACATAGCCTACCTAGACTTTAGCAAGGCATTTGACACAGTCCCACACAAAAGATTAATAGTCAAATTAAGCAGCCTGGGAGTTGGTCCCAGGGTGGTAGCCTGGTAAACATTGGCTGCACAACAGGATACAGAAGGTAATTGTAAATGGAGTCCACTCTGAAGAAAGAAGGGTTGCTAGTAGGGTACCGAGGGTTCAGTATTAGGTCCGGTCCTTTTTAATGTCTTCATCAGTGACATTGCAGAGGGACTGGAAGGAGAAGTATGCCTTTTGCAGATGACACAAAGATCTGCAACAGGGTTGATCACAAGGAGGTGTGGAAAGGATGAGAAGGGACTTGGCAAGGTTGGAGGAATGGTCAGAAGTATGGCAGCTAGGATTCAATGCAAAGAAGTGCAACTAATGCACCTGGGAAACAAGAACCCAGGGAAGAATACACAAAGGGGAGGTAGTAACAACAACAAAAGGAAAGGGACCTGGGGGTAATCATATCAGATGACCTTAAGGTTAGCAAGCAATGTGAGAAGGCAGTAGGGAGGGTTGGGGGTATACTGGGATGCATAGGGAGAGGCATCAGCAGCAGAAAACAGGAAGTTGTCATCCCTCTGTACAGACAGTTGGTGAGACCCAATCTGGAGTACTGCATCCAGTTCTGGAGACCCCATCTCCACAAGGACATAGAAAGGATAGAGGCAGTCCAGAGGAGGGCAACTAAAATGGTGCAGGGTCTGCAAGAGAAGCCATATGAGGAGAGACTAAAGAAGCTTAATAGGAAAGAAGGGAGAAGGGGGACATGATAGAAACTTTTAAGTACCTCAGTGGAATCAACAAAATCCAAGAGGGTAGCATATTTCCCAAAAAGAGACGTGCAAAAACAAGGGGACACAATTTAAACATAGAGGGGGGGCGATTCACCCGGGCAATGTGAGGAAGTATTATTTCACAGAGAGGTAGTGAATGCATGGACAGCCTTCCTGAGGGAGGTTGTAGGGTCTAAAACTGTGGGAGAATTCAAGAATGCATGGGACAGACATAAGGCAATTCTTGTGGGGGGGGGTAGGAAGAAATAGGCTGTTGGTTAACTAGGATCTGCGGCCTATCCTGTAGGTAAGGAAACGGGCAGACTAGATGGGCCAGGCGGTCCTTATCTGCCATCAAAGTCAAAGTCTATGACAAATTTCGTATGTTCATATATTCGTAGGAGGCAGTAGCACAGTTTGTATGTTCGTAGGGAGGCAGCAGCACAGTGGTTTAAGGCTCTGAGCTGCAAACCTGAGGACCTGGGTTTGAATCCCACAGCCCCCATTTGCATACTGTGTGACCCTGAACAAGTCACTTAACTTCTCTGTGCTCCCAGGTCACACTTGTAAACAAGTTTTCAGCTTAGCATGTCTCTTCTGGTTAAATAATTTGAAAAAAAAAAAAGAATTTCATGACAGCCTGCCAGTATCACCAAAAATAAACCCATGCCAGTTTCACCTTACCAAGCAAATCATAAAATACATTTTCCCCCGAACCGCACTTTATAATCTAAGAATCGGTGTTGGTTTTCTTTTGCCTTTTTTAAATCGTTCAGGTCTTAAGTGCAGGGTTTAGTGGCAAATTTAATAATCATTTGTCAATGCTGAATGTTGATTGCATTGGTCTGCTGAGCTCGCTCACTCCCCCTCTATCAGTCGCTGGTTCTGTTTTTCACAGTGCTGCAGGCTGCTGTTTTGTATGGACTCCTACCTGCATTGGCACCCCTTTCTGTCCACAAAAAAATCTGCAGCTGTCCCAACAGAGTTCCGTTGAGGTGGCTCACTCCTCCTCTCTCACTCGCTCATTCTGTTTCTCCTGGTGCTGCAGGCTACCCTTTTGTGCTGGGCTCCTGCCTCTGTTGGCGGATTTTTCCGCCCACAAAGAAATCTGCAGCAGTCCATACACAGGTCCATTGGGCTTGCTTAATCCCCCTCTCTCACTCGGTCGTTCTGTTTCTGCTGGTGCTGCAGGCTGGCCTTTTGTACTGGGCTCCTGCCTGTGTTGCGGCCTTTTTCTGCCCATAAAGAAATCTGCAGCTGTCCCGACAGAGCTCCATTCAGGTCGCTCACTCCCACAGTCTCACTCACTCATTCTGTTTCTTCTGGTGCTGCTGGCTGCCCTTTTGTACTGGGCTCCTGCCTGTGTTGGCACCATTTTCTGCCCACAAAGAAATCCATAGCTGTCCTGACACAGCACCGTTCAGGTCGCTCACTCCCCCTGTCTCACTTACTCATTCTGTTTCTCCTGGCGCTGCAGGCTGCCCTTTTTTACTGGGCTCCCACCTCTGTTGGTGCCTTTTTCTGCCAACAAATAAATCTGCAGCAGTGCCGACAGAGCTCCGTTGAGCTCGCTCACTCCCCCCTGTCACTCACTCATTCCGTTTCTGAAGGCGCTGCAGGCTGCCCTTTTGTACTGGGCTCCCGCCTGCACAGCCACCTTCTTCTGCCCACAAACAAATCTGCAGCAATCATGATAGAGCTCCATCGAGATTGCTCACTCCCCCCTCTCTCATTCACTCGTTTTGTTTCTCCCACTGTTGTAGGCTGCCCTTTTGTACTGGGCTCCTGCCTGTGTTGGCAGCTGTTTCTGTCCCAAACAAATCTGCAGCAGTGCTGACACAGCTCCGTTGAGCTCACTCACTACCCCTCTCTCACTCGCTTGTTCCATTTCTGCAGTTAATGCAGGCTGCCCTTTTGTACAAGGCCCCTGTGTACCATGCTGCCTTTTTCTGCCCACAAAGAAATCCACAGCAGTCCCAACAGAGCTCTGTTGAGCTCACTCACTACCCCTCCCTCACTTGCTCATTCAGTGTCTCCTGCTGCTGTAGGCTGCCCTTTTGTCCTGGGCTCCTGCCTGCATTGCTGTCTTTTTTCTGGCCACAAAGAAGTCTGCAGCAGTCACAATAGAGCTCCATTGAGGTCACTCACTCCCCCTGTCTCACTCGCTCATTCTGTTTCTCCTGGCACTGCAGGCTGCCTTTTGTACTGGGCTCCTGCCTGCATTGCTGCCTTCTTCTGCCCACAAAGAAATCTGCAGCAGTCACAATAGAGCTTTGTTGAGCTTGCTTACTCCCCTTCTCTCACTTGCTCATTCTGTTTCTCCCGCTGCTGCAGACTGCCCTTTTCTACTGGGCTCCTGCATGCATTGCTGCCTTTTTCTGCCAACAAAGAAATCCACAACAGTCCCAAAAGAGCTCCATTGAGCTCACTCACTCCCTCCCCCTCCCTCACTCGCTCACTCGTTCTGTGTCTCCCGCTGCTGCAGACTGCCCTTTTGTACTGGACTCCTGCCTGCGTTGGCGTCTTTTTCTGCCCACAAAGAAATCTGCAGCAGTCCCGACACAGGTCTGTTAAGCATGCTCACTTCCCCTCTCTCACTCACTCACTTGTTCCGTTTCTGCTGGCACTGCAGACTGGTCTTTTGTACTGGGCTCCTGCATGCATTGCTACCTTTTTCTGCCCACAAAGAAATCTGCAGTAGTCATGATAGAGGTCTATTAAGCTCGCTCACAGCCCCTCTCTCACTCACTCATTGTGTGTCTCCCGGCGCTGCAGGCTGCCCTTCTGTACTCGGCTCCTGCCTGCATTGGCACATTTTTCTGACCACAAAGAAATCTGCAGCTGTCCCGACAGAGCTCTGTTGAGGTCGCTCACTCCCCTGTCTCACTCACTCATTCTGTTTCTCCTGGCCTTGCAGGCTGCCCTTTTGTACTGGGCTCCTGCCTCTGTTGGCGCCTTTGTCTGCCCACACAGAAATCTGCAGCAGTCACAATAGAGCTCCATTGAGCTGACTCACTCCCTCTCTCTCACTTTCTCATTCTGTTTCCCCACTGCTGCAGGCTGCCCTTTTCTACTGGGCCCCTGCGTGCATTACTGCCTTTTTCTGCCCACAAAGAAATCGGCAGCAGTCCCAACAGAACTCCATTAAGCTCACTCACTCCCCATCCCTCACTCGCTCATTCTGTGTCTCCCACTGCTACAGACTGTCCTCTTGTACTGAGCTCCTGCCTGTGTTCTCGGCGTTTTCTGCCCACAAAGAATTCTGCAGCAGTCCTGACACAGCTCCGTTGAGCTCGCTTACTCCCCCTCTCTCACTCGCTCATTCTGTTTCTGCTGGGGCTGCAAGCTGACCTTTTATTCTGGGCTCCTGTCTGCATTGCCACCTTTTTCTGCCAAAAATGAAAGCTGCAGCAGTCATGATAGAGCTCCGCTGAGGTCGCTTACTCCCCCTCTCTCACTCGCTCATTCTATTTCTCCTGGCGCTGCAGGCTGCCGCTTTGTACTGGGCTCCTGCCTCTGTAGGTGCCTTTTTCTGCCCACAAAGATATTTGCAGCAGTCCCGACAGAGCTCCATTGAGCTTCTCACTCCCCCTCTCACTCGACTGTTCCATTTCTGCCAGTGCTACATGCTGTCCCTTTGTACTGGGCTCCTGCCTGCATTGCCGCCTTCTTCTGCTCACAAAGAAATTTGCAGCAGTCACGATAGAGCTCCATTGAGCTCGTTCACTCCCCCTCTGTCACTTGCTTGTTCTGTTTCTCCCACTGCTGCAGGTTGCCCTTTTATACTGAGCCCCTCCATACATTGCTGCCTTTTTCTGCCCACAAAAAATTCTGCAGCAGTCCTGACATAGCTCCGCTGAGCTCGCTCAGTCTCCCTCTCTCACTCGCTCATTCTGTTTCTGCCGGCGCAGCAGGCTGCCCTTTTGTACTGGGCTTCTGCCTGCATTGCCGCCTTCTTTTGACCACAAAGAAATCTGCAGCAATCACAATAGAGGCTCCATTGAGCTCACTCTCCCCCCTCCCTCACTCAGTCATTCTGTGTCTCCGCTGCTGCAGGCTGCCCTTTTGTACTGGGCTCCTGCCTGCATTGTCAGCTTTTTCTGCCCACAAAGAAATCTGCAGCAGTCCTGACACAGCTCCACTGAGCTTGCTTACTCCCCCCTCTCTCACTCGCTTGTTCTGTTTCTGCCGGCGCTACATGCTGCCCTTTTGTACTGGGCTCCTACCTGCATTGCCACTTTCTTCTGCTCATAAAGAAATTTGCAGCAGTCATGATAGAGCTCCGTTGAGCTCGCTCACTCCATCTCTATCACTCGCTCATTCTGTTTCTTCTGCTGCTGCAGGCTGCCCTTTTGTACTGGCCCCTGTATGGATTGCTGCCTTTTTCTGCCCACAAAAAACCTGCAGCAGTCCTGACACAGCTCCACTGAACTCGCTCAGTCCCCTTCTCTCACTAGTTCATTCTGTTCTGCTGGCGCTGCAGGCTGGCCTTTTGAACTTGCCTTCTGCCTGCGTTGATGCCTTTTTCTGCCCACAAATAAATCTGCAGCAGTGTCCATGGAGCTCCATTGAGCTTGCTCACTGCCTTTCTGTCACTCGCTCATTCCGTTTCTCCCAGTGCTGCAGGCTGCCCTTTTGTACTGGGTTCCTGCCTGTGTTGCTTCCTTTTTCTGCCAAAAAAGAAATCCGCAGCAGTCACGATAGAGGTCCATTAAGCTTGCTCACTCCCCCTCTCTCACTCACTCATTGTGTTTCTACCGGCACTGCAGACTGGTGTTCTGTATTGGACTCCTGCCTGCATTGGCACCTTTTTCTAACCACAGAGAAATCCGCAGCTGGCCTGACGGAGCTCTGTTAAGGTCGCTCACTTCCACATCTCACTCACTCATTCTGTTTCTCCTGGCCCTGCAGGCCGCCCTTTTGTACTGTGCTCCTGCCTCTGTTGGTGCCTTAGTCTGCCCACAAAGAAATCTGGAGCCATTTCGACAGTGCTCCGCTGAGCTCGCTCACTCTCCCCTCCTCACACTCGCTCATTCTGTTTCTCCTGCCACTGCAGGCTGCCCTTTTGTACTTGACCCCTGCATGCATTGCCACTTTTCTGCCCACAACGAAATCTGCATCAGTCCCAACAGAGCTCCGTTGAGCTCACTCACTCCCCTTCCCTCACTCGCTTATTCTGTATCTCCCGCTGTTGCAGGCTGCCCTTTTGTACTGGGCTCCTTCCTGCGTTGTCAGCTTTTTCAGCCCACAAAGAAATCTGCAGCAGTCCCGACACAGCTCCGTTGAGATTGCTTACTCCCCCTCTCTCACTTGCTCATTCCGTTTCTGCTGGCGCTGCAGGATGGCCTTTTGAACTGGACTCCTACCCGCGTTGCCACTTTTTCTGCCCACAATGAAATCTGCAGCAGTCACGATAGAGCTCTGTTGAGGTTGCTTACTCCCCCTCTCTCACTCACTCATTCTGTTTCTCCTGGTGCTGCAGGCTCCCATTTTGTACTGGACTCCTGCCTTTGTTGGTGCCTTTTTCTTCCCACAAAGAAATTTGCAGCAGTGCTGGCAGAGATCCGTTGAGCTTCTCACTCCCCCCTTTCACTCGCTCATTCCATTTCTGCCAGCGCTACAAGCTGTCCTTTTGTACTGGGCTCCTGCCTGCATTTCCACCTTCTTCCGCTCACAAAGAAATTTACAGCAGTCATGATAGAGCTTTGTTGAGCTCGCTCACTCCACCTATCTCACTCGCTCATTCTGTTTCTCCCACTGCTGCAGGCGCCCTTTTGTACTGGGCCCCTGCATGCATTGCTGCCTTTTTCTGCCCACAAAAAAGTCTGCAGCAGTCCTGACATAGCTCTGCTGAGCTCACTCAGTCCTCCTCTCTCACTCATTCGTTCTGCTTCTGCTGGTGCTGCAGACTGGCCTTTTGCAATGGCATCTTGCCTGCATTGATGCTTTTCTCTGTCCACAAAGAAATCTGCAGCAGTCACGATAGAGCTCCTTTGAGCTTGCTCACTCCCCCCTCTCACTCGCTCGTTGTGTTTCTCCTGGCGCTGCAGGCTGCCCTTTTGTATTGGGCTCCTGCCTTCATTGGCACCTTTTTCTGCCCACAAAGAAATCCACAGCTGTCCCGACAGAGCTCTGTTGAGGTCACTCACTCCCCCTGTCTCACTTGCTCATTCCGTTTCTCCTGGAACTGCAGGCTGCCATTTTGTACTGGGCTCCTGCCTCTGTTGGCACCTTTCTGCCCACAAAGAAATCTTTAGTAGCCGACAGGCTCCATTAACCTCCTCCTCCCTTTTCTCACTCACTCAATCCATTTCTGTCAGCACTGCAGGCACCTTTGTACTGGCTCCTGTCTGTATTGTTGCTTTTTCTGCCCACAAAGAAATCTGCAGCAGTCTCGACACAACTACATTGAGCTCACTTACTCCCCTCTCTCACTAACTTCGTTCCATTTCTGCAGGCGATGCATGCTGGCCTTTATGCTGGGCTCCTGCCTGGACTGCTGCTTTTTCTGCCCACAATGAAATCTGCAGCAGTCATGATAGAGCTCCGTTGAGGTTGCTTAATCCCCTGTCTCACTCACTCATTTGTTTCTCCTGGCGCCACTGGCTGCCCTTTTGTACTGGGCTCCTGCCTGTGTTGGTGCCTTTTTCTGCCCACAAAGAAATTTGCAGGAGTCCCGACAGAGCTCCATTTCTGCCGGCACTGCAGGCTGACCCTTTGTACTGGCCTCCTGCCTGTGTTGATGCCTTTTTCTGTCTACAAAGAAATCCGCAGCAGTCACGATAGAGCTCCTTTGTGCTTGCTCACTCCCACTCTCTCATTGGCTCCTTGTGTTTCTCCAGGCACTGCAGGCTGCCCTTTTGTACTGGGCTCCTGCCTGCATTTGCATGTAACCCCCCCTGCAAATGGGGGTTCCCAAAAGACTTCCAGGAGCTTGCTTGAATGCTCCAAGCCTGAATGGTGTTTGGCGTTTAAGCCATTTATCAGTGAGTGTTTTAGAACCTCTGGTACTGTCTCTTTAAGAGCTGTCTGCTTGCAGACATAATTAGTTTGTATGGGGGACTGTGTGCTTCTCAGTACCACTCGAGCTGCTGCCAATTCAATTCATTTTGCAGTCACTAGGAGTGCAAAGGGAACCTATCTGAAAGATGTAACTGTTTGCCAGAAATTATTTAGAGTAATAATGAAATTACAATTTGTCTAACCTGCTTTCTTTGCAGCCAGAACTGTGTCTGCTAGTTCCCCATTCTAGTTTTGAACTGCTGAACTGGACCAATCAGTGTGGGTAAGCTAGCTCTAAAATGGTGCCTTGACGAATCAGAACTTGGACTCATAATCTGAGCCAGCCACAAGAGGATTGTATGGGCAGTGACTCTGGGAGATGTAGTTTAGACTTCAGTGCCTTTTGGACCAACAGCAGCAGTCTTTGTGAGTGACAGCCAATCCAGTCAAGAACTGGGAGGAACTCAAAGGAAGTGCCCGGTTTTGTCGGTTGGAGTTTCAGTTGAGCTTTGGCAGTGAAGAAGGAAGGAGCCCTGTGCTTTTTCAGTGTGCAGTTTAGTCAAAAAAATGTGTAAGGCCCAGAGTTCCGGTCTGCAGCTTGTGTAACAGCTTGTTAGGACTGAATCCGTCCTGTGAAAGAATCAAAGGATCTCTGAAGAGTAGAAACCAGGCTCACCCTGTAGAAGACTGGAGGAATTGCTGAAAATTGCAATCGGTCTGTCAGGAACTGAATCTGCTGTGTGTTCTCCGGTATTGTGCAGTAATTGCGATCGGGATACAGATGCAGCCTGCCTGGTATAGTGCTTTCTTTTATATGGATGTGTGAAGAGGTTTGTGTACCTCAAGTGAGCCCTGCTGACATTGAAGGACCCTATCTTATTTGGAGGTCGTGAGTACTAATTCAGGGTCGCTCCCTGTTGAATTGCCACATTAAATCCAAATGGAATTACTGTACTGCTGACTGTTTAATTCTCCTTTTCTCTGTGTGAAAGGGCCCTACTGCCACGGTTTGGACTAGCCACTAGGGCTTGGGTACCCAGGACAGTAACTGATAGGGATAGGCCTGTGCACAGAGCCATAGGTAGATTATCAGAGTGATAAGCTAATTAACCTGATTTCCCCTGTCCTTTTATATCCCCTAAATAAATCAGAGCTGCTTGTTTCAGCAAAGTTATACTGCCTGAGGTATTTGTCTATGTTAAAGTACTGTACTGTGATTGTTGCACTGTATCTCATTTCACAGGAGGTCCCAGTGCGGAACCAGACCTGGGGGTAAGTGTATACTGTGAAGGTAATTCTGATATATTGTGTGGGCCACTAGTGGGAAGAAAGGGGTTGCAGTGTCCCAGAGGCAGTGACCAAGTTAGTTTAACTATTGCAAACCCTGACCTCTGGGTGGAGGCACCGCCATTGGATCCAGGCCCCTCAACCTGTTAGTGGCAAATCAGGCAGGGGTAGTAGCCCCTGGGATAGCGCCATCTAGGGGTTACATCTTGGAGGCTCACCGCTGGATTGTGTGTCCTCTAGTGGCCATATTCTGAACCACTGTTCAGAAAAAATGGGTACCCGACAGAAGTGGCTGTGCACCGGCTGGTGGAGTGGTGTACTGGGAGGAGATCGACCCCAAAATGCTATGCTTATCCTGGACATCCCCTGGGTATCAATCGGACACTGTGCAGGAGTACTTTCCAAGGTGGAAGGTTTACAAAACCCTGTGGTGGTGGGTCGGCATGCTAATCTGCTCACCCACACTTTCCTGGCCCTAGTAGAGTTAAGGATCCCATAGATAGCTCCAAAGTGCCACAGACCATTACCCCAGAGGGAGCCCTCACTGCTGGAGAGTGATAACTAAGGACAGTAAGACCGGGGAATCAGCCCCCACCACTATCTGAAACTTTTGAGGAGAAATTTGCTGAATGGTTGCTGGGAGGGAAAACTGTGGAGGACTTGAAGAAACTATTCTTGCCACCTGGGGGTGTTCCTCCCCCAACACCCTCTCCTGCTCCAGTGCCCGTAATGGTGGCTGAACCAATGCAGACTCCTATTTCTGCACCTGCCATTAGTCACGACTCTTACCGAAGGTTGAGGATCTTCTCTGGCACCCTCCCCACCCACCAAGGGGAGGATGACTGGGAGACCTGGATAGACTATGTTGCCCCCCAAGTGCTAGAATGGCAATGCTCGGAAGGCGAAAAGCGAAAGAGGGTTAGTGAGAGCCTCCGAGGTCCTGCCCTGGCTACCATCCATTCGCGGGCCAGTAACCCTGAAGCGACTGCACAGGCCTATCTTGAGGCCTTGGAGAATATGTATGGGAGCCCAGATTCTGATGAGGACCTATGGTGGAGAGTAAGAAATGCACAACAGTACCAAGGGAGTTGTTGTCCGTGTATGTCTCTCGCTGGAAAAATTGTTGCAAGAATGCCTCAGAAAGGGTAGTTTGCCAGCGATTGAACTGGACCGAACCAGACTGGACAGAATCCTTAAGTCTGCCCCTTCTCAGAACTGCTGTTGCTTCAAGTTCGCCTGGCAAATCGACTGGAATCCCACCTCCTATGATGAGTTAATGAGAGAAATTCGAGGAGTTGAGAAAAGGCGATCTCGGGAGGTACCTGCACCAACAGCTGTAGCTACGACCGAGTGACTGAGGGTGACCATCAAAGTGAAGTTCAGGGGCAGAGGTTGACAGTCAATGAGTGCTCTGACAAGGAAAAGATATGCCACAATGGGGCGAACTGTTGAGAGAGATCCGGAATTCAAAAACAGTCCCTTTATGAAGGCCACGCCTGCAATGCAGGGCCCTGACCTATATCCGACTGCATCTGCTATGGGGTGGGGTACCCACCATGTATCTCCTGCTGATAACAGCTCCAAACTCAATTCCTTGACCATGGAAGTGGAGAAACTGACGAGATGTCTCCAAATGCTTATCACGCCGCAGACAGAGATGGCACCCAGGTTTCCAGTTAGTAATACCCGCCCTGGCTCCCAGTGTGGCGCCTTGGCCAGCTCAAACTCCAGAAAGTATGTTTTGCTATAATTGTGGGAAAGATGGGACATGAAAGGAATGCCAGTCCCAAAGACACTGACAAAGTTGCATATAGGCTACAAGGAGAGCTTCGGAGAAGAAATCAGTGGTTAAGAGGTGCACGACATAATCCCAGTGAGGCACCAAAATGCTAATTCACGTCCTTTGTGGCAAGGTCAGTTGCCCAGGCCCCCACTACCGCCTCTCCAGACTGGTCCAGAAGAGTGGGTCCTCCATGGAGACCACTGTAAAGGTGAATGGAGTGTCTACAAGAGCTGTATTAGACAGTGGCTCCCAAGTGACAATTATGTTCCAGGATTGGTATCAGAAGCATTTGTCAGACGTACCCTTACAACCATTAGAAGGACTGCATGTATGGGGTTAAGTGAGAAGGCCTACCCTATTCCGGTATATCCGAATTTGGCTGTCTTTCCCCACCTCCGTGGCTGGAGTGGCCGAACAAGTAGAGACCCTAGCCTTAGTGTGTCCCCCACTGGACTGTATGATGGTGTCCTTTGTTGATTGGAACAAATGCTCATATGTTCGGAAGGCTGGCACAGTTGTGTTATGAAAACAGGGTCAAAGACTAGTAGAGCTTTAAGAGTTCCGGCTTTAATTAAGAAGGCCTATGAGGCACAGAGAGATGCAGAAAAACAGAACCAGAGGAACCGGTCGGAATTGTATGGAAGAAGGATCCTGAGTCTCTGATCCTGGCGCCAAATGCCCAGTGTACCTTACAGGAGAGGTCCATATCAGAAAGGATGTTAAGAAAAATATTAATGTTGGATGCACCAGGCGATGGAAAATTGCCAGAGGGACTGCTGGTCAAGCTTAGTATTTTGCCCGCTAGAGCCCATGCTTATGCCAGAAGGGTAATGGTCCAAGTTCATAATGTGTCTGAAAGAGACATTCGAGTAAACAGAGGTTGCATCCTGGCTAATGTGCATTGTGCAGACACTGCAGTGCTACCCAGCAGCAAGAGTTCAAGGAAGAATGACAGAGTAATGCCTGACTTGTTTGATTTCGCGACTCCCGCTGCCAGCTGAATGGAAAGTGAGGATCAGTGAGAAGCTTGCCCAGAGACCAGGTGTTTTCTTTAAAGGAATGGGATGTAGGATGCGTGCAAGGAGCTGAGCACAATATCCTGCTGCATGACGAAAGACCATTTCGTGAGAGGTCTCGACGCCTGGCACCTGCTGACATAGATGATGTGAGACGGCATCTGCAAGAGATGTTAGCTGCTGGTGTAATACAAGAATCCAGAAGCCCTTATGCTTCCCCCATTGTGGTAGTGAGGAAAAAGAATGGAACAGTAAGGATGTGTGTGGATTATCGCACCTTAAACCGGCGGACTATCCCTGATCAGTACACAATGCCCCGCATTCAGGATGCTTTGGACTGCCTAAACGGGAGCAAGTGGTTCTCTGTGCTGGATCTCCGCAGTGGGTACTACCAGATCCCGATGGCCCCAGAGGACCGTGAGAAGACGGCCTTTATCTGTCCGGCTATTTCTATGAATTCATGAGGATGCCTCAAGGGATTTCAGGTGCCCCAGCCACTTTTCAACGATTGATGGAGCGTGCAGTGGGGGACATGAACTTACTAGAGTGCCTGGTATACCTAGATGATGTTATTGTGTTTGGCAGCTCACTGGAGGAACATGAGAGCAGATTATTTAAGGTATTGGACCGACTGGAGGACTTTGGCCTTAAACTGTCCATTGATAAGTGTCAATTCTTTCAAACATCAGTAAAGTATGTGGGACACATAGTATCCACCGAGGAATGAGACCGACCCAAGTAAAGTTGAGGCCTTGACCACCTGGCCACAACTCAAAAATCTAAAGAACTGCAAAGATTCCTGGGATTCTGTGGTTATTATCGGCGCTCATCAAGGACTATTCAAGAGTGATCCGCCTTTACTTAACCTTACTCAAGGGTATCCCCAACCCCACACAAAATACCAAAAGTCAGCGTCCCTCAAGACTGAAAGAGTGTATTTTCATCCAAGTGAAGTATTTGGGGCCCGCTGGACTCCTGATTGTGAGACTGCTTTTCATGAGATCATATATCAACTTACCCAATTCTCCAGTGCTGGCCTATGCCGATCCAAGAAAACCTTACGTCCTGCACACTGATGCTAGCTTGCAAGGGTTGGGGGCTGTGTTGTACCAAGAGCACGAGAATGGCCTGAGACCAGTGGCCTTTGCCAGTAGAAGCCTGACCCCATCCGAAAAGAACTATCCTGTACATAAGTTAGAGTTCCTAGCTTTGAAGTGGGCTATTGTTGACCAATTCCATGAGTACTTGTATGGGGCTAAAATACTAGTAAAACTGACAATAATCCTTTGACCTTGTGCAGACCTCAGCTAAGTTGGATGCCACTGGCCATAGGTGGCTTTCTGCATTATCTACATATGACTATGCTCTCGAATACCGAGCAGGTCTGAACCACATAGATGCTGATGCTCTCTCCCGGAGGCCTGTTCCCCAGAATGATTGGGTCCGATTGGCAGAACCTGACATTCGGGCACTCTGCCGGAAGTTTGACAGGGAGGAACAAATGTCCACGGACGCAGTGGACTGCATGGTGGATTGCTTGGGAGCCTCTGAGAATTGCATACCTGCTGCTTTTGCCACTTTTCTGCAATAGACATTGGTGCACTGCCTCAGCTGGACAATGACAGTATTCGGTGGCTCAATCCCACAATCCCATGATCAAAGCAGCTTTAGAAGCCCTCTATGCAGGAAAAGATGTGTCCAAATTACGCTCCACTGATTTGAGAACTGCACTGTTATACAAAGAAGGTCCTAAGTTGAAACTGATCAATAAACTGTTATACAGAGAAACAGTAGACAGAGGGGGACAAGTAGACAAACAACAACTAGTGCTGCCCACTGCCTTTCAAGACTCAGTACTGAGGTCCTTGCACAACCACATGGGGCACCTTGGTATAGACAGAACACTTGACTTGGTGAGATCCAGATTCTATTGGCCTAAGATGGGGGCTGATGTGCAGACAACATTCGAACTTGTAGTCGCTGCTTACAGAGGAAAGCTTTGCCCCAGAGGGCTGCCCTCTTGTTAACATCACCACCAGTGCACCCATGGAGCTGGTCTGTATTGATTTTCTGAGTTTGGAGTCAGATCAAAGAAATATCAGTAATGTGCTGGTGGTCACTGACCATTTCACGAGATATGCCCAAGCTTTCCCACCAAAGACCAGAAAGCATCCACTGTGGCCAAAGTACTTGTAGAAAACTTTTTGTTCACTATGGGGCTCCACAAAGAATCCATTCTGATCAAGGAGAGACTTTGAGAGTCGTCTGATCAAAGAGATGCTTTCTGTGGGGAGTGCGAAAGTCCAGAACCACTCCTTACCACTCCAGGGGACCCACAGCCTGAACGTTTCAACCACACTTTGCTAGATATGCTAGGCACCCTGCACCCAAAGGACAAGCCTAGATGGAGCCAACAAATTAGCACCCTGGTACATGCTTATAACTGCACCAAAAGTGATGCCACTGGATTCTCCCCTACCGCCTGATGTTTGGAAGAGAAGCTCGACTACCAGTAGATGTGTGTTTGGGGTCTCTCCTGATGGGGTTCAAGCTGACAACTATTTACAGTATGTGCAAAAGTTAAAGGCCCAGCTAACTCATGCGTACTAACTGGCTCAAACCATGGCTGCCAAAGAAATCTGGCCAACAAAGAAAGGTATGATAAAAGGTGAAAGCACAGGAACTCCAGGAGGGAGATCGGTATTGCTAAGAAATCTGGGACTGCATGGCAAGCACAAGATTGCTGACAGATGGCACCATCTCCCTCACATTGTAGTGGGCAAACTAGATGATCTGCCAGTGTACAAAGTAAGGCCTGAGAATAATTCAAAAGATGTAAAAACAATGCATAGAAATCATTTACTGCCCATTGGACAAATCTTAATTGAGTCTGAGCCCTAGAAGATGCCCCTCTGGACCAGTGACTAGAGCTGCTGCTAAGAAAAGATCAAGAAAGTCTGCACCTACAGAAGCAAAGTTAAAGTGTTCCCTCCACAAGTCCAGTTGAGCATGACTGTCAGTCCATATCGGAAGAAAGTAGAGTGACTTTGAATACTATCCTTCTTACGAACTGAGTCAATTGTTTCGGGGCAATCCCTAGTCAATACTGGAGACAAAGCTGGGCCTTCTGGACTGTCTAAGTCCCCAGCTTCATCCCTGGAGCCAATGCTCCCAGAAAGTGAAGTGCAAAGCATCAGATCAGATGAAATGGAATCATTGTGCATGGTTGAACTGTTTGAGCTTTCAGGGAGGAAATGATAGATTGGGGCAGACTGGTGATACACCCGAACAAGAAGAGTAGTTTGAGTGCCCTGACAGTCCACTGCCAGTGTCCGAAAGCTCTCCATACTGAGCCAAATGTTGTGGACTCAGAAACTGTAACTCCTGGAGCCGAAAGTGCCCCAAGTTCTAGCCTCTCTACCCCATGGAGACTCCTGACAAGTGAGGACAATGCTGAAAATGAGGCTCAGAGTGCAGAGACTGTAACAGTTCCCCTAGAAAGACTGGTCGAGCTGTAAAGCCTGTGGTGCACCTCAGTTATGATTCCCTTGGGAGGCCTGTGGATTTGCCTCTCAATGTTGTCCATAAAGGAGTGTATGTGTCCCCGAGCTCATTGCCCAAACTGGCATCAGTGCTAACTCAAGTTACTTGTGTTGCCCTCTAAGTATGGTGCCCTTGCCCCATCCAGCCCCAAGGTAACTGATAGGAAGGCCCTCTCTTCAAGTTTCATGTACAAGAGGTAATAACTTGAGTTATGGTACAATGTGTATGTAATACTGTGTAAAGAGTGACGTACTGCAATGTTTCAGAAATGTGTTCTTGGTAAAATGATATATTGACTGATGATTACATGTTAGAAGCCTAATGCAAATGTATATGGTTGCAGTTGAAACTTATGATACTTGCTTGACGTGGACGTCAAGCTTTCCCAGGCCAGGAAGGGTGTAACCCCCCTGCAAATGGGGGTTCCCAAAAGACTTCCAGAGCTTGCTTGAATGCTCCAAGCCTGAATGGTGTTTGGCGTTTAAGCCATTTATCAGTGAGTGTTTTTAGAACCTCTGGTACTGTCTCTTTAAGAGCTGTCTGCTTGCAGACATAATTGACTCTATAGGGGGGACTGTGTGCTTCTCTGAGTACCACTCGAGCTGCTGCCAATTCAATTCATTTTGCAGTCACTAGGAGTGCAAAGGAACCTATCTGAAAGATGTAACTGTTTGCCAGAAATTATTTAGAGTAATAATGAAATTACAGTTTGTCTAACCTGCTTTCTTTGCAGCCAGAACTGTGTCTGCTAGTTCCCCATTCTAGTTTTGAACTGCTGAACTGGACCAATCAGTGTGGGGTAAGCTAGCTCTAAAATGGTGCCTTGGACGAATCAGAACTTGGACTCATAATCTGAGCCAGCCACAAGAGGATTGTATGGGCAGTGACTCTGGGAGATGTAGTTTAGACTTCAGTGCCTTTTTGGACCAACAGCAGCAGTCTTTTGTGAGTGACAGCCAATCCAGTCAAGAACTGGGAGGAACTCAAAGGAAGTGCCCGGTTTTGTCGGTTGGAGTTTCAGTTGAGCTTTGGCAGTGAAGAAGGAAGGAGCCCTGTGCTTTTCAGTGTGCAGTTTTAGTCAAAAATGTGTGTAAGGCCCAGAGTTCGGTCTGCAGCTTGTGTAACAGCTTGTTAGGACTGAATCCGTCCTGTGAAAAGAATCAAAAGGATCTCTGAAGAGTAGAAACCAGGCTCACCCTGTAGAAGACTGGAGGAATTGCTGAAAATTGCAATCGGGTCTGTCAGGAACTGAATCTGCTGTGTGTTCTCCGGGTATTGTGCAGTAATTGCATCGGGATACAGATGCAGCCTGCCTGGTATAGTGCTTTCTTTTATATGGATGTGTGAAGAGGTTGTGTACCTCAAGTGAGCCCTGCTGACATTGAAGGACCCTATCTTATTTGGAGGTGTGAGTACTAATTCAGGGTCGCTCCCTGTTGAATTGCCACATTAAATCCAAATGGAATTACTGTACTGCTGACTGTTTAATTCTCCTTTTCTCTGTGTGAAAGGGCCTACCAGCTGCCACGGTTTGGACTAGCCACTAGGCTTGGGTACCCAGGGACAGTAACTGATAGGGATAGGCCTGTGCACAGAGCCATAGGTAGATTATCAGAGTGATAAGCTAATTAACCTGATTTCCCCCTGTCCTTGTTATATCCCCCTAAATAAATCAGAGCTGCTTGTTTCAGCAAAGTTATACTGCCTGAGGTATTTGTCTATGTTAAAGTACTGTACTGTGATTGTTGCACTGTATCTCATTTCACAGGAGGTCCCAGTGCCGGAACCAGACCTGGGGGTAAGTGTATACTATGAAGGTAATTCTGATGATATATTGTGTGGGCCACTAGTGGGAAGAAAGGGGTTGCAGTGTCCCAGAGGGCAGTGACCAAGTTAGTTTAACTATTGCAAACCCTGACCTCTGGGTGGAGGCACCCGCCATTGGATGCAGGCCCCTCAACCTGTTAGTGGCAAATCAGGCAGGGGTAGTAGCCCCTGGGATAGCGCCATCTAGGGGTTACATGCACATTTTTCTGCCTACAGAGAAATCCACAGCTGTCCCAACAGAGCTCTGTTGAGGTCACTCACTCCCCCACCTCACTCACTCGTTCTGTTTCTCCTGGCCCTGCAGACTGCCGTTTTGTACTGGACTCCTGCCTCTGTTGGTGCCTTTGTCTGCCCACAAAGAAATCTGCAGCCGTTTTGATAGAGCTCTGCTGAGCTCACTCACTCCCCCTCTATCACTCACTCATTCTATTTCTGCTGGTGCTGCAGGCTGCCCTTTTGTACTGGGCTCCTGCCTGCATTGCTGCCTTCTTCTGACCATAAACAAATCTGCAGCAGTCACGATAGAGCTTCATGGAGCTCGCTCACTCCCCCCTCTCACTCGCTCATTCTGTTTCTCTCACCTCTGTAGGCTGCCCTTTTGTACTGGGCCCCTGCCTGCATTCCTGCCTTTTTCGGCCCACAAAGCAAAAAAAAAGCAGTCACAACAGAGCTCCACTGAGCTCACTCATTCCCCTTCCCTCATTTGCTCATTCTGTGTCTCCCACTGCTGCAGGCTGCCCTTTTGTACTGGGCTCCTGCCTGTGGTGTCTGCGTTTTCTGCCCACAAAGAAGTTTGCAGCAGTCCCAACAGAGCTCTGTTGAGCTCGCTTACTCCCCCTTTCTCACTCGCGCGTTCTGTTTCTGCCGGTGCTGCAGGCTGCCCTTTTGTACTAGGCCCCTGCATGCATTGCTGCCTTTTTCTGCCCACAGAGAAATCTGCTGCAGTCCTGACAGAGCTCCATTGAGATCGCTTACTCACTGTCTCTCACTCGCTGGTTTCGTTTCTGCCGGCACTGCAGGCTGGCCTTTTATACTGGGCTCCTACCTGCATTGCCGCCATTTTCTGCACACAATGAAATCTGCAACAGTCATGATAGAGCTCCGTTGAGGTTGCTTACTCCCCCTCTCTCACTCACTCATTCTGTTTCTCCTGGTGCTGCAGGCTGCCATTTTGTACTGGGCTCCTGCCTCTGCTGGTGCCTTTTTCTGTCAACAAAGAAATTTGCAAGCGTCCCGACAGAGCTCCGTTGAGCTTCTCACTGCCCCTCTCTCACTCGCTCATTCCACATCTGCTGGCGCTACATGATGCCCTTTTGTACAGCGCACCTGTCTGCATTGCCACCTTCTTCTGCTCACAAAGAAGCTTGCAGCAGTCATGATAGAGCTCTGTTCAGCTCACTCACTCCCCTCTCTCACTCGCTCTTTCTGTTTCTCCTACTCCTGCAGGCAGCCCTTTTGTACTGGTCCCCTGTGTGCATTGCTGCATTTTTCTGCCCACAAAGAAATCTGCAGCAGTCCCAACAGAACTCCATTGAGCTCACTCACTCCCTGTCCCTCACTCGCTCATTCAGTGTCTCCCGCTGCTATAGACTGTCCTTTTGTACTGGGCTCCTGCCTGTGTTGTCAGCTTTTTCTGCCCACAAAGAAATCTGCAACATTCTGACACAGCTCCGTTGCGCTCGCTTACTCCCCCTTCTCACTCGCTCGTTCCGTTTCTGCTGGGGCTGCAAGCTGACCTTTTGTTCTGGGCTCTTGCCTGCACTGCCACCTTTTTCTGCCTACAATAAAATCTGCAGCAGTCATGATAGAGCTCCATTGAGGTCGCTTACTCCCCCTCTCTCACTCGCTCATTCTGTTTCTCCTGGCATTGCAGGCTGCCATTTTGTACTGGGCTCCTGCCTCTGTTGGTGCCTTTTTCTGCCCACAAAGATATTTGTAGCAGTCCTGACAGAGCTCCATTGAGGTTCTCACTCCCCCTCTCACTCGACCATTCCGTTTCTGCTGGCACTACATGCAGCCCTTTTGTACTGGGCTCCTGCCTGCATTGCCACCTTCTTCTGCTCAAAAAGAAATTTGCAGCAGTCACGATAGAGCTCCATTGAGCTCATTTACTCCCCCTCTCTCACTCGCTTGTTCTGTTTCTCCCACTGCTGCAGGCTGCCCTTTTGTACTGAGCCCCTCCATGCATTGCTGCCTCTTTTTGCCCACAAAAAAATCTGCAGCAGTCCTGACACAGCTCCGCTGAGCTTGCTCAGTCTCCCTCTCTCTCTCTCTCACTCGTTCATTCTGTTTCTGCCAGCGCTGCAGGCTGGCCTTTTGTACTGGCCTCCTGCCTGCTTTGATGCTTTTTTCTGTCCACAAAGAAATCTGTAGCAGTCACAATAGAGCTCCTTTGAGCTCACTCATTCCCTGTCTGTCACTCACTCGTTGTGTTTCTCCCAGCGCTGCAGGCAGCCCTTTTGTACTGTGCTCCTGCCTGAGATACCACCTTCTTCTGCCCACAAACAAATCTGTAGCAGCCATGATAGAGCTCCATTGAGCTCACTCACTCCCCCTCTCTCACTCGCGTGTTTTGTTCCTCCCGCTGCTGCAGGCTGCCCTTTTGTACTGGAATCCTGCCTGCATTGCTGCCTTCTTCCGCCACAAAGAAATCTGCAGCAGTCACAATAGAGCTCCGTTGAGGTTGCTTACTCTCTCTCTCTCTCTCAATTATTCTGTTTCTCCTGGCACTGCAGGCTGCTATTTTGTACTCGGCTCCTGCCTCTGTTGGTACCTTTTTCTGCCCACAGAGAAATTTGCAGCAGTCGCAACAGAGCTCCGTTGAGCTTCTCACTCCCCCCTCTCCCTTGCTCATTCCATTTCTGCTGGCGCTACATGCTGCCCTTTTGAACTGGGCTCCTGCCTGCGTTACCACCTTCTTCTGCTTACAAAGAAATTTGCAGCAGTCATGAAAGAGCTACGCTGAGCTCGCTCACTCCCCCTCTCTCACTCGCTCTTTCTGTTTCTCCCACTGCTGCAGGTTGCCCCTTTGTACTGGCCTCCTGCCTGCGTTGATGCCTTTTTCTGCCCACTAAGAAATCTGCTGCAGTCCCGACACAGCTCCATTGAGATCGCTTACTCACTGTCTCTCACTCGCTCGTTTCGTTTCTGCCGGCACTGCAGGCTGGCCTTTCATACTGGGCTTCTGCTGACGTAGGCTCCTTTTTCTGCCACTAAGAAATCCACAGATGTCCCAACAGAGCTCTGTTGAGGTCGCTCACATCCCCTGTCTCACTTACTCTTTCTGTTTCTCCTATAACAGCAGGCTTCCATTTTGTATTGGGCTCCTGCCTCTGTTGGCACCTTTTTCTGCCCACAAAGAAATCTGCAGCAGTGCTGACACTGCTCCACTGAGCTCGCTCACTCTCCCTCTCTCACTTGCTCATTCCATTTCTGCTGGTGCTGCAGGCTGGCCTTTTGTACTGGGCTCCTGCCTGTTTTGCCGCCTTTTTCAGGCCACAAAGAAATCTGCAATAGTCCAGACAGAAGCTCCATTGAGCTCGCTCACTCCCCCTCTCCCACTCACTCGTTCCATTTCTGCCGGCCCTGCAGGCTGCCCTTTTGTACTGGGCTCCTGAGTGCATTGCTGTATTTTCTGCCCACAAAGAAATCTGCAGCAGTCCTGACACAGCTCCGCTGAGCTCGCTCACTCCCCCTCTCTCACTCCTTCATTCTGTTTCTGCTGGCACTGCAGGCTGGCATTTTGTACTAGGCCTTCTGCCTGCATTGATGCCTTTTTCTGCCCACAAAGAAATCCACAGCTGTCCCGACAGAGCTCCGTTGAGGTCGCTCACTCCCCCTCTCTCACTCCCTCATTCTGTTTCTCCTGGAACTGCATGCTGCCATTTTGTACTGGGCTTCTGCCTCTGTTGGCATCTTCTTCTGCCCGCAAAGAAATCTGCAGCAGTCACGATAGAGCCCGTTGAGCTCACTCATTCCAACTCTCTCACTCCCTCATTCTGTTTCTCCCGCCACTGCAGACTGCCCTTTTGTACTGGGCCCCTGCTTGTATTGCTGCCTTTTTCTGCCCACAGAGAAATCTGCAGCAGTCCCAACAGAGTCCCGTTGAGCTCACTCACTCCCATTCCCACATTTGCTCCCTCGTTCTGTGTCGCCCGCTGCTGCAGGCTGCCGTTTGTACTGGGCTCATGCCTGAGTTGCCGTCTTTTTCTGCCCACAAAGAAATCTACACCAGTCCTGACGCAGGTCTTTTGAGCTTGCTCGCTCCCCCTTTCTCGCTCACTCGTTCCGATTCTGCCAGCGCTGCAGAGTGGTCTTTTGTACTGGGCTCCCACCTGCGTTGCTGCCTTTTTCTGCACACAAAGAAATCTGCAGCAGTCATGATAGAGGTTCATTAAGCTAGCTCACTTCCCCTTTCTCACTTGCTCATTGTGTTTCTCCTGGCACTACAAGCTGCCATTTTGTACCAGGCTCCTGCCTCTGTTGGTGCCTTTTTCTGCCAACAAAGAAATTTGCAGCAGTCCCAACAGAGTTCCGTTGAGGTCACTCTCTCCCCTGCCTCACTCGCTCATTCTGTTTCTCCTAGCCCTGCAGGCTGCCCTTTGTAATGGCTCCTACCTTGTCTGCCCACAAAGAAATCTGCAGCCATTTTGATAGAGCTCCATTGAGCTCGCTCACTCCCCCTCTCTCACTCACTCATTCTGTTTCTGCTGGCACAGCAGGCTGCCCTTTTGTACTGGGCTTCTGCCTGCATTGCCGCCTTCTTTTGACCACAAAGAAATCTGCAGCAATCACAATAGAGCTCCATTGAGCTCACTCACTCCCCCTCCCTCACTCAGTCATTCTGTGTCTCCCACTGCTGCAGGCTGCCCTTTTGTACTGGGCTCCTGCCTGCATTGTCAGCTTTTTCTGCCCACAAAGAAATCTGCAGCAGTCCTGACACAGCTCCACTGAGCTTGCTTACTCCCCCCTCTCTCACTCGCTTGTTCTGTTTCTGCCAGCGCTACATGCTGCCCTTTTGTACTGGGCTCCTACCTGCATTGCAACTTTCATCTGCTCATAAAGAAATTTGCAGCAGTCATGATAGAGTTCCGTTGAGCTCGCTCACTCCATCTCTATCACTCGCTCATTCTGTTTCTTCTGCTGCTGCAGGCTGCCCTTTTGTACTGGCCCCTGTATGGATTGCTGCCTTTTTCTGCCCACAAAAAACCTGCAGCAGTCCTGACTAGCTCCACTGAACTCGCTCAGTCCCTTCTCTCACTAGTTCATTCTGTTCTGCTGGCGCTGCAGGCTGGCCTTTTGAACTTGCCTTCTGCCTGCGTTGATGCCTTTTCTGCCCACAAATAAATCTGCCTTAGGTGTACTGGAGCTCCATTGAGCTTGCTCACTGCTCTGTCACTCGCTCCATTCCGTTTCTCCCAGTGCTGCAGGCTGCCCTTTTTATGCTGGGTTCCTGCCTGTGTGCTTCCTTTTCTGCCAAAAAAAATCCGCAGCAGTCACGATAGAGGTCCATTAAGCTTGCTCACTCCCCTCTCTCACTCACTCATTGTGTTTCTACGGCACTGCAGACTGGTGTTCTGTATTGGACTCCTGCTGCATTGGCACCTTTTTTCTAACCACAGAAATCCATAGCTGGCCTGGCCGGAGCTCTGTTAAGGTCGCTCACTTCCACATCTCACTCACTCACTCATTCTGTTTCTCCTGGCCCTGCAGGCCGCCCTTTTGTACTGTGCTCCTGCCTCTGTTGGTGCCTTAGTCTGCCCACAAAGAAATCTGGAGCCATTTCGACAGTGCTCCGCTGAGCTCGCTCACTCCCCTCCTCACACTCGCTCATTCTGTTTCTCCTGCCACTGCAGGCTGCCCTTTTGTACTTGACCCCTGCATGCATTGCCACTTTTCTGCCCACAAAGAAATCTGCATCAGTCCCAACAGAGCTCCGTTGAGCTCACTCACTCCCCTTCCCTCACTCGCTTATTCTGTATCTCCCGCTGTTGCAGGCTGCCCTTTTGTACTGGGCTCCTTCCTGCGTTGTCAGCTTTTCAGCCCACAAAGAAATCTGCAGTCCCGACCAGCTCGTTGAGATTGCTTACTCCCCCTCTCTCACTTGCTCATTCCGTTTCTGCTGGCGCTGCAGGATGGCCTTTTGAACTGGACTCCTACCTGCGTTGCCACTTTTTCTGCCCACAATGAAATCTGCAGCAGTCACGATAGAGCTCTGTTGAGGTTGCTTACTCCCCCTCTCTCACTCACTCATTCTGTTTCTCCTGGTGCTGCAGGCTCCCATTTTGTACTGGACTCCTGCCTTTGTTGGTGCCTTTTTCTTCCCACAAAGAAATTTGCAGCAGTGCTGGCAGAGATCCATTGAGCTTCTCACTCCCCCCTTTCACTCGCTCATTCCATTTCTGCCAGCGCTACAAGCTGTCCTTTTGTACTGGGCTCCTGCCTGCATTTCCACCTTCTTCTGCTCACAAAGAAATTTACAGCAGTCATGATAGAGCTCTGTTGAGCTTGCTCACTCCCCCTATCTCACTCGCTCATTCTGTTTCTCCCACTGCTGCAGGCGCCCTTTTGTACTGGGCCCCTGCATGCATTGCTGCCTTTTTCTGCCCATAAAAAAGTCTGCAGCAGTCCTGACATAGCTCTGCTGAGCTCGCTCAGTCCTCCTCTCTCACTCATCTGCTCTGCTTCTGCTGGTGCTGCAGACTGGCCTTTTGCAATGGCATCTTGCCTGCATTGATGCTTTCTCTGTCCACAAAGAAATCTGCAGCAGTCATGATGGGGCTCCTGGGCTTGCTCACTCCCCCTCTCACTACTTCCGTTGTGTTTCTCCTGGCACTCCAGGCTGCCTTTTGTACTGGGCTCCTGCCTTCATTGGCACCTTTTTCTGCCCACAAAGAAATCCACAGCTGTCCCGACAGAGCTCTGTTGAGGTCACTCACTCCCCCTGTCTCACTTGCTCATTCCGTTTCTCCTGGAACTGCAGGCTGCCATTTTGTACTGGGCTCCTGCCTCTGTTGGCACCTTTTTCTGCCCACAAAGAAATCTTTAGTAGCCCGACAGAGCTCCATTAACCTCACTCACTCCCCTTTTCTCACTCACTCAATCCATTTCTGTCAGCACTGCAGGCTGACCTTTTGTACTGGGCTCCTGTCTTTATTGTTGGCTTTTTCTGCCCACAAAGAAATCTGCAGCAGTCTCGACACAACTACATTGAGCTCACTTACTCCCCCCCTCTCTCACTAACTCGTTCCATTTCTGCAGGCAATGCATGCTGGCCTTTGTACTGGGCTCCTGCCTGGACTGCTGCTTTTTTCTGCCCACAATGAAATCTGCAGCAGTCATGATAGAGCTCCGTTGAGGTTGCTTAATCCCCCTGTCTCACTCACTCATTTTGTTTCTCCTGGCGCCACTGGCTGCCCTTTTGTACTGGGCTCCTGCCTGTGTCGGTGCCTTTTTCTGCCCACAAAGAAATTTGCAGGAGTCCCGACAGAGCTCCATTTCTGCCGGCACTGCAGGCTTGCCCTTTGTACTGGCCTCCTGCCTGTGTTGATGCCTTTTTCTGTCTACAAAGAAATCCGCAGCAGTCACGATAGAGCTCCTTTGTGCTTGCTCACTCCCACTCTCTCATTGGCTCCTTGTGTTTCTCCAGGCACTGCAGGCTGCCCTTTTGTACTGGGCTCCTGCCTGCATTTGCACATTTTTCTGCCTACAGAGAAATCCACAGCTGTCCTGACAGAGCTCCGTTGAGGTTGTTCACTCCCCCTATTTCACTTGTTCATTCTGTTTTTCCTGGAACTGCAGACTTCCATTTTGTACTGGGCTCCTACCTGCATTGCTGCCTTCTTCTGCCCACAATGAAATCTGCAGCAGTCCCAACAGAGCTCCATTAAGCTCACTCACTCCCCCTCCCTCACTCATTCTGTGTTACCCGCTGCTGCAGGCTGCCATTTTGTACTGGGCTCCTGCCTGTATTATCGGCTTTTTTGGCCCACAAAGAAATGTGCAGCAGTCCTGACATTGTGCTCATGGAGATTGCTTATCTCTCTCACTCACTCATTCCATTTCTGCTGGCACTGCAGGCTGGCCTTTGTACTGGCTCCTGCCTGCATTGCTGCTTTTTTCTGCCCACAATGAAATCCGCAGCAGTCATGATAGAGGTTTGTTGAGGTCGCTAACTTCCCTGTCTCACTCACTCATTCTGTTTCTCCTGGTGCCACAGGTTGCCCTTTTGTACTGGGCTCCTGGCTCTGTTGGTGCCTTTTCTGCAAACAAAGAAATTTGCAGGAGTCCCGACAGAGCTCCGTTGAACTTCTCACTCCCACCTCTCGCTCGCTCATTCCGTTTCTGCCGGCACTGCAGGTTGGCCTTTTGTACTGGTCTCCTGCCTGCGTTGATGCCTTTTTCTGTCCACAAAGAACTCTGCAGCAGTCATGACAGAGCTCCTTTGAGCTCGCTCACTCCCCCTCTCTCTCTCACTCACTGTGTTTCTTCCGGCACTGCAGGCTGCCCTTTTGTACTGGGCTCCTGCCTGTGTTAGCACCTTTTTCTGCCCACAAAGAAATCCACAGCTGTCCCGACAGAGCTCCATTGAGGTCATTCACTCCCCCTGTCTCACTTGCTCATTCTTTTTCTCCTGGAACTGCAAGCTGCCATTTTGTACTGGGCTCCTGCCTCTGTTGGCACCTTCTTCTGCCCACAAAGAAATCTTTAGCAGTCCCAACAGAGCTCTGTTAACCTCACTCACTCCCTCTCTCTCACTGGCTCATTCCATTTCTGCCAGTGCTGCAGGCTATCCTTTTGTACTGGGCTCCTGCCTGCATTGCTGCCCTTTTCTGCCCACAAAGAAATCCACAGCAGTCACTGTACAGCTCCGTTGAGCTCGCTCACTCCCCCCTCTCTCAGTCAGTCATTCTGTTTCTCCTGCCACTGCAGGCTGCCCTTTTCTACTGGGCCCCTGCATGCATTGCTGCCTTTTCTGCCCACAAAGAAATCCGCAGCAGTCCTGACACAGCTCTGCTGAGCTCGCTCAGTCACCCTCCCTCATTCGCTCATTTTGTGTCTACCGATGCTGCAGTCTGCCCTTTTCTACTGGGCTCCTGCCTGCATTGGCACCTTTTCCTGCCCACAAAGACATCCACAGCATTCCCAACAGTGCTCAGTGGAGCACGGTCACTCCCCCGTCTCTTGCTCACTTGATCCTAATCTGTCTCAAACACTGATTTCCAACAGCGACTGCGGTATTCTGCACCGGAAGCGCGAAAACACAGTTTGGCCAGAATGTAAAGAATGACAGCTGTACTGTTCATAAGGAGGTGTGGAAAAATGCCAGTGTTGAAAATGTGGCATGAAAATATTACGAATTTGCAAAGTTACAAGGGTGAATGGAAACTGCATAACGCACGCTCCTAACACAGTCATTTTATGGAGTTTCATCACTAAATTTTCAACATAGGCATTTTAGGACCTCTGCTCATGAACAGTGTCAGTGTGATTTTCTTAATGTGTCCCAAACACTGATTTCCCACAGCGACCACACAATTGTGCACCGGAAGAGCGAAAATACATTTTGGCCAGGATGTGAAAAATGACAGCTGCGCTCTTCATAAGGAGGTGTGGAAAAATGGCAATGTTGAAAATCTGGAGTGGAAATATTACAAAGTTGCGAAGGTATGAGCGTGCGTGGAAACTGGGCAATGCACACTCGTAACACACTCTTTTTATGGACTTTCATCACCACATTTTCAACATCGGCATTTTAGGACCTCTGATAATGAACAGTGTCAATGTAATTTTCATAATGTGTCCTGAACAAGGATTTCTCACAGCAACCATGCTATTCTGCGCCGGAACTGTGAAAACTCATTTCAGCCAGGATGTGAAAAGTGACAGTTGTACTGTTCATAAGGAGGTGCAGAACAATGACAATGTTGAAAATCTGGAGTGAAAATATTCTAAATTTGCGAACTTATGAGCGTGCATGCAAACTGTGCAACTGATGCTTGTAACACAGTCATTTTATAGAGTATTGTCACCAAATTTTCAACATAGGCATATTAGGACCTCTGCTCATGAACACTGTCACTGTCATTTTCATAATGTGTCCCAAACACTGATTTCCCACAGCGACCACACTATTCTATGCCAGAAGTGCAAAAACACATTTCAGCCAGGACGTGAATAATGACAGCTGTACTGTTCAAAAGTTCAAGTTCAAGTTCAAGTTTATTGCAGGAAAACTCCATTGAGCAAGCTCATTCACAAGGAGGTCCTGTGACATAACACTTAAAGTACAAACACAGATAGGTAATAACAGTATATACATGAAATGCACGTTACATGATACAGGCTGGATATACATACAAGGGTACCATATAGGGTAACCGCAGGTGGTAAACATTGATATGAGGCAGGGAAGCGACTTACAAGTTGCATACTGATAAATGAAACATAATGACTGGTGTGTGCAATACATATATTTTGGCAGCTAGAACAAACAACAGACTACATCTGATATGGGGGGGAGGAGTGATTTGATAGAGTAGCAGTGGAGCGTAAGTGTAGATAAAGCCAGGAGTAGAAGGGGAAGGGAAAGCAGTTAATATGACAAATCAATTATACCTTACCAGTGGATAAATATGGCACACATGGGGAAGGAAGAGACTTAATGACAGTTACAGGTGTCTTTTATTTTGGCTGAACTTAGCGATTCGTAGAACTTTATTGAAACTGTGCTAGTTAGTTTCAGTACCGGTTTGTAATTGGTTCCAAATGGAGGGAAGGGCATATGCAATAGCACATTTACCAAAGGAAGTCCACCCTTGGTATGTCAAGCATAATAAAGTCAGATTTTCTTAACGAGTATGCACTATGTGAGATACTAATAAGGAAGAGAGATAGCTTGGCAATTTCTGCAGGAGCAGTTTAAGAGTCCATAGCCCAGCATGGAGCAGGCATCTAGTAGTAAGGGATGTCCAACCAACAGCTGCATATAAGTCACAGTGGTGCGAATGGTAAGGGGAGTTGGTAATGAACCGTAATGCACGATGATAAAGGATGTCCAGTTTACTTAGATCTGCAAGAGTGGTGGAAGAATAGATTACATCGCCGTAGTCGAGTAGGGGGAGAAAAGTGGCCTGTACAAGCTTGTTTCGAGTTTCAAGGGGGAAAAGGGGCCTATTTCTGTAGAAGAAACCTAACCTTGCTTTTAACCTTCTAGAGACCCTTCGACGTGGTCATTGAAAGACAATTTATTGTCGATCCAGATACCCAGATATTTAAATTTGTTACAACTTCCAGAGGCTCGTTTAGCGTGGTGACAATGAAGTCTTGGGCAAGGGTATTGGGGGGGGGGGCCTGTGACAGCACTGCAGGAGAATATCATCACTTTAGTCTTGTTAGCATTGAGCAGAAGCTTTGCCTTTATTAGATTATGCTTAAGTTGTGCGAAGTCCACTTGAAGCACTCCCTTGACTTCAGATAACGATGAGCCAGAAGTATACAACACAGTATCAACTGCAAAAAAGTGCAGATTGGACGTAGATATGTTAGCATCTAAGCCATTAATATACAAAGAAAACAAGATAGGGCCTAAGATGGATCCTTGGGGGACTCCTCTTGCAACTGGCAAGGCAGCAGAAAAACAGCCTTCCGCCTTTACTTTTTGGAATCTTCCAGTTAGGTAGCTGGAGAACTACTGGGTGGTATGGTATGTGGCACCCAACTTTGCAAGGCAATTGACTAATAGTTTGTGATCAACAGTATCAAAAGCTTTGCTGAGGTCCAAAAAGACTGCACCAGTTACCTTCTTAGCATCTATAGCAGAGATCCAATCATTGGTTACTTTTGCTAGTGCAGTGATTGTGCTATGATTAGCCTGGAAGCCAGATTGAACTGGGTTAATGAGAGAGAAGGTTTCCAAGTGAGATTTTAACTGAATATGGATCAGTTTTTCGAGAACTTTAGAAAGGATAGGCAATATGGAGATAGGCCTATAGTTGTTTACATCGCATGGGTCACCAGATTTAAATAGAGGGAGGATATGTGCTGCTTTCCAGCAGGACGGCACAGTAGCAGATGTAATAGAAAGATTGAAGATGTGGAGAATTGGGGCAGTGAGATGGGCGTAGCCTGACCTTAGGAAAAAGGGTTCTAAGCCATCGTTCCATGTGCTTTTTTTGGTGTCTAAGTTAAGAAGAGAATCTTCTACTTCTTTATAAGTTATCTCGCGCAGTTGGAAGGGGCTGGGTGCAGGACTAGATGTAGGGGGAGGGGTATGCTGGCTCACCGCAGCACCAGCATAAGGTGACGAGTCAAAAGCTAATCCAGCTGTGGCAAAGTGGGAGTTAAGTTCCTCCAGGATTGGGACTTGTTTTCCACAATCTTGCCACTTGCAACTATCTTTGCTGGGACAGAGGGGCCATAGGCCATCCTTCTATAGCTTTGATAGTCTTCCATATTTTATGAGGGTTACCTTTAGCTTGCTCGAGAGTAGAAATATAATAGTTAGCTTTAGCAGAGCGAAGTTTTTCACACAGTTATTCCTGGCTGTTCTAAAGGCCTGCCAATCCGAAGATTCTTTGAATGTCTAGCTTTAGCCCAGAGCTTATCTCGAGCTATAAGGGCTGCCTTGAGATCCGAGGTGAACCAGGGTTGGAATTGTTCCTGCACTTTACTTTGAAGAAAGGGGCATGCTTATTTATTATTGTAGTGAGTTTGTCATTAAGGATGTAAGCTGCCTTGTTGACATCTTTGGCTAGGTAGAGATCTTGCCATCTGATCATGCTCAGGTCAGATAGGAAGTTTACTGCACTGAATTTGTGAAAGTATCTTTTTGTTATAAAGATGGGTTGCGGCCGGGCCTTAATTTGAGATCTTATGCAAGCAACAATTCCATGGTCGCTCATATCATTGTGAAACACTGCCGAATGAGATATTTTGTGTGGATGGGTGGTTAGTACCACATCTAGAATGGAACTGTTGGCAGTATTTAGAGTGTTGTTCCTAGTGGGTTCACTGACTAATTGCCCAAGACCTAGCTCGTCACAAAGGGATTTGAGGCTGTGTGATTTAGGTGACAGCCAGTCCATGTTTAGATCTCCTAGAAATATTGTTTCAGTTTTTGCATCTACGAACATGGATTTCAAAAGATTAAGGACTTCATCACCACCAGACGGGGGTCTATAGCCACCTAGGATAGTGATACATTCCAAGGAGGGGAGATGAAGGCTCAGCAAAACTAACTCAAATTCCTTGGCTACAGATTTGCAACTAATATTGGTGACCAAGTACTTAGATTTGGCATAGATAACCACACCCCCACTTCTAGACTCTCTATCTGTTCTAAATAAATTGTAGCCCTGCAGTGATATTTGTTGATCAGTGTTGTCTTTTTTAACCACGACTCAGTAATTATGATAAGGTCAGGGTTAACGTGTGCAGCCCAGGCTTGCAGCTGTACAAGTTTTTTAGGCAGGCTTAAAATGTTGACCATCATCATTTTGAGACCTGTGGCCTCAGCAAAATCGATAGGTGAGGTAAGTTGTGGGGCCAGGGTTGAGCTCCACATTTCCTGAGCAGAGAAGAAGCAGAAGTATAACTTTCTTTAAGGAACTTATAAGAATGGAAACTGCTTTTTTATTTCTTCGTGGCAACCCATATCGTGCTGCACAAGAGGCGGCACCACTGTAATGACAGTTGATCGTGATCAATGTAAGTGCTTGAGTAGACATAGGTGAGGACAGTAGCAAGGGGGTGTAGGCTAACTG
Source organism: Neoceratodus forsteri (assembly GCA_016271365.2). Classification (NCBI taxonomy): domain Eukaryota; kingdom Metazoa; phylum Chordata; order Ceratodontiformes; family Ceratodontidae; genus Neoceratodus; species Neoceratodus forsteri. The sequence goes on along the minus strand of CM057456.1, from coordinate 664,318,424 downwards.
GGGGGAATAGGCTAAAATGGTAGAGGAGAATGACATAGTGTCTGCACGGTGGACCATTATAACATTAGGTATTGATAAGGTACATTGGAGAACTGAATTGCATTGAGGTACTTCGAATTGTACTGTATTGCTGAAAACTCTGCACCTCAGGAGCAATAAAAGCACAATAAGGAGAGCCATGGTCCCAGATTGAGTGGTCTTGTGATTTGTATTAGTGCAATATTTTCTAGGCAAGTAATACTCACTTAAAACCTAGATGAGAAAATACAGCAAAAAGGGGAACAAGGAGAGCAGGAGCAGCTTAGTTAGTGGCGGGGCTCAAGAGATATTCACACAGGGCAGTCTTATTGGCCACACTCAGATACCAATCATAGGTTGGCAGCAGTCAAAACTAGGCCAATGAAGCAGTAATATGATAAAGGAAGTGGATCATGAGTGTATTTAAAGGAGGCCTGGGAGAGGGGGGTGGTGGGGGTGGGAGAAAATTTCAGGTCAGAGCGAGAGCTGAGAAGTCATAATTAGGAAGGGAGCACTATAACAGGCTATAGAGAAGGTGCCCCTATCAGAACAAAGCAGGCTAGCGGGCGTACCAATCACAATCCCCCTATGGCAGTGCAGCTCCAATCAAGGGTGCCCAGGCGTGCTGGCTCTCTGCAGAGGATTCTATCGGTATCTATCGGTATGACAGCGCAGCGTTGGTAATAATAGGGTGCTCAGCATCTATCTGACTTGAGTCTGAAGGGTTGATGGCAGACACTGAGGGCTTCCTGTTTTCAGCTGCAGAGCTGTCGCACAGGCAGTTTTAAGGAAGTTGTCAGCCTGTTGAGTGAAGCTTAGGGGAACCTCAACTACAACCACCCCTTGTAGTAGCACCGGGAAAGAAGTAGAATGATAATGCAGGCCATATTGCCCACGAATGAGTACAGAGATTTATGTAGAAGACCAAGAATCCCTCTAGTGGCAGGTCTGTATAACCTGCTAATGGAAAACTAGCCACTTGGGGGGAGGTAGTTTAGACTTGTCGGCTCCAAGGCAGAGTGCTTGGATGGGGGGGGGCTGCAGGAAGAGCAGTCAGACAGAAGAGGTGTAAGCGCTTTAAAACAGTAGTAGAAATTACAATCCAGCTAATACAGTTGAAAAACTTCTAATAACACAGTTGAAATGTGCTTAGTTCTATCGAAAATCTAACAAAGTGCCAGGTGTCTATAGCAGGGGAAAAGTCCTGGCCAATCAGAGTGGGTTTGCTGGAAGCACCCGTGTTCTGATTGGCTGTGCTATCCAGTACCTTCCAAGGAGCTGCAGGTGGGTGTCCTGGTCTTGGTCGGTGGCTGGCTGGGTGCCGGCCGACCATGGGTGAGCTGTAGCAGCCCTGTTCAGGGGCAGGCAGCTTCCAAGGAGCAGCAGGCGGGTATCCTGGTCTTGGTCGGTGGCTGGCTGGGTGCCGGCCGACCGTGGATGAGCTGTAGCAGCCCTGTTCAGGGGTGGGCAGCTGTGAGGTGTGGAAAAATGCTAATGTTGAAAATCTGGCATGAAAATATTGCAAATTCATGAAGTTATGAACGTGCATAGCAACTGCACAGCGCATGTTCCTAAAACAATCATTTTTTGGATTTTTCCACCAAATTTGCAACATAGGCTTTTTGAGAGCCCATCTCATGAACACTGGCACTGTTGTTTCATTACTTGGTCTCAAAAGGTGATTCTGCGTAGTGACCATGAAATCAACTTTCAGGGCCGAATAATGCCATGACAGTGGCAGAATTCATGAGGAGGGGTCCCCATGTTGAAAATTTGGTGCCAAAATTCCAAAAAATGTCTGAGATATGCATCAAAGTTGAAAGACCCTATTTATTCCATTACACAACTTACCAGCATTGCCTCAGTTTGCGGTTGGCTTTGAAGATTGCAGACATATTCCCGGGTCCCCAGAAGAACATCGCACCAGACTCCGCAGGTAAGTATGGGGTGGAGGGGTGGGGAGGAAGGGTGCGCAGATGGTGGGCACGGGTTGTGGGAGGGGGCAGGGAGACGGTGAGGGACCGTCTTTCTTAACAGGTTTATAAAAAAAAAAACACGTGGGATCTGGTTTCTTTCCTTTTTACAGGGCTATTTGGCATGCTGGAGTGGGCCCCAGCATGCCAACAATGTTTCTTTTATGGGGGGGCAGCTCTAGCCAGTGGGGGATTGGGCGCCCCATTAGCAAATGAAACTTTGGGGGGTGGGACATAATGCTGACTGGGAGTGGGCTCCCCCATCTGCAAAATGAATGTATTTGTTAGGGGCATTAAAGCTGACAGGGATTGAGTCCCTCATCGGCACACAAACACTGTGGGGGGGCACATGCTGCTGAGGGGGATTGGGCACCCCCTCGGCATGGGGGGACTCACTCATATTGTTTGTGAATACGGCAGCAAGCCACCGCCATGTTCACAAACAATATTACAGTACTAACGTTCCGCCCAGCAATGATGGGTTGCTCCCTCATTGCAGCGAATGGCTGACACTGCAATGACGAGGCTGCTCCTGACTGCAGTGGCTGAAATGTTTCAAGGTGGTGCAATGCTGGCTGAACTAGTGTCAGCAGCAGCAGCATGCCATAGCATTGGGGAAAGCGAGCCAAGCCTTTAAAGGCTGTGTGAGCATTGGCCACAACAGTGCAGTGCCTCCACAATCTGCTTCTGGAAAGCTGCCAAAATATGTTTCTTGTGCATGCACATAATCAACATAAAAAGTGGGTACACTGTATGTGAAAAGGTGGGTATACTCTGGCTATAAGTTGTATATATAGTCACTATCACAACATGAGTATTTTTTCAGTGGGTGTAGTCGAATTTGGTATACTCATGACCCATTATACTTCACAGTGCAGTGGCCCTGTGCAAAGATTTATTAAAGGGAGTCAAATGTCCCTTTGACCTAAGATGTGTTTAGGTTGTTGACAACTGTCTAACATAGAAGTTACACCTGAAACTCTACAGTTCAAGATCAGAGATGCTTGTAAAAAAGACATTTTTTTTCCTCGAAGGGGTGGTGTTACCTATGTATTAAAAATAAAGCACATGATTGCATAGTGCCCAGCAGCCTACTTACTTGATGACAGTAAAGAAAATGTAATATAACAACTGTATTTATGCAAGTGAAGACAAAAATCCATGCAGTACATCACAAGAGTCCACTGTCTTAGATCTAGGTCAGTATTGGATTTTGATGCTATTGTTAAACCTTGTATTTTATCCTGTTTCACTGTCCATGTTATTATGCGTCTTTTTTTCCATACCATTTAATGTATTACCACTTCATAGCTCTTATTTTTATGTTCAGATTATAGTTTCTTCTATAAGTAATAACATATCTAATGACTTTCCTTCAGTTTTTATAAAATGTTTCCCAGCACATTTTTTTTTCCTGCCACTGCTTAGATAAGGACTGTTGTTTTCTGAGTTATACTCTCGTTAGCAAAGGCTTTAGTAACCCCATCCATGTCCCAGTGTCTGTGCTCTCAGGTTGGAGGCAATGGTCACCACTAGAAATCAATGCATGTCATTGTTTCAGTAACAATGGTAGACCTGTTAAACCTAGCCATGGAGAAAACAGCAGATAAACTGGGGCAAAGGCCAGCATTACCAGGAGCCTTGTGCATGCGGCCACTCATCCACTAAATAATTTCCTTTCAGTTTACCTACAACGCAGTAAGTATACAGTATGTATAGATATACAGTACACTTGGCTTCCTTAGATATTTATGTTTTCTTAAATTGTAATCAGACATAATTGTATTTAAACCCTAATATATCACTATCATACTGAACAGGACCAAAAATGTGTTTACACTTGCATGTTGCTGTGTATCCCTTGCCTTTGGGACTGGCACTACAGCCTACAGTTTAGAATAAGGAGCTGTGAATGAGCTTAGTATATCTCGCAGACCTGGATTTGAGTCCCACAGCTGCTATGTGTATACTGTGTGCCTCTGAGCAAGTCACTTAACCTCCCCCGTGCTCCTGGGTCACCCCTGAAAACATAAACAGGGGCCTTACCTGGTTACCAAGGGATAGATAGAAGTCTGTAATATATTCTGATGGCTACAGAAAAGAGAAACAGCAATCTGTGAAACAGTTCATGCTCCTGAGCTTCAAACATGTGCGATTTGGTGCTACTGTTAATTCAGTTATATATTAGATTAAAATGTATATAAGAAAGATACATATATTTCATTTCATTTCATTTATTCCTTGTTAACCCGGTAAGGGACATTGGACCAGAAGTCCCTTTTCAGGCCCAACCCGGACAAAAAACACAAATATACAACCATACAAAAGAATTCTACAAAGCATTCAGATTAACATTTCACATATTACAATGACAAACAGATTGTTTTAAAAAATATTGCTTCAATCTAACTTTAAAAACAGAAAGACATGGAGCGAGTCTAACTAATTTTGGTAATGTATTCCAAAAAACAGGTGCTGCTAGAGAAAAGGCCCTTACACTGACTTGTAAATGATACCTAGGAACAAGATATAATGGACCATCAGCTGCCCTTAAACTTGAAAGTAGTTCTTTCCTAACAACTAAATTAGAGAGAGGAAAAATAGAACCAAAGTGAAAACATTTATACATCAGACAACCCAAAGAATAATCCACACAACAACTAGGGGAGAACCAACCAAGACTAAGATAAAGACTGCAATGATGGGTTCGGCTAGCAGCACCAAAAGCAAACCTGCATATATTGTTATAAACAACATTTAGAACTTGACGTTATTTTGCCCCAGCATTGTGATACATGCTAGATATAGAGTCATAGTGAGGAAGAAGAGATCCAGTGGTTATAGCCAACCTGGTTTCCTGAGAAAAATATGATTTAAATTTGTACAGCACCCCTACTTATTTATTAACCCTTTTCACCATTGCAGATACCTGTAAGGAAATAGTCAAACATGGATCCAGAAATATACCAAGATACTTAAACCGAGATACCTGCACCAAAGAAGCTCCATGAAAATCAGATATCACCAGTTGTGGAGAATTCTCCAACATGGCTTGTGTACCAAAGAGCACGACTTTAGTTTTGGTGGCATTCAGTACCATGGCATTATTAGTTAACCAGCAACAAACCTTCTCAAAATCCCTTTCCAAGGAATAGCAAAGTTCAGATACCAAGTCTGACTGGGCATATACTATTAAATAATCTGCATATAACCATGATTTTCCCATCTCACAGACTTTAGGTAGTCGATTAACAAAAATAGAAAATAGCAGGGGTCCCAGAATGGACCTATAAAGCACCCCACAAACAATAGGCATCACTTCAGAAGCAATGGGGCCAACTTGTACAAATTGATTTTGATTACTTAGGTAATCGTGAAACCAAGCAATGGCAGCAGCTGAAAAGCCCAAGTCATACAACTTTGTATATGTTAAGCCATGATCTATCAAGTCAAAAGCCTTGGTTAAGTCCACAAACACCGCCCCCATCATCAAACCTCTATCAAACCCACACAGGATGGTGTCCATGAACCCAACCAAAGCTCTTCCCATTCCATGATACTTCCAAAGGCTGTGTTGCTGCTCAGACATCAAACCATGTGTCTCTAAGTAAACTTCAGTCTGTTCAGCCACCACTTTCTCCAGTAATTTACTAAACGGATTCAGAATTGAAATTGGTCTATAGTCATCCAGGGAAATAGCATTACTCTTTTTAGGAACAGGAACCACCCTTGCTTTCTTCCATAATGATGGAAAAATACCAGAGGTCAAAGACATATTAAATATGTAACAGACAGACTCAATAATGAAGGGAATAGCCAACTTAATAAATCAACCATCCAGTCCCCCCCTGCCACACCCACACAATCACTACATCTATCAGGTAAGGTTTGTAGCAGTTGAGTTACCTCACTAGGTGTCACTTCCCTAAACTGAAACATAGGACCATTAGCTGCTGGGTTAATCAAAGGAGGTTCAGTAGAATCAGGTGAAAACAGGGAAGACTGAAATTTGGATAATTCAGAAAACTTGATATTTAACAACCTAGTAATTTCAGATGGATCATTCATTTTAGAACCATCAACTTGAATACTCTGGATACCAACATCAGATTTAGGAGATAGTAGAGAATTAACATTATTCCAAAACCAGCTACACTCAAATTGTTCCTTATAATAATCATTTTTAGCTTTTCTTACAGTAGAGGAAACTTGATTCTGAAATTTATGATAAAGATTCATTGTTGCAACAATAGGAGCTAGTTTAAATTTAGTCCAGACAAGATCCCTCTGTTTTATCAATTTCTTAATACCAGAACTGAACCTTTCAGTTGGAAAACTTCTATAGTGAATAGTCCACTGCGGAAAAAAGTAGTCCTGGATAGAAACAAGTTGGTTACCCAAAAAAATCAAATGTCACATCAATGTCAGGAGCACATTCTAAAAAAGATCAATCAATTGAACCCAGAGAGGAGTACGATAATGGATAATTAGTCTATTTGAAAGATCTAATTTGAATCACACGGGTGGGAGGCTTAAGATGAGGACAATTCAAGACACCAAAAATAGCCACATGATCACTCATTGAATCCGCCAGAGCACCTGAAGAACCAATTTTACCTGCAGTGTTTGTTATCACCCAGTCTAACAGGGAGTGGTTCAATGAAATTGGATTTAAAGGGACACTGTCAACCCCCATAGGCCTCAAAGTGTCACTAGTTTAAAAAGCACATTTTATGATTGTTCACATTCTATAGAGACTGTTTGTGCAGCTGGTTGTTTGATTCAGATCCCTTTTTTCTTTTAAAAAGTGAAAAACTGAGTGCCTACCATACTGGTGTTACCACACCAAAACACATATGTTTACATTTCTTGACCGACTCTCATTGCATCTTTCCTAGACTCAGGAACACACCCAACACAATTTAGCCACTCATTATGCACTGAGAGTAATGGAGACTATTGTGTCATGAGTGGCTGCACTGTTTGAGGGTGTTTCTAATGTTCATAAAGTATGCAATAAGAGTAGTTTGGTGATTTGAAGCAAACCAAAGCTGGATAAAGCTATACATTACCATGCATTTCAGTTCTAATAAACAAGGAAGCAGACAAAACAACCAGCAACATCAATTAATTTTAGTGAAGGTAAGCAATTATAAAACATGGGTTTTTACCTAAAAATAATATGATGCTAACAAGGTTGACAGTGTCCCTTTAAAAGAGTAATCTCATTTAAGCATTGAATTAGACTATAGGAAAAAAGAAAAGACTCAAGCCTCAGAACATCACGGTTCATCCAATTCAAATTCATATCTCCAACTAACACAGTATCATGCTGCTTCATATAAGATTCACAGCTATCCTGAATACATTTCAACCCTTGTAAGCCACTTAACGGAGGGTTATATAAACAACCAACAATATATTTCTTCCTCCCACCTAATACAAATTGCAACAACAACCAATCAGCTTCTGACTCCAAATCATCACTGGACTTCAACATATTGACTTGTAAATGCTCCCTATAGTAAACCAAAACCCCACCACCTCTTTTTTACCTTTACAATCAACCCTGAGAAAATTGTATCTAGCAATAGAACAAACACTATCAGGTACCCCAGATTTCAACCACATTTCAGATAGTACTATAACATCTGGTTGATAAGTGGCCATCAACTGTTCTACCTCAGCCATCTTTGGAACTAAGTTATGGACATTCAAATGAATTAATTTAAAACCATAAGGAGCTATAAATGAAATGTTAGAGAAGGGAACCTGTAAAGGAAACGTAGTTGTCGAGGAACAGGGCCTCAGATTTAACTCAGCATCACCAGACACTATTAATAGATGGACAAGTGAAACAATGTATCCTACGGTATAACAAAAAGAGCTACCAAAATAAAGAGAGCTAAAATATCCCTTTTGCCCACATTGTCGTAGTGACTCAGGGCTGTTTAACAGTAGTTGCCAAGATTCAACAACAATATTATTTATAACTAAACAATTAGAAAATGGAAAATTATGTAGCTGATACATATCAATATGACAAGTACATGCCCCAGAAATAACACAGTTGTCAACACAAAACATACCACCCCAGTGATATACAACCGCAAATACATATACCTTCCACACCCCATTTCTATACAGTTTACACTTACAATAGACCCTTCTTTCAGTGCACTGCTGCAATTCTGACTCCCACTCCCCAGCCTCCCTCAGACTCCCATTGACTCCCTTGCACTATTTGTACTTGCCGCACTTGCCACCACGCAAATGCAGCTGCGTTTGAGGAGCACAGAACTTAACCAACCTCAACCCACAGACTAGACTGCCACCACCAATCGGGAAGGGGGAGGGGGCGTGGCAGGCAAAATGAGTGACGAAGGCTAGACAATTATCTAGCCACAGAATGACTTGGGGAACTAGCAATCAAGTGGCAACAGCAGTTCCTAATTAAGCAGCTCTACTCTAACAGGAGCTGAGAGAGCATGCCCTGTGGCTGCAGCAGTACAACACAGGTTTCTTTTCAGCAGCAGTCAGTTATATAGACAAGTTAGATTTCACTTCGATGCAGTCATAGACCCAGCTATACCAATATTAAAACTCCCCACTGCTTAAACAAATCCAGGAACTACAGCAGTCACATACAGCAGTGGAACATGTACAATAGCAAATTAAAATACAGTGGTATCTCATTCAGGCAGCTCAAATTTTACATTGCACTGTCACAGTCAGTACATCGGCACTAAAATAGTAACAGATTCTTCTGATGTCTCCATTCAGTGCAGTCCTTCTGGAAACAAAATCAAAAGCCTTCCAGATGAAGAGATGGAAATTAGGCTATCCCAACTAAAGCATCCAGATGGTTTTCCACAAGACAGCCAAGTGAGTGAAGTAACGGGGGATGTTAGGGATTTGACACACATCTATGTTAGGTTTCTAAGACAACAGATGTAGCCTGTAATGCAAATATTGTAATTTCCCTCCTGAATTAGCCTTGTCACTTAGCCCAGAAGCTGGCAGTGTTAAGCCAGCTTGCATTTTAATTTGGGCCTGAAGTTACTTATTTCATTATTGATCACACATAATGTGGAATCAATGTTCAGCTTGTTACCTGGGCCATTTCCATGTAATACAGTAACAGCACTGCTTGAAGTTACTCATTCCCATTCCAGAGTGACTTTACCACAAAATCAATGCTTGTTTGTTACTGATATAAGAGAGATTCTATGGGACGGCAGAGAAAAGAAAGCAACATAGTCACATAATACTAAGGTTTATACAGACAATTCAGTTTGGGGAAAGCTTCGTAGCCGCAAGCATGTTAATATTTAGCTTATAAATGCATTTTTTTTATCAAGTAGTGACTACTGCACAGCAATAAACAGACATTAAAAGAAGAGGATGGGTGCCTAGATAGCTGTACCCCCCTCTCTCCCCCACCCCACATTTGCAATATTATGGGTTGCATGTGTTAGCAATACAGATAAGAAATCATTAGTTACAGTTAGCATTCCTTCAACAGGATAACACAACCCTCACATAGCATCTGCTTCAATACTTTTCCAATCAAGACAAAAAGTTTTCTAATTACCTAAACAATTTAGGCAGTTGACCACAGACGTGCTGCACTGGTGTGGACTATATAGCTGTTGCAACCAAACAGCAGCGCAGCCATGACTAATAACATGTTTAGCAGCAAAGTATTGTACAAAGATGTAGCAAAGTGCATAATCAATTAAAAACAAAATCGAAATGGGGGGATACCAAGATCGTATACTTTCTGCTCATGCAAAGGTACCGAGTTAAGCGTCTGCCTTGAAGGATAAGGCCTAATATTAGAGGTCTGCAGTCAACTGCGAAGCCACAATGGGGGTAAAGTCAATTAAGGGTAGTTTACATGAGTTTAGAATTCCTGTTAATTTCAGAATTAAGCAGTCATTTAACTATCCACTTGTAATTAAGCTAAACATGAATTCTAGATATCATTACTGCACTTTACATTTTAAGGGGCATGACTAATTGCTTTTATGAGATGCAATTTTAATTTGATCATATAAAATAAAAGTTTATATAAAATTCAATTTAGAAAATAGCAGGGTATGTTTATTTTCATTATACCAAGGTCGTCTGACTTTATGGATTTAAAAAGAAAATGAGTTGTGCTCCTAAATCAGTTGCAGGGACTGAGTTATTTGGCCCTGTTTGGTTCTGTTTACATTGATTAATTAACATGTCCCTGTGGCATTTGTCTAATCAAAAAGGCAGCTCAGAAAAAACAAGTTAGAGCTCTTGTCCTTAGTAAATAACCCTGGCACATAAAAGCTTGCGATTGGGAAAGAGTTGAAAGGCTGAGTTAAAAGCACAAAGTCTCTTATTAATGCCTCCCTCCCAGTCCCTGGCAATTTGACTACTAGAATAGCAAACTGAACCAAATGAGAAAGACAGGCTTTTACAGAGTAGGGAAGAGAGAGAATGAACACAGAATGAACCTGGCCATCTGACAACATGACAATATGGGACTAAACAGCTCTCCTCCTCAAGCTCCTGTTTGAATTACAGTCCAAGTGGCAAAAGTCTGCAGAACACATAGTGTGGATAGAATCTGTGCTGGGAAATCGCTTTACCAACCTATTGTGAGTGTAGTAGTCTTATCTTTAACTTTTAGAAAAGAAGTTGTGCAATGTCAGAGCAGCAGCAGACTGGCCTGTGGCTGCCAGTTGTTGCATAGTGTGGGGCGGGTGGTCTTGGCTCCTCCCTCTCTCTAATCCAGTTGCTGGGACAGGAATGGAGGGAGTGGGGGTGACAGCATGCAGTGGGAGGGAGCGGGAGGGTATAGTTACCTACCGGGAACGGAGGGAGTGGGGAGGACAGCACACAGTTGGAGGAAGCTGGAGGGTCCACTTACGTGCCGGGACCAGGAATGGAGGGAGTGGGGCAGACAGCATGCAGTGGGAGGGAGCAGGAGGGTTTACTTGCTCTCAGTTGCCGGGGTGGGGGAACAGGGGGAGCGTGGAGGACAGCACACAGTGGGAGGGAGTCGGAGGGTTCACTTGCACTCTGGTTGCTGAGATGGGGAACAGAGAGTGGGGAGGACACCATGCAGTGGGAGGGAGTGGGAGGGTTTACTTGCTCTCAGTTGCTGAATGGGGAACAGAGGGAGCAGGAGGGTTTATGTGCACCCCTGGTGGCAGGACAGGGAACAAAGGGAGTGGGGTGGACAGCATGCAGTGGGAGGGAGTGGGAGGGTTTACGTACAGTGTGGGATGGGTGCCTGAATGGGGAACAGAGGGAGTGGGGTGGATAGCATGCAGTGGGAGGAAGTAGGAGGGTGTACTTGCACTTGCATTCCTGCTCCTGCAATGGACAATAGAGGGAATGGGACGAATAGGAATGTCTCAGCAGGCAAAGCACGCCCTGCAATGATGGGGTGCTCCCTCATTGCAGTGGCCAATTTCTTTAAAGTTGGTGGCATGCTTGCTGAACTAGTGTCAGCAGCAGCATACTACCACATTGGATAAAGAGGGCCAAGCCCACAAATGCATTGGCCGCCTCAGTGCCACTCCTCCACAACCTGCTTCACTCCTAAGCTGTCACAACATGTTTCTTGTGTGTGTGCTCAAGCAAACATAAAAATCAAAACAAATAAATCTCCCGGTCCTGATAAGCTTCATCCCAGACTATTAAAAGAAGAAAGGAAAAGGGGAAATTGTTTAACCAGAAAAGGCACACTAAGCAGAAGCTTGTTTCCAGGTGCAACCTGGGAGCACAAGGAAGTTAAGTGACTTGTTCAGCGTCACACAGTATGCAAGTGGGGGTTGTGGGATTCAAACCCAGGTCTCTAGGTTTGCCGCTCACAGCCTTAAACCACTACGTTATACTGCCTCCTAACAAAGTTCTTGGCTGTTAGATCTGTAACATAGGATCTTTAATATGCCCTTTAGCACAGGAGAAATTCTGATAGACTAGAGAACAGCAACTGTGGTACCAATTTTTAAGAAAGGGAACAGATGCAATATGGCTAACTACAGATCAGTAAGCCTGACCAGTATTCCTGGCAAGGTTCTAGAATCACTAATAAAAGACAAACCAGAACAGGAAATTGCATTTAAAAACTTGGGAGATAATTCACAACATGGGCTTAGAAACCAAAGGTCCTGTCTAACAAACTATTTAGTATTCTATTAAAAAGTCAGTGCCTTACTAGAAATGAAATCTCCAGTGGATGTGATCTGTTTAGACTTCTGTAAGGCATTTGACAAGATTGTGGCTGCATGGAATAGCCTCTCAGAGGAGATGGTAGGGGCAAAAATGGTAGGGGAATTCAGAAATGCATGGGATAGGCACAAGGGGACCCTTGCAATAGGAAAGGGAGGTAAAAGCCAGGGATCAAGTAGGATCTGTGGTTTTACAGTAGGTAAATAAAATGGACAAGACTAAGTGGACCAAGCAAACCTTATCTGACATCAGTTTCTATGTCTCTATGACACTAGTCCTTTTTGGGAGCAGAGATTCCTGAACGGACTTGCTAATCTGAAGATGGACAAAGCAATGGAGCCAGATGGTATACTGTGACTTGGAAGACCGCAATTGGGTGCCTACCGAAATGGTGACTCAGTTGTGGTACCTGTCATCGGAGCTACCAGAGAGGGAGGGTGACCAGATTGGGGGGTGCCCGCATATAGCGATATCCTGTCGCTACATGTATACGTGTGCGGGGGAGTAAGCAGGCTCAGCGAGGGGCAGGAGGAGAGGGAGGGATTGTGAGGGGTGATGCCATGGTGAGCTGCTGAGCTGCTCCTGTGGTGTGGTAAGTGGGTACAGGGCTGAGCTGCACATGGTACAAAGTTCTGGGCCTGGCGCAGGTACCTTTTGTTGCATCCTGCCCAAAATGTTTTTTTTTTCTTTTGCACCCCCCCGCCAACATGCACCCCCCTGGAGTTGAGAATCCTTTGGGGAGGGTGCGGGGGCACAGCCCCCTGCATTGGCATTTCAATTGTAAGTCCCCAGTGTCCTTTTGCTGTGTGGCCGGGGACTACATCACCAAAATATGTTTTCGGACATGTGCATTCACCCTAATGGTGATCACTATTCTGCGATCACCGTTATCACATAGATCTGAGCCAGATGGGGTGCATCCAAGGGTATTGAAGGTGTCAGGGAAATACTGGATGCACCTCTGACACTCCTATTTAACAGCTCACTAGAAACAGGAGTGGTTCTGGAGAACTGGAGGAGGGCAGATGTAGTCCCACTACACAAAAGTGGTAGCAGGGAGGTGGCTGGCAATTATAGGCCAGTCAGCCCAACATCAGTGATGGGAAAGTTAATGGAATCCCTGCTGAAGGAAAGGATTGTGGAATATCTTGAATCCAGTGGGTTACAAGACCCAAGGAAACATGGTATCATGAGGAAGGCCATGATAAATGAATCTGATAGATTTCGTTGATTGTGTGACAAAGGACTTAGATCAGATTGGAGTTGTGGTGCATACTACTAGATTTTAGTAAGGTTTCTGACACTGTTCCACATTAGGGGCTAATAAGCAAGCTATGTAACTTAGGAGTGGGTCCAATGGTGGTAAACTAGATAAGAAACTGGTTAGGTGACAGGCGACAGAGGGTAGTGGTAAATGGAGTTCACTCCAAGGAAAGGAGGGTGACCAGCAGGGTGCCCCAGGGATTGATGCTGGAACTAGTTCTCTTCAATGTCTTTATAAGTGACATTGCAGAGGAGTTGGAAGAGAGATTTGCCTCTTTGTGGATGAGACCAAAATCTGTAATAGGATGGACACTCCCAGGAGCAGAAAGGATGAGCAGAGACCTAAAAAAAAATAGAGGAATGGTCAAGGTTATGGCCGCTGGGTTTCAGTGTGAAAAAGTGCAAAATAATGCACTTAAGGAACAGAAATCCAGGGATGGAGTATGAAATGGGTGGCGTGACACTAATAACTACCAAGCAGGAAGAGACATGCTGGTAGTCGTATGGGATGGCATAAAGATGGCCAGGCAATGTGACAAGGCAGTTAGGAGTGCAAGTGGGATGCTGGGGTGCATAGGAAGGGGTATCAGCAGTAAAAAGAGGGAGGTGGTGTTGCCTCTGCATAGATCACTTGTAAGACCCCCCCCAAGGTACAGTGTCCAGTTCTGGAGACCACATCTCTGGAAGGATATAGAAGGGAGGTGGTCCAGAAGAGGGCAACTAAGATGATGTAAGGTCTGCATCCAAAGCTCCTTGAGAGAGAGAGACTAAAGAACATTAATATGTACACCTTGGTAGAGAGGAGGGAGAAGAAGAACATGACAGAGGACCTTTAAATTCTCACTGAGGTAAACAAGGTACAGGAGGGAAGTATTTTTCGGAAGAAAATGTGCTCAGGAACAAGGGGATGTCCTATAAAGCCGGAGGAGGGTAGATTCAGGAGATATGTGGGGATGAACTTCTTCACAGAAAGAGTGCTGGATTCCTGGAACAGCCTTCCAGAGGAGGTGGTGGGGGTGAAAACAATGGTGGGGTTGAAGAATGCATGAGATAAGCACAAGAGAATCATAGTGGTAAGAAAGGGAGGAGGGAGGAAGAGTGTAGATCAAGTGCGGTCTGCAGTAATAATGTATGTAGGGAAAAATATGCAGACTGGGTGGGCCAAGTGGTCCTTATCTACCGTCAAATTCTATGTTTCTTACAAAAAAACAAGTAACCCCAGATCCCACCTACCTGAAATCCCACTTCTCCTGAGACCATATCACTTACTCCCTAGGATCTAACAACATAAACACAATATTGTGAGGTCAAAAGAGACTATGTAGCTTTATAACATGACTATCTAAAATACGATCATTTCACTCATCAGAACACATCACCTGACCATTGATTAATCCCTGATATACCCACAGTTGCCTTGCAGGTCCACAATATCCTGCTTGACAGCAATGTCAACTGACTTAAGAGAAATCACTCCACCATAGACACATTAAATTAGAGAAGGCGGTTTCCGCCTTGCAAAGGTGGATTCCACCTTGCAAAGATGGATTCCGCCTTCAAAGGTGGATTCCGCATCCTCATAACAACAAATCCACCTAGTGGACAACTACAAAAACAGCATCCTTTATACATATTATTCACTAGGCAGAAGGAATATTTTAGTACAAATCCATGTTCAAACACATATATTTATTTATTTAGTTTTTGTTAACCGGGTAAGTGCGCTAGTCAGCAAGTGACTGTTTTCAGGCACGACCCGGGAGGTACAATTACAATACACAAAGAGTACAGCCAGATTATTAAGACAACGAGTACAAAAAATGCAGAGAGAAATACATATGGCAATGTAACATACATTAGTAAACAAAAATATACTTTAGCACTTGATCATGGAACATACTCAAAAATGTGAATAGTAGAAGGCAGAAAATAAGAGAGGATAGGCATCAGTAGAAAAGATACAAGGAAGGAAAACTGGCAAAGGATGGGAGGAGATTAAGTGGAAAGGAGGTGCCGTCAGATACGGCAACAGCGGGAGGTACCAACCTGCGGCCGGGCCTATGGAGCCGAAGGCGGCAGGCGAAGAGAGGTGGTAGGGGAGTGGCAGTAGGCGGCAACAGCGGTAGGAGGCAGGAAAATACAGCCGGTCTGGTGGAACCGATAGCGGCAGAGGCGGAGAGTGAGGATGCGGTGAGAGGGGATAGAGATGGAGGAGTTACGGCACAGCGGCAAAAGTGTCAAAGTCAAGCGAGCCAGTGGAACCAAGAGCATGCAGGGAAGGGGGGTCGGGTAGACGGGTGAGTAGGTGTGAAAGTAGGGTGGGAGAGAGGTGACTAAGCACAGCCAGGAGGGTGGGGACTAAGGAGGGGCATGGATGAGGTAGGAACAGGTAAAGGTGAGTTCGGTGGGGAGGGCAAAAAGGGGGAAGAGGATATAACAGAAGAAGGGGAAGAGAGCAGCAGGGGTTAAGTGAGGAGAGGCTGTGAAGTGAAGATAAGAATGTCATGGAGTAGAATAGCGACTTACAATTGTCAACAGCTAACATTAGCTTATAAAGAAACAGGTTAAGGCAACATTAATTACAAGGCACAAAATAAAACATTAATTACAAGGCACAGTATAGAACACCCATTTGGACAGGCAAAAGTGCTAGCAATGAGGAAACAGTACAAATGCAGCGGATCAGGTAGGGTCAAAGCAAACACATTTGTCCATAGTAGTGAGGAAAGTCCTGAGTTTGCTCTTAAAAGTCACATGAGTGAGACATCTCTTAGATCCTGAGGTAGTAGGTTCCATAGGTGGGGGGCAGCATGATGGAAGGAGCCCATGCCCTTTTTAGTCCTACAAAAGGGGATGGATAGTAAGGTCTGATCTTTACTATTCCTTTACATAAACCTCTAATATAATGTGGCTCATGTTATAAGAGGATTAACCCATTCCAGGGTATGGGTTTACTGAGCATTAATCCACGCCTGGGTGGTTGAAATCACTCAGCCCGCGGCCTCGTGATTTCAACCGATTTCAACCTCTACAGGCATGGATTAATGCTCAGTAAACCCATACCCTGTCATCGGTTAATCCCTCCATCTTGTTCACCTCTCCTGCTGCATGACAGTGACTATACACAAAAATAGTATGCCCATTCATCTAAAATTGATGAATAAAATATTACCCATAATAATGCTGTGTAATCCACAATGCCATTCTCCAACAGAAGTTTGTCTATTCCTGCTTTCAAAGTCTTGACAATGAAACTTTTGCATCTTCAAAAGGTTTGCTATTCCACATGTTAGCCATCCTCTGATGGAATACTTCCTTTCCTTTTTTTTTTTAAATCTTCCTTTCCCTGGATGACTCTCCTTCAGGTGGGTGCCTCAGCCCCATCATCCTACCACCAGCCTTCTCCCCCAGGGCTTGCTCTCCCAGGTAGTATTAGTATGGCTTTCCAGCCCCCACCGAGGTCTGAATCCAGTTTGGGCTGGCAAGCCCATCTAGTCAAGTGCAGGGCCTGAGAGCACCCACCAGCATTTTTCAGTGGTCTGCCACCCCCCAGAAAGCATGGCATGTAAGGATGTCTTGGTGTATGGTATGTGATCTAGTGTTATGTGCACCAACGTCTGCCATATCTCTTGACCTTTGGGCCTGGTCTGCCTTTCCCCTAGCTTCTGGCAGGTGCCAGGCAAGCAATGGACTCTGTCCACCCTCACACTCAGAGGAGGAGAGCAGTCCTATGCATGCTAAGTCTTCCGCCTCCAGCCAGTCCTCCAACACCCCAGACTCACTTCCAAACCTGGGCCATCAGCATCACAAGGGGTAGTGCTATGACTGCTTCGGTGGATCGTCATTGATGGAATGTTTTCTAATGTTTCTTCTTATCCTGCCACCCCCTTCCCCTTAGTTTAAGGGAATACCCCATAGTTTTGTTTGTGGGAACTAGCTTAAACATCTGTATATCACTTTATCATTCCACTTTAGTATTCAGAACACAATAATCATGTCCCCTATTAGCCTTTTCTTCTCTAAGCTGAATAATCGGACTATGTCAAATCTCTCTTCACAGTGCTGCCTTCTATGCTGCTCAACAGTGGCATGAGGTCAATTCACCGAAAGTAAAAATGGCATGGGCAAAAACCATGAGAGGCAGTCCCTGTAATCAAGGTGCGGTGCAAAACTACGCAAGATTATATATACAAACTCCGGGACCATGCACACTTTTATGTCCATGCGGTTTTTGACAACGTGAACGTGCAGTTGGCATTTTGACCAGGTACGCTCATCAGCTTGGTTGCCCTGTATTGGACCATCTCATTCACTGTGCGCTTTCTGTACTTCAGTGAACATATCTGAATGCAGCCCTCCATTACCTAACCGAAGTTGTTTATAGGGTGATGGGCACCTTCCTTAACCTGTTTCTGCCCCCCACCCCTTCTGATGCATTTCAGCACTATGTTTTATTTCTTGACTACAGCAGCACACTTCCTATTTAGCTTCAGCTTACTGTCCACAGTTACCCCAAGATCCCCTGACCTCAGTTGTGCTTTTCACTGTTGCACCACAACACATGTGACCTAAATTCATTGCCCTTCAGTATAGTCTCTAGCTGTGTATCTACTTCCTGCGCTGTGATCACTCCTCTTACCAATTGAGCAGCAGCAGCAAATGTCAGAAACCTGCTGCGGACTATCTCTTTAACTAAAAAAAAAAAACAACATTAATAAATATGTCAAAGAGCTAATGAATCCACACAAACCCCATGGTTATTCCTCCAAATGCAGCACTAGACCCTATCTTGCTATTGCCAATGCCCCCCCCCATTTTGTTTGTAAGCTATGCACTGTGAAATTTGCTTCAGAGTACAAGTCTGTCAGCTGGGGAGAACAAGCATCAACCAGACTGTCCACTCCCCTGCAAATAAAATAAAAAAAATGATTGTCTTGGACCAGTTGACACTGTGTGAAACAGGAGTATGGAAAATTTAAAGGAAATACTAGCTGTGCCATGCTATCTTCTCACCCTGTAAGAGAGGGGATACGCTTTTAAAAGGCACAGTGTCTCTGGCCAAGAATATTTTAGAAAGAAATGATTGTTAGTTCACGTCACGGTAGAAGCAAAAGAGACCACAATGTTAGCTGTGGTTTTCTCGATATAGTTGAGGGGATGTGAAAAAAAAAAAAACTTGATATGTTGGCAGCTGGGTGTGGCCTTTAAATAGTTAAGGTGGCCTTTTCGTCCACTGATATTATTGAGGAGGGGGAATTATATTAGGAGTGCTGTAGGAGTTCTTTGAAAATGGCAGACTAGACAGGCCTGTTTACTTCTCTTACAAAAGATAGTAGAACCTGGCAGGAAGGAAGGAAGAAAATAAATATTTTGGTATGTGTGAGATTGGGGTGAGGGCTTAGCATTAATACTAATGTAACAAGATGTTATCTGTGAGGGAGCTAGCAAGTAGAAGTGGCAGTTTGTGTTACTGTACAAAGACTATTGCCAGAAATGTTCTCAAAACATTTCTGTGAGACACTGAACAAGGTCAGAAACCATTGGTTGTCTCCATTAAAGCATGGCTTCAGAATACTTTCGACCACTCAGGATGCAAGATATTCCCTACCCAAGTTATCATTTTCTTTACTATTAGATATGTTAAGCAGTATTGGGGCATGCCAATTTCCCCAGCACCTTGTTACTGTTAAAAGCAAAATGCCTTTTTTTCTTCGTCAGACAGGTGAAATATTGCAGGAACCTGACTCTTGCCACAGCAACTTTTTGTCGAATTATCTTCTTTTCCTCTTTTCCATGACAGCTGAGGCTTAGGAGGAAAAGAACACACACCATATTGCTTCTGACTGCATTAAAGCCACTGCTACGCTTGTGTTCTTCTCTGTTCTTCAGTCAAAAATCCCCCAAAGATGTTCCTTTTTGCAGATAGGTTTGGCTGTGTGCTTTCTTCATGTCTTTCTGTTCCCCTTGTTTAGTATGGTATTTATTTGCTTTATCTGATGATGTAGTCCTCGATCAAGTAGGTATTTTATGTAGTTGCAGTTCTCTTACTATGGACACTATTTTTGACTGTTGGTTTAAGACCCGAGTTCAGTTGGTGCCCAAGAATGTCCCAGCCTGTTACTGAGTGCAACCAAACATAATGCAAGTCCTAGGCGTGCCTATTTGATTTGCCATTGTGCTGGGTCTTCTCTTCTTTAACAGTCTAGTGTTGCCCCACTGCCACCTTCTTCCATATCACTGACTCTGGTGGTGAGGTAGTTCAGATACATTCCTCTGTATATAGAATAATGAATGGGAAACCATAGACAACAAACCTGTGTTTTCATCAAGGGCTTGTCATGACCCCAGGGTGACCTCAAGAGTGAAGTTTAAGAAGTCACTTTCATCATGACAATCCTGCAATGTAAATGCAGCCTTGGAGTTAGAGATGTTGCAAAATAAAATTTCATCAGTGAAATTGCCAAGAAATCGGCTATTTCGCCATGCAAAATATTTCACGAAATTCTGCCGTTCCACAAAATATTTTGCAGGGTGCTAACTTGAGAGGTTTCATAGCTAAACATGAAATTTCACCTGGAAATAGTGAAATTTCACCATTTCTGGTGAAATTTCGCACTGCGATTCCCACTAAATATTTCACGAAATTCACAGATTTCACTAAATATTTCACGTAATGAAATTTCTCAGTTTTACACAACACTACTTGGAGTATATGGCTGCCCATACCTTATTCTGTATAGTGTTAGGGAAGCAATAAAAATGACAGAGGCACAAAAAAGGAAGGAATGTACTTGATGTTTTTTCTTTCTTTTTAGGCTGACTCTTTCTTCGGCCAGTCACTTTGCCAGGCCTTCTGCAAGTGAGCTATTCTGTGCATCACTTCTGCCAGTTACCCCAACTGTCACTTCTGTTTACCTTCCCCGCATCTTGTTCACCTTTCTGCAGCTCATCCACCTACCCTCCCCACTATTCCTGGCAGCTCATCCAAATGTTCATATTGAGACTGACTGTCCACCCGATCTTTGCCGATACTGCCACACCCCAACCTATTGAACTGCATGCATACAGGTCACAGAGCAATGTAGCAATTTTAACAGGCTACTGAGACTGGTTGCCTCCCCCTTCCATCACCATCCCATGCAAGTTTTTTTTTTTAATGTAACTGAAGCACTACAAACCACACACTTTTGATTACTAGCACAAGTGGCTGTAGTTCAAGTGAAACTGCCTATTCTGCCCATTTTCATTGTGCTGCAGTAGTTACATTGCTATTACAGCAGAATAGCATTTCTGGGTGTATGGATTTCCATACACAGTGACATGGACACATACTGTACCAACTAGTCTGAGTGCATTCTAGTCAATCATACATCTCCGTTTCTTGCACATTCATATTCAGTTCTTTCCCCATTCACGTTATCTATTTTTAGCACATGGTGCCCCACTGCCAAGTACTTAGTCCAAGTTGCTGAAAAATGTACAGGTCAGATGACTAGTTACAGCAGTTGCCTGTTAGTAAGTTTGACCGGGTGATCAGAGACACATATACTGCTTTGTGTGTTGTGCAAATCTTTCATTAGTCCCAGGATTGTTTGAAATGATGTGTTGGACTGATTGGACTGAATGATTAAACCTGTGTGGAAAAGCCAGGAGAGTAGAGTGAGTGGATCACACAGAAAACAAGCATTTGTCAATGCCGAATGTTGTGTTGCTGCCATTGGCAGTGCAGGAGTTAGAGAAATGCAGCATAGGAGTGGCAGTCAAGTATTGAACTGATGCCAACCCCCCCCCCAAACCTACAGAGAGTGACAGGCATTAGGGAGTCCCTGGGGTGTTTGGTAGTGTAGTGCAGGAAAACATGCTGGGCAGGGTGTGAAAAATGACAGCTGCACAGTTCATAAGGAGGTGTAATTAAATGGCAGTGCTGAAAATGTGGCATACAAATATACAAAAGTTGCGGAGTTGCAAGGGTGCGTGGCAAATATGCAAGGCACGCTTGCAGCACTGGCAGTTTGTGGGCGTTCAGCACCAAATTTTCAACATAGGCATTTTAGCACCTCTGCTCATGTACAGTGTCACTGTCATTTCCTCAAAGTGTCCCAAGAAGTGATTTCGCACAGCGACCACGCTATTCTGCACCGGAAGTGCGGAAACACATTTTTGGGCAGGATATGTGAAGTGACAGCCGTACTGTTCATCAAGAGGTGTGTAAAAATGGCAATGGTGAAAATCCAGTGTGAAAATATCACAAATGCACGACAGTACGAGCATGTGTGCAATCTGCCAAAGCACGCTCATAACACAGTCATTTTATGGAGTATCAGCTCCAAATTTTCAACATAGGCATTCTAGGAGCTCTGCTCATGAACTGTGTCACTGTCATTTTCATAATCTGGCCCAAACACTGATTTCCTACAGCGACTGTGCAATTGTGCGCTGGAAGTGCGGAAACACATTTCAGGCAGGATGTGGGAAATGACAGCTGTACTGTTCACAAGGAGGTGCAGAAAAATGCCAATGCTGAAAATACTGCATTAAAATATTGCAAATGTGTGAAATTACGAGCCTGCATAGCAACTGCACAATGCACACTCGTAAAACAGGCATTTCTTGGATTTTTTCCACCAAATTTGGAACATAGGCTTTTTGAGAGCCAACCTCATGAACACTGGCACTGTCATTTCGTTAATGGGTCCTGAAAGGTGATTTTGTGCAGTGACTACAAAATCACCTTCCAAGGCTGATTAACACCATGACAGTGACAGAATTTATGAGGAGGGGCCCCAAAAACCCCACATTGAAAATTTGGTGCCAAAATTCCAAGAAATGCCTGAGATATGCAACAAAGTTGAAAAAACCCTATTCATTGCATTATTCAGCTTACCGGCATTTCCACAGTTTGCGGTCGGCTTTGAAGAATGCAGATGTGTTCCTGGTCCACTGAAGATCATTGCGCTGGAGTCCGGAGGTAAGTATGGGGTGAGGGGTGAGGGGAGGCAGGGTGCGCAGTGGGGGAGGGGATCTAGACTCGAGGGGACGGTTTCGTTTTTCTAGGTAAAAAAAGAAAACGTTGCAGGACAGTTTTGCAATTGCAGGGCATTTGGCACACACTGGGGTGGGCTCTGACATGCCACCTAAGTGGGTTTGGGGGTCCAGTAGCCAACAGAGTTGGGCACCCTCAGCCCGGCTACAACGGAGGTAATGCATGAGGATTGGGCACCTCGCTGGCAATCAAAGTCAGGGAGGGGAGCACGAGCTACAGGATTGCACCCCTCGGCATTCACACAGTTGGGGGTGATGCCACGGGGTGGCCCCCGTCACGCGGTAATGCCGGGGGCGCGAGCAGAGGGGGAGGGCACCCTCGGCATTCCACATTTACGGGGGATGCAGACGGGAGAGGGCTCCCCATCAGCACACAAACATGGGGGTTGCTGACAGGAGATTGGGCACTCCGATGTCGACAGAGGAGGCAGCCGCCCACTTGTCTACTCATGGCTACACGGTGGCATCAAGGCGCGACCGCGTATGACGCATTGCAGCGGACCTTTGCTTGATGTGCTTGCCCCATTATGTATGCATGGTGTGGCGGTGGCATGCAGGCTGATTGGAGAATGAGGGACGCACCTACTGATGCGTGCCCTGCATTCGCCGAGCAGCAACCGCGCCCCCAAGACCCGCACTGTCGCAAGATGTTTCTTTCGAATGCCCGCAAGCCTACATAAAAAGTGAAGCCACTTGATCACACTGGCTTTGAATACAGTGGATCAGGAGTTGCCATGTAATAATGTAAATCTTTTTATTATATTTTTAGATTCTTTGTTCTGAGTATGATTTGCCTGAACCTGTCTAAAAAGAACTGGAAAATCCAACCTGTACTCTTACTCTTTAACTGCCACCCCATTTCTAGCCTCCTCACCTTTCATGATAAAATTCCTGAAAAGGTAGTATTTGTCTCAATTTCCCAAGCCCCCTTCCCTGCAGAAGTATTCTGAATTTTCAGTTTGGTTTTGCTCCAGCACCACCATGAAGATTAGTTCTGTATGCTTAGTCAATTACCTCCTTCTCTCGGTGCCTGCATGCCCTTTCTCCTTCCTTCTTCTGTTGATCTCAAGGAACCCTTCAGCACTACTAACTGCTCCACTCTCAAGGTACCTTTCCACACTCCAGGGCCCTGACTGTCCCCTACAGTATCTTGTTTTGCTCACACATATTAAACTTCTCCTACTTCATCTCTAGTAGTGTCTGTTCATGTTGACAAAGACTACTGCTATGGGAATTTGCCTCACTAAACTACACCAATTATTTCTAAACTTCAGCCTTTTTCCAGTAATTTCCACAGTGAAGAAAGATGTAATCTTGCAGACATCAAAGAAAACATTTTATAACATGGGGACATATATATTAGAATCTTGATTGGTCAAGTCCTGGCACCTGACCGTGCATTAATGCACAATATACTAATAGTTGATGTGAGCAGGTGCCAGGCTAAATCATAGAACTGTGCCGGGTCTGGTTGTTGCTCCAACGAAGAAAACATCAAAATCAACCATTTTTTTCTCCTGTTAGTGAGCTAAGCAATTGAACATGGACAGCTCCCTGACAATCGCACCAAATCTGTGAGCAAGGGGCACAGAGCTGGCGTGTGTCACTGTACTGTCTGCAGTGGTAGGTACTCGGAGAAAGAATTCCTGTGCAAAGCACCAACTCGTTATGCGTGAGACACAAGTACGGTAGGGCAGCACATAGCAAAACCACCCATCCACCCCTGCAGATCGTGAAGAAGGGAGCGGACAGTAATCAGCCCTTCATGCAGTGTCCAGTGCTATGCTGTGGAGGGGCACATAGGGATCCTGCCTGTCTGCTATCCCTCTTCTTCTCCGTGCTCCCCACCCAGTGCTCAGCTCTCACACTGATGCCAAGATGCTGCACAGTTTTTACTGCATGTAGCTGCTGTACCACCCTTTCTGCAGCTCATACCATTCCCATTCCCCCGTGTATCTGCCCACTCTCCTTCCCTTTCTGCAGCACAGGCTGGTGCACATCCACTATGAATTTGTTCCTCAGTAATACCATATCTTCCTGCAACAGTGACTGAGAGGCACTAATGAAGAGTTATTGCAGGTTGCAGAGAGATCAGGACAGTGTCAGTGGCTGGGAGACAGTGAGGTGAGGAGATCCCTACTGGGTGACTGCATATCGCAGAGACGGTGATCCCATCATGTGCTGCAGATCCATCTCTCTCTCTCTCTCTCTCTCTCTCTCTCTCTCTCTCTCTGTCCTTCATACAGGGTACAGCTACTACACTCAGTAGTAGCTTAACTGTGTGGCAGAGAGAGTGAGAGACATGCAGCAGTGAGAGACACTCAGAGCCAAGCAGTTAGTGAAGTAGCTACTAAGGAGTGTTAGCTGGGGGCTGCTCTGTACCTTTCATATAAATGTATCTTACTCAGAGAGCCGAGCTCTCTGCACAGGTATCAGTACAGTCTGACGGCAGTTAGGCGAAGTGTGAGAGAGAGAGAGAGAGAAAGAATGTAAGGGAATGGTGATGTAGTGTCTGTCTCTCGCGCTCTGCATCTGTAGTGAAAGTGCAGTAATGTTATGCTGCTGCCGATTACATTATTTGTATGCCTCTTCCCACCATAAGTGCATTAATTGTCTGCCACTCCTGACCACAACAACATTAATTTTGTTGTAGTAGCAGGCTGTCTTCTACTGTGCTGTAAATATCACACCATTGCAAGAGTTGGAATACTTTGTGTGGGGGAAGTATACCTCCTAAAATCCTCAGTTTTTTTATCATTTTATACGTTTTTAGTTTATTTTTTTCACACTGTGGAAATCCCATGTTATAAGCGCAGTAATCCACTCCAAGGTGTGTGGGTATAGAGGATTAATCATCACCCTGGATGCTGTGAGGGCACTCGGGCTGTACCCTCATGCCTCATAATTCACCTGGGGTGTTGATTAATCTCCAATGCCAGCACACCCTGTCGTCGGTTATTGCTTACTTATCACCTTCCCAGCTCTTTCCCCATCCCCCCTCCTACCCACACTCACACACATTTTGAGTCCTAGCTTCCTACCAGTCACATTTTTAGCCACGTGCCCTACTCCTCACATTTTGAGCCATGTCCCCAAAAGTAAATAGTCACCCTCCTCTCTCACAGATGGCCTGTACCTACCCCAACCAGAGCTCTATCTCAGCAATTAAACAGTTACAACCCTCCTCTCCCACAAACTGGCAACTACCAAGCAAAAGCACTTTCCTCAGTCAATCGGTACTGGCCTTAGAAGCACAAACATGCACTGTATAAGTGTTAATCTTTTCAAACACCATAGTGTTAAATAGGAGTCCCCATGGCATAGCCACTCGCGTGTGTCATCAGATGTATGGCCATGGGGGACTGTAGGAGAATGATGGCAGGCAGACGGTCACAGGATGAACCAAACATTGAAATTGCAGCCCTGTAAGTTATTAATGAGATGTCACTACAGTGCATTTTAGCTCTGTGGGACCTACAGGTTGCTTGTTCTTCTTCCTGGGAAGCTGACAGTTTCTCTGTAAATATGTGAATAGTGGTAGAAGAAACTTCTTTATAATATGTACCCTTTTCTGTTTTGAAAACCTTCAAGATTTTTACTGGTTTTCTTTGTTTGCATATATCTCTAATTTTCTGACCAGTTTAGAAAGACAGCTCCCCTTCCCCAAAATTGTAATGGGGTACCTGAAAGATGTATTCCTGCTACTTTACCTGTGTCAGGAGGTAGATTACCCACCCTTAAACCCACACTCTTTGCTTTATTAATTTGTGACCCAGATGTCTGAGTCAAGGCATCCATTACCTGAGAAAATATCTGCCCTGATTGAGTGTCGGCCAACTATACACAAACATTATATACGTAGGAAGTAATTTTCAGTTGTTTAGTAGTCAAGGGGTGGTAATACCACAAATTGTTTGATCCCATATTATTTGTTTTAGTAATGGATCCAATGAACAGACATAAAGTAAAAGACTTAAAGGGCAGTCCAATGCATGCCACTTTTAACAGGAATCAGATTTCCCAGAAACACATTCAGATTAGAGGGATAACTGTAGCTCCTCTGTGTAACTGTTTTATCTAGGAAATTAATTCCTTTAGAATCCCATGATGAGTCAATACTAAGCAGAAAAGCTGAATATGACTCTATCAAATAATTTTTTAGGTCCAACAAAATAATATATCCATAAAAAGAGACCCTCTTTGAGCTCGTTCTATGACACCATAAAGTATAAATCGATTGTCCTGAATTGTACGGTCATGGATAGAAGAGGTTTGAACAGGATCAAGTAAATCCGTCATCACTGCTTGTAAATGTTCACATTGAATTTTGGATAAAAAATGTTGGTGTCTGAGTTCAGTAGACTGATTGGCCTCCAGCTGCAGAGATCACATTTGTGCCCTTTTTTAAACCGAAAAAAAGAACAACGCTTTGCCAAATGAGAGGAGGAGGGGAATCTTAAACTCCAAAATATGCTGAAACACTACAAATAGAAATTCTGAAATAATTTCAAAAAAGTTTTACATAATTGGTTAGTTACAAAACAATGTTTGATGTACCCTCCTCCTCCATATGCCATCATGCACTATATGCATTGATATTAAACTGGCATATTCACTCTTTAAGCTGGTGCAAAACGCGGCAGCTAGGTTGTTGACTGGAAGCCCGAGGTCCAATCATATAACACCTGTGCTTCGCGAATTGCACTGGCTGCCTGTACAGTGGCGGATCACTTTCAAGGTCATGTTGATGACCTATAAAGCCCTACACATTTTGGGACCTAGCTACCTGAAAGAACTCCTGACTTCTTACTGTCCCTCCCGCTCCCTCCGATCCTCTGGTGAGGGATTGCTGGAGATTCGCAGGGTAACCTTAAAAACATCTGGTGGAAGAACATTTGCCTTTATGGCCCCTACCCTGTGGAATTCTCTACCTTGCCATATCGCAATTGCCTGACTGTGGAGAGCTTTAAAAAAGCTTTAAAGACCTTCCTTTTTAACCAAGTATTTTTTTAGTGATTTAAATTATACTGAATTGTTTCTGAATTTGATGTTGTTTACAGTGTGGTTTCGATTTGTATGATTGATATTGTAAAGGTGCCCTGAGCTTTGGAAGGGCGCCTTAAAGAAATAAAAATTTACTTACTTACCTACTTACTTTAAGAATCAAATTCATTTATTTTATATATCAAGTAAGTGAGTTATATACATATATGTATCACTAGACAAATCACGACATAGAAAACTGACAGTCATCTTTACTCCCCAGATGTAGTCACAGTCTTGGAAACCTGGCTCAAACCACATGTCCTAGACCATGAAATGGAGATAAAAGGTTACAAAATAGTCAGACAAAACAGACTGGGCAAAAACGGAGGCAGTATCCTGATTTACGTTATATCCTCCCTAACTGCTTCCAAAGTATCAAATCCTGTCCTAAACAACACCAGTTGTGAAACAGTATTCACAACACTGTTGATGGGAGACACTAAACCCCTGACTATTGGATGCATCTATAACCCCTGCGAAGCAGCTCATGCCAATCTTAACTCACTTCTCATGGTGCTACCAAACCTCTTCAAGGGTGAGAAGTTGATATTGGGTGACTTTACTATTCACTGGGGACCCCAAATGAATGGAATATTAAAGAACCTAGTACTACAAAAACTGACCTGATTCAGTTAACTGATGAACACACCAGACTGATCACAAAAACAGGAAACCTCTCTATGCTAGTTTGGATCCTGGCCTCAAAGCCTGATAGCATTAGACTAGCAGGCACTTTTGCAGATGCCCTAAGCGACTACTCACCAGTGTTCGCAATATGGAAAATAATTTTTAAGCCCCCCCACCCAGAATATTCTGGGCCTGGAACTTCACTACATTTGTTAATGGATCCTTCCTTGACACTGTATCTGAGGTAAACTGGACCTACATCAAAAGAATCCCAAGCCTAGATGCCGCTTTTGAATTCTTTATAAATAACTTCCTGTCTGCAGTTAACAGGCATGCTCCACTGAAAAAATCAAGGTAAAAGGTCAGGATGCTAGGTGACTGTCCCTGGATCTGAAAAAAATCATGAAAGAGAGAGAGACAAGGCCTGGGGGAACTTCAAAACCACCTCTCAAACCTAGGCCTGGCAGAACTACAGGTAATCACAAAACAAATGCAAAAGAAAGCCCACATCTGCAAAATAATGTTACATCAGAGACCTCCAGAAAAAGAATCTCTCAGACCCTAGGATATTCTTGTCACAGATCAACACCCTCATCAAGGGTAGCCCCACCCAAGGTGACTGTGCTATAATAGCTGATGGGACCCACCTAAAGAACTCTGAGGGCACCACCAATGCAATCAACTCCTTCTTTATGGATTTAAATAAATTCAGGGTCCCACCTTACTGGGGCTCACCTTTCTTCCCAACCTGACTCTGATCACATTCCCCCCTCCCCTAACTTCCATTTCAAGCTGTCCAAAAACAAGGTCCTAAAACCACTCATGAACATTAAACTCCATGGTTTAGCTGGGCACAACAAGCTAGAACCAAGACTACTCAAGATTGCAGCCCCAGCTATAGCTGCTCCTGTATCATGGCTGTTCAACAGATCCCTTCTTGTGGAGAAAGTTCCAACACTCTGGACAGTTGCCCTGGTCACACCCATCCACAAAGAAATATCACGTGAACATGTGGAAAACTATCGCCCCATATCGATCCTCTCCATTCTTAGCAAGGTACTAGAGAGGGCAGTCTATAACCAATTAACAGAGTTTAATGAGAGGAATAACATACAAACATACGAAATTTGCCAGCAGATAAAGGCCTAGAGGTCTATCAAGTCTGCTTGAATGTGCAGCTAGCACCCCTTATTCTGCAGCTGCCCCTCCCTTCCACCCTTCCCCTTCATTAACCCTCCCCCTTGTCCTGTCCCATCCTCGTTTGAATCAGTCCACTGTTCTACTGCATACCACTTCAGCAGGTAAAGCATTCCATCCAGCCACCACCCTCTCTTTAAAAAAGTGTCTCCTCATCTCCCTCCTGAACCTTCCTCGCTCCAGTCTCATATCATGACCCCTGGTGACCATCCCCTCCCTTACTTTGAACAGCCCCCCTGTACCCGTCTTGTTTATTCCTTTCATGTATTTAAAGGTTTCAGTCATGTCACCCCTGTCTCTCCTCTCCTCCAGTGAGTACATGTTCAACTCCTTCAACCTCCTCTCGTATGATAAGTCCCCCAGCCCCTTGATCATCTTTGTCGCTCTGCGCTGCACCCCCTCCAGTAACTTAATGTCCCTCTTCAGATACAGACGCCAGTACTGCATGCAGTACTTCAGGTGTGGTCTAACTAACGACCTATACAGTGGCAGAATCACTTCCTCCCTCCTCGAGGATATACTCCTTGCAATACAACCCAGCATTTTGTTGGCCTTTGCAACTGCCTTCCTACATTGTGCCGAGTTGTTCATTGACCCTGTAATGAGCACACCCAGATCCTTCTCCTCCTCTGTCTGGGCTAGCTGCACTCCCCCTAGCTGGTAACTCCTCCTTGGGTTCTTCATCCCAAAATGCAGCACCTTGCACTTTTTGGCATTAAAACCCAGTTGCCAGGTGTCTGACCAGGTTTCAAACTTAGCCAGATCATCCTATAACCCCTGCCATCCCCCTAGGTCATCCACCACCACGCCTACCTTGGTATCATCAGCAAACAGACTGATCTTGCTCTTGATGTCCCATGATATGTCTGCAATGAATATCCCAAACAACACTGGTCCCAACACTGAGCCCTGTGGAACACCGCTCGTCACTGCCCTTGGGTGTGAGAGCTCCCCTCCCACCACCACCCTCAGTTGCCTTCCCTGTAGCTAGTTTTCTACCCATCTCACCAGCTTTGCACCCGCCCCTGTGCCTACTAACTTCCTTCCCAGCCTTCTATGTGGCACTGAGTTGAATGCCTTACTGAAGTCCAGATACAGGACATCCACTGCATGACCCCTGTCCAGTTGCCTAGTTACATATATTTACACATAGACAACATGATTTTAGAAAAAACCACAACACGGACTCTGCCCTCTTCTACCTCACCAATCATCTCTTCACAGCTCTTGACAAAGGCCTTTACACTGGATCAGTCTTCATAGACCTCACCAAGGCCTTCAACATGATGGACCATCAGCTGCTCCTAGTAAAACTCAAACTCATAGACCTTGACCGTTTGACAGTTCGGTGGTTTACAGACTACCTTTAGGGGAGATCCCAATTTGTCAGATGGCAAGGTGCACAATCTGAAAAAGGCCTGACTCTCGATGGTGTACCCCCAGAGATCCATACTGGGGCCCTTACTGTTCTTGATTTTCATAAATGACATGCCAAATCACTGTGGAGAGGCAAACGAACTCTTACATGCAGATGATGCAGTACTCTACAGGTCATCCAAGAACCTGAGCTCCCTGAAAAATTCTTTGACTAGTGATCTGCAACTCCTAGAGGGTTGGCTGGCAAGAAACAGACTAGTGCTCAATAGTAAAAAATCTAAGGCTGTTCTATTTGGCCCAACAAGCCTGGGCCCAGTTAGAGCCTCTCTTCTAACTCCATGCCTCTCGAATGGCACAATGATCAAGGTGGTAGATACAATTAAGTACTTAGGCATTACCGTTGACCAGAATTGCACTTTCAAGACACATATTGAACTGCTGACTAAGACAGTAAATCAGAAGCTTGGACTATTATACTGCCTTACCCCTTCCTCACGCAAAACTCCCAGCTAAGGATTGTTACCAGAACCCTACTACTCACCCTGCTGTATGGGTCACCTGTGCTACTCACAGTAAAAGGTGGGGAAAGGCAAAAACTTAGCACCCTCTATCACAGGGTGGGTCACTTTGCCATGGGGTCTCAGCCAAGGGAACACCACTACCAGGTGCTCCAAGCCCTGTTTTAGCCTCCACTGAAAGGGTGCCTTGAGTACCTATTGTTATGCTTAGCTTACAAACTTAAGTCGAACCATGCACCACCAAGCCTAGCACATACAATACTATAAGAACCAAAGAAAACAGCAGGCCCCTTACATCCTCTAACTGTCTACTTCTCGCTGTGGCCACAGTCAGGTCATCCCAGGGACGGAGGTTGCTCTTGACCAACATCCCGACCCTCTGGAATGCTTTCCCAGCAAATGTACAGACATGCAAGTCCCTGGGGGGGTTCAAAAAGGGACTTAAGACTCACCTGTTGGGGCTAAACCAATGCACTTGCTACCATTGAGAATTGAACCCTCTTCTGTGACCTGTATCTCCCTACTGCAATTGTTTTTTCTGTAACCATGATTGTTACCTACGATGGTTACCTATGTTGTATGTTGTAAACTGTCTAACTGTTTACTAGAAGTTATATTGTACACACTGTAGTGGGCTGATGCACACCATACAATGCCCATTGCATAACTGTCTGTTGAAAACTGTGCTAACTTATGAAATGTCAGACTGTAATTACTGCGTAACTCTATGGACTGTTTTATCTGTAATTACCCCCAGGTCACCCCTGAAAAAGGGACTGTCATGGTGTCAGTGGCCTTACCTGGTTACCAAAATTAAATAAATAAATAGTAACAGAGCAATGCCTACATGGCAAACTGGGATTGAATTTCACCCTGGCTAAAATAGAAATAAGCTGTGTAACTGCTTCTTGAATATCTGGTATGGTCAAACATGATCTATTTAACCTCTGTCTCCCTATTGGTCTGTAATCTGTGATCTGAATACATCAAATGACAATTTAAAAGCATATGATATGAGAATTCCTCTAGAAACAATTGGAAGTATGTAGTCATCAGCAAATAAGATAAAAAAGATAGTGTATCCTAGTAGCCAATTTATTTCTGAAATATGGTTCACCTCCTGAAGTATGTGGGGATTTGAAGGTGTCAATTAAGCCTTCCAGTTTAATAACTTATAAAGCACATACTTCACAATAATTTTTTCCAACATCTCTCCCCTCCAAGCTATCTAGTCTACACTTCAAATCACTCCCAAACTCTCAAATTGTTAGCTATCTGGATATATTGTCTAATTCTTTAAAACAGAGCTATCCATGCTGCTTTAATTTGTGGGTATAAATATTTAATAAACAGAATCACTCAGATTGATAGGAGATAGCCAGTAATAAAGCATTCCTGGGCAAATATCCTCTTATCTACAGATTTCAAACCCAGACCCCTGAAAAAGAATATGTACTCCATCTGCCCTATCTTCTCCAAAAGGCCAAAAGGACTGACCCCACACCTATTCTCTTTTAGCCTGAGATAAATCAAAAAGAGATCATAATGCAGTCTCTTGCAAAAAATGATGTCAAAAGAGTGTGATGCAGATACGAAAATACACCCCGTCTTTTGTCACTCTATACTGCAGAAGTTTAATGGGGCAATCTTTATAGAGCCAATGATGGATAAATGAGGATGAAGCAGACACTTGGCAGTATAAAGTCATACCTCTATTGGAGGAGGAAGAAGATGATTTATCCTTCTTCTTCCTTGGTTTCCTGGTACTAGTTCCACCTTCCTTCTCAGTTTCTGAATAGGTGAGAGTATGTGATGATCTAGAATGTAATAAATGAGGGGAAACATCAGAGTCCATGTCACTATCATCTGATTCTCCCCAATTTCTCTACAATCAGATTATTTCAAATTTATTCCCCCAGAAAAATAGGGTATGACTGACACTGTTGAACCACATATCTCTCCATCTTCGGGAGACTATACTCATCCCTTCATGGAGGGAGGATTTGTATTATTGCCCAGTACATGGTTTTTCCTTCAGGCCAGATGGGGAAGGCTGTGTTTTCCGAACATCTTCCTTAAGATTTTCAGGTGTAGGCTTAGAGACATTAACTTCAGCAGTCAAGACTTGGGCACGTGGAGCCAGGAAGGCACATACAGAGCAGCATGTTTGTAGAAGGTTGCCACAGGTTCAGATGAGGTAATGATGTATCCACTTGAGAGTGGTGTTTAGATGATGCAGCAGTGCAGCTGGCTTGCTGGACTTTTCTTAGGATGTTCTTTTCATCAAAGTCATCATTCTTATTATGTGTTGCCCAGGAGTGTAGCCAGAAATTTCCATTTTGTACACAGTCTCCAACACTTACACCCCCCCCATTAAAAAAATTTCGCATCCTTTCCAAATGATACCCCCTTCCAAATAAGTCAGACTGTTGTCAGATGATTCCTCTAATCTCTAAAGAGGTTATACATGTATCTGTCTCCTAAACAACAGAAGTTTAAACAGATACACTCCTCAGTAGCCTACACTAACCCAAATATTACAGATTAGAATTAAAATGTTAACAGAAAGGCTTATGGTTTGTGACAGGCACTCAACAAAACTGTACACAAATGTGTACAGTGAGTATGCCTGCCTACATCCTTGGTGTTGCCCAAGGGCATTTCTGTAATGAATGTACTCTATCCTCACACAGGTTGCATCAAAATAGATTACAACATGTCATACTAACAAGGCCAAACTCCCCACACAGGCCACAGTGTGGTTGGTCACATGCGGTGTTAAGATGTCCTAGCTATGTGTTTATAGCAGGCTTTTGGCTGTCCTGCATAAAAGTTGACCATCCTGTCTCAGCCTTGGAATAAGCTATTAGGTAAGTGTGCAGACCCTGCCTCCAGTTCTTTTAGCTTCATCCTAAGTCACCAACCCCCAGAACATATTTTCTCCGAATCTATCATGGGCTCAATGTGGCCTATCACTTCACAGCGCTGTCCCAGCCAATAATAAATATCACTAACATTCACCCCTGCATTCCTAAAAAAGGTTGGTGACTGTTTTAGTTTTGGACTTTGTTAATAGTATAGCCAGAAAGGTGAGTTTTTCAACTGGCGATATTTGAGCCAGAAATGCTCAGGACTTTGTGCAGACCTAAAACTGACACTTTAAATTATCTTCTCCAGAAATACACTACCGGTCAAAAGTTTTAGAACACCCCAATTTTTCCAGTTTTTTATTGAAATTTATGCAGGTTAATGTCTCAATGTACTCTGAAATTAAAGCATAGAACAAATAAACAATTGGAGATAAAAAAGAAATCATAGAATCATTTTGTTTAACAAAATTTAATCTAAATTTTTGACTCATCAAAGTAGCCACCTTTTGCAGATATACTGTAACCACCGAACACACTCGTGGCATTCTTCCTACAATGGACATCAAATATTGTTCGGGACATTCTTCCCAACACTGTTGCAGAAGTTCCCACAAATGTGTTGCACTTGTAGGTTGCTTTGCTTTCACCCTTCTGTCCAGTTCATCCCAAACCAGCTCGATGGGGTTTAAGTCTGGAGACTGTGCTGGCCATTCCATGATTTGAAACCTACCGTCTTGTTCTTTTCCTCGAAGGTAGTTCTGACATAGCCTGTAGGTATGTTTTGGGTCATTATCTTGCTGTAGGATGAACCCCTGACCAACTAGACGTAGACCAGAGGGTATTGCATGGCGCTGCAAAATGCTGTGGTAGCCCATTTGGTTCAGGGTGCCAGTCACTCTGTGCTGTTGTCCTGTGAGCCGCCTATCACGCAAGCTGTTGACTCTCAGAAACTTGTCTTCTGATTCTGTTGTGGCTTTGGGTCTGCCAGACCTCTTTCTGTCAGTGTTTCCTCCAGTTTCCAAGTGCTTTTTGATGGTGTAGGAAACTGTACTCACTGACACCTTGGCTTTCTTTGCAATTTCACTAAAGCAGTTTTTGCTAACCTAAACTTTTTTTTTTTAACCTCTAGCAGTTTACCGCTTACCTTTGTACCATTTCAAGTTATTCACTGGACTTGAATTGCTTAAATTTCAATAAAAACTGGAAAAATGGGGTGTTCTAAAACTTTTGACCGGTAGTATACATATCAAAGCATGTATTTCTGATGAAAAAAATTTCATTTAATTTTTTAGCAATTGGCAGACCCCATACACCATGTCCAGGTGTTTACTGGATTTACTGGATCATGTAGGACAAAAGCAGGCACAAGGCCCATCGAGACTGTTCTCCCACAACTGTGGGGCAATGCTGAATTGGATTAATGTACTTCTTGCCAAATGTCATGCTTAGACTTAAAGGAATCAAAACTAATTGAGTCTATGCTCTCCTGAGATAGAGCATTCCACTGTTTTCTACTCTTATGTGAAAGATGTCATCATCAAGGCCACTGTTTTTGGTTTTTTACCGGAAAATCCGGTAAAATTCAGGAATTAGGGCTGCCTGAAAACCGGCAAAAATGAAGATTTCATGGAATCTGGGGTTTTTTATCAGATCAGTAAATCTATAAAAAAAGTCTGTTTTTATTTTAATTCCTTCCTATACTATTTTCAGTTTGCTTTATTTAATGCTCTGTATATTAAGCCTTCTTTTATTCTGATTATTTATGCACATACTGAAAGAATGATAACAGAATCCTGGTAAAATCCGGAAAGTAGAGTAACAATCACCAGTGAAATTCTGGAATCTTAAGTCTTGAAAACAGAATTTAATTGTTTTAATCACCATAAATCAGTGGCCTTCGTCATCATGCTTATTAGTGTTAGCCCAGTCAATTTTGAATTGCTGATTATGTAGTCTTCCCACTCTATGTTTATTGGCTAATGTTAGCCCACATGACTCTAATAATGCAGGTGTACATAATAGCTTATACATAAGCAAAAGCTCACCCCTTTGCCTTCTTAAATTTAAGGGACATAGTCCAGTTTCCTTGAGTCTATCTTCATAATTTATTGATTTTAATTGTGGTATTAGTTTGGTAAGTCTCCTTTGAACTTGTTCTATCCTATTAATGTCAGCCTTAGAATACGGACTCCAAAAGGGAGACCCATAATTCAGTTGTGGTCTAACATATGCTCTATTCAAAGACACTCAGATTTATTAATAAAAGTTTTATTAATATGTCTTACAATAACGTTTGCTGATCTAACCACTTTACTACAGTGGTTACTGGATGATAACTTATTATTAACTAAGTTACCCAAGTCACGTTCACCAGTAGTAGATTTAAGTGGAGAATTAAGATAGTATATACGATGTAAATTATTTCTACCAAAATGTAGGACCATACATTTTTCAGTAATAAAGGCCATTGAGTTCGTCTTTGCCCAATGCTCTATATGAGTTAGGTCCTGTTCAAGCTGTATTATGTTAGATGGTGAGTCAACTCTACCTCCAATTTTTGTGTCGTCTGCAAATTTTGACAGTATATTGTTTGAAGTAAGTCTCATGTTGTTTATAAAAATGTTAAATAGAATAGGGCCCAGCACCAAGCCCTGGGGAACACCACTAGCTACCCTGCAAACAGTGAAATGTACACCATTTATTCTAACCACTTGAGTTTGATTTAAAAGCCATTGAATTATCCAATTGACTAAATATGGAGGAATCCCTAGCTATAAAGTTTATTAATCAACAAGGCATGTGATACTTTGTCAAATGCTTTGTTAAAATCAAGCAATAGTACATTTGCTGAAATATTGTTATCCAGATACCTGCTTATTGTTTTATAAAAGGATATAAGATTTGTGGTGCAAGAATGCACAGTTTTAAAGCCATGTTGGGAGTCACCATGGATGCTTAGTTGTTGTATAACTTTCTCAATCCTAGCTTTAAGTGTTCCATAACCTTTCCAATAATATCGGTCAAGCTAATTTGCCTGTAATTCTGAACATTAGATTTATTAAGATTTATTTCCTTTTTTGTAAATAGGTATAACTATAGCTCTGTGCCAGTCATCTGGGATTTCATTCTGTAATAATGATTTATTGAACAATAGCATGAGAGGAATTGCTATGGTATTCTGGGTTTCCACTAGGAATCTTGAATGGATATAGTCAGGTACCAGGTGTGTAGATTTTGTTAAGGATGATAGAATAGTCTTTATTTCTATGAGGTCAAACAATGGAATATGTAAATTATTATTATTATTTATTGTAGGATAGGAGTTGGGTTTATCAAAGACTGAGCAGAAATATCTGTTAAAATTATTTGCTATCCCCAGGTCAAATGTAATAGTGGTTCCATTATCTTAAAGGGAGCCAATTTGTCTTATATTTCCCTTTTTATTATTTATTTATTGAAAATGTTTCACCAGGAAAGGCGCACTGAGCAAAAAGATGCTCGTCTCACGGTGCGACCTGGGAGGAAGGGTTACAGTGGAGGCAGATCACATACAGACAAAGAATATTGAATTACGCAAAACAGATGATGTACATAGCTGGGAGGGATAACATAAGCACATTATTTACAATAGGTTGAACAATACAGGAGTACTTTAGTACATTTTTACAATAGGTGAAACAGTACAGAGATCAGAACATGAAGGACAGGGTATACATAACATGGAACACTTCAGGTTAATACATGTTTAAGTAAGTGCCAGTAACAATGCATGAGTGATGGTAGTATGACATGAGTTGAAGCGAGATGCATCAAGTTGACAGTAGGAGTTGGAGAAGAGATGGGGTGATAAGGGTGGGGGGAGAGGTGAGCAGTAGCAGTGCATGAGGTTGAGAAGTGTGGGTTACTTAGGAGGGAGGGAAGGAGAGGGCAGGGTAGGCAGAGATTAGGAGGGAAAAATTAGAGTGGGAGTGATGAAGTGTGTAGGGCAGTGTGTAAGCCAGGCAATTTGGCAAAGGCCGAGCCGCTGGTCAGGCACACGGGGGGATGGTGGAAGAGAGCTGTCGGGGTGGGGGTCAGGGGCAGTTGCAATTTGGTCCAAGGAAATTAGTGAGGGCAATGGATAGGGAGTGTTTGAATGATGAGAGGTGGATCTGAGCTGGCAGGCAATTCCAGAGTTCAGGGAAGAGGTAAGAGAAGGCTGATTGGCCGGCGGCAGTCCTATGGTGAGGGATGACCAATAGTCTTGCATCAGAAGACCTGAGAGAGTGGATGGGGGGGGGGAAGATAGGGAGGAGGGAGGATGCGAGGTAGGGAGGGAGCTGAGCCAACAAATGGAAGTGAATTTGAAACACAATGAATTTAGGTGCCGGTTGCTCAGGGATGGTAGGGCCAGAGATCGGTAGAGCTTGCAGTGATGAAAGCAGGGGGGAGCATCGAGGGCGAAACAGCAGAAGGCATTAAAGAAGGAGTCAAGTTTGGTTAGGGTGGTCTTGGCGACGGAGCTATAAACGACATCACAGTAGTCGAAGGAGGGTAAAATAATTTTCTGGACTAATTCCCTTCTGACCCGTAGAGGGAGACCAGAGCAGTTGCGATAGAGGGCACCAAGTTTTAGACACAGTTTAGAAATGATGGCATCCACATGTGTGTGCAGAAGGAGATGTGTCAATCCAGCCAAGTCCCTAGGTATCTGAAGGAGGGCACATCCTCGAGGATGGAGTTATTTAGGGTATGGAAGCTGAGGGGGCAGGTGAATTTGGATAGGCGCTGTCTAGTGCTGAAAGTCATAGAGACAGTTTTTTTGGCATTTAGGGAGAGCTGGTTGGTATTGAACCAGTGTTGGATTTTGTTGAAATCAGTTTGGAGTTTGGAGAAGACGTCTTCATGGGTCCGACCAGAGGAAAAGAGGACCGTGTCGTCTATGTACATATGGATTGTGGTAGAGGAGCAAGAGTTAGGCAGGTCATTTAGAAGGATGGAGAAAAGGATGGGGCCAAGAACTGAGCCTTGGGGATGCCAGTGGTGATGGCGGGGGAGGTATGGTCAGCAATTTTATTGGACTGGGTTCTATTTGTAAGGTAGGCTCTGAACCAGTTAGTGGTAGATTCTGCTAACCCAGCTCCAGATAGGTGGGATAGGAGGAGAGGATGGGATACCATGTCGAAAGCTTTTGCTAAGTCAATAAAGATAGCAGCAGTGATTAGTCCATTATCCATCCCAGTGAGGATGGAATCCGTGAGTTGTAGTAGGGAGGAGGTGGTTAAGTGGTGTTTTTGGAAACCAGACTGAAAAGGGGTGAAGAAGTTACTTTCAGAGAGAAAGTCAGAGAGTTGGGAAAGCACTAGGTGTTCCTGTAGTTTGGCAAGGGTGGGGAGGAGGGAGATGGGGTGGTTGTTTGTTGTGAAGGTAGGATCACCGCCTTTGGGGAGGGATATAACAGTGGCATGCTTCCATTTGAAGGGGAGTGCCTCGGTGGAGAAAGAGAGATTTAGTAGGGCCACGAGGGGAGTAGCAATGGCGGGGGCAGAAAGGAAGAGGAGTTTGTTATCCAGACCATCAGGGGATTTGCCTTTGGAGGGGTTCAGGGAGTGTGAAGGGCAGCAAGGGTTTCAGCGTTCCTACCAGTTGGAAGGTGGATAGATGTCTGGGGAGTGGGTGAGGTTGCTGAAGGAAGGGATTTTAGGAGGGCCTGTGTGCAGGTAGTAATGTAGGTATTAAACTCAGAGGCGACTGTCAGGGGGTCAGAGAGGAGAGTCCCATGGGAGAGGAGAAGAGGAGAGGAGGGGGGCTTGTTGTTTGGGGGGTGAAGAGGGAGTTAATGACCTTCCAGAATTTAGAGGAGCACCCAAGGTTTGCATTTAGGTTGTTGTTGAAGTAATCAGCCTTAGCTAAATGAATGGCCTTTGTGCATTTATTGCGGAGCGTGCGGTAGGTGATGTAGTTATCTGGGAGGGACATGGATTTGTAGTTTCGCCAGGCCTTATCATGGGCTTGTTGGCAAGCTATCAGCTCAGGGGAGATCCAGGGTAGGTGAGACCCCAGGACTCTAGTCCAGCGCAGGGGTGGTGTGTTTGTCCCAGATGGCGAGAAAGGTGTTTTGAAAGTGTGAGAGGGCCATATCCATGTTAGAGCAGGTAGAGCTTGGGACCCAATTTGAGTGGGCCAAATCATCCAGCAGGAGGGAGAGGTTAAGGGATTTGTATGACCATTGGAATATGAAGTTGGGAGGGGATTTAGTTCTGTGGATCTTGCGGACCAAGTAGATTAGATGGGGGTCGCTGATGGAATCAGGGAGGAGGCCTGAACTGACGACGCAGTGTGGGTGGGATGTGAGCGCCCAGTCAAGGAGGGAGTGATTACCGGACTTATGGTTAGAGCGAGTGGGTTCCAAGATGGTTTGACTAAGGTTTAGGGTGGTTATTTCAGTTTGGATTTTGTTAAAAGTGGGTGCTAGCCAGTTGTGGTTGAAGTCTTTTAGGACATATAGTTCACCTGATTGTGTGAGATGAGAGCTGGCCTAGGAGGTTGGTGACTATTGTGGTTGATGTGCCTGAGCAGCAATAGATTCCAGCCACAAAGATAGGTAGTGAGGAGGGAGAGAACAGTTTTACCATTAGTAGCTCGAAGGCTTTAGGTTCAGCTTTAGTGAAGGAGACAGTGAAGTGTATGGTTGATTTGATGTACATAGCCACACCACTGCCTCTGGAGGGCCGGTCTTGCCATGTGATGGTGTACCCTGTAATAGTGATGGTATTGTCTGGAAGGCTGGG
This sequence comes from Neoceratodus forsteri, assembly GCA_016271365.2. Classification (NCBI taxonomy): domain Eukaryota; kingdom Metazoa; phylum Chordata; order Ceratodontiformes; family Ceratodontidae; genus Neoceratodus; species Neoceratodus forsteri. The sequence goes on along the minus strand of CM057456.1, from coordinate 664,277,505 downwards.
GTTTAGCCAGGTCTTGGATAGGATGATTATGTTAGGGACATGGTGGGCGGCTAGGATGTGGAGCTGATCGAGCTTAGGGGCTAGGCTATGAATATTTAGATGGAGAAGGCATAGGCCACAGGGAAGGTAGCCGGAGTGAGTGTCAGTGGAGGTTCTGGCTGAGGAGTTTGGTGTGTGGGGGTTGGAGCCTGAGGACAGGGTAGGGCCTGGGTTAGGGTGTATATCCCCTGCTGCCAGAAGAAGTAGGACAATAGTTAGGTGGCAGTGTAGAGTGTGGAGGGACCAGGGTTTTTCCATACACAGGTTGGCAGAGGCACTAGGGCGGGCAGAGTGGAGGGAAAGGGAGCTGGAGAGGGAGAGAGAGGCTCCAGAAGGCAGCCAAAGGAATGAGACGGGGGTGGGGAAGTGTGACCAGGAGATGGCTGGGAGGGATGTAGAGGACTTATAGGGGGCTTTTGTAGGATGAGTCAGAATAGCAGGGGGGAGGGTGCTGGGTAGCCGCTTTGGGGGGGGAGTTAAAGTGGGAAGGGACAGTAACATGGAGAAGAACAGTAGTACGAGGGTTGTTGATGAGGACAGCTTACCAATTTTGGGGATGAGGTGCTCAAACATAGTGACAGGGTAAGTGGGGTGGTGAAATATGAATAGTTTGGTTGCCCCTCAGAGAGTGTAGATACCACTTTCGAGTAGTGGTACTCTCACAGACTCTGGTGGACAGGGTACAAGGTTCAAATCTCTAGCTGGGCAGTTGGGAGAAGGCCAGGCAGAGAGTGGGGAAACTTGGTTCAGGAGGACTTTCTGTGGCTGGGTTTGGGCTACAACAGGGGTGAGAATAGTGACTCCTAGTGGTCACTGGGGGTAGTGACTGGCTAGGTGGGGGGTCAGAAGGATGGGCAGCTGGATGGCAGGACGAGGGTAAGGTGTGGGCAGAGGCAGAGGTGGGATAGGGGAGAGATGTACCTAGACAGGTAAAGAGGTTACAGGAAGTAGGAATGGGGAGGCTGAGGTGATAGGATCAGAGGGTCCCTCTATTGGCTATCTGGTATAACCAGCAAATGGAGAAGTGGGGACTTAGTAAATTTGGGAATAGGAAATGACATCACTAGACAGCAACTATAAAGGAAATGCCGAGCCAGGGTGGGTGGCTGGGTGGGCAGTCGACACACACAGGCGTGTGGCAGGCTATCCACACAAAGGGTGCTACAGATGAGGTAGTTTATTACCTCTTCGGCACCCGCGTGTAACTCCGTGCTCCAGGAGGGAGCTCCTGGGCAGGGAATCGGCGACTGGGACTGCTAATGTATGAAAACTGTGATTTTTGATTAGTTTTAGAATGAGCTAAGTTAAATTCAAATTTCAGTTTGGCTATTCTAATTGATTTTTTTAATGTGGAGACAGCAGTTTTTATTTGTGCCTAGCAGTAAAATTGGGATTTTCTTTTTTGTATTTCCTAAATAAATGCAGGGGTCATCGGAAGTTCCATCGAGGGGTCGTGAGGACTAAAGAAGTGACTGCCATCCCCACACATCACCTCACCTCACAGAACGCCCCCCCACCCCCAAGGATTGCCGAAAGCTGCAGGGGTCATCGAGAAGCTCCGTCAAGGGTCGTGAGGGCTAAAGAAGTGACTGCCGTCCCCACACATCACCTCACAGAATGCCCCCCGATCTCCCAGGACTGCCGAAGCTGCAGGGTTGTCGGAAGCTCTGTCGGGGTTGTGAGGGCTAAAGTGCCTGCCCCCACATCACTCACAGAAGCCCCACCCCCAGGACTGACAAAAGCTGCAGGGGTCACCGGAGGCTCCGTCGAGGTTATGAGGCTAAGAAGTGCCTACCCTCCCATACATCACCTCACAGAACACCCCCCACCCCCCATTGGCAGAAAGTCTGGACCGCGCACTTGCGGGAGCAGCACTAGCCTGCTATAAAAGGCCTTTGTTTACCCCGCCTCCACCACCACCCTTGGTCGGCTCTCTGCTTTATACGCAGAGTCACATGAGGCTGCAGAACCAATCAGCGTACTCTCTCATTAGCAGCTGATCTGCTATCACCACTAGAGGCCGCCACCACTTGTTTTGTTGGGACATTATAAAGCAAGATGCTACTGCTTTTTCTCCCACTGTTCCTCCTGTCTTTTCCCCAAGCCTCTCTCCCCCCAGCAACCCACCCTATTACACCCCCACTACCCCCTGCCAGGGGCGTCATTTTGGGGTTGCCATGGGTCACATTCGCAACCCCTATGAAAATTTTGCAACCCCTATAACGAGCATGTGACCCCCTGTCCTTGCTTAATGGACGATAAACCTGGCCGCCACTAGCCAACCAAATTAAAAAAAAAACAACACTTTTTTTGCCTCCCCAGCGTTACGTGCCCATGCACTTGTGCTGTAGGCAGACTGTGTGGAGGAGGTTTCAGGAGTATGTGCTGGTGTAGGGGATTGGTACCCGGCGCGCGCTGCACGCATTCTCTCAGCCTGGTTGAGAGGATAACGGATAAGATGTCACATAGCAAGCAATTTTCGGCAAGGAAGTTATTAAGCAAGCATGGCATCTAGGAGAAGACAGAGCTGGTAAGATAAACTGTTTTTTGCTTTGAGAAAAAAATGGACCGCGACTGGCAAAGTGTGCGTTTACTTGGAACTTTGGATTTTTATATTACGATTTTGTTTGAACTCCAGCAGGAAACATGTTTTTAGATGCAGAATTATTTAAATGAATGGCATAGTGCTATAGCAGCTTTGCTGTTGCGTGAGTTATTTAAAAAAAAAAAAACAGTGAATTTACTAATACAACAACTTTGTATTCTGGGAACATGCTTTAAGAAGCGGAGTCCAAGTGAATGGCATAATGCTGCAGTGGTCTTTCTTCTACTTGAGTCATCCAAAAAATAGTTAATTTAACCAGTTAAACCTAAAGAGATGGGGCTGGATATTCAAACTGCACCCAAAAAGTGCGCAATAGCAGGAGCAAGCACAAGTCCATTACGCCCATGCGCAATAGACATGATATTCAAAAAAGAATCAAGCCAAATTAGCCAACAGCTAACGTCTGAATATCACACAGCCTGCGCCATAGTGCAACTAGAAGAAGCTGAGCAGATCACGATGCGGCATAGGCGTAACAAAGGCTGCCCAGCGAGCAGCCCAGTGCTTCCCTAGCGCAAGCAGGAGCCCCAGCAGCAGAGTAATGTAACTACACAACCAGGGAGGTAGGTAGGGGTCCACCACCATGCACATAGATGGGCACAGGAACACACAGCAGAACTGACAATGTGCCCCACACCCTAAGCACTGCACAACTGGGGAGGCTGGAATTTCACAGGCCCAAGGGAGAAGCAAATAAAGCACAACTGGGTCATGGTGCTCCAGCACACCCACCCGCAGCCTGAGACTGCCACACAAGGAGGGCGGACCACCGTGCCACACCAGCTCTCCTCAGTGCACAGCACACCCTGCTCTGTGACCCCCAGACACCCCCCATTAGCAGTGACCACCACTGCAGGAAACCCCATGCATACCGCCACCCCCACTGTCACACTGCAACCTCGTATACCACAGAACCATACAAGCCAGCCCCACCATGAGCACCCAGCAGTGGGTGGCAGCACATGGCAATGCAACAACAGCAGACACAGTGCCAACATGCACAATACCCGTGAGGCACAGCTGAGAGACCGACCATGTGTCGGCACAAGAGGTACCCTACACGGGAAAGGGTGTGCCCCTGACACCAACACCATTGAGACAGCATACTGCACAGTAGACAAGTGTCACATCCCGACCCACCACTAGCCACAGCAGCCAGCACAGACACCCACAGTGGTGCATGGAAGCATGCATCACACTGGATGCAACACAGTGCAGGCAACACACACCATACCCACGGGACAATAACAAAGGGGCACCATTGGCACCGAGCCCCAGTGTGGGCCCATGAAACTGAGCACACACAGCCTGCAGTCCTCCATGGCACAGGGGTGACACCCACCCTGTGCATGCACTGTGGTCCTGTACACCACCATCATATGCCTGGAGCACAAGTCACAGACAGTGGTGCACAGCCCCTGCAACACACACAAGCCACAGCATGGAGGTGGGACATCAACTGCGGAGGCCACAGTGCCACCCGAGGCAAACATGCACCACACCAGTGACAGGAGGCAACCCAGCATTGTGACAGTCACAGTGGTTGACCTGCAGGGACAGCCACCACTGACAAGGCATCAGACCTTGCAGGCCACAGACATGCAAGGGTGTCAGCTGCACAGGCCAAGGACGGGTTGACAGGGGCACAATGGACACATAGCATGCACCATGGACCACTGCACACAGTAATGCAATGCACGGAGAACAACACACACACCACAGACACTGACTGATAGCCACTCCCACACCATAGACACTCCCCCATGCACACACACACAGATATACCCATGACTGAACCACCCCAGATGCCATGCACACACTGCAGCTGAGCACCTATAACCAGCTGCAAATCAGAGACCACCACAGTATTCATATCAAAATATTTCTATTGCAATATATGAAACACAACTATATACAGAAAACTATGTACAAATGGGGGAGAGACAGAAACAAGGTGGGTGTGGGTAAGGGGCAGAGGTGAACATATGGGAGAGGGAAGGTGGGGTGTGAGGGTTGGTCAAAGGGGGGAAGTTGCAGGCAGGTTCTTGCAGGCATTAGCGGCCAGCCTGGTCCTCCTCCACCTGGGGCTGTCACCTGGACTGTCTCCTCCTCATGACCCCATGCTTCTGTATGTCCCTCAGTATGGTCAGGGACTCCTGTGCCACCTGCAGCAGCTCCTGCACAGCCTGCTGGATCCACAGGAGTATCCGTTCACCTAGGATGAGGGATCAGAGTCAATAGGTGTGACTGTCCATCCCCCTGCAGCCCACCCATTATGCATGACATACAGCCATGTGTCACGCTCCTGCTATGGTGTGCGCCCACCCACAGTGACCGTGTCCATGAGGCATGCACAACCAGGCAGCAACAGCCATGTGTACCACTACACACACCAACCGCCCATGTCCAGCAGAGCACAACCAAGGCCGTACAGTAACATGGCTATGTGGTGTGCAGGCAGTGCCACAGCCATGTGCCCAGTGCACGCATGGACCACCATTGACACACTCCCAGCCATGCAGTGCCATTGGACAGTGCTGACTGTCACAAGTCACATGCATGGCAGTGGTGTCCATGGATGGTGGCCATGCCCTGCTTCCCACTCTGTTACACAGCATGCAATAGTAATCATGGTGTCATGGCACTCACCCTCATCGGGATGTTGTTGTCGGTGGTGTTGGTCCCCGACATGCCTGTGTGCTGCATCCTCCTCCCTCTGCTGCCACTCCACCATCCACCACCACTCGTCCATGCCTGTGGGAGAAAAAAGGAGAGAAAAACATTAGTACAAACCCAAAGCATAGTCCCCCTGCCCCAATGTGTGTGCCCACCCACCCAGCCAGACCCACCCACCCCATACCTTGTAAACACACCACAGCCAACCCTAGACTATCCCTCCCCTATGTGCTGGACACATAAGACAGTGTTACCCATATAGATGATACAAGTGTGTAGACGTATCACCCACCTGGACAAGGCACCATGCACCTCCTGGCACACAACTGCAGATGGGCAAGTAGCTCCGGCTCCCTCCTCCTAAGGTCCCCGTAATGGTGCCTGTACTGCTCTACTGTCCTCCTATGTCCAGTGGCCACCTCCAGGTCAGTGGCCACCTCCTGCCAGACCTGGGTCCTAGCCCTGTCCAGTGCCTCTTCTCCAAAGAGTGGGCCATAGTGTGGCTCCACAATGGCCACAAGGTTGGCCAACTCAAGGGCACTCCATTGAGGGGCTCTCCTGCATGCCATCTCAACCGCTGTAGTAGGAACTATGGCACTCTGCAGCGCGGCCACCCATGTGGAACTATTGCGCAGTACAGCGCTGCCATTCCCTATCATGCTGTTAATGAACAGCGTGATAAAGGTGCAGCCATGCCGGACGTATGGTGCCAAAGGTTGGGCACAGGGTCATGGGTCTCTGGCACAAGGCCACGCACAGCACCATCGGACGTCTATGCGTCTAGCGCAATTGGTTGCCTGTGTGCCAGCGCCCCAGTGAACTGTCGCGCTGTTGTGCCACAGCACCATGTAGTGACCCATGCCATAGCACCACTGGCACAATGGTGGCCACGCCCTGCATTGCCTACCACGCACAGCACATCATCAGCATGGCAGATGCCTGCGTAAGCTACCTGGACATGCGCAGCGAGGTGTACTATGCATGCCACAGAACTGTGCCATTAGCTCAGCACATTCAACACAATTGCGCAAAGTGCAAAAGCATGATATTCAGCCATCATATGCTAATCATCCGATTAGCCATGCAATGGCACAGCAGCGCAATTTGCATCTCATTAAAGTTGCTCCTCACCTAATTTGCGACACTGTTCTGCAGTGGCCATATTCAGTTACTGCAGTTTATTGGTGAGTTGCATGCTGTGTGGGGTTCTGGACTGTGGTATCAGGAACTTGTTTTGTACTGCACAGTCACAGGTAACCACTGTCATCCTTACAGGCTGAATAATGACTGAGCGAGGTCTGGGTGAGGAGGACTAGGATGGTGGGCGGAAGAAGAGGCCCAATTTCACCAAGGCCGAGACGGAGGCACTCTTCGAGGCATACCTCGATCAGGAGCCACTACTCAGTGGATGGTGGGGCACCCCTCAGGCCCATGCTGCTGCATGGGAGGGGGTGGCATGTGCCGTGAACCTGCACGGCAGCCACCAGCACTCCGTGCAGGAGTGTGAGAAGAAGATGGGTACCAACAGGAGGAGGGTGAAGGAGAAGGTGGCTGCCATCAGGGCAGCACGTGCTGCAACAGGCAGGGGCCAGCCGGAGGTGGTGTAGCTGACACCAGCAGAGGACAGACTCACTGCAAGCATGCAGCGCAGTGCCACTGAGGGCATTCCAGGAGGTGGCTTCCAGACAGGTGGTAGCCCATCACTGCATGGTACGTCATGGTCTGTCGGGGGGGGGCAGGTCAGATCACATGCACTAACGTGACCTTACTTTCTGTTACAGATCCTGTGCATCTGCAGGGGTCAGCAGTGGAGGGCTTGTCCACTGCAGACAGTCATCTGGAGTTGGAGGAGGGACCATCCACCTCCACAGGTATCCGTCAAGCATTGCAACAGTGGGTCTGCCTGGCTGTATACACTGATGTCGTTGAGACAGGTGTGGGGGAGGACCTTCCTGTGTCTCAGCATTCTGGCATCCAAGGATGCCAGCACGCTGTAGCTGTGGCTGTGGCAGAGACCTGCACCAATGATGAAGACACGACTGTCATGGGCAGTGACATGTGTGTGCCACGGAATGGACACACAGCAGGTCTGCTCATGCCCATGGACCTGGCTGGTTCCGACGTGTGTGCCAGCGTGTCAGCACAGTCCCAGGCTGTGCCTGCCAGCACCAGTTGGGCAGCACCAGTGGTTGGTCAGGACAGTGGGACTGTTGCAGCCACAGCAGTGGAACAACTGATCCCTTGGGCACAGCAGGTGGAGGGGCAGCAGCAGCAGCAGTCACCCACTGGGACTGGGGGTTCAGGGTTCAGCGGTGGTGTCTGTGCACTGCCTGTGGACTTGCCCATACCTGGTTCTGGTGAGCAGCGCCCACCCTCAAGGGGTGCTGAACAACAGGACCTTCCATACCCTGATGGATGGGATGCTGAGGTGGCAGATGACCTCTTTGATGAGCACACCCACCTACTGCAGGCATCAGTACAGTAGCAGATGCAGCTTGCAACATCCGTGGAGGCACTGTGTGTGGCCCTGGAGTGGGTCGAGGAGCAACACAGTAGGGACACCGATAGGATCCTGTCATGGATTGACCATTTGTGGGAGGATGTGACCGCTGCCATTGACAGGCAAACACAGACGTTCATCGTTGTCATAGCCACAATGGGCACACAGTCAGGTGCCCATGCGTCGCTCACACCGTGCAGTTTGCTATCCACTCCCCATACCCAGCATTGTACAACACCCACCCTGTCAATGCCGGGTTCAGCTGTGGGCATCCCGAGCACTTCTGGTGCAGGTATGTTTGGTGTGCTGCAGACCCCTGTGCGGGCACGGTCGCGTTTGTGCAGTGGAACCCGTGGTGGACCATCAGTGCCACCCCATGAGGCCCGTGGTCAGTCTGCCAGTGCTGCTGGGTCTCGGCAGGACCGCCCATGCATCCGAGGTGGACATGGCACTGTGCCGCAATACTGACCTGTCTCCCAGCACAGGCACTGTCTGGTGCTGTGCTGTGTATATTGTGTGTTTCGGTGGTCAGTGCACAGGTGGGTGCCCGGCCCTGCACGCAGACAGACGGTCCACCTGCACACCTTCCCGACTGCTGTTCACAGGTATGTGTGCATGATGATGCCTGCATTGCACTGTACACCAAAGTGCAATGGTGCCCAGCATCTGACACATGCACATAGACAGTCAGTGGACGTGGTGGCCTGTGGACATGTGTGTTGTTAGTGTTTGTGTTCTGGCTCTGTTTTGCACCTGACCCCTGTGCACTTTGTGCCTATTGTGTGTGCGTGTGTGTGTGTCCATCCATGTGGCGTGTTACTGTTCACCCCTCCCTGGTTGTATGTGTGTGCTTCTGTGCCCTGCCACATCCCTTGCCAGCATGCACCTCTGGTGTGTTGCCATGCGTGTATGTGGGTAGTGCCCTAGCCACTGGTGATTGCACATGGTGCCATGACTTACCTGTGTTGGCTGAAGTGCTCCTCTGTGATAGTGTCCCAGTGCAGCTGTGCCAGCCAGATTAGTCGGGGGTCCCATCAGCCAAAGGAGGGGCTGCCCAGCCCAATCATCACTGGCGTCACCGTCATCCCCATCGCTGTCCCCCTCTTTGACCTGTATGGCTATCCCACAGTCTTTGGCCATGTTGTGCAGGATGCAACAGGCCAGGAATATCCCACAGGCCTTTGAGGGGCTACACTGTAGGGCACCGCCAGAGGTGTCCAGGCAATGGAAATGCGCCTTCAGCATCCTAAACACCCGCTCAATGACGTTGCATGTGGTGGCATGTGCTTCATTGAAGCGTTGTTGCGATGGGATCATGGGCCGCCGGTAGGGTGTGGGCAGCCAGGGATGGAGTGGGTATCCACTGTCACCTGTGTGGAGATAGTGGAGGTTAGTGTCTTGTTCAGGCTTAGACTGCCCCAAGCCCTGTGTGCCACACCCATGGCACCTCTGGCCATACTCCCCATTGCCCATGATATGTCAGTTCTACATACATACTCACCCACTAGATGACCTGTGGGGATGTCTCCACTCTCGAATCAGTGGTACAGTCCTGACTGGTGCCAGATGAAGGAATCATGTGCTCCCCCAGGGTGCATGGCACAGACATTGATGATGCACCCACTGGCATCACACACCACCTGGCAGTTGACACTGGCATATCCCTTACGATTCATGTAGGTGGCCCCATCAGGGCCAGATGGTGTGCATATGGCCACATGGGTGCAGTCTATCACCCCTAGCACGCCAGGCATACATGCTACCCTGTGGAACTCCTGTATGTTTGCTGTGCGCTCCACCGCAGTGCTGGGGAAATGGATGTACTCTGCAGCATGTGGCAGCAGTGCACTGAGGAATTGGGTGAGGATGCATGACGTGGCCAATTGTGTTATGCCTATGGTATCCCCTGATGGTCTCTGGAAGGTACCCATGGCGAGCAAGCACATGCAGGCTGTTACCTTTGTCTCCACTGACAGAGCATGACTCCATCATGTGGGTGCCTGCATCACATCACTGCACAGCTCACAGAGCCGCCTCAGTATTGCCCTGTTCGGGTGGTACCGGCCCACAATCTCAACATCTGTGTACTGCTCAAGCTGGTGCGGGCTCGGTACTGCCTGTTGGGGGCATACCACCGACGGGCCCTTCCACGGCCACGTCCCCCTGCAGGATGCCTTCTCACCCCCTCATTACAGCATCCATGTGGAAGGTGGCACTGTCCATGTCCCTGGCTTGTGTTCCCCCCCAGCTGATGTTGCTTTGTTCCCCCCGCTGTCCTGACTGCTACCTCCCCTGCACCGGGTACACCTACTGGCCTCTCTCTCTGTGGCCCCACACACCTTCTCTTGCCCCTCTTGTGTGGTGTGGTTTCCCTGGCCTGCCCGCTTTCTCCCTGTTTCCCTGTGCCTGTCTCTGCCTCTGTCTCATGTGACTTCCCTGTTGTGTTCTTGGGCCTCTTCCTTGCTCCTTTTTATTTTGGCTAATTTCCGCTATGGCACAACTCCGCTTGCTCCACTGTTGCATTACTTAAAGTCTTCGAACTATCACTTTCGCGCCTTATATCATGGTTCCACCTCTCGGTTGTGCATGCCTTTATTATCATTGCACTGTTGCTCAGCATGTTTTCAGTGGCGTAACTGCCTCCTGCTGAATATTGCAGAATGGCGCATTTTCTGACTTGTGCTGGTGCAACCCTATTGCGCAATGCGCAACCCTTTTGAATATCCAGCCCCCAGTGTTTTAAGCTCAGTGATTTCACTTTGTTTCCGGGATAAGTGTCCTCATAAAAGCACTAGATTAAATAAGTAGCATGGAGTGCGCTCCTTTCGGTCTGATCTCCATTAACCTTTCAAGTGGGCTGTTCATTTGGGTGCACCGGTTACTGAGGTTGATTCGCGGCTTTTACTTTTTGAATTTCTTCTATGAAACTGCAGTCACTATATAGGAAGCCCAGTGCTTCACCTGTCAAGGCTTCATCAAGTGATGGGGAAACAGACAAGTTATTGTAAATCGTCTCATAAAAGTGATGTCACATGATTGACAGGTTACACTTTGTGTCAGTGATATTATTTACAATTATCAAAACAAATTAATACAAAAGACAAAGTACAAAACACCTTTACATAATAGAAAACCTTTACATCTTATAGAAAATGCTGTCCCACGCTGTCAAACAAATAGATTCCACTTCATAACAGCGAAAATAGTATTAATGATAAAAAACGTTTTTGTAATTTCAGTACCAGCTAATGGAACAAGCATTTATGAATGTTTTTTCCTGGCAGGTTAGTCTATGATACAACCCTTAAGTGAAGCAGAAAATCACAAATAAAACATAAAACTGGATGTGGCTTTCAGTTTGATATAAAAGTAAAATGAAATATGGTTTATAAGGTTTCTTTTTAGTAAAAACCTTAAAGAATTTTTTTATAAACACTTTGAGAAAGTAATATTAGAAAGCCTTGGGTGTTTCTGGAGAAAATAGCATGTTTTCTTTCTTTTTTTAAAAAAATGGTAGAATTGAGTATTTAACAGTACTTAGGTTTAAACAAAGGACAGACTGATGAGCACAGGATGTAGGCATGTTGCAGTCAATCGTTTGACTATTAGGTGGGCTCTGTTCCACTACCCTTTCCATAAAATGGTAGGCAGTGTAGCACAGTGGTTAAAGGCTCTGAGCTGCAAACCTGGAAACCTGGGTTTGAATCCCACAGCCCCCACTTGCATACTGTGTGACCCTGAGCAAGTCACTTAACTTTCTTGTGCTCCAAGGTCGCACATGTAAACAAGGTTTCTGCTTAGTGTGTCTCTCCTGGTAAAGAAAAAAAAATAGTGTTTCCTGAGCTCGCTCCTGAAGCTCCCTCCCTCAGTTTCCACTCGTGTCTCTGGTACTGGAGTTGTAAATCCTGATGAACAGATCTGAGGAGGGCACTTTGTTTATTCCTCTCAGAAACTTCTATGTCTCTATAATGACACCTCTCTCCCTCTTAGTCTCCAGTGATGTTACTGAGGGACAAACTGTGGGCCCAATGCATGAAGCCTAAGTGGCATGCACAAGGTTGGGCAACACGCACACGAAAGGGCATATGTGTGAGTGGCAAGCATGGCACACCCAGCAGGCATGCAAGAACCATGCATGCAGACACATGTAGGCAATCCATGCACTGTGTGTCCAAGGTGCATGTCCACGTAGCATCATGTGCAGTACCCCGGAATGTGCATTCATGAAGCCAGGTATGACAGCCAGGCACAGTCGTGAGGTGCATATACTTGCAGCAGGTAGAGGGCTTCCTTAAGCAGCTTCACACCATGGCATGTAGTGGTTCCCAGACAGAGCAGGATACTGTGGAAGGAGGAGGATGATGCAAAACTGTCTGTCCCACCATGGGCACACATGGGACACACAACAAGCACCATGACGGGGAACTCCCGGCAGGTGCACAGGCACATAGGTGTGGGACTGATATGGATGGTACAGCTCTCTGCCAGGCGAGCAGCACCTGGGCAATTCTGAACTGCCATCAACAGAGGCACCAACATGGCAGCAACACCCATCCCACACAGGCCACACAGGCAGGAACCCAATACAATTGTACTTCCAGTGCACAATGCACACACCGCCCAATCCACATGGAGTCCCCCATGAATACCCCAAGTCCCTCCCATGAAGCTCCCCTGAATGCCCCAAGGCCCTCCCAAATGTGCCACACCCACCCTCAGCTGTGGGCAAACCACTCTCCTGGAGACAATAATGACACAGAGATAGGAAAATAAAAACTTAAATGAACAACATAGCACTAAAACAACATAATGATGGTGGGCAACATCTGCCAAGGTACAGAACTGGTAACTAGCTCTATGTCATATTGACAAATGCCACCCTCTCTGGCCCCGTCCACACCATGGCCCTGCCCACATCATGCCCCCCCCACCTTGCAACCCCTATGATTTTGCTGAAATAACGCCCCTGCCCCCACGTCCCCCACTCAACCACTTTCCCACAACACCTCACACACGGACCAGCGCAAAATTGGGAGCTCGGAGCTACCATTCTTCCTCCCTCCTTTTTCCCAGGGCAAACTGTTCTATGTAACATAGCAACTTCTGCCACTGCACCCACCCTTAAGGCACCCCCTTCCCTTTGCTCGACCAGACATGCCTGGCTCAATACCAAAATCATTCTCACACTGCTTCTTCTACTGGCAGGTGACATCAAAGCAAACCCAGGTCCCACCCCTCCCAGTCCCCACACTCAAATGAGCCTCCCTAAGGGCCTCCAACTACTGCATCTAAACATCTGCAGCCTCCTGAAAAAACTACTAGAACTGCAACTTACTGTTCTATCTCTGTGCCCAGACATCCTCATTCTATCAGAGACCTGGCTAAAGCCACACCACATGTGCTCTGCTATAGCCATCCCTGGCTATGCAGTGATCAGGCAAGACCATCTAGGCAAAAAAAGGGGGGGAGGTATTGCCATGTTTATCTCCTCCAGGTTACAGTTCACCCTGGTCCAAATCCCCACTCCATCACCCCATATAGAGTCCTTAGTAATCAAACTTGCACTGCCTTACTCAGCTCCTGTATACGTTGTGGGATCCTACTGCACCCCTAGTACCCCCCTGCCCAGTGTCCTAGAACACCTGGCCTCACTAAAGTATACTGCCACAGCTGGGGAACTCCATATCCTTGGCAATTTCAATTTCAACTGGCTAGCAAAAGACGGTGCCGAACTAAGTACCAAAATAAATGCACTAAACCTTTCCCAGCAAATCTCCCAACCCACTTGGCTAAACCTGAAAACACCCAACCACTCCCTCCTGGACTGGGCCCTCACTTCCCACCCTCACAGAATCATTAGTGCTGGTCTCCTCCCTGACTCCCTAAGTGACCATCACATGATATACATGATCAGGAAAGTGCACAGACCTGCAAAACCCCTCTCTAGGACGATTCTCATGAGGTCTTACCAATCCTTATCTCTATCTGCGCTCCTCTATGACCTGGCTCATATTGACTGGTCCTTCATACCAAAAGCACCCTAGATTGACTACGCTTATGAAACATTTAAGGCCAGGTTTCTCACAGTCTGGGATAAACATGCCCCTCTAAGAAGCACACGAGTAAGAGGGTCCCACCTTCCTTGGGTCTCTGCAGATCTCATTAGCGGCTGCCGCACCAGAGATCAGGCTTGGATTAAACATAAACTTGCATGCTCCCAAGAATCCCTACAAAGATATCGTACCCTCCGCAGCTACTGCACCAAATTGATACGTCAGGCAAAAAAGAGCTACTTCATGTCGGCTTTAAACTCAAACATCAACCACCCCAGCAATTTCTGGAAAACTCTCAAATCCCTCCTCCCCCCCATCCAACCTCCAACTCCGACCCTATCCATCCTAGGTTTGGCCATCACTGTCCCTGGTGAAGTAGCTGCTGCCTTCAATACTTTCTTCACTAGCTGCACAGCGTCTCTCCTATCCAATCACCTATCTACCTCACCCACACCATGTACCCCACTGAAATCTTTTAACCCAACACACGCCCCCAGTTTCTCCTTCCATCCAGTAACCTCGGCCGAAGTGCTACAAGTACTGACTTCACTCAAGCCCAACAAAGGTAAATGTCCATCAGGCCTGGATGCCAAATTGTTTCACTTATCTGCTCCTAGCATAGCCACTCCACTAGCCGATCTTCTTAACCTCTCCTTCTCAAAGGCCAAAATCCCAGCCGACTGGAAACATGCAACTGTTATCCCCCTCCCTAAGGGCGGAGACCCCTCTACGCCGGGTAATTACTGCCCCATCTCCCTTCTTCCAATACTGGCTAAAATTCAGGAATACCTCACACTTGACCAACTTTCTTATTTGCTAGACACAATCTCTTTCTTCACCCCATGTCAGTCTGGGTTCTGAAAGTCTCACTCTACCATTGCCTCCCTATTAAGAATCACCGATGACACCCTGACTGGAATGGACAAAGGGCATACCACCTCAGCCATTTTCATTGACCTGGCCAAGGCTTTTGATGCCATCTCCAACCCTAAGCTACTAGCAAAACTAACTGGGGCTGGCCTCTCAGACCATGCTACTAGCTGGTTCCATGCCTACCTGGTAGGCAGATATCAATCAGTGAAAATTGGCCCTCACATGTCTTCCCCCCTACCAATCAATATGGGGGGTCCCCCAAGGCTCAGTCCTGGGACCTCTGCTTTTTTCAATATTCCTAAATGACCTCCCATAGACCTGCACACTCTCATCCATCCAAATGTACGCAGACGACACCATACTGTATGCCTCCGGCCCTTCCACTGGGGTGGTGTCAAATGTGCTTCAGCAGAATTTCAATGCCATTCAGAATTGGCTCCTGTCCAACCAGCTATCCCTACATATGAAAAAAACCATCACACTCACTTTTGGGTTGCATTCGCGACTCTCCCGCCTAGCGTCACACCCACCATTCCTTACACTAGATGGGGCCCCCCTTGAGTCCTGCACCTCATTCAGATACCTGAGAGTCTGGCTTGACCAATACCTGATTTCTCCACCCATATTGAATCCTTACACAATAAGTTGCACCCGAAACTTGGTGCTCTATTTCAGAATAAGGACTGCATGCCCAAACAGGAGCAGAGGGAAATTGTTCAAAAAATGATCCTGCCGATACTTGATTATGGGGATGTGGTTTATGGTGCAGCACACCTATCTATCCTGGCCAGCCTGGACACTATTTTCCACTCCTTCTGTTGCTTTGTCCTGGATTGCCCCCAAATGACCCACCACTGTGATCTGTACAGGGACCAAGCACTGCTCTCACTCACGCCCTGCAGACAGATCCACTGCTCCATGTTCATCACCAAATTCTGGTCACAAACCCTTCCCCCTTATCTCAATTCTGCCATATCGGCTCAGCCTTCCCCTTCCTACTCTCTCAGAAGCAATGACTCCAGGCTTCTCCAAGTCCCTTTCATGCATACCACCAAGGGTCAATCGGCTTTCAAGTATTGCATGTTCAAACTATGGAATGACTTGTCTGCTGATATCAGGAGCTCCACGAACCCTGGGCATCTCAGTCCACTACTCTTTGCACACTTCCATGCCACATGCACATGCACACAGTAGCCATAAGCACTAGCCAGCGGTTTACTGCTAACCGGTAGTCATGCCAAATCTCATCTGCTACACTGTAGGACTCGAAAGGTTAATTTGCTGCTCTGTTCTCAAGTGTTGTGAAAATGTTTAGTTTAGTTTATTGTTCTAGGAATTACTACCTTTGAGCCAGAGGCTCTTTTACAAAGGTTCCACGTCAATTAGGTACAGTACAAAATGTAAATCTTATGAAAAAGTGTCCTCTGTCAGCTGTTCCACAGCCCTCTGGCTGTAAACTATTCACTATGTAAATATTTTATACTGTATGTTTTAAGCAGCATGTGCTCACCACTGTATTTATCTGTACTGCATGTAAGAATCAATGTTCCCCTATCCCCCACCTACCCCAGGTCACGTCTGGAAACGAGTGGTACTCCACTCAGTACGCCTGCCTGGTTCTTTGGATGTTATTAGTTTATTAATTGATTTACTAAACCATACAGGTACTTTACCCTTGTTATTATATTTAGTTTGGGCTGGAACATACATTTTCTCTAAATACTGTATAATATGTACTAGGTCCTCATATGCATTATTTATAGGCTTGTCCCTAAATAATTCATCCCAATTTATTACATTCAGTCCCTTTTTCTTGTGTACAATTTGCTTTATTGTAATCCTTATATGTAGTATTATTTATGATCTTAGGAATTCAAATTGGAATACTGAAAAATATTGAGTTATGATCACTATTCCCAATGGGGGCAATAATACCTGTATCTGTGAATTTGTATTCAACATTAGTTATAACTGAATCAAGTATATTCTTTCCTCTAGTAGGTTGACTTATTAACTGATACAGTCCCAGATCCATGATAGATGTTATAAGTAGTTTTTCATGGTTGTTTGTTGCTGACAAGGAATTCCAAACAATACCAGGCATGTTAAAGTCTCCTAAAATGAGAATATCACCTTTGTGGGCCATATCCGTAATGGAAACATAGAACATAGAAACATAGATTTTGACGGCAGATAAGGACCGCGTGGCCCACCCAGTCTGCCAATTTCCCTACCTAATGGATAAGCTGGAGATCCTAGTTAACCAGCAGCCTACTTCTTCCTACCCCAACCCCCTAGAATTGCCTTATGACTGTCCCATGCATGCTTGAATTTCACCACTGTTTTTGACTCCACAACCTCCTCCAGAAGGCCGTTCCATGCATCCACAACCTCTCTGTGAAAAAATACTTCCTTAAATTACCTCTGAGCCGCACCCCTTCTATCTTCAAATTGTGCCCCCTTGTTCTTGCACACCTCTTTTTTTGAAAGATGCTACCCTCTTGGACTTTGTTGATTCCCTTGAGATACTTGAAAGTTTCTATCATGTCCCCCCTCTCCCTCCTTTCCTATAGGCTATACATATTCAGCTCCTTTAGTCTCTCTTCATATGTCTTCCGGTGCAGACTCTGCACCATTTTAGTTGCCGTCGTCTGGACAGCCTCCATTCTGTCTATATCCTTGCGGAGATTGCATCTCCAGAACTGCACGCAGTACTCCAGATGGGGTCTCACCAACTGTTTGTAGAGAGGGATAATAACTTCCTGTTTTCTACTGGTGATGCCTCTCCCTATGCATCCCAGTATCCCCCAGCCCTCCTTGCTGCCCTCTCACATTGCTTGCCCACCTTTAGGTCATCTGATATGACTACCCCCAGGTCCCTTTCAAATGACTACCCCCAGGTCCCTTTCATATGACTATCCCCAGGTCCCTTTCTAATGATATGTATTATGTCAGTGGTGTACTGTATATCTACAGTTGGTGGTCTATAGCATACACCTAGTGTGAGTTTTGGATGTTTTTCCAAATTGAATGGAGACCCAAAGGGATTCTGTATTTGTTTCTATTTGAATCTCATGTGAGGGAATGTCATATCTAACATAGAGGCACACTCCACCTCCTATTTTATCTGCTCAGTCCTTATGATAGAGTTTAATATTAGGAATTTGCCTGGACCATGCCAAAGAGGGATCCCACCATGTTTCAGTTATGGCAACTATACTAAGGTCAAGCAAGATACATTTGGCTTCCAAATCTGACAAATTAAGATTGTTCAGGGATCTAGCATTAAATGACAGTACATTACAAGATCTACCAGTATTATTAATCTTACCCATACTAAGAGAATTAGAAACTAGCCCATTCTCTTCCGTGTTTTTTAGTTTAAATGTTTATTTATCACTGAAACTGTAGATCTACCCAACAAAGTATTCCCTCTTCTGCTGAGGTATAGTCCGTCCCATCAGAAGAGTGAGTCCCTGTTACGAAAATTCTCCCAATGTGGAATACAGAACATATTTTGTTTAAGGCACCACTTTACATGATCCAGCTTTGGCACCTAATCTGAACTGCATTTCTCATGGATGCTTGTTTTGCACTTTGTGAAAAAGGACCCCGTACTGGGATGTATGTTCCCCTGTTTGATGGTCCTGGATCAGAATCTATATTATTGGCCATTGATCTGATGTCCTACTGCATTAGAAGCTGAAAAATGTTAAGGTCTTGAAGGGCATTCATAGAGTAACAGAAATGACCATAGATGTTGTACTGTGCCTTCTGTTTGACTGTACTGCAGCAAATCCCTGAACACCAAACTGAGACAATGGGCTAGACTCATTAAGCCCTAACCTAGTGCCATATTGTATGGCATTCCTAAAGCTACCACTTCCCCAGATACACGTTCAGGACACCTGATAGTATCAAGCAGCATCAGGCTGAGCATGAAGCAGGCTGCAGGCTGTACATGGCATTATGGGTCTCCGGGAGGCAATGTGCAGGTGTTGTGGATACTTGATATTTGGGTGGTCACCCCAGTGGATGCTCGCACATGCAGCACAGGTAATAATTCTGGAGAGGTACACAACCGATGTCAGCGTTGGTGATTCCATACCACTGGCATCGCTGTTGCTGGATCGCCTGCACCATATTCGTGAGTGCATGGGGCTGGGAATGCTGATGTTCCAATAGCTGGGGGCATCAAAGCTGGTTTTCCACTCAACTTAATTACTGTACGTGTCTGCTTTTTGACCCTTAACTGCATGCTGCTCTCCCATAAGCCCAGTGCCCCCTCCCTCTGATGTGGCACTTGTACACTAGCACCCTGTATTCTGGACTGCTTTCTGTTTATGGTACTGTCCTGTAGCAAGGCTCCCAAGCCAGTCCTGTATCAGTCAATGCTTGCCAACCAGCAGTGTGCTGATACTTCCGTAACACCACCAGCGGTAAGTATCCTTAATCCAGCCCAATATGCAAAACAAGGCACTGTACGTGTATACTTTTGTGTTTACTGTTTTCGCTGACCACTTTAAGATGTTGATGCCATTATATGGCTAGGAAGCCTGATTTCAGATTATTTGGCATGACTCCTTTCATAAAATGCTACTATAGCAGGATGTCAACTCAATTTCGGAAGGCTTTAAGATCCAAAATTAAGGTAAACACTTGCAAAATGAAAGGACAAGAAGTATTTGACTGCCTAAAGGAAAATTAAAAATTATTAGAAAATGGGCTTCTAAATTCAAGAACTCTGATCAGTTCGCAGGGGAACATTATGTAACAGTGAGAGCCCTCTAAATAAAACGCGCCAGCCTATGGTGCTCCTCCAGTCATTCAAGAATCATTGTGTCCACCCTGCTTGCCCATTGGGTGAAAGCACCCCACTCAATTTGAAAATGCCACCATTTTTTTCTCTCACATAGCAAGAGATACTGGCCCCCCCAATGCTTAGTAGGTCAGTGACAGCTGCCTCAGGAAACCGCACACAAGCTCCCTGTTTCCCTTTTCACAGTTTTTTGTGCGTGTGTGTTTTGTATTTGTTTTTTACATGCCAGTAATTCTTTGACATGTGACTCACCTCCCTCCTCCAGCTGGCCGATCACTTGCTCCTAAAAACGTAGCTGCTTGAGATTTGTAGGGATAGCAGCTTCATTACCACCATACAGCCCTCCCAAATGTATCCATGTTTAGTCCTTTATTTTTTGTGAGTGTTTGTCACTGGCAAGTGAGAGAAAGAAATGGTGATATTAAATTCAATGACTCTCTTAAGAAAATCAACAAACCTTCCGTCCATAGTACAGGGATCCACAATGCCTCAGCCTGCCCTGCTCACCACTGCCAATTCTCCCAACAGACTTACTGTGTTTTTTAAAACTGTGCCCCTTTTAACACCACATTTCAGAACAAAGGCTAAAAAAAAAGTACCTCTCCACAGCAAGTTTGCTATTCATTCACTCCCTCCTAAATCACCAGACCTCCTCAACCGCGCCTCCGACAGACTCCCCTGACCACCGCCACAACCACTTCTCTGATAGACTCCATCAGTAATAATATAAATAAAATAAAGCAGAGAATGTATGTCTAAATAGTAAACACTTAACAAAAACAATTACAAATTAATTCCAGTATGGGGCACCAAACCAAGACAACCAACTCAGAGAAGTGAGAACTCTGGAGACTCCATTAGGGCATACATCCTTGGGTTACAAAAAAAGCAGCATGCAAATGGAGGCAGAGGAACTATTTAATGAACAAAAACATCAAAACACAAAAATTTTCACATATAAACATAAAGAATATTGTTTTCAAACATAAAGAAAAATACTGTGCCCATTTTCTAAGTGCAATAATACTCTCCAGGGTGAGTGGTATTGGCAATACTGGACCTTCCAAGGGCTATAAGACCCTCTGCCTGCAGTGTCAGGCCTCATTATGCCCGCTTGCCAATACCACTCACCCTGTCCGGTATTACTGCTTGCTTGTACTACCTTCATAAATTAGTGTATCTTAAAGTACAAATGACTTCCAAAATGTAGGTGCAGAGAACTACAGTATTTTGATTTCCAAAACTCTGGAATGACTTCCAGATTGCAATCCAAGGAAGTTTTGACCAGCACCAAAAAAGAAAATGAACCCCTATTTCCAAAATCAACTAAAATGTTCAGAAAGGTACAGTCTTTTTTAGTTTATTGGCCACCTGCACACGGGCATAAGTGCTTGAGGATGTGGATTATACTATAATTAGGGCTATTTATGCACTTTTATGTTAAATGTGAATTTCAGCAGCTTATATTGCGGTCATCCCTTGACAGAATTTTATAACATTTTAAAAGTGTGTGCTGCAACAGGTTCTATTGATCTGCACATTTTGGGGAAATCTGGTTTTTTTTCTTCTTTTCTGACTGGTGTGGGCCACAAAACGTGAAAACTATCCATACGGGCTCTGCTAAAGGTAATTCACATGCTGCCGCCTCTGATATTCACAGAACAACCATCAGCATATGAATCTTTCCCATCAGAGTGATACAGCAAACCACATGCCTACTGCTTCTATTTGAATGACCAGTGACCAGGAACACATCCCCACTGTTGGTAGTGTCATCACCTCTGCATCCCACCTACCCCAAATGCCATAGTCTTCCCATTTCAAGTGTTTAAATTACCGTTGGTTGGGTGCCCCATGCCCACCTCCAGTACTGTTGCTGCATCTGTTCCTCTCCCAACCCTCACCAAAAGCCCTCATTTATGGATATTAGTTGTTAAAATTACCAGTGATTGAGAGCCCATCCCTGCTTCCGATACTGTTGTCACATCTTCCCTTCCCTCCAACCCAGCCCAGTGAAAATATAGCACTCAAGTTCAATCACCCTCTGGCATCAACTACCCTCCTCCCCACATGCATCACCCCAAACCTCACTAGGCAGACTGTTCCACGTGTTAAGCACAGTTTGTGTACACTAATGCTTTCTATTGTTTTCCCCCTATCCTGCTCCTCTCCTCTCCTTTTTTGACTACAAATGTTTGTGTATGCTTTAGCCTCTATATGTCCTTTCATGTTTGGAACACCATGTGCATGGCCCTTCTCAACCTTCCCTTCTCTATATAACCCTCTCCTTCCTCAACTTGCTTAGTGGTGATCCCAGTGGTAAAACGAGGAGGGCCAGAACCCAAGTACTCCAGCAAGAAATACACAGCTTTGAAAATAACAAAACTTTCAGGCCTTATCTGGCCAGAGGAACTTCAAGCACTAAATGGTCTCACTTCACCAGGCTGATGCTGATCCTTACACCTCGGCTTCTAGAGAACAAGGAGATGGGAAAACCTTCTTCAGAAGGATCATGTTTTTTAGTTCATTAAATAACCCAGCACCACCATGAATAATAACATTTAATTTGACGTTATTATTTACAGCATAAATATAAGGAGCAGCTCCATGGGGCTGAGAGCATATGGCAAAAATTTGGTGGGCACACAGATACTGGGGGAAAAAAACAGAAGCTCTGAATCACCAAGGCCTAGAAAAATACATCCAAAACAGGCTCCATGCATAGAACTGCAAGCCAGAGTCAAGGTTCACACCTGTCAACTGCATTTTCCAATAATACCCTTTCTCAGGAGGAGTGCCTAACTCCCTCCCATCTCCAGACCTTCTAAAACCTGGGCTTAATGCAGCCTGATCCCATACCATGGCAGCTCCATTTCCCTTTTCCCAGAGCCAAAACCAATTCTGTTCCCACCTCCATTTAATGTTGCACTGAGGCTGATAGCAGTGAAGCTAGACAATGGCTTCCTCCTTTTGTTAAAATATTCCTCCTGCGCTCCTTTATGGGTCTAACACGGGTCTTGCCCCAGACACGGGCACGGCAGGCCTGATAAAGTGAATCCCAGAGTGCAGGTCCTCCATGCTTACCTCCAGCAATGTGTCACATGAGAGATGATCTCCTTGAAGCTGCCACCTCCAAGGGGCCCTGTCATGGCCCTGCCACCACCATGGTAGCCCCACTGCCATTCCGTCCCAGATTTTTGAGGTTTGGGGGGACCCCAGGCATCCTGAAGACCCAAAAGTGCTTCCACCTCCAACTTCCCACCCTCCAACAATGGCAACAGCTCCCCTGATCCCATCAGTTAACAACTTCTGCCACCCTCCCCCATGGAGGTGCCACCCAGTGCATTGCCACTGTTCAAGCTGGTACCTTCTGCGCCAGGGGATTTAAGGACCTCGGCCACACTACTCAGCCAAACCCACCTTCTCTCTCTGCTGCACCACTTATGGTATATATTGTGCAAGAAGACCACCCTCTAGAGGCAGGACCCAGGAAATGCTCAAAGCTAACACCTGCATCTTACAGGGAGGAACAGACTGCAGGAATACACTATTTTTAAGTGAAAAAGATGTTCCAGGACTAGAGGGCATGGGATGAAGTTGGAGGGAGGATGATTTAGAGGAAATGTGAGAAAGAATTTCTTCACAGAATGGGTGGTGGACAAGTGGAACACCCTGCCAGAGAAAGTGGTGGGGGCTGAAACAATCACGTGATTTAAGAATGCATGGGATAGACATAAAGGAATTCTGGAGGTCAGGGGAAAGGGGCAACAGACTTCTAGGAAAACATAAACTGAACTTACAAGCTCAAATGGGCAGACTGGGCGGGCCATAGGCCCTTATCTGCCGACACTGTCTATGTATCTATGTATATATGTACCTAATGGCAGGGGGGAGAAGAAAAAAGGACAGGAATAGTAAGCCCACCCCATGAGGGGGCTTACATCTGCAGTGAATAATGTGAGCATATCCTGACTCTCCTCAACACTCTTGCCCTCTAAATAGCTAATCAGCTTGGTTTCGATGTGCTGAAACCTCTTGATTTGATCAATGTTCTTTCTGTACAGCAGTTACCAGTACTGGATGCACCACTCCAGCAGTGGTCTAACCAAGGCCTTGTGCAGATGGAGAATCATTTTCCTTGATCTGCATCTTACCCTATCCTAATATATCCAAGCACTAGAAATACATAGTCTGTGTAATGTCCACAATTTACCTCAGGATCCTTTTCGTAGATTATATGCCTTATTACAAACACATATAAAAGTACTTGACCATTGATTCACTTGTTACTTATGATGTATACAAACATCCGTGATGTTTCTATAAAGCATGGCTTGCACCTACATACATATTTTCAAACAGCTAAAGCAAGACTACACATGTGTGTAGAAGTGCTTTGAAAAACCACAGTGTAATTTGAGACCCACCATTTTGGAACAAGCTCAGCCACGGCCAGTGTTCTAACAGCGCACCGAGTAGATAGAGCTGGCAAGTAACTAGGGTGAGAGTATCTGAGGATACCCCAGGCTTAGCAAATATTTTGAAAATATTTACATTCCAGTGAAGAGATCATTTCAGAACTGAACAAACACTAGCACTTTAGATCTTGCATTTTAGATCTTGGAAACTTGTTTATGACAACAAATGTTTAACCACAGAGGGTCAGTACCCCGGAGTTACTGTACAGGTCCAAGGTTTCTAAGAGAAGACACTGGTGCAGTCGTAACCAAGCATAACATTTGAATGCTGTGGAGCAGTTATGCATCCAAGTGAGAATCATGGGAATCACATGCCATCCCAGATTTACATACCTGAGACATACTAGAGGTCTTTTTCTTGTCGCCTTGACAACAAACCATCAGGGCTCAAGCAGGAGCAGGCAACAATTACCAATATAAGGGAGCAATCTCAAGAAACATAAGCCCTCAAGTGATGCCCTATTTCAGGATCCAGACTGCAAGAAAAGTTGTAACTAAATAAGACAATATAAGGTTTACAGGACCTGTAGTTTACCAAGTTATTGTATATATTTATTTTCAGTCATAAGGGACACTGAATTTATTCCCCCGATGCCAGATTTGCAGTGGAGGAGTGAATGGTCTGCAAACTATTTTTTCTCCTGTGGGAAAAGTACTGGGTGTTTTTAAGTTCACTGTGCACTCTTTTTAGAATATTCTTAATGGGATCATACTTGAAGGGATCCATTTTAAGATCCAGTGAGATGTAGTCCATAATTGAGCATTGGTTGACATCCTGATTATTAATTATATTGTAGCTGATACTCTTATTATATACAGTAGGTGCTGAAATTTATTCTACTTGCAGGTCACATGGGCTTCAGATTATTCTGCTTATCCTCAGTTCTGTGTAGTGTGTGTGCACTGGTAGGTGGAGACAGTTTGCTCTCAGAAGAGCTCTGAGATTCAAACTCACTAAAAGCCATTCAAAAATCTTTTTTGAGCCATGTTGTTTTTGCTCAAAATTTAGTACATCAATTGTAGGAAACCCTCCTGTGCTCATATCATCGAGGGTTTATTGTTTGTGCGTGGATTTTGAATATTAATTTAGAACATTCAGTCTGTGTACTGACACACTTGAAGTGTGCTTGGGGAAGGGGCATATCTGTGCTGGAGGTAGATTAACTGGGAGAAAGGTAGTCTTTCTGTTTTGGTTATATTTTTCTTGTATAACTGTGTTAATGTATACACAGAAATATTTTCAGTTATTTTTTTATGTTTGCTTGCACACATGTGCAAGAAACATAGTGCCACCATGCAAGTTTTCATAAGTGTGCCTCACCCACTTCCAATGCCCTGCTCCATTTTGTAGGCGTGGCTGCACCAGCCAATGAATGTCGGAGCTGTCTATGACAGCCATTCCAATGCAGTGGCATACAGTTAAAAGCAAAAAAACGCTGCAATCAGCAGTGGTAACATGCAGGGAGTTTGCATAGTGCTGTCAGCAGGCAATTAACATACTGCCATCAGCAGTATGCAAAGCACCTACACTCTGCACTGCATCTGTACAGCTGTCATAGACAGCTCCATTTTTGTCTACTCTCTCTCCCCCCAATACCCAACATCCAAGTAGCACGCTGGGAGTCCACCCCAGTGTGCTCATGCATTCCCTACTGCACACACTATGGCTGACGGGGGTGCCCAATCCCCCGTTGGCTTCATTGCCCCCCAACAGACTGCCAGGTGCCACGCTGGGAGCCCACCCCAGCATGGCAAAAGTCTGTACCGCCAATTGGGGTGCCCAATCCCCATCAGCTCTACTGTTCTCCCCCCAAAAAACGGAGTTCCACGCACCATGCTGGGAGCCCACTCCAGCATGGCAGAAGTTCATATGGCCTACGGGGTTGCCCAATCCCCCATCAGCTCCACTGCCCTCCAAAAAACTTCCAGCTGCCATTCTGGAAGCCCACCCCAGCATGGCAAAAGTCCCACGTAGTCTAAACAAACATAAAAACACCTGTAAAAAAAAATGTTCCCTCGTTGACTGTCTCACCCCTCTCCCCCAACCGGTGCCCACCCTCTACACATCCACCTCCCACCCCGACCCCATACTTACCTCTGGAGACCGGTGACGATCTTCGTAGACTGGGAACATGTCTGCACTTTTCAAAGCCTACTGCAAACTGAAGAAATGCCGGTAAGCTGTATAATGGCATAAATTGTTTTTTTTCAAGTTTGATACATATCTCAGGCATTTGGGGAATTTTTTCACCAAATTTTCAACATGGGGTTCTTGGGGACCCACCTCATGAACTCAGTCACTGTCGTTTTGTTATTCTGTCCCGAAAGGTGATTTTGCAGTCACTGTGCAAAACCACCTTTCAGGACTGAGTAACGAAATGACAGTGTCACAGTTCATGAGGTAGCTCCCCAAAAACCCTATGTTGGAAATTTGGTGAAAAAATTCCCAAAAATGACTGTTTTATGAGGATGTGTTGCGCAGTTCCTACGCACGCGCGTAACTTTGAGAATTTTCATAAAATGACTCTGTTATGAGTGTGCATTGCGCAATTTCCACGTACCCTCATAAGTTCACAAATTTGTAATATTTTCAGTCCAGATTTTCAACATTGACATTTTTTCACACCTCCTTATGAACAGTACAGCTGTTATTTTTTACTCCCTGTCCAAAATATGTTTTCGGTCTTCTGGCGCAGAATAGCATGGTCACTGTGGGAATTTAGTGTTTGGGGTACAGTATGAAAATCACAGAGACACTGTTCATTAGTGGAGGTACGAAAATGCCTATGTTGAATATCTGCTTTAAAAAAATTCCCAAACTACTTGCATTACAGGGGTACGTTGCGCAGTTTCTACGCATGCTCATGACTTCACCAGTTTTTGTATATTTTCACTCCAGATTTTCAACAATGCCATTTTTTACACCTCCTCATGAACAGTACACCTGTCACTTTTCACATCCTGTTTGAAATGAGTTTTTGCACCTGTGGCGCCAAATGGCATAGTTGGTCTGCAAAATCACCTTTCATGTAACAAACTGATAGTGTCGCTGCTCATGTGGTGGGGTCACAAAAAACTCATGTGGAAAACTTGGAGTAAAAATACCAAGAAACTCCCAGGGCATTAGGGTTTTCCACCATAATGCCCTACCCTGTAGGGACTGACAGGCATCAGGGGTGTGACTTGGGATTGTTGACAGTAATGCTCATGCCATTTCACCCCAACCCCCACCATGCAGCCAGTGACAGGCATTGAGGTGCACCTTGGACCCTTTGCCCCATTCTCCTATACTGCACCCATTTCAGTGTATTTCCTTATGGAATGAGGTGAATGTAAAGCCCAAACACCTCAATGCACACCTCGACACTTGTCAGTGTCTGAAGGGTAGAGTGAGGTGAAATGTCATGACCATAATGGGTGATGACCCAAAGGCACACCCCAATGCCTCTCTTCTTCTCTGCAGAGTGAAGGTGGAGTTGGTGTCAGTTCAGTACTTCAATGCCATTCCTTTACTGCATCTGTCTAACTCCTGCATTTCCACCGCTAGTGCCAGCAAGCAAACATTCGGCATTGACAAATGCTTGTTTGCTGATTGTTATGGTACAGCAGTTTGCATAATTTCAGTTTGTTTAAAAGATCTGGTTATATTACCGAAATTTTCAATTTGCTGCATATTACTTGCAGCGTGCGTGTGTGTGTGTGATGTGTGCCATCAGATCACACATTTTATTGTGCCACAGAGTAAC
Organism: Neoceratodus forsteri; assembly: GCA_016271365.2. Lineage (NCBI taxonomy): Eukaryota > Metazoa > Chordata > Ceratodontiformes > Ceratodontidae > Neoceratodus > Neoceratodus forsteri. The sequence goes on along the minus strand of CM057456.1, from coordinate 664,249,716 downwards.
TGCAGCAGTGTGAACCTGCTGTCCACCGCACCTGCATAATTTTTTGCACTGTTTTGTGGTATCTTGGCAGTGGACTGTTACTGCAGTGCACTGCCCCCCAACTGGCAAAGGTATTCTTTTCCAGATTTGGATTTGTGACTTGTGAGCACTGATTAGGTGGTGTTGTGCCTTTGTGTCTGCATCTCTTGAGTGCGCAGTGCAATCTTAGTCTGTCTGTGCTTTTGCATGTCTTTAGTGCCCAATCTCCATCTGCAACTTAAGTCACAGTTGATTGTTTGGCTTCCCTTCAGAGTACTGGTGTGGTGCATATCTTTGTGTGAACATTGTACTCATTAATGTGCATTTATAAGTCAGGGCGATCATCATGAGTCACTCACGATACAAATCGATTCTTCATCTTCACAGTCACGATTCATGAATTACAAAACGTTTTAAGTTTTTGGGTTGTAAGTTGCATGTAAACCTGTTTTGTAGTATCTCAGCTTGAGCATTGTAACCATTAATATGAGTTTTCAAGTCTGGGAGTTTTGTGAGGTACAGGTCAGGGAAGTACAGCCATAGGTATTTGCGTGCAGTTTATTATCATTAGTCATGTCACACCATTCACTCATCATGAGGCAAATCACATTCTTCATGAATCTTTCAGTTCTGATGATAAGCTGATTGGGAACTGGAGAAAAATAAAGTCAAGGTGGCTGTGTCTGGGTCTGTTGTTGTTAAATACTCCCCTCCTCAAAAAAGTTGTGATGTAGCAGTTCCTGTTGATGATGATGATGATGATGACCGGGGGGGGGCATGATAGAAAATATCAAGTACTGAAAGGGAATCAGCAATGTACAAGAGGGTAGCACTGTCCAGAAAAAGAGATGTGCATGACGAAGGGCCCAAAATGTGAAGATGCTGGGGGGAGCAGATCAGGGGCAACATCATAAACTATTTTTTCACACAGAGGGTGGTGGGTACAAGGACAAAATCAAACTAGTGATCAATGTTCTGATGGGACAGAAGCAGTTGAAGCATCTCCATAATTTGTAGCTGGTGCCCCACAATTCACTCCAACTGCTGCTCAATGTTGCCAAGACGGTGGTTAACAGCCTCCAAATCATGCCACATCAGGCCCAAATTGGCCTGTGTGGCAGGTAGTTGGACAGGGTTGCCACCATCACCTTCTGCAGGTTGTGTAGTGGAACAACCGCTTGATTCATGGCCCTCCGTGCTTCACACCACCACATGCAGATGAACGCTGTGCTGCCCCCTCTTCCCTACCCCCAGCAGGGCTAGCAGGTGCTTTACTTCCCTGTTCTGCAACCTTGGCCTGCCACTGTACACGGTGGTGGCTGCACAGGTGGGTGTGCTGACCACTTGTGTCAAGGTGAGTTCCCTTGGGGCCACAGTGCACCTCCACACCACACAGATTACATTTCACTACACTGCTGTACCCAGACAGTGTAGTGAAACTCCATGCATGGTGCAATGAGGAGGACCAGGCGCAGGCGGGGGCACCAGGTGTTGTTGGAGCCAGGGCTGCTGCTGCAGTGAAACTCTCTTTCAAGCATGATTTACTTCCAGCCTGCCTGAAGCATGCGACCTAGACTGTGTAAGCCATGTGATGTGTTTGTACTGCCTCACTCCACCTTTAAAGGTGGAGGGAACAACGCAGTCATTATCACCATCATCACAAGGCAAAGTGGTGAAGTAATGCTTTCATTGGGCACTTTGCATAGCCATAAAGTATCGCAAAGTGGTCTACTTCATGTCTACTTTGCTGGTGGAATTTAACTTTACTGCATCTCTACAGACAACCTCTTTCGTCTACTACAAGGTGAAAGGGAAACTATCTTTTAAGCATGAGTCACTGCCTGCCTACCTGAAGCATGTGACCTACACTGTGTAAGCCATGTGATGTGTGTGGGCTGCCTGTGAATTCTCACTCCACCTTAAAGTTAAGTAAGGCAGACTGAGCAACGCGAAGTCATAATCACAATGTGAAGTGGCGAAATGAGGGTTTTAAATGGTCACTTTGTGTAGCTGAATAGCAACGCGAAGTGGGCCACTTTGCAACCACTTCGCAGGTGGAATTCAACTTCACAGCATCTCTAGGTGTGGTACCAGGTGCCAACAGCCAGTGGCACAGCCCTCTGTACACCTCCATGGCCACCGGTCATCTGACTTATGCAGGCATGCTTCAGCTGTGTTCCCCTGTGTAGGTCAGATGGCCAGTGGCCACGGGGGTGTGCAGAGGGTTGTGTCACTGTCCATCCAGCACCCAGTACCACACCTGCAGGTATGGGTAGGGTGTTGTCGGGGGGATTGGCATTGGGCGCTGGGCTGCATGGGTGCAGCAGTGCAGCCATGTGGGGGCATCAGCAGGGGTGAGGATCACCCTGTAGAGTATATGAGGTGTCTGCTGGGGGGTATGGGGTCAGACCAGCCACAGCTGTGTGGGGGGGCACTTCTTTCCTGCCAAAGGGCCCCTCCTGCAGTCTAGTGTGCGCTGGGCTAGGCACATAGGGGCACTTATGGCAGGGCTGTCCCTGGTGTACCTGTCTACCCCCTACATGCCCCAGTGCACAGCACTACTCATCATGGTGCATGGTGTGTACTGCTGGCATGCCCCCACCCTCCCCCATGTGTTGCTGTTTGCACACCTGAGGGATCGGATGTGTGCCAGCTGTGCACACCAGTCATGAATGTCATGCGAATACCACTCCGCAGCACTCTGACTTAGTTTTACCAATGTGCCCAGTTTACATGGTGCATTGGCATATTGCATAGGGCCCACTATAACCAAGGGCCAAAGTTTTATTAATATTTGCATATTTGCACATCTCTAGTACATTTTAACAAATAATCATAGGCACATTCAAAGCACTTTATTCTCATTTTACTTATCTTGATTTGTATCTTGTTATCGAATTATGCCTGTTGAAACAAGAAGTGGGACATTGTCAAAGGATTCATGGTTAAAGAACTCATTAAGGGACAAAGAGACACACTACAAAATGAATTAACTGGGTACGCCTAAATCACTAAAGCATTTGGCTCTAAGTGTCCTTACTGAAATGCTAAATTCTCCAAATCCCATAAACAAAGAAACAAAGAGGGGTATTACAGGTAAAAAAGATCAAAAATCTTATTTTTAACTTAACTTCCACTCCTACGTTATTTCCGTTAACCCATTTGTTTACTGAGGGTGGGGATACTGGAAGTAACATTGGCAAGAAAAGGATGTTGAGTCAGGGGGCGCAGTATGTGAGGATCAGGAAACAAGACAGGATGGCCTAAATAACAGCCCAATCCTGAATGTTAATTTTTTTCAGGCTTTCTGAGAGCTTGGAATTATTCAATAATACAGTAGGGAATATAAGTGAGTCTATTAGATCAATCCACCAAAAGATATTCCTGGGATTCAATGGGAATTTGCTTTGGAACTACAGTAGATGCTAAGGGAATTGTAAATCCATCTCCTAGACATATTATTCTTGAAACTGGTTCAGCAGTACCAATTGCAAGTCCAGAGACCACATTTATTCCCAATTCAGAAATGATCTCCAAAGATTTGCTAATTGCCCTTAAAGACCCCTATGTAGCTAACACCATATTGTTTGAACAGCTAATTAACATCAAACATGAACTATCATTCATCAAAGGAGTTTGCTTAGGGAATAGAAAAATCCTTGATGATTTTTAAAAAATTAGGTCCTGACAACACAGAAATGACCAAACTAGAAAAAAAGGGAACAGAATGGTAGAGGAAGATCTGATAAGGCTCCCAGGGACTGTAGGAAATTGTAATTTTAAAGAAATTTGCAACCACAGCAACAATTTGTTATATGAACAGGAGTTAATAATGTTATCACATTGAGATTTTAATCATGATAGCATAAGCAAAGTACTAAGGAGAGGGAATGTGATCCTATGGGAAAAAAGGTGAAAATCAAGACAGAAAGGGAGAAAAGATTGCACACTCTGAACCAGACCAGGAGAGAAATGATGATAACAAGGGAGATGGTTCTTATATTGAGTTAGTAAATTTTTCAAATCCTAATAACAGCAATAATACTCAAAATGCTCAAAAGAAATCCAATGGGAAGAAAAAACAGAAAATAAAGACTGTTAAATTAGTAAAGAGTAAAAATACAGAGATAGGAAATAAAACCAGGACCAATACATCCAAAACTAATAAATGTCCTGAAAAAATGAAGAGGGCTAAAAGAAAACAGCAAGAAGAACCAACAACTCATCCCCAAGCTGTCAAAATAGAATCTTATATGACAAGAATAACCCAAAAATACCAAAAAGACTGTGCTGCAAACTACAACAATAGATTGCACAAATAGTCTCAAAAGATACAGATATCTATCACAAAAAGATGTTCCTTGGTATAACAAAGAATGCAACATACTTAAGAAAGAATTGAATAAACAACTAAGATTAAAAAAAGTACCAAGCAAAGAGAATAAAATTATCTCTGAATAAATTAAGGAACAATTATTTATTTATTTATTTGCTTTTGGTTACTGGGTAAGTGCACTAGGCAAAGACCTGCCTAACTTCAGGCTTGACCCTGGAGAGCACAGATTACAACTGTGAAGGATAACAGCCATAACAGAGTAACAACAAGAAGTAAAATACAAGTATCCATGCAGGGATAAACAATGGTATAGATCAGAGCTGTAATATCCATGCAGGGATATGCAATTGTACAAATCAGAGCTGTAATATCCATGCAGGGATAAGCAATTGTACAAATCAGAGCTGTAATATCCATGCAGAGATAAGCAATTGTACAGATCACAGCTGTAATATCCATGCAGGGATATGCAATTGTACAAATCAGAGCTGTAATATCCATGCAGGGATAAGCAATTGTACAAATCAGAGCTGTAATATCCATGCAGGGATATGCAATTGTACAGATCAGTGCTGTAATATCCATGCAGAGATAAACAATTGTACAGATCAGAGCCGTAATATCATGCAGGGATATGCAATTGTACAAATCAGAGCTGTAATATCCATGCAGGGATAAGCAATTGTACAGATCAGAGCTGTAACATCCATGCAGGGATATGCAATTGTACAAATCAGACCTGTAATATCCATGCAGAGATAAGCAATTGTATAGATCAGAGCTGTAATATCCATGCAGGGATATGCAGTTGTATGTATCAGAGCTGTAATATCCATGTGGGGATAGGCAATTTACGGATCAGAGCTGTAATGTCCATGTGGGGATAAGCAATTGTATGGATCAGAGCTGTAATGTCCATGCGGGGATAAGCAATTGTACAGATCAGAGCTGTAATATCCATGCAGGGAGAAGCAATTGTACAAATCAGAGCTGTAATATCCATGCAGAGATAAGCAATTGTACAGATCACAGCTGTAATATCCATGCAGGGATATGCAATTGGACAAATCAGAGCTGTAATATCCATGCAGGGATAAGCAATTGTACAAATCAGAGCTGTAATATCCATGCAGGGATATGCAATTGTACAGATCAGTGCTGTGATATCCATGCAGGGATAAGCAATTGTACAAATCAGAGCTGTAATATCCATGCAGGGATAAGCAATTGTACAAATCAGAGCTGTAATATCCATGCAGGGATATGCAATTGTATAGATCAGAGCTGTAATATCCATGCAGGGCTATGCAATTGTACAAATCAGTGCTGTAATGTCCAAGCGGAGATATGCAATTGAATGGATCAGAGCTGTACTGTCCATGCAGGGATAAGCAATTGTATGGATCAGAGCTGTAATGTCCATGCAGGGATAAGCAATTGTACAGATCAGAGCTGTAATATCCATGCAGGGAGAAGCAATTGTACAAATCAGAGCTGTAATATCCATGCAGGGATATGCAATTGTATGTATCAGAGCTGTAATATCCATGTGGGGATAGGCAATTTACAGATCAGAGCTGTAATGTCCATGTGGGGATAAGCAATTGTATGGATCAGAGCTGTAATGTCCATGCGGGGATAAGCAATTGTACAGATCAGAGCTGTAATATCCATGCAGGGAGAAGCAATTGTACAAATCAGAGCTGTAATATCCATGCAGAGATAAGCAATTGTACAGATCACAGCTGTAATATCCATGCAGGGATATGCAATTGTACAAATCAGAGCTGTAATATCCATGCAGGGATATGCAATTGTACAGATCAGTGCTGTGATATCCATGCAGGGATAAGCAATTGTACAAATCAGAGCTGTAATATCCATGCAGGGATAAGCAATTGTACAAATCAGAGCTGTAATATCCATGCAGGGATATGCAATTGTATAGATCAGAGCTGTAATATCCATGCAGGGCTATGCAATTGTACAAATCAGTGCTGTAATGTCCAAGCGGGGATAAGCAATTGAATGGATCAGAGCTGTACTGTCCATGCAGGGATAAGCAATTGTATGGATCAGAGCTGTAATGTCCATGCAGGGATAAGCAACTGTATAGATCAGCGCTGTAATGTACATGCGGGGATAAGCAATTGAATGGATCAGAGCTGTAATGTCCATGCGGGGATAGGCAATTGCATGTATAAGAGCTATAATTTCTATGCGGGGATAAGCAATTGTATGGATCAGAGCTGTAATGTTAATGCAGGGATAAACAATTGTATGGATCAGAGCTGTAATATCCATGCAGAGATAAACAATTGTACAGATCAGAGCTGTAATATCCATGCAGGGATATGCAATTGTACAAATCAGAGCTGTAATATCCACGCAGGAATAAGCAATTGTACAGATCAGAGCTGTAACATCCATGCAGGGATATGCAATTGTACAAATCAGACCTGTAATATCCATGCAGAGATAAGCAATTGTATAGATCAGAGCTGTAATATCCATGCAGGGATATGCAATTGTATGTATCAGAGCTGTAATATCCATGTGGGGATAGGCAATTTACGGATCAGAGCTGTAATGTCCATGCGGGGATAAGCAATTGTATTGATCAGAGCTGTAATGTCCATGTGGGGATAAGCAATTGTACAGATCAGAGCTGTAATATCCATGCAGGGATAAGCAACTGTACAGATCAGAGATGTAATATCCATGCAGGGATATGCAATTGTACAGATCAGAGCTATAATAATCATGCAGGATATGCAGTTGTATGGATCAGAGCTGTAATATCCATGCAGAGATAAACAATTGTACAGATCAGAGCTGTAATATCCATGCAGGGATATGCAATTGTACAAATCAGAGCTGTAATATCCACGCAGGAATAAGCAATTGTACAGATCAGAGCTGTAACATCCATGCAGGGATATGCAATTGTACAAATCAGACCTGTAATATCCATGCAGAGATAAGCAATTGTATAGATCAGAGCTGTAATATCCATGCAGGGATATGCAATTGTATGTATCAGAGCTGTAATATCCATGTGGGGACAGGCAATTTACGGATCAGAGCTGTAATGTCCATGCGGGGATAAGCAATTGTATTGATCAGAGCTGTAATGTCCATGTGGGGATAAGCAATTGTACAGATCAGAGCTGTAATATCCATGCAAGGATAAGCAACTGTACGGATCAGAGCTGTAATATCCATGTAGGGATAAGCAACTGTACAGATCAGAGATGTAATATCCATGCAGGGATATGCAATTGTACAGATCAGAGCTATAATAATCATGCAGGGATATGCAGTTGTATGGATCAGAGCTGTAATATCCATGCAGAGATAAACAATTGTACAGATCAGAGCTGTAATATCCATGCAGGGATATGCAATTGTACAAATCAGAGCTGTAATATCCACGCAGGAATAAGCAATTGTACAGATCAGAGCTGTAACATCCATGCAGGGATATGCAATTGTACAAATCAGACCTGTAATATCCATGCAGAGATAAGCAATTGTATAGATCAGAGCTGTAATATCCATGCAGGGATATGCAATTGTATGTATCAGAGCTGTAATATCCATGTGGGGACAGGCAATTTACAGATCAGAGCTGTAATGTCCATGCGGGGATAAGCAATTGTATTGATCAGAGCTGTAATGTCCATGCAGGGATAAGCAATTGTACAGATCAGAGCTGTAATATCCATGCAAGGATAAGCAACTGTACGGATCAGAGCTGTAATATCCATGTAGGGATAAGCAACTGTACAGATCAGAGATGTAATATCCATGCAGGGATATGCAATTGTACAGATCAGAGCTATAATAATCATGCAGGGATATGCAGTTGTATGGATCAGAGATGTAATATCCATGCAGGGATACGCAATTGTACAGATCAGAGCTGTAATAATCATGCAGGGATATGCAATTGTATGGATCAGAGATGTAATATCCATGCAGGGATACACAATTGTACAGATCAGAGCTGTAATATCCATGCAGGGATACGCAATTGTACGGATCAGAGCTGTAATAGCCATGCAGGGATAAGCAATTGTATAGATCAGAGCTGTAATATCCATGCAGGGATATGCAATTGTATGGATCAGAACTGTAATATCCATGCAGGGATAAGCAATTGTATTGATCAGAGCTGTAATATCCATGCAGGGATAGGCAATTGTACAGATCAGAGCTGTAATATCCATGCAGGGATGAGCAATTGTATAGATTAGTGCTGTAATATCCATGCAGGGATATGCAATTGTATAGATCAGAGCTGTAATAACCATGCAGGGATATGCAATCGTACAGAGCAGAGTTGTAGGATGCTATAATAGAAAACACTGGTGCATGAAAATTCAAGGCAGAATTCTATGGGGTATATTGGTTGAGGTATCTAAGTGCAGCTGCAAGAGTCAAGTGCATTTAGGTAAGAGAACAAGGCTTTATTGAACATGGGGTGTGTTTTGGAACTCCAGATTTGATAAGGTATGGAATTCCAAAATTTGGGGGAAAATGTTTGCCCATCTTAGTAGAGCAATGTGGGACAGAGAGCAGGGCAGAGGTAACTGACCTCAAATGTTGAGAGTTTACCACAGGGGAGAGCATATCACCTAAGGAGGCAGATCAGGAGTAATGAATGATGGAGTCTATGAAGCCTCCAAGGGTATAAGATCCCAAGGTGGAGGGGGATAGCCATTGCAAGGCAGAATAAAGCTTGGGTGAGACAAGGAACAGATGATGCAAACCTGTGTGTATTGTTATAGGCAGTGTCCCACTTCTGGAGTACACCCGCATTTGCCTGGGAGAAGACTGGAAGTGAGTAGCACAGTCCTGGGAGCAAAACACCCCAGGCAACAGAGATCCTGGCTGTGGGCATGAGGGAGTGGTGAATGTGATGACACACAAATCTTGGAGTTAACAGACTTACAGATCTCACTTACATGGAGAAAGAAGTCCAGGGCAGGGTCAAGTGTAACCATAAGGTATTTAAAAGAATTAGTGACAGCAGCGGCTGAACCATCAATGCATAGGATTTTAAACTTTAGAGACTCAGTGTGGATTTTTCTAAGGGACCCAAAGAGCATTGCCTGGGTTTTAGGGATGTTAAGGACTAGGAGAATAGAGGAGAGTCAGGCTTGGATTTGTTGAAGAGCGAGGGAGAGTTGGTTCTTAATGTCATCAGTGGACCTGGAGGCAGCGTAGAGTACCAAATCATCTGCATAGAGTCGGGTCTGACAGTGCGAATGGTAGGTTGGAAGGTTGTTTATAAATAAGGAAAAGAGCAGAGGGCCGAGTATGGAACCTTCGGGAAAACCATGAGTAACTGAGGCAGAAGAGGAGAGAACCTTACAGAAAGAGACAGTTTAAGACTGATTGTGAAGATAGTTGGAGAACCAGGATAAGGTAGCCTGGGAGACATCTAGCTCTTTACACTTGTGCAGAAGCAGAGGGTGATTTACCAAGTTGAATGCCTTGGTTAGGTCGATAAAAACTGCACCAGTAAGTAGGTCAACGTCCAGATTTGACTTAACCTCACTGGTAGACTGAGCGAGGGCAGCAGTAGATAGATAAAGCATTTTATTTTTTATCAGGGAGTAACTTTTAGGACTGTAAAACCCTGTTTTACAAAGTTGCCCTGAGTATAAGGATATGGCTATAGAAAATACACACTTTAGTTGCAACAAACACATGACATTCATTTAAGTAAAAACCATTGTACAGATAGGGAGGTAGGATACACATATTATTTTATCCCCCCCCCAAGCAAATGACATTTCTTTTAGCCATGGTGCCATAGTAGTGCTGTGACCTGCCCTAAAAACATGCTGGACAGGAGACTGAAGATAAAATTTGAGTAGATGGTTGGACACCTGGCGATGTATGCATTTTACAAGTAGCTTGATGAGTATGGGTAGTAATGCTATGGAGTTGATAGTTGGATAAGATCTTCAGTTCACCTTTTTTAAATGCCAGGATACTCCTGGCTGTTTCCATGCAGAGGGCACAGTAGGGGATCTAATAGACAGGTTGAAGAGCCTCGTTACGGGGTAGCAAGAAAAGAGGCAGGTAGTCTATGAATTCTAGGTTCCAATCCATCAGGACCAGCACTGCCATGAGGGGAATGGTTTGTAATAAACGCAGAACATCCTGCTTTGCAATTGGGTTTATAACAGACTTATTAAAAATAATAGAGAAAATTATAGGGTAGTTATGTGGAGAGGATTCGAGAAAACCATTTGGGAAACAGTCATTAGGAAATTTTGGAGAATGGTAACTAAGGCCATGGGAGAATAATCGGAAGATCTTGATGCCTATATTGGACCTATGAGATGGTAGATCATTTTAAAAACATGTTCTATGACTCTCTAGTAGAACCAGACAATAACAAATGGTACTGAATGGATCCCCATAAGTAGGGAATTTTCTACATATGAAATCTATAATGCAATACAATCATTTTTAAAACATAAAGCTCCTGGCTGGACAGGATGCCTGTAGATGTCATTCTGAATTCAGTGGACATCTGGATTCCAAGTTTGTATAACATTTTTAGGATTATTAATGAATCTGGATAAATACCAAAAACTTGAACAGAGAATATTAGAGTTCCAATTTTTCAGAAGGGGAACAAATTGGACCCTTTATGCTACCAACCTATAAGTTTAATCGATAATGCTTGGAAAAATGTCACCAGAATTATCAGTAATAGACTGATCACATGGATACAAGATAACAGCATTTTAGACAAATGGCTGACTTCATGCCTAAACATTGCATGATAGATCAATATTTTACTTTAACTCATCTCATATATACTCAGTGGTGAAAAAGCAAAAGTTATATTGTATTTTTGTTGACCTGAAATTGGCATTCGATAGTGTAAATAGGATGATATTGTGAACCGTGTTGAATGAACTAGGAATGGATAAGGCTTTGATTAACATTATAAAGACGCTATATAATAACAATAGGATGCAAGTCAGATATAATACCAGAGGGGAAAAAGGTGAGACATTCCTTACTACTGTTGGGGTCAAACAGGGATGTATTCTATCCCTGGTTCTATTTAGTTTATTCATAAATCATATTCTAATGAAACTACATGATTCAGAGTTACACATGCCCAGTATTGGAGCCAGATGCTGTCCTTATCTAGCTTTTTTGGGCGACAGTTCTATTATCTACTAGTTTGCCAGGAATTAAAAGAATTTCTCAAACATTTTCTCAAGAGTGTGATAAAGTAAACCTTAAAATAAACTGCAACAAAACCAAAGCAATGATATGTGGCAACAATAGGAGGAAAATTGTCAAGGTTATAATAGAAAAAACTGAGCTAGAAATAGTAAAAAAAAAACTTTACTTACCTTGGTATTGTGAATTCTGATAATTTATATTGGGGCAAACACTTAAAAGTTTGGAAACAGAAGTCCATCTTCTCCCAAGTTGTGTACTGGGTGTGCTTTGAAACAACTGAGAAGCTGCGTGGGATATACTATATTGGACTAGCTATCTGTAACTAATCTCTCTCTCTTGCTTATATCTGAGAGAAGTTTTCCTCACTTTTACAGTGGTATTGATTTGTGTTTAATTATTTTAGTTTTTAATTCAGAAAGGGGGTTTTCAAAACTGCTTATCTTGTCAGCATTTTCATAAGGGCTGAAATAACTGCATATTTGATTTTCCTTTGTCGCTAAGAAACCACCAGGTTGTTTTGGGGCTGGAGAGGTTTACCTGTGTCTGACTTGAATGTCTGGATTTTTCTCTGTTTGATTAGCAGGGTACTTTCTCTGTCAAATTGTTGTGTAAGGTATCTTGCTGACAGGAAGGCACTCATCGCAGCGGTAGGTGAGAGCTTTTAGCTGATTGTTTTGTGAGGGCACAGTTTAGGTCCAACCCTTCCACCCTCACCCCACCCACCCCTGGAAATAGTTCCTTTATACCTGAGGTTCTGACAACATTTCCTCAAGAATGCAAGTGCATATCATTGTCATATCCTCTCTAGCACACTGCACTGACAATATAAGCATACACATTGTATAATATATATATTTCTATATAACCAATCACACCGCACCACACACACACAAATACAAACAAACAAACAAAAAGCAGATAAACATGTGGGGAGTAGTGCAATGTAATGGCTGTGGGGCAGCAGTCTTCCGGGAGTCTTTCTGGAGGCTGAGATGCTGTCCTATTTGCAGACAACTATCTGCCCTGAGGGAGGAAGTTGCCAGTCTTCAGGCCGCACTGGACAGTAGTAAGGAAACCTTCCCTCAGGCCACACTGGACAGTAGGAAGGGAACCTCCCCCATCCAGGGAGCACTAGCGCCACCACCACTACCTCAGAGGTTGCAAAGAAAGCACAGCAGTTGGACCACGGTGGGCATAGGGAGGGTGAGGATGGTGGAACAGAGGCACACCCAGTCAATTGTTCCTCTCCACAATCCATACACCATTCTAGGGGAGCGTAGCTCCCATATAGATGCTCCCGCAGAGAAGACTGATGACAACTGTCACAAGGGAGGCCCACAGGAAGGAGGCAGAGGACACCCCAGGGTAAGGAAGCAGCTCCTGGTGGGGGACTCAGTTATTAGGGGTATAGAACTGGGGGGAGCTGGGAAAACTGAAGTAAGGTGCCTGCCTGGTGCCATGGCTTGGAGGGACAGGAAGCGCATCCTCAGGATCACAAGAACAGCTGCAAGGGAGTCTGAGCTGGACGTAATTGTCCACCTAGGGACAAATGACTTTGCTCATCATGAGATTAGAGCAGTGCAGGAGGACATTGCATAGTTGGGGAGGGGCCTACGACAAGTAGCACATACAGTATCCTTCTTAGAGGTGCTGCCTGTCAAAGGCATGGGGGAGGCGAGGGTAATTAGCACCATGCAGTTTAATGAATGGTTAAAAAATGGTGTGGGGCACAGGGGTTTGGCTTCATTGGGGACTGGGGTTCCACCTGGAGGGACACCAGCCTATACTGACAGGATGGTCTGCATCTGTCCAGGAAGGGAACAAGTCCTTTGAGCAATCGGTTTAAATGCTTCATTGGCAAGCTTTAAACTAGTCAAAGGGGAGGCACTGACAAGCAGCAGGAAAATCCCAGCCTCCCTACAAAACAGGGTACTAAATGAGAAAAAGATCGAGGTAGAACGGTCAGTGGGGGATGCTGCAACAGAAGGTAAAGCCATTAAAAAATGGAGAGCAATGAGTACCAATGCCCATAGTCTGGGTAACAAGCTTCCTGAATTAGTGGCCTTGATGGAGGAGGAACATCTGGATATTGTGGAAGTCACAGAAACATGGTACACACAAAACCATGACTGGGATGTAAACATACCAGGATACACTATCTACAGGAGGGACAGGGAGGGTAAAAGAGGAGGAGGAGTAGCTCTTTACATAAGTGAAGGAATCAAAGCAACAGAACAAAAGGGTAAACAGGGAGGAGAAGAAGCACTGTGGGTAAATTTGGAGACAGGCAATGGCACCACAATCCGCACAGGGGTTAGTACAGACCCTTCTCAGGGGAGGAAATGGACAAGAAATGATAGAAAGTATACTAGAATGGCAGAAAAGGGAGATATTGCTAATGGGTGATCTGAATATGCCAGATGTTAACTGGAGTGCAGTTGCAGCTGCCACTTCAAGAGTGAGTTATTCTAGATGCCCCAGGGGCATGCCCTAGACAACTAGGTACTGAGCCCACCGAGAGGGAGCAATATTAGACTTGATTCTCTCAAATGGAGATGGAGAAAGGATCACAGATGTAGAAGTAGGTAGCCATCTGGGAACTAGCGACCATCGATCAGTATGGTTCACAATAAACACAGCAATAGAGTCAAGCCATATAAAGACAAAAGTACTGGACTTTAGGAGGGCTGACTTTGCCAAAATGGGTGAGTGCCTAAGGAATGCACTAGCAAATGGGCAGGAAGGAGGGGTGGAAGAACAATGGGGAATAATAAAAACTGCCATCACAGAGGTAACGAGGCTTTGTGTGAAGCAAATAAACAAAACAAAACGATGTAAGAAACCACTATGGTTCTCAAAGGAAGTGGCAGTGAAGGTTCAAGAGAAAAAGAAAGCATTCAGGAAGTATAAGGAATCGCAGAAGGAGCAGGACAGAGAATTGTATCAGTTAAAGCAAAAGGAGGCTGGGAAGGCAGTCAGAACAGCAAAGGCCCAAACCGAGGAAAAGATAGCCAACTCAGTTAAGAAGGGGGATAAAACTTTATAGGTACATCAGGAGCGAAGGAAGACCAAGGGAGGGATAGTGAGGCTTAATAAAGGGGAGGGAGGGTGGGCAGAGGGAGACTGTGAAAAGGCAGAGATACTAAACAAATATTTTTGCTCAGTATTTACAAATGAAGAGGGGGAGGTACCTAAAACAAACAGTAGAAACACTCTGGATACAGAAGTTGATACCAGCCCATTTACAGAAGAAAGGGTTCTGAAAGAACTCTTAAAACTGAAGGTGGACGAAGCAATGGGGCCTGATGGGATTCATCCCAGAATTCTAAAAGAATTAAGGGTAGAACTAGTGACACCACTGACTACCCTTTTTAACAAATCATGGGAGGATGGGGTGATACCCGAGGACTGGAGGAGGGCAGATGTGATTCCTTTTCACAAAAGTGGGAGCAAGGCAGAAGCAGGAAACTACAGACCTGTTAGTTTAACCTCAGTGATAGGGAAAATGATGGAATCACTTCTGAAGGAAAGAATTGTCGAGTATCTAGAGGCCAGAGGGGCAAAGGACCCTAGGCAGCATGGATTCACAGCAGGAAGGTCATGCCAGATGAATCTGATAGATTTCTTTGACTGGGTGACCAAAGTAGTAGATCAGGGAGGGGCTGTGGACATAGCCTACCTAGACTTTAGCAAGGCATTTGACACAGTCCCACACAAAAGATTAATATACAAGTTAGCCAGCCTGGGAGTGGGTCCCAAGATGACAGCCTGGGTAAAGAACTGGCTGGAGAATAGAACACAGAGAGTAATAGTAAATGGAGTCCAATCAGAAGAAAGGAGGGTTACTAGTGGGGTACCGCAGGGTTCAGTATTAGGACCGGTCCTCTTCAATGTCTTTATAATCGACATTGCAGAAGGACTGGAAGGAAAAGTATGTCTCTTTGCAGATGACACAAAGATCTGTAACAGAGTTGATGCACAGGGTGGGGTGGAAAGAGGATGAGAAGGGACTTGGCAAGGTTAGAGGAATGGTCAAATGTATGGCAGCTTAGATTCAATGCTAAGAAGTGCAAGGTAATGCACCTGGGAAACAAAAACCCAGGGGAAGAGTACACAATGGGGGGTGAGATACTAACAACAACAAAAATGGAAAGGGACCTGGGGGTAGTCTTATCAGATGATCTAAAGGTGGGCAAGCAATGTGAGAGGGCAGCAAGGAGGGTTGGGGGGATACTGGGATGCATAGGGAGAGGCATCACCAGTAGAAAACAGGAAGTTATTATCCCTCTGTACAGACAGCTGGTGAGACTCCATCTGGAGTACTGTGTGCAGTTCTGGAGACCCAATCTCCAGAAGACATAGACAGGATGGAAGCTGTCCAGAGGAGGGCAACTAAAATGGTGCAGGGTCTGCACGGAAGACATATGAAGAGAGATGAAAGGAGCTTAATATGTATAGCCTCGAGGAAAGGAGGAGAGGGTGACATGATAGAAACGTTCAAGTACCTCAAGGAATCAACAAAGTCCAAGAGGATAGCATCTTTCAAAAAGAGGTGTGCAAGAACAAGAGGGCACAATTTGAAGATAGAAGGGGGCAGCTCAGAGGTAATTTAAGGAGTATTTTTTCAGAGAGGGTTGTGGATGCATGGAGCGGCCTTCGGAGGAGGTTGTGGAGTCAAAATCAGTGGTGGAATTCAAGCATGCATGGGACAGTCATAAGGCAATTCTGGGGGGTGGGGGTAGGGAGAAGTTGGCTGCTGGTTAACTAGGATCTGCAGCTTATCCAGTAGGTAGGGAAATGGGCAGACTGGGTGGGCCAAGCGGTCCTTATCTGCCATCAAATTCTATGTTTTTATGTTTCTGTGTTACTGGGTCAAAATGTCATGCCGATAATGCAGCAGGGCAAAACCGCGCAACAGTAACAGCGCACGTCCCTGAGTAGCCCCCCAGAGGAAGTTATCTTAATAGAGAGGGTTCAGGAGAATAGCCCCCATAATGGGGGTGGGGGGTGGGAAGCAGAGCCTCACGCAGAAAGCAAATATTGTACTGTATTCCTTTGTTGGTCACTGTTTTAACAGCGCTGTATAGTGCTGCGCTGTTTTTGTATGCGACAACATCACCCTGCACCACAAAAAAGCACCTTCCTGCTGTGATTAATTTTGCACATAAATATGGTATGAACTCATTGAAGGAATCCCTAAGAGTACTGAATGCAAAAATAAGAAGCCAAATTTTACACTGGAAATTTGGGATTTGAGAGTTAAACACACGTCAGAAAGATTATTAAACAACTACTACAAAAAATTATTGGGTTTGCACCAAGGTGCACCTTCTGTTCTTGTCAGAGCAGAAATAGGTCAATTGTCTCATCCAGGCAAGATTATTATTATACTGGCTCAAGGCATATACAATGGAAGAAAGCAGGCTACCACGCATGCATATTGAAGACGCTATTAAATACTTACAGGAGAGAATATATTTTCCAAGTATACTCATCAATGAAAATATCATTAAACCTTATGGTCTGTTACAATGCCTTTTGGAGACCTTTTTCAAGCATCCATACAAAATCTCTGCGGCAATAAAGGACTAGTTGAGATGTATCATTAGACAAAAAACAACAACTTACAGCTGTCTTCACAGCTAAAGATAAGTAAATGGCTCTCACTTAATAAAACCGACTTTGGATTTGAAACTTATCTGAATTTGATTGACAATCTACAACATAGGAAACTGTACAAAGTTCAGATTCGAATATCATAACATCGAAAGGCTCAACTACTGGTTTCACAAAAAAATGCCTGCTAGAGAGTCTAAATGCAAAAATAGAGAAGACAACTTGGCCCATCTATTAATTTCATGTCTCTCATATAACAAATCCAGACATAAAATCTTGGCCGATGTATTAGTTTCTTCAAACACAGCACCACATGTTATGGCAACATATCTACTTTGCTCTAACACAAAAACAGTACTAGATTCAGTGGTCTCATTTTCAGGGATTGTTGATTGTAAAAAATTGCACATTGTAAAATGATGGAAGCACTCTGAAGACATGGCATTGTTTTTACTACATGTTATTTATTGTACAATGCTATCTCAAATTGTTAACTTGAATATATACATATTGGGCCCTATGCATAATGCCAATGTGCTGTGTAAACCGGGCACGTTGGCATCACTACAACTGAATGCCAGACAGCAGTGTCCCATGGACCCTGTGTGGCATTCACAGAGCAGGGTTTGCACTTGATCCCCTGGCTGCACATTGAGCAGTGCACTGGGGCCATGTTGGGGGTGTGCCAGCACTACGCACTATTCACTAAGGCGCATAGTGCTGGCCACATGGGTGCGGAGATGGGCACAGGTTATGATAGAGGGAACCCTGGTGTATGTGCCCTGTGCACCGTGCCATTCTCCCACAAATCACCTGCCCTGTGCCTGTGTCTGGCCGAGTGACCCCCCCCACCACCACCACACATGAACCGGAGCACACACACCCACACATAGAAACATAGAAACATAGACTTTGACGGCAGATAAGGACCGCTAGGCCCATCTAGTCTGCCCATTTCCCTACCTACAGGATAGGCTGCAGATCCTAGTTAACCAACAGCCTATATCTTCCTGCCCCCCACAAGAATTGCCTTATGTCTGTCCCATGCATTCTTGAATTCTCCCACAGTTTTAGACCCACAACTTCCTCAGGAAGGCTGTTCCATGCATCCACTACCCTCTCTGTGAAATAATACTTCCTCACATTGCCCTGAACCCCCTCCTTCTATCTTTAAATTGTGTCCCCTTGTTCTTGCAAGTCTCTTTTCTGAAAGATGCTACCCTCTTGGACTTTGTTGATTCCTTGAGGTACTTGAAAGTTTCTATCATGTCCCCCTCTCCCTTCTTTCCTCAAGGGTATACATATTAAGCTCCTTTAGTCTCTCCTCATACGGCTTCTCTTGCAGACCCTGCACCATTTTAGTTGCCCTCCTCTGGACTGCCTCTATCCTGTCTATGTCCTTGCGGAGATGGGGTCTCCAGAACTGGACACAGTATTCCAGATGGGGTCTCACCAACTGTCTGTACAGAGGGATAACAACTTCCTGTTTTCTGCTGCTGATGTCTCTCCCTATACATCCCAGTATACCCCCGGCCCTCCCTACTGCCTTCTCACATTGCTTGCTAACCTTAAGGTCATCTGATATGATTACCCCCAGGTCCCTTTCCTGTTTTGTTGTTGTTACTACCTCCCCACCCATTGTGTATTCTTCCCCTGGGTTCTTGTTTCCCAGGTGCATTATTTTGCACTTTTTGCATTGAATCTAGCTGCCATCGTCTGACCATTCCTCCAACCTTGCCAAGTCCCTTTTCATCCTTTCCACGCCTCCTTGTGTATCAACCCTGTTGCAGATCTTTGTGTCATCTGCAAAAAGGCATACTTTTCCTTTCAGTCCCTCTGCAATGTCACTGATGAAGACATTAAAAAGGACTGGACCCAATACTGAACCCTGTGGTACCCCACTGGTAACCGCCCTTTCTTCAGAGTGGACTCCATTTACAATTACCTTCTGTGTCCTGTTGTCCAGCCAATGTTTTACCCAGGCTACCACCCTGGGACCCACTCCCAGGCTGGTTAATTTGACTAATAATCTTTGTGTGGGACTGTGTCAAATGCCTTGCTAAAGTCTAGGTAGGCCATGTCCACAGCCCCTCCCTGGTCTACTACTTTGGTCACCCAGTCAAAGAAATCTATTAGATTCGTCTGACATGACCTTCCGCTGTGAGCCCATGCTGCCTTGGATCCTGTGCTCCACTGACCTCTAGGTACTCAATTATTCTTTCCTTCAGAAGTGACTCCATCACTTTCCCTACTGCAGAGGTCAGACTGACAGGTCTGTAGTTTCCTGCCTCTGTCTTGGTCCCACTTTGTGAAGGGGAATCACATCCGCCTCCTCCAGTCCTCGGTACCACACATCCTCCCATGATTTATTAAAAGAGTAGCCAGTGGTTTCACTAGTTCCTTCCTTAATTCTTTTAGAATTCTGGGGTGAATTCCATCAGGACCCATTGCTTTGTCTACCTTCAGTTTTGGAGTTCTTGCAGAACCCTTTCTTCTGTGAAAGGACTGGGATCGACCCCCTATCAAGAGTGCTTCTGTTAATTGGATTAGGCACTTCCTCCTCTTTTGTGAATACTGAGCAGAAATATTTGTTCAGTATTCCTGCTTTTTCACTGTCCCCCTCTGCCCACCCACCGTTCATTCTATTCAGCCTCACTATCCCTCCCTTTGTCTTTCTACGCTCACTGATGTACCTATAAAAGGTTTTATCCCCCTTCTTAACTGAGTTGGCTATCTTTTCCTCAGTTTGGGCCTTTGCTATTCCGACTTCCCTCCCTGCTTCTTTCTGCCTTAACTGGTACAGCCTCTGTCCTGCTCCTGTGTTTCCTTATACTTCCGGAATGCTATCTTTCTTCCTGACTTTCACAGCCACCTCTCTTGAGAACCATAGTGGCTTTTTCTTCATTTTGATTTGTTTATTTGCTTCACACAAAGGCTTGTTGCCTCTGTGATGGCAGTTTTGATAATTCCCCATTGTTGCTCCACACTCCTTCTAGCCTGTTTGCTAGTGCTTTTCTGAGGCACTCTCCCATCTTGCCAAAGTCAGCCCTCCTAAAGTCCAGTACCCTCACTTTTGTATGGCTTGACTCTGTAGCTGAGTTTAACGTGAACCACACTGTTTGATGGTCACTTGTCCCAGATGGCAACCCACTTCTAGATCTGGATCCTCTCACTGCCCCGCTTGAGAGCACGAGGTCTAAGATTGCTCCCTCACAGTGGGTTCCGAAACTAGCTGTCTAATGCCTGCCACCTGTAGGGCGTCAAGAATGGCCCTGCTCTTGGATGTGGCTGCAGCAAATGTGCTCCAGTTAACATCTGGCATATTCAGGTCTCCCATCAACAGTATCTCCCCTTTCTCTGCCATTCTAAGAATGCCTTCCATCATATCCTTGTCCATTTCTTCCCCCTGACATGGGGGTCTGTACACAACCCTGTGCGGATTGTGGTGCCCTTTCCAGTCTCCAAGGTGACCCACAGTGCCTCCTCTCCTCCCTGTTTACTCTTTTGTTCAGTTGCTTTTATCCCTTCCTTTACATAGAGTGCTACTCCTCCCCCTCTTCTCCCCTGTCTGTCTCTCCTGTAAGTTATGTACCCTGTTATGTTAACATCCCAGTCATGGTTCTCTGTGTACCATGTTTCTGTGACTGCTACAATATCCAGGCATCCTCTTCCATTAAGGCCACCAGCTCAGGAGCTTGTTGCCCAGACTACGGCATTGGTACTCATTACCTCCATTTCCTGATGACCTTACCCCTTTTGCCCCATCCCTGTCCTTCTTGCCTTTGTCACTTTCTCCATTTACCCTGCCCTTCTCCCTATCGATACCTCCATGTTGGTGTTTGCCATACTTAGTACAGTGATTGTTTGGGGGGGCTAGGATTTTCCTGCTCCTTTCCAGTGCCTCCCCCCTTGGCTAGTTTAAAAGCTTGCCAATGAAGCATTTAAACCTATCACCTAGGATCCTGGTTCCCCTCCCGGACAGATGCAGCCCATCATGCCAGTATAGGCTTGCATCACTCCAGGTGGACCCCCAGTCCCCAATGAAGCCAAATCCCTGAGCTCCACACCAGTTTTTCAACCACTGATTGAATCCCATGGTACGAACACCCTAGCCTCTCCTATGCCATAGATGGGTAGCACCTCGAAAAGGTTACCGTGCGTGCTACTTGACTAAGGCCTCTCCCAATTCCACAAACTCTTCCTGCACTTCTCTAATCCCTTTCTTAGCCAGGTCATTTGTCCCTAGGTGGACAATGACATCCAGCTCCCTCCCTGTGCAGCTGCTCAGCAATCCTGAGGATTCGCCTCCCTGTCCCTCCAAGCCATGGCACCAGGCAGGCACCTTACCTCCCTCTCCCTTCCTTGCCCAGTTCTACCTTCCTGACAATGGAGTCCCCACCAGGAGTTGTTTCCTTCCCTGCAGGGGTCCCCTGCCACCTCCTGTGGGTCTCCTTTGTGGAGGTTCCCAGCATCCTCCTTGGTCTCCACTGTAGGTGCCTCCATAGAGGAACCACACTTTGCCAGAATGGCATAGGAATTGTGGAGAGGTACAACTGGAGGATGTGCCTCTGTTCCACCACTCTCACCCTCCCTGAGCCCACTGTGGTCCAACCGCTCTCTTTCATGGCAACCTCTGAGGCAGCGGCAGTGGCACTGGTGGTCCCTGGATGGAAGAGGAGGTCCCAAAATCCTGGCCAACTCAGCCTGGAGATGAGCAACCTCATCCTCAGCCCAGAGAGGTGCCTGCAGATGGGACAACACTGCATCCTCCAGAACATCTCCGGAAGACTGCTGCTCCACAGCCACTGCACTGCACCATCCAATCATGTCTTATTTCTGGCCCCTTAACTGTTTGCAATCCTTACTCTTTCCTCTGTTTTTTTCTCTCTCTCCTTACTTTCTGCCTGTGTGCCCTTTAAGCTCCTGATTGTCCTGTTCTGAGACAAGAATATCCTATATTTCTCAGTAGACCACTTACTTGTTCAGAGGCAGACCTCCAGCAGCTAGAGGGCCGGAGGCTACTCTTGCCCTTCTAGGATGGTGGGTCCTTGGTGGTTCTGTGCTCACTCACTTCCTGCCCCTAAACAGGAAGTTCCTGTTGTCAGTCAAATCCTGTGCCTATAAAAATAGAACTAGCTTTGGGGGGTGGGTGGAGGGAAGGGAAGGAGGGCAATATAGTCCCAGTAGAGAAGTTCAGTCACACAGCAGTCCTTTCTCCTTCACACGGCAGTAAAATGCAGCCCACCCAACTTGATGGATACACTCCACCCCTGGCTGGCATGGCCACCCTCTGCCCACACTGGGCTGCCCCAGTACCCTGTGAGAGCTGTCCCCCACCCCAATGCACACAGCACAGGCCCAACACAAGGTTGCACCCCTTGTGGCACCAACTACCACACAGGTACACCGGTGCCGTGACTCAGGGCTGCTGGCAGCATTGCCCTCCTTTCACCTCCATGGCCACTGGCCAGCCAGACATCTGATGGGGCATGCAAGTTCAATGCACACCCCACCACATAATGGATCTACTGAGTGATCCCGGGTGGGCGTCCGATTGATTTCTGCCCAGATCCACAGCTCTGCCCTTGTCTACCCTACATGATCCTGCATACTGGGGGGGGGGCCATGGACAGGTAGCCAGCAGTTGTGCATGCCGCCAAATGCACACCTGTCCGCAGGTGTGGAGCTACGTGGGTGGAGCATGCACCTTTGGTATGTACCTGCACCCACTTCGTGCATAGCCCCCATTATTATTATGCCTTCAAAACTGAGGCTAGCAAGAAATTGTATTTTCAACTATATATAACATAAGCAATTGAGGCTGAAATGTCAATAGTGGACATATGTCATTTTAACCTTTTTAAATTTATCCTTCATATTTATAGGTAACATGTTGATATAACAACAAAAATTGCTGATTGATAAAGGAATACTACTACTCCAATGAAATAATTCATTGTCGTTAAATCATGGAAACAAATGAGGACACCAAGATATTTTCTGTAAGCAGCTCAGTGAGTGCTCTGTTTAATTGTTTGTCATTGCTTTTTCTGAGTCTAAAGCACTTTGCATGATTACTCCATTCTTGCATGGATAAGTACCACTACCCACCACAGTCAGCTGAATCTGATAATTGGCAGCTGCAGTATAAGGCTTGCTAGCTGCACACTCGGGCAGACTCGCTAGATCAAGGCCTTTATCTGCTGGCAAATGTATATGTTGTATAATGTTAGGAGTTTGAAAGATTTAGTCTTTGATCATGAAGTGCTTGTGCCTATTGGACACATGGCTACTATGCACATGGCTGGCTTCCATAAATTTTGTGAAACAGTGTTCTGTCCATAGCTACCCTTGGAATGGCCAAAATAGTTATAAAAGCAATGTTTATTGAATGGGGCTGCCTGTTTTACTTGTGAAAACAATTGAACGTGATCTTCAAACTTTGAAGAAACAGGTCCTATATGGTTGCTGACAGGGAGTACTAAACTGTGAGTACAGGAGATGACATCAGCAGCAGCTCTTCACTGACTCTGGCTTTTTTGAACAGATAGAGAAATCAGGGTTACAAAATAGCCCATAACTTTAAAATGAAGTAACACAGAAACCTAATTTTTGGTATGAGATTTATTGGGGGTATGCTTATTCTCATTCTGCAATACACTACTTTTGGCTGGAGTCCCTCTTTAAAATGCCTTAAAAATCATAAAAATGCATTGCTGCTATCTAAAAGTCATATTCTCTTAGAACTCTAAAATGCACTGAAACATAATGCAAAATGTGTTTTATTTATTGTCTTTTATTCACTTATCCTGCTCTTACACAGACAAAGAAGGCTGTAAAATAAAGCTGAAAGATTAGTAATTTAAGGGGTAAGCAGTACATTTGAACAGATTAATATTCATATGTGTGGTAATGAAAGCTTCTTCTCCTGTTACTCATTTCATTGTTGGCTTCCATTTTGGTGATGCAGTGAACTTGTACTGCAAGAGATGGGGGAAAGAGACAAATAGGTTTATGGCAGGTAACATTTTTGGGAGATAGGTTTTCCTTTTTTTCGTTTTTTTTGTTTGAGGATGAGTTCTGCCACTTGCTTCACTGTTTTTACGTGGTGGTGCTATTCATTTTAGTGGAAACAAGAGTGAATGACCAAAAAGACAAGTACATTTACAGAAGGCAAAGCTTTGATTAGATAACCTTTTGTAATTTTTTTTTTTGAGCCCAAGTTCTGCCACTTTTATTTCCTGTTTTCACATTGTGGTTCTATTTATTCTAATGGAAATAAGAGTAAATTACCATGTTTTTTCTTATTTGCAGCATGTTACTGTGAACTACTCATGCATACTTGGTGGGTGTTTTACCAGAGGGGTATTTACTTTTAAGTGATTTGTTTATTTTTTTCTGTTTTTTTACTTCTATTTAATGTGGACTTCGATAGATGTTGATTGTGTATTGTCATGTTGTTGTTTTTTATATTCTCTTTACTGGCTCTATTGAACCAGGGCAACTCTCAGAGGTGCCAGCTCTACTGTTGCCTCTATGCCCCGCTGAGACACTCCTCCTCCTTCTCCTTCAGGAGCAAGATCAGAGCACCCCCTCCCAAGGACCTTCCAGCCTCACAGATCACCCCCGTGGGGAGAGCCTGGACCACCTATTGGGTGGCCTATCTGAAATTAGAGGGTCGGTTCTTGGTTGGGTGGGCTCAGAAGAGCCAGTGGAGGGATGGTCCACATTGAGCATGTGGACTAGGCACCTGAAGCCCTCGTTGTCTCCCTGGTCCTCAGGGGTATTTTTGGGTGTGGTTGTCCCTTGGAGTGTGGCTGTGCAATGACATCTGGGCACAGATGTGCCAACTTCTGCCGCTGCTCTAACACCAAATTATGACACCACTGCCTTGCAAGGCCCCCGATCTCCATCAGTGGCCACTAAGGAGTGGTGTGAGTCCACTAGCCCACCCTGGGAAGGGAGATCAGTCCTCCGGATACTCAATCCCTTTCCTCCCCTGCCAACTCCGGTGGTCTGAGTCTGGTCCTAACCCAGGTCGCTGGCGTGGCATAAAGTGTGGCATCCAGCACCTCAACCCTCAGTGCCACTGGGTCAGCTAAGTATTGTATCATGTTAATCCAAAGGTTAAACAGGATGTCATTTTAGTAGTCTTCGTTTGCTCTGGTTGTTTTGAAACTTGGCTCTTTTTTTTTATTTTACATGTCAAGCAGTACACAACAGGCTTCTTAATTTTAATAGCAGTAGAAGCCGTGCCTTGTATATTTTTTGGCCTGTTTCCCCGTTTGTGTTCAGAGTTAGTTGTTGGCCATATATACAGTGTGCGTGCGGGCATGGTGGGGGGAGGTGGGGAATGAAAAAGCACAGATAAGTCGCAGTGTAAATGGGAACAGTCTGGTGTAAACTTGCTTTTGGATCACCTGTAATTTTACTGGGTTTTTTTCTTATTTTTTGAAGTGTCACTTACTGTACATTTTGTTCATGCAGTCTGCACTGTTTTACTAAATTTCTGTATCTGCTGCTAACTGTTCTGTTAAGGAGATATAAACAAGGAAAATACATTATTGCTTTTTTAAACTCTGCCACCGGTAGCTAGCTAAATATGTTAACATGTGGATTACCGGGGTCAGTGGTTGTATTCCCATAACTGCAGATGAACTGTACTGTTCCACTGAATATGTTTAAATTAGTAATGCTGAACAGAGCAGTTGTGGAGGGGCCAGATCCTTTCACATAACTGTGTATGGTTTTGTGCTGTGTTCCTATGGAGGTGCTTGCAATTTGGCTGGATAAAGCAGTTGTTTACATTGGACATCATTTTTGGGTTTACTGGCCTTTCTGATGATGGCACTCCACTGCTGTCTGTCAGAAATTGAAGCAGACCAGTAATTTTTAGCAACTGTTCCCATGGATGTCCAGTTATGGACATGATCTCTCTAGATGCCAATCTTGCATCTGAAAGTATGTGAGCTATAGTACTCCCCAAGCAGTGGTTTGTGTATTTTTTTGTTAAGCCAGCCTCTTTAAAAAGACAGGGCATCATATTGCCAAGATAGTTGATTCCCATTGGTTCTTGGGAATATCAGTATGTGTCCTTATCTGAGACATCCTGAGGTACTTTCTGTGGATGCAAGTAATATGCTTTGTCATCTTATGGACATTTGGACACATATTTTTTAAAAAAAGATGACACTAGACACATGTCATCTTCTGCCTGTTCAAACATAAACCCTTGAAGGCTTAATTTATTTATTTCAGTGGCCATTTGATGGTTCTTGGTATTTTCATTAAAGCTGAGACTTACATACCGTACTCCAGTCTCTGTCTGATTAGTTGTGAAGGGAGTCAAATGAAAGGTCCTGGAGGCCCTCCCGCCCCAGCATACAAAGAACATCTATATATACTGTACATCAAGCCAAACTTTTCTGATAAGACCTTGGGCTGTGGTGGCTGAAATTGCTTCACAGTTCTGAAGTGTTGTCAGATCAGCATCACTGATTCTACCATAATGTGAGGCCTTGTCTTTCCTAGACTTATGGTACCTTTTCAGTACAGCTGCGAAAATGTTATTAGCTGCTTTGAATTTGGATCTTGTCACAATATTGATGTTTCTTTGAATGTCTACAGTGCCAGAATAGTAGTTTATTCCTGCTCACAGTCCTGGGTTGCTGTGCTGTACTCTGTTCTATCACTGCTTCTCACTGAGGCATAACATTTCATACTGGAAACTAGGAAGTCAAAAAGGCAAAGCCCATACAGACTTCCCCACTATTCAGTGGTGATAACCGAAGTTACCAACTTCAGTAAGATATCTATCTAATCTTTCTTTAAATTTGCCTGCACTATCCGCCTACACCACATTCTGAGGCAGCCCATTCTACAATTTTATTGTTCTGCATTTAAAACTATTTCTTCTTATTTCTATACTACTTTTGGTTTCCTTCAACTGTCTGTCATGTCCCCTTAGCTGATATGGATTGTCACTGAATTCCAATTTCATTTCCTTAAACATACTATTGTTTTTATTATGTTATATAAACTCAGTAAGTCCCCTCTAACTCTCCTATCTTCCAAGGACCACAAACTCAATTTCGCCAACCTTTCTTCATAATTCAAATCCATACAACCTGATATCAGTTTGGTGTAAGACCTCTGTGGTCTCTCTACTAATTTTACATCCTTAACTAGAATGGACTCCATACAGTGGAACTGTAATGCAACATGGACCCGATCAATGTCTTATATAATGGCATCAGCACCTCACTTTCTCTTGCATGAAAACTCCTTCTAACCCTCTTCACCAAGAACATGGCTCTATTTGACATGTTTCTACAATGTGAACTACTTTTTAAATCACTCTGGATATAAACCCCCAGATCTTTTTCTGATACTGGTGTCTTTAATTGTAAACTCTTTAAGTAATAACCCTGACATACACTGTGCTTTCCCAGATGCATTATAACACACTTTTCATTGCTAAATTCCATACTGTTATTTTCTGCCCATTCCATAATTTTTATCAGAACTCTGCTAAACAGCAATCTATCATCGAAAGTATTCACAACCCCCCCCATCTTAATATCATCTGTGAATTTAACCATTTTATTCCGACCATCAATAATCAAATCACCTATAAATATTCCGAACAACAGAGGTCCCAACACTGACCCCTGCGGAACTCCACTCCCTACCTTTTGTGGTTCCGACAGATATCCCCTGATCCTGACTTATTGTTTCTTATTTCTCAACCACTGGGATACCCAATTTATTATACAGTAATCAATCCTCAAATTGATCATCTTTTCAATTATTTTATCAAGTAGGACAGTGGCAAAAGCTCGTCTAAAGTCCAGCATTACTATGTCCACACTATTCCCCTCATCCACCCATTTATTAGTATGCTCATAAAAATTTGTAAATTTGTCTCACACAATCTTCCAGTAACAAAACCATGCTATCTTTTATAAACCTGACCTTTCCCATTTATAATGTGCTTTATAGCCTCACTAAGATTCCTTCAATGATCTTTCCCACCACCGATGTCAGGCTCACTGGTCAATAGGTTTCTGCCTGATCCCTTCTTCCCTTTTTGAATATTGGCACAATAAATGCCCTCCTCCAATCCTCCGGCACCACCCCTCTGCCCCAGCCTTTTGTCCCAGCATGGTAATCACCGGTACCAACTCTTTCTTCAGCTCCTTTACCATATATGGATGAATCCCGACTGGCCCTGCTGCCTTGTCATTTTTTAAATCCATAACTCTCTTCATTACCTTCTCCTCCATTATTAGTGATTTTAGGTCTATATTACCACATCCCCATCCCTAATTTCCACATTTTGCTTTTTGTCTCTAAATATTGCAGAAAAACACCTACTAAACTCATTTGCCATTTTTAGAGGTTCTGATGTCATCTCCCTCTCAGTGGTTAGTGGGCCTGCCATACAACTTCCTCCTATCTGCCTATTTACATAGGTAAAAAGGTTTTTATTGGTTTTGCTCATTGCTAGTCTCCTCTCCAGTCATTGCTTAGCTTGTTTTGTTTCTCTTTTACGTTTCTTTTGACACTTTTTGTATTTATTTATATGATCAGTTGTCATTTGTTTCTTCATTCTATGAAACAGAACCTTCTTCCTCCTACATACTCTTATTATACCCCTATTTAACCATGGAGGTTTTTTACCCTTACTGTTATATACTTTTTTTTTAGGGATATATACAGCTGTTACATCAGTTATTATCTGAGAAAACAGTTTCCCCAACTCTTCTACACCTTTGTTATTCATCAACCCTTTCCAATCGATTTTATTTAACACATTTCTTATTTCTCCATAATCCCCTTTTTAATACAACAATTGAGAAGTGCTACCCTCAACTATCTCCATTGACCAATCCAAGTCAAACAATAAGGAGCTGTGATCACTTGTTCCTACTTGTGGTTGAATATATAGGATAACGTATGGTCAGCGGTGTGTAACAACGCTAGGTTTGCCTGCGAGTGGTTCCCTTGGGCTCTGATAAACCTCTCGAGCAAAGCTCCGAGAGGTTCACCAGCATCACCAAGGAACCACAAGAAGGCAAACTTAGCATTAGTTGCACACCGCTGACCATACGTTGTCTTTTATAGTGTATGGTGAAACGTATGGTCAGCGGAGAAGATGTAAAAAAATGACAATATGTGAGATACTGTTATTACCTTGTGATGAAGGATCATGCATTTGTTCATGTTTTCACAGCCAGGACAATTTATTTTTTTAAAAGCATTGTTTTTTTTGTATAATGTAACAGGAATACATCGCTAATGACATCCACAGGTAATAAAGACTACGCTGATGTGACCAGACATACTGTCTATGACAAAAAAAAAAAATAACGGCCTTTTGATCACGTGGTTGGTTGTGCCAATCAGGGGTGCCATGAAGCGTGTGTCTGTGTTGCGAACTAGTGCCAATGATCATGCAGAGGTGAAAAGAGAGAAAAACACAACAATTGCGATTTTGAGCGTTGCAGAGGTATAGCGTTTTGCTGTTTCTTTACTTTAGTGCAGTGAATGCTGATTTTTTGACTAACCAGGTTTTTGGTTGGCGTCTTGAGTATCCTAGCAACAACAAAGCTTTGTGTTCAATGTTGTTACACTACCAATGTGACGTAGCGACGATACTGTAACAGGAGCGTGACATCACATCGATAGTGTAACAATGCTGTAAAAAGACGGTTTTTGCCACATTGCAGCGCTCTACCATACATTATAGTAACCTTCTTAATATTTTCCTTTATATTAGCAATAATCACATTTATGATACTTTTTCCCCTTTTTGGTTCCTGAATACATCTGTGTAATCCCATTGCCATTATTTCTTCCTGGAATCTACATTCAATATTGTTTCCTAGCTGTTTCTTCCCCCATTTAATCCCTGGCAGATTCAGATCTCCCATTAATACTACATCTGAGTCTTCTGCTAAGTGTACTATATGATCCAAAAAGGAATCAGTATCCTTTAGATCAGTATCCGGAGCTCTACAGAATACTGAAATACTGCATTTCTTGCCTTTAATTCCTAATAAATCCACTGTTAAGATTTCTACTTTTCCTAATTCCACCACTTCTTCAATTATTCTAACTTTCAATTCTTCCCTAATAAAAAGAGCCCCCCCCCCTTCTCTCTTCCCTATTTTTACTTATTACTCTATATTCTGGTATATTATGTGACCATTCATTTTGATTATTCCACCAAGTCTCCACTACCCCAGCATATCTAATTTATTTTTCCTTATCAAAACCTCTAATTCTGACATATAAATCTGGTTTAAACTTCTCGCATTATAGAACAATACTTTCAATTATGTTACTTTTTGAACCCTATTTTTTTCAGTACACTTTTACTTATTTTCCCAGTTTTCAATCCCCTTTCCTTCAGTTTAAACAGTACTCAATCTCATACTAACATACTATTTGCCAGCAGATTAGGCCTTACGGTCTATCAAGTCTGCTCAAACCTTAGATCCTTAGTTGGGTGCCGAGGCCCTCCCATCCCTTGTGCTCCAGAAACCCCTATCATCCATCCCCACCCCCCTGGGACAGGCCATCATCTGATTCATCCACTTTCTGTGTCTGTCCCACCCTCTCTTGAAGCCCTCCACTGTGGATCTCTGAACCAGTTCACCAGGCAGTGCATTCCAAGGCCCCACCACCCTCTCAGTGAAAAACCTCCTCCTCTTCCCCCTCACCCTTCCACCTTCCAACTTCAAACCATGCCCTCTGGTGATACCTCCCTGCTTTAGTCTAAAGATCTCCTCCATGTTTAACCTATTTATTCCCTTGAGGTACTTGAAGACCTCAATCATGTCCCCCCCTGTCTCTCTCCTCTCCTCCAATGAAAACAGGCAGAGCTCCTCAAGTCTGTCCTCATACGTCATATCCCCTAGCCCTCGTATCATCTTAGTTGCCCTCCTCTGTACCCTCTTCAGGAGCTGTATGTCCCTCTTCAAGTGTGGTCTCCAGTACTGTACACAGTACTCAAGGTGTGGTCTAACCAGTCCATTGTACAGCGAGAATCACTTCCTTGCTCCTAGAGGTGATCCCCTTAGATGCATCCCAACATCCTGTTTGCCTTACTAGCTGCTCTCTTGCACTGCTCAGAGTTATTCACATGCATCCACCATGACCCTAGGTCTTTTTCCCCTATTGAGGCCTCCAGCACCTCCCCTCCCAGGGTGTACCTGTGTTTAGGATTTCCCCGACCAAGATGCAGCACCTTGCACTTGGTGATGTTGAAATTTAATTTCCATGTGTGAGCCCAGCTTTCCAGGGCGTCCAGGTCCCCTTGCAGGGCCAACTTCCCCTCTTCTCCCTCAACTACTACTCCCATCTTGGAGTCATCCGCGAAGAGACTCATTTCACACCCTATACCCTCCCTTTCTCCCTCTCATTCTTTATTCTTATTCCAAAAGTCCTACTATCCCTATGATTCAGGTGTAATCCATCCTTTCCATACAACTCCTTCTTATTTTTAAAAGACTCCCAATGCCTCATAAACCTAAAGCCATTTGACTCAGCCCATCTTAAAAGCCATTCATTTGTTAGAGCTATTCTTCTCTCCTTATATACTGACACCCTAGGCTCAGGCAGAATCTCTGAGATTATTATCTCACTCCCTTTTTCTACCAATTTCTCAACCATTTTTTATAATCTTTTTGCATTTCAGGTAATGTTTTTCTAAGTATGTCATTTATACCCACGTGTATCACTGCCACAGGATTCTCTCCTGCTGTTTTAAGTATATTATCAACCATGTCGTGCAAGTCCAAAATTCCTGCCCCTGAAAAGCTACTTACCATTCTATTCTCCTTATCATGCTTACAAATGTGCTGGTAAGTACATTTTATTATTGAGTCCCCTATTACTATTATCTGCCTTGATTCTTGATTTTCTCCATCCATCTGTATCTCCTGAATATGTTCCCTCTCTTCTCCTCCTCCCCATGTGAGTGTTCAGTGTTTTATAGTACACTGAAACTATTTCTTAACTGTATATTCTCATGTATGGAGGTGTGCCTACAGGTGTGTGCAAACAGATTATTGCTGCAATATTCTGAATTAAATTGTCTTTTGCAAGGTATATCTTCTGTTACTGCTTTATTTTTCTCTGTAGCAAAGTGTTTCTTACAGGGTATATCTTCTGTGAAATTATTTTTATTTATTTATTTCAAGAAATCGGATTTACAAACCTTTGAGTCAAAGACTCATTTATAAAGGTACCTCGTCACAGGGAGGGGAAACAACATATTTGTGAAACAAGACAGTGGAGAACAATACAGGTGAGATACAGAAGAGTATATAAAGCAAGACATTTCAGAGAGCAAAAAATATGCAAATTTCACATGAGCATAAATAAAAAATTAAGCTATTTAGTGTCCCAGTGGAGCGCTCAGGTCACAGTGCATGTTGTGCAGACTACAACAAGCTATTTTAAGTGGACTAGTGCATATGTCATGCTATAAGAGGCAGATTTGTTTAGAACAGTGCACTCAGAAAGTATTACAATGGGCATTTACAGCTTCGAGTGTCAGTAAGGTGTTTGTGCAGGGCAACTTTGAAGGGGCCAATTTTGGGGATGTTTGAAATGTGCGATGGGAGGGAATTAAACCAGGAAGGTGCTCTGTAGTGAAATGACCTTTGAGTAAGTGAGGTCCTGGCTCTGGGCCCTGGAAGGTGGCTTTGGCAGTATTGCGGGTGACAAACAAGTGGGAGGCCTGTTGAAGGGGTGCAGTGACTCCTGGAGGGCACAGCTCAAGTAAAGCCTTCTTTGCCAGTATACAGGTGTGGTATTGCAGTCATTCATCAAAAGTGAGTAAGTTTGAGGCACAGTAGAGCTGGCATGTGTGAGTTTTGCTGGAGGCACCGGTGAGGAGCCTGCAGGCTTTTTTAATAGAGGTCTTGACTTTGGTGAGGGCAGTGGCATCAGCATCTGCATAGATTGGGAGTCTGTAATCCACCAATGACAGGATGGAGGAAGTGATAGCCAGCCATAGGGCAACCTCAGGGAGGCAGTCTTTGTGGCAGTAGAGGAGTCCAATCTGGGTATTCATGGCAGAGGACAAGGAAGTAAGATGGGCATGGAAGGAGAGAGCCGAGTCAAAGTTGATGCCCAGGTATTTGTATGTTGATACCTGTTCAAGGGGGTGGAGTGTACTTGGGAAGATGCAAAGGGTATCATTTCTGGAGTTATTTTGGCGGTGTGTGAAAATCATAGATTTAATCTTTTTGAGGTTCAGAACCAGATGATGATAGAGGAATCATTTTTCAGCTTGGGTGAAGGTGAGTTGCAAGGTGCCTTGGAGTGTGAGTGGGCCATGGTGGAAGGCAATGAGGACTGTGTCATCGGCGTATAGAAACATTTTGCCTGTGCAGGAGCTGGGGAGAGTGTTTAAAAAGAGACTGAACAATATAGGGCCAAGGATGGAGCCTTGAGGGACCCCTAAGCACACAGGAAGGGCCGTTGATAGGATACCATTTAATTTGACACGTTGGGATCTATCTCTGAGGTAACTGGAGAACCAGGCCAGTGGGCCAGATGAGAAACCCAGCTGACATAAGGATTCAAGCATTAGTGGGTGACACACAGTGTCAAAGGCCTTGGATAGGTCAATGAACACTGCCCTGGCGATCTCGCCAGTATCAAGTGCAGAGTGTATTTGGTAGGAGAACTCCAATAGGGCTGTAGTAGTGCTGTGACCAGGGTGGAAGCCATGCTGCTCTGGGCACAGTATGTTGTATTTAGATAGATAATCCATGAGTTGGGTGGACACTATTTTCTCCAGGGCTTTTGAGAGGGAGCAGGATGGAGATAGGTCTGTAATTGCTTGGTGAAATACGGTATCCATTTTTATGGATAGGGGTAATTTCAGCCAATTTCCATGCACTAGGGAATTGGCTGAGGCGTAGGGATCGGTTAAGAAGGTCAATGAGGGGGAGGGCTAACATGACATCAAGTGTTAGACAGAGTATCCTGGAGTCAAGGGGGTCATAGCTCGGGTTGTGGGAGGAGAGGGCTTTTGTGAGGAGCGGCTTGGCATCATGGGGGAGATAGTCCTGAAGAGAAATGGGGGATGGGAAATAGCTGGGTGGTTGACTGCAGGGATGGGGTCAAAGAAGTGGGCAGGAAGGACTGCACTTAGGTCAGAAAATGTTGTGTTGAGGCAGTCAGCAACATGTGGTAGGTCAGTATTAATTGTGCCATTGATAACCATCTGGGAAGGGGGGAGCGGGTCTTCCCATTGAGCTCCTTTATGTTATTCCAGAAGGCTGAGGCAGAGCCCCAGGATGAGGTTAAGGCGGTTTGATAGTGACTGGCCTTGGCTTGTCTTATGGCCCATGTGCATTGGTTGCGAGCGTCATTATAGGCTTGTCTGTCAGCTGTCCTGCCAGACTCAACAGCAGTGTGCCACAGGTTATCCTGCTGCTTCAGTTGCTGGGTCAGCATGGGGGAAATCCAGGTAGCATTGTGTCTTTTAGAGTGGGTGTTGGTAACCGGATCAAAGATGTCACAGGTCTTGCAGAAGGCACTGGTGAGGAAGGCTAGGGCAGTATCTATATCTGTTGCGAGGGAGATCGGGGACCAATCAAGCTGAGCAAGGTAGTGTTTTAGTTTATTAAGGCCTCCAGGGTGGAAACGGTGATGGGGGGTGGCTTTGTATGCAGGCTTGGGTGTGGGGGAGGACCAAAAGCAGAGAATTGATGAGTTGTCACTAAGGGAGTTGGCTAAGATGTTAACAGACTTGATTTTGTGTGGGCAGTTTGTAAGTACTATATCTAGGAGGGAGCTGGTCCCACTTGATTGGTTAAATCTGGTGGGATGAGTGACTAGTTGAGATAGATCAAGGGCTGCGAAGTTGTCCTTAATGTGTGTTGTAGTGGAGCCAAGCCAGTTTATGTTGAGGTCTCCTGGGACGAGTTGTTCAGCCTTGTGTGGCAGGGTAGAGAGATAGTCTGTGAGACAGCGGATAGCTAGACTTTGTGCCCACAGGGGTATGTAGGTGGTCGTGAGGTAAAGAAGGCCACGGCCCAGGTCTGGGGTGATTTTTAGGGTGATGGCCTGGGCCCCATGGTCAAGCTTGGGAGTAGGTAGCACGTGACCCAAGAGGGAGTCATGTAAGTAGACTGCACACACGCCACCATGCTTACCCACACGATCTTGTCTAAAAAGGGTGAAACCTGGGAGGGAGACAGCAGAGTCAGGAGTTGAATGGGAGAGCCAGGTCTCCACTATGGCAAGAATGTCAGGTGTGTGTTGGGAGACGCAGCACTGGAGTGCAGCCGTCTTCCTTGGAAGACTGCAGATATTCATAGAGGCAATGCAGAGGCCATGTGCAGGAGGGGGCGGCGGTGGGGTAGCGGGTCCCGGGTTGGGGTGGACATTCCCTGAGAGCAAGAGGAGTAAGGTGATGAAGTGGAGAAAAGGACTGCAGTGGTTATGGTATACGAGCTTGGGCAGGTGCAAGGATCTTGGGGGGACAGTGCAGGGGTTGGGTAGGGAGTTAAGGGCAGAAGTGGCTAGGACAGAGAGGGACCACCTTCCACTGTGTACTGAGGGCCGGGGGGTGGACGTCAGTGGAGGGTGTGGGGGGGCGGTGGGGTGGCCCAGCATGCGAGGTGCATTAGAGGTGAGTGGAGAACAGATGGGAGGGCTAGGAGCAGTGGGAGGATGGGACCGAGAAAGCTGTGGTTCTGGCAGGGGTGCACTTACAGTGGTGCAGGAGAGATTCTGTACAAGAACAGGGGACACAGGATCATGAGAAATAAAACAGGTACAGAGAACAGTACTAGAGACATGTTGATGTATGGGATGAAGATAAGTGTAGTCAGGCAGGATCCCCCTAGTGTTCAAGGAGTATAATCTGCAGGTGGTAAAGTGGGCTGATTGGTTCTGCAGCCTCACGTGACACCTCGTATAAAACAGAGAGGTGACCAAGGGTGGTGGTGGGGGCGGTGGAGAGCCGGCGCGCAGTGCCAGTGGGGCCGATAAAGTGCCCTGTGTAGCAGGCTGGCGCTGCTCCTGCAAGTGCCTGTTGTGATCTCTGTACCTTTTGCTTGGTCCTGGGGGGTGGGGGCATCCTTGCAGTGAGGGGAGGGCAGGCACTCCTACAGCCCTCATGACCCTCGGAGCTTCAGCGGATGAAACAGAGAGGAACAGAGGATTAAATGCTTGTTTCTGGAGGTGGGGCCAAGGTAAGGAGAGAGCAGAGCAAAGCTGCAACTGTAGCCGAATACTAACACAGGGTTATAATATTAACAACTGTATCAACTGTATGCTAAGTGAGCAATTGTTTTAAGTTCTTAAAGTACTTGGTAAAAACATTTGAGAGTTGTGGCTATGGAAGAGAAAAACTCATAAGCTAGGCAGATTTGGGCTCCTGACTAAAGCGACCATGCATTCGCAACAATTGTTTTATGTTTCTTAAAGTACTTGGTAAAAACACTTGAAGTTTTGGCTGTGGGATAAAACTCAACGCAGAAAAACTATCTGTAGTGCTACGCCGACCTCCCGACTTATTAAAGGCAAACTGTTTGATAAGTTCTTTCTTGGCAATTCAAAGGAGATGTTCTGGTGCCAAAAAGACAAAGTGCCCTGTGTAGCAGGCTGGCGCAGCTCCTGCAAGCACCTGTTGCGATCACCGTACCTTTTGCTTCGTCCTGGGGGGTGGGGGGCATCCTTGCAGTGAGGGGAGAGCAGGCACTCTTACAGCCCTCGCGACCCTCGGAGCTTCTTACCGGTGGTGCTTAAATTTTTGTGACTTTGTATCATTAGGCTAAGCAAAATTACTGTTTGCCCCTATTTTATTTATATATTTTTTGCTGAAAAGGCTTTTTTGTCTCAGAGGTGTTGCAGTCTCCTTCTCATATTGAAGACAGGGAGAGTGAGAAAGCAGCCACAGCTTCCTTGAATCAAGGAGGTTATTTTCTAGACTACACTGAATTGAATTATTGCTTTTTGGACCTGTGAAAGTAACTAGTATTGATTCTGTTTTTGGGGTGGACTTTCTTAGTTTTAACTTTAATTTGCCTGGGAGGAACTGTAGCTGGGAGATATTTGCAGTCAGTTGTGACTAGACCTGTTACTTAGCCTTTGTGAAATAGGCGTCTGAAAGGAAGGAAGGAACTCATTGGGGTGGAGGGTAAGAGCTGTAGGTGACTGTTTCTGGACAGCATTGATTTGTGGGGAGTGGTGCAATGCACTGTCTGTGGAGTAGCAGTCTTCCGGGATACATTCTGTAAACTGCATTGCTGCCCTATTTGCAGGCACCTCTCTGGTCTGAGGGAGGATGTAGTTCATCTCCATGCTGACCTGGCAAGGATTCAGAAAACCTGCTCCCCCACCCATGGACCACCCAGGCTACTGCCACTATCTCAGAGGTTGCCAAGAAAGAGGAGTGGTTGGACCACAGTAGGCTCAGGGAGGGTGAGGGTGGTGGAACAGAGGAACATCCCTCCAGTTTTGCTCTCCACAATTCATTTGCCACTCTGGTGAAGCATGGTTCCTCTATGGAGGCACGTGCAGTGGAGACCAAGGAGGATGCTGGGAATCTCTACAATGGAGACCTACAGGAGGGTGGCCCAGGACTCCACAGGGGAGGGAAACAACTCCTGGTGGGGGACTCAATTGTTAGGGGGGGTAGAACTGGAGGAGGGAGGGGAAAGGGAGGTAAGGTGCCTGCCTGGCACCAAGGCTTGGAGGGACAGGAAATGAATCCTCAGGATCGTGGGAGCAGTGGCAAGGGGGAGGGAGCTGGATGTCATTATCCACCTAAGGATGAATGACTTGGCTGAGAATGGGATCAGAGCAGTGCAACAGGAGTTTGTGTAGTTGGGGGAGCCTTAGACAAGTAGCATACATGGTAACTTTCTCAGAAGTGCTACCTGTCTGTGGCATGGATGAGGCTCGGGCACTCCACACCATGGGATTCAACGACTGGTTAAAAAGCTGGT
Source organism: Neoceratodus forsteri (assembly GCA_016271365.2). Lineage (NCBI taxonomy): Eukaryota > Metazoa > Chordata > Ceratodontiformes > Ceratodontidae > Neoceratodus > Neoceratodus forsteri. The sequence continues at coordinate 664,211,538 of CM057456.1, read as the reverse complement.
GCAGAGCTCAGGGATTTGGCTTCACTGGGGACAGGGGCTCCACCTGGAGGGATGCAGTCCTATACAGTTGCGATGGTCTGCATCTATCCAGGAGGGGAACCAGGATCCTAGGTGATAGGTTTAAATGCTTCAGTGGCAAGCATTTAAACTAGCCAAGGAGGAGGCACTGAAGAGGAGAAGGGAAATCCTAGCCCCCCCCCAAAATATCTGGGTTATTAGTGAGGTAAACACCAAAATAGAGCAGTCGATAGGAAGATGAGCAGGGGTAAATGGAGAAAAAGACAAATTCAGTAGGGACAGGGATGGGGCAAAAAGAAATAAAGCCATAAAGCAATAGAGGGTAATGAGTACCAATGCCCATAGTCTAGGTAAAAAGCTCCCTGAAATGGTGGCCTTGATGGAAGAGGGATGCCTGGATATTGTGGCAGTCACAGAAACATGGTATCTCAAAGACAAATCAAGTGACACAGCCAAATCGGGTGCAGTGCTGAACTTCAAAACAGGCATGCAGCCATACATGGATCAAAACACAAACGAAGCAGCACAACAGCTTGCATATAAAATAAATTTTACTGTGTAAATAGAAATCACAGACAGCGGTAGCCCAAACATCGACTAAGCACCCTAAAAACATGGTACACAGAGAACCATGACTGGGATGTCAACATACCAGGGTATACAATTTACAGGAGGAACAGGGAGGGAAGAAGAGGAGGAAGAGGAGTAGCTCTCTATGTAAGGAAAAGGATAACAGCAACAGGACTAAAGGGTAAACAGGGAGGAGAGGAGGCACTGTTGGTCACCCTGGAGACTGGAAATTGCTCCACAATCCACACAGGTGTGTACAGACCCCCATCTCAGGGGAAGGAAATGAACAAGGAAATGATAGAAGGCATCCTTGGAATGGCAGAGAAAGGGAAGATATTGCTGATGGGGGACCTGTATATGCCAGATGTTGACTGGAGCACCTTTCCTGCAGCCATATCCAAGAGCAGGGCCATTCTTGATGCCCTACAGAGGGTATGCCTCAGACAGCTAGTTTTGGAACCCACTCGGGAGAGAGCAATCTTAGATCTGGTACTCTCAAATGGGGATGGAGAGAGGATCTCTGATCTTGAAGTGGGTAGCCATCTGGGAACAAGCGACCAGCAAACAGTGCAGTTCATGATAAACTTGGTTGTAGAGTCAAGCCACACAAAAGTGAAGGTACTGGACTTCAGGAGGGCTGATTTTGTCAAAATGGGAGAGTGCCTCAGAAAAGCACTAGCAAACGGTCAAGAAGGTGGGGTGGAGCAACAATGGGGAAACATCAAAACCACCATCACAGAGACAAGTCTTTGTGTGAAGCAAATAAACAAATCAAAATGAAAGAAAAAAAACATTACAGTTCTCAAAAGAAGTGGAGGGGAATGCAAGGGAAAAAAGATAGCATTCAGGAAGTATAAAGAAACACAGAAGGAGCAGGACAGAGAACTGTACCAGTTAAAGCAGAAGGAAGTGGGTAAGGCAATCAGAATAGCAAAGGCCCAAACTGAGGAAAAGATAGCCAACTCAGTTAAGAAGGGGGATAAAACCTTTTATAGGTACATTAGGGAGGAAAGAAAGACTAAGGCAGAGATACTGAGACTGAACAAAGAGGAAGGTGGTTGGGCAGACAGCGACAGTGAAAAAGCAGGGATACTGAACAAATACTTCTGCTCAGTATTTACAATGGAAAAGCAGGGGGAAATACCTAATCCGGTCAATAGAAGCACTCTGGATGGGGGTGATATTAGTCCTTTCACAGAAGAAAGGGTTCTGGAAGAACTCTTAAAACTGAAGGCAGATAAAGCAATGGGGCCTGATGGGATTCACCCCAGAATTTTAAAAGAATAAGGGAAGAACTAGTAACACCACTGAATACCCTTTTTAATAAATCATGGGAGGATGGCATGGTACCTGAGGACTGGAGGAGGGTGGATGTGATTAACCTTCACAAAAGTTGGGGCAAGACAGAGGAAGGAAACTACAGACCTGTCAGTTTGACCTCAGTGGTAGGGAAAATGATGGAATCACTTCTAAAGGAAAGAATTGTTGAGTACCTAGAGGCCAGTGGGGCACAGGACCCAAGGCAGCATGGATTCACAGTGGGAAGGTCATGTCAGACAAATCTAATTGATTTCTTTGACTGGGTGACCAAAGCAGTAGACCAGGGAGGGGCTGTGGACATAGCCTAACTAGACTTTAGCAAGGCATTTGACACAGTCACGCACCAAAGATTCACAAACAAATTAGCCATCCTGGGAGTGGGTCCTAGGGTGGTAACCTAGGCAAAACACTGGTTGGACAACAGAACACAACGTATAATAACAAATGGAGTCAACAGTGAAGAAAAGAGGGTTACTAGTGGGGTACCGCAGGGTTCAGTACTGGGGCCAGTCCTTTTTAATGTCTTTATAAGTGACATTGCAGAGGGACTGGAAGGGAAAGTATGTCTTTTTGCAGATGACACAAAGATCTGCAACAGGGTTGATACACAAAGTGGGGTGGAAAGGATGGAAAGGGACTTAGCAAGATTGGAGGAATGGTCAAATGTATGGCAGCTTAGATTCAGTGCAAAGAAGTGCAAAGTAATGCGCCTGGGAAACAAAAACCCAGGGGAAGAGTACACAATGGGGGGTGATATACTGACAACAACAAAAATGGAAAGAGACCTGGGGGTAGTCATATCAGATGACCTAAAGGTGGGCCAGCAATGTGAGAAGGCAGTAAGGAGGGCTGGGGGATACTGGGACGCATAGGGAGAGGCATCACCAGTAGAAAACAGGAAGTTGTTGGCCCTCTATACAGACAGTTGATAAGACCACATCTGGAGTACTGTGTACAGTTCTGGAGACCCCATCTCCACAAAGACATAGACAGGGTGGAGACTGTCCAGAGGAGGGCAACCAAAATGATGCAGGGTCTGCATCAGAAGACATATGAAGAAAGACTAAAGGAACTAAAGATGTATAGCCTCGAGGAAAGGAAGGAGAAGGGGGACATGATAGAACTTTCAAGTACCTCAAGGGAATCAACAAACAAAGTCCAAGAGGGTAGCATCTTTCAGAAAAAGGGATGGGCAAAAACAAGGGGGCACAATTTGAAGATAGAGGGGGGATGGCTCAGAGGTAATGCGAGGAAGTATTTCTTCACATAGAGGGTTGTGGATACATGGAACAGCCTTTCTGAGGAAGTCGTAGAGTCACAAACAGTGGGGGAATTCAAGAATGTATGGGACAGACATAAGGCAATTCTAGTGGTAGGTAGGAGGAAGTAGGCTGTTGGTTAACTAGGATTTGTAGCTTATCCATTAGGTAGGAAAATGGGCAGACTAGGTGGGCCAAGCGGTCCTTATCTGCTGTCAAATTCTATGTTTCTGTTTTTATGTATTACATCACCCACTTGTTTGTTTGTACTCTCATCCAATATTTCTCTCTCCTCCCCCATTACAGTTTGTTCCCTTTCTTCTTTCTCCCCTCTCAGCCATCCAGGGACTGGCTTAAGTGGGCTACTCCCTCTTCTTTTCTTTTCAACGTTACTCTTCCCCTTCCTTTCACTATAGTTTATAATTCCCTCTTCTTCTGGTGTTTTTCTTTTTCCTTATCCTGAATCGGCCTCCTCTCCTCACCTCTCCTCTCTGGTTTGCATCAGTTTTATTCAAACTAGTCATAATTTTCAGTCTTTACGTACACTTCATCTGACTTTTTTCCAGTACCTCTAATCTCTCCACACCATCTGCAAATTGTGAGTCAACTTTTTGTTCAACTGTTACTATAAACATTCAAAGTCACATTCAGTGTAGTTTATCCCTAGTTCTGACACCCGAAACATTTTACAGTCACTACAGCAAATCATTAAATCACCTCAGATGATAACATGGACTTTCTGTTGATTTTGTTATGAATCTCTGCTGACCCCTTCTCTTCTCCTTTATTCATTTCCATCCTAATCTTTTCCCATCTAAGTTGCCTCTAAATACTTAACTCACCACAGTTTTTACTATGCTACCTTCTTATTTCCACATGCTTTCACCGTGCTTACACCTCATGCTTATTGTCAACAGAAGGTTTATACTGCTAATTATTTTCTCCGAGGTAAACAATACTATAGTCCTTTTACCTTTTATTATAGGTTTGCTATTATGTCTTTACGTTACCAAATGTTTTCGTGGTTGCCCTTTATCGTTTGGTGAAAGCTGGCCTCCTGTCCCCTACTTCCCCTACTGATGCCTGCAGATGCCACTGGCCTCTGCCCGCATCACCTCGGCTCCGTGCTCGGCTCCGCTCGTTAGAGCCAAGCTATATATGGCCACTCCTTAATGACGTCATCCATGACTACGGGGACAGCAAAATACCTCCTGGAATTGGCAGACTATGTATATAACCTGCCTTTAAAAAGGTAGGTTAATCAGCACCTGGCAGCCCAAAGCGCTTCTCCAAACACTAAAAACTTTAAGTGCAGTCTGATGCTTGCAACCTCCATAGAGATCCCAACAGCACCAATCACAGGACATCTTTTTCCACTGCAGCAGCTATTTGTTGCACTCTGATTTAGAATAGCACCAGATCTACATCACCACGCTCTGCTCTGTTCGGTACCTGACTAAAACCGCTCGCTAGAGCCGAGCTATATATGGCCACTCTTCAATGACATCACCCGTGACTACGGGGACACCCAAATACCTCCTGGAATTGGCAGACTATGCATATAACCTGCCTTTAAAAAGGCAGGTTAATCAGCACCTGGCAGCCCAAAGCGATTCTCCAAACACTAAAAACCTTTAGTGCAGTCTACTGCTTGCAACCTCCATAGAGATCCCAACAGCGCCAATCACAGTACACCTTTTTCCACTATAGCAGCTAGTTTGTTGCGCTCTGATTTAAAATAGCACCAGAGTTATGTCACTACGCTCTGCTCTGTTCGGTACCAATTCATGGGCAATTGTATTTAGGTCCTGAGGAGAAACTGACTCGTACTCCATTTTTATGTTTTTGTGCTGTGCCCAGTTGTTCAGTACATTTATTGCCCTTTTGGTGGTTTTTTTTTTGGTATTTGTTTTATCTTTGTCAGTTACAAAATTATTTAGTTGTACTTCTGATACATCTAGGTGCCTACCTTCTTGATGGTTCTCTGAATGTTTCTCTTTTCTTGATTTCTGTTTAGGTGGTGTACTTTGCAGAAAAATATTCAGCACTCCTTTCACTACGAGACCCAGAACAGTGAAGATCAAACTGAGATGAAGGTATGTTTTCCATTTTTACGCTTTTCTTCTGTGTGGCTTTCCGTTAGACAGTTCTGCCAAAGGGATGTAAAAGGTTGCTTAGGAGATGCCCAGTGTATTGATATTTCATGTTCTGTGTAAGGTAAACAGGCTATGCTACCAAAGGAAGCTATAACTGGTTGTAAGTCGTGCGTACAGTATATATAGAGTTAATGTATGGTCACATGACATATTTTAACCAATGGCATTTTTTATGTTTATGCCCATTTTATAAGCCATTTTAATGCACTATCATATGACATCTTTCAGCTAATCATGTTTGCGAATTTTTCAGTGTCATGTTATATGTATTTCTATTTTACAGACCACAAAGGTACTGCACAGTATATGAAATGCAATAGCTTGGTTGATGAACAAAGGGATGGTCATATCGGTGACTGGCCTTTTGTGAGTAACAGACCACTATAGCTAGTTCTAGATGAACATTGGAAATTAAAATGAGTGGATGACACCATGAGTGGAACACTGCACTATATTTGTGGTACATGGTGAACAATGGAACTCATATGAGTGGGTGAGTGAGTGCGCGAGTGAGTGAGTGAATGAGTGGGCAGGACAACACACCACTATATTATTTCTGATTGAGCAACAACAGTTGATCTATGTTAGAGACTGAAAATAACATGTGGCATGCCATTATAAGCGGTACTTGATTCATAAATGGAAACATATAGATAACTACACCTCACTCAAACCTTCATCTGCCCTCTCTAAGATCTGCAGTAAATAGCAGTTATATTTTCTATAATATGTTATTACATTTACATATCAGACAGAATAAATAGAAATAAATCAGACAAAGTGAGGCCTATGTCTCTAGCTGCCGTTATACTCAACCACTCTCTTTTTTTTTTCCATAGAGGTTTTTCTGCTCCCTGGTAGACTGAGCAGTCGTATCAGCTTGTCCCATAAGCACCAGCTGTCCTGATCTCCCCTCACCAATTCTGGTACCTAGCAGGCCATTAGTGTTCTCTTGGGGAAGGCTTTATATAGCGCAGCCCCCATATTTTCCACCAGTTTTCTCCCCGTGGACTCATAGCCATGCAATGGATGCAATGTCCGAGCTCCACTTTGTTGAGATGGCCACACCATCCTGAACATGGATCCCTTCACTTGCATGGTGGGATCATGTGTGCTGGCATCTAGCCACTGCCGGGTGTCATGCAAGCAGTGCACCACACTAACCCCTCTCTCTGAGGAAGGAGAGCTGTCCTAGGGATGCTCAATCCTTTCTCTCCCTGCCAGCCCCCGAGCAACCCGAGTCCATTCCTGACCCTGGGTCACTGGTGTGGCAGGAGGTTAGGTGCCCAGTGCTTCAGCCCAGCATGCTACTGGGCCAGCTAACCACTGTGTTTCTATGAGCTACTCTAAATTACAAATATATGTAAGAAGAATTTAAAACTTCAGCAAAAAAAAATATGGAGCTTACTACTATAATAGTTATGGCAAACAACACTGTGTTATCAGTTGACAGGTCTCAGACAGGAGGTCAAGGGGGATCAGGAGTCAGTTGAAGGGAGGAAGGAAGGGGGGTGGGTTGGAGAGGAAAGGGGAGGCAAGAACCATATGATGATAGGAGAGGAGAAAAGGCGTACCCCAGGGTATTGGGGAGGGATTGACAGGACTAGGACCGCATGGTTGCTCTGGGGGGGAGAGACATGAAAATACCAGAGTACGGACTTCACTCCAAAGGAAGGGGGCTGCCCAGAGAGAGACAAGGGAGGGGAGGGAGACAGGAGTGGGTGAACTTGGGGCAGGCATCACACTTACAAGTCGCTTCACCCTGCTGTATCTGGATGATGAGGTCAAAGAGACTGGCGGGAAGGGGTTGCAGGCTGATGGGGATGGATTGGACAGGTTTCAGAGGGGGGCAGGGGATAGGATTGGGGTCTGAGCCAAGGAGGGGAGGAGGGCATGAGGAACATGAGACCAGGGCGCCAGACAGGCGGGAAGGGGGGCAGGAGCCCAGGTCTGAGGGAGGTAAGGCAGAGGGGGATGCACAGAGCAGAGTCAGGGTGGACGAGACCAGGACCCAGGACAGGGCAGTGTCAAGGAAGGGAAAATCAGACAAGGAGGGGGCTGAGGAAGGGGGAACTCTGGGTAGCCCATCTCTGAGTCTGGAAATACCAGAAGAGGGGAGTGCAGGGAGCACTAGGTCACAAAGGTCCATTAGTACAGAACCTGGGGGGTAGGGAGGTGAGAAGGGAAGCAGTAATAGGAGGCCTAGGTGGAGGAGCCAATGCAACAGTTCAACCGAGGAACAGTTAAGGAGGGCGACTAGTGATATTCAGGCTGTGAGGGGTGCAAGGAGCAAGCTGGGAGAGGGAGACAAAAGAGGGAACCTGGAAGAGCACAATCAAACTAGTGATGCTCAAGCTGTGAGAGGGACGAGGAGCAATCGGGGGTCATAGTCAGGAGAAGGAGTCTGAAAAGGCACACACAGACTTGTGACCCCCAAGTTGCAGGGGGTGAGAGGAGCAAGCTGGGGGATATAGGCAGAAGAGGGAGCCTGGAAGGGCAAGCATAAAATAGAGAGACCCTGGCAGTGGGGGTGCAAGGAGCAAGCTGGGTGAAGTAGACAGAAGAAGGAGTATGGAAGGGCACAAATGGGCTAGTAACTCCGGGGGAGAGGTGAAGGTGCTTCTGCTGGGTGACTCCATGATTAGGAGTATCCAGTGGGAAGGGGTTGGGAAGGGAAAATGCAGCCCAGTCAAGGCTAAATGTATCCTAGGCCTATCAGTACACAAGCCCAAATTCCAGCTATACTCAATAGCAAGGGAATGCGGGGGATCCCCAGACTTTCTAGTTCACCTGGGAACAAACGATTTTGAAGGGAACAGTGAACTGGAGATACAGGCAAGATTCAGGGAATTGGCCAGGGTTTGCCCACTTTATAGGATGCTTAATCTCCTTCTCTGAGATACTGCCAGTGCCAAGGGCAAGCAGGGAAAATAAGCAAAAACCTAGAAGGGTGAACCAGTGGCTCAGGGAGTGGTGCAAGTTGGAAGGGTATGGGTTGATGGGGGCCTGGGGTGATACATGGGAAGACAAGGGGCTATATTCCAGGGATTGGCTGCACCTCAACCTGGAGGGGAGGAAGATCCTTAAACTGAAACTTTTTGGATTCATAGGTGATAGGTGGGATTTAAACTTGTAAAGCGGTGAGGGATAGAAAGGCTGAGATCGCCAGTGAGGAAGCTCGGGAGTTCAGGACTAGATCATGCAAAGGAGGCTGTGGGCAGCATTAAAAGACCAGTTGGAACTGAGTGGGGAAGAGAGACTGGGGTCCGCGCTGGTCTGAGAAGACTGGGGAGGGGGAGGGAGTTGGATGGAGGACAGTCCCTGATCAATGCCAGGAGCATGAGCAATAAAATGCCAGAGCTCCAGGCAATGTTAGTTGAGGGAGCAGCAGACGTGGTGGCAATTATTGAGACATGGGCCACCCAGAGGCATGATTGAGAGCTACATTTAGAGGGCTACATAATGTTTAGGAAGAATAGGGGAGTGGGAAGGGAGGGTGGCGTTGATAGTCAAAAATGACATAGCAGTTTGTGGAATCGAAGAGGCAGGAGGAGATGTGGAGGCAATTTGGGTAACCCTACAAATGGGGGGGTAAAAGATTTAAAATAAGGGTGGTGTACAGATCTCTGCAATGGAGGAGGAACTGGAGGATGATCTGGCAGAGAACATCAGGTTTCACTGTGGCCTTGGAAAGGGCAGAGTGGTGGTCATAGGCTACCTGAACACGCCGGGGGCAGACTGGGGCACTATGACATCCTCAGTGGCCAGGGAACAAGGGTTGATGGATGTCTTCCAGGATGCCTTCCTAGTCCAACATGTGGGGGAGCCTACTAGGCAGGACCAGATACTGGACATTGTACTTGCAGATAGTGACCAGAGAAGGGGTCTGGAGGTGAACAGCCCATTGGCAGGCAGTGACCATGCCATAGTCTGGTTTCTTCTGTTCCTAGGGGGAGAGGAAATTTGCACTAACACAGTAGTAATAGATTTCAGGGGGGTGGACTTTGAGGGCTTGAGAAGGACTCTTAGAGGGTGCTTGGATGAGATAAGGTCAGACATGGATGCTGGTAGCTTATGGGAGACCATTATGAAGGGGGTGCAGGAGGCTACGAGGGCCTGCCAAAGGTAAGGCGCAAGCAATGTAGGGCCAGTAAGCAGTGATGGTGGACCCGGGAGGTGCAGAAGGCAGTGAGGGATAAAATGTCTGCCTACACATGCTTAAAGCACTCAAGGGGGGGGTTAGGAAGAGAGTAGAGTATGAGTTCCTGGCTAAGAGAGTCACCAGAGTGGTAAGGGGGGCCAAGGTGAAGAAGGAGCTAAACCTGGCCAGGGATATCTGTGGAGGGAAGGGGTTCTATAGATACATAGGGGAGAAAAGAAAAGTGAGGGCACAGATCAGCAGGATTAGGACTGGGGAGGGATGGACGTAGAAAGCTGGGGAACAAGCAGAGGTGCTAAATGAGTACTTTGCCTCAGTCTTTACCAGGGGAGGTGGGGGATCCTTCCAACCCAATGGGAGGGGAGCCCACTGAACCAGGAGGTCAGTTAGAGACTGAAGGACTGGATGAGGCCAGAGCAGGGGATGGGTCATATCTAAAAGGCGAGGGGCAGGACATAAAGAGGTGGGATGGGAGGGCGAAATCACAGTGGATAGGATGAGAGGAGCCCTCTGGTCACTAAAGACTGAGAAGGCACCAGGGCCAGATGGGCTGCATCCAAGGGTGTTGAAGGAACTGGCGGATGTGCTGGCAGCCACTGGCCTCACTCTTCAACATCTCTCTGATGACAGGGTGGGTGCCTCAAGATTGGAAGGTGGCTCATGTGGTGCCTATCCACAAAGAGGGGTCCAGAGAGGGGATGGAGAATTATAGGCCTGTTAGCATAACGTCTGTGGTAGGCAAGGTAATGGAGCACATTATCAAGGAGAGGTTGGGGAGGCAGCTGGAAAGGTTGGGGCACCTGGATGACAGGCAGTATGGTTTTGTTCTGGGGAGGTCATGCCAGACCAACCTGGTAAAGTTTTATGACTTGGTGATGGGGGCTCTGGACCGACATAGGCTGGTGAACGTCCTCTATCTGGATTTCAGTAAGGCGTTCGATTTGGTACCCCATAATGGCCTGCTAAGAAAGCTGGGGGGATAGGGTGGGGGCAGTTGCTCAGCTGGGTGGAAAATTGGTTTACGGGTTGAATACAGAGAGTGGTGGTTGGAGGGATAGTCTCCTCCCCCAGGAGGGTCATCAGTGGGGTCCCCCAGGTTTGGTCCTGGGGCCACTCCTGTTCAATTCCTATGTCTCAGACATAGAGAGAGGTGTTAGGAGTAGGCTGAGTCTTTTTGTGGATCACTCAAAACTGGGAGCACTGGTGGATGGGGAGGAGGGGAGAGAGGCCCACCAGGGGGATTTGGATACCCCAGGGGGTGGTCAAGGAAGTGGGAATTGAAGTGCAATGCAGGGAAATGTAGGGTGCTGCATCTGGGGGTCAGAAACCCAGGCCATGCATACACTCGGGGGAGGGGGAGTCACACTGCAAGTCACATTGGGTGGGAGGGACCTAGGGGTAGTGGTGGACAGCAAAATGAACAACACTGAGAATTCTTGATGAGCTGCAGCAAAAGCAAACAGGATACTGGGCTGCATAACCAGGGGTATTACCTCTAGGAGGAGGAAGGAGATCCTTCCTCTATATAATTCCCTGGTTAGGCCACATCTTCAGTACTGTGTGCATTTCTGGAGACCCCATCTTAAGAAAGACATAGCGCTGCTGGAGAGGGTCCAGAGGAGGGTGACCAGGATGATTCAGGGCATGGAGGGTAGGCCCTATGAGAAGAGACTGGAAGAACTCAATCTGTATGCATTGGAAGAGAGGAGGGACAGGGGGGACATGATAGAGGTTTTCAAGTATATAAAGGGGATAAATAAGGGCGGAGCCAGGGAAGTGTTCAGGCTTAAGAAGGGGGAACTACCAGGTGGCACAAGTGGAAGCTGGAAGGGGGGAAATACAGGGGGGAGTTCAGGAGACACTACTTCAGGAGGGTGGTGGAACCATGGAATGCACTGCTCAGGAGTCTGGTGGAAGAGAACACAGTAGAATGATTCAAGAAGGGTTGGGATGGGTACAGGGGGATGCTGAAGCTGGGGAAGACCACCACTGGGGCTGGGGGGGGTGGAGGAGAGAGCTCCCAGTAGGGGGTTGGCTTCCGAGCAGACACGATAGACCATGGGATCTATTCTGCTGGCTTTTACTATGATACTACAAAACAAAGTCCTCACACCTGGCTGTGCCATGCTGTGCTGATCACCCCCTTCTTCAAGCACACAAGTGCGAGAGATAGACAGACAGACAGGATGGGAGGGAGAGAGAGAGAAAGAGGATTAAGAAATCTGGACAAAATTACAAAATCTGGCAATGAAGACAGAAGAGAGAAGAAAATGATGCCAATCTTAGGCACACGTGATCTTTGCTGAAATTAAAAATGGTACAGACATTTTTCTGACACTAGAATGAAAACATCTACAGGCAGCTTATGAGGTCTGGTCACCACTGTGGAGTTGCCAGCATTCTCATAGGAGGATTAGCGGTAATGACTAACAGGAGGAGCAGGGAGGGGGCAATTAAGACATAATCCCTCTGGGGAGTATTTCCTGGGATATGATCCCATGTCAGGCAATGGACCGAGATGCATATCGTAAAACTTCTAAAGATTGTGAGGAAAGGCTAAGGAGATGAGTTCACACACACACACACACACACACACACACACGGGTTGTGATAAAGGGTAACTGTCACTCAAGCGAGAGGTCACTCCCCCACAGTCCTGAGCACATAAACTGTGGAGTGTCTCTCTCTCTCTCTCTCTCCCTCCTCCCTCCCTCCCTCCCTCCTCTCTCTCTCTCTCCATCTCAAGAAGGAAGCCCTGCCAAAGGAAGCTAGCTGAATGGTGAGTGGAGCACAATCTAGGGGAAGTGTCTTCTGTAGCTAGCGGCAGACAAAGAGACTTTAGGTGAGGCTAATGTTCAGATTCTTCTAACCACTAACAGTCTAACTTCCTTTATTTCCTAGTCTCAGTAAACGTGTAAACTTTTTGTCTTCCTGTAAATATATCTTGTTTGTAAATACCTGCAGTATCTTTTAGTAATGAATCTAGTTTTGATAAATCAGTGACTAGCTCATCCTTGACAAGGTAATTTTTATTTTTTCTGCCAGACCTTGTATGCAATCCATCTCCAAAGTGCACTCTACCAATAGTTATTGTGCTGACCTTCCTGAGTCTGAGCAGAGGGCAAAAGGCAGCTTCCTGATTCCTGATAAAAATCAAGCAGTGTCAGAGAATTAGAAGTCCATGAAAAGCCCGCCCTATAAGCTGGGATGGCCCAAGGGGCCATTTTTGTCATAATAATGCTTGCAATTACATTTTGTAAACTGTGACCGTTGACATTTTGGGCCTAAAAACATATTTTTGAAATGAAAACTTGGAGTGCAAACCAACATAAATAGATCATAAGGATACAGTGCTTATGTGTTCATACATGTCTAAACATGTCAATATAATATGTTCTTGAAAATAAGTAGTGGTGGGTGAAGTTCCAAAACTTCATTTCACGGATATCTTCACGAAGTTGTGGTTATTCACAAAGTGCTTGCCAGATGTGAAGCAGGCTTCCCAAACTATGAGGCTTCACAAAGTGTGCTTTGCTGGCGAAGTAGTCAATCAGTGTCATATTTCAGCTGCATTACACAAATTGAAGACAGGAGACAACATAGTACAGCATGCTGCATCAAAGCCTTTGTGACAGTTTCTCTTCTGTGCAGTCCTGGTTAGAGTTTTCAAGCAATAAGAGCTGTTAGGTGTACCATTAGCAAAGCGAATGCACAACAGCGAAATCCCTCACAGCGGCAATCTCGACAGATTTGAGATTGTTGCAGTGAGGACCCCAGGGCAAAATTTCTCCTTTTCACCATCTTTGCCCCCCCATAACAACTCCAACTCAAAGTTAGTTATCTTAAGAAGGGGGTTAGGGCGCGCAGCCCCCTCCCCGATAGAAAACACACAATGTCTGACAGGTGAAATTTAGCCTGCCGACATTGGGGATCTCACCATGCCGAACTTCAATAACACTGTTGTCATTTTGGCATGGTAGAACTGAGCTGCTAAATCTGTATCTTCTTTTAGCAAAGTGAATGCACAATAGCGAAATCCCTCACAGCGACAATCTCGACAGGTTTTGAGATTGTTGCTGTGAGGGACCCGAGGGCGAAATTTCGACCTTTCTCCATATTTGCCCCCCTCTTCATAACAACTCCAACTCAAAGTTAGTTATCTTAAGAAGGGGAGTTCGGGGGACGCAGCCCCCTCCCCAATAGAAAACACACAATGTCTGATAGGTGAAATTTCACCTGTCGACATTGGAGATCTCACCATGCCGAACTTCAATAACACTGTTGTCATTTTGGCATGATAGAACTGAGCTGCTAAATCTGTATCTTCTTTTAGCAAAGTGAATGCACAACAGCAAAATCCCTACACAGTGACAATCTCTGCGACAGGTTTCAAGATTTAATGGCTGGCGAGAAGTTTCAAGCGAGCTGACCTTTCTCCATATTTGCCTCCCTCTTCATAACAACTCCAACTCGGGGTTAGTTATCTTAAGAAGGGGAGTTGGGGGAACACAGACCCCCCCCCGATAGAAAATACACAATGTCTGACAGGTGAAATGTCACCTGTTGACATTGGGGATCTCACCATGGCAAACTTTGACAATGCTGTTGTCGTTTCGGCATGGTAGAACCGAGCTGCTAAATCTGTGTCCTCTTTTAAAGAGCCCAGTTTCAAAATTTGTGCTACATAAATGCAGATATCATTCAGTATTGGTCACAAAACATTTGTGCTTTTTCTGAGAGCTAACATTTACTGACTTGTGATTTTATATTTTATAGTTTCAATTTAATTGGTTTCATTTTCACTTTCTGATATCTCATGCTGTGTGAGGGGGGCTATGTCACAATTCATCCCGATCATTTTGCTCCATGACAATTCACCCCAGACTATTAGCTCTGGAGTCAGTTTGCTCCCTCATCAATTCTTCCCAGAGAATTCACCCCCTGAATTAAATATTATGAAATAAATTCCAGGTCGGCACAACTCACCCACCAGATGAGGCAATGTGCTCAAGGGTTGTAGAAGTGGAAGTTGTACTGTAGTTGTTGTTGTTGGAGTACACTACGATATGTAGTGGGAGCAATTTGTTTGGGGATGAATTGACGTGGGAGCTGATTGACACCTGAGCTAATTTATTTATTTAGTGAAATGTTTCACCAGGAAGTCTCACTGAGCAACAGGTTGCTCGTCTCTCAGTACAACCTGGGGGGAAGGGGAACATGAGGATAGTATACAGAGATTTACGAACATATGAACATACAAAATGCCAGCAGAAGCAGACCTTATGGTCAATCGAGTCTGCTTGATTGTGCAGCTAGCCCCTCAACTTGCAGCTGCCCCACCTTCCCCACCCATCTTCATCATAATCCCTCCCCTCACCCTATCCCAACCCCTCTTAAAACCACCCACCATTCTACAGGACACCACCCCTTGGGCAAAGCATTCCACCTGTCCACCACCCTTTCTATGAAGAAATGCCTCCTGATTTCCCTCCTGACTCTTCCACCCTCCAACCTCAACTGATGCTCTCTCATATCCCTCCCTCTTCTAAACTGGAAAATCTCTGCCATGTTAATCTTATTTATCCCCTTGAGGTATTTAAATGTTTTGCTCATATCCTCCCTATCCCTCCTTTCCTCCAGGGAGTACATGTTCAGCTCTGCTAATCTCTCCTCATAGGACTTCCCCTCAAATCCCTGGATCATCTTTGTCACCCTGTGCTGCACCACCTCCAGCAACTTGATGTCCTTCTTCATGAACAGGCACCAGTACTGCACATAGTACTCTAGGTGAGGCTGACCAGAGACCTGCACAGGGGAAGGATCACCTCCTCATTCCTGGAGGAGAGTCCCCTTGCTATACACCCTAGCATCCTATTGGTCTTTGCCACCGTCTTCCTGCACTGAGATGAAATGTTCATGCTGCCCATTATAATCACCCCAGATGCTTTTCTTCTATACTACTTTCCAGCTGTACCCCTCCCAGCTAATAGCTCCTCCCGTGGTTCCTAACATTGAAGTGCAGTACCTTGCACTTCTTGGCATTGAACCACAGCTGCCAAGTTACTGACCACTCCTGTATTGTTCAGGTCATCCTGCAGCCCCCTCCAGCCTTCAGTGTCACCTACTACAGTGCCCATCTTCATATCATCCACAAAAACAGACTGATCCTACTCCGGACCCCTTGTGAGATATCAGCTATGAATATCCCAGACAGCACTGGTCCCAGCACCGATCCCTGTGGCACCCTGCTCATCACTTCCTTTGGAGATGAGAGCTCCCGCACCACCATCACCACCCTCTGCTGCCTTTCAAACATCCAGTTGGTGATCCAACTTACCATCTTTGTTCCCACCCCTATGTATTCCAGCTTCCCTCCCAGCATCCTCTGTGGCACAGAATCAAAGGCCTTGCTGAAGTCCAGGTACAGGACATCCACCACATGGCCCTTGCCCAGTTCCCTGGTCACCCAGTCATAATACTCAATTAGATTTGTCTGGCAGGATCTGCCAGAGACAAACCCATGTTGATGACCATCCTGGAGACCATTGACTTCCAAGAGGGTCACCAGCCGCTCCTTTAGGATTGTCTCCATGAGCTTTCCCACTCTTGATGTGAGCTTGCTGGCCTGTAGTTGCACGGCTCATCCAAGGGGCCACTTTTGTGGATGGGCACCACATGGGCCATCCTCCAGTCATGTGGCATGCTTCCTGTGTCCAGGGAAGTATTGAACAGGTCAGTCAGCATCCTCACCAGGATCTCCACCAGCTCCCTAAGTACCCTAGGGTGGATGCCATTTTGGTCTTGTCCACCCTTAATGCCCTCAATTCTTCTGGAACCCTTTCCCCAAAATCCCTACATCAGTCACCCTCCCCTCTACCCACCCCACCCCACCTAGGGGTATCTGCCCCCTTTCTCCTCCATAAACACAAAACAGAAGTATTCATTTAATGCCTCTGCCTGTCCCCCCCTTCTCCAGCCACCCTCTATCCTTCCCAATCCTAACAATCTGGTATTTGTTCTTCCTCCTTTCTCTAATATATCTGAAGAAGTTCTTTTCTCCATCCATAATACCCTGTGCCAGTCTCAGTTCTCTTGAGAGCTTGGCCACTCTGACTAGCCTGGTAACTTCCCTGGACTTCTTCTAATACTCTTCCTTCTCAACCCCTTCCCCGTCCCCGATTTCTTGAGTTTCCGAAATACCTTTCTGCTGGCTGTTACCACCTTCACAACCTCCCAAGTCAACCAACTGGGCTTCTTTGCCCTTCCCTTCTTACTCCATGCCTTTGTACCCACCCCAGATTTGGTACACAATATGAAATTTACAATTGATTACATTTGAATAAAGTGAGTAGTCTGTACAGAAGAAATGAAATAGCAGAATGCTAACAGTTTTGAACTAGATAGATACAATAGCACAAAATTACATTAAAGGCAAACACTAAGTGACACATAACTGTTTAGCTAGGAAATGGCTGAATAGAATTCTAGTACTTCGATCTAGGGCAAGTTTGTGATGAGTAACACAGACAGTACAAGTTAGCTAAGGTATATCAGAAGTGAAAATTGTCTATCTGCAAGTGTAATAGAGATTAGGAGTTAGCCATAACTAGGGCTAAGTAAGGAGGGGGGTAGGGGGGTAAGAGGCATATATGTATGTAGGCAGAGAATGGGGTGAATGGAAGGAGGAGGGGAAGGAAGGGGGAGGAGGAAAGGGATCTGCCAGTCCTGACCCCTCCAGTATGCTGAGCACCCTGCCTGCACAAGGCAGAGGTAGAGCATGACAGGAGGGAAGCAGGTTGTAGGCAGTGAGGGGGAGTAGGCTTCTGGAATGCTAGAAGAGAGGGTGAAGGTGATAGAGAAGAGAGGCCAAATCCCAGCCCTTCAAGATGCAGAGATACCATACAAAGGGACTGGAATGGCAGGAGAATTGGAGGGAAGGGTTGGGTTGTGGATGTAGGTACAAGATAGGGACTAGCTCTTGGTACAACCTTGGATGATTGAGATCACAGTAAGAGAACAACGGAGGACCTGTAGGGAAGGGGATAGGGGGAATGGGAAGAATGCTGGTATTTAAGTGGGAGGGAGGTGGAGGTGCAACAGTGGCATTGTGTGGGTACTGAAAAGGGGTAAGATTTGTCAGGGGCTTGTCAGGGGCTTAGAGGGGGAGTTAGGGAGGGTCATAACAGAAACAGATAGGTACAAGGTAATTGTTGAGGGCAGAGCTGAAGGAGTGGTAGGAGGATGAGTAATGAATTTGAGGGGGGAAGGAATTCCACATTTTTGGAAGGCAGTGAGAGTAACCAGATTGGCCGATGAGGGTAGCTCTGTGGGGGACCACCAGAGTACAGGAGTCAGTTGATCTAAGGGAGTGAGGGGGGTGTAATAAATGATAAGGAGAGGTAGGAAGGGAGTTCACTCAGCCAATGCTTGGAGGTGAATTTAATGCAGTAGGAGAGTTGTCTATTTGTAAGAGAGGGGAGAGATAAGCATGATAAAGATCACAGTGGTGGGTGCGAGAAGTAGCATCGAGGGCAAAGCAGCAGAAGGAATTGCAGAGGGTATCCAATCTGGCCAGGGAGGACTTGGGAGCAGCACCGTAGACTATGTCACAGTAGTCAAAAATGGGCAGGATCATCTTCTGAACAAGTTCACACCTAGCCGTAGGAAGGATGCAACTACGGTTCCTGAACAGGGCACCAAGCTTATTGCACAATTTTTTCTGGATGGGGTCAGTATGTCCGGAGAAGTTTAGGTGTTGGTCCAGCCAAACGCCTAGGTACCTGAAGGAGAGTGTCCTCAAGCAAAGTCCCATCAAGGGTGTGGAAAGTGAGCAGGGAGGGGAGCCTAGAGAGTCTCTGCCTTGTGCCAAATGTCATGGAGACAGTCTTCTTGGCATTGAGGAAAAGTTGATGGTTAGCAAACCAGAGCTGAACCTTGTCGAAGTCTTGCTGCAGGTTGGAAGTAACCTCAGCTGAGCATGAGCCAGGCGCATACAGGACCATATCATCAGTGTACATGTGTATGGTGGAGAAGGGAGAGCAGACAGATGGAAGGTCATTTAGGAAGATGGAGAATAGAAGGGTCTCTAACACTGAGCTCTGAGGGACTCCGGTACTAGTCGGGAGGGATGGGGAGATTACGTAAGAGATTTTGACAGATTGAGTTCTACCAGTGAGGTAGGCCTTGAACCAGCTAGTTGCTGAAGGAGATAGACCAGCTGCTGAGAGGGAGTCAAGGAGAAGGGAGTGGGAAACAGTGTCAAAAGCCTTGGGCAGGTTAACAAAAATGGCTGAGGTGATTTGGCCATTGTCCATCCCGGTAAGGATAGAATCAGTGAGCCGATGTAGGGAGGTGGTGGTGGAGTGATTTTTCATGAAACCAGATTGGAAAGGGGTGAAGTAGGAGGTGTCAGTTAGAAATGAGGTAAGCCGGGAGAGGATAAGGTGTTCTTGCAGTTTAGCTAGGGTAGGGAGTAGAGGGATAGGGTGATGACTGCCAGGGGGAAGATGGGTCACCACCTTTGGGAAGAGGGAGGACCACAACATGTTTCCATGGGGTAGGAACTGAGGCAGTTGAAAATGAGAGGTTTAGAATTAGAGAGAGGGGATAGGCAATGGCCAGGGCAGAAAGAGAGAGGAGTTTAGGGTGTAGGCCATCTGGGGAGGAGCCTTTTGAGGGGTTGATAGCAAGGAGTGCTTTGAGAGTGTAATTTATGGAGACTGTAGCAAAGGAGAAGGAGGGGTGGGAGGAGGGGGGAAAAGAGGTACTATTGGAGAGTGTAGAGGAGGGAGGGAGGGAGGGTAGGTAGGGAGGGAGTTCAGTAGCTCAGTGGCGCAGGTGGTATAGTAGGAATTAAAATCTGCAGCTACTGCACCCAGGTCGGCCACAAGGGTGTAATTTATTTTAAGCATGGGGGGGCGGAACATGGGAGAAAAGAGAGCATGAGCCACCTTCCAGAGCTTGGAAGGTGAATTTATGTTTGCGAGGAAGGTGGTGTTAAAGTATTCAGGCTTTGCTAGCCTTGTGGCCCTGGTACAGGTATTTTGAAGATTGCGGTAAGTCATGAGATCGCTAGGAAGCTGGGTTGCTGACGTTTCCAGGCTCAGTCTCTAGTTCTGAGACAGGCCAATAGTTCTGGAGTAATCCAAGGTAGGTGGTTTCCCCTAACCCTGGTTTGTCTGAATGGGGCAAAGGTACTCCAGTTCTCTAGGAATATATCTTTAAAATAAGCAAGGACCTTATCAACCGATGGGATGGAGGCTAGGGGAGACCAGTCAGAGAGGGCTAGGTTGTGCAAGAGAGGTTCTAATTCTAAGAATTTATAAGAGCGTAGTTGCAATGTTTGATGTGGGGATTTGGGTGTAAGAACACTGGATTGTGGTAGCTGAGCATGTCAGAAAGAATGCCAGAGGTGACATGAATAGCTAGAGCATCATGGGTCACTGGGTTGGAGGATGAGTAAATAATGGAGTATTGGAGGGAGGTAAGGACATACATAGTCCAGGGCAAGTTGTTACAGAGTGAAATGACTAAGGCCTCTAGAATTCTGTGGCTGCAGAATTCGGGTAGTTTGTTTGTTTGTTCTCATAACGGGTAAGCACACTGGAAAACTAGTTCCTTTTACAGGTACGACCCACATAAAATTACATATATTCAATACAAAAGACATACATATACAATACAAATATGGCAGACAAAAAATGTCTTTGTTACAAAAAAGATAATCATAAAAAACATTTACAGTTAGATTGAGATTCAAAAAACATCCTTAGAACTTGCAACATTCTGCAGAATATCTGCAATGCCGCAGAATTCACTGTTCTTGGTGATTCTTTATTAATATTTCCGGTTTATGTATAGGACCTGGTTACCTTCCCCTCCTTTATATCCAAAACCCCTCTATGCTCCGTATGTGATGTTATCAGTGCTATCACGTCATATATTAGCTAATGACAGGGCTGCATTCTGCCACAAAAATGAATAGTCACTTATCTACTACACCTTCCACTGCCAGAGAAAGTGGCACAACACATCAGGTACTGTGGTAGTTTCTCAACTTGTGCTACAGCCTAATAAAATGTTCAGTCTATGGGTATTACATTAGGGCCAGCTTAAACAAATACTTGTGTAACCTCCCCTACAAATGGGGGTTCCTAAAATGTCTTTCTGGGCTTGCCTAATGCCCA
This sequence comes from Neoceratodus forsteri, assembly GCA_016271365.2. Taxonomy (NCBI): domain Eukaryota; kingdom Metazoa; phylum Chordata; order Ceratodontiformes; family Ceratodontidae; genus Neoceratodus; species Neoceratodus forsteri. The sequence continues at coordinate 664,190,870 of CM057456.1, read as the reverse complement.
CTGCCAGGATGGTGTTCTGTATCTGCAGTAGCTGTGTCTGCATGAGAGTGCCCAGTTTGGCCTCCATGCCTGTCTCTTTAAGAGCTTTCTATTTTGTAGGAGATAATTAGTCTGGGTTGGGACGGAGTAGTTTAAGGCTTGAGAGCTGCCCAGGGAGTGGTATTTCTGCTCCATTCTGCCATCGCTATACGCGCAGAGGGAGCCCTCTTAGAATCTGTGATTGTTTGCTGTTTATCTGCTTTAAAAATTAAAATACCAAATCAAATCAAAATGTATTTATAATGCGCTTTTCTACATATCAAAGTGCAATTACATATTAAAATAACATCAAACATAATAAATAACAGCATAAAAACAATAAAAGCTGCAGTAGACCTATAAAAATGCTAATTCAAACAGATAACTTTTCAGAGACGCCTTAAATGACTCAGTGGACAGACACTCTCTAATCTGTCGAGGTAGAGAATTCCATAGGGTTGGGGCCATAAAAGAAAAAGCTCTGGCCCCAGATGACTGAAGACGAACCCTGGGAATCTCTAGCAATCCCTCATCAGTGGAGCAGAGTGGGCGAAGAGAGCAATAAGGTCGAAGGAGACCTTGTAAGTAGCCCAGTCCCTGACCGTGTAGGCTCTTATAGGTCAGCAACACGACCTTGAAAGTGATTCTCCACTGCACCAGCAGCCAGAGCAGTTCATGCAGCACAGGTGTGATGTGGCAAGTTCTTGGTAACTCAGTCAACAACCTGGCTGTAGCATTCTGCACCAGCTGCAGGCGACAGCGATCCACTCATGGCAACCCTAGATATAGAGCATTACAGCAATACAGGAGTTTGTATAATATGCTTTCCTTTGCAGCATGGACTTTTGCTTTTTGGTTCTGGACTGCCAGAGTTGGACCAATTGGAACCTCAGGGGACCTAAAAATGAAAACTGTCCCCAGAGGTCTTGTGGGACTGAATTTCTGTAGGAATTGTAGTTTCTGAGGTCTGGAGCCTAAATGGACCTGGAGGTGGAGCCCTTTCTGTGAAAGACAGAGTCATTAGCCAACCAAACCTTTTGGATCACTGGGAAATCCCAGAGCTGCCTGTAGCAGTGTGTCAGTCGAGAATTGGAGTTTGGAGAGTGAACCGCTCAAGCCATTCAAGCAGCTGCTCCTGCATGGTAGTGCGGAGAATCAGCAAGAAGGCTGTGTTTGGCCTGCCTGCCACCGTCTTCCAGTGTAAAGAAGCTTGTGCAAATTGAATTGAACTGTTTTCCGAACTCCTTTATTGGGACCTGAAGCCTGAACTGAAAGTGAGTGAATTTCGACTGAGTGTGGACCAAAGACTTGGTCTAGAACGATCAGCCTGTCAGGTACCAAAGAGAGACTCAGTGTGTTATGCTAGCTGGAAGCTGCTCCAGCATTCGTACAAACTAAATCCAAACTATCTGCTCTGGTCTGGGCCCTGCCATCTCAGCCTAGACTGTCGCTCCCACAGCAGAGACTTTCCCAACGAAAGACCCCTTGGGGTTTCGGCTCTCTGCACAACACCATTGAACAGGTAGCAACCACCACGGTGAGTCGTATGGGCCCTGCTTCCCCTGGCAAGCCAAAACAACATCCAGAGATCTTCATCTCATCAGTCCTGCCCCCTGGTCTGGATAGCATGAGTACTAAACAGGGTAGCTCCCTGCAACAAAGCTACAATCATTGTGTGTCTTCTGATTTAATTGTTTGGGTTTATTACAATGAACTGAACCATCTGGTTCCGGAATATAAAGTCTGGGTTTATGTGCATGCTAATTGTTTTATTTCCTAAGGGCCCCAACAACAGCTGCAATGCCAGCCTACCCTGGGCAATACTTCAGGCTAGCCTGTGTAACAACGGGGTACCCAGAGTGTGTGACTGTGACAGAGGGATTCTTAATGCATGCATGTTCAGCTTGAACCAATCAGATCTAATAATCACCTGCTAGACTGTCCAATCCCCCTAAATAAACCAGATTTTGTTCTTTCTGCATGTAACCTGGCTAGTGTATACCTTTGTGGAGGGGACATTGTATTGTCATTTTACAGGGGATCTCCAGGGCCTTTGTAGCTGATCCAGCCCTGGTGGTAAGTGTACCAAGTGTGGGCCCAGTACTGCTATCATATGTGATAGTTTATCTGCTGATCTGTTTAAGCCGCTAGAAGGGTTAGTGAGGGGTTATAGTATCCTGGAGAGCTATATCCACAGCAGTTATGCTACCCCAAAACCATTCCTCCAGGTGGAGGCACTCATTCACCAAGCTCAGGCCCATCAACCTGTGCCTAGTCACACAGGCAGGGGTAGTAGCCCTTGGGATAGCACCACCTAGGGGTTACACTTGACCATAGCAGAGACCTGTTAACTCCATACCTTACTTTGTAGAGATTTATTTTTACCTTTAAGATATAGGGATGCCGTCTAAAATGAATAACTGGTAAAATGAATTAACCTGTTGTTTTTAAGAAAAATAAAGTAATTATGCCCAGAAAGGAGGAATAATAATGTGTAGACCTGTTGAAAGAACAGATCTAGGCCAGCTCAATGGCATTTAGGGTTGAGGCACTGGACGCCACACCTTGCGCCATGCCGGCTATCTGGGTTCAGGAATGGACATGGGTCATCAGAGTACTGGCACAAGGGGGAGGGTGGGAGCAGGATTGGGCATTGGCTGTCCTCATGGGTGGGTGGGTCGCCTGTCTGTAGTTTCACTACCACCAGGTGGAGGTCCAGTGGCAAGTGGAGGCAGTAATGGGTCACTGGTAGGGTGGGGCATCCTGTAGGGCGTGATGTGTACGTGCCTCCACACATGTGCATCATGTTGGGGATGCACAGGATCAAGACTGGGTAGAAAACCAACAAAAAAGGCAACAAAGTACTTATTTATTTATTGAATTTTGATGACCGGGTAGGTCCACTGGGCCCCAGAGGTCCCTTTTTCAGGGGTGACCCGTGAGTTACAGGACTAGTAGGATACACAGTTAGTACAGATGTAGGTTATAGCATGTACAGGTGAACATATAGCAATGACATATTACATAACAGGTTATAGTGATTAGCAAAAGTGAAACAATGGAGGAGAGCCAGAGCAACACCTGGGTCGCAATTACCCAAGTAGAGTATTTTAGAAGGAGAGCCAGTAGAGAAGGATTAGGGCTCCCAGCTTTAGTAGGTGTGAGGTAAGTGCTCAGGCAGGATGGTAGTGTGGAAGTGTCAGGTAACATAGCATTGGCATTGACTCATGGCAAGCATGTGTTCCTTGAGTCTTGTTCAGAAGCTCACAGGTGTTGGAGCTGCCCGAACCTCAGGAGGAAGGTTGTTCCATAGGGAAGGGGCAGTGTGGGAAAATAACATGCTCCCTGCCTTGGTCCTTGCCCTTGGGACTTCAAGAAGAGTTTGACCTGAGGTCAGTAGGTCGCGAAGATTTCACTTGGCAGTTATGAGCCCTGAGAGGCTTTGGGGAGGTGCTGAGTTAATTAGCTTATGTGCTAGGCAGAGGACTGGATACCTGAGACAGGCTTCGAACAAAGGTCAGCTGATAAGTGCTATAGAATCACAGTGGTGGCTCCTAGAGTGGGACTGAGTGATGAAGGGGACCATCTTGTTGAACAAGACCTGTAACTTATTGAACTCAAGTTTGGCCATTCCCTGAAATATTGGGGCAGCGTAGGTGAGTGTTGGGAGGAGGACACATGAGGCAATGGCAGTCCTGGCTTCTGGGATAAGCTGATCCTTGAGGCGATAAAGGGTACCAAGTTTACCATGAATGATTTTGGTGACTTGGTCAACATGTTGTTTTAGAGTGAAACCTTGGTCCAAAGTAAGGCCTAGGTATTTTGTGGAGGCAACCACTTCTAGTTTGTTACCTGCCCTGGAAGTGAGTTGCAGGTGTTGTGTTCTGTTTAGGCCGAGGGATCTAGGTCCGAACAACATGGCCTTGGTTTTGGTAGTATTAAGGACTATTTTATTCTTAGTAAGCCACTCCTCAATAGTGAGTAGGTCCTCTTGGAGGGATGGACCTAGGTCACCCAGATTGTCAGAGGATCTGAAAATCACGGCGTCATCAGCATACTGAATGACATTACTGCTCCCACAGTGGTTGTGCAGATCATTTATAAACAAGGAAAACAGAAGGGGACTGAGTATGGACCCTTGTGGTATCCCCTTCTTTAGGGGCAGTGGATCAGAGATCTTGTCCTTCCACTTGACCCTCTGAGAATGACCAGTAAGGTAGCTTTCAAACCACCTGAGAGCATGAGTGTCCAGGCCTATGTTACACAATTTGTGATGTAGGAATCGGTGGTTGACCAAGTCGAAGGCCTTGGAAAGGTCGATGAAAACCGCTCCTGTGTTGGACCCTGAGTCAAGTTCCCTAAGCACATCTGCTGAGAACTTAGTTAGAGCGGTGTCTGTCCCATGCTTAGTTCTGAACCCATGTTGGGCTGGGGAAAGAAGCCGGTGTGCCTCTAAGTATTCACGGAGTTGAACGTTCACCAGTTTTTCCTGGATTTTTGCTAGGGTGCAAAGCAGGGAGATTGGCCTGTAGTTGCCAATGGGTTCCACTGGCCCACCCTTGTGAATGGGGACCACGTGAGTGTGTTTCCAAAGCTCTGGGACAGTCCCTTCTGGAAGGGACCAGTTTATGAGCCAGGTAAGAGGCCTTGCGAGTGCTGGAGCAGCATCCTTGAGTAGTCTGGCTTGGGTACCGTCAGGCCCACCTGATTCTCTGGTTTTCAGGGACTTTAGGAGGGTGAGGACTTCTTTAACCTTAGTTAACCTCAGATGAAAGGACGGGCGGTCAAGGTTAGGAGGTTCCAGTATGTGAGACTCCTTGTTAGTCACTGGGAGCCCAGCCTTATAATCGTCAAGGTTCGTGAAGTGGCAATTGAGGGCCGCAGCAATGAGGGTCCCATCATTCAGTAACTACCCATTGGCCTCGATAGGGCCTGGGGCGGCCTTGCTTTTTCCCTTTATCAGCTCATTGATGTGAGACCAGAATAACCTCGGGCTGCCTAGGTTAGTTTTCTGGAGGTGATTGACGTATGCCTTTTTTGCCAGTTTGACTGCATGCTTACTTTGGTTTCTAAGAGCTTTGTAGGTCTAAAGATCAGCTAGGAGTGAGGAGCTCTTGAACTTTTTCCAGGCTTTGTTGCGGCAGATCATCAGGGCCTTTGGGGGGAGTGATCCACTTATAACAACTGCCTTCAACTCGATGGGTCTTCAACAGAGCAAAGAGGTCAGTGGCCCTTATGAGGGATTTCTGGAAGAAGGTGACGGCCCCGTCCAGGGTAGGGAGGCATTGTAGCAGGCTCCAGTAAATGTTACTGAGAAAGGTATTATATTGCTAGGGTGAGAGTTTAGAGTAGTCTTGTGTTGTGAGGATTCTAGGTTGAATCCTGTCTGCCCTGTTCTTCCAGACACAGAAGATGGGTGAGTGATCACTTAGGGCATCGGCCATAGTGCCTGCAGACTGAATATTCTTTGGGTTTGACACCAGAGTCCAGTCAATGGTTGAGTGCCTTCCCATTCTATGATTCATTCTGGTGGGTTCAGTGATTATCTGGGCAAGATTTACCTCATGTAGCAGCCCACTGATAGATGACTTTTCCTCCTGGGCCCATTTCAGGTTAAAGTCCCCCAGTATGAGGAGTTCAGATGAGACCTCATTGGCTAGGGCTTTAGTGAGTGTCTCCAGGGATTATTGAGCATTCTTGGGAGGGCTATATATGCACCCAATGGTAAGGTGCTTGGCACTGCCTAGGGTGAACCGTATAAAGATCGATTCATTCTCAGGGCACATGCTGTGCAGCATGCTGATCTGGGAAGAGATTAGGGTGTCCTTCGCATAGATGAGCACCCCACCCCCCTTTCTAGTTATTCTGTCTTTTCTGTAGTGGACGCACTCTGAGGCAGGCGATCAGATTCAAGCAACTGGGAGCAGGTGTACCGGCTCGTATGGCAATGACTTGTCAGTAAAGCGTCTGTATGGAGGAGCTTGTTTTGGCGATGAGTCTACTGAGGTTCCACTTAGTATGTTGACCACAGCTAACTCAATTGGCGTCTTAGATGTAGTGGGCAGGCCAACTGCACATTTAAGGGGAGAGGGGAATGGGATGGGTGGATGAGAAAAATCAAGTTCCTAGATGTCTGCAGCGATTCCAGTGTCTGGGGAGGTCTGCCCAGCAAGGAGCAACTAGCTGGCGCCTCAACCCCGAGGTACGGGTCGATATCGAGTTACGGTAGTGGGGGGGGCCAGATTCAGGAGGTCACCCTTGCCACCCCAGGCGATTCATTCTTCAGCTCAATGGGAGGTTCAGCCACTGAGCTGGGTTGCAGCCTTTTTGTGTTGGGCTGCCCAGCATCATGGCTCCCTCCTAGCCAGTAGGTGCTTGTGTCTTTCCAAAAATCTTGGCCCAATAGGAACAAAGACACCAGTATGGAGTCACAAGTCCTGCCAGCTACAGTCCAGTACTTTTTCTACAGTCCCCAGGCACTTGGAACTCCAGCCCAACAGCAGAAATACTTACAGAAAATAAAGAAAGAACAGAACTACTAAATGAATAATTGCACTGTACATATTTTTGCCAGGGTTATTGATCACATGTTATCACGGGTTGCTAGAATTACTTAAACAGTTATGGCAAAATGTTGTGTGTAGGGCCAACCATTGGGCCAGCTAGTAGCATGTTGTGTTCCCGTGGCAGCAACTCAGGTTCAGGGATGAGCTCTGGGAGCTGGCTGGGCAGCACAAGGATGGGGGGCCAGCCCTATTACACACCACCACTCTGTGCCTGAAAAAGTGCAGCACAGTGTTCTGTCACATGGGTGATACCCTGTGATGGGCTGGGGAGCCTTCTCTCACAAGTGGTTCATGTGCATGACATGGCTCGATGGGATTATGTGCTCTGTCAGGAGAAGTGGGTTGGCATGAAAAATGAGCCTTGCAGTATCTTCTCTATTCTGTTTATTCCACATCCAAAGGGACCGGTATGAATGTGGATACAATTTCAGTCACAAAAAGGGGATTTTATTTTTAAACTATGCTTCAGATTGCATATAAATATATAAGCAATACACAGTAGGGACCTCATGAGTGGTATAACAGCATGAGTACATAGGTAACTTATTTATGCAATAGATGTGGGCAGATAAACAGTAGAATAAATTCATTTATTTTCACCAGTGTTGAATAAACGGTGGTTCTAACATTAATCCAACACCCTGCCATCATTTAACCACTGTTTACTCAACACCCTGCCATCAATCAAACCCCAGTCTGCTGGTACTACCTTCAGTCACCCTTACTTGCAGTTTCATTATATTTAGACACCAACCTCTTCGGCTGTCTTCAGACTCCAGTTGTAAATCCACACTAATAAAATGAATCAGAAAATCTTCAGGCTCTTCCAGCCCTAAATCCACAGTGCAAAACAAAACACCCCAAAGGACCCCCGCAACCAATGAAACAAACAAAAACGATCCCTTAATTCTCCAGGCTCTTCATCCCTAATCCAGAACTGCAATGTAAAATAACTCCCTCCACCAGCCGATCTCCTCCACATCCTTCATGGAAATCCATAAAGTGACCACTTCTCTGCTGACACCCCAGTACACACTCCCCGGCAGATCCTCATCCAGCAGCTGTCCCAAACTCCTTGCCCTGCTCCTCGATCACCTCTCCACTGCCACTCCACTAAGTCCTTCCCAGAGAGATCCCTCACCCAGCAGCTCCTTCAAACTCCTTCTCCGGCTCCTTGATCACCTCTCCACCGCTGCTCCAGCAGCTCCTTCCCTGGTAACTCCCTCAAAATCCTTCTCCTGCTCCTCAATAACTGAACTAGGCCCAATCCACTGAAACAAGCTTCAAAAGGTATGAGACAATATTCCCTCTTGACTCCTCCTCGACGACTGAACACCAACTGCGCCATACAAGAAGCTTTGCCCACAAACATTCAGTCATGGCTCTCAACCAATCAAAATAATATTCCCATGCTCCAAGCAGCTAATCACAGTTCAGTACATCACCCATTCACCAAACACTGGCCATTCACAATCCACACACTGCCTGACCACACAAAAAGTAAAATTCCACGCAGCAAAACACATAAAACATTAAAACTAACAACAACAACTAAAAAAGAAAAGCTGCCTATTGTATAAATCGCACATGTGATGGGCTGCTGTGGGATACATCATTTATTTGAACTCACAGTGTGTGTCCTCGGGACCTCACTCATGAATCTGCCACCCATAAGGTTAACCAAGGTTACACACTGCTCATTCAAATAAATGATGTATTTCACAGTAGCCCATCACATACCCCTTGTTTATCACAAAAGATCCCCTGTGCATATTTCATTTATGAATAGGATAAGACCTCAAGTGATAGATTTTTTTTTAGCTTTTTTAAAAATAAAATTATTTCTAAAAGTCTGTGTTTTTTTTAATTAGTGTTAATGTGCATTCCCCCATCCCGACTGCCATAACCATTGCCATGGATGTGAAGTCAGGATAACAATCTGATGATGTGATGTGGCAGTTCATTGGTGTCACATAACTTCAGCAGAAATTACAAACCACTGCCACAGAAGTTCTACACCAAATAGTAATCCTGCCACAGAACTTGGTTCCAAAGTGCCACAGAAAAGTAGGGTCCTTGGAAATGACTGGGACAAATTGACATGTTCCTGTGTGAGGAAGGGGGTTCCTCTGATTGAACTGTCTGTGTCTATTTGCACTGTATATAAACATAAACTGTGATGGCAGAAAAATACGAAAGGTCCATTGAGTCTGCCCTTGGGTCCCTGGATAACTCCAAGACCTAATGCCGATACAGGGTTTTAGCCTTTCACATCAGTCTTCCTATTCCTTCCCCCAGAATTGTCGCTGCAGGTCAGCACTTTTCCTTTCCTTCTGTCCTAAGCCCATTTGAAGCCCCCCATGGCTTCAACTCCCACCAACTCAGCCAGAAGGTAGCTCCACAGTTACACCACCCTTTCAGTAAAATAATACTTCATTACATCCCTTCTGGACTTTCCTCCCGTCAGCTTCCAGTCATGCCCTCTTGTTGTCGAACTGGTATTCCTGCTAAATAATTCCTCATAGTTCACCCTGTTTATTCCTTTCAGTATTTTGAATGTTTCTATCATATCCACCATCTCCCTTCTGGCCTCCAGCGAGTAAATGTTCAGTGCCCTAAGATATTCCTCATATGACTTCCCCTGCTGACCCTGAATCATCTTCATCACCCTACACAGTACTGCCGCCAGCCTACTCTTGTCCTTTCATAGGTAACGGGTCCAGAACTGAACCCAATACTCCAGATGTGGCCTCACAAAGGATCTACAGAGGTTGAGTATCACTTCTTTCTTTCTTTCTACTGTCAGTATCCCTCCCGATGCACCCCAGCATCTTGTTTACCTTAATACAAACCTTGTCACGTTGCCTGTCTTGTTTAAGGGCATTGCTGATGATGACTCCCAGGTCACTTTCTCCAGATGTGGTACTAAGTTTTACTCCTCAAATCCAGTATTCTATCCTGGGGTTCTTTTTTCCTAGAGGCATCACCTTGCACTTTTTGGAATTGAATTTCAATTGTCAAACATTTGACCACCTCTCTAGCCTTTATAGGTAATTTTTTTTAATTCTCTAACTCCCTCATTGCTATCCACTCTTCTGCAGAGTTTAGTGTCATCTGCAAAGAGACTTATCCTTCCCTGGATCCCTTCTCCAATCTCATTGATGGACATGTTAAAAGGGATTGAGCCTTGTACAGACCCCGGGAGTACCCCACTCCTGACCTCCCTCTCCTCTGATTTAACTCTGTTTACCACAACATGCAGCTTCCTCCCTCTTAGCCAGTTTTTTACCTATCTAACGAAATCCTTAGCCATCCCAGGCCCTCCATATTCCTAAGTAGGCATCTGTGAGGCATGACGCCAAAAGCTTTGCTGAAGTCGAAGTACAGTAGAACCACAACATGGCCTCTATCCAGTTCCCTTGTCACTCAATCAAAGAAGACTATTATGTTAGTCTAACAGGACCTCCCTGACACAAAGCCATGTGTTTGCTATCTTGGGGACTATTTCCCTCCAGATTGTCCCTGAGGTCTGTTTTGATTAGTGAGTCCATCAGCCTCCCACTACAGAGGTAAAACTGACAGGTCTGTAGTTCCCTGCTTGTTCCTTGTCTCCCCTTTATGGAGCAGAACCACATCCACTGCCCTCCAAAAAATCAGGTCTTGAGGCATCAAAGTGTTATCCAGGGTCAGTTACTTACCTTGTGCATCTTGCCCAGTGTGACCATTTAAAAAACTCAGGTCTTCAGGCAACACAGTGTTACAGCGGGTCACCTTGTGCATCTCGACCAGTATGACCATTTAAAAAAAAATCAGGTCTTAAGACACTGTAGTCCTACAGGAGGTCACTTACTTTATGAGGCTTGCCCTGTGTGACCCTTACAAAAAACAGGTATTCAGGCACTGTAGTGGTGAAAAGGTCTGTTAGCTTGTATCTCTCTCTCAGTGTGACCATTTAAAACAAGTTCTAATCAAAGTTGATATGGCTGTGGAGAGCTTTTGGGATGCTTTTACCCATTATTTCTAATGAATTTGCACAATGCAGATCTGCTGAGAGGCAGTTTCAATGTGGTCTTCCTTTTACACATTTTTATCACGTATTTTCCTAGAATATGCCTGCTGATTGCTACAGTATATATTTAGCCTGGATAGTTTACAGATGAAATTACATCTTATTTTTGGGTGGCACTGGCAGTATGATGCAGGAATGTGTCATACATAGGCATGAGCTGTGTGTGGGCCATAACGCCCGGTGGCCATACACCTCAGGCACTTGCAAGTGGATCCATCCTCCCAGTGCCATTGCACTCCTTAGTGCAGGTGACAGCTGATGCTGTACCCACTCACACAGGTCCCGGAACAGGCATGTTACAGCTGACCTCCCATTCATTTGTACAATTGAGGAACCGCAGATGCAATATCCATAGCCTGGAGCATGCACTGCAGGCATTGCAGGATACCGCACCCCATGGCACCCAGGAAACCTCAACAGTCCACAGGGTGGCATGTTACACAGGGGAATGGGGCAGAGTGTGGGCCTGCAGTGGTGTATGACACCAGGAAGATACAGCATTGACAAGGCATGCATTGGAGGTATGTCAATTCCCTCTTACAGTTTGTCAGGCACTTACACTCGGCTGCATACACTGGTGGGTCCACAGCTTGTATAGTGCCCCAGTGCACAATATAGCCACTTGGGTCATTCCAGAGTGCAGGTCCTTGGCCTGGGGCCAGTGTAGTCAGTGGCTGGCTGTGGCAGGGTGTGGAGGGCAGTGCCAGTCTTCGCAACAGGTCAGGTAATGGGGGGCGGGGGTGTCTACACACCAAGGTGGTTGGTGGGGGTCTTCTATGCTATGGATATGGACCGTGGTTTCCTCTGGTGCAATTGGGTCTGGGGGGGCCACACACTATGGAGCTTTTTGGGGATGGAGTTGGATCGATCGGGGATGGGATGGGGTACCTCTAGTCCACCGGGGCTGCCAGGCTTCTGTGTACCTGGGTGCAGTTCCACAGCCCACCTGTGGGTGGCTGTCCAGGTTAGGCCAGCTATTTATGGTCTAACTGTGGGCTGCACTGCTGTGGACTGTGAGGGGAGCATTCCCACTGAGTATACTGCAGTGCAGCATATGCTTGGGAGTGCACCCTCGACTTGCACGGCATACTATTTTTGTGCAACCTGGCCCATTCCCTTGTGGCCAGCACATCCTGCATGTTTGATTATCATGCTGTGATGCATTGCTGGAGTTGTGCAGCACATCTCCCTTTTCCACCAGGATGTGCCACGCATCTCCTTTGAATATGGAGGCCCTGGACTAGGCTACCCTGAGAAATACAGTATCAAAATGGTAAAATCATGTCCCCACTGAAAACAGGATATTGCATCTAATCTGGGGCAGCCTGAGTAAATACAGTGCAAAAATGCGTAAATGAGGATCCCTATGATAATGAGATGTTGCATCTCCCTTACGCTATCCAGGATACAAAAGTTTGGAAAAGAAATATTTAGAGGAAATCTACTCTAAACTGAACTTCACTGCATTAATTGACATAAACAAACAGTGTCTTTATTGTTTTATACTGTAACATATTAGAACCGGTATTTATTCTGAATGTTGTGGCCATGGGGGTGGTGTGTACAGAGTGAGTGAGTGTGTGTGTGTGTGTGTGTGTGTGTGTGTATGTGTCTGTGTGTGTGTATGTGCTGTAGCTCAATACATTTTTTTCCCCAAAAAAGCATAGTAGAAAATGCCTGCTGACTGCTACATATTTAGTCTGGTAAGTTCACTGAAGACCTGGCATATGTTTGAGACAGTGCTTATCCGATAGTGTCTTTAGAAGTTAAAAAAAAAACCTGTGTAAATTATAGATTTGCTGGGAAAGGGATGACATTTATGAGGTACGAATCTTTCTTGAAAGACTATACATTCCCAAGTGAAACTAGTAGGATGAAGCTGTTTAAATGCCAAGTATTTAAATGTGCAAGTTTTTGCATTCCAAAGGGGGTAAACAAATCTCCAGTTTAATAGGCAACCGATACTTAACAAATATTTAACAAATTGTTTCAGTTTCCTAATGACATCTGATAAGCAACTTGGAGTTATGTCTCCAACATTCTTACCAGAAAGAAGGGAGTATTTTATTTCAGTTGGCATGGAAGGATACATTGAAAAGTCCAAAACATGTTCCACGATACTCCATTTTCCAGCCACAGATAGCAAGATGGCTGTAGACTCACAGCCATAAAAATCAGGTCAGGTCTTGAAGCACTGTAGTCGTACAGCCAGTAATTACCTTGTGAGTCTCACCCAGTGTGACCAATTAAAAAATCCAGTCTTGAGGCACAGTTGTGTTACAAATGTTCAGTTACCTTGTGTGTTTTGCCCAGTGTGACCATAAGAACAAGCATTTGTCAATGCTGAATGTTTGCTTGCTCATATTAGTATTGGAAATGCAGGAGTTAGACAGATGCAGACTAGGAATGACAGTGAAGTATTGAACTTATGCCAACTCCACTTCCACCCTGCAGAGATGAACAGGCATTGGGGTGTTCCTTTGGGTCGTTGCCCATGATGCTCATGGCATTTCACCTCACCCTGTCCTGCAGACGCCAACAAATGTTGAGGTGTGCCTTGGGGTGTTTAGCTTTACAGTAACCCCATTTCATAAGGACATACGCTGAAATGGGTGCAGTATAGGAGAATGGGGTGAACTATGGGGTCAAAGACTCCAAGACACACCTCGATGCCTGTCACTGGCTTCAGGGTGAGGGGTGGTTGTGGAATGACATCAGCATTACAGCCGGCAATTCAAAGGCACACCCTTGATGCCTGTCAGTCTGTACAGGATGGGATGTTATGGGCATTTGTTGGTATTTGCACTACAAATTTTCAACATGGCCTTTTTGTGACCCCCACCTCATCAAAGCATTTGGGACCTCTGCTCATGAACAGTGGCACTGTGATTTTGTTAATCTGTCCCGAACATTGATTTCCCACAGTGATCACACCATTCTGTGCCAGACATGCAAAAACACAGATCGGGCAGGATGTGAAAAATGACAGCTGTACCATTCATAGAGAGCTGTGAAGAGATGGCAATGTTGAAAATCTGGAGTGAAAATATTAAAAATGTTTGATCTTACAAGTGTACGTGGAAACTGCGCAATGCACTCTCATAACACAGTCATTTAGTGGAATTATTTCACCAAAATTTCATCATAGGCATTTTATGACCTCTGCTCGTGAACACTATCACTATGATTTTCTTAATCTGTCCCGAACATTGATTTCTCACAGCGAACGTGCCATTGTGTGCCAGATGTGTGAAAAGACATTTTGGGCAGGATTTAAAAAATGACAGCTGTACTGTTCATAAGGAGGTGTGCAAAATTGACAATGTTGAAAATTTTGAGTGAAAATATTACAAATTCTCAAAGTTATGAGTGTGTGGAAACTGCTCAACACACACTCGTAACATAGTCATTTTATGGACTTTTGTCACCAAATGTTCAACATTGGCATTTTAGGACCTCTTGTCATGAGCAGTGTGACTGATTTTCTTACTCTGTCCCGAACACTGATTTTCCACAATGACCGCACTATTCTGTGCCGGAAGCGCAAAAACACATTTCGTCCAGGATGTGAAAAATGACAGCGGTTCTGTCCATATGGAGGTGTGAAAAAATGCCAATGTTGAAAATCTGGAGGGAAAATATTACAAATTTGCAAAGTTACGAGTGTGCGTGGAAACTGCGCAATGCACGCTCATGACACAGTCATTTTTTTTTACTTGTTTCACCAGATTTGCAACATAGGCTTTTTGAGAGCCCACCTCATGAACAGTGACACTGTCATTTCATTAATCGGTCCCGAATGGTGATTCCCAGCAGTGACCATGAAATCACCTTTCAGGACCAAATTACCAGATGACAATCACTGAATTCATGAGATGGGGTCCCAAGAACCCCATGTTGAAAATTTGATGCCAACATTCACGCAAATGGCCCAGATATCCTCATAAGTTGAAAAAAACCCATTTATGCCATTATACAGTTACTGGCATTTGTTCAGTTCGTGGTCGGCTTTGAAGAGTGCAGACATGTTCCCGGTCCACTGAAGATCGTCGCTCGGGGCTCTGGAGGTAAGTATGTGGTAAGGGTGTGTGTGTGGGGAAGTGGGGTGCACAGATGGTGGGTGCGGGTTGGGGGGCACTGGACTTAACGAGGGACTTTTTTTTTCTTTTTACAGGGGAAAAAAAAATGCAGAAGGTTTCCTTTTTTTGCAGGTGGCTTGGTACACTGGGGTGGGCTCCCATTGTGCTACCTGGGTGTTTGTTGGGGGAAATGTAGCTGACAGGGATTGGGCACCCCATTGGCACAAAGTGTTTTGGGTGGGGTGCATGAGCTAAGAGGGATTGGACACCCCCTTGGCACACGACAAATGGGGTGACATTATGCCAATGGGGATTGGGCTCCCCCATCAGCAAATTAACTTGGAAGGGGCATGACAGCAGGGGGATTGGGCACCCCCATCGACTTTCATGGGGACTGTGAGCGGTGGACGGAGATAGCCACTGCCATATTAATTTAAAACAACTGTGGGGACAATATGTCAATGGGGATTGGGCTACCCCATTGGTAAATGAACTAGTGAGGGGGCATGCTAACAGGAGGACTGGGCAACCCAGTCAGCTTTCATGGGGACTGAGAGGCGGCTGGTGGCCGCTTGACGTCAATATGCAAATTGCATACACGTTACCACTACTGATTGCAGTGGTGGTTTTCTTTCAACTGCACACCACTGCATCTGAACTGCAGTCATAGACAGCTCAGTCATTCATTGGCGCGGTGTGGTTGTGCCTGCAAAATGGATCAGGGCATTGGCAGAGCAGGCGGCACACCTCAAAAAAATTGTATGGTGACACTATGTTTCTTGTGCATGCATGCAGGCAAACATACAAATGAAGTCTTGGGATGCCGTAGTCATATCTTTTGCGTCTCGCCCAGTGTGACCATTGAACTGCAAATTCCTTTCTTCTGACAGCACAGAGATTGTTTTCCGTGTTCTGTGTTCAGTTTTAGCTTTATGTAAATTTGTGTGTTACAGTTTTGGGAGTGTACAGAAAAGGCAGTTTTTTTTGTCAGTCTAATTTATTTTGGACCATTTATGTCCCAACCTTGAGTAACTGTGATCTCTAACATGACAGAGTTTCAGCCTGAAAACTAATTTGCAGTTTGTGCTTTAACTTATTTCAACATCAACATGAGCAGCTGTGTTCAAGGTAGTGCGCGCACCAGGTGTGAGCCAGGCACCAGTGCATCTGGAAAAGGGAAAGAGTGGGTGGCAAAGAAGGAGACCAGACAAGTCATGGCAGAGGTGGATAAGCCCAGGTCCAGTGATGGACAAAACATGCAAGAGAGTGGCAGCGGTGTTACAAAGCTCTCATCGGCATAGGATTTGATTCCTCTGCTTGTGGAAGAAGACCACGGCAGTGTCACTACTAGGAGCAGCAGCAGAAAATTGCAAAAATAACAGCCTGATTCCTGTACTCTCTGGCAACATATACCACCACCTGCAGGTAAGCCATCTGCAGGTCAGTCTGTTAGTAGTAGTAGTAAAGGTACTGCCACAAGTGGTGGTATCCCTAGAAATGAAGCCCTGTTGGAGCAGGAGAAACTGGGTATGTCACTGATAGGCAAAAATAGTCATGCATTAGATGAAGAATTAGGAGGAATACAGGAAGTGGGGCAACCATCAGTGGTGACGGTGGAGAAGGGGAAGCTGAGCAGGAGGAGGAGGAGAAGAAGGAGGCTGAGGAGGTAGAAGATAATCATGAAGATGTCATCAGTCCATCCTGGGAGCCTGAGGTAACAGCACTGAACACTGCGGGGGGATAAGGGAGAAGCCCATTAGTTCTGTTTCCTTATTGGATCAAGTGTAGTTGAAGTCTACAGCTATACTCCACACTCCTTCAGGTGCTTTAGGAACCGCAAAGGTGCAAACACAGTTGTTATGGGCCTCAAGTGCAAGCTCTGTAGTTTCACAAACAAAGGCAAGGCTGTCAAATCCCTCAAATGGAACTTTTTTACATACTAGTCTCCATATACAATAGTATTGCTATATGTCAGTTTTGTCAGCACATGCAGGTTAGGGTAAGAATGGGTGCCATCTTGGTACAAGTGGCCAATATACACACTTGAAAACTAGCCATATGGCCCATGTCTTGAACTCAACAAGGTGTCATGTGCATGTTTGCGTTCATCTTATGCTGATAGAGACAGAACAACTCTGCAATGTACAATGTCAGTGGTCAGTGTTGGGTAGTAACGCATTACAAGTGACACGTTACTGTAATTAGATTACATTAACCAGTAACTCGTACTGGTTACAGATAACTCATACAAAAATATAATTCTCCCCAGTTAGTAATTACTTTTTCATATAAGTAACGCTGTACTGTAATGCGTTATAACATATTACTTTTCTTTTTTTTCCCTGCCCTCTCCAAAAAGAATAAAAATGCTCCAAAATTTTTAAAAAAAGTTTTTTTTCCCCCAGGCTCTGACTGGCTGTTTGCTAAATAATTTGTATTTTGGTTGTCAGCCGCTGTTGATAGGCTGAGCATTGCTGTCTGTCTGTTTCGGTCTGGTTCGGTTAAGAAATAAACAGCCAGACACTTGACTCGATGAGGCAAGGTTAGAACAGCAGCAGACTGAATATCTGCATGAGAGCACTTATTGGTGCCAGTCACTATTTTAGGAGCAGTCAGTGTGGAGAGTGGAGATGAGCACGCATGCTCACCGGTGGTCAGGGTAGTTGTGAGCCGAAGAATAGTGGGGAATATGCAAAGAGATAGAAAAAATGCAAAAGAGGTGAGGATTCTAATAATTTAAAAAAGTAAATAAAGATCCTCTGCCTTATCCTCCTGAGAAAAAGACCAGGTCTAGTGTCGAGTGTGGACATCGTCACACACCACCATGTGTGGTCTGGACTTGAGGCACTAGGAGGACGTAGGGTGCGACCCAGCCTGTTGTGTGTTTTGTGGCATGGCGGTGGGTGCCAAATACACCACTCGCCATGTGGTAAGCCAAAAGGCAGGGTGACCTTGTGTTTCTGGGGACAGGCATCTGGGGAGGTTTCTTTTCTGCGACTGTGTGTGTAGGCAGGGAGGGTGCTGTGGTTGCGGCTTGCTGCCTAACTTTTTGCCTGGCCTGGCTGGCTGGTAGTGAGGAGCAGGAAGAGTGAGGAGGTGGAAGTCAGACCCTCCAATCCAGCGGTGAGGACAGAGTTGATTGATCAGAGTGAGCTGGGGAGGATCAGAGAAGACAACTGGTCTGGCGACTCCAGTGGAGGGTGTCGTGCTGAACTAGATCAGGTGCAGGTCATGGCCTTGCAGCAGCAGACAGTACTGGCAGCCAGTAGGCCATGCAGGCACTGCTACTAAAGAACAGTGCACAGCACGAGGGAGGGAAGGGGAGCCAGCCAGCAGTAAGAAGAAGAAGCAGGTGCATAGGCCTGCCACCTGGGTCAGTTGAGGAGAAGACATGAGGTGACGCAATGACCATCACTAGCACGAGGGAGCCCCACTGCCACAGGGCGGACAGAAGCAAGCCAAGCCGGTGGCAGGCATGGTCCACCACAGACACCACCTCAACTAGTAGACTGGAGGTATTTAATTTATTTAATAATTAACTTTTGTACATTATTAATGCTGTGCAAAGGTGGGTTGTGGCACTCATGGGTGGAACTGACAGCACAGCGCACTGCACACTGGCCCAGCTGCTGCTGGCAGCAGTCCCTCTCATTATTCTGGCTGGCATGGCAGCATGGTGGCATGTGGACAGCAGCCAAGAGGAGGCAGTAAGTTGTCCCTAGGTCAGGGTCAGTAGGTCACTGGAGTGGTCACTAGTGGTGGTCCACACACTTGGATGGAAGTAAAATATATAAGATGTCATGTCATGTGATTAATCATATGCATTAATTAAGACTGAGGAGGAATGAGTTCACTCACTCAGGCAGCACAGGTTCCCCCCCCAAGTCGGGACTGGAGGAGATGTATTGTAGTCTGCTTTCTGTTTCCAAGCTGTCCTGTCCCCAAAATGGAAATTAATTTTTTTCCCTCTAAAATTGACTTTAAGATTTTCTGTGTACTAAAGTGCACCTGGTCACCCTGAATCACCATCATGCTAACTACTTCCAGACTGTGACATCATCAATGATGTTGTTGTTTGCTATTGTGTAGGAAAAAAGTATCTGTGCTGCCTGAAGTGCCTGTGCTCTTTGAATGGAGTATTATGGTTTTCCATCCATGTCCAGACAGTTTTATTTCATTTTTGTTGAGCGGGTAAGTTCATTAGACAAATTCTGTCTATTTTTAGGTACTACCTGGGGAAGGGGAATACAGATGAATGCCAACTGACCTTGAACCAGATTAACCTGTTGGTGGCATTTTTAGTGACTGGGATAATTTGGCCAGGGCACTGGGGAAGTTCCCTACTCTTGTTGAGAAGTGCCATGGAATCTTTAATGCCTGAATGGTCTAGACTAACACCAGAACAGGCAGATGGTACCTCAGTTTAACGTCTCATCCAAAAGGTGGCCTCTCAGCAGTGCAGCACCCCCGGCCCTCCTGCTGCACTACAGTAGGGATTTCATTTAACCCAAGTGCCTGCACTGCCTGGTGTGGGGAATTCAGTGTAGTTAATTAATGCAGAAGAGCAACAGTAAGAATGATTCATAATCAGAACTTACAGTTGAGTGGCCACCAGAGTGGCACAGCCATCAGCCACAGTAGTTTTCCATAACAATTTCATTCAGAGCGGGGGCTTTATGGCACCCTTGGCCCTGCCAGCTGCAACCATTATTATGTGTGTAGTGTTAGTACTAGATGCAGTAGACAAGAGTGGCCTGGGTTTAGTTTAGCTTGTTTGGACCAGCCTGGTGGTGAACAGGACATCATGACTGTCTGTGCTGGTAGCTAAGTGACTTGAATACGAAAAGAAGTAGCCCAACCATGGCAGCATTTTGTAATCCTGTCATCTGGGCTCTTTGGAATGCTGGTATGTGACATGATGTACCTCAGTTATTCATGGGCTGTTATGACTATTGCACTGCTGCATTGACTGCTGGCCCCCTCTTTTTCTTTCAAGTGTCTAGGTAAAATATTTACACATATGTCTGGTGTTTTTATATTCATTTCTGAATCCTGGCCAGTGCTCAACAGCTTGGGTGCATACTGCCTTTGCTTTGAGCAGGATATAGTAGCTTTCAAGGAACTACAGATGGAGGGTGGGGCTTTGTTTACCATCAGTAGTTTCTCCTTTCTCTTGTGCCCCACAGGGGTAACAGCATTTCGGGTTGAGGACCCCAGTGCGAGCATGCAGTTTCATTATACGCAGCACAGCATCACTCCCTTCCCCCATGTGTCCCAAGGTCTCTGGCAGCCAGGGGTGGCTGTAGTCCTGTAGGATGTGGGTATGTGGGTCTTCTTTCCATAATGATGACTAGGGCATCTGGACCATTGAAAAAATGCTCCAGCAGGGCTGGGCTCATTCATTCTTCCCAGATGATCACCTGTGTCATGAGAAGTTCCCCTATCGCTACACAATGTGCCATCTCAGACTAGTTGTCTTTTTTTTTGTCCTCTATGGTGGGGGGGGTGTTACCTATGGTTCCCTCCCAGTCAGGTTAGTCTACAGCTCCTGCAGCACTTCCAAGTCCCTCGCCCTCCCCCCTCCACTGAACCTGCACAGTGGTCTGCGGCAGGTACGTACTCCACCACTGCAGGGCCGAGGGGGTTGAGTACAGGGGGAGCCTCTGGAATCGGAGTGGTGCAGCACCACCGGACCAACCCTCTTTCTGCATGCTGAGGGCTTTTACAGTTTCTCCCCTGTGGAGTGCGGGTGTGCCATGATGTCCAGGCACAGCGTGCCAACATCTGCCACACTCTGCCCCCTTGCTGCACCTCTCTCTAGTAGCACCCCTCGGTCATCACCAGGGGACGTTACAGTGTGGTGGGTCCCTGGATCCCTCTCTGGGATAGGAGAGCAGTCCACCAGATGCTCCATCCTATCCCTCCCCTACCAACCCCTGGCTCCCCAGACTTGTGTTCAAAGCTGGGTCACCAGCGTGGCGCAAGGTGTGGCAACCAGTGCCTCTACCCTCAGTGCCACTAAGCCATGGACTAGTTGTCTTTTTAGAAAAAAATACATATATTTCTTTCTTGTACCCCGTGTCACATCCAGTGATTCCACCACCCTGTGTGTTAAATCCTTGGTGAATAACACCAGGAAGTCAACACATGCAATATTTTTAGTGTTTATTTAGTGCTGTTCTAGGAGGCGGGTGAGGTTGGAGGTGTATATTTGTAACTTGACAAGTGTTATTCCACCAACAGTTGAAGAGTGCTGGTTCAGAATCAGAATGCATCATTCCAGTCATTCAGCATAGCTAAAGAATGTTGATTCTATATGCTATTGTGGTCAATCAAGCTGTACCGTTGTACGGTACATGACAGTGTAACAGCCACCTGAGTGGGATTAATGTAAGGCTGTTGGCATAATCCCAACAGCCAATCAAACTGCAGCATTTCTGAGACCTGTTTTATAATAATGCTTCTTTACTATTACCTTATTTTTAGGTTGATTTGATGTTGTTTTTTAAGAAGCAGAAGATTCCATGCGAACAAAGCTGAAAATTATATACCAGCATACATAAGGTAAGTCAAGTGATAACGATAAGTCATAACCACCACTGATCTTGACACTTGAGTTGAAGGTCATATACTGTCTGTAATCTGATGACTCTGTCTTAGGGATGCTAGCATTGAACGCAGTCATGCAACTTACAGATTTATGCATCACATCAGAGTGTGATCACTTTTCTCATTTAGGATTTTCAGAGATGCAATCCCAAATTCCTGTAAATCATGACTGACTGAGAGATGGTCTGGATACCTCTCGACTGCAGTGTGTGCTATAATATTCTTCTGTCAGATCAGAGTCTGAGACCCCCCTCAAATACCTTTCCAAACTCAGTCTGTATGAATATAGAAGCCCTGGTGTCCAGTGATTCCCAACCCCCTGTATCCACCAGTCCTATATTTCCCTCACCACCACAGCATTGCATCGGACACATCAACTGGCATGGCATAGTCATCTTTCTCAACCCCACAGCCTGTCAACATCTGAGCTGTCAGCTGTGCAGTCTCTCATAACAACTCACATTGCCAGTAGGTTATGGTGTTGGGTGGAGGGCTGCTCTGGTAGCCATCTCCTGAGGTAAACAGTGGGGTGATGATGCATAGTACTGTAGGAAGTGTGGGGTAGAGGTGGCCATCACAGCGAGAGGGATTGGTCTGAGTGGTGGGGCCAGCCCAGGGTCTAGTGGTAAATGCAGTGATGAAACCGCAGTGCCTACATAGATATGGATGTGTATTCTATTCTGTGGTGGATGGGCTACTGGCTGCAAGGTGCAGAACAGAATGTATTATGGAGGATTGTGGTTATATAGGTATTTAAGCGGTAATTTAATGATGGGGGGTTACATTTATGTTCCAGTTAATCAATCTCTGTGGGTGTTATGTAGCATGAGGCATGGCCGAGTGTCATATTGCCAACATGGGTTGATTAACTGGAACAGTAACATAACCTCCTGTCGTTCATTATTGCTATCATTAGAATTCAGTAACATTTCCAGATTAGGCCCATTTGCATAATATTGTTTTTCAATTTTTCTTATTTTTGTGTGAAATTAACAAAAAATAGTCCCTGAACTGCATAGGATGTTTTTTTTTATTCTGTGTAGGTGGGGCAGTGCCGGCAGGTAGTGAATTAAGCACTTTCTTAAATCAGAGCACTTGATATATTTTTTTCAAAGTTCGTTACAGTTTGGTTTTGAATTACAGGTTGTGTTGGAACTTGGGCCCTCGGCCATCTCAGCAGCTGAGCTGAATATGTGAAGGTGTACATTCACCAGGTGTCCGTGATATAGTCAGGAGGAGGGTAGCTGACTCATTGACTGAGGAGCACACATGAAGTGTCTGGTGATGAAGTGGAGTGAGGTAAGTTTTTATTGTTGGGTACTGTGTGACTCCTTTTGATGTCATCACCAGCCAGGGCAGCACAAACAGAGCAGGAAAGGATGGAATGTGTTTAAACCCCTCCCTCAAGTCAAGTGCCAAAACACTTAGAAGTAGTAGAGCACATAACCTACAGTCTACAGAGTGCCAGTGGATGGAGGTGAGCATGTACTGTTCTGGAGTCTGGGTCTCGTCTTATTCTGTGATGTTTGCAGTTGTACCTGATCTTTCCCTTGTGTGAAGTGCCACCCTGAGGCACACATGATCATGTTAATCACACAGCCTAGGGTAAGGTGGATGTGTAACATCCTGGATTGATTGTCATAGTATACTACACCAGACCAGATCAACATGCTCATCTCAATTCACAGGTTATCTGCTCCAGCCACTTTTAAGTGTTTGCTACATACAAGCAACATAGAAAAATTATTTACTGTATTCACTGATAAAAAAAAGACAGACGTTTTTTTTTTTTTTATATATTTCTGATTTATTTACCAGTAAAATAACACATAATTTAAGGTCTTGTCTAGTGATGTCATCACACATGAGTTAATACAGCATAACTGTTCGGGCAATGCAAATGCAACTTGTGCAAGACAGTACATTATTGATATATCAGGGTGAGTCATAATGAAAAAGGTATTCCTGGTATTTAAATTACAGAGGACAAAAGAATTGATCTTTCACCACAAAAATTAACCTTATCAGAATACTGGTTCTAACTGACACTTAAGGGAAAACAGATAAGCACCTCATTAAGGCGGCACTGGCGTACCCACAAAAATGTTTTCTATCTCCTCAAAGTTCAGAGAACTGACAACCTACTACCTTGTGCTGTTATTAATGCATAACAATGTATACCATCCTTGCACTGTCAGTCTGTACTTGTCAAACCCCCCTCGGCAGGGACAATCAGGAGTCAATAATAACATTACTCAAATCAACAACAGTTTGGGGACAATGTTACATTTCAGATATAGAGAGAGAGGTATGGTCTGGATAATTGGGATTCTGCTTATTGACAGAGATTTTATTGTACTGTACTATTTAGAACTTAGAACAGATATGGTGACACACTGTGCTAAGCATGCATACCATAGCCCTTTTTATTTGTTGTTTTTTAAAGGTGTGTGACAAGCAGAACTATACGACTAACTATCTTTCATCATCATCATCAAAATCTTCATGCTTCAGCAAGGGAAGGCTAAGAAGCAGATACCAGAGACAGAGCCCAGAATATAAATAGCAGCACATTTTGTTGGATCAGGCCAGGTGGTACAGGCCAGTAAATACCACAAAAAAAGACAATATTATTGACATTTTTCACATTGTTTTTCATACAGTGTGAGCTTTTGTCTTGCAGTTTTTGCAATCATTCAGAATTTCTCATACCAAGACCCTGACTGTTTTCCATGTTTCCCTGTTAGTAGTCTTGGGCAGAGTCATTTAATGTTTATTACATAACCAGACAGAGCAAGTGAAATAAAAAAAGGGTTTGCTCAGTCAATAAGCAACAAGTCATACGCAACATGTAACGTAGAGATTGTCAATCTAGATGCACTGTTGTTGTTTGAAGCACTTTCATTATTATGTAGTTATTGTTATACTGTTCTTAATTTGTATCAGAACTGTAATCTTAGTTGTAGGGAAACCATGCTGTGATTACTGATTAGCCAGTGTCAGTGTGCAGTGTGACTGTCTGTCTGTCACTGTCAGTGTCATCACATTTTCACATGGCAGTGTTCCTCCTCTGCAGTTAACATGTCTGTTAACCAGAAAGGAACACAACAAGACAACGAGACTGATCAGACTGAATGGCAAAATGCATCCTCCTTCTCTTCGTCATCCTCTTTTATGCCGCTACTGCAACATAGTGTCTCACAGTTACGGGGTATGTCTGTTTTTCAAAAGTGTATTTGGGAGAGTTCTTTGAGGTAAAATCTGATAAAGGGAAAACATTTCTGTTCAGTGTAAACTTTGTGTGCCGAAAATGAAGCTGCTGTCAACCTCAAGAAATAGTACGTTAAATTTAAAAAAACATATGGAGCGCATCCATCCTTCATCTTTGGAAAAATTCAAAAAACTTGTGTCAAAAGGCAGTAGCCGTGGTCATAGTAATACAGATTCAGACATGACCATCCTTGCTCACAAAAGGTCAGGAGATGATCATGAAGAAGAGGTAGATGATGATGACTTTTTCAGCTCAAGCAGCAGTGGGAGGTCTGTGTCATCAGAAGCAGCTGTGAATAAAATAAAAATGCTTTCTACAATGACAGTTATTTGAATCAACAAAGAGTTCCCTTGTCAGTCAGTCTCATGTTGACAAACTTATTATTCAGTTTGTCTTGGAAGATCTACAGTCATTCAATGTTGTTGAACAGCCTTCATTTGTCAGTTTAGTCATGGGTCTGCAGCCAAATAAGAAAGCCATGACACGTACAACACTGTCACACAGAATAGAGAAACTGTACCAAAACATGAAGTCAAACTTGATTTCTGAATTCAGCAGTGTATGTCACATCTGTACTATGGCTGACATTTGAACGGCACATAATAGAAGCTATCTAGGTGTCACTGCACATTGGCTAGATGTGAAAACATTGTTGAGAAAATTGGCAGCACTGGCATGCTTAAGAATAAAAGGCAGACACATTTATGATGTTATTGTCTCAAAACTGGAGCAGATGCTCTTGAGATATCGCATTCAGAACAAGGTTGTTAAAACTGTCGTGGATAACGAATCAAACTTTGCTAAGACTTTTCATGTGTTTGGTTCTGACAATATCACATCCACCATTGGCACTATCACAGTTCACGATGAGGAAAGTGATGATGATGGTGACCATGAGCGGCAGCAGCAGACAGGGGGAAGCAGCAGTCGTACTGCTGAAGTAGACAATGACACAGAAGATGTTGTAAGCTTCACTGACATAGGCCGCATTTTAGGTGATGTGGATGAAGACATGGAAGAGACATACAGTCTTCCTTCTCATCAACGCTGTGCAGCTCATACCCTGAACTTAGTAGTAGTGAAGGATATACAATCTGTTACATCCAATGTTGCCTACAAAAAGGTGTTCCACAGCATAATGGCCAAATGCTCAGCTCTTTGGAACAAAGTACACCGAAGTTCTTAAGCCAGTGAAACAGTCTCTGACACAATTGATACCAAACTAGTTGTCCCCAACGACACAAGGTGGAATTTGTACTATAGAGCGGTTGACAAAATAAGGTCTATTGTTGAAAAAGATGAAGAAGATTTGCATAACATATGCGATGCACTTGGTCTCACAAGATTTAGAGCAAATTGTTGCTTTCTTAGTGGAGTACTGTAAAGTAATGCAGCTTTTAGCAAATTCACTGGCTATTTTGCAGGCAGAAACAAAATGTTACATGGGCTATCTTCTTCCAATATTGGTTGCTTTGAAAAAAAATTACTTGATATGAGACTGGTATTACAGTATGCATCGCCATTTCTTGATGCAATCTTGAAAGCGGTAGACACTCGGTTTGGTACTAGTTTTGAGCAGAGAGAGTTGATTCTCACTAGTGTCACATTTCCGCAATTTCATCTAAGATGGCTAGGGAATGATGGGCAAGACCGAGCTGTGCAAAACATGCTTGAGAATGAAGTGCTGTTGTTGTCACATCAGGAAGATACTGTTTGCGGCAGCCCATCATCTGAAGACAATCCTGAGGACGATGATGATGATTTCTTCAAATTTGACAATACTACATAACCTACCCGTGGTGGTGCAGTTATTAATGAACTGGAGCAGTACCTGAAAGACACCAATAAAAATATTGAAAGTTTACAAAACTTCCCAACAGTCAAGAAAATATTCCTGCATTATAATACAGCACTACCATCAAGTGCTTCTGTAGAAAGACTATTCAGTGTTGGTGGACAGGTCTGTACACCTAGACAAAACAGACTTGGTGATAAAAACTGTGAAATGTAGCTACTTTTATGCTGCAACAAAACTTACTGGGAATAAATAGCTGTATTCTGGTCATGGTCATGGACTGCTACTGAGAATCTCTAGCAATGCTGCAGCATATGACACAATGCTGTCGACTGTGTGTGCTACTGCTACTACGCTAGTGCTTGTTGTTTCTTTGTCACTTAATTAAAAAAATACTTATCCAAACCTGAGTATACAGAGAAACATTCCATGGTTCCAAAATTATTAGTATTTCTTAAAAAAGTGAGGACTGTCTAGGTGTACTGCTGTTGATGGCTTAACAGTTAACACAGTGATGGGTTTGTGCCACCATCTAGGTGCCAATGCTTACTTATTTGAACTGTCCCCTGCTGTCTGTAGATTTGTCTGTCAAAGAGCATAATTAAGTTAAGTCTCTCAACAGTCTACCTCTCTACTAAGTAGCTTAACAGCAGGCGTGACCTGAGCAACACCTGCGGCCACTTATCTGTTTGTGATCACTCTACTTGTGTCTATAGACAAGTCAATCAACGAGCATGATTAAGTTTAGTCTCTTCTCTTCTGATGACAGTCTTCTTGTCCATCTTATAAACACACTGACAGACACCACCGCCACCTCTGGGCACCGTCACTTTAAGTCATGTATCATAATTGTTCCCCAATGTCTGTGGTAGATTATTCACACATGAGCGTAATTGAGTTTAGTCTCTTGATGACAGTCTACTTGTCCAGTTTAAAAATACACACTGACAGACACCACCATGGTCACACCACCTCTGGTCACCACAACTTTAACCCATTTATTTCAACTCTCCCCTGCTGCCTGTGGTAGACTAGTCATTAATGAGCATGACTACATTTAGTCTCTTGATGATCATGACAGTCTCCTTGTCTAGTTTAAAAAGACACTCTGACAGACACCACCACCTCTGTATGCCACAAACCATTTATCTCTGTCCTGCGCTGTCTGTAGTAGACAAGTCAGTCAGTGATCATGATAGTTAGGTCTGTTAGCAGTCTACTGGTCTGCTGTAGGCAGCTTACCAGCAGGCACTACCTGTCTGCCATACCACCGACCTATCTGCCCTGTCCCCTGTCCCCTCCCTTGCTGCTGCCTAGACAAGTCAGTCAATGAGTAAGATATAGTTAGTCTGTTGATGTCAGTATGTAGCTAACAAGCACCTGAGCAACAGCCATTGGAATGGTTACAACAGTAGTAGCAGTAGCACACACACACACACACACACGCCAAGACACACACACACACGCGCACACACACACACGCGCACACACACACACACTTGATTACCCAATTACTATCTCACCAAGACAATGAGTGTATTATTTTCTTCTATTATCAGTCTTGACTAGACTCTCAATAGTGGTAGTAGCTTAACAGCAACAGGCATGGGCATCTATTGTTGTCTTGCAGTTGCACTTATCTCACCCTAAACAGTGACCTTAATTATTGCAATACTCACGTGTTCTGATTACAAATTTACAGACTACTGTAGCTCATGATGTTATGCATCTTTACATGATCTGGTGTGAGGTGAATGTGCACTGTACTGGTGCTTTTCACTTTTACCACAGCACAAGAGCACATTGTGGTTGTTGGTTGCACTTTCAGGGGTCACTTGCTGGCTGGCTACCTTTACATTTTCAGTTAACCAAAATATGAAACCAAAACCAAGGGTGAGCAAGCAAAACAACAATCCAATGTCATTCTGTTCCCATACTAACAGATATTTCGTCAGCTGTAAGGACCTGTGGCTGTCCAGCATTTTTCATTGAAATGTTCTGCTTCTTCTTCCGTTGTAATATTCATCATCATCCTCATGAGGTCTTCTGTCTGCACACAGTCATAATAATGGTAATGCCATAATGCCATGGTCATCATCATCATCATCCATCATCATCTTGCTCCACGGAGTACATCCAGTGGCCGAAAAGGCACTCGTTCATCACAAAATCATGCTAGAAAGTGGCTGTGATGAGCATGCACTAAGAAACCAGTAATGTGACTGGGGCATGGGCCACACATGAAAGGGCATGGTGGGCACCACAGTTGACACATTACTCACACACTGCACACTGACACTGGCTAAACCTGCCACTGTCACCCCTTACTTACATAGGTGTGAAATAAAAACTAGTCACTACACGTCTGCAGCCATGACAATCTGGCACAGTGGCACTGTTAACATCTCAGCCACAGCCACATTCAGGTCTTCAAAATATTATGAGGATTTAACAGCAAGTATGTGCCCCCCACTACTAGTAATAGTTGAGGCAAACTCAACAACTTCACCATGGGTGTGGGAAGTTGATGACTTAGCAGCTACTATGAAGGGACACTTCAAGGGAATTAACTAGTTTGATTAAATGAGCATGGATTGCATGGACAAACTTCCCCTCTTCCCTAGTACCCCACCCCCCAAAAAAGGCACTTAAATATGGTACTATGCTTGTACAGTTCTACTAAGTGAAACATTTTGATTCCCATGACAAACCAAGCATGGGAGTACTACATAACATCACTCCATTTACTTTTTATTGAAACTGAACAAAAGAGACAGGAGAGAGAGAGAGATGGATAGAGAGTCTGAGGAGAGAGAGAGAGAGAGATAGAGAGAGACGGCGAGAGAGAGAGAGAGAGATAAGGGAGAGAGAGAGAGAGAGAGACAGAGCTGGAGATAGAGAAAGAGACAGAGCTGGAAAGAGAGAGAGAGAGAGACAGAGAGAGTAAGAGACAGAAAGAGTAAGAGACACAGAGAAAGAGACAGAGCAAAAGAGACAGAGAGAGAGAGAGAGTAAGAGACAGAGAGAGAGTAAAGAGACAGAGAGGGAGAGAGGGAAACTGAGAGAGAGAGAGAGAGACTGAGAGAGAGAGAGATGGAGGGACAGATAGAGACAGATGGAGAAAGATTGAGAGACAGAGGGTCAGAGAAAGGGAGAGGGACAGAGGGTCAGAGGGAGAGGGACAGAGATAGAGAGAGAGAAGAGGAGAGAAATTACATTTTTATCTATTTTTCAGATTCCTTAGACACTTGTGGTACATCAAGTTGTTACATTCTCAGTGTATATTGACATCAGTACATATCAGGTTACATGGTCAGGTTGAGGTTCCTCGACTAGAGTTTTTTGTTTGACACCAATATTATCAATTTATATTTAAATTATCATTTATATAGTCCTGAGGTTTTTGAAATTTCTTGGGCCTTATATCTAGCTTGAGAGTACAGCTGGGTGACAGGTTCAGCTAGGTTTTACACATCACACAGTACGCACTGATGTTTTTAAGACAGCCTTACTGATAAATTCTTGTCTATAATGCAGACATTGAAACTTCATGAGCCCTATAACAATCTTAGTTTGTCTTTAATCTGGGTGGGGATTGCCTTTCAGTAATCACATCCTTATACAAACTGTGACACTCATAGCTTGATTTAGGAGTTATCTGCTTCAGCAGAGTTATCTTATGTCAATTAAATTTATATGCAGTAGGATTCTTTGTATGTGTGTTCCACCAAGCACCTTTGACCCAGGGTTCCTCCTGGCTGAAGGCAGTATGGTACTGTTAAACTTCTCCAACATCATTTTCTGTTTTTTTTTAATGAGTGTTTTAAACCAATGGGGATTTTTTTCTGCTTTTCTCTGTGTTATCTAGCTGTTATAAGTATTGTATTTTCTAAACAACTGCCATGAGCTTCTGAAGAAGGACTGGCTGGTCCGAAAGCTAGAGTGCTTTGTTCTTGTTGTTACATCTATGTTGGTCCATTCAAGGGTATCAAATCATTTGCTTCTGGATCATTTGTGGAGACTGATGGATTCAGTACTGATGGCCAGGGCATGTCCAAAATGGGAATTTCCATCTCGTACCTATTTCATTACACAAGTTGTGCCTGATCTATATGATCTTATTACCAATGAAATACGACATGTCTTACAGCATTCTGCCAGTCCCTACATTTACCAAACAAGACATGTTGACAACTGGGTAAACTGATGGAAGTTCCTACATGTGTTTAATGGCACATTGGATCCAACTAGTCATGGGGGTAGGTCTGCAGAGGAAGGGAACTAAGGGATTATATCTAATTCCTATCTAGGGTAGGCCAGCAGAGGCAAGTGAACTAGGGGATCATGACTACTTCCTAGCTAGGGTAGGCTGGCAGAGGCAGGTGAACTAGGGGATTGTAACTACTTCCTATCTAGAGTAGGCCAGCAGAGGCAGGTGAACAAAGATTGTAACTACTTCCTAACTTTCCTATCTAGGGTAGGCCAGCAGAGGCAGGTGAATGAGGGTATTGCAACTACTCCCTATCTGGGGTAAGCCTGCAAAGGCAGGTAAACTAAGAGAGTGTAACTACTCCCTATCTGGGGTTAACCTGCAAAGGCAGGTGAACTAGCTGATTGTAACTAGTCCTTATCTGGGGTAGCCCTGCAAAGGTAGGTGAACTAGAAGAGTGTAACAGCTACCTACTTGAGGCAGGCCTGTAGAGGCAGGTGAACTAGGAGATTATAACCACAGTACTCCCTATCTGGGGTAGGCATGTGGATCAGGTTAACTATGGGACTGTAACTACTTTCTATCTGGGAAAGGTGGGCAGGGGAGAACACAGGACTACTTACTACCTTGGGGGAGGCAAAAGGATAGCATAAGGGAGTGCTATGCATGCCAAGGGGTAGACTTGCAGGGTAGTTAGGGAAAGAGGTAAAGAAAAAGAATGCTCAGGCAACAGGTGAGAGGGGGCAGGGTAGTGTTCTGCAGGGGTGGGGAGCAGCAGAGTTTCTGGGGACAATGTCAGAGACAGGGGGCTACCCAGTGTGCAGAAAGATACAATTTTGTATGGCTAAGGCACACATGCTAAGGAAGGAGGTGGGAATACTGGAAGAGAGGCAAGAGAGTTGCACTGGGCATGTGGGAGGAATATTGTGTAGTGGGAGAGCAGGGAAGGGGTGTCCTGATGCAGTGGGATCCTCTACCCCATAGGACCATGGGGAGGATGGAGAGGGTTTGGCAGGGGTTGGGGGGTAATGATGCACCCATAGTGGTATCAGTAAGGAATCGATTCCAGCCACTAAGTACAGTAGGGAATAGGGGTAACTTACTAGGTGGGGCTCAGGTAATAGAGAGGTTAATGGTCTGTGGAAAGGGTTCTGGGTAGATTGTAGTGGATGCAGAGGGGAAGGGGACAAAGAGTGAGAAACAGGAGTGGAGGTGGTACATGGGAGGAGAAGGGAGGAGAGCGAAGTGGAGATACAGAGAGGACAGATTTGAACTGGAGTGGGGGAGGCATGGGAGATGATAAGCAGATAGATATCACAACACAGAACGAGGGAGTGGGGGAGTGACAATAAGAGGGAGGCAGTAAGGTGGGTGGAGCAGGAAACAGTACTTTCAGAAGGTAGGGGATAGGGCAAGGGAAGGATGGCAGTAGGGTCATAGTACTGGGGATTCAATAGTGAAGGGAGCGAGATGGGCTAAGAGGTGGGAAGTACAGCAAGGCAGGTAATGGTGTGCCTCCTGGTTATGACAGAATGAATGTATATGCTCGATGGTAGGCTCACTCACACAAGGGATAGTATACCTTGTTACAAATGACCTAGTGGGTAGGGGTGGTGCAGGAGAGATTTAGGACAGTGGATCTGCATCTAGGTCAGAGAGGATCCAGGATACCTGGAGACTGAATTGGTAACTATATTAGTAGGAACTTGAATTCAAACTGATGGGGGAACCTGAAAGAGTCATGATACCCAGGGTTTCCTGGAGGAGGAGGCAGCCAAGCCCACCCAGCTTGAAAAAGTGGAAAGGTCAGGGAAGGGAGGAAGTAGGGAAAGCAGAAGGAGGCATGGTGTGGGGGGTTCTAAAGGAGAGGCATTCAGGTAAAAATTACAGAGGGCCAGGAAAAGGGCAGAGTGAGGGGAAAAAGAGGAGGGCTATGAGCAAGGACAGCAAGGGGGAGAACCAAGGGAAGAAGAGGAAATGGGCAGGTAGTCAAGCAGAGGTGAGGGTAGGCATATGGTCAGATAAGAAGGGGGGTTAACCAGGAGTGGTGGAGTGTGGTGTCTCTCAGTGCTAGACGTCTTAGGGACAAAACTCAAGACTGTAGGCCATGATGGCAGAGGGGAAGGTGGATCTGATGGCAGTCATAGAGAAATGAACTACCCCAGATCATGTATAGAACCTCTCCATTCCAGGGTATACCCTCTACAGAAGGGACAAAGTGAAAGGAAAGGGAGCAGATAGCATTATACTTCAAGGAGGGCATCACTGCTACCAAGGAAGAATTAGGGGAAGGGAAGGTAAAGACACTGTGGGTACAACTTCAACAAAGTCTAGCCAGAGCTGATATGGCTGTGGCGAGCTGCCAAATGACAAAAGTTGCATGTGTGCGTAGAAAATTTTGAATGACCAGGTGTAATCTCAGCCATTTTTTCGGATTTGTTTCACCAAATTTTCAACATGGCCTTGTTGGGGCCATACCTCATGAAGAGTGCCACTGTAATTTCATTCACTTGTCCTGAAAGGTGATTTCCCAGAGCAACCACACCATTCTGTGCCACAGGTGTGAAAGCATGTTTTGGGCAGGATGTGAAAAATGACAGCTGTACTGTTAATAAGGAGGTATGCAAAAATGGCAATGTTACAAATCTGGAGTGAAAATATTAAAAATTGGAAAAGTTAGAAGTGTGCATAGAAACTGCACAATGCATGCTAGCAACATAGTCATTTTGGAATTTTTCTGGAAATTAACATCATGGGCTTTTTAGACCCCAACTCATGAACAGTGATAATGTTGTTTCATTAATCGGTCCCAAAAGGTGATTCCGTGCAGTGATCGCGAAATCACCTTTCAGGAACAAGTAATGAAATGAAATGATAGTGACAATGTTCATGAGGTGGGGTCCCAAGAACCCCATGTTGAAAATCTGGAGACAAATGCCCTAAAAATGGCTGATGTATCAACATAAGTTGAAAACTCCATTGACTGCCATTATACCATGCTTACCTTTGATTCTTCAGTTTGCCGTTTGGCTTTGAAGAATGCAGACATGTCCCGGTCCAGAAAAGATGACAGCACTGACCTTTGAAGGTAAATATGGGTTAAGGGGGGAAGGGAGGTGGGTGCCCAGTGGGTGGGTGGGGACAGGGGGGGGACTGAGTCGACGATGAGGGACTGTTTTCTTTTACAGGTAAAAGAAAAAAGACACCCGGGACAGTTTTCTTTATTTACAGGGAAAAAAAGAAAAAAAACCCATAAATTTGGGCACACTGGGATGGGCTTCCAGAATGCCTCATGAGTTGGGGGCACATGATGCCAACAGGGGGATTGGGCACCCTGACGTTGGTGCGAGACAAAAAAAAAGAAAAAAAAACATAAATTTGGGCACACTAGTGTGGCCTCCCAATGTGCCACATGAGTTGGGGGGTACATGTTGCTGACATGGGGACTGAGCACCCTGATGTCGGTGTAAAGAGAAAAAAAAGAAAAAAAACATACATTTTGACTGACACACTGAGTGGGCTCCCAGTGTGCCCATGAGTTGGAGGGTACATTATGTCAGCACGGGGGACAGGGAATGGAGGGATTGGAGAGGACAGCAGCAGCGCAGGGAATGGGAGCGTTTCATTTGCTGGTGCTGGAGCGGGAGGAAAGGAGGGAGCAGGGAGGATAGGAGCAGTGGGAGGGTGCAAGAGGAGTGCCATCCTCAAGGTGGTGGCAGCAACACAACTGCGCATGCGTGGCATTCGCACATGCATAATTGCAGTGAATTACATTCTTCCATTCACAAGATGATGGTGCCAGCAGTGCAAGGGAACAGGAGGGTTTCATTTGCTACTGGTGCTGGGAGGGAATGGAGGGAGCAGGGAGGACAGGAGCAGTGGGAGGGTGTGAGAGGAGTGCCATCCTCAAGGTGGTGGCAGCAACACAACTCTGCATGTGTGGCATTTGCACATGCATAATTGCAGTGAATGGCATTCTTCCATTCACAAGATGGTGGCGCCAGCAGAACTGCGCATGCCAGTGAGGTGCGCATGCGCAGTTCTTATCCCAGAATACGGAAGTAATAGCCAAAACAATGTGACTGTTACTCCATAGAAGCTGATCGTGGCAGAGTGTTACAAGCTCCGTTGGACTTTCGGAAGGATACTTCCAAAAGACTATTGGAAGTTGCATAATCTGCTGTTTTAAGGCAAAAGATCGATCCCAAAACCACTGTAGGATCTGCCCACAGCTGTGAAAAGCAACAGGGAGGAAACTGAGGTAGGGTGTAGCTTATAAGCCACCAAATCTGGATAAGGACAAAGACAGGGAGTTGTGTCCCATGATCAGGATAGCAGCAGACAAAGGTGAGGTGGTGGCTGTGGTGTCCTTCAATTTGTCTGGGGTAGATTGGAGCACTACGTCCACCACCTATGCCAGTATCCAGTTGATCATGGACACAGCCTTGGATGGGTTTTCCTGGTTCAGGATGTCACTGAACCTACACAAGAGGGGGCCATCCTGGATGTGGTATTTACTAATGGGGAAAACATCTGGGACATCAAGGTAGAGGAGCTCTTGGTGAGCAGTGACTACCAAATAATGTGGTTCTGAGTAGATATGGGTAAGGAATCCACAAGTGCTAAGACAAAAGTGCTAGACTACAGGAAGACTAGTTATATTAGTGTTGGAGAGATAGTGAGTGGACACTTAGCAAGCCTCAATGATGGTATGAGTGTGGAACAAAAGTGGAAAGTGATGAAAGAGGTGATAGTGGCTGCCACTAAAACCTGTATTCGACAGAATGGGAAAAACTCCAAAGCCAGGAGCCCAAATCACAAAAGGGGTGTATCAGTATATTACATTTTATTGGCAGAGCAGGCATAGGGGGTCTGCTAGACCACAAGAGATGTGAGTTTTATTTATAATAAAAGGGGGTCAGGGCTTGGAAGGTCTGCTAGACCACCAGGGGCATGGTTTGTTTATTAATAAAAGGGGATCAGGGCTGGGGGTTCACTAGACCACCAGGGACATGATTTGTTTTATTAAGAAAAGGGGAATGGAGCTGGAGGGGTCCACAAGACCACCAGGGATGTTTTTTTTTTAATTAATAAAAGGAGATTGGGACAGGGGTGGTTCGCTAGACCACTAGGGATGTGGTTTGTTTATTAATAAATCAGTATCTGGGCTTGGGGGGCCCACTACACCACCAGGGATGTTGTTTGTTTATTCATAAAAGGGGAATGGGGTTGAATAGGTCCACTAGACCACCAGGGACAGTTATATGTTAATTAATGGGGAGATCAGGGATAGGGTGGGTGGTCTGCTAGAGCACCAGGGATGTGATTGCTGTACATAAACAGGAGATTGAGGCTGGGAGGGGACAGCTAGCCACCAGGGACTGCAGCCCATGGTTCTATTGCCACATGGCAGCCCTACAGCTTGCGGCAAACCTTTCAGATGCATCATCTATTTGGCACATGGCCAAGGTTGTCACAAGCCATGGGACTTTGCCACTGGGACCCTACCCAACAGTGAATCGGGGGCAGTGTCCCTGGCTTTGGTGAAAGCTGCCTTTAGCCATAGTGTGCTTCTATCTAAGGGAATTTTGTGAATCGAGCCCTATGTCCAAAAATACTGCACCATTCTTTCCAAGAAGAACTAGCTATGTTTTTTTCATTTTGTCATTCATGACCCAGAAATGTCTTTTTTTAACATTTAAAAATCCTTTCTTGTGAGACAATTTATTTTTTTGTATGGGCATATGAAAAAAGAATTGGTCCATCCGAAAAAGGATAGTTTCATAGAAAAGATAATTTGGACTTAGATTTTTCCATTCTTTTTCAATATTTTTATATGGCTCTTATATGGCTTTTCGTCATATGAAAAAGAATGCCATCATAAAAAGATTTTGTACTTTTTCTCCACATTTGAACTTCAACAAGCCATAACTCCCTCAATATTTGGACTTAATGGACAATATATATATATATATATATATATATCAGAACAAAGATCTTAGTACTACAAGAATTCTATATAATCACACTAAATAATGTAGGGCCAACATAAAAAAATACATAAAACTTAAAAAGTGAAAATTCTCATCGGATAACATTGTAACTGTAACAAACCACTGGGAACTGGAAAGGAACAGGAAAATCCTAGCCCCTTCCCCCCCCCCCCAAAAAATCAGGGTAGTAAGCGAGGCAAACACCAAGATAGAGACGTCAATAGGGAGAAGGGCAGGGGTAAATGGAGAAAATGACAAAGGCAATAAGGACAGAGATGGGGCAAAAAGGGTAAAGACATCAAGAAATGTATGGTAATGAGTGCCAATGCCTGTAGTCTGGACAACAAGCTCCCTGAACTGGTGGTCTTGATGGAAGAGGGATGCCTGGATATCGTGGCAGTCACAGAAACATGGTACACTGAGAACCATGACTGGGATGTTAACATACCAGGGTACACAACCTACAGGAGAGGCAGATAGGGGAGAAGAGGGGGAGAAGTAACTCTCTATGTAAGGGAAGGGATAAAAGCAATGGAACAAAAGAGTAAACAGGGAGGAGCGGAGGCAGTATGGGTCACCTTAGAGACTGGAAATGGCACCACAATCCACACAGGGGTTGTATACAGACCCCATCTCAGGGGGAGAGAATGGATAAGGATATGATAGAAGGCATCCTTAGGATGGCAGAGAAAGGGGAGATATTGCTGATGGGTAACCTGAATATGCCAGATGTTAACTGGAGCACCTTTGCTGCAGCCACATCTAAGAACAGGGCCATTCTCGATGCCCTACAGGGGGCATGCCTCAGACAGCTAGTTTTGGAACCCACTTGTGAGGGAGCAATCTTAGACCTCGTACTCTCAAATGGGGATTTCAAATCTAGAAGTGGGTAGCCATCTGGGAACAAGTGACCACCTAACTGTGTGGTTCATGATAAACACAGCCGTAGAGTCAAGCCATACAAATGCAAAGGTACTGAAGTTTAGGAGGGCTGATCTTGACAAAATGGGAGAGTGCATAAGGAATGCACTAGCAAATGGGCAGGAAGGAGGGGTGCAGGAACAATGGGGAAAAATTTAAACTGCCATCACAGAGCCAACACACCTCTGTGTGAAGCAAATAAACAAATCTA
Source organism: Neoceratodus forsteri (assembly GCA_016271365.2). Taxonomy (NCBI): domain Eukaryota; kingdom Metazoa; phylum Chordata; order Ceratodontiformes; family Ceratodontidae; genus Neoceratodus; species Neoceratodus forsteri. Next base: position 664,153,128 of record CM057456.1, on the reverse strand, counting down.
AATGAAAGAAAAAGTCACTATGGTTCTCCAAAGAGGTGGTGGGGAAGGTTAGGGAGAAAAAGATAGCATTTAGGAAGTATAAGGAAACAGAAGGAGCAAGCCAGAGAACTGTACCAGTTAAGGCAGAAGGAAGCAGGGAGGGAAATCAGAATAGCAAAGGCCCAAACTGAGGAAAATATAGCCAACTCGGTTAAGAAGGGGGATTAAACCCTTTATGGGTACATCAGCGAGTGTAGAAAGACAAAGGGAGGGATAGTGAGGCTGGATAGAATGGACAGTGGGTGAGCAGAGAGAGAGAGTAAAAAGCAGGGATACTGAAAGAATACTTCTGCTCAGTATTCAGAAAAGAGGAGGAGGAGAGGTACCTAATCCAATTAACAGAAGCACTTTGGATAGGGAGGGTTGATCCCAGTTCTTTCACAGAAGAAAGAGTTCTGAAAGAAACTCCTAAAACTGAAGGTGGACAAAGCAATGGGGCCTGATGGGATTCACCCCAGAATTCTAAAACAATTAAGGGGAGAACTATTGACACCACTGACTACCCTTTTTAACAAATCATGGGAGGATGGTGTGGTACCTGAAGACTGGAGGAAGGTGGAAGTGATTCCCCTTCACAAAAGTGGGAGCAAGACAGAGGCAGGAAACTACAGACCTGTCAGTTTGACCTCTGTGGTAGGGAAAGTGATGGAATCACTTCTGAAGGAAAGAATTGAGTACCTAGAAGCCAGTGGGGCACAGGACCCAAGGCAGCATGGAATCACAGTGGGAAGGTAATATATGAACCCTAATCTATTTCTTTGACTGGGTGACCAAAGTAGTAGACCAAGGAGGGGCTGTGGACATGGCCTACCTATACTTTAGCAAGGCATTTGACATAGTTCCACACAAAAGATTAATAAACAAATTAACCAGCCTGGGAGAGGGTCCTAAGGTGGTAGCCTGGGTAAAACATTGGCTGGACAACAGGACACAGAAGGTAATTGTAAACGGAGTCCACTCTGAAGAAAAGGGGGTTACTAGTGGGGTCTTTATAGATGACATTGCAAAGGGAAAAGTATTCCTCTTTGCAGATGACACAAAGATCTGCAACAGGGTTGATACCCAAGGAGGCATGGAAAGGATGAGAAGGGACTTGGCAATGCTTGAGGAATGGTCAGAAGTATGGCAGCTTGGATTCAGTGCAAAGAAGTGCAAAATAATGCACCTGGGAAACAAAAACCCAGGGGAAGAGCACACAATCGGGGTGGGAGGTAGCAACATCAGCAAAAATGGAAAGTGACCTGGGGGTAATCATTTCAGATGACTTAAGGTTAGCAAGCAATGTGAGAAGGCAGTAAGGAGGGCTTGGGGATACTGGGATGTAAAGGGAGAGGCATCACTAGCAGAAAACAGGAAGTTGTTATCCCTCTGTACAGACAGTTGATGAAATCCCATCTGGATACTGCGTCAGTTCTGGAGAACCCATCTCAACAAGGACATAGACAGGATAGAGGCAGTCCAGAGGAGGGAAACTAGAATGATGCAGGGTCTGCAAGAGAAGCCATATGAGGAGAGACTAAAGGAGCTTAATATGTATATCCTTGTGGAAAGGAGGGAGCAGGGGAACATGATAGAAACTTTTAAGTAACTCAGTGGAATCAACAAAATCCAAGAGGGTGCATCTTTCAGAAAAAGAAATGTACAAGAACAAGGGGACACAATTTGAAGACAGAGGGGGGACAGCTCAGGGGCAATGTGAGGAAGTATTTTTTCACAGAGAGGGTGGCGGACACATGTAACAGCCTTCCTGAGGAGGTTGTGAGGTCTAAAATTGTGGGAAAATTCAAGAATGCATGGGACAGACATAAGGCAATTCTTGTGGGGGTAGGAAGAAATAGGCTGTTGGTTATCTAGGAAACATAGAAACATAGAAGTTGATGGCAGATAAGGACCACAAGGCCCGTCCAGTCTGACCATTTCTTTTTCTACCTTATAAATGTGACATCGGCCTTTGCTCTGTCAATGGCCTATCTATTCATATTCATTTGTATTGCTCCCTTTTGCCTAGCCCATGCCTGTTTGAAACCCTGCACTGTATTCATATCCACCACTTTCTGAGGTAGGCTGTTCCATGCATCCACCACCCTTTTTGTGAAAAAGAACTTCCTCACATTACCCCTTAATCGGTCTCCCTCTAATCTCATGCTGTGTCCTCTTGTCCTGCTATTTTTCTTATATTGAAACATGTTAGACTCTTTCACCATGTTAATGCCCTTAAGGTGTTTGAATGTTTTGATCATATCACCTCTCTCCCTCCTTTGCTCTAGGGTATACTTATTGAGCTCCATTAATCTGTCCTCATATGTTTTCTAATGCAGTCCCTGCACCATTTTGGTTGCCCTTCTGTGGACTGCCTCAATTTCGTTAATGTCCTTGTGAAGGTGTGGCTTCCAGTACTGCACGCAGTACTCCAGTTGGGGCCTTACCAGTGTCTTGTAAAGAGGGATTATTACCTCCCTCTTCTGACTTGTGATACCCCTACTAATACACCCTAACATCCCCCCTAGCCTTACCTACTGCTTTAATGGTCTGCTTGGATGATTTCAGGTCATTGGTGATGATGATGATGCCCAAGTCTCTTTCTTCCCTTGTGACTGCCAGTAACTCTCTTCCAAGCCTATAGGTGGCTTCAGGGTTTCTCTTCCCTATGTGCATGATCATGCACTTCTTTGCATTAAACCCCAGCTGCCACTCTTCTGACCATTTTGCCAGTTTATCCTGATCTCTTCTCATTCTGCCCACTCTATCTGGATCATCTACTCTGTTACTGACCTTGGTGTCATCTGCAAACAGACAAACCTTACCCTCCAGTCCGTCTGCAATGTCACTGATGAAGATATTAAAGAGGACTGACCCCAGGACTGATCCCTGAAGTACCCCACTTGTGACTTGCATCTCTTCTGACTGTATACCATTTACCACCAGTCTCTGTTTTCTGCCCGTCAACCAGTTTGCCACCCAGTTGACCAACTTCTGACCCACCCTGAGCCTACCCAGCTTATTAATCAATCTTCTATGTGGAATGGTATCAACGCTTTGCTCAAGTCAAGGTAGGCAATATCAACTGCTCCACCTTGGTCCACCACTCTGGTTACCCAGTCGAAGAAATCTATGAGATTAGTTTGACAGGACCTTCCTTTTGTAAACCCATGCTGTCTTGGATCCTGTGCTCCTGTGGATTCCAGGTGTTGCACTATCCTTTCCTTAAGGAATGCCTCCATAATCTTGCCCACTACTGAGTTAAGACTGACTGATCTGTAGTTCAATGACTTCTCCCTGCTACCACTCTTGTGCAGCATCATCATATGAGCCCTTTTCCAGTGTTCTGGGACCTCTCCTGTGCGTAGAGACTCACTAAACAGTTCTGATAATGGCTCTGATAGTTCCACCCTTAGCTCCTTTAGTACCCTGGTATGTATGCTATCAGGTCCTATTGCCTTGTCCACCCTGAGCTTATCAAGCTCTTGTAGGACCCTTTCTTTTGTGAAGGGACTAGTGCTCACCTCCTTCCCCACTGAGTCCATGGTGCTAAGCTGTGGGCCCTGCCCTGCCTTCTCTTCAGTAAATACTGAGCAGAAGTATCCCTATTTAAGATAGATGCTTTTACATGGTCCTCCTCCCCACATGTCCCCTTATCTCCTTTGATCTTAGCAATACCCCCTTTGGACTTTCTCCTTTCACTAATGTATCAATGGAAAGTCTTGTCACCTTCTTTCTGTCTGTGCTAGTGTTTCCTTAGTTTGGGCCTTTGCCTGCCTTACCTCCTTTCCTGCTTTCCTTTGGGAAGTTTGGTATGCCTCCCTATCTTCATCCCTCTGTGTTCCCTTATATTTCCTGAAGACCAGCCTTTTTGGAGCTGCAGCTTATCCTGTAGGTAGGGAAATGGGCAGACTAGGTGGGCCAAGCAGTCCTTATCTGCCGTCAAAGTTTATGTTTCTATGTTTCTAAGCCATACATCCCACAATATTTGGATTTAAGAGACAATCTATATATCAGAACAAATGTCTTAATGAGTAGTGCAAAAATAACACATATTCCTCCCAAACATTTATGGACAATAAAAAAAAATGAAAATTCTTGTAGGATAACAGCGGAACTTCAACAACCCATAACTCCCTCAATATTTGGATTTTTTTTGGTGCACTCTATTTCAACTCTGGGGACCAGGACATCTCTCAGGAGTACTCTATCAGCCACTACCTCTATCTCTCAGCTTGAAACCTCTGTGCCACCAGGAAACACATTGCTGAGCATCCCCTCTGGACTGACGGTCCGATCCAGCCCCCCCGTTCACTCCCGGGAGAGGGCCCACCTCACCTACCTGGTGGCCTATCTGAAGTTAGAGGGATGGTCTGGGTCCAGGTCAAGGAGCTCGGGAGAGCTGGTGATCAGCAGATCTGGTGGCAGGATGTGGGCCTGGGCTCCTGGAGCCTCTGTCACCTCCCTCAGTCCACCAGGAAGTTTTCTTGTTTTGTTTCCTCCATGAGACGTGGCATGCAATGACTCCTATACAGCATCCCACCATGTCTCTTGCTGCTGGAGCCTGCCATTGTCCCACCCCCTTCAACGTCCCATGCACTTGTGCTGCCTCCAGTCTCCACCAGAGGCCACTACAATGCTGGGAACTCCCTACAACTCACCAAGGGAGAGGAGAGCAGTCCTCCGGATGCTCAATCCTCTCCTTCCCCTGCCAACCCCTGACAGCCCAGATCTGTTCCCGAACCCAGGTTGCCAGCATGGCATGAGGTGTGGCATCTAGCACCTCAACCCTCAGCACCACCAGGCTGGCTTAATATCTGGACTTAAGAGATGATCCATACATCAAATCAAAGGTCTTCATGAGTACTACAAGAATGACACATATCTCCCATTAACATTTAGGGGCAATACAGTACATAAAAAAGCAAAAATATAACATACAAATTCCCATAGGATAATAATGAAACTTTAAGAAGCCATACAATGAAAGAAAGAAATTGCTGTTCTGGCAGAAATGGAGGCACAGGGCCTGGAGGGTCCTGTGCTTCCACAGCAACATACACGTATGTATATATGGAGGGGTGGCGCAGGGTCCAGAGGACCCTGTGCAATTGTACTATCTCAGAAAGTAAGGAAATTCATTGCAAGAAATGTCATTAATGCACTGCTCATGGTTAAACTGACAAAAGTAAGGAAATGTGGCATTAGGGTTCCCAACCCTAACATTCCACCCCACCCTGCAGGCAGCAACAGGAAAAACGATTACGATTTGACCTTTGTTGCATCTTTGCAAATTAGGCATGGGATGTGCCTTGGGGTTTCCAACCCTGACGCTCACACCATTCTCATCTACTGTATACATCTCAGCTTATTTCATGATGGAATAGGCTGAGTGTTATGGTTGACAATCCAAAGGCACACCCCATGCCTGATTTGCAAAGATGCAGGAGAGGTCAAATCATAATTTTTTTTTGTAGCAGTTTTTCCTGTTGCTGCCTGCAGGATAGGGGTGGGGCATTACAGTTGGGAACCCAAACATCACATGTCCCTACTTTTGCCAGTTTAACCCTAACTAGTGCATTAGCAAAGTTTTTTTGCAATTAATTTCCTTACTATTTGAGATAGTATGATTGTATCTAATCCACTGTCAGCTCAACTCCTACTGTAGAGGGTGCATCCACCATCAAGCTCAATGGACTATGCTGGTAGAAGCCACCATAAGCCCCAGCAGCATCAGGAAATCCTGTGCCTGGTGTGAGCATCCAACAAGAAACCAAAGGAAATAAGGTCTTATGCCCTGTTCACAGGGAGGCAGGTCTTGACCACCAAAGAGTCCAATTCCACCATGATTAACTTTATCACCTGTGGGGGGACCAGTTCCCACTTGACTGAGTTGATCAGAAGGTCCAAGTCCTGACAGGTCAGGAGGGCTATTTTTGTGGACTGCTCCACCACCTCACTGGATGGACTGGCAAGCAGCCAGTTGTCCAGGTATAGGTACACCCTGATGCCCTTGCACAACAGGAAGGCCATCGCCCCTGCTATGCATTTGGTGAAGAACCTCTACATGGATGAGATGTTGAAAGGCATAACCTTGAACTAGTATAACATCCCCTCTGCCTGGAGCTGGAGGTGCCAGCAGTGAGATGAAAGAATGGGGATGTGAAAGAACACATCTTGGGGGATCACATGATGCAGGGCACTGGATAGCAGTTCTCCTTTACAGCTCTGATCAACCAACTCCAAAATAACTACAATTTACACCTTTTATTGTAGACATCTTCTACCAGTATAAATCAACCAGAACAGCTTTCTAAGCTTACCGAGCCTTGTTGACGGGGTTCTTGGGGTTCCCACTCGGAAGGGAGCAATCTTAGACCTGGTACTCTCAAATGGGGATGGAGAAAGAATCTCAGATTTAGAAGTGGGTAGCCATCTGGGAACAAGCAACCACCAAACAGTGTGGTTCATGATAAACACAGCCATACAATTAAGCCATACAAAAGCAAGAGTATTGGACTTTAGGAGGGCTGACTTTGGGAAAGTGAGAGAGTGCCTCAGAAAAGCACTAGCAAACAGGCAAGAAGGAGGGGTGGAGGAACAATGGGGAGTAATCAAAACAGCCAACACAGAGGCAAGAAGCCTTTGTGTAAAGCAAATTAACAAAACACAACAAAGGAAAAAAACGCTATGGTTCTCAAAAGAGGAAGCAGGGAAGGTTAAGGAGAAAAGGTTAGCATTCAGGAAATATAAAGAAACACAGAAGGAGCAGGACAGAGAACTTTATCAGTTAAAGCAGAAAGAGGCTGGGAAGGCAGTCAGAATAGCAAAGGCCCAAACCGAGGAAAGGCTAGCCAACTCTGTTAAGAAGGGGGATAAGACCTTAATAAGGCTTAATAAAGGGGAGGGAATGTGGGTAGAGGGTGACAGTGAAAAAGCAGGGATCATGAACGTATATTTCTGCTCAGTATTCACAAAGGAAGAGGAGGGGGAGGTACCAAAACCAAACAAGAAAAACACTCTGAAGATGGGGGTCGATACCAGTCCATTTACAGAAGAAAGGATTCTGAAAAAACTAATAAAATTGAAGGTGGACAAAGCAATGGGGCCTGATGGGATTCACCCAAGAATTCTAAAGGAACTAAGGGTAGAACTAGTGACACCACTGACTACTCTGTTTAACAAATCATGGAGGATGGGGTGGTACCTGAGGACTGGAGGGGGTGGATGATTCCTCTTCACAAAGTGGGAGCAGGACAGAGGCAGGAAACTACAGACCAGTTAGTTTGACCTCAGTGGTAGGGAAAATGATGGAATCACTCTGAAGGAAAGAATTGTTGAGTACCTAGAGGCCAGTGGGGCACAGGACCCAAGGCAGCATGGATTCATGATGGAAAGGTTGTGTCAGATGAATCTAATAGATTTCTTTGGCTGGGTGACCAAAGTAGTAGACCAGGGAGGGGCTGTGGACATGGCCTATCTAGATTTTAGTAAGGCATTTGATACAGTCCCACACAAAAGATTAATACACAAGTTAGCCAGCCTTGGAGTGGGTCCCAAGGTGGTAGGCTGGATAAAAAATTGGCTAGACAACAGGACTCATAGGGTAATAGTAAATGGAGTACACAGTGAAGAAAGGAGGGTTACTAGCGGGCTACCGCAGGGTTCAGTACTAGGACCGGTCCTTTTTAATGTCTTTATAAGTGACATTGCAGAGGAACTGGAAGGAACAGTATGTCTCTTTGCAGATGACACAAAGATCTGCAACAGGGTTGATATACAAGATGGAGTGGAAAGGATGAGAAGGGACTTGGCAAGGTTGGAGGAATGGTCAGATGTATGGCAACTCAGATTCAATGCAAAGAATTGCAAGATAATGCACCTGGGAAACAAAAACCCAGGGAAGAGTACACTGTGGGGGGTGAGATACTGACAACAGTAAAAATGGAAAGGGACCTGGGGGTAATTATATCAGATGACCTAAATGTGGGCAAGCAATGTGACAAGGCCATAAGGAAGGCTGGGGGGATACTGGGATGCATAGGGAGAGGCATCAGTAGTAGAAAACATGAAGTTGTTAGCCCTCTGTACAGACATTTGGTGAGACCCCATCTGTAGTACTGTGTGCAGTTCGGGAGACCCCTCCTCCGCAAAGACATAGATAGAGTGGAGGCTGTCCAGAGGAGGGCAACCAAAATGGTGCAGAGTCTGCACCAGAAGACATACAAAGAAAGACTAAAGGAGCTTAATATGTATACCCTTGAGGAAAGAAGGGAGAGAGTGACATGATAGAAACTTTCAAGTACCTAAGGAATCAACAAAGTCCAAGAGGGTAGCATCTTTCAGAAAAAGAGATGTGCAAGAACAAGGGGACACAATTTGAAGATAGAGGGATATGGCTCAGAGGTGATGGAGGAAGTATTTTTCACAGAGAGGGTTATGGATGCATGGAACAGCCTCCTAAGGAGGCTTGGAGTCAGAACTGTGGGGGAATTCAAGAATGCATGGGACAGACATAAGGCAGTCCTAGTGGGGGGTAGGAGGAAGTAAGCTGTTGGTTAACTAGGATCAGCAGCTTATCTGTTAGGTAGGAAAATGGGCAGACTAGGTGGCCCTTATCTGCCGTCACATTCTATGTTTCTGTGTTTCTATGTATTGAAAGTAGAAATGCGTAAATCTTTACCTAAACACACCCCACCACAAACACCGGTGATGGCTAATAAAAAGCCTAAGGCCTCTTCAACTTCTGCTGCCCCAACTCCGGTGGCCGCGATGCAGGATCAAGAGCCTCTCACTCAAACAAGATTCTTGGCAGAATTCAAGCCCTTTCATGAAGAACTACAATTGATTGCAGCAGAAATGAAATGTTTCTCACAAGCTCTGGAAGATATCTCCAGGAGAACCTCAGACAACGAGGTGAGATTACACTCGCTTTAGAAAAAAACCCTCCAAGATGGAACTAGACATAGTGGCAGCTAGGCAGTGAATCCTTAAACTTGAAAACAAAGTGGAGGGTTTAGAAATTTGCAGCCACCAAAATAACACCATCCTGATCAGCCTCCCAGAGAAGGAGGAAGGGAGAGAGCCTATCGTCTTCATCCAGAAATTTGTAGAGAAAATCACGGGCCCTCGCCATTCAGGCTCAAATACATCATCGAAAGGGCTCACCGAGCACTCTGCCCGATGCCTCCACAAGGAACCCCTCCACACCCTTTCATATTTCGATTTCTAAATTATCAAGAGAGACAGCACTTCTTGTCTAAAATAAGAGAAATTCAAGAGCAGAAATGGGAAGGCACAAAAATCCGGATCACCCAAGACCTCCCTGCAACTGTGAGGCAGCAAAGGGTCACTTTTCACCCTCTTGGTTGCTAAATTAATCACCACTAGGATCTGCTTCAAGATGGGCTACCCAGCCAGACTACAAGTCTTAATTTCAGGATCCTGGGCATCCTACGAGACAGTAGAGCCTGCAACACAAGGGCTTAAAGCTGCATTCCTTGATCTGTTTAGAGACCCTTGAGACTTTCCCTGACACCAAGTTAAGGAGGTTAAAGCTCCTATTCTCCTCTTCTGCAAGGTAAACCATTTTGCTTCCTGCAATGTTTTTCCAGTGGTGAAGGGCTGACCCGATGCGTTGCCCTCTAAGAGGCCAGACTGATCAGCTTTTGGCACCCTGTGTTGATCCAGTCCTCATGGTAACTGCTTCCATCTGCATGTGGTGTAGGAGCATCAGGCCTTCTTTTCTGCTGGGCTTCTTGTCTTTGGGCCATTTTTGGACCCTCAGTCTGAATAAACAGAAGATATGATTTATGCGCAATCCTATACTTTGCATGTTCGAGCAGCAACTGTCTTAGTTCATCCCGCTGTGGTCCCATCCACGGTTAACACCGCTAGAGGGAACCAAAGCACCACCAAGTGAACGGACACTCATCTACAAGTAGCCCTCTTAGCTATACTCTAAGCAGATGTTTCACAATCGGCTTTAACTTTCCAGACCTTACCGAGCCACAGATACTCTGATTCAGGCTCTCCCAGAATGGCTATCCATGAGAAGACTCTCTTCAAAAGAACTGTAAGAATGCTTCATCCGGTCCTGACTTCAAAGAGGGCTGTAATGACTTTTAGCAGAGTGTTCTATTAAATGCTTATGCCGTTTGTTTTTGTCCTGTTCTCTAGGTCCTGAAGTAAGGCAACAGCCAAGCAGTGCAGTTGTTTTCTTTTTCTTCCTTTTTCTCATTGATATACCTTGGAGTTTTAAGAATTTAATTGAGTATGGTTCTGAAAGCGACTGTCAATCACCTACAGAAGATTCTAAACAGCACACAGTCGAGAGAGGGCACCCAACTCAGTTATGCAGCCCTGACATTTTATAGCATACCCTTGCTGTTGGTTAATAGCACTAGTCTATTGAGTGTTTAACTGTTTCAAGATTACTGTACTGAGTATGAGTTGTTTCGGGGGTTTGGTTGATCAGAGGGATGACTTTAACTTGGTGAACTGTTTGCTGCATGCTGTGACAGTTTGGGCAGTGGGGACTTGGGGATTAAAGAAACTGTTACAGGGACTACGTATTTATAGGTACCTATGGTTAGTTACTATGGGCTATTTTGGGGACTTGGAGTTAGGAAGGGGAGGGATTGTAGCACTGTCTTACATTGAATACTGGCCAACTGGACAGAGTCACTTAAGGGGTATCTGTTAGACTTTACCCTTTATTTTCCCTATGGGTGTGGCTAGACATCTCCCTTTTGCAACTTGGAATGTCAAAGAGGCACAACACATGACTAAACAATACAATTTACAAAATATGTACATCTCCTACAAGTCAATATAGTATTTATCAAAGAATCCCATAACCTCAACTCAGAAGCATCTAAACTGAGAAGACAGTACATTGGACAAGTTTTCTCAGCAAGTGGCACCACGCAAAGTTTTGGGGTGATGATCCTCCTAGCCAGGTCAGTTCCATTTGTTCCCATCCAAACCATCTGTGACCCCCAAGGCAGATATCTCCTCAATAAGGGCCTCTTGCACACAACAGAATATCTACTGGGCAGTGTTTATGGTCCCAACATAGATTCCCCAGCTTTCTTCATGCACCTTCTCAATATTTTATCCTCCTTTCTGATTTTGTCAATGGTTCTGAGTGGGGATTGGAATTTAATATTTGATATACAACTTGGTCATTTTGGGCATTCCTGTAAAGGCTTCTTTCCAGCTGAAAGGGCTCTGAGAGACTTAATGGACCATTTAGGTTGTGTGACACCTGGAGAACCTTACACCCTTTGGCTGGGGAGTTCACCTTTACCCCTCCAGTGCATGGCACCTCCTCTTGGCTCGATTATATTCTCCTTTCTTACAGTCTCCTACCAGGTCTAATTGACTCATGCATCCATCTGGGATCCCCCTCAGACCATTCCCTTACCACATGTAAGCTTTCTCTTACCTTCTTACCTAAACCTGGGAGTTGCTGGAGATTAAATAATCAGATATTAAAAGACCTTGGGGTGATTCAGTTAATTTCTGACCATATTAACCAATTCACTGTTACTAATTGGGGTTCCACCGGAAAGTAGATATAGAATGGTGCACCCTGAAGGCATACCTAAGGGGAGTTCTCATTGGCCTTGCCTCCTCTCGCAAGAGAAAGAGTGATGAGCACTTACTGAGGGAACTTTCTGAAATCAGAAACATGGAAGCTCAGCTCTCACCTCTGTCTTCAGATCAGTTCAGACAGGACCTCATCAAATTAAAGGAAGCATATTTAGAGCTCCTGTGAGAAAAGGCAGAGTACACTGTTTTGAAGGCCAAGGCCACCTATACAGATCATGGGGAAAAAGCTGTTTGATTGCTCACCCTAAGAATTAAACAGCAAGAGTCATCCAGACTTATTGCAGCTATATGTTCCATGAGGATGGCTCCCTCAAGATATCACCCACCGATATTGTGTTAGAATTTGAGAAATATTAGAGGCAACTGTATGGTCCCATGGTAAGCCCACTGTATCTAATTCTTGAGGATTACCTCAAAAATTCCCATCTCCCTTCTCTTTCATGGGTACAAGTGCAAATGCTTCTGTCCCCTATCTCAGAGACAGAAATTTTAAAAGTAATCAAAGATCTTCTCACTGATAAAGCTCCAGGGCCAGACGGTTTCACCTCCAACTTTTACAAAGCCTTTGCCGACCAATTGGCACCACTATTACACTCCCTTTTTCAACACATCCTTTCACGTAAAGAGTCTGATAGATCTCTTTTTGAAGCCCTGATTATCCTACTACCTAAACCCGGTAAACACGTGGAACTGGCCACAAGTTACAGACCGATATGCCTCCTCAATCAAGACATCAAAATTCTGGCAAAGTTTATATCTGATCATCTAAATCTAATCTTTCCTGACCTCATTGGCCCAGAACAGGTTGGATTTATGAGAGGCAGATCCTCAGTAGATCATTTACGCAGTTTGGCCCATGTCTTCTCGGCGTCTATGGATTCCGAGCATCCAGCAGTGCTGGTCTCCCTGGATGCCGAGAAGGCCTTCGACAGAGTTAATTGGGCCTTTCTTTTTAAGACATTGCACGCCTTTGGATTTCCCGCCAAATTCTTGCAGGGAATTCAAGCTCTCTATAAAACCCCAACTACCTGTATTTATAGCAATGGCAAACTTTCAGAATTGTTCCCACTAATGTTGGGTACCAGGCAGGGCTTTCCCCTATCCACCCTCCTTTTTAACCTGTATTTAGAACCCCTGATTTTGCAGTCTAATGGAGTGCCAAACGATACAGGGCATTAACAAAGAAGGTCATGAAGTTAAAGTACCAGCGTATGCTGATGACCTTCTTCTCCAACTAATGCACCCCGGCCGTCTCCATACATCCCATGTTAGAAATTATTAAGGAATTTGGTGTTTTATCAAATTACAAGCTTAATGTCGACAAGACAGAAGTGTTCCCACTAAACTGTAAAACTCATAAATCTGTGATAATCACTCTTAGACTTTCTTGGGATCCCAGCACCCTTAGATACCTGGGGATCCCCTACCAGAAGCAAATCCCATTTTAGGAATGCTAATCTGGGTAACCTCCTTCAAACACTTGCCCAGGATCCGAATAGATTGTATCTCCTCCCCATTTGTCTCTGGGGTAGAATTAACCTAATAAAAATGAACACCTTCCCTCACTTATTTTATCCTCTTCACCTCCTCAACCTATGGCTCCCTCTTTCCTGGTTCAAAAAAGTCCATGGTCTCATCACAGATTTTATTTGGGCTGGTAAGAGGCCAAGCCTCACCTGCCACAAACTGGCTACCTCTAAATCCAGAGGAGGCCTGCGCCTTCCTCACTCGGGCTTTTACTACTGGGCTAGCTGTAGCAACAAGTATCTTTGAATGTTAACCCCAGAATTGGTTCAAGACCCCTCCTCTCATATCCCCATTTGGCTCCGGATTGAGTAAGCTCAGATCCATTCTCGGGGTCTATCTTCTGCTACCCTTCTCCATGTAAAGCCTAAGGCTCTTCCTCCCCAGCTGCATTCTTCGCCTATAGGCACCTTCATCAGAGTCATTCCCAACTTTGTACCTTTCTCAAATATAATCATGTTCAGGACATTACCCAGCCCCTTATGGACAACTCCAATTTTTAAATTGAGGGCAGAGTCTTCGCTCCCTCATGGCTACCTCCACCTCACTTCTCTTTCTCCTACATACTTTCTGAATGAAGCAGGTGGTTGACTATCCTCCCCAAGAATTATATCTAAATCTGACTGCCCTGGTAGTTCTATTTTCAAGGCATAACAATTAAGACATGTTTTGGTACAATTTTTTGGGGCTACACCTCCAGCGTTCCTGCGCTCTGAAATTTTCTTGGAGTTGGTCCCCCTTGCTGGATCCCCTCATGCTGTTTCTAAAATGTTTGGACTCCTGTATAATGGGCTGTATCCAGAACACATGAGCCCAACAACATATTGGTCACCCCATTTCCCTGACTTATCAATCAATTGGGATGCATTATGGAAAGGCTGCCACAAATTCATAACTCAGGATGGACTCTGCCTGATGCAATTCCATATCCTTCATAATCTTTACTACTCTCCAGAGAGACTGGCCAAGTTTAACAAAGTGATGTCCCCTTCCTGTACAAGATGTCATCAAACAGATGGAACTCTGAAACATATCTTTTGGGATTGCCCTACAGTAGCCCCATTATGGGCCTGCATCAAGCAAAAAGCAGACCCAATGTTAGGCCTTGATGACTTATTCACAGCGCAAATATTTGCCTGCTAGGGGACTTCTCAGAAGTTGGTGTCCGTAACTGGAAATACCATATAGCTCTCATAGTCATGTCTGTTTAAAAACTTGTCCTAAAGCACTGGAAAGACATGGACACTATCACCTATACTGAATGGCTGCAGAAACTTTTAGCCAACCTCAGAACAGAAAAGATGATTGCTAGTCTTCACAATCAACTAGCCAGATTCGAGAAAATCTGGGACCCCTTTTACTCCTTGTACTCTCTGTAATCTACTGGGGCTTGATGCCTACTGCAGTTGCCCACCTGTTCTATATAACTCTTGTTGTGCTGGTATGGGGTGGGGGTAGAGGTATGGGTGGAGGGGATAGGGAGGGGTATGGGTTGTTTTAGGTGGTGGGAGGGTTTTGGTAGTTGTAGGGCAGATGGAGGGGTTCCTCATTTGTCATGATCATGGCTTGTGTAACATTTATTGGTGTGAACCATTTGTATTGTAGTGTGTTGTAAAACCTTCAATAAACCATTAATTAAAAAAAAATATATAAAATATAAAAATTAAAAAATAAAGAATGCATCGGTCCAGGGAGTACACCATGTCTCCTGCTCAAGAAATGGTATGATCTGATTCAGAGTGACCATCTGTAACTTGCAGTTCTGCACAAAAGAAAATGCAGATTAAAAGAATGTGCAAGTCTAGTGTGAAGCCCCAGCTCCCCATACATTTTGGCACCAGGAAGCACCTGGACACATAGGTCGTGTGTGGCAGCAGTGTCTGGGACCTGCTCTCTCACCTCACACTCTATGGACTGAGCAATATCAGCCCTTAGCATGGACGGTGTGTCTTCTGACACCCTGGCCTCCTGAGGGGCTAAGGGTTAATACAGTGGAAGAACCTCAAAGTCCAGAGGCAACTCTTTGCACACCACCTCTAGCACCCACCTGTCTGAAGTAATAACAGTCTGCTGTAAGAAGTGGCACATTTGACCCCCAACCAAGAGCTGGGACAGGAACTGGATGGAAGGGGGGAATGCACCCTGTAGTCTGTCACTTTGCAGTGTTGGAGGACTTGTTTGATGTCTGAGAACTGGAAGCCTCCGCCAGACCCCTTCTTTTTTGAACTTGGCCACCAAACATGGGTTTCAAATACCAACAATGAAACTACCTCAACTGGGGCTGTTACCGAGGGTGCTGTGGCTGAAAACCCTGAAATCAAAAGGCCTTTTTCTTAGCCATAGATGGTTTTGGGTCCTTCTGAGAGAACATCGCAGAGTCCAGGATGGCATTGTGGGTTTCTTAATATGTGTGAAATGTCCCTCCACCCCAGTGCCAAAGAGGTCAGTGCCAAGGACTGGGATATCTGTCAGCTTTTACTGGATGCCACCATGAAGGTGGACAGCATCAGCCAGGCCCTATGGTGCATGAAATGGCAATGAGCATAGGAGTTATCCTTGTTCAAGGCAGTTTGTAGCTGCTACATATCCATCATGCAGCCTGGGTCCCGGATTTGCTTCACCACCTGCTGGTTATCAGCAGGAAGCTGAGGGAGGAGGAGCCTAACATGCCCAAAAAAGAAATGGCCACAGCTATCCATCATCACTGAATAGCTGGCCTCCTGGAGACCAAGTGAGGAGGCCTCAAAAATGTTCTTGGCTATGTATTCCAGTTTCTTGGACTCTTTGTTGGGTGGTTTAGCCAGATCCCCTTCACCCTTTGACTTGTGAAAGGCCAAGTCTGAAACCAGACCCTTCATAAAGGATGATTTTTGAACTCCAGAAAGGTACCAATTGGCATGGAAAAGGCTGGGGGATGACAGATGGACACATACACCAATTTGTAGATTGCAAATGTTCCAAAATATTTATTAAAATATTTACAAAACTAAATAATAGCAGACTGTTTCATCAAAACAAAATAAAACAAAAACAAAGGTTCAATTCAGCAAAATTCAAAATGTTTCATAACAGCAGAACTAGCAGTAGTCTGGATAGGTGTTTCCCTTTCAACACCCTACTCGAATCTGAAGAACACCTTTACCTGAACAGAATATAAAGAGAGCAGGGCTCTTTGATAGGTCTGCCCTATCTGTCAATCAAGCAGGAATATAACTTTTTATTTAGGAACCTTTCAGTACACTCATTTATCTCCCAACATTCATTTCATAATTACATTTATTACAGCTATGACATTTCTTTTCAGAATTACCTTCTATATCTAAAATAAGAAAAAATAATACAATGGTAAGCCCCTTCTCCAGCAGTCCTGCTGACAAAAAGTGTTTGGAAGTGGCCGGCCGGCTCTTAGAGAGGAACTGCAGGGCGGGTGTACCAAAAGAATTTCATTTGACTGCCTGTACAAGAAAACAGATAACCACCTAAAAGGTAATTCTCAACTCCCTCTTAAGTGCTCATGAAAGAAACCAAGCATTTCAAATCCTCTAATTTAATTTATGTTGTCCCAAATTTCTCAAAATGCAAGCTGTTATTACCACAGAGCTTGCAGACTGAGTAGAACTATGCACAGCTGAATGGCTAACCTATAGCTGTACAGCTTTTGTAAAATTGAACCATGCCCCCGAGAAGCATTCTTTTAATTATTTCCATGAATGCAATCTCTGGTGGTGCTCCTCTCATTGATTTGTGCAATATAAAAAAAAAGACAGGCAGCTGTGCGAATGTGCGCACAGTCACACAGCATTTCCTTAATTCAGTTGGGTCTGCATAATGCTAAGCTGCACCACCAAGGAGCGAAAACAAAAAATTACACATTATCCCATCCTTGGGGTGGCTTTTCCACTGGATAGCACAATAGTATTTTAGAGGGGTCTAACCAGTTGCATTCTCAATTCGTTTTATTCCTGTTCTAACCAATGATAGATGAGACAAACTACAGCAAGGCTTTTTCATTTTTTAGCAGACTAAAAAGGAGGAAGCTACCAAATAAATACACACTTATATCCTTAGAATAATGTAACAGGGGCTGTCCTACTTAGTCTCAGTATACTACTACTCTTTGTTTAGAGGAACACAGTTCATGAATAAGGCTAAAAGATTATCATGTGTGTGTGTGTGTGGGGGGCACCAGACAACAAGACATTACAAAAAACAAAAAGAAAAACATGGGTGGCCAGCCCATGTACACCAACAACATGGAAGACAGAAACATAGGAAAACAATTAAGGGAGAACTCTACAAAATACTCCAACCTGCTGGCATACTGTTTTATGTCCTTTTACATTCTCCTCCCCACTCAAGATAAAAACCCATAATGGGTTTTAAAATGATACTTTCAAACCTCCTATTAGGATTTTCACATACCTATATATCAGATCTCTCCCAAGAAAGAGATGGAGCCAAAGCCCATCCATCTCCTTAGGCTCCACCTCTGGATCCCTCTCTTTTTTTTTTCTTCCAAAATTGTGAAATAACCAGATTTTCACAATTATCAACTTTCTTACCCCAGGGTCTGATATTAGGTACATCTTGTCCTAACTCAGGCCCATATCTAGATAAGAAATCAGTGTTACTATGTTCAGTACCCCTTTGATGTTTAATTTTGAATCGGTATGGCTGTAATGCTAAATACCACTGCATAATGAGGAGTTTTGATCTTTCATTATGTTCAGCCAACATAAGGGGTTATGATCTGTCCATAGTTCAAATTACACACCCCATAAATAGAAACCGAGTGCCTCTATAGCCCACCATACCACCAGGCACTCCTTTTCAATTGTAGAGTAGTGTGTTTCCCTTTCATGTAACTTCCTACTTACATAAATAATTAGCTGTTCATCTCCGTCAACAAATTGGGTTAAGACTGCCCCTTTACCACAATTTGAAGTATCAGTCTGTAGTATAAAAGGTAGTGAGAAATCTGGTGTACGTAAGATAGGTGAAGAACATAGTTTTGCTTTGATGGTGCAAAACACTTTGTCACATGAAGGAGTCCATACCACTTTAACTGGTTGATTTTTTTAATCGAATGTGTTAGAGGATTAGCAAGTGTTGAGAAGGCAGGAATAAAACAACAGTAGTAGCTTGCTAGTCCTAAGAAACATCTTACATCATTTTTTGGTATGGGTTGGGGGCTATTAGCTACCGATTCAATTTTTGATTTTACTGGTTTTATCTGACCTCTGCCTATCTGGAATCCCAGATATTCCATTTCTTGCATGGAAAAAGAACATTTTAATGGATTTATGGTCAGACCAGCATCAGATATCGCATCCAAGACTAAGAATAAATGGCGCAAGTGATCAGACCATGACTGGCTAAAAATAACTACGTCATCTATATAGGCTGCACTATAGGCAGCATGGGGAGATAAGATGTTATCCATAATTCTTTGAAAAGTGGCAGGTGCCCCATGTAGCCTGAAGTGCATTACGGTAAATTGAAACAGGCCAATAAGGGTACTAAATACTATTTTTACTTTTGCAGCAGTGTCAAGTGGTACCTGCCAATAGCCGTTTGTTAAGTCCAACGTAATAAGATACTGTGCATTGCCAAGATTATCTAAAATATCATCTATGTGAGGCATGGGATAGCTATCAAACCTGGAGATGTCATTCAAACGTCTCAAGTCTAGACAAAGCCATACCCCACCTTCCTTTTTCCCACTACTACGATGGGAAAATTCCATTCACTATGGAAGGGTTCTGTGATACCCAACTGCTGCATTTTGTGAAGTTCTTTAACTGCATCCTCCCTAACCCTTTCAGGTAACCTGTATGATTTTTGTCTTATGGGTGTATTTTGTGTTATGACTATATGATGGATCGTGTTTTTAACCTTTCCAGGGGTTCCTGTAAAAGAACCTTCATACCTTAGTAATAATGTTTGCAATTCTGCTGCTTGTTGGGGTACCAAATGGGGATTAATAGCAACATCATCTATCTCCCCTTGAACCTCTAACCGTTGGTATGCCATATCTAATTCACTAACAGGAGATTCAGGATGTATATACCCACAAAACTGTGTCTCTCTTTCCATCCTACATTTGAGTAAATTGTTGACAAACGTTTTTTTCTTCTGTCAGGCAACTCTAATTCATATGTTACTGGCCCCATTTGTCTTAGTATTGTATCTGGACCCTGACATTTCATATGAAGTTTGTTCTTTGAGGAAGGTAGTAAAAAAAGTACTTTATCTCCTTTCTCAAATTCCTTATGTCCGGTTCCCTTGTCATAATGGAATTTTTGTACTTCTTGTTGTTTGGTATTGGTGTAGTGTGACTTTTACAAGTATTTTACTATTTTCTGTCTGAGATTTTGCATATAGTAATTTGGCATCAATCCAATTGATGTGTGTCCTTCTTCCCATTCCTCTTTAATAAGGTGTAAGGGGCCTTGGGGATTATGCCCATATAACAACTCAAAAGGAGAAAATCCCGTAGAGGCCTGGGGTACCTCTCTGTGTGCAAACATTAAATAAGGTAAAAGGACATCCCATTTACTTTCTTCCTCCTGAACATACTTTTGCAGCATTTTCTTGAGGGTTTGATTGAAACACTTTATCAGACTGTCCGTCTGAGGGTGATATGGTGTGGTATGTATTGCAGTAATTCCCAGGGTTTGGTAGAGCCATTTCAATAGAGCTGAACAAAAGTTGCTACCCCTATCAGTCAGGATTTCTTTGGGTGTACCCACTCAGCTGAAGAACTTACTTAGTTCTTCTGCAATCTTAGGTGCTGTAACACTCCGAAGGGTATAGCCTCCAGATACTTTGTAGCATAGTCACAGACCACCAAGATGTATTGGTTTCCTTTAACACTTTTAGGTAGAGGACCCACCACATCCATAGCTATGCGGTCAAAGGGGGTCGTGACCAAGGTATAGGAAGCAAAGGTACCTTGTCCTTTTTGTTGATTCTAGCAACTTTCTGGCATTCAACACAGCTTTTACAGTACTCCGCTACCTGTTCATGAATGCCAGACCAGAAAAAATCAATATAACAGATGGCTCAAGGTACGGTCCCTTCTTAAATGTCCCACTATGGGTACATCATGGGCTATTTCTAGCAACTGCTGTCTATATGGTTGGGGTACCATAAGTTGTTGGACTTCTTCCTCTGTTCTTGGATTTGTGCATACCCAATACAATAACCCCTTACATACCCTATATTTATCTGATGAAGCACCAGCATTTGATACCTGAGGAAAAAATTCTGTAAACTAACATCCTGTTTCTGTGCATTTCTAAATTCATTTCCTTTTACAATATTTTCAACATTAGTATCATATACAACATTATTTCTTTCCCATTTGGTCTGAGTCCATACATTTTTCTCCTTCCTTCTCTGACTTCTTGATTTCCTATCTTTCCCGGGGTCTTCATAAACATCTTCAGTAAAGGGAAATAAATGTTCTAGTGCATTTTTAGTTTGGGATCTAGTGACCACAGTAGAAAGATTAGATGTTAACAAAGATTGGAATTGTGGGTGGTCATGTCCAATGAGTACTAGAATTGGTAGATTTGGGACAATGCCCACCATCAGTGGTTGGGCTCTCCCCTGTACTGTCAAAATAGTGTTATGTAGAAGATAATGATGCGTGTCCCCATGAATACATGTGACCACAGTAGTGGACTTGCTGGGTAGGTGGTTTTGTTCCAAAACAGATGCTTGAATTAGTGTCTGTTTACTCCCTGAATCAAGGAGTCCCTGTACTGTTTTCTGTCCTACTTGCACTGGAATCAAATACTGGCCCCAATTAGCCAGGACCAAATGGTTAGGTTCACTCCTTCTTTTGGGACAAAAACGTGCTATGTGCCCCTTCCCATTACATTCCTGACAAATTATTTCTGGGTTATACCCTCTTGATGGTTTAGAATAAGTTTTTACCCCTGCTGGAGGGGTAGTAGTGTTAACAGAGGGAGGTGTAGTGGTGTGTCTTACCATCGGTTGCTGTTGACCATAGTGTGAAGTCCCTTTTTGACAAGAAGGTTGAGCAGCTAGATAGTCCTCCACCAGTCTAATCGCCACATCAGAAGTCTCTGGGCAGTGCTCCTTCACCCAGAGTTGTACATCTTGTGGCAATATATGTATAAACTGTTCTAGAAAACAAGCTTCCAATACTTGATCCAGGGTTCTTGTATTAGGCTGTAGCCACTTAACACACAAATCCTTTAAGCAGGTATATGCATCCTGCGGATTATCAGCAGTCTGAAAATGGTATGTTCGAAAATGCTGCCAGTAGGTTTCAGTGTTGATATCATAGCATTTTAGAATGGCTGCCTTGACCTGATCATAATTATTGGCCTGGGCTACTTCTACATGACTGCAGGCCAGTTGTGCTTTTCCAGTCAAATATGGTGCCAACAGAATAACCCATTGTTCTCTAGGCCAAGCACATACCAGGGCCACTCTCTCAAATGTCATTATATATGCCTCTATGTCATCAGTTTCTGATAGTTTTACCAGTTTAATGTCTTTGTGACCAACTACAGTGGGCTGCCCAGGAGGACGGTTGGCACCCAGGGCCTGTATGGCACGGCAATGTGTCAGTCCATCTGGCTTCACTCTCCTTTTTGTCTCTTTCTCTCTGCTTCTACATCTCTACTTGATGCATACACAACCATTTAAGCAATTCATGTGTCTCTACAGGATTATTTCCTCCCCTGGTTCGCCTCCACTTGCCTGCTCCTCCAGATCACCCTCCATCTTCAGAATAGATTTCACCTCTTTTTTTCTAACCACAGGATCCAGACCTGGTAGAAGAGGCAGCTGATACAAGGCTGATACAGAGCATGTGACCACTTGGGGCAAAGGAGGAAAGCCCGCCTTGTCCTGTTGCATTGGCTGTTCACCAGAGCCTTACTTCAGACTCCCCAGCTGGAATAAGTTGCCACTGATCCCACCACTGCCACCAGTGTAAAAGGCTGTGGGATAACAGATGTACACATACACCAATTTGTAGATTGCAAATTATCCAAAATATTTATTTAAATATTTGCAAAACAAAATGATAGCAGACTGTTTCATCAAAACAAAATAAGACAAAAAAAATAAGCTTCAATTCAGCAAAATTCAAAGTAAGTTTCATAACAGCATAACTAGCAGTAACTAGTCTGGATAGGTGTTTCCCTTTCAACACCCTACTTGAATCTGAAGAACACCTTTACCTGAACAGAATATAAAGAGGGCAAGGCTCTTTGATAGGTCTGCCCTATCTGTCAATCAAGCAGGAAGATAACTTTTTATTTAGGTACCTTTTAATACACTCATTTATGTCCCAACATTCATTTCATAATTACATTTATTACAGTTATGACATTTCTTTTCAGAATTACCCTCTATATCTAAAATAAGAAAAAATAATCATCAGGTAAGCCCCTCCTCCAGCAGTCCTGCTGATAAAAAGTGTTTGGAAGTTGCCGGCTGGCTCTTAGAGAGGAACTGCAGGACGGGTGTACCAAAAGGATTTCATTTGACTGCCTGTACAAGGAAAACAGATAACCGCCTAAAAGGTAATTCTCAACTTCCTCTTAAGTGCTCATGAAAGAAACCAAGCATTTCAAATCCTCTAATTTAACTTATGTTGTCCCAAATTTCTCAAAATGCAAGCTGCTATTACCACAGAGCTTGCAGACTGAGTAGAACTACGCACAGCCAAATGGCTAACCTATAGCCATACAGCTTTTGTAAAACTGAGCCGTGCCACCGAGAAGCATTCTTTTAATTCTTTCCATGAATGCAATCTTTGGTGGTGGCTCCTTGCATAGATTTGTGTAATATATAAAAAAAAAAGACTCCTCAAAGACAGTCTTGGTCCTCACCTCACAATGGATCACCCTAATATTCTCGCAGCTGATTTCCTCTGAGAGGCAACTGGGTAGGCCAGTTACAAGGTGAAACTTCTTGGTGGGTCCCCAAACCATGGCTGCAGTGGAGGGGCTCCATTACCAGTGGAGGAGAGGCAGGTGTATTGGGCTGCTGAGTTATTCACAGGGGAATGACTGGAGGAGGACAAGGAACCCTAGGCTGCAGGAGCAGTGCCCTGCCCTGTGACAGACCATTGCTGCTACATAAGGTCTTCATAGACGAAGTCGATGAACTTTGAGACTAACACTTTTCAGTAGAGTAGAATTGAGATCATGAGTGGCACTGGGACTTTGGCCATCGACCTGAAGGTCAGTGGTGGTGTGTGTGTCTAGCAGGGCCTCCAAGTAGAGGATGTGCTTCAGCAGTGAGACCACCATAGGCTTCTGAGGCATGACCACCAGGATAGGCACCTCCCCAGGCAACTCAACAGGGGCTACCTTCTGAGTCAAGTCTCATGAATGAGGACCAGGAGAACTGGAGTCTGTGAGACCGATGACTCCTTGTCAGCCTCCTCTGAGAGTCAATCAAGTGGCTTGAGAAAAATCTCAACCAGCTAATCAACCAGAATTGAGGTCAAGTGCTCCAGCATTGTTAACGCAGGAACCGTAACCTGCCCCTTGACTAAAAGAAACTTGACCAATGCCTAGCAGTCAGTGGAGTCGAGGGAGAGGGATGAATGTAGTCATTCCTGGTCCTTCAGTGGTGGCGCTTCCTGTGCCTCTTATGGTGGGATTCTGACAGTCGAATACATTTCCCAGAATTAATAAGTGAATGGCCCCCCAACACCAGCCCAGCCTCATCAGCACTGAGAGCAAGAATGAGCTCTGCCACAGCCACCTTCTCTTCAACTGACTTAAGGTGGGCAACCTGCCTAATTTCAGCTGAGGGTGGTTTAAAGTCCTTAGGCCTATCAACGAGGAGACAAGCTTTCTGTTCTATCAGAAACAAGAGTAGTATCGCTCAACAGTGAGACCAAGTGGAGTTGTTGTTTTCCTTGCCCAGGCAGTAAGATGTATGTCATGAGTATCTGTGGCCAACATCTTCAGTTTGCAACACACACAGAACCTGAAGCCAGGTTTTTCATGTTGCATACCGATTATCATCAACAGTGCGAAACCGGAAGACAAACCACTATTAATATAGCAGAAAACTGCTTTAAATTAAAGTTCACCAAGAAACATTCTTCAGAATAAGATTTTACACCACGCATGAAGAGCTGCAAAGGAGATCTGTCCCTTTCAATGGAAGGAAAGATCTGATGTCACAGGGTAGTGAAAAGAGCTTAGCTTGAAGATGTCGGGTGATTCAACTGTAGCCACCAGAAGTGCCAAAGTGTGGACAGTGAGCTGCATCCACATTTTTAGTAACACTGTTCTCACATACAGCTGTATTATGTACAGTGGAGAATGAAATGCATTTCTCTTTCAGTTTCACTACTTTCATGCTGAGTACAGAGTTGAACTTTAGAGCTGGGCTTCTTTATGCTGCCAGGTTAATTTGTGTCTGCCTGGTTCTATTTCTGAATTGTGGTCACTGATTTTGTATTTGGATAGAATTTGTCTGTGCTAAGCATTTTAACTGAATGCATATAAGCAACAGTGGCTTTCTGTCCCTCCCATGTGTGCCACTCCATGACAAGGGAGTGCTTAAAGCAAGGAAAGATAGCCACAGAAATTGTACTGTGAAGAACAGATGCAAGTGCCCTTTGAAGCTGCCAAGGGTCTTTTCAGTCAGGAAAAGCAAGTGTTAACAAAGCACCAGCTGGACAAAACCACTGCAGCTACTTTCTGTTTTTTTCAGACTGCAACAACAAAGCTATCTGTAAGCCCCCGATGCTTGTAGGGAGTTTTGGCACCTTGGGAAATTCTGGTACCTGCCATTATGTGGCAGCACCATTTTGGGAGTATATAAGGTTAGGCAGGTGGGTTGGTGAGAGTAGAAAGGCAGTAGTTGGTGGTTAGAAGCAGGGCAGTTACTGGCGATGGCCCCCCAGCTTTAAGCAGGTCAGCCTACAGCGGCAGTGCACCGGTCTACTTTGGGCTCCATGGAAGGGAGCGAGTCAGGCAGTAGCAGTCGTTGGGGTTTCAAGGGTTTTCAATCACCACTAATAGGACGTAGAAGAGGTGGGAGACCAAGTGTGACATCATAAGCCTGGAAGACTGGTAGGAGTTGGGGACCCTGGACTTTCTTGTGAGGTATGGAGTTCTGAGCCAGTGGGGCTGTTGTGGTGATGGCAGGGCCACAACAGGGGCCATCGGTTGGTGGCAGCACCAGCGTGCTCTTTAACCATATGGCACATTGGCCCAGGTAAAAGGTTGGAAGGGAAGATCACGGCCTAGGACTCGATGGGGCCTGCCATGCCCGCATCTGCGGCAGGCCCCGAGATCCACTATGCCTGTGTGAGGGGTCAGTCTTTAGGCCATTAATGGTTGTGGTTCTTGGGGAAACTGGGTGAAAAGTATGGGAGCCACTGAACTGTTTTGATATGAGCCACTCTGCTTTTGGGTAACACACTCAAAATGGAAGCTTGGTTAAATTTGGGCACCAGAAACAGCTACAGAAGGGAATAGTGGAAAAGAGTTACTATGTTGGGAGCAGCCGTGGAGGCTTGGCTGCTCATTGCCTCAGGGACGCCTCTCCCTGTTGGCACTAGAGAAGTAAATCACTCCTCTGCAGAGGAATCAAGGAATAGGAAGGATTTTTGAAATGTGCAATGAAAATAAAAAAGTGTTGCTGTGGAAGAAGCTGTGGTACTCATGTTAAAGCATAGGCTCTATCAACCAGATCCTAAATTGCTGTGTAATCCCATTTCACTGACTGGAAAATTCACACCTAACTGCTGCAATGTACTCTTTCCTGTGTTACAGATTTGTTAGCCCCATGGAGCTGTGTTTGGAGGTTACAGAAGTTTGGCTACTGGGCCTTGTAATCATTATGGTGCCCCAGGAAATAGATTTTCTTGGTTTGGCTGATCTGGTGTCCATTTGGTGATTGCAACAACATTTCAAATGAATTATTTTTTAACCTATTTATTCAAGTGCTAAATAAATTTTTTCATAGCCATTTGAAGGGTCTCTAGTTTAATTCCACCTTGGTCCTCGATCCTGGAAAGGTGAGCAGGTGAGAAGGTGAGATGTAGAAGCTTCATTCTCCAATGTTTCTGCTAGGGATGTGAAAAGCTAGCATCCAGGGGGTTTGGAAGTGCTCTGCAAGTGTGAAGACTTCTAAATGTAGGGCACCCTAAATTATGTTTTCTATCAGAAAGTCTGCATTTTATTATCCTAGAAATGTTCAGGATGGCACTTGTAGTCTGGTGTCCCCTTCCCCATTCTTCCACCAGGTACACCTAGACAGGGGGAATGGAGGGCTTACAGATGATAATTAAAAGGCTTACTCCTGTAGATTGATGGGTATGAGTAGCCAGCCACACAACCTTCCTGGGCTATATAAACCAGCTTCCTTTAACCTCATTCAGAAAATCATCTTCTTTATTGCAGCTGAAGGCTTTTCTTCCCTCCTCCCCCAACCCCGGGTTGCTGTTTTCCTCTCTGTCATTTTGGGCCTTTCTCTTTGGTTTTTACCTTCAGCTTCTGTTTGGTCTGTGCCTTCTGCAACTATCTGCTTACAATGTTTTGCCTTCTCTGGCTGTGGCTTTGTGCACCCTGCCTTCCCTAGGGTAGCCACTCCTGTTGCTCCCATGTCCTCATTTTACTCCAGTGCTTTGCTGCATGGCATTATTACAGTGCTGACTTGATATTATGCTCTGCCTCAGCTCTACGATGCCAGTTCAACAACACTTTTGTCGTCCAGCATCACAGTGATGGGATTTATGTCGACCGCAAGTTGCGATCAACATAAAACCTGCTTGTCTCCCAGTCTGTTTTTCAATAGGGGGAGCCTTGCCCCCACACCCCCTGTATTAAATATAATCATCTCCGAGTCAGAGTTGAGTCGGGGAGGGGGTGCAGGACTTGGAGACAGTGTGCTCCTGTGTCAGGCACACCAACACACCAACCTGTCGGCAAACTGTTGATTTTGTTGACAGCAATGTCAGTCACTCTGTCAGTGCTGTGGACCATGGGGCATACCGTCTGCCTCCGTCATGCTCCTGTATTTCATTTGTTTTCTCAGCCTGTTTTACCTGTGTTCTTTCCCAGCACTAAGGACATTTTCACTACACCCTCTGCATGCATTGCATTTCAGCTAGCAACTACAACCAGTTAACCCAGCCAATTTACACTGCCTTACCTTTCTCAACTATTCAGTCATCGCTCAATCAATTTGCTTTAGTATTTTCACTCCAGTCATGGTTGTACTGTAACTCCTGCAAGTCCTGCTTATGGCTGGGTGTTTAGTATGATAATGGCCTTTGACACGCATTCCTATATCTCAGTAAGCACATTCAACAGTTGCAACCACAAAAAAAAAATAGCCAGAAACAACTGTTTTGAACTTTTCATTACCCTTTTGTTAGCCACAATCATTGGCTGTTACAACAGTTAAATTTCAGTTCCTTGAAGTTGCAGTTTGCAGTTTACTTTGTAGTTCCAGTTTGCTGTTTACTTCGTGTGCTTTCTCTTCCAGCAGCAGCCATCCCAGATGTACATCCTACTGCAGAAAATGTCTCCTACCAGCAACACAAGGTAAGAAAAAAACTACTATGGATCCATATATTACAACAAATAAAAGATAAATAAGTGTGTAGCATAGTAGCACAGTCATCTCAAGGTTTGAGGGACTTGGGAACCTCTGGAGCTTGACTCTTGAGATTCCAATTCCCCCAAACCTCTCAATGGTACCATTGCCTTGTAATACACTCTCATATATATATTATTCTGTTTGTTATTGCATTGTATCCTGGCTGGCTCTGCTGTGTTTATCAATGAACAACTGCTTTATTCTGTCTAACTGATAAAGACTTGAGCATTACAGTCACATGAAACATAAATTCCTTTGTATTTTCTCTCTAGGTAAGGTTACCAGCTTTATTGATTTTGCAGTCCTAACTTGGCAGGTATGTCCTGCAAAAAATCCCATGAAGAATACTACATGCCCTGACCTTACAGCAGAAAAAAATATTTCTTTTTTTTTTTATTTACTATGCTTTTTTGTCTGTTTCAGGATCATCGGATTTTAGCACTTGGTCATGGCCCCCTTGTACCTGCACCTCCATCGTTCACTGCACTCTCCCAGTCACCCATGGCTTGCCCCTCAGAGGGTGAGGTTGCACACTGGGGCCCCTTCCAGTGCCGCACTACTGGTACTGGTTGGGATAGCTGGTACCACAGGCTGATCAAGGCCACAGGGGAAGGGCACCATGGAGATGACCCAGCACAGACTTTTTTGTGCCCTGTAAGTAGGGGCAGGGACATGCAATGGCAACCAGCATCTGCCCCACCCCTGAAGACATGCTGATGCTGGTGTGGTGAGGTGAACCCAGCCTCCGCTGGGTGCTGCTGTGCACAGGATACTTAACCCCCCTCCCTCCTAGAGAAGGAGAGCAGTCCTAGGGATGCTCAATCCTTCTTTCTCCAGCCAGCCCTCCAATGGCCCGGGTCCATTCCCAAACCCAGGTCACCAGCGTCGCAAGCAGAAATCCAAACATTGCACCAAAGGGCCAGCTGAAAAAATTATTTTCTAACTTTTCTCTAAATGCTTCAGAAAACTATAATAGCTCTTAAAATGATAAGAAACAATAGAAATAACTAAAAAAACTACAACACTTACTCTTAATTCTGATTATTTAGAGCAAACAAATCTATTGCATTAGTTGAGGTTACATATTGTACTGCAAAAAACAATGTTTTAGTATGAAATGATCCACTTTGGGCTTATTAAAGGTAGTAACCATGTTTCTATGTGGCCAAAATGCACTTAGTAGAAGTATAAAATACATTCCCCTCTCAGTCACTTTATGCATCTACTAATTATCTGTAAAGAAGAAATTCCTATATTAGTGCTGTTAGTGCCACAATTAAACAAACACTAGCAAGTGCCAATACGGCTGCAAAATCTTGGTATTGTGGGCAGTGAGATATGTGTAAACAAGCAATTTTTGCATTAACCACTGAGCCACCTAACTGCACTTTCTAACTGTTATGATATGTACACACTGACTAATACATATATATACACATATACTCACATTATCGAAGCATGGTAGTGCTACCATAGTAAGGGTTGAGTAGCACTTTCAAGGTTAAAGAGTAAAAGTTTACATCTTAATAACTTTGCCAATGTTCAACAGATTTGCCTAAAATTTGGTATGTACAATTGGACATGGTAGATCTTGGGATCTAAAAAGTTTTGTACCAGTCGGATATATGGCTGTGGAGTTATTAAATGAGAACCAATTGCGCAATTACGCTTTCTTGTGATTTCTTTGTTCTTGCCTACAGGTCGCATGGTTTGGGCCACCGGTCTGATAACCTCAGGGAAGTAGGGAACATGCAGCCAGGGTCCCCGATGTTCCTTTTGAAGATTTTGTGAAAAAATATTTGAACGGTTTAAAAGTTATTCAAAAAACAAGTTCCCATTATAAGTCAATGGGAAACGTTAACAAAAAGTTCAACACTTTCGCAAATGCAGTTTTTGCTTTTGCAAATGGCCCTTTTACTTTTGCAAATCCACCATTTTGTTTTCAGTTGGTGATCAGAAAAATGCTTGGCATTTAAACTTGGGACCCTCTAGCAACACTGG
The DNA here is from genome assembly GCA_016271365.2 of Neoceratodus forsteri. NCBI lineage: Eukaryota > Metazoa > Chordata > Ceratodontiformes > Ceratodontidae > Neoceratodus > Neoceratodus forsteri. The sequence continues at coordinate 664,123,347 of CM057456.1, read as the reverse complement.
TTGTGGTCCTGGGAGGTCAGATAGAGAGATTGTGTGGTGGCACGCCTTCTGGAATATCTCTTGGTGGTGTGTCACTCCTGTCCTCTGAACAGGTGCGTAGCCTTGGGATTGTCCTAGATGACAGGCTGACATTACAGTCTCAGGTGTTGGCCATTGTCAGGACTTCCTTTTACCATCTTAGGAATATTGCCAGGGTTAGGCACCTTGTTCCTTCTGACTCTTTACCAACATTGGTCCATGCCTTTGTGTCCTCGCGTTTGTACTATTGCAACGCCCTTTACTTTGGGCTTTCTGGGGTTGAAATCCACTGCCTACAGCTGGTGCAGAACACTGCAGACCGGGTTTCTGACTGGGACAAGTAGGTCCTCCCATATTACCCCTGTGCTGTGCGAACTGCACTGGCTGCCTATACGGTGGCGGATCACCTTTAAAGTCATTTTATTGACTTTCAAAGCCCTTCACAATCAGGGTATGGCCTATTTGAAAGAACTGGTGCCTTACTACCCTGGCCGATCGCTCTGCTTGGCTGACGAGGGGTTGCTGGAGATTCCTAGAGTGAGCTTAAAATCTTCTGGCAGTAGGGCTTTTTCTTATGCTGCTCCCACTCTCTGGAATTCTCTACTACGCCAGTTACAGGAGTGCACCTCTGTGGAGAAATTCAAAAAAGTTGAAAACTTATCTGTGGCAAATGGCATTTTTGAGTGCTTGCTCCTTTTGGATGTTGTAGTAAATTTATTCTGCTGAGATTTTTATTTGTATTTATTAATTGATTTTAATAATTGTTGTTAAAATGATATGAATTTATTTATATGTGTTATTGGTTTGTGTGTGATTTTGTGGCTTGATATGTTCAGCGCCTTGGTATGCTGAAAGACGCTATATAAATGAACTTATTATTATTATTATTATTAACACAATTCTTTTTGTGTTTACCTAGTCAGACCCTGAAGATGCTAGGCATGTCTTTATTTTGAGGTTAAACACCCTAGAAATATGTTTTCAAGTTTCTGGAAAAAGTACTTTCACAAGTAATTATGCACTCAAGAAAGTACACATATTTGCTAAAGTTGTAGCAACATGTATACTACTTTTCCAGGCTATGGCAAAATGACAGCAATTCTTTGCCACCCTGCTGCAAAAGAATGGTTTGGTCTTTTGGGCTGAAATTTGGAGGGAACACAGCCAACATCTCACAGATGTGCCTTTCCATATTTTGGTGAAAAAATCTTACAGCGCGACAAAGTTACAGCACTCCAAATTTGATGCTTTTTCCTATAGGGTAACATTACGGCATCTGCAGCATTACAGGAATCCTTTGCCACCCTGCTGCAAAATAACGGTTTGTTCTTTTGGGCTGAAATTTGGAGGGAAGAAAGCCAACATCCCACTGATGTGCCTTTTGGTAGTTCAGTGAAAAAATATTACATGGCGGCACAGGGATGGCACTCTGAAGTTAATGCATTTTCCCATTGGATAACATTACGGCACCCGTCACGCCCATATCTCGGAAACGGTGTGAGACACAAACTTTTTGTCATAAAAATACTTAGCCCCCAATAGGGGCTAATCAATAAACTAGCCAGGAAAGTCATAATTCATATAAAATTTATATATTTTTTCTATGTCTTATGGTTCCTGCGATATAAGCAATTTAGTATTCCAAGTCCTCATTTTCTGCTCCGAGGCCCATTGTTATGTATACATTCTTTGTTTTCACTGTGTTTTCCAATGCATTTTATGGGGAAAAGAAGGGTGTGCCCTTTTGTTACTGTGCCAGTTAATGTTTCCAGTTGTGTTTCCATTACCGTTTGTGACATCATTACCGTCTACACCACCATGTGCATTACAGTTTGCGTTTTTGCTTGCTTTTGCGTTTCTGTGTTGTTTGGCGTTATTGTTGCTGTTACCATTACCAGTTTTATTTGCAATCGTGGTACCATCCACGTGCGCTATGGTTTGTGTTTTCATAAGCGCTTGCATTTCTGTTTCATTTCTGTTTCCTTTGGTGTTATTTTTGCTGTTATTGTTACCATTTGCATTTACAATTGCGATACCATGACCGTGCATGTAATGGTTTGCGTTTCTGTACTACTTGAATTTGCATTTGTGTTTCTCTTACCTTTGGCGTTATTGTTGCTGTTACCGTTACCATTTGCATTAACAATTGCGGTTCCATGACCATGCACGTTACCGGCTTGGGTTTCTGTATGCGCCTCCATTCCGTTTCCATTTCTGTTTCCTTTGGCATTATTCTTCATGTTAACTTTACCATTTGCATTTACTATTGTGGTACCGCGGCTGTGTGTATTACAGTTTGCTTTTACATGTGCGCTCGTGTTCGCATTTCCGTTTCTGTTCCCTTTTGCATTCTTTTTGCTGTGACACTTAAGATTTCCATTTAAAATACCACTGCCATCACTGCTCACATTACCAGTTGTGTTTTTGTACACACTTCAATTTCCGTTTGCGTCACTGTTCACTGTTTGCTTTGGCATCACTTTGCACTTGCATTTCTATTAACGTTTCCTTTACCATTTATGTTTCAGTTATCATGTGCACCAATGTTGGCACTTCTGTTTGTATTACTGTTCCTGTTACTATGTCACAAGACAAGATGTGGCTTTGGGCCCAGCGCTCCCGCCGCTGCATTACTTTCACTATTTGTCATCATCATTCTCAAAAAGAAGGTAAATTAGAGGCAAAAAACTCAGTTTAATGCATCAGTTAGGGTTGTTCCACAGTGACAGAAGTGAGGAAATTCAGTGTTAGGGTTGAAACCCCCCATTGGACCCCCCAGCCCAACCACCCAACCGGCATTGGGGTGCCCATGGGGTTGCTGGGTCCTAACTCTCACCCCATTCTTCTATACCTCTGCTTCTTTACACATGTGATGAGGTGAGAGTTATAGCTGATGACCCTAATGCTGGTTGGGGGGTGGGCTGGGGAGGTTCAAGGGGGGTTTTCAACCCTAACACCAAATTTCCTCACTTTTGTGGCTGTGGAACAATCCTAACTGATGCATTAAACAGAGTCTTTTGCCTCAAAAAATATATATATATATATTCCAGTGTAACATAGCAGTGCACTGTCTACACATATTTTTACAGATTAATAAAAAAAAAGACATCTTGGGACCGTTTTCTACTTTTCAGACTCTGAGGGACATTGGAGGGTGGGGTTTGCCACATGACACCTCATTTAAATCAGCAATGACATCCATAAGGCTGAAACTGATCCAGATAGTGAGGGAATATAGACTAACAATTTTTGCACTAACTACTGAGCCACCTAACTGCACTTTCTAATTGTTGTGATACACACACACTGACTAATACATATACATATATATATATAAATATATACACACACACACACAATATATATATATATATATATATATATACTGTATATATAGCGGTGCACTCTCTACATACACAGAATATTACCACACATACACTAACACACATATGCTGCCTTATATAGCATTAATTTACTTATACATCTAACATTCACTGTATTTATGATAATCACTGTGTTTTGCACTACTTCATTGTACTAATATACAGCATTACAGGGTAACTAAAGTAGTGGACCAGGGAGGTACAGTGGGTGTGGCCTATTTGAACTTCAGAAAAGCCTTCAGCACTGTCCCCCATAGAAGGCTGATTAACAAACTGTGCAGCCTAGGGGTGGTTCTTAAAATGGTTCTGTGGGTGGAGAACTGACTGAATGGCAGATGTCTGAGGGTTGTGGTAAATAGAGAGTACTCTACAGAGGGAGAGGTGATGAGCAGGGTGCTGCAGAGGTTGGTGTTGTGGTCAGTCCTCTTCAATGTGTTTATTGGGGACATTGCAGGTGGGACTGAAGGGGAAGGTATGCCTCTTCACATGTAATATAAAGGTATGCAATAGGGTGGATATGACGGGGGTGTTGAAAGAATGAGGAAAGACCTTAAAAACTGGAGAAATGGTCTCATGAATGGCAGCTGGGATTCAACACAAAGAAGTGCAGGATTATGCACATAGGGCACAAGAACCCAGGTGCAAAGTACAAACTAGGTGGGGAGTACTGACAGTCACAAAGCAGGAAAGGGATCTGGGAGTTATCATCTTGGAGGACCTGAAAGAAACTAGGCAGTGTAATAAGGCAGCTGGAAAGGTTAGCCAGATGCTTGGATGCATAGGGAGGTATATCAAGAGCATAAAGAGGGAGGTCATCTTGCCCCTGTATATGACACTCATGACAGACCACACCTGGAACACTGAGTCCAGTTCTGGAGGCCCAATCTGAGAAAGAACAGAGACAGGGTGGAGATGGTGCAGTGAAGGGCAATAAAATGGTGCAGGGCCTGCAGGATATGACCTATGAGAAAAGACTATAGGAGTTAAATATGTATTCTCTGGAGAAAAGGAAGGGGGACATGACTGAGACATACAAAGACATCACCGGTATAAACAGTACAGGAAGGAAGCATCTTGCAAAGTAAGAGAAGCTCCAAGTCAAGGGGGCACAAAATGAAGTTAGAAGGGGGAAGGCTCAGGGGAAACGTGAGAAAACATTTTTTTCATGGAGAGGGTGGTGAACACTTGGAATAGTTTACCAGAAGGGGTGGTAAGGGCTAAAATGATCACAGAATTTAAGAAGGAGTGACGTGAATTAGGTTAACTCTACGTATTGAATTTTTTTTTTTCCATGTTTAAGGAGTGGTATGATAACCTACACATTTTTATTTTGTGATAGCATATAGCATAGTAACATAGTGACTTCCTAGCAAACTTGGGTCAGGTAATTATTTGTATTTGTGTCTGGTGAAGGTTTTGTTATAGTATTTAAAAATGAACTTGTTTTGTAGACAATTGTGTGGCCATTAACAAGTTTTAATAACATGTTAAAGTGACTTTGTAGTGTCCATATTGATATTTAGGAGCATAATTTAATATATGTTTATGCACACAGATTTTTTGGAAAAAATATGTAAAGAAAGCAGATAAGAAAGTGCATACATTGTGAAACTATTAAGGTAATGTAGAGACCATTCCACTCCATATTACAATTGAGACTGGCAGTATAGCCAAGAGGTTAATGAGTTATGAATGAGCTTGTTACATTCAAAATACCTGGGTTTGATTCCCACAACATCCACTTGCATACTGTGTGACTATGAGCAAGTCACTTAACCACCCCAGTGCTCCCAGGTTGCCCCTGAAAACAGGCACTTGTGCCTAGTGGGCCTTACCCAGTTACCAAAAGAATAAAACAATTGATTATATGAATTATTTTTTGAGGTGTGTTACCAGTGAACCATTGCATACTAATTGTATGATTATTACATGACTTTCAGCCAATTCCCTGACGAAGAAGTCTTTATAATCTTGAAATATTGCATGGTTTGGAATAAAGAATATTGGCTGATGAAAAATAAAATGATGCACTTCATGTGAACGTAGCTGTCTGGTCTGAGTTCTTATTTATGCTTCAGTTTTTGTCTGACCTGTCTGAGGTCTTTTGCCATAGCATCTGAAATCTGAATATTCCTTACTCACGCTCCATTATCATTTATGCCTGGGAAAGGCTGAGTGACTTGACATGTTTATGAGCTATGAATTTTTCCTGAAAGAGAAATCTACCAGATTGAAGTTTAGCACACAAAATAGTGCTTTGAAACACTTCTCTGCAGATTGCTTCAGTTAATTAGCATAGTGATAACACAAAACATTTAATTTTATCTAGTTCATTAGGAATCTGGGAGAGTCCCCTTTTTCTACTGAAATAACAACACATCTGCAGAGCTATGCCCACTGCAGCCATAAAAACACCATACACTGCATTCTGACTTACTGTAGTGAGAAGGAGGAGTATTCCTGGTCAGTAAGCCACAGTCCAAATCACTTTGCAAGATATTATTGAGCACAAATTAAAGTTTCCACCCACAAACAGTCTGGCTTGTAACAAACAAGGAAGTGTGGCCATGGCATAGCACAAGTCAAATGGTGCTATGTTGTAGCTAGAACCCTAGACAAATGGTGTTGCCACCATTACTGCCCCCCCAAGCCTCATCCTTAGGCTTGCTCCTAGCTTCTTTTGTCATTCTCTGGTGGTCCAGTGGCACCCCTTCCCCATGCCACCTACAGTGCCTGCCTAGCATCCAGTGACATTCCCTCCCCATCCTTATTCCTTTGCAGCACTCTTTTTCACACCTGACCCTTCAACAATCTCCATACCTCAACAGCTCCTATGTAACTAATCACATATTTGTGAAACCCCCCACCTTCTGCCTGAAGTACAGTAACTCAACAGACTGGGGGGGGTTGTAAAACTTTATGGCCACCTGTGCATGGGTCACAATGCTTTGTGTATGTTGACCCCTATGATCACAATATCACTAGCAACTATGCAGGGAAAGGCTGCTGATGTTGGTGTGCAAGGCACAGGGGTGCCGCTCATGAGGGACTGGTGCTACAGTGCTTAATGTGACCACTTAGTGATATTTCCTTGTGACTGTGTACAGGGTTCCAGAACATTACAAAAGTTTCAATAAAATGGGATTCACTGTAAATGGCTTTAAGAAGGAAGGGGCTACAGTATCTAGTGTTAAGCTGAATTGTGAAAGACTATGGAATTGCAACTTTTTCTCAGCATATTTTTCCTGTGGAATTTTCTATGCCACTGTGAGATATTAATTAGCAAATTATGCAATATTAGTCACTGTTAAGCAGTTGGAACACATATTATAACTGGGAAAGACTTAAAATGGCCTAACTAGGAGATTAACCCATGTCCCTGGGATACTGTCCCAGTGCTCTACCACTGAGTGATCAGACCCATTATAAATCATGACAAAATTCTTAGCCAGTCAGGATTGTTTGTTTCTAAACATTTCAGACACTGTTTTGTATGTTAATATCCCCCACCAAGGCAACTCTCCCAGTTGTAAGAGTGGTCTCATGTGCATTCATAGGGTATGAGAACCATGAACTGAAGGTGAGCTGTTCTGATACCCTAAGGATGTAGGTGAGACCACTGTTATAACTGTAAAGTGGTCTCAGTGGCAGTATTAATATATTAGTGCTCAAAATCAATCATCATTAATATATTTATTAAAGCAGTAGTGCAGCAAAAAATGTTTTTCCAAAAAATCTAACTTCAGCTACAGTTAATAAACAGTATAAATCAAACATGTGTAACCTACTTTTCTAGATACCTTCCATGCTGTGTATCATGAGGTTTTTTTCAGTCCTAACCATTATCAGGTTTACAATGGTATTTCTATGCCAAATATGGAAGCCAACTGATTTTCTTGGGAAAAAAAATAGATTTAAAAATGTTACCAAACACACATTTTGTTGAAGCTAGAAAATGTTACCACTAAATGAAACTGGATGATATCTGTAATCTTTTATACTGAAAAATGGTAGGGTAATTGTTATTGGCCAGTTTCACTGCACTGCTGCTTTAAGATTAAAAACAATGCCCCCAATGTGCCCATTTCCAGTGCAGCTGCATGTGAAACACTCTTCTCAGATTGGCTGGGGGTCCTCATTTGATCTATAATAGCCATAAGAGGATGTCTCATGATAACAGGTATAAAATTCTGACATTCCAAGTCCACTTAGCATAGTCCATTTCCAGCTCAGGGGTTTCTATAAATTTCTGCAAAGTAAAACACTTTCCATTTTCTAAAAACAGAACACTTCAGCATGATGCATAATATGCTTATACAACATGTACAGTTCCTGTGTCTCTTAGGATTTTTCAGGTTCTTCTCACATTGTCTGTGTGCCGGAACTGCTCAGCTTCAATGTTCTCTCATCCAAAGAATTCAAAAATGTATTCATTTATTTCAAAAGGTTTACTAGAATAGACATACTGAGCTGGTAACAGCTTGTTTCCAGATGTATCCAGGGGGAGGGAGAAGGGAGGAAGAGTGAGGTATACTAAGAACAATAATAATATACAAATAATAGGTACATAGGCAGCATAAACAGCAACTGTGCAAGAATAAGGATTCTGTGTAAGCAAAAATACACTAAGACAATAAAGTGCTAGAGGATACCAGCATTTGCAATAAGCAGAAGACACAACTGTGTTCAGAGTGGGAGCAATGGTTGTGGATAGGGAAGGGTGAAGGGGAGCAGAGGAAGAAGGGTTGTGGGTAGCAGTTCAGGGTCCAGTATCAGGGGCAACTGCAGGAGTGAGTGGTGAAGTTATAGAAGACAGGGGTAAAAGAGTAGTGGGAGGGGAAGACTGAATGGTAATGGAGGAACCTAAAGTTTGGGGAAACTGAAAGGATAAAGCAGTTACCCAATAGTGGATTTCCTTAACTCATTGTCTCCTAGCCGACGCCTGTAGGCATCAGTAAAATACACTGGTGTGTCCTGAGGACACCTACAGAAGTCAGCTACTGACTTCCTGTGTGCCCTGGCAATGTCTGGAGAAATCACATATATTTTAACATATAATGTAACAGAATATAATATATATTTGACTGCATAGCACAATTGGAAAGGTAATTTTGTGCTGAACAACTTTGCCACTGATATTCTGTGAATATCATGTATACTTTAGGAGTTATTCGTATTTGTCTATGGTATGGTGTGTATGGCTTATGTTGCCTGTTTCAGTGAAAAAAGAGTTTTTTCTGTTTCAACCAGCATAGAAAAAAAATGAAATTACATATTATTCTTTGCATACCACCACTGGAAAGGTAATTTTGTGCTGAATAACTTCGCCACTCATACTTTGTGTCTAGCGCTTACGGTTCTTGAGCTATCAGGATTTGTTTGTGGCATGCTGACTATAGCTTGATTTTGCTTAGAAAGGCCCAGGATTTACTATTAACAGTATACAGGAGACAAGTGGTGCAACTTCAAAGAGCTCCTGTGGAGGCAATGAGTTAAGGGAAAAAGAGGGAATGAGGCAGAGTTGCTGTGAGTGTAGGAGCTGGTATGGGCGAAGTGTGGAGGGAAGCAAGGTAGGAGAGGAAGAAACCAAGTAGTGTTGCTTGGAATCCAGCTGAAGGAATCTGAAACAGTATATCTGATGTTAGGCTTTTTTTTCAGACTTCAGATTTTTGGTATTAAGGGACAAAAATCAAAATTTCAAAAAAATAATCAGACTCAGAATCAGAATTTGATTCCAAATCCACATCTGACTTCACTACAAAACCAAACATAAAACCTAGTCTAATCCTTCCATAGTCTCTCCACCCCACCACCCTTTGGCCTTACCTCCTTGGGTGCCACGCCATCAGGCTCATCACTCCAGTGGTGGTGGGTCCCACTAAGATGGACTCCATCCCCCAACCACCTCCACCATGGCCACTGGTCCACAAGCAACCATACACTGCCACCAATGTGCTCCTGTTGTGTTCTGCTCCTGTCTGTTCCACGATGACTCAATCCTGTTCTTTTGTTCACCTATCTAGTAGTGTGCAATAAATTTTTTTTTTTTCTCCCACCCGGTCCTGTCCTGTTGGTGTCCATCCACTCAGGGACTATCGCCACTGAAAGCCACCCGCCTCAGCCCACCTCATGATCATGGATGTTGGAGGATGCTAGGGACTGTGGGTGACCAAAAACAACTTTTCCTTAGGCTTTCCTCATGTCAGTCACAGTCAGAGACACTGAGTGACTATACGGGAACCCTCAGTTACAAACAATTTGCCCCCCCAACTATACCAGAAGATATTGGGGCCAGGCTTAGCAACTCAAGACATTGGAAAAGGTTGGGAAGTAAGGATTCATGTAGCCAAGAATGATTGCTTGTGGTACTGTACTGACTGGGTAACCATCTGGGGGACCATTCGGGTCTTTCGCTGGTCACTGGTGACTGGACTTAAGTAGTCAAGGGGGGATGCCAGTGTATGACCCAGACTGCCAAATAACAGAGGAGCTGCTCTTGGATGGACAGGGCCACCCACCATCACCACTTGTCTAGCACCAAGTATCAGACAACACTGGATGGTGACTGCCCAGTGCCAGGTCCAAGGAGAAAAGTTGAGGATCCCACCTTCCTGATTCAGGACACATACTGTAATGGGGGCTCATAGAGAGAACACTTTTATGTGTGTGGATTGGGAGGGAAGCTGTGGGAGGAGGAGAATACACTGCATACTTGTTTTGGTTGTTGCCTACTGGGTTGGAAGCAGAATTAGAAATTCTGTTCTGTTCCTGATTCTGTTCCAGTTCCCTAAGCAGAACTGGATCAGAACTCGTAGCAGAATAGAAATCATCAAAATTCCAACCTTGTGCTTTATGGACAGATTAAAGGGAATCTGAGCACTCCTAGAGTCAAGGCATTGTTTAGAGACAAAATAAACACAGTGATCAAGGTGTCTGGTCTCAAGGAAGGAGTACAGAGTGCAGTGATGGGTGTAGGGGTGGGGACAGTCCAGGACAAAGTGAAAAAAGGAGTGAAGAAACTCGACCGGAGCTGATATGGCTGTGGAGAGCTTTTAGGAGTGGCAAGAGCGTTGAAAGGAATATGCACCACTCCCGCTGCACCACAGTCAGATGTTACTAATACTGCAGCAATTACAGAACTGCACATGCATGATACTTGAGCATGTGCAGTTTGCCCCTGAGTCAGCCGTGCATAACATGGCAGTGCTGACATGACCGCATATGTGCATACTTGCATAAGTTAGTGCTGCCATCAGTATCACAGCAAAGTTATCCAGCACATTGCATGCAGATGTAAACATGGGTAAAAGTAAGACCCCACTGAAAATTAGATACTGCATCTCAGCCAGACTAACCTGTATCAGTGCATTGTAAAAATGGGTAAAATTAGGACCCCCCCCCCCGAAAATGAGATACTGCATCTCAGCAAAGCTATCCTGAGTCAGTACATTGCCAAAATGGATAAAAGTATGACCCCACTGAATATGAGATACTGCATCTCAGCAAAGCTATCCTGAGTCAGTACATTGCCAAAATGGATAAAAGTATGACCCCACTGAATATGAGATACTGCATCTCAGCCAGGCTATCCTGTATCATTACATTATAACAGGGCTATAATAACTGGGTAGTGTTTTCTCCCTTAGAGAAACCCAGTTATAATTCACCGTTATAACCTGCAGGTTATAACAGTGAACACGTGCTAGGTTTCTCTCACACTAAGCATGCGCAGCCACCCCTCCTTCACTTGGTGCCTGCTGCCATTCCTCAGTTCCTGCAAGTTTACCTGAGAGTTCACTGCACTTAGAGTCAGCTGCGGTAAGTTATTTACTGGACAACTTTTTTTTAACATAAGCTGGCTATGAAAAAAAAATGAGCAGTTGCTTTTATCAGGAGCCGTGGATCACACTGAAACCAAATCGGTCTTCGGCTCCATAGAAACAACTTTATTTTGTATAGTTGCTGCAGCAAGAAAATGCTCCCCAGCAATTATGTAACATAAAGGCTGGGTATAGGCATGTAAACCCCAAATTTTCCACACACCCTTTGGGGGAGATGCCTTAATAAATCCCTCAAGCTTTGCTCTCTTGGGGTTTATGTGGCATCCCACCCCTCTGGGGGGGGTATACAATCTTGTTATAACCCCCTATCTAGCCATTATTCTATATGTAATAACACCAAGAGGCTCTGGAGACATGTGAACCTTGAGAGCATAGCTTGAGAGATTTCAACATTTTTACAGAGCCTCTGTGATATGTTGCAGGTTAGTTTTACTATTTAAAATAAATAAGAACACATAAAACTGCCTTAACATTTGTTATAGTAATTTTACTGACAGGCATAATGAAATCAGTTGTGTAAGGTTGTGCAGGTTTTCCTGAAGGGTACCATTAGGGGACACCTGGCCATACTCCTTGTCTGGTAGCAGGAATGATTTGCTTGCAGAATATCTTTAATGCATGAAGGAGCTTTACCTAGGAGTGCTTTTTTGCCCAGAGGGCATGTCAGGGACTTCATCTTATTATTCAGGTTCAGTCAGCCAGTTTGCTCATAGAGCAAACATGAGTGACTCCGATTATCAGCTCCTAAGGTGAGTCTGAAGGCTTTATTGAGAGTAGTCACTACCCACTTAAATGCAGTGTCAGTTGTTGCTCCATAGACCACCAACTCATAGTTTATGATAGACAATATTGCACTCGATACAGAGAGCCAGCAGGCAGAGGGGGTCAGATATTGTTTATGCCTGTAGAGTACCCCCAATTTAGCATTGACTGCTTTGACCACTGAGTCTATATATTGTGTGAAGGAGAGGAAATCATCAATAGTAACCCCAAGGTACTTGAAGGAATTTACCTGTTCAAGTGGAGCATCCTTATTATTGAGAATGGACAGGACCGGGTGCAGCTTCTTATGTTGATTTCTTTTTTTTTTTAGTCTTTAGAAACCAGGTAAAGCCCACTAGGCACAAGTGCCTGTTTTCAGGGGTGACCTGGGAGCACTGGGCAGTTAAATGACTTGCCCAGAGTCACACAGTTTGCAAGTGAAAGTTGTCAGAATCAAACCAAGGTCCGGTCTGCTGGATGTACCAAGCTTGTTCACAGCTCATTACTCTAACCTCTAGGCTATACTGCAGCCATGATGGCTGGACATTAGCATGGGTTCTAAACACATAGCTCATATAAGCAAATGCATAACAGTGGAACATGAGCATAGCAGGTACAATGAAATTATAAGCATAATGAATGTATACATATGGACATGCCTATAACAGAAAATAAGAAAACTGCACTGTACAATGGGTGTATACAATATAGTGTATACAATAGCAAGCATAATCCCTAGTATCCACACTTGTATGGTGGGTACTTATTACTGCATGTTAGTGCAATACAGCAATATCACAGTAATAATGAAATCATCTGTCATTGGCGTGTGCATGAGGGTGCAAGGGGTGTTGGACCCAAGCATAACAAGGCCCACTGGAGTTACAGCTGGTTGGTTGGTGGTTGTCCACTATAAGCAGAATAAAATACTTTTGAAACCCGAACACCAGAGCCCATGCAATTGCTTAAAATGGCAAACCTGAAAGTGAGGTATTTGTATATCCCAGCCTGATTGCCAAATCTGTGGTTTTGGTGGCAAACTTTATACAATCTCAGTTTGTAGGGCAAACCCTGAGAGTATTAATGGTTCTGGTGTTCCCATCTTCCTTGACAACTTGGGTTCCTCTTCCTCCTTTCTGTAGGTGCAGGTTTCTCTCACGTAGTTGATCAGATGATCAGGGGCTCTGAGTGATGTGAACAATGATGCAGATCACAGATGCCTCAGAGGTGGTTGCAGGCTTTTTCTCCCTCAGCTGTCATCTGGACCTCTCTTGCTACACTCTCCATCTGTTCTCAGTGGAGACACCAGTCATGGAACCAGGGGCCACACAATACACACACACCCGTCTAGGCTTCCAGACCCTTGTGGGAGATGTTAGCCTTGGCCTAGCAATAGCACTGACTGACCAGGTCCCAAGACTGTCTGCAGTCTCAAAGCAGGCTCTGATGGTGAGCAATACATGCAGTTGCTTGACACTCTTCCGGTTGGCAGATGTAGCCCTAGTGTTGGATAAGCAACCTTTATGCATTGGATAAGCACACCTTTATCCTTTTTACTCTGAGGGCAGGACACAGTCTCGCACCACACTGCAAACTAGCATCTGTGATTCAAATGATGATCTGGTACTCAGTTACCTCCTATACTGTAGGCAGGAATCAGTCTCAGTCTTCTCTATGTTGTTCTGAAAATAACAATGAACAAACGTACTTCTCACTGGCTGCTTCCTTGTGGTTGTAGAAATCTTTCAAATGTCTGCTGTGTCTCAGCTGTGGAAGCCCAAGCCAGCCTCTTCCAAAATTTAGGGCAGCAGTGTTGGCTCTCCTTCCTGTGAAAGAATAAACTGCCAGCTGATTTGTTCTGGAACTGCCATCAGAACTTCTCTGGAAAAGGGCAGCATCTGATTCATTCACGTTCCAACAAGTCTTTTGTGCAGTAGTCAAGATCACTGACTTCTGATTGGTTGAGGCTGAGGTCAAGGGTTGACACAATGGTAGCCCCCATACTGAGAGGAATATAGCCTTAAAAACAGTGTATGTTTTTAGGGCTCCTGTCCATATTTACAATAAGCTGACTCAATGGTGTGAACACTGCTGTGCTCTGGTGTTCAGTGAAACTGTAGAGTGCACAGGGGGAGTCCCCTGCCATTCTGAGCACTGAAACATGCTCCATCCAGAACAATAGCAGTCCCTTGAATGCAGCTGAGAGCAGCAGTAAACTCAAGCCCAAACTACATTGAAACACAAGGTTTCTCTCTTCCCCCACTGCAACATCCTTCCACTCTCCACAAAATCCTGGAAGTTCTTTGCAGCTGTAGGATGCTGGTAGAAGATCTCTGGTGGCAGTGATCAGGGGCAACAAGTAGATGCACTGAGGGTCAGCAAATCAGCTTCCTCCCCCCCTCCTGGCACTTCTTTGGTTTCTTTTTTTTTTGTCCATCCATAATTTGATCTCCTTAGCCAAGGTAGGCTGGGGCTCCCTTCAGCTTTGTCCTGTTGACCCCATTGTCCCTTCCAGAAGTTCTTAAAAGCCCCTGATGTGCAGATGGAAGTCCCTGGGGTTGAAGAATGCTGACAACAGCTACTCCAACATTTCTGGCTGGTGACAACATAGTGGCATCAGGAGCACCAGAAGAAATAAGCTTCCTGTGGCTGCAATGCTGTTCCATTAGTCCTCCAACAAGCAAGCAGTCCCTGGGGGACAGAGTAAATGCAGAACAGTGTGGTAGGATTCTGACATCGTAGTGCTATACAGGTATAGCTCCATCAGCATACATACAGTAAAAAAATACTGTATTTAGAAAATGGACAGGAAAAATGCTGCACTCTAACTGTACAAGGTAGCCTGGCACCCATCTCAATAATGTGCACAGATGAAAAAAAAATAACTGGTTTTACACAGCCATATAGTGACACAAATCATGCTACCAGATCTGGAATTTTTTAGTGTAAATACACTTAGTTTTTTTTTTCAGTGACTTACTTATACATAGAAAAAAAAATTACTTTAGTAATTATGTTTCTTCTAATGGAGTATTGCTGTATTCTGACTATTGCAGTTAGCTCCAGCACTCAAACTGCCCCAGAGAGTAGAGGGTTAATTTCTATGCAGAACATAGAACGGTTCAAACCTCTGTCTGCTGCACTTTGAAGTGCAACCGTCAGATTCTTACAAGCTAATAGTAACTAACTACGATGTGGAAATTGTAAAATATTTACAGTATTAGCCAAATGGCAACTAAATATTTTGGATCCTAAAAAAACTCAAGTCAAGAAATCCAAAATCAAAAACCAGGTAGTGAACAACTTTAGACTGTTAAATTAATAATATAACCCACTCTTCCTCTCTAAAAGGAGGGAGTGCCCAAATGCACCCCTGGGGTGCAACACTTCACCTGCTAGCCCACTTCCCAAAAACATGTTCTGAGAGGGGAGGCAGGGAGTGAGGTCAGAATACAGCAAGACTCTATTAGAAGAAACATAATTACCAAGGTGAGTATTTTTTGTCAAACAACATGAAGGCTTGCTGTATTCTGACTATTGCAGACTACCAAGCAGTACCTCCATGGAGGAGGGAATCAAACCTACCTTGGGAATAGGCTAAGCAGTACTGCTGTACCAAACTGAGCATCACTCCTAGCCTGGATGTCCAGGGAGTAATGCTTGGTAAATGTATGGACTGTTTTCCAGGTGGCTGCTTTACATATCTCTAGCAAAGGAATATCTCTGGCCACAGCCAGGGAAGCAGCTGTACCTCTAGTTGAATGAGCCCTCAGGCCTGAGGGAGGTATTTTGCCTAGCTTCTCATAGCAGAATTGAATACAAGAGACAATCCACCTGGCAATAGTTTTCTTAGTGGCAGGTTTGCCCTTCCCCACTTCCCCATAAGTGAGAAACAACTGTAGGGAGTCAAACCTGTGAGCCTTAGTACGCTCAATGTAGTAACTAAGGGCTCTTTTAACATCCAAACTGTGTAAACGTCTTTCTCCTGAAGAAGAATGATCAGTGAAGAACAGAGGGAGAGACATAGATTGATTCAGAAGAAAATCTGAAACCACTTCAGGTAAAAACCTCGTATTAGTTCTAAGGACCACCTTATCTCTATGGAATGAGATAAAATCAGACTCCACTGACAGAGCTTGCAATTCACTGATATGCCTGGCAGAGGTAATAGCTACCAGGAACACAGTTTTCCAAGTCAAGTACTTAAGCTCTGTTGAAGACAAAGGCTCAAAGGGGGTTGCATAAGCTGAGCAATGCAAACATTAAGATCCCAAGCGGGGATAGGATCCCTAAAGGGGGGACTGGCATGAAGCAATCCCTTGAAAAAGTTACAGAATACAGGGTGAGATGACAGTGAGGAAGGCTTTCCCACTGACAGAAGAGCAGAAACAGATGATAAATGTACTTTGTGAGTAGCTGGTCTGAGGCCTAGGCCATTAAGATGAACCATATAATCCAGAGCTGTAGACAGTTCAGCAGTGTCTGGGGATATATGATTCTTGGAACAACAAATGCTGAATCTTTTCCATTTGGAGTTATAAGTTTTTCTAGTGGCAGGCTTTCCAGAGGCTTTGAGAATATCTAGAACACCTTGAGACAGATGCAAATCTGCATACTCTAACTCTTCAAGGGCCGTGCCTTGAGATTGAGAGACCAAAGATTGGGGTACCAAATCCTTCCCTGGGAGGAGGTCAACATGCTGTAATTCCTGGGAAGAGACAGGGGAAGATGGACTGCTAGGGACAGCAACAGGGGGTTCCAAGGCTGCCTGGCCCAGTCTGGAGCAATCAGAATCACTTTGCAGGGTTGTGACCTTATCTAGACCAGAACCTTGAACAGCAGAGGAAAGGGAGGGAAGGCATATAGAAATTTCCCTTCCCAGTTCAAAATCAGAGCATCCAGAGGGACTGAGCCCAAGACTGGGGGTCTGCAACAAAACAGAGGAAGTTGGTGATTGTCTGGGACTGCAAAGAGATCTATCTCTGGAGTGCCCCACCTTGAAAAAATCACTTTCAACCCTAGAGGGTCCAGGGACCATTTGTGATGGTCCTGGGAGATCCTGCTCAAATCATCTGCTAGCACATTGTCCTTCCCTGGAAGGAGGACTGCTATCAGAGAGGTCTGCAGAGAATAAGTTAGGGACCACAATTGCATTGTTTCCATGCACATGGCTGTGGACCCGAGTGCCTCACTGCTTGTTGATGTACCCCATGGTGGTGGTGTTGTCTGTCCTGACCTGAGCCACCTCATTCTGCACTGACTGAGAGAAAGCTTTCAGGGCTAGAAAGACCACCCTGAGTTCCAAGAGATTGATATGAAGAAGGGATTCCTGAAGGGACCACAGTCCCTGGGCTGTGAGAGCCCCCAGAGGGGCTCCCCAACCAAATAGAGAAGCATCCATGGTTAGGACCACTGAGTGATGAATGGGACTCCTTGAATGAGGTTGCCCTGATCCTGCCACCATTGGAGAGCCTGGATCAGAGTCTGAGTCACTGGAACTAGTTCGGTTACAGAATCTTTCTTCTGAGACCAAAAGGCCCTCAGGTGAAACTGAATGTCCCTCATCTGAAATCTGGCCCCTTGGACAACTGCTGTAGAAGCTGCCATGTGGCCCAGAAGCTGAAGGAAGTGCCTTGCTGACTGAGAGACCAGAAGATGGAATGAAGAAGCCAGCTCTACAATGGCCCTTGCCCTTTCCTGGGGAGGAAAAGCTCTTGCTTTGACTGTATCCAATTCTGCCCCAATGAAGGTGAGAAGTTGTACAGGCTCGAGAACTGACTTGGGAAAATTGAGAAGGAATCCTAAGGAAGTGAGCACTTGCTGAGTAACTTGCAGGTCTGACTTGACTTGATCTGGGGACTGACCCACAATGAGCCAGTCATCCAGGTATGGAAAAATGGAAATATTTTTCCTTCTTAAAAAGGTCACTACTACTGCTAGGCATTTTGTGAATACCCTTGGAGCTGTTACCAGGCCGAAGGGCATAGCTTTGAACTGATAATGGCCCGAAGGCAATTCAAACCTGAGGTACTTTCTGTGGGATCACCTGATGGGAATGTGAAAGTAGGCATCTTTTAAGTCCATGGAGGCTAACCAGTCCCTTGGCCTTAGAGAGGGAAGGATTATTCCCAGAGTCACCATTTTTAATTTTGGTTTTAAAAGATGTTTGTTTAGGTATCTTAAGTCTAGGATGGGTTGCCACTCCCCTGTCTTTTTGGGGTAAGGAAGAACCTAGATTACAGACCTTTACCCCTGTGCAATGTAAGAACTCTCACTACAGTCTTTAGAGCCAGCAGAGATGAAACCTCTGCCTCTAGGGCAATGGTTTCAGAGATGCTTGCAGGTGGAAAAGATCTGGCCCTCAGCTTTGGAAATTTCTTAAAGCTGAGAACCAGCCCTTGGCTCACCACCTTCAGGACCCACTTGTCTGAGGTAACAGACATCCAGTCCTGGATGAAGTAAGCCAGCCTGCCCCCTACACGAATGGGAGAGTTGACCTGGGCTGACACATCAGGGTGTCTGCTTGACAGGAGCCTTAGGTTGAGGGGTGGATGCAGCCCTGCTCCTCCCCCTTCTGCCTCTCCCTCTGAAGACCCCCTCTGAGGAAAGGGAGAAGAGGCCCATGCTTGGTAGAAAGGTCTATGAAAAGGCCTGCCCCGTCCCTAGCTTGCTGCCTTTGAGGAGTTGCCTGTCTTTCCTTGGCCTGTGCACTCCTATAGGTGGTCCTATACTTTTCCATCTTTTTCATGTAATTCTCTGTCTGCTCGCCAAACAGAGAATTACCAACCAAAGGGACATCCATGTCCTTAGCCTGGGTGTCCTGTGAGAGGCTAGTACATCTGAGTCAAGCCATTCTCCAAAGAGCCACAGATGTAACCATGACTCTAGATGACACATCATTGGAGTCCACAGCAGCATGGAACTGTATCTTAGATGCCTCAATCCTATCGTTAGCCACCCCCTCCGAGAGGCCTGCTTAGCTAGTGCCAGTACAGTGTCCCACCTGGACTTCTGGTACCTGGCTGCATAGGCCATATAATTAGCCTGCTTGAGTCCCAAGGCAGATGCAATGTACTGTTTCCTTGCCATGGCATCCAGCTTCCTAGAGTCTTTATCTGGGGGTGTGAAACCAAGGGTAAATTAGCCTTAACACAGGATGCAGCATGCATAACCCCAACATGGCTGCATTGTTGATACAAATACTCTGTACCTGAACCTGATAAGGTGTACCTTTTGTCCATCCTTCTGTTGACAGGAGGTACAGAATTTAGAGTTTTTAAAATCTTTTGTGTCTGTTTCCCAAAAGACTTATGAAGAGAAATAGACAGTCTCGTGGACTCTGGGATGTCCATCACCTCCACATAATCAGGTTCCTCTAGTTCCTCTACAGCTTCTTCCACAGGGAGCTGGAGGGTTTCTGCCACTTTCCTGTAAAACATGTAGTGGGAAGGGGACTCAGAAAGCCTAGGAGGAGAACACCAGAAGGCCTGCCTGGGGAGATGTCCGGTTCAATGGGCTCATCCAGACCTTCCACACCATCGTCATCATTATCATCATCATCATAATCTTCATCTCCTCCAAATCCAGTTCATAGAAATCTTCGGGGGCATAATCTTGAACCAGAGGAACCGACCAAACTGAGTGCCTGCCAGAAGGTGCTGGATCAGACGGAACCAGGCGAGACGATTCTACAATCCTTATCGCTTTGGCAATCTCTTCGGCAGTCGTAAAATGGGTCTCTGGATCCAAATTGGATGATTTTCCTTTTCTTTTTCTTTTTGTAGGAACCAATCCCTCAGGTTAGGCTCTCCTCTTGCCTGAAGAAGTATCGTCCTGGTCAGAGCTCACTCCCTCAAGTTCGGTCGGTACCAAACCGAGCTGGCCATCCAGGTCAGCGGACATCTCAGACTCCTTATCCTTAAGCCTACCTAATCTTTTTTCCATGGTAGACTCTGGGAAATTTTTACAGATTTGGCAGTCTGAATCGAGGTGGTCAAACCCCAGACAAGAAACACAGGTGGTGTGGGGATCAGCCTTAGCAAAGACCTCCCCACACACACTGCAGTGTTGAAACCCAGTGGGCCCAGTTTTCCTTTTGGGTTTCTCAGACGTAACCATCCTAACCACAAACGTACCCTTTTTATGGCAAACAACCAGGCAAGATACCCTTATTGGTTTATAACTGTGTCACGGGTATTGGAAAAAAACACAAGAAAATGCTTTTTTTTTAAAACCTATAAGGACCGGTAACCACACTCTAAGTTTATAAACAAAGACAGAATATATAATTCACTAAATGACTGGTTCAGCCGAACTGGTCGAAAAATCAATTTTTACAATTTCCACAAATTTACTATGTCTAGTTCACTACCTAGTACTTACTGTACCACAGACAGAGTTCTGAACCAAAACTTGCTAAAAAATAATCAGTAAAACTGAGGACTTTAACTGACTTTCAAACCAAGAGCAAAGGAGAAATCTCTGGAGTGACCGTTCAGTTTGGCAGAGTAAAGAATCTGACGGTTGCACTTCAAAGTGCAGCAGACAGAGGTCTGAACTGAGCTCAAGCTCAATGTTCTATGCTCTGCATAGAAATTAAACCCTCTACTCTCTGGGGAAGTTTGAGTGCTGGGGCTAACTGCAATAGTCAGAACACAGCAAGACTTCATGCTGTTTGAAACATAGAATTTGCAAGAAGAAAAGGACCACTTTGCTCATTCAGTCAGCCCACATGTTCCCTGCCTAATCTCTCTATGCACACCCTAACAGCTCTCCATCATCCCTCCCACCTCCCTGCCTATTTGCTAATAATCACCTATGACTGTCCCATGCATACTTGAAGTCCCTCCCCCACACTGTTTTCACCTCCACCACTTCTGCTGACAGTTTGTTTCAGGCATCTACTAGTCTTTCAAGGAAGTTTCACTTCCTCACATCCCTTTTAAACTTACCCCTTCCAGCTTCATTATATGCCCCCCAGTCCTGGTGCTCATTCTCATTTAAAGGAGGCTCCTCTCTTGCACCTGGTTCACCCTGTGAGGTACTTGATAATCTCTATCATGTCCCCTCTCATGCTCCTGTCTACCAGGGTGTACATTTGTTGAAATCTCTCTGTCTCTCTTTGTAGAGCTTCTTGTGCAACCCCTATGCCATTTCAATTGCCCTCCTTTGGACTGCCTCTATCTTATCTATGTCCTTTCTGAGGTGTGGCCTTCAAAGTTGTAAATATTATTCCAGGTGGGGTCACACTAGCAAGGGATACAGTGGCAACACCACCTGCCTCCATCATCCTGCTGGAGATACCTCTCCCAATGCACCCCAGCATCTCTCTAGCACTACCCACTGCTTTGTCACACTTCTCAGTCACTTTGAGGTCATTAGTCATGATAACCTCAAGGTCCATTACTGCTTAGTGACTGTCAATGTGACACTTGGACAGCTGGTTCTGATTAATCTATGCTTTTTGTAAAATAAAAATGTGTTATTGAATTTCTCTTTTGAGGCATGCTGTGTTCCTGGGATGACCCCCCCCCCAGGTTTCAACTACAAGGTGTTAACCTAAAAGCCAGGAGATAATTACAGGCTAGAAGAGACACAAATTAAGGATCTCCTGTTTATCTGGCTTAATTGTAGCTACCAACTGCAAAGGAAGGAAATTATAAACTTTTATGGCGTTTATCGGAAGAATACAGGTTATGTCACTTAGGTGCTAAGTCATAAATGTTCCTTTGATGTCTGTGAAGCAGGAAACTAACTGCTCATGGATGACAGAAGATACTGGAAAATCACAGACTTGATTGGGAATTCATATGGGGAAATGAGTTTTTGCTGATGTCACCTATGTAAAAATACCTCCTGAGTGAAGACATCCTGGTTGTATATTTTTTTAATAAACAGAGGAGGAGCTGGGTGACATCATGGAGAAGGCAGGTTCAAGACAGTTGTTTTAATTATGCTGTGACTGACCTTTAGATATATACAAGTTTGGACTCTGAAGAAGAAACTTCTATCAGCACTATTAGAAGATATATATTAGACCAGTCTAAGTGTATGGTTGATAAGAATTTGCACTTTTAAACCTTGTTCTTTTAAGTGATTGTACGTTGTGTGATATATTGTTCTGTATTTACAGTTTACATATTTTTTATCTATTTCAAAGTAAGCTCTATTTTAAGAGACTACTTGGTGTGCCTTCGAAATTCTTTCTTTATCAAGTGAAGCATATATGGTTAAAGTTGACACTGCATAAGCTTACTGGTTTACCAAACTAGGAAAAGGTACGAGTTTATCTGAGGTCTGTAATATAGTTTTTAAGGATTCATTTTGCACACCTGGTTAGGTGCCTGTAGGCAGAAGATATCTGGCATTTCCCTGAAGAGCAGAATTATATGAGCCTGTACATTGGGTACACTAGCAAGAAGTTCACAGTTTGAATCCTCCAGAACTTGAGACCAACGGTTGATTTGAACCCACAAAACAGACAGGAGGGTTATCCTGTTTCTGTTCCTGTTCACAATACTATGCTCAGAGGTTGGCACTGTGGGAGCAGAGGGCCTGACCTGCTGAGTGGGGTTGTGACAGATTGGTTGGCAGTGGTGCAGATAATTTTGGTATTACAAGTGTTTATTGTTCAGTGTGTCATCTTAAGACTTTTGGCTCACTTGCAATGAAAGGGCAATGATTTATTTTTTAAAAAGGAAACAGAACTATATCACTTGGCTTACAGTCAAGTTCCTACCTGTTTTATTTGTTTTTCTAAAGTACAAGTTAGTGTAGCCATAGTTAGGGAAGAAAATGGCTTCCAACTACAGTGGGCACACTGTAGACTACTTAAAGCAGTTGTGCAGGGACAGAGGAGTCCCATACGAGGTGAAAGCCACCAAACAGAACCTCGTGGATGCCCTGATGGTAGCAGATACCCAGAGCATCGAGTCACAGACAGTGACTGTAAGGGACTGAACCTTGAGTGTGGAAGGGCTAGCAGCCAGTGGAGTGTCCAGATCCATTGAGGATGGCAGCAGAGCTAGTGCCAGTGAAGGGCCACAGCAGCAGAGGAAGGTCACCAGTATTCTGGAGCCAGAAGTACTCAGGCTGCAGATTGACTTGCACAGAATGGAGCTGGAGTTCCAGAAGGAGGCAGAGTGAGAACAGCAAGCTGCAGAGGAGAAGAGGGAGCAAGAATGGTGAGAGGCAGACCATGAACAGTGGGAGGCAGACTGAGAGGAGGGAGAGTACCAGAGGCAACATGAACTGGAGAAGCTATGACTCCAACCACCAGCACCATAGCAGGTAAGTGGCTTGGGTTTAACTGGGACTACAGGACTTGGTTACAAATTAAATTCCAAATTGATAGCCAGATGTAAAGTGGGGGAGGATATATAAATTCTTTTGAAAAAGTTTGTATTCAGGCTAAAATTCCTAGGGAGTCCTGGAGCTTCCAGCTATCTCCGCTACTTACCGGGAAAGCTCGGGATGCATTGGATCAAATGGACAATGAGGACAGTAATGATTACAGCAAACTAAAAGCTGCACTGTTAAAAAAATTTGAATTAACTGCTGAATCATACATAGCTAAATTCTGTAAGCTTAGGAGGTGCCCTGACATGGGGTACAAGGAGCTAGCCATGAAACAACATCAGTTTTTAAAATATTGGTGGGAAGGAATTGAAGCAAAATCTGTTGATAAAACTGAAAATGTGATTTTGTTGGTGCAGTTTTTCTGGGCATGCCCAGCAGAGCTGAAAATCTGGCTGGAGGACCGAGATCCCAAAACAGTGCAAGAGGCTGCTGAACTCTCAGACCGCTATGCCAAGAGCAGACCTGCTCTGAGAGCAAATGGGTTAGGCGTGGCAGTGCAGAAAGGGAAACGCACACCTTCAGGGCAGCTAAAGCCCTCACTGCCTCCACTGAAACCAGTTAGCCCCAGGTTTCAGAGAAAAGATTTCTCTGAGAAAAGAAATAAATATTGGTTTTGTAAAGAAACTGGGCATATTGCCCAACAGTGTCCCAAACAGATGATCAATATGCAAGGTGGTGCTAGGAAGGAAGTGGGTTGTTTGTGTGTCCCTGGAAGCATGTCTGTGAACATGAGGGAACACATGCACCCAGTCATGGTGAATAGTGTACAGACACAAGGGTTAAGGGAAACAGGGGCATCCCTGACATTGGTAAAAGGGGAACTGGTACAGCCTGGTGAGCTTATACCCAATAAATATGTCACTGTACAAGACTTTACTGGTGGGGAGAAAACATTGCCCCTCGCTGGTGTTCTTCTAGACTGGGTTGAAACAGGGGGAACTGTGCAACTGGTGGCTGTAGCCAAAATGTTAGCAGTGGAGGTCATCCTTGACAACAATCTCCAACAGGGGATGGTATGTGCAGTTACCTGTAGTCGAGCAGTAAGGGAAAATTGTAGTTCCCTGAACCCTCCAGAAGCCATTGATGAAACCACTGGGAGGTTGGTTCCCCAGCCTGTGTCTCCTGATATGGAAATAATGAAAATGGGGTAGAAAATTCCCCAGTAGTAGTTAACCACACAGCTACAGAGAGTTACTCCAAAGAGGGAGGGGTGACCCATTGTCAGAGGGTTGGGATTGACAGTAATACTGAGTGCCCTGATGCTAGTGGTAAGGACCCTAGTTTAGTGACTGAAGGGGACCTGTCCCATGCCTTGGGAATGTGTGAGGAGTTTGCAGCTGCTCAGAGAAGTGACCCTAGTCTAGAGAAGCTGAGGGCTTTTGCAGACTCTGACAGAGCACAGGGAGGTGATGGCAGACATATGGTTTGTTGGGAAAATGGACTGATGTATACTCAGGATGTGCAGACAGAGGGCAGGGTGCTAGGCAGGCAGCTTGTCATTCCCCAGGGGTATCTTGAGCAGTTGCTCAAGATTGCACATTATATTCCTATGTCTGGTCATCTGGGAATCACACACACTAGGCAGCAGTTGGCCCAGAATTTCTATTGGCCAAACTTCACCCAGCAGGTGAAGGAGTATTGCAGGTCTTGTCACCAGTGCGAAGAAATAGGGAAGGCAGGCAAGAAAACCCAACCTGCCCTGATTCCATTGCCCAAAGTAGAGGAGCCATTCCAGAGGGTGGAAATGGATATTGTGGGGCCTTTACATACCCCAAGCTCTTCAGGGAAGAGATTCATCCTGACTGTGGTGGATTATGCCACCCGGTACCCAGAAGCAGTCACCCTATCCTCACTGAGGACAAACAAAGTGGCAGATGCCTTACTTGGGATTTTCTCCCATCTTGGGTTTCCACAGGAGGTTATCACCGATCAAGGGGGTTCCTTCATGTCAGACCTGATGAAATGTTTATGGGAGAAGTGTGGGGTGGTGCACAGATGCATGACACCGTATCACCCAGAAGCCAATGGGCTTGTGGAAAGATTTAATGGTACCCTGAAGTCAATGCGCCGGGCATTTGCTGAACAGCATGGGAGGGACTGGGAGAAATACCTTCCCCACCTGTTGTTTGCATACAGAGAGGTGCCCAAGCATCAACAGGATTTCCCCCCTTCAAACTCTTATATGGACACCGGGTATGTGGGCCCCTAGACTTTATCTGGGAGGAGTGAGAAAGCAAGCACACCACCCAGGGAACTCCCATAGTGGATTATGTCCTTAGATTTAGGGAAAGGCTGAAGGAACTTATGAGGATAGCCCAGAACAACCTGGCAGCTGCCCAACAGAAACAAAAAGTGTGGTACAACTGCAGAGCCAGAGCTCGCTCGTACACGGTGGGTCAGGAAGTCATGCTCCTTATTCTGGTCTGGAAAGACAAGCTGCAGGCTGAGTGGGCAGGACTGTGGAAAGTAGTTAGGAAGGTAAATGATGTGAACTATATTATAGAGTTACCTGACAGAAGACAGACAGAAAGGATGCACCATGGCAGCATGATGAAGCCATATGCTAATAGGGCTGACATGGTGTTTGCAGTGTGTAGTCCTGGGGAGAGGACGGACAAAGGAGACCCCTTCTGGACTTACTGGAAGAAAGCAAGCAGGAGTCCTCTGTGGAGAAAGTAAAATTGTCTCTCCAGCTGGCCCCAGACCAGATCCAGGAAGTAAGGGAGGTTTTAGCAGACTTTGCCCCATTGTTTTATGCCAAGCCTGGACTAACCCCCTTAGCGACACATGTTGTGGAGACAGAGACACAGATGCCCATATGGCAGACAGCATATCAGGTGTCAGAGGATGCTCAAAAGGACAATAGGAGGGAAGTGGAGGAGATGCTGGATTTAGGGGTAATCAGAGATCCCACAGCCCCTGGGTCTCACCCATAGTCCTTGTGCCCTAGCCAGATGGCTCTACTCATTTCTGTGTGGACTATCATGAACTGAATGCAGTTACAACATCAGACACCCACCCGATCCCCTGGACCGATGAATTCCTGGACAAGTTGGGAGGGGCGACCTACCTTACGATGATTGACCTGACCAAGGGGTATTGGCAGGTAGAGTTAATGGACAGAACTAGGGAGAAGTAGGCCTTCATCACTCCGATAGGCTTATTTGAATTTAAAGTAATGCCTTTAGGAATGAAGAACCCCCCAGGCCACTTTCCAAAGGTTGGTGACCCAGGTGTTAAAAGGTGCTGAGGTGTACACCATGGCGTACCTGGATGACATTGCCATCTTTAGTGCCAGCTGGGAGGAATACCTATCCCACCTTAGGGAAGTACTGGGCAGGATACAGATGGCCGGGCTCACTGTCAAAGCTGGGAAGTGCCAGGTGGCCATGGGAGAAGTGGCATACCTCAGGCATGTGGTAGGCCGGGGACAGCTCCATCCTAACCAAATAAACATAGAGGTAATCCAGGCATGGCCCAGACCAGAAATGCAGAAGCAGGTCAGGAGTTTTATAGGGACAGCAGGGTGCTATAGGAAATTTGTACCCAATTACAGTGCCCTGGCTTCTCCCCTATCTGACCTGATAAAGAAAAGGATGCCAAAGAAAATTACCTGGGACCCAGCCTGTGAAAAAGCCCTTACCAGACTGAAGGAGGCACTGTGCAGTGCTCCTGTATTGACTAGTCCAGACTATAGCAAACCCTTTATAGTTCAGACTGACACCTCAGACGTGGGTATTGGGGCAGTACTGAGTCAGACATCCAGCCAAGGGAAAGATCACCTGGTAGCATATCTGAGTAAAAAGTTACTTCCCAGGGAGCAGGCATACTCCACTGTGGAAAAGGAGTGTCTTGCCATAGTGTGGGCCCTAAAGAAGTTAGAGCCATACTTATATGGGCAGCATTTTTTGGTACAGACTGACCACAACCCCCTGGTTTGGCTGACGCAAATGGGAAAAAATAATGGTAGATTTCTAACATGGAGTCTTGCTTTGCAAGGGTATAATATGACAATCCTACATAGGGCTGGAGCAAAAAATCAGAACTCAGATGGGTTGTCTCGTGTCTATGAAGAGTGAACTGATTTGGGGAGTTCATCCCATGCAGGGGATAGAGCCCCCAAATTCAGTCTAGGTGGGGATGATTGTGACACTTGGACAGCTGATTCTGATTAATCTATGATTTTTGTAATATAGAAATGTGTTATTGAACGTCTCTCTTGAGACATGCTGTGTTCCTGGGATGACGCCCCCCCCCCAGGTTTCAGCTACAAGGTATTAACCTAAAATCCAGGAGATAATTACAGGCTAGAGGAGACACAAATTAAGGATCTCCTGTTTATCAGGCATACTTGTAGCTTCCAGCTGCTAGGATGGAAATCATAAACTTTTATGACATGTAGAGGAAGAATACAGGTTATGTCACTTAGGTGCTAAGTCATAAATGTTCCTTTGATGTCTGTGAAGCAGGAAACTGCTCATGGATAAAAGAAGATACTGGAAAATCACAGACTTGATTGGGAATTCATATGGGGAAATGAGTTTTTTGCTGATGTCACCTATTTAAAAATACCTCCTGAGTGGAGACATCCTGGTTGTATAATTTTTAATAAACAGAGGAGGAGCTGGGTGACATCATGGAGAAGGCAGGTTCAAGTCAGTTGTTTTAATTATTCTGTGTCTGACCTTTAGATATATACATGTTTGGACTCTGAAGAAGAAACTTCTATCAGCACTATTAGAAGATATACATTAGATAGACCAGTCTATGTGTATGGTTGGTAAGAATTTGCACTTTTAAACCTTGTTCTTTTAAGTGATAGTATGTTTTGTGATATATTCTGTATTTACAGTTTACATAGTTTTTTTATCTATTTCAAAGTAAACCTCTATTTTAAGAGACTACTTGGTGTTCTTTTGAAATTCTTTCTTTGACAAATGAAGCATATATGGTTAAAGTTGACACTGTGCATAAGCTTACTGGTTTACCAAACTGGGAAAAGGTAAGAGTTTATCTGAGGTCTTTAATAGAGTTTTTAAGGGTTCATTTTGTAGACCTGGTTAGGTGCCCATAGGCAAAAGATATCTGGCATTTCCCCGAAGAGCAGAATTATCTGAGCCTGTACATTGGGTGCGCTAGCAAAGAGGTTCACAGTTTGAATGCCTCCAGAACTTGAGACCAAAGGTTAATTCGAACCCACAAAACAGACAGGAGGGTTACCCTGTTTCTGTACCTGTTCACAATACTACGCTCAGAGGTCGGCACTGTGGGAGCAGAGGGCCTGACTTGCTGAGTGGGGTTGTGACAGTCAGTACCTCCCATCACCATCCTATACTGTGCTCCTGGGCTCCAATGCCCTAGGTGCATGGTTTTGCACCTTTTGGCACTGAACCCCAACTGACCACTCCTTGTGCTTCCCAAGATCCCTGCATATTCTCTTGACCCCTTCCCGGCTGTCCACCCAATTACAGATTTGGTATCATCTGCAAAAGCCCCCTTACATCGCTCAAAGTGTCAGCATTAAGGCCCTAGGCAATCAGGACGCCAAATGCAGGATTAACTGCTCCCTTGATGAGGTCCACCCCATGGAGTAGGAATTTGAAAGTTAGTCGGGTTATGGGGGGCACAGCCCCCCACAAAAAAAAAGTGATCAGCGACATTGCTGATTGGCGCCCTAATTATCTGGCACCAAAACGCTCATGCATTCCGAGTGTCAAACCACTAAAATCATACCTTTTCTTCCAGTTTTTCTGCAATGTCACTTATGAAGACATTTAAGAGGACCTAATAGGTTGAAAATTAAAACCTCTAGCAATTGTTGGTCATGTGATCACCCAGATGCTGATGTTTTACATATGTTTATACACTGCAAATGGAGCAAAGCATGGTAGGACCAGTCCTTCTCTTTTTTGAGGGGGGCTTGTTTCCAAACGGACAATTGGGATTTACATTCAAATCTTCTTCTAGGAATTGACCTTATCAGTAATACAAATTTAAATCTTCCAAAATCTGCTATAAAGGCTAACACAATATCCATTAAAAGACTAATTTTGAAATATTGGAATTTGACAGATTTAAATCCCAGTTTTCCAGCTTTTGAATGGAAGCAGCTGTTCTTAAGCTCATTATATAATAATGAGTTTGTTCCAGACTATGCACCATTATGGACATTATACAAAAAGAATTGTCAAGACTGGTCTAAAGAAGATTTCAATAAATTAAATCTTATAGCATAGTTGGGCTTGGTTCTTTGGGGTATTTCAAGCAAGGAAAATATCAATCTGATAGTTTATTTAGAATTAACTGTAATCTTATCCTTTTCTTTTTAATCCATGTACTTATAATTTTTCTTTATGGATTTAGATATTATTTACCCTCTATCTGTAAATGATGTAAATGAAGTAAGTTTAATTATTGTTGACACTTTGTTCTGATGTAAACCTGATGTGTCTTAAATAAAAAATATTTTTTGCAAAAAAAGAAAAAAAAGAGACATTTAAGAGGACCAGTCCCAATACTGAGCATTGCAGATGGCACACCGCTTGTCACTCTCCCATCATCAAAATGAGTGGGGTTAACCACAGCCCTCTGTTGCCTGTCTGTTATCCAGTGCCTAACCCAGTTCACCACATTTGATCTCACCCCTAAGCTGATTAATTTCTTTATCAGTCTACTGTGTGTCACACTGTTGAAGGCCTTACTAAAGTCCAGATAGGCTAAATCCACTGCCTTCCCCTAATCTGTTTCCCTGGTTACCCAGTCGATACTGCCCTCCCCTGAACTATTTCACTGGTTACCCAGTCACAAAAGCCAATCAGATTCATTTGGCATGACCTCCCAACCATGAAACTATGTTGCCTGTGGTTTTGTAGCTCATTGGATTCAAGATATTCTACCAGTCTTTCCTTAAGCATGGTTTCCATTAATTTCCCCACAACTGAAGAACCGACTAGCCTATAGTTGCCAGCATCCTTCCCATACCTCTCAACCTCCGGACTCTGAAATGAGGGACATCAACCCTTAAAATGAGGAACAATGAGGGACACCACACCCTAAAACGAGGGACACATGAGGGACATCAGAATTTCAACATTTTAATAATTTAATGCACTGTTTCAGAGCATAACAGAGCCTGAAACTCAATGTAATATAACTAAAGAATAATCTAGAGGTTACTGTGTACCTAACCAATCCCTCCATGTCAGTGTTGGGGCAGCAGGCTTGGCTCATTCACTTGTTTGAGTCTCCACTCCCACAATCCCACCACTCCCACCCACACTCACTCCAGCCCAGTGGCTTAACATTTAAACCATTTGTACAACAGACAGTGCAGACCTGAGCAGCAGAGAGAGTATCTCCCCCCCCCCCAAGTTAACTCCTTCCCAACTGGCAAAACAAGTAGAGACAATCAGACAAAAGATTAGTACAGATTCAGAATCAGATCCTGATGACTGACCTTCCTCACTGACTGAGATAATGGCACTCCTCCATCCAGCAGGGTAGGGTAGGGCAAGCAAAGTGGCTCAACTCCTCCAGTGCTGCTTGAGGCTGAACTATAACTCTAATGGGCCGATGATAGTGCCATGACCAGAATCCAGTTCATTTCTGCCCTTCTGATTGACGACACCCGCTGATAGCTTAATTTAGCTCTGCCACTGTGCGTACAGTCCAGCTGGGCCAACTAGGCCGGGTTCACACACACAGAAGGAACTCCTCCTCGACTCCTCCCAACTGGTTCAAAATCTTTTATGACCAGCCACACAACAAGTCCCTGTCTGTCCTCTCCTTCAGTCCACACTCTAAAGTCTAAGTTTACCAAATTCAAACTCCCTTAATCCTCTGGCTCAAATTTTGGCTTTTACACAGCACTCCGTGTCCGACGACTGTCTCCTCACTTCTTCTGTGTCATCTAGCTGGCCGTGTGGCAGTGTGTGTGGGTGTGCATCAGTGCCAAGCCACCAAATTTAAGCTGTGCACTGCACCCTTTCATTGGTTGAGTGAGAGAGTGGAGGAGGAGCCACTGCAGAGGACCACCCTGATTCATTTGCTGATTTGCCAATGCTCAGGGTGAGTGCCAGCCTCCTTCCTCAGCCACCTGCGCTGCTCTGCTTGCTCAGTCCCAGCCATAAAATCCACCATACAGGATATTTAAAGGGTACATACTGTCTTGTCAAAGTCACCACAAAAAATCTGGGACAATGACGGGTGCTGGCGGGACAAGTTCCAGGAACGGGGCCAAATGCGGTAGTCCCACACAATGTGGGACACTTGAGAGGTATGTTCCTCCTTGATGTTGCTGTTATGTAGAGGGACCACTTCTGCTCTTCTCCAGTCCTCCAGAAAAACTCCTGTTTTCAGTGAAATATTGAATAAGGACATCAGTGGGGCAGCTAGCAACTCTCTTAAGTTCCTTTAGTACCCTAGTTTGTATCCCGTCTTGTCCCATAGCCTTGTCCACCTTCAGAGCTGCAAGTTGCTTCAGGAATCTTTTCAATGAAAAATAACTTGCCCTCCTCTTTGTTCCTTGCACTCCCTGGTGGTCCCCCCCCCCTCTTCTTGCACTGTGAACACTGAAGTACCTGTTCAGGGTGGCAGTTTTTTCTTGATCTCCTTCTGTGCATTCTCCTCCTGGTGCCTTCCTAATCCACACTATCATTTCCCTTGCTTTGCTCTTTTCTCTTATGTATCTGATGAAAGTCTTATCCCCTTTAACTACTCTTTTGACTAGCCATTCCTGTCTGCATCTTTGTTCCCTTCACAGCCTTACCTGCTTCTTTCTGTTTTACCTCCCTGTCCTCCTCCTTGTGTGTTTCCTTATGCCTCCTAAATACAACCTTTTTCTCTTTCACTTCCTTTCATGCTGTGGCTGGTTGCCTTAATTATGCCTTCCCTTATAGTTCCCCACTGTGCATCTAGCTCTCCCTGGCAATCCCTCCCTATGGGGCAGTTTCTGAGGAAGTCTCCCTTTTCTTTAAAATCTGCCCTCCTAAAATTCAGGACCCTCATCCTCATGTGGTTTGCCACTGTGCCTATCTTTATATTAAACCACATTGTATGATGATCACTGGTACTTAAGGGACTACCCACTGTGATGTCTGCAATGCTTTCCCTGTTGGTAAGCACCAGGTCAAGCACTGCCCCATCCCTAGTTGGTTCTTTGACTAGATACTTGAGAATGGCCCCTTGTAGGGAGTCAAAGATGACCCTGCTCCTTGCTGAAGCCACTGTTATTAGGCCACATGCCACATCTGACAGACTGAAGTCACCAACTAACAGCACTTCACCCATACTTGCCATTCTGATAACAGCTTCTCTAAGTGCCTTATCAAACTCATCTCCCTGTGCTGGAGATCAGTACACTACACCAGTATAAACAGCAGCCCAAGAGCCCATCTCCAGGATAACCCACAGTGCCTCCAGCCCTTCCTTTTCGTCTGGGTAATCAAGTACCTCTGTGGCTTTGATTCCCCCCCTCACATATAGTGCAATCCCCTTCCTCCCCTCCTCCCTAACCTGTCTCTTCTGAACAGAGAGTATCCAGATATGACCATGTTCCCGTGCTAGTGCTCATCTCGTTGTGGTCATCAGATCCTGGCTAGCCTCCACCATAATGGCCTCCAGGTCAGGAATTTTATTTCCCAGACTCCTTGCATTGACACACATGGTTCTCCATGCCTTACTCCCTCCCTGCCTGCTTCCCTGCTTCTCCACCCTTCCTGCTTGTGCTGTTCCTAATGCTTCACCTGACCCAGCTCTTTTCTTTTTACCTTGTCCATTTCCTGTCTATTTTACTACTTTATTCTTGTTTGCCTGATTTATACCCCCTTTTTCCTTTGCCATGTCCCCACCCTTGTCTTTTTGTGCCCCTGCTCTAGGGAGGTTTACTCACCTTAGGCCTTTCCTTCCTAAAGTCCCATCATCCAAGGGGGCAGTCGTTGCCTCCTGTGGTTGAACAGCCTCCCCTGCATACTTTAAATCCTCATACAAGTAACATTAAGACCTCTCAAACTGTGGTTCCCTTCCTGGAAGGATGCAGGCCATCTCCACTACAGAGGCCCATTTCCTCCCAGTTTGGTCCCCAGTCCCCAAAGAAGCCACAGCCCTCCTCAATGCACCATGCCTTCAACAACTTGTTAAATGCCCTGGTGCGAATTACCGTTTCTCTCCCTGGCAGTACACAGGTAACACCTTGGCAAAAGTCACCATGCAGGCCACCTGCTTGAGGCCCTTCCCCGGCTGCCCGAAATGATTCTGCACTACCCCTATTCTGTCCCTTTCCAAGTCATCTGTCCCCAGGTGGACAATGATGTCTAGCTCTCTCCCACCTCATTCTACCCTAGTGATCCTCTAAATACAGTCTCTAGCCCACCAAGCTGAAGTACCTCTCAGGCCCTTCTCCTCCCTCTTTCTTCCTCCTCCCTCTGCTCCCAAGTCAATTTCCCTAACAATAGAATCCCCCACCAGCATCTGCTTCCTTGTTAGCTGGAAACATCTTCCTTCCTCCATGGGGCTTCCCCTTCTGAGAACTCAGACTTTCTGCCTTCCCATCACTATAGGCACCTCATCTCAGCTGACTCGTCCCACCAATATGGTGAAGGAATTCTGCAGTGGTATAGGCTGATGGACATTCACCCTTCCCACCACCACCACCATCCTCCCAGAGCCCAACAACGTCCAAGCACTCTACCTCGACATTCCCCTTGGGGAGTGGTGGCATATTTGGTAGCCCCTGGGTGGGGAAGAAGGTCCTCTGTACCCTTGCCAGTTCACCCAAGTCCTGTAACCTCTGCCCTTAACTCAGAGAAGTAAATACAAGTGGAGCAGCAACTCAGTCTCCAGAAAGTGTCCCAAATGACTGCGACCCCACACCCATTGCACTGCACCACTCTCATGACCTTTCTTTTCTTTACTTAGTGTCTATTGAAACTTCTCTGTACCCTACTACCTCCTGTCTACTCCTGTTGTATTCCTATCTCTCCATGTTGGTTGCCAGAAACTTATTTTTTACCCTACCCAAGATAGAGTACCTCCTATTTTCCCATTTCTGTCCCACCTACCTGTACTTAACTTGTCCTGCTGTCTACTACTCTTTACCACCTGCCTGGACTTTATTTGTTACACTATGCTTTCACTTGCCTTAAATGTATTTGTTATCCTATTCTAGACAGGATGTCTCTTATTTTCCCTTTTCTAACCCTCCTGCTTGCACCTTTCTTATTCTGGGTGTCTATTGCTACTTTCCCAGTTGTGGTATGTCTAAAACCAGCAGCTTCCTCCTCTGTTGCCAGTAGTAAAGTAAAGTAAAAATGTATTTGTTTAAAATGCCCTTCCCAAGATCAGGGCGCTTTTACAATAATTCAAACAGTTTTAATACAAACTATATAAAAACAATAAATATAATAACCATAAATAACCCTTAGTTATCAAATCCCCAAGAATGCTTGGTTAAAGAGGAATATTTTAACTGTTTCTTAAAACTTTCCACAGTCAGGCAATCTCATATCTGACAAGGTAAAGAATTCCACAGTGTAGGTGCCATATAGGCAAACAATCTTCCTCCAGATGTCTTTAAATATACCCTGGGTCTCTCCATCAATACCTCGTCAGAGGATCAGAGTGAGTGGCAGGGACAGTAATGTTTACCTTTTTACCTTGATCTGGTGACCCCCTGCAGAGTCTCCTGCAGACTGTGGACAATCTGTGGAAGTATTGCAGATGTTCCAAGAGCAGGTACTCTACCTACGCACTGTCCCACTGGTGTAATGGGGCACTCCTTTTATCTCCTGTCTCCCAGTTACCTGACCACCAAACTTCTGGTAGCTCCATCCCCCCCATCACATCTGATACACAGGACTTCTTAATCTACTCAGCCTCAAGGTTAATTTCCTGAGTTAGATTCCCTACACTACCTTTAACACATTTATTAAAAGTCTCAAAGAGCTCCAAACACTAACTAGAAATCTCTTACCTCCACCTACTCAGTACACTGCTACTTTAAGAATGGAGAGGAAAGCTGACCCAGTGGCACTGAGGGCTGAGGCACTGCATGCAACACCTCGTGCCACACCAGTGACCCAGGTTCAGGAATGAGCCTGGGCTGCCAGGGGTTGGGAGGGGAGAGAGAGGATTGAGCATCTGGAGGACTGCTGTCCTCTCTCAGGTGATGGGGTACTTTGCGAAAGTACCTTTGTGAAAGTTTCTCAAAATTGCAAAAGTAAAATCCAAACACTTTTTGTTTCTTTGCCACTTCATAGCAAAAAAGCGGTTAGGGCTTTTGAGCTGAAATTTGCCTGGCAGCCAGCCATTGCCCCACAAATGTGCCTTCTGGTGGTTTGGTGAAAACATTTACACCAGTTCCATAGTTACGGTGTTCCAAAGTTGAGACATTTCCCACAGGATAACACTGCAGTGCCTGCAGCACCTTTAAGTGCCCATATCTTGAAAACGATTTGGATACGGATATTTCACTCTGGGAAGTTTAGTCCACCTTAGGTGGACTAAGCATGCATGGAGGTTTCCAAGTCATGATTACGACTGCAGTTGAATTTTTTTTATAGTTGCTATGGTTACTGAGATATTGTCAGATTAGTGTTATAAGGGTTCATTTTTATGACTCTGGGGCTGCAGTATGTCTCCATACCTATGGGAAAGTGGGAGTGTTGGGCCCAGAGGTCCTGCACTCCCACATATGCACACCATTATGCAAAAATGGGCAGCATGAAGGATCATGAGCCTGGAGGCCTCGCTCCCACATACCAGTTACATTACACTTTCTCAAAAAGAAAGGAAATTCATTGCAAAATACTCTCTTAAAGCATTAGTTAGAGTTGATAATACAGGGACAAAAGTTTGGAAATTCAATTTTAAGGATCCCACCACTACCACCATACTTCACCTTCCACACACCAACAGGTGTCACGGTGTGCCATGGGGTCGTCAGGCCTAACTCTTGTTCCATTCTCCTATACTGTACCATGTCAGATTGTTTACACATGGAATGGGGTGAGAGTTGGTCATGATGACACCATGGCACACCCCGACCCCTGTTGGTGTGTGGAGAATGGGAATTTGGAAGGGTGGTAGGATTGAGAACCCTAACATCGTATTTCCAAACTTTTGTCGCTGTACTATCAACCCTAACTGATGCATTAATGCAGTTTTTTGCAATGAATGTGTATATATCTATATATACTGTATATATATATATATATATATATATATGTATGCATCTATGTAGATATATATATATATATATATAGACACAGTATCTTATAGTGGCACAGTAGTGCCACTATAGTTAGGGTTGAGTACCCCATTTAAGGTTAAAGGGTGTTATTTTGCATCTTAATAACATTGCCACTGTATAATAGATTTGCCTGAAATTTGGCAGGCATGGAGCAGTACCATAGATCTCCTCTGGATCTGCCAAGTTTTGTAATGGTCAGATATACGGTTGTGGAGTTATAAAGTGACATTCCGTAGCCAATTTATGCTTTTTTGTGCATTCTTTGCTCGCACCTACAGGTCGCATGGTTTGTGTGACCGGTCCAAAAACTTCAGGGAACATGCGGCCAGTGTTCCTTATGTGCTTTTCAAAGATTTCATGAAAAAATAAGACGGTTCAAAAGTTATTCAAAAAACAACTTTCCCATTATAGTCAATAGGAAAGTTAACAAAAAGTTTGACAGTGGTCGCAAATGCAGTTTTTAGTGTCGCAAATGGCCCCTGTAGTGTCGTGAGTCAGCCATTTTTTTTTTCGGTTAGTGGTCACAGAAACGCTTGGCATTTGAATGTGGGACCCTCTTGGGACACAATTCTTTTTGAGTTCACCTAGTTGGACCCTGAGGATTCTAGCCATGCCTTTTTTGGGGGGTTAAATACCCCAGAAATATGTTTTTGAAATTTTTGTAAACTGTAGTGTGGCAAAGTAGTGCCGCATTTGCAACACTTTTGTGATTTTTTTTTGCTAAAGTGTCATGATTTGCGACACTACTTTGCGACATTATGGCCAAAATAACAGGAATTTTTGCCACACTGCTGCAAAAGAACAGTTTGGTCTTTTGGGTTGAAATTTGGAGGGAAGAAAGTCAACATCCCACAGATGTGCCTTTTGGTGGCTTGGTGACAAACTATTACAGGGATGCAAAGTTATGGTACTCCAAATTTGACACTTTTTCCCATAGACTAACATTACAGCGTCCACTGCGCCTTTCGGGACCCGTAACTCAGAAACGCTTCAAGATACGGACTTTTCTTCGGAAAAATGCTTAAGTACATAACTAGCCAGGAAAGTCATAATTTATATGAAATTTAAATTTTTTTCTATGTCGTACGGTTCCTGAGATATAAGCAGTTTAGTAGTCCAAGTGTTCATTGTCTGCTGCGAGGCCCATTATTATGCATACATTCTTTGAATTCACTGTATTTCTCGATGCAGCTGTTGGTGAAAAAAATGGGTGTACGCTTCGTTACTGTCACAGTTAGCATTCCCACTTGTGTTTCTGTGACTGTTTGCGTTAGCGTTCCCGTCTACGCCACTGTGTGGGTTACCTTTTGCATTTTCATTTGTACTTGTGTTTGCGTTACTGTTACCATTTGCATTTCCATTACTGTTTCTGTTTCATTTTGCATCACTGTGCGCATTACCATTTGCTTTTGCGTACATACTTCCGTTGGCATTTTTGTTTCCTTTGGCGTCATCGTTGCTGTTACGATTAGCATTTGTGTTTCCTGCTGTGGTACCATGACCGTGCATGTTACCAGTTTTGTTTCCATATGTGCTTGCATTTGCATTTCTGTTTGTGTCACTGTTTCTGTCTGCGCCACGGTGTGCATTACCCTTTGTGTTTGCGTATGTGCTCCCATTTGCATTTTCTTTGGTGTCATCATTGCTGTTACCATTAGCATTTGCATTTCCTAGTGCAGTACCGTGACCACATGCATTACCATTTGCATTTCCATACGCGCTTGCATTTGCATATCTGTTCACGTTACTGTTCCCATCTATGCCACCGTGTGCATTACCCTTTGTGTTTTCATTTGTGCTTGCGTTTGCATAACTGTTAACATTTGTGTTTCCATTACTGTTTTTGTTTGCATTTCCTTTTGCGTCACCATGTGCATTTCCATTTGTGTTTGCATTTCTGTTTGTGTTTCCTTTGGTGTCTTCGTTGCTGTTACCGTAAGTATCTGCATTTCCAGTTATGTTACCATGCCTGTGTGCATTATGGTTTGCATTTCCATATGCACTTGCATTTCTCTTTTCATTAACGTTTGTGTGTGTGTTTGTATTACTGTTTGCATTATCATTTACATTTGCGTCACCACGTGCGTTAGCGTTTACGCTTGCATTTGCGTTGCCATTACTTCACTATTTGTAGTGCACATTCTCAAAGAGAAGGGAAATTCATTGCAAAAAAATCCATTTAATGCATCAGTTAGGATTGTTCCACAGCGACAAAAATGAGGAAATTCGATGTTAGGATTCTCACCCCCCCCCTTGCACCCCACCCAGCCTGGAAAGTCATAATTTATTATGAAATAATTTTTTTTTTACGTATTACGGTTCCTGAGATATAAGCAATTTAGTATTCCAAGTGCTCATTTTCTGCTCCGAGGCCCATTATTATGCATACATTCTTTGTATTCACTGTGTTTCTCTATGCAGCTTTTGGTGAAAAGAAGGGTGTGCACATTTGTTACTATCACAGTTAGCATTCCCACTTGCATTTCCATAACCATTTGCATTAGTGTTCCTATCTACGCCACTGTGTGTGTTACCCTTTGTGTTTTCATTTGCGCTTGCATTTGCATTACTGTTTCTGATTGTGTTTAGTTTTGCATCACCGTGTGCATTCCCATTTGCATTTGTGTATGCACTTCCGTTTGCATTTGCATTTCCTTTGGCGTCATCATTGCTGTTACCTTAGCATTTGTGTTTCCTATTGCAGTACCGTGACCATGTGCATCACCATTTGCATTTCTGTACACTCTTGCATTTGCATTTCTGTTTGCGTTACCATTCCCGTGTACGCCACCGTGTGCATTACCCTTTGCGTTTTCATTTGCGCTTGCATCTGGGTTACTGTTACCAATTGCATTTCCATTACTCTTTCTGTTTTCGTTTTGTTTTGCATCACCATGTGTATTACCATTTGCGATTGCGTATGCACTTCCATTTGCATTTGCGTTTCTGTTTGTGTGTCCTTTGGTGTCATCTTTGCTGTTACCGTGTCTGAGTTTCCAATTATGTCACTGTGTCCGTGTGCTTTACAGTTTGCATTTCCATATGCGCTTGTGTTTGTGATTCTGTTTTCATTAATGTTTGCAGTTATGTTTGCATTACCATTTATGTTATTGTTTACATTTGCATCACCATGTGCGTTAGTGTTTGTGCTTGCATTTGCGTTGTCATTACTTCACTATTTACAGTGTACATTCTCAAAAACAAGGGAAATTCATGGCAAAAAACTCCATTTAATGCATCAGTTAGGGTTGTTCCACAGTGACAAAAGTGAGGAAATTCTATGTTAGAGTTCCACCCTTGCACCCACCCCACCCGCCCTCACCAACAGGCATCGGGGTGTGCGTTAGAGTCATCAGTCTAACTCTCACCCCATTCTCCTATACTGCACCATCTCAGTTTGTTTGCTCATGGGATGGGGTGAGAGTTAAGACTGATGACCCCAACGCACACCCTGATGCCTATTGGTGGGGGTGGGGTGCAAGTTGGGTGGGAACCCTAACTTCAAATTTCCTCACATTTGTCACTGTAGAACAACCCTAACTGATGCATTCAATGGAGTTTTTGCCATGAATATATATATATATATATATGTAGGATACATGATGGGCGACTGTGGAATATGGCAAATATTTGCATGAGTGCAGAGTGAACTGTAATAATATCACAAGTGCCGAAGGCATGAGTGATATTATTGCAGTTCACTCTGCATGAGTGCAAATGTTTGCCATATTCCACAAGTCGCACATCATGTGTGCAATTTATACAACAGGGCTAGTACATTTTAGAAACATTTTTTTCTGTGTTCTCTCCCTGTTTACTTTATTTTGGTAATTGGGTAAGTTTTTTTTTTTTTTTTGGAGGGACCTGGGAGCACTGGGCAGTTAAGTGATTTGTTCAGAGTCACACAGCATTGAAATGGAAGTTGTGAGAATTAAACACTGGTCTGGGCTGCTGGATGTAGGAGTTGGTTCATTGCTTGTTACTTTAACCTCTAGGCTATACTGACAGCACTGTTTGTGTGTGGTCTGAGTGTGTGTGTAAGTGTTTCTGAATAGGCTGGGAGTGTTAGATGGTATGAGGAACAGGTGCATGTGATTTGCAATAATAATTGTGTTACCTGCAGCTAGGAGTGAGAAACAGACTGTGTATTCAGTAAGTTGCAGGCTTCATTGAGACAGAGAAACTGTTACAGTCAGCACTCAGAATAAGAAACTGGTTTATGAAGAGGCTGGTTTGAAGATTAGAGCAGCACAACAGTGTGCTAGGATTGTCAATAACTATGGGACACAGGTGATTGTCTTTTACAATGCTAATTGAGTTAGTTGCAGGATTCAGTGAGAAAGAGAAACTGTGAAGCTATTAAATGCAGGCTGCAGCGTAGATAGTCTGACTCTGGTGACATCACCATTGTGAATATATTTGCTGGTGATGTAGACACTGTGGGTTTATCAGGAAATAAACCCGCAGGGCCAGATATTCTAAAGGGTTGCGCCATGCACAATAGGGTTGCACCTGCGCAAGTCTGAACTTGCTCCATTCTGCGATATTCAGCAGGAGGCAGTTGCACCACAGAAAACATGCTGAGCAACAGCGCAATGCAAATGAATGCATGCTGAACTGGAGGGAGGAACCATGCATAAACTGCACAGCCGATATTTCAGCTGGGCTGTGCAGAGTTGTCAGGCACACCCCCAACCTGCACCTGCACAGCACTTTGGCCAAAAAGGCTCAAGTAGAGGGCCACCACAGGTGAGCTGCTGCATTGCAGGGAGCAACACAGTAGCTGCCACCTGTGGCTGGCCCCCAACCCACTTCCTGTGCCCCCGCGGCCCGATCATGGGCAAAGAGTGAAAAATCCCACCACCACCTTCCCACTGGCCCGATCGCGGGCAACAGCAGAAGGTCCCCCTCCCCGACTGGCCTGATCGCGGGCATAGCTGAAATCCCCCCCACCAGCCCGATCATGGGCGGAAAAGGTTCCCTCCCAACATATCCCTGGTGGTCTGATAAGCCCGATCGTGGGCTAGAGTTATGTAAAACACACACCCCCGAACATATCCCCGGTGGTCCGATAAGCCCGATCGCGGGCTAGAGATATGTAAAACAACCCCCCTGAACATATCCCCAGTGGTCCAATAAGCCCAATCATGGGCTCGAGATATGTAAAACACACCCCTCAAACATATCCCTGGTGATCTAGGTTCACCCACCCACCCACCCACAGCCCCACCACCCGCTCCCCTGCAGCGGCGGTGGCAGCATCCCACCTGCTGCCCCCCTGCCCGCCGACTGACTGCCGGTAGGGCTCTGCCGCCCGATGGTGCAGGGCAAGAGCAAATGGGCGTGCAGCCATACCGTCTAAGGCAGTCAGATTTGTGAATGAATGGATTAATTCACAAATCTGGACTGTCTTTTATCAGTATAAACTGCATACCCATTGGCTCTTGCCCTGCACCAATGGGCGCCTGCAGCCTGAGCGATCGGTCGGCAGCGGGTAACGGGCGGGTAGGATGCTACCGCTTCGCTGGCTGCGGGGAGTGGGGTGGTGAGCTTCATGGGTGAGTGGGGTGGGTGAAGCTAGATCACCAGGGATATGTTGGGGTGTGTGTTTACATATCACAAACCCTTGATCGGCTGCTCATTCCTGGAATGTTGGTGTTTATATATCTCTAGCCCGCGATGAGCTTATTGGACCACTGGGGATATGTTAGGGGTGTTTTACATAACTCTAGCCCACAATTTGGCTTATCGGACCACCAGGGATATGTTGGGGGGGAACCTTTGCTGCCCACGATCGGGCCAGTGGGAAGTGTTGGGGAGGATTTTTCACACTTTTGCCTGCTATCGGGCTGCAGGGGGCATCTGGTCCCCGACAGCTGCTGCCTGGCAGGGTGCCAGGTGCAAGTCCTCGGGGATCGGCGCACCTGCATGCTAATGGCATGCAAATGGGGCCATAATCAGATGCAAATGGAACCCCCTGTGCCTTGCATGAATTATGGCCCCATTTGCATGTCACCTTTTGAATATCAGGATTTTGCGCATGGCGCAATGGTACTTGTGCCACCGCAAGTTGAATGCTCCACTCTGACCACTTGTGGTGGCGCAAGTTCCATTGCGCCATGCACAGTGGCTGTGGCCAGGGGTGATATTCAAAGGAGTTGCTCAAGGGCGCAACTCCTTTGAATATTGCTCTGGCCACACCCCTGCGCAACTATTTTGTGCAGCGCAAGGGCTTGCTCCACAAAATAGCGCAGTTTGAATATCCAGCCCACAGTGTCTATGTCATCACAGAGATATTCCACTGCAGTGAGAATACATGTTTTTATTGTCAAGGTTACATGCTCACCCCTATTGTATAAATATATATATATATACACACACACACACACACATATATACACATATACATATACATATATATATTAGCACCACTATAGATAGGGCTGAGTAAGCAGTTTAATGTTAACCCCCAAATTGTGCACATTAATAACTTTGCAAACATTTAACAGATTTGCACACAGTTTAGAATGCATGGTCCCATAGGGTAGTTGTCCTGATGTGCCAAGTTTTGTTGTGATTGGATGTGTTGTTTTCGGCAGTGCACAGTGAAAAAATTGTGTTTTTTGCATTTTTTTACCAGTTTTTGCAGATTTTCACCCCATCACACTGTGGCCACACCATTTGGAATTTTGGCCTGAATTTCTTTTTGTTTGAAAGAGGTTGTCCCAAGGAATAAGCCAGTATTGGTTTGGTTAAGCAATATTAATCTGTTCCAAGGTTATTCAGTTTTGAAATTTCAGGTTCTGAGCATGCTCAGTTCAGTCTTGAAGGGTTATTTTTTTTGTGAACCAGGATTTGCCTCATGAACAAGGACTTTGACAGCTCATGAACAAACATTTAAAAAAAATCCGTGTTTGTGAGAAAAAATTCTTTGTTTGCGAGCCGCCACCTTATTTTTCAATTTTTCTGACAAACAAAACCTTTTAACTTTCCAAAGGGTTGTCTTCTGTGGCCATTAAATTATGGGTCTTGTTCAGGTTGATGCCCTCTACACACCCATGGCACTGGTTTCCTTTAGTCTTGCCAAACAAATGCTCTTTTAAAAAGTTAAAATCCTTGTTCTCGGCTTGCTTCCGATCCTTGTTTCTGAGGAGTCAAAATCATTGTTCGTGAGCCGATCCTTATTTGTGAGATGTCAAAATCCTTGTTTATGAGATAAGG
Organism: Neoceratodus forsteri; assembly: GCA_016271365.2. Taxonomy (NCBI): domain Eukaryota; kingdom Metazoa; phylum Chordata; order Ceratodontiformes; family Ceratodontidae; genus Neoceratodus; species Neoceratodus forsteri. Next base: position 664,079,518 of record CM057456.1, on the reverse strand, counting down.
ACAAAATGTCACTGTCTCACAAACAAGGATTTTTCTCAAACAATGATTTTGACATCTCATGAACAAGGATTCGGCTTGTGAACAAGGATTTTGACACCTCATGAACAAGGATTAATAAAAAGGAATCCTTGTTCATGAGATGTCAAAATCCTTGTTTATAAGGTGTCAAAATCCTTGTTCATGAGAAATTTTTGTTTGTGAGGTGTTCAAATCCTTGTTCGTGAGAGCAGGATCGGATGGTCTTATCTCAAGAACAAGGATTTCTCACAAACAAGGATTTCTCATGAACAAGGATTTTGACACCTCATGAACAAGGATTATAGAAAGGAATCCTTGTTTGTGAGGTAACAAAATCCTTCTTTGTGAGGTGTCAAAACCCTTTTTCATGAGAAATCCTTGTTCGCGAGGAATCAAAATCCTTGTTTGTGAGGGGACAACCAGATGGCACTATCTCATACACAAGGATTTCTCATGAACAAGGATTTTGACACCTCACGAACAAGGATTCAGCTCATGAACAAGGCTTTTGACACCTCACAAACAAGGATATTTAAAGGTTGCTGTTTCTTTGCCAGTTCACTGCAAAGAAATGGTTAGGTTTTTTGGCTTGAAATTTGTAGGGTACAAAGGGGTTCTCCCACAGATACGAACATATGAACACTTAAAAACACCAGCAGAAACAGGCCTCATGGTCTATTGAGTCTGCTTGATTGTATAGCTAGCCTCTCAACTCGAAGATGCCCTGCCCACCCCTTACCTCCTCATTATTACCCCCCTCACTCTGTCCCATTCTCCCTTAAAACTGTGGTACAGGCTATTACCTCCTCCGGCAGAGTATTTCACTCATCCACCACCCACTCTGTGAAATAATGTCTCCTGACTTCCCTCTTGAATCTTACCCCTTCCAGTCTCATCTGATGTCCCCTCGTGACCCTCGCCTTCTAATCTGAAAAATCCCTTCTGTACTAGTCTTGTTAATCCACTTTAAGTATTTAAAGGTTTTGGTCACGTCCTCCCATCCCTCCTCTCCCCCAGAGAATACATGTTCAGCTCACCCAGCCTCTCCTCTTAGGAGTATCCCACTAATCCCTGGATCATCTTTGCCACCCTCCTCTGTACACCTGCCAATAATCTGATGTCCTTCTTCAGAAATGGGCACAAGTACTGCATGCAGTATTCCAGGAGCAGCCTGACCAGCGACCTGTAGAGGGGCAGGATAACCTCTCTATTTCTGGAGGAGACTCTCCCCTCTATACATCCAGCTTCCTATTGGTTTTGCTGCTGCCTTCCTGCACTGAGCTGACTTGTTCATACTCCCCGTTATAAGCACCCCTATATCCTTTTCCTCCTCAGTGCATTCCATCTGTACTCCTCCCTAGCTGATAGCTGCTTCCCTGGTTGTTAGCCCTGAAGTGCAATACCTTGCACTTTTTGGCATTAAACACCTATTGCCATGCATCTCACCACTCCTGTAGTTTGGTCAGGTCCTCCTTCAGCTCCTTCCACCCTTCGATGTCATCTACCACAGCTCCCATCTTTGTGTCATCCATGAAGAGACTGATCTTGCTCTGGACCCCATGGGAGATATCATCTATGAATATCCCAAACAATACTGATCCCTGTGACACCCCACTCATCACATCCCTCGGTGATGAGAGTTCCCCCACCACCACCACCATCACCACCATTTGCTGCCTTTCCTTCAGTCAATTGGTGATCCAAACTACCATTTTTATTCCCACCCCTATATATTTCAGCTCCTCCACCCCCCCACCAGCCTCCCATGTGACACAGAATCAAAGGTCTTGCTGAAATCCAAATACAGGACATCCACTGCATGGCCCTTGTCCAGTTCCCTTGTCATCCAGTCATAATACTCAATCAGGTTTGTCTGGCAGGATCTTCTCAAGATGAAACTCTGCTGCTGACTGTCCTGGTGACCATTGATGACCTAAAAGGTCACCAGCCTCTCTTTTATGATTGTCTCCATGAGTTTTTCCACAATTGATGTGAGGCTCACTGGTCTGTAGTTGCCTGGTTTGTCCTTAGGTCCACTTTTGTAAAAAGAAACATAGAAACATAGACTTTGACAGCAGATATGGACCTCTTGGCCCACCTAGTCTGCCCATTTCACTACCTACTGGATAAGTTGTAGATCCTAGTTAACCAACAGTCTATTTCTTCCTACACCCCACAAGAATTGCCTTATGCCTGTCCCATGCATTCTTGAATTCTCCCACAGTTTTAGACCCCGCAATCTTCTCAGGAAGTCGGTGCCATGCATCCCTACCCTCTCTGTGAAAATACTTCCTCAAATTGCCCCTAGACATCCCCTCCATCTTCAAATTGTGTCCCCTTATTCTTGCACATCTCTTTTCTGAAAGATGCTACCCTCTTGGACTTTGTTGATTCCACTCAGGTACTTAAACATTTCTATCATGTCCCCCCTCTCCCTCCTTTCCTCAAGGGTATACATATTAAGCTCCTTTAGTCACTCCTCATATGACTTCTCTTGCAGACCCTGCATCATTTTCATTGCCTTCCTCTGGACTGCCTCCATCCTGTCTATATCCTTGCAGAAATGGGGTCTCCATAATGGGATGCAGTACTCCAGATGGGGTCTCACCAACTGTCTGTACAAAGGGATGACAACTTCCTGTTTTCTGCTGGTGATGCCTAATCCCTATACATCCCAGTATCCCCCCAAGCCCTCCCTGCTGCCTTCTCACATTGCTTGCTAACCTTATGGTCATCTGATAGGATTACCCCAGGTCCCTTTCCATTTTTGTTGTTTTTACTACCTCCTCTACCATTGTGTACTCTTCCCTTGGGGTTTTTCCCCCAGGTGCATTATTTTGTACTTCTTTGCATTGAATCCAAGCTACCATACTTTTGACCATTCCTCCAACCTTGTCAAGTCCCTTCTCATCCTTTCCACGCCCCCTCGTGTATCAATCCTGTTGCAGATCTTTGTGCCACCTGCAAAGGGGCATGCTTTTTCTTCCAGTCCCTCTGCAATGTCACTTATGAAGACATTGAAAAGGACTGGACCCAGTCCTGAACCCCACAGTACCCCACTAGTAACTCTCCTTTCTTCAGAGTGGACTCTGTTAACTATTACCTTCTGTGTCCTGTTGTCCTGCCAATGTTTTACCCACACTACCACCCTGGGACCCACTCCCAGGCTGGTTAATTTGTTTATTAATCTTTTGTGTGGGACTGTGTCAAATGCCTTGCTAAAGTCTAGGTAGACCATGTCCACAGCCACTCCCTGGTCTACTACTTTGGTCACCATGTCAAATAAATCTATTAGACTCATTTGCCATGACCTTCCCACTGTGAATCCATGCTGCATTTGGTCCTGTGCCCCACTGGCCTCTAGGTACTCAACAATTCTTTCCTTCAGAAGTGATTCCATCATTTTACCTACCACAGAGGTCAAACTGACAGGTCTGTAGTTTCCTGCCTCTGTCTTGCTCCCACTTTAGTGAAGGGGAATCACATCCACCTTCCTTCAGTCCTCAGTTACCACACCATCCTCCCATGATTTGTTAAAAAAGGTAGTCAGTGATGTCACTAGTTCTCCCCTTAATTCTTTTAGAATTCTGGGGTGAATCCCATCGGGCCCCATTACTTTGTCCACCTTCAGTTTTAGGAGTTCTTTCAGAACCCTTTCTTCTGTGAAAGGACTGAGATCAACCCTCCCCCCTATCCAGAGTGCTTCTGTTAATTGGATTAGGTACCTCTTCCTCCTGTTTTGTGAATACAGAGCATTCAGTATCCCTGCTTTTTCACTGTCCTTCTCTGCCCATCCACCTTCCATTCTATTCAGCCTCACTATCCCTCCCTTTGTCTTTCTTTGCTTTCTAATGTACCTATAAAAGGTTTTATCCCCCTTCTTAACCAAATTGGCTATCTTTTCCTCAGTTTGGGCCTTTGCTAGTCTGACTGCCTTTCCTGCTTCCTTCTGCCTTAACTGGTACAGTTCTCTGTTCTGCTCCTTCTGTTTCCTTGTACTTCCTAAATGCTATCTTCTTCTCCCTAACCTTCCCCGCCACCTCTTTTGAGAACCATAGTGGCTTTTTTTATTTTGATTTGTTTATTTGCTTCACACACAGGTTTGTTGCTCCTGTAATGGCAATGTTGATGTTTCCCCATTGTTGCTCCACCCCTCTTTCTTGCTTGTTTGTTAGTGCTTTTCTAAGGCACTCTCCAATTTTGCCAAAGTCAGCCCTTCTGATGTCCAGTACCTTCACTTTTGTATAGCTTGACTCTGCAGCTGAGTTTATCATGAAATACACTATTTGATGGTACTTGTTGCCAGATGGCTACCCACTTCTAGATCAGAGATCTCTCACTGTCCCCATTTGACAGTACAAGGTCTAAGATTGCTCCCTCTTGAGTGGGTTCCAATACTAGCTGTCCGAGGCATGTCCCCTGTAGACCACTGAGAATGGCTCTGTTCTTTGATGTGGCTGTAGCAAAGGTGCTCAAGTTAACATCTGGCAGGTCCTCCATCAACAGTATCTCCCCTTTCTCTGCCATCCTAAGGATGGGTATCACATGTGCCATCCTCACGTCCTGTGGGACACATCCAGTGTCGAAGGTGGTACTGAACAGGTTAGCCAGTGGTCCTGCCAGGATCTCTGTTAGTTCCTTAAGTATTCTAGGGTGAATGCTGTCTGTAACCAGTGCCTTATCCCCCCTCAGAGTCCTTAATCCTTTCAGCACCCTATCCTCTGTAATCCCTATGTCAGTCATCTCCTCCCCAGCCCACTCCTCCTCTCCCAGGTGGTGTCTGCCCTCTTTCTCGTTTATGAACACAGAGAAGAAGTAATTGCTCAGTGCCTCTGCCTGGTCCTCACCCTTCTCCACCAGACCCCATCCTTACTAATCCTCACAATCTGATCTTTGTTTTTCTGTCTTTTGCTGATGTATCTGAAGAAGTCCTTTTCTCCATTCTTAATGCCCTGCACCAATCTCAGTTCCCTGGAAGCCTTGGCTGCTCTGACCAGCCTGGTAACCTCCCTGGGTTTCTCATATTCACCTTCCTGTTATCCCCCCTCGTAGTTTCCTGAATCTCCAAAATGCCTTTTTGTGCCCCTCATGCCTTCCATGACCTTCAGTATCAGCCAGCTTTTTTTTATGCCCTTCCATTCTTACTCCTTGTTCTTGTACATGTCTCAGTAGCCTCCATCTGCCCATTCCTAATAATATCCCATTTTTGGCAAGCATCCATATGTGGCTGAATTTCTGCCATATGCTTGCAAAAAATGTCCCTCATCCTTTTAAATTCCACCCCTTAAAGTCAGTCACCCTGGTACCAATACCTCCTGCTTCCCTGCCCATGTTGAGTGTGAACCATATTGTATGGTGGTCACTCCCAGTCAGAAGGTCCTCCACCTCCAGATCCCTTATAGCCTCCCCATTTGATAGAACCATATCCAGAGTCCTATCCAGTCTAGTTGGCTCATGGACCAACTGCACCAGGAAGCTGTGCTGAAATGTTTCTAATAAGACCTGCTCCCTTGCACTCGTGTTGGTTGGGGTGCTTCACTCCACCCCCAGTAGACTGAAGTCTCCCACCACCACAGTGTTCCCTTTTCTACAGACCCTTCTGATTTGCTCCCTATCCTGATCATGCTATTGGGCTGGCAACCTGTACACCACCCCCATCCTCAATGTCCTACTTTTTGTGAGTCTTGAAGGTGCATCCATAGGGCCTCTGTTCTGCCTTCCTCCACCTCCTCCCTTATGCACCTTATCCCCTCCTGTACCTATATTGCCATGCCCCCTTTCCCTTAGCCCTATCCTTCCTAAATATATCCTATATCCTGGGATCATCAAATACCATTCCTGGTACTGGGTGGCCCACATTTCTGTGATTGCCACAGTGTCCACCCTTCCTATTTCCAGGAGAGCCAGTAATTCTGCTGATTTGTTATCAAGGCTTCTCGTATTCAGTGAGACCATTCTCCAACCCATCCCTGCCCTCTCCCCTCCCCTCCCTGAAATCCCCCTCCTAATCCCCCCATGCCACTGCTCCAAGTTCCTCCCTGATAGTCTGCGGGGTAAGCTTGTTTGATTCCCCTCTCTGTGATCCCTGTATATCATCTGTCCACTCGCCACCCCCCACCTAGTTTAAATCCACCTTCATAGCTATGTATTCCCCTACCCTCTGCTTTAATACCCATTTTCCCTCCCCACTCAAATGTAACCAATCCCCTGCATAAAGTTCATTATCTCAGATTCTATCCCAGCCCCCTACCAACCCATATCCCCTGGATCAACACCATTCCCTTAACATAGCTTCCCACACAGCCTGTTCAGTTCCTTGAACCTCTCCCTCACTACTTCCACCATCTCCTCTGCCAAGTCTTTCTTACACATATGCATCATGAGATTCGGTTTCTTCCTACCCCTCCTAGCACACTTTAGAACTGACTGTCCACTCTGCCTCCAGTTAAGCCAGGTATACACTCCACCAAGATGTGGCTAAGCTGTTCCCCTTTATTGCCCCAACTAATCCCTTTAAGTATGGAGTCCCCCAGCACTACTACCCCTCCCTCTCCAGTCCTCATTTCTCCTCCACCATTTTACCTTGGTATCTACTGCTAGAGTCTGCTCAAGCTGCAACCCTGCTCTTCCTTCCTGTAGTTCCCTCCTCCATCCTCACACTCCTCCCCATCCTTCCCCTCCACCCTGGTCTCCCCCTCCCCTCTGCTAAGTCCCTCCTGTTCTCCACTTTAGTATTGCTCCTCTCACATTTACCCCACTCTCTTTGTCCATCCTTCCAGCTGTGCCCTTCCCCTTACCTCTACCACCATCCTCTGCCTGACTATTGACCTTTGTGCCATCCTTCTGCTTCCCCTTACCTACCCCCTCTTGGAGATCCCTCACACCCCCTCCTCCTCCTCCAATGTTGCCAGTACTGCAAACCTATTTCCTGCCCTCTCTGCCATGCTGGGTGCAGGCTCCTACCTCCTGCCCTTACCCAACCTTCCATGCTAGGCCACCTATTTCTATTGCTTCCACCCCTTCCCTGTTCCCCCAGTACCATTGTTCCACCCACGTGGGGTCTTAATGTTGCATTCTGCACAGCACTCTTCTCCCCTCCCCCACCATTTCTAACTGTCTGCCAAGCCACTGCACTTCTTCCTTGAGTCTCCTCTGCCTGTGACAGATTGGATACCCTCCTACCTTCCATGATATATTCATCCAGACTGCCACCCCACAACCATTGCAACACACAATTCTACACCCAATGGCCCCTCTAGCATCCTGCTGCCCCCTGTGCCACCCTCATCTCTTTCCCCATCCTCTTCCACTAGTGCTACTCCATCAGCTAGTGTGTCCTTCCCCAGCTCCCTCCATTTGCCTGTCTCAGCGTCTGCCTTACTCCTTGAATGCCCCAATAGACAGACTCTCTTATCTAATGTGTTCCTAAAAACCTCCTGCACTGCTTCCTACAAAGACCCTAGACTTAACCCTTCCCCATGCAGGGACGGTAATTTGAAATCCCCCCTAGATCCCCAGCAGTGCTTCCTATGAAGACAGTAGAAGACTGAGTACCCCTCAAACCGAGTATGTACAGTTGAATTTCCCCCTAGAAAAACAGTTACATACTCCACCAATTGTTACATACCAATCACTTTGAGTTTCCCTTATAATACAGAGCCCAAACAGTTTCAAACACCCCCCCAAGTGTCAATTAACAGTCACAGTGCCCCTGCTCTGTAGCAGATTTTCCAGAAATGGAACAGTACCTTGTTCCTGACACAGCCACAGTGCCCCAATCCTGTAATAAAGCCTCCAGAAAATTGAAAAGTCACAGTACCTCAGACTAACCCAGGGGCCACTCCTTCCAACAGGCTACTCCTCCTCCTGCCCCTTCTGATTCTCTTCCCCCAGCAGAAGACTCCCTGATACACAGCTCCTCAGATGTCCACCTCCTCTTCACTCTTCACCTCCAGCCCCTCCTGATGAGGATGAGACCTGTTCTGGTTTGGTATAAACATTGGCATTGGTTCCATAAATATGGCATTCTGAAGCTAATAAATTTCCCATAGAATAACATTGTGGTGAACACAGCACCTTTTGGTGGCTATAACTTAAAAACAGTTCGAGATACAGATTTTATGTTAAGCGCAGCTAAGCACGTGTGCAGGTTGCCATTCCATTACTGCAACTGAAGTGGAATTTTTTTCAAGGTTGCTATGGTAACTAAGGTATTGTTCCATTTGCAGCACAAGAGTTACTTGGAACATGTCTAGGCCTGTGCTACATCTCTACAATTATAGATAGGTAGGAGAGCAGGGTCTGGAGAGACCTGCACTCCCACATATGGATGCCATTATGCAGTAATGGGACTTCTGGGTCATCTATTATGCAATACAGGGAGTGCAGGGCCCACCCACAGGAAGATGACAGTTCATTACAGGCCCTGTACTCCAAAAATCTGATACTCCAGGCCCTTCGCTCCCAAAACCTTACAATGGTAAGATTACACTTTATCAAAAAAGTAAGGAATTTCATTGCAAAAAACTTCATTAATGCATCGGTAAAGGTTGAAGTGACAAAAGTAGAGAAGTGAGGTGTTAGGGTTGAGACCCTATCCCCCCACCCCACCCTACCACCCTACCCCATCCTTCATAGACCAACTGTTGACAGGTATGCCTTGGGATCATCGGGCCAAACTCTCACCCCATTCTCCTGTACTGTACCATGTCAGCTTTCTTACTCATGGAATAGGGTGAGAGTTAGGGCAGACAACTCCAAGGCATTGAATAGTAATGCAAATGGTAATGCGAGCAGTAACAGTAACGCAAGCACAAGTGCAAAAGGTAACACTTAAGAAAATGGTAATGTAAACACCAGCACAAATGTAAACACAAACGCTAATGCACATGCTTTGTGTCCAAAACAGGTGCATCAAGAGCCCACAGTGAATACAAAGAATGTAGGCATAATAGTGGCCCTAGGGCAGAAAAATGAGCACTTGTAATACTAAATTGCTAATATCTCAGGAAGTGTACAACATAGAAAAAAAATTTAAATTTCATATTATTTTTGACTTTCCAGGCTAATTTTGCACTGTATGTTTGCAATGACAAGTCCGTATCTTGAACCATTTTCGAGATACGGGACCTAAAAGGTGTGGCAAATGCTGTAATGTTACCCTATGGGAAAAATTGTCAACTCTGGAGTGTTGTAATTTTGGAGCCCTGTCATATTTTGGCACCAAGCCATGAATAGGCACATCTGTGGAGTCTTGGCTTTCTTTCCTGCAAATGTCAGCCCAAAAGACCAAACCATTGTTTTGCAGGAGGGTGGTAAAGATTTCCTGTTGTTTTGGCCATACTTTCAAAAATTACTTTTGCAAATCACAACACTTTCGCAACAAAAAAAAAACATGAAACCTTTGCATATGAGACACTATTTTGTGACATTACTTTGTACAAAAATTTGAAAAACATATTTCTGGGGGGTTTAACCCCCCCAATAATGATAAGGCTAGCATCCTCAGCACCCAACTAGGTGAACACAACATGAATTATGTCCCTAGTGGGTCCCAATTTTAAATGCCAGGCATTTTTCTGAGCTGTAACTGATAATGAAATGGCTGACTCAAGAAAGTAAAAGAGTAATTTGCTATAGTAAAAATGTACATTTGCGAAAGTGTCACAATTGTTAACTTTTCCCATAGATTATAATGGGATTCACTTTTTTTAATAACTTTTGAACCGTTTGATATTTTTTCATGAAGTCTTTGAAAGGCACATCAGGGATGATGGCTGGACATTCCCTGAAGTTTGTGGACCAAACATGCAAACTGTGCAGCCTGTAGGAGTGAGCAAAGAAATGCACAAAAAGTCATTTTATTTTGCATTTTGTGGCGCTCTGCAGCTCTGCAACCGTACACCTGACCATAAAGTAACTTGCCAAATACAGAGTTATTTGGTGCCAGACCACACATGCCAAATATCAGGCAAATCCATCCTATGGTGGCAAAGTTATTAAGGTGCACAATTTGAGATTTAACCTTAACATGGGTACTCAACTAACTATAGTGGCACTACTGTGCCACTATAATATTACTATATATATATATATATATATATATATATATATATATATATGCATGTGTGTGTGTATGTATATACGTAATAGGGACACAGCTGAGCCCCCATAGTTAGAGTTGAGTAGACACTTTAATATTAAACCTCAATTTTTGCATATTTATAACTTTGCAACCGTTCAACGAATTTGTGAAAAATTTGGAATGCACGGTATGGTATATCTCTTGATTTAGTAAGTTATGTTTTGCAGTTTCTGTGCAGCAAAACACTGAAAAATGCATTTTTCTCCACTTTTGACATATTTTTTCTCATGGCGCTGCGACCGCATCATGTGATCTTCTGGTCTGAAATTTGGAATGTAGAAAGACGTTGGGTGAGGAAACATCCCGCATTGGTTTGGTAAAACAATATTAATATGTTTTAAAGTCATTACATTTTTTATTTTCAGGTTCTGAGCATGCTCAGTTCACTCTAAGAGTTATATATTTTTTTTCAGACAAAGATTGGGCTCATGGTCAAGGATTTTGTAGCTCACGGTCTAGGATCCTGGTCCTGCAGAAAATTCCTTGTCTGTGAGCCACCATCTTGTTTTTCAGTTTTTCCCAAAAGCAAAATATTGTAGCTTTCTCCATACTTTTGGGCCAAATGAGGCATGTTTTTTTGTTCAGGGTGACCCCCTCTACAAAGCCATGCTTTTGGTTTGGCTCATTTAGTCAAAAAATAGCTTTTTAAAACATAAAAATTATTTGACCATGACTTGCCAAGGACCCTAGATCATGAGCTGCCAAAATCCTAGTCAGCAAGCTCGCAGTCAAGGATTTTGCTACCTCACAGACTAGGGTTTTAAGAACTTTATCATTGCATTCCTAATTAACCTTTTGGTCTTTTTACTTGAAATTTTCAGGGTATTGAGGGGATGTCCTACAGGTGTGAATTATGCTGTTTAGGTGTTGGGGAATTAAGCGGTTCCATAGATAATGCCATCACGAATTTGAGATTTTCCCCATAGGATAACATTGTGGCACCAATTGCTCATTTTGGTGCCAATAGCTCATAAATTATGTATGATATTGATTCAGTCTATTCATGTTATGTGCAGTACTCACTGTCATGATTACAATGACACATGAATTTCTTTCTAGCTGTTACAGTCCCTGAGATATCGGCAAATTAGTGTTATAAGGGTTGCTTGCCCAATAGAGCTGCTGTATTGCTGTGTAGCTATGCATAAGTGGAAGTGCAGGTCCTGGATGGCCCATGGTCCCACAGATGTAGATCATTATGCAAAAATGGGTCCACGCTTCCACCAACACATGCTATTTGGTCCTTGTATTACACCTTTTAAAAAGTAAGGAAATTCATTACAAAAAAACTTCATTTAATGCATCAGTTAGGGTTAAAGCAACAAAACTGAAGAAATGAGACATTAGAGTTGAGCCTCTAACCTCCAAACACCCTAGCCCCCTCCTCCACAGATTGACAGGTGACGGAGAGTGCCATGAGGTCATGAGGCCTAACTCTCACCCCATTCTCCTTTACTGTAGCATATCAACTTGTTTACACATGGAATGGGTAAGAGTTGGGCCACATGACCCCAAGACACACCCTGGCACCTATCAGTCTATGGAAGGGGATTGTTGGGGGGTTAGGGTCTCAACCTGAACATCTCAGTTCCTCACTTGTGTTGCTTTAACCCTAACTGATGCATTAAACAAAGTTTTTTATATATATATATATATATATATATGTATAAATATATAATATTAGAGGCAAAAAACTCCATTTAATGCATCAGTCAGGGTTGTTCCACAGTGACAAAAGTGAGGAAATTCAATGTTGGGTTGAAACCCCACCTTGGACCCCCAGCCCACCCCCCAAACTGGCATTGGGGTGCTCACTGGGGTTGTCGGTCCTAACCTTCACCCCATCACATGTATAAAGCAGCAGAAGTATAGGAGAATGGGGTGAGAGTTAGGGACCGAACACTAATAGGCACCCAGTACCAATGAAAGTGGGCTGAAATCAAATGAGGGATTTCAACACATAATTTCCTCACTTTTGTCACTGAAATGTCAACTATGTCATTAAACTGAGTTTTTGCCTCTAGTTTCCCTTCTTTTTGAGAATGATAATGAGAAATAGTGAATGTAATGCAGCGGCAGACGCTCGGGGCCCTCCAGGCCCCGTGCTCCTGCCACGTGATGTCTTGTGGCATAGTAACAGGAATAGCAACACTAACAGAAGCGCTAACAGTGCTGCACATGGTAACACAAGCGTGAATGAGAACAGAAAGGGTAACGCTCATGATGGTGTAGACGGGAACGGTCCACCATGTGATGTCTTGTCACATAGTAACATGGACCCATAAGCGGAAATGTCAATGGGCATGGTCACACAAAGCAAAACAGAAACAGTACTGTAGATACAAATGGCAAAAAATAATGTAAGCACAAGCGCAAATGAAAACGCAAAGGGTAACGCACATGGTGGCGTAGACATGAGCGGAAAGTGAAATGGGTATGGAACCGCATGCGGAAAGGGCAGCAATAACAGTAATGCAAGAGCATAGGCTGGTTTTCCCTAAAAGTTGCATAGAGAAAGAGAGTCAGTACAAAGTATATATGCATAATAATGGATCTCGGAGCAGAAAATGAGGAGTTGGAATACTAAATAGCTTATATCTCAGGAACCGTACGACGTAGAAAACAAATTTAAAAGTCATATGATTTATGATTTTCCTGGCTAGTATTGTTCTTAGCCCCATTTAGGGGGCTAAGTACTTTTTTGATGAAAAGTCCGTGTCCAAGATACGGGCCCTGAAAGGCACAGCGAATGCCGTAATGTTATCCTATGGGGAAAAAAGAGAAGTTTGGAGTGCCATATCTTTGGCTCCCTGTAATATTTTTTCACCAAACCACTAAAAGGTGCATTTATGCTATGTTGGCTGTCTTCCTTCCAAATTTCAGCCCAAAAGACCAAGCTGTTATATTGCAGCAGGGCACCAAATGATTGCTGCAATGCGTCAGATGCCTTAATGTTATCCTATGGAAAAAGCATCAATTTTGGAGTGCCATAACTTTGCCGCCATGTAATATTTTTGCAACACAACACTGAAAGGCACATCTATGAGATGTCAGCTGCGTTCCCTCCAAATTTCAGGCCTAAGCACCAAACCATTCTTGTGCAGCAGGGTGCCAAATAATTGCTGTCATTTTCCCACAGCCTAAAAAAGTACTGTCGCAATTTGCCAAAGCTTTCACAAAAATTTGCAACACTTTCATGAGTGCAACACTACTTAGCGAAAGTACTTTTTCCAGAAATGTGAAAAACATATTTCTGGGGTGTTTTACCCCAAAATAAAGACATGCCTAGCATCCTCAGGGTCCGACTAGGTGAATACAAAAATAATTAGGTTGCTAGAGGGTCCCAAATTTAAATGCCAAGCATTTTTCTGATCACCAACTGAAAACAAAATGGCAGATTTGCGACAGTAAAAGGGCCATTTGCAAAAGTAAAAACTGCATTTGCAACACTGTTGAACTTTTTGTTAACTTTTCCCATTGACTTATAATGGGACCTTATTTTTTTGAATAACTTTTGAACTGTTTAATATTTTTCAAGAAATCTTCAAAAGACACATTGGGGACCCCGCCACATGTTCCCTGAAGACTTGGACGGTCGTGCAAACCATGCGACCTGTAGAGCCGTAGAATTCAAAAGTAAATGCCGCGTGCAGATCATGCTTACGGTACTCCAAAGTTGACACTTTTTCCCATAGGATAACATTACGGTGTACAATGCATTGCAGCAATCGTTTGGCACCCTGCAGGGCCCCGCGCTCCTGCCACCACATTACATTCACTATTTCTCATTATCATTCTCAAAAAGAATAGAAATTAGAGGCAAAAAACTCCTTTTAATGCATCAGTTAGGGTTGTTCCACAGTGACAAAAGTGAGGAAATTCGATGTTAGGGTTGAAACCCCCTTTGCACCCCTCCAGCCCACCCCCCCAACTGGAATCAGGGTGCGCATTGGGGTCATCATTCCTAACTGTCATCCCAATCTCCTATTCCTCAGCTTCTTTCCACATGTGATGGGGTGACAGTTAGGCCCAATGACCCCAATTCGCACCCCATTCCCATTGGGGGGTGGGCAGGAGGGGTGCAAAGGGGGTTTCAACTCTAACATCAAATTTCCTCACTTTTGTCGCTGTTGAACAACTAACTGATGCATTAAACAGGGTTTTTGCCTCTAATATATATATATATATATATACGTATACATATATTGGAGGCACAAAATCTGTTTAATGCATCAGTTAGGGAATGGCTTCACAGGCACAAAATAATCCGATATTGAGTTAAAGCCCCATGAACCCTCAACCCACCCCCCAACTGGCATTGGGTAGTGCATTGGGGTAGTTGGCCCTAACTCTCAACCCCATCACATGTGTAAAGAAGCTGAGGAATAGGAGAATGGGGTGAGAGTTAGGACCAACAACCCAAAGTGCACCCTGATGCTGGTTGGGGGGGTGGGCTAAAGGGGTCCAAGGGGGGTTTTCAACCCTAACACTGAATTTCCTTACTTTTGTTGCTGTGGAACAACCCTAACTGATGCATTAAATGGAGTTTTTTGCCTCTAATTTCCCTTCTTTTTGAGAATGATGATGAGAAATAGTGAAAGTAATGCGGTGGCAGGAGTGTGGGGCCCTTCAGATGCCGCGCTCCCGCCACGTGATGTCTTGTGACATAGTAACAGGAACAGCAACACAAACAGAAGCACCAACAGTGGCGCACATGGTAACACAAACGTAAAGGTAAAGGAAACGTTAATAGAAGCACGAGCTCAAAGTGACACCAAAGCAAACAGTGACACAAACGGACAGTGAAGTGCATATGAAAACACAACTGCTAACGTGAACAGTGATGGCAGCAGTATTTTAAATGGAAATGTTAAGTGTCACAGCAAAAAGAACATGAAAGGAAACAGAAACGTAAACGCGAATGGAAGCGCACATGTAATTGCAAACCGTAATGTGCACAGGCAAGGTAACACAATTATAAATGCAAATGGTAAAGTTCAGATGAAGAATAATGCCAAAGGAAACAGAAATGGAAATGGGCACAGAAGCATGTACAGAAGTGCAAACCAAAACGCGCATGGGCACAGTAATGCAATTGTAAATGCAAATGAGAACAGTAACAGCAAAAATAACGCCAAAGGAAACAGAAATGAAACAGAAATTTAGCAACACGGAAGCGCAAACTAGTACTGCATGTACGCAGTACATAACTGCAAATGAAACAGGTAATGGTGACAGCAACAATAACGCCAAATGACACAGAAACACAAATGCAAGCACAAGCAAAAATGCAAACCGTAATGCACACAGTGGTGTAGACGGTAACGGTGCTGTAAACAATAATGGAAACGCAACTGGAAATGCTAACTGACACAGTAATGAAAGGTCACACCCTTCTTTTCCCCCCCAAAAAATGCATTGGAAAATACAGTGAAAACAAAGAATGTATACATAACAATGGGCCTCGGAGCAGAAAATGAGGACTTGGAATATTAAATTGCTTATATCTCAGGAACCGTATGACGTAGTAAAAAAGGTAAATTTCATATGAATTATGACTTTCCTGGCTAGTCTTGTACTTAGCCCCCAGTTATGGGGCTAAGCATTTTTGTGACAAAAAGTCTGTATCTCACACTGTTTCCGAGATACCGACCCCGAAAGGCGCAGACGCCGTAATGTTATCCAATGGGAAAAAGTGTCAACTTCAGAGTGCTGTCACTGTGCTGGCTTGTAATATTTTGTCACCAAACCATAAAAAGGCACATCACTATGATGTTTACCTTCTTCCTTCCAAATTTCAGCCCAAAAGACCAAACCGTTATTTTGCAGCAGGGTGGCAAAGGATTCCTGTAATGCGGCGGATGCCGTAATGTTATCCTATGGGGAAAAGTGTCAAATTTGGAGTGCTCTAACTTTGCCGCCCTGCAACATTTTTTCACCACAGTACTGGAATGCACATCTCGGAGTTGTTGGCTGTGTTCCCTACAAATTTCAGCCCAAAAGACAAAACCGTTCTTTTGCAGCAGGGTGGCAAAGAATTGCTGTCATTTTGCCATAGCCTGGAAAAGTAGTGTCGTGATTTGCGAAAGCTTTCACAAAAATTTGTGACACTTTCATGAGTGCGACACTACTTTGTGACACTACTTTTTCCAGAAATTTGAAAAACATATTTCTAGGGTGTTTAACCTCAAAATAAGGACATGCCTAGCATCCTCAGGGTCCGACTAGGTAAACACAAAAAGAATTGTGCTGCTAGAATGTCCCAAATTTAAATGTCAAGCATTTTTCTGATCACCAACTGAAAACAAAATGGTGGATTTGTGAAAGTAAAAGGGCCATTTGCTTATGTAAAAACTGCATTTGCCACACTTTCAAACTTGTTAACTTTTCCCTTTGACTTATAATGGGAACTTGTTTTTTGAATAACTTTTGAACTGTTTAATATTTTTCCACAAACCCTTCGAAAGGCACATTGGGGACCCTGGCTGCATGTTCCCTGAAGTTTTTGGACCAGTCATGCAAACCATGTGACCTGTAGACGAGAGCAAAGAATTCACCAGAAAGCGTAAATGTGTGCTCAGATCATGCTTAATAACTCCACGCTGTACATCCGACTGGTACGAAAGTTGTCTAATCCCAAGATGCATGGTTCTTGATCAAGCATTCCAAATTTTAGGCAAATCTGTTGAACAGTAGCAAAGTTATTAAGGTGCAAAATTTGACCCTTTAACCTTAAAAGGGCTCCTCATCCCTAGCTATGGTAGCACTATCTTGCTACCATAATATATTATGACAGCACGGTAGTACTACCATAGTTAGGGATGATGAGCCCTTTTAAGGTTAAAAGATCAAACTTTGCATCTTAATAACTTTGCCACCATTTAACGGATTTGCCTGAAATTTGGAATACATGATCAAGAATCATGCACCTTGGGATCTGCCAAGTTTTGTACCAGTTGGATATACAACGAAGATAATGGCATGATCTCTTGCCTATTCTTTATTTAGTAATCCTTCCATTGCCTAGTGTGCGTTTATGTGCCATTAGTCCGAAAACTTCAGGGAAACGCCTGTGACCAGAAGTCCCTGATGTGCTGCTAATTTGTAAAAATTTTGAGCGGTTCAAAGTTATTCAAAACAAGTTTCGATTATAAGTCAAAGGGAAAAGTTAACAAAAAGGTTCAACACTTTTGCAAATGCACTTTTTACTTTCACAGATGCCCCTACTACTTTCACAAATCTGCCATTTTATTTTCAGTTAAATGCTTGGCATTTAAAATTGGGACCATCTAGGCATGCAATTCTTTTTGTGTTCATCTAGTCGGAGCCTGGGGATGCTAGCCATGTCTTTATTTTGGGGTGAAACACCCCAGAAATATGTTTTTCAAATTTCTGAAAAAAGTACTTTCCAAAGTACTTTTGAATGTGTGACACTTTCGTAAATCTGTTCGAAAGCTTTCAGAAAACATGAAAGTACTTTGCAACACTATGCCCAGAATGACAGGACTTCTTTGCCACCTTGCTGTAAAAGAACGGTTAGACCTTTTGGCCTGAAATTTGGGGGGAAGGCAGCCAACATGTCACAGATGTGCCTTTTAGTGGTTTGGTGAAAAAATATTGCATGGCTCCAAAGTTACGGTACTCCAAAGTTGATGCCTTATCCCATAGACTAACGTGGTGGTGTATGCCACAACTTTTGGGCCTAGTATCTTGAAAACGGTGTGAGATGCAGATTTTTCATCATGAGTTGGGCTATGCAATACAAAACAGTAGCCAGGAACATAATGATTTCTGTAAAATTTAAATTTAGTTTCTACGTCGTACGGTTGCTGAGATATTTACAATTAAGTACAAAAAATTTGTTTTTTATATATACTGCGTATTACAATCATACATTCTTTGGTTTCATTCTGTTTCTCAATATAGTTTATACGAATTTCACATACCTAATTATGTGTTGGTAGTGCAGAATGTGATGAGTGTGTGCTGTCAGCAGTGCATTGATATATCATGGAGTGGGAGCACAGGTCCTGAAGGGTCTCTGGTTCCACCATTACATGTATAGATAATCATTGGTGGAGCAGGGTCCAAATGGCTCACGCTCTCAGCACCGCATCCCTATATCATCCAGTGGGAGTATAGCACTTGAAGGGAGTGTGGTTCCATGTCTGCATACATATATCATGTTGTGGGAGGACAGGTCCTGAAGGGCCTGTGGTTCTACCACTGCATGCATAGATCATGCAGTGGAAGCACAGGGCTCAGAGGGCCCTGTGCTCCCACCACCATATTTCTATATCTTGAAGTGGGACTGCAGGGCTAGAAGAGACCGTGTCCTCACCATCGCATCCATATATCATGCAGTGGGAGTGCAGGGCCTGAATGGCCTGTGCTCCCACCACTACATCCATATATCATCCAGTGGGAGTGCAGTGCTTGAAGGGAGCGTGGTCCCACCTGTACATACATATATCATGTTGTGGAGGACAGGTTCTGAAGGGCCTGTGGTTCTACCACTGCATGTATAGATCATGCAGTGGGAGTGCTGGGCCCAAAGATCCTGCGCTTGCACCACTGCATACATGTATGTTATGATGTTGTGGGACTGCAGGGTTGTGTGCTGCTAGTACTATATTAATATGCAAAATCATGAGGTCGGAGTGCAGGGCCCGAAGGGTCCACGGTCCCACCACTGTATCCCTATATCATGCAGTGGGACTGCAGGGCTAGAAGGGATTGTGTCCTCAGCATCATATCCATATATCATGGAGTGGGAGCGCAGGGCCCAAAGGGCCTGTGCTCTCTTCATTGCATTCATATTTCATGGAGTGAGATTACAGGTCCTGAAGTGCTTGTGCTTCCATCAGTGTATCCATAGATCATGCATTGGGAGTGCAGGGCCTGATGGGACCACACTTTCAACACTGCATTAAAATATCATGCAGTGGGAGCACAGATCCTGAAGGGCCTGTGGTTCTACCACTTCATGCATACATCATGCATTGGGAGTGCAGGATCTGAATGGCCCGTGCCACCACCATCGCATCCATATATCGTTCATTGGGACTGCAGTGCTTGAAGGGATTGTGGTATCTCCTGTGCATACATATATCATCTTGTGGGAGGGCAGATTCTAAGGAGCCAGTAGTTGTACCACTGCATACATAGAGCATGCAGTGGCAGTGGAGGGCCCAAAGTAACAAGACTGTATCAACATGTAGATTCTTGTTACTGCTTTTGTTTCTGATCCAGTTACAACTGTTATGCACTATGCAAAATCTTTGTATACTTCTTACTGCTTTGCTTCAGTTATAGTTCCCATTCATGTTTTAGACACTGGATAATTTTGTGTGAGTGTGCTTATAAAGACCTGTTCTGGTAGGATGTGATTCTTGTGTATTTGGGAGCCTGTAAATAGGTACACATTTGCTAGTGCTATCACTTATGTTGTACTTACTATTCTTATGAGTGGCACAGTTTCTTACAGTTGATTTGCATGCTTAAAAACAACAATGGTTATATTCAAACATTGTAATTTGATGGTTAAGTAAAGACTCGACACAGATGGATAAGTTGTTAAAAGATTTATTGCCAATTGGAAAAACTGGAAAGGGCCAATTAAGATGAAAAATCTTGCACAAAATCAGTCTCACAATACAACATTGCACGTGTGCAATCATTGTTTGGAATATATGTTAATGGTTGTCACATGCATAGTAAATAGATGATATTACTTGGAATAAGTACCTACATTCATGAAGGTATGTCAGCAGCCTCTAAGCAGTGATTATACACATGAAACAGTCATGATTTATTTTTATTGTGTTACTGATAACATGTATGTTCCTGGGGTGGGCAAAAAACCAATTGCTGAGTGTTTAAGTAATAGCAATATATAAATATTATGGTTTCAGTGATATTAGATAAGTGGTATGTCCAGTTAAGTATTTTACTATATATCGCTGAGCTGGTGCATATGGAAAATTCCCATCCGACCCCTCAATACAGGCGATCATAAACAGTCAGGAACAGGTGTGACATGAGTTGAATCAGCAGAAGTGTCTGACTTACAATTCTGAGTATTATTAACAAACATTACATTTACTTGCATGCGAAGTACAATATGTTTAATACCATAACAGATACAATATACATTTCATTCAATGTTTACATTAGCTACTACATGAGGTATGTATCAGTTAAGAGAAAAAAATTGTGCTGCATGCATTTTTTTATCAAACATTACGTTTTTAGATTTTTATTAGTATTACATTCGATTATATAGCAAGGACAAAATCTTAGTTGACTATTGCAGTCACACTTTTTCAACACCAAATAAGAATAATCAGCAAAGATGGTGAGACAAAATAACACTGAATATATCATAACGTGTCATCACATAGCTAGGCAATTGTTATAGATGTGTTATTGGAATACATAGTGGAATACATAATATATAGTGAAACAGTATTTGCACATTTATATTCGCTATGTTTCTCTACAAATATATACATTCGATAATAAGCTGCAATATTTCAGTATTCACACTTGCTTCATTTCACTTGCTTCATTATGTCTAAAGAGTTTTATATCTACATAGGTACAATTTCAGTGTAACAAATACATCAGGCATAGTTCAGCACTGTTGCATGGTGAAAGAATGATGATGTTGTCAAGATGTCAACAGATAGACAAAAAAAAGCTGGTGATACAAAACTTGCGACAGAGTGTTCTCTTTGGTGAATGAGATATGTGTTACACACTTATTTAAAATGATAAGGGACAACTTTTGTGTCTCTGCAGAGGCAAACAGTTAGCAACTGGCAACAACTTCTTGCTATGTATGGGTATGATACACCTACAAGAAAAGATATGTACAGAAGAGGGGAGCCAGAAAGGACTCTCTTTTGACATGTACAATCTTCAATAGACATGTAAGCATGGTTTCTCTAGTGACTGTGAAGACTGTTGGCATCGATTGAAGCCACTACAACAATTTCCACATTGTCACTGATCCACACAAGATCTTTTATGTCATAGTGCATGAAATGTCTCTGGCAGTATATCATTTTGTTGATATGCTACGATTTATTGACAGTCGTAGATTGGAAACAATCATACTGCCCTACGATTGACTCTGTCACAAAGTAGTCAGTAAAAAATGCTGCATGTTGTATGCTATTCTTCTGAGATATAAAGGTCTTCATAATTCTTCAATATTAGAAGATATGCATTTTTTAAGAGTCATGGCAGTCTCTGTTTAAAACTGCTTATAGAGTCATCACACTCTACCCATCCACTTCTGTACTTTAGCAAACAGGTGTAATGGCCAGAATGCATAGACTGATCAAGGTGATAGACCACACTGTGAATGTCAAACACTGATTGGTTAAAAACTATTCTACCAGCTGTGTAATCTGTAATCTATGATGGGAGTGTCAACTCTGAGCCCGTCAGAGTCAAATCGGTGCAATATAAGCAACAGATATTGAGATGAAGTCCTGAGATGTATGGACTGAGTACATGTGCCTCCACACCTTTCACAGGAGTGACCACTTTGAACATTGGTAAATAGCTGGTGAAATTTGACACTTTTGGCCTGAGGGACAAACAAAGTAATCCACAGCATGTCTTCTGTGGTTTGACGCTCTGAATGACCACATGTTACACATACATATTTGGTAACATATGACACAGTGAAGTACTGACACATTGGGATGCCGTCTTCATCCAAGATTTTTATGATTGCCATCACAAACTCACTGGCATCTTGCTGTATGTATGCAGCAAATGTTCTGCATCTGTTATATGTTCCCAATGCCTGGCGTAGGGGTGTTAGTGACTGAACATTGTTAGTGCTGTTAGAAGCCATGTTTACAATCTGCTTCAACTTTGTTGATAGGGAAGTGCTTTGTGAAGCAGATATTGCCTGCACAAAGTGTGGCATGTGAAGAAAAACTTGCATAGCTGAATTAGCATAGCAGTTCACTCTAGTGCTGTTGTCGAGCACTGGCACAGTAGCTACCCCAATTGATCTTTGACCAACTACTGGTTCTGAATGAGTAGTTGAGATTGTGACCTTTCTTGAACTCTTTAGAGTTGAATCACTTGTACTGACTTGTGCCTGTTTGCTGACAGTTGCAGATATCGCTGAATGATGTGAGACAGCCAGAGATGTAGGCAGTGGTATTAAAGATATGTGTGGCTGGTAGAGAGTACGTAACCTGTTGTACTCAATGACTCAATGATAGATCGCTTGTCAGCGTGTATCTTCTGAGGTGCAAGAGTTATGA
This sequence comes from Neoceratodus forsteri, assembly GCA_016271365.2. NCBI lineage: Eukaryota > Metazoa > Chordata > Ceratodontiformes > Ceratodontidae > Neoceratodus > Neoceratodus forsteri. Next base: position 664,057,063 of record CM057456.1, on the reverse strand, counting down.
TGTGCAGCCCAGACAGACTACAGACACGTGAAAGTGCTACGTAGCTCATGCCATCTTTGAAAATGTCTGTACCTATGTACACCATTGCTGAATCCAAACTTAAGCCCTAAGACTTGGGAATAGAAACACCATGTGCAACACATAATGGGAACTGTTTCCTGTTTATGTAGATAACTTTGAATACCTGAAATTTCACACAGGTATGTTCTATCTGTACAGATTGTTCCATGTTGTCAAAGTGAACTACAAGTGTCTCGATAAACATCTTCTGGACATTGTAAACAAAGTCAGTGATGTTACCATGGCACCATTTACCATCCCATGCTCAACATCGAGGTTATGACACAGCATGACACGTGCATTCCAGCAAAGTGTAAGGACAGCTTCCAGGCCAGCTGTGCACTAAACAACTGACTTCAATTAAGTGAGTCATTCAGTCATCTTTGCTACCAGCTTACGACTGAGAATGACACCATGAACTGTGTCAACAGCATGCAGAATAACAATTCCTTGGTTTTCTCTCTGCAGCATTATGCTGTTGAACTCAGCACATTTCTTCAGTCATGGCATAAGACACACGATGCGTGTGCCTGTGGAGTACACATCACTGAAAACATTACATGCTGTTTCCGTGGATGTAGTATCTATCCTGATTCTCCATTTATTCAACATAGTGACATGTCCTGGTGATAGAGAACCTGTATGAGCTTCATCTAAAAGTGATTTGTAAGCCAGATCACCACTTTGTCACATGTTCTCATACAACTTGACATAGATGAATAACTCCCAAAGTTTACAACCTCCAATGCAGCCTAGTGTATTCTTGGCCTGTTTGGCAGTCAGAGTTGCAAAGACATGTTCTGCACTTACTGGTGCAAACTGTAAAAGGTCTCCCAATACAACTATACTTTTGCCACCAAATGGTACTCCACAGTCAGTACCCAAGATCTCCTGTAGATGTAGGTGTATACAGGTGAGCATTACATTGGAGACCACACTGATTTCATCAATGATGAGTAACTTCATCTTTGTGAACATTGAACGGAGCTGAGATGCAACCTCAAATGACAGTTTACAATATTCTCCTGTTTTGCCATGTTCCATTGGCAATGTAAAGAGATGGTGTAATATTAACCTACCAATGTTGTATGTGGCTAGTCCTGTGGGAGCTGTAACAGCTACAGACATTGGTGACCCTGTCAGTCTTTGTATTTTAGCAGTGATGGCTTCAATTAGGAAACTCTTTCCTCTGCCAGTTGAGCCACTAACAAAGATCAGTAATGGTTTATAGTCAAGACAGTGACATTTTTTGCTTCATGTAATAGTCATGTCGAACAGCATCAATGACTTGGGAGTGAACCACTTGCTGCTGCTGATTTAGTTTCTCTCTCAAGTCAGATGTGTTGATATTGCAGTGTGTTCCATGTTGTATGGCACTCTCAACTTCTGAGATCAACACTTCTGGGGCATTTAAAGGCAGAGGCTCACCTAAAATACATTGTCCTTCTGGATCAACATTGTCTTGTGAGCTGACAGGAGTGTCCTCTTGAAGTTGTTTCTCTGCCTTCTTGAGCTGTTCTTTCTCAGCCTCCAGTCTCTGTATGCATGTCTCAGAGTATTTGGTTTTGGAACTCTCATAACTGAGATTGAATTTGTCCTCAAATGTATCACAGTCACCTTTTAATTCAGACTCATTCCTCCAAGGCTTAAATAGGAATAAGAGAGCAAAGTAGTAATGCTCTCTGCTCTCTGATGTGCCTAGGTGCAATTTGCAGTGGTCTATGAGCCAAGGCTTGTGTCTGTTTACAAGACAGCCATCCACTCCTTTCACCTTGTAAATGTGCCGTGTTGAGTCAGGTGATATATCTACCTTGTAGTCATACCACTTAACCACCTGAAATAGACACATATCATCCATGTAATCATGATGATGTGGGTAGTATGTGTCAATCAGATTATTCTTCAAGATATGTTTTGAAGAACGTCTGTTGGCAGCGGGTTCCTCTATTTCAGATTGAGGGATAAGTACACATTTGCATTTCTCTTTGTAGTTCACACTGAGAAAGCAGACAGCATCAGACTTCCCGTACAGATGTGTACCCATTAATTGGTCACTAGCTTCATAGGCACCACATTCTCTGTGTGAGAGGGTCTTCAAGCCGAGTGACCACAGCTGAGATGTCAGGCTTTTACTTGAGCTGGCAATATCCTCCCAAAGATCTTGAAAGTTTGTCTGTTCATGCTTGGTAATGTATGAAGTGACGTACCGCACCAGGGCCAATGAATTATCGGCCACAAACTGAACATCTATGTTTGCTTGCCACATTAGGAGAAGAGTCAGGTTGTAGTCATTGATATACACCTCTTTTTCATCTCTGGGTAACTCATATAGTCTCTTGGTTGATTTTTCCTCCAAGTGGTGTCGCATTGCTGAAAAAAGTTCATTCATGGAACCATCCTGACAAACTTACCTAGGGAATCAGAAGCGACATCATGTGTACCAATCAGATTTGTTCTTTATTACTTGCTGGCAGTACTTTGCACAAATATGCCACTGGAATTTTTGTGCCAACTTCCATAATGTGGGGCTGTAGTACTTGTCTGGAATGCAGCAAATGATGTATTTCTTGATGAATGCTAGCATTTGTGCTGCTTCATGCTCACCTATGCGTGGTGCATCCTTGATCCACAATAGCATGTGAATGTGAGGAGCACCCCGTGCTTGATATTCCGTCCTCCAGAAATAATGTTCCACATAACCAAGAGGTGGATTGTCCTTTGATAATATGAAAGTCAGAATGTCATGGAACTACTTGTGAAAATGTCTTGTGACAGACACAGGGTCAAGTGAGCACATTTTATCAACAGTCATTGAGGAAATGCCATTGATGTCAGAATTGGCCCACTTCATCAGTTCAATTACTTCGTCCCAGGCATATTTAGCACAACTGAGTGTGACAAACCACGTGGCTGGACCATACTCTCACAGCATTGTCATCACCTCAGAGTGTCTACGATACCAATATTCTTTGGTTCCACATAGACTAGAGAAAATGGAAGACAGATTCACTTACACATTTTCATCTTTCTGCTTTAATTTCCCCAGAAATTGAGCAACTGTTATTCCATCTAGTGGAGTTCTGAGACATATTGTATGTGCAATAGATGCAGACAGAATGCTAAGTTCACTCTCCCAGAGGAGATGAAATAGGTACTGTATGTTATGTCTGAATTTTTCATCCTTACTTAAGACACAGCTAGTACGGTACTCAGCACCCTGCACACGCACTTCTCTTTCATCTAGGTGTCCACCTCACCCTTTTGGGAATAAGTCTGGGAAACAGCGTGCTTCTAGTGTTGCCTCCCATATGCTGACAGGTTCACCTTCCACCTGTTTCATTTGATACAGATCAATGTTGTCACCCACTGGATCTCTACTATGCAGCTGGTTAATTGTGTACTGTTCATATACGTTAGCATTTTTTTGTACATTGCTCTTTTCTATCATTGGTTTTGTTGTCTCCAAAACATTATGTTGAAGTGATAGACTACTCATGTGCTCAATATCAAGGTCTGCATAAAAGGGATTGTTGCTCTTCAAATAAGTAAGTGTAAGCTTCACCTTCTCTACATTGACAACATCTTGCCAGATGACCTTGGACTTTGTTGGTACACTGTTTACAAGAATCACCAAACTATTTTCTGTTGAGATTGCCTCCTTATTTTCCTGTAAAGGAAATGGGAGATACATGATGGAAGCCTTGAGAGATCTGATGAGTTCTTTCTGTGGAATGTTCCATGTCTTTGTGTTCAGATGTAAAATGGTCTGAAATGGCTTCATTGTCAAACATATTCAATGTGGCAATCTCAGTTGGTGTGGCATGTGCCTCCATATTATTCAACACTCACCTTGGTGGCAGAATGTTGCACTTTAGTTTGGAGAAACAGTGTTTGCACAACACAACTGTGGGCTGTAGCTGAAAGTCAGATTTCAAAAGCAAAAATGCTGAGAGTCGGAACCACATGTCATTGTATGGTGACAACATTTCAAGGTTTACTGTGATTGTTTGTTTGCTGTAGCAGAGATGATCACGGAAGACACATACAGAGTCAAACTTTTGAACCTTTGCCAGTTCAAATTTCACAATATCTTTTCCAAACTGTTTCAGAATATCACTTTCTAAGACTGAAACAGATGTTTCATTAGAAGTTGTTGACTTATAAATGCTTGTTTCAGATACAGAAGTGACACATTGCAGTTGTTTGATAAATGTCATGTCACCAGGCTGCAGTAAGTCATTCAAGCAAGTGTACTGGTTGACAACTCAGAGAACTTCATATACCCTGTATACAAAGTTCTGCATGCCTGTTTGATGCACTCCCAGCATCCTCATATTGTGAAATACACTGTCACAAACAGTGCTATCCAGGCATGCTGATGAGTGACCCATAAGTCCAGTATATGGATGTACTTCACAAAAGTCAATCTTGTTAAACAGTTTATATCTGTCTTTCCAATCTGTTATTACAAATAGGTTGATGAGCTGCTTAACTTTGTCAAAAGACGATTGCCTTCAGTTGCAAGTTTCATCACATGGCCATGAGAGGTGTGATGTTTATGATTCTCAGTGTTTACCTCAGAGTCATCATCTGACTCCATTGCTGTGTCATAGTCAACACTGAGCACATTGACTAGCTTACCGGACTCATCAATGGTGAACTTGCTGTCTTTTTGCTGTGTATAATAAGACTCTTCCCAAAAATATGCCTCTGAGTGCTGTGTGTGCATCCAGTGACCTGTGAAAACATCACAGAACTTTTGGACAGGCAAGGTAGGATACTGCTGTAGCCTTTTCTTGATGTCGTAAATAACTTTCCTGAATATTTCAAGCACGTGAGACATCTTACACTATAAACGTTGAAGAACAAATAATGCTCTGTTCACAAATGTACATACTTTGAGATGTAATTTCATCAAAGACAGGTGACTCTGTCTTTTTGCGCTCATGTCTCAACACAGCAGCAATAAGCCTGTCGATCTTAGCTTTTGATGCTAAAGATCGAAAATACTTTTGCTTTCTCAGATGCAAATCAGCAGGTGTACATTTGTGGTGCTGTTTACAACATGCAGTTATGCTTGCTGTGGCAATGGTTGTGCTGTGCCTGGCAGTCTGGAACAACTGCTGTTCATGGGAACATTTTTTTCCTTGCTGATGAGCAAGTTTTTAACTTTGTTGTGGAGTGAGTTGATGTTGAACTCACTATTCCAGTAGAAGTCTGAATTGCTTTGTGTCTTGAACTGACATCACTGCTCTTTTTATCACTCTGAAGCAACAGTGAAGTACTACGATACCTGCTTCATCTTTCTACTGAAGTATGTCTATATTTGCTCGGCATCTTAGAAATGTGTAGTTTCACAGTAGTAATCACCAATCGTACAGAAGTCTCAGACACCTGTATAATAAATAAATACAGAAAAAGAAAATATTACTATCCGTTTGAGATATTCATTTCTAATATTCTATGTTGATGCACATTACTTATCTGTTGACCATTATAAGAAAGTTCTTAGAAATGCTATGATCAGATTTACTGTCACGGTTGCAGTGGCATTATGTAGATCAATGCTATGATGTTTTTCCATAGTATTGTCACCATGGCAGATAAATTGTTCCTGTCAACTTTTCATGTTCTATGCCCTCAAAAAATGACTGACTGATGCCTTCTGATTTTGGCTTAGTACTCTTTAACTATTTCTGGAAGGACTATTATATTAACAATCTGAGTGTTGATGACAATACATTAAAAAAACATGATTGTGGCACTTTTTTGAAAATGTATTTATCATGGTACCAACAATGCATTCACATGAGTAACTTTGACAGTGAATAAGTGATGTGCTTGGGGTAGGATAGCAATTTGGTACGCCACATGAAACATTCTGTGGTTGAAGCGTTATTGTGTAAAAAATTGTCTCAATAATGTAAATAATAATACCTGGCAGGATAGACATTATTAGGGAATAACACAATTACTAGGGCTTTTAAACTTGGGGCAGTGAGTGGGAGGAGAACCGGGGTCCTGAATCAGAGAAGAGGAGGGGCAGAGTGCTATAAAAACTTGCGCTGCTCACAGCCAGCTGTGCTGCAAATTTACATCAGCTTCAGCTGTTTTCTATCTCCCTTTTCATCAGAAGTTTAAAGCTTGCAGTTTGGGAACAAAAAGATCATCTGCCTTTGAACTGTGTACTTTGTTTCACCTTTTGCTGTGTACTTAATTTGTGCCAGTTCTCCACTCTCTGTGGGACAGCCTTGTAACCTGCCTGTTAAAGCTCTGGTAAACCAGAGAATTGTAACTTTTACACCTGGGGCAGTGAGTGGGAGGAGAACCAGGGTCCTGCATCAGAGAAGAGGAGGGGCAGAGTGCTATAAAAACTTGCACTGCTCACAGCGCGAGTGCTGTGGCACTAGCATGAGTGGCACAAGCGCCACTCCATAGAGAAAAAGGCCGCTTCTAAACTGGGAGACTTTTAGGCCCAGATTAGTTTGGTAATTTGGAAATATTTTTGCTTTAAAATGTTTGGTTAGAAGTATTTTATGTTAAAGTCTAGGTGATATTAGGATAATTTCTTTGTAAATTAGAATGGGGATCTAATTTTAAATTTTTTTTAGACATATTTTAGTTGTGGAAATTTCTTTGAAAATTGTTAATGTTTAATTTTTTTAGGATGTTTATTTATTTGCTGTCTTTTGAGTGTTGTAACTCAGAAAGAATTCATCACAGCAAAAAAATCTGCAAACAAAAAATATTTGGTAAATTGTTTATTTTTATTTAATCACAAAAAAACAATTGTAACAAACCAAGAAGGAATACTTTTCAGAGAATATTAAGAAATTAAACTTTGGGAGGATGTTATAGGCCTCTAAATCCTTTTAGGCCTAATAATGCTATATCAGATTTATCTGGGGCAAGTTGTTTTTTACTAATACTGGGGGGAGATATTGAGGTGAATCTGGGGCCTTCAAATTTAGAACTTAAAATCTTTCATGATAATGCACGTAGCATTAGTTCTAAATCTGATCTTTTAGCAACTTTACTGAAAGATAAAGATCCATGTATATTAGGGTTAAGTGAAACATGGCTCTCAAACAAATATCGAGATGAAGAATTTGGCACTCAGGATTATAAAGTATGGAGAGTAGATAGAAAAACTAGAGGTGGGTGTGATGCTTCTTTTAAAACGTACATTAGGTTTTTCAGAAATTATAATACAGGGTAGTGAAAATAATATAGAATTTTTAGCTGTATACCTGGGACACCTAGGATTGGTAATTTCGATCATTTATTCATCCCCAAGGGTAAAAATGACTTACCTGGAGATAATTCTAAGATAGCAGATAAAGTAGGAAGTAGACCATTAATTTTGATGGGAGATCTAAATTGTGATTGGAAAAATATTAGAGGGAGACAATTAAAAAATATAGGGCTAGATATTCAAAACGGTGCCCCAGGGCTAAATTAGCACTGCCAGGCAGGCAAACTGTGCCCTGAGCAAAAACATAGCTATATTCAAAATGAATAGCCCAGTGCAAAACCAGCTGAATATAGCAAGCTAAGGAAGCCGGGCAAACAGGCCCAGGAGTGCAGGGCAAACATTGCCCAGGATTAAGACAGCACTGAATATAGCAGAGAAGACCTCCTAGTCTCTGTAATGTAATACTCTGCAGTCCACTATTGTCCACTCAGAGTCCATGATGGTCTATGAAATATGTATTCAGTGATTGTAATGTCTATCTATGTCCTGTAACAATTTGTACTATGTGTGGCAGTATCTCTGCCCTTATACAAGCGTTATTATAGCTGTTTTTTACTGTATCATGCTGTTTCTCCAATGTTGCCATGTATGTATACTGTATGTTTTGTGCTGTCCCGGGTTGTTCCTGAAAATAGGCATACTACTTGTCTAGTGTACTTACCCGGTAAACAAAAGCTAAATAAATAAATAATGACAGCACTGAATATAGCAATCAGACAGAGGCAGTGCAAACACCCACAGAAACAAAGTGTCAGAGGTGTAAGCAGCTGTCCAGGAACACAGGAAAGCAAAATAGCCCAGCCAGACACAACTGCAGTACTAGTGAAAGCCATGGAATAACCTGGACCCAAAAGTGAAAACAGAATACCACAGAACACTGTCAAATCCCAAGTCCACTCCAAAAAGACACAGGACACAAGAATGTCAAGCATAACAAAGTATAATGCGAAAAGGGAACAGGTAAGCACAAAGACAACAGAACAAATATACAGAAAAACAAAAGCAAAACACAGCAAAACACTGTTTGTAAAATGGGGTACAAGAAAAACATAATGAAAGGGAAAAGGGCAGGTTTAACAAAGGGACTGAAAACAATGGGGAAAACAACAGTAACAGTGCAAACAGGCAAATATTAAATATATCTACAGTACAATGAGGAAAGAATGTGGAAGGGAGAGGGATGTGGACATAGGAAGCAATGGAGGGACACAGGATGGCAGACATAGGGCTAGGGACAGTGGGCCAGGGACAGGAAGCAGGCTAACGAAAATAGTAGGCAGGAGTTAGGTGTGGGCAGGCGCTGGCAGACGTTCATCCAGGATGGCTGCAACCCGCCTCATCTCAGCAATCAACACAGCCTGCTGTTCGATCAGAGTACGCTGTTGCCGCACCACCCTCCTCAACAGCTCCTCCGTGCCTTCACCCTCTTCTGGATGGGTGACCCATGGTGACGCCCGATGTGGACCTACAGGAGAAAGGGGGACCATATCAGGACATGACGATGACACAAAGGCACCATGTACCACCACATGGTGGACAGCATGCCCCAACAACCATGCCCATGTGCTAGTACAGAACAAACCACAACACACACTAACATGTGCCTACAGGACAAGGCAGTATGTAACAGGCAGCATGCAACACTCCAATGTACATGGATTTGCATAGATGTATGCTGAGAAACCTAACACAGTGGAATCCAGCCAGCACAGCGGTATGCAGACTGCAACAGTGCAAACAGACAGCCACCCCCTGAGATGTGAATGACAAGTGGACACTGAATGACATGCACATGGGATGACACATGGTGGGACATGCTGCCCACGGTCACACAGCTATAATACACAATACAGATGACACCAGCTGGAGAAGGTGCCACAGCCCCAACCAGGTGTGTAACCAGACATGCCTGTCCCGTACTCCCCCAACAGTGGCTCACCCTCACTGCTGCCCTCCACAAGAACTGTAGAGACCCAGCCAAACTGCCACCCATGATGCTATAACACAGCAGCTGTACAAATGATGACAGGAAGCCCTGAACAGGTGGGTGACTGACATAAGTGTGGAACAGTGGCAAGTGACGCAGATAGAGACTCAACATGGACCACAGAGACCTAATGACCACAGAGGACAATGACACTGGCAACAGAACAGTAGGGACTGCAGGATGGGTAACCAAGCAGTACACAACCATGGAAAGTGCCAATGCCCACCCACACCACTTGCCACAACAGAAGGATAAGGGCCCCACACTAGTGAAGAGCATGGCACAGGGCTGTGCCACCACCCAAAGTGGCAGCACCTGAAGCGCACATGCAGAAGACACACACACATGAAACAGAGACATAGGCCATGGTCCACCAGTGGCAGTGCAGCAGTAGAGCCAATGGTATGCACAGGACAGTGTCACCCTGGTGGTCAAGGCATGGCGAGGCACACCACACCTGTGGGCAGCATCTGCCATAGGGCCTGACACCCAGCACACCATGCTACCACAGAACAACCCCTGCAGCACACCTGCATAACCTGTGCACAAACACCATGCACTGCAGGACTGAGGACAGCACCCTCTAGGGGACAATGGCCCCACAACAAAGCTGGAGCCCACAGGCAGGGGTGTAGCCAGGGAGGTCACAACTGCACACCATGTGGACACACTGCTACCTCTCTCCCCATTGTTAGGGTGAGCTACCCCACCCCGGAGTGTAGCCAGACAATATACAAATGTACACCAGGATTGTGTCTGTTGCCACTATTGGCATAATAAATACAACTTATGAAACCCATGACAATAGGCGCTGCCCTGCATGCATAAATAAAAAGCCATGCATTGCTCCCCAAGACACCCACATAACAGCCCACAACCTGTACAGTTGCATTGTCCATGGGATACACAGACAGTCATAGTGACCAGTCCTCCTAGTGTAGACCCCAATGAATTAAATCACAGAAAGGTACAACATTGTCTTTGTTAGGCTTCATAGAAAAAGTAAGCAGTTCAGAGCCTATTTGCCACCTCCCCACCAGAAATCAAATAGCACACCATTGAGTGCTTGGAGGATGCCTGCCTACACACATGCCGCAACAGGCACACATGCAATGCACAGCCACACAGGCCCGTGTGGCACCATAGTCCCAGAGGCTCCCTCCCCAACAGCTCCGTGCATGTCCATCACGGAGGTCGGACAAGGGCACACAATAACATACCCATGTCCTCGCCACCATGACAGTACACTGGCAGGGAGATACAGGCACCACATGACACAGTGTCCTCCCGTACGCCATAGTGTGCATTGCCCTGGCATGCACTTACAACATGCCCTGCACAGATACTGACACATTATACATGGTACTATGAATGAGACATGCCATGAGAAGTGGAGAACAGTGTTGCCATGGCAGACAGGACAACAGCAGCAGCAGTAACAGGCAGCATGACAGGCTGACCCCAGTAATCCCCCACCCCCAGGCATGACGACTGGCCTACGGCCATGCACAGACATGCAGCATCCTTCCACAATGGTGGACATAACAGCAACATGATGCACATGGCAGTACAAGGCAGATATCAGTATAACAATAGATAACACATACAGCAAGCCATGTCTCAGGCTTCACAGAAGAAGGCAAGGCACTGGAGGCAAGGAAGACATCACAAATGCATGCAGCCATATCACATCTGGCATGGATTACCTAGCCAACTGTGCCACAACACCAGACACAGCACTCTAGTGCAGGGGTGTAGCCAGACATTCACATGTTGTACACACAATCCCTAACAGCCACACTCCCCTTAAAAATTATGTACTCATCAACTCCAAATGGTACCCCTCCTTCCAAAAGGGTAGGATGGATATCAGATGATCCCCCTACTCTCTAATGAGGTTATATATGTATCTGTCTCCTACACAACAGCATTTCAAACAGAGCCACACCCCAGTGGCCTACAGTGACCCAAATAGTACGGAGTAGTTAGTAACCATTAACAGAAAGGCATATAGTTTGGGACATGCACTCCACAAAACTGTACACAAATGTGTACAGTGCATATGCCTGCTTACACCCTTGCTCTACTGCCTGCCCTGGAAAGTCAGACATAGTAGAAAAGCACAATATCACACAGTACTCACGCAACACACTCCTGTCACCGTCACTGCTCTCCGCCGTGCGCTGCGCCATCGGAGGCACCCTGTGTCTGTCCGTGGATGGCCTCTGTTTGGCCTGCGTCTCATCCCTCATGTCTCTGGTGTGTCATCAGTGCTCTGCAGTATGGTATGCTAAAGACCACCCTGTACCCCAGTGGTGTAGCACAACACACGCATCACTGGCACACAGGCGCAGTGCACCACCAAAGCCATGCCAAGCATGACACGGGTCAGTGCACACCATCTCCCCCTGGCCCACACAGTACACACAGAATGGATAGGAGGACCCCATGGCATAAGAGCAACATGTCCAGCACAGCAACACACATGCACACAAGCACATCACTGAACACACATCCCCACCACCCATGCCAGCAGCGCTGTGAGAGTCATCACTTACCTGGCACAGGCACAGTCCCCTCCCAAACCATTGCCCTGCAGAGTTCAAGCAGTGGGCACTGCCTGTGCCTGATATCAACATATCAATGGCGGCACTTCTCAACATCACAGGTTATACCCGCGATAGCTGTGAGGTGACAGGCAATTGAAGCCCAGACCTGGCTCCGGGGATGGTCACCCTCCCAGACCAGTCCAAATAGGTGCCGATGGTGCCTCTCAGTTAACTTCACCAGGTTGGCTGTCTCTACCTCATCCCAATGCCTGTCACAGCCCACCACTGCCCTTAGTCTACATCTCCCAGACATGGCTGTTGTGGAAGGGGGCAAATTAATTACAACAAAGGTGTAAGAATGACTGGCCACACACCCTGACACTCCCTAGCACTGCAGTCTAGCGCTGCGCAGATGTATGCCGTAGCGTCACGTTAACAGGAAGTGTTCACAATGTGCATGCGTGACCCCTACCATGACCCTGAGCTCATGTACCATGCATGCGTGTAGCGCCGTGCTATGCTGTGTAGTGCCGCTCTACATCACGCTAAGACAGGGTGATAGCGCGGACATGGGGGCCTGATGAGCATGCGTGTAGTCTGCGCTAATGCACATAGCGCTGTGCTAGTTGGATAGCGTGGCGCTGACCCTTCATTAGCCCTGTGCTGGGCTTTGCACAATGCTGCTGTGCTAGCGTGGGGCTATTCAGAGCCATATTCAACGGGTGTATGCAAATGGAGGTACTTGTGTATGCATGGGGCAAACCGTGTGATTAGCATATCATTTTGCGCTCATTTATATGACTAACAGGCCTGATTGCCTGGGTGGTCTATAAAAGGGCAAGCAGTGCACCACCAGTGTTGTGTTGTGGTACTCCGGCGTAATTACAGCAGTGAGAATCTACGACACAGATAGAGATTTGCAACAGGGGGATGAGCAGCAAGAGGCAGGTATGTATGACTGCTGTTGGACACACTTGCATGCGCTGTGCTGATAGCTGCATGGGACTACTACCATCCACTACATTGTGCATGCTCCCCTGCAGGTAACTGTTCCATGTGCCACTGCCTGCACAATGTGTCTGCCAGCCAGGTGCACTAGTGCACTACCATGCTGTGTCCTGTGACACTGGCCCACTGACTTGTCTCCCTGGATGTGTGGTGTGATGGTCTGTGGCCCCCCCTGCAGGACATACACAGTGTACCAGTGATGTGCCATCCCATGCAGCATGGTGTCCTGACATTGCTAGCACACTTGTCCATGCAAACACTGTGGTGCTCAAAAGGGGCACATCACAGTGCAAGGTGGTTAGTGTAGGGGTGGGTCCAGTCATGGGGGTACATGGCAGACACAGGCCACAGCAGTGCACATGTGTGTACACCGCTCGCTGTCCATACATGGGACAGACAGTGACTATGTGGCCGTGTGCACCGTACATGCACATGCAGCAATCTGATATGTCCATGTGGCCTGAGGCACTGTAGGAGGTGACATCGTGATGTCTAATGTGTGATGCACTGCAGCACTGACACAGCCAATGACACCTGTCCCCTTTCAATTATCTCATAGATGTGGTGGCATGACAGGAGCGTATCCATGCCCACAAATTCTTGCAGGATAAGTTGAACACCCTTGCACATGCAGTTAAGGAGAGGAAGTGGGTGCTATGCACACACAGGGCCACTGATGCTGTGGTGCAGCAAGCTTGGGAGGAGGTAACTGCAGCTGTGAATGCTGTCAGAGGCCGTGGAAGAACAACAGAAGCTGTGCAAAAATAATGAACGACCTCCTGTGACTTGCGAAGGAGGAGGAGGCACAGCGACTGAGGGACAGGATGAGGACCGGTGGTGGACCACTTGAACACCAGCAGTGTGTGGAGGAGCCACACATGGCAGTGGTGGCATCAACACTGAGGATGGTGGCAGTGACAGGTGTGCCGGGTGGTGGTTGTGAGACGACCCTCGCACTTCCAAGGACAGGTCTGTATTCGCATGTGTAACCCCTGTATGTTGTGCTGGCATGGATGCATGGTCATGCTGTTGGTGTCCTGCACAGGGTGCACTGTATCCTGCTGAACTGATGCCTGGCATGGCCATGGTCACTGTGGGTTGGGTGGGTGCATGTTGTCACGGGCTTGTGTGAAGGGGGTACCTGTCCTGAGCACTGTATGGTGTGGTGGTGGTGGTAGCGGTGGTGGTGTTTGGCCACAGTGTCCATAGACGGGTGACTGACCCTGTCCCTATTGTCTCCACAGCACTGTCTGACAGGCCTGCACCACTACAGGATGTGCCACGGATGTACAGCCAGGTTTCTGATGTCGTGGAGGAGGTGGATGAGGAAACGACCATCAACATCCGGCCTCTGTCAAGCTCAGGGCTGCACGGACACCATGCATGTGTGGCATTCCCATAGACAGGGTGTGCAACTGTCTGGGATGGGGGGGGTCACACCTCACTAGGGGTATTGGGATACAGAGGCCACCTGGATGCTGCACAGACAGAGGATGATGGTGTAGGGGAGGTCCTACTGGTCACTGTCACCAGTGTGGATGACACTGATGTATCCGACTATTCACAACACCTGGCTGTTCCTGTGCCAGGGGATGCAGGGGTGGGGGCTGCTTGCAGGCCATGGAACAGGTCCAAGTGGTTTTGTAGGTGTCACCAGTGTGGCTGTATCTGAGCACACGGTGGTGGGCGGTGTGGGGGATATTGCAGAACAGCAGGGTGTGCAGTGTCAAACACGTGCTGGGGTCAATGTCCATATGGTGCCATGGACCACCACCAGTAGTAGCCAGCAGCAGGATGTACCAGTTGCTCCATTGCTGCAGGCACCTCTGCCAGCTGCAGCTGAGGGTTCTGTGCCTCTGGGGCACGATGGCCATGGTGCCCAGCCACTCCTGCAGGGTGCTGTCACCTCCCAGCAGGAGGCTCATCTGGACCTGCATGGCATGTGAAAAGAACTGTGACATGAGCTGGGACAGATTAGGGAGGCCATCTCAGTGGGCATTGCCCATGCTGAGCAGCAAGTGGAGGACAGGTTGGGCCGCCTGGTGGGTGCCATCGACCGTGGCTTTTCTGGGCTGACTGCTGCAGTGGTGGACATTGGGAATGTCCTGCATGGTGTGCCTGTTGGTTGCCAGCATGGGATGGTTGGCCATGGTGCAGATGGTAGAGGGGGCATACAGGCAGGCACACCGTGGCCGCAGGGCTGCCAGTGGTTCCAGCTCAGCAGCATAACGTACTCCGTCTGCAACCCAGCGCCACTGTGGCCGTCCATCAACCCTGTCAGTCTCCACAATCCCCCGGGGGCACAGGAGGCAGACACTGCCTGCCTCCCCTTCATCTTTGGCTTTGTCCTCTGCCCAAAGTACTCCAGGGTCTATGTCCCATGGTACGGGTGCACAGCGCATGCGTGGGTGTCAGCTTCGGTGATGCCCACAATCGGTCTGCAGTACTGTGCATGCATCTCCCACATGCATGTGCAGACGTGCACACACACACACACACACACACACTCTCACCGCCACAGTTGCCCTCCCCTACCCTCACAGCACACATCACACTTCCCCACTGACACTACACCATTTATGTGTGTCCCCCCACACGTGTGTTCTGCACAATCCCGACCTCACACCACATGCACACATTGTTTGTCTGTTACACTGAGTTTGTTTACTGGTGTGATTGTTGGTGTCAGTGTTATGTTTGTCTGTGCACATTAAAATGATAATCACTTGTATTCTTTCAGGTTGTTGTGCAGTCTGTACTTACCTCTGGTCTGTTGCAGTGTCCTTATGATGTTGTCCCAGTGCTGTATGACCTTGCGTGCCATGCAAGGCTCCCTCCTCTTGAGTTGCTCCACTATCCCCCTGACTGCTAACTCTGGCTCACTGTCAGACTGTCCCTCAGGTTCAGGTGCCTGTATCCCATGGTTCATTGCCATGTTGTACAGCATGCAACAGGCTAAGAAGATACGGCATGCCTTCTGAGGTGTATACTGTAGAGCACCATCTGATGTGTCTAGGCATCTGAATCGCATCTTCAGGATGCCAAACACCCTCTCTATGATGTTACTTGTTCTGGCATGTGCCTCATTGTACAACTCCTCAGCCACTGTGGCCGGTTGGAGTACTGGTGTCAGCAGCCAGGGTCGCAGAGGATAGGCACTGTCCCCTGTTGAGAGATGTATACCTGTTAGTGACGTACTGCGGTCTGTCAGCTGCTGTCCTGCACCTCTATGTGGCCCTCCCACACCCTTTCCCTGGCCTGCAATGCCTGCCCCCATCCATGCTGTTGTGTGTATGCCTTGTATGCTACTACTCACCAACTAGTTGACCACTGGGTATCCTGCCCTCCTCAAAGGCCTGGCACAGCTGGAACTGGTGCCAGATGAAGGTGTCGTGGGCACTGCCAGGGTACTGTGCATAGACATTGCTGATGCACCCAGCCGCATCGCACACCACCTGGCAGTTGATGAAGTTGTACCCCTTCCTGTTGATGTACACGTCACTGCCATCACCAGGTGGTGCATGGATGGGGACATGGGTGCAGTCAATGGCACCCAGTACAGATGGTAGGTGCGCAACTCGATGGAACTGCTGCATTGTTTCTCTGCACTCTGCTGCCATGCTGGGGAATACTATGAATTCCCCAGCATGTGGCAGGAGAGCCTCTAGGAACTGGGTCAGGAGGTGTGAGGTGGCAGACTGCGTTACCCCAATGGTGCCCCCCATTGGTCATTGGAACATCCCTGTGGCAAGAAAGCACATCGCTGCTGTCACCTTCTCCTCCACTGTCATGGCATGACTGTGTCTGGTATTTGGGTGCAGCTGCTCATGCAGGAGTTTACAGAGCTGCCTCAACATTCCCCTGTTCATCCTGTACTGGCCAATGATGTGGTCATCAGGCAGGGTCTCGAAGGAGACCCTGAGCTGGTACAGCCTGTTTGCAGCATACTGTCTCCTTGGCCTCCGTTGTGGCCCATGTTGTGCCTGCTCCCTCTCCTCCTCCTCCACTACAGCTGCCATCAAAGGCAGCATCACTGCTACTGGCACTGCACACATTCCCACTTCCTGCGCTGGTCCCTCCTCCTCCTCCTCTGTGTTTTGCCCTGTGTTTAGACCAGCCTTTCATAGGTGGTAACTAGCGCCATGCTATGTGCCGAGCTATGTATCCTAGTGCAGCGCTGGACCTTTGAATATCTCCTTGCGCATCTCTCTTGGTCCCCCCTTCCTTTTGCCCCTTGCATACATTAGTGGTTTGCCCAGCGCTAATGCTGTTAGCGCGTGCTAACTGGTCCTTTGAATATGGCGGCTCCACGCTATTGCTGTGCTATTGGTTTGTGCACCGTGCTATGCTTTGAATATCTAGCCCATAGTAACTAACCTAGGTTTAAAACAACTCATAAAAAAACCTACCAGGTACACATCAAATATGACAACTGGATCCATATTAGATTTGATTTTGGTAAATACTCAAATTGAAATTGAAGCAGTGGGTGTTTTATCACCATGTCTTGGAGACCATAATTTGATCTGGGCTACTTTGCCCAGGTCTCAGTTTAATCAAAGTCGGGTATATGAAAATAAAAATTGGACTAGAGACTTCAGAAGATTTTCAGAATCTAGGTTTTTAGATAGTGTTAGTAAAATAAAATGGGATAGATGTAAATTAATTCCCGATATTGACACTTCAATTAAATATTTTAGCCAAACTTTTGAAGAAGTATGTCATTTTCATGCACCAAGAGTTAAAGCAAAGAGAAAATTAAATAAATTACCGTTGATAAATGATAGACTCTTGAAACAAATTTGAATCAAAAATAGAATTTGGAAAAAAGCATTGAGATCAAAATTAGAAAAGGATTGGATTTATTTTAAGGTTGCTAGAAATAAATGTAAAAGATTAATTAAGGCTTCAAAAATGTTATTTTACAAAAATAAAATAGACTCAAGTATAGATCCAAGACAGTTTTGGAGAGTGGTCAAGAAATTAACTAAACCAAGATGCTATTCCTCAGAGGAGATATTAAGATTAAAAAATGGGGATATCATTACTGAAAATCTGGAGGAAATTTGTAATGTCTTATATATTTTTTTTGTAGATCTCCCAAATTGTGAAATTCCTTCTAATTTAGACTTAGAACAAGCTAATGTAGAGTTTATACAGAATAAATTTCCTCCATTTAGATTTAAAATGTTAACAGTCATTAAAGTATATAAAATTCTTCAAAATATAAATGCTCATAAGGCTTTTGGTAGTGATTGTCTGGAAGGTAAATTCTTAAAGCTAACTGCTTTTCATATAGCACCAATTATCACTTATTTATTTAATAGGAGTCATCAAATTGGATATTTTCCCTTATCTTGGAAAGAGTGAGAGTAAACCTATTTCGGGGTGCAGTAGAAGTTAATAATTATAGGCCCATAGCCTTATTACCTTTTGTCGAAAATGTTTTGAAAAACTCGCCTCTAGCCAGATACTGGAATATTTGGACAGATACAGTTTGTTGACAACTAAACAATCTGGTTTTCGAAAAACTATTCTACTACAACAGCCCTTTTGGAATTTTATGACCAAATAAATAGGTCATTGGGGAAAATAGGGAGACAGCTGTTATTTTTATAGATCTTTCAAAGGCTTTTGACCTGGTGGACCATCCCTTACTAACTGAAAGACTTCATGAAATAGGCATGAGGGAAGATCCCTTAAATTGGTTAAAATCTTATTTGGATGATCGTTCCCAGAGAGTCAAGGTACAGGGATGTTTGTCAAGAAAGAGGAAAATAAATAGATGAGTTCCCCAGGGATCAATTTTAGGACCTCTTTTGTTCCTAATATTCATAAATAACTTGCCATCGAGTATAGAAAAATCAGAGATTTGACTTTATGCCAATGATACGGTCCGGAAAAATGGAAGAAATATTGCAAACTAACTTGCAGTCCGATTTTTGAAGAATTGAGGGGTGGTTCACCAGGTCAGGGCTGATAATGAACACAAAAAAAAGAACTGTATGAACTTCCCATTGAAAAAAGTGGTGAACTTGTTTATGATTTATCCATTTTTACAGGAAATCAAACTAAATTAGAACAAGTTAAAGAATATAGTTATTTAGGGATTATATCTGATGAACATCTGTCCTTTTCAAATCATATTATTGCATTGATTAAAAAAATAAACAAAAAGGGTAGGGGCGTTAAGAAGAAGTACTGATTGTTTATCTTTTTTAGATAGAAAAAAAGTGGCAAATCAGTTAATTATTCCAGTGCTAAGCTATGGAGAATTAATATATAGAAATGCAAATAAAACCCTATTGTCTAGAATAGATAGAACTTATTATCATGTAGCAAGATATATATTACAAGGAAACGATCGGATTCATCATTGTTTATTGTTGAAGAAAGTGAACTGGTCAAATTTAGACATAAATCATAAGTGTCATCGGTTATCTTTAATACACAAAATGAAATATTCATCTGTAAATCATCCAATTTCTTTAATATTATTTACAGTGAATAACTATCAAAAACAGATATTGACAAGACCAGTTCACTTAAATAAGATAGTTGTAGGTAAACATTATAATAAATGTTGGGACAGGTCTTTGCTATATCAGGCTGCTAGTTTTTGGAATTCTCTTCCTGATGAGGTAAGAGAAATTCCAAATTATTCATTGTTTACTCACACTATAAAGGAGCTATATGCTCTCATTTGTGAGTGTTAAATGTTTTTTTTTTCTCTAAGGTTCCTTGGGATTTAGAGATTTTATAATCCAGCTACTGTAAGTCTTTTAGGTATACCGTGTTGTTTGTATATTGTGGTGTTTGTATTTATATGTATTTAACATGGAACTTATTTGTATGTAACTAGTTAGGAATTTACACAGGTCTGTCTTGTAAACTGGATTATGTCCAAATGACATGTACTACCCGTATAAAAATAAATTTTACCTACCTACCTAGGACTGTGATGAGGCCCAATGAAACAGGCAGAATGCCTTTAACAGCCTGGAAGATCCACCATTTCCCAACAATACCTATGCTGCAGGGCATTTTTTTGTGTTAACACAATGGCCCATCGTACAATGTTAGTCTGTGAATAGCTACTTAGAATGTCTCTTGTTTTCATCTGGTCATCCACTGAGAATTAAGTGCCATTTTAGAGACTGCATCACCCAATAAAGTTTTAAAATTTATTACTGGTATTTTCAAATGTATATAATGACTATGCTGGTTACCATTAAGTACTTGAATACAATTACATCTGAAAATGATGCTGTACAAATGAGACAGTTATTTATCCAAGTAAATATTTAAGATTGTACAATGGCAAGAAAGAATATCCGGATTCTGATTGGTCATTGTGTGCCTCAGACAGTGATGATATTACAGTACAACATCACTGTCACTGATTAGCATTACCTTTGCTTACTGTAATTATGGAGCACCTTTGCCTTTCTTTTACTCTTCTCTTAAGAAACTCACAGAATAAACAATACAAATATTTTCAATTTTTTTATTTTGTATCACACTGTGCCATTGTATAATAGTGATAAGGCACTCCACGGTGTGTGTTATTGTGTGATAGCTTCACTCATGGGGTGGTGGAAACACTCAGCTTTGCCTCGTGCTTCAACTCACACCAGAAATTACATTATTACATAATAACATACACCTTGTTGTCCCTTGTTACTTAAATAACAATCAATAATTATTTGCACTTGTGTATTTGTGCATAATGTAGGAAGTGGGACACTTCTGCCTTCATAAATCATCTAATTTGGTAAAAAAAGACACAGAAAACACTGTTATACATTTGACAGTGTTGAAAAAACAGCATAGAATGCACGAAAGTGTCGAAAAATATAGTGTCGTGCGGTCGGAAGTATCTCAACTGCTTTCAAATAAGTACTGTAGAACGTGCTAAAGTGTCAAACTTTTCAATGTCGTTCTATGGAAGTTTTGAAAAAGTAATGTCTTGCATTCGAAGAATTTGTTAATTATTTATATGGTACAAATGAGAATTTGAAATTCACATATTGTGTAAGTGAGGAATTTGTGAATTATTTAGATTTGTGGATTAATCAGGAAAAAGAAGGATAAACATAGAAACATAGACTTTGATGGCAGATAAGGACCACTTGGCCCATCTAGTCTGCCCATTTCCCTACCTACAGGATAGGCCGCAGATCCTAGTTAACCAACAGCCTATTTCTTCCTACCCCCACAAGAATTGCCTTATGTCTGTCCCATGCATTCTTGAATTCTCCCACAGTTTTAGACCCCACAACCTCCTCAGGAAGGCTGTTCCATGCATCCACAACCCTCTCTGTGAAATAATACTTTCTCACATTGCCCCTGAACCACCCTTCTATCTTTAAATTGTGTCCCCTTGTTCTTGCATGTCTCTTTTTCTGAAAGATGCTACCGTCTTGGACTTTGTTGATTCCACTGAGGTACTTAAAAGTTTCTATCATGTCCCCCTCTCCTTCTTTCCTCAAGGGTATACATATTAAGCTCCTTTAGTCTCTCCTCATACGGCTTCTCTTGCAGACCCTGCACCATTTTAGTTGCCCTCCTCTGGACAGTCTCTATCCTGTCTATGTCCTTTTGGAGATGGGGTCTCCAGAACTGTACGCAGTACTCCAGATGGGGTCTCACCAACTGTCTGTACAGAGGGATAGCAACTTCCTGTTTTCTGCTGCTGATGCCTCTCCCTATGCATCTCAGTATACCCCCAGCCCTCCCTACTGCCTTCTCACATTGCTTGCTAACCTTAAGATCATCTGATATGATTACCCCCAGGTCCCTTTCCTTTTTTGTTGTTACTACCTCCCCATTGTGTGTTCTTCCCCTGGGTTCTTGTTTCCCAGGTGCATTATTTTGCACTTCTTTGCATTGAATCCTAGCTGCCATACTTCTGACCATTCCTCCAACTTTGCCAAGTCCCTTCTCATCCTTTCCACGCCTCCTTGTGTATCAACCTGTTGCAGATCTTTGTGTCATTTGCAAAAAGGCATACTTTTCCTTCCAGTCCCTCTGCAATGTCACTGATGAAGACATTAAAAAGGACTGGACCCAATACTGAACCCTGTGGTACCCCACTTGTAACCCCTCTTTCTTCAGAGTGGACTCCATTTACAATTACCTTCTGTGTCCTGTTGTGCAGCCAATGTTTTACCCAGATTACCACCCTGGGACCCACTCCCAAGCTGGTTAATTTGACTATTAATCTTTTGTGTGGGACTGTGTCAAATGACTTGCTAAAGTCTAGGTAGGCCATGTCCACAGCCGCTCCCTGGTCTATTACTTTGGTCACCCAGTCAAAGAAATCTATTAGAGTCATCTGACATGACCTTCCCACTGTGAACCCCTTGCTGCCTTGGGTCCTGTGCCCCACTGGCCTCTAGGTACTCAACTATTCTTTCCTTCAGAAGTGACTCCATCACTTTCCCTACCACAGAGGTCAGACTGACAGGTCTGTAGTTTCCTGCCTCTGTCTTGGTCCCACTTTTGTGAAGGGGAATCACATCCGCCTTCCTCTAGTCCTCGGGTACCACACCATCCTCCCATGATTTATTAAAAAGAGTAGCCAATGGTTTCACTAGTTCCTCCCTTAATTCTTTTAGAATTCTGGGGTGAATTCCATCAGGACCCATTGCTTTGTCCACCTTCAGTTTTAGGAGTTCTTGCAGAACCCTTTCTTCTGTGAAAGGACTGGGATCGACCCCCCCTATCAAGAGTGCTTCTGTTAATTGGATTAGGCACTTCCCCCTCCTCTTTTGTGAATACTGAGCAGAAATATTCATTCAGTATCCCTGCTTTTTCACTGTCTCCCTCTGCCCACCCACCTTTCATTCTATTCAGCCTCACTATCCCTCCCTTTGTCTTTCTATGCTCGCTGATGTACCTATAAAAGGTTTTATCCCCCTTCTTAACTGAGTTGGCTATCTTTTCCTCAGTTTGTGCCTTTGCTATTCTGACTTCCCTCCCTGCTTCCTTCTGCCTTAACTGGTACAGCTCTCTGTCCTGCTCCTTGAGTGAGTACAAATCTTTTTAGAAAAGCAACAGATGGGAACACTTTACTGTTTGCTACAAGCTGTCACCCTTTACATACGGTAGAGAATACCCCTAATGGACAATTCCTCAGACTAAAATGGAATTGTAGTAAAAGAGAAGATTTTGAAATAGAAGCAGTAGCCCTTAAAAGTCATCTTAGTAGTAGAGGGGTATACTGAAAAATCGATGGAAAAAGGTTATCAAGCCACAGCTTCAGTTAATAGAAAAGATTTGTTAGCAGATAGAAACAAGGTGCCAAAAAGCAGTAAAAGATTTTATTTTGTGACAACTTATAGTGCCCAAAGTCGAGAGATAGGTAAAGTAATTAGAAAACACTGGCAAGTGTTAGCTTGTGAACCAGGGCTATGAGAAATATCCTCTCTGTTCCCGATTATGACATACAGGCATGCACCTACACTGAAAGACTCTCTAGTGAGAAGTCATTTTACATCTACAATGGGACACACCAGTAGTTGGTTGGGAAATTATACAGGTTGTCAGCAGTGTAAAAATTGTAGCGTCTGTAACTACATCTTAAAAGAGAAGGATTTTAGTGTAGTTTGCTGACAAGAAAAAGTTTTTGATATTAGACAATTAATTACATGCAATACACGGGGGTTTTTTATTTGGCAAAATGTAGCTTTGGAGTGTTTTATGTTGGTAAAACAGAGAGAGCATTTAAAATTAGAGTTCTGGAACACGTTCGAGCTATAAATAAACAAGATTTACCTTGTGCGATGGCAAAGCACATTTTTGAGAAGGAAGAAAAACTGGAGATTCATGAATTTAAGTTTGTGGGTATTAAAAAAGTTTTCCATGGTCAGAGAAGTGGTAATTACTGCAATAAAACCTTAAGAAAAGAAAATGAATGGATTTTACGATTAAATGCATATAAAAAAGGGTATTAATGCCCACTTGGAGCTTAAACCCCACTTGGAATATAGATAGAAATATTATTAATATGAGATATTGAGTTTAGTTGAATTTACAGTATAAAAATAATTGCTTGTGGAAATGAATATAAACTGTCATTTGATACTTGAAAGCATAATATTATAGATGCTAAATTGGATATCTATTTAATATTCAGATATGTTTTTATCTAATTTTTAAGGGGGTTGGTGTTTTAAATAAGTAATTGTTGAACCAATGATTTTGTATTATGTCATTATGATGTCACAGATGAATTGATATTTAACTGCTGTGTGTGTTGTAATGCTTTTAGCCTTTGATAAAGGACTCTTGTCCGAAACGAGTCAGGTGGACTGGTTGGTGCAATAAAAATTTATTATAGCAGCTCTAGATCTGATTATAATTGGGGTGTGTGAGTGCTTCAGCTTTTTAGAAATACTGTTTAATATTTAGCTGAAAGCACCACTGTCACCATGTGCATGGTTCATGTGTGAAGATCTGCATATCTATGCATGTCTGGAATGCACATCATACATCACCCTGAAATTAAGTTTTCTTATGATTGGTTATTCCTACCAGACGGTGTGCACTTCTCACATGCTGGCAATTGTTGTTTTCTGGGAGACCTTCGAGATAGAATCATCAAAGTCCTCTAACAATGTCAGACTGTTTGTATAAGTATTAAGCTGTAAAAAAAAAGTTCTTTTAAGAACCAAACGTGTTGGTCAAAAAATAGAATGGGTATATACACCACTCACACAGGAGTAACACATACTGGGGGTTACTCACAGTGAAATGCAGGGCTGATAACAGATGACCTTGGATGCACCGTGGGTGTTGCCAGGGTGATATTTAATGGCGTCATGCTATGGGTCAGCTGTGTTGAAATATGTGACTGTTGCAGTTGCATACTTTATGGTTCTGTGTCATAGTGCCAGGGCAAGCACCCACAGAGAGGCATCAGTGTGCACCAGTGTGAAAGTGGTTCTGCTACCTGTGACTACTGTAATGTCCATTTGTAGATATGAAACTCAGTGCAAGAGACATCGGGGCACTGTTTTTATTTATACAGGTTCTTTGCCATGCTAGGGTGAGCTGCCCAGCATACCAACTGACTGTGTGTGTCGGTGGTTGGTCTAGCCAATGGGGGATTAGGCACCCATGTCAACAAACCAGAAAAGGGGGGGTGCAGGCAGTGATGGGGGAATGGGTACCCCCCTCACCAAACAAGGAAAGGGGGGCACACAAACTGAGAGGGATTTATCACACACTCGGCAAGCAAAAAAAAAGTGAGAGGGTTACATTATTCCAATGGGCACTGGGTACCCTCATAAACACACAATAAACGGGTGTGTTCACAAGCAACACTGGTAGTAACTACTGCTATGTTGTGTGCACGTAGGGAGAGGCGTGTTATGGTCACACTGTGTGAGACCTTTGCTTTCATTGCACTTTACCTTTTCTCTGATGTCATCACCTAATTAGCTAGGCAGGGTGGTGGCAACTGCTGTTGAGTGATTGGGGAATGTGGAACACACCTACTGTTATGTACTGTGCATCCACCCCAATAGTAACCATTCCTCTAAATCTGTAGTACCACAAGATGCTGGCTGCGAAGCAGACCAACATGAGACAGACAATGCTTCTTCTTCAGTAGACAGGAAGATGAACTTTTGATGTAGCTGTATTCAAGTTGTGGTATATCTTATTACTCGAATATACCATGACAAGACACAGAGTTGTGTATGTTATTAGTGTGTTGAAATACACAAATTCACTTGCCTGAATGATAATATTTGTGATTATGACAACTGAGTTTTAAAATGCTGTTCTTGCAACGTTCTAATCAGAATATTTCATAGAATATATTGAAATATATAGGTTCTGAGACATGAGAGTAATGGAATGTTTGTCTATGTTTTTACTGCAGAAAACAAAATTGAACAATGAGGCAGTGGTCACTGAGAGAGAGGTGTGCATGCTGCTTGAGGCAGTCCAAGCGAGGGGTAGTGCTCGCATTTTAATGCGGAGCATGAACCGTAAGTTGGATGCAATGTGGAGGTGCATCAATAGCTTCCTGCACAAGGTCTTGAAGGTAAAAAAATAAGACTGTTGTGCAACTGAAGAGGAAGTGGAAGTTGTTGCGCCAGTGCTTCTATCTTCTAAAGCAGAGAGAGGAGATAGCGGAGAATGACAAGTGCTGGCACTACCTCTCTTATGAACTCTGGGAAGCTGCAGGCAAGACAGCTGTGGGGGAACACCTCACTCAACATAAGTTATTCAAAAGAAAGTCCTCAGATTCTATGATATAATAGTACAGGTACACAATTGGGTAAAATAAAGTCTTTTTCTGATTGAAGTCTTTGTTGTTGTAGCCATGTTATTATCACAATATGATGTTACAAGTCAAGTAGCTGCAGTGTAAAACAACTGAATATTTCCTATGTCATGAGAGACATAATGTTTTGTCTTTTGTTGTTTCTTTTTTTGTCTTCAGGAAAAAGGTATTGATAACTGTTATTAAATAATGCTGAATATTTTTTTGTATTACTTATATATATATGTTCATACAATACATGTGTCCTGATATTGACTTAGATAAAAACATGTATTTTATGCCACTGTTGAATAAACAACCCAATGACGTATACAGTATGTGCGTTAATCTTGCATTTATACATATGCTTCCTATGTCAGTAGTTGATGTTAACACTGTACATATGACAGAGCACATACCAAGACAAACATTGAATGACTTCACCACTTTTATGTTACGCTAAAGATAATAGCAGTCAGATGTTGGAAGTACGAGAAAGATGTATTTTCTCTAACCATCTGGTGCACTGCATTCAAACAGTTTATTTGTTGGGCATACATCACAACAAAACTGCAAAAGTTAATAATAGTCTATACTGTATTATCACAGGTCCCCAGCATGACCCCTCCCATCCCTCCACCCACACAGAGAGAAAAAAAGAGTCTGCATAACACCGCAAAACAATGAAATGGACATTAGCAAAGCAGAAAATATTAACTTTATTGTATTAATCCCACAGATGATGCCCAGATCGTGTACTATGGCAAATATTTGACACTCATGTGTACCTAGAATGCACTGTGCAGGAGTGAGAATATTTTCCATTTCACACTCCTGGGTATGATGTATCCCCTATATATGTATAAATTCTATCATGACAATTATGCAACATATGAGGTGTTAACTGATGGCATGTGTGGTGTTGGCTTTAGCTGTTTTTGTATATCTTTAATGTAGGAGGGAAGGTGTAACATGCAAATTGCATTCTTCAATCTTCTCAAGACTTGAAGTCTTATTATGTACTTCTATATATATGTATTGCTGTTGTGCCATAATAGTGAGGGAGTTACTAGGCAGTATTGATTTTATTGAAGCAGAGTTGTATTTCATGTGGCATACTATAGAAATACTAAGTATTGTGTACCGAGTCAGCTTATGACCTTTTATTTATGAAATATTTGTTTGCAGTAATTGTGATTTTATATGTGTCTGCAATGGCTCTGCAATACCTGATCACAGGCAAAGTTAGGTACCTGAAACATGTTGAATGCTTAAAGAAAGTGTAGTTAAAATGTGTTGACATTTACATGCAAAACTTAGTGGATCTACTTATTATCTTCTTTCACAGATTGGCGCAGGCACCCTTCATTCCCAACCAAGGTAGTACCAGCACAGTCAGAAGCTGTGGAGGCTGAGAAGTCTGACACTGACAGTGTCATCCTTGTTGAGTCGGATGGTAAGATGCTGATAGAAATAATTGCATTAGATAATTGGGGTGGTATGAGGCTGTCATGTAAGGTGTGAGCTGGACTACTTAACACACTTCTTTTTAGGAAATACTCTTCAGAAAGTTACCATGAGTTCCAGCACCCATTCAATATTTGTAATTATACAACGGGCACAAAAAAACAAACAGAATCCTAAATTTTGATTGGCTGGCTGGCTCCTTTTCAGCATTGAAAATTCTCCAGTGTACCCACTGGAAAAGGTGCCAGCCACCACTCAGCCTCATCATGAACTTCCTGGCAAATCCCTATGTTCATCACAAACATACCACTGCCAAGCACATGGGTGGACAGCAAACAAACGAACAGCAAGTCTGAAAAACAATGGACATTTTAAATATTTTTGTTTGGTACAAAAACAAACAGGACCTTTGTATAATCGCAATATACCCCTCCAGAGAGTGGGTATACTGGAGGATTTACCACTCCTGGCATAGTTAAGTGCCTCGGCTGCACCTTGTAACAGAACTACACCAGTCGTGGTAAATCCTCCAGTATACCCACACCCTGTTGAGGGTATATTGCTTAAATATTCTAAACAACAAGGTATACTGCTTCATAACATAACTGGTGATTCAAAAGGAACAGTTTTTATAGCCAGATGTACAGTACTTATATGCATCTCACTTTTGTTTAATTGACTATGTTCTAAAACTGGTGATTACATTTCTAGACACCAATGCTATGTGAAGCGTTGTTGTCACATGAATTTCTTATCTATTTTTTATAAATGAATATTGTCTTCATTGCACTCTAAGAAGATATTTGTACATATCTGAATTGCATTTTTGTGTCATCTCATGTTCAAAATGAGTAATACAGGTACTCATCCCAATATATGTTATCTAGATCCTGGCTGGTATATTTAAAGTGTTTTTGCGTATTGATATACTACCCACTTATGTGAGACCTATTGAAGTGACCAGACACAATATACACAGGACAAGGTTCTGTTGTTCAAATAATGATGTGAGAAGGGAAGAATAGCAATATATGCTAATCAAGTTGGGGGGTGACCCATGCATACCTAACAGATTGTGATATTGAGCCTGTTATGTCCTGGTCATATATTGCCAGAATCTGTGCATTTCTGCATGGACGGTATTGTACATCTATGCTACCATTGGGGGAATAAGTGAAAATGGGGTGGGCACCACTGAGCAGCTGGATGGTCACACACAGTACTGCAGAGAGAGAGTGTTGTTGAATTACACTGGGGTGTATGGTACTGATCTGGCTGGCAAGGTGTGGGAACCTCTGTGGAAGATCGGCTGTGGCAGTGCCGATACCCTTCATGTGAGTGAGTTTGCTGCTGTACCCATGAGCAGGACTGGTGCCTGGATGTCACTGTTGGTAAATGACACAACATGCACAGAAACACAGAGGTGTCATTACAAAGACAAATGTGGTACATGGTTGAATAACACCATGAGACACTATAAAAAATATATTTCACAATAAAAGTTTAGTGGTAGATTAATATATTGTGTTATAAGTTATAATATTCTTAACTTATATATTTTATAGTGGCCAGACAAGCAGTGCCGGTGAGAACTGTGCGGGTGAAGGAGGAGCCTGGCACCAGCTCTGAATGTAAGTACCATCATAAAAGATATTCACACAAGATGTACTGTCATAGCCCCCTGCACGCACAACCTCTGTTCAGTAGTATGGAGTACCTTGTCACCCATAAGGCACCCATAGAATTGCTCATTGCTAGGTAGTGTGAGAGCAGTGTGGCTATTTGTGAAAGGGATGAGTAAGTGAGGATGCAAACAGTACTGCAGTACACAGTCTCAATATGTGAATGGATCATTTGTATATTGAGATTCTGTGACACAATCTGTTATACCATGTTCAGAGACCCACTTTTTTGCTTTAGTATGCATACAGGCGTACTATATGGTGTCACGTCATGGATGGTTAGGAGGTGTTTTGCTGTACAGTGTGACCTACTCCTAATGACGCTACACTTATGATAACATTTTTGGTTCTCAGTGGGTAGGTGGTCAAGGTGGTAGTACTACATCAAGGGAGAATGTATGATTTGGTAAGACTAGTATGGTCCATGACAGCAGCTGTACTAAGCCAATTCTGACTACGTTAACATAATTATCACAATGTATGTGCAGCGGTGATGGAGGGTACTGGACTGGTGTGCCATGCATGTATGTCATCATAAGTGTTATTGTATGAAGGGGGTGTACTGGGATAAGAAGTGTATTTATAGATAGAAAGTTCATGATAATCAAGATGGTAAGACCTACTGGAATACAATGCACACTCAACCAATTCAAAACAAGTTTTCAGTTGAATGGGGAGGGCCCAGTGTAGTAATAGAGCTAGTTATCATATTGTAAGAGTGTGATCAATTGTAGTGGGGGTTCAATGGATATGTCACATGGTGTACTTGCCATTTATGGATGATGGGTGCACTGTAATGCTCTGCAATGTGTCAAGTCACCTGTAAGTGGGTACATATTGTGGTTGTTTGCTTATGGTGTATGCCATACCTCTCAACATCCTGCCTCATAAATCAGGGACAAGGCTTAAAAAAATCAGGGACAAAGGACCAAAGTCAGGGACACATCTTCAAACTTGATGATATCCACTCAGGAAGCTGGTAAAATATGGGGCTTAGTGCAAAATGCATTTTCTAAGGAAGAACAATTCTTTAACTTTAATAATTGACACTATTTTGTGCTTCCAACTCTCACTGTTTGGTCACAGAAACACAGTTTTTAAGGGGACAGAGCAAAATTTTGAGGCAAAATCAGGGACGTCCCTGAAAATCAGGGACAGTTGAGAGGTATGGTGTATGCTCACACCCCTCCCCCCACACAGACAGTGGAAGGTTAGTGTGCAGTTATATATATGACACAGATCACAGAGTGAGTAATGAAAAGTTATGACTATGCATGTTCACATGCCACTTATTTTTTTGCATCAATTACTGCTGCAGTTTGCTTCATTATAGCAAACTGCTGAACACGTTATCATTTTGATCCTTACACAAGGATATATCACTCAAGCTTTTCATGATGTGAAACTGTTGTGATATTTTCAACTTATCAGCATAGTCTAATGTAGGTGTTCCAAAGATAACTTCAGTGTTGCTGCATAGCTTATGGTTAGATGGAATTCAACAGTTTAAGAATCCTGAGTCTATGCATCAGTCTTCTCACGGTGTAAGTAGTATTAAATTTCAAGGCATGAGCAAGGGTAATTCTATGGCGTGTTAATCTTTGTGCAGGGGTGCAATGTGTCATGATGTGTGCATGACTGCAACATGACACTACAGGGTGATTAGCTCACTCTTTACATGATTCTCGACTGTAGCTTATTGTTATTATAATAATAATCTTTATTTGAAAATAGTGTGAGACCTTGTCCAGCATATGATGAAGCTCTACATGTGTGTTAATACAATTTAATATAGGCAAGTTAGGATGTTTGTGGCAATCGAAAAGTGTTATTTCTGAGAACAATTGTATTGTGTACAACATTGAGATAAAAACAACTTTTTAGTAAATTAGATGATACTGATATCATATTAACTATTTATTATTTGTATATTCTGTTTCTTTACATGATGTGTAGAGATATTTCATTAATCAGTTGCCAATGTCACTGAGCTGTTGGTTTCTAAATGTTTAACATTATTTCAAGCGTTAATGTAACAGCAGTAAAAGATGATTTACTTCTATGAAAATATGTACACAAAATAAAAAAAGTATATGACATGTGTGTCTCTTTTGTAGCAGTTATTAAAAAGAAGATTATGTGAACATCAGATAATGGAAATAGTAGTGTTGGCCTACAGGTCATGCTATTATTCTCATGCAGCTGGAAACAAATAATATAGATGCGGATGTTCAAGTTCACTTGTTCATACACAACTGAAGAGTTAGTATCACTGTATATCACACTGTGTTGTTCATTATACCAAAACATTTAAGTAGTGAGTTTTGGCAAATACTAACTGATATAGAACAACAGTGTAGGAAGTATACTGTTCTTATAGATCCATTCAACTTGTCCACAAAGAACACAGTACGGTAGAAAAAAATATAACTCAACTGAAAAGACAGCAGTTTTGATTAACTTCACAGTCCTCAGTGGTATTGAGAGTGGCCAGCAACATGTATTACAATTATTGAATTAGATATCAATATTCTAAGATGAAAGACAGGTAGACAATCACCATTTTGAGGGACCTATATTGATTCATGTTTTTTGTCACTTTACTGGGTGCCCTCGCTTAAAGAGGTGCACTGGTCACTGTCGCTGTTACCTCAGGCTTGAACGCAAGGTTGACAGTCTTATAAAAGACAATGCTGCACTCCATAAGGGACAGGAGAAATTACTATCCTTCATGGCAGTGCAACAAGCAACTGTTAACCTTGTGCTTGAGCCTGTGGTGACAGCAGCAAGTGAGACTGTGACCAGCTCAAGTACTTCACCTGCACCAGTGGCATCTAGCTTCCCTGACCAAGACTGAACAGCCTCCACAGCTCCTCCGGTATCTCCTCTGGAAGGCTCAACAGCTTCCACTTCTACTGCACCTCTACACTGTGTCCAGCTTATGAGATGGGCTGCCTCAAGCAGCAACACACCTCTCTCTCAGAGTTGTGTGTAAATATTGTAAATCATTTTTTAAATGACTTGTTCATGGATTTTGTAAAATTTTCATTTTTTCTAACTTTTTTTAATGAAGACATCTATTTTTTATGTACCATTTAATTTAGTAGATGAATAACAATAAAAAATGTATATATTTTTATTTTGTTTTTTATTTTTCTATGAACCATCATTTTAATTTATTTTACAAATTTTTGTCAGGACTGACTTTATTTGATGTGAAGGTCTAATAAGTATATTTGTTTACTTTAATATATGTATAAATAAATATGTTTTGAATATAACACTTTGTCTTGTGGTATTATTAAGTTGTGGGGATCTTTGTCATCAATATATATTATATAAGAAAGTGGTCCTTTTCCTTAGTTTGGTAAAGAAGGGCATTATACACAAAGTTCCAGGTTTAAACAGATAATGTGTCACAATTGTTGTTGTGTTACATATCTCACAGTGTTATGGCAACATTTTTGCAGGTACCTTAATATGTATGAGTTATGTGCAGAATCTGTGTCTAGTAAAGGTACGGAAGAAGACCATGAAAATATGTAGATATTTAACAGTGGTGCTGAGAAATACAGTGCTACAATTTTTATGTCCCACAAGAGTAGTCTCATTGCCTGCAAAATGATAGTGTGTGAAACAGTGCAACAACATAAATTAGTATGTGACATACCAATGTTAAGCAAAAGGAAATAGGTAAATATTAAGAGACATATGCTTGAGATGGATCTTCTCTTACTCTTCATAACAGACAATTCTGCTAGATGACTTACTGTGTTCTTCATATGTGTGCCTTTGGCTAGGTGTGTCTGGTGCTACCACTACAACATTGCAGGTACTATTGCTACTTCTCATTCTAAAAAATAAAGGAAATTCATAGCAAAAAACCTCAGTTTAATGCATCAGTTAGGGTTGTTCCACAGTGACAAAAGCGAGGAAATTCAGTGTTAGGGTTGAAAACCCTAACTCTGCATTAACCCCCCATCCTCCCAGCACCACACACGCATGCACACACACACACACACACACACACACACACACACACACACACACACACATATGCAAGTAGCTGGGAGGAACAAGGCAATACAACCAATCACAGACAACCAGCAGCAGGTGACAGAAATAAAATACAACTGTATAAATGTACTACAAGACATCCCCACCCAACCAGGTACTGCATGCTCAGTGGAGATCCACAGCAAAACTTGAGGCCTTGTACACCAAATGTACACATCCCTGCTTGCAGGTGCACACAATGTACCACACTTAGAAGTTGCATGGCCTTACCTAGCAATGCAACACACCCCATCACACCTGCTACTACATGTAGACTGGAGAGCCACAGCAAAAGTTAGGCCTTGGAGATGCATGATATTTTTGATTGTAGGTACACACAACTTAACACAAATAGGTACTGTAGGGCTTTGGCAGTCAATGAACAAGCCCTGATACCAGGTACTGCATGCTGACTGTGTTAGTGCAGCAAAAATAAGAACATGCACATTATCAGTGAAACTTCTTAATTGTAGTCATACAGATCTTTGTGCACTCATGAGTTGTGCAGTGTCAGCCACAGAATGGCCACCCCCACCACTTGTTGCATCCTGACTGCAAAACCACAGGAAAACAAAGTACATGGACATAAACGGTACACCTTAGTGACTGCAGCCACACTCCAGTTACCACAGTTATGACTCACATGTTATCAGTGAGGGGATGCTTCCCAAAAGCACAATACCATATACTGCATCCTGACTGTGTAACTTCAGCAAAACTGAGATGATGGAGATCAGTTGTATACCTGATTCATTGAAAGTAAACTCAACTTAGCATAGTTACCATTAGCATTGCCTTATATAGTTAATGCTATTGTTCTGGGCAGGTACTGCATACTGACTACAGATCTACAGCTACACTGACTATAGCATCTGTGCTACAGTCATCCTTGCATGCTTATGAGTTGTATGGATGGGCCACGTAGTCTTTTCCCCCATACAGTGCAATTACTGTATTCTGAGTATGCAGCCACAGCAAAAGTAAGTTGATACACATTAATGGTACCCCTCAGTTACTAAGGCTGCACACCTGTTAGCAGAATTAGAACTTGCAGACCCTTGTACAGGCAATGGTTGCTGAACCTCAAGATCATGTTCTGCATCTTGAGTGCACAGACACAGAAAACATACAGGTAAGCACAACACATATTCAAATTCTACAGTTGTGTCATGATGATGTATGTGTCTTGATGTAGATCTAGACAGTTGTATTGCACTTCTGTGTACTTATGAGTGTACAAACAACTGTCTTTCTGCAATCATGGAGTTTCATTGCTGGTGTATAGTCACGGTGCACCACCATTTGTCTTGGGGTGCGTGGCATTGCTAGGTAAGGCCATGTAACTCCTAAGTGTGGTATGTTTTGTGCATATGCAATCAGGGATGTGTTCGTTTGGTGTACATGGCCTCAGTTTTGCTGTGGATCTCTACTGAGCATGCAGTACCTGGTCGGGTGGGTGGGGATGTCTTGTAGTACATTTATACAGTTGTATTTTATTTCTGTCACCTGCTTTTGGTTGTCTGTGATTGGTCATGTTGCCTTGGTCCTCCCAGATACTTGCATGTGTGTGTGTGTGTGTGTGTGTGTGTGTGTGTGGTGCTGGGGGGAGTGGGGGGTGAATGTGGACTTAGGGTTTTCAACCCTAACACCGAA
The DNA here is from genome assembly GCA_016271365.2 of Neoceratodus forsteri. NCBI lineage: Eukaryota > Metazoa > Chordata > Ceratodontiformes > Ceratodontidae > Neoceratodus > Neoceratodus forsteri. The sequence continues at coordinate 664,022,067 of CM057456.1, read as the reverse complement.
TTTCCTCACTTTTGTCACTGTTGAACAATCCTAACTGATGTATTAAATGGAGTTTTTTGCCATGAATAAATATATATATTATATATTATGGTAGCACGGTAGTGCTACCATAGTTAGGATTGAGGAGCCCTTTTAAGGTTCAAGGATCAGACTTTGCACCTTAATAGATTTGCAACCATTGAATGGATTTGCATGAAATATGGAATGCACAATCAAGAACCATACCCCTTGGGATCTGCCAAGTTTTGTACTGGTCAGATATACAGCTGTGGAGTTATTATGCATGAGCTGCACACACGTTTACACTATACAGTGAATTATTTGCTTGTGCCTACAGGTCGCATGGTTTGTGCGAGTGGTCTGAAAACTTCAGAGAACATGCAGCCAGGTGCTTGATGTACCTTTTGAAGATTTCGTGAAAAAATTTTGAACAGTTCAAAAGTTATTCAAAAAACAATTTCCCATTGTAAGTCAATGGGAAAGTTAACAAAAAGTTTGACACTTTCGCAAATGCACTTTTTCCTGTCGCAAATGGCCCTAGTACTTTTGCAAATCTGCCATTTTGTTTTCAGTTGGTGATCAGAAAAATGCTTGGCATTTAAAATTGGGACCATCTAGGGACACAATCCATTTTGTGTTCACCTAGTCGGAGCCTGAGGATGCTAGCCATGCATTTATTTTGGGGTTAAACACCCCAGAAACATGTTTTTCAAAGTTCTGGAAAAAGCACCTTCACAAAGTACTTTCGTGCTCATGACACTTTCGCAAATCACGAAAGTACTTTGCAACACTATGGCCAAAATGATGGAGTTCTTTGCCACTTTGCTGCAAAAGAACGGTTGGGTCTTTTGGCCTGAAATTTGGAGGGAATGCAGCCAGCATCTCACAGATGTACCTTTTGGTGGTTTGGTGAAAAAATATTGCATGGCTACAAAGTTATGGTACTCCAAAGTTGGTGCTCTTTCCCATAGACTAACATGGTGGCGTACACTGAGCATTTCAGGGCTCGTATCTCGAAAACAATGTGAGATACAGATTTTTTTGTTGCAAGTTGCATAGCCCTATGAGCTATCCAATAGCAAAATCCTAGCCAGGAAAAGCATGATTTTTGTGAAATTAAATTTTTTTTTATCTATGTCGTGCAGTTGCTGGGATATTAGCAATTAAGTACTTCCAATGCTTGTTTTCAGCTTTGATGACCATTACAATGCATACATTCTTTGTACACACTGGGCCAGATATTCAAACTGTGCTATTTTGTGGAGCAAGCCCTTCCGCTGCACAAAATAGTTGCGCTGGGGTGTGTCCAGAGCGATATTTAAAGGAGTTGCGCCCTTGAGCAACTCCTTTGAATATCACCCCCCGGCCACAGCCACTGTGCATGGTGCAGTGGAACTTGCACCACCGCAAGTTGTCAGAGTGGAGCATTCAACTTGTGGTGGTGCGAGTACCATTGCACCATGTGCAAAATCCCAATATTCAAAAGGTGACATGCAAATGGGACCATAATTCATGCAAGGCACGGGGGGGCAATTTACATCTGATTATGGCCCCATTTGCATGCCATTAGCATGCAGGTGCGCCGATCCCCGAGAACTTGCGCCTGGCGCTGTGCCAGGCAGCAGCCATCAGGGACCGACGCCCCCTGCAGCCCGATCATGGGCAAAACAGTGTAGAATCCCCCCACCCCTCACTGGCTGATCATGGGCATAGTGTAATTCCCCAGCCCGATCGCGGGCAACAATGTCTCCCCACCCAAGCGTATCCCTGGTGGTCAGTGGATCCATAAATCCCGATCGCGGGATGGTATAATGAAACCCCTGAACACATCCCTGGTGGTCCAGTGGACCGTAAATCCCAGTTGAGGGATGAGCGTAATAAAACACCCCCAACACATCCCTGGTGCCTGGTGTCCCCACCCACCCCACCGCGGCCTACCACCTCCCCCGGCGGCGGTAGGGTGGCGGCATCCACCCGCCTGCCTCCCCACGCTCCGACTGACTGCCGGTAGGAGTTGCATGCTTTGTGCAGAGCAGGAGCCAATGGGCATGCAGCTCATTATCAAAGACAGTCCAGTTTTGTGAATGAATACATACATTCATTCACAAAACTGAACTGTCTTGTACAGTATGGCTGCACGCCCATTGGCTTCTGCTCTGCACCACTGGTGTGCAGCCCTACCGGCAGTCAGTCGGCGGGCGGCGGGCGGCAGGCGGTGGATGCCGCCCATGGCTGCCAGGGGAGGGGTGCTGAGGCTTCGTGGGTGGGTGGGTGGGGACACCAGGCACCAGGGATGTGTTGCGGGTGTTTTATTAAGTCCATACCGGATCGGGATTTACGGTCCACTGGACCACCAGGATGTGTTGGGGTGTTATCATTATACCATCCCGCACTGGGATTTACGGTCCACTGGACCACCAGAGATGTGTTCGGGGTTTTCATTATACCATCCCACGATCAGGATTTACGGTCCACTGGACCACCAGGGATATGTTCGGGGAGATACATTGCTGCCCGCGATCGGGCTGGTGGGGGAATTAAACTATGCCCGTGATCAGGCCAGTGGGGGGTGGTGGGGATTTTACACTGTTTTGCCCATGATCAGGCTGCAGGGGGGGCACAGGGAGTGGGTTGGGGGCCAGCCACAGGTCGCAGCTGCTATGTTGCACCCTGCAATGCAGCAGCTCACCTGTGGGTTGCCCTTGACTTAAGCCTTTTTTTTGGCTCAAAGTTGTGCAGGCTCAGGTTGGGAGTTGCACCTGCACAACTCTGCACAGCCCAGCTGAATATCGGGGTGTGCAGTTTATGCATGGTTCCTCCCCCTCCAGTTCAGCATGCATTCATTTGCATTTCGCTGTTGCTCAGCCTGTTTTCAGTGGCACAACTGCCTCCTGCTGAATATCGCAGAATGGAGCAAGTTCAGACTTGAACAGGCGCAATCCTATTGCGCATGGCGCAACCCCTTTGAATATCTGGCCCACTGTGTTTCTCTATGCACCTGTTCAGCAAAAACAGGGTATGTGCTTCCATTACTGTTGCAGTTACTGTTTCAACTTGCGTTTCTGTCCCCGTTTGCGTTTACGTTCCCGTGTACGCCACCGTGTGCGTTACCCTTTGTATTGTCATTTGCGCTTGTGTTTTGTTACTGTTACCATTTGCATTTACACTACTGATTCTCTTGGCATTTTTGCTTGCATCACCGTGCGCATTGCCATTTCTTTTTACGGCAGCCCTTTCATTTCCATTTCCATTTCTCTTTCGTTTTGCGTCTTCCTTGCTGTTACTGTTACCATTTGCATTTGCAATTTCTTTACTGTGCCCGTGCACATTACGGTTTGTGTTTCCATATGCACTTTTGCATTTCTGTTCGCTTTGCTGTTATTGTTGCTGTTACCGTTACCATTTGTGTTTACAATTGCGGTACAGTGCCCGTGCACGTTTCAGTTTGCATTTCCATACACGCTTCTGTTCCTGTTTCCATTTCTGTTTCCTTTGGTGATATTCTTCCTGTTATCTTTACCATTTGCAATTACAATTCCAGTACCGTGCCTGTGCGCATTACGGTTTGCGTTTACGTGTGCACTTGTGTTCGCGTTTCTGTTCCCCTTCGTGTTCTTTTTGCTGTGACACTTAACATTTCCATTTTAAATACCACTGCCATCACTGTTCATGTTACCAGTTGTGTTTTCATATGCACGTCAATGTCCGTTTACGTCACTGTTTGCTTCAGAGTCACTTTGCGCTTGCGTTTCTATTAACTTTTCCTTTACCATTTATGTTTGCATTACCATGTGCGCCACTGTTGGTGCATCTGTTTGCATTGCTGTTCCTGTTACTATGTCACAAGACATCACGTGGTGGGCCCCGCACTCCCACCGCCACATTACATTCACTGTTTCTCGTCATCATTCTAAAAAGGAAGGGAAATTAGAGGCAACAAATCTGTTTAATGCATCAGTTAGGGTTGTTCCACAGTGACAAAAGTGAAGAAATTCGATGTTTGGGTTGAAAAACACACACAGCCCACCCCCCCAACTGGCATCGTGATGCATCATGGGGTCGCTGGTCCCACTCGTGTCCTATTTTCACACCTCAGATTTCTTGCACATGTGATGGGTGTGTTAGGCTGATGACCCCATAGCGCACCACAATGCTGGTTGGGGGTGGGCTGGGGTCCAAGGGGTTTTCAACCCTAACACTGGATTTCTCACTTTGTCACTGTGGAACAACCCTAACTGATGCATTAAACTGAGTTTCTGCCTCTAATATATATTTATGTGTGTGTGTATATATATATATATATATATATATATATATATAATATTCATAGCAAAAAAATGTGTTTAATGCATCATTTAGGGTTAAAGCAGAAAAAGTCATGAAATTAAAATGTTAGGGTTGAGCCTCTAACCCCCCCATACACACACCCCTCACCCCAATCCTCCACAGACTGACAGACGGTGGGGTGTGTCATTGGGGTCATGAGGCCTAAATCTCTCCTTACATTTTGAAAAAGTGTAATATAACTAGTAAAAAACATGTGTTGGTGGGTTCAAGCTGCCAATTTTTATATAACAATATGCATCTATGGGGGCCAACGCTCCCACTTACACAAAGCTACAGAGCCATACAGCAGCCCTATAGGGCACCAAACCCTTCTATCAGTAATTTGCACATATCTTGTGAACTGTAAGAGCTACAAAAAATTCAAGCATCATTGTCATCATGACAGTGAGTACTTCATGTGACACTAATGACTGAACCTGTATCTCACATCGTTTCTGAGATATGGGCACTGAAAAGCACTGAACAGGCACTCTTTGAACCCTTGTGAGAGTAATTTCACAATATCTCATGAACCGTGCAACATACAAAAAAAAATTATACTGCAGGCTTACTCTATGATTTCAAATCTTTCTCTAATGGCATAGATCACCTTGATGTGAGCTAAGCTACCAGTAGCAAAAAGTCAGTATCTCGCTTTGTTTCCGAGATAACGGTGCTGAAAGTCATGACACAGACTGCAATGTAATCCTATGGGGAAAAACATCAAACTTGCCATTGAATATCTCTGCAACCAGTTAATTCCCCAACACCTAAACAGCATAATTCACATCTCTAGGACATCCCCTCAACACCCTGCAAATTTCAAGTAAAAAGACCAAACCATTATGGAGATATGGGCATCCCAATTTGAGCCATCTGGTCTTCCTTACATACATCTGGGCTTCCCTAGGGGCATCTGGTCTTCCCCATGGACATTGTAAAAATTACATATAAATGTTCCCATAGGATATAATGGGAACTTCAAAATTTAATCACTTTTGAAGAGATTAATATTTTTTCACCAAACAACTGCTGGCATGTTCCTTTGCCCAATCTCTTTCTACGTCCCAAGATTCAGACCAATAGACCGCATGGTGTCCATGCAGCACCACAGACAAAAAAAACATAAAAGTTGCAAAAAGTGCATTTTCTGCCACTTCACTGTGCAAAAACTGTATACCCAACTGAAACACAACTTGGTAAATCAAGAAATCTACAATATCAGACCACGCATTCCAAATTTTGTACAAATCCATTGAACAGTTGCAAAGTTATTAATGCATAAAATTTGAGGCTTAACATTAAAGTGCCTACTCAACCCTAACTATATATATGTGTGTGTGTGTGTGTGTGTGTGTGTATATATATATATATATATATATATACATACATACATTAGTGCCTCAATAGTGGCACTATAGTTAGGGTTGATTAGCCACTTTAATGCAAAACCTTAAATTTTGCACCTTTATAACTTTGTCACCTTATGGCAGATTTGCCTGATGTTTTGCATGTGTGGTCTGGCATCATAGATCTCTGGATCTGGCAAGTTGTGTTATGGTCAGATGTAGGATTGAGGAGCTATGGAATGCCAAAAAATGCAAAAAATTTGACTTTTTGCATTTTTTTTTTTGTTCACCCACACAGCCAGCAAGGTTAGTCCATTCAGTCTGAAAACTTCAGAAAGGATGCCACCTTTGTCACCAACATGCCTTTCAAAGATTTAGTGAAAAAATATTAAACCATTCAAAAGTTATTCAAAAAACAAATTTCCCATTATAGTCAATGGGAAAAGTTAGCAAAAATCACAAAAGTTTCGTGATTGACTGTTTTTACTGTTGCAAATGGCCCTTTTACTTTCATGAGTCAGTCATTTTTTTTCAGTTACTGAACAGAAAAATGTCTGGCATTTAAAATTGGGATTCTCTAGGAACACAGTTCGTGTTGTGTTCACCTAGGTGAGTCCTGAGGATGCTAGCCATATCTTTTTTGGGGGAGTTAAACCCCAAAGAAATGTGTTTTTTAATTTTTGAAAAATACTTTCGCAAAATGCTTTCGAAAATGTGAAAGCTTCATGATTTATTTTGTGAAACTTTCATGATTTGTGAAAGTATTTTTTGAAACTATGCTCAAAATAACTGCAAATATTTATCACTGTCCTGCAACAAAATGGTTTGGTCTTTTGGGCTGAAATTTGCAGGGTGTCAAGCCCTGGTCCTACGGTGGCCCAAAGCTGCAGCATTCCAAAGTTTTGCTATTTCCCCATAGGATAACATTGTGGTGTCTGTGGCACCTTTCAGACTCTGTATCTCAAAAAGAGTTCCAGATGCGGACTTTTCATCACAAAATTTCTTACTTCCCCTTCAGCTCAGAACAATGTTGGAAGGTCCTAAAACCCATGATTTTTTTGATTTATTTTCTGCCTTCTACAGTTCCTGAGATAGTTGCGATTTAGTGTTCCAGTTGTTCATTTTCATGTCCAAGGACCACTATTACAGCCACAGACTTCGAATTCACAATACTTTCTGCTACCCCTCTCTCAGACACAATGCACGATACAGATTCAGTCGACTTCATGTTGCAGGAACTAGTCACTGTCATCATTACAACCACACTTCCATTTTTTTACTAACTGCTACTGTTCCCCAGATATGGGTAAATTGATGTTTCATGCCTTACATGACCTATAGGGCTGCTGTATGGCTCTGCACTTATGTGTAAATGGGAGCGCAGAGCCAAGAGGGCCTTTACTTCCACAAACACATATAATTAGGCACAAATGAGCAGCTTGATGGGAGTGTGAGGCCCGAAGGGCCCCACGCTCCCACCAACACATACCATTTACTATTTATATTACACTTTCTCAAAAAGAAGGGAAATTCATGACAAAAAAGTCCATTCATGCATCAGTTAGGGTTGTTTCCACAGTGACAAAAGTGTGGAAATGTGATGTTAGGGTTACCAGACCCTGACCCCACAACCCCCTGACCCCCCTCCTTCACAGACTAACAGATGCTGGGGAGTGCCATAGGGTCTTATGGCCTAACTCCCACACCATTCTCCTTTACTGTACCATGTCAGCTTGTTTACATATGGAATGGGGTGAGAGTTGGGACACACAACCCTATGGCACACCTCAGCATCTGTTGGTCTGTGGAGGGGTTGGGGTGGCTTGGGGGTCAGGGTCTGGTAACCCTAACACCACATTTTACACTTTGGTCACTGTGGAAAAACTCTAATGGATTCATTAACAGAATTTTCTGCTATGAATATATATATATATATATATATATATATATATATATATATAGTGTGTGTATTATAGAGGTGTGGTTGCACCCCTATAGTCAGGGTTATGAAGGCACATTAATGTTAAACTTGAAATTTTATGCGTTAATAACTTTGGACCCATTCAACGGATTTGCATGAACTTTAGTATGCACGGTGGGCATTGATAGATCTCTTGAGCTGCCAATTTGTGTTTCAGTCAGACTTACAGATTTGGAACAGTGAATCACTGAATAATGCACTTTTCAACTCTTTTGAGGGCAGTTTTTCGGATTTTGTCCGTGGCGCTGCACGGCCACCATGTGGCATGCCGGTCTGAAACTTGGCATGTAGAAAGAGCTTGGGTCAAGGAATATGCCACTTTTTGTTTGGTTTGGTGAAAAAATATTAATCATTCAAAAGTTATTAAACTTTTTAACTCCCATTATAAGTCTATGGAAAAATTTATATGGTTATTTTGTGAAAGACGAATTGGGTTTTGGCCATCTGGTCACTCCTCACGATCAAAGAATTTGCAGGCTCACGATCAAAGATTCTTTGATTATGAGAAATTTATCGATCGCAATGGCTGTCATCTTGTTTTCAGTTTGAGGTTGGAAAAAACAAATATCTCATCCCAGGGGTGACTTATGAAGTAAAACTTGGATGGGTTTTGCTCAGGGGACTTCCCTATATTGAGCCATGAGTGTGGTTTAATGTAGTTGTGTCACAAAATGGAGTTTAAAACTTTTAAATTCTTTGATTGTGGCTCACTAATGATCCTTGATTGCAAGCCTGCAAATTCTTTGATCACGAGATTCTTTGATCACGATCTTCGTTCATGAGGGAGGGACGAGATTACCAGAATTTTGGGGTAGAAAAAAAACAAATATCTCAACCCAGGAGTGATTTGTGAAGTAAAACTAGGATGGGTTTTTCTCAGGGGGTTTCCTTCTATCGAGCAATGCCAGTGGTTTAATGTAGTTGTGTAAAATATGGATCATAACGTTTTTAAGTTCTTTGATCACGAGCCTGCAAATTCTTTGGTCATGAGATTTCTTTGATCACGAGCTTCATTTGTGAGGGCGGGATGAGATGGTCAGACTTTTGCTGGACCAGATGTCTCTAGAAGGGACCAGGAGGCCAAAATTTCATGACCAGATGTCTCCTTATGATCAAAGATGATATTTGATCATGAGGTCACAGACGATTTTCACAATCAAAAATTTTTAACGGTGCAAAAACTTTAAAATTAAATAATCTCGGAAATGGTTTGTTTTTTTAACTTGAAATTTGAAGGGTGTTAAGGGGATGGCCTGTAGATGTGAATTATGGAATTTAGTTGTCAGAAAATTAATTGGCTGCAGCAATATTGCGTAACACAATTTACGTTTTGCGGATACTGTTCTGCATTGTAGTAGTGGCTTGAAATTTATAGGGTAGCTAGCCTTACTGCTATGGAGGTGCTTTTCAGTGGTTAGGTGTGTAAAATTTAAACAGGTGTGGAATTATGCCACTCCGACGAATACAAATTTGGTTCCTTTCAAGTTGGTGGGAGTGGGAGGGCCCGAAGGTCCCGCATTCCCATCAATACATATGATATTCAGTATTTGTACTGTTATGTTAGGCAGAAATTTGCAAGTTGGTGGCCCTTCCATAATCTTGCATGACATTCTACTTTACTATGCTTTCTCAAAAAGTAAGGAAATTCTTTGCAAAAAACTGTGTTAATGCAACAGTTAGGTTTTTTTACAGTGGCAAAAGCAAGAAAATTCACCATTAGGGTTACCAACCCTTGCACCCCACAACCACCCCACTCCCACCAACAGACATTGGGGTGTGCGTTGGCGTCATCGGTTCTATCACCCCATTCTCCTATTTTGCACCACCTCAGCTTATTTACACATGGAATGGGGTGAGAGTTAGGGGTGATGACCCCAACCCACACCCCAATGCCTGTTAGTGGGGGCAAGGTGATCATGGGGTGTAAGGGGTGGTAACCCTAACGGTGAACTGCCTCACTTTTGTCACTGTAAAAAACCCTAACTGTTGCATTAACACAGTTTTTTGCAAAGAATATATACTGTATATATATCCCACTTTATGGTGTGCAGTTGCACTCTGATATACGCATGCCTTGGTCTGCTTTGTGACACACAAGGCCACAGGCCAAGTGCATTCACCCACCCAAGGAGTGCGTATATCAGAGCTCGACCCCACATCCTAGAGTGGATCATCTTTCTTATAAAATGGTCACAAATCTCAGGAGGGGGAAAAGTAGTCCCTGTAAGGCACAAATAAGTGTTTCATTAGTAGAAGATGTTGTTGATCCTGCCATAACCGAGACTGGTTTAAGTTGCATGTAATAGTATTCTGCTTGATCCTGTCATACTTTTAATAAAATATCATTTAAAAAGTCTTATCTGGTTGATACTGCCATTTTCAAAGTGTTATTGTGGAACCTTTTTCACTTTTATTGGTGTAATGTAGCATGACGAAGCTCTGGAAATAGTGGTAAGCGACATGCAGGTAGATCTTAAAATAAACCTGTCTGTGCTGAAAATGTAAAAAAATAAAACCTTTTTTTGTATTTATTTGGCTTAACTTTCTCTGAAAGAAGTCACCATCTGTACTGATAGGAGAGCCAGCATAGAGCACTTTCAGTTTCATTCCCCAAATGTAATGTTACCAAGCAGTGTCTACAATTGTAAGTGACATCCTGCCAGATGTTTCAGTAAGTGCCTGTCTTCTAGAAAATCCAAGAAAAGTTTTTTTTTATTGTAACTTTACTTTTCTAAAAGATGCTGTCCACAGTAGGTAGAGGAGAGTGAGTGCAGAGCAACCGAGTTGGCATCTTCAGAAAGCTAGACACTCCTGGAGGGGCCTTTGGGAGGCACCTGTAAGGACACCATGTTCTATGTGATGCATTCAAAGATGGTCAGGTGAGCACCACGCCACACCGCCTGGCTGAAGAACCTCCAAGTTCATTCATTTTTTTTCACCAAAAGATGCATTTTTCTTAAATCACCTGTAGAACTATTCAAAAATGAGTAACTGTAAGGCATCTTTAGTGAACAATCATACAGGTTTAAAAATGAGCGGTGGCAAGGTGTTTTCAGTAAACAACCAGATGTTTTCTCTTCTGTGACTGCATTGCTCCTTATATTGTCCTCACAGCTTACCAGTTCTCTACTCCATGTTAATAAATTTTAGAGAACATCGAAGGCAGTTCATCAGGTTAAAGACCTGACCAATGATTTTTTTGTGGAAAAAAAATAAAAAAACAGAAGAGGTGAAATTGACTCAGGCTCCCAGGAAGCAGAAAACGCTTCTTGCACCAAGCTTAACTGATATAAGAACATTCACGGAGGTACAGTATACGTACATCTCTCCTTTACCTGCATCCCCTTCCCAGACAGACACAGTGACTAAAGGTAAAATCTCTACTTTAAAGTCATGGAGACACCAGATAATTCAATTACTATGGAGGCTTACATAAAGAAGGGTGTGATTTCTAAAAAGAAACATTCTGCTGAATTAAATAAAGAGCAAAGGGATGAGGACTCAAAGGTAGGCGAATCTAGTAGGAAGTCAAGGGACCTATTCAATAAAGCTTGCAGCCCAGAAATACACATATTTGAAGGGAGTAATTCCACCAATGTTAATGACAGAGTAAAATATTAGAAACCTCTTGAGAATCCTTGCAACACAAACACAGGAACGGAAAATACTAAGGGTAACATTTCTGCTTACTCTAAAAATAAGTAGACAGTAGAAAATATAGGTACTATGCAGACCTGCATTGAGAGAGATAGGTGACTTTGAAGAAAATACACTCTGTTGCATTAACTAAAGAGTAAAGGGGTGAGCATCTGAAGATAGGGGGATCCAGTAGCAAGCCAGACAAGTTATCTGTAAAAGACTGATTTTCAGAAACCTGTATATTTGAGGTGAACGATTCTATTACTATTAATAATAGACTTCACCCTCTGAAATCTCCAGAGCATACCTGCAATGTAAGTGCAGTAATTAAAGACACTATGGGAGGTACAGTAAATGAAGCTACAAAATTTTATGAAGGAGTAGTGTTACACAAAGTGGTGTTTCATTCTAATGAACTCTCCACAAGTACTATCTGAAAAACCCATTACTCTTTCAGAAAATGCAGGACTAAGACCTAAAAAGTCTCAAGTCCCTTTATGTTCTCAAAATGAAGAAGTCCTGATAGCAATTGCCAATTTAAAAACGGGTATCCTCAATGCACTAAGTGTTACAAAAAGTACACTTACTGCAGTAACTGGGTCACTACAAGAACTAAACAATAGACTACAAAATCTGACAGTGCGTACAAATGAACTGAAGGAGAGGGTTTCAAGGGTGGAAGATAACTGCAGTCAGTACCCCAACAAGTTTATGGCTTTGATAAGACAGGTGTAGATACTACAAGAAAAAATAAAGGAACAAACCAAGCCAGACAAGGTAACGTAAGGCCTTCCAAAATTCCTGAAGGGGTGGAAGGGACTAGTGATTCTATTCCATTTTTTTTAAATGTTCACTGGGGCTCTCAATAGAAAATAACCTGAGGACAAAACTGTGTTAGACAGAGCTCACTGCACTGGTTCTAGGTTTGTAGGGAATTCCACTCATCCTAGAACAGTTTTCATAAAACCAATAAAATACCAAGACAGAGAATCTGTATTACACAGAGCCAGAATTGCGATGGGACTTGAGAATGGGCAAATTAAGTTCAATGCCAATCCAGGCATGTTGGCAGAAACAACTTAAAGCAGACAATTTAACCCGGTTAAGCAATTACTTTATAACAAAGGCATAAGATTCTCCTTGCTTTATGAAGTCAAAATCAGATTTCCTTTAAATGGAAGACTAAACACCTTTGATTCACCAGAGGATGGTATGGAAGCAATTAACTTAACATTTGGGAAAGATACCTCCACTAGCCGAGATTACAGAGCCAGAACTATTCTCCCCCCCCCTTCAGTTTTGTTGACTTAGCATCTACATCAAGATCAGAGGTGCATATCCAACAGTTACAAGATGTTACTGGAAATAATATTTAAATTGTGGATAAAGGAAAAAAAGTAAATTACAATATATCAATCAATCTTGTATTGTTTGACATAAATAATATTGTTAAAATTATAAAATTTAGTTTGCCTTATATGACATCATAAAAACAGTGGCCCAGATATTCAAAAGGGTTGCGCATGGTGCAACAGTGTTGTGCCATGCACAGCCCATTGATGTGCCCCGGTGATATTCAAAAGGGAAAAGTGCACCGCACAAATTCCGATGTGCCGGAGCGCATCAGTAATGTATGCAGGCACAGGTAGGGGGACATGCCCATGCATAACCTGCACAGCCCGATATTCAGCCCGGGATGTGCAGAGCCATGCATGCTCAATCCCTACTTGTGCCTGCACAAAGTTAAGCAAAAAAAGGAACAAATGATGGCCACCCACAGGTGAGCTGCCACATTGCAGGGTGCAACACTGCAGCTGCCACCTGTGGGTGGCCACCCGAGTTCCTGCCACACCTGGTGGCGCCCCCATGCCTCATCATGGGCATCTGTGTAAATAAAACCCCCTCCAATATCCCTGGTGGTTCACTGGACTGAGTGCTGCCCAATCACAGGCATCTGGTTAAATAAACCCCCTGTCCTATATCCCTGGTGGTCCAGTGGACTGCTATGTGCCCGATCACAGGCATCAGTATAATAAACCCCCCTGTCCAATATCTCTGGTGGTCCAGTGGACCGATCGCTGCCCAATCATGGGCATCTGTTTAAATCATCCCCAATATCCCTGGTGGTCCAGTGGACCACACTCTGCCTGATCACGGGCATCTGTAAAACATAAAATGTCCTATTAACCTGGTGGTCTAGTGTACCCCTCCCACCCGCCCACTTAGCCCCACCACCCCACTCCCCCGGTCAGCCAGAGGGCAGTAGCACCTCACCCGCCTACCACCCCACTGCCTGCTGACTGACAGCTTGGTAGGGCTGCACACCCAGTGGACCCCTATGTGCTCGACTGGAGGCATTTGTCTAAAGAAAAATCCTCATCTAATAGCCCTAGTGATCAAGTGGATGAGCTGTCAGTCAGTGGGTGGTGGGGCAGCAGGCTGGTGGGGTGCTGCTGCCCACCGGCTGACCTGGGGGAGCGGGGTGGTGGGGCTCAGTGGACGGGTGGGGAGGGGGGTACACTAGACCACCAGGGTAATAGGACATTTTTTATGTTTTACAGATGCCTGCGATCGGGCAGAGTGCAGTCCACTGAACCACCAGGGATATTGGCAGGGGGGTGATTTAAACAGATGCCCATGATCGGGCAGTGATCTGTTCACTGGACCACCAGGAATATTGGATGGAGGGGTTATTATACCGATGCCCGTGATCGGGCACATAGGTGGTCCACTGGACCACCAGGGACATTAGATGAGGATTTTTCTTTAGACAAATGCCTGCGATCGGGCACATAGCAGTCCACTGCACCACCAGGGATATGAGACAAGGATTTTTTCCTTAGACAAATGCCCGCGATCGGGCTGCAGGGGGCGTTGGTCCCTGACAGCTGCTGCCTGACAGGGCGCTGAGTGCAAGTCATCGGGGATTGATGCACCTGCATGTTAATGGAATGCAAATTGGGCCATAATGACATGCAAATGGCCCCATGTGCACCTTGCATAAATTATGGCCCCATTTGCTTGTCCTCTTTTGAATATCGCAGGTGCTGTGAATGGCACAAAGGCACTTGCACTACCGCATCTCCATGCTCCACTCTGGCCACTTGCACTGGCACAGTGCCACTGCACCATGCACAGTTGGGGTGGCCAGGGTGCGATATTCAAAGCTGCTGAGCCATAGCACAGCTCCGTTGAATATCGCCCAAGCCACACCCCTGCGCAACCGAGTTGAGCTGTGCCCAGGCTTGCGCCACAGCCTGGCACAGTTTGAATATCCGGGCCAATATGTTTACATCACAGAGTTAATCAACAATACATTTCTCCTTTACAATTCATATATTAATACAGGCAATATTGCCTCATTAACATTCATCTATACTTTCCTATTTCTTGTCTCATCAAATAATCATCTTTATTATTAAGATTCCCTTTCCTCTGTTGTGTCTTCAATTACATTACCTCCCATCATCCACATGTATACAATTCAAATATGTCTTTCCCATATGTTTTCCTCAATTTTAAGACTATCATCCCTTCTTTCATTCCTCATGTTTTGTATAAAATTATTTTTTCTTATTGAAAGGAGGAGGCCACATGATCCAACTCAGTATATTTTCAAGTTTTAAGTAAATATGTTGCCATGTCCTTAGATTCATATTCTAAATTCCTCATGATTTCCCCTTAATACTTTTCCCTCTCCTTCCCTTATAGGGGACAGAGTGTAATTATAGGATGTAGATTGTCAGAATCCAGGTTACATTTACATCTTTCCTTTTCATCCTCCCTTTTCCTGTATTTTGCATTAAGCCAATTACTTTCATATGTTTCAAATCAAAATCGAGTTATACTTTTAAAGTTTTGGGGATCTTTGATTTGTGTTAAATAACTCTTCAACTTGCGCTGTCCTTTATTTTCTGCCATCCATGACTATCTCTTATTTTGTTTGCAATGCTCTGCATCTTTAAGTGCCTCTGTATCCTGTATTCTTGTTTTAATGTTCGATCTCACTACTTCTGTTGGTATTTTAAAAAATGTCTATTAAACTATGCATTAGTCCATTTGGTTTTATTACTTTTTCTATAATTCCTATACTGGGGAAAAGTATACCTCTTCCTAAGTATTCAGTTGATTCTTCTATACATCTCCCAAATATTTTCCTCCATCATATATGCTTTTAACCAATAATTTATACATCTTATTTTAATTGAACTCTCCGTGGTATATTGACCCAATTCTGCCCTTACTACCACTGCTGGTATACCATTTGATTCTCCCAGTAATTTCTTATAATGCATATTTAGACATTTATCTATTCCCTTGCCCCTTCATATCCCCAAATTTACGCCCCATACAAAATTTGACTATGTATTTTTGCATTTACCACACTTAGATATCCTGGTACTGAATGTCCATGATAGTTATATAGGAATTTGTTCATTGCTAGTAAAACTATTTTTATTTATAACACTGTTTCTTTGATATGTCTTCCCCACTTTAGTTCCTTTGTTATTGTTACCCCTAACTAACAAAATCCATTATATATTTCTAGTTGTTCTTCAACTTTATAGACATAGGGCTGGATATTCAAAAGGGTTACACAATGAGCAATAGGGTTGCGCCAGCGCAAGTCAGAAAATGCGCCATTCTGCGATATTCATCAGGAGGCAGTAGCGCCACTGGAAACATGCTGAGCAACAGTGCAATGATAATGAAGGCATGCACAACGAAGGGGTGGAACCATGCATAAAGTGCGCAGTGTGATGTTCAGACTTGCGCAATGCACAACAGTGGATCAGGCGAAAGTTATGCCATAGTGGAAATGAGCCAAATTAAAAAGGAGCAAGGAAGAGGCGCAAGAACGCTACAGGGAAGCCACATGAGGCAGGGAGACAGACAGGGCAAGAGGGACAAAGAGGGCAGGCCAGGGGAAACAAGAGGACAGAATAGGGGCAAGGGAAGGTGTGTGGGGCCACAGTGAGCAGAGCCCAGTAGGTGCACCCGGTGCAGTGGAGGTAGCAGTCAGGACAGTGGGGGGAACACAGCAACAACAGCCAGGGGGGACACAAGCCAGGGACATGGACAGTGCCACCTTCCACATGGAAGCTGTAATGAGGGGGGTGAGAAGGCATGCTGCAGGGGGACGTGGCTGTAGAAGGGCCCGTCAGTGGTACGCCCCCAACAGGCAGTATGGAGCCTGCACCAGCTTTAAGTTGTACTCAGATGTCGAGATTGTGGGCCAGTACCACCTGAACAGGGCAATACTGAGGCGGCTCTGTGAGCTGTGCAGTGATGTGATGCAGGCATCCACACGACGGAGTCATGCTCTGTCAGTGGAGACAAAGGTAACAGCCTGCATGTGCTTGCTCACCATGGGTACCTTCCAGAGACCAACAGGGGACACCACAGGCATAACACAGTTGGCCACGTCATGCATCCTTACCCACCTCAGCACACTGCTGCCACATGCCGCGGAGTACATCCATTTCCCCAGCACTGCAGCAGAGCGCATTGGCAAACATACAGGAGTTCCACTGGGCAGCACGTATGCCTGCATGCTAAGGGCGGAGGATCGCACCCATGTGACATTCACACACCACCTGGCCTCGATGGGGCTGCCTATATGAACCGGAAGGGATATGCCAGTGTCAACTGCCAGGTGGTGTGATGCCAGTGGGCGCATCATCAATGTCTGTGGGGGAGCACATGATTCATTCATATGTACCAGTCAGCACTGTGCCATAGATTTGAGAGTGGGGACATCCCCACAGGACATCTAGTGGGTGAGTATGCATGTAGAAGTGACAAATCGTGGGCAAGGGGGGGTAAGCCACAGATGCCATGGGTGTGGCACACAGGGTTTGGGGCAGTCTGAGCCTAAACAAGACACTAACCTACACTATCTCCACACAGGTGGATACCTACTCCATCCCTGGCTGCTCACACCCTACCAGCGGCCCATGACCCCATCGTAGCAATGATTCAATGAGGCACATGCCACCACACGCAACATCATTGAGTGGGTGTTTGGGATGCTAAAGGTGCGTTTCCATTGCCCGGACACCTCCGGCGGTGCCCTACAGTATAGCCCCTCAAAGGCCTGTGGGATATTCCTGGCCTGTTGTATCCTGCACAACATGGCCAAACACTGTGGGATAGCTGTATGGGTCAAAGAGGGGGACAGCGATGGGGACGACGGTGACACCGGTGATGATGGGGATGGGCAGCCCCCACTTGAATGACAGGACCCCCAACTGATCCAGCTGGCCCAGCTGCACCGGGACACCATCACAGAGGAGCACTTCACCCAACACAGGTAAGTCATGGGGCCATGTGCAGCCAACAGTGGCTAGGGCACAACCCACATACACACAGAGAAACACACCAGGGGTGCATGATGGCAAGGGAAGTGGCAGGGCACAGAAGCACACACATACAACCAGGAAGGGGTGAACAGTAACACGCCATGGACGGACACACACACACACACACACACACACACAATAGGCACAAAGTGCACAGGGGTCAGGTGCAAAACAGAGCCAGAACACAGACACTAAAAACACACATGTCCACAGGCCACCACATCCACTGACTGTCCATGTCCATGTGTTAGATGTTAGGCACCATTGCACTTTGGTGTACAGTGCAATGCAGGCATCATCATGCACACGCACTTGTGGACAGCAGTCAGGAGGGCATGCAGGTTGTCCGTGTGTCTGCGTGTAGGGCTGGGCACCCACCGGTGCACTGCCCACCAAAACACACATTGCACACAGGGTAGCACCAGACAGGGCCCGCACTGGGAGACAGCTCAGTCTTGCGGCACAGTGCCACGGCCACCTCAGATGCATGGGTGGCCCCACTGAGACCCAGCAGCAGTGGCAGGCTGAGCACAGGCCTCATGGGGTGGCACCGATGGTCCACCAGGTGTTCTACTGCATGAACATGACTGTGTCCGCACAGGTGTCTGTAGCACACTGAACATACCTGCACCAGGAGTGCTCGGGATGCCTACCGCTGAACCTGGTGTCGACAGGGTGGGTGTCGTATGATGCCAGGAATGGGGAGCGGATAGCGAACTGCACAGTGTGAGTGGCACAGGGGCATCTGACTGTGTGCACAATGTGGCCACAACAGTGACCAATGCCTGTGTCTGCCTGTCAATGGCGGCAGTCACATCCATCCACAAATGGTCAGTCCATGACAGGATCCTCTCAGTGTCCCTGCTGTGTCACTCCTCGACCTGCTCCAGAGCCACACACATTGCCTCCACTGATGTTGCAAGCTGCATCTGCTGCTGTACTGATGCCTGCAGCAGGCGGGTGTGCTCGTCAAAGAGGTTGTCTACCACCTCGGCAACCTGTCCCTCAGGGTATGGAAGGGCCTGATGTTCAGCACCCCTTGAGGGTGGGCGCTGCTCACCAGGACCAGGTATGGGCAAGTCCACAGGTGGTGTACATATGCCACCGCTGAACCCTGTATGCCCAGTCCCGGTGGGTGACTGCTGCTGCTGCCCCTCTGCCTGATGTGCTCAAAGGATCAGCTGTTCTGCCACTGTGGTTGCAACAGTGCCACTGACCTGAAGAGCCACCGGTGCTGCCCCACCGGTGCTGACAGGTGCAGCCTGGGACTGTGCTGACGTGCTGGCACATACATCAGAACCAGCCAGGTCCATGGGCGTGAGCTGTCCTGCTGTGTGTCCATTCTGTGACACACACATGTCAATGCCCATAATGGTCATTGCATCATCAATGGGTCAGGTCTGTGCCACAGTCACAGCTACAGCATGCTGGCATGCTTGGATGCCAGACCGCTGAGACACATGAAGGGCACCCACCACACCTGTCTCAATGACATCAGTGTTGGCAGCTAGGCATGCAAACTGTTGCAATGCACACCGGCTACCTGCAGAAGTGGATGGTCCCTCCTCCAACTACAAATGGCTGTCTTCAGTGGACAAACCCTTCACCACTGACTCCTGCAGATGCACAGGATCTGCAACAGAAAGTAAAGACACGCTAGTGCATGGGATCTACCTTCACGCCCCCCACAGACCATGATGTACCATGCAGTGATGGGCTACCACCTGTCTGGAAGCCACCTCCAGGAATGCTCCCAATGGCACTGCGCTGCATGCTTGCAGCAAGCCTGTCCTCTGCCGGAGTCAGCTGCACCACCTCAGGCTGGCCTCCGCCTGTTGCAGCATGTGCCGCCCTGATGGCAGCCACCTTCTCCTTCACCCTCCTCCTGTCGGTACCCATCTTCTTTTTACACTCCTGCACAGAGCGCTGGTGGCTGCCGTGCAGGTTGATGGCACATGCCAACCCCTCCCATGCAGCAGCATGGGCCTGAGGGGTGCCCTGCCATCCACTGAGCAGTGGCTCCTCATCCAGGTAGGCCTCGAAGAGTGCCTCCATCTCAGCCTTAGTAAAATTAGGCCTCCTCTTCCACCCACCATCATCCTCCTCACCCAGTCCTTGCTCAGTCATTTCTCAACCTGTATGGGTGACAGTGGTCACCTGTGATTGTGCAGTACACAGCAATTCCCTGAGACCACAGTCCAGAACAGCACACAGCATGCAACTCACCTATCAACTACAGTAACCGAATATGGTCATTGCAGAACAGTGTCACATTTTAATAGCGCAATCCATGCAAATTAGATGTGGAGCAACTTTAATGATATGCAAATCGTGCTGCTGCACCATTGAATGGCTGATCAGACGATTTGCATATGACGGCTGAATATCACACTGTTGCACTTTGCGCAATTGTGTTGAACATGCTGAGCCAATGGCACAGTTCTGTGGCTGCGTAGTACACTGCACTGCGCATGCCCAGGTAGCTTACACAGGCATCTGCCGTGCTGATGACATGCTGTGCGCGGTAGGCAATGCAAGGCATGGCCACCATTGTGCCTGTGGTGCTACGGTGAGGATCACTACATGGCGCTGTGGCCCAACTGTGCTATAGTTCGCTGTGGCGATGGCACACAGGCAACCAATGGCGCTAGATGCAGAGATGTCCAATGGTGCTGTGTGTGGCCTTGCGCCAGATACTCATGACCCTGTGCCCGACCTTGGCCCCTTGGCGCCATACATCTGGCATGGCTGCAGCTCTATCTTGCTTTTCGGTGACAGCACAATAGGGATTGGTGGCGCTGTACCGACAGTGCAATAGGGACTGGCGGTGATGTACTGCGCAGCACTTCCACATGGGGTTGCCGTGCTGCAGAGTACCATATTGCCTACTATAGCACTTGAGATGGCATGCAGGAGAGCCCCTCAGTGGAGTGCCCTGGAGCTGGCCAACCTTGTGGCCATTGTGGAGCCACACTATGGCCCACTGTATGGTGAGGTTCCACTGGACAGGGCCAGGACTCAGGTCTGGCAACAGATGACCACTGACCTGGAGGCAGCCACTGGCCACAGGAGGATGGCTGAGCAATGCAGGTACTGCTATGGGGACCTGAGAAGGAGGGAGCTGGAGCTACTGGCACATTTGCGGTCACGTGCCAGGAGGGGCATGGCACCTTGTCCAGGTGGGTGATCCATCTGTGTACCTGTATGGTCCATATGGGTAACACTGTCTTTTGTGTCCAGCACATAGGGGAGGGATGGTCTTGGGTTGGCTGTGGTGGTGTTTACAGTGTATGTAATGGATGGGTCTGGCTGGGTGGGTGGGCACACACATTGGGGCAGGGGAAATATGCTTTGGGATTGTACTGATGTGTTGCTCTCCTTTTGTCTCCCACAGGCATGGCAGAGTGGAGGAGGGCTATGGAGCAGCAGCGGAGGGTGGTGGAAGCAGAATGGAAGCATGTCAGGGAACAACCCCAATGCCAGCAACAGCCTGATGAGGGTGAGTGCCATGACACCATGACTGCTATTGCATGCTGTGTGACAGGGTGGGGAGCAGGGCATGGCCACCATCCATGGACACCACTGCCATGCACGTGACATGTGACAGTCAGCACTGTCCAGTGGCACTGCATGTCTGGGAGTGCATCAATGGTGGTCCATGCATGCACTGGGCACATGGCTGTGGTACTGCCTGCCCACCGCATAGCCACAATACTGTACAGCCTTGGTTGTGCTGTGCTGGACATGGGCGGTGTGTGTGTGCAGTGGTACACATGGCTGTTGCTGCCTGGTTGGGCATGTCTTGTGCACATGGTCACTGTGGGTGGGTGCACACCATCACAGGAGCATGGCACATGGCTGTATGCCATGCATGATAGGTGGGCTGCAGGGGGATGGACAATCACACCCATTGACTCTGATCCCTTGTTCTAGGTGTACAGATATTCCTATGCATACAGTGTCCCATCCAGGAGCTGGTTCATGTGGTGGCCGAATCCCTGGCCATACTACAGGACCTCCATCAGCATGGGGTGAGGAGGAGAAGGCGACACCAGGAACAGCCCCAGGCAGCGGAGGAGCAGGCTGGATGCCACTGATCGTGCATTACCTCCCCCCTTTGACTGACCTTCACACCCCACCTTCCCTCTCCCAGTTGTTCACCCCTGCCCCTTACCCACCCCCACCTTGTTCCTGTACCTTCACCCCATATATGTATATATGTATTTTGATGTTGTTGTTGTATATTTTATAATACAGATTTTGATATGAATACTGTGGTGGTCTCTGATTTGCAGCTGGCTATAGGTGCTCAGTTGCAGTGGTGTGCATGGCATCTGGGGTGGTTCAGTAATGGGTATGTGTGTGTGTGCATGGGGAAGTGTCTCTGGAGTGGGAGTGGCTATCAGTCAGTATCTGTGGTGTGCGTTGTTCTCTGTGCATTGCATTGCTGTGTGCAGTGGTCCATGATGCCTGCTCTGTGTCCATTGTGCCCCTGTCAAACTGTCCTTGGCCTGTGCAGCTGACTCCCTTGCATGTCTGTGGCCTGCAAGGTCTGCTGCCTTGTCAGTGGTGGCAGTCCCTGCAGATCATCCACTGTGACCGTCACAATGCTGGGTTGCCTCCTGTCACTGGTGAGGTGCATGTTTGCCTCGGGTGACACTGTGGCCTCCACAGCTGCTGTCCCACCTCCATGCTGTGGCTTGTGTGTGTTGCAGGGGCTGTACACCACTGTCTGTGACTTGTGATCCAGGCATATGCTGGTGGCATACAGGGCCACAGTTTATGCACAGGGTGGGTATCACCCCTGTGCCATGGTGGACTGCAGGCTGTGTGTGCACAGTTTACATGGGCCCACACTGGAGGCTTGGTTGCCACACTACTGCATCATGTGTTTGGTGTCCCCAAGGGTATGGGTGTGTGTTTGCCCCTGCAATGTGTTGCATCCGGTGTGCTGCATGTTTCCAAGGAGCACTGTGGGTGTCTGTGCTGGCCGCTGTGGCTCATGGTAGGTCGCGCTGTGATGCTTGTCTACTGTGCAGGGTGCTGTATCAATGGCAGTAGTGTAAGGGGCATGCCCTTTCCTGTGTGGGGTACCTCTTGTGGCAATACATGTTCAGTCTCTCAGCTGTGCCTCAGGGGGATTGTGGGTGTTGGCACTGTGTCTGCCATTGTTGCATTGCTGTGTGCTGCCACCCACTGCTGGGTGCTCATGGTGGCTCTGGCTTGTATGGTTCTGTGGTACATGAGGTTGCAGTGTGACAGTGAGGGGGCATGCATGGGGATTCCTGCAGTGATGGTCACTGCTCATGGGGGGTGTCTTGGGTCATGGTGCAGGGTGTGCGTGCATGGGGGCTGCTGTACCGGGGTGGTCCACCCCCCTTGTGTGGCAGTCTCAGCTTGCCGGTGGGTGTGCTGGGGCAACATGGCCCAGCTGTACTTTGTTTGCTTGTTCCCATGGGCTGGTGGATATTCTGTCCCTCCCCCAGTTGTGCTGTGCTTGGGGTGTGGGGGTGCATTGTCAGTTCTGCAGTGTGTTCCTGTGCCCATCTGTGGCATGGGTGGTGGGCCCCTGCCTACCTCCCTGGTTGTGCAGTTCCATTGCTCTGCTGCTGGGGAGCTCCCTGCTTGCACTATGGTGCCTCTGGGCTGCTCAGCTGGGCTGCCCTTGTTGCGCTATAGTGCATTGTATCTGCTCAGCTTCCCCTTCCTAGTTGCGCTATGGCACAGGTTGTATGATATTCAGACGTTGGCTGTTTGTGCAATTTGGCTTTCTCCATTTTTGAATATCGCGTCTATTGCGCATGGGCTCAATGGACTTGTGCTTGCTCCTGCTATTGCACACATTTTGGGCTCAGTTTGAATATCCAGCCCATACTTTTTATTTATTTTGCCACGTACCATTACTTTTGTTTTCTGATAATTTATTTTCAAATCTGCCCTTTTACATTCTTCTTTAAATTTCCTCAACATTTTTTTATGTCCAGATAACTGACTGCCTTTAGTACAATGTCATCAGCATAAGCCAGATATGGGCATACGTGGTTTCCTATTTTTGGTAGATGAAAATTTATGTCATACATTTTTTTTAGTATTTGATTCAGATATAAATTGAACAATACCAGTGATACAGTATACCCATGTCGCACTCCTCTATTTGATTCAATTAAGTCACTTTTATTTCTCTTGGAATCATATCAAATTTGTGTAAAATTATTACAATATAGTGTTTTCATTATCTCCACCAATCCTTTGTCCATTTTTATTTTTTCAATTACTTCCCATAATTTAATTCTATTTACTTTATCAACTACTGATTTCAGATCCACAAACACACAGTGTAAGCTCTGTTTCTTCACATTTGTGTTTTTGTGAATCAAGTGTGTCAATGTAAAACACTGGTTAATTGTTGATTATTTAAATCAAAAACCTGCCTGAGCCTCATCTACTTTACCTTCTCTATCTATCCAGTCTATAATCCTGTTACTTATTTTATTTTTGTGAGCACCTTTTGCATGCAGTTTATCAGGCTTACTGGCTGAAAGCAACTTGGATCATTGTGATCCCCTTTTTTAAATAAGGGTACTATTATATTATACCTCCAACTCTCTGGGATGTTCCCTTTTTCCATAACTACTTCAAACAATTTTTGTAATAGTAAATTCCATATTTTGATATTTTATTTTGTTTTATCACCTCTATTGGAACTTCATCTGGCTCAGGCGCTTTATGTGATGCAAAGATGCCATTGCCTTCTGTATTTCTGTTAAATCTATACTCAAATCTACTTTTGTCCATTCCTTTTTTATTTCTGTCTTTTTATATTTCTTTTCTGATTGAAATATGTCTTTATAATATTCTACCCATTTATATGGTTCTATATTTGTTTCTGCCTCATTTTTATATTCACAAAGCCTCTATTTATTATTGTCCAGAATTCATTATCTTTTTCTTCTACTGCTACTTCTAATTTCCTCTGTAGCTGTGTAGTATAATTGGCCTTATTTTTACTGACTACATTTTTATATTCTTTTCTTAATTTTTTAAGGGCCCTCTTATTTGTAATATTTCCCACTCTTTTAACCTTTCATATGGGCATGTTCACTGTTTTTTTAGCTACCTTACATTCTTTATTGTGCCACTCTGTTTTTATTTTGGGGGTTGTACATTTGTATTCCTTTAATGATTATCTGGGAAATAGTCTCCATTATTCGTTGGTATTCTTTTAATAATGTTATCTCTGTTGTTTCATTTTTTATAAGTTTCTCAATTTTGTCCCATATACCTTTATCTTCCAATATATTCTGAAAATCTTCCCCTTCTATCTCTTTCCAACCTACACATTTCCTTTTTTTTATTTCCAGGGGTATGTGTTTCTTCCTAATATGTCTCCCTTGTTCTGTGTGAATGATTAATTCTAGTCCAGAATGTGCACTCTCTCCTCTTGGTTACATTTTAAGGTCTAAACATAGTTCTACCATGTCCATATTTATCCATATATGATCTATTACTGAGCAGCCCATACCTCCCATGAAGGTGAAGTTCCCCTTTTCATCTGCTCTAGTTCTTCCATTAATCAATAATAGAAACTTATCCTTCATATTTCTATAATATTTTTCTCCTGGTTTTATTTTTTTCCCATTTTAAGGGGCCTAGTTAATTGTATGTTTCCATTCTCTGCAATACCTAAAAAATCTGTTATATCATCTGTTATATTTGTCAGATTACCTATCCTGTAATTAAAATCTCTTGTAATAATCATTCCCCTTGATCTATTACTATTCATGTATTTATCTATAAGTACTTCAAGATCTTTATTTATGTTTTCATTTTTATATTTGCTTCCATCTGGTGGGTGATATACATTGATAAAAATTATCTCTCTGTCTTTTTCCTTAATATGTATTGCCAAAATATTATCATTATTTGATTCTATTTTGTTTTTAGCATTTCTTGTTTTCTTTAATTTATACATTGTCAGCAAACCTCCAGCATAACACTCTACTGTCCCTGCTTTATATGCATCCTTGATGTATGTTTTAAATCCATTCACATGTAATTTCCCTTTATACCAGGTTTCTCGTAAGTTAATATATTCAGAAGTTTCCAAGTAAGCTACAAATTCAACATCTGCTAAATTAATAGCCAGCCCTGATATATTCCATGACAATTTCTTTGTAGTTTGTTCTAATTCACTTATATCTGGCTCTTCAACCAAAGGATCTTGTGATCTCCTTCCTCCTTCCTTTTTATGTCTTTGTACTTCTTCCTAATTTTCTAGTATCGCTTATCTATTAGATGTCTTAGTTGTTGCTTCCCTTTTCAAGTTCTGTTTATACCTTTTTTGTTTGTTTACATTAATGTCAAAATTAGTCTCATCATAAACATATACGCCTAGCTCGTTTCTTACTTTTTTCCATTAAATATTTATGTTTCATCATTTGACAACCACATTGAAATATGTCCATCTGCTTCTCATCTGATCACTTTGCTAACATCTGTCCTTTGAATTTTCATTTGAAGTAACAATCCCAAAGTATCCAATAATTTATATTGTAAATCAGTTACTGTTTCCATATGAAATTGTTTTAGCTCAAATATAGAAACCAGTCTCTCTTTCTTTGTAAATTTCTGGTATTGGTTATACCTTTCTAGGAATAGTTTTTTTAAAGTAAACACATTTTCATCCTCCATTCCCATTTCTTTTAATTCTTTACTTTTTTCCATATTGCCTTTAAAATATAATACTGGTCTGAGATTATTAAGACCAATTCTTTATTTTCAGTTAGTCTTACCATACTGGTATGATCTAAAATGTGCTTGTTTCCTGCTAGCAGAGTGCTTAGTAGGTTTTTCAACTTTTTATTCAAACTCTTCAAATTTTCTTGTGGTAAGATTCCTACCCCATACATCAGGGTGCAATCCCTACCCTTGTTTCCCTTCAAACCATTCCTTATTTAAATAATCACTTCTTCATTTCCCTTCTTGTCCTATGTTCTTTAATTTATGTTGAGCTTTAGAGTCCATTGCCTCTCCAGAATTACTCTTCTGTGAGTTATTCATTTTTCCTCTTTTGTTTTTAACTTTCTGATCCACCTTCATTAATATTTTTCCACTTCTAGTGGTTACAGACATATTTGTTTTATATATAAATATATATAAATTATACAAGGTTAATCTTTACAACTTTCAAATGCAGTAATATATACAATAATTTGCAATAATATATGGGCCTCTCTAGAATTTATGTGTAATTATACATAAATACATGTCTGCCAGGAGGTACCATCTCTAAATGTAATATCTAATAATTATTTCTAATAAGGTGCTTAAATGTAAAGTGTGTAATGCTTGTAATACTCAGGATTGTGTATACCGTTGCTATGCTTAAATTTTCCCAAATAACCTAAAGTCTGGCATTTAACAGTTCCTTTGTGAAAGCACAGTCAGTGATCTTATTAGTCTCACCACCAGATTAATCCATTATATAATGTGTAGTTTAGGTTTGCAGTGTCTTAAGATTCCTCGTTCTTTCCCCGTTGATCTTATCTAGTTTTTCTTTTCACTTCTACCCTACCACACATATGCCAGAAAAAATCCATTCACCAGCCCAAAGTTCAGAATAAAGGGTTCGATGAAAGTGAAAGGAATTATGCATTCTCCTTGTTTTTTAGGATATTTATGCACTAAAAAATAAAAACACCTAATAATATTTTTCATTGGCTGGGGACCCTACTGGGAATCCTATGGAGAAAACTCTGTGATGTGAATAATTTAAAACCTACCATTTAAACACTCAATAATCACTAAAACTGAGGATTTTTTCAAGTAATAAAAATAACTCTCCTTTACATATAAAAACTTTAAGGTCTTGCTTAAGCTTTATACATATGCATACACTTCACAATTGCGACAATTATTTACAGGAACATTTTATCCATAAAGACATATCCAGTTTCATAAGCTATCAGTACTCACTTTCAAAACTGTGTTTTTATTACACAATTTTGCACCGTATGCTTCTATAATATCCAGCACTCCTTAAATTCCTTAAGTTGTTGACTTGAAATGCCTATTGCAGTACTGAAACAAAGCAAAGTTTTCAATTGCATGTGGAAAACTCTCTTGTGTACTGCTCTCAAAACCGCTTGCAATTGAGAGATTTATAACTGGGTTATACATCTGGTTTCATTTGTTTTAGTATGCCAGAGTAAATAAGCCAGAGAACTATCCAATGCAGGTTAAACCTAAATTGTGGGTCAAATAGAAAATAGTTTAAATTTGTTGCTTCCAGGTTGTTTGGGTGCTCGTGCTGGTGATTGTAATGGCATTTGCCTTACAAAACACCAGTGCATGCACTTAAGACATTTTAGGTCACATGCACTATTGACCCTATCAACTTTCCACTTCCTGTTTTCCTTTTTCTAATTTTTAACTAAATTTATGTATATAAAAAAATAAAAGTATTTAGTTTCTACTTAATCCAGGAATTTCCAATGAAGCTTCCACCTCATTTTACCAAACAGTAGCCACTGTGTTAACTGTATTTATGATTTCTGCCATCTCATCTACCTAATAAATCACAAATGCACACCACACTTTTACTTTAAATTTCTGCCTAAAGATACAGTAAAATGTACAGCTTCACAAAGTCTCTCCCAAAAATCCTGCTTGCACACAAACACATACCAGTGCATGCAGGCAAACTAAAGCAGGGAGTATACTAGCATCATTTGGCCTGTATAGGTGCTTAGGGCATTAAACCCACACAGGTTCCATTGGAATAAACATCAAGGACTCTGTCCCTACAGTAGGTATCCAGAGGCCGCACTCTTCTCTCCGAGTCTCCTTTACCTGGAAGCACCACCACCAAGTCAGACCGGAAAGGTCAGAGAGTATAAAACTAATATGGCAATGATGGCATACATGTTATTAAAATAAAAAAAAGGCTTCTCTCTGACTCCTGTTACTGCCGTTTCTTCTCCACAGTGGTCTAGCAATCAGCTTATGCCTCTCAGGGATAACAACACTTCTACCTTCAAGTTTCTCCCTCACCAGTCACTAATGAAACCTTGAGAAACATCTAAAAAAATACCAGTAGGAGCTGAATTACAATATAGGAATTACACTCCTTAGGTAAGGAAGAAAAATCTAAATAAATAAGGGAAGAGAAAGGGGAATTAAAAAATGGTCACCTTAGGGCTTA
Organism: Neoceratodus forsteri; assembly: GCA_016271365.2. Classification (NCBI taxonomy): domain Eukaryota; kingdom Metazoa; phylum Chordata; order Ceratodontiformes; family Ceratodontidae; genus Neoceratodus; species Neoceratodus forsteri. Next base: position 663,993,207 of record CM057456.1, on the reverse strand, counting down.
ATATAATTCAAATTTAATATAAGTGCCACCCTAATGATTATGTAAAAAGGAGGGTTCTTTATAGGCCAGGCACTGCGTGCAGTGAATGAAGGTGCTTTTTTTCTACCATCTTGTTTAGGAGGGTGGGGGGAGACTTTCAAGAGAAAAGGGAGATAGAATACTTTCCAGTTATCTAATATGGTTTATTTATAATTTGGGGGAAGGATATAGGTTTGGGGAGTAGGGAAGGGAAGTCAAACTGCCTTCAATGAAATACATGCAGAGACATACAAAGAAACTAATAACACATTTGACATGTAGGCTTTATTACCATTTACAACTAGAAATTTGGCAAAGCAGAAATCTCTATATGGAAGAGCATAATATCTGATAAATGAAAAGAGAGCAAAGAGTCAGAATATAGCGATTATCTCAATGGGAACCACCTTTAGAAAAACATTATGGAATGTTAAGGGACTACAAAACAGAACAAATATGACAAAAGTTATAAATTATTTAAATAAAAACATTCTAATATGATAATGCTCGAGAAGACCCACATGACTAGAAGAAATAAACACTGTTTGAAAATTTATGGGGCCCTACTTTAATTTCTGACTTCTCCAGAAATTCAAGGGGAACTCTGATAGCAGTAAGTAAGAAGGGTACTGTACCAAATATATTGAAAATCTTGAAAGATGCACAAGGTAGATTTGGGATAAAACAAATTCATCTGTATAGTATGAGAGTGACTTGTACAACACATTACACCCCAGACATTAATGACCCCAAAGTCTTCTCAGATTGTTTTTTTACTTTAGCCACACTTGATGCACCATACATTGCAGAGTGTGATTTTAACTTGGCTATGCAACACACAGATAAAACCACAGTACTAGATAAAACTCATAATTCAGCTAAATGAGTTATTAATGAATTTGCTATAGATTTAGGACTAGTAAACCCCTGGAGGATACTGCATGCTGACGCTAAAGTACAGTAGCAGCCACAGACACTGCCAGCTATTTCTCAAAATTTCTTTGATATTTCCAGATATATCTAATGTTTTCTCCATTTCTACAGTAGAGGAAGCAGAGACAAACTCTTTAGAAATTTTGTGAAATATTTGGAAATAGCTAGCAATGTCTGTGGCTACTAATGTATATTCTTACTATTCAACTGTACATCAAAGCTACTCCAGAACTGATTTATTTTTAGTTTCAGAAATTTTAATACATGCTATAACAATGGTGGAATATCCAGGTATCATGATATCTGATCACTCCCCATGTGTACTGACCATTAACATAACCCAAGAACAAAATATAGACAGATTGTGACATTTTAATCCAATAAGTATAGCAAAGCCAAAAATACAAGAACTGATCAACAATATTTGTAAAGAATGCTCTACATTTAATACATCTAAAGAGACATCTATTATTAATATCTGTGAGGTTTTTAAATTATATATAAGGGGAATTATAATAAATATAGAAGTAGCTGAAAAAAGAATAAAGATAAAAAAGTGAAAGAATTAGATGAAGAAATCCAGCAACTTTTCAATTTACACAGCACCTCTTTTAGCACTGCTATCTACAATAGGATAGTGTATAAAAGAGAATTATACGACCAAATAAACATAACAAATATAGAAAAACAAATTCTTAATACTAGATTCAATTACTATGTATTTACAGACCAACTACTTAAATTATTATTATGGCAGACTAAGATGGTACAGAAAGAGCATAATATAATCAAAATTAGAAATATTCAAGGCATAGAAGTCAATACCCCTTAAGGAAATCAATGAATGCTTTGTTAATTTCTATCAGGATCTTTGCATTTCACAGACAGGAACAGATAGTATTGGATCATTACAGTATTTAGAAACTATAAAAATACCAACAATAAATGAAGATATAATTAGAAAATTGGATCTTGTAATAACACAAACATAAATTAATAATGCCAGCCAAGACTTGCCAGCTGGAAAAACTCCAGGCCCGGATGGTCTATGAGCTGATTTCTACAAAATGTTTAACTCTCAATTTTTTACAGTACCATCTTAAAATCATTATTTAATTAATTTTCCATACCAAAAAAAAAACTTGAAACATTCAAGAAAGCTATCATACAGGTATTTTTGAAAAAAAAAGGGAAAGATCCACTCCACTGAACTGTGAATCCTACCACCCCATATCTCATTTAAATGCAGACTACAAAATATTCACAAAAATATTGGCTAAAAGGTTAGAGCCTATACTCCCTTTAATTATTAACTAAGATAAAAATGGGTTCATTAAGGGCCGGACACTAACAGAGATTATTAGATGCACTATTAATGTGACATCTCTAAACAAATCTCTTGATGCAGTATTAATAGTGATACTGAAAAAGCTTCTGACCAAATAGAATGGCCATATATTTTCACTGTAATGCAGAGATTGGATGTGGCACACAGTTCAGAGGATGGATCAAGTTATTACATGATTCACCTATGGCATTGGTCAGAACTAATCAGTACATACAGTATCTAAACAGTTTAGAATTCATAGAGGGACAAGACAGGGATGTACTCTCTCTCCATATATCTTTGCTATAATTATGGAGCCCTTTGCAATAGCTATTATGGAGCATGAACACATCATAGGTATCAATATTAATGGTAATATACAAAAAATAGGTTTATACATGGATGACGCATTACTATAGTTAATACAACCCAATAAATCCCTGAATTTATTAAGATAATGGAACAATTTAGTGAAATTTCAGGTTGTAAAATACATTTGGAAAAGACTATATTACTGAAGTTAGATAGAAATCTCAACATTATTCTCCCCTCGCAGTACCCCATATTGCAAACAAATACTCAGATACATTATTTATGAGTTAATATTACAGCAGATATTATGGAATTATACTCAGCAAATTATATTGATCTGGTTAAAGAAATAAAAAAGATCTTAAAAGATGGGAATCTTTAATACTAACTGTAATAGGCAGGATTAATATTATAAATAAGTATATTTTGCTGAGAATCCTATTTTTATTTCAAACTTTAGCTGTCCTGCTACCTCAGTCTTTTTTCCTGAAGTTAAAACAATCATAAGAAATTTTAGATGGAAAAACTTTAAAAGCTAGAATATCCTGGAACACATTAATATTATCTAAAGAAAAAGGCGGTCAAGCGCTCCCAGATATATATGCGTACTATTTAGGTGTACAATCTGCACAAGTCTGTCATTGGCTGGAAAGAGATAAACCTCTGTTAACTTCAGCTCTGATAAAAACAGAGGCTCAAATATAGTCCTCTCTTTTAAACTTATTATCTTCAGCATTTCAACAAAAAAGTAGTAACCAAAATTGTCTCACAACTGAGACTGCTTTATGGTGTTGGAACAAAATCATAGCCTTATTAGGAGAAGATAAATGTATATCTAAATATACACCAATTTTCAAAAGCTATAATTTCCAACCAACCCTCACAAATGGGAAATTCAAGATATGGCATGAGAAGGGCATTATCAAAGGGGACATTCCACAAGGAAGCTCTTTAAAACAATTTTCCTTTTAGCAGGAGCTGTTTGATTTACCTATAGAACATAAATTTCAGTATATACAGAAATAAAAGTTTTTATAGTAAAAACAAATGACAATTAAGAATCAGTGAACCTCCCCAACTAATCAAACTACTACGATCGAACAGGGATGGTAAAAAAATTGTATTAGCAATATATCAACTCATCATAAGTAAGAAGAACATGAATCTAAATAAGTTAAAAAATATATGGGAAACAGATTTATAGGTATAAACTTAACTGAAGAAATGTGGCAATAAATAATGCATATTCTAATAAAGTTCAATCAAACAAGCTTTAAAATATACAGATGAACTCAACACATTGCACTAATTATACACCCTCTAAGCTTCACAAATTCAATAATACTATTTTAGACAAATGCCCTAGATGTACACATAACCGTGGGACACTAATGTATATGATGGACTAGATATTCAAACTGCTTCCAAAAGGTGCGCAATAGCAGAGGCAAGCACAAGTCCATTGTGTCCATGCACAATAGACGCAATATTCAAAAAAGGAGCAAGCCAAATTGCACCAACAGCCAACGTCTGAATATCGCACAATTTACGCCATAGCGCAACTAGGAAGGGGAAACTGAGCAGATACAATGTACAGCGCAACAAGGGCTGCCCTAGCTGAGGCAGCCAGAGGTGCCATAGCGCGCAAGCAGGAGCACCCAGCAGCAGAGCAATGTAACTTCACAACCAGGAGGTAGTAGGCCCACCACCCATGCCACAGATGGGCACAGGAACACACTGCAGAACTGACAATGCACCCCCACACCCCAAGCACAGCACAAATGGTGGAGGGCTGGAATAACCACCTGCCCATGGGGACAAGCAAACAAAGCACAGCTGGGCCATGGTGCCCCAGCACACCCACCAGCAAGCTGAGACTGCCACACAAGGAAGGAGGACCACCCCATGGCACAGCAGCCCCCACTGTGCACAGCACACCCTGCACTGTGACCCCAAGACACCCCCCATGAGCAGTGACCACCACTGCGGGAATCTCCATGCAAACCACCACCCCCACTGACACACTGCAACCTCGAGTACCACATAACCATGCAAGCCAGATCCACCATGAGCCACAGCAGCCAGCAAAGGCACCCACAGTGGTGTATGGAAGCTTGCAGCACACTGGATGCAACACAGTGCAGGTGAAAACATACACCCATACCCATGGGGACACTAACACAGGGATGCAGTAGTGTGGCAACCAAGCCCCCAGTGTGGGCCCATGTAAACTGTGCACACACAGCCTGCAGTCCTCCATGGCACAGGGGTGACACCCACCCTGTGCATGAACTGTGGCCCTGTATGCCACCAGCATATGCCTGGATCACAAGTCACAGACAGTGGTGCACAGCCCCTGCAACACACACAAGCCACAGCATGGAGTTGGGACAGCAACTGTGGAGGCCACAGTGTCACCTGAGGCAAACATGCACCACACCATTGACAGGAGGCAACCCAGCATTGTGACAGTCACAGTGGATGACATGCAGGGGCAGCCACCACTGACAAGGCAGCAGACCTCACAGGCCACAGACATGCAAGGGTGTCAGCTGCACAGGCCAAGGACGGGTTGACAGTGGCACAATGGACACAGGGCAGGCACCATGGACCACTGCACACAGTAATGCAATGCACAGAGAACAACACACACACCACAGATACCGACTGATAGCCACTCCCACACCAGAGACACTTCCCCACGCACACACACACACATACCCATGACTGAACCACCGCAGATGCCATGCACACCACTACAACTGAGCACCTATAGCCAGCTGCAAATCAGAGACCACAACAGTATTCATATTAAAATAACTGTATTCAAAAATATAACAACAACAAATATTTACAATTATGTACAAACATGGGATGGAGGGACAGGAACAAGGTGGGGTGGGTAAGGGCAGGGTGAACATATGGGAGAGGGAAGGCGGGGTGTGAGGGTTGGTCAAAGGGGGAGGTTGTCTGTGGTCACTGGTGGCCAGCCTGGTCCTCTGCTGCCTGGGGCCATTCCCTGGGTAGCCTCCTCCTCCTCACCCCATGCTGACGAAGATCCCTCAGGATGGCAAGGGACTCTTGCGCCACCTGCACAAGATCCTGGATGGACTGCTGAATTCACAGGAGTATCTGCACACCTAGGACAAGGGATCAGAGTCAATGGGTGTGACTGTCCATCCCCCTGCAGCCCACCCATTATGCATGGCATACAGCCATGTGCCATGCTCATGTGATGGTGTGCACCCACCCACAGTGACCGTGTCCACAAGACATGCCCAACCAGGCAGCAACAGCCATGCGTACCACTGCACACACCCATCGCCCATGTCCAGAACAGCACAACCAAGGCCGTACAGTAACGTGGCAATGCGGTGGGCAGGCAGTGCCACAGCCATGTGCCCAGTGCACGCATAGACCACAATTGACGCCCTGCCAGACATGCAGTGCCACTGGACAGTGCTGACTGTCACATGTCACGTGCAAGACAGTGGCGTCCATGGATGGTGGCCATGTCCTGCTTCCTACCTTGTCACACAGCATGCAATAGCAATCATGGTGTCATGGCACTCACCATCATCAGGTTGTTGCTGGCATTGGGGTTGGTCCCCAACATGCCCCCGGGCAGTGTCCCCCACCCTCTGCTGCTGCTCCAAATTCCTCCTCCACTCGGCCATGCCTGTCGGAGACAAAAGGAGAGAAACACATCAGTACAAACCCAAAGCATATTCCCCTGCCCCAATGTGTGTGCCCACCCACCCAGCCAGACCCACCCATCCCATACCCTGTAAACACCGCCACAGCCAACCCGAGACCATCCCTACCCTATGTGCTGGACACATAAGACAGTGTTACCCATATGGACCATACAAGTATGTAGACGTATCACCCACCTGGATGAGGCACCATGCCCCTCCTGACACGCGACTGCAGATTTGCCAGTAGCACTGGCTCCCTCCAACTCGGGTCCCCATACCAGTGCCTGCACTGTTCGGCCATTCTCTTGTAGCCAGTGGCCACCTCCAGGTCAGTGGCCACCTCTTGCCAGACATGGGTCCTGGCCCTGTCCAGTGGCACCTCACCAAACAGTGGGTCATAGTGTGGCTCCGTAATGGCCACAAGGTTGGCCAGCTCAAGGGCACTCTACTGAGGGGCTCTTCTGTGTGCCATCTCTAATGCTATAGAAGGCAATATGGTGCTCCACAGCGCGGCACCCCATGTGGTGTGCATGATGCAGTCGCCGCCATTCCCCATCACGCTGTCGGTACAGTGCCGCCATTCCCTATCACACTGTCACTGAACAGCGCATTAGAGGTGCAGCCATGCCAGACGTATAGCGCCAAGGGCCAAAGGTCAGGCACAGGGTCATAGGTCTCTGGTGAAAGGCCTCGCACAGCGCCATCAGACGTCTATGTGTCTAGTGCAATTGGTTGTCTATGTGCCATCGCCACAGTGAACTATTGCGTAGTTGTGCCACAGCACCATGTAGTGACCCTCACCATTGCACCACTGGCACAATGGTGGCCATGCCCTGAATTGCATACCGTGCACAGCACGTTATCAGCAAGGCAGATGCCTGCGTAAGCCACCTGGGCATGCGCAGTGCAGTGTACTACGCATGCCACAGAACTGCACCATTGGCTCAGCACGTTAAACACAATTGAGCAAAGTGTAAAAGCGCGATATTCAGCCGTCATATGCAAATCATCTGATCAGCCATTCAATGGCACAGCAGTGCAATTTGCATCTCATTAAAGTTGCTCCACACCTAATTTGCATGGCTTGCGCTATAAAAATGTGACACTGTTCTGCAGTGGCCATATTCGGTTACTGCAGTTTATAGGTGAGTTGCATGCTGTATGGTGTTCTGGACTGTGGTCTCAGGGACTTGCTTTGTACTGCACAGTCACAGGTAACCACTGTCACCCATACAGGCTGAAAAATGACCGAGCAAGGACTGGGTGAGGAGGACGATAATGGGTGGAAGAAGAGGCCCAATTTTACCAAGGCCATGATGGATGCACTCTTTGAGGCCTACCTGGATGAGGAGCCACTGCTCAGTGGATGGCGGGGCACCCTCAAGCTTGTGCTGCTGCATGGGAGGGGGTGGCATGTGCCATCAAACTACTCAGCAGCCACCAGCACTCTGTGCAGGAGTATAAGAAGAAGATGGGTACCGTCAGGAGGAGGGTGAAGGAGAAGGTGGCTGCCATCAGGGCGGCATGTGCTGCAACAGGCGGGGGCCAGCCGGAGGTGGTGCAGCTGACTCCGGCAGAGGACAGCCTCACTGCAAGCATGCAGTGCAGTGCCATTGAGGGCTTTCCAGGAGGTGGCTTCCAGACAGGTAATAACCCATCACTGCATGGTACGTCATGGTCTGTCGGGGGGAGAGGGTAGATCACATGCACTAACGTGTCCTTACTTTCTGTTACAAATCCTGTACATCTGCAGGGGTCAGCAGTGGAGGGCTTGTCCACTGTGGACAGCCATCTGGAGTTGGAGGAGGGACCATCCACCTCCGCAGGTAGCCGGCGTGCATTGCAACAGTGGGTTTGCCTGGCTGTCAACACTGATGTCGTTGAGACAGGTGTGGGGGAGACCCTTCCTGTGTCTCAGCAGTCTGGCATCCAAGGATGCCAGCATGCTGTGGCTATGGCACAGACCTGCACCATTGATGATGCAACAACCATTATGGGCAGTGACATGTGTGTGTCATGGAATGGACACACAGCAGGCCAGCTCATGCCCATGGACCTGGCTGGTTCCTACGTGTGGGACAGCATGTCAGCACAGTTCCAGGCTGTGCCTGTCAGCACCAGTGGGGCAGCACCAGTGGCTGGTCAGGTCAGTGGCACTGTTGCAGCCACAGCGGCAGAACAACCAATCCCTTGGGCACAGCAGGCAGAGGGGCAGAACCAGCAGTCACCCACCAGAACTGGGGGTACAGGGTTCAGCGGTGGCATCTGTGCACCACCTGTGGACTTGACCATACCTGGTCCTGGTGAGCAGCGCCCACTCTCAAGGGGTGCTGAACATCAGGCCCTTCCATACCCTAAGGGACAGCTTGCCGAGGTGGCAGACAACCTCTTTGATGAGCACATCTGCCTACTGCAGGCATCAGTACAGCAGCAGATGCAGCTTGCAACATCCATGGAGGCACTGTGTGTAGCTCTGGAGTGGGTCAAGGAGCAACACAGCAGGGACACTGATAGGATCCTGTCACGGATTGACCATTTGCGGGACGATGTGACCGCTGCCATTGACAGGCAAACACAGGTGTTGGTCACTGTCATGGCCACAATGGGCACACAGTCAGGTGCACATGTGTCACTCACACTGTGCAATTCACTATCAACTCCCCATTCCCAGCATCGTGCGACACCCACCCTGTCGATGCTGGGTTCAGCTGTGGGCATCCCCAGCACTCCTGGTGCAGGTATGTTCAGTGTGCTGTAGACACCTGAGCAGGCACAGTCACGTTCACACAGTGGGACCCCTAGTGGACCATCGGTCCAACCCCATGAGGCCCGTGCTCAGCCTGCCAGTGCTGCTGGGTCTCGGTGGGGCCGCCCACGCATCCGAGGTGAACATGGCACTGTGCCGCAAGACTGACCTGTCTTCCAGTGTGGGCACTGTCAGGTGCTGCCCTGTGTGCATTGTGTGTTTTGGTGGGCAGTGCACCAGAGGGTGCCCAGCCCTACATGCAGACACACGGTCCACCTGCACACCCTCCTGACTGCTGTCCACAGGTACGTGTGCATGATGTTGCCTGCATTGCACTGTACACCAAAGTGCGATGGTGCCCAGAATCTGACACATGCACATAGACAGTCAGTGGATGTGGTGGCCTGTGGACATGTCTGTTGCTAGTTTTTGTGTTCTGGCTCTGTTTTGCACCTGACCCCTGTGCACTTTGTGCCTATTGTGTGTGCATGTGTGTGTCCGTCCATGTGGCTGTTACTGTTCACCCTCCTGGTTGTATGTGTGTGCTTCTGTGCCCTACCACTTCCCTTGCCGTCATGCACCCTGGTGTGTTTCCCTGTGTGTATGTGGGTTGTGCCCTAGCCACTGTTGGTTGCACGTGGCCCCGTGACTTACCTGTGTTGGGTGAAGTGCTCCTCTGTGATGGTGTCCCGCTACAGCTGGGCCAGCCAGATCAGTCAGGGGTCCTGTCATCCAAGGGGGGCTGCCCATCCCCATCATCACTGGCATCACCGTCATCCCCATTGCTGTCCCCCTCTTCAACCTGTACAGCTATCCCACAGTCTTTGGCCATGTTGTGCAGGATGCAATAGGCCAGGAATATCCCACAGGCCTTTGAGGGGCTATACTGTAGGGCACCACCAGAGGTGTCCAGGCAATGGAAACGAGCCTTCAGCATCCCAAACACCCACTCAATGATGTTGCATGTGGTGGCATGTACCTCATTGAAGCATTGCTGCGATGGGGTCTTGGGCTGCCGGTAGGGTGTGAGCATCCAGGGACAGAGTGGGTATCCACTATCACCATTGTGGAGATAGTGGAGGTTAGTGTCTTGTTCAGGCTCAGACTGCCCCAAAACCCTGTGTGCCACACCCATGGCACCTCTGGCTTACCTCCCCTTGCCCACGATTTGTCAGTTCTACATGCATACTCACCCACTAGATGACCTGTGGGGATGTCCCCACTCTCGAATCGATGGCACAGTGCTGACTGGTACCAGTTGAAGGAATCATGTGCTCCCCCAGGGTGCGTGGCTCAGACGTTTATGATGCACCCACTGGCATCACACACCACCTGGCAGTTGACACTGGCATATTCCTTCCGATTGATGTAGGTGGCCCCATCAGGGCCAGGTGGCATGCGAATGGCCACATGGATGCAGTCTATCGCCCCTAGTATGCCAGGCATATGTGCTACCCTGTGGAACTCCTGTATGTTTGCTGTGCACTCCACCGCGGTGCTGTGGAAATGGATGTACTCTGCAGCATGTGGCAGCAGTGCGCTGAGCAATTGGGTGAGGATGTGTGACGTGGCCGACTGTGTTATGCCTGTGGTGTCCCCTGTTGGTCTCTGGAAGGTACTCATGGCGAGCAAGCACATGCAGGCTATTACCTTTGTCTCCACTGACAGAGCATGACTCCGTCATGTGGGTGCCTGCATCACATCACTGCACAGCTCACTGAGCTGCCTCAGTATTGCCCTGCTCACAATCTCAACATCTGTGTACAGCTCAAAGCTGGTGCGGGCTCGGTACTGCCTGTTGGGGGTGTACCACTGACGGGCCCTTCCACAGCCACATCCCCTGCAGCAAGCCTTCTCACCCCCTCATTACAGCTTCCATGTGAAAGGTGGCACTGTCCATGTCCCTGGCTTGTGTTCCCCCCCAGCTGTTGTTGCTTTGTTCCCCCCACTGTCCTGACTGCTACCTCCACTGCACCGGGTACACCTACTGGACTCTGCTCTCTGTGGCCCCACACACTTCCCTTGCCCCTATTCTGTGGTTTTGTTTCCCTGGTCTGCCCTCTTTCTCCCTCTTACTCTGTCTCTCTCCCTCTGCCTCATGTGGCTTCCCTGTAGCGTTCTTGCACCTCTTCCTTGCTCCTTTTTATTTTGGCTCAGTTCCACTATGGCGCAACTTTTGCCTGCTCCACTGTTGCGCATTGCACAAGTCTTTGAACATCGCACTGTGCACTTTATGCATGGTTCCACCCCCTTCAGTTGTGCATGCCTTCATTATCATTGCGCTGTTGCTCAGCATGTTTTCAGTGGTGCAACTGCCTCCTGCTGAATATCGCTGAATGGCGCATTTTCTGACTTGCGCTAACGCAACCCTATTGTGCATTGCGCAACCCTTTTGAATATCCGGCCCGATATATTCTTGTCCTTACCTAACAACTTTCTGGAGCAAAACAGAAGCTGTATTGTCAATATCTTTTAAAAAATCAATAACTCTGAAACCCTTGATAACTACATTAGAGTTTCTACCTTTGAAAAACTATTTAGACTCTGATGAAACCAAACATGTTACCATAGCTACCGTAATAGCCAAGAAACTTCTTGTTAAGTGGAAAGATGGTACCCCACTGGTTTTTGAAACTTTGGATGAATATGGTGATAGATATATCCAAACTTCAACAAATTTGGTACATTAGGAATGACAAGAAAGAAATGTTTGAGAAGTCATGGTTCCCATTTTGAGAGCAAATTCAGAAATGTATAGTTCAAAAGAATAAAATAGGAAAGATATATGTACTTAAATAGGTAATAACAATTAGGTAGTATATTCCTGGACCCGTAGTGATGATAATAAAGCAGCTTATCTGTGGACATTGTGGAGAGATTCATGCTGATTGGAAGGTTTTGAGGAGTGGAAAGTAGTTCAGGTGTGCGGTCATACTGGGAGGTATGAGGTTATTGTGAAATAATCCATGGCCATGTGACATTTTTTATCCAATCAGGAGATTGGATTTTCAGAGATTTATTATAGGGGCACAGTCATGCCCCTATAGTTAGAGTTGAGCAGGTACTTCAATGTTAAACCCAAACTTTTGCACTTTAATAACTTTGCAACCGTTAAACAGATTTGCCCATAATTTGGTATGCACCTTCCTGTGGTGAAGATCTCTTGATCTGGTAAGTTTTGTTCCAGTCAGCTGTGCAGTCTCCAAGTTACAAAGAGGTGAAAAACTATGTTTTTACTCATTGACTTTGCTGGGATTTTTCTTTGAACTTGCCTACAGCCCAGGGGGTTTGTTTGTTTGGTATGAAATTTTCAGAACAGAAAGGGACTACCACTCAGATGTGCTTTTTGCTAGCCTGGTAAAAAAACAATAAGCCATTTTTAAGTTATTGCAATTAAAACATTTGAAAAAATAATTTCTGAGCATACTCAGGCACTTCAGTATTACTGTATGATATGAAAGAGGAGTCCTGCATTGTATGAGAAAATTCCTCTTTCATATGGCCACCATCTTGTTTCTAGTTTGCCTGAAATTCAAATTTGGAAACCTCCCAAAATGTTTTGTGGGGAGAAACCAATACATGTAGCTTGCTTATTGTGATCCCTTAGGTGCATTCTTCACTTTTCTGTTCAGAAAATGCTCTTAAAATGTGTGTTAACATTTAAATTATTTGTTCGTATTGGCGTTATACAACATAAGATCTTAGTTCACATTTTATTTATTTTAATTTATTTATCAAGTTTAGGATTATAAATACATTTGAGCCAAGGCTCTTTTACAAAGGTTCCACACCAGAGAAATACAAATTATGGGGAACATCAAGACAGACATTACAACAAAGTATACATTACAAGCAGATTGCAGATTAATACAGTTCAAGAGTAACATTGTTAGCAAGGTAGTCAGTGGCATTTGTAAGAGAAAACAGACAAGAGAAAAGAAGTGCCAGAGTCATAGGGAGAGGGAAGAGGGAAGGGGGTAATGTAGGTAGGGTAGGGAGAGGGTGAAAAGTGCAGCATTGGGTATACCAAGACATGAGGGTAGAATCCAGTGAGAAGAGGAGGAGGGACCACTAAAGCAGGCAGAGAAGTGGAGAAACAAGGTTAATTTGGGCAGTCACAAGAGCTGTTGGTAGTGAGATAGTCCTGGAGCCTAGTTTTAAACATACCAATTGTCGGGGCAGAGGAGATGGTGGGGCTGAGGCAATTGAATCAGAGTGGCACTTGATAAGCAAAAGAGCATTGTCCCCATGAAGTGTGGCAGTGGGCGACTTTCAGTAGCATAGCGTGGATCTCCAAAGGCACCATTTGTTGGTTCGGTGTTGTAACAGAGTTGAGACCCCAGAGAAACTTTATACGGTTTGATAGTTGGAGCCAGCCAGTCTGGGTGTACAGGTCACATGTGTGGGTGAGATGGTGAACACCAGTGATGAGCCAACGTGCCTTATTTAAGGCAGTTGACAGGCATCTAAGGGTTGTGGTTGTGGCCGAACCATAAATGATGAGACCATAGTCTATTAAGGAGATCACAGAGCTCAGGACTACAACCTTCAAAGCTTCTGGTGTGAGGTGTTGTCTGTGTTTGTAGAGGAGACCAAGCTGTGTATTAGCAGCTCTAGCTACAGTATCTATGTGAGGTCCTTAGGAGAGATTAGGGTAAAGCTGTATCCCTAAATATTTGAATGACCCCACCTGATCTAGAGTGTTCCCCTGGGTGGTGGAGATATCCAAGTGATGTAGCTTGTGTGGTTTATGAAAGCTGCAGAAGAGCATAGATTTGTTTTTTTCCTCATTGCGGACCAGTTTATGATTAAGAAACAATGTCTCTACAGAACTGAAACCAAGTTGAAGGTTGTGTTGAAGAGTTGCAGGATCTTTGTGAGTGGAGAATACAACAGCATCATCTGCATATAGCATGATCTGCTCAGAGCAGTGGTAAGGGAGGGAGTTTAAGAAAAGGCTAAAAAGGAGGGGGCCCAGGATGGATCCCTGTGGGACACCCGAGTGAACAGGCAGGGTGTCAGAAAGAGCATCAGCAATTTTTACTCTCTGCGACCGGTTTTCAGAGTAGCTTTTAAATCAGAGAGAAGAGTCAGGTGATAGTCCGTCATTCAGTAATTGGTCAATTAGTAGTCCATGGTGTACTGTATTGAAGGCCTTGGAGAGGTCAATGAAAACAACCACTGTGAGGAGGCCATTGTCAAGGGATTTGTGCAAAGCTCCAGTGAACTCAAGAAGGGCTGTGGTGGTGCTGTGACCTTTCCAGAAACCGTGTTGTTGTGGACAAGGTATATTGTATTTATCCAAGTGGTCGGTAAGTTGATCAGCCACAATGCGCTCAAGCGCCTTAGAGAGTGGGGGCAATACGTAGACAGGGCGGTAATTTGAGTGATTTGTCTTATCCCCACTTTTATGGACAGGTGTCACGGTGGCTGTTTTCCTTAAGTCTGGGAATTTTCCACAGCTGAGAGAGAGGTTTAGGATTTTTGTTAATGGATGAATTACCACATCGAGGGTGAGCAACAGACGCTTAAGGTCCAGGGTGTTGCTACTAGATCTAGATTTAGAGATAACTGCAGTAATATAGGAGTGAGCTTCATTCAGCCTTACCTCCCTGAAGTAGAAGAGGGGATGGTTAGACTGTGGGGATGAGGTATTTGGGGAGTAGGCCCTGTTTTTGAAAAAGTCGTGGGGTAGGACAGCACTAAGGTCTGAAAAAGCCGTGTTAAAGATGTTTGCGATCACGTTGGAGTCAAGGGTTGAGGATCCATCAACCATTAACATGGCAGGAGAGGTTTTTGGCTGCTTCCCTGTGACATCCTTGATATTGTCCCAGAAAGCACGACCATTTTCCCATGTATTGGTGAGAACGTCATTGTAATAGATGGATTTCATGAGCTGTACGGCTTTTGTGCAGGCATTTCATACTTGTTTGTAATTTTGGATGTCCAGTTGTTTGCCAGTGACCCTGGCAACTGCCCAGAGGTGGTCCCTTAGTTTCAGCTGTGCGGGAGGAGCCACGGTGAGCTATGGGTTAGAGAGAGATTATGTTTTGAGCCTTTTAGCAGGGGCAAAGAGGTCGCAGGCTTTGTTGAAAATTGAGATAGAATGATCAAGAGCCAAGTTAACATCTGTTGCTTCGTAGATAGGTAGCCAGTCTTGTAGAAGCAGGTATTGTTTGAGATGTGGAAGTTTTCCTTGAGGAAGGACTCTGCTAGTGATAATTTTTGGAGGGGGCTTGAGGAGTTTGTTAGACCATGCACATATGACTGGGGAGTGGTCACTGAGAGAGTCTTGGAGAACAGTCATATGAGAAATCCTTGTGGGGTGAGTGGTGAGGACCCAATCCAAGAGGGTACTGATGCCAGTCTTGTAGTTAATCCTAGTAGGGGAGTTTACCATTTGTGTGAGGTTAGCAGCTGAGATGGAGTCTTTATAGGCACTGGTGCCGGATGCTAACCAGTTTATGTTGAAATCCCCTAGTAGAATAAGTTCAGCTTCAGAAGGATGAGAGTTGATAAAGTTTAGGACAGCATTGAAGCCATGTTTAGCGTCCCTGGGTGGGATGTATATGGAGACAATAGTCAGGGCTTTATGGATGGGACCTAGGATGATTTTTATTGGCAGAATCTGGGCCGAGGTAGAAAGTGATGGAGTTGCTACATCTCAACGTTTCTCTTCATACAAACTAAGATCCTACTTTGTATGACTCCAGTACAAACAAATAATTTAAATGTGGCTATCTCAGTCATTTTTGGGTATTTTCTCACCAAATTTTCAATATAGGCATTTTGGGACCCCACATCATGAACACTGTCACTGTCATTTCATTACTTGGTCACAAAAGGTGATTTTGTGGTCACTGTGGGGAATCACCTTTCAGGATTGATTAATGAAATGACAGTCCAAATGTTCATGGGGGAGGTTCCAAAAAGCATATGTTGAAAATGTGGTGCAGAAAATCCAAAACACAGCTGTGCTACAAGCTTGTGTTGTGCCATTTCGATGCACGCTTGTAACTTTGCCGCGTTTTAATATTTTCACTCCAGATGTTCAACATTACATTTTTTCACACCTCCTCATGAATAGTACAGCTGTCATTTCTTATATCCCGCCCAAAATGTGTCCTCACAACTCTGGCACAGAATGGCACAGTTGCTGTGTGAAATCAACTTTTGGGATGGATTAATAAAAGTATATTGCCAGTGCTTATGAGGGGATTTCCCAAAAAGCCCATGTTGAAAATCTGGTAAAAATAATTCCCCAAAATGGTCATGTTATAAGCGTGTGTTGTGTAGTTTCTATGTGCTCTAATACCTTTGCTGATTTTTCATATTTTCCCTCTGGATTTTCAACATTACCCTTTTCCACACCTCCTCATGAACAGTATATGGCTGTCATTTTTCACATCCTACCCAAAACATAATTTCACATCTGTGGTGCAGAATGGTGCATTCACCGTGTGAACTCTACTTTCGGGGCAGATTTAACAAAATGACAGTGACATTGTTCATGAGGCAGGGTCCCCAAAATGCAATGTCGAAAACTGGGTGAAAATAATCCTGAAATTGCTTGAGTTACATTCATCCATTGAACTGTGAGGCATGCAACACCTTTCAGCACCCATATCTTGAAAACACTTCGAGATATGGATTTTTCACTCTCCACAGTAAACTAAGCACCCATGGAGGTTTTTCCATAGCTGCTACAGTTATTGAGATATTACCAGGTTAGTATTACAAGGGTTACTTTTCATGACTATGGGGTGCAGTATGTCTGTTCTTATGTGTAAGTAGGAGCGCAGGGCCCAGGGGCCCCACGCTCCCACTTACGCATATCATTATGCAACAACGGGTAGTGTGAGGGGCGCTCAGGGCCCAGAGGGTCCGCACTCCAACAACCATATATCAGTTACATTACATTTTCTCAAAAAGAAGGGTAATTCATTGCAGAAAACTATGTTAGTGCATCAGTTAGGGTTTTTATTAAAGCACAAAAAGGTAGGAAATATATATTTTTTCATTGCAAAAAAACTATGTTAATGCATCAGTTAGGGTTTTTATTAAGGCATAAAATACTTGGAAATTCAACTAAGGGTTACCAACCCTAACACCGCCACTCTCCACACACCAACAGGCTTCGGGGTGTGCCTTGGAGTCACTGGTCCTAACTCTCACCCCATTCTCCTATACTGTGCCATCTCATCTTGTTTACATATGGACTGGGGTGAGAGTAAGGACCAATGACGCCAAGGCACACCCTGATGCCTGTTGGTGTGTGGAGAGTAGGGGTGTTACGGTTGGTAACCCTTAGTTGAATTTCCCAGCTTTTTACACTTTAATAAAAACCCTAACTGATGCAGTAACATAGTTTTTTGCAATGAATATATATATATATATATGATATACAATGGTGAGCTGTCAGATCAAGGATTTATCTACACAAATGCTGTTTCACCTCAGGTAACCTCACGAGTGGCGCAAGCCACGAGTGAGATGTCTGAGCTCAAACAGCACAAGTGTAGATAAAGAATTTATCTGAAAGTTCATCATTGTATATTTCATTTATGCAATAGGGATGCTTTCTATCACTGCAGGAACATTTGTTTTTGACTGTTTAGCTTTTTTTTAAATGGTAATTTCCATGAGTTTTGGTTAACTTTCCTAGAATATGTCTGCCTAGCATAGTGATTGCTGTTAAATGAAACATCACTCATTTTGTAGAAAACTTCTTGCTGAACAAATGTCATGCTCACAGTACCATGCTACCTTTTTCATTTAAGAGTTATTCACATTTGTTTGTCAAAAAAGGGAAAGGAAAATAGAATGTTATACTGTTTTTTTTGCTAATTATAAAAACATTAAAAGATATCCATAAATGAAACACCACTCATTTTGTAGATATTTGTGTGCTGAACATTTTTCGTCCTCACAATACCATGCTGCCATTTTTTGTTTTAAAGTTATTTACATTTGTCTGTCAAAAAAGTGAACAAAAAATTTAATTTTCTTCTGCTTTTTTGCTAATTGAAAAAACTCTGTAAGGTATCTATACATGAAGCACCACTCATTTTGTAGATAATTTTATGCTCAACAATTTTTGTGCTCACAATACCATGCTATATTTTTTCATTTTAAAGTTATTCCCATTTGAATATGGTTAGTACTGCTTCTGAGGCCAAACATTCTAAATAAATTCTTAAGAGATTTGTGATACAGTGACTGTGTGTATAAATAGTCACTGTATGAATACATTTATTTATACATACAGGGCTGGATATAGAAACATAGAAACATAGATTTTGACGGCAGATAAGGACCGCTTGGCCCACCCAGTCTGCTCATTTCCCTACCTAATGGATAAGCTGCAGATCCTAGTTAACCAGCAGCCTGCTTCTTCCTACCCCAACCCCCTAGAATTGCCTTATGACTGGCCCATGCATGCTTGAATTCCACCACTGTTTTTGACTCCACAACCTCCTCCAGAAGGCCATTCCATGCATCCACAACCCTCTCTGTGAAAAAATACTTCCTTAAATTACCTCTGAGCCACCCCTCTATCTTCAAATTGTGCCCCCTTGTTCTTGCACACCTCTTTTTTTGAAAGATGCTACCCTCTCGGACTTTGTTGATTCCCTTGAGGTACTTGAAAGTTTCTATCATGTTCCCCCTCTCCTTCTTTCCTCCAGGCTATACATATTAAGCTCCTTAAGTCTCTCTTCATATGTCTTCCGGTGCAGACCCTGCACCATTTTAGTTGCCCTCCTCTGGACAGCTTCCATCCTGTCTATGTCTTTGCAGAGATTGGGTCTCCATAACTGCACACAGTACTCCAGATGAGGTCTCACCAACTGTCTGTACAGAGGGATAATAACTTCCTGTTTTCTACTGGTGATGCCTCTCCCTATGCATCCCAGTATCCCCCAGCCCTCCTTGCTGCCCTCTCACATTGCTTGCCCACCTTTAGGTCATCTGATATGACTACCCCCAGGTCCCTTTCCATTTTTGTTGTTGTTAGTATCTCACCCCCCATTGTGTACTCTTCCCCTGGGTTTTGTTTCCCAGGTGCATTACCTCACTTCTTAGCATTGAATCTAAGCTGCCATACATTTGACCATTCCTCTAACCTTGCCAAGTCCTTCTCATCCTTTCCACCCACCTTGTGCATCAACTCTGTTGCAGATCTTTGTGTCATCTGCAAAGAGACATACTTTTCCTTCAGCCCCTTTGCAATGTTGCTTATAAAGACATTGAAGAGGACCAGTCTAATACTGAACCCTCGGTACCCCAGTAGTAACCCCTTTCTTCAAAGTGGACTCCATTTACTGTTACCTCTGTGTCCTATTCTCCAGCCAATTCTTTACCCAGGCTGTCATCTTGGGACCCACTCTCAGGCTGGCTAACTTGTATATTAATCTTTGTGTGAGACTGTGTCAAATGCCTTGCTAAAGTCCAGGTAGGCCATGTCCACAGCCCCTCCTGATCTACTACTTTGGTCACCCAATCAAAGAAATCTATCAGATTTGTCTGGCATGACCTTCCACTGTGAATCCATGCTGCCTTGGGTCCTGTGCCCCTCTGGCCTCTAGATACTCAACAATTCTTTCCTTCAGAAGTGATTCCATCATTTTCCCTACCACTGAGGTTAAACTAACAGGTCTGTAGTTTCCTGCTTCTGCCTTGCTCCCACTTTTGTGAAGGGGAATCACATCTGCCCTCCTCTAGTCCTCAGGTACCACCCCATCCTCCCATGATTTGTTAAAAAGGGCAGTCAGTGGTGTCACTAGTTCTACCCTTAGTTCTTTTAGAATTCTGGGATGAATCCCATCAGGCCCCACAGCTTTGTTCACCTTCAATTTTAAGAGTTCTTTCAGAACCCTTTCTTCTGTAAATGGGCTGGTATCAACTTCTGTATCCCGAGTGTTTCTTCTGTTTGTTTTAGGTACCTCCTCCTCTTCCTTTGTAAATACTAAGCAAAAATATTTGTTTAGTATCTCTGCCTTTTCAGTCACCCTCTGCCCACCCTTCCTCCCCTTTATTAAGCCTCACTAACCCTCCCTTGGTCTTCCTTCACTCCCTGATGTACCTATAAAAGGTTTTATCCCCCTTCTTAACTGAGTTGGCTATCTTTTCCTCGGTTTGGGCATTTGCTGTTCTGACTGCCTTCCCAGCTTCCTTTTACTTTAACTGATACAGTTCTCTGTCCTACTCCTTCTGTGTTTCCTTGTACTTCCTGAATGCGTTCTTTTTCTCTTGAACCTTCACTGCTACTTCCTTTGAGAACCACAGTGGTTTCTTACATTGTTTTGTTTTGTTTATTTGCTTCACACAAAGGCTTGTTACCTCTGTGATGGCAGTTTTTATTATTCCCCATTGTTCTTCAACCCCTCCTTCCTGCCCATTTGCTAGTGCATTCCTTAGGTACTCACCCATTTTGGCAAAGTCAGCCCTCCTAAAGTCCAGTACTTTTGCCTTTGTATGGCTTGACTCTATTGCTGTGTTTACTGTGAAGCATACTGTTCGATGGTAGCTAGTTCCCAAATGGCTACCCACTTCTACATCTGTGATCCTCTCTTCATCACCATTTGAGAGAACCAGGTCTAAGATTGCTCCCTCTTGAGTGGGCTCCAATACTAGTTGTCTAAGGCATGCCCCCTGTAGGGCATCTAGAATAACCCCACTCTTCGAAGTGGCTGCTGCAACTGCACTTCAGTTAACATCTGGCATATTCAGATCACCCATCAGCAATATTTCCCCTTTTTCTGCCATTCTAAGTGTTCTTCTATCATTTCCTTGTCCATTTCCTCCCCCTGAGAAGGGGGTCTGTATACAACCCCTGTGCGGATTGTGATGCCATTGCCGGTCTCCAAATTTACCCACAGTGCTTCTTCTCCTCCCTGTTTTCCCTTTTGTTCTGTTGCTTTGATTTCTTCCCTTATGTAAAGAGCTACTCCTCCTCCTCCTCTTTTACCCTCCCTGTCCCTCCTGTAGATAGTGTATCCTGGTATGTTTATGTCCCAGTCATGGTTTTGTGTGTACAATGTTTCTGTGACTGCCACGATATTCAGATGTTCCTCCTCCATCAAGGCTACTAATTCAGGAAGCTTGTTACTCAGACTACGGGCATTGGTACTCATTGCTCACCATTTTGTGATGGCTTTACTTTCTTTTGCAGCATCCTCCACTGACCTTTCTACCGCGGTCCTTTTCTCATTTAGTACCCTGTTTTGTAGGGAGAGGCTGGGATTTTCTTGCTGCTTATCAGTGCCTCCCCCCCTTGACTAGTTTAAAAGCTTGCCAATGAAGCATTTAAACCGATTGCTCAAAAGACTTGTTCCCTTCCTGGACAGATGCAGACCATCCTGCCAGTATAGGCTGGTGTCCCTACAGGTGGAACCCCAGTCCCCAATGAAGCCAAACTCCTGTGCTCCACACCATTTTTTCAACCATGCATTAAATTGCATGGTGCAAAGTACCTACACCTCACTCATGCAATTGACAGGCAGCACCTCAGAGAAGGATATTGTGTGTGCTACTTGTCTTAGGCCCCTTCCCAATTATACAAAGTCCTTCTGCACTGCTCTAATCTCATGATGAGCCAAGTCATTTGTCCCTAGGTGGACAGTGATGTCCAGCTCAGACTCCCCTGTAGCTGTTCTTGTGATCCTGAGGATGCACTTCCTGTCTCTCCAAGCCATGGCACCAGGCAGGCACCTTACTTCAGTTTTCCCTGCTGCCCCCAGTTCTATCCCCCTAATAATTGAGTCCCCCACAATGAGCTGCTTCCTTTCCTTGTGGTGTCCTCTGCCTCCTTCCTGTCGGTACCGACACACAATCTCAAAAGGGTTGTGCCATGCACATTACGGTTTCACCAGCGTAAGTCAGAAAATGTGCCATTCTGCGATATTCAGCAGGAGGCAGTTGCACCACTGAAAACATGCTGAGCAACAGCGCAATGATAATGAAGGCATGCGCAACTGAAGGGGGAGGAACCATGCATAAAGGGCACAGTGTGATAGTGGAGCAGGTGGAAGTTGCACCGTAGCGGAAATGAACCAAAATAAAAAGGAGCAAGGAAGAGGTGCAAGAATGCTACAGGGAAGCCACATGAGGCAGAGAGAGAGCCAGGCACAGGAAAGCAGCATGAAAGAGGGCAGGCCAGGGAAACCACACCACAGAAGAGGGGCATAGGAAGGTGCATAGTGCCACACAAAGCAGAGGCCAGTAGGTGTACCCGGTGCAGGGAAGGTAGCAGTCAGGACAGCGGGGAGAACAAAGCAACAGCTGCTGGGGGGGAATGCAAGCCAGGGACATGGCCAGTGCCACCTTCCACATGGATGCCATAATTATGGGGGGTGAGAAGGCATGCGGCAGGAGGACGTGACCGTGGAAGGGCCCGTCAGTGGTATACCCCAACAGGCAGTACCGAGCCCGCACCAGCTTTGAGCCGTATACAGATATCAAGATTGTGGGCCGGTACTGTCTGAACAGGGCAATACTGAGGTGGCTCTGTGAGCTGTGCAATGATGTGATGCAGGCACCCACATGACGGAGTCATGCTCTGTCAGTGGAGACAAAGGTAACAGTCTGCATGTGCTTGCTCACCACGGGTACCTTCCAGAGACCAGCAGCTAACACCACAGACATAACACAGTTGGCCACGTCATGCATCCTCACTCAATTCCTCAGCGCACTGCTGCCACATGCTGCAGAGTACATCCATTTCCCCAGCACTGAGGTGGAGTGCACAGCAAACATACAGGAGTTCCACAGGGTAGCACATATGCCTGGCATGCTAGGGGTGATAGACTGCACCCATGTGGTCATACACACACCACCTGGGCCCAAGGGTGCCACCTACATGAACTGCAAGGGATATTCCAGTGTCAACTGCTAGGTGGTGTGCGATGCCAGTGGGCACATCATCAATGTCTGTGCCATGCACCCTGGGGGAGCACATGATTCTTTCATCTGGCACCAGTCGGCACTGTGCCACCGATTCAAGAGTGGGGACATCCCCACAGGTCATCTAGTGGGTGAGTATGTAAATAGAATTGACATATCGTGGGCATGCAGGGGTATGGCCAGAGGAGGTGCCATGGGTGTGGCCCACAGGGCTTGGGGCAGTCAGAAGCTGAACATGACATTAACCTCCACTCTCTTCACAGAGGTGAAAGTGGATACCCACTCTGGCCCTGGCTGCTCACACCCTACCGGCAGCCCATGACCCCATCGCAGCAATGCTACAATGAGGCACATGCCACCACATGCAATGTCATTGAGCGGGTGTTCAGGATGCTGAAGGCACATTTCCATTGCCTGGACACCTCTGGCGGTGCCCTACAGTATAGCCCCTCAAAGGCCTGTGGGATATTCCTGGCCTGTTGCATCCTGCACAACATGGCCAAAGACTGTGGGATAGCCATACAGGTCAAAGAGGGGGACAGCGATGGGTACGACGGTGATGCCGGTGACGATGGGGATGGGCAGCCCCCCTTGGCTGATGGGACCCCCGACTGATCTGGCTGGCACAGCTGCACCGGGACACCATCACAGAGGAGCACTTCAGCCAACACAGGTAAGTTATGGTGCCATGTGCAACCACCAGTGGCTAGGGCACAACCCACAGATATACATGGAAACACACCAGGGGTGCATGCTGGCAAGGGATGTGGCAGGGCACAAAAGCACACACATACAACCAGGGAGGAGTGAACAGTAACACGCCACATGGACGGACACACGCACATGCACACACAATAGGCACAAAATGTGCACAGGGGTCAAGTGCAAAACCGAGCCAGAACACAAACACTAGCAACACACATGTCCACAGGCCACCATGTCCACTGACTGTCCATGTGCGTGTGTCAGATACTGGGCACCATTGCACTTTGGTGTACAGCACAATGCAGGCATCATCATGCACACGTACCTGTGGACAGCAGCCAGGAGGATGTGCAGGTGGACCATGTGTCTGCATGCAGGGCCGGGCAGCCACCCTTGCACTGCCCACCAAAACACACAATGCACACAGGGCAGCACAAGACAGTGCCCATGCTGGGAGACAGGTCAGTCTTGCGGCACAGTGGCATATCCACCTCGGATGCATGGGCGGCCCCGCCAAGACCCAGCAGTACTGGCAGGCTGACCACGGGCCTCATGGGGTGGCACCAATGGTTCACCAGGGGCTCCACTGCACGAACGTGACCGTGCCACACAGGGGTCTGCAGCACACCAAACATTCCCACACCAGGAGTGCTCAGGATGCCCACAGATGAACCCAGCATCAACAGGGTGGGTGTCACATGACGCTGGGAACTGGGAGTGGATAGCACACTGTGCGGTGAGAGTGATGCATGGGCACCCGACTGTGTGCCCATTGTGGCCATGACAGCAAAGAACACCTGTGCACGCCTGTCAATGGCAGCGGTCACATCCTCCCACAAATGGTCAATCCATGACACGATCCTATCGGTGTCCCTGCTGCATTGCTCCTGGGCCCACTCCAGAGCCACAGACAGTGCCTTCACGGACATTACAAGTCCCATCTGCTGCTAGACTGATGCCTGCAGTAGGCAGGTGTGCTCATCAAAGAGGTTGTCTGCTACCTCGGCTTCCTGTCCCTCAGGGTATGCAAGGGCCTGATGTTCAGCACCCCATGAGGGTGGGCGCTGCTCACCAGGACCAGGTATGGGAAAGTCCACAGGTGGTGCACAAACACTACCGCTGAACCCTGAACACCCAGTCCCGGTGGGTGACTGCTGCTGCCACCCCTCCACCTGCTGTGCCCAAAGGATCAGCTGTTCTACCACTGTGGCTGCAACAGTCCCACTGTCCTGACCAGCCACTGGTGCTGCCCCACTGGTGCTGACAGGCACAGCCTGGGACTGTGCTGACATGCTGGCACACATGTCGGCACCAGCCAGAGCCACGGGCATGAACTGACCTGCTGTGTGTCCATTCCGTGGCACACACGTGTCACTGCCAATGATGGTTGTGTCTTCATCATTGGTGCAGGTCTCTGCCCCAGCCCCAGCCACAGTGTGCTGGCATCCTTGGATGCCAGAACACTGAGACACAGGAAGGGCTTCCCCCACACCTGTCTCAACGACATCAGTGTGGACAGCCAGGCCACTGTTGCAATGCTCAACGTATACCTGTGGAGGTGGATGGTCCGTCCTCCAACTCCAGATGACTGTCTGGGGTGGACAGGCCCTCCACTGCTGACTCCTGCAGATGCACAGGATCTGTAACAGAAAGAAAAGTCATGTCACTGAGTGTGACCTACCCTGCCCCCCCATAGACAGACCATGACTTACCATGCAGTGATGGGCCACCACCCATCTTGAAGCCACCTCCTGGAACCCCCTCTATGGCACTGCGGTGCATGCTTGCAGCAAGCCTGTCCTCTGCCAGTGTGAGCTGCACCACCTCTGGCTGGCCCCCGCCTGTTGCAGCATGTGCCGCCCTGATGGCAGCCCCCTTCTCCTTCACCCTCCTCCTGTCAGTACCCATCTTCTTCTTACACTCCGGCACGGAGCGCTGGTGGCTGCCGTGCAGGTTGATGGCACATGCCACCTCCTCCCATGCAGCAGCACAGGCCTGAGGGATGCCCCACCATCCACTGAGCTGTAGCTCTTGATCAAGGTAGGACTCGAAGAGTGCCTCCATCTCAGCCTTTGTGAGATTGGGCCTCCTCTTCCACCCACCATCATAGTCCTCCTCACCCAGACCTTGCTTGGTCATTATTCAGCCTGTAAGGATGACAGTGGTTACCTGTGACTGTGCAGTACAAAGCATGTCCCTGATACCACAGTCCAGACCCCCATACAGCATGCAACTCACCAATAAACTGCAGTAACTGAATATGGCCACTGCAGAACATTGTCGCAATTATATAGTGCAATTCATGCAAATTAGATGAGGAGCAACTTTAATTAGATGCAAATCGCGCTGCTGTGCCATTGAATGGCTGATTGGATGATTAGCATATAACGGCTGAATATCGCGCCGTTGCACTTTGTGCAGTTGTGTTGAACGTGCTGAGCCAAAGGCGCAGTTCTGTGGCATGCATAGTACACCTCACTGTGCATGCCCAGGTAGCTTACGCAAGCATCAGCCGTGCTGATGAAGTGCTGTGCATGGTAGGCAATGCAGAGCATGGCCACCATTGTGCCAGTAGTGCTATAGCGAGGGTCACAACATGACACTGAGGCAATGGACCTTCATAGGCACAATGGTACAACTGTGCGATAGTCTGCTGTGGTGCTGGCACACAGGCAACCAATCACACTAGATGCATAGTTGCCCGATGGCACTGTGTGTGGCCTTGTGCCAGAGACCCTTGACCCTGTGCCCGACCTTTGCCCCCTTGGCGCCATGCATCCTGCATGGCTGCATCTCTATCATGCTGTTCAGTAACAGCATGATAGGGAATGGCAGTGCTGTACCGTGCAGCATCTGCACATGGGGCACCACGCTGCATAGCTCCATATTGCCTACTATCGCATTGGAAATGGCACGGAGAAGGGCTGCTCCATGGTCAGCAACTGAGCTGGCAAACCTGGTGGCAACAGTGGAGCCACATCATGGGCATCTCTTTGGGGAGGCCCCCCTGGTGAGTCCTAGGTCCCAGGTGTGGAGTGAGGTGGCCACAGCCCTAGAGGCGGTGACTGGCAGGGGCAGAACAGTGGAGCAGTGCAGGCACCAATATTTGGACCTAATAAGGAGGGAGCCAGAGTTACTGGCCAGACTACGGTCACATGCCAGGAGGGGCACGGTACCATGACCAGGTAGGGGTTCCGTCAACACACTGGTTTCGTCCATTTGAGTCACATTGTTGGTTTGTGTCCAGCACATAGGGGAGGGACTGTATGGGGTTGCCCGTGGTGGTGTTCACAGAGTGTGGGGTGGGTGGGTCTGGCTGGGTGGGAGGGCACACTCCTTGGGCAGGGGGACTTTGCTTCAGGACTGCACTGATGTTCTTCTCAGCTTTTTGTCCCCCAGGCCCAGAGAAGTTACACCATTTGAGAGCGGAGCACAGGGCGGTGAAAGACAGAGCCAGGCAGGCCGAGGGTCCACAACAGCCACCCGACCTTCCCAATGAGGGTGAGTACCAGACATCCATTCTTAATATTGCATGCTGTGTGGCAAGGTGGGCAGCGGGGTATGGCCATCATTCATTGACATCACTGCCATGCACGCCACTGGTTACAGTCAACACTGTCCAGTGGCAATGCATGTTTGGGTGTGCATCACTGGTGGTGCATGCGAGCACCAGGTGCATGGCTGTGCCACTGCCTTTGCACCACATAGCCATGTCACTTGATGGCCACGTTGGTGCTGTGCATGACTTAGCTGGTGGGTGTGTGCAGCATTCAGCATGGCTGTATGCACCTGGGTGGGCAGGTCCTGCGGACGTGATCACTGCTGCTGGTCACACTCCATCACAGTGGTATGTCCCATGGCCATATGCCATGCACAGTGGGCGGGCTGTCTGAGGTTGTGCATTCACACCTATTGACTGTACTCCCTTGTCCTAGGTCTGAGACATCTCAGGGAGATGAGGGATGCCATGCAGGAGCTCCTCGATCTGGCCCGGGAGTCTGTGGCAATACTTCAGAGGCTGGACACAGCGGGAGTACTGCAGTGCCACAGGGCAAGGTGGACCCAGAGCCAGGAATGGCAGACACGCTGACAGTCCCTCGGTCTCTGACTTCACCTCCCCCCCTGGACCCACCCTCACACCCCACCTATTCCATCCTGTTTGTCCACCCTTCCCCTGCCCACCCCACCTTGTTTGTGCCCCACCCCAACCTTGTAAATAGTTATAGTTATTGTACATAGTTGTTTTATATTTTTACAATACATTTGAATTTTATATGAATACCATGGTGGTCACTGATTTGCAGTGGTGTGCATGGCATCAGGGTTGGTGCAGTTATGGGTATGTGTGTGTGTGTCCATGTGGAGGTGACTATGGTGTGGGGGTCAATATCAGTCAGTGTCTGTGGTGTGTGTGTGTTGTTCCCCATGCACTGGATGACTGTGTGCAGTCGTCCATGGCACGTGCTCTGTGTCCATGTTGCACCCATCGGCCCATCCATGGCCTGTGCAGCTGACACACATGCCTGTCTGTGACCTGCATGATCTGCTGGCATGTCAGTGGTAGCACTCCCTGCATGGCGGACACTGTACCCGTTGCTTTGCTGGGTTTCCCATGTCACTGGTGTGGTGCATGCTTCCATGCACCACTGGGTGTCTGTGCCGGCTGTTGTGGCCAGTGGTGGGCTGGGGTGTGTTACTGGGATACTGTGCAGTGCACTGTACCACTGGGGGAGGTGTCCCTTACACAACCATCCAATCTGGGATCACTCTTCTGTCAATGCATGGTCTGTCTCTCAGCAGTACATCGGGGGACTGTGCGTGGTTGCACTTTGTCTGCCATTGTTGCATTGCCATGTGCTGCACCAGCTGATAGGTGCTCATCGTGGGGCTGGCTTGCATGGTTCTGTGGTGCACAGGGTTGCATTGCCACTGTAGCGGTGGTGGCATGCATGGGGATTCCTGCAGTGCTGGTCACTGCTCATGGGGGGTTGTCTGGGGGTCATGGTGCAGGGTGTGCTGCGCACTGGGGGGATGGTGTGGCACAGGGTGGTCCGCCTTCCTTGTGCACCAGTCACATCTTGCCGGTAGGTGTGATAGGGCACAATGGCCAGGCTGTGGGTTGGTTGCTTGACTCCATGGACCAGTGGTTATTCCAGCCCTCCCCTGGTTGTGATGTGCTTGGGATATGGGGGGACAATGTCTGTTCTGCTGTGTGCTCCTGTGCCCATCTGTGGCATGGGTGGTGGACTCCTACCTCCCTGGTTGTACAGTTACATTGCTCTGCAGTTGGGGGGCTCCCTGCTTGCGCTATAGCACCTCTGGACTGCTCAGCTGGGCATCCCTTGTTGTACCATAGCGCATCATATCTGCTCAGCTTCCCCTCCCTTGTTGCGCTATGGTGCTGGTTGTGTGATATTCAGACGTTGGCTGTGGGTGCAGTTTGGCTTGCTCCTGTTTTGAATATCATGTCTGTTGCGCATGGGTGCAATAGACTTGCGCTTGCTCCTGCTATTGCGCACTTTTTGGGCGCAGTTTGAATATCCAGCCCACAGTGACTCTGATAAACAAATTTATCACACTGAATATATGTCCATCCTTACTGCATATATATATATATATATATATATATATATATATACTGTATATATAAAATACATGATGGGCAGGAGTGTGATATGCAAAAATATTTTCACTGCTGCAGAGTGAGCTCAGGATACTCACAAGTACTAAAGGCATGAGTGACAGTATCCAGAGCTCACTCTGCAGGAGTGAACATATTTTTCCATATCACATGATCTGCCCATCATGTGTGCAATTTATACAATAGGGATTTGCAGAATGTGTTTTTTTTTATTATTTTTATTTCAGTTTATCTTTTGGAATAAATGAAAAAGAAACAAGACAAAAAAAATGAAAATTCAGCTAAAACAAGCTGAAACACTGTCTTGCCATTTGAGTGAAGTATGCTGTTTTCCTTGGTAATTGAGGTATTCATGAATGTGGAAGGCTTTGCTCTATTTTGGCTTTTTTTTTTTCCAGTATGAAACTCAGGCTGCTGGTTTCTTGCTTTGTGGCTTTCATAGAGTGCACAAGATAAGTGAAAGAAGGAGTTGCAGGTGCAGGTGTGACAGGTGAGCTACATTCTTGACATTGATTTTATGAAAGCAGTTCAAACACTTGTGCAGAATCTGAATGTTGTTGGGTGAGATCAGCACAGTTGAAATCAATGCTGATGAGGTAAGCAGAGTGTGATAACTGCCAGTTGGCTGCATTTATCACACTCTAGTGTGATAAATGTCAATTGGCTGCATTTGGGGGTGAGTGATATGTGTTTTTAGTTTATATTTTATCAGCTCACCCATATATATATATATATATATATATATATATATATATATATTTATATACAATACATGTTTTGAGATAAATGACTGAATAAAAAGTAATATCTCTGCTCCCCGTGAAGATATCATTGTTATCTCAATGTTCCTATACATCATAAATATATCTTCACATTCCTATACATCATCGCTACTGCAATTACTATAATTAGAACACCTTCCACCGTGACTCAAGATGATCATTTCACCAGTTTCACTTTCACGTAACACTCGTTACATACACGCTCAAATACCTCCGTCAGACACTTCCTAAAATAAAGAAATCATGGCTTTTAAAGTACCAACCTAAAACAATACATACTAATTCATTTACTAGCTGAACTCTCCTCCCAAATGAAACTCAGTCTATTCTGCTTCTTATTACCTAAAAAAAAACATTTAACAGCCACACGTCACTTTACTTAATGAACTTCAACGCACTTTTCCCCTAATGATTTCACAAAACATTCACCGATATAAAATTAATAACACTACTTTTTTCGACGTCAATCCCCGAATGCTTGTTCCATGTAAAATGCCTCTCAGTTACAGTTTCCCACTGCAACAACACACTTTTTTTCTCCATTCATACTCAACAGATTTGTTTTGCAACACGAACCATTCCCTCTTGAGCATTAGCAGAGTCTCACCTCACGACCGTGCGCACATCCTCCCATAGCAACAGTTGCTAAGAGACCAAACACCTTCTTCCTCCTTCACAGAATTTGCAACCATTGTCTTAATCAACACAAAATCCATACCAAATTGAACAAGCATGCACATCTCACATCTCACTATACTACATACACTATTCCCTCTCAAGCATTTGCAATCCTTTACCGCACGATCGTGCGCACAGCAACAGTTCCCATGTCAAAACATATCTCCGTCTTCTCAGTCAATCCACATGACAACATAGCATCTTAGGTTCTCCAGCACCGCACCACAACTCCTGCTACCCCACTTATTCAGCACATATTCTCACTACTCAATACATTTCTCACTACCAACTCTGCACTTTACCTCATTGCTACAGCCACCAACATCTTTCAGTAAGCTGCACTGCAGCAACGGAACTGAAACCAAAACTACGGATTACTTTGACAGCACGAGACACAACCCAGCTCCTTCACCATAGCTACCATACATTTCTCAGCTGTACCAATTAACACAATTCCACGAGGACAGTTAATCTGTCTATCATCATTTAGTACATAAAAAAGAACAGCGCAAACAAAACGCTACTGACTGTCGCTACTCTAACAGTCTTGTCCTTAGTAAAACGGTTTGAACTTCACAAGAAGCCCGTAGGAAAGTGCACTCACTGTAATTAACTTCAAATAGCAACTAATAAACAGTGAAAAAAAAAATATTACTGAACAATGGACATCTCATTTGAACTTGACCCCAATACAGTCCCAATCATACAAACTCAGTCAGGAGATACAACTTCTTCAACAGAAAAGAATAACAGCATACAACTCAAGGAAACTATGGACCCTGATAAGGAGCCTTCAGCCTGCACTCATCAATACAGAGTTCATCAACAACAAATAAGTGAAGTAACATCAACACCATATTTCCAGACATCAACAAACTCAAATACTTCAATATTGAAAGACTTCATATTACTTTCAATTTAAACTTCTAGTAATGTTACTTAGCATGAAGTTCACAGTTTGCAACCTTATCTGTTTATTCATAGTACAAATAAACATAAACTTCTTTATTCAACGCTTAAACAGTTGTTAAGCTTATTTACTTACAAAGTACTCTTTTTCTATGTTACAAAACAGTAATGAAACTTTATATACTGTAGTTCCTAAAGAACCACTTAGAAAACTAAAACCTATTTTGTTGAAATACGCACAGAGGTTCTTTGTCTTTTAAATGTTTTTTTATTTTAATGGGTTCACCACAATATATCCCAGGCACACTGCCTTAGGGGTAGCTGGTCCAGTCCACTGGGGTGTTAAACAGACGAGGCATACTGATGAGTCCTGGTAGGACGAAACACCTGTCTATGTCTTCTGTTAGCACCCTTTGCAAACTGTGTGAGAGGCCTTTCAGCACCATGCAATTCTGCTTAAAGTTGGACCAGCATAACATTCTGTGGTGATTTGCATATGCAGCCCACGAAGCTTTGCATTGTGGGGGCATGTGTGACTTTGTATTTACTGTAATTAATTAGCTTATGGTTTCCTATTATGTTCCTGTAATGTTGGGCTAGGTTGGCACACTTCAGGGAAGGGGGGTGAGTTATTAGAGGGGGCTTGGGATTGTTTTAAAGGGGTTTCTTGTTCCTTACTTTATATAATATGGATAATTTATCCGATGACAGAGTGGTTTGTTGTCCATTCTGGTTATCACATTATTGAATATGTTTGTTGGTGCTTTTTTATATTATAAATCAATAAAAATGCTGAATTTCAAAAAAAAACATCAGAGGTACAGAAAGGTAAAAATAAATAATTTTACAGATCAAAGATATGAACTGCTGGTCCCTTCTAACTTTGCACTGCAATTGCCTAACATTGCTATATAACATTTTCCTGGCACAAACAAAGACAACCATTGTATGCTACTGATACTTCCCATTTAGAAAAATCCACACTACACTTTACTGTTACACCCCTTCCTGTAGATCCCTAAGGAAAGTACAAATTAAGCATACACTACAGAGCGTGAAGCCTCATGCTTATCAAGTTGTTACAATGTACCTTTACCTATATTAAACTGACTAATTATTCCTTTTGCAATGCTATCTCATGACAACTGCAAGAAAAAAATCCCAAAACATACATTGCATAAACAGAACATGACATGGCCTGACTGAAGATATCATATTTATCTTCACTCGAGGCCAGTGAGATATTATATCACTGGCCTCTCATGAAGATAAATATGATATCTTCAGTCAGGCCATGTCATATCCCATATGTATATATACTGTAGATATATATATATATATGTGTACAATATATAATTGTCAGTGTCAGTGGCTCAGTAGGTAGCACACTCACCTCTGAGGCCGGGAGATCAGAGAGCTGTGGGTTCAGTTCCCACATCTGGCACTTGGGTTAATATCCCATTACTGACACTGTAGTGCAGCATGAGAGGGGTGCTGCACTTCTGAGGTGCCGTCTTTCAGATGAAACATTAAACCAAGGTCCCATCTGCCTGGACTGGTGGTAGTTTAGGTGGATGTTAAAGATCCCATGGCACTTATTGAAAAGATTGTCCTGGCCAAATTTCCCTCACTCACTAAAAATACCACCAACAGCTTAATCTGGTTCAAGGTCAGTTGGCATTCATCTGTATCCCCACCGGGTCATGCCTGAAAATAGGCAGATTTGTCTAAACACTTACCGGTCAACAAAACTAAACAAATATATATATATATATATATATACATATACATATATATTCACGGCAAAAGAATGCATTTAATGCATCAGTTAGGGTTAAAGCTACAAAAGTGAGGAAATGAGGCATTAGTGTTGTGCCCCTAACCCCATCCCACCACCCCATCCTCCACAGACTAACAGATGCCAGGGTGTGCCATGGGATCAGGGTGGCCCAACTCTCACCCCATTCCATGTGTAAGCAGGTTGACATGCTACAGTAAAGGAGACTGGGGTAAGAGTTAAGCCTCACACCCCATGACACAACCCAGCATGTGTCAGTCTGTGGGGGATGGGGATGGGTTGGGGGATTAGGGGCTCAACATTAATATCTCATTTCCTCAGTTTTGTTGCTTTAACCCTAACGGATTCACTAAATGCATTGTTTTGCCATGAATTTCCTTACTTTTGGAAAAAGTGTACTATAACTAGTAAATAACATCTGTTAGTGAGAGCACAGGGCCTGAACCAAGCTGCCCATTTGTGCATAACGATAAGCATGTGTGGGAGCATGGGCCCCTCTGGGCCCCGTGCTTTGATGTACCCATAAATACAGAGTCATGTGAATGGTTGACTAAATTCAGCATGCCTCCCCACCAAATTAATCAGCAGCAGAGTCCTTCCCCAGGGTCAACTGAAACACCTGAAATCTTGACTCAGACTGCATAACAGGTCTCCTATCTGCTGCACAACTGATGTCAACTCAGCCCTGGACTTTTTCATCAACTCCTTCAACGCTGCCTGTGACTCCCATGCCCCTCTCAAAAAGCTCCAAGTAAAGGGCCTCTGTAACCCATGGCTCTCCGTGGAGCTCCTAACGCAACTAAAAGCTCAGGACTATCTCTGGCATCGGGCTCAGGCTACAGGTAACCAAACCAACATACAGTACTCAACTACAAACATGCTCATAACGAATGCACAAAATCCATCCACAAAACAAAAAATATGTATTACAATGATGCACTCACTAACACCTGGGGTAAGGGGAAATCCTTCTGCAGCAATCTTAAAGAAGTCATGGGGAAGGCGTCTCAAACCTCACCTACCATGCTGGATGTTGATAGGGTTAATAACTCTCAATTCAACCCTATTGCTAATACATTCAATACTGTGTTCTCAGACCTCAGTAGTGTTCTCCCACCGGACTTCTTCAATGATGATACTCCACCAACATTCTCCACCAAAACCCCCTTCCTGCTAACCACCCCCTGTTCTACTTCAAAGCAGTCAGGATGCCTGAAATCCACACTTTTATCAGTATGCCAATTGCCAGATACAGAATAAGTGGGGATTCACTTGACCTCAAACTGCTGTCCCTTACACACTATGAAGTCCTATCACCTCTAACTGAGATCTTCAACCTCTCCCTCTCCCTCCTCCTTCATCAGTTTCCTGACTGATGGAAATCCATCACTATTACACCGGTCCACAAGAGAAGGGACAGGGCTCTTCCTGTGAACTATCAGCCTATATCCGTACTACCCTCTCTCTATAAGGCCCCAAACGTATAGTAGCTGACCAGCTCTCAGAATACCTGGACAAATACAACATCTTGTGCACCCAACAACACGGATTCAGAAAAGGACACAGCATTACATCTGTCCTCCTCAAATTCACCGGTGCTATCCTCAACTCTCTGGATAATAGTCTCCTCACTGGGCTGGTCTTCATAGACCTGCCCAAGGCATTTGACACCATCCACCATTGCCTATTAATCACACAGTTGCAAATTGCTAGACTCTCCCACGAATCCTTTTCTTGGTTCAAGAGCTACCTGGAAAACTGCTTCCAAAAAGTGAAGATTGCTGATGTCCACTCCGCTGAAAGACCCATTCATTCAGGAGTCCCCAAGGTTCCATTGTCAGGCCACTCCTTTTCAGCCTCTTCCTGAATTGTCTCCCACAATCTTCTCCTCAACAAATCCTTCTCTATGCAGACAATGCCATCATTTACACCACCCACAAGGACCCCCTCCTCCTTCAAAACAATCTTCAACTGAAAACTGGTTTTGCAAGCATAAATTAGTCCTCAACTATGAAAAAATCAAGCCTACACTTTTCTGCAGCTCTCACAACAAACACAAGTCTCAGCCCATCCTAATCACTAATTGCCTTGGTGCAGCCCTCGAACAGGTTCAATCATTCAGATATCTTGATGTCACCATTGACAGTAATCTATCATATGCCACCCACATAGGCAATGTCACAAAAGCTGCAAATACATGCATTGGCCTTCTTTACAGGCATAAGCAATGCCTTACTGCAGATGCCTTAAGGATTGCAGTACAGAGCTTGCTGGTCTCACTAATCGATGATGGCCTGATCATCTATGTCTCAGCCTCTGCCACCGCTCTTAGGCACATATTCTCGACCTTAAACAAAGTCTGCAGGCTGATCACTGGATCCCACCACCTCACCCACACCTGCAATCTATACACCCAATCCAGATGGCTCCAATTGTCAAGCCATATCAAGTACCAGACCTGCTTAATGGCAAAAAAAATAACATTGGTTTTAGCCCTCCCAGGTGTCCAAGCAGTACTCCATATGGCACAGAATCTGAGCCCCACCAGAGGCTATGAATCTCAGCTCCTGCAGATCCCATGTTGCTGCATCACCCAGGGGCAAAGATCCTTTGCTCACAGAGCTCCCAACTGGTTAAATGGTCTCAGCTATGGCATCTCCTCACTGTCTAAGCTAGGTCCCTTCATATCCCACTTCTGCCTCCTCCTCTCTGCCTCCAGCTCCTGTGATTGTCAACCTTAATCTGCTCCTCTTAATCAAGCACTTATTACTCCCTGCTTACCTCCCCTAACACTGTTCCCCCTTCCCTCCACAACCTCTTCCCCTTATCTCTTCTAGCACCTTTTTTGTTACCTGACAAATGCTGCCAGCTGTACCTGATTTTGTTGTACCTACCTAGCTTCATAATTATGTATACCTCTCTCTTCCTATGGCTCCTAATACCACAGTAAATGTATGTATGTACTTATCTGCTTGGAAATACTCTCACATCTTGGTATACCCAATGCTGCACTTTCACCCTCTCACCACCCTTCCTACATTCCTTCTCCCCCCACCCTATTTCCTCTCCCTAT
The DNA here is from genome assembly GCA_016271365.2 of Neoceratodus forsteri. Lineage (NCBI taxonomy): Eukaryota > Metazoa > Chordata > Ceratodontiformes > Ceratodontidae > Neoceratodus > Neoceratodus forsteri. Next base: position 663,956,685 of record CM057456.1, on the reverse strand, counting down.
GACTCTGGCACTTCTTATCTGTTGTCTATTTTCTCTGATAAATGCCACTGGCTGCCTTGTTACAATGCTACCCTTGAACTGTATTAATCTCTACTCTATTTGCAATGTCCACATTGTTGTAATGCCTGTCTTAATGTTCCCCATAATTTGTATTTCTCTGACATGGAACCTTTGTAAAGAGCCATGGCTCAAAGGTATTTGTAATCCTAGACTTCATAAATAAAAAAAAATGACTAACCTGCTTGTTCTCCCCCATTTTAATTTGCATTGCTATTTCAAATCATATTGTTTTCAAATTGTCATGTCACCTACTATCACTCAACTGATGTGGAATCTTTGTAAAAGAACCTTGGCACAAAGGTATTTGTAATCCTAAACTTAAATAAATAAAATAAAAAATACAGCAGCCCTATAGGGCAAGAAACCCTTGTAACACTAGTTTGCCAATGTGTCAGGAGCTGTAGCATGATTAAAAAATGTAAGTGTGGTAGTAATCATGACAATGAGTCAGCCACATGACATAAAATTGACTGAATCCATATCTTGCATTGTTTATGAGATATGGATGCTGAAAAGCACTGTAAATGCACACTTGGAACCATTGTGACACTAATTTGCCAATATCTCATGAACTGTACAAGCAACAAAACAAATTCCACTGTATGTGTATTCTACATTCTCCAATCTTTTTCCAGTCAGTTAGATCACCTAACTGTCAATAGTGAAAAGTCTGTATCTCGCTTCGTTTCTGAGATATGAGCACCGAAAAGTGCAATGGGTGCTACAATGTTATCCTATGGGGAAAATCTCAAGTTCATGATAGCATATCTATGGAACCATTTAATTCCCCAACACCTAAACAGCATAATTCACACCTGTAGGGCATCCCCTCAATATCCTGAAAATTGCAAGTAAAAAGACCAAACCATTCATTAGCAATGCAATGGTAAACATTTTACATCTTTAAAAATTCCTAGTCCATGAGGTAGCAAAATCCTAGTCTGTCAGCTTAATCCTGGTCTGTGAGAAAGGTCATCTGGCCACAAAATGATGGACAAGGATTTTGCAGCCTCAATTAAGAGAATTGGTTGGTGGGCTAGGATTATGACAGCTCACGAACCACAATTTTTTCATCTCATGAAAGAGGATTCAAAAAACCAATCTTGGTCCATGACCTGACAAAATCCTAGTCCATCAGATAATCCTCTTTCATGAGGTAGCAAAATCCTTGACTGTCAGCTTGATACTAGTCCACGAGAAGGGCCATCTGGTCACAAACTGAGAGACAAGGATTTTGTAGGCTCGCAAACTAGGATTGTTTTAAGGACTAGAATTTTGACAATTTATGGACTAGGATCAAAGAATTTTTAAATTTTAAAAAGCTACATTTTGACCAAAACAAGCCAAACCAAAGGCATGGCTTTGTAGAGGACATCACCGTGAACAAAACCCATACCTCATTTGGCCCAAAAGTCACCTGTGGTGAAGAAAGCTACAACATTTTGTTTTGGGGAAAAACTTATAACAAGGTGGGGGTTTGCAGACAACAAATTTTTATGACGGACTACCATCATTTAAAATCCTAGTCCATGAGCTGACAAAATCCTTGACTGTGAGACCAGTCCTAGTTCATCAAATATTCCTGAGCATGCTCAGTAAGCACTCACTATAACTGTATGAAACAAAGCAGGAATCCCTTTTTGTATGAGAAAATTCCTACTTTGTATGGTTGCCATCTTGCTTACAGTTTTGCCTGAAAAAAATCTGGAAACTTCCCAAAATGATATTCTGGGGAGGAACCAACATATATAGCTTGCTTGTTGTGACCCCCTAGATGCATTCTGCACTTTGCTGCTTGGAAAATGTCCATGAAAGTTCCTTTATTTCATGTTAAAATTCTTCATTCATATCCACATAATATGAAGTAGGATCTTACTTCATATGGTGAGATATGAACTAAGAGCTTACTTTGCATGATGAAAATCCAGAAAAAAAATGTTTATGCCAACAACGGGGTGCCCAATCCCTATGTCAGCAGTAGATGCCTCCACCTCAGTATGGGACACTGGGGAGTCTACTCCTAGTATCCCCAACAGAAGGAAACTGGCTCATACATTTTTTCCAACAGTGGGGTGCCCAATCCCCTCATCGGCAGTCGTTCCTCCAAGGTGTAACACGGGGAACCCCACTCCCAGTGTCCCTAGTTATATTATACCATCTACCATCTACCATCCCCACTAGTAATGAGTAACACTGGGGAGCCCACCCCCAGTTTCACAAAATGTTTTCTAAATATTTGTATACCTGCAAAAAAAGAAAACAGCTCCCTGACATCTTTTTTTAATCGTGTAAAAAAGAAAATGATCAGTCATTGTCTCTCCGTCTCCCCTCCCCAATCCCAACCTTCCCACTGAGCAATCTGCCCCCCCCACACACACACACCATTGCCCTACACTTAACATCAGAGGTTGGCAGCTGTCATCTTCTCTGTACTGGGACATGTCTGCACTCTTCAAAACTGAATCACAAACTAAAAAATTGAGGTATATTCTGTACAATGACTGTCAATGGCATTTTAAACTTACGTTGATATTGTGGCCATTTTTCAATATTTTTATGCAAAATTTTCAACATGGGTTTTTGGGGACCCCACCTCATGAACATTGACACTGTAATTTCATTACTCAGTCCCAAAAGGTGATTTTTCAATCACTGCATGGAATCACCTTTCAGGTATGATTAACACAATGACAGTGCCAGTATTCATGAGACAGGGTCCTAAAAAGCCCATGATGAAATTTTGCTGACATTATTCCCAAAAATGGCAGTGTCATTGTGCAGTTACTATGCAGGTTCATAGTTCTGGTAATCTACAATATTTTGACTCCAAATTATCAGCATTGCCATTTCTACAAACCTCCTCATGAACGGTATAGCTGTCATTTTTCACATCCTACCCCAAATGTGTTTTCATACAGGGGCACAGAATCACATGTATGCTGTGTGAAATCACCCATCTAGGCTGATTAATGAAATGACACTGCCATTGTTCATGAGATGAGGTCACTAAAAGGCTATGTTGAAAATTTGGTGGAAAAATTCCTCAAAATGCCCGCGTTACATGCTTCAGTTGAATTAATTCTATGCATGCACATAACTTTGGTACTTGCCCATATTTTGCCACCAAATGCCTAACATAACCATTTTTTCACACCACCTCATGAATAGTACAGCAGTAATTTCTCAAATCCTGCCCAAAATGTGTTTTTGCTTCTGTGGCATGGAATGGTGTAGCAGTTGCACATAATTCTGTTTTTCTTCACAATTACTCTGTACCGTGTACATGAGGTGGGGTAATAAGACTATGCTGACAATTTGGTCACTGATGTTCAACACATAGAAGTGCAAAGCCAGAGGGCCATGCACTTCCACACCTACATACATATGCTCATCTATGGCGGGATTGAACGCTTTCAGTAAAATATGGATACTATTATACTATCTCAAAAAGAAGGAACATTCATTGCAAAATAACTCTGTTGATGCATCAGAGTTTCTATTAGAGTGACAAAAGTCATGACATTCAAAGTTAGGTTACCAACCCTACCACCCAACCCCCACCCTACCACCCTCCACACCCCAACATGTGTCAGGTTGTGCCTTGGGGTAAACAGGCCTAACTCTCACCTCATTTTCCTATACTGTACCATATCATTTTGATTACAGATGGAATGGGATGAGAGCTAGTGCCAACAATCCCAAGGCACTTCTAACTTTTGTTGTTGTAATAGAAACCTTAACTGCTGCATTAATGGAGATTTTTGCAATAAAAAATATATTATATATATGTATATATATATATATTCATGTCAAAAAAATCCATTTAATGCATCAGTTAGGGTTGTTCCACAGTGACAAAAGCAAGAAAATTCGGTGTTAGGGTTGAAAACCCTAACTCCGCATTCACCCCCCCCAGCACCACACACACACACACAGACACACACACACACACCTGCAAGTAGGGAGGAGGACCAAAGCAACATGACCAATCACAGACCACCAGCAGCAGGTGACAGAAATAAAATACAACTGTCTAAATGCAGTACTAGACATCCCCACTCACCTCACCAGGTACTGCATGCTCAGTGGAGATCCACAGTAAAACTGAGGCCATGTACCCCAAAAGTACACATCCCTGATTGCAGGTGCACACAACGTACCATACTTCCAAGTTGAATGGCCTTACCTAACGATGCACCACACCACAGCACACCTGGAACTGTTCCCCAAGTATAGAAGCACAGAAACAACTAAGGAGTTGTACACCTATGGTATGTGTGGTTCCTTTCAGGTGTACACAACTTCACACTGTTAGGCAATGGAGGCCTTAGTGATACAGTGTCCCACCTACTGAGACCAACTACTGCACGCTTATAGAACAACTCCAGTCAAAATGAACACGTGATGATCAACACTGTTACTCCATGATTGTAGCTTTGCAAAGGTTTACACAGTTATGACTTGCACAGTCTGAGATACAGAGTGACCCTTCTCATCTCCTAGTATGCTTGGTGCATCATGACTGCAAAGTTACAGGTAAAGAAACTCTGTTAAAATCTACAGTACACCTCCCTGTTTGCTGGTGTTCTCCACTTAGCACAGTTATCAGAACAATGGCAACACGCACATAATGGCCTGCCATGCCCAATACCATATACTACATCTTAAGTAGACACCAACAGCAAAAAAACAGACGGTGTGTAGATCAATGGTGCATCTCACTCATTGCAAGGATACTCAACTTAGCACTATTTTGAATTGTGTGGTGTTAGACACCCAATTCTATTCTGTTCACCATGTACTGCATGTCCTGTAGAGAACTATAGCAAAAATTAAGTCTATTGACATCTGCTATATACCTTCATCATTGTAGGTACAGTCATGTTAGATGTTGATACGTTGTGTGAGCTTAGCTATGTAATTACATAACCTGCCAGACACACTAGTTACTGCATTCTCAATATATGTACACCATTTAAAGTAAGTCCATGGACATGAACAAAACACCTATTTCACAGAAACTGAATCTGTCTAACACCCATTGGGAGTTGCAAAGCCTTGTACAAGCAATAGCTGCACCGTACCCCCAGAGCAAGTTATGTATGTTGACCGGGCAGACATATACAACCTAGTACAGCACAGATGACAAACAGAAACACAGCATTGATTGTATCTTGATACTGGATGTGTGTTTTACTACATTAACTTAGCTGTATTTGATTATGTCTGCTTCTAAGTGTACAAAGCTGTACACAGGTTCAAATAGAGATTTGCACTGTTGATATTCATTCAGGATGCACTATCATGTCTGTTGGGGCATGGTGCATTGCAAGGTAAGGCCGTGCAACTCATAAGTGTGTTACATTGTGTGCACCCACAATCAGAGATGTGTACTTGTGGTGTACATGGCCTTAGTTTTACTGTGGATCTCCACTGAGCATGCAGTACCTTTTGAGGTGAATGGAGATGTCTAGTACTGCATTTAGACAGTTGTATTTTATTTTTTGTCACCTGCTGCTGGTGGTCTGTGATTGGTCATGTTGCCTTGGTCCTCCTCCCTACTTACAGGTGTGTGTGTGTGTGTGTGTGTGGTGGGGGGGGGTGTATGCGGAATTAGGGTTTTCAACCCTAACACCAAATTTCCTCGCTTTTGTTGCTGTGGAACAACCCTAACTGATGCATTAAACAGAGTTTTTTTGCCATGAATTTCCTTTCTTTTTTAGAATGACAAGTACTAATAGTACCTGCAATGTTGTAGTGCCAGTACCAGACACACATAGTCAAATACACAAATATCCAAGAACACAAAAAGTCATCTACACAATTGTCTGTAATGAATAGTTAGCTGAGATCCACCTCAAGTATATCCATTTCATTTTTTAATGCCTGCTCACATGACCTGTCAGCAAGTGTGTGTAGAACTTAGAAGTTGTATGTTCATGTTCACATAATTTCCTGACAGAACATGATAAAACTGAACAGAATGAGAACAGCGGTACCATGCACGGTCAACATTCAATTTACATACAATATGTGTGCCTCTTTTTTTGTGTGCTAGATTGCTGATGTGTGATACCATTAAACCTATATGACACTTGCAATACCATTTCTTAACCTAGAACAAGTAAAATGGCTGCTGACTTGTACCATACGTATTGATAATTTACATCCCCCCCACAAGTAAAGAATACAACAAGACAAAGTGTTCTTTATCAAAAATATTTATAAATTGAAATGCAAAGATTTGAAAAAGTAGTTACAAAATCAGCAAATTAAAACAGGTTGTTCTTAACAAAAATGTGTAAAAAATATAAAAATACTAATTTTCTTCAAGAATAAATAAAAAACTAAATAAAACATATTGATTGTCAGTTAGCATCGATTAATTAATACTATATATAAAAAAATTTCCAGTTACAACAAATGTACAAAAATATTAGCAAATAAGAAAAGTAGTGAAAAAAACTATTTATACTATGCACACAGAACTCTGGAAGAGAGGTGTGCTGCTGTTTGAGGCAGTCCAGCCCGTAAGTTGGATGCAATATGGAGGTGCAGTAGACGTGAAAGCTGTTGCACCTTCCAGAGGAGATACCAGAGGAGCTGTGGAGGCTGTTTATTCCTGGCTAGGGAAGCTAGATGCAACTGGTGCAGGTGAAGTACTAGAACTGGCCACCATGTCACTTGCTGCTGTCCCCACCGGCTCAAGCACAAGGTTGACAGTCGCTTGCTGCGCTGTCATGAGGGACAGTAATTTCTCCTGTCCCTCATGCAGTGCAACATTATCTTTTATGAGACAGTCAACCTTGCACTGAAGACTGCGGTAACAGTGGCAGTGGCCAGTGCACCGTCTCAAGCAAGGGTGCCCTGTAAAGTGACAAAAAAAATGTATAAATATATGACCCTCACTATGGTGGTTGAGTACCTGTCACACACTTACAACATGTTTACTAGCTGTATTGCTACACTGCACTGTACCCATTCAAATGATAACTTTTTTTGAATTGGTTGCCTATCCATAGTAGTCCATTGGGGCTTTCCATTTTGGTTACCACAAGCTTTCTATTTATTAATACACTTCTTGTCCCAGTACACTCTACCACCTCATACAATGACGGTTATGATGGCATACATGCATGATACAACTGTGCAGTAGACTGTCTCACCCTTGTACACCCATTGTGATAAATATATTAACGTATTCAAAGTTGATTTACTACAGCTCTTTTCATAGGTCATAGTTGTCTTCACAAATCATAGATTACTCCTTCAGGCACTAGTGCCACCTTGAACAGCCACTCACTGAGAAACAACTATGTGATCAAGACTGTTGCATGTTTGGGAACAGGTGACACTCAACAGTAAGATACCTTCTAACTATCCAGAAAGTGACACCATATGGTACAGTTGTATGCATGGTAAACCAAAAAAGTTGGGTTCTGAGGATACACAACAGATTGTGTTACAGAATCTCAATATATGAATGGTCCATCCACATATTGAGATTGTGTAGTATAGTACTGTTTGCAACCCCACTTACTTATGCCTTTCACAAATAGGCATACAGCTGTATCACCACCTAGCAATCAGAAGTTGAATGGCTGGCTTAGCGGTGAGAAGTTCTTCCATACTCTTTAAGAAAGGTTGGAGGGGTTGTGACAGTACATCTTGTCTGAACATCTTCTATTATGGTACTTACACTCAGAACTGGTGCCAGGCTCCTGCTTCACCTGCACAGGTGGTACCGGCACTGCCTCCCTGGTCACTATAAAATATATAAGTGAAGAATATTAAACATATGCCATAATATGTAACTATAACACACAACTTTTACTGTGAAGAACACTTTCTCATATTACTTATGGTCTTATTTAACCATATATCATAGTTGTTCTATCTTATCACATATCTGTGTTTTGGCAAATCTTATGTCATTCACCAGCAGGGACATCCACTGCCGGACCTGTTCATGGGGGAGAGCAGAAAACTCACTCACATGAAGGGGACCCGGCACAACCACAGCCAACCTCCTGCAGAGGTTACCATCCCTTGCCACTCAGATCAGCATCATAGTTATCCAGTGCAATTCCACAATAGTCTCCCTGCAGATGGGTGTATGTACATCCACCTACTCAGTCACACCCATCCCATTTACACTTACTCTTCCAATGGTACCATGAATATACAATGCTATCCATGCAGAAATGTACAGTCATCCGACATACTATGTCCCCCTTGTTACACATGCATCACCAGTGCCACCAGGTGTTCCTATTACTCACTAGAGCACAACATAAAAACAATCCATTTATGAGCAATAGCAAAACTGTGATGAGGATGCGGAATCCTAGTCCTCTACTGCCAACCTCCAATGGCTCAGGCCCGTTCCCAAATCCAGGTCCCCATAATGATGTGAGGTGCGTTGTCCAACATCTCGACAATCAGCATCACTGGGACAGTTAGTGTACCACAGTTCTTAAATGTGGCCACATACTACATGTGTAAAGAAATGTCATCTAGTTTGCTTAGATTGTAAAAGCCCCATTAAGAGCTGGCACCCAGCACTAAGCAGGTAGAAGGATTATGTTGCAATAACTGATTAGATAGTTAGTGAATGGTGTATCACAGTCCCGCTACTGACTACTAACTTCACAAAACACATAATAAGGTGTGCATGCAGATCCAGCACAGTACCAGAGAAACACAATACTTCACAAATACCATAATAGTTTTTCATTAGTCCCACTGACCCATCTCAGACATAGTTATCATTACAATGCACACAGTCACCATTGGTAGGAACTTTATTGGAGCATTAGTGATACATTTACTGTTACAAAAGTTGTATGTTGTGTTTGGTCACATCTCTAGGTCTCACATTAGTGGGTACTACATTGTTATGCAAGCACACATTGAAAATACCAGCCAGGATCGAGATAAGATACAGTATATTGGTATGATTGCCTGTATTACTCATTTAGAAAGCAAGATGAGAAAAAAATAATGAGATTAAGATGTTTACAGATGTGTTCTTAGAGTAAAGAAAGATGAAATGCATTTACAAAAAATATATAAGAATTTCACATGCTATCAATGCTCCAGATAACATTGGTGTCTAGAAAGTTACTCGCCAGTATTAGAGCATACTCAGTTAAACAGAAAGTGAGATACATACAAGAACTGTACATCTGGCAGGAAAAAAGTTTCCCTCTTGACTTACCAGTTATGTTATTAAGCACTATCCCTTGTTTGCAATATTGAAAAATATTGGGTGGGTACTGCTACTCATGGTAACTTTCTGAACATTATTCCATTAAATATGACACTAAAATAGTCTAGTACACACCATACGTGTCACCATCATACCACCCCAATAATCTATAGTGATAATTTCTATATGTTTCTTACCATCAGACTCAACAATAATGACACTGTCGGTGTTAGAGTTCTCTGCCTCCACAGCTGCTGACTGTGCTGGTACCACCTCGGGTGGGGCTAGGGGGGTCACCTGTGCAGATCTGTGAAAAAAGAAAATATGTAGACTCCCTAAGCATTAGATATCAATAATTAGCCATTTCACAGCACTCTCTCTAAGTAAGTGACATTCTTAGATACCTAGCATTGTCCTTAATCAGCTACTGCAGACTCATTGGAGATGCATAAAAAATCAGAATGAGTGCAAATTAATATTTGAGAAAATGTAAGGTAAGCAACTGACTCAGTACACAATGCTTAGTAATCATATTATATGGAATATGTAATACAAGTCTGCTTCGATACAATAGATACTGTATAGAAATTCCCCCACTATTATGTCACGACAACAATACATATGCAATAGTAGAATTACATAATATGACTTCAAGTCTTAAGAACACATCCTTAAGAAAAAAAAATCAAAAGACAAGCAATGATGGCCCTTGTGATCTATACAATATTCAGTCATTTTACACTGCTGAGATTTGAGTAGTGGCATCATATTGTGATAACAGGATACCTAAAGCAACAAACATCTTTATCAGAGAAAGACTGTATTTGTTCCACCTGGGTACCTGCACTATTATATTATATAATTAGAGTAATTTACTTTTTGAATAACATATGTTGAGAGAGGCGTTCCCCCCACAGCTGGCTTGCCTGCAGCCTCCCACAGTTCATACATAAGGTGGTACCAGCACTTGTCATGCTCTGGTATCTCCTCTCTCTGCTTCAGCACATAGAAGCACTGGTGCAACAGCTTCCACTTCTTCTTCTTCAGCTGTAGAACTGCCTTGTTCTTCACCCTCAAGATCATATGTAGGAAGCTGCTGATGCACCTCCACATTGCGTCCAACTTACGGTTTGTGCTCCGCATCAAGACACGAGCTTTGCCCCTCACCTGGACTGCCTAAAACAGCAAGCACAGCTCTCTGATTTTCCACTGCCTCATTTTTAAGCTTGTTTTTCTGCATTTGAAAAAATAAACATTCTGTTACTGTAATGCCTTGGGAACAATATATTTTAATATATTCTATTAACTGCTATGCTTAGAATGTGGTAACAGCAGCATTTTGAAAGATCAGTTGTCATTTTCACAAATGTAGCCATTCATGTATGGAAATTATTGTATTGCAACACACTACTAGCATACACAACTCTGTGTTGTTTCATGCTATGTTTAACCAATTACATATACCACCGATTGAATACAGGTACATCAATAGTGCATCTTTCTCTCTCTTAAAGATCTAACATTGTCATTTTAATGATGGTGTGCTTGCACAAGCAGTGTTGTGTGATACTGCAGATTTGGAGGCACGGTTACTGTTGAGAGAATAGACGTTATGTATCACTAGGTGTGTACCACACTGCCCAATCACTCAGCAGCAGCTGCCATCACCATGTCTACCTAATTAGGTGACAACATCAGAAAAAAGTTCAATTACTATGAGACTTAAGCTTTCACACAGTGTGACCATTACACGCCACACCCTATGTGCAGCCAACATGGCAGCAGTGACAGCCAGTGTTGCCTGTGAACACACCCATTAATTGTGTGTCAACGGGGGTGCACAATACCCGTTGTCATAATGTAACCATCTAAGTTTTCTGTTTGCGAGGGGTTGACAAATACCTCTCGGTTTGTACTCCCTCAATCCTTGTTTGCCAAGGGGGGGAGGCAATCTGACATCACCTCCTGTGACCCCCCTTTTCTGGTTTGTTGATGAAGGGCTGCCCTATCCCCCCATTAGCTAGAGCACCCAGCAACAGACACACAGTTAGGTCACGTGCTTGAGACCCTACCCCAGAACGCCACACCACCTAACAAAATGAAAACAGTGGCCCAATGTCTTTTGCACTCATTTGCATATCAACAACTGAACATCACAGTACTCACCGGTAGCAGAACCACTGCCACACTGTTATACACTGTTGGTCCTCTGTGCCACTTGCACTACCATAATGGCACAGAACCATGCAGAATGCAGCTGCCACAGTGACATGCAACATAGCTGACCATGGCATGCTACCATAGAATATCACCCTGACAACACCCATAGTGCATGCAAGCTTAAGTGTTATCAGCCCTGCATTCTACTGTGAATATCCCAACGTATGTGCTACTCCTCTGTGAGTGATGTATGTACTGATTGTATTTTTTGACCAACATGTTTGGTTCTGAAAAGAACTGTTTTTTGTTACAGTTCAATAGGCATACAAACAGTCTGACATTCTTAGAGGACTTTGAGGATTCCATCTTGAAGGTCTCCCAGGAAAAGGCAATTGCCAGCATGTGAGAAGTGCACACCGTCTAGTAGGTATAACCAATCATAACAATACTTAATTTCAGGGTGACATATGGTGTGCAATCCAGACATGCGTAGATATGCAGATATTTGTATGTTCGCCTTTCTCCATGCTTTGTCAAGCAGGTACACATGGTGTTCTGCTTGCCAGACCCTACACTCTGTAATAACTGAAAAAGCAATTTTTATTTATTTTTTTTTATTTTATTTTATTTAAACAGCAGTTTGGAAAACCTTTGAGCCATAGGCTCATTTACAAAGGTACCTTGTCACAGTAAGACAAACGAAAATACACAGTATAACAGTACAACACATAAGTATAACAGTAAATTAAGACATAGATACAAACAAGCTGGTACAGGTAGGATGGATGCAAACAATACCAGAGAATATGTTGTCCTTAGCAGCTTAGTAATAAGCTTTGTCATAAGTATTGAGTCACGGCTTTGACTAGTGGCAATTCACGGCATGGTGTTAATAAGGTGGTTACGTAGGAAGTTTGAAGCCACGATATAGTTGGAGCTCGGAGATGGAGGGGCAGTGTGTTGAACCAGGAGGGGCCCTAAATGCTGAAGGCTCTTTGGCCATGAGGTCCTAGCTCTAGGGATAACAAGAGAGGTTTTCCCAGAGGTCCAGTATGAACTAGTGGGACAGGCGAGCATGGTGGTGGTCAATCCTGGTGGGATAGCCCAGGAGGGTCTTTTTGTAAGGGTACAGGTCAGATATTTGGACGCTCGTCAAGATCAAGTACCAGCGCTTTAGCGTACAGTAGACAGGTGTGTGTCAGCCTAGGTGCTCCAGTAATTAACCTGCAGGCCTTATTCAGAGAAAAGGAATTTTATGGAGTGCGGTCTGATCAGCAGCACCATACACGGCAGTCCATAGTCCACTAGGGACAGGATGAGAGGTGACTCATGAGTCGAAGAGCCTCGGGGAGGCAGTGTTACCTATGTAAGATGCCCAATCGGATATTAGTGGCAGTGGCTAGGCAGCGATGTGTCCATGGAAGGAGAGGAGGGTCAAAATGGATCCCTAGGTATTTATAGGAGTAAACTTGTTCGAGTGGGAAAGAGGACCCAGAGTGAATGAGGAGTTTGAAGTTGCAGGACTTGTTTTGGGGATGAGGAAGAACATGGTTTTTGTTTTTTAAGATTTATCACCAATCTATGTTCCTTGAACCAGCCCTCGGCTTCAGTGAAGGACTTCTGCAGCGAGTCCTGGAGGGCAATAGGGTTACGACTTGAGGCAAAGATGACTGCATCATCAGCGTACAATAGAATGTTCCCGAGCAAGAGCATGGAAGGGTGTTAAGGTAAAGGAGAATAGCAGGGGCCCAGAATGGAGCCCTGGGAACCCCAGAAAGAGTGGGACAGATGTCTGAGTAGGTCCCATTAATTTTTACATGCTGTGAGCGGTCAGACAGATAACTGGTGCACCAGGAGACAGGCCCAGCAGCAAAACCAGAGACTAAGGCATCAAGAAGGAGGGGTGGGAGACAGTGTCAAAGCTCGGAGAGGTCAATGAAGACAGCACCAGCCAGAGAACCAGTGTCTAAGGAGGGTGGAGAAAGTTGGAGAACTCTAGGAGGGCTGTGTTGGTACTGTGACCCGCCCAGATAGCCATGCTGCTCAGGACAAAGGACATTGTAGGTGGAGAGGTAGTCAGAGATTTGAGAGGCCACCACTTTTCCAAGGCCTTGAGAGAGGAGAGAAATGGAGATCGATCGATAGTTTCAGCACAGTCCTATCACCACCTTTAAAGATAGGGGTGACAGTGGTGACTTTACAGGCAGTTGGAACCTTCCCCAGGCAAAAAGAGTGGTTGATGAGGCATGTGATTGGGGTAAGGACTGTGTCTAAGACCAGCAATAGGATACACGGATCCAGGGTGTCACTGCCTGTACTATTACTCTTGAGGGCAGTGACAAGGTGCAGCCTAAGTTCTTGGGCAGAAACACAGTGGAGGAGAAAATAAGGGCGAGAAAGATTTACGGCAGGTGCTGGGGGAGGAGGGTCAAAGAAATTTGTAGGGAGGATAGGGCTAAGGTCAGTGAATGAGGTGTTGAGGTGGTTGGCTATGAGGGCTGGGTCTGAGGAGATCACACCATTAATGTTGATCTGGGTGGGTGGGGAATGCACCCCATTTAACTGTTTAATGTTATCCCAGAAGGTTCTGGGGTTCCCCATGAGGCAGTGAGGAGGACCCGATGAGCTCAGACCAGCCTTTCTGATGGCCCGTGCACTTGTTTGGCGGCAGCATATAACCGCCTATCATTGGGCCGGAATCTCAATGGCAGTGCATAGGTTGTCTATGTTTGAGCTGGTGGATCAAAGCTGGGGTTACCTAGGGGCATTCTTCCTTTTAGAACGGTGGGTCAACATTGGGCAAAGAGATATCACAGGCATTATTAAAAGTTTGGGTAAAGAAGAGAGAGCTGTGTCAATGTCAGGAGTTGCCTGTATAGGAGACCAGTCAATTTGGGACAGAAGTTCCTTAAGTTTTATTAGTCCACCAGGTATTAGCACGCCAGCATGTGGACTGTGCTATGGGTTTGGAGACTGAGGATGACCAGTGGAATAGAATGGGGAGTGATCGCTAGGAGAGTCTGGGAGGACTTGTACATTGGGGATCCGATTAGGGCGGTTGGTGAGTACCACATCAAGCAGGGTACTGGAGCCTTTCTTGGGGTTAGTCCTGGTAGGGTGGGTAACTAGTTGTGTTAGGTCTATTGCTGAAAAGGAGTCTCAGGTAGAGGAGGAGGAGGAGGGGCTGAGCCAGTTGACATTTAAGTCACCCACCAGAATTTGATCAGCGGAAGGAGGTAGAGAGGTAAGGTATTCTGTAAGAGAGGCAATGGCCTGCGTTTGGTCCCTGGGGGGCACGTATGCAGTAGTCAGATAAAGGGGTCCCTTTAAAGGGTCAGGGTTAGTTTCAGCGTAGCGCCTGGGCCCTGAGTCGAAGGATGGAGTGGGCAGGCTAGTCGGGAGAGACCTTGACATAAAGCGCAGCGCCGCCCCATCTCCCAACACGGTCGGACCGGAAAAGGGTGAAACTAGGAAGGGAGACTAGGAGTCAGGGAGGATTTCGACAGCCAGTCTCAACCAGGGTGATGACATCGGGTTAATTGATGTGACCAGGCATTGTAGTGAGTCAAACTTTTTAGAAGGCTACAGATATTCATGGAGACCATGCATGGCCTGTGGTGCGAGTTGGGGAGCTCCTGGGAACCGGGCCAGGGTTTGGATGAATGTTCCTGACAGGAGTAGTAGCATGACTAACATCCTGGCTGGGGATGGTGAGGGTTTTCCACGATTGACATGAGAGGGGAGGGGAGGCCAAGGGAGCAGGGGGGGGCGGGGAGCACAGGAGGGAAAGAGAATAAGAAGACACCCAGATGTGCCTGAGGTGAAGAGAAAGCTGGGGAGGGAGGGAGGACGGGGACACACAGAGGTCCCAAGTGGCAGGAGAGCAGGTTCAGGAGCAAGGGAGGAGGGGTGCTAGGGCACAGTGTGGACCAGCAGATGGGTAAGTGGGTAAGTGCACTGCTAGTGGGATAGGCACAGGCAGAGCGTGAGGCAGGGCCACATACATTGTGTGAGCAAGATCCCAGGGAAGTAGTGCTGTACAGGTAGGAGTAGGAAGTAGTGAGGAGCATGAGGTCCCTCTAGTGTGCAAGGTATAACTTGCAAATGGGAAAGTGGGAGATAGGTTCTAGGCAACAGGACGTGATGTCACCGGATGTGATGTCCAGGGTGGATCCTAAATTGACAGCCGCCTGGGTGGGAGGGTGGTGGGTCAAGGGCAGACGGCGAAGTGCCGGCCAGGCTAGCACCCTCTGCAGGTGTCCAGACGAAGAGAAGAGGCCTCTTTACCTCAAAGTTATCAGGCTGAGATTCGGGCTTCCTCAGCTACTCAGGTGAGCTGCTTGTGCTGCTTCAGTTGCTTGATTGTCCCGACTGCCTAGCTTGGGGAGCTGCCCCGAGTTATCAGACTGAGATTCAGCTTCCTCAGCTACTCAGGTGAGCTGCTTGTGTTGCTTCGATGCTTGATTGTCCCGAGTGCCAGCTTGGGGTGCTCGAAAGTTATCAGGCTGGAGATTCGGCTTCCTCAGCTACTCAGGTGAGCTGCTTGTGTTGCTTCAGTTGCTGATTGTCCCGAAGTGCCAGCTTGGGGAGGAGCTGCCTCAAAAGTTATCAGGCTGGAGATTCAGCCTCAGCTACTCAGGTGAGCTGCTTGTGTTGCTTCAGTTGCTTGATTGTCCCGAGTGCCTAGCTTGGGGGAGCTGCCTCAGTTATCAGGCTGGAGATTCGCTCTCAGCTACCCAGGTGAGCTGCTTGTGTTGGTTTCGTTGCTTGATTGTCCCGAGTGCCTAGCTTGGGGAGCTGCCTCTGAAAGTTATCAGGCTGGAGATTCGGCTTCTCAGCTACTCAGGTGAGCTGCTTGTAGTTGCTTCAGTTGCTTGATTGTCCCGAGTGCCTAGCTTTGGGGAGCTGCCTTGAAAGTTATCAGGCTGGAGATTCGGCTTCCTCAGCTACTCAGGTGAGCTGCTTGTGTTGCTTCAGTTGCTTGATTGTCCCGAGTGCCTAGCTTGGGGGGGGAGCTGCCTCGAAAGTTATCAGGTTGGAGATTCGGCTTCCTCAGCTACTCAGGTGAGCTGCTTGTGTTGCTTCAGTTGCTTGATTGTCCCGAATTTTGTAGGCAGGTAACATACTGATAACAGAAGCAAGGTCCAATTTTGCTTCTGACACTAAATCTACCGAGTGTTTGGTGCCTGAATCATTCCCTTCAAGATGGATCACCAATATATCAGGGTGAGCTTGAGTACTCAGAAGTCTGTGCATTGTTGGCATGAGGTGCTCCCACCTCATTCCACCCCTGCCATACCACTTTACACAGCAAATTGTGAGCTGCAGGTTTCTCCTAAAATCACTGTTCTGAGCATACTCAGATGCTCGCCTCACTATACTGCTGCCCACATTCCACAAAGTCCTTTTGTTGTTTTCTTCCATTCTCAGCTTTTCAACCTAGAAGTGGACAGAGAGCTACCAAAAAAGTCAGTTTTCAACCTGCGGTGCCTTAGCAGCAGTAAAAGTGAAACTGCTGTTTTCCCTCCTAAGTTCCACTCAGCCTCGGTGGGCTGATGCATGACACACAAATAAAACAAATTATTGGCTACTACTGTTGCTTCATTAACCAATGTAGTGTGTGCACTGACTATCATAGCAGTTCTGCTCCAGCCTAAATGTGCAAACATATCAAGGTGGCAAAAATGCATCCTTCTAACAGGCAATTTCAAATAATCACAAGTGCAGAAACATATCTGATTGGTTCCCTCTTTGGTTATGGTACACGTGCACCTTGCTATCTCCCTCCACTTGCAGCTGTATATGTGCAAGTAAGTACCAACTGACTGTCTGACTTTAAACAGTTATATCTAAATAATGCAACATATTAGCTTATTTTAAGCAACATAGTCAAATAGAGCAGTAAAAAAACATTTTGATTAATACTATTTATCTGTTTCTAACACTTTTTATAATAGTAGGAAAATGATTTATAAAATGTGATGTACTTACAGTGAGAAATGTGCTGTGTGTGTCAGTTCAGTCTAAGATGGCTGCAGTATCCTTCTTCTTTAGTCTTCTCCATCTCTGATTGGTTGTCTTACATGGCTTGATCTATTTAGCACAACACTGGCAGAACTACCTGTCAGTCAAATAGCAATCAAGATATCATTCACTGATGCACATAGTAACTCCCTATAGATATGAATTTGTGATACTGTTGAACACACAACAGTACTTTTGTGAAACTATTGAAGGTTTGACACTTTTTTTGACACTTTTGAACACACATTACTTATTCGAAAGTATCGAAGTGAGAAAGTAGTTCTCTCAATACTTTCAAACATTCAACACTATATATTCTGACATTAAGTATGATACTTTCAAACATTCAAAACTATATTTTGCGATACTTTCGTACAATCGATACATCAACACTATTTTTGTGACACTTTTGAATGCACAATGGTATTTCATGTGTTTTTCCAAAAAAATGAAGATTCCTGAAGGGACAACTGTCCTGCTTCCTACATTATGCACACATGCAGAAGTGCACACAATTCTTGATTGTTAATTAAGCAATAAGGCATGACCAAACGTTATGTTAATGGTCTGTTAATTGCCTTCTAGGGTTGTAATGTGCAATGAAGAGTAGCCGAGTGCTACATGCCCCTAGAGGGTGATCAGTTGACCATAAGCATACCCCCCTGGGAGTGTCTTATTGCTATTATACAGAAAATGTATTGTAAATAGTGTTAAAGCTTGTTCAGTATATGATTAGGCTGTACATGTATGTTTATCAAATATTAAGACAGAGGTGATAGAATGTTTACAACGAATCAGAAACTTCTGTTTCTCAGACCTTTATCATAATGTGAAATATTGAGTAAAGTAAATAATTTATAATTTCTACATCATTATTTTCTGATTTGATTGTATTAAGTTACCTAACCACTGACCACCATAGTCATGCATACACATTTACAAATGGCAACAATGAATTGTCAGACTTGATTGGCTGACACAGCCTTCAAGATGGTCACTTAATTTTCAATAGATGACCACCTGAAAATAAGTACGACACTATTTTCGACAATGTCGCACACTCTGCACTACTTTTCTAGCAAGTGTCACACGTATGACACTATTTTTTTTGAGAGTGTCGCACATTCAACACTTCTTTTCAGATTCTTATAAAAAAAGTAATAATTATTTAGAATGGCCTTGTGGATGTTCAACATTGCGAAACTGTTTGCATTTTCACATTTCTTGATGTTTGTTGTCATATTATTATTGATGTTATGTTCATCACGATTTGAAAAGACTGTATATTGCTTCACTAACTTTCACTTACCACAGTAATTATTTGAGCAATGTTTACTGTTTAGTAGTATTTTTTTTGTTCATATATGGCACAGAGATGTGCATGGTAGTATGTGATGTTAGAAATACACTGAAGACAAAAATTTTAATTTTCTTTTTTTTTCTGTACTTCCCATACAGGTGTCTGATTGATCTGTAAGATTGGTGTACTGAACTGTGAATAGTGAAACATGGAAGATGCCATCTAAGTACAGACATAAGTCTTTGCAGAGATAAGACAGGTATCACAGTAATCCACTGTTGTATAAGGGTGATGTGAAAGTCAGTGATGCCTGTTCAAGACGTGAAATGATTCATAATCACAGTAAAGAAGTGGATTCAGAGCTTTATCACTCTGCAGGGGAAAGGACATGGTTGCTCAAGAACAAGGAAAGAATTTGTAGCTAAGCAACAGTTATGTAGATCTGTAAGCAGAAAAGCCGCTGTTGCAAAGACACGCATGAACACACGTACTATACAGAACCGAAAATGTACTGCTGCTGATGCTTCTCTGAGGATGCAGAAGTGTTTTCAATCTCTAGCTTCTAAAGTCAAGATTGAAAGACTTATTGCTGCTGTGATGAGTCACGAGCACAGAAAAATCAAGAGTCATCTCAGCTTGATGAGATTGCACTTGAAAGTACGAACATTTGTTAATAGAGCAGTTTTTGTTCTTCAACATTTGTGGCGTAAGATGTCTCATGTACTTGAGCAGTTTAGGAAAATTGTGTATGATGTAAAGATGAGGCTACAATGATATTCTTGCTTGAACCTGCACAATTTCTGTGATGTATTCACAGGACAGTGGCTGCACATACAGCACTCAGAGGTATATTTCTGGAAGGAGTCATATTACTCTCAGAAAAAGGACAGCAAGTTGTGCATTGATGAGTCTGGCAAAGTCCGTAACATGCTCAGTGTGTGTGACAATCCTATGATGGAGTCAGATGATGATACTGAGGCAAGTATTCAGCCTCATAAACGTCACTGTCTCTCATGGACATGCGATGACACCTGCAACTGTAGGCAATCATCGTTTGAGAAAGTTAAGCACTTTATTAACCTCTTTGTCATTACTGACCATAAAGAGAGGCATAAACTGTTTGAGATCATAGACCATTGTTACATACGTCCACACACTGGACTTATGGGTCTCTCCCTTGCATGTCTAGATAATGGTGTTTGTGACAGTGTCTTTCACCATATGTGCATGCTGGGAGTACATCAATCAGGGATGAGGAACTTTGTGTACAAGGTATTAGAAGTTCATCGAGTTGTCGCTCAGTATACTAGTCTCAATGAGTTACTGTTGTGTGGTGACATGCACGGTGCCATTCAATTTTTGAAACAGCTGCGACGTGTGAGAAATGTGACTGATACTGTGATAACTCAACCATCGATTGCTGATGGGAATTGTGTCTCTGTCCAAGAAAGTGATATTCTCAAACAGTTTGGGAAATGAATTGCCAAATTTGAGTTGGCAAAGAGACAGAAGTTTGACTCTGCATGTGTCTCATGCGATCGCTTTTGTTACGAGAAACAAATGGTCACAGTGAACCTGGAAATGTTGTCACCTTACAATGACATGTGGTTTCGACTTTCAGCATTTCTGCTGTTAAAGTGTGACTTTCAGTTAGACCCAATCATTGTGATGTGCAAGCACTGTTTTTCCAAAGTGAAGTGTAGCATTCTGCCACGAAGATCACTCTTGAACAACATGGAGGCACATGTAACACCAAGTGAGACTGCAGCATTGAATTTGTTTGAAAGGATTCTTATTCAGACAATGAAACCATTTCAAACTATTCTACGTATGAACACAAAGAAATGGAATATTCCACAAAAATAACTAATCAGATCTCTTAAGGGTTCTGTCATGTATCTTCCACTTCCTCTGCAGGAAAATGTGGAGGCTATGTAAATTGAAAACACTTTGGTTATTCTTGTAAATGGTATGCCAACAAAGTCTAAAGTGATTTGGCAGGATGTTGTTAATGTTGAGAAGGTGAAGCTTGCACTTACTTATTTAAAGAACAACAATCCTTTTTATGCAAACCTTAATATTGATTGCATGACTACTGTGCCTGTTGATCATGATGAGTTGGAAAGCACAAAGTCAATGATTGAGAAGGTCAATGTGGAAACAAATGACAATGTGTACGAACAGTACACAATTCATCCACTACATGGCAGAGATCCAGTAGGTGACAACATTGATCTCTATCAAATGGAACAGGTTGAAAGTCAGCCTGTCAGAATTTGGGAGGCAACACTGGAATCACGCTGTTTCCCAGACTTATTCCCAAAAGGGTCAGGTGGTCACCTGGATGAAAGAGAAGTGTGTGTACAGGGTGCCGAGTACTGAACAAGCCATGTGCTCAGTAAAGATGGCAAATTCAGGCACAACATATAGTACCTGTTTCATCTCCTCTGGGAGGGTGAACTTAGCATATTGTCTGCGTCTATTGTGCATACTATTCGTCGGACTACTCCACTTGATGGAATTACAGCTGCACAGTTTCTTCAGAAATTGAAGCAGAAAGATGAAAATGTACAAGTGAATTTGTCTTCTAATTTGTCAAGTCTATGTGGCACCAAAGAATATTGGTATCGCAGACAGTTTGAGGTGATGACAATGTTGCGAGAGAATGGTGCAACTACATGGTTCATCACTCTGAGTTGTGCTGAGTATGCCTGAGAAGAGGTCATAGAACTGTTGAAGTGGGCAAATTCTGATGTGGAATGCATTTCATCAATGACTCTCAGAGAAATGTGTTCACTTGATCCTGTCTCTGTCACAAGGCATTTTCACAAGTGGTTCCATGATATTCTGACTTTCATTTTGTCAAAAGACAATCTGCCTCTTGGTATTGTGGAACATTACTTTTGGAGGATGGAATATCAGACACGAGGTGCTCCTCATATACACATGTTGCTGTGGATCAAGGATGCCCCACGTATAGGAGAGCATGAAGCAGCACAAATGCTAGCATTCATCAAGAAATACATAATTTGCCGCATTCTGGACAAGTACAAGAGTCCTACTCTGTGAAAGTTGGTGCAGAAGTTCCAGCACCATATTTGCACAAAATACTGATGCCGGGTAGTGAAGAATAAATCTGATTGGTACACACGATGTTGTTTCAGATTTCCTAGGCATGTCTGTCAGGATGGTTGCATGAATGATCTGTTTTCAGCAATGCAATACCACTTGAAGGCAAAATCAACCAAGAGGGTATATGAGTTACTCAGAGATGAGAAACAGGTGTACATCAATGACTACAACCCTACTCTTCTCCTTATGTGGCAAGCAAACATGGATGTTCAGTTTGTGGCTGGCAACTCGTTAGCTCTGGTACAGTACGTCACTTCGTACATAACTAAACATGAGCAGACTAGCTTGCAAGATCTTTGGGAAGACATTGCTAGCTCAAGCAAGATCCTGACATCTCAGTTGTGGTCACTGGTCCTAAAGACTCTCTCACACAGAGAATGTGGTTCTTATGAGGCTGGTGATCGCGTGATTGGCACACATTTGTACGGCAAGTCTAATGCTGTCCGCTTTCTCAGCATTAACTACAAAGAGAAGTGCAAACGTGTACTTATTCCTCAAGCTGAGTTTGAGGAACTGGCTGTCAATAAGCCATCTTCAAGACATATCTTGAAGAATAACCTGATAGACACATACTACCCCCGTAGACATGAAGATATGGATGATATGTGTCTATTTCAGGTGGCTAAGTGATATGACTACAAGACAGATGTCTCACCTGATTGTACACACAACATTTACAAGGTCAAAGCAGTGGATGGATGTTTTGTTAAGAGACAGAAACCTTGGCTCATTGACCATTGTAAGTTACATCTAGGCACATCTGAGAGCACAGAGCATTACTACTTTGCTCTTCTGTTCCTATTTAGGCCCTGGAGGAATGAGGGTGAATTGAAAGGTGGCTGTGAAATATTTGAGGAAGAGTTTAATCACAGTTATGAGACATTCAAAAGTGAATACTCAGAGATATTCATACAGAGACTAGATACTGAGAAAGGGCAGCTTGAAAAGGCACAAAAGCTACTTGAGGAGGATACTCCTGTTAGCTTACAGGACAATCTTGATCTAGAAGGACAAGGTATCCTTGGGGAACCTTTGCCTCTGAATGCCCCAGAAGTACTAATGTCGGAAGTGGAGAGTGCCTTGGAAAATGGCACGTACTGCGGTGCTGATCCAGCTGAGTTGAGAGAGAGACTCAATGAGCAGCAGCATGTGGTTCACTCTGAGGTAACTGACGCTGTCTAGCATGGGATACTGCATGAAGAGAAGAAATGTGACTGTCTTGACTACAAACCACTGCTGATGTTTGTTAGTGGGTCAGCTGGTACAGGGAAGAGTTTCCTTATTGAGACCATCACAGCTGAAATACGGAGCTTGACAGGATCAGCGATGTCTGTTGCTGTGAGTGCTCCCACTGGATTGGCAGCAGACAACATTGGTGGCGTTACTTTACACTGTCTGTTCATGTTGCCAGTGGTGCATGGCAAAGCAGGAGAGTATCGGAAACTGTTGTTTGAGGTCACATCTCAGTTTCGCTCAATGTTTACTAAGATGAAGTTTCTCACCATTGATGAGATTAGTATGGTCTCCAATTTGATGCTTGCCTGTATAAATCTATGTCTACAGGAGATCTTGGGGGCTGACTTGGGAGATGCATTCGGTGGAAAAAACGTTGTTGTATTTGGAGACCATTTACAGCTTGCACCTGTGAATGCTGAATATGTTTTTTCAGCTGCTGACTGTGAAGCAGGCCAAGAACACACTTGGGTGCATTGGAGGTTTTAACCTGTGGGAGTTATTTACCTATGTTTAGCTGTACATGATTTACAAGGCACTGTTGGATCAAGCTCGTACAGGTTCTCTGTCACCAGAACATGTTGCAATGTTAAATGGGCAAAGAATCAGAATGGAGACTACATCCATAGAAACTGCATGAGATGTTTTCAGTGATGTGTGTTCCATGGGTACATGCATTGTGTGTCTCATGCCACAATTAAAGAAATGCTCTGAGTTCAACAATGTCATGTTGCAGGGAGAAAATCAAGCTATTCTTACACTGCATGCTGTTGACACAGTAGATGGTGTCATTTTAAGTTGAAAGCTGGTAGCGAAGATGACTGAACGGCTGTCTGAACTGAAGTCAGATGTTTCACGCACAGCTGGCCTAGAAGCTGTACTTACAGTTTGTAAGAATGCACGTGTCATGCTATGCCGCGATCTTGATGTGGAGCATGGCACAGTGAATGGTGCCATGGGTAACATCATTGACTTTGTTTACAATGTTCAAAAGACATTTATCGAGACACTTGTTGTCCACTTTGACAACATGGAACATCTTGTACAGATTGATCGTACCTGTGTTAAATTCCAGGTATTGAAGGCTAACTATGTGAACAGAAAACAGTTCCCAGTATGTGTTGCATATGCTGTTTCCATTCACAAGTCTCAAGGCTTGGGTTTGGATTCAGCTATGGTGGACATAGGGACAGACATTTTCAAAGATGGCATGAGCTAGGTAACGCTTTCACGCATACGTAGTCTTTCTGGGTTGCACATCATAACTGTCGCACCTCAGAAGATACATGCTGACAAGCGCTGTATTGTTGAGTACAACAGATTACGTACTCTATACCAGCCACAGATGTCTTTAATACCACTGCCAACATATATGGTTGCCTCACATCCTTCAGTTACATCTACAGCTGGCAACAAAAGAAAACAAGCTTGTGCAACTGATGGAACTGTTCAGAGTTCTAAGAAGGTCACAATGTCAAATAGAGATGTGGAGCCAGCCGTTGTTCAGAAGTCAGTTGGAATGGATGTTGCGCCTGAGTTTGACAATAGTGCTAGAGTAAACTGCTATGCTAATGCAGCAATGCAGCTCTTTCTATACATGCCACACTTTGTTGAGGCAATATCTGCTTCACAAGACAGTGCACTATCGAAGGAGTTGAAGCAGGTTGTCCAAATGGCTTCTGATAAGTCTAACAATGAACAGTCACTAACACCTCTGCACCAAGTGCTGGGCACGTATGATGGATGCAGTACGTTTGCTGAAAACATGCAACAGGACGCTACCAAGTTTATGATGGCTATCATAAACAGCCTGGATGAAGAGGGGACTTTTATGTGTTACTATTTTACTGTGTCATATGTAACCAAGTACGTATGTCTGTCATGTGGTCATTCAGAATGACAAACAACAGAAGATATGCTTTGGGTTTCTCTGTGCCTCAGAGTAAAGCTGTGAAGTTTCAACAGCTGTTTACTAATGCTGTAAGTGGTCACCTGTGTGTGAGGTGTGGAGGTACATGTACTCAGTCCATACGTCTTAGGACTCATCTCAATATATTATGCTAGTATTGCATAGATTTAACTCCAATGGGCTCAGAGTTGACACACCCATCACTGATTTCACAGCTGGTAGAGTAGTATTTAACCAAGCAGTGTCTGACACTCATGCTATGATCTAACACTATGGCCAATCTGTACATTCTAGACATTACACTTGTTTGTTGAGGTACAGAACTGGATGGGTCAAGTGCAATGACTCAACAAGCTGTTTCAAACAGAGACTGCCGTGACACTTAAAAAATGCATATGTTCTGCTACTGAAGAATTATGAAAATCTTAACGTGTCAGAGGAATAGTAACACAACATGTGAAATTCCTTCATTGTCCTGTCCATATTTTTTCTTACAGAGTGAGTTCTGTCACACTATCATTTCTTATTAGCAAGTGCACAGTTGTGACTACACAGGACATATATTACATGGCTCTGTTGCATATCCAGACTCACTGTGACTTTAAGATTGTTGCGTTTGTCAGTGACGCAGTGAAAATAGTTGCAGTGGTCTTTATTCAGCGCCAGCTGTCTTCACAGTCACTTGAGAAACCACAATAACATGTCTAACAAAGACTCCTGCATGTCAGAAGAGATACAGGGTATTCCTACCTAGTCAAATTCTTCTGTCATAGTCTTTTATTATGAGTGTGTTACATGCAGACATGAGAAATCACACTTGGCACATTTGCACATGCGTGATTGTACTAAGGTACAATGTTTGTCCATGTGTATTTACACTACTATGTATCATATCTTTTACTAAAGATTTACAGCACTCTGTCACATGTTGAAAACTATGATGTGTGCTCTGTATTCATTTTTTTCTTCTTACGCTTGCATCTCGAACAAATATCTAAACTGCTGTTTTGCAACAGTGCATTACTATGACTGTTTCATCGTCGTGCATCTAGATTGTGTGTTTATATATATATATATATAATGTTTAATACATTTTTGGGAAGTATTTAGTACTCTGTTGTAAACACTAATAGCATTAACTAACATATACGTTGATTGATAGCATAATAAGTACTAATTTTCTTGTAAACAGTTGTAGACTCAAAAAGAGTAACAAGTAGTATACTTATATTTGTTAGCATGAGATATTATGCAGTTTCACATATGTAATGTTCTGTCATGTCATATCCCATCATTAATAACAAGCTTACGTGTTACATTGAAGATATCTTTATCATTTAGTGCCCAAAGTGTTTGCTTATCATATCGTTAAATGTTATATTAATAGTATTCAGTAACAAATTTCTTTCATGTAAGTAAAATATGTAACAGATGTAGGCAGTTAACTAGTTCTACACCTATGTAACTATTCTTTGAACATTTACAGTGATGTATATAATACTGTTAGAATATAGTATCAGAAATCTTTGTGTTCAAACTTATCTTGATGTATGCTAACAACAGTAGAAAACTGTACATCAGACACTTTTACTGATGACAACTGAGCATTTTTTTGTTCCTAATAATATTCTCTGATCGCCTCTATTGAGGGGTCGGGTGGGAATTTTCTAAATGCAGTAATATTGCAGTACGACTTGACATGTACATCTATGTGTGTATTTATTCATATATCTACACATAGAATACATTAACATTAAATGTTTAACTCTTAGTTTCAGATATATATTTTCTTAGTAAACCATAGCCTGTGTATGCTGCTATGAGTTAATAAGGCACATCTGGTTTTTCACCCAGCCCAGGAACATTCTCACTATCAGTCACACAATAACAACAACATCATTACTGTTTCACATGTGTAAACCGTGTTCAGAGGGTCATATTATGCCTACCCTTCTTGTCACAGATTAACTGTCTGTGAAACTGCTTGACATGTATTTCAAGCAACAGTGAAAAACATTTATGTGATTGTTTTGTGAGACTGATTTTTGTGCACCAATTTGAATTTTAATGTGGCCTTCTCACAATTATTAATTGGGCAATAAATCTTATTAAGCCTTATCTACCTGTGTTCTGCATTTCTTTTGTCATAATGCAACAGTGATACTATGTATGCTGGTGTTGTTGCAGTACTGCATTTAAGCATGCTGCATGATGTTCATTGCTACATTCTTTCTATTTATCACTGTGGCAGGGAGCATTGCATGCCTGAGACTGTGCAAGTCATTAATCAGGTAACTAGAGTCTACCTGCCATCAAGGAGGTCTACTGTAAATATCCATGCCCATTGTTTAACTGTGGCTCTCCACTCAGGATGCAGTAGCTATTGTGGTGGGGGAAGGGGAAATCCCAGCCTCAGAACTCCAAACTCTACAAACCTGTGTATCACTAGAGTTACAGAGGTGCACCATTCATGTCCATCACCTTATTTTTGCTGTGGCTATCCACTCAGGACATAGTGTGGCAGATTTTTACCTCTAATTTCCCTTTTTTTGAGAATGATGATGAGAAATAGTGAATGTAATGCAGCGGCAGGATAGCGGGGCCCTTCAGGCCCCACGCTCCCACCACAGACGATAAATAGTGAATGTAATGCAGCAGCGGGAGTGTGGGGCCTTCAGGCCCTGTGATCCCACCATGAATGAGAAATAGTGAATGTAATGCAGAGGTGTGAAGGGCCCTGCACTCCCACCACAGATGAGAAATTGTGACTGTAATGCAGCAGCAGAAGCACGGGGTCTTCGGGCCCCATGCTCCTGCCATGGATGAGAAATAGTGAATGTA
Organism: Neoceratodus forsteri; assembly: GCA_016271365.2. Lineage (NCBI taxonomy): Eukaryota > Metazoa > Chordata > Ceratodontiformes > Ceratodontidae > Neoceratodus > Neoceratodus forsteri. The sequence continues at coordinate 663,928,815 of CM057456.1, read as the reverse complement.
ATGCAGCAGCAGGAGTGTGGGTCCCTTTGGGCCCCACACTCCTGCCATGGACAAGAAATAGTGAATGTAATGCAGCGGTGGGAGCATGGGGCCACGTGATATGTAGTGAGATAGTAACATGAACAGCAACACAAACACAAGGTGGAAATGGAAATGGTAACAGTAAGGTAAATGCAAGCACAAATGACAACAGGAAGGGCAATGCACAAGGTGGCATAGACAGGTACTGTAAAGCAAATGGGGACATAAACTCAAGTTGAAACAGTAAGTGTAACAGTAGCAGAACCGCATACCCTCTTTTTGGTGGACAACTACATAGAGAAAGACAGTGTATACAAAGAATGTATGCATTGTAATGGCAATGGAAGATTAAAACAAGCATTGGAAATAATGAATTGGAAATATCTCAGCAACTGTATGACGTAGAGAAAAATGTAAATTTCACAGTAATCATTATTTTCCTGGCTACCGTTTTGTATTTCACAGCCCATAGGGCTATGCATCTAGCAATGAAAAATCTGTATCTCACACCGTTTTTGAGATATGAGCCCCGAAAGGCACGGCATACGCCACCATGCTAGTCTATGGGAAAAAACATCAACTTCAGAGCACCATAGCTTGGCAGCTGTGCAACATTGTTTCACCAAACCAGTGAAAGGCACATCTCTGAGATGTTGGCTATCTCCCCTCCGAATTTCAGCCCCAAAGACCAAATGGTTCTTTTGCAGCAGGGTGACAAAGAACTCCTGTCATTTTGGCCAAAGTCTGGAAAAGTACTGTTGAACTTTGTGAAAGCTTTCGCAAATTCATTCCAAAGTGTCGCAGGTTCGAAAGTACTTTGAGAAAGTACTTCTTCCAGAAATTTGAAAAACATATTTCTGGGGTGTTTTGCCCCAAAATAAAGACATGGCTATCATACTGAGGCTCCGACTAGGTGAAAACAGAAAGAATAAGGTTACTAGAGGGTCCCAAATTTAAATGCCAAGCATTTTTCTGATCGCCAACTGAAAACAAAATGGCAGATTTGCGAAAGTAAAAGAGCCATTTGCAAAAGTGAAAAACTGCATTTGCGACACTTTCAAACTTTTTGTTAACTTTTCCAATTGACTTATAATGAGGACTTGTTTTTTGAATAACTTTTGAAGTGTTTAATATTTTCTCACAAAATCTTCAAAAGCACATCGGGCACCCCAGCCACATGTTTCCTGAAGTTTTCAGACCGATTTCACAAACCCTGCGACCTGTAGGTGAGAGCAAAGAAATTCCAAAAAAGCGTAATTGCGCAATTTGTTTTTGCTTAATAACTCCGCACCTGTATATCCGACTGGTACAAAATTTGGCAGATTCTCAAGATCTACCATGCCCAATTGTGCATACCAAATTTCAGACAAATCTGTTTAATGGTGGAAAAGTTATTAAGGTGCAAAATCTTACCCTTTAACCTTAAAATGGCTCCTCAACCCTAACTATGGTAGCACTACCATGCTACCATAATATATATATATATATATATATATATATATTAGAGGCAAAAAACTCTGTTTAATGCATTAGTTAGGATTGTTCCACAGCGACAAAAGTGAGGAAATTCACTGTTAGGGTTGAAAACCCTAACTCCGAATTCACCTCCCCAGCACCACACACACACAGACACACACGCACACATGCAAGTATGGGGGAGGACCAAGTCAATACAACCAATGACAGACATCCAGCAGCAGGTGACAGAAATAACAAACAATTGTCTAAATGTACTACGGGACATCCCTACCCACCTGACCAGGTACTGCATGCTCAGTGGAGATCAACAGCAAAACTGAGGCCATGTACACCAAATGTACACATCCCTGATTGCAGCTGCACACAACGTACCACACTTAGTAGTTGCATGGCCTTACCTACCGATGCCCACACCACACCACAACTGGTACTGTGCCGTTAGTCAATATAAATGCTGAAGGTGCATGATGACAGTTGTAGAAAGGTTTTAACACTAGTGAGTATACATTAATTAAGAGAAGTACATAAATTAACTACAAGACACTAGCATGCTCAAGATAAAAGTAGTGTTACATTTAGTATGTGATTTACATAGTAGTACATTTACTGCAACTGTTTACTCAAGATAGAGAGGCTGATGTAAACGTATGGAAAAGCATTGCCTGTTCAATGCTGTGAAATTCGTACTGCCAGTATCAAATGCACTCTTACTGATGAAGGTGTACTGCTGATGTACATACATAGACCTTCAGTGTGTTTCAGTACTAAAGATGCAGTAAGTATTCTTTGTAAGAAACAGTGTAATTGCTTGGATCAGGCCAAGCAGCTTCTAAATATCATAGCACTACTGAGCCAACAATGGCGTACCTGTATCGGAGATGTCTATAGGACAGATTTTCCTGTAGGCAGTTACTGAGTATGTTGTACCTGAGAAAGACAATCTCATTGCATCTGTGATGACTAACTTGGTCAAATAGTGATACATTTTTACGTTTGCTTGCACGCATGTGCAAGAAACATAGTGCCTTCATCGGAGATTTCGGAGGTGTGTCACCTCCTCCTCCAATTCAGGCACGGTGCTGGCAGGCGCGGCCCCGGTAAGCCAATGCATTCTGGAGCTGTCTATGACACACTCCAAAATGCAGTGGCATACAGTTGAAAGGGGGAGCTATGCTTGAGTGAGCAGCGATAAGAAGCTGCTCACGCGCAGCTCCCCCCAGGCGTGCGCACCCCCCGCATGCAGCGTATAGCCGGCAGGGTGCCCAATCCCATCAGCTGATCTGCCGTCTGTCCCTCCCCTCCCTCCCAATAGTTGATGCCATGCTGGGAGCCCACCCCAGTGAGGCAATCCGTCATATTGCGATGGGGTCTTAATCCCCGTCGGCTGAACTCGCCCCTCCCCAAAGTCCTTGTGCCCACGCTGGGCCCACCCCAGCGTGGCAAGCAATCCCATGTTTTTTTTTATTTTTTTTGCCGACGGGGTGCCCAATCCCCGCCAGCTGAAGCCCTCCAAAGTCCTTTTGCCACACTGGAGCCCACCCCAGCATGGCAAGCGTCCCTAAAGTCTTTTTTTTTTTTTAACCTGTAAAACAAAATCAGTCCCGTCGCGCGTCTCCGAACCCCTCCACAACCTGCACCCACCCACTCGCACCCAGCCTACCCCACCCCCCATCACCCCATACTTACCTCCAGACTCCAGCGCGGCGATCTTGGTGGACGGGGAACACGTCTGCACTCTTCAAAGCCGACCCTTGAACTGAGGAAATGCGGTAAGCTATAATGGGCTAGATAGGAGGGTTCAACTTATTGCATATCTCAGGCATTTTGGAATTTTGCACCAATTTTCAACATGGGGTTTTGGGACCCTTCTCATGAATGATGTCACTGTCATGGCGTTATTCAGGCTCAAAGGGTGATTTGGCGCAGTGACTGTGCAGTGACTGCGAAATCACCCTGGAACTGAATACCACCATGACGGTGACATCATTCATGAGAAGGCCGAAACCTCATGGTGGTCCAAATTCAAAATGACTGTTTAACGAGTGTGCATTGAGCAGTTCCTACGCAGGCTCGTAAGTTTGCGAAATTTCAATATTTTCACTCCAGATTTTCAACATTGCCATTTCACCACACTGCCTTATGAGTAGTACAGCTATCATTTTCACATCTCACCCAAAATGTGTTTCCACCCTTGTAGCGCAGAATGGCGCAGTCGTTGTGCGAACTCAGTGTATGGGACACATTAAGAAAATCACAGTGTCACTGTTCATGAGCAGAGATCTTAAAATGGCAATGTTGAAAATTTGGTGACAGAATTCCTAAAAATGACTGTTTTATTTAATGTCGTGTACTGAAGTTCCACGCATCAGAGGTTTGCGATTTTCAAGATTCCACCCAGATTTCCAACATTTCCATTTTCCACACCTCCTTATGAGCAGTACAGCTGTAATTTTTCACATCCTGCCCAAAATGTGTTTCCTCCATGTAGCGCACAATGGCGCAGTCGGTGTGCAAACTCAATGTATGGGACACATTAACAAAACCACAGTGACACTGTTCTTGAGCAGAGGTCTTAAAATGGCTATGTTGAAAACTTGGTGAAAAAATGCCTAAAAATTACTTTTACGAGCGTGCATTGCACAGTTCCTATACATGCTTGTAAGTTTGCAAATGTAATATTTTCACTCTAGATTTTCAACATGTCCATTTTATTAAACTTCCTTATGAACAGTACAGCTGCAATTTTTCATATGTCACCCAAAATGTGGTATCGCACATGTAGCGCACAATGGTGCTGTTGGTGTGCGAAAGCAATGTTTAGGACAGATTAAGAAAATCACAGTTACACTGTTCATGAGCAGAGGTCTTAAAATGGCTATGCTGAAAATTTGGTGACAAAAGTCCATAAAATGACTGTGTTACGAGTGAGCATTGTGCAGTTTCCACGCATCCTTGTTAGTTCATGACTTTGTAATATTTTCAGTCCAGATTTTCACTAGTGGCATTTTCAACACTTCCTTATGAACAGTACAGCTGCCATTTTTCACAACATGGCGGTGTGTTTCACACTTTCAGTGCAGAGATGTGTGGTTGCTGTGGGAAATCATTGTTCGGGAGAGATAGAGAAATCACAGTGACACTGTTCATGATCGGAGGCACCAAAATGCCTGAGTTGACAATCTGCTATAAAATATCCCCAACCTACTTATATAACGGGTGTACGTTGCACAGTTTCTATGTACGCTCGTGACTTCACCATTTTTTTAAATATTTTTACTACACATTTGCAACATAGCCATTTTTACACCTCCCCATGAAAGAGTACAGCTGTCATTTTTTACAGCCTGTTCAGAATATTTTTGCACCTGTGGTGCTAAATCCCATAGTCACTGTGCATAAGCAGCTGTCGACTAAACTGATATTCCCCCTGTTCATGAGGTGGGGTCACAAAACAAACGTGTTGAAAATTTGGAGTTAAAATACCAAGCGAATGCCTGAGGTATTAGGCTTTTCAACTAAATCACCCAACCCTATAGAGAATGACAGGAATCAGGGTGTGACTTGGGATTCTTGCCTGTGATGCTCATACCATTCCACACCTGCAGTCACTGAGAGGCATCGAGGTATGCCTTGGACTCTTCGCCCCAAACTTCACCCCATTCTCCTATATCGCACCCATCTCACCGTATTTCTAATGAAATGGGTGCACATAAGGGCCAAAGACCCCTAAGAACACCATGACACTTGTCAGTGTCTGCAGGGTGGGGTGTGGTGAAATGGCATGGCCGTTATGCCTGATGACCCAAATGCACACCCCGATGCCTGTCACTCTCTGCAGGGTGGTGGTGGGGTTGGCTTCAGTTCAATACTTCACTGCCATTCCTATTACGCAGCTCTGTAACTTCTACACTACCACTGCCAATGCCAGTAAGCAAACAATCGGCATTGACAAATGCTTGTCTATTGTTGCAATGAGTGATCTATGCCACTTATGGACACACTGTAATTTTTTAACAGTTGTTTCCTACTCAGGCTGTATGCCTAGTGTTTGGGTTTGCCACACTTCTGTCACTGATGCTATCAAAGTGATAACTATGTTAATTGTGGTACAACAGGAATCAAGTAGGTATAGTGTAAATATAAACAGAATGTCTTTTAGTATTGATTTAACTCACAATGAGATAAGTGTACTAGCACAGCAGGGATTATTCTCTATCACTGACTCTGTCAGTTATAATCACACTAAGGTTTCGATGACTGTAATGATCAAGTTACACTGTTCATCTTCATGAGTTCATATTCACAGCCATTCTCCAGTAACTAGACAGTGTATGGTGTAACTGGGTGGGACACTGTGTTGCAAAGCTGCTGCAGTGCCTAGCAGAGGGAGAGTATCTACTCATAAAGACAATTAAGTAATAAGGCATCACCAACAGTTATGTTAAATGGTCTGTTAATTACCCTGTAGGGGTTTAATGTTGAATGAGGCATAGTCGAATGCCACATGTCGCTAGACAGTGATAAACTGACCATTAACATAATACCTGGGAGTGGCTTATTGCTATCATAATAAAACTGTTTTTTTAAACAACATTAAACCATGTTCATCATATGTTAGGCTCTACATGTATCTTAATAAAAACTAAACATAAGGCTGTTACAATGTTTACAGTCAATTAGAAAGCTGCATTTCTCAAACCCTTGTTATAATCAAAGATATTATACCTGTACAACTCCTTGGTTTTGCTCAACTCTATTGCTCAGGTGGCCCACCACATGTGGTGTGGTCTGGTGTGGGGCATCAGTAGGTAAGGCCATACAACTACTAAGTGTGGTACGTTGTGTGCAGCTGCAATCAGGGATGTGTACGTTTGGTGTACATGGCCTCAGTTTTGCTGTTGATCTCCACTGAGCATGCAGTACCTGGTCAGGTGGGTGGGGATGTCTCGTAGTACATTTAGACAATTATTTGTTATTTCTGTCACCTGCTGCTGGATGTCTGTCATTGGTTATCTTGACTTGGTCCTTCCCATACTTGCATGTGTGCGTGTGTGTCTGTGTGTGTGGTGCTGGGGGGTGGTCGAGTTGGGTTTTCAACCCTAACAGCGAATTTTCTCACTTTTGTCACTGTGGAACAACCCTAACTAATGTATTAAACGGAGTTTTATGCCTCTAATTTCCCTTCTTTTTGAGAATAATAACGAGAAATAGTGAATGTAATGCAGCGGCGGCAGGAAAGGGCCCCACGCTCCCGCCACATGATGTCTTGTGGCATAGTAACAGGAACAGCAACGCAAACAGAAGTGCTAACAGTGGCACACATGGTAACACAAGCGCAAATGAGAACAGAATGGGTAACGCACACAGTGGCGTAGACAGGAACGGTCTGCCACATGATGTGTTGCCACATAGTAACATGGTGCCTGCAAACGGAAATGTCAATGAGCATGGTGACGCAAAGTGAAACAGAAAGAGAAACAGTACTGTAGACACAAATGGCAAAAAATAACAGAAACGCAAGCTCAAATGAAAACGCAAAGGATAACGCACATAGGGCCCCGCACTCCCACCACGTAATATGGCCACGCTCCCACCACATGATGTCTTGTGGCAAAGTAACAGGAACAGCAACACAAACAGAAGTGCTAACAGTGGCTCACAAGGTAACGCAAGCGTGAATGAGAACAGAAAGTGTAATGCACACGGTGGCGTAGACAGGAACGGTCTGCCACGTGATGTGTTGCCACATAGTAACATGGTGCCTGCAAACGGAAATGTCAATGGGCATGGTGACACAAAGTGAAACAGAAAAAGAAACAGTACTGTAGACACAAATGGCAAAAAATAACAGAAATGCAAGCGCAAATGAAAACGCAAAGGATAACGCACATGGTGGCGTAGACGTCAACGGTAAGTGAAATGGGCACGGAACCACAAGTGGAAAGGGCAACGGTAACAGTAATGTAAGTGTACAGGCTGGTTTTCCTCAAAAGCTGCATAGAGAAAGACAGTGAGTACAAAGAATGTATGCATAATAATGGGTATCGGAGCAGAAAATGAGGACTTGGAATACTAAATAGGTTATATCTCAGGAACCGTATGATGTAGAAAAAAAATTTAAAAGTCATATGATTTATGACATACTTAGCCCCCAGTAGGGGGCTAAGTGTTTTTCCGACGAAAAGTCAGTATCTTGCACTGTTTCCGAGATACGGGCCCTGAAAGGTGCGGTGAATGCCGAAATGTTATCCTATGGGAAAAAAAGAGAAGTTCAGAGTGCCATAACTTTGCCTCCCTGTAATATTTTTTCACCAAGACACTGAAAGGCACAACTGTGGGTTGTTGGCTGTCTTCCCTACAAATTTCAGGAAAAAAGACCGAACAGTTATTTTGCAGCAGGGTGCCAAAGGATTCCTGTATTGCGTCAGGCGCTGCAATGTTATCCTATGGGAAAAACTGTCAATTTTGGTGTGCTGTAACTTTGCCGCTGTGTAATATTTTTTCAATATAACACTGAAAGGCACATCTGTGAGATGTCAGCTGCGTTCCTTCCAAATTTCAGCCCCAAACCCCTAACCGTTCTTTTGCAGCAGAGTGCCAAAGAATTACTGTTATTTTGGGCATAGTGTCGCAAAGTAGTGTCACAATTTGTGAAAGCTTTCACAAAAATTTGCTACACTTTCGTGAGTGCAACACTACTTTGCGAAAGTACTTTTTCCAGAAATCTGAAAAACATATTTCTGGGGTGTTTTACCCTAAAATAAAGACATGGCTAGCATCCTCAGGGCCCGACTAGGTGAATACAAAAAGAATTAGGTTGCTAGATGGTCTCAATTTTAAATGCCAAGCATTTTTCTGATCACTAACTGAAAACAAGATGGCAGATTTACGACAGTAACAGGGCCATTTGCGACAGTAAAAAGTGCATTTGCGACACTGTTAAACTCTTTGTTAACTTTTCCCATTGACTTATAATGGGAAATTGTTTTTTTAATAACTTTTGAACCGTTTAATATTTTTTCACCAAATCTTTGAAAGGCACATCAGAGACCCCGGCCACACATTCTCTGAAGATTTTGGGCAGTCACGCAAACTGTACGACCTGTAGGCGTGACCATAGAATTCCAGGAAAAAGCGTAAACGCGCGCAGAGATCATGCTTAATAACTCCACAGCCATTTATCCAACTGGTATGAAACATGGTAGATCCCAAGGCCTATGCTTCTTGATCATGTATTCCAAATTTCAGGCAAATCCATCAAATGGTTGCAAAGTTATTAAGGTGCAAAATTGTGGGGTTTAACATAGAAATGGCTCCTCAACCTTAACTATGGTAGCACTACTTGCTACTACATATATATATATATATATATATATATATATATATATATATTCATGCAAAAACTCAATTTAATGCATCAGTTAGGGTTGTTCCACAGTGACAAAAGTGAGAAATTCGATGTTAAGGTTCCCACCCCTTGCCCCACTCCCACCCCATCCCCACCAACAGGCATCGGGTGTGCATTGGGTCATTAGTCCTAACTTTCATCCCATCCCATGTGCACATAAGCTGAGGTGGTGCAGTATAGGAGAATGGGGTGAGAGTTAGGACCGACGACCCCAACGCACACCCCAATGCCTGTTGGTGGGGGCGGGATGCAAGGGGGGTGGGACCCCTAACATCACATTTCCTCACTTTTGTCACTGTGGAACAACCCTAACTGATGCATTAAACTGATTTTTTTGCCATGAATTTCCCTTCTTTTTGAGAATGTGCACTAAAAATAGTAAAGTAACAGCAACGCAAATGCTAACGCACATGGTGAAGCAAACGTAAATGATAATGTAAACAGTAATACAAACACAAGCGCAAACGTTAATGAAAACAGAAATGCAAATGCAAGCATGTACAGAAACACAAACCGTAATGCACACAGGCACAGTAACATATTTGGAAACACAGACACTTGTGGTAACAGCAACGATGACACCAAAGAAAACACAAACAGAAATGCAAATGGAAGCGCATACTCAAATGTAAATAGAAATGCACATGGTGACGCAAAAGGAAACGTAAACAAAAACAGTAATGAAACGCAAATGTTAACAGTTACGCAAATGCAAGCGCAAATGAAAACGCAAAGGGTATCGCACATGGTGGCATAGATGGTAACAGTAATGCAAACGGAAATGCAAATGCAAGCACATACAGAAATGCAAATGGTAACGTGCATGGTCATGGTACCGCAACAGGAAATGCATATGCTAATGGTAACAGCAACGATGACGCCAAAGGAAATGCAAACACAAACAGAAGCACGTACGCAAACACAAATGGTAATGCACATGATGACGCAAAATGAAACACAAACAAAACCAGTAATGGAAACGCAAATGTTAGCAGTAACACAAACACAAGCACAAACGGAAATGCAAAGGGTAACTCACACGGCAGCATAGACGGGAATGGTAATGCAAATGGAAATGGAAACACAAGCATGTACGGAAACACAACTGGTAACATGCATGGTCATGGTACCGCTATAGGAAATGCAAATGCTAACGGTATCAGCAATGATGATGCCAAAGAAAACACAAATGGAAGCACATATGCAAATGCAAATGGTAATGCACATGGTGACTCAAAATGAAACACAAACAAAAACAGTAATGGGAAATGCAAATGTTAACAGTAACACAAACGCAAGTGCAAATGAAAATGCAAAGGGTAACGCACACAGTGGCGTACATGGGAATGGTAACGCAAATGGAAACGCAAATGGTAACATGCATGGTCATAGTACCACAATAGGAAACGCAAATGCTAACGGTAACAGCAACGATGATGCCAAAGAAATGTAGAAACCTAGAAGTTGATGGCAGATAAGGACCGCAAGGCCCATCCAGTCTGCCCATTCCTTTTTCTACCTTATAAATATGCTATCAGCTTTTGCTCTGTCAATGGCCTATCTTTTCATACTCATCTATATTGCTCCCTTATGCCTATCCCATGCCTGTTTGAAGTCCTGCACTGTATTCATATCCATCACTTCCTGAGGCAGGCCATTCCATGCATCCACCACCCTTTCTGTGAAAAAGAACTTCCTCACATTACCCCTTAATTGGCCTCCCTATAATTTCATGTGTGTCCCCTTGTCCTGCTATTTTTCTTATATTGAAACATGTGAGACTCTTTCACCTTTTTAATGTCCTTAAGGTGTTTGAATTTTTCAATCATATCACCTCTCTCCCTCCTTTGCTCTAAGGTATACATATTGAGCTCCGTTAATCTGCCCTCATATGTTTTCTGATGTAGTCCCTGCACCATTTTGGTTGCCCTTCTCTGGACTGCCTCAGTTTGGTTAATGTCCTTGTGAAGGTGTGGCCTCCAGTACTGCACACAGTACTCCAGATCGGGACTAACCAGTGTCTTGTAAAGAGGGATTATTACCTCCGTCTTCTGACTTTTGATACCCCTACTAATATACCCTAACATCCCCTAGCCTTACGTACTGCTTTAGTGGTCTGCTTGGATGATTTGGAGGCATCTGTGATGATGATGTCCAAGTCTCGTTCTTCCCTTATGACTGCCAGCAACTTCCCTCCCAGCCTATAGGTGGCTTCAGGATTTCTCTTCCCTATGTGCATGATTTTGCACTTCTTTGCATTAAACCCCTGTTGCCACTCTTCTGACCATTTTGCTAGTTTATCCAGATCTCTTCTCATTCTGCCCACCCCATTTGGATCATCTACTCCGTTGCAGATCTTGGTGTCATCTGCAAACAGACCAGCCTTACCCCCAGTCCATCTCCAATGTCACTGATGAAGATATTGAAGAGGACTGGCCCTAGGACTGATCCCTGAGGTACCCCACTTGTGACTTGCATCTCTTCTGACTGAATACCATTTATCACCACTCTCTGTTTTCTGCTTGTCAACCAGTTTGCCACACAGTTGACCAACTTCTGACCCACACTGAGCCTACCCAGCTTATTAATCAATCTTCTATGTGGAACAGTATCGAAAGCCTTGCTGAAGTCAAGGTAGGCAACATCAACTGCTCCCCCTTGGTCTACCACTCTGGTTAACCAGTCAAAGAAATCTATGAGATTAGTTTGACAGGACCTTCCTTTTTGTAAACCCATGCTGTCTTGGATCCTGTGCTCCTATGGATTCCAGGTATTGCACTATCCTTTCCTTAAGGAGTGCCTTCATAATCTTGGCCACAACTGAGGTAAGACTGACTGGTCTGTAGTTCCCTGCCTCCTCCTTGCTACCACTATTGTGGAGCGGGATCACATGAGCCCTTCTCCAGTCTTCTGGGACCTCTCTTGTGCTCAGAGACTCACTAAACAGTTCTAATTATGGCTCTGCTAGTTCCACCCTTAGCTCCTTTAGTACCCTGGGATGTATGCCATCAGGTCCCCCCTTGCCTTGTCCACCCTGAGTTTATCGAGCTCTTGTGGGACTCTTTCTTTTGTGAAGGGACTAGTGCTTACCTCCCTCCCCCTGTGTCCAAAGGAAACGCAAACGGAAGCATGTACGCAAACGCAAATGGTAATGCACACACAGATGCAAAATGAAATGCAAACAGAAACAGTAAAGGTAATGCAAATGGTAACAGTAATGCAAATGCAAGTTTAAATGAAAACTCAAAGGGTAATGCACCCCGGTGGCATAGACGGGAACGCTAAGGCAAACGGTTATAGAAACGCTAGTGGGAACGCTAACTGTGACAGTAATGAAAGTGCACACCCTTTTTTTCACTAACAGCTGCATAGAGAAACCCAGTGAATACAAAGAATGTATGAATAATAATGGGCCTCGGAGCAAAAAATGAACACTTGGGGCTGCATATTCAAACTGCGCCCAAAAAGTGTGCAATAGCAGGAGCAAGCACAAGTCCATTGTGCACACGTGCAACAGACTTGATATTCAAAAAAGGAGCAAGCCAAATTGCACCAACAGCTAACATCTGAATATCGCACAACCTGCGCCATAGCACAACAAGGGAGGGGAAGTTGAGCAGATACGATGCGCTATGGTGCAACAAGGGATGTCCAGCTGAGCAGCTCAGAGGTGCCATAGTGCAAGCAGGGGGCCCCCCAGCAGCAGAGCAATGTAACTGCACAACCAGGGAGGTAGGGACCCACCACCCATGCCACAGATGGGCACAGGAACACACAGCAGAACTGACATTGCACCCCCACACCCCAAGCACAGCACAACTGGGGGAGGGCTAGAATATCCACCGACCCATGGGGACAAGCAAACAATGCACAGCTGGGCCATGGTGCCCCAGCACCCCCACCAGCAAGCTGAGACTGCCACTCAAGGAGGGCAGACCACCCCGTGCCACACCAGCCCCCCAGTGCACAGCACACCCTGCACCATGACCCCCAGACACCTCCCATGAGCAGTGACCACCACTGCAGGAAACCCCATGCATACCACCACCCCCACTGTCACACTGCAACCTCGTGTACCACAGAACCATACAAGCCAGCCCCACCATGAGCACCCAGCAGTGGGTGGCAGCACACGGCAATGAAACAACAGCAGACACAGTGCCAACACACACAATCCTCCTGAGGCACAGCTGAAAGACCGACCATGCGTCGGCACAAGAGGTACCCCACACAGGAAAGGGCATGCCCCTGACACCACCACCATTGATACAGCACCCTGCACAATAGACAAGTGACACTTCCCGACCCGCCACTAGCCACAACAGCCAGCACAGACACCCACAGTGGTGCATGGAAGCATGCATCACACCGGATGCAACAAAGTGCAGGGGCAAACACACACCCATACCCAAGGGGACAATAACACAGGGACGCAGTAGTGTGGCAACCAAGCCCCCAGTGTGTGCCCATGAAAACTGAGCACGCACAGTCTGCAGTCCTCCATGGCACAGGAGTGACACCCACCCTGTGCAGGCACTGTGGACCCATATGCCACCATCATATGCCTGGAGCACAAGTCGCAGACAGTGGTGCACAGCCCCTGCAACACACACAAGCCACAGCATGGAGGTGCGACAACAACTGCGGAGGCCACAGTGTCACCTGAGGCAAACATGCACCACACCAGTGACAGGAGGTAACCCAGCATTGTGACGGTTACAGTGGATGACCTGCATGGACAGCCACCACAGACAAGGCAGCAGACCTCGCAGGCCACAAACATGCAAGGGTGTCAGCTGCACAGGCCAAGGACAGGTTGACAGGGGCACAATGGACAGAGAGCATGCACCATGGACCACTGCACACAGTCATCCAATGCACAGGGAACAACACACACACACCACAGACACTGACTGATAGCTACTCCCACACCATAGACACTTCCCCTCGCACATACACAGATAACCATGACTGCACCACCCCTAATGCCATGCACACCACTGCAGTTGAGCACCTATAGACAGCTGCAAATCAGAGACCACCATAGTATTCATATCAAAATATTTATATTGCAACATATAAAACAAGACTATATACAGAACTATGTACATATGGGGGGAGGGACAGAAACAAGGTGGGGGTGGGTAAAGGGCAGGGGTGAACATATGGGAGAGGGAAGACAGGGTGTGAGGGTGGGTCAAAGGGAGGAAGGTGTTAGTTGGTGCATGGGGACATCAATGGCCAGCTTGGTCCTCCTCCTCCTCTTGGCGCTGTCATCTGGCCCTCCTCCTCCTGACCCCATGCTGGTGTATGTCCCTCAAGATCTGCAGGGACTCCCTCGCCACCTCCAGCAGCTCTTGAACAGCCTGCTGTATCTGCAGGCGTCACCGGTCACCTAGGATGAGAGATCAGAGTCAATAGGTGTGACTGTCCATCCTCCTGCAGCCCACCCATTATGCATGGCATACAGCCATGTGCCACGCCCCTGTGATGGTGTGTGCTCTCCCACAGTGACCATGTCCTCAAGACATGCCCATCCAGGCAGCAACACCCATGTGGACCACTGCACACACCCACCACCCATGTCCTACACAGCACCACCAAGGCCATACAGTAACATGGCTATGCGGTGTGCAGGCAGTGCCACAGCCATGTGCCCAATGCATGCATGGACCACCATTGATGCACTCCCAGACATGCAGTGCCACTGGACAGTGCTGACTGTCACAAGTCGCATGCATGGCAGTGGTGTCCATGGATGGTGGCCATGCCCTGCTTCCCACCCTGTTACACAGCATGCAATAGTAATCATGGTGTCATGGCACTCACCCTCATCGGGCTGGTGATGTTGGTGGTGCTGGTCCATGACTCTCCTGAGTGCTGCATCCTCCTCCCTCTGCTGCTGCTGCTCCCCCAGCTGCCGCCACTTGTCCACACCTGTGGGGGAAACAAGGTGAGAAAAACATCAGTACAATCCCAAAGCAAAGTCCCCCTGCCCCAATGTGTGTGCCCACCCACTCAGCCAGACCCACCCACCCCATACCCTGTAAACACCGCCACAGCCAACCCTAGACTATCCCTTCCCTATGTGCTGGACACATAAGACAGTGTTACCCATATGGACAATACAAGTGTGTAGACGTATCACCCACCTGTACGAGGCACCATGCCCCTCCTGGTATGCAACCGCAGATGGGCAAGTAGCTATGGCTCCCTCCTTCTGAGGTCCCCATAACGGTGCCTGCACTGCTCTGTGGTCCTCCTCCTTCTGGTGGCATCAATAAGGTCAGTGGCCACCTCCTGCCAGACCTGGGTCCTAGCCCTATCCAGTGGGTCCTCCCCAAACAGAGGCCCATGGTGTGGCTCTACAAGGGCCACAAGGTTGGGCAACTCAATAGCAGTCCACTGTAGGGCTCTCCTGCGTGCCATCCCAAACAGTATAGTAGGCAATATGGTGCACTGCAGTGTGGTACCCATGTGGAAATGCTGCACGGTACAGCGCCGCCATTCCCTATCACGCTGTTACTGAACAGCGCAATTGAGGTGCAGCAATGCCGGACGCATGGTGCCAAGGGTGCAAAGGTTGGCACAGGGTCAAGGGTCTCTGGCACAAGGCCACGCACAGCACCATTGGATGACTATGCATCAAGTGTGATTGGTTGCCTGTGTGCCAGCACCACAGTGGACTATCACGCAGTTGTGCCATTGTGCCTATGAAGGCCCATTGCCACAGTGCCATGTAGTGACCCTCACTATAGCACCACTGGCACAATAGTGGTCATGCCCTGCATTGCCTAACATACACAGCATGTCATCAGTGTGGCAGATGCCTGAGTAAGCTACCTGGGCATGCGCAGTGAGGTGTACTACACATGCCACAGAACTACGCCATTGGCTCAGCACATTCAACACAATTGCGTATAGAGCAACGGCGTGATATTCAGATGTCATATGCTAATCATCCGATCAGCTATTCAATGGTGCAGCAGCGTGATTTGCATCCAATTAAAGTTGCTCCTCACCAAATTTGCATGGATTGCGCCATATAGGTGCGACAATGTTCTGCAGTGGCCATATTCGGTTACTGCAGTTTATTGGAGAGTTGCATGCTGTGTGGGGGTCTGGAGTGTTGTATCAGGGACATGCTTTATACTGCACAGTCACAGGTAACCACTGTCTTCCTTACAGGCTGAATAATGACCGAGGAGGTCTGGGTGAGGAGGGCTACAATGGTGGGTGGCAGAGGAGGCCCAATTTCACAAAGACCAAGACGGAGGCACTCTTCGAGGCCTACCTTGATTAGGAGCCACTGCTCAGTGGATGGCGGGGCACCCCTCAGGCCCATGCTGCTGCATGGGAGGAGGTGGCACATGCCATCAACCTGCACAGTAGCCACCAGCGCTCTGTGCAGGAGTGTAAGAAGAAGACAGGTACTGACAGGAGGAGGGTGAAGGAGAAGGTGTCTGCTATCAGGGCGGCACATGCTGCAACAGGTGGGGACCAGCTGGAGGTGGTGCAGCTCACACCAGCAGAGGACAGTCTTGCTGCAAGAATGCACCGCAGTGCCATAGAGGGAGTTCCAGGAGGTGGCTTCCAGATGGGTGGTGGCCCATCACTGCATGGTAAGCCATGGTTTGTCTATGGGGGGGCAGGGTAGGTCACATGCAGTAACGTGACTTTTCTTTCTGTTACAGATCCTGCGCATCTGCAGAAGTCAGTGGTGGAGGGCCTGTCCACTGCGGACAGTCATCTGGACTTGGAGGAGGGACCACCTCCACAGGTATACATCGAGCACTGCAACAGTGGGACCGCCTGGCTGTCCACACTGATGTCGTTGAGACAGGTGTGGGGGAAGCCCTTCCTGTGTCTCAACATTTTGGTGTCCAAGGATGCCAGCATGCTGTGGCTGTGGCTGTGGTGGAGACCTGCACCAGTGATGAAGACACAACCGTCATGGGCAGTGACACGTGTGTGCCACAGAATAGACACACAGCAGGTCAGCTCATGCCCATGGCCCTGGCTGGTGCTGACGTGTGGGCCTGCATGTCAGCACAGTCCCAGGCTGTGCCTGTCAGCACCAGTGGGGCAGCACCGGTGGCTGGTCAGGACAGTGGGACTGTTACGGCCACAGAGGTGGAGCAACCGATCCCTTGGGCACAGCAGGCAGAGGGCCAGCAGCAGCAGTCGCCCACCAGGACTGGGGGTTCAGGGTTCAGCGGTGGCATCCGTGCACCACCTGTGGACTTGCCCATACCTGGTCCTGGTGAGCAGCACCCACCCTCAAGGGGTGCTGAACATGAGGCCCTTGCATACCCTGAGGGATAAGATGCCAGGGTGGCAGACGACCTCTTTGACAAGCACACCTGCCTACTGCAGGCATCGGTCCAGCAGCAGATGTGGCTTGCAACATCCATGGAGGCACTGTGTGTGGCTCTGGAGTGGGCTGAGGAGCGACGCAGCAGGGACACCAATAGGATCGTGTCACGGATTGACCATTTGCGGGATGATGTGACCACTGCCATTGACAGGCATGCACAGGCATTCATTGCTGTCATGGCCAAAATGGGCACACAGTCAGGTGCCCATGAGTCACTCACACCGTGCAGTTCACTATCCACTCCCCATTCCCGGCGTCATACGACACCCACCCTGTCAACACTGGGCTCAGCTGTGGGCATCCCGAGCACTCCTGGTGCAGGAATGTTCAGTGTGCTGCAGACCCCTGTGCAGGCACGGTCATGTTCACGCAGTGGAACCCCTGGTGGACCATCGGTGCCACCCCATGAGGCCTGTGGTCAGCCTGCCAGTGCTGCTGGGTCTCAGCGTGGCTGCCCACGCATCTGAGGTGGACGTGGCACTGTGCCACAATACTGACCCATCTCCCAGCATGGGCACTGTCTGGTGCTGCCCTGTGTGCATTGTGTGTTTTGGTGGGCAGTGCACGGGTGGGTGCTTGGCCCTGCATGCAGACACACGGTCCACCTGCACACCCTCCCGGTTGCTGTCCACAGGTACATGTGCATGATGATGCCTGCATTGTGCTCTACACCAAAGTGCAATGGTGCCCAGCATCTGACACACCCACATGGACAGTCAGTGGATGTGGTGGCCTGTGGACATGTGTGTTGCTAGTGTTTGCATTCCGGCTCGGTTTTGCACCTGACCCCTGTGCACATTTTGTGCCTATTGTGTGTGCGTGTGTGTGTGTGTGTCCGTCCATGTGCTGTGTTACTGTTAACCCCTCCCTGGTTGTATATGTGTGCTTCTGTACTCTGCCACATCCCTTGCCAGCATGCACCCCTGGTGTGTTTCCATGCATGTCTGTGGGTTGTGCCCTAGCAACCGGTGGTTGCACATGGCACCATGAGTTATCTGTTGGCTGAAGTGCTCCTCTGTGATGGTGTCCCGGTGCAGCTGTGCCAGCTGGATCAGTCAGGGGTCCCATCGGCCAAGGGGGTCTGCCCATCCCCATCATCACTGGCATCACCGTCATCCCCATCGCTGTCCCCCTCTTCAACCTGTATGGCTATCCCACAGTCATTGGCCATGTTGTGCAGGATGCAACGGGCCAGGAATATCCCACAGGCCTTGGAGGGGCTATACTGTAGGGCACCACCAGAGGTGTCCAGGCAATGGAAACGTGCCTTCAGCATCCCAAACACCCACTCAATGACATTGCATGTGGTGGCATGTGCCTCATTGTAGCATTGCTGCAATGGGGTCATGGGCAGCCGGTAGGGTGTGAGCAGCCAGGGACAGAGTGGGTATCCACTGTCACCTGTGTGAAGAGAGTGGAGGTTAGTGTCGTGTTCAGCTTCAGACTGCCCCAAGCCCTGTGGGCCATACCCCCCATGCCCATGATATGTCAATTCTACTTACATACTCACCCACTAGATGACCTGTGGGGATGTCCCCACTCTCAAATCGGTGGCACAGTGCCGACTGGTGCCAGATGAAAGAATCATGTGCTCTCCCAGGGTGTGTGGCACAGACATTGATGATGTGCCCACTGGCATCGCACACCACCTGGCAGTTGACACTGGAATATCCCATGCGGTTCATGTAGGCAGCACGCTCGGGGCCAGGTGGTGTGCGTATGGCCACATGGGTGCTGTCTATTGCCCCTAGCACGCCAGGCATATGTGCTGCCCTGTGGAACTCCTGTATGTTTGCTGTGCGCTCCACTGCAGTGCTGGGGAAATGGATGTACTCTGCAGCATGTGACAGCAGTGGGCTGAGGAACTGGGTGAGGATGCATGACATGGCTGACTGTGTTATGTCTGTGGTATCCCCTGTTGGTCTCTAAAAGGTACCCGTGGTGAGCAAGCACATGCAGGCTGTTACCTTTGTCTCCACTGACAGAGCATGACTCCATCGTGTGGGTGCCTGCATCACATCACTTCACAGCTCACAGAGCCGCCTCAGTATTGCCCTGTTCCGGTGGTACTGGCCCACAATCTTGATATCTGTATACAGCTCAAAGCTGGTGTGGGCTCAGTACTGCCCGTTGGGGGCATACCGCCAATGGGCCCTTCCATGGCTACATCCCCCTGCCGCATGCCTTCTCACCCCCCTCATTATGGCATCCATGTGGAAGGTGGCACTGGCCATGTCCCTGGCTTGCGTTCCCCCCCCGGCAGCTGTTGCTTTGTTCCCACCACTGTCCTGACTGCTACCTCCCCTGCACCGGGTACACCTACTGGCCTCTGCTTTGTGTGGCATCACACACCTTCCCGTGCCCCTCTTCTGTGGTGTGGTTTCCCTGGCCTGCCCTCTTTCGTGCTGCTTTCCTGTGCCTGTCTCTCCCCCTGCCTCATGTGGCTTCCCTGTAGCGTTCTTGTGCCTCTTCCTTGCTCCTTTTTATTTTGGCTCATTTCCGCTATGACGCAACTTCTGCCTGCTCCACTGTTGCACATTGCACAAGTCTTTGAACATTGCACTGCTCCCTTTATGTATGGTTCCTCCCCCTTCGGTTGCACATGCCTTTATTATCATTGCGCTGTTGCTCAGCATGTTTTCAGTGCCTCAACTGCCTCCTGCGGAATATCGCAGAATGGTGCATTTTCTGACTTGTGCTGGCGCAACCCTATTGCGCATGGCGCAACCCTTTTGAATATCCAGCCCCTGGAATACTATATTGCTTATATCTCAGGAACCATACGATGTAGAAAAAAAATTAAAATTTCAGATACATTGTGACTTTCCTGGCTAGTTTTGTACTTAGCCACCTAAGCATTTTTCCTACAAAAAGTCTGTATCTCAAAGTGTTTCCTAGATATGGGCCCCAAAAGGCGCGGTGGATGCCGCAATGTTAGTCTATGGGAAAAAGCATCAACTTTGTAATACCTGCATTTGCACCCCTGTAATAATTTGTCACCAAACCACCAAAAGGCACATCTGTAGGCTGTTGGCTTTATTCCTTCCAAATTTCAGCCCAAAAGACCAAAACATTCTTTTGCAGCAGGGTGGCAAAGAATTCCTGTTATTTTGGCCATAGTGTCGTAAAGTAGTGTTGCAAATCCCGACACTTTCACAAACAAAATCATGAAAGTGTCTCAAGTGCAACACTACTTTGCTACACTACAGTTTACAAAAATTTCAAAAACATATTTCTGGGGTGTTTAACCACCCCCTCCCCCCAAAAAAAAGACATGGCTAGCATCCTCAGGGTCTGACTAGGTGAACACAAAAATAATTGTGTGCCTAAAAGGTCCAAAATTTAAATGGCAAGCATTTCTGTAACCACTAACTGAAAAAAAAAATGGCTGACTCATGACACTACAGGGGTCATTTGCGACACTAAAAACTGCATTTGCGACACTGTTGAACTTTTTAACTTTTCCCTTTGACTGTAATGGGAAACTTGTTTTTTGAATAACGTTTGAACTGTTTAATATTTTTTCATGAAATCTTTGACAGGCACATCGGGGACCCTGGCTGTATGTTCCCTGAGATTTTCAGATTGGTCACATAAACTGTGCGACCTGTAGGCCTGAGCAAAGAATGCGCAAAAAAGTGATAATACACTAAGGAATGTCACTTTATAACTCTGCAACTGTATATCTGACCATTACGAAGCTTGGCAGATCCAGAGATCTTTGGTACTGCTCCGAGCCTGCCAAATTTCAGGCAAATCCGTCATACAGTGGTAAAGTTATTAAGATGCAAAATTTCACACTTTAACCTTAAATAGGGTATTCAACCCCAACTATAGTGGCACCACCGTGCCACTATTTTATATACATATGTACAACAAAACAAGCTAAGCTAAAAGACAAAGAACTTCAGTGCACAAGCACTGAGGCAATGATTACCCCAAAGGGCATTGGCCAGGAAGCCAAGTTTCAAAGAAATACAAAATCACACATACCCCATAATGCAAAGCATTTGGGTTATAAACAACCCATGATGCTTTGCATTATGGGGGTATATGTTATTTCATGGCTTTAGCTTCTAACCAACTCTTTAAAATAATCATTCTCCAGTGCATGCACTAGATTCTTTGTCTTTTAGCTTAGCTTGTTTTCTTGTATATAGATATATATATATATATATATATATTAGTGGCATGGTGGTGCCACTATAGTTAGGGTTGAGTACCCCATTTAAGGTTAAATCTGAAATTTGGCAGCTTAATAACTTTGTCATTGTACAATGGATTTGCCTGAAATTTGGAAAGCGCAGCCTGGTTCCATAGATATCTGGACCTGCCAAGTTCTGTTATGATTGGATGTACAGTTGCGGAGCTACAGAGCACAAAAAATGCACAAATTACTAATTTTTGTGCATTCTTTGTTCATGCCTACAACCCGCACAGTTTGTGCGACCAGTCCGAAACATTCGGGGAACATGCAGCCGGGGTCCCTGATGTGCCTTTCAAAGATGTTGCGAAAAAATATTAAATGGTGCAAAAGTTATTCAAAAAACAAGTTTCCCAATATAGTCAATGGGAAAAGTTAACAAAATATGTGAAAGTGTCGCAAATGCAGTTTTTGTTGTCACAAATGACCCTTTCACTTTCGTGATTCAGCCATTTATTTTTCAGTTGGTGGTCAAAAAAATGCTTGGCATTTAAATGTGTGACCCTCTAGGGACACAATTCTTGTTGTGTTCACCTAGTCGAGCCCTGAGGATGCTAGCCATGTCTTTTCTGGGAGTGAAACACCCCAGAAATCACCGATATTTTAATTTTTTGTAGAAGTAGTGTCACAAAGTACTTTCGATATATACACTTCGCGGATTTCATTTAAGTAAAGTGTCGTGATTTGCAAAAGTACTTTGCGACACTATGGCCAAAACAATAGGGAATCTTTGTCACCCTGCTGCAAAAGAACGGTTTAGTCTTTTGGACTGAAATTTGGAGGGAAGAAAGCCAAGATCTCACAGATGTGCCTTTTGGTGGATTGGTGACAACATATTAGAGGGCTGCAGCATTATGGCATTCTGAAGTTGATGATTTTTCCCACAGGCTAACATTACGGCGTCTGCTGCACCTTTCAGGGCCCAGATCTCGAAAACAGTTTGAGATATGGACTTTTCATCAGAAGAATGCTTTTAGACCCCTGCTAGAGGGCTAAGTACAAAACTATCCTGGAAAGTCATAAATAATATGAGATTTTACATTTTTTTCTAGGTCATACGGTTCCTGAGATATAAGGAATTTAGTATTCCAAGTGCTCATTTTCTGCTCTGAGGGCCATTATTTTGCATACATTCTTTGTATTCACTGTGCTTCTGAATGCACCTTTTTGGGGGAAAAAAAGGTGTGCATTTGCATTACTGTTACCGTTAGCATTTCCGCTTGCGTTTCCATTACTGTTTGCGTTAGCATTTTCATTTACGTCAACATGTGTGTTACTCTTTGCATTTGCGCTTGTTTTACTGTTACCATTTGAGTTTCCGTTACCGTTTTTGTTTGTGTTTACTTTTGCATCACCGTATGCTTTGCCATTTGCGTTTGTGTACATGCTTGCATTTGCATTTCCATTTGAATTACTGTTTCCTTTGGCATCATCGTTGGTGTTACTGTAACCATTTGCATTTCAAATTGCGTTACCGTTACCATTTTCATGTTTGTTACTGTTTGTGTTTCCGTTGGCCTTAGTGTTTGTGTTTTTGGTAACTTCTCCATTGTTGAGTGCATTACTGTTTCCTTCTGCATTGCCGCTGCCATTACTGTTTGTGTTTCTGTTAGCATCTCTGTTACTGTTAGCATTTTCATTACCGTTTTCGTTACCATTTGCGTTTCTGTTGCTGTTAGTATTTGCATTACATTTGCGTTACCATTTCTGTTTTCATTTACATTTGTGCCTGCGTTTCTCTTACTGTTCACATTATCATTTCCATTTATGTCACCATGTGCGTTACCCTTTGCGTTTGCATTTGCGCTTGCGTTTGTGTTACTGTTATCGTTTGTGTTACCATTTTTGTTTGCGTTTACTTTTGTGTCACCATGTGTATTACCATTTGCATTTGTGTATGCACTTGCATTTGTGTTTAAGTTTGCATTATTGTTTCCTTTAGCATCATCATTGATGTTACTGTAACCGTTTGCAATTCCAGTTATGTTACCATTACCGTTTGCGTGTTCATTACCACTTGCGTTTGCATAACCATTGGCCTTAGCGTTTGCATTTTCGGTAGCGCTTCCATTGTCGAGTGCGTTACTGTTTCCTTCTTTGTCACCGCTGCCATTACCGTTTGTGTTTCTGTTTGCGTTTCTGTTACCGTTAGCATTTTCATTATCGTTTTAATTACTGTTTGCATTTCTGTTGTTGTTAGCATTTCTGTTACCATTTGCGTTACCATTTCTGTTTTCTTTTACATTTGCGCTTGCATTTCTCTTACTGTTTGCATTAGCATTTTTGTTTATGTCACCGTGTGCATTACCCTTTGCATTTGCGTTACTGTTACCGTTTGTGTTTCCTTTACCATTTTTGTTTGTGTTTACTTTTGCATCACCATGTGTGTTACCATTTGTGTTTGTGTACGTGCTTGCATTTGCATTTCCATTTGCATTACTGTTGCCTTTGGCGTCATCGTTGGTGTTACTGTAACCATTTGCATTTCCAATTACGTTACCGATACCGTTTGCGTGTTCGTTACCACTTGCATTTGCATTTCCACTGGCCTTAGCATTTGCATTTTCAGTAGCATTTCCGTTGTCGAGAGTGTTACTGTTTCCTTCTGTGTCAACGCTGCCGTTATCTTTGGCATTTCTGTTTGCGTTTCTGTTACCGTTAGCATTTTCATTACCATTTTAATTACTGTTTGCATTTCTGTTGTCATTAGCATTTGTGTTACCATTTGCATTACCATTTCTGTTTTCATTTACATTTGCACTTGCGTTTCTCTTACCGTTTGCATTATCGTTTCTGTTTATGTCACTGTGTGCATTACCCTTTGCGTTTGCATTTGCGTTACTGTTGCCATTTGCATTTCCATTACCATTTTTGTTTGTGTTTACTTCTACGTCACCTTTTTTGTTACCATTTGTGTTTGTTTACGTGCTTGCATTTGTGTTTAAGTTTGCATTACTGTTTCCTTTGGCATTATCATTGGTGTTACTGTAACCGTTTGCATTTCCAATTATGTTACCATTACCGTTTGCATGTTCATTGCCGCTTGCATTTGCATTACCATTGGCCTTAGCATTTGCATTTTCGGTAGCACTTCCATTGTTGAGTGTGTTACTATTTCCTTCTGTGTCGCCATTGCTGTTACCATTTGTGTTTCTGTTTGCTGATCTGTTACCGTTAGCATTTTCATTACCATTTTAATTACTGTTTGCATTTCTGTTGTCATTAGCATTTGTGTTACCATTTGCATTACCATTTCTGTTTTCATTTACATTTACGCTTGCATTTCTCTTACCGTTTGCATTATCGTTTCTGTTTATGTCACCATTTGCGTTACCCTTTGTGTTTCCTTTACCATTTTTGTTTGTGTTTACTTTTGCGTCACCATGTATGTTACCATTTGTGTTTGTGTACGTGCTTGCATTTGCATTTCTGTTTGCATTACTGTTCCCTTTGGCATCATCATTGGTGTTACTGTAACTGTTTGCATTTCCGATTACGTTACCATTACCGTTTGTGTGTTCATTACCACTTGCATTTGCATTTCCACTGGCCTTAGCATTTGCATTTTCAGTAGCATTTACATTGTCGAGAGTGTTACTGTTTCCTTCTGTGTCACTGCTGCCATTATCTTTTGCATTTCTGTTTGTGTTTCTGTTAACGTTAGCATTTTCATTACCGTTTACGTTTCTGTTGCTGTTAGCATTTGTATTACCATTTGTATTATCATTTCTGTTTTCATTTACATTGGCACTTGCATTTCTCTTACCGTTTGTGTTATCATTTCCATTTGTAGAACCGTAGGCGTTACTGTTTGCGCTTGCATTTGCGTTAGCATTAGCATTAGCATTACTGTTTTGTTTTAACACACTGTTGCCATCACAGTTTGTGTTACCGTTACCATTTGTGTTTTTGCATTTGTGCAGTGCAGTGCAAAACATAATGTTTTTGCTATTTTTCTGCACTGTCTGCCATGACACATAGTGCAGCCACTGTGTGGTTGACTGATCTAAAACGTGTGCTGTGGAAAGACCTTTGTTCAAGGAACATGCCTGTTTTGTTTGTGAAAAAATGTTGTTCGGTTCCAGAGTTATTGCCATTTGAAGTTGGCCCCCCTTCATGGTTACAGACTTTTCGTCCACCAGGTCCACCATTTTAGTGCATTTTTGGCTGCAATTGCTGCCATTTTGTGGTGGAAGATTTCTTAAAGGTGCATAAATATAAAAATTGAATATCTCTGGAATGGTTTGGTCTTTTCACATGAAATTTGGAGGGTGTTGAGTGGATGTCTTGGAGATGTGAATAATGCTGATTACATTTTGGAAAAATAATTCACTGTGGAGATATTGTGTGACACGTTTAACATTTTTTCACATAGCGTTCTGCATGGTGCTACTGGCTTGAAATGTATAGTGTAGGTAGCCCTAGTGGTACGGAGGTGCCTTGCAGTGGTTTGGTGTGTAAAACATTAATAGATGCAGAATTATGCCACTCCAAAGAAAGAAAATTTGGTTAATTATATTTCAGTAACTTCTGAACCGGTCATCTAATTTGCCTGACTCTGATAATTTTCTGGTCACTGGCACTTATGGTTGTTGAATTGTGCATGTTACATTGTGTGCTCATGGTGCTGTGCAACTGTTGAATGGATATGCACACAATTCTGGACCCACAGTGTGCTAGGTACATGTTTTCTTTTAACAATTTTTGGTTCCATTGGATATATGGTTCTTGTGTAGAGAAGTGGCAAAAATGTTATTTTTGGCACTCCTGTGCAGTTTTCCCAGCAAGACACTGTGCAACTATTGAACAGATTCAGATAATATTTGTTATACATGTTGTGGTATGGTACATGTCTTCATTTACCAATTTTCATTTCAGTCAGTCAGACAGCTTTTGTGCAGTAAAGTAACAAAAATTCACATGGTTGGGCCCCACGCTCCCACCACCACATTTCATTCACTATTTATAGTGTACATTCTCAAAAAAAATGGAAATTCATGGCAAAAATATATGTTTAATGCATCAGTTAGGGTTGTTCCACAGTGACAAAAGTGAGGAAATTCTGTGTTAGGGTTGCCACCCCTTGGACCCTACACCCACCCCACCCCCCATCAACAGGCATCAGGGTGTGCGTTGGGGTCATCGGTCCCAACTCTCACCCCATTCTCCTATACTGCACCACCTCAGCTTATTTACACATGGACTGGGGTAAGAATTAGGGCCAATGACCGCAATGCACACCCCAATGCCTGTTGGTGGGAGCAAGGTGGGCATGGAGTGCAAGGGGTGGCAACCCTGACACCGAATTTCCTTGCATTTGTCGCTATGGAACAACCCTAACTGATGCATTAAATGGAGCTTTTTGCCATGAATATATATATATATATATATATATATATATATATATATATATATATATATCCCACTCTAAGGTGTGTGGTTGTGCTCTAATATATGCATGTCTTGGTGTACATCAACCACCCAAGGCGTGCATATATCAGAGTGTGGACTTACACCCTAGAGTGGGTTATCTCTTATAAAATGGCAAAATTGTTTTGGAGGGAGGTGAAAGTGCAGGTGTGTGGTCGCACTCTGATTTATACATGGTCATGCGATGTGTTTCAACTAATCAGCAGATATTATTTATCCTACCCATTTTATAAATGTGTGTATATATATATATATATATATATATATATATATATATATATATAGAGAGAGAGAGAGATGTATATATATATATAATTGGAAAAACTTCATTTAATGCATCAGTTAGGGTTGAGGTGACAAAAAGTGGGGAAATTACACTTTAGGTTTGAGCTAACCCCACCCCACCCCCATCCCCACAGACTGACAGATGCCATATGCCAGGGTGTGCCATGGGATCGTGAGGCCCAACTCTCACCCCATTCAATGTGTAAACAGGTTGACATGCTACAGTAAAGGGGAATGTTTTTTGCAATGACTTTCCTTACTTTTGGAAAAAGTGTAATATAAGTAGTAAATAGCATGTGTTGGTCCCACCAAGCTGCCCATTTCTGCACAATGATATGCATCTGTGGGAGTGCAAGCCCCCTGGGCTCTGCGCTCCACCTTACACATAGCTACAGAGCCATACAGCAGCCCTAGAGGGCAAGGAAACCTTGTAACACTCATTTGCTGATATCTCAGGAACCACAGCAGCTAGAAAAAAAATTCAAGTGTCGTTGTAATCATGACAGAAAGCACTGTGGGCATCATGTGACAACCATATCTGTGCCTTGCATCATTTCTGAGATACAGGCACCAAAATGTACTGAACAGGCACCCTTTGGAACCCTTGTGACAGTAATTTGCCAATATCTCTATAACCATGGCATGAAGGAAAGAAATTCTACTACTGGTGTAATCTATGATTTCCAAACTTGTTTCAAGCTGCAGGTAGCAAAAAATCCATATCTTGCTTTGTTTTCGAGATATGCACGCTGAAAGGCATCATGGGTGTCGTAATGTTATCCTATGGGAAATGTCTGTACTTTGGAATGTCATAAGTATGTAACCAATGTATTCTTTACACCAAAACAGCATATGTCACATCTGTGGGACACCCCCTTTGCACCCTTCAAATTTCAAGCCTAAAGTCCTTACCATTTCTTACCAGTAAACTGGCAAGGTTTTACAAACCCTTGTTCATGATCTGTCAAAATCCCTGTTCGTGAGATCACAAAATCCCAGTTCTTGTGCCAATCCCCATTCATGAGATAGGGACATCTGGTCTTCATTTCACAAACTTTAACTCCTTCTGCCATTTTGCTCTTGATGTTCCCTCTCATTCTCACCACTGTGATCTCTATTATGCTCTGTCCATTCTGACACTGGCAAATAGATGCCTCTCCCATTGTGTCAAACTGACCTCTGCATTCTGGTTTGGTGAACTCCCTCCCTACCTCTCCTCATCTCTCTCCATCCCTCCCCCACCATCTCACTCCCTCAGATCCTACGACTCTCACACTTTGGCTATCTCCTGTCACTCTACTCTCATTGGTCAGTCTGGATTTGCCCACCAATTCCCTAAAATCTGGAACTCTCTCCCTCCCTCAAATATGCCTTTCTTCCTCCTCCTACTCCCTTAGCTCTGCCCTCCATAACTACCTCTCCTTCAGCAGTTCCTGTTATAATCCTCCCTAACGTTTCTCCATACCCAGTAGCTGTTGTATATTAACCTCCCCTTCTCTATCCCTCCTTTCCTCTACCTCCTCCCCACCTCCCCATTTCCCCCCAAAATCAAGCATTCCCCTAAATTCTCCTTCTGTCTCTTCCTGCCGTCTCTTCCCCCTCTTCTCTAACTAGCCTACTCACTTTCTCTTCTTCCTCCAACTTGCCTGCCCCAGTCCCCTTGCAGGGTTCTAACATCCTGGAGGTTGAATAGGTTTAATCTCATCCACTGTGTAATCTCATCAAAATAAAGCACTTGCCTATCTTCCCCCCTCCTCCTCCTTAATCTTTATGTCATTTTATCTCTGAGTATCAACTCTATAATTATATTGCACACCGATATTCTATGCCTCATGAACCTGCCTACACTACTTGTTTGGAGGCCAGGCTTTCTCAGCTGCTATTCTATATATATTTCATCAATCTTAATGCCTGTAGGGCTCACCACTTCATTCCCTCCCATCTGCACTCCAACTGTATAACAATGCTGTCTACCTGCGGTGGACCTAACACAACTAGTCATTCCCTGTAAAATGTTAAGTATCTCTGTGCACTACTGCCTGTTTTTGATTCCAGATTTCACTGTTTGTTTTCTGTAAATTTGTTATGAATCTCTGTTTCCAGCCTCATTGTACCCCTCCCCCCCCAGATCACACAGGGAGACAAGCAACTTGTTGTTCACTGTGCCTTCCTGGTGAAACATTTCAATAAATAAATAAAATAAATAAAAATAGATCTGGGTATCTCTTGTGCCCCATTTTTTACATTTGCTATGGAAGATGGATGTTTGAAGTGTGTACTCTGGTACAAGTTCTTCACTTGTGGAATTTCTGTGTGCTTTTTGTTCTGTTTGATGAAATATAAATATTTATGTTGTACCTTTCTCTCCAACGTCCTAGATGCCCGAGCCAGGTGTTGCACTAAAGCCAGGAGTAATGCCTTTGTGTTGTTGTTGCTGCCAGAAAGGGGAGAGTGGGGTTACACACACACACACACACACACACACAGTCTCCAAATATCCAATAAAAGGGATAAAATCACCTAATTTGTGCAGGTACTGTGAAAATGACACTTGAAAGGGATGAATATGCTTAATTATTTCAATGGCCATCTTATTATCTTTTTTCTTTCTGTTTTTTCAGGACTCTTGCTACCTTTAATGGTAAACACAGCCAGCTACTTAGAACCCCAGAATCAAACAGCATTTTACCAAACTACTAGGTGATCAGGGCTGTCAGTCAGTACCTAGAAGGAGTGTGGACTTTAGACTACTTCTGAAATTGTTTTCTGCTCTTTCTCTTTTCATCAAGGTTTATTTATTTATTTGCTTTTGGTAACTGGGTGGGTCCACTAGGCATAAGAATGCCTATTTTCAGGCACAACCCAGGAGAACACAGTTTGAAATACATGAGCATACATGTGACTCAGCACATGATATATTAACACAGTTAGGAGGTGGATCACATACATTCAGACTTAGGGTGTAGAGAAACATTGTTTAGTATAATATATTCAAATACATTTTGGACAAGTAAAAAGTAAGATCAGAAAACAATGTAAGAGAAATAATATACACAGATAAGTACAATAGGTGCCATTTTGCGGTAAAAAGGACAGAGAGGAGAGGAAAAGGGAGGGTGGTGGGAAGCAGAGGAAGAGGGTAATGGATGAAAGAGGAACATGTAGGAGAGTATTAGGAGAAATGGAAGAGGTGACAAAGAAGTAGATTACCTAGGGAAAAACAGAGGGCAGGGAGATAGGATGGTCTGAGGTGGATGAAAGTAAGTGCAGGGGTTAGCAGTACACAGATGATCATGGTGAAGTTTCTTAAAACTAGCATGGGTGGGAGCTCGACTAATAGTTTGGGGTATGGAATTCCAGTACATTGGAGCCGTGTATGAGAAAGCATGTGTACCCATATTGGTTTTGCATCTAGGGATATGAAGAGGGTCTTGGTCAGCAGAACGGAGCCCATAGTTGAGAGGTTGTGAGTGCAGTAGAGAGGTGAGGGATAGGGGGAGGCTTGATTTGGTAATGCAGTCAATCAGTGAGCCATAGTACTGGAGTCAATGGGCAGAGGGGCAAGGCCAGTTTAGGCCAGCATAGAGCGGACAATGATGTTTGTAGTCTGTGGATGCAGAGGCGTAGCGGTAGATGCTATTATAGGTGGTGTCCCATTTATGGAGGGATGATTTAGAGGCAGATAGGTAAATGGCTGAGCCATAGGCCAGGGCTGGGAGTAGAATGCCTTGTGCCATAGCTAATCTAGCTGATGGGGAGAGGGCATAACTAGTATGGTAGGCACCTCCTATCTTAGCATTGACAGATTTATAGGTGGTAGCAATGTGCAGGTCAAAATCAAGAGATGTATCAAGAGTAATGCCCAAATATTTAAAGGATCTGGCACTGACCAGTGGAGAGCCATCCGCACATGAGATTTTGAGGGCATGTTGGTTTGCTTTAAGTCTGGCAGGTGAGCCAAAGAGCATGGAGTATGTCTTGCTTCTATTGAGAACAAGTTTGTTCTCTGTTAGCCAAGATTGAATGTTTGTGAAGTCCGAGGCAAGAGGATGGTTTATGTCGGTGATGTTTCTTGCACTATGGTAGATGACTAGGTCATCTGCATAGAGCAGAGATGAACAGGTGGATGCAAGCAATGGGATGACATTAATGAAGACTGAGAATAGCAAGGGGCCAAGTATAGAGCCCTGGGGCACGCCAACATGTATAGATGAAAAGTCTAATACGGCTGAGTTGAAAACTACTGCCTGCCTTCTGTCAGTCAGATAGTTATTGAACCAGGCCACTACATCAGTGGAGAAGCCTAGGGAGCATAGATTAGAAAGAAGAAGGGAATGGTTAAGACTCTAGCTATTTTCCAGATATTAGGAACTAGACCATGGCATAGAGATAGGTTAAAGACTTTGGTTAGGGGAGATGCTATGAGTGGGGCAGCAGCTTTTAGGAGCCTTGGTTCCAGACCATCAGATCCTGAGCTGATACTGTCAGGGATGGAGTGTAGCAGTTTTAGAACTTCTGCTCTTGTAATGCTCCAGAACCTAAAGGGAGGATGCATGTGAAGAGGTTTAGTATCACCAGAGGGGGAAGCAGTGTGTGCATGTGGGAAGGAAGCCAGGTAGCTGGTTAGGCCTGAGAAGAGCCAATTGAAACAGTTGGCAATAGTCATTGGATTATTGCAGTGTATGCCATTTATCAACATATTACTTGAGTGGACCGTATGATTAGCTCCAAGGAGGATTTTTATGGTTGACCAGAACTTCTTAGAGCCCCCTGCAGCTTTTATAAGCAGGTCTTTGCAGAAAGAGCTTTTAGCTAATCGAATGTTTCTTTTGCATGTGTTTTCTCAGAGATGGGTAGTTGTTATAGTCAGTCTGAGACCCAGAGGCTTTGAAATGCCACCACATTTTGTCCCTTGCCCTTATTTGTGTGAGTACATCTTTGGTTAACCACTTAGTCTGAGTTCCAAGAATACAACAAGTGACACGGGGAGCATGGGTGTCTTGGAGCAGACCAACCTGGGCCAGGAAATAGTCTAGTGAGGACTGGGTATTAGCAGAGGTGTAGATGGTTGACCA
Source organism: Neoceratodus forsteri (assembly GCA_016271365.2). Taxonomy (NCBI): domain Eukaryota; kingdom Metazoa; phylum Chordata; order Ceratodontiformes; family Ceratodontidae; genus Neoceratodus; species Neoceratodus forsteri. The sequence goes on along the minus strand of CM057456.1, from coordinate 663,896,536 downwards.
ATCAATCAGAGAGAGATCATGTGTAAACTGTGTTACGTTTAAGTTGGCCAAGTTGCAGAAGGTGATGAGTTTTGGAGGAGGAGAAGGTTTACTGGTAGAGCACCAGATGCAGTAGATTGGGGTGTGATTACTTAGTGCATCTGCAAGAGTGCCTGCACAGACTATGCTGTCAGGGTGATTTGTAAGGACCCAGTCGATAAATGCACTAGTCCGAGGGGGAGCCATGACCCTGTTTGGGTCTGTGATTAGTTGGTGAAGGTTGTAGCCTTGTACCATGGTATGAGAGGACTGGTTTGATTTACTAGTCCAGTTTATATTGAGGTCCCCCAGTATAAGGACTTCATTTCGGCCAGTGGTGCTGTCCACTTAGGAGAGGAGTTCTTCAAGACCAGTGCTACCACCAGAAGGTGGGTTATAGGCACAGACTGTGTGTAATTTCTTGGAGTCTAGCTGAAAGGTTGTGTGGATTGCTTCACAGTGAGTTAGGATAGGCAGGACGTTGTGGGATAGTAACAAATGTGGTTTATAGAAAATAGCAACATCACCTCCACGCTTTGTTAAGGGTCTGTCTTGTCTGATTAGATTGTAATTTGGTAGGGAGCAGAGGGGATCTGGGGTGGAGGGTTTTAGTCATGTTTCAGATAGGTATAGGATATCAGGGTGATATTGAGTAATCCAGGCCTCAAGTTCCCCTATGTTACGAAGAAGGCTTCTGATATTCAGGTCTACAAAGTGAAGGCCCTTTGTGTCATTCCAGTTTGTATTAATGTGCGATGAGTTACTTATGAGCCCGGAGTAACAGGTACCACAGCTTGCTATGGATGAAAGGGGTAGCCAGAGTGGGGTTTAGCAGTAAGGATTTATGTAGAGTATAGGCTAAGTGTAGATGAACTTGTAATGGATAAGAAGTGGGGACGTGTCACTGGGCATTTGAAGTGGCATACGCATAATGGAGAGCCCCAGAGACATGAAGGTAGGTGTTATGATGGTTCCTGGTTGGTGGGTAGTATGATAAAGGGAACCATATGAGGGTAGAAAAATAGAAACTAGCTGGAATATTGTACAAGGATTTCTGGCCATGTTGATTTTAAATGATTGGGTCATGAAGTGGGGTGTGTAGGAGGGAGACTCGATTTGGAAATAATAAAGTTATTTGCTAGCAGAGTTATGATAAGGGAGCAAGAAAGATGGAAACAAGTACCAGGTGCCCTCTAGCAGTCAAGAAATATAATCTGCCAATGGTGAAGTAAGGAGAAAGTTAATTTACTTCTGGAAGTGGTCTACGCTAAGCCTCACCCTATATTAACCAGTGCGGCTAAGGGTAGGAGTGGTGGGGGTGGGTGGGGAGCAGTAGCGTAGTGACTGCGGGGAAGCAGCACCTGGCAAGCTCGGAGCAGTTCTTGCAGTACAATTCAGCTGCTGGCGCTGTGATTTGAATTATAGAGCAGCTGCTCACTTAGTAAATGTAGAGCGAGGAGAGTAGTTCTAACAGTTAATTTCAGTCTCCCGATGCGAAATAAATTTCAGCAGCTGCTAGCATTGACTGTGCAGAGAGAGTTGTGCAGTTCTTGTACTGATTTCAGAAGGGGAAATAAAAGCGTTCAGTATGCGACTAGCTTCTCAGCCTCCATCCTAGGCTGCTGGCTATGTGAATTAAGTTACAGCAGCTCTTTGCTATTAGCAGCAGGGTTCCTTTCTAGCACTGTTCAGCCATCCAGTGGTATTAAGAAGAACTGCTAAAATAGGGACCGAAATGTAAATGGAGTTTTACTGGGGTTTTACCAATCAGAAAAAAGAATTTTAAAGTTTTCTCGGTCTCTACAGCTAGGTCAGCAGCTTAATTTTTTTTTAGAAATAAATATTGAGTTACTACAAGCTAATCTGGCATGTAATTCAGTATTAGCCACAGAAAAATTCAAAATCCAGGTTTTGGCGCCATGTTCAAGTAAGTGACCAGTAGCTGAGATACAGAATTAAATTACATTTCAAAGTCCCCACCTAGTGAGCACACATTTAGTATAATGGTTTAAGTAGTACAGTAGCTGGTGCGAGTCCCGTGCATTTATGCAATCATTTTCGGCAGTTTGAAACAGGGCAGAGATCCAGGTGAAAATGGTGCCAAAATTTGAACACCAGACAAAGGAATGCAAAGCTATGAGGCGCTGCTGGGATTGGTGAATTACCTTTAGGATAGGAGCCTTGAGTCGTCGTGGGGAGATTGCTCCAGGGCAGGGTGTGCCCTCCTGTAGCTGAGGCTAAGGAGAAAGAAAGAGGGTGACCACACTGGTTATATAGGGAAGGAGGGGGAGGAGACAAAGTGCAGTTATTTGAGAGTTTTTAGGGAGGGGGTGGAGAGAGCAAAGTAGGTGGTGGGATAGGGCAGAGAGATAAGTCTTAGTCACTCTAAATTACAAATTATACAGTGCAACAACTCTGGGACACACAGTATTCAAAACATTTTAAAATATGGTACTGAGCAATCTGAGGCAGTATTACTTAAGTGATGCACTAAACAAACATGGGCAAAGACCGATTCAGTATCACTCTATATTTATCTTACATTTTCTACACGGAGTGTGTGCATTTCAGCAGTCAGTTTAGATCTTAGTAGTTTAGGGCGGCAGCACCCGGCAAGCTCGGAGCAGTTCTTGCAGTACAATTTAGCTGCTGGCGCTGTGATTTGAGTTATAGAGCAGCTGTTAACTTAATAAATGTAGAGAGAGGAGAGCAGTTCGAACTGATAATTTCAGTCTCCTGAAGTGAAATAAATTTCAGCAGCTGCTAGCATTGACTGTGCTGAGCGAGTCGATCAGTTCTTGTACTGATTTCAGAAGGTGGAATAAAAGCATTCAGTACACGACTAGCTGCTCAGTCTCCCTCCTAAGCTGTTGGCTATGTAAATTAAGTTACAGCAGCTCTTTGCTATTAGCAGCAGGGTTCCTTTCTAGCACTGTTCAGCCATCCAGTAGTATTAAGAGAAACAGCTAAAATACGGACCGAGATGCAAATTGAGTGTTACTGGGGTTTTACCAATCAGAAAAAAGTGTTTTAAAGTTTTCTCGGTCTGTACAGCTAGGTCAGCAACTTAATTTGTTTCTAGAAATAGATATTGAGTTACTACAAGCTAATCTCATGTGTAATTCAGTATTAACCACAGAAAAATTCAAAATCCAAGTTTTGGCGCCACGTTCAAGTAAGTGAGATAGAGAATGTAGTAAAATTTCAAAGTCCCACCTAGTGAGCACACATTTAATATAATGGTTTAAGTAGTACAGCAGCTGGTGCGAGTCCCATGCGTTTATGCAATCATTTTCGGCAGTTTGAAACAGGGCAGAGATCCAGGTGAAAACGGCGCCAAAATTAGAACACCAGATAAAGGAATGCAAAGCTATGAGGTGTTGCTAGGACTGGTGAATTACCTTTAGGATTGGAGCCTTGAGTCGTCATGGGGAGAGTGCTCCAGGGCAGGGTGTGCCCTCCTGTAGCCGAGACTTTAGGATAGGAGCCTTGAGTCATCATGGGGAGAGTGCTCCGGGCAGGCTGTGCCCTTCTGTAGCCAAGGTTTAGTAGCCAGTCCTTGAAGTAACTGCAGTTAATTATTATTTATCATGTTGTTTGGGAAAATAAATTTAAATGCAAATAAATATTTTAAATTTGTTAAATGAATTTGTTCATATAGGTTGTAGGCCCATGATGTAACAGATAAATGAGATTAGAAATGCACAGCACACTGCACCTTTAAATTTTCTTTGCATTACGGAGAATAATAGCCTTCAATAGATGTAATCAAAATAACAATGTAATAGTGACATCATCACATTTTGTATTACAAATTGGTGATTACAAACATTGGGTACACTCCCTAAAGAGCCCCTGACATCGTTGTTACAACTTTGAGAAAATGTAATGTTTAGCACAAGTCAGCTTATTTTTTAATATTGTTTCTGTATTTCTCATTCTCCTTTATTAGTAAGGACATTTGCATGTAAACAGGATTGCTGCCCTATTTGTTCTGGCTGCTTGCCCACATATGACATCACAGTTCTATTTATGATATCACAATCTGTTGCTGTGGCGATAATTATGATGGCATAAACAGGGTATAATTTATTTCTTTATTTAAAAGTTGGTAACCAGGAAAAGCATCATGACCATAAGCTTGTTTCCAGGTACAACCAGGATTATGATGTCATATGTAGGATAGCAGAAAGAGCAGATAAAGTCTAAGGGACAGTAAGCTTCTTTTGTACAGCTGTCCTCTGTATTAAAGAAAAAGGTAAATAATTATAGAAAATACCTGAAATATGAACTGAACTGTGTAAATCTCATATTTTTTCCAAGTTTTTCTAACAATGTCAGGGGCTCTCTAAAGAGGATCTATTGATTGAAGCATAGGGGTGGGTTGCCTAGTGAGGCTGACCTGTTTCGTGTTTGATGGCATTTGTACTTTAATAAAAGTTTAATCTTATCTAGAACTCTTTCGCAGTGCTGTCTACTTTTGGGTTAAGCAGCACTCTGTTTTTGGTGGACTGACTGTTTTGGAGCTCGGCAGGCTCTATCAGTGGGGCACCTATGTTAAAACACTGTGCACTGTGTTTTTTCAGGGCTTTGTGACATAATACTACCCTGCCCAGACAGCTGCGGGTGTCCATGTGGGGATGTGCCACATGTGAGCCATAGCTGTGCAGCTACAGTTCCGCAACACATGCATAGTGTGGGGTAAGCGTGCTGGTGCTACCACGCAGGATGGAAGTCCCCATAGTGACGACAGTCATAGTCAGACAAATGGGAGCCCATGGCACTGACAGGGGCTTCATATTGGATGTTGTCATAGCACGGGGGTAGAGTTTCAGGGTGGGGGGGTATGTGGATGATGGGCTCATGGACAATGTATTTGGGAAGCCTTATTGTACGCTGCACAGGGGACATTGATAGGGAATGTTGCACATACATTGGCACATGACATGCACAGCAGTGCATAACCTGGGTCCCCACAAGACTGCCTATAGCATCCTACTGTTGTACATTACCTTTGCCCCACTGGGGGTACTACCCTCTCTCCACCCCATCCCTCCTTGACACCATCACCCTGGGATGGCCACTATACCCATTAGTCTAGTCCAACCATGCTGGATACCACGATCTGTGTCAGCATGAGGTATGGTGGCTGGTGTGCTGTTCATGTGTCCACTGCCCTTTCGTATAGGTATACCATCACATAACACTTATGCAGGTCCCTCCTGTTGGTGTGCAACTGTGTCACCACAGCTACCACTCATTATATAGACACACATCATCTCTCACTGGTAAATGTTATCTTGTCTGCCATGACCACACTGTCCCTACATTGACCACCCCCCCCCACAGCAGTCAATGGCCTATACCTGTTTGGTGACATATGGTGTTGTCCCCAGAGAACCTGCTCTGTTGGCCTTGTAACTGCCATATTGACCATCCATACACCTTCACATGGCTCTCTATCACATAGGTGGGTTGTGCAGTACAGCACCTGCCACTGTATACCGGGAATTGGCCCATCACCCAAATTAGCTACAGGGGTTGCGGTACCACTCTCTTTTGCTGTACATACCCTTCCCAATGCAGTCCCGCAGCCTTACAATATGCTCTGTAGCAGTGGCACACCTATGTGGACCAGTACAGACCATACCTCTGAGGTTCACAGCCCCGGCCTGACTGCTGCATCACCCCTCTGCCATGCAGTACTGTCTGTCTGGAGGATATGCACATTATATGCATCACCATGCCCAGTCGCTGGTCACAGTTCATTGTTACATCCTGAGACACTTGTCTGGTGTGTGCATGGCACCCTGCCATTCCACAGATCCTATACTGTACATCACCTATACACAGGGCCCACCTTCATGTCATACCAGGTTATAATGTTGTACGTTTAATAGCATACGATATTATGCCTAACACAGAATAGTGCTGTAATTTACAGTGAGTGGTGCAATACCGCTAATACCGCTATATGCAGTATTGCACCACTTGCACTATCCCAGGTAGAGGATGAGACCTCTGTTGGAATGGGGTTCTGTCAAGCAGCTGTCATGGCTCAATGGACTGAGCCACTGAAGCTAGGAACCTAGGTATTATGTCTGGTACTGGGTTTGATTCCTGGTTCCAGACATTTTTTTTTTGTACTTTGTGTCAACTTATCCCACCCCCCACCCCAATTCAGAATCCTTATTGGGGGTTAGGGGGTACAAATAGATGCCTCTCTCTCTTTGCATCAAACTGACCTCTAGATTATGCCACATGCAAAAATAGTGGTGTACTGGCAGCGCAATTTCTGCATGCAGCATAATGTCTTGAGACATTATGACCCCGTGCCCCTTCATGTGTGGTGTGTGGCACCCCTGCCACCGCTGCTGTCCACAGTGTTGCTGATGTACATGATATATGGGCTAGGCCCCAAGGCACATGCCTACATTTCGCCTCTCATGCCCATGTCACATTCGGCATCAGTCTATGACCCAGAGTCCTATGACCCCCCCCCCACATAGTCAGTGAGCTACCCATGTCCAAGGCCCCTGCTTTTCTGCGGCACATTGGGACCAAGTTCTGTGGCAAGATAACCATTTGCTGCACAACATCTGTGGCAGTGGTTTGTAATTTCTGCTAACGTTCTGTGGCACTAACAAACTACCACATCATAGTGCCAGCTTGTTATCCTAACTTCATGTCCATGGCAATGGTTATAGCAATCAGGATGGGGGAAAGCACAATAACACTAGTTCAAAAAGTAACAGACTTCTAGAAATAATTTTATGCCTAAAAAAGAAAAAAGATCTATCCCTTGAGGTCCTAGCCTATTGCATAAGTGAAATCAATCAATCAATCAATCAAAATCTTTATTTATTCAGGCGAACATCATTGAGCAAAGCTCATTTACAAGATGGACCTGAGTGGTCATACAAATGAGGATACAAGTATTATTACATAGACAAGAATAGAATAAATAGCAATACAATGGCATGAAATGATTATATACAACAATTTACATATATACAAGTAACAATAGAACCATTTAGCCTGTAGGAAAAAAAGAGGACAAAGGGTATAGCAGTCCTAAAATATAAGTTATATGGTCTAAACTAGTTTTTAAGTGAATATAATAGGTGATTCGGGAGAAAGAAATTGAGTTAATATAATGGATAGAAAAGGGAGGTTTAGTTGGGTCAGATAGGTGGGGATTATGCTTTATAAAAGCAATTGCAGAGCTCTGGAAAAAGAGGAGAACAATCTTTTGAAGGATGCCAGAGGTAGTAGGCTATCTAGCTTCATGGATTTTTGAGAGAGTTCCATGCAGCTGCTAAGGAATAGCTGAAAGCAGCCCTCCCATACCGGTGCAGGCATTGGGGACCTTTAATGTGATGAGTTTACTGATCCTTAAGGTGTATGGCCTGGTTGTAATTTGGGTAAAGCAATCAGTGATATAGGTCGGTAGTTTGCCTGTTAACGCTTTGAGTATCCAGATAACAGCATTCCTATTTCTTCTGTGTTGCAATGATGTCCAGTTGACTGCCATATAAAGGGAGCAATGATGGGTGTTGGAGGAAGGTCAGTAATAAATCTTATGGACCTGTGATACAGGGTGTCCAGCTTATGTAAGAGATGACTTGAACAATGGCAGTAGAGAAAATCAGCATAATCAATGAGGGATAGGAATGAGGCCTGAATTAACCTTTTTGGAATCACTGTTTAGGTAATGTTTTATTCTAAAAATAGTCCGAGCCTCTGTCTTAGCTTTTAAGTAACTCTTCAATATGGACAGAATAGTCAAGCCTGTTATCTATCCAGACTCAAGGTATTTGAAGTTATCAACAAATTCAAGTTTCTCTCAAGTAAGGTGGATATATGTAGGGTGTTGGATGCTGGGGTAGTGGTAGTACAACTCTTTGTGGTAAAGAACATAGCTTTGTTTTTTGCATTTAGAAGTAGTTTTTGTCAAGTAGATTGTGCTGCAGAATGGAGAATTCGGATTGTAGAAGTTCACAGGCTTTGGAAGGTGAGGGATTGCTGACATACAATACAGTATCATCAGCAAACAGATGAATGTTAGATTGAGTGAGGTTGGCATCAATATTGTTTATATAAATAGCAAAGAGGATAGGGCCAAGAATAGAGCCTTGTGGTACACCTCTTAGCAGAGGTTTTGAGGTGGATAGGTAATTTCCATTTCTAACCAGTTGTGACCTATCTGAAAGGTAATCCTTAAACCAGTTGAGTGATAGGGAATCCAGGCCTAATGAGTTAAGGGAGGTGAGTAATAAGTCATGATCCACTGTGTCAAAGGCTTTACTCAAATCCAGAAACACAGCACAGGTAAAATTTTTTTGTCAAATTAGTCTGCCAATCGTTGGTTACCTTGGCTAAGGCAGTAATGGTGCTATGCTTTGATCTAAATCCAGATTGTGCAGAATTTAGAAGGTTATTGTTATCCAGATAGTCCCTTAACTGAGAGTTTACTAGTTTTTCGAGCATCTTAGATAGTACTGGTAGGATGGAGATAGGTCTGTAATTGTTGAGATCCCTAGTATCACCAGATTTGAGTAATGGAACTACTTGAGCTGTTTTTCAAGTAGATGGAATGGATCCAGTAGTTAGGGAAAGATTGAAGAGATGAGTAAGGGGCAGATAAGACATGGAAGCAATTTTCAGGAAATAGGGATCCAGGAGTCTGCACCTGCACTTTTAGTTGTGTCTAAATTAGAGAGGAGATCTTCCACTTCTTTCATGGATATTGGGATGAAGGAAAAAGTTGAAGTGGCCATTTGTCCCAAGTAGTTTGCAGGTTCAAGGAAGATCTCAGGATATTTGCAGGTGATGAGTCAAATGCTAGGCCAGCAGTGGTGAAGTGAACATTGAAGGTATTTAAGATTTCTTGTTTACCTGTAATTTCTGTGTCATTTAGTAGCAATTTGGTGGTTAAGGCAGGAGTAGAATTCTGGCCCAGAAGTCCTTTTATTGTACCCCAGAGTCTGGATGGGTTATTGTAGGAGGCATCCAATTCAGCTGTATAGTAGGCAGTTTTGGCAGTTCTTATTTTTTGTACATGAATTCCTTGCTTTTCTGAAATTTAGCCAATCACTGGTGTCCTTTGTTTTCTTGCCTTTTCCTGACAGCTCTCTGGTTCTCAAGGCTGCTTTAAGCTCAGAGGTGAACCAAGGGCAGGATTTTACCTTAGTTCTGATACTGGTGATAGGTGCATGAATATTGAGAACATTGGTGATAATATCCTTTAAAGTCTGGAGTGCTGTTTCAACAGAGGTTGTAAGATAGAAATCTTGCCAATATATTGTAGTACTCAGGTCATGGAGGTAACCTGAGATATTGAAATTCTTTTGACCTTTTGAGGATAAATTCTGCAGGATTTGGTGGTTTGAGTGTGGATCTTATGCCAGCTATAGGGTAATGGTCACTCACATCACTTGGCAGTACTCCTGCATGTGAGTATAAGTGAGGCTTGTTTACCAACATAATATCCAGGAGTGAGCTGTTGCTAGATTTCTTGATTAATCCTAGTTGGGTCTTTAATCAGCTGTGTGAATCCATAGGTGTCACAAAAGGTTATCAAAGGTGCAGATACATTAGACAACCAGTTTAAATTCAAATCACCAAGGATGACGGTATCTTCAGGGCCTTGGTTGAGAATTGACCCTAGGTGAGAAAGCAGTTTAAGGCCTGCAGAGGGCCTATAGCATCCAATCAGTTTAAATGGAGCGAATTAGGAAGGCAAATTTTGATTGATAAACATTCAAATTCATTTGGCTCAGATGTGTTGATGAGGCAGGTTGCAGAGATGGTGTCCTTAATGTATATGGCCACCCCACCACCCCTGGAAGGGCGATCTGCTCTGAAGAGCTGGTAATTGGGAAGGTTTACAACACTGTCTTTTGTTGTAGGCCTGAGCCAAGATTCAGAGATGACCAGGAAGTCTGGAAGAGTATGTGCCACCCAAGCCTGTATTAAGATGAACTTTTTTAGGAGGCTGCAAGCATTGAAATGTATGAGACTTAGTCCTTTTATGGTAGTGGCTCAGAAGGGAAGATAAATTGACAATGGGGCCAGGATTAATCTCAATGGTGCCAATGCATAAAAGGAGGTAGAAGATTAATTTGACTAGGGCTCCAAGGGATAGGGATAGAGAGTGATCAGAGCATTTCCTCTTAATCCTAGATGCACACTGTGTAGTGGGAGATGGTGCTGTTATATAGGTGTGTCTTTATCATAACATAGGAGTCTGATGGACAGGCATAGAGGGTTTTATAGATCCAGGATACATGTAAAGGGCTAGGGAGAGCTGGATTGTTAGAGAGGCTTTATGTGGGATACCCCAGGGTTGCAGTGTAATAGTGGTTCAAAGTGAATAAGGAATAGATGGTTGTACATTGTGGATGGCAGTGGAAAGCAGAACATACTCATTAACTTATTCGTCATGACAGGGGTATAATATGATTATCATAATGGAATGGGGAGATGAGAGGCTAAGGAGCAAAAGGAAACAAGTTAGCATTATCTGGAGTAGGTATGGGTTAACAGAGAAGGAATTAGATGTGAGTGGATGAGAGAAATGGCGGGAAAAGGTGTATAAATACAATTAACCAAGAGGGGAGGGGGCGGGCAAAATTTTGCGGCTTTGCCCGTGACCTTTCACCTGCTTCTCCCGGCCTCCTGGAATCTTGGTCGGCTGGAGGTCACCGGGCCGCCGCTGGAGGCTCGCTGGAGCCCTTCTGCGGCTGGAGCTGAGGGGCAATGCCGCTGCAAGTCAGGGGACAGAGAAGGCAGTGAGAAGGCAATTTTATTGCAGGCAATCTGCAATTAGGTGCAAGAAACAAGAATCTGCACAACAAAAGACTGGGAGGGTTTGGGGGGGGGTTAGGCGCCTAAGCGTCTAGCCCACACAGATCCCCAGAAAAGGCTGAATCACTAGCAAACATCACATCAAAACATGTTTAAATTACCCACAATTTTTAAGTAAAAACAGCTCTTTTAAGGAAATTAACACAAGTTACAGCTAATCAGAAAAATCCATCCAGAAAAGTGTTGCAGAGTCCAGCTAAAGTCAATGGGAAAGGCGCACCAATCGGAAGCAAGGCAGAGACAGCGGTCGCTTCCCGATTGGTTGCGGCTTTGCCCGTACCTTTCACACTGCTTCTCCCGGCCTCCTGGAACTCTTGGTCGGCTGGAGGTCACCGCCCGGCCCGCTGGCCTCGGGACCCTTCTGCGGCTGGAGCTGGAGGGCAATGCCGGCTGCAAGTCAGGGACAGAGGAGAAGGCAGTGAGAGGAGACACTATTGCAGGCAATCTGCAATGGGTGCAAGAAACAAGAATCTGCACAACAAAAGACTGGGAGGGTTTGGGGGGTTAGGCGCCTAAGCGTCTAGCCCACACAGATCCCCAGAAAAGGCTGAATCACTAGCAAACATCACATCAAAACATGTTTAAATTACCCACAATTTTAAGTAAAAACAGCTCTTTTAAGGAAATTAACACAAGTTACAGCTAATCAGAAAAATCCCAAATATGCAATATGCAGAGGGGACCTTATGTGATAAATAAGATATTTCTATATTCATGCTGTCTGCACCACTCGTAAGGTCCCCACTTTGTATTACTTATATATTTATATGCAGTCTGTAACATACATAAAAGTGTGTGTGTGTGTGTGTGTGTGTGTGTGTGTGTGTGTGTGTGTGTGAAATTTTATCCTCATTCAAACAGGTCCCTTTGGAAATGGAATAAACAGAATAGAGGAGATATTGCAAAACTCATTTTTCCTGCTAACCTGCTTCCCTGACACACTACATAATGCCATCAGGCTATGACATGCATATGAACCCATTGTGAGATTAAAGCTCTCAGGTCCATCACAATATGTCCCCCATGTGACAGAACACTGTGCCATACATTTCCAGGCTCAGAGAAGTGATGTTTTCCCCAATCCTTGTGCTGCCCAGCCAACTCCCAGAGCTCATCTCTGAACTCGAGTTGCCGGCATGGGAACACAACATGCTACCCTTTGGCCCAACAGCTGGCCCTGCACACAACATTTCTCCATAAGTTTTAGGTGATTCTATCACCCAAAGACAATATGTAATCAATTACCCTGGCAAAAATGTTTACAGCGCAATTATTTATTTAACAGGTCTATTCTTTCAACAGGTCTACACATTATTATATTCCACTTTTCTGGGCATAATTATTTTTCTTAAAAATGACACTTTAATTCATTTTACCAGTTATTCATTTCAGACGGTATCTCTATATCTTAAAGGCAAAAATAAGTTTGTACAAAGTAAGGTATGGACTTAACAGCTCTATACTATTGTCAAAGTTTTGTTTAAGTTGGCCCTAGTGTAATAATGTAGGACTGAAAATTGTATTAGGCTGTAGTGCAGGTTGAGCAAATATCACCATGCCTAATGTACTGTGCCACTGCTTGTGGCAGTGGGAACTGTGGTAGATAAATGACTATTCATTTCTGGGGCAGAATGTAACCATTTAAATAGTTAATTTATGATGTGATATCACTGATAACATCCCATTCTGAGCATAGAGGGGGTTTGGATATAAAAAGAGGGAAAGGGAACCAGGTTCTATGGATAAACAGAAATATTAATAAAGAATCACCAAGAACAGTGAATTCTGTGGCATTGCAAAAGTTCTTCAGTAGGTTGCAAGTTCTGTGCAAAATTCTGCAGCCACAGCATTTTAGGGGCCTTGCCCATGTCAATAAACCCCAGCAACCCCTGTACCCATCTTCTTCCACCACATTCCACCATATAACATTCAGACTATACCATGCAGTTCAGCAGTCCTCTATATCCCTGGTATGATCCCTGGTCACTGCCTACAAGAGCCCCCCCCCCTTCACTGGCCCCTGTCTCTGCTCCACATCCCCAGTGCTGTCACCTGCCATCTATCCCCCTCCACACCATCCTACATCTGCAGTATGGGACAGCACAGTATGCTGGCTTCCTGTGGCACATGTGTATGGTACATGGACCAACATGGCTGTTACTATTGGGGCACAGGGACCACGCACACCATGTCTGGGTGCACTGGCAATGTGAACAGGTTAGTATTGCTGCTGCTGTGAGACACCCCCCTGTACCTAACTAGCAGTCCACATAACCTGCCATAATTCCAGCACTGCACAGGACTGTGCATGTGTACATACAGTGTATATGACACTAACCCTGATGGCTCAGCCCTGCTGCATCCTCTGCTATGGTCACTGCAGCATCCATGGAGTTCTACTATGTTATGTGAGTTGGCTGTCACTGGGTTGCACATCAGTGGGATAGTGAAGGTATACATAAAGGTTACTACATGTCTCCCAACATTCATGGCAATGACAGCTGTACAGTACATGTGTCTTTGTGCAGTGCTGCTTACCTGTCTGCCACTGATGACCACTGTACATGGTGATACCAGCCTTCCATCCCACGTCCCTGAAGCATTGCATGGTGTCTGCCTCCTAGAGAACCAGATCATTCCATCTATGTTTTAAGCTGCCTTCGACGTGGAACCTTTGTAAATGAGCAGTTCCTGCTCAAAGGTATTTGTAATCCTAGATTTCAATAAAATAAAATAAAATAAGCTGCCGAGTTTCCATTCCACTTGACCCCCGGCAGCCTTTCTAGTTTGGTAGCTATGCCATGCCAGATTCTGTCTCTAGTCTTTGGGGAGTGCCTGCTGCTGCTGCCAGGTGGCAGTAGCACCCTGGCCAGTGCTGCACATTACTAACGAGGAGTGTTGTCCCCTCCTCACTGAAGCTTGGGGCTCTCTTCCAACCTGCTGGCACATTGCAGCTTGTTGTGTTCTGGGGCTCAGCTGACATGGTATGGTGTGAGAAGTGGTCTGTGAAGGTGGCAAGCATGTTCCTGGGCCGTTGCATGCATCACAGGGATGTTCTCATCACTCCAATGCACGCTATACTGATCTGACGCATGCTGCATCATTTCATTGTTCGATGCAGCACACATCAAAAATGTTGTGTGACCTGCCACAGCGTGCATCATTTTCCACATATTATTGTGGCATTTGGGACTACAGCCATGTAGACAGTACTGGGGGCATGCAACGCAGTACATACCAGTGCCCAACATCCCGCATTATCATGTCTTCATGTCTGTTGAGGGCCCTCTGTCACCTGCAGGCACTGCTCCACTTGACCTGTGCCCTACTGGTGTGCAGGTACATGTTACAGGCAACACCATATATATGTCATAGGGGACATGGTAGATGGCACTGCAGTTACTTGAATACATGGCCCTGGATAGCACAGGGGCCCATATTATTGTGGGCAGCAGACAGGCCACTGTTGTGTTCTTAACGACATCACTGTGACACCTGAGCTACCACTCACATGCATAGTATGACACTGTCATGGGGAGGTTCACCACCTGCACTCTTCTGAGGACTATTGTACCATATGATTGCCTGCCTCAGGAGCTCAGGGAACCTGGCCTCAGCACCTTGTGTCTCATGCCACATCTGGGATGCAGTTGTCTCTGACACTGTTCTACGCTTCAGGATGTTACATTGCAACATGTCACAGGTATTGTCTTGGATCTTATCTTGCCTCCAGTTATAATGACCAGTCATAGACACTGTGCATGTACAGTATATCGCAGCCCACTCAGATGGGTACCTGGGTGGATGCTTTTGTCTGCCGCCTGGGGATATTTTCCAGACAACAGGCACAATACATGCAACAGGGCTGACCGTTGACTGTAAGGAGCACCAGGCAATGGCAACCCTTGTGCATATCTGTCCAGAAGCAACACTCATGTTGGTGCTTATGTAATCATTTGGTCCACTCTGCCACAAACCTCTGCCTTGGCATCTTTGTGGTTCTTCCAGCCAGTGGCTGAAATGTTAGAAACAGAAACTTTGACTTTAACGGCAGATAAGGACCGCTTGGCCCACCTAGTCTGCCCATTTCCCTACCTACAGGATAAACTGCAGATCCTAGTTAACCAACAGCCAATTTCTTCTTCTCCTTGACAAGAACTGCCTTATGTCTGTCCCGTGTATTCTTGAATTCTCCCACAGTTTTATACCACACAACCTCCTCAGAAAGGCTGTTCCATGTGTCCACCACCCTCTCTGTAAAAAAATACTTCCTCACATTGCCCCTGAACTGCCCCCTCTATCTTTAAATTGTGTCCCATTGTTCTTGCACATCTCTTTTTCTGAAAGATGTTACCCTCTTGGACTTTGTTGATTCCACTGAGGTACTTAAAACTTTATATAATGTCCCCTCTCTCCCTCCTTTCCTCAAGGGTATACATATTAAGCTCCTTTAGTCTCTCTTTGTATGTCTTCTGGTGCTGAGGCTGTACCATTTTAGTTGCCCTGCTCTGTACTGCCTCTATCCTGTCTATTACCTTGGGAAATGGGGTCTCCAGAACTGGATGCAGTACTCCAGATGGGGTCTCACCAACTATCTGTTCAGACGGATAACAACTTCCTGTTTTCTGCTGGTGATGCCTCTCCCTATACATCCCAGTATACCCTCAGTCCTCCCTACTGCCTTCTCACATTGCTTGCTAACCTTATGGTCACCTAATATGATTACCCCCAGGTCCCTTTCCATTTTAGAAGGCCACATTGCTGGTCTGGTTGCATTTCTGGTGATCTCCATGACTGGCTGGGTGGCCTGCTTCCCTGCAGGCCAGCTTATAGTCAACCAGGTGGTCTGATCTACTGTTAGACATTGATTGTGGCCTGTGTAGTTGCTATGCTGCCTGTGGTTATGCTGCTCTAGTGGTGCTGTTCTCTGCTTGGGTAAAATGGCTGCTGTCCAGTTTGGCTCTGGCATGGTGTCCAGCTGCTGCAGACCATGTCCTTGTGGTCACATGCACAGGTATCACCCTGGTCACCATTCACCTCAGGAATGTGTATCCTGTGAGCAATGGCGATGTTGTGTAGAATGCAACATGCCAGGAAAACCTTGCATTCCATTGTGGGTGTGTCCTACAGGGCCCCCCTGAATCTGTAGAGGCACTGAAATTGCATCTTCAAGAGTCCTACTGTCCTCTCAATCACTGAGCATGTTGATGCATGTGCCTCATTGTGTCAACTGACAACCTCTATCTCTGGATGTCTGATTGGTGTCATTAGCTATGACTGTTGTGAATATCCACTGTCACCTGTGGGAATGGAATGTGTTGGTTAGCCTTGGTGGCATGTCTGTCTACAGTCATCCTTGCACTGGTCTATTGACTGCATGTTGTATGACCGGCCTGCCACCAGGGCATGCAGCCCTGCCTGTGATGGCACCATCACCACCGCTTCCACCCATGGCCAATGGCCCACCCCACATCCATCACATGGCATACATGTTGTACCTATGTCTGTGACACATATCAATTTGCATGATCAGTCTGCACGGTCCTCTGGCACATTGTATACAGTCTGCCTATCTGTATCACTATACACCGCACACACTGTGGCAGCACAGGATTCAACCACATGGCTCCTTTGTGGCTCACCACCAGCATACCATGTACACCTGTCTGACTGTGCATCTGACAGTGGTATATCTGATGTTGCATGGCCATACAGTACTGGTGTCTGTGTCATGCACCTACCTATCAGCCATCTACCCTGTATGTGTTTATGTTCCAACGCCTCACGCAGTCCACTGTGCCTGAAGATGTAGGCATTGTGACAGGATCCAGGGTACAGGGCAACTACAGCCAGAATGTAACCCTGGTTGTTGCATATAACTTGCATGTTCATTGCATGGTACCCTTTTCTGTTGTCATAGGCATCCTCATGAGTAGTCAGTGCATTTATGGTAATGTATGTGCAGTCTATTGCACACAGTATACAAGGGAAGTGAGCAATGATACAGAACCCCTGCTTCATGGCCTGCTGCTGTACATCCTGTGGAATGTGATAAAACTCTAAGTACTGCGTAAGAGGGCCTCCAGGAATTGTGTGAGGCACTTTGACACAGAGGACTGTGAGATGCCACCGGTCTCACCTATCAGCGTTTGGAAACTCCTGGCTGCTAAGAAACAGAGTGCAGCACTGACCTTCACATCAACTGGTATAAGATGGCCTCTGCGTGTTCTGCTCTGCAGATCCTTTTTTCAGGTCATTGTACAGCTTGGTGATTGCTGCCTTATTGAGTTGGTATCAGACTACACACTGCTTATCCATCAGGTGATTATATGGTGTCTGCCTCCAGTATTTCCATTCAACATGTCTCCTGTGGGTTATGCACTTTATTTGTGGCTTGCCTTGCTGGCCTGTTGCGGGGCTCATTTCTGCCAATTTGCGATGGCCATTAGGGCCACAGCCGCTGGCATATTGTCATGTCAGTACTCCGGTGCCTGTGCTCCTGTAGTCATGCCTAAGTTGTGACTCTGGTCTGCCTGCCAGCTGTGGGCCTCTTTATATGCTCTAGTGTCAGTTAGATTGACTCGGGCTGGACTAACAGGTGCATGCAGTCTTAAGCACACTGACAAGACCTTCCTGATTTGATCCAAAATAAGTGGATGGTGTGTCATTTTTTTTTTGCTGCAGACCACCTTTCTAACATGGCACAACCATTTTTTGGACACAAGCGTGGTGCAAGCCAGCTTGGCACATGCAGGCCTGTTTTTGATGCAGGCACCACTATAAAATCAGATGCAGCTTGCTTATTGCATCATTTTTATGGCTGTGGGCAGAGCCCATAGCCATTTTGCAATCTGTAGCTTGAAAATGGAGTTTCGTGGAACACATTTTTTTTGGACTTTCCTATGTATCCTTCCGCATCTACAAATCACTATGACAACCAAAATAAAATAATCCCTTCTGTCTGTTTAGAATGTTGGAGACATAACTCCAAACTGCTTATCTGATGGCCATTAGGAAACTGAAACGGTTTGTTAAATATTGGTTGCCAATTAAACTGGAGATTTGTTTACCTCCTTCGAAATGCAACAGCTTGCACATTTAAATGAATAGCATTTAAACATTGTTTGCTACTAACTTCAGTTGGGGATGAATATCTTTCAAGAAAAATTCATACCTCATGAATGTTACCATTTCCCAACAAATGTTTTAAAGATTTACACTGTTTTTAACCTCTCAAGACCCATCTGATAAAATGCCAGGTCTTCAGTAAACTATCCAGACTAAATACATTCATTTCTTTTTGACAGCAATGGCAGTGGCCTGTTTCCCACACATAACAGATAAGAGCTACTGAGATATTTTGTAGTAAGAGAGAGAGTGTGTGTGTGTGTGTGTGTGTCTGTGTATTTTTATTTATGTAGTTTTTGTTGACCGGGTAAGTGCACTAGACAAATTCTGCCTATTTTCAGGCCTGACCCGAGGGAGAGGGATACAGATGAATGCCAACTGATCTTGAACCAGATTAAGCTCCTACTCCTGGGCAAGGTAGACCTCATCTAACGAATTAACTGCTGACAAACCATGAGTGACACAGAAGCAAATGATCTGATACCTTTTTTTGGACCAACATAGATGTAACAAAAAGAACTTATTCCATTTATAAAATTCCTGTTCAAACAACTGCAAACAGAAGACTTTTTTTTGTCATTTTATAATATGATATACTGAGTATGTATTTACTGAGCTGCTGGATCAGAGCCTTGAAAAAATAATAACATTTATTTAACTCATTCAAGATTCCATCAGGTGGACAGAAAAAGTCTTTGAGAATTTGTCTGAAAACTAACAAGCATTAGATGCAAAAATAGCATATATATATATATATGGGATGCATGATGGGCAGGAGTGGGATATGGAAAATATTCTCACTCCTGCAGAGTGAGCTGTGTATTCTCATGAGTGCAGAAGGCAGTGAAAGCTACAACTCATGAAGGCAAGTGAGAATATCTTCCATATGCCATGATCTGCCCATCATGTGTTCGATTTATACCACAGGGGTGAGAGCTGCAGGAACATTTTTTTCTGAGTCTGTGTGTTTCCTGCTCATTCTGTGTTTGCTGTCAGTGTGTGTGTGTGTGTGTGTGTGTGTGCGTGTGCACATGTGTGTGTGTGTGTGTTCTGAATGGACTGGGAGTCAGAAACACAGGTGAGTGTGTTTTGCAAGCCTAACTGAGTGAGTCAGAGGCTCAGTGAGAAAGACAAATTGCTGCAGGTAGCACTGAGAAACAGAACCTGCTTTGTAAAAGACTTTCATTTAGAATTCAGGTTGTTTTGAAGCTGAGATCAGCAGAATCATGGGCTAGCAATGTTAGAAACACAATGGGAAATAGGCGAGAGTCTTTTGCAAAGCTAATTGAGCAAGTTGCAGCTTCAGTGAGAAAGAGAAACTTTTTCTGAAGTAGTTTCCTTTAGAATGCAAGCTGCAGTGCATTTATCTTCACTCTGGTGACATCAGCAGAGTATGGATAAATGTCGATATCCACACTCTGCTGATGTCATTAGGATTTATCTAACACAGGTTATCCTACTGAGAAAGCTCTCACCCCCGTGGTGTGTACATATATATGTATATATATATATATATATATATGGGATACATGATGGGCAGGAGTGTGATATGGAAAATATCTTCACTCCTACAGCGTGAGCTCTGGATACAGCACTCATGAGTATCCAGAGCTCACTCTGCAGGAGTGAAGATATTTTCCATAGCACATGATCTGCACATCATGTGTTTGATTTATACAATAGGGATACAAGTTTCAGAAGTATTGATATGATGTTTTGTGTTCTGTTGCTGTTTCTGTGTTTGCTGTTTCTGTGTGTGAGATTTTCTGAATGGGCTGGCAGTGTTACAAACTCTGTGAGAAAAGCTGAGTGTGTTTTACAATGCTAAGTAAGTAAGCTTCAGGCAGCAGTGAGAAAGAAACTGTTTTGTGAAGCTGTCTGTTTTAGAATTCTGGCTGCAGTCAAGCTGAGAGTATCACAGCAATGGGTTGGGAGTGAGTCAGAATATAGGAAACACCTGAGAATGTTTTGCCATGGTAATTGAGTTGGCTGCAGGCAGCAGTAAGTCATTGCACTCTCAGCCATGAGATAAATGTCAGTTCTTACATTTATCACACTCTGAGCCATAAGATAAATGTCAGCCCTTACATTTATGTCACTCTGGTGAAGATACATGTTTTCATCACACTCATTTATCCTTCACCCCATTGTATAAATATATACAGTACATATATATATATATAAATTAGAGCCAAAAAAATCCATTTAATGCATTGGTTAGGGTTGTTCCACAGTGCCAAAAGTGAGGAAATTCAGTGTTAGGGTTGAAACCCCCCCTTGGACCCCCCAGCCCACCTCCCTAACCGGCATTGGGGTGCGCATTGGGGTCATAAGCCCTAACTCTCACCCCATCACATGTGTAATGCAGCAGAAGTATAGGAGAATGGGGTGAGAGTTAGGACCGATGACCCCAATGTGCACCCCAATGCCGGTTGGGGGGTGGGCTGGGGGTCCAAGGGGGATTTTCAACCCTAACACCGAATTTCCTCACTTTTGTCGCTGTGGAACAACCCTAACTAATGCATTAAACAGAGTTTTTGCCTTAATTTCCTTCTTTTGAGAATGATAATGAGAAATAATGAATGTAATGCAGCGGTGGGACAGGGGCCCTCTGGCCCCTCGCTCCCGCCACATAATGCGGCAGCGGGAGGCCCCGCGCTCCCACCACGTGATGTCTTGTGGCATAGTAACATGAACAGCAATGCAAACAGAAGTGCTAACAGTGGTGCACATGGTAACGCAAGCGTGAATGAGAACAGAAAGGGTAATGCACACGGTGGCATATATGGGAACGGTCTGCCACGTGATGTGTTGTCACATAGTAACATGGTGCCTGCAAACGGAAATGTCAATGGCCATGGTGACTCAAAGTGAAACAGAAAAAGAAACAGTACTGTAGACACAAATGGCAAAAAATAATAGAAACGCAAGCGCAAAGGAAAATGCAAAGTATAACGCACATGGTGGCGTAGACATCAACGGTAAGTGAAACGAGTACGGAACCACAAGCAGAAAGGGCAACGGTAACAGTAATGTAAGCACACAGGCTGGTTTTCCCAAAAAGCTGCATAGAGAAAGACAGTGAGTACAAAGAATGTGTGCATAATAATGGGTATCGGAGCAGAAAATGAGGACTTGGAATACTAAATAGGTTATATCTCAGGAACCGTACGACGTAGAAGAAAATGTAAAAGTCATATGATTTATGACTGTCTTGGCTAGTTTTGTACTTAGCCCACATTAGGGGGCTAAGCATTTTTCTGACGAAAAGTCTGTATCTCGCACCGTTTCCAAGATACGGGCCCTGAAAGGCACGGCGAATGCCGTAATGTTATCTTAATGGAAAAAAAGAGAAGTTTGGAGTGCCATAACTTTGCCTGGCTGTAATATTTTCTCACCAAACCACTGAAAGACACATCTGCGGGTGGTTGGCTGTGCTCCCTCCAAATTTCAGGAAAAAAGACCAAACCGTTATTTTGCAGCAGGGTGCCAAAGGATTCCTGTAATGCATCGGGCACCGTAATGTTATCCTATGGGAAAAAGCATCAACTTTGGAGTACCATAACTTTGTCACCATGCAATATTTTTTCAACAAAATACTGAAAGGCACATCTGTGAGATGTCAGCTACGTTCCTTCCAAATATCAGCCCCAAACTCCAAACCGTTCTTTTGCAGCAGAGTGCCAAAGAATTGCTGTCTTTTTCCCACAGACTAGGAAAGTACTGTCGCGATTTGCAAAAGCTTTCGCAAAAATTTGTGACACTTTCGTGAGCATGAAAGTACTTTGCAAAAGTACTTTTTCCAGAAATATGAAAAACATATTTCTGGGGTGTTTTACCCCAAAATAAAGATATGGCTAGCATCCTCAGGGTCTGACTAGGTGAATACAAAAATAATTAGGTTGCTAGAGGGTCCCAAATTTAAATGCCAAGCATTTTTCTGATCACTGACTGAAAACAAGATGGCGGATTTGCAAAAGTAACAGGGCCATTTGCGAAAGTAAAAATGCATTTGCGACACTGTCGAACATTTTGTTAACTTTTCCCATTGACTTATAAAGTGAAATTGTTTTTTGAATAACTTTTGAACTGTTTAATATTTTTTCATGAAATCTTTGAAAGGCACATCAGAGACCCTGGCCGCATGTTCCCTGAAGATTTTGGGCGGTCAGCATAAACCCGTCGACCTGTAGGCTCAACCGTAGAATTCCAGAAAAGGAGTAAATGCACGCGCAGATCACGCTTAATAACTCCGCAGTTGTGTATCTGACTGGTATGAAACTTGGCAAATCCCAAGGCATATGGGTCTTGATCGTGTATTCCAAATTTCAGGCAAATCCGTCAAACGGTTGCAAAGTTATTAAGGTGCAAAATTTGGGGTTTAACATACAAATGGCTCCTCTACCATAGTGTGTGTATATATATATATATATATATATATATATGTGTGTGTGTGTGTGTGTGTGGAAATGTCTTTACTTTGCAATACATTTGTTTACAGGTGTTACTAGTATCTTTTGAAAGATTGTCTGACTTGTGATTACTAATTTTGAGTATGGTTCATGAAATAATGAGCTTGATCTTTGTTATATCATATAGTCCCCCATTATGCCTTATGCATAGTATATAAAGCCAAATCTTTCCAAGGCCATCTTCTATAATATTAATACTGAGCAGCAAATCAGAGCTATTTTCCTAATGAAAGACTGCTGATATAATAAATAAAGATTATAGGCATAAATAAGGAACCAGTGGCTTATGTAAAAATCTACAGGAATTTGATTCTGCCTTTGTGGGGAAAATACAAGAAAAATCAGGGCTTCTTACAGGGTACTGGTTATTTGGATATGGAAGCACTGAATATTTCTTATTCTACATTTTGTATCCTGGATAAGGCAGGGAAGATGCTACATCTCATTGTCACAGGGATGTTCGTTTACACAGTTTTGCACTGTATTTACTCAGGCTGTCCCAGATTAGATGCCATATCTTGTTTTCAGTGGGGTCATGATTTTACCATTTTTATAATGTATTTATTCAGGCTACCTAGTCCAGGACACCCATATTTAAAGAAGAAATGCAGCCCATCCTGGTGGAAAAGGGAGATGTGCCGCACAACTCCAACAATGTGCAGCAGCATGATATTCAAATGGGTGGGATGCACTGGCAGCAAGAGAATGGGCCAGGGCACACGCAAATGGTATGCTGTTCAAGTTGAGGGGGCAATCCCATGCATATGCCTTGCTGCAGCATGTTCAGTGGGAATATGCCACTCACAGTCCAGAGCACAGTAGCTCACAGTTAGGCCATGAATAGCTGGCCTAACACAGCCAGCCACCCACCCACCCACAGTCAGGTTGCAGATGTGCACCCAGGTGCACAGCAGCCTGGCAACCCTGGTGGACTAGAGGTACCCCTTTCCATCTCCAATCTAGCCAACTTCATCCCTGAAGAGCCCTATAGTGTTGGGACCCCCCAGAACCAATTACACCAGAGGAAACCATGGTTCATATCCATAGTCTAGAGGACTCCCATCCACTGCCCCTGTACACAGACACCCTCACTCCCCCCCATACCCAACCTGTTGCAAAGACTGGCACTGTCCTCCACACCCTGCCATGGCCAGTTATTGACTGCACTGAACCCAGGTTGGGGCCCTGCACTCTGCAATGACCCAACTGGCTGTACCATGCATTAGAGCACCATGCCAGCTGCAGATCCACCAGTGTATGCAGGTGTGTGTACGTCCCTGGCAGACTTGAAGAAGGAATTTACATACCTCTAATATACAGTATGCCTTACCAATGCTGTATCTTCCTGCTGTCATACAGCATTGCAAGTCCACACTTTCCCCTGTTCCCATGTAACATGCCATCCTCCGGACTGCTGAAGTATCCTGTGTGCCATGGGTGCGATATCCTGCAATGCCATTGGCAGTGTACACTTCAGGCTATAGATAGTTCATCCACAGTTCCCCAGTTGTACAAACAAATGGGAGGTCAGCTGTAACATGCCTGTTTTGGGACCTGTGTGAGTGGGTACAGTATCAGTCATCACCCACACTGAGCAGTGCAATGGCACTAGGATGATGGATCTGCATGCGAGTGTCTGAGGAGCATGGCCACCGGGTGTTATCACCCACACAGAGCTTGTGCCTAGATATAATACATTCCAGCATCCTACTGCCAGTGCTCTGCCACCTGCCAATAGAATGGTATGATCCCATTACAGAGCCAGTCGTCACAATGGGAAGGGCTGGGGGGCAGGGAGGGGGGTCTCTGTGCACTGTTCAGGGAGAGCAGAGGCCACTACACTATGGACGTGGACTGTAGATGTATTCAGGTGCAATTAGGGATGGCATTGGGGTCCCTACAATATGGAACCGATAGAGCCTGGACTCCGGTACAATCAGGGCTGGTGGAATGGGTGGGGGGTGCCACAATCCACCAGAGACTTCAGGACCTGTCCCACAAGGGAACAATCGAGGTCAGGGCTTGGGGGTGAGAGCTGCTCTGGTGCATTCATCCCCATGCCAACATGCAAATGGGCTGGTAATGAGCATGCATAAGGCCCCTTTGCACCCTGCATGCTCAATTAGTTAATTTGCATTCCTGGGCTGAATATCGCCCATGGGGCTGTGGTGCATACCGGTATGTGCCATGCATTCCCCCTGGAGGGTATTCAGTCAGGGTCACCCTGGATGTACCTGACTTGACAGCCGCCTGCACTGCAACTCCCATCCAGGGCCACATGTTCAGCAGGAACGATTACGCCCACCAGAATGAACCACAGTGTCACAGATTTACTGCATGGCAAAAGGGATTATCAACCTTTAAAACTGCATTGTTTGCTGCAGTAACTCTACTGCAGAATTCTGCAGTGCTGCGCTTCATATTGGTGGGCTTCACTGTATGCACACCCTGTTCCAGTGGTGCATCCTCTTTGAATATTGTATCAGTGCCGACCAGCACACCCTCTTTGTGCAATACTTCTGCTCATGCATTGATCCAGCACTTAATATATCCCCAGACGTAAAACATTGTTTTTAGTGTGTTCTGATTTTACACAGTGCAGCATAATATTGTGGAGATGTAGAGCCCCACTGAAAATAAGATGCCATTTCTTCTGTGAACTATCCAGACTAAATATATAGCAATCAACTGGCACATACTAGGAAAACACATTGTAAAAATGTGTAAAAGGAAGACCACATTGAAACTGCCACAGTACTGCCCCTCTCGCAGTTTCTGAACTTTCAGCTGTCTACCTTTTTGCCCAGTGGCACCAGGAGAAATTTAGATTGTTCTTGCTTGTCCCTGGCCACCCCCCCACCTTCCACAGTTACTCTCTTTCTACTCTGCCATCTCTGGCCGTAGTCTACCACCCCGATTTAATTTCTCGTCATTCCCTTTGTCCTCACCTCTCTAAAGCTAATGGTCTCTCTGTTTTCCCCCACTTAGATCCAGCCCTTGACTGGGCTCTCTTCTCTTGCAGACACGGCTCTCCTAGTCTGTCCACCCACACTGCCACTTCAGGACCCCACAGAGATTCCAGCAAAGTCAGGTAAGCCTTCATCCAGGACCGGGGAAGCCGAAAGCAGCTGTCATTGGTTGCTTGCTCAGTGCTGGAACCCCTGATTGGACTCCCATTTTGGCCTCTGCTCCTGATTGGCCCCTCTTTCTCTGTGCTTCTCTGGAGTTAGCACCCATTCATTTTCATTGCAAAGTGCCGAAAATTTGCACCTGCCCCACTCCCCTACCTTTATTAAATAGACTTCAGCTCCACCCATCTCTTCTCTGACCCTCCCTGCTTCAATCCCCATTGGTCCCTCCCAGGTTTCTACCTTCTCTTTCTCTTTCATTGCTACTACTACCCCTCTTACCCTCCCTCTCTGTTCCTCCCCCCCATTTTTTCTACTGATTTCTGCCCCTTCTCACACTCTCCTTTCTCATTCTTGGTGCCCCTGCTCTGCTACCTCTCGCCTACCTACTGAACATGTATACCCTTCCCAAAATGTTGATTTATCTCACTATTCTCACCTCCCTGCTTCACCTCTCCTACCTATCTGGAGCCTGCTACCCCTCCTCCCCTCCTACCTACCTACCAGCTAGATATCCCATATCGATACCTAGGCACACTGCATTATGAGCACTACTCTCCCCCAAGGACCTCTCAGGCCTCTGATTTTCTGCTCCATATCTCCTCCAGATTCGGCCATGGACCCTCCTATCTCCTCTGTCATACATGATGTCACTGTGGGACAAACACCAGCACCACCAAATATCTTATTGCAAGCAATAAACCCATAATCTATCCTTCAAGAAACTCTGTTTGTGCACCCTGAAGCTCCTGCTCCTCCTCCTGCTGATATTAGAAAATGTGCACCCAAACCCAGGCCCATGCTCTACTAGCACTGCCTGCCATGTGAAATCTATGGGGGGCCCAATCATCGCTACCATTAACATCTGCTGCCTGATCCCCAAGCTTGATGCCACATGAGCCTTTGTAAACCAACACAGCCCTGACATCCTTACAATTGTCTAAACATGGCTGATGCCTAAAGTTCCGGACTTGGCAATTGAACTACCAGGGTATAATGTGCATAGGCTGCATCATGTGTCCAAAAGAGGAGGGGGTTGTGCAATTTACATCAAAGACTATCTCATGGGGTGCCCCATCTCTACCGCTCTCCAAGACCCTGCAGCTCAGATCCTACCAATTAAAATACTCTTAGGTGCACACAACAAAGCCCTCACAGTTATTGCAGTTTACATCCCCCCAAAAGACCAAGGGAAAAGCCTCACAACCATCCTGTACTTTTTCAAAACCCAACTTGTAGGTGCTGAGACTATCATACTAGGTGACTTTAATATAAACTGGCATGCATCTGATGCTGCTGTCTCTTGGGATGCTATATCATCAGTTAACCTCTCACAAATGGTTTCTCCTCCACTAGAAAAAAACTACAAAACAGGCATTAGTACCCTTCTGGACTGGGTTCTTATCAGTCATCCTTCCCATATCTGCAACACCGATGTCCTTCCCAACTCACTAAGCGACCACTCCCCTGTTATCTGTAAGTGGTCAAACAAATTCTGCAAGCCTCCGCCTAAAGTCATCACCAGCAGAGTCCTCCCATGTGGTCATCTAAGTCACCTTAAATCCTGCCTCAGTCTGCATGACTGGTCTCCCATTTACCAATCTGCAAATGTTAACTCAGCTCTCAACTACTTTATCACCTCCTTCAACGCAGCATATGACTCCTACGCCCCACTCAAAGAATGAAAAGTCAAGGTGCTCTACAACCCATGGCTAACAAGTGAGCTTCTAGCACAACTAAAATCTAGAGACCACCTCTGGGCTCTAGCTAGGGCCTCTGGTGCCCAACACAACATACAGAACTACAAACGTGCCTGCAACAACTGCACAAAATCCATTCGACTACAGAAAAGTACGTACTACAGAGAAACTCTTTCCAACACCTGGGGAAATGGGTCTGACTTTTGGAAGAACATCAAAGAGGTCACAGAGAAGCAGCCCAAATCCCCCCCAAGTATGCTAAAGGTTGATGAGTCCATCACGCTTGATCCCCTGGTCATTGCTAACACCTTCAATGACGCGTTCACTGACCTAAACAGCTTTCTCCCCCTGGATTTTTTCCTGGATACTACCTCCACTACTCCTTGTGGCTATCCTACCCTTTCCAATCACCCGCCCTTCTATTTCAAAACAGTAAAGCTGCACGAAGCCTTGAAACACATCACCAAAGCAATTTCCAAGTCAAGAACTAGTGGGGACTCGCTGGACCTCAAACTGCTATCCCTCACCCTTGATGAGGTTCTAGTCCCATTAACACAAATGCTCAACCTCTCCCTTAGCTTCAGTCAGTTCCCTGACAAATGGAAAGTTGCTACAGTTACACCAGTCCACAAAAGCGGGCATAAGACCTTCCATGGGAATTATCAACCAATTTCTATACTACTTCCTCTCTCCAAGGCTCTCGAATGCATAGTGGCAGACCAACTCACTGACTACCTGGAAAAACACAATCTTTTATGTACGCAACAACATGGTTTCAGAAAAGAACACAGTACCTCATCTGCATTACTGGACTTCACTAGAGCACTACACAGCACCTTGGATAAAGGTCATCTAGCCGGGGCAGTATTTGTCGATCTAACTAAGGCGTATGACACTGTCCACCACTGTCTGCTAATTAAACAACTCCTGCTTACAGGGCTCTCTCCTGATGCTATAGCGTGGTTCAATAGCTTCCTGCAAAATCGGTCACAAAGAGTAAAAATTGCAGGTATCCACTCGGATCCCAGACCAGTCTATTCTGGAGTCCCTCAGGGGTCCACCTTGGGCCCACTACTTTTCAGCCTTTCCTTAACACCCTCCAAAATCCTGTCCTGAACAACTCATCTTCTATGCAGACGATGCTATAATCTTCTCCTCCCACAAGGACCCTGTGCTCCTACAACTCAATCTTCAGCAAGGCTCTGCCTCAGTGGAAAAGTGGTTTAGCAGACATAAGCTGGTCCTTAACCCTAAAAAAACAAGGCAATGCTTTTTAACTGCCTCACAACAGGCATAGACTTCACCCCCTCACTATTTCAACCAGCCATGGAAGCACCCTTGAACAGGTGCAGTCATTCAAATACCTAGGGATATATCTGGACTCAGATATTTCCTATAGGGACTACATAGATGGTGTTGCCAAAGTTGCCAACACACGTTTAGGCCTGCTATACTGACACAGACAACATTTCATGGTAGAAGCCCTGAAGAGCACTGTCCAGAGCTCGGTGGTCTCCATCATTGACTACGGACTAAAAATCTACTGCTCTGCTTCCGCTACTGCCCTCAAATAAATATTGACATCCCTTAACAAGGCATGTAGGCTCAGCTCTGGTGCTCACTACCTCACACATACATGTGACCTGTATGCCCAATCTGGATGGTTCAACTATCCAACTGCATAAAGTATCTAACCTGCATCATGGCAAAGAAAGTTACCATGGGCCTCGACCCTCCTGCAGTCCAAGCCTTACTGAGTCAAAGACTGAATCCTTGAAACACCAGGAGCTCTGAATCCCAGCTCCTCCAGGTCCCCTGCTGTCTCACCTCCCAGGAGCAAAGATCTTTTGCCCATAGAGCGCCCAGCTGGCTAAATGGACTCAGCCCCAACATCTCTTCCACTACCACTCTTGGCTCATTCAAATCTAAGCTCCACCTCCATCTCACTGACTCTATCTCCTGTGACTGTTACCTATAATCACCACAGTCCACTTTCTATGCTCCTCCTCCTCCCTAGCACTTATTATCCCCTTCTCCCTTTTCTCCCACTCCCTTCCCCTTCCTGACTATCCCCCATCCCCCCTCTCCTTCCCTTCATAAGCACTTCACCTTGTTATGCTTAGCTATGTTACTTCTGCTCTGTGGTGTTGACAAGGCCTCCGGCTGCTCTTTCCTCCTCTTATGTAACCATACCACACTTTGTGTTTCCATTGTCCCCTCTTCCCACCTCTCCACCCCAATCAGTATGTTACCCTGTCTTCTCCTATGTTACCTCACACTAGCACAGCTTATCCTGTCTATTACATTGTTTTCCCATTGAAACCAGCTCTGCTACCTTATTTACTGTATTGTACTGTTTTCTGACGTGGAACCTTTGTAAAAGAGCCTTGGCTCAAAGGTATGTTGTAATCCTAGACATACATAGATACATAAATAAATAAATAAATAAAAAATAAAACAGATCTGCATTGTGCAAATTCATTAGAAATAATGGGTAAAAGCATCCCAAAAGCTCTCCACAGCCATATCTGCTGTGACCAGAGTTTGTTATTTGATGCAAGCACGGTACATCATTCTCTGACCTTTGAAAATCTGGCCTCTGGAACCTGAATCAAGAAGTGCAACTCCATAGATAGGGAATGGTTTGGGGTAATACTCAGTGCAAGTGGAAGCTTGAGGGCAGTCTAGGGGAACCTGACCACAGATTGATGCAGTGCATTATTTTTATTTTAAAACGTTGTTGATTTTTTTTTTACAGCAACTTTATTTGCACCCTTGGCCCTGATGGGTTGCCACTGTGCAATGCTAACCTCTGACTGTCAATTACTACAGGTCTTTCTACAACAGGAGGGGGCTGGGCAGGATACTTAGTGGTTTTGGTGGAACCATGGGGAAACTACTGGAAATTTTTCAGTTGTTTTAACCAGGAATGGCACTTTAAGCTGAGAGCTTTTTTACAGGAGCAACCTGGGAGCACAAGAAAGTTAAGTGACTTGCTCAGGGTCACACAGTATGCAAGTGGAAGCTGTGGGATTCAAACCCAGGTCTCGTCTGCTGGATGTGACCAGAATTGCAGCTCAGAGCCTTTGACCACTGCGCTATAGTGCCTCCTTAAATTGCCTCCACTTGGCATTCATCTGTGTGGGAATGTGAAGGGGTGAGGGGCAGATGCAAAGTGGGGTGCTAGCACACACTTGAGCAGACTCGACAGATCATGTGGCCTTTATCAGCTGGCAAGTAAGTAAGTAACTAACATGCTCACATGCACTAGACAACTTTACTTTTGTTTAAACAAATTCATTGTCCACACACAGGTCTCCAGGCAAGTAGCAGGAATTTATTTTACTCTCAATACACTCTCCGATGGCATTTACTTGGTACTACCACAATCAGCTCTCCCCATCCCAGTAGTTACATACTGGCTTGGGCTTCTGATCACATTTTCCACTGCTCATACTCTCAAAGGCATGTTACATTACATCCTAATAAGATCCTACCCCAGTGCTCTACCCTCAGTTACCAGATGTGAGGCAGACAAGCAATATGTGAGCTCCATTAGGAAAAGTACAGCACTTAGTCAACATGTGTGACCTTCCCCAGGTGTATAGGGCATCAACAAATATGGGAAGATTTGTCTTGCCCCCACTGTATGGCTCTACTGCCACTACTCAATCTCCTCCAACTTCCTGGATCATATCTGGGTGCTGTGTTCCATATGAGCACTTCTCCTCAAAGGCTAACTATCTCTTTCTCTTTCAGGTCCCTACCCTTGCTAGTTCCAGTCCTAATTATTTTGTCACTCTTCTCACTTTAAGTACAGCTCTCTCTCTCTCTCTCTGCCATTTTTTCCCTCACAGACATTTATACTTCTATGAACTTGTGAACTTCTCTTTTCTGGCCTCTTGCCCTATTGCAGATTGTTCCCTTCTCTCCAACAGCTCAGTGACTGACTGTCTGTCTGTCTGCCCCCCCCCCATCCCCCACTCCATTCTCGCCTATTACAGCTAACCCACTGGGGACTAGAACCTGACAGGCAAGGCGACCTGAGGAATAACCCAGACCTGGATACCTGCCTCCAGTTGAGCCCTGATAGGTAAACCCTAGCTCAGCCCAGGCCCTTTGCTCCCAGCTGCACTCTTAGATCTCTTTCTGAGTCCCTCAGACACTGTCTAGATCCAAACTGACTGGAATTTTCTAGCTCTCTCTCTCTCTCTCTCTCTCTCTCTCTCTCGCTAACATCACGTAGCTTCTCCCCCTGTTTCCTACAGATATTTACTCAGTTCCTATATTAGGGGATGCCTTTGTTAATTCACTGTAAAACATTTATTCCCTGGAACCTTTCTTAGTAGCCCACTGTCCTCCATCTGGTATAGAAGCTACGTCATTTTCTTGCAAAATATACCTTTTTTGTATTTTTTTTTTTACAATAGTTTATAAACCCAAGGCTACAGAAGATAATAAATGCCAGCAAACATAATTTTTACAAATGCTGGTAGCTACAGTTGTTTTCCTTTACAAAGCAGAAAAAACATTCTGATCATAGGAAGACTGTGTCTGCACTGAGCTAACACTCTCTCGCCGGGAAGTGTCACAGATTTTACAAATAATGAAAGATGGAAGCCATTTCTTTAAGAGTTCAAGCAGATAATGCTTAAACTTGGCTCCAACAAAGACATAGATAACTGGGTTCAAGCAACAGTGAACAAATGCAATGCTTTCTGTCACTTGCAGTGAAATGTCTAGGTTCTTGCTCAAAAAGCAACCTTCAAACACACCAAGTATTTCCAAAGAACGCAGCAAAAGAGCAATATTGTATGGTGTCCAGAAGATGAAAAATACAAGCATCACAATAAAAATGAGCCTTACAGCTCTGCGTATTTTCCAACCTTGGGGACTAAAAGACCACTTTTCAAGTAAGGCCTTGATAATTCGTGCATTGCAGAAGGTCATTACAATTAGAGGAATGAACAGTCCTATGATATTGATTTCAAAATTATGAAAAAGGTTCCATTTTTTAACCTTATCATTATTAAGGCTTGGTCTACAGGTCATACGACTGTTCTCGTACTGTACTGTGTTGAAATGTACCTCTGGAACTGAGATTGCACAGGCCACTAGCCAAATAAGGCAGGTTGCAAAAATGCCTGATATTAGTCTTGGGAATTTTTTTGCTTTCATGCCATGAACTATTGTTACGTATCTCTCCACGCTCATGGCCATGATAAAAAAAATGCTGCTGTAAAATCCAATCACATAGCTCCATGAGACTAATTTGCATAAAGTTTCTCCAAAAATCCACTCGTATGCAGCAGTGTAAGCCCAGAACGGCAAGGTGATGACGAAGAGCAGATCTGAGACAGCTAGATTGAAGAGATACACATCTGTCATTGTCTTCATTCGTTTGCATAGGATTGGGCAGAGGACACGGACAACCAGAGCATTCCCCACTAGACCAATTATAAACACTAAGGAGTAAAGCGCTGGTAGGAAGTATGATCTGAAGTCCCTCACGCCATCCTTTTTACAAGGTTCTGGTAAATCATCAATGTTGTAGCTATAATAGTAATAGTATGACTCATTATCTTCTCGATCTGGGTAGTTAACTGTGGACATCCTGAGGAAAAATGAACAGTGGTTAATACATTGTTACCATTTGGATTCAGAATGAAAACAGAGGAGGCATCTTATCTTCAGAACTGTCTTGTTAAGGTCGGCAAATGTTAAGCACACAATAACGTATTGACTAACTAGAAACACCCTGCAATTGGCGACATTTAGCTGCATACCATCTGTGCCTGTCATGCTATTTATATTTTTGAACTAACAACATTTTAAAATGTGCAAATAGCTGACACTGTAACCCCTGTTATTAATAAACCAATTTTAGGTTTTCAACTCTGTTCTGTAAATCAAGATGTTTCTTTCTACTGAATCAGAGTAAGGACATCTTGGAACTTTTCACAGTGCACTAGTTTACAAAAAAGTTATCAGTTTCATGCTAACATTATATAGAGGATAATGCCTGATGTACACATGATAACCACACTGTAATCACCTCGAGTGGTTGCTAGAGCACCAGTAAACCGTGAGAGCACAGCCCCACCAACCACAAGAGTTGATTACACCGTGGTTATCACCTGTACATCAGGCATTGTCATTTATAGTGTATGGGACGTGACATAAGAAGTTACCCCTCCAACACAAATAATTTAGCCATACCTTATTAATGAATCTGTACCATGGCCATATGATTGTGTAGGAAAACAATTTATTAAGCTACATGGACTGAACGACAGCGGGCAAAAATAGCACCAGCGTTAAAATCTCTATTAGACATGGCAATCGCTAGACTCAGTAACAGTAAACTGTGACAATTGGAATGTTATTTGAATACTGTACTGAGACTAACAATCATGTTCTGGGTGTGTAGAATACTGAAAAACACTGGCATTCCGTT
Source organism: Neoceratodus forsteri (assembly GCA_016271365.2). Lineage (NCBI taxonomy): Eukaryota > Metazoa > Chordata > Ceratodontiformes > Ceratodontidae > Neoceratodus > Neoceratodus forsteri. The sequence goes on along the minus strand of CM057456.1, from coordinate 663,862,764 downwards.
TTGTAAACCCACTGCCGTGACATAGATGAGAGGGGTTTATAAGGTTCTGACATCATGACAGTGGGATTACTAGGTTGTAAACATCTTACTTTCAGTGGGTAATGAGGGCTACCCATACATTATAATACCCTTCCAATATAAAGAACAAAGTTCTCGATTTCTTTTTTTGTCAAAGCACTTTTGAGATTACTTAAACAGATGCAACTACACATGGCTGGCCACGTATAGGCAATATTATGGACATAAAAGGAAGGTCATGACAATTAAGCAATAATGCACGACAGGGTGTGGTATATCGTGGGATATCGTCACGCCTCGGGTGGTTGGGCACGAGGCCGCAGGCCGAGTGCGTCCAATGACCCGAGAAGTGGCGATATCCCTAATATACTACACCCTGGAATGCATTATTGCTATTATGAACTGGTTTAATAGTTTTCTGTTGAGAAAATAATAAAAAATCCACTTTTAAAATATTTTAATGTCTTTTTTGGAGTGATGGAGGAATATCTTTGAAAGAAATAGTTCCTGGAGGGTATGGGCAGCAGGTGGCGCTGTTGTAAGTGGAGTTCAATGGAGGAGTGCATCTGTGAACCCAGTGTCACTTTCTCAGCACTAATGCTGAACTGTGTTTTCTCAACATTTGACCCAGTCTGCTCTGGGACACGGTAAAAATCTGTGTGGATTTCGTTTTTCATGAAAGCACTGCTGACACGGACTGCTATTGTGTCAGTTGTGCTCTGGTCTCATCACGTCGCCACCACAACCTGTCCGTCCAAGGTGCTGTGTTGCGATTGTTTCATAGAGCAGAGGGGTAAACTGCTTGCATTGTGTTTTGAAGGAGCAGGTGAGATTGGCAAAATCTTTTTTTAAAAACAATAGCTAAAAGGGCGAGGTCATTTTGTCCACGAGCTGGCAGATGTTTGGTTGGGAAGGTCCGTTATGGTATTGGGATGTTTTTGAATGAGTGTCCATTGGTGTCTGCTGAGCGGCATGGTGATGTCTCAGTATTTCTTGGTTGGGAGCCGGTGTTTTAGTTATGTATGCACCTTGGTGGAGTTTTAATAACTTCAGCAGTGGGAATATTTTTTTTTGCTGGTCATGTTGATGAGTGACTCGCTCTAGGCGTCTGGGTGAGGTGAACGTTGCAGTCGGAGGATCTCTTGCCTGTGAGGAGGCTGGTGACTGGAGGTTTTCTGAAGCCATGATGATGTAGCCCGATATCATCACGGCTTCCAAAACCTCTGGGCCAATCAGCTTCCTCCATTTACGATCGCCGGTTCATAATTGACTTTGTCTCTTGCCTACCCCTTGTGGTATCCTGTGATCTGTGTGAAAGCATTTGGGCAAATCAAAACAGTGACTGTGAAACAGCATCTGTAATATGGCCAACCACGTCTTCAGACATCAATAATGCGAGCAAATACAGTTATAATGCCAAGATACCAGTGGGGGCGCAGTAGTGTTATTAGTTAGAATTACAAGAGGCCTTTTTTTTGTGAGTCTGAGCTGTGCAGGCAGTGTATTATAAAGGGTTAGGTCAGTGTGTTCATGTGCTGTGGAATGAGCAGAACTGAATTCAAGTCCTGCAGTGGCTTTTCTTTTTGTTTGTGTACATTTTTATGGTGTTGCAGCCCACTTATCTCCCCCCCGTCATATTTTGCGTGCACCCCTCCCAGAGTTGCAATCCACCATGTATTTCTTCCCATCCCTGAGTTCATCCCCCCAGAGTTGATTACATACTTTTATGGTGGGGGGTGCGAGGGCAGACCCCCCCCCCAAAAAAAAATCAGAATGCCCCACTCTCAATTTGGTTCCCGTGGTTTACTGACGTCCAGTGCCTGGTTCATTGAGTTGCATAGGCGCTGCTATATGACATCACTGTTTATGTATTCGCTGTTGTTCACTCGCTGTTTTTACCCTTGCTGTTATTTCTGTGCTCAAATTGCATGGAACCTCTCGTGTAACTCCCTAAAACCTAAATGGCATGTTTTTTTTTTTCCTTCTGTTTGTAAGCCCCCCCAAATGGGTTTACCTTGTAGAGCTATAGCCCCAATGCTCCCTCACTGGCATCCCTACAGTGGTTCCGGGTGGGCTCGGGACCCAGTGTTCCCCTACTGCATTTGTGGCCGCAAGTCACCAGACCAATGTTTCAACCTTCCCCCCTCCCCGTGTAGATGGGGGCTGAGTTCCAGTGACGTCTTTGCACCTCCAGGTGCTGGGGAGGTTTGTTTGGGTCCCAGAGGCGGTGTGAGCCTAGGACTAAAATGTGAACAAAAGACATGGTGGCCTGCACTCCACTGAGCATGCATGACCATCACAAGAACAAATTTAAAGGAGCCATGGATCCCTTTGTCATACTGGCAATTTGGCCACTATTAAATGTTATCACGGGCTCCTAGAAGGCATGGGCTCTGGGGGGGGGCAAATGAAATAAGAACCAGAAAGCCTCCAGTTTAGGGGGGAACTGTTTGTAGCCCTCTTAGAGGCATATGTAGTTTGATTTAGGGCTGGATTGTTCTGTGGCTAATGTACTTCAACATGACACCCCCCACAGGACTACAGAATACAGGGAGCTGCTGGAAAAGGTTGTAGGGCATTGAATTTGCCCGGGACTTAAGCAGCCAGTTGGTGGATGGCTGAAAAGAGAGTATAAATAGGACTGGCATCCTGCCAGAAGGAGTTATCAGCCAGACGGGGAGTGCAGAACAGTATGAGTGGGCTCCTTAGCCCCATAACTGCACTCAGAGCCTACAGTCTAAAGGTCCAAAATATACTGGAAAAGACAGTACAGCGTGAGATCAGAGTTTGCATCAGGAACAAGAGCAAGGTTCTGGAAGTGGCTTCAGACAGCTCGGTGCCAGAGTTTTCAGCCAGAGAGAGAGAGAGAGAGAGAGAGAGCTGAAAGCTGCAGAGGGAGCTGAAAGACTGGTTTTGTGCTGTTTGAATATTTCTAGTTGGCAACCCTTGCATCAAAGACTGAGAGTTCCCTCCTCTGAGGGGTATTTCTCTGAGTGCATCTTCCAGCAAGGGGAGAGCCTGAGTGTGCTGTGGCCAGCAACTGAGAAAGGGTTGGCATTTCTGTGACAGAGAAACAAAGTGCCGGGAGCTGAGTAAAGAGACTATGTGAAAGCCCAGCTACAACTTACTTTTCCAGGGTGTACAACAGAGGGGACTAGGGGACCAGGAGTCCATTACCTCCCCCCAGACTGAAGATGGGAGAGAGGACCTGTGACCGAGGATGACGTGAGGCCTGTCTGGTGAAAACTGTATCCAAAGGCCATCAGGTGAAGTTGGAAAGTCAAAGCTGGTGAAGATCAGCTGTTTTCTTTTCTACAGTGCTCCTGCATTTGTAGTACATCATCCAGATACCCCCATGGAACTGTGCAACTGCTAATGTGACTGCCTCTCAGCCAGTTGCAACACCTCCTGTGTGAACTGCAAAACTGGGAGAACCCCGAGCAGTAGCTTTGGGGGAAGTTTAATTATCCAGCTAGATAGTTATGTAACCCCTAGGTGGCACTATCTCATGGGCTACTACCCCTACCTGCGTGCCTAGATACAGGTTGAGGGGCCTAGGGTGCCTTCACCTGGATGGTTGGTTTAAGGGTAGTGTAGTTGCTATGGGTATAGCCCTCCGGGACACTAAACCCCCCCCAACCCCTCTGGTGGCTTAACCAAATCAGTAGGTAACCAATCACATTAAGAATAGAAATACAGTATTGAACCCACACTAGTCACATTTACCAACAGGGCCAGATCAACTGCAGTGACCCTGAGGACCCCCTGTAAAATAAGGTCAGTGATAAAGCAACCAAACAGCAATGCAATATCTCTTCCACAAATGCACACTGTAGCCAGATTAAACGCTGAAAGAATAGAATCTTATTTATTTGGGGGAATTTCACAGGGGTGGGGCAGTAAATCTAGCAGATGATTCAATATTTCTGATCTAGTCAGGTTTGAACAATGCATGCACTAAGAGTCCCTCTAGTACAGTCACATACACTCTGGGTACCCAGTTGTTAAGCAGGCTAGCCTGAAGCATTGCCCTGGGTAGGCCGGCATTGCAGCTGTTGTTGGGGCCCTTAGGAAAGAAAAACAAGCAACATGCACATTTACTCAAATTTGTAATCCAGAGCCGGATGGCTCAGTCCATTGCAATAACCCAACAATTAATCAGATGGCACACAGAAACTGAGCTTTATTGCACAGAGCTACCCTCTTTGTACTCACTCTACCCAGACCAAATGATGATCCGACAAAATAAGACCTATGGAAAAGAGTTGGATGATGCTGGAGGTGGATTCTCTTGTCATCCTGCTCGAAGAAACTGGACTTCAGGCTGTAGGAGCAACTTAACACTGGCCGAGAAAACATGCAACCCAAACGTTTCAAATTACTCGACCACGCAAACACTTTGCGAACTTAAACACATTTATATGTAAACTCTGTCCTTTTCTGGTCCTTCCAGGCAGGATGCAGGCTGCTCTCCTCTTCTCAGAGTTATGGAAATGGATTACCTGCAGCTGCAGACAGCAGCTACCCAGGCTGGAACACTCTAGACCCGCGGACTGACGACCAAAAAAGTCTAGGCCAGGCTGGCATAACCTCTGAGAGCTGGCAAGTTCTCCAGAGGCACACACACTAGCTCTTGGGCTGTCTCTACAAAATCTGATCTTTTTCAGCAGTTGCTCCCTTTTATATGGAGCAGAGCTCTAGGAATCTGATTGGCTGCCAAAGCTGTCTTAAACAGTTCCGAGATGGTAATCGGTGTGTGTTTTAGCACCTAGAAATTGTCCCAGTAAATTCCCCATAAGCCTCTGGCATTGTCCCAGGAGCCCCTTTGGCAAATCCTGGTGCCCAATTGGTGGATAGGCACTAAAATGGTGGCTTTAGTTTAAGTCTAGGCAGTGTGTATCAGTGTCTCCCATAGATTAAGTTCTGTTGCAGCCAGGAGCAACAGTATTTTAATTTACTTTTCCCACTGTCTTGTAGTCCCAACAGTTTTCTTTCAAACAAGTCACTCTTAATAAATTATACAATTTCCTTGGGGAGTCATGGCTCCTGTAACACACTGCCCCTAGGAATACACAGTAGGCTCATAAATATTCATGAAGGGCTTTCCTGCTGTAACGTTTGCCCCTAACCTTTGTTTCTGGTGCCCTGGAGGCAGCGCTTTAGGCATCTGCCTGTTTATTTATTTTAAAATACTCTCTGTGGCTTTGTTTTACCCCCAGTGCTTGTTTTAACTTAGGCATGGCACCGGGAACCATGGAAGACACACTTTTAACTTTTGACCTCTACGAGTGGTCAGATGTGCAAGGCACCTTTGCGAACGTGCAAGCAGCGGCTTTAGAACATGCTGACTGCTTGCACAATGGATTTTTTGAGCCCCGCAGGGCTCACCAACACAGGGGGACACTTGGGGAAATGGCAAAGTGCCTTGGAGAATGGGCAGACACCGGGAGGCAGCGGGAGAATACCCAGACTTGCTTTCAAGGTAAGACCCCAAATGGGGGGCCATTACACTCTGCCTTGGAAAGCTTGCCATCTATGCCAAGTCTAAAATATCTTGTCAACCATTAACACTTTCTTAGATATACTCTTACTAATACTCTATTATCACAGACATATTTGAACAGCCTAACTAGGCATACAACTTTGTACAAGGTGGCATACTATCAGTTCGGTCTTACTTAGCATTGTACGACATTTTAATTTCAATAGGTACACTTCAGTAGCTTAGAACTCTTTGTGCATTAAACAGTATCATATTTTCAGTAACATTATATTCACCACATTGTATTGAGACACTTCACCTTATTCCCATCTTTTTACCTCTATACTCTTTGTTGCACTGAGAAGACACATTGACTTGTGTGGAGGCCTTGAACACTATTTTGGGCAAGGACCTGGGCGTGACATAGACCCCTTTGTGCATAACATTCATTGGCAGGTTGACATGCTGTCCTGATGGTGTCATATGTGAGCTTTAATATTGGCTTCACAGATCTTTCAGAGCGACATGGTAAAGGTGGCACTGGCCCTTCTTATTGTTGAGGCTCACTGTTATTTGTCAGAGGTGTTTCCGCTACGTCAGAATCATCCAAAACACATTGGTTTGGCTCTTGCATGATACTTTCCTCAGTATGGATCAGCTCACCTAGCTCACTTATCTCATTAACACTTGCGCTGTCACTTGTAGGTTCACTACTTGCTTCCTGAGGTTCAGGTTGACTTTTTTCATGAATTCTACCGTACAAAGGGACTCAACCTCCTCATGGTCCACATTGTGGGTATCACTTTCTGGAGGTTCAGGCACAAGAGATGAATTAGAAACTGTCACGATAGCTGGAGGTTCAGGTTCATCACTGTAGTTAATGGAAGGAATTCCCTGGAACACTCTCAAGTTTACAAGATGGGTAAACAGCAGGACAAAATTCACTTTTATCACCACTTGCAGTATTTTCAACATCTGCAATGTCTGCAGGATTGGAGATGTTAAGAGCAACAGGCTGGGGAGCAGAAGTTTGCTGATTAGGTTGTTTAGCCCTGGTAGCAGATCTAGTTACAGGGCACCGTGGGGCTTCAGTCTGTTGAACATTATTGATTACTATTTGGCTGATAGGTAACAGATGGTCTCTGTGAATGGTTTTAACATCACGAGGGTCCCCTTCTGGCGCAGTTTATACACTGGCAGATCATGCAACTTACTGACTACTATGTATGGAATGTGACTCCAGTGGTCTGCTATTTTATGTCTGCCTGGTAGTTCAGCGTTTCTCATTAGCACCCTGTCACCTAGTCGGAGCTCTTGGGCCTTAACACGTTTGTCATGCCGAGTTTGGTTAGTCAGGTTTCTTTTTGCTGCCATGGTGTTTGCAAGCTGATAGGCATGGTCTAGTTGGGCTTTTAGATTTCTGACATACTGCAGGTAGTTATTTGATTGAACATCATCAGGAGACACTCCGAAACATACATCAATTGGAAGGCGGGCTTCTCTGCCAAACATAAGGTGGTACGGTGAAAAAACAGTGGCATTGTTCTTTGTACAATCGAAAGCATGGACAAGTGTGCTTATTTATTGGCTCCGCTTTGGCTTATCTTTAGGTTGCAGAGTGCACAGCATATCAAGTAAGGTTCTGTTAAACCTCTTGGGTTTTGGATCTCCTTGTGGATGATAAGGGGTGGTTCTGGATTTTCTTACACTGCACAGAAACAACAGTTCTTTAATAAGCCTGCTCTCAAAGTCCCAGCCTTGATCTGAATTAATATGTTGGGGGCGCCGTGATGTGCAAAAAACTTTTCAACAAAGACTTTGGCTACAGTCAAGGCCTTTTGGTATTTGATTGGACAGGCCTGTGCGTATCTGTTGAAGTGATCTGTGACTACCAATATGTGGGCAATGCCTTTGGAATCTGGCTCAAGACTAAGAAAATCGATACAGACAAGCTCCATGGGCACACTTGTGACAATGTTGACCAGGGGAGCTGCTCTTTATGGTGGAGCCTTACGCTGAAGACACGTACTGTGAGTTTTAACATGATGCTCTATATCTGGCCCATTTTAGGCCAGTAGAAATGTGAATGGGCCAGGTCGAGGGTTCTCTCACTACTCAGATGTCCCATTTGGTCTTGTAAGGCTTTTAAGACAATATTTTTAACTTAATGGGCAGTACTAGCTGTTTTCTCACAATTCCACCTTGGCTGTCAGTAAGCTCTCTGTACAATAACTGTTCTCAAAGCTTGACCTTGCACCCCTCGTGAAGAAGTAAAGCTGTACTGGGGTCTCTGAACCACATCTTAGAGATATCATCCCCTTTTCTTAGAGCATCAACAACTGGTCTGATCATTGGGTCATAGTACTGTATTTTGTGAATGTCAGCTGGAGTTAACTGTGGTAAGGAACTTAAGTCTAAAGCTGTGAAGTTACAGTAAGCAACTGGTAGGAATGTTTCTGGAGGTCCCAAACAATCTGCAAAACAGTCTACAACTTCAGAGGACAGGACTTCATCCCGGTCGAACTTATGGCATAGTGCTTTTACAGATTGTTCAGGGATATGAACCCACTGTTGATTAGAAACAGGTCTTTGTGAAAGGGTGTCAGCATCTATGTGGATTAGGCCTGGTCAGTACTCTGCAGCATAATCATAGGTTGCTAAGGCGGAAAGTCATCTGTGTCCTGTAGAATCTAGTTTAGTTGTGGTTTGAATGTAGGTTAACGGATTGTTTTCGGTCTTGACCAAGATTTTAGCACCATACAGGTATTCGTGGAATCGGTCAACTATGGCTCACTTTAGAGTGAGAAATTCTAATTTATGCACTGGATAGTTATTTTCTGAGGATGTCAGACTTCTGCTAGTGAATGCAACTGGAAGCAGGCCTTCCAGATGTTCTTGATAAAGCACTGCTCCATGTCCACTCAAACTGGCATCTGTATGTAACACATACTGTAAGGCTTGGATGGATCAGCATAAGCAAGTATGGGAGCATGAGTCAGCCTGTATATTATTTCTTCAAAAGCAGTGTCACAGTCGAGAGTTCATCTCTGTCCAAAGAAATCATTGTGTCTGAAATATGTTTTTTCAGTGTCTCACTC